>CM068369.1:102412287-105355620 GCA_034769895.1 Magicicada septendecula | reverse complement strand
ATTCACATACACGCTTAGAACATTACGTTAAAGAGTTTTATTGCTGTATTTACGTTTATGCTTTTAAGACGTAAAAGTAAATCGTTTAAAAAACCAAAGCAGAATGAACTTGAACGGGTGCGCACCCAAATCCGCGTACGGTTCATATGCAAATTTTGATATTTTAACATCTTAACGATCTCGCAAGAGTGATAGTTTTAACTTTTTAATATCTGATGATGGAGCATAAGCTCTGAAACGCGTCATAGACGAAGCACAATAAATCACACGGCGGATAATTTAAGGTAAATAATTTATTAAAGTGTTGTCTGTATTACTAAACTTCATTTTCCAAGTCTAAGTCAGTTTAATTTCTTGTTTTTGCTTGAGTCAGTTAAAGAAAAAATTATTAATAAATTTTAAAAAACCTAAAATTTTTTCAAGACCTGTTCCGTACTCCTTGTATTATTTTTTAAACAACTGCTAATTATTATACTGCTAACGTTAACTGTTTTTGCCTTAAATTAATTATAAAATGATGACAACAAATTGTGGATTTACAAAAACTGCGGGGCTTTTCCAGTCACACGTGGGGCTGTTTTAGTCACATTCTTTTTTAAACAGAATTGTAATTTTGGCTGTAACGATTAGAAACACATTGTATCTTAACATTTGTTTGAAATTATATACAAACTATGTTCAAGAATATTACTGTTATGCTTAAACATTATTAACGGTGTGATATAAGAAACAGCTGCATTGCATCCAATAACAGCAGTGACATTTTCACCTCTCGTTACGCTGCTAATTGCTACAACGTTTCTTCTCCCGTTTTCGGCTACTATTTTACTCGGTCGGTTATTTAAAGGGAAACCAGATTCACCTACGTTACAAATGAGCTGAGGTTTTGTGTTCACATTTACTTTTAAAGATAAGGTACTCGTTAAATAATAAAACTCTTCAGTAGCTTTTCTGTTCAATCCTTCTGTCCGTCCTTTTGATAAACTTTCCGGCTTCGTTAACGATAAGGAACGATTTCCTTTTAAAAACAGAGAAAACCAATCATTCCCAGCCCTGCCCTTGTTTCCCCAAGAAATGTGATTTATTAATTTACAGTACCCAAATATAGCTTTCCGAACGGAGTGTACCCGAGTCGTCTACTAGGGGGATTTTTCATGTTTAAAAGGAATAAATCCCAAATGTTTAGTACCAAGCCACGTTTTGTTCAATCAAATATATTGGAACTTACCGTCTGCGGCTTTTCAGAAACAGCGTCTTTATAAAATTTACATGTTTCGGGACCCTTGTCCCATCATCAGAATTTAAAAGTAACTGTGTATCATTTAAATTTGATACACTTGTCAAACACTTAAAATATTAAAATCCAATATAAAATAACTAATATAACATAATAATATAATATTTACAGCGAGTACGAAGGTTGCCGATGTACATCGTATGAAAACACTTAGTGCGCGGTCGGGTTTCATACGATGTACATCGGCAACCTTCGTACTCGCTGTAAATATTATATTATTATGTTATATTAGTTATTTTATATTGGATTTTAATATTTTAAGTGTTTGACAAGTGTATCAAATTTAAATGATACACAGTTACTTTTAAATTCTGATGATGGGACAAGGGTCCCGAAACATGTAAATTTTATAAAGACGCTGTTTCTGAAAAGCCGCAGACGGGATTTTTCAATCGGTTAGTGAAGTCTTCCTCCTGTGCCTTACTCAACAAAGTGGAATATCCTATAATTCTAATTTCTTAGGGAAGCAACTAATTTTTCTCGACTTATTTATCGTCGCAAAGTTTCAAACGGTACTCGATAGTGATTTGCCGCCGCTCTAATTCTAATTTGACCTTCTACGATACTGGTAAACGCTCTTGGAACATCTTCTTTCCAGTTTAAGTAGACACCTTTCCTTTTATACGTCCGCACAAAGTAAAAAAAGTTTAAAGGTTTGATTACAAGAAGCCCAAAAGGGCGTCTGACGCGAACATATGCTTTCGTTGAAGAGAATCTAGCCTCTTCATCTCAACTCCAGCCTCACCTACACGTTGGTGGGGCCTGTTACGCCGAGTAACCCATTCCAAGGTTGTGGTAGACAATCCCTTCGGCGGAGTGGATCGGTAGGCAAACGAGAGATGCGATTCTGTCAGGACTGCCTGGATTGTATCCTGGGTCCTGACCTGGGAGGATGGTGCACAACGGCAGCAGGGTGCGCATCTAGGGTGCACTCCTACTGGAGGAGCCTACAGTAGGCCAACGGCTGCACGCTTGGGCTAAGTCTACTGCGATAGGGCAGAAAGAGCCCGTCAGCTGAGATGAAAGAGCAACTATCCAGGGGAAGAACAGCCCAAAATCCAAGTTCCTCGTCCTCCAGGTTGGGGGTTTTACAGCATGCCAGTAATCTGTTTAAGTAAAAAAAAATGTACTTACTGAAACTCGAAATCGGATCCGTTTACCCGTGGCTGCCTTGGGTTATCACCCTACTGGGGAGAGAGATGAAGGAGATGGGTTCCGGAAAAGGTCTAGGGTCTAATCCTTGGAGTGGTGGTGATGATGATGATGGTGGTTTGTTTACAAGCTGAACTAGTAAGAAACGTAATTACTGTTGCAAGTGAGTCTAATAACCCCACGTATTACTGTAGTAGCCACGTAAATACTGACTCACATAGCCCCTATGTGCATGACTTGGCAACATCTAATTTATTTCGAAAAACTGGCAACGTACGCAATACAAACTGGATTTCTATACAAGACGATCGGTCTTTCACCCCCGAGAACAACAGGTCATAAACGTTAAAAATAACTGCACGTTGGGTAGCAAGCAAGGAAGCCATAGCTATTATTATTGGAATTTTGTAGTGAACAACAATTAGGCCTACAAGGGTCTCTCATTACCTGGCTGTACACAAGTTTGCAATTCCACGAAAATAACTGGACTAACACTTCTCACCACATAACACCAACTCGACTGACATCGCAAAAACCCACTGCTGAGCTTTAAAGGACAAATTTATGTATACATGGAACGCGCTAAACTAGAATTTCTTTGTGCACCAAAAAGCCCAGTGACACAAATACCCCCACCATATCCAACCTAATTAATTCATTTACGTATTTATATTTTCTTAAGGTGACAGTAAAAAAAATCTATCGAAACAGTGTAAATAAATAAAAGAAATATGTTCATCTAAAAAATATAAAATATTTTAATGTTAGCCTTCACTTCCTTTAACTTTAGGTTTACGTGTTTGTGTGTGTTTTTATGTGTTGTTAATATTTAAAGAATAATTCTGAACAAATATAAAAATATATATACTTACAATAATATTTATATGTATATTTAAATACTGTGTTTATTCTTATCAACGTATATTTTCTTTACTTTAGAAAATATCGCTGCTATAAAAATACACTTTTCTATGATACAGTTTCTACACTGTAAGACACGTTTATAATAAATTTGTATTGCATAGGTTTTAGTGATAATTCCTGCCAGTATTTTTTAATGTACAGAAGCTCTGCATTATCACTCGTTTTCGTCATTTCTAAATACTCTTAATTATTGAAAATACAATCCTCGTCATTGGTCGGAATAATAATATTAAAAGACACAAGAAATTAAAATAATAAATAAACATTTTAATATTATCTTTTAACTTTGTAGATGGAAATTACAGCAATTAGTACTTGGATTTCGTTGTCCATGACGTGTCCGTTACTTAACTAAATATCACTATAGTATTGACGACTCGGAACACTAAGTTTTTTATAAGTAAAAACGTAAAGTTTTACCTTACAGCCTAAACCGGCTTTCACCTTTAGAAGGCTTCATCAGAGGCTGCCATAGGTAGCGTTGTCCGTCTTGTTGTTGGCGACGGGACAGTTATTCGAAAGATTGAAGCTGTGTGTGTGTGGTGAGATGTGTTCGAATAATGCGTGCGATTTGAATTGTGTCTGTTCGTTTAGGATGTCGTTTTTATTTGTTTTTGTGTGTTTGTATATTTCTAATTGTTCTAGAGTGTCTAGTTTTCGGCCTTTTGTGTGTACGTGTAGAATGTTCATGTTATTGTCGATGTTTTTATATGTGTGGTTTGCTTCAATGAGGTGGTTTGCAAAGGTACCACTACAGAATCTACCTTTGCAAACCACCTCATTGAAGCAAACCACACATATAAAAACATCGACAATAACATGAACATTCTACACGTACACACAAAAGGCCGAAAACTAGACACTCTAGAACAATTAGAAATATAAAAACACACAAAAACAAATAAAAACGACATCCTAAACGAACAGACACAATTCAAATCGCACGCATTATTCGAACACATCTCACCACACACACACACACAGCTTCAATCTTTCGAATAACTATCCCGTCGCCAACAACAAGACGTACAACGCTACCTATGGCAGCCTCTGATGAAGCCTTCTAAAGGTGAAAGCCGGTTTAGGCTGTAAGGTAAAAGTTTACGTTTTTACTTATAAAAAACTTAGTGTTCCGAGTCGTCAATACTATAGTGATATGCAATTAGTACATTAAGGTTTTATATTATTTACAATTCATTTCGTTGAAACTGATTATATCGTCATTTCAATATAAGGTTGGTTTAGTACTGGAACTGTGGTTATAGTTTCGTTAGTAAAACATGATAATTTTATGCTCATTACGATGATATAATGAAATAATTCCCTATTACATTCCTTCCATAGGACTAACGTGCTTTTGTCCATTTAATTTATTAACCCCCTCCCCCGCTGCAAGTAAATACAGAAGAATGTAACCTAACACAATCCACTCATTTGACGTTGACTTCAGCAGATTGAAATACAGTATCCGGTTTGGAGGGCCGTGGCCCAGTACTTTCCACTGTTGCAGACGTTTGGACTGAGACTGCGGCAGTTCCTTCAGTGCAGACACCAACGAGGACTTGCGTCTATAACCGGTCGATTGACGGTCTCTCTTCCGGATCCAAGTTTCATCGGAGCAGTGAGAATTCCAGTGACTTAAATGTCCGGGTCAACCCGAATACTGCCTGTTGTCTTGTTAGCCCTCGAATAGAGTAACCTACATGAGATCATTTTAAGTATCCTACTTGGGAGTCACTTCTATATTTTTTACGGTAGGAGGGCGTCGGCCCGGGAAGAGTCAACAAGCAGCCGCCTAGCGGCGATGACGGGGTATGAGAGTGACTAGAGGGGAAGTAGTTGCTCATAGAAAGTAGCGTTGAACAGATTATGGGAAGGTGTACGGGTCGTGTGTGTCGCGTGACCGGCAGACGTGATTGATGAAAACTCTCACAGGGTCGGTATTTATAACAGATGGGGTCTAGACGAGTCGTCTAGTAACGCTTGAAGGCGTTCGGCGTTGCTGCGAGGTGGTCCATCCTTGCATTCAGTCTTCGTAGGTGGAGATAGAGTCACGACCGAAGAGAGATGCGGGTGCTGTGGATGCAAGGACGGCTTCTACGAAGGGAGGTTGATAGCGAGGTCACAGCGGGTATGCACTTGTTTGTGTTTGTATTCATGGATATTTATCACTTTTTCAGATCTGTAAAGTAAAGTATAATATATTAATTTTCCTTGTTTGAATTCAAGCAACAAATAAAATAAAACCTCTAGCATAACACCAATCAGCACACTTATTAATTAAATATAACATTTAAATTCGTGGAATTACTAGATGTGCTGTTTATTTAGTTCTGGTTGTAATTCGGATTAACAATCGATTCAAATGCGTATATTGTTTTATTCAATAACAAAAGCAGCAGGCAACAGTACAATACATTCATGCCAACAGACGTCATAATGTTAATTAAACATACCTTCATACCGTATTCAACTTTAATTAACGAACCAAACAATGTTAAACAAATACAGTATTTAGTTTAATAGTACATTAACAATAATCATGTGAAGTATTTGAGCTGTACAATTTGCATTATTATGCGTATTTGATTGACATACCTACAACAATGTTAATTTAGTTTTAATATTATAGAATATTCCAAACCGGATGGCACCCAACGGATTAGAAGACCCTTCGCATGCGTACTCACAACTGGCCCGCCTAGGCACTACCCGGGCGGTTCAGGTATAAAGCGTTCAGGAAGAAAATACGGTCCAATTAAAAACTATAAATTTTTTAACTTAGGTTATAATCCAAATTAAACTACAATTTTTGTTATCTCCGTGAAATTGTGAGAAAATTGAGTGCAAACAACAAATAATTGCCATAAATATGAGTATTTTAGGGATTTCTAAAGCAAACGCAGAATTGGATTACTTAATAAAGATTTTATTACAAAGTAATAAGTATGCTGCTGATATCTTCATGATTATAAACAAAAATGTACAGTATTTATAATTTACAATCATGGCACAAAATTACGTCGGTAATATGAAAATTTGTATTTTTTCTACAATAACAGAAATGCTGTTTGTGTGTAATATTCATAAAAAAATTATTTTATTTAAACCCGTATCCCAATGAAAATGAAAAAATTGATTGATTTGATATACAATTACCTATTTACGTACTACATTTACAAATAAATATCATATTGTAATTTAAGCACAGTACTGCAAAATACTAATTTCTAAAGCCAAAATGAATATTAAATTAGGCTTAGTTGTACATCTTAAATATATCACAATCACGTCGTGTTTGGCGCCATTTTCTTTAAAATTTTATGGAGATTACAAATATGCTAAGCTCGTTTGTTAAAAGATTCATATTATAAAAGTTGCAGTTACGTAGTGGACGCCCCAGTAGATATGCGACTTGGAACACCGTAGGGCCTATAGTTCTTTGAATATTAATACTTTTAATATTCAGTCTGTATTTAGTACAAAAAATTTAATAGTACTCTGTAAATAACGAAGTGAAGGCGGCAGTGTTTGGGACAATCGGAGAGTTGGCCGGATTACCTCATTGCAAAGGACATGGACGCGGACAATACAGACAAAAGGAAAAAGTCGGAAAAGAGCTGGGGTGAAATCAAATCCTTAGCTAGAAACAAGTCAAAACTTACTAAATTTGTAATATGTAGATTAAGCTTTTTACTAGATTAAATTACTATACTTTGTTCAACGAGTGTTTGCAGAAAATGTTGGCCTATTACGACACTGGCGAATGGTAGAGGCCGGTTCACAGGCGGACGTGCGGGGGGCGCACGGGCTACCGAGCATCTAATAAATTGATGTTTTGTGATCGGTGGACGTTAGTATTAATAAGCCTCCGAGGGAAACGTCAAGCCCTCCACCTTGTCGGAGGTCACCCTTTTTATGCTAGGGGAAAGAGGCTTCCACAGGCCTAGATCACATAAACCTGTGGTACGGAGAACCCCGGACTAAAATTATAACATAGGCAGGCCCATTTGCTATCACAATACTAAAATCTACAATGAAATTAATTATAAAATAAGCCTATTTGCTATGATAATACTAACATGCCATTTACTACAATATTTACATCAACCTATCTACTACAGTATGTACGTACATTGGGCTATTTACAACAATGGAAACTACGTTTATTCCAATTCCATAGCTAAGTCGGGGTCACTGCTAGTGTCATCATTACCAACATTTATAATCAAAGGGCCACTCTTCTCCATTTCTTCTATTAAGTTGTCCAATTCCCACAGTTTCGCCTCTTCTTTCTTTACGTGCTCTATACAGTTCTTCCAGTCTTCTTCAGTTACTTTTTCCACCTCTTCTTCCACAGCCGTTTTACATCTGCAAGCTTAAATGTTGTGTTGTTAGCCGCAACATGATTTTTCACTTGAGCCCAGATCAACTCGATGGGATTTAACTCACAGTGATAGGGGGGTAATCTCAATACTGTCTTGTTTTCCTTCTTGGCCATCTCATCATTAACATATTTGTCGTAATTTCCTTTTTCTTGTTCTACTATATAAAGAAGTTCATTCTTTAGATAACTACTATCAGCATTAAAACCTTTTTGTTTTAACCAATTTGCTATTTCATTTTTTTTCCACGACATGTTCGGAATTTTCTCACACTTTACTGAATGATATGGTGCGTTATCTAACACCACAACAGAGTTATCTTCCAGGGAAGGTAGGAGTTCTCGAAAGTAATCTTCAAATACATTCCCGGTCATTTCTTCGTGATAGTCAGCAGTAGACTTTGATTGGAACACCATTAATCCATCTTTCAAAAAGCCCTCTTCACAGCCCATATGCACAACTATCAGGCGGCTCCCTTTCCCCTTCGGACTTCGTAGTCCTGTCGACAGACCTTTCAAAAACGCATCTTTCGGCGACTTAATAGTTTTATCTTGCCAAACCTTATTTTTGACATGGCCTGCATTTACCCAAGTTTGGTCTTGATAGTAAATTTTACGGCCTTCTTCACGAAACTGTTTAATTTTGCATAGGTAATTTCGTCGCCATACAACTATATCATCCCTGTCACAGATAAACATGTTACGTCTTCTTTCATGAAATTTAAAATTCAATGATTTTAACAGTTTATATAGCGTAGACCGTTTGAAATCCGGTAAGTCTTTATCGTTGTTAACTGCACTCAAAATTTTATTTATTGTCGGTTGTTCATTTTTGAAAAAAAATTCGTGAACTTTTCTCCTAATAGCACATTTTGTAAATTCGTCCAATTTATCTACTGCCGCTACTCTAGATTTTTTATTTTTTGGTGCACTCAAGCCTAACGTTTTGTTTTTCAAATATACATTAATAACACTATAAACACTCCGCTTGCTAACACCGGTCATTTCAGCAACTTTTTCCATGGCCTTGTCCTTTTTTATGGTAGGATTCTCTGTACTTAAATGTTTAAAATTATTCACTATACACAATCTCTTAGCACTATGTATAACTTTGCCGCGTTTGTTCCTTGCTATTGGGGAAAGAGTCTCCATATTGTACAGTTTTAGTCCAAGCTATTAATAATAACTAAACAGTAAAAACAGACCCAAATGACACGTTATTCAACGGTGAAAACAGGGAAGGAACTGATCTTCAGTAGATTTACGCACAGTACCTACAGAACGTGACGAACAGGAAATATGAGTTGGCGGACTGCTGTGAAACGGGCGTTGGAATGTTACCGATAACAATAGAATCCGACCCTCGTCAACGTCATTCGCGTGAAATATTTTCTGCAAACACTCGGTGAACAAAGTATAATTTGTAATCTGATCATCATGGTAACAGTAAACAAATCGGATGACATAAACATACATAATTCAAAGATTTGTCTAGCGTCAGCTCTTCTTACGTTTGTCCACAGAATACCCACAAACTCAACAACAATAATTCAAAGTCTAAGTGTATCAAAATCTAAACAAAATGACACTGTCACTGCTGGCACACGAACTGAGAAGTTACATTAACAGATTAAACACTAAGCCTGTAGGGTAGAAATGTTAGTTGACACTAATACTTAATTTTTAATTAATAAAGTTGTGTTAGTGGTTACATCACAGACAGAATTAACATTGTTGCACACCACTATAGAAAAATTATTCCGATTAGCGCTTTCAAGCTTCATAGCTCATCATCAGATCGGAAATAACTAACACTTAATGTTGACACGAGCACAGATAATAAAGAGAAGTAAAGACACTACAGAACTTGTAGTGTGTATCTAACAAATTATGTCTTTTTAGTCTATAGATTACTTCACTGTTATCCAACAAATTAGTAGCTAGGGGGTTGGGATGAAATTCTTATTTAGAGTATGTAGTTTTTTGCTGAGGCGCACAATTTCTTCTTGCAAAGTAGGAATTTTTAGGTCTCGGTGTGTAAAGTTATTGGAAACAAACCATAGAACTCCAACTATTAATATTAGAGTTTTGGGCTGAAAGCGTCTCTCTGTTGCTTGTACTAGCAGTACCATAAAGTTGAATGACATACGTCCATACCGGTTTAAGAATTGCTTTGTGTGTTGCAACTTTGTTTATGAGACTTGACCGCGATTTTCTGCTGATCAGCCAGTAGGTGTTTCTGAACTTGAGGTCGGGCCCGGATTTAGGTGTCCTGCCGCCCCTAGGCACTATTGTTAGCACCCCCCCAAACAATTAACTTCTATATATTCAATTCTCCTTGACTGCTGAAAAAAAGTTGCTGAAAATAGTCATTTCAACTATCTCTATTGTAAATATAGAGTGTACAGACCTGTATATACGACCGTGCTCCGCTCTGACCACCGCTATTGATAGGCCCAGTGTCAATACCGTGTTATTCAATGATATAATTAAAGGTTATTTCAAAACAATTTTCTTCAATACGGCCGTAATGCAAGTGCCCAATACAAATACTGTAATTAAATAACTGAAAACATGAAATTTTAACAAATATAATTTTTCACCTCGTGCCGCCCCCCCCTGAGCCTGCCGCCCCTAAGCACGTGCCTAGTGTGCCTAGTGGGAAATCCGGGCCTGCTTGAGGTTAAGTTCTGTCTTCTTGGAAGTTATGTGTTTCCTTCACGTCGGTCTCGTGTCAAAATGCATCCCGAGGTATTTAGCACTTTCAGCTTAGGGTATTGGTCGATCATTAATTGTTACTGAAGAGCAGTTATCCCTTAGTATGGTGAATATAACGTGTACTTACTTGGATAAATTGATTTATCGAATTCCTGGGAGCACACCCGAAAAGAACACCGTCGATTCAAGAGATTTATTGATAAAACTTGTTATTCTGTGTATTTGTACAATTCTGTGTACTTTTGAGTGTTTTTCTCGAAAGGCAAATTGATGATATGGCATTAGGTTGATTTCTGCAATTGTTGGCATATGTCGTTTTACGAGTAGCTTCTCAAAGATCTTACCAATTACCGGCAGGAGGCTTAATGGTCGATCGGAATAAGAGTCTTGAGGATTTTTACGACGGTTTAAGACTATGATTACTTGAGCTGGTTTCCAGAGAATAGGATAGTAATCAAGTCTGAATATGGCGTAGAAGATGTATGTTATTGGTAAGAAGCTTGTATGAGGCAGCTCCTTTTGAACTTTCCCCAAAAACAAATCAATACCAGGGGAGCCTTTTCACTCCGCTAATTATACTTCATTATTTCCTTGACTATATTAATATTAAAAGGTTTAATTGGGAGAGCCAGTAGACACGGGAAATATAACGTCAAAAGGCTTAATTGGGAGAGCCAGTAGACACGGGAAATATAACGTCAAAAGGCTTAATTGGGAGAGCCAGTAGACACGGGAAATATAACGTCAAAAGGCTTAATTGGGAGAGCCAGTAGACACGGGAAATATAACGTCAAAAGGCTTAATTGGGAGAGCCAGTAGACAAGAGAAATATAACGTCAAAAGGCTTAATTGGGAGAGCCAGTAGACACGGGAAATATAACGTCAAAAGGTTTAATTGGGAGAGCCAGTGGACACGGGAAATATAACGTCAAAAGAGACGTTCTTGCTGGCTTCAGGTTGAAAAACGTTGACCAAATGTTCGGCAAAACTCTGAGATTTCTCTGTATTGCCTCGCGCCCAGCTACCACCTGGTTTTACGTATTGGTGGTATTTGTAATAGTGGCCTTTTTAATCGTTTTGTAACCTTCTACAAGAAATAATCAATACTTTCATGAGGTGACAGATTTCTAGATATTCCTGAATGCCTTCATTCTTCAAAATTTTTAACAACTGTTTTAGTTTTCTAGCCGCGTTATTCCACTTTCTTTTACCATCCTGATGGTTAGTATGCTGCCAAATTCGTCGCAACCTCCGCTTCTTAGCTGATTTCTCTCGGACAACTAGAGGAAGATGATGATGATGATTTTGTCCTTATTCTTCGGTGTAATGCATGGTTTAGCTTCCTGGGCTGATTTCTGAAAATCACTGGTGAGATAATTTACTGCCAAATCCAATTCAGCAGGCGTGGGGAGTAGAATTTCAAGCGAGATATTATTATTTAAGAGTTCCTTAAAGAAGTGCTAGTTAACATTACGATTTGTGATTGTTGGAAGACTTATAGCCCGTACGACAGTACTGCTAACAGTGTCAATAATTGGAGTATGTTCAGAATAAATGTCAAGCAAGAGTCAACTTTGTAGTAGTTATGAGGGAAACCTCTCATTTATTTATTTTACTCTCTTTGTAGTATTTATGAGGCAAGCCTTAATTTATTTTAAAATAAATAAATAAGATCTGGTATTTTACTTCTATCAGAAGGCTAATAAGTCGGCATCATTTGGACAGGAAGAACAGGCATTCTTGTCTTACGACGTTAGGCTATATACAATTCTACAACTTGGATTTGCTAGTCTTGCGCCCCATTGAGGGTGTTTTGCATTGTAGTCACCACCCTACCAAGGGCGTACCAAGAGTTGTAAGAAAATATTTGAAATCAGATTCGTTGATTAGGCCTATATGCTTCGGGGGACAGTAGACTGCAGAAACAATTAAAGGGCTTCTTTGATCTTCAGTTAAAACGTTTGTCGCCTGTAGCAGTTTTGACTTCATAGAAGAGATATATATAATGTCTTGTATCGTTTCGAATCAACAGAGCGGTACCATCACGAGCTGTGCCGTCACTATGTTGGATATCGTAAATAGTAAAGCTTGGAATTATAATATGGCTTCTTTCTGTGAAATGTGTCTCGGGTATTACGTAACACCAAACCTACTGTCAATAAGAAAAGCTTTGTGTTCTAGACTGCGTTGAGAGGATCCATTGGCGTTCCATAGTCCAATCCTGTGATTGTTATTCATTATTTTCAGTTTGTTAGTTTTATTAGCAGCCATCTTAACACCAACTTTGTCACTACTTATTGCCACACGGCTAAATACTTCGTTCTCGACGAGGCCTTTCGGTGTCTCCACCATCTTCAGGTCACCTGGTTCGTCTGTAGCTACAGGTTCATTTAAGACCTGAAGATGGCGGATACACCGAAAGGCCTCGTAAAGAACGAAGTATTTAGCAGTGTGGCAATAAGTAGTGCCAAAGTTAGTATTCATTATTTGATTAGGACGTTTATTGACAAGGCAGGGCAAGAAGGCGAGCTTTGTGCGGCACTTTGCTCCACTTAAAGAGTGAAAATAAATAAGTAAGTCATTGAATAGTATGCGTTATTCAAGCGTTCATTTATTTACTCTTTTATAGCGTTCTTAAGCATCTTAAAGAAACACGAAATGACTGTAGTTTACGTGAAAACGTTTGGTGGGTACAGGGAATAATTCTGTATGTGTCTGTCTTAAAAGCAATTAACTGGGTGCAGTTTAATACAGCTTGTAACACGCGACCTCGTTTACATTCATGTGCATACATAGAGCAGGTTAGTTGCATATGCAATCAGAACATTAGGAATTCAAAGTAACGCTGAACTGAATGACTCGTGTTGAGCAAAACTTTCACGTTCACCTCGACTGCGGTTATGTTTTAGGTCTCGACAGTAACAAGTATGGAATATGAAGCAGACGACAGTTGGAATAAAGTTACTACAATTACAGCTCATTCCATTCATTTGTTAGCAACCACATATTTCCGCATTTATCTTACCCCGTAACTGTTCTTTACTTTCTATCGACATTTTCCTTCCGGTGAAAATCTTTGTTAAATCGATGATTGTGATAATACGTTTGTGATATAATTTCCAAACGTATACAAAGCAAGTTTCAGTACTCACCCAACATCCGTACCCGCATTACATTTTCGACATTTCGATTATGCGATTGTATCGATGTACCACGATGTGAAGAAGAAGAAGTATACTAATTGTAAATTATTCTGTTTCCTAAAGTAAACACAAAATACTTAATGTTTTGGTTTGTGAGGTTAGGTAATAATGTTTTTTGGTTTTCAGTTTACTGTTTAAAGAAACAAAAACCATGGTTGGAAAAAAGTGACGTTTAATGTGTATATACAGTACAATGCTTATAAACGTGACGTTTAATGTGTATATACAGTACAATGCTTACAAACGTGACGTTTAATGTGTATATACAGTACACTGCTTATAAACGTGACGTTTAATGTGTATATACAGTACAATGCTTATAAACGTAACGTTTAATGTGTATATACAGTACAATGCTTATAAACGTGGCGTTTAATGTGTATATACAGTAC
The DNA here is from genome assembly GCA_034769895.1 of Magicicada septendecula. Classification (NCBI taxonomy): domain Eukaryota; kingdom Metazoa; phylum Arthropoda; class Insecta; order Hemiptera; family Cicadidae; genus Magicicada; species Magicicada septendecula. The sequence goes on along the minus strand of CM068369.1, from coordinate 105,341,550 downwards.
AATGCTTACAAACGTGACGTTTAATGTGTATATACAGTACAATGCTTATAAACGTGACGTTTAATGTGTATATACAGTACAATGCTTAGAAACGTGACGTTTAATGTGTATATACAGTACACTGCTTATAAACGTGACGTTTAATGTGTATATACAGTACAATGCTTATAAACGTGGCGTTTAATGTGTATATACAGTACAATGTTTATAACAGAGAACCATTTAAATTAAATAACGTAAAGTTTTTTAACAAAAACAGCAACAGAAAACGTAAAGTGGAAAATACAATTATTTCTGAATAGTAAGATTAAGAAAAAACAAGATTTGTTATTCGTTATATGACCAATATTCTTTTATGTTACTCAAAAACTTCACTGCAAGGGAATTTTGTGGGAAACACACACAAAAATGGGAGACATGTATAGCGCCCAGCCTTACTTCGAGTTTGTTCCTTTTCCAGTGATCTGCACAAAAACTGAGAAGTAGTGAAAAAACGAGTATTAGTGGGACTCGAGTTCTGCCACAAAAAGCGAGACATGAATAGGAACAGACAAGTAGGTTTCCTATCATTGTTCATAGTTCGCCTAACTTCGAGTAGGTTTTTTATGTGGTTTTCCCCCCAAAAACGAGTATTACATTAAAGGCGTATTGGTTTCATGTGTAACTTCAATTCACATGTTAACGTAACATCAACTTTTGGAGACAGCAGGAGACATCGGTGTTATATTAATGCTAGAAACATTTTTCATTAAACATACTATGTCACAGGAAAACGATTGCAACAGTCACCAAACTATTTTATAACGTACACACATAAATTTTAACGAATTCTTTTATTTAACGAAAATTATACGCGATATTCACTACATATCGATGCCAATAAGCGCATAATCGACATATCGCATAAATGAATATTTCGATTATTGGTTCAGTACCAAAGTTTCTTTATTATTTGTTTAGCCATCTCTTAAATATATAGCGTGAAAAACATAGGAGTATAATTAAGTTACTCTATGTAAAAGAATAATATAAACCTACGAATTTCTTAAGTAATAAATTCAATTTATTAAAAATATTTTGTAAGAGACCATAATATAATGCAGAGTAGTTGGTATCTTCTGACATGCAGGAGACAGTCAATAAAGAAAATTACAAAAATACATTGAACACATATTAAGAGAGATAGTGTGCCATCCGCCTGAATAATATAATTGAAGGTACACCAATTAGTATACTAGCCACAGACTAGTATTATACACAGTAGCCACAGTAGGCTACACATCCTATGGTACACTAGCCACAGATTTTTTCTACATGAAAGTCGTAATGGTACCATCAAAGAAATACGTTGTGGTCATTTTGGTAGCGACATAATAAATATGTAGCATACGTTCAGTTTACTTTAATAGTTAAATTTTGAAAACACAGTCTCTCCTTGTGTTATATATACATACAGACAACTTGGTTGGTACGTGTCGCTTTAGTTTTGCAAAAACAACTGTTGATGAAACATTCACAGCACTATGTTGTTTAAGTTGATCATAACTTCGGCGTTGTGTTATCTGGGTTCAACCCAACGGTACAGGGGACTGAGCTTCGGAGGTCTGTGCTACATCCTGGCCAGTAGCGACATCGCAAGAAGGCCCTCGCTACGCAACGTTACAACTCGTATTCTTCACAGCATTAACAATTATATTATAAATAAACATTCGCAATATTTCTATTGTGTAACGGTGAAGTGACTTATCTTCCTTTTCAGGAGAAGGTCTCACTCTCCGCAAGTGAAGATACTAGTGACTGAAGAGAGATTTTTCTACCTATGACCTGGAAAGATGACGAAGTTTACTAGAGATGATGGAAGAACGCATGTACGTGTACGACGATTAACGATTTTTTTTTCAGTCAGGCCCGTCATGTCAATATATGAACTTGACAATATACTTGAACTAATAATAATCTACTCCTTATACATGTTTTAAAACGGCCCACTCGATCTGAGCCTCAACAGAGACGGTGAGCCAGGTATTGAGCATGAAATGCGCCTCGAACCCAAAAGAATCCCGCGAGGGACAGCATAATGTGCGCCTCAAGTGGCTTACCGCTTATAAACAACCAGTTCCTGGAAAATTTCGTAAAGGAGAAAACATCTGTCTCCTAGTACCCTTCAAAGTACCCTACAAGAAACATAAGGATGAATTTATATAGGCGGTTTTACAAAAGCATTTGTACTTATTGATTTAGTCAATGAATAACTACAGTATTTACAGAAAGTTAAACAGTCTACATTTTACCTTCTGTGAGACACATTTAACAAAAGTTACAATGTCGATTTCTTTATTCCGAAATTGAGTCAGTTTTTGGTCAATGAACACTTGTCGTTGCTTAGTTTTTTTGTCCGTCCTATGTACGCTGCCTTCCCCAACGCTATTCATTCTTATGAAGGTCTCCGTCTGATTAGATTTTAAATTGTTAATGAATGAATAAATGTTCGGATGCGAAGATTGAAACATAGCGTTATACCTCGAGTGAAAGCTCTCGCAAGCATTGGTAGTGTGCAAGAGGTCCGCGGTATCAGCAGCCCAGATGGTCGGAAGAAATGTCGCAGGTTCTTCTTCATCGACATAGCTCTCTGTCATGTAATCACGCTGTGCATGGTCGTGAAACAAGAAGGTTGTTGAACTCACCCGGTGGTCAGAAACAAATATTTCAGCTACCTGCTATGTACGAAGCGCAGATCATGCTAAGGATTAGTAGACCGTTTTTCGAACCTTTGGCCGGCCATAACAATGAGACGCAGATCGAGCTTGCCCTTTTAAAACAAGTTTCCAAAATTTAACTAAAAAATTTTAGTAGAAATTGCAGGACATTTTAGCAGCGAAGGCGATGATGAAGAAATACTAACGTCACATAAGGCAAATCATTTCTATTGCCTGGTTTATCTGCTACAAATACTCTAAAATATTCGTATTGTTTTGATTATTACTAAGCTTTTAAATTTCAATATTGGTCAAGTTGTATATTTGTTAGAGCTACGATGCTAGGATTCCCGCACTACCTTCTTGGCCGTGTTATTATCCTTTTTTGCCACTATCATAGAGCGAGTTGTGAACATTTTCGATAATTTTTATATTTCTCTACTTTAGAAAAGTTTACTTTCTATTTTATTCAACGCCTACATAATTTAATGTTAAATTTTCTAGGATAATGAGGGACTCTCAACGTCACTTCAAAGTCGGTCTTCCGTCAATTATTTTCGATTAAGATTATTGTTTCACGAAGATGGAGTTGTCAAAAAGAGACACACTTCTACAGAAATGGGGCACACAATAATTCGTTTCACACACGTTCAAACTCTTAAAACGCCAGACAACAATTTATTTTTAGGATGCTGTGCTTTGTAACAAATATAAGCTGTCGTCCATGTAACTTCGGTCGTGAATCAGTAAATAACTTTTACCCTCTTAAATAGTACCTTTAATAGTAAATACTAATAACTGTGCTCGACAGGTGGATTACGTGAAGTCTATATACTTAAGTGTTCTGTTCATTTTTACAAAAACCAAAACGGAAGTATATTTTTGTGTGTAATATAACAAACTTCACTACACTATACTAAATTGTAGAAACAGTATCCGCTGTTATTATAGATCTATAATTGTTTGTGTTTTTGTGTACAAGTTACTCAAAGAAAAACATTACAAATGAGTACACACTTTGGTGATGAAGAAAACACAAGTATTGAAAACTTGTTTAAATTGATATTTATGTAATGTTGTTTGGTATTAAATGAAAATACGTTCTTACAAAAAATGCGTAACCTGAAACTTATGCCTTTCAGAACATTAAACTGAAACATGAACTTACGCCTGAAAGAACTTTAAAAAGGAGCAGTGGTATGCCAGGTAAAGAATCTGTGGTTTGGCTAATTATGGTAACTATTTTACCAGGCGTTACATATCACGCATAACTACCCCGAGTTACATCAAACAACAGACAAGCAAAACAATGAATGACCCGGCGCTGTATAATAATGTGATTTGAAACTAATGTTCAGTCAGTGCGAAATCTGGACAAGACTTTCGCTACGCGACTTGAAACTTTTCGATAGATTGATAAAAGGAAATTAGTGGAGAAACGTAAATAAACGTGGAATTCAAAATGTGAACAGTAGGCCAATCGTTTTATGTGGTTCGTAGTTATTACAAATTCTGTTTTCTCCTCACGTTTTGCCTGCCGACACTTTTCTTGCTTGTGTTTTGTTGCTCTGCCCTATCATTTCTCTCTCTTCAATGTCTAAACATATCTTATTTTACCTCTCTCTGACTTTCTTCATCTTGTTACTTGAATTAGCAGTCTCTGTAATTCCAACTTTGTCGAGCTTACTTGCTAACCTGCTACCTGTCATGCTCCGGACGAGGGCTTTCAGTGTCTCCACCATTATTAAATCCTAAACCACGACCCTGACTGTCCTCTCTCCGAGGACAGACAAGTCGTCTGTCTGACTGTCTACGTATCTCTCATCCCTCCTCTCTCTCTTCACTTCATCTGTACCTCTGCCTCTTTGTTTGGCGCTCTTGAAATATGTTAATAAAAGTACGATTTATCAAAGAGTCACGTTTATCACAAAACTTACGATAGCGACTAACTGCAAAAGGGAAACAAGTGCAATCTACCATTATCACAAAAATATCTAATCCAATCCCGAAAAATAAGTTCCACAGTATAAATAAACCTACAAACACAGTTACTCCATAGCAAAAAAATAATATCCAGTTTTGTTAGTTTTATTAGCAGCTTAACACCAACTTTGTCACTACTTACTGCCACACTGCTAAACACTTTGTTCTTGACGAGGCCTTTCGGTGTCTCCACCATCTTCAGGTCTTAAACGAGAAGACCTTCGTCAAGAACGAAGTATTTAGCAGTGTGGCAATAAGTAGTGGCAAAGTTGGTGAAAAAAATAATAATATATAATCTATTTTTTATTTTAATAAATTTATAATTTTAAATAGATCACCTTGTTTTGTTTTTATTTGAGTTTTTCAATTAAATATTTGAGTTTTTATAATTAATCGTAGAATTATTTCGATTGTTATTGATTTACTTACAAATCCCTAATGATGCTGATATATTTCAGTGAAACGTGCGTCAGGCATTGAAACAACAAAAACGTCATACACTACTTGTAGAATAAAATATATTGAATAATATCGCAATGTTATTTGAATATTTGTACATCTAAAGGTGTTATTGATACACACAGGTATTATTACAGTCATTATTACTACATAAATTGTCTCGTAATCCCAAATTTTACATTATGGCAAACCTCAAATTATACTGTTTGTAATTTTTATATTATTACCTCTTGTAAGTCAGTTTTAGCCAACCTCCATTCAAAAGTAAAGAAAGGTTAGCGGTAAATTTAGAATCTATTTTACGTACATTTAAATATCCAGATTTTGAAGGAACTTTATATGTTTTACATGAAGAGAACTCTGTCTGTGATACGCGTTTATAAAAATAAAGTAAAACGTAAGTCTTCCTAAACAGTTTTTATTCCTGAACAAGTAAACAGAAAGGATAGACTTTCAGGACATATTGGCCTACTCAGCTTATTACATACTTATATAGGCACAAACTTATTTTATAGTAAACTTATTTTTTGATGCGTTCCATTGATTGAATTCCTTTCCCACGGGGTCAAGGCCAAAGATTTATCACCATACTGGACGCGCAATGGAATTTGTCTTCTTGGGAATTCGCGACAAGGCAAGGATCGAGTGACGTGCAGACTATCCTGGGCCTATAATATTGAAGCACTATTCGGACGACCGTATCACTTCTTACAGTAACGCCTTAATTTTTTGGAGTTTTTTCTGTTTTAAATTGTTTTACAGAGTACATTATGACAGGACACTATGAGAGGACATTATGTTTCAGTTTTGTAGTTTTTAAAATGTCTATTTATACGATAACACGGTATCTATAATCTTAGATTAATGTATTTAATCGTTTTACAGCAATTTTGTACGATAAGATAATAATATTAGTAGCCTACCCTATAAAGGGTATATTAATACCCTATTAATGCATGAAATATCAAGTGCAGTTTGATATTTATATTAAATAATTTAATTTAGATAGAAGCATTCAAGGTTTACTTAAATCGAAAGATGTTGCTTTTATACTTTGTTGACGAATCGTTTTTGCTAAAAGTTTTTTTTTTTAGTAAAGGGATAAATATCTTTTGTCTTTATCGATGCATATTAATTTATCGTAAGTGATAACGACTCAATTGGTGTATAGCACGATTTGAACCGTAATTTAAATTATTGGCTCTCCTTTTTCAAGATCTAGAATACTGTACATGTTTAAACTTAAATAAATTCTATTAATTTTAAAACTACAGTGGCCTCTCTCTCTCTTATCCGACTTGGATTGGACCGGTCAGATAATGGAAAAGTCGGTTAACAGAACGGTAGCTCATTTTTGACCGTCGAGAACAAAGAATTGAATAGCCTATATTTGAAGTACATGTACGTACAACCCACTTTGTACTGTATCTATAAATGAAATGTGTACGATAAAATTGGATAAATGGTTTAATTATAATTATTTTAATTATCTGTGAGTACAGTAAATAAAATATGAATTACTTAGTGTACATGAATTACTTACCTTAATTATGAAAACAAGAAAGAAATAACGGTCTGCTCCCTTTTGGCTCATGTCGGTTCTAATTTATAAAGAAACGAAGATTTTGGGTGTTAAGTAAACTATGTAGGCAGAAAATTAAACACGAAAACGTGTTACGTATATTTTACTGTACAATTAGGCTACGTAAAAACAAACACTTTGATGCACACTGTACATTCAAAAAGCTTAAAACCCTCGGATTTATGAGAAAAAGTCGGTCATTTCCTTTTGTTTATGTTACTCTGACGTCTGTTAGCTGCATAATCTCTCCACTTTTTGTATTCAGTACATCGACTGGCGTTGAACTAGGCTGTTGTTCAACACATCGAAGGGCTATTTCTAGACCGTCTTTCCCAAACGCATGAGAAATTTGTCTTTCTTGATCCTCGTCGTATTAATTCTCACTTTCATGATCCTCATTATTATTCACAACTGCTTCAATAATTTCATTATCGTCCATTTCTTTCTCCACATTTTCGTCTTCATTTAACCATACGACTATCTCTTCGCTAATTGAATATATAATGTACGTACTGTACATAATCTTTATTAAAAAATAATTAATAACGCATTATTAATGTACGTATGTATAGTTAATTTTTTCTACCCTCTCTAGTGAAACAGTCGGTTAATGGAATGGTCGCTTAAGAGATCATCGGTTAAGAGAGAGGCCACTGTACTAAAGCCTCGTAAAACTGATACGCCAGTTAGTTTGGTCTAAGAAGACGTATATTTTACATTATTTGAAAAGTTACAGGTGAGCAAACACATCTGTTCTGAAAATTATTATTTACATACACAATGCGTAGGATGAAGCAATAAAGGTTTCCGACGAAGCTTTTGAATATATCTGCACAAAAGCTTTTGAATCCTGGCTAAAAATTTTGGAAAACGTTTAAAAAAGATTTTATGTATTTTTGAATATATTAGGCTTTGTTTCCATTTTTTTTTTTTGCAAACAACATCGATCATTCAAACTAAATTTTCTGAACATGGAAAACGACCAGATTCTTGCATATATATTAAACCGAACAAAATTTTAAGTTTATCTATCGCTGTTTTAATGGCAGTTTGTTACTTTAAGGATCAAAAATGTTCACTAACCAACGATTTGAAGGCTTGTTAACTTTCGGGGCTTCGTGAAACAGGCTATCTCTCGATAAACCATTAACGAGTGTTTATCGGCCGTTCACTTATTAATTGTGTGTGTGTGTGTGTGTGTGTGTGTGTGTGTGTGTGTGTGTGTGTGTGTGTGTGTGTGTGGAAGCGACTATACAGACTAACATCTGACGCTTGGGAACTATTAAATTTTTGGACACAAATGCGTTTTTTCATATGGACAATTTGAATTCACTCAGCAATTGGCGGAATTCGCCAGCTTCACTTCTGGAGTGTTTGACTGCGATCGCTCCCACAGTATGCTAGGGGGCTCGCGGTCATAACGGAAGTTAAGAAAGAAGCGTTGTGTTGTATTTGTCTGGAATATTGTCACACGCGTAATTAAACAATAGGCAGAAAACCACCCTGCCACCGGATATTCCCAAGGAGACCTAACGGTAAACCGTCCATTGTCTGTCGACGTGTTAGGATTACCTGGAACAAACTTTCTCTAACATAACTTCACAAACGATTTTTGCTAGTCTTCGTCTTGGGCTATTTTTAATCATTTTAAAATTTAACAATTAAGTTAACCAATTTTTTAGCGATTAATTTAATTGTTAATTTTTTAAATAGTTAATTTTTAATTTTTAATTTTTTAATTCTTTTTAATAAGTTCTTGAGAATAACCAACGGTTGTCCCCTGAAGATCCACTACGAAATGAATATGTAAGAACTGAGTTAAATGTATATTCTATTAAACGCCCTTAGTCCCAGAATTTTTTTATTTGTTTCAACACTCCTTTTCTAATCTCCAAAAAAATTTAATTTTTTTTTTTCTTTTCTGGGAAGGCGTCACTTAATATTTAAGACTAGGCGCGTGGCCTAGATGGAAATAAAATGTGCTGAGCCCATAGTGACAGGTCTTGCAAGAAAACACTTGTTTAACAACAACAAGATTTCATTTATGATTCTTGATTTTGAAACAACAGCTTTTACAATTACATCTTTGGTTTGAGTTTTCCTTAATGCTTAACATCAATTCAAATATTTCTTTAAAGCACCATGGTGGTTGAATTCCAACAAGAATATTTCAAAATATCTCCAACAATAAAATAATGACATACCAACCTACTAAACTTATTATATTTATTATAAACTTGTATTTTGTATTTCAATTTCAAAAGATTTGTTTTTATTGCATTAGTAATGCATGAATCATTCATTAACATAAGATAATTATAAGTACTTAATGATGACAATCCATGATCAGTAGATAATAATTAAATTTAAAGAAAACTAATTACTTGATTGTGTTGCAGTACCCTCATCTACCTGTTCCCCAGCACTAGGATTAATCACATTAAAATCGAAACCAGTGATCACATTAAACCGAGGTTGAAGTTTGTTAATTAAATATTAAAATATGTAGTTTAATTTTTTTGTTAATTAAATATAAAAATTTTATTGTACTATTATAAATTGAATAGTCAAGCCGAACCAAATAATAAATAACCAAATCAACAGGGGTTTTAGATTTAGAATATAAAGAACAGAAAAAATGGAACGTGCAGGTTCACAAGTCATATGACAAGTAGATGCAAGTACTCTCCGGGTATTACATTTACTTAAGGTCTGGATTTTGTTAATAAATGAATTTTGAAATTGGTTTTCTTTTTGCAGAAAATAGAATTAAATATTTATATTATACAATGGTAACCCTTGACATTATGCAAAATCAATACACGAATACTTATAAGTTATTCATAACACAGTCATCACTGTCCACACTTTAGCATGTCTTCACAAAACATGTTCAGTAATGTTAACTCTGAAGCATGAGTCTAATTTCTAGAACTGAGTTTCTCTGTGTGTGTGTGTGTGTGTGTGTGTGTGTGTGTGTGTGTGTGTGTGTGTGTGTGTGTGTGTGTGTGTGTTACCCGGTAACCAGCCGGTATATTTCGTGTGTGCTGTATATAAAATAAAAGGAAAGTTCCCACCTGATCTTTCAGATTACATTAAGAAGATTCTTGCATTTCAAGTTGGGTGCGAAGAATGACGTCGCATGGCGTGACGGCGTTGGGGCTCCTTACGTAGGCTCTGCGGATGGGAGAAGATGTTGAGTACCCATCTCGTCGACCCCTTTCCTCCCGACTAAAGCGGGGAAACCTGAAGCTCTTTATCGAATTATCGACTCACAGTAGTATATCACGGTACACCGTCACGATCCAAGCAGCACAAAGTTGAAACAGAAAAAGAGGAGGATGAAGACGCTGCGTAAACTTATAAAACTAAAAACGTTGCTGTATAAATCTCGTTGTCAGACACAAACGCCACTGCCAACCAAATGACGTCACCGATCAAGGTCGCGGCGGCCGGCTGATTCTCGTTATCGAAAGCGGGCATCGCAACATCCAGCGATAATGCACCGAACGCACGGAAAATACAATTAAACTGGCCGTGGTGTTTATCTTTTAATATAACCACGGCACACTCTCACCTCAAAATGGCAACCTGGTTGCCCCCCAAAAAAATCAAAACACAGCCACTTGGCTAGTCAATACCACCATCAAATATCCTGAATATCCTGGGAAATCTCAGAAAACTTACCGCACTTAGGAAGACAGCCTCAGAGAGAAAACGAAACAAGAGGAAGGAAGAATTGGAGTGTGTATGCATGTTTGCTTGAGTGTGTATATGTGTGAGTATGCGGTGCTGCATGCTGACTTGATCAGGGTCAGCATACAGCGACAAGGGACAGAAGGAGAAAAGAAGAAAGGCAAGAATCGGGCACCCTCTCTGAGTTCCGACCTCCCAAGGCCTCCCACAACCACAACTGAGACCCCTAAATGGTATTTACACAGTCCGTCTACTGGTCCTCTACCAGGTCCACATAACCGTTATCCCCCCATACGACTCTTCCACCACCACTGTCTTCCACGGGACCGCTCCAACGTCACCCTCACTGGTGACCCGACCCACTTTCTCGCTCACGTACTGATGCCCAAAGGCTAACAAGGCACTACAACCTTGATACGTGAGCGATCACCTGGTCCATCTCTCCATCTGCTATCCCGACCACCCATATACTACACAACAAGGGAATGTCCACCTTGACATATGAGCGGTCCACTCCCCAACACTAAGGTGGACAGCCCCGCTACAGCACACAGTGGAAAAGCACCGCGGGCACACAACCCTGGACTCTAAGTCACCTTAATTACACATGAGCCGCAATACTTGAGGAAAAAAGGGGGGGGTAACTTCTCTACAGCACAGCCTACACTCACCATATAATAGACGCCCAAACAAAACTGGGGACGTAACCCGGAATGCGGCATGGAACGGGCCAAACAATAATCCCCATTAATAACTGACCTACATTTTACATCACTCGAACAGCTGGTCAAACAGAAAACAATTAAACTGGTCTTTGACTTCAGAAAGCCAGGCACACAATAATAACATACAACGATGCACAATCTATCAGATAAGCAGGCAGCAAGGCTAGAAATACCGTTACGGTTGCGGCTATCAGCTGGCCAAAGGTTATCTTTCGGATCGGCATACCTCGTTCGCCTCACTGTTGTATAGAATCTAATTTCATAATATAGCGTGTATTCAATTTTAAAATATCTCTCCCGTGCTTTTTTTTATTTGCATACACTCTCCCGCGAACAGGGCTGTATAAATCTCGTTGTCAGACACAAACGCCACTGCCAACCAAATGACGTCACAGATCAAGGTCGCGGCGGCCGGCTGATTCTCGATATCGAAAGCGGGCATCGCAACATGCAGCGATAATGCACCGAACGCACGGAAAATACAATTAAACTGGCCGTGGTGTTTACATTTTAATATAACCACGGCACACTATTGCCAGCAGAATAAGGGAAGGACAAATAAAATGGAGGCAGCATATCGAGAGAATGGAAGATATGAGACTACCTAAACACGTAATACGATACAGACTTCAAGGAAGACGAGATATAGGTAGACCAAGAAAGAGATAACATAAGTCGAGGCGGGACAGGGTGTAAACCTGTACCTTGACGTGGAGAAGATTTTTTTAAATCGTTAATCCCACGCCTGCACCGCAGTAGAAATCTTGAAACATTATCAAAATGTTTTACGATATTGATAAAAATGAGATGCGCTTTCAAGTTGAAATCCTTTCTGGTTTATTAGTATCGTAAGTGGAGAAATAGTTCTACCTTAAGTTGAAAATAACTTAGGTTTGATTCTTGGGTGCTGAAGAATGATGGTGGTGGTGGTTGTGGTAATGATAACGGAGATGATGATGACGGGGAGGAGGAGGAGAAGGATGACGACAATGAAGACGAATACGAATTTTATGCCAACGTTCAGACCACGTTATTGAACGACTCCGAAGAAATGTAAACAACTCACTTAAACTTACGTGTCTCTTTTTATGTACTTCATTTTCATCTACTCCAACTGCACTCTAGTTCACTATGTAAATAAATGTCGGACTAACTGGCTTTTGACTCTGCCAGTAATCTAACTTTAAATAGAATTAACTTTAGTATAGTCTTAATTATTTGTTAACAATAACCATATTACCATTCAGTGGTGTAGGCTACCATTACATCACATTACTTATAAAAATACTGTCATTAGGCTACATTACATTTCAAACTTGCACAAACTTCCCCCACTCATTTTATCTCTTGTTTATATATTTTCATCTCATTGCTTTTCCTATGCTAAACCTTTTCTAAAAATCTAGCAATTACCATGTCTGTCAAAATCTCCCTTCATTGTTCTTCCCAACTTTTGCTTCCCAGATTCCTTTCCCACGTCTTACCTCTTCCATACATTATAAGCGTTTCGGTCAAGTCAGTTTTTTTTTCTTCTGTTAAATTCATAGTAAATTGTTTGTCCAATTCTCTCCTTATATCAGTACTTCACATTCTGTCCTGTATGATCGACACGACTCTTCTTATTATACTTCACTTGCCACGGCCTGTATCTTACTTTTCTGTCTCTCACTCATACCCAACATGTCACAGCCAAACGTCAAAATACAGTCTTTATACGGTCTTTAATATTTTCATTTCGTTTCTTTTGAGATTTCCCTCTTATTTATGAAATTGTTGTTCGTAGCGTAGTAGATTTTCATTGTTTTCATCGTCATCGTTCAACTCATTCTTTGATTTCCACATTTTGCTATCCTCCTTCTTCTACTGCAACGCTCAAGTTCTATCAATGGCTACTTTTATATCTTCTCTTATGTCACTAACTACCATCACTCTGGTTTAATTCTTACCGATTATCATATCTTTCTAAATCAGCAGCAAGCTTCGTACATTCAACACCCTGCAATTTTCTTTCGCTTCCGGCTATCAGCTCTACATCATTAGAAAATTCCTCTTCCGAGATACTACCCTATTCTGGCTCTAATAATCAATTTAAGATTTCTTACTTCTAGTTTCGTTGCAAGTGTTAACGTGTTTTGAATTATACAGATCAATTTACTAACATTCCTTTTCTTTAAAATCTTCCATAATTGTTGTCTACGTGCCCAGCAAATGCTTTCTCTAGGTCTATAAAGGCTAAGTGGCATTATAAACATGCCTATATAATACTTTTTTCCGAAGTTTACAATTATGCTCACTTGTAAGAACACAAAATTTACAAGCAATGACATTTCCACCTTTACCTGAGGCCGTGAAATTCTGTAGGCATTTCATTACAAAAGTCAAGTGGTTTTGTAACAGAAATCTTTGACTGGTCTTTTACAATCTCCTGTTTAATGTGTTTTAATGTGATGCGGTTGCTGCAATGGACACATCTAGATTTTACTCTAAATATTCTGTGATAGTGACAAATAAGCAGTATATGATCTGTCGGAATTAAACAAATTACATGTTTTACACATAATAATTAAGAATACGTAATAAAGGGAATTTTACTTTTTTTGACTTCCTATAAAATTTAAGTTTTAAAAGTATGATTTTCGTCTTAGTGTGTGTTTTTATAACGGTGATAAACATCTTCATTATCACTTTTTGTTACATAGTCTAACACAACATTTATAAGATATAGCCTATGGGATGTATTTAGTAATAATTTTTAGTCACAACTTCTTGTTAGGCTTTTTTACTAACAGTAAATTACTTTTCTCCTTGTACTTAATCTTTGCGTGTCCATAGGTTTGCGGATTTACGCAGTGTATTCATTTCTGCTCGCAACACTAGCGACTGATATTTCTATTAACAAATTTCTATTTACCTACTGATTAAGTGCTGGGTGTAAGTGCTACTTATTAGGTGTTAGGTGCTGGGTATTGATTGTCACAACAGAGTTAGCAGATGATATGTCATCATCTTCTTAACGGTTTAGGATTTAGGTTTAGGATTTGTTCCTATTCACAGTCCACCTTTTCTTAAGCCTACCGAATTTTCTTCTACCTCTAGGGTTGTAATCTTTCGCTGTCTTCGGTATTCTAGTTTCTACCGTTCTATCTGTGTGTTGAATCCATTTTCTTCTGTATTCTTTAATCCTTTCATTACCTGCAAAATTATCTAAAGCACTTTTTATCTCCTCATTTCTTATATGATCTCGTCTATTACACCGTTTGACTGATCTCAGAAATTTCATGTTTGCTGTTTGTAAATTCTGTTCATCTTTTCCCTTTATGACCCAAGTTTCAGAACCATACAGTAGTGTAGGTATTGCCATTGTTTAAAAAAAATTTTAGATAATATGTTAGCATGTTTATGAAGATCAGATTTTGACCAGGTCATTAGGAAGAAGTAAGCGAATGTTTTGCTAAACATATGTTACCTGTTAAAACAATACATCTTTAATAATTATTTACAAACCCCTGATCACGGTGATATGATGTTTCAGTGAAACGTGCATAAGGTATTGAAACGACAAAACGTAATACACTACTTGCAGAAGAAACTATTGCGATGTACAAGGTCGCATAGAATAAGTAGTCGATATTCAGATACTGGAATGCTTCGGTTTTATTAAAGATTTATCTTTTTTTTTTAATTTGCACAAATACTTTACTATAGTTTTTGATAACAAACAAGATTACTTAACTGTTCCTGGTACAAATAAAATTAATTAACTATTCTGTTGACCTATTCTTTATAGACTTAAAATAATTCTCTCCTATATTCTAATTATATAAAATCTTAATCTCTAAAAATTCTTTGTGTTTTTTAGTTTATGACTGTTTTACTAAAGTTTATATAAATGGTTTCACTTCCCTTTATTGATGAACGATACGATGTCGCTCCTCTTGTTCCTGATAAATTGTGACAGATGTTTCTTTTTGGTAGACGTTCAGGATACTGTTGTTCCTTCAATATCTCCTCCTGCTCTATAGCGTTCAGGGTCGTCTTCGGGTTGGGTACTTCAACAAACAGTGGTGAATTAAAAATGATTAACGATTTGTACTGTGTATGTAACAACACTTTACTCCGGTTACTTGATGTGTTCTTACAATCCCTAAGCGGAAAATACTGTACTGTACCATAAAGCACTCGGTGTTACTTTAATGCGAGCTTTATTACATATGTTCGTCACTCTTGGTAGACTATCGTCATAAATCAGAGGCAACGATTACACGTTATTGAGTTCAAACGAGACTGCTCCTTCTGAGTTCTAAACGACTTTACATCCCATGAAAGGATAAAATCAACTAATGTATTAGCCAATTTCACTGATCTAAACGTTCCCTCACCCTTATGGCTACAGTCCAGATAACGTTCTACTTGTAAAATATTGTCTATGAACAATGTAAAACGTGGAAATAAAACCTGCCTAATTTTATTGGTTTTCTTTTGGGTCATAAAAATTTTTAAATAAAAAACTCACATACTTCGTTGTTTAAATTATTATCACATATTACTACTAGATAGGTCTTGATTTTATGCACATTCTGGGGTAAGTCTTATGTCAAAATTTTTATTTACACAAAAGTTATTTAATGTAATCTGCTTTTCATTGTTATTTCGTAACACAGTTATTCACACCCGCACACGCGCACTCGGCATATAGCTACGCATATGTTTGCACTACTTCACAACACTCACTAATTATTTTACAGTCAAAAAAATCAACTTAAACTAAAAAAATTGACATGTAGCTTATTGTCTATTTTACAGTGTCTCAACATGCAGTCTTTACTTAAACCGATTCTCATTGTAACATGCTATCATACGTCAAGAGTAAAATTATTATTTGTATATGCAAATCTCACCTATTGCACTATAGTAAATAATATAGTAATCTCTAACAACATACGATCAACATTCTATGTTTTTTAAAATTATTTTGCATTTTTTCATTATTTTTCTAACAATATTTTATAAGCAGTTGGTTCTAATGTAATCCGTATTTAAATTTTATAAATTGTTCGTAAACTACACTCATGTAGTGAGTAATTAATTTGAACGCAAGCAAGGTTATCATAACGCAACAGTTCCCTCGAGTCAGCTGCTAGGAATGAAGTTCAAGAAGATACCTTGTAGGCATACACAGTGAATAATGGTCATCAATTACGCACTTTCACATGTCTTTTCTAACGGTATAAGACCAATGATGTTGTATAATTTAAATATTGTGTTTTTTGTAATTAAATATGTTTTAGAATTGGTTTAAGGGGTATGTATGGGATTCAGAATAGACTAGTTTCCCATGGTAGAGAAAGTCATCTTTGGTAAACTAATACAGCGTGAGGTTCGCTATAAGAGACCTATAAGAGACGTACTTCACTTACTTTACTTGATGCAGTTCTTCTACTGTCTGTCAAGAATAATCTATCGGCTTAATGATTGTAAGTCAATTTAATGATATATTCAACAAAACTAATAACAGAAATATTTCTGTAACGTTAAGTCTTAATTTTCTATTGTATTTTATTTATTGTAATTTTCACCTTATTGTATTTTCGTCTTAATACTTTAAAAAAATTAAGGTTGTTACGAGAAAATAAAAGTGGAAGTCAACAAACCGTTAGTTATATTGTGATTATAAAGGTTTTGTTGTTTATATATATATATATATATATATATATATATATATATGTGTATATATTGTAACGTCACAGAACGTTCCATAAAGGAAATTAATTGCAAAGTAAATTATCATAAGAGGAAGGTGAGATGAACAGTATCGAACCCAAGTAATCCAAAACATTTTGTAATATTGTCCGATAATTAATATCATTAACATGAAAAAACGACAAAGACTATGACCAAGACTCAAACCCCATATATTGTTTAAGTGAAGAACAGTGTAAAACTGATAATGTACTATAAGAGAAACAGATAATCTCAGAAATGACCAAAATGAGGTCATGACATATTAAGAAATGTAACTCTGAATAGGGTATAAAAAACTACTTATTGTGAATTAATGGACAAGATCTATTATTATACTTTATAATATAAATAAAATAAATGTATTAAATGATTTGAACACATCATTAAAAAGGATGTAAGTTAAAATAAAAAAATATATAAATGTTATAACAAAAACCCAAGGTTTTGGAGTCGAGACCAATCACTCAGAATTTATGTGAAAATTAATTATTAAAGAAGTAATATAAAACTATCTGCAAATGTCAATTAGACAAAGACAAACAAATTGTTTTAAATAGAGAAAGCTGTTAATTGATTAGAAGTCAATTAAAATAATCAAAAACAGTGTTAAACTGAAAACATGTGATGAACATATAAAATTGTAATATTTATGAATTAATGTTATCAAAATGCAACAAAATTGTATTTTAAAGTTGAAACACAATATAAAGTAACTATACTTATATATATGACCACCTAAAACACTTTAACAGTCAAGTTATGAAACTATTTACCTATACCATACCAGGCTGAGACCAAAAAACAATCACAAAAATAGTCATATTTGACAGACTAATTGTATAATATTAGAAAAAATAAAGGAAAAAGGTACAATCCTATAATGTACAATGGAAACGTACTTGCTCAATTGAAGACAAGCTTAATTCATAGAGAATTTTTAAATATAAAGGTGAAAATTGTCACACCAAGGAAATAACTCATCTGAACAAACACAGTGAGATGCTAAGTAATATTACTATAAAAATAAAATGTATTAGGATAAACCAGGTATTCCCAAAGATAAACAATATAACAAACTCTAAGTGAATACCCAAAAAATCCCATATATAATACCGAAAAAGACAAATTATTATAAAAAACCAGTGAAAAAAACCTAGGCCATATGTAATGCCTACACAAAAATGAACTTATTTATATGTTATATGTTTTAATATTTGCTTATTTTGTTATGAAAAGATAATTATGTTATGTATTGATGTTATAGCAAGAACCAAGCAACTTCATAACGTTTTATTAATTAGAAAATTAGAATTTTGTGCAAACGTTACAAGGTAAGAATTGAATTTTATGTTAATTTATTAGATTTAATTTGTTCAAAACCAATCGTGAATGGTATCATTTTATTCAGTTGAAAGCAGAGAATCCAAAAATAATAATGGCATGCAGATTGTAAGTAGTTCTGTAAAATTGTTTTTGACAAATACCACAATAATTTCAGTAATATCTAAATATCTCTATTTAGTTAAGTAACGGACACGTCATGGACAACGAAATCCAAGAGTCAGTAATATCCTTTAGTATGAAGAATAAGAAGTTTTTGTTCTAAAGCTTCTACGGAAGTCGAATTTGTTCTATGATGTTCTATTTGCATGTTCTTGAACGTTCCAGAAGAAAATTTTACTCAAAAATACCGGAAGTCCAGTTTAAAAATTAAAACAATGACCCTTACAGAGTATAAAAGGAAGACGAAATTTGACACAAAAAACACTTTATGCTTTAAATCCACAAGAGACACTTCACCTACGAGTACGATCATCTTATCCAAGGCGATTTCGAAGAACAGGAATTCAACCCGAGAACACAGAAAGGCTTTTTCCCGTACATGACAAAAGACTGACTTAACCTAACACAGGAGTATATCGCTAAACGCTAACGTGTTGTTGAATAGAGCAGCAACACGCCATATTTAATAGAAACGCACACAGCCAAATACCCAGCTGCCCTGAAAAGGACCGATTTTAATAGAGAAAATCAATTTTGCTGGTATTTGCGAAGATAAACATACATTGACAAAATCCCCCAAAAACAGATTACTGACACAAGCCTTCTACATTGAGTTTGGAACTAGCGCTGAGACGGCAGAATAGAGAGACCACGCAGTCAGCTGTTCGCCGCCGCCAAGAATTCAAAGCATAGAAACAGTACGAATTTTATTTCAATCGTGCGGAGTTTTAAAACCGTAATTTGACTTATAAATAGTTACCAGTGCGTGAGGAACGTAAACACGAAGAT
Organism: Magicicada septendecula; assembly: GCA_034769895.1. Taxonomy (NCBI): domain Eukaryota; kingdom Metazoa; phylum Arthropoda; class Insecta; order Hemiptera; family Cicadidae; genus Magicicada; species Magicicada septendecula. The sequence continues at coordinate 105,322,375 of CM068369.1, read as the reverse complement.
GCGCAAGATTGGAATCGTCCCCAAGAGCAGTGTCCAGTGAAAGGAAATACTTACGTAAGTTGTTCAAAAATTAAAATCATTTTTACCTGGTATCCTTGTCACACAATTGTACTACACATGTCAAACACCTTCAAATCACACAAATTTTGTAAAGCATCCCACTGATTTGTCTTGATAGTTCAAAGGAGTCACGTCCTGAGTAAAGTTATTTCAAAGATTAAATTCATGCTATTCAACTGAGCAATAAAATATTTATTAGCCGATACTTACTTAAAAAACTTGTCAATAATTTTTTGTAACTCTGCAAATTTTGCTTAATTTGATTGTTAGTCCTTCAGACGATTTTTATGAAAGGAATGATCATTAAACATACGTTATTTACAATTCAAACTGTCTTGTTCACATTTTTTTATATAATTAATTTAACAACTAAAAAATCAATTTTTAATAATAATAATTTCTTGGAACAAATATCCAAGTGGCGCCCACATACACATATTAGCATAAGTTGTGTTTGCAGGACAACATCGTCGCAGAGAAACCAGCAATTAGTAAGTATTAAAAGTGCGCGGAGTGTAACACCCGACATCACAACACAACACATTCTCTTCGTTATAAAATTGGCAGCCCAACTAGTGAGGCTTGAAAGGAAAGGAACAAGCCCGGCAACTATCAACAAATCAAGATGCCGCAACCAAAGGAAAGAAGGTGAAGAAAAATGTAGAACCCAAATTAAGTGTGGAAGATGGGGAGGCAGTCCAAGTCGAGGAAATAGAAATAGAGCCGCCCACAATAGAAATTGAAAAACCCATGCAAACGGGAGATGAATCAGTGGAACAAGCGGGAGAAAGACCCATACAAATGGGAGACCAAACAGAGAGACCCGAACCAGAAAAAGCAACAGGGAGCGTCGACATGAACGCAATAATGATGATGTTCCAAAGAATGGAAGAAACAATGAACAAAAATACAGAATCCCTGAAGGAGGATAATAATAAAAATAGACAGGAAGACAAGGCAGAAATAAAAGGAAGTATAGAATCCCTGAGAAAAATAGACAGGAAGATAAGGAGGAGAATAATACAAACAGACAGGAAGATAAGGAGGAATTAGACAAAAAAATAGAATCCTTAAGGGAATATATAACCGATAAGATCAATGACAATGGAAAAAAGCTGGAGCTATTTCAGGAGAAAAATAAAAAAAGTATAGAGTCCCTGAAAAAGGAAATTAGTGCAATTATGAGACGGTAAACCAAAAAATCGATGATAGTAAAGTCGACAGTGACAGGAGGGTCGAGACAATGGCGAAACAGTTAGAAAGATTGCAGGAAGGAAATAATACCCGTTTTGAAACTATAGAGGAGCGAACCGTAGCGACGAAACAAGATGTTAGAACTCTCGATAATAAGGTAAGGCAAAACCAGGAAGAAATTATGCAGGAGGTAGGAGAAGTCCGGAAAGACGTTAGCGAGAGAATACAAAGAACGTATGACATAGCTAACAGGTTGGACGAGCAGATAAAAACCAATAGAAATAATATACAGGAAATTGACCAGAGGGAGAAAAATCTGCAGGAGAGATTAGAAGCGCTGAGGGACACACCGATATTGAATACCCATACGTGTCATAGCGAAAATAGGGAGGTAATTAACTTCCAAAGTTATCGCCGGAACCCTATGGAATTTTGGAGAGGATGGAAGAGTTCATCGAAAGGAATAGGGAAACAAGATGGGATAGAATAAGGGAAATGTTAGACGAAACATTCCGAAATACGAGGGATAATTTGTGGATAGCGGTACGACCCGAAATAACAAACTTGAACGAATTCAAACGCCAATTCAAAGAAAACTATTGGTCAGAAACAGCGCAAAACAAAGTGAGAATGGACATGTTTTACGGGAAATACGACGCGTCCAAGGGACAATCCCCAACATCATATCTCCTGGGAAAGATATGTTTGGCACGAAAATTAATACCGCCAATCCCGGAAGAATGTTTGGTGAGACAGTTAGCTGGACACTATAGCTACGGTATTAAAGATGCCCAATTATACCAGCAACTTAGTAAAATTACTGACCTAGCTAAGCTATTAGAAAACTGCGAGTCTGCGGGAAAACTTCAAGACTACCAACCCCCCAGTCGTAAGGTAGACTATTATAATAGTAACAACGGGCCAAATCGGAATGGAAGTGGAAATGGTAATAATTTTAACCCGAATAACCAGAACAATAGCACCCCACTAAATAGCCGCAATAATAATAATCAAGGTCCGAATAACCGTAACAATCCGGGGCCAAATCGAAGTAATTACCCCGAAAATAATTACCATAGGAACAGCTATCAGGGAAATAATTATCGGGGCAACAATTATAGAGGGAATAATTATAGTCAGGGAAATAATTATCGGAACGGAGGTAATCAAGGATTAGGTGATAGAAGGAATCACGAGTACAGACCCCACGTAAACTATACGATGGCCAATAGTCAATGACCATACCAACACAATTTACCGACTTAAGCTAAATCATGGGAGGCTGACGAGATGGATTTCGGCCCTACAGGAATATAATATCACGTGGGAATATATACCAGGCAAGCAAAACATAGCAGCCGACGTCCTATCCCGCATCAATTTACAAAACCAGACATTTGACGGCGAAAAGGAACAAATAGCGCAGGTATATCATATCATTAAAAGCAGGGAGGATTAGAAAAATATTTAAAAAAATGTGAAGGCACAACAAGAGGCTGACCCAAAATTAGGAAATATTAGGAAAAGAGTACTGGAAGGCGATGAAGTTATAAATAAATATTACTGTATACACGACGATACTTTGTTTATAAGGAACACCCCACACCAAGAGAATTGGAAGTTAGTATTTCCACCAGGGATAGAGAGGCCACTAATCATCGATTATCACGATAGATATGGACACATGGGTGCCCTCAAGGTAAGGAAAGCGTTGGAAGAACAGGTATACATCAAAGGGATTAATAAAAAAGTGCAACAGGCGATACAGTCATGTGATATTTGTCAGAAGGTAAAATGTAATAACGAGAGAAAGGAAGGGGTCATGATACCCATAACATCCACCGAAAAATTAAAAAAGGTATTTCTCGATATCTGTGGACCATTTCCACGCAGCGGTGGAAGGCACAGGTATAAATTCATCGTAATTATTTTTGACCATTTCAGCAAATACACTAAGCTTTATCCGATAACTAGGGCTACGACAAAGAAAATTATAGAAATTATAATAGAACGGTATATAATGGAGGTAGGCAGACCATATTCTATAATTACAGACCACGGTACCCAGTTTAAAGGGAAATTATGGAAGGAAAATCTTATAGAACACGGAATAAAGACGTATAAGACATCCGTGTATCACCCGAATAGTAATCCAGCCGAGAGAGTGTTGAGGGAAGTAGGACGGTTGTTGAGAACCTACTCCCATGATGAACAGAAGAGATGGCACGAATACTTAGCGTCAACAGAGGACTTTCTCAATTTATCCTATCATAATACAATAGAGGAGTCACCGTGCACAGTTATGTTCGAAAGACCCCCACCCCGGGAGATAAAGGAGATTATTAGTTTTCCCAGCGAACCTGAATACCAATTTGAAGGAACCAAATTTTATAATAGAATACTAGAAAAAACGGAACAACAACGGAAGAAATATGTTTAATCCCAACCAAAGGCTATTAAGTATAAGGTAGGAGAAAAGGTATTAATCCGGAATAGAGAATTGCCCAGTACTATAGGCCTACAAGGTATAACGAAAAAACTATTACTTTTATATACAGGACCTTTTACAATTACGAAAGAAAAAGAAAACAATACATACAAGGTAACAGACACTGTTAGTAACAAAATAAAGGGTACATATAATCAAGCGTCGTTGATAAGGTACCATGAATAAAAATACAAGTCAACGTATATTTACCAACTTACCCGTACTTAGAAAAGGAGAGAATATTATTAAAAAATAAAAATATGAGAAGGACACATTCCACCAAAGGCAAAAATATGTATGTAAAATATAAATTTATTTCCAATAGCCAAGTCAACGTATATTTACCAACTTACCCGTACTTAGAGAAGGAGAGAAGGAAAGAAGGAAAAGACATAATTTAATTAAATAATTTATTGAACAATCAAATAATGATTGATATTACTAAGGAGGAGAAATACTGTCATATAATTGATACTAAAAGGAAATGATAATTGGAAGAAAAAAAAGAAAAGGAAACAGTGTGTTACATAAGGAGGTAATGATGAGTTTATAAATATAGCTATTGACATCGAATGATTCTAAAAGATAATTTTACCTGCGGAGAACAGTATATTAATATAATTGAGAAATAATCAGAAGAGATTAAGAAAGGGAATTATGTGTAGGAGCCTATGATCTTTGAATATTATATTTTATTATTATTATTATTTGTTGCGAAAGTGCAATTATAAGTACGTCTTATATATTTTCTGGACAGAGATGTGTTTCCTCTGATTTCAGTGGTTATAGTTAGGGAACGGCGGAGATTGGATTGCCAATGGGGCCCCTCTGACTCCGAATCCGCTATAAAAGTTAGGGAATTGTTAGGGAGTTATATCAAAGATTAAATAATTAACATCAAAGTAAAGGAAAGGAAAAGGAGATATAGTAAAGATTGAGACATGGATAATGAGATAGATTAATATATTAACCGAGTAGTACAGGAATCTAATTATAAGATAAAAGAATGAAATATAAGGAAGCTAATAAAAGGTTAATATAGAAATGATAACTTCCTCAAAACTGAAGAAAGGTTTTTCCCAAATTATCAATTTTAACGGCGAGGCATATGTAACGTCACAGAACGTTCCATAAAGGAAATTAATTGCAAAGTAAATTATCATAAGAGAAAGGTGAGATGAACAGTATCGAACCCAAGTAATCCAAAAAAATTTGTAATATTGTCCGATAATTAATATCATTAACATGAAAAAACGACAAAGACTATGACCAAGACTCAAACCCCATATATTGTTTAAGTGAAGAACAGTGTAAAACTGATAATGTACTATAAGAGAAACAGATAATCTCAGAAATGACCAAAATGAGGTCATGACATATTAAGAAATGTAACTCTGAATAGGGTATAAAAAACTAATTATTGTGAATTAATGGACAAGATCTATTATTATACTTTATAATATAAATAAAATAAATGTATTAAATGATTTGAACACATCATTAAAAAGGATGTAAGTTAAAATAAAAAAATATATAAATGTTATAACAAAAACCCAAGGTTTTGGAGTCGAGACCAATCACTCAGAATTTATGTGAAAATTAATTATTAAAGAATTAATATAAAAACTATCTGCAAATGTCAATTAGACAAAGACAAACAAATTGTTTTAAATAGAGAAAGCTGTAAATTGATTAGAAGTCAATTAAAATAATCAAAAACTGTGTTAAACTGAAAACATGTGATGAACATATAAAATTGTAATATTTATGAATTTAGTGTTATCAAAATGCAACAAAATTGTATTTTAAAGTTGAAACACAATATAAAGTAACTATACTTATATATATGACCACCTAAAACACTTTAACAGTCAAGTTATGAAACTATTTACCTATACCATACCAGGCTGAGACCAAAAAACAATCACAAAAATAGTCATATTTGACAGACTAATTGTATAATATTAGAAAAAATAAAGGAAAAAGGTACAATCCTATAATGTACAATGGAAACATACTTGCTCAATTGAAGACAAGCATGTTCATAGAGAATTTTTAAATATAAAGGTGAAAATTGTCACACCAAGGAAATAACTCATCTGAACAAACACAGTGAGATGCTAAGTAATATTACTATAAAAATAAAATGTATTAGGATAAACCAGGTATTCCCAAAGATAAACAATATAACAAACTCTAAGTGAATACCCAAAAAATCCCATATATAATACCGAAAAAGACAAATTATTATAAAAAACCAGTGACAAAAAACCTAGGCCATATGTAATGCCTACACAAAAATGAACTTATTTATATGTTATATGTTTTAATATTTGCTTATTTTGTTATGAAAAGATAATTATGTTACGTATTAATGTTATAGCAAGAACCAAGCAACTTCATAACGTTTTATTAATTAGAAAATTAGAATTTTGTGCAAACGTTACAAGGTAAGAATTGTATTTTATGTTAATTTATTAGATTTAATTTGTTCAAAACCAATCGTGAATGGTATCATTTTATTCAGTTGAAAGCAGAGAATCCAAAAATAATAATGGCATGCAGATTGTAAGTAGTTCTGCAAAATTGTTTGACAAATACCACAATAATTTCAGTAATACACAATAATTTAGTATGAAGAAAAAGAAGTTTTTGTTCTAAAGCTTCTACGGAAGTCGAATTTGTTCTATGATGTTCTATTTGCATATTCTTGAACGTTCCAGAAGAAAATGTTACTCAAAAATACCGGAAGTCCAGTTTAAAAATTAAAACAATGACCCTTACAGAGTATAAAAGGAAGACGAAATTTGACACAAAAAACACTTTATGCTTTGAATCCACAAGAGACACTTCACCTACGAGTACGATCATCTTATCCAAGGCGATTTCGAAGAACAGGAATTCAACCCGTGAACACAGAAAGGCTTTTTCCCGTACATGACAAAAGACTGACTTAACCTAACACAGGAGTATATCGCTAAACGCTAACGTGTTGTTGAATAGAGCAGCAACACGCCATATTTAATAGAAACGCACACAGCCAAATACCCAGCTGCCCTGAAAAGGACCGATTTTAATAGAGAAAATCAATTTTGCTGGTATTTGCGAAGATAAACAGACATTGACAAAATTCCCCAAAAACAGATTACTGACACAAGCCTTCTACATTGAGTTTGGAACTAGCGCTGAGACGGCAGAATAGAGAGACCACGCAGTCAGCTGTTCACCGCCGCCAAGAATTCAAAGCATAGAAACTACGAATTTTATTTAAATCGTGCGGAGTTTTAAAACCGTAATTTGACTTATAAATAGTTACCAGTGCATGAGCAACGTAAACACGAAGATGCGCAAGATTGGAATCGTCCCCAAGAGCAGTGTCCAGCGAAGGAAATACTTACGTGAGTTGTTCAAAAATTAAAATCATTTTTATCTGGTATCCTTGTCACACAGTTGTACTACACATGTCAAACACCTTCAAATCACACAAATTTTGTAAAGCATCCCACTGATTTGTCTGGATAGTTCAAAGGAGTCACGTCCTGAGTAAAGTTATTTCAAAGATTAAATTCATGCTATTCAACTGAGCAATAAAATATTTATTAGCCGATACTTCCTTAAAAAACTTGTCAATAGTTTTTTGTAACTCTGCAAATTTTGCTTAATTTGATTGTTATTCCTTCAGACGATTTTTATGAAAGGAAAGATCATTAAACTTACGTTATTTACAATTCAAACTGTCTTGTTCACATTTTTTTATATAATTAATTTAACAACTAAAAAATCAATTTTTAATAATAATAATTTCTTGGAACAAATATCCAAGTGGCGCCCACATACACATATTAGCATAAGTTGTGTTTGCAGGACAACATCGTCGCAGAGAAACCAGCAATTAGTAAGTATTAAAAGTGCGCGGAGTGTAACACCCGACATTACAACACAACACATTCTCTTCGTCATAATATATATATATATATATATATATATATATATATATATATATATATATATTTTTTGCATTAATTATTCTAAAGATATTGAGAAAACAAAATTATGCTAACAGTGTAAAAAAGCAGGGCATTGAAACAGCATAAGTTTCATAGGGTGTTAAATTTATAAAAGTGAATATATATGAATGTAATTAAATCCTTAAATTTTTAGTGACTGTCAATCAATGAATGTTTTAGTGGATGGTTAGTGAGGATCGGTCAATAATACAAATTTTAGTTATTTTGCGTCGACGTTTCTACAATATTTATTGTCATCTTCAGGACCTGTGTATGAAATACAATAGAAATATCAAACATAACGAAACAATTAAATATTTGAGTGAACGTGTTGGTGATGTGAGTGTGTGCGTGCGTATGTATGTATCATTTTTTTATGTGATGACTTATGATAGTTTGTTTACATCTTCAAATTATCTTTAAGAAAGCGAGCAAATTATAGTATGAGAGAACTTAATTTATACAGTATTATAATTTAAATTACTAAATGTAATGTTATTTTAATTAATTAAACAAACAGTAATCAACAATTGGATATTAGATTGGTACATAAATTGTTTATACCTACAACAGTCAACATATAGCAAAGTAATATATTACCTATAACTAAAACAGATTGGGGATGTTCACTACGTAATTATTAAAAGTTATTTTTACCATGGTAATTAAAATAACATTACATTTAGTAATTTAATTTTACTAAATTACGTCTCTTCAAACTGCTCATTAAGGCTTCTTCACAAAATGGAAACGAAATAAAATCTGGAAAAAATAAAAATAGTACAAATCTATAAAGTTAAACAACGAGAACCGCTGCAATCAAGGACGATTGTCAGCCAAAAGTTCCTGTGAAAAGCGTGATATTGGCTATAAATGTTTGGAACAAGACAAACAAAATCTTCGTACACCGTGGACCGATATTCAAGTAGAGAACCACCACAGGGCCTGAGCAAAATGAAAAATATCTACGTCTTCGAAGCTAGTAATGAACAACTCTAGTGACGCAATTCTGATAAGAAAATATATAAAATCTTACACAAAGTACATTAAAAATAAATAATAGTGTCTATATTAGGTAAATTTGTATGTTGTTTTTGCTTTAAAAATTGCCGTTTTTATACCTTACTTTACATTTATTTACATTTATACATTTACACACTTATTTACATTTATACATTTACCTAATGTAGATAATATACATTACACATTTATTTACATATATACACTTACACATTCATTCACATTTACACATTTATTTACGTTTATACATTTACACATTTATACGTTTACACATTTATTTATATTTATACATTTACATTTATAATTTACATACTTTACATTTACCAAATTCTAATTGATAGTGTAAGTTGCACTTGTTGATGTAATTTTTGTGTTGTTTAAATAATATCTGGTCAGCAATAATACAAAAAAGAACAACAACATTTTCCAAAATTATTAGGTAATAAACAGGTATGTGGATTATAAGGTTTCGTATAAAAATAAAATATTACAATAAATTTAATGATGAATCGGCGACTGAATATTACAGTAAAACGGCGATCGTTGCTGCTTTATTGGAGTTAAGATTTATCACTAAAACGTTTACGTATATTTTGAATCTCACGGTGATGGATTCAAGCTGGTAAAAAATAAGTTATTAATGTACGCTAAAAGAGAACAAATTCTCGTGCTACTGTTATTATCGCAGTCAGCGACAATTTATCAACTTAGAAGCAGAGGACCCGTGTTACAGCAAGATTAATGTCGAATCCCACACGTATAATTGTTAATTGGAGCGTTAACACTTTACCAGTGTACATTGATCACTGTCCCCTGATACAAACAACTAAGTATGTCGAAATTTTTTTTTTTCTTAATGGGATCGACAAACCTTTTCCGAAAATCAATTTTATCTGTTGATTTTCTTATATAAATTCTAAACATGAAAGCGTTCAGTTAACTTAACTTGCCTGGAAGACTGAATAACAAAAAATACTGACCAGCCCATTGAAACTGAAAATCCGACCTTATGCTTTCGTTAGAGATAACAATAAATGGGCGGCCAGAGCGAGCTGAATGTTTTGTATTAGTATATATGTTTATTATACTTAACATATAAATACTCAACACGTTCATGTGTCGTGCACTCAAAGATCTGTAAACCTATTTAGGTATTTAGATCTTTGCGTGCACTATAAACTTGTTTCAAAAATTGAATAGCGAAAAATACTGACCGTGAACTGTAGAAACTAATTATCCGGCCTGACACTGTCAACAGAGATAATAAGCGCTACCTAGGTCAAGGTGAGTGTTGCGAAAGATGTAAAATTACGTAATATACGTTGTTGATGGCTGTTTAATACTGTTAACGTAATTTAATCAACGGACTGTAAAAATTGTACTAAATGTTTATTGTAATTGGTTAAACTCTAGCGTAGGCCTAATACTATTTTTCTTTACTTTGCATACGTACTTTCCTTGACATATTCCCGAAACATAAAGTATGAGACTTATATTCAAATGTAGAGTTTGGCATTTCAAATATAACGGCTTTCATTCTTCCATTGGAATATATCCCTTACTAGCATACCAAGTACCATCAGCACTTACTGCATAGATGTTGAGTAGTCGTGTGGCAAATGTATAATTCAGCTTTACCCTTTCAAGTACATTACTTTTATATTATATTCAAATCCTTCAGCTTAATATATACCTTCTTTTGTTGCCTTTCTAAAGAAGAAGGAATACATAAGCAGAGATACTATGAAACAACTGACATTAATGCTACATTGTTTTTTATCTTTCCTAATAAAAACGTATTTCAGATTTAAATAATTCAATTCATGTCTACTTGTGTCACTCTCGTCGTACACACTTCTACAAGTAAATTAGAACTACGAGGTGTGGTAAAAAAAAGACGGAACTATTTGTGTAGCACTTCAACCTGCTCACAGAGCGAGACGCACAATTAAGTACTGGTAGCTACAGATTTTGACGCTGGAATGCCGTTATCTCCGTCCCATGATCTCCGAATACATACACGCTGTAGTGGACACGAGCACACCAACCGGCGGATTTATACCGAACTGGGAATTAAGATCTTAACACAACGTGTGTGTGTATACAATTTTGCTGCTAACTTCGTAAACTTTTTACAGACCAATTTCCATTGCATTCCACAGTTGTCATTACCATTTGCATGGTACGCAATTGTTGACCGATTTCAAAACGGGTCTTTTTCTGATCGTCAGTCAACAAACACAGTAATATTTTTTTTAGTGATACGATAGGTTAAATTTTTTCTATCAAAAATTAATTTTACGATCTTATATGGATGCGCATTCTCTCAGGAAGTCTCGGCAGTTAAACGATGATTTATATTACCACATCATGAGATCTCTTCTCATGATCTTCGACATCGCTTTGATCTGAACCGACCATTGTTTTTGCCTTGTTTAAAACTCTTAAAATAAATTATCGGCGCACGCAGGCCTTCACATATGCTTAATTCAACAACCAGAATGTCCATTCCTTTAATCCAACTTGATGTTGACTTCTTGCCCCACAGATAATTGAAGAGCTGTTTTGTTAACGTATTGTCGTCCATTCTATGTAAATGTCCAAAAAATAATAGTCTTCTTTTTCTCACTGTTTCTGTTATATTTTCTATACTTTGATATATTTCATCATTACTTCTTAATTTCCAACCTTCTGAAGTTTTTGTTGGCCTAATAATTTCCTAATAATTCGTCTTTTCAATATTTCTAGTTTGTCTAAATTACAACTCAATGCTAGACATTCACTTGCATGTAGGCTTTCTGGCTTCACTACTGCCTGTAACTACTTATTATACTGAATGTACTTTTTTTTATAAGTGACGTAAAGCAGTATGTAAAATAAAACCTTTTTAGCTAACTTTCTAGGCAATATTGTTATTTGAATGCAGAAAAGGCTGAAGATGCGAGTGGTGTGTGTGTGTCTGAGTGCATGTCTGCGCGCGCGCGTGTGTGGGGTGCTTGTATTTATCATTCTTGTGTTTCTTCCTTTTGACGTTTTGACACCCGATATTTTTCTAAGACGTTTGCCTTGTTTGGTCGTCGCACTTTCCATTTTCTTCAGAGGGAATATATTGAATTTCCATTCGCTCGCGCTCGCCACTGGAGTACTCGGGGAGTGTCTGACGTGTTGCTGAGTAGATGTCTCCACAATGTAGATTTGCTGTACAGACCTACACGTCCCTTACATCCCTTACGTTTCTGGCTTGAATGACATTTTATTCCTTTGCGTTTATGATTGTGGCTAATGATTTTACATCTTCAAATTGTATGTTGTGGCCAATCTCTGTGTTATCTTGTGCTCAATCGTCGCCTTCCTTCGTGGATCTGATGAGTTAGGTTCTTCTGTCAGTGACTCTTCATTTGGTGGCCTACGAGTAAGATTTCAAATAGGCCTACTTACTTCAGGGTATTCGTTGAGGGTATGTGGTTCCGATAATCTAACGACGTATTAGATTTTCTCATTGGTGTTGAACATGAAACCCATATTTTTATGGTGGAAATCATTAAGCAACACACGTTATTGTGAATGTCTGAACTACATAACTTGACATTTATTGTAGTCCCGTGAGGAGTGACAGGAAAGTGACTTTTTTATTTCCATTACGTTAGTATTGTTACGACGGTCTACTGATCGTCGTATGGTACAGTGGAAAACAAAGTACAAGACACCAATTACGTCGCTAATCACCAGCTTTAATTATCACAATTACACAGTTTCTAATCAACAAGTGAATTTCTTACAACAAATCAAATAAAAATTGTTCACACGCAATAAAAAAAATTTCAACTAATATAAAACACAATTGTATTACAATCGTCCCGCACAATTACAAAAACACATAACACTTCGCCACGATAATTACTTTTCACTAATAACCACTTGAACGCACGGAGTAATCGCCCGACAATGACTGAAAAGTAAGCAGCATGTATGGGCTATTTATAGTCTCCAGGGTTCCATAATACGCGTCCTTAACAAGCCATCGAAAATTCTAGAGGACACTTCAGCGCGACCTTCGCAGAAACACGCACCGTTGGGCTAATTGAGAAACTTTCCGAACAACGCTATCGAATGCAGGAGATTGTTCCGATTACGTAACACTCCCTCGCGTGTGAAGCGTCACATACGCATTACAGCTGCGGGAATAGAGTACAACAACGTTCTCCGATGTACCAGAACGCACCGTCATGGGGTAACACTTTTTCTGCATTACGTAACAGTATCTTTATACTGGTGTATAAATTTATATAAGAACATTAGGTTAAATGTCAACCAGTTCTTGCACTGTTGCTCGTTATACTACGTGGGAAGTGTTATGCTCATTCTTTGTCATCTTGCAATATGAAACTGTTATCGGAGGTAACAAAACAATTAACAGCATATTAATAATATTTGCCGCTTATATTGTACAATTAATTAATTAATTTTTCTTAATAAATGAAGTAGTCTTATACACTCTACTCATAACAGACAATAATAGCAACGAACTTATTGACTATTCCGCAATTAAAATCAAACAAACGTATAGCCTAGTATTCACGTTGTACAATATCTCTGATGTTCCAATCGCCAATCGTGAACAGAAAAGTCACTGCAGTTGTTTGAGAATTGTTTGAATTTATATAGATTTAATGAAGGTCATTGATGACGCAAATTTTCGGCATATTAAAACATTTACAATAAATAGATTTACAATAACACAAACTACTGTTACTAGAAAGCAACGTACAAATTTAGAGCAGATATACGCTTGGATCGTGATCTTATAACATGTATTAAATTGTTGAACACTACAGAAATTTCTTCTTCTGATACTTCCTATCCGTTTCGGATGTTGGATATCGTACAGGCTATTTTAACTTTCAACACTGCAGTACTGAATAAGTCATGCCAAACCAGGTCCTTAAATTTCTCAGCCATGTATTCTCGGCCGCCCAAACTCCTCGCTTTCCAAGTACTTTTCCCTATAGTATGGACTACAGTAAGTAAAATCTCTGTCCATTTCTCATGAGATGTCCCCGATATTGAAGCTTTCTTATCTTTACTATGTTAATAACTTCCCTATCTTTCTTCATCTTTCTAAAAACTTCAACATTAGTTATATGTGCAGTCCATGAAATGCTCAGTAGTCTACGATAGAGCCACATTTCGAAAGATACAGAAATTTAGTCATAAGTTATTTACACATTCAATAAATTACAACCAGTGGCGAATTGTTTGACGTAATCCGACTGAGGACTGAACTGAATGTGAAGTATACCTCGTCTGAGTTTAGATGTAAAAATATTATTGAACTGATGCAGCTAATATATTTTAACTGATTGTACCTGGGCATGCCTGAAATTTTCAAGCCTATAAGATTGATCTTAACCATTTCTGTTGCTACATCACCAGCGGAGCGCTACATTTTCTTCACTCAACGGATCTCTGCACTCAACTCAACGACGTACTGCAGGTCAACACAGGGCCAAGAAAGACTGGCATCGTTTGAAGTTGGATCCAAATTTTTACGATCAAGTAATTAAAAACCTTTCACCAAAAAATCGCAAAGCAGAACTTGTTTTAAAATAGTTTAGGCACGTTTACAGTAAATTATTAAAAGTTAACAATTACACATGTATTGTATGTTAGTTATTATTTGTATAAACGTTTTCATGATTTGATTATTCTTCTAGTTATGTGGTAATCGTACTGACTCCCCCTTCCGGTCAGTACCCTATCAAGAGCATGTTTGACTTTTGTGACTAACATTCGCCCCTGACTACAACAAAATTACACAGTTGTCCCGTATAAACTACACTACAAGCCATAAATGTTCACTTATTAAAAATGTCGGCACAGAGTAATTAACACTTAACGCTTATACAGCTGTCAAATAACACGCACTGTATATCAAACTCGCGACTAACACGTCTTCGCGCTTCGATTCACAATCAAATAACTGGCTATAGATTATTTGTGTTGCTAGATTCACAGCCGGCAGAAACAGTTACGGCTTGGCCAGAGAGTTCTACAATCGGATGTGCCATGTGTAACTAAACGTGTATGTTACAAATATATATTTCGTGTTTAGATTTAAAAATAATGTTCGTGTTGCAAAAAAAAATTTTGTTTATGAAAAAATGTTTTTTATTATATAATTAATTAAAAACAATTAATTAATTATGTTTTGTGGTGTTCAGAAACGTTTATTTATTGTTTTATATTATATTTATATACGCTTTTCGGTATTTTTAAATTCTCTCGCCACTTGATAGATTCGTCTCCAAGAACAATCGATTTGTTTACTTTTCTTGTTTGGAGGTTATCTTCCTTCTTCGTGGTGAGATCCTGGTGGTTACTTCTATTAAATTTAATTATTATATTATTTATATTCTAGGAATGAAAAACTGTATAAGTATGAAATAAATAAGAAATTTTATTAACAATTCAATATCTTTTGACTCTTTATCGATTTGTCAATCGATTCTCAGTTATTTTATGGTAAGCCAGAGAAATAAGGGTTAAGTTTATCAAGTATAACAGTACAAATATATCACCTTAAAAATTAAAATACAGATTTAATATTGAATATATAATAGTAAGTAAGCTGTTGTCAAACCAATCCGTAGTGAAGGCTGTGTTGAGTTGTATTGTGGGTAATCAATGATGGCTGCCTCTCGTGTATAGTTGGAAGCCGGTCTCACCTCGCTGATTCAAAGTGTAAGTAAAGATGAATTATGCATGATATCCGGGCTGTTTGGCCGTGGTCCCTGGTTTAAAACAAAACCAAACGTTTCGGCAGCTCCACTGGCTGCCATCATCAGTGGTATAAAATTTCTGCACTTTGGGTGTCTACGTGCAGGCCCACAGTACTGTGGTAAAGCCTAAGGAATAATTTAAATAAAGATGCTTTGCCTCTGAATTTTCGTCCTGGTGGCTGCAATTCTTCCTTCTTGTGTTGGTGGAGTGTCTCTGGTTCAGTTTTGGTGTTGTACTCGGAAAAATAGTGTCGTATTAAGTCAAATTCACTTTTGTCGGTTAGGCGTATGTTTGCACTTTTATGGTTAAGTGTTATTACTATTTTAATGGTTTTAAATGTTGTATTCACTGGTGTTCTGTTCTGTATAGTGTTAGTTGAATGTCTGTAGGTGTTTATTTCACTCGGTATCCGTTTAAAATATGTTTTTTGTCGAAACTCCCGTTCGTCACTTTTAGGCTTCGAAAACGTTCGCCATTACGGTTGTAGCAAATAGGTTAAGGTTTTTAAGCACACGTATCAAGTGTATCATTCGACGTTCAATAATCAACTAATTTACTTCCTCCTTCCTTGGCCAAAGTCTTAGCCAAGACAATATTATTCAATGCATTGTTCCAAATTTCTATTGCATCCTGTGGATGTGATAAAGTTACATTATATAACTGATTATATTTTTGTTATTCTTCAAATTTATTAGCTAGTAACTACTTAATCTTCTTCTTCAGTTCATTCTGCGTAATTTGATACCAAATAATGTAGTTTTATTAAGTTTTTAATCAAAAATGGTATTTTTGTTTCTTCATTTTGTAATGTAATTTTCAAATCCAACTTCCTGTCCTTGTCTTTCAAATGAAGCCATATTATAAGTTATATTATTGATTATATTAAATTTCAGATTGTAATAAAAGGTTTATCTTCCCTTAATTTCTTGTAATTAGCTTAATCGGTTATGTTTTAAAATATTATTCAATAATATACGACTCCCCTCTCTAAATTTTGAGTTTTTACATTTCCATATTTAACAATAATTCTGGATATAATTTTACAAAATCTTCCTTACTTATATTTCTAATTACATGACTTTATTACTGATTTACCTTATGTAAATTCCTTCAGTTTAAATGTATTTCTATACTTATTTAATCAAATTTGATGCTGTTTTTAGTTTTCAACATTTGGCCTAGATTTCTAATAGTTTTTACATACAAAGTTTTTTTTTAAATAATACATATTGATTTATACCCTCTCTGACTTTCATTGCTATTGTGACATAGATTGACATTTTCTTATTTTAACAAATTAACAATTAGTATATGTTTCATACTATTAACAAATAACATATAACGCAAATTAACATTTTCTTATTGTAAACAAAAATAACAATTAGTATGTGGTTCATACCATTAATACATAACATATGAATCAAATTAATATTTGTCTTCTCAACTCAGACATTGTATACTTATTGATTGATAAAATACACAAGAAATATTATAAATAAGGAATGTTAGCTTCTGACATTTAAACTTAATTGTTTCTAACACCTTATTCTATACAAACAAACATAACTATTATAATCTTATTCTATATTTCTTAAACTAGGTTTGAATATCAGTTTTTATCTGTTTTTGGGTTTTTTGGGGTAATGATACCTTGTCACTTCACTGTTATTATGGCCTGCTCTGTTTTATTTTATTCATTCTAATGAATGTTATTCTAAAAAGAGTGGCAGTTATTTATAAAAAACACATGTACTATATGTCATGATAATACTCTATTTACATTATTCATGAACACAAATTAAATCACTTTAAAGTTGTAGTATTTCATCATCTACTCAGTTTGTGAACACCAATATTTGAATATAAGGTTTATTTTCTATAACACTAAAACTTGCACTTTCTCTTTTTATTCCTTGATTCTAATTCGAAATAGTTATATAGTTTTACTAGAATCAAGAAATCTATTTATAGATTATAATGAAAATTTGTTTTTTGGTGTTATATTATTATCTCATATTGGTTCACTTTCAATTCTTACTCTATACACTTTTTGGTTTACATCTATGGTACATGTGGTTTTTACCTTTGATATTTTGTTATACTTTGATTTATTATTATTATATTTATTTAGGGGTTTGGTTTTTTTTTTATAAGAGCATTCCTTCTTCTTGTGGATGCTGTCTGGTTCTGGTTTCTTCATTGATTCCTCCTCTTCTTCTGATTTCTTATAAAATTATTTTCTTCATCTTCTTGTGGATGTTTCTTCATTGGTCCCTTCTGTTCTTCTTGTTTCTTATAACATATTTTCTTTTCTTCTTGTGGGTTTAGTCATTTTCTGGGTTCCTTCCTTACCTACTCTTCTTGTTTCTTACAACATATTTACTTTTCTTGTTGTGGGTTTAGTCATTTTCTGGGTTTCTTCCTTACCTACTCCTATCCTACCTGGGTATTACCTGTTTTCTCATATTTAGCTTTTAAATTGGTTTTGATGATTCATCACTCCTTGTAACATTTGTTTTACATGAACTTTTATTTTAATGAATGATTGTATTCCACGGTGGTTTTTAATTAATTCTTTATTTTATTTTGCTTTCTCGGATTTAACAATGTTATTATTTTATTTCTATGATCATTTTACCATTCATTTTTATGGGCTTATCTGTCATGCTACACATGTAGCACGTGAGTATTGCACGTCATCCTGCATACGTGACAATAAATCTGTTCCACAGTTATAAAAGTATTCTGAATAACTGCAGACTGGTTTGCAGTTTAAATTTTACTCTTTGACAAGAAATACGTTATTTACTCTTTTTGAAAGCAAAAGCAAACCTTATACAGTGAAACTTAATATTACAGTGTGTTGAGTCCTTTTGTGCTGAAGAAAACAATATCATGAAAACTGCTAAGCCCACTACTATTACTGAGTGGGCCCATATATTTTGAAATAAAATAGACTGTTCATGCAAAACACCGTAATAACTATTTATCAATATATATTTCTAAGTTATTCTTTTACGCCTGTTTGGAAGTATAACGGCTGCCCATAACAATTCGACTGCATTCAAGACCCATATTGAGATGTTTAAATATTCATAATGTTGGTGACGAAAAGAAATTTGTTGCACCAGTGTCTGGTGAAAAAAAAATAAATTCTTTCTTATATTGTTTTCATGAATTGTTTTAAAGTGATACATCGCTATTTTATTGTGGCCCTGACGAATTATTGTAGAACTGAATCTCAAAAAAAAAGTTACCCCTTGAAATCAATCGTTACTTAACGTTATGTGAGCTGTGGCAAAAGAAGAAAAAAAACCAATACAAAGAGATTGTTGAATTGAAACCTATATTTCACAACGAAACGAATTCATTTTGTCAGATCGACTTAGTTGATAACCAAACTGACCCAGATATGTTCTCAAAATTGATAATCGCATATGAGACCACGACTTACCCTGTAAGGTACAGGACTTATTATGAGGGAATCAAATGTCTACCATACGAAGTGATGTTCGGTGTATTGATGAATGTAAAATGAGTTTTGCCATTTTAGTTGTTCTACATAATTTAATACACAATGGAAACAGGAAAGATGATTTTGAAAAAGTGAAAAATATGAAAATAAAAGCAAAGAGTGACTCAGAAGACAGAGAAAACAATAGATAAATAGGTTAATAAATTCTATAAACAATTTACACAAAATTCAGTTGGAAAAAATATCAAGATTTTAATTGTTGCAATTGTTAATAACAATAAACTGTTCGTTTCTACTCTAAAATATAGAGTATTTTTGCTGTTACAATTGTCACGATTAAAATACAGGCAACACATTCACACACACCCGTTTGGCGGACACACGTCTGGCATGCAGTTTTCATGTTGGGGTCAATGCAAGTGCGCGCGGCTTGCATTGACTTCAGCACGCATGTATCGCCCGCGCGTACAAACTCACACCGCACCGCTTGAGCCGAGCACATGCCGTGCGTGCAGCCTGCGTTTTGTGGTCAGTGCAAGTGCGCGCGGCTTGCGTTGACTTCAGCACGCATGCTGACATGCGCACGCATGTAAAGGCTCGCGGTGTACACAGTTGCTTTGCTGTTTTAATCGTGGGCCGTGGGAATCGTAGAAGTGAAACTGTCAAGCTGAAGTCTGTTCATAATGGTCAGGTACAGCCATCCACTGTGGAGACAGTTAATGTAAAATCAAATACATCAAAATCTACACAAACATAAAACTAAATAAACATATACATCTGATGAATGAGTACTGAGGAACTATTCGTTAAAAATAGCTGTAGACTTTTTTAACGACTGCGATTTGCATTCTTACAATTATTTACTTCTCTGTTTCTAAAATTCAAAATAATTTTTCCCAGAAAAAATGTATGGAAAGAATTATAGAATCTTGGTTATGAATTCAAATTTATTTTACCAATTATGTTTATTTTAGAGAAGAAAAGTGCTCCCGTGAATGTCGAAGTAAGTAAGGTAAATATATTAAGTAAGAACTCAAAAAAGAACTCTTGTAGAAAAGTCGAGTCTATTCTAGAATCTGTTCTCGATTAAATTATGTTCATTAACACTTCACTAAATCAGTTAAGCTCATGTGATTCTCTAGAATTTGTTGTCTTCTAAAATTGAGTCTTCTACATTAGGCACAGGATCACTGAAAACGATTAGATTTATGTCCAGTTCCTTCCCCAATACAATTCTGAGCCTTAGCCTATTCAAAGTTCAAAAGAAATGTTTTTCTATCTCAATTTGTGGTTTATATTTTTTCTTGGCGTCTTTTTTGCCTTGAGAGACGCTCGTATGTTGTGTCATCAATTGTTTCATTTTTTATGTTTAGCGTACTTCGGTGAGTAATTGTAATCTGTAGTCTCTTACGGTTTTCTCTTTTCCCAGATTATGATAGGAAAAGATGACTGTAGTTATTTTGTTTCAGAGGAGCGTTTCCTTTTGAGGGAAATGTTCTATAATTTATCTAAAGTAAATGAAATATGTTATTTATCTCATTTAATGACTAAGACAGCTGAATTAATATATTTTCATAACATTTATTTCCTAACTCAAAAGTTACCGGCGAATGCTATAACCAGTCATATATAGATTAAAACAGTGAGAAACGGAAGTGCCACTGGTTCTTGTCTTAGTAAATAGTCCATTGTCCTTTATGGTTTGAACCCATTGTGTCTACAGACACAAGTCTTATAACTACTACAGTATGTGTTCAGTCCTTTCGTAGAAGTATAATCGACATAATCTCTCATTTCAGACAAATTAGGGATGTAGCAAAAACTCTGCAGATTTATTTACATGTGTTGAAATTTACAAATTATAGAGTTCATTCAAAGTTACAGACTTCAGCATTTTTTCTTAGAGATTTGTCAACATCGTCTGGACCGCAGGAAAACGGTTTGGCGTCATGAACTTGCATGTAATATGGTCGTGCAATTTGTGAATAATTTTCTTATCACTGTTAGCCTTGATATCTTGCCGTTAGTAGACAATTCCAATATTGTTGAACCCACTCGTTGACCCATCAAAATGATTCATTTGTTATTTCTGTGTTATACTGTCATAGTCTATACTCGAGTTACTAAACAGACGTATACTACTTACAGTAACAGGCATCTTAAATTATTTTTTGTGGATAAATTCTACAGTTTTGTCAGAAAAATCCGTACACTTTTATCACTTGTATCTGTAGTCAGTGCCGGCTTTAGGCTTTTGCGTTTAGAGGGGCAAGATTTCCCTCGGCGCCCCTTGTGAGGGTAAAGTATCGGGATATGTTTAATATTTTTTTAAAAATACTTATTAATTATGTTTTGATAATAAAGCATAATATGTTTGTAAAAAAATACGAAATTAGTACAACTAAGAAAAATAAAATAATCTATACAAATAAATAAAATTGAAGTATCTGTTTGTAATGTCAAAATAACAGCTTTTTACTAAATGCATATGAAAGTATATAAGGTACTTATAACAAAAAAACAATTTTAAACATTTTTGTCTGTCTGTCTGTTTGTTCCGGCTAATCTCCGAAACGGCTGGACCGATTTTGACGGGCTTTCACTGGCAGATAGCTGATGTTATAAGGAATAACTTAGGCTACTTTTATTTTGGAAAAAAAGAAAAAAGAAAAAAGAAAAGAAAAAAGTCGAACAACACGTGCCCCACGCGCACGCCGCTGCCGTCGTCGGACCGAAAGGCGCCTCTCACCGCTTCCCCCTCCAACTTCCTCCTCTGACTTAATATAACAAAGGTTGCCTATCGCGCGGGCTCAGAACAGAACGAGCGAGCGGGCTGTTGCAGATGGGTGTGTCTCAACGCGCGCCTTAAAAAATTGTTTTCTAGCAGTGAGAAAACAATATTAAGTTTAAAGTTATATTGTTAAACGTAGCCACAACCTCCCAAAATCGTCTATGTACCGTAATTATGTGCGATAAATGTAAACTAATTTCTGTACTTCCAATAAATACACCCTTTTAATGTACACTAACAACGTAAATTTTATCTTATATATAAAAATGACGATTCTTTGTTTCTTTGTTTGTCCCGTATGCGTTCCTATACCATTCATCCGATTGCGATGAAACTTCGGTGAGTTGTTGTGCGCACGCCCGCGAATGTTTCTGAATTAGTGGTTTTTTCGATGAGGTCCTTTGGGGGGTTCTTTGGGGTCTTCCACATCTCCTCCTAAACCACTGGACCGATTTCAACCAAACTTGGCACAAATATTTTACGCAACGGGAGAACCAACATAGGATAGGTGTTTTTTTCGACGGGGTCCTTTGGGGTCTTCCACATCTCCTCCTAAACCACTGGACCGATTTCAACCAAACTTGGCACAAATATTTTACGCAACGGGAGAACCAACATAGGATAGGTGTTTTTTTCGACGGGGTCCTTTGGGGTCTTCCACGTCTCTTCCTAAACCACTGGACCGATTTTAACCAAACTTGGCACAAATATTTTACGCAACGGGAGAACCAACATAGGACAAGTGTTTTTTCGATACGATCCTTTGGGGGGTCCTTTGGGGTCTTCCACATCTCCTCCTAAACCATTGGACCGATTTCAACCAAACTTGGCACAAATATTTTACGCAACGGGAGAACCAACATAGGACAGGTGTTTTTTCGATACGATCCTCTGGGGGGTCCTTTGGGGTCTTAAAAAACTATTAGATTTGGTTACTATGGCAACCCAATAGAATAGATTCTGTTCTAAATATATTATCGCATTAAATTGAAGACCACGCGAACGAAGTCGTGGGCAACAGCTATTTATTTTTAAGAAACCTACTTTAATTGAACTTTATTAATTAAACTAACATTTTCATTACGTACAACGTGAAACTCCGTAGCGAAGCACGGGTATTCTGCTAGTCTTTTTATAAAATTATAATAAAGAGTATAACATTTTAATTATATAAATAAATCATTTACAATTAACTTTTCGCGGTTTTTTGTCGGCAAAATCTTTTATTAAGTCAGCAAGATCTAACTCTTCAGCAATTTCATTCTCGATTGAGATAGTTCCTAAAGAAGTGAGTCTGTCTTGTAGCATCGTACTCCTTAAATATGTTTTTATAAGTTTGAGCTTGGAAAAGCTCCGTTCGCCACTGGCAACAGTTACAGGAATCGTCAATAAAATGCGCAGCGCAATCCATACGTTTGGATATAATCCTTGAAGCGAATTTTTTTTAATGAAATTTAGCACAAGAAGAGGCGTGATTTTTCCTTGTCTAATTTATTATTCAAAAAAGCTCTTATACTAATCAGTTCATCGCATAACAAAATGCCATTGATATCGGCGGAGTTCTCAACTGTTAACTTATTTTGTAAGTCTGTGCACGATTTTAAAAGCTTCGTTCTGTTGGGTAATTTGTCCAAACAAAAGAGGAAATTCCATGATTTCGAATATGAATTCAATTGTTTAAATCTTTCTTTGATGGATGAAATAGCCGTATCTAACAGTGGGTTAAAAAATTCAACTTCCCGTTTTTTTCCTGGGCTCTCAATTGGTTCATCCTGTGTGTTTTCATCAAAATGATGTTTTACACGTCTTACCCTATTAAGTGGTTTAAATATCGGTTTAATTTGCAATTGATCTGCAAGTTCTCTTGCTCCAATCATTGCTTGTTTAAAACCATCTTTCCCGTAATTTTCTAAAAATTTAATGCAATTTTCCAACATTTTGATACATTGCACAAGGTCCATTTTTTTGGCTGAAGTGATTTACTTACAACGTTGACTTGAAACAATACATCGTACCAAGTAATTAAAGATACCAAAAATCCAAAGTCTCCTAATTGTTCTGCCAAGGTGATTGCTTCGTGCGCTACGGCAGGATTTTTTTTTTCGTTTTCATTTAATGTTATCAAAGCATCATGCACACTGCTTATTTGATAACGTATTGCTTTCAAGCTTTCTATCTTCGCCTCCCAACGTGTATCACTCAATGTTTTGAGAGTGAAAATTTCTGCATGACTAGTTAAGACACTCCATCGATAAGTCGAAGCAGAAAAAAGAGTGAATAGTCGTTGTATGATCCCGAAAAAGTTTACGGAATTTAATGACGACTTTGCAGCATCACATAGAACAAGGTTGAGTGAATGACTTCCGCAGGGAACATAGGAAGCTAAAGGATTTAGCTCTAGAATCCGTTTCTGTACGCCTACATTTTTGCCTTTCATGTTTGCGCCGTTGTCATATCCTTGACCTCTGCAATCGCTAACTTTGAGTCCAAATTTTATTAATGTATCGGTTACAATTTCAGAAAGGCCAAAACCCGTAGAATCGTCCACCGTAGAAAATCATACAAAATGCTCCTTGATTTCGATGATATGGGTAGATATATCAACAAACCGAATTGTGAGAGAGAGTTGTTCCTTGTGGGAAATATCAGGAGTACAGTCAGCAATAATAGCAAAATAAATTGCTAGTGAAGCTCTCGCTAGAATGGTACTAGTTATTTTCGTTGCCACCAAGTCGATCAGTTCATTTTGAATTATTTTTCCGCAATAGTGATCGGAAATATCGCCATTAAGTGCGAGCGTCACATGATTTGACATTACAGGGTCAAATTTAGCCAGCAATTGAACGAGTCCTAAAAACTTACCATTGTTTGGTTTGTATAAGTTATCTGAGCTTCCTCTGAAAGCCATGTTATTGATTCCCAGGTACAAAGTAATGCTTATCGATTACTCAAGTACGCTTTGCCATCGTGCGCTCTCTTTTTCAATTAATTTTTGCTCTTCTTTGTCTATTGTTTTTCCTGTTTGCATTCGTATTTTAGTCTCTATCCACTGCTGATAAGCATTTTTATGAGCCGCACTATTTTCATGATATCGAAGGGTTTCAGATAGCTTCTTCCAATTATTAAATCCATTTTCCGCTAAATTTGAAGTTTTGTTTCTCTCAAAAAGTCGACAGCAAAAACAAAATACAGCATTTTTAGATGTTGAATAAATAAGCCAACATCGAGGAAAAACTTCACCATTTAGAAGTTTTCGGTTGTAATAAAAACTAGAAAAATGACGACCCTTTTCATCGATAGGGTATTTATCCAAAATGACTTGATTGGGACCCATTTTAAGAATATAATCAACAACTTTATTGCTACGATGAACTGGCCACAAGGCGCAATCCGAGAAATTTAATGACTCGGATATTTCTTCTATACTTTTACAAGTACCTTCATCCGCCACATCTTGATTATTGGGCTTATCATCATCAACGTTAAACTCATTTGCATCTGAAGTTGGTTTAGGCGATTCAGATCTACCTTCATTATAAATTGGAATTGGTTCTGATGCAGCGACAGTATTATCAATGATATTGACCGTAGGAACTAAAGGCGCTTTGGTATTAGAGTCATTAGAGAGATTTGTATCTGTCGGTAACTTAAAATAATTATCAAGGCTTTTATGTTTTTTTCGAATTTCTTCCTCTTTTTCTGCTTTTCTTTTTCTATACTCATATCCGGAAGGTTTAGGTTTTTTCTTAGAATTCTCGCTCTCCATCGTTAAAATGAAATGTTATCAGCCTGCGTACAAAAAAAGGATAAAAAATGTAGATAGGAAAAAAATAATTTTGAATTTCATATAATTTAATATTTTATAATAATCTGAAAACTACATTTAGTACTGGACATGTGATACTGGATAGAACAGACTACAAATACAAAAAATTTGATGGACGAAGATACCTTTCATCCAATCGTCTTTGAAATATATTCTTTTTCCGTACCTAGTTGTACCTAGTACCTAGAAATGCCCTTTTACTAAACTGCAAAGCCTTGCCAAAAAAACTTGGAATAATAATTAATAAAACTAATAAATATTCCAAACGCAGTTTGATGTGATGAAATCAGTTTAATATTTATAAAGTACTAACACTACCGTCGCGGCTTCGCCCGCGAAATCATGAATAGCTAAATAGCGAAAGCATGAAAAACTTATACACAGGAGCATAGGGAACAACGAAAAATTTTTCGTCTGAAAATCTATTATTACCTATGCTCCTGTGTATAAGTTTCCATGGGAGCTATCCAGTGAGTCGACTGTACACACGCTATAAGAATCGGACACGAATTCCCAAAAATAAACAACATGACACTGATCAAACCAAAATGAAAAACCATTCACCTCTTTTTTACCCCATTAGGGGTGGAATTTTGAAAAAAAATAGAAATTGCTTTTTAAATATTAATATGAAGAACATTCACTCCAAGAATCAAATTAATATCTTAATTCGTTGCCGAGAAATGCGCAAAAATATAAAATGTCATAAAAACAATTTACCCCGTTTTCACCATTTTATTTGTGGAATTTCGAAAAAAGCAGAAATTAGTTTTTAGATATTAATATGAAGAACATTCGGTCCAACAATTAAATTAATATCTTAATTCGTTGCCGAGAAATGCGCAAAAATGTAAAATGTCATAAAAAAAAAATTACCCCTTTTTCACCCCTTTAGGTGTGGAATTTCTAAAAAAACATAAATTGTTTTTTTCGGTATTTGTGTAAAGAGTATTTTAGAACAAAAATCAAGTCGATACACCATTTATTTTCTGAGAAAATTGTATAAAACTTAAATGTCAATTTTACCCCGTTTCAACCCTTCAAAATTGAAATTTCGTAAAATCCTTTCTTAGCACACCTCTACACACTAATAGGAACATATCCTATAAATTTCATGTCTCTAACTTTAATAGTCTCGGCTGGCCGTTGATGAGTGAATGAATCAGTCAGTCAGTCAGTCAGTCAGTCAGGACATTCTCCTTTATATATTAAGATTTGAAAAATTGAAAAAATAATTTCTTATTTACGTTTCATAAATTACAAATTTCTATAACTTATAGTAATTTTCAGGTAAATTAGAATAACTTTACGCCATCAGAAATAAATACAACATAAATGTATAATATTTTTTATCTTGATTTTCTCTCAATCACTAAATGCATGAAAGGTATCACGTACAAACATCAAATCGTTCACTTAGCTTCTATACCACTCTTAATCCTTACCTGTAAAATGTTTGAAGTTTAAATGAATCAAGAGGTAAGCAAATCCGACGACTATTCAACGAGAGCACGTGATCTATATAAATATCAATCTGCAGGTATCGCTCACAAACATTTTATGCAAAACTCTTAGGTTAGCCCAGAACATTCGCGTCGTCCGCAGCGCACGAGTGATAGGTGCAGTCTGCCAACTGCCAAATGTACAATATACTTTGTATATTTGAGATAATGTTTTATAAATCATTTTTGCTGCAGATTTTTTGTAAAGTTTAATAAAAAATAAATAACATAATCCTCAATTTACCCGAAAGCAATTAAAGAAAAGAATGAGGAAATAAATTATTACAATTAAATTATTTCAAAATTTTTTTTTTTTTAATTTGAGAAATTAGTTTTACAGTTAAGGTTGAATAAAAACAAAAATCGATCCAAATGGAAGAACACAAAACTTTCTTAGTATTAAATTCTGCTGATAAAAATAAAAACAATTTTTAATTAGGCGCACTCAATAGCTAATACCCGAATTTCGCAGATATTTTTCTATAGCATTACTGCAACTTCTACCTACATTCTTATTCTTCTGAAGAATTTTATTACCTTAAAATTCCATAACCAGTTGGCGCCCTAAAGCGTCCAGCGCCCTGGGGCGCCGCCCCAGCTTGCCCACCCCAAAAGCCGGCACTGTCTGTAGTCGACTTCGAGCAACAAAATAAATTATTATCGATACGATTAAATCTATAACAAAAAACTATAAAAACAATTTAAACGAATTTATTAGAAAATTAAACAGAGCTTTGGTTATTATTGTCGATTAAATGGCTTTTTTCAATTTACAACGTAACATGAAAACATAATTGAGCCTGAAGAAGGCTAATTTACTCATCGCTGTTATCATCAAAAATTGATGTATTCATTGAGACAGTTGTTAAATTTTTACCTAAGAAAGTGTACGAGTAGGTGCTATAAATATTTCTCTACTGTCCATAGTAATTAGTCCTCGTGGAAAGATGAAATTCTATTGCACAGTACAATGTTATTGAAGTAGTAACATAGTTTAACCCAGCTAAACGCTGTTTACATGGGCTATTAATATAAACAGGTCAGTTACCATGTGTCAAATTGTTTGTCAATTTATATGCATTTTATTTGTAATAATGAGAGACTTGGAAAAAATGTGCAGGAACATGGGGATTCCACTTGATGGTGGTATAGTTTATTCATTACAGTTTGCTGATGACCAATTACTTTTGGCTCAAGATTTTGAAGACAGAGTACATGACTAGAAAATTGATACAGGAATATCAGAAATGCTGACTAAAGGTAAATATGAATAAAACAAAATACATGGCAATAGGTGACCTTCAGGAAGACTTCATATTGACAAAGGGTGGAGAGCCGAATTTACTCCTTATCGAGGTATAAACAATCAATTAGGAGTACATTCGGGTCTCCACTCTTTGTCGAACATTTCTATTTTCTACTGAAGAAGGCGTCTGGTGGTTGGCCGAAACGTTCAGAAAAAAAATGACTGAGCGAAGGAATCGACCACGGCCAAACAGCCCGGACATCGATCACGGGCAAAGAGTCCGGACATCGACCACGGCCAAACAGCCCGGACTTCGACCGCGGCCAAACTGCCCGGACACGAATTCTTTTATCGTTGACTCCGGCCGTGATATAGCCTACGTAATTATGGTAATTAATTTCGGAACACTATTAGTAATAAGAGTCAAATTGTAACATTTATGTTCATAGCGTGGTAATAAGTAGTATAATTATTATTATTATCAGATTGCTGGACGTCTGATGCCTTACCTTGAGAATTTATTGGAAGTAACTATATCAAAATAAGGAAAACATTAATGAGACGCCCGATTAACTGGCGGACAAAACTGGTAACGATTAAGGTTAGGAATCCTATGCAGAAAGAATGCAGAACGGCGCTGCTAACTATTAACAAAACAGTTATTGGATATTATACGCTTTCTATGTACGTATATAGTTTGAATATTTTATATTCCTCACTGCTATTGATAAAGTGGCTTTTGCAATATCCATTGGAATGTCACGTTCGTATTTTACCTACATACTTTACTATAAATTTATAATACGACAGCCATAAAAGTTTTTGTTATAAACCACGCGTACGAACGTCTGAAAAATTGCTGTATCTTCTCCTGTTTAGAGATGTATTGGTTTTTAAAAAATAAATCTATCACAGATGCGTTCAACGTTACCGGACACTGCAACCAACAATATACTGGTACTTATTTCCTCACAGTAGCTTGTATTCTGTCACATTATATTATCTTTCTACATCAAGTTGCCAGACGTGTGGGAAGCTTCCAAGTATATGAAATAAATATTTTATTCAATGATATACATTTACTTCAAGAGCAAATTGTTCATGTGAGTGTGACACTTTTCGTTCCAACGCCCCTATCTGTAACTACATTAATTTCACTTTTAGAATATATGTAATGTTTTGGTTTTTCTTTCAGTTAATTACAATATTAGAAATAATAATTTAAAATGTTATGATAGTTTTAAAATTGTATTAAATATGAATTGTATTTAATACATTTTATTTCATCCTCACCAATCTAGATGTTCCGATAATTCCATAATGTATTGTTACGACGGTCTACTGATAGTCGTATGGTACAGTATAAAACAAAATACAAGACACCAATTAAGTTACTAATCACCAGCTTTAATTATCACCATTAAACAGTTTGTAATCAACAAGATAGTCTCGTACAACAAATCAAATAAAAATTGTTCGCACGCAATAAAAATGTCAAATAATATAAAACACAATTGTATTACAATTGACCCGGCCAATTATAAAACACGTAACACCTCGCCAAAGTACTTCGAACGGCACTTGAATAAATCGCCACTTCAATCAACTAAGCGCCGCTGAATGCCTATATTTATACCCCGCTGAAATTCCAGAATCGTCCATACTACGCATCAGCGCTATACTAGAGCGTAATTGACTGCGGTCTTGACACAGTGCGCGCGGCCGACGCGAAGTCTAGAAAAGTCTCGCTAACGCATGTTGAGATCACGTACGCACACAACATTACAGCCGGATTCCACTGGAACAGCCGAAAAACACGTAGAATGTTCTGCAATAATGTAGCACTTTTTCCGCACTACGTAACAGTATCATTATATTTCGCTTATGAGTATATTTAAGAATTGTATTTGCTTCATCAATCTTTACAAACATTTATATATTACTTTAAAATAGTTTTACTACTTTTTCGTAGTAATAAACACGGTTATGGCTTCTAAAACAAATCGTCAGTGGTTTATAAACACAACGTTTTATAGTAACTCCTTGAGCTGCAGAACTAGCTCACTATTTTGAACACAGTTTTTTATTAGATAAAACAAAATAAATAAATTTTAATTCGTTAAAGCTGGGAGTAAAGTTTCTTGTGTTTATGATGACTGTCAGTCTTCGTCAAGTGTCACAGTGGGAAGGCGACCCACCGTCGTTTTGCATTTTTCGTTTTTTTTTTTAATTCTAATAAACTTCTTGTAGACATACAAATGAAAAAGTTACAAATAATGTGATAAATATCAAAGATAATTATTCTACAGACAAAATAAAAACTTTCACGGTGCTGAAAGGGATTCCAGGTGTATAAGTGTTGTTGGAAATATATGATACATTATGATCGTATTGAAGGTGGTAAAAATTTACAAGAGATGTTGATATATATAAATTTTGTCAAATTACTAAAGACACTGAGTTCGTATTCCAGAGTTTCTCATAACATGATGGCTCACACAGAGTGTCACAATTTGTTTAAATTTTGACTTCTATTTCTGGCCTTGGCGCCTCTAAATTAAAAAAAATATTCAAAAGAAACATTCAGTATGTAGTTAAAGTTTCCTTTAGTCTGGTACACGGATTTTAGAATTTCCTCAAAATTTGTTATCTATTTTCTGAAGCTTAAAATAGAAGGTGATATAAAACTTAGAAATTTACAAAATTGAATTCTATACAAGCCGAAGAAACGGAGGAGTGTGGGACATCCGAGGAAGCGCTGGAGTGACCAGCTCTAGACTTTGCCTGTTTGAGACCGGAACAAACCATCCTTGATTTAATCCTTGAAGATGATGATGATGATAAATTCTATATACATATTTGGTTGAAAATTCTTTGTAATCCGATGTCCCTGATAGATTCTCGCTATATTTTAAAATGTTTGTCCCTCATATTTTTGTTTCTCTTTTCTATTTTTGGGGGAATCAAACTCAAAATCAAAAGGTGTCTGCGGTATAACATATAATAAATACGCAAGCTAGGTTTGCTGATGCACCCAAAAGCTATCGAGAGACGTCTCCCAAATAGAAGACAGACAAATCCCAAACGGTCGAATTCAAACTGAGAACTCGCTTCACTCGATCAAATAAGCAGATTTAAAACAAATACAGTATAAAGTTTATATCAATGTAAAGGTGTGTGTTTCAACACTATAGGTAGAGCTCTGCAGAATCCAAATGAAACTGCAGAATCTATTTTGCGGAAAACAATTAGTAATTAATGCGTTTACTAGTGCAAAAATGTTAAACATAAAACTTTTGTTGATTGTTCTTTCCATGTACTTGAAATAACTTCTTTTTACTATGGTTTTAAGTTATATATAAAGAACTGTAGCTGTGTAAATTTGAGTTATGTTCAAAGTTCTTTAGTATAATTAATTTATAAAATTAAGTAAAATGACTGTCTTTACAAAAAAGTATCGTTGAAGTATTTAAGCAAACAAAAGCATTAACTTTATTGTATATTACAAGAGGTGCTATGAACTATACTATAATTAGAGTCTCAAATTTATCTCTTTACAATTAGTTAAAACGTTTTTAAAACGCTTCAAATGCTTTTTATAAAATATTAATAAAATTATTAAGTTTTCACTTCTCTGCTGCTGATGACGAGTCAGAAGAAGCGTGTTGTTTTCGCGTTCATGATTGTTACCCGTTGATCTTGAAACCGTCACTCTTCTCCTGCTCCTGTTGCTCCCGAGAGGTCATTGGGATACCTTCCGTTGCTCCAACATCTTTCCAAGTTTAATCAGGTAGCTAACAATTGTGAAAGAGTTCGCACAGTTGTAGTAGATCCAGCGTCCTTAGGCTGATATCTACTACATCTACCTTACTGATGTTAGCGCGACCTACTTGATCCGACGTCCAAATCAAAATGCACTTATTTTCTACAGCATGATTGTTGTACGGTATAATGACGTCATATCGTATTGTAGAAAATTTGAGTTACACAATCTGATTAGCTTATATACTTCAATTGCAATTTCAAACTAAAATTTTTCAAAATGTTTTCTAACATGCAGGTGGCGTGCTAAAATATCAAACTTTCGGTATCACGTAGCTTGAGTTATGAATTACATCCATTTGAATTCTTAATTCAAATTAACAGTGTCGTACTTTATTAAAATTTAAACTATTCGTCGTAGCAAAAATTTCTCAATTCTCATCGCTTAAATTTTTCATTGTACTCTATTTCTATCCTGCAACTATTAGGCGTTCCCATACGAGTTACTACATAAAGAGATTCTACATGTGTAGGTTTCAAAGAGCCTTT
Organism: Magicicada septendecula; assembly: GCA_034769895.1. Lineage (NCBI taxonomy): Eukaryota > Metazoa > Arthropoda > Insecta > Hemiptera > Cicadidae > Magicicada > Magicicada septendecula. The sequence continues at coordinate 105,289,675 of CM068369.1, read as the reverse complement.
AATAATAATAATAATAATTATAATCATTCAGGCTTACGTCTACTCTTTCTTACATGGCTTGATTTACACCATACTGGGCTGGCGCATTCCGCTGCCGAAAAGCACGGGGCCTGGGCGGTTGTTGGAAGTACTCTGCTCCCCGTTTGTTGCCACGCAGCTTCACAGCAGATTGTTTCTTGCAGTTACTTTTTGTTTTGTTTTTTCATATCCAGGGTGACGCCACGGTACTTCGGTTGGTCCGTATCAGACCCTTCCCAGGTAACGTTTAGCACCATTTTGCGATAAGTGTCTGGTGTATTGCATATTATTAAGATAACTTTATTTTTCATAGATTTTCTGGCGTATTGGTTTACCTTTCCAATATAATTTCACTGATTAAGCATTATTGGGTAATTAATGATAATTTGTGACACAATATCATTGTAAAAACAAAGCAAGTGACAGTCTTTAACACCACCATCAGTGTTTTGAAAAATGATGATCTCGACAAAAATATCAAAATGTTAGGTCAATGGATTCTATGTAAATTAAGACGTTTCGATTAAGATCTTTTGGTGAATAAAAATAAGTAATAAATAGTAGGGCTATATTAGATTGTGGTGAATACTTTCTACTGTGGCAGAAAGTCAATAAATAATTATAACATAAATTAAAACTTTTTGACATTACTGCTTCGTAAGAAATTTAACTGTAATTACTGTAATAAACCTCTTACAAATAAGTACACAGTTACAATTGCCAAAATTGTGTATTCTGTGTGTGTGAGGTACGGAATTTTCTACGGTCGATTATGATTGTAAATTATAAAAGAAATATAAGCAAAAGAAATACAACTATGCTTATTTTGCATCAGTTGATCTTAAGATAATGAAACTGATCTTATTTTATTCTTTGTCTTGTCTTTTTGTTTTATTCTTTGTTTTGTTAATTAGAAGTCAATTAGAACAAAATGTTTGTGTTAAACAATGCGTCTGCATTCAAAACGTATATGCGGTATGTATATTATGTTAAGATAAACATTATTTCTTTGACAAATACAGTATGCAGATGTGTGCAATATACCTAAAACGTTACTGAGCGTAATTAGGGTGGTTTGAGTTTTCTGGTATTTGAATACTTATTTAAATCAATCACTTGACGTGTTTTCCACGAAATAAATTTAGTAAACTAAAACATGTTGTTTACCATTTATTGAGATCATTAATTAGATGCACTAATATTAATTATGAAATTAACTTTGAATTCGGTGTATCAGTCAAATACGCTTAATAATATGAACTGTATGGCACAAATATTTTACATGATTAGGGTTGATATACTATTAAACTACACATATATATTTGCTGAACATCGGCTGATCAATTATTTAAAGTTGAATACGGTATGAAGTTATGTTTAATTAATGTTATGACGTCTGTTTGCAGGAATGTATTGTATTGTTCGCTGTAATTGAACGTAGTCACTGCGATTCGTTTGTTACTGAACAGACATATGTGCATTCGAACCTTTGAATTTAAACAATAACAATATAAACGGCAGAACTAATAAATCCACGAGTGTAAATTGTTGTTTTAATTTAATTATAGCGACAATCGGTGTAAAGCTGAACAGCTAATCTATTTGTTACCGGAATTCAAACAAGGAAAAATCATTTAAGAGGCTATATATTTTAAATAGTATATAGCGATACACAAACAAATGCACTTCGAATTAATTTAAACTATTTTTATATATTTGACTGCTGCAAAACCTTGAAATTAAACTGGCTTACTGAGCGTAACTCGTTCTTGTTTATCTAACTATATTTTCCTTTTATCAGATCTCAAAGAGTCGATTATTATTAACTTAAAAAAAATTTATTTTATAAATTGACAAATCTCCAGAATGTTAGAGGCGTAGACAAGAAAATATTTGGTTCCTCTTCTAGATGATATTTAGATAGCCGCCAGTGTTCTCATTTCGTGTCAGTGTTTAGATTATCTTTTTCCTAAGAAATTAAATATATAATAACTGTTCATTAAAGTTTAAATTTAAAATTAAAAATACTAATTTTTGCTTTTATATTGTAATGTATCAAGTTTTTTGCTTTTTGACAGAATCTCTCTTGTAACAATGTAAGTTAAAATTGAAACATATTTCGTTTGAAAGTCGAAAATATTTTAATGACATAATTTAAATGCGTAGGCCTATTACAAATAGATATAGGCCTAAACTATTTTTCTTACAATAGATAGATTGGGCAAATGACCAAAATAGATTTAACTATCTGCAATATCATATATTTTTGTAGGTATTAAATGAAACGAGTAATAATAAAAATAAAAAATTACAGCTTTGTACACAAGACCACAAAGTCAGCGACATTTTCGCGTAACTGTTCCAGTTGAAAATATAATCATACTTATTGATCGCTATCTTACAGTATATCCAAACGTTTATGTCATTATATCCAACCCATTTTAGGTATTGGACTATAAATATTCACATGTAGAAAAAGTACTGAAGTAGGTAGTTAAGATGCACAACGGAAACGTACATCAAAATGGACGTTTCCATTGTACACTCGAAGGCTTGCAAGTCCACAATTCTTACTAGCAGACAGTTTACCTGAATTATAAAAACCTTATAAAACATTGTACAATTCTTCGTCCTTTTAATATAACTGGAAAATAACTTGACAGTTTCACTCAGGATTCAATTTGTTAAATGAACGACCATCATTAATTAGGAAAATATAATTCATATCGAAACAGAATTAGCTCTGAGTTCACTACCATTTTGTGGAAAAATATAGCGTAAACCTACCAAGATTATTGATATCTGAGCTTTCACGACCGGCGTCAGTGTTAGAATTTTGGCTGTAAGACCGTGGTCTAGAGTTGTTGGCTGCAAACGTTTCGGCCATAACCTCGACGGCCAACTTTAGTGCATAACGTTGTAACCAAAGGCTGCAACACTGGCCAGTCAGTAACCATTGAACAGTGGCATTGTCGTGTACGAGATCATTAATAAACTTTGACGTGCTGGTCCCCGAACAGTTCGGCTTCCGTGTAGGGCATTCCACCACTCATCAGTTGATGAGAATGGTGGAATACATCACGGACGCCGGGTGTCGGAGAGAACAGACCGTTGGCTATTTCTTGAATGTAGAAAAAGCCTTCGACAGCGTATGGCATGATGGGCCCCCTTCCTAGAGACGAATCACTGCCGGCGTCCCTCAGGGTAGTATTCTTCGCCTCCTCCTGTTCTCAGTCTAGGTCAACGACGTGCCGAGACAGCCTGAAGTCCAGGTGGCTCTCTTTGCGGACGACACAGCTGTATTTACAGCCGATCGCAACCGAGAACGGGCTGTCTTACGACTGCAGTGCCAGCTCGACTCGCTCGGGGACTGGACTGATAACTGGAGGCTGTCTCTCAACGCGACCAAGAGTGTAGTCGTCCTATTCTCTAAGCGACGGAAGAACCCGCTTAGGCAACTGCGCATCGGCAGAACGTACATGCACTGGTCCAACGTCGTGAAGTACCTCAGTGTACACCTCGACCGTCGGCTCACCTGGCGTACCCACGCTCAGACAGTTCTTAAGAGAGCATCCACTCCTGATCAGTTCAGCCTTGACCAGGAAACTGGGCAAGATGATCGTCGGCGCGTACCTGCTGCCGGTTATTACATACACTTGCCTGGTCTGGGGTTACCTCGCCAAAAGACATAAAAAGAAGTAGCAAAGCGCCCTCGACAGGGGACTTCGGCTAGCGGCCAAAGTCCCCCGCCGATTCTCATATCGCCTTCTAAGGAGAGGACTTAGCGTCCGCTCCTTACATGACACCTTCAGGCGACTTGCACGCAAATTTTATGTACGTGCGGTGAGGTTCCCAGACAAGGGCTGGGCAGGTACCGTATAAGTCCAGGTGACTTGTAGAAACGCCCTCGGTATATACTGCGCTAGTGTAGGCTAGCACAACAGCCGAGAAACGGCCTGCTACAGAGCAAGTCGCCCTACTTGGGCAGGGCCACGAGGCAGGAGCTCCTGGAGGAAGCTCGGAACTCGGATTTCATTGTGGTACGTCTCTGCGACGCATCAACCACACAGCCCAGAGTCAGCCAGTCAGTCCGTCGATTCATTGCAATCGCTGCATGTTTGTGAATCTGGACGGACTCCATATGGATTCGAAGAAAATACGCACTCACCGAAGATAGAAGTCTCGTCTCTTCAGACGAGAAGTCCGCTTTAGCGGAGCACGCACTCGCCAATGCCGACCATCGCATCCTCTTTGAAGAGACGGTACTCTTCAAAAGGCAAACAGTAAACGGTTAGTTAGACGTTTCATTGAAATATGTATATCATATCTATATCATTAGGCCTACTTGTGTATATTATATATCACATCTAATGCAATCATCTAACATTTATGTGAGTGAATAAAGAAGTGGAATTCCACAAATACAGGCCTGATGATCTCCGATTTTTCATACTTTTATCCAGGCGTTAAACTGTTTAGCAGGTAAAATCAGCTATCTACAGCACATACGGAAAAATATGAAAAATTTAGAGAGTGTTTACCGGTACTGAATCTTGATCACCGCTGCATCTACTGTCCGGTTGGCAAGTGGACTCTCGAGGGATGTATGCCGCTATACCCAGTGTAGTAACAACTGACTCGGACAATGCAACTGAAGGATAGAAATCGGTTGAGTTACAGTGCTTGCATGTGAATTTGGGACAGTTGACTCACATTACAAACGTTAATCAAAAGTACGGGAAATTGAATAGACTCGGCTGATCTGTAAATGACCGGTTAATTATACGCGTACTACTGAGCTAAACAACGGTCACCGATGGTTAAAAAAAGTTGATGACTACGCTTAATAACTAAGAATAGCGCCATGTATTAGCATTCCCTCAGAATATTTTGCATCGCGATTTGCTTTGTAATGTGTCCATTCCTCCTCGTACAGAACTTCTATCGTACATCACCTGAAACCGTGAACAGAAGCGATTAATTTATTGATGTAATTATAGTACGAACAGTAAGTATAGTGTGTGTTGTAAAATCTTTACAACACACACACGCGCGCGCACTCACACACTGATATCGTATATACTTTGATGTACCCGGTAAACGTTGAATTTTGTTATATTCCTATTTTCTTTTGTTTTACGATGTAATTTTTTTTTTAACTAATTTAAACAAAACGTCAATATTGATCGTCGGTAGTCAATTACTTATTTTTTTTTATTAAACATTTCTTTAGAATCCACTACATAACGCTAGGATCAGTTTGTCATCATCGTCATCTTCACCACTCCAAAGACTAGACCTTAGACCTGTTCCGGAACCCATCTCGTCCTCGGTCTACCGACATCTCTCTTCCCATTAGGGTGATAACTGAAGGCAGTCACACGTAGACGGATATCAGGCATGGGATTCAAGTGTTTACACTATCTCCTTCTGTGGTCTTCAATCTTCTGATGCAATGATACAATGTTTAAATCGCGTCTAATATCCTCGTTTCTTATCCGATCCAAGAGAGAACAACCTTGCCTGCCTCTTAGAAATTTCATTTCGGCTGCACGTCCCTTTTACCAAGAGTCCAATATGTCACTAGCATACAGGAATGTGGGGACGCCACAGTTTTATACAATTTCATTCTGGTATCCTTCTGTGTTTTATTTTTCAGGTACCTATGAATCTTGTTACAGATGCGTCTAAATTTTGTTACCTTACTATCCTAATCAATAAAGGATCAGTTTGTCACTTACATTATTTCCCCCAAATGTCTTAATACTCGAGAAACCAGATTTATTTTTATTGACATATATTCCGTTAACTTACCACAGCTATCCCCATACGGAAGCTTTCTTAACTAAAAATCTAATTCGTTTTTTCTGCCCAGCTTTTCCTGTTTTCAGCTTCTCCGCTACGTTATAATACCACATGAATAAGCGGTAACAAATGGTAACACCATGTACAAAGTTTTTCTTTTTGTTTATCAACCGTTGATAAATTTTATTTTAAATTTTACTCGTTTTTCTTTCTATACATTGCGTTTTCATAGATTTAGTCTTTTTAGATAAATATTTTACAACGGTCTCTTTGTGAATATACAAGTATTTGAGTTCGTAATTATGTCATCATATTACTAAGTACATTAATAAGCAGGATCTCGTATGGAACGTTTACTAACATACAAGTACACGTAATTGGCAATAGGGTAGTACAAGCATATTATTATGTAGGCCTATTGTATTTGTGCCTAGATTATGCCCAGATTTAATGTTAGCAACCATAAATTTAGTTGCTTGCAGATCAAAGCTTAGACATTTGTGGGTTATGCACCTAGTTTATCATTAAAATTAGAATACTGTTATTAAAGAAATTTAATTATAACCTCTACCAAAAAAATTTAAACGCCTATTCTTGAAGCAAATCAATTTGCAAATCAGTTTAGAACTTTTTTGTGGGCGTCAATCAAAAACTGGCCAGTTGTTTCAATTCTGGCTTTACTACTGTACTGTAACGCCTTATTTTCGCATATATGCACTTTTTATTGTAAATATCTTTAGTTATAGCATATGCCCTTTTTTCCATCTTATGAATCCTTTCTTCTATAGCAGATTTTCTAAACCATTCTCTTGAATTATTTCTCCTAGATACTTAAATTTTCTAACAATCTCTATTCGACCAATGTCTGTTAGCAGGAATGTTTGCGTATTTTTAATGTTCGTGAGAAATTTACTTTTTTTTCTGCAGAAATTCTTAAGCCTGTTCTACTGGCTATGTCCTCTAAAAAATTAACTTTTGATCAACATAGTTTATTTAATTAACAGTTTGCTTATTAATTAACACAGAAAACCAAGGAAAGATTTATGCAATAAGCACCCTAAGCTATGACAGCGCTAAGCACGTATTTTGTCTGTACTACATTCTGCTGCATGATCAAATTTGGTCATTAAAAAGAAAGAGTTATAACTTTTTTCTCACTAACGGATGAAACTCTGCTGAAAAAGAGTTAATTTTTTATTACATGATTTACCGAAGTATGTAAATTCTATTAGAAGTATGTACCGGGCTGTTTGGCCGTGGTCCAGGGTTTACAAACATACCAAACGTTTCAGCAGCACCACTGGCTGCCATCTTCAGTGGAATTCGAATCTACCTGAATGCGGGATGTCAAACATCAGGCGCGCAGTACTGTGGTGAAGGCCTGAAGACAAACCCCGCGTTCAGGTAGACTCGCATTCCACTGAAGATGGCAGCCAGTGGTGTTGCTGAAACGTTTGATTTGTTTGTAAACCCCGGACCGCAGCCAAACAGCACGGTACATACTTCTAATACAACTGACACCGGCAGTGAAGCCTTAGAATATGGAAGTTCTGTTTGTTTATGGTGTCAATTTAGTTAGTATATTGGAGTAAAAAGGAAATGTAAGACACTGTTAATTTATAAACTTAGTACTGAATCACCATTTAAATTGTTGTTTTAAATTATTTCAATGATACGTATCGTTTCTCTTACATTGATAGTTGTTTCTCAGGAACGCTCGATCCCGTCACGTGTGAAAATAGAAGCCAAATAACCAGTCATTTTATTAGGCCTATTATTTCGAGGATTGTATTTAACAATAAATAAATAACAAAGTGGAATATTGTGCGGGAATTCAGTATGCAGCTCAAAATTATATTTACACTCATGTTTAAACAACAGAATTACAATGTACGCCTACGCATTGCAACGACTAATACGGGCAGTAAATATTTTCGACACTTCACTACTGCAGCTCTCGAGTAATCGTTATTTTTTTAATTACGCTGCATGTGCATTCAATAACATTTGAGGAACTAGAAGGAGGACTTTTATCCATGAAGAATCGGAAAGTAGCTGGTTTGGAAGAGGTAATCTCAAAAACTCTGAAATACTCTAGTAAAGTGGTGCCCGAACTTTCCAATGAGCGGACCACCCCTCCAAAAAATAAAAATTTCACGAACCCCGTCTGACTTCTGAAATAAACCAAACAGTAAATGTGATACAAACTCTTATATTTTAATTAAAATGTATTAAAATCAAAATTCTCTTAACTTGCAAAATAAAAATGTTATTGGTATCGAACGTAGTTCTTGTTGTAAGCAATGAAGCTGCTTTTGACCAATTAGCTCTGCAATATTGGTTTCAGTGTCAGATAATTTAAATGTTAAGTCACTCTCAATATTAAGTTTATTTCTTAACTTTGACTTCAATTACGTGAGGTGGGAGAATGCGGTTTCACACAAATAAGTAGAGGGAAACACAGTTAAACACTTCAAAGTTTTTTATTTGCGAGTTCAGGATAGTCAGTCATTACATAGGCCTATAACCAAAAGTCAGGTAGAGAGAATCGTAAAAACTATAATTTGAATGAAGTGTCAGCTGAAAGATCTGCCAATGAATCTTCTTCTTGTAGTGTATGAGAGAGGTTAGTTGACAGCCCATCAGCAAGTGGATTCGTTATCCACATGTCACTATCATCCGTCACGGCGGAAAAATATTCCCATAGCTGCAAGTACAGTTCCTCCAAATGAGACTTAATAACCTTGACGATATACTTTGTAACATTTTCTCTTGAGATCTGGACAAAATCTGTCATGGAAAGGAATTGTTTCAAGATTTTAGAGTCTAATCTCTGAACCCACAGCTTCAATTTTTTTTTATCATCCCCTCGGTTTTATCTCAGACCTGGAAAATGGAGATGCTAGATCTCTGCAGGCTTAAAGTGAGTCCATTCAGATGACTGAAGATATCAGCAAGATATGATAGCTTCAAAATCCAGTTAAAGTCATGGAACCTGTCTTTAAGGTTGAAGTTGGAGTCAAATAAAAAGAGCCTTACTTCATCCCTCAGTTCAAATAATCTGTTCCAATACCCTTCCACGCGAAAGCCATCGTACTTCACAATGGATCAACAGTTGCTTGTGGTCACTCACCGTTTCTTCTCATATTATAATATTATAAAGGAAGAACGTTTTACTTAGATACAGTGCTTATACGTGGACTGAAACAGGGCGATCAGTTCTGCATTTAATACACTTCTATTATTTCTAATATTCTTCAATTTAAACCCTAAGTTTATAATTATTTTTTTTGAACATGATAAGCTACCTCAAAAGTTTACACTAGATTTAAGAAGTTCATGACGTTGTCGTCGCGTAGGATATGTTTTTGTGTTGAAAATAATAATTAAATAAAATACAGGCCTACACGGTAAATGTTTCATGGTAAATGCATCAACACTTACGCACTCAGTGAGATGTGCCGTTACACTGACAAAAAACAGGGTTCTGCGTATATCACTTTCACCAAGGTTGCCGGCCACCATAAAATACACAAGTAGTACGTTGATGCGGCGCTCAAGTCAGTTCGGTCAGTTCGGCTGAGAAACAGATCTGCTACGCAACGTGATTTCAAGACATTATTAAAGCCTTTAGTTTTAAATTACTTTTACAATTACAATTATTTTGAACCAAAAATAAAATATAGTGGAATCTTTTACTACTTGTTTCAAGGTTCAAAAATTTAGATTTTAGAGCATACAAATTTGGAGAAAATTATGGTATATTCTATTTTTTATTAAAAGTGTCCGCGGATCCCACTTTGGGAACCACTGCTCCAATACATTATTGAAGTTTAGACTGCTATATTTGCTGAATATGTGCTGGACGAGATGCAGGATGAATGGAGAGTAGTCAAGGTTATTTCTGTTTTTAAGAAAGTTGATAGAAATGTACCATTAAATTTTAGAGGTACAAGCTTGATAAATACAACTTACAAGTTATATGGAAAAAAATTATTAATGAAAGACTTTGTTGTATATCGGATATTTTGTTATCGCACATAAGGTTGAACTTATGCAACAGTATACACTACAATGTAGATATACATAAATTTATTGGCTATTAAATTTTGAAGTACAAATATGTTGTATAGAAACACGGGAAAGTTTCTACAGACCAGATATACCAGCCAGATACATGGCTATTCAATATATGTGTGGAAGAGAAAGTACGTGAAATACGTATGAGAAGTCTACAATAAAATTTACAATATGGTCAACTCTTTGCCTGTATGTGTGTGTATGTGAGCGCGCGCGCTCTAGCATCTTTATTCATTACTAAGTAATCTTTTGGTCGACAAATTGTAAAATTAAAAATATCCGCAAAATTTTGTGATTCTTCTGCCAAAAAACATATGTTGGCTTTAAAACATTTTTTTTTTTTTTTGCCAACAGCACCTGCTCAAACATACGTTTCTCTGCCGAACACACAAAATCTGGGAAAAGTAACCAACAACAATTTCTGTGTAGAAAGTTCAATGAAAAATGATCTGTTTTTATTTGAAAAATTTGCGATTAACTTAGCAAACATGAAGATAAAATACATGAAAATTTTGTGTACTTTCAACATATTTCAGTTGTTTTAATTATAAAAGCAAGTTTTCAGTTTTACAAAAATATTTCTGGGAAACCTCTGAACAAGTAGATGCAGTATTTATTTCCACTTATTAAAATAAGTAAGTACAATTCCGGGCTTCAGAATGTAATCAAGGTGCGTTTTTTTTGCTACCAGGTTGACACAGCCTGTGTAAATGGGTAGAAACCTGAGTGCCGTTCTTTAGAGGTGTAATGTGCAGAGCCAATGAAAGAATTACTCTCATTTAAAAGTAACATACGGTGAAGTGTACAATGTGGTTTCTAGAGAGAAGAGTAGGCGGTAACACTTCTTTGTCTCAATCATACGCTACTCTCGCTGTCAATAATGTCGCTTCACAACGACACTAGCATGCTTCCAATGTTCTCGTCAGCCTTGTTACAGCTGATGTTCACACTGTGAAACATTGTGCAAGGCTGCTGTGCGCGTGTGGAAAATTATTAAGAGTCCCACAACGTGGTGTTTTTCCACTGCGCATCTCCAAGTCACTATTCCAAATCTAGTGAACTTCTAAGATGTTGGTTAAAGGTATCACGGCTTAAGAACCGAGCTACTAAGCTTTCATTGTTGTTGTCGTTACATTATTATTATTATTATTATTATTATTATTATTAAAGTGATAAAAAATATTAAAAACTTCAATTATTTGGGTGTAACAATGACATCGGATGGTGACAGCAAAGAAGAAATATAAGTATGAGTAGGACAAGCTAAGACACCAACAAAACAATGAAACAATCTGCTTTGGAGTCCACGAATAACAAAAAACAATCAAATCAAATATATAAAACTAGTCAAAAGTATAGGCCTATATGGAGCAGAACTGTGGGAAATTAATAAGAGAAATAAATCCATAATAAGAGCTATGGAGATGGATTACTGGCGGAGGTGCTGTAGACTAACAAGACTAGATAGAGTGAGAAATGTAGAGATAAGACAAGCGATGGGAATCGACCTTGACATTATAGAAACAACAGAAGCAAGAATACTGAATTGGTTCGGACACCTATAAGAATGTCGGATGAGAGGTGGCCAAGGAAGGTATGGGAATGGACTCCACCCTCTAGAATAAAAAAATTAAGACATAAACATTAATGGAAAATAGACGTCGAAGATGCAACACATACAAGAGGATTTACAGAACAGGACTATTTAGACCTGCGTCAGTGGAAGCTAGGATGCGGGAGGCGGCGCCAGCCGTAATTAAATAGCAATAAAAAAATTATTATTATTATTATTATTGTACTAATAAAATACATATTTTTTTTAAGGCGGAGATGAAAATACTATTTACGCACATGGCCCAAACAGCCCATAGTGTCGCACTCCCTGCCTGGACTACCGACTAAAAACACTCCTCATACGCCTTGAAAACTAACCCTGGACCGTTTATCACATTACTTCAGGCTAAGCGTATTTCAGCTTCCTTCTGGTGTATTTTTCTTGTATGTACCAAGGTCGACCTTCGATTTAAATAGGTCTTCTTAACTTGTAGAACTGTCTCGATATAATGTGACATCCAGTCCCAGGACATTGACCGCCTAAGCATGGTATCAACTATGGTGACCGGAGTTAGATGACCCAATTCTGCCTCCAATTCGGTCCGCATTTGTTCCCACCTACCACAGACGAAAAAGGTATGGTGCTCATCCCCTCGTCATTTAGGCAAGGGTAGAACAGCCACTTGTTCAGGTGAAACCGTCTACCTAAGGTCATGTAATGATCCAGTTCCAGAGGCAGTTATACTGGAAGAAGAAGAAGACCTGCAGGTTGATCCATCTGGCAAAATGGAGGTTGTAGGTGAGAAGGAGAAGGAGGAGGAGATGGAAATAAAAACTTATGAGGTTTCTGGAATGATCAAAAAGTTTGGTTACAGTCCAAATATAGCATTACCAAGGAGCCTAAACAGGACCAGATTCCTATTCCCTGAACTTCAGCAGAAACTCAGGAGATTTGGAACAGTGAGATTAGTTTTGATTTTCAAGACTCTGGATTGTGGCCAAGTTACATTTCTGATTCTCAGAGATGTTTTATTACAAAAATAAAAGCAGAATATTCACAAGACCCTGATGTGAGCAGAAATGGGCGAAACCTTATAAGAGTGGTTTTCAAACGATTATATGAGGAGTGGATGTCATATAAGAAGACCGTGGCTAGGTTACAGGGAGATTAATGATGCGTTATTCTGTGTTCCGTATAAGTTACTTTTACATCTCTCGAGAGTTAAAGTCATCGTTATAGTTTCTGGTTAAGGAACCAGTGGAAATTGATCAGTGAAAAATTATAGATCATGATAACTCTCAAATCTTTAAATTCCGGCCTTGCTCTTGAAAAGCTCTTGAGTACCCAGTAGTAGACGGAGGCATAGACAAAGAGCTTCAAGATCAGATCGTAAAAGAAGGAAGTCATTGGAAAGAAGTGCTATATTATGTTGTTGACGCTGTTGTGTTTCTTGCAAAACAAGGAACCCGTTAAGAGTTTTACAAGTGTGAAAATGATAGAGAGTGAACCGCAAATTTTGGAAAGCTTTATTGTTCATTTTCTTTAATTACGAGTGGAAAGCCAAGATTGGCCTAACTGAAGACATACTGAAAAAGGTAGAAAATTATGTTGTGAACATGAGTAACTGCAGAAGGCAGTCCTACGACAATGGGATTAATATGGCTGGAATCTAAAAATGGGTACAATGGAAAATACTCAAGGAACACGATTGCATATTTGTACCATGTGCGTCCCACTCTCTGATTTTAGTTGGAGCACATGCTGCTGAATCGTCAGCAAAAGCTCGACATTCTTTAGAATACTAAACTACCTGTGTTTGTTTTTCTTTCAGCTTCTTCATCAGGGTGCGAAATTTTAGAAAAACATGTTTCACTTTCCTTAAAATCCCAAAGTAAAACCAGATGGTCAGCGACGACGAAAGCTATTGAAGTTGTGTACAATAAGCATTCCGATAAGATTGTTAAAGCTCTGAAAGAACTGTCAGTCAGTCCTTTTTCCACTCTCTAAATAAAGACCGAGGAAATATCAAGTCTCTGCAAGGAAATATCAAGAAGTTTGAATTTACTGCCACTACCTGTTCTGGCATAGTGTTGTAAAGAAAACTGACCGTATAAAACAGTTTCTCCAACGAGCTGTTGTAACTGTATCTAGGTCAATCGGAAACATTCATGGTATTTCAAGTATTTTGTAATCAACTAGTGACTACGCCACATCTGATGGTCTTACAGAAGCTGTAGTTATTGCTGAGAAAAACAATATACCCGCTGATTTCCAAGGAAAAGGGAAAAGGAAATAGACGTCATTTGATGAAGGTTGCGCAGATGAAAGTCCCAACCTTTTTTAAGGAGGATCTGTTTCGAATTGCTTTACTAGAAATAACTGACAACATAGTAAATGAATTCACAACCTGCTTCCGGGCGCTAGAACAAATTAATGACAAGCTTATTGTTCTAAATCGGGATAAAATACACAAGATAGACGTGAGAGACTTAATGACTGAAGGCCGTAAATTAACAGAGATATAAAGACGACATGAATGAGGACGAATTCCTTGAAGAAGCGGAAACTTTGTTAACGCCACGCCTTAGCAGTTCATGATAATATGAAAACGGGGTCTGCAGCAACACTTTTGAGTCTACTTTACAAACACAGACTCAGAGCATATTTTAAGCAATAAAATGGCTAGTGGCAGGTATTAGTGCCGGTGCCGAAAAGTGAGAAAAGGGGGGAGAAATCAGCAAATCACGAAGGCGCGTTTGAATATGCATATATTATATTCTTTTTCTTTCTGAACTAACTTATTTAGTTGTAAAGCAATTTAATATGAAATGTTTATGCATTTTTAATTAAAAAAAATTACTTAAAATAAACAAACTTATAGTGTTTAAGCTTTTGCCAATCTCAGGTTATATATAGTACTTTATATATTTTTTAAGTAGAAAAGTGATAAAGGCTATGAGTTTGTAACAGGCCTCCATGTAGTAGTAATGTGCACATCACACTGTAATGTACTTATTGAATATTACATAATTAATTATAGTGAATCCATTTGAGTGTTTGTGGTGTTTTTTTTTTTTAATTCTCCTAATGTCTAAAGCATTTGTGTCTATTTTTACAGTCAATTTCACGAGTAAAGAATGAACACGATCATGGTCAAGTTAAATTCAAAATTACATAAATTTCAATAATATATAAAAATTATATAATCACACACACGCGCGCGCGTTGGTTGGTTTAGTGCCGCCTAGTGCAAATTCCTTAAAATATGCTCTGCACAGATTTGAAGAAGAGTATCGAAACTTGACCACAGCCTAAAGGGTAGTTTTCTAAGTCTTCCCGCAACCTTGCTTCAGCAAAGAGGTTTTAGTAAATTGAAAATGATCAAGAATTACTTAAGAAGCAACATGGGACAAGACTGACTTTCACATTCGAGTATTATTTCAATTGAACATTAAAGAGCATCGTCTATTTGCTGTGATGCCATCATCAAAACCTTTGCTGCAAAAAAGGTATTTTCGAAATACCTTTTCGAAAAGGTTAATGGTTCGAGATATTTATATGATTCATTCATTATTCTTATTTTCATTTATTGGCAGACATCTTTCATATATTGTATATGATTAATAAATTGTAAGGAATGCCCTTTAATGTAATTATGTAATGAATAATAAACAATGTTGCAATATGTTCTGTTTTATTTTGTCAATAGTTTCGTAAGCCTAAATGTCTATCATCTACATAATTAGATAGTAAATATAATTAAAAATTGTAAAGTGATAATTTAAGCCAGCACGACTATAATATATTTCTATAGCTTAAATTGTCAGTTAGAAGAAAATTGCAAGCTGATTTTAAATTTTCTTTATTAATTTTATATAATAAAATAATACCCTCGGTTAACGTCTCCCTCGCCAATCCACAATCGCATTTAAATTTTCAATTAATTTACCTGTTTATTTGTTAAAACTTTTAAAACACTTACTTGCTCCCATAACGTAATGCATTGAGGTTAAGGATGTGAGATTTTAATCTAGTAAAGTCAATTAATTTTTTTTTTTCGAATTACAACTTTCATTACAATAGTAGAAGTATATTCATTAATTTCAATAATTCATAAGTAGTATTGCAGATACTTACACACAAACATACTTTGAAATTAAGTCCCTAAAAGTGTCTAAACAATTCAAACGATCACACATACGGTCCAAATATATATCATGTACGTGGAGTTCGTACTTCTCTTTTTACTCGATTAAGAAATAAAACGATTTCATTCGAATTTCGTTTAAAATAAAGATCAGGCTTACAAAAGTGCTGATTTAACGTGTAATTAAAGTAGGTAATCCATTGTGGCGAAGGCTTTAAACAAATCCGTAAACCAGCAAACTGTGACCTACGCAGAAGGTGGTAATCGATGCGTCCGTTGAGAGCAATTACAACTGTCTCCAGTGGACCTTAGCCACTCGTTCCAAGAATCTTTAGTAATGCCTATTTCACACCGTTTCGTGTCACCTGTAATAAATCTTTGTCACCCCAAAGGCTAGTCATAGTGTAATATGGGAATAATGTGTTAACTATGTGAAAACTACTTATATACGAGGTCTGTAAATTAAGTAATGAGACGAAATCAGTAAAACCTTTTATTTACAATCAAACTATACCTGGACTCTATTGCCTTCAAAATAGTTCTCTTAAGAAGCTACATAGCAGTTTAGATGAGTTTTCCACTTTTCATAGTAGTGCTGGAACTCAGAAACTGGAATCTCCTTCAACTGGTTGGTTACATTTTTTTAAATGTTGTCTATCATCCCAAAATGGTGTCCATTGAGATGTTTTTCAATCTTGGGAAGAGAAGGTAGTCACAGGGACTCACGTCAGGTGAATAAGGGGTCTGAGGAACAACAGTAATATTTTTCTTTGCCAAAAGCCCATTAACCCGAGGTGCTGTGTGACAAGGTGCATTGTCACGGTGCAGCATCCAGGTGTTCACGATGGCTGGTCTCATGCGGGCAACTCTTTTCCGCAGCCTTTCAAGAATTTCTCGGTAAACATGTTGATTGACAGTCTGTACTGTAGACAAAAACTCCTTATGGGTAATGTCGGGTTATTATCAAAAAAACAAATGAACATGCTTTTGATTTTGAATTAGCTCATTTTTGCTTTTTTGGGTGATGAATTTGGTGTGTGCCACTCCTTGCTCTGGCGTTTTATTTGTGGGTCGTACTCAAAGATCCATGATTCATCACCAGTAATAACATTTTTTAGAAAATCATGATCATTTTCAGTTCATCATAGAAGGTCGTGGCACGCTTCCATCCTATTGTCTTTCTTTTCAAGAGTGAGGTTTTTTGGAATAAATTTCACATAAACTTTTCTCATCCCCAATTCGTTTGTCAAAATTTGATATACTGTAGTGTGGTTCAAATTTCATTGTTCTGCAATGATTTGACAGTTAATCGATGGTCAGACGACACACCAACTCCCTGATTTGATCAACATTGTTCTCAGTTCTTGACGTTGATGGTCTCCCAGAACATTGATCATCCTTAATTGATTGCCGCCCATCTGAAAGTGCTTTAATCCATCTGAAAACCTGCGCTCTTGTCAATCTCCATACGCCTTTGTCAACTTTGTAAGAGTCTCAGTAGCATTGTGCCTGAGTTTAACACAAAACTTGATTGCACAACGTTGCTCGTAATTGATGGCATTCATTTTTATAACGAACAACAAAAACTCACTTCACGAAAAGCTTGTTTACTTTTCATGTGGCAACAATAGACAATAAATATTAATACTCAATATTAATCAGGTGTTTATCTAACCATCTGTGTAAATGGAAACCTTATACTGTTGCCATATTGGATGTTACATGATTAGTCTCATAATTTACAGAAATCGTATACATTCGTGTGCGCGTGTGTTTCCATACAATAATCAGAACTAATGTTTTCTATAGATTTATAGCTAAAACGTGTAGCAATGAGTTGCAGCTTATGACCGCCTTGCGTGTTCAGTATGGTTGAGGGTAATCTGGGGCTACATTTCCCACTTCCATTTGATAATTACCTTCTGAGATGCAATCTTACATGACGATCTAGCAAGAATTGGGAGGCTACATATTACACTATTGCATCATCCATCCCCATTGTGTAAATTTATTGCAAATGCTGTACAATGTGGAAATAAGACCGGAAACCTACTTATTGCATTTTTATTTACATGGTTCAAGAGAGTATGATTGCCCGAAAATTTCGAAAAGGAATACCTTTCAAATGATAATCTTATTTCTGTTAACAATCCTAGGCATCATAGTTGCCGGCCCCTCAGTTTCATCCGTCGTGATCGGAAACCCAAGGTTTTCTTTTTCCTTTCTTTTCTCATTTTTTCGAAAGTACTTTTTTTTAAATATCTAGGGTACTACCGCACAGGAACATAACGGAGAATCACGTCCGTTATTATATCTATAAATCTAGGAAGGTTAGAATACTTCGTAACTTAAAAATGCATAAATGTCAGTGAAAACAGAAAAATCTTGTAAATCTGTAATAACTTAAAATATACTGTACATATACTATTATATATATAAAAACACAGACATATATATAAATAATAATCCAGAACCACCTAAAATGAATAGCCTAATAAAAATACACAAATTAAACAACCCAATACGTCCATTAATCAACTTCAAAAAAGCTCCTACATACAAAATAGCAAAAATAATAGCACAAAAACTAAAAAATAACCATCTAACAAATAACCATCATAACATAAAAAATACATACGAATTAACAGACAAACTAAAAATAATAAATATAAATGAAAATACATTTTTCACATCATATGACATCACAAACATGTACACCAACATCCCAGTAGAAGAAACAGTAGACATAATAATAAACAAACTCAAAGAACAAAATGAAAACAAACAATATATAACCGAAATAAAAAATAGCCTCCAACTAATACTAAAACAAAATTACTTTGAATTTAATAGCAAAATTTATCAACAGCAAGAAGGTTTAGCAATGGGATCACCATTATCAAGCATAATAGCAGAAATATTCCTACAACGCATAGACACCAAAATACAAAATATTATAAAATCACATCACCCAAATGGCATATGGATAAGATATGTAGATGATGGGCTATATGTATCAAATAACAAAAACACAAATGCAGAGAACATACTGAAACAAATCAATAACATACTGTACATCCTAAAATACAATTCACAGAAGAAAAAGAAAAACATAACAAAATCAACTATTTAGACATAACCATCACAAGATACAACAACCACATACAATATGCAATATATAGAAAACCAACTTCCACTACCATCATTATACCTAACCATTCTGACCACCCACCACAACATAAAATGGCAGCATTCTATTCGCTATTTAACAGAATGTACAAAATTCCCCTAAACAAACAAGAAACTGACAAAGAAAGAAATATAATATACCAAATTGGTTATGAAAATGGATACAATAAAAATACTGTGAACAAAATAGAAAATAAAATCAAATATAAAATAAAAACTGAACTATTAAGAATTAATCAAAATGAACAACACATAAATAATAACAACAACAAAAAATTGGCCACATTCACATACATAAATAATAAAATACAAAACTAACAAAACTATTTAAAAACACAGATATAAAAATAGCATACAAAACTACTAAAAATAAATTACAAAATCTAAATAGCTCACACAACAAAGATAATACAACAACTTACGGTATATACAAAATTGAATGCCAAGATTGCAATAAATGTTACATAGGACAAACAAAAAAACAGCTGAAAAAACGTTATTTTGAACACCTAAATGCATACAAAAAACCAGAAATATATAAATCCAATTTAGCCACACATGCAATAAACACAGGACATGAATTCCCAGACATAACCAATGTATCACTAATAAAACATATACCACACAAAGGCACCATAATGAACATTTGGGAAAATTTACAAATATACAAACATAAAACACAAAACAAACTAATACCAGAACAAATACAAATCAATACAAAACATGGCACAATATTCAAAGCACTCAACTTCGAAAATACACAAAATACAAATACATATACTACAATCACGCACAATAATACAACTTTGAAATATCAAAGACCAACAAACAACCTTAATAGCATCCAGCAGCCAACACACAAATACTTCACCAGACAAAAGATCGCGAAGGCTGAAGATGGGAGCACAGGAACTCTCGAAACATGTTCCAAATAAGGAAAAATAACATCTTGAGGTAAATTTAGTTATAAATATTAAATGTATTATATACATCAAGAAACGGACTGTAGCAGAAAGTGATTGAATATATATATATATATATATATATATATTGTGATTATTGTGATTAGACGAGTACGAGCGGTTCAAGTCCCACTGTTGGGTTCGTCAATTTGTATCGGGACGAGTACTTGCGTCTTATAACGTGTCACGCAATGTAAGCCTATTCGTTGCTATGAACGGGTATGTTCCCCTGTCTTTACTCACTTAGGTCGTTTTAATTTACTTAATTGTTTAAATATCTGATATATTTGGAGTTGTGGGATATACTGATTTAATTAACTAATATTAACTTATCTCTCTAAAAAAATATCAGTGTTAGTGTACTTGAAACTTAAATAATTAATGTGTTATTCTGTAATTTCGTTCAACCCTATTATACCTTGAAGAGAATTACGTATAATTTTGTATTTTTACGCTCTCTCTTTGGTGTCGGAGAATTCCGCTATAAGCGCTGTAGTACCGGAGCAACGAAACTTAGAGGTTATTTCACTGTTTATGTTAACCAATTATTCTATACTTAGTCAGTTACTTTTTATTCCCAACTCATTAAATCATACTCCAAATGACAAGATTTTGCAACTATACAAAGGTTCTTTATTTGTTTACTTCTTCAACATGGAATAAGATATGTTCTAACTGACATACACATGGGCTATAGATTGCGTGAATCGATTATTAATCAGTCCGATACTTTATTTAGATTCGGTTATATAATGTGTTTTAATTTGTA
Organism: Magicicada septendecula; assembly: GCA_034769895.1. Classification (NCBI taxonomy): domain Eukaryota; kingdom Metazoa; phylum Arthropoda; class Insecta; order Hemiptera; family Cicadidae; genus Magicicada; species Magicicada septendecula. The sequence continues at coordinate 105,269,150 of CM068369.1, read as the reverse complement.
ATTAACTTAATTCAGGGTGTGAAGGTTCTTGTAACTGTGGGGAAGATTAAAAATACATCGATAAGAATGCAAGATTTACAGATTTGAAGTGTTGTGTAGTTAATATGATTTATACAATAATAATTTACCAGACTATAACGAAGCGAATCTGGTAGGCGGTTGTTTGATAATTTTGCTGTCCTGGATGATTACGCCGTACGATATTCTTTCTTCGGTTTAATAAAATGGAATTCTTGTCCTGTCCACCTCGGAAATACAGCTCTCTGGATTGATTTGCAGCCCGATTGATGCTCCTTCTGCAATTCCTGGATCCAAATACGTTCTTCTCTCGGTTGAAGCAATTAGTGATGTTCCGTGTATTTGAAAGGTTATAAGTTCTCGTGTAGTGTATATTATTAGTTGTGATACAGTTAACTCTTTCTATTTGGTTTAATATATCATCAATTCCTTTCGGATATGGGACAATTCAAGTCCTTCTTTGTAGAACCCAGTTCTTATTTTCTATTGTGATTTCATACTATAGTCTTGTTTGGTTAAACTGTACTGGCAAGATTCAAGAATATTATCTTTAGTATTTTGTTTATTATAATTGTGTCAAATATTTTAGAATATTCCGATTATATGAGATATTTACTAGATTTTTAATGTCATCACATTCAGATCATAAAAAGCAATAATTGAAAATCAACAACTTTTTCATTTCCTGTAGTCCATAGCAACCCAGAATTTTTCTTCCTTCTACATGTTTTGTATATAGTGTTTATTTCATATATTTTTTGTCTATTCCTTATTAATTTGCTATCATATCGGAATATAACTTTACCGATAGTTGGTTTATTATTTTCTACACATATTCTGCTGGTTTTTTGATATGAGCCTGTTTCTTTTATATTTACTACCTTTTCGATATTAAACGTTATCAATCGATATCATGGCATTGTGGCATTATCATAATTTGTATAAATTGATATGGTTTATTATATATCATTACTAATTTAATGTTTTTTCCTAGCTCTTCAAACCGTATTCATTAATTATTATTAATTTATGTACCTAACCTTTATGTTATGAGTGGTTATATAGTGTTTTTGGCTGTTAGGCCTTTTATTGTATACGGACCTACCTGTGTTTATAACTGGTAAACATCTATAGCCCTTTTACATAAATTCATACATATAATCAAATCTTAACTATTAACATTTACATAAACAATTATTCTTTTCATATCTAATGACAATTTTATCTTGATCTATGGATCACATATAAGACAATTGAAATCTATTAACGCTAACTAGCTGTTTCACACATCATTCTACAACAGTAATTGAATGATACATCTTGTTTCATTACCTTTCATTAACTCAACAAGTAATTGGTATAACATAACATAAACTTTATCATAACATTCGTTGTCACAAAATAATATCATTTAACTCAAAATCCTTACTTGCTATTGCTATAAGGTAAATTATTGTTTCATTTTTGTTTACTTTCATGGTCATTTACTTTGACAATTTCTGTACTATTCTACTTCTTACACTTCTCATCAGTATCACATTGATTTACTTTTCACTGAACATAGATCATTAACTATTATCTAACTTACAGGTTTGTTTATTCCCGTTATTTCTACCTTGCATCCTTATTTATCTTTATCTATAATTATAAATGTAATTATTAGACTTTTGTTTTATCATGGGGTTAGATATTGACTTGTTTATTATTTTGTTAATATAATTTTTATGTAACATGGATGCCAGCATTTCTGTTGCGTTACAATATATATATATATATATATATATTTCAATCACTTTCTGCTACAGTCCGTTTCTTGATGTATATAATACTATAATACTTATAACTATTTTACCTCAAGATGTATTTTTTCTTTAGGGACATGTTGAAGGTTGAAGATGGGAGAACAGGATCTCCCGAAACATGTCCCTAAAGAAAAAATACATCTTGAGGTAAAATAGTTATAAGTATTATAGTAATATATATATATATATATATATATATATATATATATATATATTGCGACAACACAAATAACTTAACTATTGGCGCATAGGATATGGTGGTGCGTGTGTTATAATGTAAAAGTCTATATTGGAGGATTTTAGATTATTTATTGTACACAAGAAATATGAAATCGTTTATGTGATATATTTAACAAGAATAAATAATAATAGTGTTTGCAGTTATAGTCTTTTAAAATGTTAAATAATGTTCATATATGATTTGTTGTACATTACATATACGAAGATTTCCACGGCAATGTGGAGAGGGGTTTTTTTTTTAGTGGAGTCGTCAGGCGTGGCGTACGATGACAGATGGTTGACCCTGGCGATGATTACAGCTGGGCTGGTGTCCTGAAGTTCATACGTTGATACTGACGATTCGCACTCGAACACTGATTCTAGTGGTACCGTTAATGGAATTTTTCACAGTAATTAAAATAATACAAGTATCTCAGGTAACAGTGGGTATTTAACTAAAAACGGTATATACCTATCCGGAATCTTCAAGTGCTCACTCGTAACACAAGATCTTCCACGGTCAGCAGATCTTCCTAAGCGGAAATCTTCCACTCACACGGAAACTACTGATGATAATATTACAACAATAAGGAAACTATTAAATACTTCTGGTACTGTAGAATACCTCACACAGTAAACCCAGTTTAAGTTCAATTTTATACCCGTTATTACAATGAGCAATAACGTGTCTGAAGATGGATTAATTAAACAGTTTTGAGAGTTTGCACTTGTTACTACCGACGAATTGACTTAACGAATTTTCGCAACACGTTCCCTTCGCGACAGCTAGAACAGAAAAACTGCCTGTTCAACACCCGGCTGAGGAAAATTCCGACTGACCTTCGAAGCTTCTTATTGGTAGAAAAGAAGTCACATGGTTATTTTGCGCACGGCACTAGTGTTTAGAACATAAAATAATAAACAAACAGTTTGAATTATCCTACTTCCTTATCCGTTCTAAGATACAAAACTTATAGCGAAAAAACCAAATCTAACAAAATACCATTTAACCTGAATGTTCATCGTCCGTGTATTTAGATTAGCCTGCACTGCTTATCAGGATCCTGTGTTTCATTGCAATATATATTCAAACACTTTCTGCTACAGTTCGTTTCTTGATGTACATAATATATATTTTATAATGACTTTACCTCAAGATGTTTTCTCCCTATTTGGAACATGTTTCGGGACCCTTAGTGATCCCACCTAATCACATTAGAAAAGCTGATGATGGGATCTCTAAGGATCCCGAAACATGTTCCAAATAGGGAGAAAACATCTTGAGGTAAAATCATTATAAAATATATAATGTATATTACAACATCACAACGATTTTAATGCGTTTACTTATTGATGTGTGTTAAATCCTTATGTAGGCCTTATAACGTACCTACGTTATAATACCGGGAACCTGTGCTTCATTGGCTCTGGTCAATTACACAGGCTGCCATAGACTTAACCAACTTCTAATTAAACACATATAATTTTGAGATATCTCTATAATTGAAGGAAAATGGACATGGGTTCCTGTTGATGTATTCACTCAGTTTTGTGTGTTATATAATGACATCTCTTTATTATTCTATAACCTTAAAATCTCTGCATAAGGTTTTCAACATAGCTGATTCTTATTTACAGATTACAGTTTACAACATATATTTCAGAAGGGTCCTTTAAATAAGGAAGTTTATGTGTCTGAATTCTCCACGGATCCGGGATTTAAAACTTGTTTGTTAATAATGCTCATTTACTCATATACTCTCTTTCAACTTAAGCCATTTGAAGAATGGACTTTATTCAGCTTTTGCCATTTGAAGAATGGACTTTATTTAAACTTTAGAAACAGAGACGCTCTATAATTTAAGCGTTACTTTCTACTACACATATTTTTAAGCATATTACATACTACTGGTTACAATTAGTGACTACTCTTAAAATTCTTGAAGTGTTATTTAAATTTTCTTTGGTACATTTTTATTTGAATATTACTTAATCACGGAAGACTGGCTTCCGCGTCACCTTATGGTATCCTGATGTTGATTCAGATTAGGCTCCTCGGTCCTTGGGGTGTCTACTGATGGTCTGTCGTTATTGTAGTTTCCGTTGACGTTGAAGTTCCTGAAGTGAGTTCGGTGATTCTGAGGCTGGTACTCTTTTCTCGGATGTCTGGTAGAAAACCTCGTTAGTAGTATAACTCATGTTAATGTTTGTTCCACAGATATGCACTTTACATAATTATTGATAAGGGGTTTTCACCTTAGATACCTAGTACCTATATTATTTTAAATACATTGTTCTCTTAGAAATTAGTATGTAGAGATGTCATCGCGCACACTTATTCATTCTTTTTTCTTTTATATTATATGTTTATATATGACTCACTATTTACCGCTACATTACGTTGCACACTGTTCTTAGTTGAACTTAAAGGAAACAAAATATTGTTTTGTTTTGTGGCATCGTTCGGATGCGACCAGTTTACTGCGTGAGCGCTCCATCACTAGTACTGTACGTTTGTTGGGAGAGGTAAAGTAACTTTGCGGAGTTTACGCTTTACTAGAAAAATAGTTCCGCCTTTTAATCGATATTTACCGTTTTAATCTTTGACACATTTATTATCCAAAGATATCCTTTACTTCAGAAATGATTATTGTATACAACTGTTTTTTCCTTGTTTATTTTTATTGAGTTGCACTTTACTCATATTATTAGTTTTGTTTATGGGTTAATATGCGTGTTGATGCCGGTTACCGCCTGTCAGTGCATGGTTAATTATTAAGGGTGTTTCCTTACTTTTATACTCGCATTCCTTTCGGTTTTTTAAATCTCTTTATTAAATCTTATTTCTGCGTTATTTTAGGGATTTAAAGTTGGTTTTAAATGTGCGATTTTATTTAAATCTAAATTTTCTCCTCTTCTTTTTTTTTATTATATTTTTATTATTAATGGAATCGTCACATACTCCGCCGCTTAAAGAAGACACAGGGTGGTAAAAAAAAACGGATATGATTTCTATGGGTTGTTTGGTCAGCAATGAACTAGGAGTATGCTTGGCATTTCTGTGTGAAATTTCTTTCACCCTTTTCTCTTTTCAATTTCTTTAAGAGGTGCGTGAGTCACTCTCAACTTACTTCTTACTATTATCAAGATATACAACGCCTTACAAACTAATGCTTAGAATACATAAAATTCAAACTTCATGAAATATATTTAAAACACACAAAATTCTTCTTAATACTACTACTTAAAACTACTACCGGTTTTTTCTTTAGTTGTGAGTTACTCTTATTATAGAATTACTCTGCGGTGTTCTATAAGTATAGAATTACTCGTTAAGTAATCATTACTTAATTATTACTTATATTCGGTGTCAGCTGACTTCTCACCTTTTTTAACAGGATCTAAGGTTGATCAGCCCTGGTTCCTATTTATACTATTAGGTAATTAAGTGGTGACTCAATTACTCTGTAGCAGGTATACCTTTTTGTTTACTTGCTCTCTAGCATTTCTTTTTCCGTGATAATACTTTATCTGGGAAATATGTGTTCTACATACGTATTTTTGCGTAGTGGGTTCGCACAGGGCTACTGTTACTGGAGTTAAGTATTTGTAAATTTGGTAAGGACCACACCATCGGTATGATAGTTTGGAGGTGGTCTTATCAATTGCACTACTCGTCGGGTGTGTTCTATACATTACTAAGTCACCGACTTGGTACTTTACTACTTTATTATTATTCCGCTCATGATACTTTCGTGATTTTCGTAAGTTCGCTCTTAAATTAGCTCGAGCTTAATTCCAGATTTTCTTTATATTCTTATCCCTAATTTCGTGGGGTACTAACTCATGTATTTTCCACTTAGTGGATAATGGGTGGTTAGGTTTGTATTTATACAATAATTCAAAGGGTGTCGATTTATGTCCTTCATGATAGGCTGAATTGAAGGCGAATTGTATCCAGGATAGGTTCTGGTCCCAAGACGTATGGTCGTTTGCATGGTAGGCTATTAAAGCAGATTTTAGGTTTCGCAAATACCTTTCAGTTATATTACCTTGCGGACGATACTCAGTAGTGGTAATGTAGTCTATACCGAGTTTGAAACACATGTTCTTGAATTCCTTGGACTTAAACTGTGGTCCGTTATCTGACACTAGATGTACTGGTGTACCGAAATCTTTAAATAATCTATCCTGCAAAATCTTCACGGTGGTCGATGCTAACGCTCGCCGCATGGGATACATCCAGACAAATTTGGTGAATGAGTCTACACAAATGAGTAGCATGGTATTTCCTGATTTAGAACGAGGGTAGGGGCTTGAAAAGTCTAAATAAATTTTAGAGAACGGGGTAGTAGGAGTTATTTTGCTGTTTCGTGCTTAGTGCACACAACTTACACCTTTTTACGAAACCAGCTATCTCGCTGTTCATATTTTCCCAATGATATTCTTTTCGAATGCGATGTATCGTTTTATTTATTCCCATATGAGCTCCAATGGTGGAAGAATGGTAGTATTCCATCAGCATAGGTTTAATAATATCAGGGGCAATTATTCTTAAATATTTTCCATTTGCTATTCTATAACATAATACTCTTTTACTCAATATATATTTTTCTGACTTATTTCCTTTATCTAGCTGTTCTATAATTGGCCTTAAATGTGGGTCTTGTTGTTGGTAATGAGCTATATTCGTAAATGCAAGGGGAAATTCGATAATTAACGTATTAATAATTGGAATTTCTCTACTCTCCTTACTTTCGGAAGTTTTAATAGACGGTTGGAACATACGGGACAGTGTATCAGCACTTACATTTTGGGTACCTCGAATATGTTGTACTTTAAATTTGTAACAATTTAACCTTAATACCCATCTTCCAATACGACCTAGCTGTTTAGGGTGATTTAATAACCAAGATAATGCTTGATTATCCGTTTCCAACAGTAACTCTTTATGTTCTAGAAAGGGTTTGAATTTCTCAAATGCGAAAACTATAGCCAAACATTCTAATTCGTATGCGGAGTATTTCTTTTCTTGGTCAGTCAGAGTTCGTGAAGCGTAACTAATCGGTAATCTAGAGTTATCTACTTCCTGATATATTACTGCACCTAGGGCTACACTTGAACTGTCTGTCTGCACTACGAACGGTTTAGTAAAATCGGCTAATTGTAATACTGGGGGTGATATTATGCTTTCTTTTAGTTTTTCGAATGCAGCTTGGTGTTGCAGACTGAATTCAAATTTCGCTCCCTTTTTTCTTAAGGCATTCAGCGGTGCTGCCATATCGGCTAGATGAGGAATATACTTGTGGAAGTAATTTATCATTCCCAAAAATCGGGCTATTCCTTTCGCACCCGCGGTGGTAAAAATTCTCTGATCGCACGGGTTCGTTCGGGGTCTATGCTTACCTTTCCGTTGGCCTTTACTATGTGACCTAAAAATGAAAATTGTGTAACGGGAAAATTTACTTTACTGGGATTTACTGTTAATCCGGCTTTCTTTAATCAGGATAGTACTTCACATAGATGTGTAATATGGTGGTCCATTGATTCGCTGTAGATAACAATGTCATCTAGGTAGTGATACACATATTTAAATTTTATATCGTGGAATAATTTCTCTAATAATCGGCTACATACAGAACTTCCTTGGGATATTCCAAAGGGTACTCTCTTAAATTGGTACAGGTTGAATGGGACGGCAAATGCGGTTAGACGTTTGGATTCTTCCGATAGGGGTATTTGATGAAAAGCCTGATTTAGATCCATAATAGTGAAAACTTTCGCTTTCGTAAAATAATGAAAAGCACTGTGGATGTCGGGAAGTGGTATAGACTCGAATTCTATGTTTTTATTTAATTGCCTGTAGTTCACAACTAGTCTATGTTTATCATGGCCTTTAGGTACTAAAAACGCAGGTGATGAATAAGGGGAAGTAGAGGGTTCGATGACTTCTTGTTCTAATAATTTATTGATTTGGTTCCTCATTATTTCCATTTTTGGCGGGGATAGTTTGTATGGGTGTAGACGTATCACTTTATTGTCGCTCAAATTTATCTTATACTCAATCAGGTTAGTTAATCCTAACTTCGGAGTGAGGACGGTTGCAAATTCGTTTATTAGTTTCTCTATTTTCAGTCTATCTTTACTTTCTAGATGGGTTAATTCAGACTCGTGGTGTTCTAGATGTGTAGCAGCTGTTCCGTTATTTTTACTGTTATTTGTTTCACAATCAAAACTACATTTTTGTGTACGATCGAATCAAAAATAATACTTCTTATCGTGAATGTCAAGAATTATACCTGTTTTACTGATAAAGTCAGCTCCCAATATTAAGTCGGGTCCTAATTCGTCGCATACCAACATTGGAAAATACCACGTTAGATTTTTGATTTTTAGTTTAATCGTGATGCTGAGTTTTATCATTAAATTTTGTTTGTTAGCTGTAGCGCATTTAATATTCACAGTTTGACTGCGTTTAACTAGGTTATGTTCAAATAAATTATCGGCTAGCTGTTGACTGATTAAGCTTCGAGTCGATCCGGAATCAATTAATCCGAGTGTGGATGTAACACCGAGGTCTACTTTTATATATGGTAATTGACACTTACTGATTTCATATTTAGTAATAGTATTACATTTATCAATAAACTTCTTAACATAGGGGTCTAATTTTCTTTGGTTATTTTTATTGTTTAAATCGTTGACTTTTCGGGATTTACCTGTTTTCGTGATGCTGCGGAAGACACAGGATTTCGGATCTCCCTGCCTCACATGGTTTTTTGAATAAAGGGGTTTCTGGTAGTGCTGTTTCTGTTTACAGTTTCTACTGAGGTGTCAAAATTTCCCGCAGTTATAACATTTTCTTTCACTACGAGCTGTATCACTTGTATCCTGTTGAGGTCGTGGGTCATTTGATTTACCATGGTTGTGAAAGTTTGTAGGTCTTCGAAATGGTCGTCTTTCACGCTGGGTTCTTGTGTCTGTTACCAGGGCTTGCGTTTCACTTCTACGTTGTACAGTGGATAGTAACGCGTGTCTGTTCTGATCTGAGTACCACACGTTTGACGAGTGAATACTGCTCTGTTCTAGATCAGCGAAAGTGTTGGGCCTATTTATTGATGCTAAACGAGATCTCTCTTCCGGAGATAATCCTACTAAGATTGTATTGACCAACTGTTTTTCGCTCCAGTTGACTTGCAGTAGTCGGGAAGATTCTTTAATATCAGCAATATAGTGTGCCAGTCTCTCATGGGCTCCTTGTACTCGAAGTACGGTGTTGCATTTGAGTTCCTCATAAATTCCAGTGGGAATAAAGTGTTTTATTAAGGTAGTATGAAGTTCTTCTACTGGAAGTTGCGAGCTTAATGTCTCCAGTACACGATCTTTTAGCGATGGTTTACATTTGGGTAGAAGGACTTGTAAGATTTGCCAATCGTTTAGTTGCTGTAAATCTTTTATCTGTAGGAGGTATTTGATGAAGTTTAATAGTTTGGTAATACTCAAGCCATCCGTGTAAGGAATTTCGGTTATAATTTTTTCTACTGGATGCGTGATCTTTCCGTAGAGGTCTGCACTAAGATTTACGTGAGGTATAGTTCAAGGAGGACCAGATGCTGGGTTAGTCATCGTAAAAGCATACTTATTGGTGCGATTATGGAGACCACTAGGAGGTGGGGCTTCTGATATCGCTAGGGTATTTACGTCTCTATCTGGTAGCTGATCATGACTCAGTTGTACTCTCGATACCGTGGGTGATTCATGATTCGCGGTGGTGGGCGGGTGTTCTAAAGTAGGAGATTGAACTGGGGAGATATATAATTTCTGTAAGGATTGCTCGATTTCCTCCATCCTAAATGAGTCGGACATTCTTCGCAATTGTCTTATTATGGTGGGTAACTGCTGTAATGCCTCATCCGCGAATTTTTGCACATCGGGTGGGATTACAGTAACGTTGGGCCAGTTTAATAAATTCTTCATCGGACGGGTTAAATGCTCTATTCTCTGCGTGGTACGCAATATTACTGCAGGTAATTTTTCGTCGTGTAGTGTTTGAGATAATAACGTCAATTCCCGGTACTTCGCATAACACGTTTCTCTTTCGCTCTCATAATCTAGTTCGCTTAATCTACCTAACTGCGCGGGTGTATCAGATCTATTTTCGCGTAATGTTTTGCGTAATTCTGCAACTGTTACGTTCGCGTGAGGTAAACCGCGTAAAAGTGCTTCGTAGCACAGTTCGTCTTTTAATAACAAATCAGGGTTAAATAAAGCCATGTTTCCTTGATGTTAAGTACTATACTAATACTAAATACTATATACTAAATACTACTATCTTTTGTTTACTAAAATAAACAATTTTAATTAGCTGTGGAATATTTACATAGTTTATACGAGAATTGAATCTCGTCTCAGAGAAAGAGAAATCTCACACAGACGTCACTTAATATAAAACATATGGTGGAAACATGTTGTTACTAGGCACGGGGAGTCGCACGCTTTGAATAACAATAGGGGGAGACGGACAATCATTTAACTCTCCGTGACAATAGGGTGACAAGGTACCGTTTTATGCAGGAGAGAACAAGATATCTACCGGTCTGGGATTGTTGGTCAAATCGACACGTTGGTGACTGAAATTTTCAGACAATCACGTACATGGGCTTACACATTTAAATTCACAATTATCCTTACCTATATTATATTCTAATTATTTCTTACAATTTTTTTTTTGGACTCTTATTTATTATTTTTGTAAGTTACTGGAATATGTTAAAGTAACTGAGTGAATAGATCTACAGAGTGGCACATTTTATCTGTGTCACGATGTACGCAAACATTTTATATAAAAGCAGAGTGGCGCATTTTATAACGTACCTACGTTATAATACCGGGAACCTGTGCTTCATTGGCTCTGGTCAATTACACAGGCTGCCATAGACTTAACCAACTTCTAATTAAACACATATAATTTTGAGATATCTCTATAATTGAAGGAAAATGGACATGGGTTCCTGTTGATGTATTCACTCAGTTTTGTGTGTTATATAATGACATCTCTTTATTATTCTATAACCTTAAAATCTCTACATAAGGTTTTCAACATAGCTGATTCTTAATTTACAGATTACAGTTTACAACATATATTTCAGAAGGGTCCTTTAAATAAGGAAGTTTATGTGTTTGAATTCTCCACGGATCCGGGATTTAAAACTTGTTTGTTAATAATGCTCATTTACTCATATACTATCTTTCAACTTAAGCCATTTGAAGAATGGACTTTATTCAGCTTTTGCCATTTGAAGAATGGACTTTATTTAAACTTTAGAAACAGAGACGCTCTATAATTTAAGCGTTACTTTCTACTACACATATTTTTAAGCATATTACATACTACTGGTTACAATTAGTGACTACTCTTAAAATTCTTGAAGTGTTATTTAAATTTTCTTTGGTACATTTTTATTTGAATATTACTTAATCACGGAAGACTGGCTTCCGCGTCACTTTATGGTATCCTGATGTTGATTCAGATTAGGCTTCTCGATCCTTGGGGTGTCTACTGATGGTCTGTCGTTATTGTAGTTTCCGTTGACGTTGAAGTTCCTGAAGTGAGTTCGGTGATTCTGAGGCTGGTACTCTTTTCTCGGATGTCTGGTAGAAAACCTCGTTAGTAGTATAACCCATGTTAATGTTTGTTCCACAGATATCCACTTTACATAATTATTGACAAGGGGTTTTCACCTTAGATACCTAGTACCTATTTTATTTTAAATACATTGTTCTCTTACAAATTAGTATGTAGAGATGTCATCGCGCACACTTATTCATTCTTTTTTCTTTTATATTATATGTTTATATATGACTCACTATTTACCGCTACATTACGTTGCACACTGTTCTTAGTTGAACTTAAAGGAAACAAAATATTGTTTTGTTTTGTGGCATCGTTCGGATGCGACCAGTTTACTGCGTGAGCGCTCCATCACTAGTACTGTACGTTTATTGGGAGAGGTAAAGTAACTTCGCGGAGTTTACGCTTTACCAGAAAAATAGTTCCGCCTTTTAATCGATATTTACCGTTTTAATCTTTGACACATTTATTATCCAAAGATATCCTTTACTTCAGAAATGATTATTGTATACAACTGTTTTTTCCTTGTTTATTTTTATTGAGTTGCACTTTACTCATATTATTAGTTTTGTTTATGGGTTAATACGCGTGTTGATGCCGGTTACCGCCTGTCAGTGCATGGTTAATTATTAAGGGTGTTTCCTTACTTTTATACTCGCATTCTTTCGGTTTTTTAAATCTCTTTATTAAATCTTATTTCTGCGTTATTTTAGGGATTTAAAGTTGGTTTTAAATGTGCGATTTTATTTAAATCTAAATTTTCTCCTCTTCTTAATTTTTTTTTTATTATATTTTTATTATTAATGAAATCGTCACAGCCTACATCACATCACATTAAATTCGTGTGTGTGCAAGAATGAAGGTTGTAATAATAATAATAATAATTCTATTTGATTGGTTTACAAATCATTTCAATTTTTATTAACACTCTTTTTTTTGCGCTTTAGAAACTCATTATTATTTTGACATATTTATTACGGGTAATTTGCAATCTCAGATTACACGTTAATTTCTTATTTATTTTACGATTTCAAATGATTCGTACTTTTACGTACCTACTACGTATAATTCGTAGTCTTATTTGACACAAAAACATATTATAAAATCTTATTGCTAATACATTGTTATAAATTTTCTATACTGCTCTCAGCTAGCTCAATTCTCTTACTGATTATCTACTCTTTTAATTATCTAACTCTTTTTTTTATATTACTAATATCTCTTTGTTACTTCATATGCATTGCTTTCTATTAATTTCTCTGACAAGGTCGTCATTTACTACTAACAATTATAGTTTTTAAATTACAATTACTGCTAACTCTTATCGTTACACAGTCTTTCATATTACTGTACTTAATGTACAAACAAAAACATATCTACAACTATACAGTTACTTGACTCATCTTAGAATCGAATTGTTTATTCCTTTTCTCTTTAATATTTAAAGTCTTTTGATTCGGTATCGGTTTCTGGTAAATGCATTGTTATTTGTCACCTTGTTATTTGTGTGGTACATCTGAAGTGTGTGTTCTTCGGTCCTGGATACGGATGATCCTCTTCGGTCCTGGAAGTCCTAGAGTCGGGTATTCTATGAGTCTTGTAGTTTCTCGTACTCTGGTTCACTGGCTTCTGGCCTCTGGTTCCAACTGCTCACTCGAATGGATGTGCAGTCTTGAAGACTCTGGTTTCTGCTTGTGGTTGATCAACGGTAGTTGTTGCTTCTACGTAGATACTTTGGCTGCCATGGTTGTCAATCAATTCTAGAAGTTCTAGTTGTTGGACATAGCCTGTTCTCGATTGAACGAGAATCGAGTTATAGTTCTTGGACATAGCCTCCGGCCGCTATGATGGTCTGACGAGAAAGAGAAAGATATTTGCGCGTTCCCGTATTTATACCCAAGGCGCCAAAATCATGTCTCGACAATATTCTGCATGTTTGAAAGTGTCGAGAGAGTCACTCTTAACCCACGCTTTATTGTTACACTTAATTTGCTCGTCTTCGCGAATTGCGAAGTCTTTGGTACATTATCCGATATTCATTCGATCGGTAATTTCTAGGTGTTCATCATGCACAAACCGTTTTCCTTATCTTACTTATTCTAATTACTATTGATTTTTAACTTCCTATCCTCACACTTTTCATTCGTTTTTCACAATTTTTTATACACTTGTTCGTTATTTTTAACCACACAATTTTGTGTCTTTAGTTTTTCGCTACCATGCACACAAGCATTATAAATTAATTTAAATACAATAATTTATATCGTTACTGAAAAGGGTGGCGCTTTTCAGGAATGAACAAGTCGCACACACACACACACACACACACACACACACACACTTTACGTGTGTACACACATACAAAGAGCAGCTGGCGTCAATCACCTGTCCCAACCTGCAAGTCAGGCGTCTCTTTTACAATTTGTCTCAATTCTTATTATTATCAAAATGCATTATTTATTTCTTCTAATCACTTATTTAAATTACTTGGTGCAATGCACAGTACTCAACCTATTTGTACTGTTGCAATATATATATATATATATATATATGTAAGTCTATATAATTATTCTTCTATTGAAGGGAAATACTGTACATTAATTTGGTATGACTTTGTGACTAATATTAATGTGTATTAACATCGTGAAGCAGTAAATAAAATAAGCTTAGCGTTTCCAAGCAGCATTACTACAAACGATAGGCCTACAGCCTGAGAAGCTCAATGTTATTATTAAGTCAAGGGTAGAGTTTAATGTAACGTGTGCTTAAATGCATACCATATTAAGCTACACTACTAGAGAGCTACCTATTAACTTACACCTTCTCCATAACGTCTAACCGGTATCAATCATTTTCCGACACTTACGTGACATTAGTAAATCTATGAGTGCACTGTCAGCGCAGCATAAATGAGCAGTTACACAACTGTAGTCCCACTGTCGTCTGGTTAATCAGTAGTTAATCTTTGTCAACAACTTAGTAGTTATTAATAACTGAAGTAATGAATCACAAATCTTTGTCAGAGGCGAATCCTCAGAGCAAGCAATGCAAGCAGTCAGGGCCGGATTAAGGTATCTTGGCGCCCTAGGCTAATTATATTTTATCGCCCCCCCCCATCACCCATAGGCTACCCTTACGTTTATTTCCAAGGGGCTGAATGAAGCTTTAAACACCCTACAATATATTTCTTAGTTAGGAATATTTCAAATATTAAGATATTAAGATACTGTTTTTTGGAAATAGTCTCAAGAATTGAAAACTGAGGCTATTTTTCAGAGATTGTCTTAGAGTTACACCTTCAACCTTTTGTAGTTTGCATGGCTTTTATAAGGAAAATATCGGTATGGAGAACCATACATGACTTCCATGTTCTTAGATTTATATTTAAAATCATATTCGAAATGAAATATTTCCATAGAAACTACTTCTTTCTACTTATTGCTTCAGCCTTAACCACAGTACTGTGGTCACTAACGTATACCACCTCACGTTTTCGCACTCGATTTTCACTGATGATGGCAGTCGATGGGACTGCCGAAAAGTCTGGTTTTACAGAAAACATTGGACTACGGCTAAACAGCCCTGGAAGGAATTTTAACAAAGAACTACTTCTTTGTTGCCGATAACGTGGTACACATATAAAAAATTCTCCCCTCCCCCTTCAACTATAATTTTCATTAATAGAAAATTACCCCCACCCCGTTCACCTAACCTCTTCATTTATAGATATTTCATCTACGTTTCTACACTGGATTATTATGAGCTTCTTATCAGGATATTTTATTTATCAAAATTAAGTATTTTACTCTTGTTAAAACATAAAACGTTGCAGGTAAACTACCCCTTCACCAAAATCAATAGACCTTCAGTCTTCTACAATTCAGGGATGCATGAAAAAAATATTTGATTCTGTTTGAATATGCGGCAGTTATCGTTCGTCATGAAAACATTTCTCTTGTTACAACATAAAATGTGGAAGGTAAACTACCCCTTTCCCTTAACCGATCTTCACCAGAATCAACAGGCATTGTGTACTCTACAATTCAGGAACGTGTGCAAAAAATTATTTGATCCTCTTTGAATTTACGGCAGTTATGTTTTGTCATAAAAAATTACCCTTGTTAAAACATAAAATGTTGCTGGTAAACTACCCCTTTCCCTTAACAGATCTTCACCAACACCAATAGGTCTTGAGAACTCTACAATATAGGGCTGTATGCAAAACATTATTTGATTCTGTTTGAATTTGCGGCTGTTATCGTTTGCCATAGAAAAATATTTTACCCTTGATAAAAAACGTTGATGGTAAACTACCCCTTTCCCTTAACCGATCTTCACCAAAAACAGTAAGTCTTGAGTACTCTACAATTCAGGGCTGTATGCAAAAAATTATTTGATTCTGTTTGAATTTGCGGCTCTCATCGTTTCCCATAGAAAATACCCTTGTTAAAATATAAAACGTTGCTGGTAAACTACCCCTTTCCCTTAACCGATCTTCAACAAAATCGCCAGACCTTGAGCTCTGTATAATTCAAAAAGGTGTGCAATCGTGTAGGTGATTCTGTTTGAATTTACGGCAGTTATCGTTCGTCATAGAAAAAATTACCCTTGTTAAAACATAAAATGTTGCTGGTAAACTACCCTATTCCCTTAACCGATCTTCACCCAAAACAACAGGTCTTGATAACTCTACAATTCAGGGCTGTATGCAAAAAATTATTTGATTCTGTTTGAAATTGCGGCTGTTATCGTTTGCCATAGGAAAAAATCTACACACACACACACACTTTTCGAAAAATGACTTTTTTCATGTTTTGAGTGTTGTACAATCAGAATCTGCAATAATCTCGAACACGAATTTTTTTGCCATCACCATTCTTCCATTTCCAACCTCCGAATACCATGGGGTCGTTAATGACCCCAGTCTCACGGAATTTCGACGAAAATATATTGAAAAACTGGAAGGAATTAATTGTGGCTCTGTGACTTTTTTTTTTAAACTATATACTGCCACTTTCATCTTCATTCCCGCTGAATACTTCAATATCACAACTGTAATAACGTAGTGTTTCCTAAAAAATGTGGCTGGGGTCCTCGCGAGACCCCCGTGGTATTCTGTGTACCCTTTTTCTGAAAATGAAATCGTTGTGTAGTTTCGTAATATTGCGTCACTCGAGTCAGTTCATGAAGTGTAAACACAGCTGCGGTTCCAAAAAGTCATTTTCCCCTTTTTACAAACAAGATGTTCCTATAAATTGGGAGTATCGAGTTGTAGCTACGTCTACCTTACTCGTAATAAACTTTGCCCTCACTCACTATTGTTCACTCATTGCCCTTTGTCCTACTCGTTGTTTAGTTATCTCTTTCCTTGCAGTTCAGTTTGATTCTAAGTTCAGTGTGTACGTGTTGTGAAATGGATCGTCTTGTGTCTTCAAGAACCAAACTTCTTGTGGAGAGGGCTAGAGTTGTAGCCAATGACCTTCTCGATGAGGTACAAGAAACTACAGAATGTTCTGCAGCTGAGGACGTTGTTGAAATAGCTGATGAAGCAGATGATGAAATTCAAGGCGATGAACTTGATGAAGAAATTGTGGGAGACTTTGGAGATATGTGTGTCTCAAAGGCTGATACTTTTTGGCTGAACACTACACTTCATAATTGTTACTTTTTCGAAATAAATACTTTCTGAGCAAGTATTATTA
Organism: Magicicada septendecula; assembly: GCA_034769895.1. Classification (NCBI taxonomy): domain Eukaryota; kingdom Metazoa; phylum Arthropoda; class Insecta; order Hemiptera; family Cicadidae; genus Magicicada; species Magicicada septendecula. The sequence goes on along the minus strand of CM068369.1, from coordinate 105,251,778 downwards.
ATTTAACTATTTTCTAAGATGATTTTCCTTTTCCTAAGTACCAACAGGTGTGAAGTGAAAGAGTTGAACCACCCGACACACAAAACGTCGTCAAGAACCAAAATTAAGAATGGGGTCTCACAAAGACCCCCGTGGTATTCTATGTTCCATCTGGACCGTGGTATTCGGAGGGATTAAAGGAACATGGAAGTAAAACATGTAATTAAGTAGTTACAGAATTATAACAGTTTCTTTAATGGTACATTTAACATCATTTACACAAACAAGACAATCAGTTGTGGATTTGTTAAGACTCATGTAAAGTTCAAGCTAGAATTTTTTTCTCGCTTTAGATTGAGTTTTAATCACCTCACTGAAATCAAGTCCTTGCAGAAAATCACTTTCAATGACCAAGAGGACTACACCGATGACTCATAACCGTTTGGAAAGCACTTCTATTATTTATGTACAGTTTTACCATAATTTCTCGCAAACTGGCGCCTGTGTTCAAAATGCACTCAAATTTTTATCCTTATAATTTATTACCAATTTTACATTTAGCTGTAAAATTTTATTATTTTTTAGTTAAAATTTTGCGTCCCCCCAAAGTGCCGCGCCCTAGGCTACAGCCTAATCAGCCTAATGGTTAATCCGCCCCTGCAAGCAGTGCTTGCCCAAAGAAAACCAGTCAAAATTTAATTACGTAATTATGTAACCATTATTATTGTGGCACCGAAAACTGTTTCACATGCCTTCTTATCTCTCATATTTTAAAAATTGGTAGCACATTTGACACCTGTCTTCCAGTCAAAAAAAGATTGTGCTGACTTGATTTGATCAATTCGATTCCAGTTCTGTGGACTGTTTCAACAGCTGACTGACCGCTCCACCCCCAAGGCGATCAGTTCAAAAAATGCTTCTGTGGATAATGGACTTAATTTCAGAAACCTTCAAATAAATAGCCTTTATTTATAACTTCACAACTATATATATATATATATATATATATATATATATATATATATATATATATTGCAACAGTACACAGGATATGAAAGTCATTTAAGTGGAATACTACTGCTATATAACATTTTCTGATGGCCATAGACATGTGGTAAATTGATTTTGTTCGTTCTTTGTAAAGTAGTCATAAGTTTTGAACCAAGCTATGTTTTAAAAAGTATGTTATGTCAAAATGTTCACAATTTTATTCTCTTTTATGTCATGTAAAATATTTGTGTGTAAGTGCGCGGGTGCGCGTGTGATTGACATTATATTTAATAACTTCGAGGAAAATTAACATTTCATTCTGAAACTTGGACAGAGTACTCTTATGGTTATAAGCTACATTTTTCATATACTCAAGTCTCCACAACTATAATTTTTGTTTTGTTTTTTTTAAAAGAATTCAATCTCCTTTTATTCTCGTTATCTTCAAGAAAGTAATAAAATTTATAGATTAGATGTAGACAGGCCTTTGCAGAATCGGGCAGAGTTTAAGCCTGATTTCAGTCTATCTGTGTTCTCATCTGTGACGTTGCTAAGGTTTCAACCAATCAGAGAGTCTAAAATTTATTCAGTGTGGTCATCTGTTGAGATCACTTCGGTCAGTTCCTTCCAAAGACTCGTTATAGAAACGTACTCGCTGCCACGAGTTTTTCGTGACCAGACAGGTCGTTTTCCTTTAAAGTTAGAAGTTGGTTCACGGTTCGAGGTCTTCGAAACCATTACCACCTACAGAACTCATTTTAAGTAGATCATCAGACTCTAGTGCTTTCCGCGTATAGTAGAAGATATCCGCTAGGTACAAAATATCTACCGAGATATTTTGAGTTAACGCGAGAACACTTCAAGAAGCCAGATTTGCATAAGCTCAATACACGATCTATTTTACCCAGTTTTAAAACCCTGAGATAATTTTATAAAAAATAACAGTTCGTATCGCACTGTGCGTGGGTGCAACGACGTGAATTGTCAGCAGTAGTGATCTTCGAACAGTCTACGGGCAGAGTTGTAGCAGTCACCAGTCGAACTACGGGCGCAGAGCGTCGGTTGGCTACGCAAACAGTGGATTTTAACAGAACAAGTAACATAATTGTAAAGCAAGCCAATTGACTCAATTTTGAAAGACAAATTTTTAAATAAACAGTTTTACAGTATAAATTAATAAGACAATAGTGAATATAATGTTTTAATTTAATAAATTTTCCTACCTACAGATTAATATACTTTGTTGTAATCATTTCTATAATACTATCTATGTAATTTTAAAATTTTATCGTTGCAATATATATATATATATATATATATATATATATATATTAACAATAACTAACGGGACGTATATTATTATGCCGCGCGTTGGATGCGTCAATTTGTACCAATACCTTTTATTTAGTTAATTAAAATTCGTTTACGGTTGTTATTCACTATTCCCGCCGTTCGCTCTCGCCTCGGCGATCAACACCAGTGACTTAATGCGGAGCTGTCAACCGCTCCGTCCGCTTTGCTGTGCTATCGTATCTTTTAATTAAAACAGTAATAATAATGCAAAAATAAAACCAAACAGATGTACTCTTTCAATCAATCTTTATTCAATTGAAGGATTGATCAATTACGTTCTCGTTTTTCTTTATTTTAAATACAAATTGTGACAAATTATGTCGTCTTCGTTCATAAGTTGGTAGTAACTAAATAACTGTACTGTAATCAGCCAAGAAAATGATGCTCGTTGTTTTATTTCTATTAAATAAAATAATCTCAGGGCGTATTCGGTCCGAATATTATGGTTAAACAATTAATACAACTCTTAAAATCAAAATAAAAACTTTACAAGAGAAGGATATAAACGGGTTTTGATGTTTGTAGTGCAAACTAGTAGTTGTGTATGTGTTGTTCACAGTTATAGGTTATGAACAGTTTTAGATATTTATTAGTTGTCTTTCGGGTTTTATGGTATTCAAAAAGGTGAAATTATCAATTTGTGTTAACTTCAAGTGTTCTTTAGTGTTGGTGTATGTTATAGTGTATGTGATTTTTATTATTTAGTTTTCTAAGTGGTTCGTGTGCTCATATGTGATTGTTGTGTTAAATAAGGTTATAAAATTATTCAGATTCACCCAGATCCTCTTCTTTTATTCGTTCAGGACGAAAGTGGGGTCCAAATCTTCCTCAATTCCTCTTCCAGGATTTGTACTCTTCCGAATTGGTGTCTGGTTGTTCTTGGGTTCCTATAATATTCTTCAATAACTGTCCTGATTCGTTTTACTATGTTTGGTTTAGGTTTACTCTGTTTAAACTATAATTAGTTAAGACGTTTTAAAAACGCGTCTGTCCTCAATGATCGTTGTTAAAGAAGTCCTTATTTTATTTATCTGAATTTTCGGTTGCTAAGGTAAAACTTGAAATCTGGTTGATTATACATTGTCATACAAATTCATTGTTTTAATGCATGAACTTGGCCAAAACTTTTAAATTAGTATAACTTTGTTATACTAATTGGGAATTTAAAACTAATAGCATCATTATTTTGGTTTTAACATTTGTGACACATAGACACCAAACATGCCTATTTTTGCTATTAAATTCTGATGTTACATTTTTGCTATTTGAATTTTCTTAAATAATTAAAACTGATTATTTTGATTCCATATTTACTGTGTATACTATTAATTATAAACCTATCCATATTACAACATTTGTTTCATAAAATTCTAAATGTATTTCCTAAAATTTACAAAATTCCAAAGTTTTTATAGGCCTATGTCTTGACATGTTAAATTTCTATTTTCTGTTATTGTAACACATATTAACTATGCAACTACCATCAAAACTACTCCCTATAACTCTATTAGTATTACTATTTAAAATTACAACAATAATTATCACTGGAACATTATAAAAAACATAATTCACATTTTGTGATCAAACAATCTGTATATGCCTGGTTACATAAATCCTGCATAAGACATATCATCCACTCATTACTTAACAAAACTATAAATAACATAAACACAACTTCATTCTTACTTTTGAACATTTAAATAAAAAATGTAATCATTTAATAATGATTTTCTACTTTTATATTTTTCTTAGGCAGTTCAGCCATTGCTGTACTAGGTACTTTTACTGTTTTTTCATCTTATATACATTTGATAATTATTATTTGATTGTACAGTATTTATCTTATAACATTAGGTCCACCATTACTCATACTATTAATTGTATGTTTCCATGTATCTATAATGACTGTGTTCTTGTATTATTCAATTATATTGGTTAGTTAACATTTTGGTATTATATTATTTTACATTCTAATGTTTTTGGGCCTATTATCCCTCAATTTGTATTTTGATTATTATTATATTATATGATACTTTTAACAAAACAATTTGTTTACTGATGGTAATGGTCCATAATGCTGTCTGGCTTTGTAAGTATTATTATTGTAATTATTTGGATTTTATCTCATCATCGGGGTATTTTACATCACTTTACCTAAACATTAATTTGGGTATGGTCAGTTATAGTCTAAGTCAGTTTAAGTTGTTATTTGTTCATCTTCACTATCATTTTTAAAAGATATGTTTCTTCTTGTTAAGTTTCTTATCCATGATCTTCATTAAATCTGGTACGATATCAAGCTATGCCAAATGTAATGTTACAATATATATATTGTTACATCCAATAACCAAATCGTTTCAATCTTTATCTTATGCCTCACTGTTGGTTGCGCCAATTTGTTACATCCAATAAAAAATTACCACCTATCTGAATTGTACCTTGTTTAACTTGGTTGTTGTTTGTGTATACCTTGTTAAAAATTTATAGGATGAGTATCTGGTCAGAGTAACTATCACAGATTGCAAATAAAATTTATTTGTAAAATATTAAGTATGATTTTCGTTAAAATATTATAAAGGTTCCTATATCAGCTATAATTAAATCTCTTTTAATCTTTTATTTAAGAGATGAATGTGATAACTAAAGCTCATTAAACCAGATTCGAATAGTCTGCCATATTTTAAAATGAAGAGTGTTGCCAACTTAATCTAGTTGATGAAGCCAATTCACAGTCCCTGATATAGTGTTTATAATATCACACACATTTTGTATTCATTAAATAAAGAAACGAATAAACCTTTTATCTGTATTTATTACACTCAAATCCTTTTATTATTTTCTTTAAATTGTTTTTAAATAACAAATATACTCATTAACAAAAATCTAAGCGGCTGTTCTTTACATATGCTCAGTATGGCAGCAGTAGCATTAATAATTTCTATATCTCAAGGCCCATATTTATATTTATTAAATAAAATACAAATAGATTGTTACGTTAGGTCCTTTTGACTACGATATAAACAACAGTTATTATAGGAAAAGTACCAAAATACATGGGATTATAAATAATTACAAAGTGCCTTAACAGGATTATATTAATAGTTTAACAATGTTCAGTGTTTATAGGTTATTTTGAGTTAAATGTTTTTTAGATCTAGTTCACTTTATATTATAGTAATACTCTACATTAATAGTTTTTCATACTGATGGTAAGGTTATTCATTGATATTGTTCTCAGTGAAAGTTCCAAATTGTTTTTATTAAAAGTGTAATCGGTGTCTTTGAAACCTATGGCCTAGGCATCGCATGGAATAGTTCAGTTTAATTATATATCAAAAAAAAAAAACTTCTCTTCCTGTGTAAGTTGATTGTATTTCTTCAGAGATTCCTTGGTTTACTTCTTTATAGTAATGTAGCACTTCCTTCTTCTATTTAGTCTGGTTGAGGATGATTATTTAACTTTTTAATTTAGGTCCACTGATATGAAATGTATAATAATTTAAATTAGTCACTATCTGGTGTTTAATTCAACCTTTCTCGTTCAGATCCAATAATACAATTTCTATTTCATTTATATAACATTTTAGTTGCTAAGGCCTATCTCTCCTTTTCATTGGTTTCTAATGTAACATTTTATGTCACCCCGGTGATATTATAGCATCAACATAAACAAACTTTACTATTTTATCTTTCATTTTCTTTAAACTATTATAACTTTTTTATAAGATCTTTGATCTTCACTTTATTAGTTTCTTTGATCTTCTGATGAAACACTGATTATTTTGACACCACTTTTGATTATCTTCTGTTACATATTTCTTGAGTTACCCATTTACACTTTTTATTTATTTGTTCCAAAATTATTTATTATTAGTTCTTCTTGTACTTTTCACTTTATTAAAACTATTTGACACATTTAGTAATCATATAACTTAACCTGACATTGTTTATTATCATTTTAATAGAAACTCTTATTCAAAATACCTTAACTGTCTAAGCTTAACATGCCTAGTTTTATAAAAATCTATTACTATTATTTTGGTACTTTCCAGTTAATATAAACATTAGCGTTATTAACATTATCACTTATAATATTGATCACTATGATCCAAACTAATTACTAATAACTCTTAGTAATAGATAACAATTCCTCTTAATTTACTGTATACAATAGAGTTTTTAGAAATAAAACAAAATCTTATAAGTAAGTTCCTAAATATTGTCCTCTTTACTTATCATTATTAACATTATTTTAACTGTGATAAACATAATTATTACAGTCTTCATTATCTTGAATTAAACAATATTTATTTAAGTATTTAATTACTTATTTCTTGAAACTATTATGTTTCTTGGTACTTTTGGGGTAAGAGTATTAAAACATATTTATGTTAAAATGGCATGGCAAAATGGCATGTAACAATATATATATTCGTGTTAAAACGTCCTGTGACGTTGTCCGTTGCCTAATTGCCAGTATCTCCTGTCGTTGCAGATTTCTTCGGTTAGACCTCTTACACTCATTGATCTCCTTACACCCTGTATTCATGTTACTTTTGGCCTTCCCCTTTTTCTGTTTTCCTGTGGTATCCATTTCATCACTCTCTTTGGGAACCTCTCCTCCCCCATTCTCTGCACTTGCCCATACCAAATTAATTGTTTTTTTTCTCGATGTGTTTTAAAACAGTTTCTTTTATATTCATTTGTTGCTTAATTGTTTCGTTTCTGACCCGGTCTAATTTTGATGTTCTACATATTCTTCTTAAGGTGTCCATTTCTGTGGCTTCTATCTTTCTTTTCAGATGTTCTTTCATTTTGCATGTGTCAGACCCGTATACTAATGTGCTCTTAATCACTGTGTTGTATATTCTCATTTTCTTTTGTTTTCCTATTTCGGTGCTCCACAGTATTCCATTTAGAGACTTAATTCTTGTTCTTGCTTTGTTTACTCTACACTTTATTTCTGTATCGTCTGTCCCTTCCTTGTTAAAATTTATATAACTTACACTTACTTATTAATATATAACTTCACAACTATGATATCATTATCTAGCTTTCTTTCTTTACGTTATGCTACGTTAGAAATACTCAAAAACTTATAACCAATCTACTAGTACAATGGTTTTCTGGTACAGTGTATATAACGTTGAATGCTAAACCGCACAGCACCTGGCTCTCAGAGACGCAAAAAGTAAGCACTCTTTAGTAGTGCTTTAAACCGCTAGGATCACTAGCAATGTCCCGGCTCGGTGAAAACGGTGAAAACGCGGCCATTTTTTCTCTTTATGCATGTTGCTTTGGTTGTCGCTGTTTGAGGTTAGCTTTTGGATTGCAAGTTTCAAGACAATCCAGCTTTTTTCATCACGATAGAAAGACGGATGGAATAAGTTTTCAAGTGATTCTAGTCTATATCTAGTCACATTGAAAAAACTGTTCTATCGACCAAAAAACATCTAATAATATTATCTCTCTTGGTCCACATAGTTGGAATTGGTTGGGGTGGACCGGAAAGCACACCGGTTGTTCTCACCTACTGGCTATTGAATCATTTTTTTTTTTAAGTAGAAAGTAGAATCACAGCTTGCTAAATTTCACGTTTCCAATTCTCATGCTAATTATACTTGATTAATATTTTTCTCACAGGAACATAAATAAGTGCATATCTGAATATTTTTTAATGATTTTCTAGCATTGGAATTTTATGTACATGTGCTTATATTGTGCTTAGAGACGAAGGTTGCCCTACCCATCGGGTCAAGAATCACCACTGATCTTTGTCGAATATGACTTGATTTAGGTAACACGTATAATATCAATATTGACTGAAGTGGTTGAAACATCTTAACCGAATGGATGACTGCCGCATCCCCAAACAACTATGGAATTTTTTATCTACACGTAAAGCGGGTATTTGTGTAATCGTTTTCGAATATTTGTATTTTAATATGTAACGACCTCGCAAGAGTGAATTTTTATTTTATTTATTTCTGATGACGAGACATATGTCTCGAAACGCGTAAAATCAAATCAAAACGCAAAACGAAGTCACACGACGGAAGAAATAAGGTAAATATTATACAGATCAAGTACAGTATTACCTTCCACAGCCGTCACTTCACTATCTGCTAACCTAAATTGATTTTTGCTTCAACAATTTTCCTGTTTATTAAATCTGCACTATCCTTTAGGATTATTATTTGGTTTGTATTTACAGTGTATTCGCAACTAACCGACATTTACTTAACTGATGTAGCGCTACGAAAACTTACGGCACTAAATTTTAATAGAAACACTGGTCAAAAATCTTCGCGAATTAAGTGAGAAACGTGTGATATTTGTTTCAAACTTTAAACATTATGTTGAATTAATAAACAGTGATTTTAATGCTGTATTTATTCGTGAAACGTTCACATGTTTATAAGGAAAAATATTCATTGAAAAATAGAGTAAGCGGATTACTGACCTTGAGGAATTTGTGTGTAAATGGCATACGTAACATGACGCATATTCACAATAGTTAGACTATAAATATTTTCCACTCTCGATCGAAAGTGCTGTCATAAACAAAATCAGACGGTAATAATGCATTTAACGATACACGTGCTTTATTAAAGTGAGATGATGCTGGCTGGATGGCAGTGAGAACAGGTGTTTACCGTATTTAAAACTTACAACAGACATGACTAATCACCAGCACACACACACACACACGTTTTCTCAGCCATAGCATTTCTTCCAAGGAAAACTCAAATGTGGTCTTGTGTAATTCTAATAACTCATTATTAGAATCATCATTATCACTCACCTTGTCTACCGTCACCTGTTTGGCATTTAAACTAACACCATTACTATTAACACATATATCTCCGTTATTTTCGCTTGTATTAACCACATTTCTTACCTTATCGTTTATTTCTTCGTTATTTTCGTTTACATTGCACTTACCTGTATTTATTCCCCACACTCCCATTCTCTCAATACTCTGTTCTCAATATAGCCCTAGCCTTGCAGTGTGTACTGATTTGGCTACGTGCTCAGAGCGCCCGTGCTCTGAGCGCCAACGATGAAATCGTGCTCTGAGCGCCGATACTGACAAGCCCGTGTTCTGTGCGCCGAGCTTATCAATACATCATTAGACGCGGTAACACCTGGCTGCATATCTCTGTCCGTCCGTTGTTGTCCAACTCCGTAGCCAACACTAGTGGTCCTACGAAAATGTGTACAAAATTCATTGTATATGGACATTATCACACCACTAGTAAGCTCTCGCAGCTGCAGATCTCTGTTTTCAACGAAATACTGCACATTTATTATTAAGCTAGATATACCGTATGTTAAAACTGACTGTAATAAATAAAAACCAAATTTAATTTAAACAAAATTAATGACAAACACTGTACAGTACTATAAAATTAATTAAAAATTAAAAAAGAAAACAAAACATACAGTACCATGGATTTACACTTTTTGAAGAATTGTTGTATCACTGTCCGCTTCAAACCGATACCCCGTTTTCTCGGTGCTAAAGGCTGAAGTCGTTTAAGGTTCATTAGCTGAACAGTCTATCTCGTCTTCTGTTTCGGCCCACGTTAGAACAGTCTCAGTTTCGATTCTTTGTTTATCGGTTGTAAGGGTGTGTAGCTACAGCGTTTATTTATTAGTGTACAGTACTGTAATGATTTAAAGTACGCAATTTTTTATGTTTAATAAGTATCTAATACGCCTACACGTGTCCAATACATTACTGGTGCAGAGCAGTACATAATAATTGTACATTTTATTGAATTCGGATAATAGATCGTTCGGTTAATGGATGTTCGGATAATCGATGCTCCACTGTACCTAATTTAGATATATAAAAAAGTTTTCTAAGTAACATTATATAAATTTCTAAAATAACATTTGAACATATAAAATAAATAGATGTAAAATGGTCTTTTAGTGTTATAGTAAATACTTAGACCGATTATTTTCATAAATATTGCTTGGATTATATAAAGCCTTTCATACATAATAAAAAGTAATTTTGATCTAATTCCTTTAAAATTTGTTTACACAAATTATTGCATATCTCTATAAGTTACATCAGTAGGTTTTGCATTCCCCACTCAGAAATCTGTGTTTCTGAACTCTATAATTTGCCCAGCAGTTTGGATTTCGACTGTCTTTTGTAAATTTTCAATACTATGTTAAACAGTTTAACGGTTTCAAGGTATCTAAATGTAAAATGACGTTCTGAAACCTATGAAAATAATAATAAAATATTGCACTCGTTTTTGTATTACACTCAAAAGACCCTAAACAGAATAAAAATGTAGGAAAAATGAAAACAGCTGTTTTCCAAAGGAAAGTAAAATAATGTCATTGTAATTATCACAAATTAAGCATATTTTTAAAAAGAATATAAAAGTATTAGGGTATATTTACATAATACATATCTGTAAGTAAATCATAATTTTTCTGTATCGTAGAAAGGTTGTAGTATACTACTTTCATTAGGATTTGGTTTGATTTATTGGAACTCGCCTCCACTTAATATTTCTGTCAAAATATAAATGAGTCTCAATGCAATGAGTGCAGTTTGAGATGATTTTAAAATTTAAGTGCCACTCTACCCTATACATAGCTCATAATACCACCTTTTCCTCTAATACCTTCTACTGTTCTCTGAAACACACTGACTGTTCTTTTTTTCTTTTTGTTTGTGGTGCTGGTCCCTAGGCTGCTGACTACGTAGCCTATGCTTAAATCCGGTACTGACTCTCTAATCTGCATGTTGAGGAAGAACCTTGTAGGCTATATACTGTATTTTTAAAATATTTTTATAAAGAAATTAGAGTTTTAATATGCTGTTCGATTCGTCAATTCATTCATAAAACTGCAATAATATTAAACATTAAATGTACGCAAAAAAGTATACATTCACTCTACAAAATGTGTATGCAGTCTAACTTTTACTTATGGTCAAAGTAAAATACATTAAAGTTTTTTGTTAGACCATAAAAATGTTTGTATTTCCGTTTTACTATAACATTTTTGCATTTTTCAGAGTTAGTATAATGTGAAGTTCGACTTTTGAAGAATATTAAAATGTTTGAAACATTCACGCTTTGACGTACTTTGCCACTGAAGTTACTACAATAGTAAGCTAAAATAACTTCGGAATGGACTACTTTGCACTCTGTTCCCTCGTTGGCAGTAACTCCCTTCTGTCGCCGAACTCATTTAAATAAACTCCGTTACTCAAAGTTTGAACAGTATTAAAGGAACCAAGTTTTTTGTGTGAAACACGTTCCTGTTTTATTGTAAAACTCTGGGTTGTAGCAGTAACGCAAGGAAAGAAGAAAGAAAATCTGAAGGGTAAGTTGGGTTCTACATTGTTTGTTCTATAAAACAGACTGAATATCAATTCACTCTTTCGTTTCTGAATGCCGCTCTCTGGTACGATTACACTCTTAGTAATTATTTATTACACCACTTAATATATTTAATTACAGGTTTGACAAATGAAATTTTTATTATTCTTTCTTTAATATCACATTCGTTTATAGTTTCTGAGTTTTCCAGATCTAGAAATTTTTTCATTTTATAAGATAAATTATAAGATAATTTGATCGTTTAATTTGATTTTGTTTTGTTTTTTCTATTAAGCCGTTAACAATTTTTAATTAGGTTTTTTTCATCCATGCACCACTTGGGTACGGTCAGACTGGTAGTACTCTTCACGAAACAGACCCACAGTTTTTAACCTTCATTTTCTCCCTTACACGGTTTGAGATAAAATAATTTTTATCTTCAATGGCTGCCATTAGTTGTCTTCACTATTTTTCATTGTTTTTTTCATCCATGCACCACTTGGGTACGGTCAGACTGGTAGTACTCTTCACGAAACAGACCCACAGTTTTTAACCTTCATTTTCTCCCTTACACGGTTTGAGATAAAATAATTTTTATCTTCAATGGCTGCCATTAGTTGTCTTCACTATTTTTCATTCCTCGCGATCTTATTTTTTCTGTAGAATTTTGTAATCTATGTTCTCGTTGTTTTGTACAGTTCCTTGTATTCAATGTTTTTTGACATTCTTTGTCTTCGTTTATTTCCACTCTTTCCTTTACTAATACTTTTGTCTTACACAAGGTTGCTCGTATGTACTCAAGAAAGAGGATACTCCTATAAACAATTAAGATTAAAATAAGAGTGAACGGATAATTAAATGATACGAAGCCGTAATAGTGTTTATACATATTTCATTACGGTATATTATTTTATTATAAGAAATCGATATTTACAGTGAACGCAAATAGAATCATATCACACGTTTTATATTTTAAGTATACATACGTACCTATATACAAAGAATATGTAACAATATACAAGATTTTCGAATATTATTTTATCGGTATTTCAGTTGGTTATTTGTGTCGCTATTTTTGGCTACTTCCACACTGATAAAGGAATAGTTACACATTTCTGTCTTACGTTTTAGGAATGACTTAGCCAATTAACTCTATTGATTCCCTGTGCCATCATGCCAGGTATAAACTTTGTATAAACTGTTTCTTCCAAAAGAGCCTCTCCTTAGACGCGGTGGAAATGGAAAAATAAAGCCATCGAAGACAAATTCGGTCAAAGTCAGTGATTCTCAGCCTTTCTTTGCTCACGCCATAGTAGTGACTCCCCGTCGCACCTTAACGTTTGAGACGTCAAGCTTAATTTCTTTATTAACATATCAAATCTTTTATTCTAACCCAATAATTTTTCTGCACAAGAAAAGGTTTAGGTTCTTAAATATTTCCATACTATCTCCTTTTAAAAATATTTATTGAGTTACTGTTAATAAATTATTTGGCAATTTCAAAACTTTCCTTCCTCAGTTATTGCAACACATTCCTTGCAGTATGTGTGAATGCACGCGAGTACAGAAAGCAAGCTGCTTGAGTATTGCAAGGTGAATATGTTGGCTCTCGATGAAATTATATCTGCAATTTACCTCGAAGTGCCGAATTACAGTTTGGAAGTTTCATCTCCAACGAATGAAATGCAGTTTGATATGCTTCATTTCCCCGGGGCTTCACATTCCGATTATGGATTGCCCCGCGCAGCCTTCCTGACTGTTTCAGAATGTTTTTAACAACGGTATCAAATACATATGTTGAAAAGTCGTCTTTTTCAAAACTGAATATTAGGCCTATATATAACACATACTAACACATATTCAGAAATGTGAAACATCATCTTCTGAACAGTATTAAGCCTTCAGAAGACTTTAAGTCGTTTAAGTGTTGAGAACTATTTATTAAAGGAATTAAACTTCAATGATGTAAGTTTATGCAAAGTGCATAAGAAAGTTCATTTAAATGTATTTGTTTAACTCTCGCACTGTATGTCTAAATATTTAACTATACTTACCGGATATTAAGTATTTTAAGAATACTGACTTTTTGTTTTGCCATGGGACCTTAACTCAAATGTAGTCTCTGTGTCTTGAATGATTTCATTGTTTGAATATGTGTAGGATGTATATACAGATGAACAGAACGTAGATTACAGCGTTACTTACCGTATTTTAATTTTAAGAAAATATTTTAGAATAATTTGGCGGCTTAGTAGACCAGTGGGAATGGCACCCGGTAGCACCCAGTGCTTCGATTCCCGGGCCCGCACCATAAAATCAAGGTGCGTTTTCGGCCCCCAGGTCGACTCAGCTTGTTGAAAATGAGTACCTGGGATAACATCCTGGGGATAATAATGGGCGGCTGAAGCGTAGTCCTGCCCACACTGCCTTCCTAGTATGCCGTACTGCTCGCATAAGACAGCCTACCCTGCCTGACTCCTAAGCTGCTTCGGTGGTACACATGGGAGCCATTATTATTATTATTATTTTAGAATAAGAACTAATTAGGCCGATAATTTTTACAAAGGTTTTTAAAAATACACAAACACTTGGTACGTTTAAAAATGTTTTTATTTAACTCTGACAGCTGTTTCTGCTTATTACGCTATTCTCAAAGAGAATCAAGGAACAACTAAACTAACAAAGAATGTAAGGGTAGTGAACATGTGTTTACGGTATGGTTAGGACATATGTGGGGTTTGTATGATGGACGGGGTGGAGAAGCTAGTGCCGATCGCCTAGATACTTCACCGATTCTATATATCCCTCTTCTAGGGAGAGGGGCTGTCATCCGGAGATGGACTTATGCGTGAATCCGATCGCTTCGGATTTCTCCGTGTTGATCGTTACTCGCCATTTCCGTAGCCAGTCCGGAAGCAGGTTCAACTGACGCTGGATCATTGGTTACTAACAGTCTACTCAGTCACCTTACTAAGAACAATAAAAGTTCTGTGTTGAGGTTACTGGTAGCTTAGTTGGTTTGTTCCACTTACTTGTAGGCACTCGAAACTCGACCTTCACCCTCTCTCGTTCGTTACATAATCAACAATCACTTTACATCACGCATCCAGGGGTCATGTGACTATATTATAGCCTTTGTGGGCTGAGTCCGATTTCTCGAATTCCTGACTTATTTGTCAGAAAGCAATGAACTTTAATCATAGTTTTATTACTATCTAGGCACCAGCAACCCAGATCTTCTCTGAGACCCTTTTCCAACCATAGACCCCCTTCAGTACAAAGTGGTACTGAATACGTTCACTTACAAAAGAATTTATAATAATTTACAAAAGACATTTACACCTATTTACAAATAATATTTACAAAAAAATATTTACAAGTTTCGATTTAAAAATACCACCATAGCTAAATTGGAAGACTTCATGTGTGATCTTCTCTCGTTCATAATATAGCATGGTTTAGAAAACACTCTTTCACGGGCACCAATGACGCAGCCACACAAATTCTTCTTAGCATGAGTTCATACAGGAGGGGATACACTGTTCTTCGCTCACTCCACCATATAAAGGGTTCATGTATCTTGGAAGGAAGGGTTCTGCCAAATACTTATCAGTTTCAACTATTATTTCAGTCTGTGGATTCGATTCACCAGTTAGCAGAAAGACTAATAAAAATGAACAAAAACTTGAATTTTGTAGAAACTCTTTGAGGGATAAATAACAGTGGCGATACTTACCTTTTCAACAGACTCGTCAAATTCAGCCCATGGGGATGAAAATGGTGCAGCAGCAGGTGTGACTTCCAGTTTAGACGAAGGGGCTACTGAGAGTTGGTGCCAGGGACCTCAGTTTTTCTTTTACAGCGTTCCCAGCATCCCTAAAGCTGTGGTCACTGCAAAATCCTTGCTTCTTAAAACGAGGATCCAGGAATACTGCCTGGCCTATTACTGGGTGCTTTTCTAGATCATCGGTCCCCAATCTGTCATTTAATTGCTCCAGTAAGATTTGAATGATTTTGACAACCTCAGGTGGGAGATGTTTCATGGTAAGTCATTTTGTTGTTGTAATTACCCTTGAAACAATACGTATTTTGATGTTGCCTGTCTCAAGCCCAGCCACCAGGCGCTTTGAGGGGTCGGTCGCTCCCCGACCCGAGGCGGAGAGCCCCCGTGCCGGTGACTAAGGTAACAGCAACAAGAACCTGGCTCAGCGTGCTAGGAGGTGGGCAAGGAAGGAAAGGACAGTTTTCAGTTGTGGACTATAGGGCTGGGGGTGAAGTAAGTGCGAGGATAGGTTTATGGTGGGTCATCAAGAAGAGCCCGAGGACGCCTGACCCGAATCCACGGTAGTGGATCTGAGGCGCTGATAGTTCGCAGGTAAGGAAAGGATGAGGTCAAGGCTGCAGCAAAGAGAGTTACAGCCAACGACGGACAAAGGCTGACAAGGTAGGAACTCGGAGACCCCTTAGAATCACGTCTTTCCACACAAACCAAGGGGACCTCGACAAGGAGCGGAGGGTTTTGGTGGTAGACAAAAGTGACCACCATGCGGGAGTGCAGACCTGCGAAATAAAACGTATATCGTGACTTTCGTGAGCATGGCCAGGCGGCTGCGACAGAAATGTAGATAATTTGGCTTGGACGCCGCGAGGCTTGGTGAGGGTTTCGGTCACGTGGGTGTTGAACGCAAAGGCGCCGGTCTAGCCCGATCGCCTAGATACTTCACCGATTCTATGTATTCGATGGGCCTCCCTTTTAGGGAGAGGGACTGGCATCGGGAGACGGACTGAATCGGGGGCTGAATCAGATCGCTTCGGATTACTGCCTTTTTTCTATTAAAAAAACATAAGTTTTTCTAAAAACAAATGTTACTTTCTTTTTTCACTTAATATTCCTTATAATTTGATACCATGTATTTTCATGTAAATACTTTATTATGATTTTTTTAAGATTTCAACCCTCAGAAGAATATTTTACGAATGATTGTGTACACATTGATCAGTGATAAAACAGTGTACCTTCATTTAAAATTTCATCACAATCATCCAGATGTTCGCCCAAAAATGCATTACAAATAGACAAAGTAACAGCTGGACGATAGAATTCAATCAAAACTTCATTTCGACAGGTGAATTAATCTATAAGTTTCAGACATAGAATGACTACGAAGAGAGAATTTACTTCAATGTGATTAAATTCAGTGTGATTCAGAACGCGCGGCCGCCTGTTCTGAATGTATTATTTATTTACTATCAGCATTTACATATATTGATAGGTTTACATATGTTTACTCTGCCTTCGGAATGGTCGGTTTTTATTATATTTTAACCCAAATGCGTGGACTTTAAAATAATCGTAAAATTACCACTTAATAATTATAAAAAAGTAACACGCAAAATACCAATCTTTAAAGGTAAATTGACAATGACAAGTCTATTTTTACTACGCATGCGCGCACTCCCAATATTTTTTGGCGTTTCATCGTAAAAGAAAAGAAAATTATGGAAAAAAATTATTCATGTCGCCTTCGGCCAGAATCGCGATACCTGTCTCTCATTTAAGTTTACAAACTTAAGTGCAGTACCTACTTTAAATTGTGTTCAATCAAAAAATTACTCATTATATTAAGAATTTGCAAGAAGTGTGTAAATTAATCTTGTTTTTTAAACCAGCCATATTTTTCACCTGAATGCACCTTTCTCAATATGTCCTTTTTGTTTTTTATTCTGTAACAATGTCCAAAATTTACTTTACATAGCATCACTGTTGACTCCTGCATTAAACCTCTGTCATCTGGCCAAATGTTGTTCATCAATAAGAACACTCTCTACAGAAGCTGATGTTCCATGAAGGCGAACGATGTGCTCCAATTATCAGATTGCGCAGTGGGATGTCATTTTAGGAACCAAAAGCACCGACCGGGACATTTCGGCAACCGGGCGGGACACTAGGACTGCATTCTGAAACCGGGACTATCCCCGTCAAACGCGGACGTATGGCAAGCCTAATTAATATTTTGATCGTAAACCAATAAATAAACCAATAGGCGACAAATAATTATCAAATAGAACAAAATCGTGATCGTGAATAGAACAAAAAGTAGACAGCATCTCATCACAAGACTTACATTCGTTATTATAAGGTATGTCAAAAAAATTATTTTCAAAAATTATTCATAATTATTAGCAAGTAACACGGTAGTTTTGCATAATCATATGTTTCAGTCGTTGGCACGAGGCTGCAGCCAAGCTACGAGGCGAAAGGACCCCCATTAATATGACGCAAGCCAACAATGTCCAAAAGGCTTTAATTTTATAGTTACACGCTTTAAAAATTAAACATTTTCTTTGAAAACGTTTTGCAACATGTCATGCGTAGATAAATTTATTCCTATACACTACGCTGCAGTATAAATTCCTATTAATTCCTATTGTAGTGGTTTCGTTTAGCAAAAAGGTATGCTGACAAGTTAACAATGGTCTCACCCACCTACGGCACGCACGCACAATGTCGCGCGATAATGTGATTCATGTTCGAACAAGTCGACTCTACGTACAGCAGTTTGTGTATTGTTTGGTTTCATCGCAGCGGATGTTTAATGGGCTGGCTTGCTCAATAGTTTATTATTTTTTTGTTCTTGGAACGAGTTATTGAAGAAATAATAACTAATGTTTATGAGCCAGAGTGGCAGGAACAAATACTCAACAACTAAACGCTATGCAACTCACCGTCTGTGGCTTTAGTAAATGTCTTTTTATACAATTGACATGTTTCGGGACACTTGTCCCATCCTCAGAATTTTAAAAATGTCTCTTCATACCATCATACGATGGCACAGTCGTCAATATATTAAAATATTAAAATCCACATAACACAAAACACAATCACATTACACAAAGTTCGCGCACAACAGTTTTACGGTGTACACCGCACGGTAACCGACAGCACACTGATTCATATTTGACTCGTGTCACGACAATATCGCAACGCAGTATCTATCATACAGGACATTAGATTTAAAGTTCAGCTGATCATTTAAAACATGTGGCCTGGTAACAGGATTATTATACGCTCTATATATTTCGAACTCTTCAAGGGCGTTCATGTAACGTCCTTTATTACAAAAGTGAAGGGGTATCAAGTTGGTATGAAAATTAGTATAGTTGTGATTTTCATCAATAAGATGTTTAGCGAATTTAGATTTTACATTTTCTGTGTTGTGAAAATAAGTGGGTGGCTTATGTTCAATAAACCTCTTGAGAAAACCATGGCCCGTTTGGCCCACATAAAAAGCATCACAACTATTACATATTAATTTATAGATCCCTGTTTTCTTTTCAAGGACGGTTGGTTCCCGAGTACGAAGGCTATTTAAAATGTTATTTGTAGTCTTATATGTGACAACAACGTTTGACTTTTTTAAAATAGAAGACAGAATTCTAGGTAGAAAGCTCATGTATGGTATAGAAATGTATTTATACACACTGTCCCCAGGTGCCCTTAGCGTGTATGCGTTTTTTCGTCTCATATGTTTTTTTAATATACATAGCAATTTAAAGTAGTTTTTTAAAGTAGTAGCAATTTACTACTGCTTTTTTGTAGCCATTGGTGACCGCAATGTGTTTAATTGTATTTAGTTCGTCTTGATAATCCTTGTCGCTGAGGGGCAATGATAAGAGGCGGTTAACCATGCTGTGAAAAGCAGCCATTTTCTGCGATACCGGATGATAAGATGTGGCGTGTAGTTGTAGTGGGTTTCCTATAAATATTAAACTCCAATTTATTAATGTTTCTGGTGACCGTCAAATCTAGAAAATTTAATTTTCCACTGTCCTCGTGCTCCAGTGTAAACTGTATATTGTTATTAATACTGTTTAAATATGTGTTTATTCCATTAACAATATGAATATTGCAAGTCGTGCAAATATAGTACGTAATTTTCAGAATTATAAGATCCAGCTACATAAAACCTTTTTACATATCAGATTTAATAAAACTTGTCTGAAGAATAATATTACACCTAATTACGCTCGTATAAAATTGAAATGCTCATCCTTTGCTGATATAAAAACTAAAAGGCACGCAGAATTATACAGAATTAAAGAAGAATTAAAATCGTTATACAAGAAAAAATCCCATCTCAATTCAAAATTATATGGAGCACATTTACAATTACTTAATGACGTACACCTGGCCTTGCTTGATAACTATCTTGATTTCATAAGGAATGACATACAGCGAATTATTTATCAAATGCGCAGCAAGCAAGCATGCAAATTCCAAAGGTTATTAACTGTGCTCTCGTAACTAAGGCTGACAAACGCAACACTGTTGTCATTATGGACAATAGTGATTATACTGATAAGATACGGATCTTTATCGCTAGCAACAACATTGAGAAATTAAACTCGGACCCTACAGAACAATACGTCAAGTGTCTAAATCGGGGCATAAATAAGAGTGTACATTTGTTTGATGAGCGAACTAGACGATCGTTAAAGCCCATCAAT
This sequence comes from Magicicada septendecula, assembly GCA_034769895.1. Taxonomy (NCBI): domain Eukaryota; kingdom Metazoa; phylum Arthropoda; class Insecta; order Hemiptera; family Cicadidae; genus Magicicada; species Magicicada septendecula. Next base: position 105,231,592 of record CM068369.1, on the reverse strand, counting down.
TCAAGGGCACCCACATTGACAGGGCTACCAAAACTACATAAGACTGGTGTTCCGATAAGACCGTTAATTAACTTCACTACCGCACCAGGTTATAAAACAGCTAAGAAATTGGTAAACGTCATTAAACGCAACATAAACATAGTTAATAGTCACAGTATAACCAATAATATCGATTTTGTCAATAAAGTGAAGGATCTAAAGATCGAACCTCATCATAAGCTGGTTTCGTTTGATATTGTTAATTTATATACGAATATACCGGTTGCTGATACCTTACATACTTTGAGAAATAACCTCGTCAATACTAATAAATTGAATGTAGAAAGTATTAATGAATTGATGGATCTTTTGGAGTTGATTATTAACCAGAATTATTTCACGCATGACAAGCAATTCTTAGCCAACATGATGGTGTGGCAATGGGTTCTCCACTCTCTGGCCTCCTAGCTGAAGTGTACTTAAACCATTTCGAAAAATTCCTTTATTTTTTCCAATAGTGTGTACAATGATAACAATATTTTATGGCCGGTATGTTGACGAGACCTTTTTGATCTATAAAGGCACACATAGACAAATAGATAGGCTACACACATATTTAAACAGTATTAATAACAATATACAGTTTACACTGGAGCACGAGGACAGTGGAAAACTAAATTTTCTAGATTTGACGGTCACCAGAAACATTAATAAATTGGAGTTTAATATTTATAGGAAACCCACTACAACTGACACTGTAATACACGCCACATCTTATCATCCGGTATCGCAGCAAATGGCTGCTTTTCACAGCATGGTTAACCGCCTCTTATCATTGCCCCTCAGCGACAAGGATTATCAAGACGAACTAAATACAATTAAACACATTGCGGTCACCAATGGCTACAAAAAAGCAGTAGTAAATAATATCCTTAAAAAACATATGAGACGAAAAAACGCAAACACGCTAAGGGCACCTGGGGACAGTGTGTATAAATACATTTCTATACCATACATGAGCTTTCTACCTAGAATTCTGTCTTCTATTTTAAAAAAGTCAAACGTTGTTGTCACATATAAGACTACAAATAACATTTTAAATAGCCTTCGTACTCGGGAACCAACCGTCCTTGAAAAGAAAACAGGGATCTATAAATTAATATGTAATAGTTGTGATGCTTTTTATGTGGGCCAAACGGGCCATGGTTTTCTCAAGAGGTTTATTGAACATAAGCTACCCACTTATTTTCACAACACAGAAAATGTAAAATCTAAATTCGCTAAACATCTTATTGATGAAAATCACAACTATACTAATTTTCATACCAACTTGATACCCCTTCACTTTTGTAATAAAGGACGTTACATGAACGCCCTTGAAGAGTTCGAAATATATAGAGCGTATAATAATCCTGTTACCAGGCCACATGTTTTAAATGATCAGCTGAACTTTAAATCTAATGTCCTGTATGATAGATACTGCGTTGCGATATTGTCGCGACACGACTCAAATATGAATCAGTGCGCTGTCGGTTACCGTGCGGTGTACACCGTAAAACTGTTGTGCGCGAACTTTGTGTAATGTGATTGTGTTTTGTGTTATGTGGATTTTAATATTTTAATATATTGACGACTGTGCCATCGAATTATGGTATGAAGAGACATTTTTAAAAATTCTGAGGATGGGACAAGTGTCCCGAAACATGTCAATTGTATAAAAAGACATTTACTAAAGCAACAGACGGTGAGTTGCATAGCGTTTAGTTGATTATAAAATACGTGGCTTGGACTATAAGCGGATTTATTCCATTAACAATATAAATACACAACAGTTTTGATAAGTGGGTAGTTTTCGTTACAGCAGGGTTTGTCAAGGTGACCTCGACATCTGCCAAATGGCGCAGTTAGAAACAGCCTAAAGCAGTGGTTCCCAAACTTTCTGTCCGCGGACTCCCTCCCAAAACATTTTAAAATTCACGGACCCCGTCTGAGTTCTGAAATAAAACAAACAGCAAATATGATAGATACTCTTATATTTTAATTATAAATGTATTAAAATTAAAATTCTCTTAACTTGCAAAATTATAATATTAATGGTATCACAGTTTAATGTAAATAATGATGCTGCTTTAGCACAATTACCTCTGCAATATTGGGTTTAATGTCTGATAATTTCAATATTAAGTAAGTCTCGACATCAAGTTTATTTCTTTGACTTTAAGTACGTGTTAAGACTGCGGTTTCAACAAATAAGTAGAGGAAAACACAGTTAAACACTTCAAAGCTCTCTTTCCGAGTTCAGGGTTCAGGATAGTCAATCATTACATAATACCAGAAGCCAGCTAGCTGTAATTGCGAAAACTGTAATTTTAATGAACTGTCAGTTGAAAGTTCTGCCAATGAATCTTCTTTTTGTAGTGTAAGAGAGAGGTCTGTCAGTTCTGTTACAAACAGATCTGCTACACATGATTTAAAGACATTAATAAAACCATTAGTTTAAAATTACTTTTACAATAACAATTAGTTTGAACCCCGCCCCCCAAAATACTGGAATCTTCTATTAATTGTTTTAAGATTCTAAAATTTAGATTTATATTTTAGAGCATAAAAAATCGGAGACTATTACGGTATATCCTAGATTTTCTTAAAGGTGTCTGAGGACCCCCTGAAACATTGTCACGGACCCCCAGGGGTCCGCGGACACCACTTTGAAAGCCACTGGCCTAAAGAATTCAGTTTATCCCGAGAGTAGCACCTACGTACAAAAATACCCCCATAAACCATCTACATTGATGGTTATAAATTATAGTTTCTAATATAAATTAAATCGTATTTGATCCTCTTTATTTGGAGACATATCACAATTAGCGATACGATATTACCCAAGTTACCGCCAGAAACTGGTATAGCGTCCATCGTACCCTACTTAAAAAATAAATATTGTTCTACAACTACGTACGACGTTTTTAATTGTTTTTTGATTAAAAATCTTTTGGCAACTCCCTTTTAAGACGGTAATAGTTTTCGATCATTAAAATGACTTATGGAAAATTAGTGTTTGTAGTTTTAGAATTTCTTATAAACGATCATGTTTAATGAAATTAATTAATCAGAATCCCTACAGCATTCTAACACCAATTAAATTATTTTCAAAGGCAACCTTTGTCATCTATTCATCTCAACTGTAGCTTGAGAAGTTCTCATTTGAATATTCCAAGATGCAAAGATTTTGCAAGATGGTCTAAATTTTATAGATTAATTATTACTGTAAAAAAAATCGTTTTCAAAAAACTAAATGCAAAGGATTTTCTTAGAAACATATTCCATGAGAGATTTTTGAAAACTTTGTGTTGGAAGAAACAGATTCACTAACGAATGATCTATTTTGAAGTTTTAATGAATTTTACAAAATATCTGTTTTTTAATACCTTAAAAACAGAGTATTTCACAGTTAACGATGCTGACCGTTAAGAGTAGCATAACGTCCTTCAGGTTTTTGCCTCTTATGATATTTTTGTTCAGTTTTACAACTGACTGAAAAACAGTGTAACGTGTTCAGCATTACACACGCACTTTTGTACATCACAGAATAAAGTTAAGCAATTTTAGCCGGTAAATTTGTCTTTTAGGCGTTTTTTCTTTTTACCCTTTATTACTCCAAACAGGCTATATTATATAGAACGAAATACGGAGCGTAGAACCGATGGCTCAAAAGTCCAAGGATGACGTGATATCTGTACTGCTCGTTGTATGAGTGCTGGGATAGGGATGTAAATCTGTCACATCTATAATATCGATATTGTGTGTTTGAAATTCATATCACTGAGAGAGCATACCTTTATGCATGACTGATAATTTTTTTCTTTCTGTGCACAATTACTGAATAGTGAATGTGGAACACAGACAGCGGGCAGGTATCGAATTCATGACTAATGAGGATTGTACAGCTGTTGCAAGCCATGGTTGGCTCATACATGTATATACGGGAAGGCAGTACTGGACGAAAGCACTGTTCGAAGATCGTCAATTAAGTTTAAGGCAGAAGAAACTACCGTAGGTGATAAACCACTTGGAGAGTCAGTGATTGTAGTGACTGATGACAACAGGCAGCGAGTTGACGACACGATTCGTGGAGATCGGCGCCAAAGTGTTACCCAGTGTAGACAGTCTTGTAACATACAGTAAAATATTCTTGGATCTTTACCTGTTCCCCCACATAAAACATAAACCTGTGAAAATCGAAGAAAAACAATGTTTTATAACAGTTTCTCTCTGACGATTTTTCATGTACAGTGCAGACGTGCTTCAAAGTCAGGTGTGAACAGCAAAACTAGATATGGAATGACGGTGCGGTGGCTGAACGCACGTTGAGTACTTCAGCCTACTTTAAGTACAGGGGAAATAGGAAATAGAAGAGACAAAAGTAGATGATCAATCAATTGATATAGAGATTCTCTGGCAGATAAACCTACATTTTTGAGTCCAGGGCAGCCAATCTTTTTAAGGAAGTCGAAAGATAAAAAACGATTTTATGCGACTGAATTTAAAAAATATCTACTTTAGAAAAAACTTTAAAAAACTGTTTATAGCTTACAAAATTATGTTTACTTTGATTCCTTTTTATGTCTATGTAAAAAATGATAAATTATGGCGTTTTAAATTCTGGATGTGTTTTTGGTTCGCCGAAAACTTGATTTAACGCTAGGTTTTTTTGTTAATAATAATAATAATAATAATAATAATATAATAATAATAATGATAATAATATAGATAATAACTTTTAACTATTGCAGAAAGCTCAAAATACCGAATACGTAGTTCAGAGAAACAGAAAAAGTCATAGAAGAACTTCAGATTACTGAAGAAGACATTGAAGAACGCTTACCTCTCAAAAATAAATTAAAAAATGCCCAAGGTTTTCAGGAAAACCTCAAGAAGAGGACAGGTACCATCTGAACTGACGAAAGGAGGCGAGACATCGATCAAGAATGAAGGGGATATGGGGGAGGAGGAAGCGAGAGGAGAAGAAGGGAGGAACCAGTTAAAACAAACGTAGTCCACAGTGGCTCATACGAAAAAATATATATATAGGCCTATAGTGCAACAGTACAACCATATACGGTACTGTGCATTGCCAAATAATTAAAATAATTAATAAAAATAAATAAATATATGGTCGATAAACATGATTCAGATTGCAAGCTGGATTGTATAAAAAAAGGGAACAATACAGTTCATGCATGGACACGCATATCTGGCTACCTGTCGCTGTGTGTACATACGTATGTATTTAGTATGTGTGTGTGAAACTTGTCCGTTCCTGAACAGTAACAACCCCTATTCAAATGATGTTAGATTTTAAGTATTATTTTAATTATAAGAAATATATGTACAATAATGTAAAACAAAACACAACCAAAGTGTGTAGGAAATAAAGATGCACAAATGGTTAAAAAACCGTGAGAAAGTGACGTAAAGTGAAATTACAATGAATTAAAAAGTGAATAACTCTCTGAATAATTACAATAAAGAAGTGTAAGGTACATATAATAAACATATGAAAATTAGCGATCGATTGAGCATCGTGTAGTGTAAAACAGACTTCGCAATTCGCGAAGGAATTAGTGAATTAAACAAGAGTGGTAGTAAGGACGCGTTCGACAAACTCTGACAAGACAAATATTGTTCAGACAGGAGCTTCTGCACGATGTGGCTATAAATACCAGGTCGCGCTAATAAAGCTCTCTTCTTCTTCAGTCAACCGTTGCCGCAGGAGGCTATGTCAGTCAGCAACGCTGTCTCGAATCTACAGTAAGCGTCACAGGATGGACTGGAAGTCAAAGCAGAGGTTCTATGGACACACCTACAGCCCATGATGTGAGGAGAGACAACAATTAAGGACTACATGCAGTGGAATCCCGTACGAGGACCCGAGGACCCGAAGGACACGGACCGAGGACCGAGTGGAGGACACGCCTACCTACAATTGAAAGACAATAATTAAAGACTATAATGAGAGACATTCGAACTGTTGCTATATGTAATTAAATTGTACATAGTAGTGTAAAGACTGATTGTTTAATTTAGAATAATATTTCATTTATGTCAATTAGGATTTGAATATAACGTAAATGTTATAAGATCAATATTTGATTTGAAATAGAAATAATTTAAAATAATTCATATAATCTTTATTTGGTTAAAAATGCATATGCAGTAGAAAAAAAATAGAATCAAAGTAAGATTAAAGAAAGTGAAATAAAGTAAATTCATTGTTTAAATAAATTAGTAAGTAATTGCAAAGATAACCACACTGAATGAGTAAGCCGAAAGCAAAATATTTTATCGTTAAGATTAGATAATAAGATTTCTGTATACCATGTTTAATGTAAATTGTCAACCAGAAGTCACGTGCAAAAGATTCGCACAATCGAAGAATAATGAGTTTTTCTATTTCCGAAATAAGGAAAGATGTTCAATAAATAATGTAAATATTTAAAGACGTATTACACATTCTCGTTATTACGATTACACCTAACATCATTGTTATATTATCGCGGCGACACGATCCCAGACGGACAGGACTGCTCCTTGGACTGCTCTCTAATCTGGACGTTGCTTCAGCTTCTGGCTGCATCCGCCCACCTCGCAGGACGAGGAATTTCGCTGCTCTCTTCGTGGGACAAGACTCTCGCGCCAGCTGTTACCAGTGAATCGAGTAGCTGGTAGAAGCAACAGCTGGCCGAAGTTGCCCTGCTAAGGACCACCTTGCCGGATACCATCTGCTGGCGAAGAACTGAAGAGGATTGCTCTGGGCTCACCTGGTGAGTGCCGCATTTCCAGTGTGTAATTCCTAACTTGTTCACGACTGTTAGGTAGCGCTGCCCCGGACGATCCTTGCAAGCCCCCACCAGTGGTAAGCGAGCTAGGATATCGCCGGGGTAAAGGGGCCAGTGGATACCAGTCTTGGTAAGGACTGGTATTCAACGAAGCTGGTCGTTAGCCCAGCTCCTCCCGCATCGTCGTGAACAAGGAAGACGCGCGGGTAATCCGGCTTCGGCCGGACCCGAGATCCCTGGCGTCTGGCAGTGACTGCCTAGCAGTCTCTGCCCGGCAGCCGTCGCACCTGGCCAGCATGCCTTCTACAGGCAACGGCCCAAGTGCCGAGTCGCTCGGCCCCGCCTTGCTACCCCATCTGGGCGACTCGCCCGATTCGCCTCGGGCGATGGAGACGGACGATCCTCTCCCCAACCCGATTCCTCCTCTTCCGGCTGACGAGTCGGGCGAGTTCGCGACCGTTGGTCGGCGAAATCGCCCGGCTAAGAAGCCCAAGAGGACCCACGCACCTGGATCCACTTCCTCACAGACCTCGGCCATGGACATTGGACCTTCTCAGGGCCCACAGGTCGCGGTTCCGACTACTTCGACAGCAGCTCCGGCTGCTGCCGCTGTTGGTCGTGCGCCGCCCCTGTACGTCCATAGCGTATCCAATGTCGCCGCCTTATACAGACGGCTGATCGCGGCCCACGGCCTGTCGGCCGACAAGCTTGACCTGAAGCTGCTTGGCGGTGATACGGTCAGGATTGTCGTCCGCCAGCTCGAGGACCATCGCTTGGTCGAGGCCTTCCTCCAAGCACATAACCTCCAATATCATACCTTCACTCCTAAGCGAGTCAAGCCCTTGTCTGTCATTTTGCGAGGGCTTGACGCGCACACTGATCCTCAGGAGATCCTCTTGGAACTCCGCGACCTCGGGTACCCGGTGCAGGCAATTTTCCGCCTGTACACTCACTCAGAAACCCGAGTACCTCTCCCGCTCGTCCGTCTCCAGCTCGAGAAGGGCGAGGCTGCTGATAAAATTTTCCACCTGACGCGGCTGTTTGGCTTCCGCGTCCGGGTGGAAAACAGTCGACCCCAGGGCAAGCTTGCGCAGTGCCACCGGTGCCAGAGGTTCGGCCATCACACCGACGTCTGCCGCAATGCCCCGGCCTGTCTCCGATGTTCTCTGGGACATTCAACACAGGCCTGCACTGTGGCAGACAAAACCAAATTTCGCTGCATAAATTGTGGCCAAGGCCACGCAGCGTCTAACGTAAACTGCCCGGTCTATAGGGCGGAGCTCCTGCGGAAGCAAAAGCCGCAGGGGCCCCTCCCGAAGCCACGGCAGCCAGTTATGCAGCCCCAACCTAGACAGCCTAAAATGCAGGCTAGGCCTAAACCTCAGGCACAACCGGCACGGCGCGCGCCCTCTCCGGCTCCACCTCCAGCCCCTACAAAGGCAACTAAACGTACCGCATCTCCTTCCACAGCAGAGACACGCCCAGTAGCTGTTATCTCGGTTTTGGAGCCGGAGAATGAACCCTCCACCTCCGCGGAACCTCCTACTCCCGCCTCTGAACCAGAGGTAGCCTCGCCGCCCCTGCCACCTCCGCGATTTCCGCGAGCAGGCATCAAACCCAGGAACAAAGGGATACCCACACCGGATGCTCGGCCCCGAGCTCCTGCCTGCCCACAGCCCAAGAAAAGTCCTGCTTCCCGGTATAAGTCCGACGAAGCGCAACAGCGTACTTTTCCTGCCGCTGATCCAAAACCGTCTGGCCCTGGTCCTATGGCTTCCACCATGACCCGATCTGCCGTAACACCTGGTCGCTCTTATGCGGCCTCAGTTTCCAGGCAAACCACCCAGTCCGTCAGTTCCAATGACGCACAGTTCGTCCGCGGCTTTCTGTCTAGCTACGACCTCCCGAAAGTCGCATCTCTCTTCAGGTCCATCCGAGCCCGCCTGGAAACTGCTGACCCAACTGAGAGATTCATGCTCTTGGTGGAAGCCTGCGAAGTCATAGGTCTTCTATGAACCGAGCCCTTAGACGAGATCTCTCGCTCGTAGCCTGGAATGCTAACAACATCGGTACCAAGCATTCCGACCTTCTTGAATTCCTGGCTCGGTTCAAACCCGACGTACTTCTCCTCGGGGAAACCCACCTGACCCCGGCGAACCGGTTTCGATTACCAAATTACGTGGTCTATCGGGATGACCGAGTTGGCCGACGAGGAGGCGGCACGGCGATCGCGGTGAGGACCTCCATAGGTCATCATCGTGTCGCTTTGCCGCAGCTTACCAACCTAGAGGCCACCGCCATTGAGGTCCACGGAGCTCTTGGCGGCGTCCTCGTGGTCTCAGCTTACAAGCCCCCACAAGCTGAACTCCTTGTCAGCGACCTGGACGTCATCTTCGATTCCCATCGAAGGGTAATTTTGGCCGGCGATCTGAATTGCAAGCATCGCGTTTGGAATAGTCGCCTGACTACTCCGAACGGGAGGCGCTTGCTCAGTTTTGTTGAATCGCGCCGGGCGATGGTGTTTGGTCCAGCGCAACCCACGTTCTTTCCGTCACTGCCTAACGCGGCTCCCGATGTTCTGGACATCGCGGTGACCCAAGGAATTGTCTGTCCGGTCGAGGTATTCTCACTTACGGAGCTGACTTCCGACCACAACCCTATCTTGGTCCACGTCGCTACCCAGCACGCCTATGCACGTTCTGACAAGCAGAAGGTTATCGATTGGGATCGCTACGGCCCGGCCTTGTGCCGTAGATTGCCGCCAGCGGCCCCACTCGATTCCGTTCGCCTCCTAGACGAAGAAGTTGCGGGAATCGAAGAGGCAATCATCTCGGCTATAGGCGTGTCTTCACGTACGCGAGCTGGCTTCACGCCTGACTACCAACGCATCCCTGAGGAAGTCTCTCTTCTCGCTCGCGAGAGGAATTACTTCCGGAAACGTTGGCAGAGGACCCGTGATCCGGCCGATAAGGCAGCATACAATCGGCTCACCGGACGACTGCGTGGCAGTCTGAAGGCGTTCCGACGTAGCTGTTGGGAACTCGACGTGGCCCGAACGGGGGATGCGGACCCGCAATCTCACCCGTACAGAATACCTACCGCATTGACGGGACGGAGGCGCCGACCTCCACTTACCGCCATTGTTGGACCGTTCGGTCGACTCCTGGGTCGCCCGGAGGAGAAGGCCGAGTACTTGGGCTTGTGTTTCGAGCGTCAGTTCGCTCCCAACCCGCCCATGGACTGGGACTTCGACGAACAAGTCGAGATGGCTGTGGAAGACTTTCTGTCTCTTCCGATCACGGCGGAGCCCGAACCCATCTCTTTGGAAGAGGTCTCAGATCGGCTCGCTGAACTTCAGCCAAGAAAGGCTCCAGGCCCGGACGGTGTTACTAACACCGCTCTACGACTTCTTCCCGAGCCTGGAGTTCAATTCTTGACTGATTTGTTCAACGCGTGTCTTAGACTGGCCTACTTTCCCAGAAATGGAGAAAGGCGACGGTTATCGTGATCCCGAAGCAGGGAAAGGATACCACCCGCTCGGAAAACCTCCGGCCTATCAGCCTACTTTCCGCTACGTCCAAGGTTTTTGAGCGCCTCGTGCAGCGTCGTGTACGAGAGCATCTAACCAACTTTGACGTGCTGGTCCCCGAACAGTTCGGCTTTCGTGTGGGGCATTCGACCACTCATCAACTGATGAGACTGGTGGAAAGCATCACGGAAGCCGGGTGTCGGAGAGAACGGACCGTTGGCTGTTTCTTAGATGTTGAGAAAGCCTTCGACAGCGTATGGCATGATGGCCTTTTATTCAAACTTAGGGAAGTCCAGCTCCCGGACTGCTACCTCCATCTGGTTGCTAGCTTTCTGACGGAGAGGACCTTCTGCGTGAGAGTTGGCGATTCTGTCTCTTCCGAGAGACGAATCACAGCCGGCGTCCCTCAAGGTAGTGTTCTAGGCCTCCTTGTGTTCTCGATCTACGTCAACGACGTGCCGAGACAGCCTGGAGTCCAGATGGCCCTCTTCGCTGACGACACGGCCGTATTTACGGCCGATCGTCATGAGGAAAGGGCCGTCCTACGACTGCAGCGCCAGCTCGACACGCTCGTGGACTGGACTGAGAATTGGAGAGTGCAACTCAACGCCACCAAGAGCGTAGCCGTAGAATTCTCCAAGCGACGGAAGAACCCCGTTAGGCAACTACGTATCGGCAGAACGTACTTGCGCTGGTCCAACGAGGTCAAGTACCTCGGCTTACACCTCGACCGTCGGCTCACCTGGCGTACCCACGCACAGACAGTTCTAAAGCGAGCATCCACTCGCCTGTGCGCACTGTTTCCACTCCTGATCAGCTCAGCCATGACCAGGAAATTGGGTAGGATGATCGTCGGCGCGTATCTGCTGCCGGTCATTACCTACGCCTGCCCGGTCTGGGGTTACCTCGCCGCAATGCATAAAAAGAAGTTGCAGAGCGTCCTCGACAGGGGGCTTCGGCTAGCGGCCAAAGTCCCCCGTCGCTTCTCATCTCGCCTTCTAAGGAGAGGACTTGGCGTCCGCTCCTTAGACGACACTTTCAGGCGGCTTGCACGCAAATTTTATGCACGTGCGGCGAGGTTCCCAGGCAATCCTCTAGTGACTGGGCTGGGAAGGTACCGTATACGCCCAGGTGATTCGTGGAAACGCCCTCGGTGCATACTGCGCTAGCGTAGGCTAGCACAACAGCCGAGAATCGGCCTGCTATAGAGCACGCGCCCTACTTGGGCAGGGCCACGAGGCAGGAGCTCCAGAAGGTAGCTCGGAACTCAGTTCCCGTGCGGTTCGTCTCTGCGACGCACAACCGCAAAGCCCAGAGCGAAAAAAAAAAAAAAAAAAAAAAAAAAAAAAAAAAAAAAAAACTCTCTTCTTCTTCAGTCAACCGTTGCCGCAGGAGGCTATGTCAGTCAGCAACGCTGTCTCGAATCTACAGTAAGCGTCACAGGATGGACTGGAAGTCAAAGCAGAGGTTCTATGGACACACCTACAGCCCATGATGTGAGGAGAGACAACAATTAAGGACTACATGCAGTGGAATCCCGTACGAGGACCCGAGGACCCGAAGGACACGCCTACCTACAATTGAAAGACAATAATTAAAGACTATAATGAGAGATATTCGAACTGTTGCTATAAGTAATTAAATTGTACATAGTAGTGTAAAGACTGATTGTTTAATTTAGAATAATATTTAATTTATGTCAATTAGGATTTGAATATAACGTAAATGTTATAAGATCAATATTTGATTTGAAATAGAAATAATTTAAAATAATTCATATAATCTTTATTTGGTTAAAAATGCATATGCAGTAGAAAAAAAATAGAATCAAAGTAAGATTAAAGAAAGTGAAATAAAGTAAATTCATTGTTTAAATATTAGTAAGCAATTGCAAAGATAACCACACTGAATGAGTAAGCCGAGAGCAAAATATTTGATCGTTAAGATTAGATAATAAGATTTCTGTATACCATGTTTAATGTAAATTGTCAACCAGAAGTCGCGTGCAAAAGATTCGCACAATCGAAGAATAATGAGTTTTTCTATTTCCGAAATAAGGAAAGATGTTGTTCAATAAATAATGTAAACATTTAAAGACGTATTACACATTCTCGTTATTACGATTACACCTAACATCATTGTTATGTTATATAACGTATACTCGAAATTTTGGGGTATAATTGACACATGCATAATTATATTGCATTAATGTGTCAAAATAGATAATAACTTTTTTTTTACAAAGGGAACTGGACTTTCACCCACCAAAACCACAAACCCTTACTTCAGTCATACCGTTCTTCACCTAACAAAGCGCAGTCATATTTATTCCTCATGTAGGCTCACTTATGGCTTCCGTGGCCTGCGTTGATTTCATCGTCTCGTTTCTTGATGCTTAGAACAGGCTCTACGTAGGCAGGCAGTCACCTTATTCCATAGTTTCGAAGCGTTCTCGTTGTGTCACCAATCTGTGACATTCAAAGAACGTGTGAAACGCATCATGTGAGTCACAATATACGCATCCTTGATCGATCTTTCACTGTCCCCAATTTATTTAGCTAGGCACGAAAATATCCATGTCATGAGAGAAACTGACTTCAACTTCTCAATCGGGGTATTTCTTTTTTTGAATGAGGACGCAGTTTACCTAACGCGTCAGTAAACAAACGCTTAAACAATGTCACAACTTAATAAACACTTTTCACCTATATGTAATGGCAACCCTACTGTAAAACGTTGTCTGTACACAGCGGCTGTAGCGTTGTCTGTATCCATAACGCTAGGGTATGCTGAAGCACCGGGCACCAGGGCTTCAGCTGTCAGAGGGGATACCATCCAGCCCTATATCACAAAAACTTCCTGAAGATGGAAAAAACCAAAAAAACACGAAATGTCCTCAATCAAAAATCATAAAAAGATGTGTGCACACTTTTCAATGATCTTAATAAAATTGAACCACTTTGTGCCAAGAGTAAAATTGTAAGAAAGGGTTTTTTTATCAAATCGTTCGAATGAAGATGATAGATTCCATGATACTAGCAGCGAGTATCAGCAGGAAACCATCACGGAGTGCGAGATATTCGATTGCCGTTCCTGAGCATCGTTTGCTGATCGTGGCGGCTGGAATACGGGAACCTGGATGCGGTTGCTGGAACGTGGACCGAGACGACGGATCGCTGGAGGCCGGATCGAGATCATCGACCGGGAGGACAGAGAGGACGACCAAACAGGGAAGCAAAAATTTAAATTGTTATCAAAATTATAAAACTTTCAAATATAACGTCAAAGAACATTAATTGAAAATAATTTTGTTTACAAAAAGAAGACTTTGAACACTTAAATAAATTTACAGAACTGTTTAAAGCAAGAAAGCATTTATTTAAAGACATTTCAAGCAGTTTTTTGAACAACAAGAAATTAATTGTATGTCAAATAATTAAAGAACATTTTAATACAAAGCGTGTACCAGAAAGAACAATAAATGTATTAAATTTCACTAATTGTGTATTCTTTTCTGCAAGTCTGGTCTGGGCTACAAACTGTTACCTTCCAATATATATAAAAAAAGAATATATAAGAATATATTTTATATATATATAAAAAGAATATACAATATTATCTACTTGCAGAAGAAACAAATTGAAAATATCACAAATTATATAATTACTGCAAGAAACATCGAGTTACTTATATAGAAAATGATATATATATATATATATATATATATATATATATATATATACTTAGCGCCGCATAATTTCTTCATCACACGCCAATTTTTACCCAGGGTATCTAAAACAAATTTGAGGAACTTGTATAAGTACATCTTTAGGTGAAGAAGTTATTTTGCCCAAGTTATGGTGTGTCAGCGTACGAAAAACTTATACAAATTTTTATACATCGTATTTTTGCTGTACGCTGAAGCCAGACAACCTGTTCGATATATACAAATGTATATAATGAAATATGGGTAGTTAGTCGGCCATATTGGCATTCGTAATAATTATTCTATAAAATTTGTAACATGTGTAAAAAAGACAGACACTACAGAGGAAAGTGTGTTTTTATTCTGTTTAGTTGGTATAACGAAATATTGGGACCTGCCATAATTTATTCTGTTTAGTCGTCTCGTTGTGCGGTAATTCGTTGAGTTTGCTAACGTGTGTGGGACAGAATTTTGTAATTCGTATGAAGTGTTTGTGATTGCAAGTCGAAGTAAAAATATGTTGGAGGCGCTAGGAATAATAATGAAAGGTAAGATGATCATTTATTTAGTGTATGTTGTCCGTTGTTTGTAGGAAATTAGCTGTTAGGTTATGTATGAATGTCTCGATTACTTTGGGTTGTACACTAGGCCTACCGGTTGTTATAGACCCAACTATACATAATATCACTGTGTTCTGTCCAAAATTTAATAATGGAGCAAATTAGCATTCTAATTTAATTAATACAATATACCTAGGCTAACGCCATGCGTTCTTATGGGAGTAAAAATTTAATTTTTTGTCTCCGTAAATAGGTTCGACCGCCGTTTAAAATTATTTTTCTCGTGTTTATATAACATAGAAGAATATAATAAAAATATATCAGCGCAATATCAGCATTGATGAGAATCTTCATAATTACCCAAGGGGTAATTAACTAATTTTTAAAAAAAGTCCCTGTAAGGCACTGAAGCAATTTAATTAAATAAAGTTTCTTTATTATAGATACTCCTGTAAGTCTGACAATTATTTTGTCTACTCTAGCCTACCTATATATGTGTAATGTATCCAATTTGTAAATCATTTTATTCGTAAAATGTGGTCCTACCTAACACAAGATGGTACGCCTTACTATAATATATTTAATTTGAACTCTGCTCGTATTTAACTAGTTACTTTTATTTAATTCTTCAGTCCAGCTATATTACTCTAAATATACTTTCAAATTCAGCATTTTTCATAAAATTCATAAAAGAAATACGTTAGGTTATGTTTCATGTCTAGATTACTTTGTCGAACACGTATCTGTTATAGAACCAACTATGCCTAATAGCACTGTGTTCTGCCCAAAATTTAATAATTGAGCAAGTTAGCATTCTAATTTAATTAATACAATTTTATTTTTTCATTATTAGCGGGCCAATTTATACAAAAACAAAAATTCTGGAGTTTTGTATTGTAGTGTTTTAGGGTAAATAGAATTGCCATAATAAATTTAATACAGTAGGCGTATTGTTTTGATGGTGAAACAAAAATCATTTGTTTGATGTTTTAATTCAGTTCACTTATCCCCAATAAGTAAAAACCTTTACAAAGGTGCATAAGGTATTATCATTTGCTTTAAAAAATTGAATTCCAAAATAATACAAAGACTATTTAAATTAGATTTGTTCCTTTACTGCATTAATAAAACCTGTCATATACGCGTCACCTTATGCTACATAAATATCAAACACACTTAGTGTTCCGAGTTGTTAATACAATAGTGATACAAATATCAGGTTACTAAACCTTTACACAGAATAATTTTATTAGATGCATTGTTGTAAAACTTTAATATTGTAATTCCTGCTTTGAAAAGTGCAGGGTAAAACAGAAACATGAAAATATCAGAATAATAATATTTGAATAGAAATCATAGATTCTTTGTGGTATACAAGAACATGAGTATTTATTGTATTGTATGCAAGTTGGATGTCATAACATGAAATTATCAGTTAAGGATAGTTCAGTGTTTAGATAAGACTTTGATTCTATAACCCTAGGACTAGAATAAACTTCCAGTTAGTTTTGTGCTGATGTATTATTAACAACAGCAAAGTTCCTGTGATAATAGAACTGATTTCGCTGAAAGATTAATTATGTTAACAAAACTAGCAAACTAGCAGGGCATTAGCCGATTAACTTACAGCGGAATAGCCTGTAAGCCTAACCAACTCTGAAATAAAATGAATTACTTTTAGGAAAAAATCAAAATTTGTTTGTGTTATGTAGGCTTGGGTGTTAAGTATAATAGGCTAAGTTCTTTATCACAGTAAATTGTCTCTAGCTCCAGATACTTGCATGTCTACATCAATTGTCATATTTTACTTTTCAGATGACTGTGAAAGTAGGCCTAGGAGACGTACAGCAAAAAAAGGTACATATAGTTTTAATTGTTATTTATATTCAGTGTATAAAAGCACCCCTTAACTCTAATCAACTAAAAATATAAAATTAATTAACCCATTTTTGAAAAAGACCCTGTGAGGGAACTGACTCCAGTTAAATGAAATATGTATTCTGTATTAAATGCTTATTCTGTATAAATTTCAAGTTACTGATACCTTTACACAGAATAATTTTATTTAGATTAAGTCTGGCCTATGATAATATAACTGATTTAGCTAAACTTACTGCGGATTAGCCTGTAAGCCTAACCTAACTCTGAAATAAAATTAATTACTTTTAGAAAAAGATCAAAAGTTTATAGGCCTGGGTGTTAAGTATAATAGACTAAGTTCTGTATCACAGTTGAATTATCTTTAGCTCCAGAACTTACACCAATAGTGCATGTCTACATATATTTTCATACTTTACTTTCATATTTGACTGGGAACGTAGTAAGTTCAGTGTTAATTTATTCATGTTACCTTATATTTGGTGTATAAAATCACCCCTTAAACTCTAGTTAACTTAAAACTAAGATTAATTAACTGATTTTTAAAAAAAGTCCATGTGAGGGCACTGACTGTAATATAATTAAATATTTTTTTTTTATTATAGATACTCCTGTAAGTCTGACAATTATTTTGTCTACTCTAAAAAAATTCCATTTATTACTTTTATGGTGATTCATGTATGAACATTACATAATTTTAATTTTCTTACAGATGTAAGACTGTTTCCGGAAAATGTATGCGATCGAATTTCACAAGATTTAGGACACACACAAGTGTCTGATCAAGTAAGTTTGAGTGGTAGATTAGGCCTGAAATTTATGCTAAATTTTGTTCGTAAATTCTGCCTAAATTTTTTGCCAGTAATTTAATCTATGGCTTTGATATGAAGTATAAAATGTCTGAAGACAAGTACTAAGCCTTGAGTTCCTACTGAGTACACCCATTAGCCTATAGAAATATTAGCTAGACTGCGTACGTTTTCAATTGTAAAAATGAAATAGGCCTACCTATATTTGTGTAATGTATCCAATTTGTAAGTCATTTTATTCGTAAAATGAGGTCCTACCTAACACAAGATGGTAGGCCTTACCATAATATATTTAATTTGTACTCTGCTCGTATTTAACTAGTTAACATATTTTATTTTATTCTTCAGTCCCACTATATTACTCTAAATATACTTTCAAATTCAGGATTTTTCAGAGAAACGTAATTAATTAAATAAGATATGACTTAATAAGTTAAGGTTAATTTTAACACCTAATATAACAAAATTTATAATATAGGCCTATGGCTACTGTAATACGGAAGCAAACTGTTGTAATATTTTGTACACATAGTTACTTTCATAACATCGAGTCCATTAAATTGTAATTTATTTGACATAAAAATTTTATTTTAACACAGCTCTGCTTTAAAAATTAAGGACTAACATTTGTCAGGTAAAAGAAAAAGTGAAAAGAGAATTTGAACTGTGACTTCTTTAAATTTTGAGTTAAAAAGCTTTTTAATCTCGATTAAATTTTTTAATAAAATTGTGCTGTTTTTAAATTTTATAATATTAACTTGCAGACAGAAAAGGTTTTGCTGGTGACTAAAGAAAGCATCGTTCTTTTATCTTATGTAACATTTATTATTGCATGCAAGTCTGATTAAAGCTCACTAAACTAAAATTATCACTGCTTACAGCAGCAGGTTCTTAAACCCGATAATTGATGTAGGCCTATAGTGTTATTTTTATTTAATTTCTTATTATCTGTATTTATAATCTGTAACTTAATGTGTAGAATTGTATTTATATTGTTTAACCTCCTAAATGATACTCAACTAATATCACATGAAATTTAAAAAAATTAGTATCTTAATATTCTAAATTTTATGGGGTGTGTTATACTTAATAGTAGATTTAAATGATACGGAGTATGGATGAATTATCCGTAATGTATTTGCTAGTTATAATACCGTTATAATCAGGATTATATTATTCAATGTTAATCATTTGAACAGTTTTTGTTTTTCGAGTTTGTGTGATTATATTAGAAATCTTTTTCAGGAATCTTCAGTGCAGGGATGTAACCAAGCAATAGTGACTTGAGTTCATTTAAATTAA
Organism: Magicicada septendecula; assembly: GCA_034769895.1. Lineage (NCBI taxonomy): Eukaryota > Metazoa > Arthropoda > Insecta > Hemiptera > Cicadidae > Magicicada > Magicicada septendecula. The sequence continues at coordinate 105,212,990 of CM068369.1, read as the reverse complement.
AATAGATTACTATAAAATAACTACTAGATTATGCTGTAAATTTAATTTTTTTTAGAAATTTACACAAAATCCATTAACTTTTTGTAAATTCATAGTCCTAACCTACAAATATTGTGCTAGGTTAAGAAAATAAATTATTCTCTTAATTATTAGCTTAATATTATTATAATTATTAACTTAGTGAAAAATTATGTATGAGTTTTGTAATGATCTTTCAGGTTCCTCCTGAACTTTCCAGAATTGACTGGGAAAAAATGACTATTATTGCACCATCAGTAGTATCGAAATCAGATGATATTGATGTGGAAAACATATGAAGTGGAGAAGGTAATATAATCAAAGCATTTTAGCCTATAGATAATTTAAAATTTTTTTTTCTGTTTGTGAATTTTGTAACATTAGCATATTTGATTTAATGTTTGTTTCATATGTAGTGTTAGGTTTACCTAAATTATCTTTACTTGACAAACTAGACTTGTATAGGTACTTTAAATCAATTAAGAAAATCAGCTTTGAATGTAGCACAATTAATTCATACCATATTTCATTAATGTTTTGTTTTCAAAGCATTTTTTTGTTTGGGTGTTAGCCTATTTAATTTGTGTTATGGCAAAGTTAATTTTCTGCATCAGGAATGTCCTATTTCATTGAGCAAGCTTTATAGGAGATTTTGAAGTTTGTGATAAAATAGCCATTAATGATTGTTTTGTCTTGTTAATGACAACAATATAAAGTTATTAACAGTCCCATTTACATTTTAAATGAGAAAATTTAGTAACATAGTAGTTGGAATCATTTTTAATTAGTAGTATTATGTGTCAATGCTTTCAAATCAGGGGCTTCCTTTGGAAAGTATAATCATATGATAATTTTAAGATAAGTATTGTTAGAAGCTCTAAATAAGTTTGTTTATATTATTTTTTATATAAAGAGTTTTGGAAGCTGCTGGAAAACAAAAGTTCTTAATAAAGTACATAATTAGTTTAATAACATTATTTCCCATAAAATTGCAATTATTTCATTTAGTAATTTGCACTTTTGTTGATACTGGCAATGATAATTATTTTTCTCTGTTAGCTAAAATTCTTTCTTTGTTACAGAGTCCATTGTTGTAGAAGCTCTTATATCGCCAGATGATTGTGCAAAATTTATAAGTTTGGAGGTAAATTTCTCCTTATAGAACTGCTGTATTCTTATATAGTTATCTCTCTCTGACCTCTATTTTGCACTATGAGGTGTACACTTATTTCCATTCTTATTTGGTATTCTTTTATCTCTTTCTACTATTATTTAGTTACAATAGTTTAATCATAGTAGTCTCTTTATAATTGGTTTAGTGTTTTTTGTACACTGGTCTGTCCCTTAGTGTATATCATTGACTAACATTACTTACACCTAGTGTCACATGACAGGTGTTCTTAATTACGATTATAATACATTATGTCCTTTGTTATAATATTCTTATACTATTACAATAGTGGCATTACACCTTACTTGTGGTATAGACATTAACCTTTTACTTCTATTTGGTATTATAAAGTGGTTTTGTTCACGTTTTACTTAGTGAATCCCCTTTTGATCGGTTTTGGTTCACTTTATTTACTTAAATTCTTATTCAAAATCCATTTTGGGTATCTTATATTGGTACCTGTAGAAAGCTTATCAGTTCTTCTTGGTTTAAGGCACAAAACATTTTGGTTTAGGTAGGCTTTCCTACTGATAGTGTAGGATGTGAATTTAGGTGAAATTTGTACCAACAATGTGTATGTTAGGTTGATACAAATTTACATTCTTTTAACCTTATTTTCTCAAGTTTGGTTTTATTAATGATAACTAATAACTCTTTAGTTATTGCCTTTTCTTATCTTACATGATTGTTTGACTATTTGAGTAATATTTGTTATTATTATGAGACAATTTTAATACATCTTTATGTTACATGGGTGCTATGCATAACATGTTACTATGCTTTTATTCACAGCTTCTATTCAGTTAACAGTTTAGTTACTTTCATTCTTTTATAACATATCTTGTCCTATACATTTATAATATTATCTGTTGTATATTGTACAGGAATGGGTTTCCTCTCCTTAAAACCCCACTGTTGTGTTTGTCAATTTGTACATACACCTATGCCAATGTGTTTTGAATTATTTTAATTATGTAAATCTCTGAGATATTTGGAGTTGTGGGATGTATTGATGTAAGTAATTAATTATTAACTTAGCTCTCTAAAAACTATCAGTGTTTGTGTACCTGTAACTTAAATAATTAATGAGTTATTTTATAATTCCGTTCAACCCTATTATACCTTGAAGAGAATTCTGTCTAATTTTGTATTTTTACTCTCTCTCTTTGGTGTCAGATAATTCCGCTATAAGCGCTGTAGTATCGGCTCAACGAAACTTATAGAACTAAATATCACTATAATATTGACGACTCGGAACACAAAGTTTTTATAAGTAAAAACGTAAAGTTTTACCTTACAGCCTAAACCGGCTTTCACCTATAGAAGGCTTCATCAGAGGCTGTCGTTAGTAGCGCTGCTCGTCTTGTTGTTCGCGACGAGAAAGTGTTTCGAAAGATTGAAGCTGTGTGTGTGTGGTGAGATGTGTTCGAATAATGCGTGCGATTTGAATTGTGTCTGTTCGTTTAGGATGTCGTTTTTATTTGTTTTTGTGTGTTTGTATATTTCTAATTGTTCTAGAGTGTCTAGTTTTCGGCCTTTTGTGTGTACGTGTAGTATGTTCATGTTATTGTCGATGTTTTTATATGTGTGGTTTGCTTCAATGAGGTGGTTTGCGAAGGTAGATTCTGTAGTGGTGTGGAGTGCTTTTGTGTGTTCAATGTATCTCTGTTTGAAGCTACGTCCTGTCTGGCCTATGTAGAATTTACTGCAATTTGAACAATTTAGTTTATATACACCGGGTAGATCGAATTTGTTTTGTGCTTTGGGCATGCGTTTTGATAGTGTGTGTTCTGTTTTGTTAGTAGTTTTGTAAGCGATTCTGTATCCTGCTTTTTTGAATTTGTGGGCAATTTTTTCTGTTTGTTTGTTGATGTATGTTAGTGTTATGAATTTGTTGTTTTCTGTCTTTGTCTGTTGTTTGTTTTGTGTTTTGTGTAGGAGTTTACTGACTATTGTTCTGTCATAACCGTTAGATTCTGCTAGATATTTTATCGTGTTTAGTTCGTCTTTGTAGTCTATTTCATCTAAGGGGATGTTGTTAAGTCTATGTATCATGGTTCTAAAAGCAGCTAGTTTGTGTTGTATTGGGTGATTGGAGGTGTTGTGTATTAGTGTGTCAGTTGTAGTTGGTTTTCTGTATATACTGAATTTGTGCCTGTGTTCTAGTTTTGTGATGGAGAGGTCTAAGAAGTTTATGGTATTGTTGTGTTCGTATTCGGCAGTGAAGGTTATGTTTTTATGTATTTTGTTTATGTGCGTTAGTAACTGTTCACATTGTCTTTTGTTTCCCCTGTATAGTATTAGAATGTCATCAACGTATCTGTGCCAATATAGTATTTTATGTGAGTGTCTGTCATTGTTTGTGAGTATTTTTGTTTTTTCTAAGTGTTGGAGGAAGACTTCTGCTAGAATGCTGGATATGGGGGAGCCCATGGGTAGGCCATCGTTCTGTGTGTAGTATTTATTGTTGTAAGTAAAGTAGTTTTGTTTTGTGATAATGTTCAGAGTTTCTGTTATTTCATTGATAAGTTCGTCTGGTGTGTTGTTCTGTTTGAGTTTGTTTTGTAGGATGGTGATTGTTTACTGTGATTGCATTCTGAAATCCAAGAATGAAACTTATAGGTTATTTCAATGTTTATGTTAACCAATTATTCTATACTTATTCAGTTACTTTTTTATTCCTAGCTCATTAAACCATACTCGAAATAACAAGATTTTGCCAATATATAAAGGTTCTTCATTTGTTTACTTCTTTAACATTGAATAATATATGTTCTAATTAACATATGCTTGAGCTATAGATTGTATGAATCGATTGTTGATTATTCTGATACTTTATGTAAATTTAGTTATATAGTGTGTTTTAATTTGTAATTAATTTAATTCAGGGTGTGAAGGTTCTTGTAACTGTGGGGAAGATTAAAAATACATAGATAAGAATGCAAGATTTACAAATTTAAAGTGTTGTGTAGTTAGTATGATTAATATAATAATAATTTACCAGACTAGAACGAAGCCAATCGTGTAGGCGGTTGATTGATAAATTTACTGTTCTGGACAATTATGCCGTACGATTTTCTTTCTTCGATTTAATAGAATGGAATTCTTCTCCTGTCCACTTCGGAATTACAGCTTTCTGGATTGGTTTACAGCCCGATTGATGCTTCTTCTGCAACGCCAGGATCCAAATACGTTCTTCTCTTGGTTGAAGCAATTAGTGTTGTTCCGTGTTTTTGAAAGGTTATAACTTCTGGTGTAGTGAATATTATTAATTGTGATACTGTTAATTCTTTCTATTTGGTTTAATATATCATCAATTCCCTTCGGATATGGGACAGTTCAAGTTCTTCCTTGTATAATCCAGTTATTTATTCTCTATTGTGATTTCATACTGTAGTGTTATTTGGATTAAACTGTACTGGTGATAGTCATAAACATTGTCATTAGGATTTTTAATTCTTGGGTTTTTTAATCTCATCACATTCAGATCATCAAAGCAATTATTGTCAAATTAACAACTTCCTCTTCTTCTGTCGTCCCTAGCAACACACGACTTCTTCCTTCCACATGTTTTGAATATAGTGTTTATTTCATATATTTTTTGTCTATTCCTTATCAATTTGCTATCCTATCGGAATGTAACTTTACCGATAGTTGGTTTATTATTTTCTACACATATTCTGCTGGTTTTTTGATATAAGCCGGTTTTTTCCTTTTTTTATATTTAATCCACTTTCGATATTAAATGTTATTAATCGATATCATGGCATTATGGTATTATCATAATTTGTATAAATTTTATTATATATCATTATTAATTTAATGTTTTTTCTAGCTCTTCAAATCGTATTCATTAATTATTATTAATTGATGTACCTAACCTTTATGTTATGAGTGGTTATATAGTGGTTTTGGCTGTTAGGCCTTTTATTGTAAACAGATCTACCTGTGTTTATAACTGGTACACATCTATAGCCCCTTTTACATAAATTCATACATATAATTAAATCTTAACTATTAACATTTATATAAACAATTATTTTTTCCATATCTAATAACAATTTTATCTTGACCTATGGATCACATATAAGAAAATTCAAATCTATTAACGTTAATTAGCTGCTTCACACTTCATTCTACAACAGTCATTGAATAATACATCTTGTTTCATTATCTTTCATTAACTCAACACATATTTGGTATAACATAACATAAACTTTATCATAAGATTTGTTGTCACAAAATAATACCTCTTAACTCAAAATTCTTATTTGCTATTAGTAAATTATTGTTTCATTTTTTGTTTGTTTTTCATTAAACATATATCATCAACTATTGTCTAACTTACAGGTTCGGTTATTTCTTGGATTTCGTTGTCCATGACGTGTCCGTTACTTAACTAAATATCACTATAATATTGACGACTCGGAACACAAAGTTTTTTATAAGTAAAAACGTAAAGTTTTACCTTACAGCCTAAACCGGCTTTCACCTATAGAAGGCTTCATCAGAGGCTGTCGCTAGTAGCGCTGCTCGTCTTGTTGTTGGCGACGAGAAAGTGTTTCGAAAGATTGAAGCTGTGTGTGTGTGGTGAGATGTGTTCGAATAATGCGTGCGATTTGAATTGTGTCTGTTCGTTTAGGATGTCGTTTTTATTTGTTTTATAACAACATCCCCTTAGATGAAATAGACTACAAAAACGAACTAAACACGATAAAATATCTAGCAGAATCTAACGGTTATGACAGAACAATAGTCAGTAAACTCCTACACAAAACACAAAACAAACAACAGACAAAGACAGAAAACAACAAATTCATAACACTAACATACATCAACAAACAAACAGAAAAAATTGCCCACAAATTCAAAAAAGCAGGTTACAGAATCGCTTACAAAACTACTAACAAAACAGAACACACACTATCAAAACGCATGCCCAAAGCACAAAACAAATTCGATCTACCCGGTGTATATAAACTAAATTGTTCAAATTGCAGTAAATTCTACATAGGCCAGACAGGACGTAGCTTCAAACAGAGATACATTGAACACACAAAAGCACTCCACACCACTACAGAATCTACCTTCGCAAACCACCTCATTGAAGCAAACCACACATATAAAAACATCGACAATAACATGAACATACTACACGTACACACAAAAGGCCGAAAACTAGACACTCTAGAACAATTAGAAATATACAAACACACAAAAACAAATAAAAACGACATCCTAAACGAACAGACACAATTCAAATCGCACGCATTATTCGAACACATCTCACCACACACACACAGCTTCAATCTTTCGAAACACTTTCTCGTCGCCAACAACAAGACGAGCAGCGCTACTAGCGACAGCCTCTGATGAAGCCTTCTATAGGTGAAAGCCGGTTTAGGCTGTAAGGTAAAACTTTACGTTTTTACTTATAAAAAACTTTGTGTTCCGAGTCGTCAATATTATAGTGATATTTAGTTCGGTTATTCTTGTTAATATTACCTTGCATCCTTATTTACCTTTATCTATGATTATAAATATAATTATTAGATCTTTGTTCTATCATGGGGTTAAATATTGACTTGTTTATTATTCTGTGAACCTTGTTTTTATGTAACTTGAGTGCTAGCATTTCTGTTGCGTTACAATATTGGTCATCTCAGTTAGTCAGTTCTTGTCCATCTCTTCAATCTGTAAGTTGTTCAGTCATTGCATATACGGGTAAGATGTTCTATAGTTGACTGGCTCTTGGAATCTATATTTTATGCCATGGTTGTTAGGTGTCTTTCTCGTAGTATGTTTCTTCCTTGTCTTCATTGGTTCCTTACTGACCGAAAACTATTGGGTTGTTGGTTCCTGTGGTACAATCATTGTTTGGTGCATCTGCTTTTTATTATAATGTTATTTCACTTGTTAGTTACCATTAGTTTTATTAACTCTTATTGTTGTGAGTTTATCCTTGGTGATGAGTAGTTTCATGCTTGGCCTTTTAGAAGAAACACTTGGTTTGTCTCTTTCACTCAATTATTGACATGTGTTAATATTTTGGGTTACTGAAATATTTGGGCTCATATGTCTCGTTACAATATTAACTGGTTGTAGGCATATAAACTTATACACTGTTGTGAGAATTGTACAAAAGTACCTTTAAGCTAATTTCAAAACACAACATTTCAGAATTAATCACATTTTTTTCACTTTATAGGCTATGTCACACCAAAAGAAAATGTACAGGTCACTTTCAACAACAGTTGACAACAGCTGACTGAATATTATCCGATGACAAAATACTAAACAGATGGGAGATAGTCACACCAACCAACCATTTTGTATATAGTCTTTAAAATGAGATTTTTTTGCTTGTACACGGAAAACCTGGATCACTGTATTAAGATATATATTTTAGATATGTAGGTCAATTTATTAATTTTGTGCTATTAATTTAGCTAGTGCTAAGCTTTAAAACACAGTTATTTGTATGAAAGAAAAGTACAATTTTGTAGGCCAAGTAATAAATCCAACTATGATTCTGAAAAATTGTCACGGGTAGGAAAATAAAAATAATAATAATTCACCGATCTGAATGACGTTTTACAGAATCGTGATAAACATAAAATTACTTTTGATAGTGATCCCATGCTCATCCCAAGTTGAAACTTTCAGAATATGTAGACGAAAACAATATCTTTCACATATATTTTTTTGAGAATTTTAAAAATACAGTTTTTCAAAATTCAGTAAATGCAATAATGATGTGTTTATAAAAAATATATATATTTTCAACTAATTATGTTTTATATCATATGAAAGCCCTTTAAAAGAGCTTTCAAATGAACTCGATGTCATTGTTCTAGCTTAATTAGAACACAAGTTGTGAACAAATCAATATTGTTGCGCAAGTCAAAAATTTTATTTATTTTTTTCATTTTTGAGCACCCATTACTCAGTAACCTTTCGTCAGAAAAATGTGAAAAAATTGATTTGTGTTACTATTTATGAATACTACATGCATACTTAATTTCAAATAAATCTAAGAGGGTCAGGTTGTAGCACTTGTTGATTTGACACGGAATATCTCTTAAATGTAACTTGAAGTTTTCATTTTGTTGTAAACATACCAGTCTAGTTTTTCTATTTATAGTTTATGCTTTTTTTTTTAATAATTTCAACTAATTGAACCCCTAATCAATCCTACACTCCCTCGCAGAAAAACCTATATTTAGTTCATTTATATTGTAATCTGAGTTTAGTTATGTTAGATGTAATAAATAAAATGTTTATTTCATCAAAGGTGTTTTCACTTTTTGTAATTATGTTCTTGTAAATAAATATTCTATGTACTTTATTAATGTAATCTTATAGTTACTGATAAAGTAACAACGCCCAAATGTCTGTGTGGTATTTTTGTTGTAATAATATTTGTCTGATATGTATTATTTTTGCAATGTTTTTATGTATCTTCTATGAAGAAATAATTTGTTCATTATCCTTAATAATTATTAATTATTGATACCTTAGAATTGAAACTGTTTTGTATAAATTTTGTAATAAAAATCAATGTACTTGTAAGTCTTTTTTTATCAATAACCTATTGAAAATAACACATTCCTTGTGCAATGCAAGTAGGCCTACCAAATACCTACCAAAAATGTATATCCCCAATTTTTGATAGAATATTTGATTTTTGTTGCCATCAGAATTTTACTTTGATTTTACTTTCATGTTCCATAAGGAAATGGAAGTATGGTGATGGCAAAAAAAATCGTGTTAGAGATTTTTGCAGATTCTGATTATACTACCCTCAAAACATGAAAAAAAGTAATTTATCGAAAAGTGTCTGTGTGTCTGTCTAGATTTTTTATGGCAAACGATAAGAGCCGCAAATTCAAACAGAATCAAATAATTTTTTGCATACAGCCCTGAATTGTAGAGTATTCAAGACCTATTGTTTTTTGTGAAGATCGGTTAAGATAAAGGGGTAGTTTACCTGCAATATTTTATGTTGTAACAAGAGAAATTTTTTCATGACGAACGATAACTGCCGTAAATTCAAACAGAATCAGATATTTTTTTACATATGTGCCCGAGTTATAGAGGACTCAAGGCCTATTGATTTTGGTGAAGATCGGTTACGGGGAAAGGGTAGTTTACCTGAAACATTTTTTTGTTGTAACGTAATAGTTTACCTGATAATTTTTTGTATATATGTACTACGTTATTGACAACAAAGAAGCAGTTTGTTTTTAAAATTCCTTCCCGGCCTGTTTGGCCGTAGACCAATGTTTTCTGCAAAACCAGACGTTTCGCCAGTGCCATCGACTTCCATCATCAGTGAAAATCAAGTGCGATAACGTGAGGTGGTATACGTTAGTGCCCACAGTAAGTGGCTGAAGCAGTAAGTAGAAAGAAGTAGTTTCAATGGAAATATTTCATTTCGAAAATGATTTTAAATATAAATCTTAGAACATGGAAGTCGTGTATGATTCTCCATACCAATATTTTGTTCTTAAGTGTGCTATTAAGTATTAGGAATCTTCTCCATGTCAAGGTATAGGATTACAGCCTGTTTTGCCTTCACTGAAGGCATCTCTTTTCCTTGCCCTACCTATATCTCGTCTTCCCTGAGGTCTGTATCTTATTACTTGTTTAGGTAGTCCCATGTTTTCCATTCTCTTGATATCCTGCCTCTATTTTATTTGTCCTTCCCTTATTCTGCCGGCTATAGAATACACATTTTACTTGGTACTTATATTTTCATTTCATATTTGATATCTAAAGGTTTGCATTATGAATACTCGACACAATATTTTTCTTGTTAGATTCGAAGTTTTAAGTAATTTTCTCTTAAAAAGTGTGTATGAACATTTTAGCACGACGAGATTGTCTGTTTTATTATTCTTAACTTTTTGGTTTTTATTATTAATTTTTGGTTTATTGATTTATTCTACCCAATTCAATCTATTATTGAATCCGATATGAATAAATCGGTTTACTTACTCTTTGACATCGTTTATTAATTTTGTTTAAATAGTTTAGAATGTTTTTTGTTCCATTTCATGAGTTCGATTCTGAAGGAGTTGCGTTGACTCTTCTATTATTAGCTGCGGTGAGTTTCTCTGTACTTTCCTGTATAGACACTAACATAAACACAACATGTACATGATACTTAATATTATTATAACATTAATAGTTAATAACATTTTATTATGGCCTATGCATACTGCATTGGTCATTGTCACTTCTGATAGTGTCCTTTTTCTTCATCTTGTGGTTTTATTACCTTAACTATAGTTTGTTAAGTGAGTTTACTATACTTTAGGAAGTTACCTTTTTATATGGGTTGTAATCCTATCAAATTATTCTCGTTATTGCTTGAATACCTCTTATCATTGTTTTGATAGCACTGTTATTATTGTGCAGTAGTTCATTCTGCATTTATACTGAAAATTGCTTTGGTTTAAAGTAACCAAGATTACTTGCATCTAGCTGTCAACATGGTTTATTTATTTTTATTGTTATTATTAGTATTTGGGTGGCTATAATCCTTGAATTTACTTATTCGAATAGTATTCTGCCTCATTCAATGTTGTTGGTTTAGTTCCTACTCTTTTATGATAAGTTTACAAGATAATTTTGTTCATCATACATCCATTCTATGGCAAGTATATAGCCTAGTTATAATATACAACAATGGATTATTGTCGGTTTTGTGTTTCTGTATTACATTTGATTTATTTGACTTTATGTAGTACTGGTATATCTATTGGTTATTATTAGATTACATTTTGTTTATCTTTTACAGTCTTTACTATTGGTAATTAGTGGTTATTTCTAATATCAATTACACTTTACAATTGGTCATTGGTGTTTTGGACATAGCCCTCTTTTCATGTCTACACATAATTTAGCTAAGAACTTATTATTATTCATTCTCTTTGTTACTTTTTATGTTCAATAATTCATTCTTATTGATTATTGTTTGTATTACATTGTCAAGGAAGGTATTCACTTAAGTTTTGGTCAGTGTCAATTTGTTTTGCAGCTTAGGGGTTTAAATCATGTTGTTTATTCCATTTACTCTTTCTTCTTTTATAATAATTCTTTTATTGCCATATGTTAGTTCATTATAATTCATGTTATCTCCCTTTTTTGTGTTTGATCTGGATATTTTCTTCTTCTCTTCACCGATTCCTTCCTCCCTCTTTAATAAGTTTCTTCATGGCGTTGTTTTCACTGGTTTCCTTCTCACGGTTAATAGGTTTCTTCTTGATTTTGTCTTTAATGGGTTTCCTTCTCACTGTTTGATCTATTGGGTAATTATGTATGTCGTCTCGTCGTTAGTCTTGCTTTATCTTCTTTAGTTGCACATTTACTGGTAATTCCTTCTTCATTTTAATTCACTTGGTTTTGGCTTATGATACTTCCTTTTTTATCCATGATCGTATGCTTGACCTTGTAGGTATTCTTAATTGTAGTGGCTTTCAACTTATTTGTGGTACGCTGGTGTTGGTAGTGTTATATGTACCATTACAACATACAAAAATTTGACAGATATTTTTGTCACAAAAAACGTTTATGATATATTGTGTATACATACACATATAAAGGTATTTTTGCCACAAAAAACGTTTATGATATATTGTGTATAAATACACATATAAAGGTATACAATACATTTGATTTGTTTAACAGTCGTTATAAGACAGTATTACCATATAGGGGAGAGCAGAGAGACATAAGTTGATACTTTGTACTTCTTCAAGTGTCCCTTAGTCGCAGCACCTCTGCAACTGTATAACGTTTTTGTTATAGCTTGTAGTACATGCTCCTCCAGTCTGATTATAGCAGTGTACAGTAAAATGATTCTTTGTTCCCTTTTGTATTTTAGAACGTGTAAAGCAACCTTTTTGTCACTAATTTGCTATGGGTGTTTACAGCTACGTACTTTGTTGGATCCATGGTAAGTGTACAATTGATTCATACTAATACAAAAGCAATGTGGCAACATGAGGGCAAGTTATGTTTCTCTATAACTTTTAAAAGAAAATTAATTCATAACCTAACAGATCTCAGAATTAATTATGTGTCAGTTACTTGTGATCCTATAATGAAGATTACGTGTTTATTAAATCCTAAAAAACTAAAATTTTTAAAATGATAATAGTAATAATGGCTCCTTTTTATGCCGCCTAGGAAATTTAGGAGGTAGAATAGGTTGCCTAAAGTGAGTGTTCGACACACGCACTAAAGGTAGAGTGGCCAGCAGCACTACACTTCAGCCACTAATTTTAAAATTAAAGGTGTACCTTCAATTTCACCAGAAGGAAAGTGGTATGTTGGTACAATGTAAGTAAAACATTTTGTTCTGTTTTCTTTTTTTCATATTTGGTTCAAACGTACAAGTGAAAAACTTTCTGGGGCGATGTAGCTCACAAACCCTACAAAGACTCGGCGTTTTCCACAACTTGTATTTAGGAAAGAACAAAAAGAAAAATCAGATTTCTGTGTTATGATCTGCACTATTCTGTTAGTTATTATGGTTTGTACCCTAAGAATATTTGTATGTTAGCCTCCGAATACGTGTTTGCAAATAATGTCGATTTTCTGGTGAACTGGGCCGGTAAAAGATTGTTTTACTGGCTTCATGCAGCGACATTCAAGGTTGTCTTTTAGAGAGGCTGAAGCAACAAGTTTTGCAATAGCATTTAGTTTTAATAAACATAACATAAAACTTTCTTCAATATTGGAATTCTGTGATAAGTCGCCTTCATTTTTACTGTCACAATATTTGGAATGTGAAGGAAACCAGGCAGCATAACGACAGTGCACTGTCCTAACAAAGTTGTCAGTTTGAAGGGAAATAAACAAGTCAGCAGGGTTACCCCTTTGGAAAAGGGTGAAACCAGTGGTATTTTCATAGATGGCAGCTGGAAACCACCACTTATCGTTATATCCACAGAGTGTTATGTAGATATCACTTTGATTATTTATGGACCAGCAGGTTGTATTGGAGTAGCACATCCATCAAGATAAATTACAGCCTCTCTTTTTTTACTATTTATGAAACAGTTTATACCTCATACCCGTTACAATCTGACTTCAGCCATTAGACAAGTGTTTATATGGCCTGTTTCGGTGCAGCCGCTGAGAGCTGGATGACAATAAACCCAGGTAAAACCATGACATACCTGGGCTAGCAAAAGATGCTCTTTCAAAGGCAGCTACACCATCTAACTGACAGCAGGTTTTAGTTCAACTGGAATTTGGCCATTAAATGAAAATATATTCAGTATCGAAGAGTTTCTGTGTTCACCTGTAATTGACAGAGAGATAGGAGACAAAAGTAATTATGAAGGAAGATTAACACCAACAAAAGATTGTCAAGAGACCACAGTAGCCGGACCTCCCACGTCGGAAATAAACGAGACATCTGCTAATACCTTATCACAATTGACACCAAAATAAATTCGCCCTTATCCGAAAGCGACTGCAAAAATAAAATAGAAATGCGCCAAGAAGAAAAAGTCAAGTATTCTCACTGACTCCTATTAAAAAAAGCAATTCGTATTGAAGAGGAGGCATGACAAAAGAAAGAGCGATCAAAACGGAAACTAATCATGAACGGTAAAACGAAGGCGATTTGTGGACTGTATAGAAACGGTCAATCAAACTCTCCAAGACTTAAGAAATTGTAACAAATTAGTGGGTAGCGTAACATTTGTTATTTCAGAGGATTCTCGCTAGAGATTACCGGTAACTGCAAGAGGAACCCGCGCTGATATTGTCTCAGTGTGTTTAAAGTCCTCGGCGATGTGGAATGCTATTCAGACTAAATTTGCAAAGCAATATGAGAGCCCATTTAGGAGGAGGAGGAGATGGTGATTTTCTACAAACTTACTGCACCTCGGTGACGGTAGTGTTCCTAATGACGATAGCTTCACAGAAATTGACGAAAAACTGGGACATAGTAAATAGTACAACACTGTATTAATTGCTAAATTCTGTGCAAAACGTCAAGTGTTTACTTGATAAAAATTACAAGTGGTTATTCCCAAAGAATCGAATCTGTGAAGGAAAATAATGATACAAGTTTGCAAAAATTTTCTGGGGATAATAAAAAGTCCGAAGAATCTATTAACACCGTATTTAATATTGAAAATATAGTGTACTATCTCCAAGAATTTTTGAATTCTTTAAATCAATCTTGCATTCCGCCACAACGGTTCATTCTAAAGGTTGGCACTCCAACAATGTTGTTGAAAAATTTACATCCTCCGAACATTTGCATAATACAAAATGCAGGTGACACGGGAATTTCTGTGTCAAGTAGGTAATAGCGTTATTATCGACTCAAAAGCCCTCTTCACCCACACATTCGAATCAGTAGGCTACTGGTTGTTAGCATTACCTGGTGTAATTACCAACTTATAAATTGTAACATTCTTTACTTTAGTACACACTTGAAGGAAATTAACAGTTTCGAAATTACATCCGTTCCATTTACATAATTTTCATTAAACCTACTTAATATGTAGTAGTGAACGATAAGCTTTTCCAGGTTTTACTAGTACTTGACCTACAACGGTCTGATCTCCTACACTCAGTGCCTCTGTCTTTAATGATCACTGCTTTTTTTTACATAATAATTTTCCCATTCCTGCATAGAATTTACCCGCTCGTACAGAAGGCAACAGACTTTAGTGAATCCAAGCTGCAATCGAAGTATAACTACGTTACTTTCACATCTCCGTAGGTATGCCACGAATATCCGTCATACTGAATTCTGCTCAATAAAAGTTTCATACTATCACATGACTCCGACATGTAAGCAGTAAGTTATAAACTGAAGGGATTGGTGAATTATTAAAAATGGAGTAAAATCAATAGGTTAAAAAAAGTTCGTAGAAGTCTTTTGAGTGGAGGGAACGTTAGAAAACTGTTTATGTTATGAATGCTTAAGCCTACAAATCGTGATAGTTGTTATTATTATTATTATATTATTACTATAAAACAACATTTGTATTATTTTAATACAGACAGGAGTGAATACAGCCTTCGAATGAATTGGTAGTACGAACGCGTCAGCCTGCCAACACACATTAGATCTGTATATTTGTGTGGTGACAACCGTAATAATTTTTGTAAACAAAGACTGTTGTGTCATTACGACATTAAGAATGTTGTTGGCGTGAATTTAATGCGACAGATTTTTTTTACCTCTGCCCATGTTTCTCTCTTTCAGTCCTCTCACTCACTCACTCATCTCTCGCGCGCGCACACGCACGCGCGCCAACTCGTACAGTTTCTTATTTTTCTTGTCAACAATTTCAGTGTTACACACAATCCTTCACTGTTTGTTTGTGCGTGTTTGTTTAATCATTCATTGTGTTCGTATAAACTACACATTCAAACTTGAGTAATCTGTTTGTAGCAGTGTAACATTTCAACAAACACTTAAAGAGGCGCGCTTTGGGTGCAGTCGCAGAAGGACCTGCCTGCCGTGCTAACTTAATGAAAATAAAAGGAAATTAATAGTGAGGTAGTCATGTTTAATTAAAGGTAGTAGTGAGGTTTGTCCCTATTAGTGAGGTAGATGGGGAAAATTGACAGAGAAAGAGTGAGGGGGAGAAGAAAGACGGGGGAGAGAGAATTACGAATTTTTAATTATTCTCATTCATACCGAAGAGAATAATTCTATCATTTGTAAGAATATAGTTATGCAGTTATTGGTATACAGTAGTACCGAAGTAACATGTTTCAAGTTGACTCCCATCCGTTGGAAATTTATTCACGATTCTGATTAATAAAAATTTCTACAAGTACCAATAATATAAATAACAACCTGCAGAAGCAGAAGAGTTTATATCTTACAGAGTTGAAGAGTTGTAATGTTACATTAATTATATTTTTGCTTTTCGTATATCACAGTGAGCAGTAATCTAATTTTTTTGAAATAATACGTGAAGGCTTATATATTAAGAATTAATTTTTTTTTATAGTTTCCGTAACTTGCTTGTAAAATAATTAGGTATCCAAAAGGTAAGTTACATATTTTAATAGCAACTTATAAGTTCCTCATCCTCGGTTTTTTCCTTTCTTCAAAATGTACCACTTCTTAATTGCGAATAAATTATTTAACGTAATAATCGTTTCACCAAAGGATGTTTGGATCCTGTTAATAAAACTCTTGAGTCTGCTGCACATAATCCTCGCTTTTGGTTCATGTTTCGTTAACTTTCTACATTACAATAAGTTTAATTATTTTCAAGTTCCTTATAAGTAGCCAACTGTAGTAAACATCATGTACTTTGACCTCTCTCTCACTCTCTCTCTCTTTCTTTCTGTTACTCTTGTTCTTCTCAATAACTGTATCTCAGGAAGTCTGAACGTAACAGGTTCTTAAGTAAACTTCATATGACTTAACGTGCAAAATCTTAAACATCATTTGGGCTTCAGTTGTGTTATAATTTTGTAAGAAAGCTTTACAAAATACTTTTTACACTGCTTCTGTATACGAAACTAGGTGCAGGTATGTAATCAAATTTTTAAGTAGGCCTATTTATTCTAACACTGTTACAGTTTCTTGAAAACGCCGTATGTAAACAAACATTAAAACTTAGTAATAAGGTTTATCAAACTACTATTTTTCTTGGACGCATTAACGCAAATCAGTAATCTAGAGACCAATTTTATATTGAAAAATCGATGTCTAATAAACGGAATTTGATATGCAAAAATCCATCGGTTAAGAAAATAAAGTAAACTTGGTTAGTAACAAATAATTTTGGCAAAAATTTTTAATTTGATATAGGCTATAATTGATTCCAATTTTATTACAATCTGAGAAATGAAGCCAAATAGATTTTCATAAACGTTGGTCTAGTAACAAAAAAAGTTTCATTCTTAAGCGCACAATATTATAATTTCCCTTTCATCCCGGAAAAAAGACTGTATTAAGCTACTATCATACTTGTCTAGTCTACACTATTTAATGGGTATATTATAGGTTTCACAAAAATTGATTATCTTACACATGGTTTTAATATATCACTAAACTTTGTGAAAAGTCTGAGTGAAAAGAATTATATACACAACGGTTGATGTTAATACAGGTCTTAATTCGTTTCAAAATTTATAGATAAATAAAAAATTAAAATTATCACATATATTGTGTGGTGTATAAAATAAATTGTAATAATCCTTTCTAATATTACTTAAGCCATAATATCCGAAGTTGGACCGTTCCTTTATTCTTCTGTAGCCTCCTACATTCTTGCATATCTGCTGTCATATTCGCATCTCACAGTCATAGTAGACAGTAGGCTATAATATTATACCTTTTTTTGCGTTGTCTGAGACTTGTCTCAGAGGATAAGACTCAGGCTGATCTGGGGCAAGCACCCTTCCGCCGATTGGAGATTTAGAGGAGTCGCACGCCAGCGCAGCGCGGACCGGTGGCGAAGTAGGTGGAGGCATTCAGGATAGAGTGTAGTGTATGGATGTGTATTTGTGTGTTTACGTAGTGTGCAGAGCCAAATGGGTGATGGTAGAGCCATAATAAAAGTATAAGTCAAACGACAGCCAAGACGAGGTCGAGTAACGCAGGACGTCAAAGCTGGAGGGAGGTGTCAGAGAGGCGTCAAGGTAAGGCGGGGAGGCACAAAGGAGAGGGATAAAGACCGGATAGGTAGATAGGAAAATTTAAGATGTTAAGTTATCAAGAAGGAAGCCAGGTGTAGTAAGTATGACGAAGAGACTTAATTATTTCTATTTCTCCGTTGGCGGGGGTTTCTGGGAGGAGGTCCATCGGGAATGGTGAGGAGACGGTTTATGACAAAGGAAGGTCTGCGGTAGTTACAGGTAGTATTAATATTATACAATACCTCCTTCACATTTAAGTTGAGGAATTCCAATCAGCCTTCCGTTGCGTTACTTCTCTCTTGAGCCCTTGATATAATTCGTTGCCTGCTCTTTATTGCAGCTGTAATATCTCCTTCGTTTTATAATTCGTAACGTTAAATATTCTTCCTCACCCTGGAATTTTCCATTCTCTTTTACTAATTTCTTTTCACTTCATAAGACTTTTCTATACAAAAGCAAGTATATAAAAAAGTTATAAGGTCGGGGATTAGCAACCAAACGGCATTGTTTAAAAACATTTATCTACAAGTTTCTTTTCTATAGTTCATCGTACACACCCTTGCGAGATAAAAATAACTACACGGTAGTTTCTTTCGCAATTTTTCGCATTATTTTGAGACAATCGACTGGTGATTTAGAGATAAATACTTAATATTAATGGGGTCTCATACATTTTATATTATATCTGTTTTCTATCCTACTGATAGAATTAGAAAAACGGTAGCTATCTCTCTTTTCCTTTTAAAAGCACAATACATATTAATTTACCAAGTAGCAATTTCCTTCTTCATTTAAAATTTCTATCAAATCTACTGTATATTGGACAAAACAGAAGGGGAAACATACGTGCTTACAAGGTAGTGTAAACATCCTGTAATGCTGTCAAATCAAAATACAAAGGAAGGGGAAGTGAATACTGTAATGAGTAGCCCCTACATTCATATTTATGCAGGTGTAGGTGATGATTAAGGCCCGGATTTTTATGTAATTACATATTTGAATGCTGAGTGCACATTTACACGGAAAAGGCAGATATCGGCGAATCATACCAATAGGTGTCTTATCCGCGAGTTTAATTTTACATATTTTTACATATTTTGTTCATATTACATATTTCACTCCATCTTACATATTTCTACATATTTTAGCTATTTTACTATACTTTACTTCAATTTGAAAATTGAAATGGCAAAAAATAGTTAGGCCTATAACAACATTACTCAGATGCGCAAATGTGCAATTAATCAGAATCAGGTCCAATTAAATTTATTACAAGAAAAGGCAAAATATTGCATCTGTTGCAATTGCACACATAGATTCTACTTTCAAGAAGTAAAATTTTTTACGAGCTCAAGCGACAAGTAAGGCATTTTGCACGGGATGTTAATGAGAATGGTATGCGCGGCCGCACTCCTTATTTACGTTTCGTTCGCACGTTCAGCAGGCTCGATGGGGAAAGAACGTGCTGTCCGCGGTAAATAAATACTCTTCGCAGATCTTGCAATTCTCGCAACGGATTCCATCTACCTAAACAAACAAATATCTATATAACTCTATGCTATTGTAGGGCACAATGTGATTTTTGACGCCAGTATTATCGACGCTCTCGGAGTGTAAGCCTACACGTAAATAACAATCTGGTGTGCAGTGTGGTGTGTTGATGTTATTGTCAAGTCAGTGTTTTGTCTTTCGCCTACACTTCTGCGCTTGCTTATTTCTTGCCTTGGCGGATTCTCGTTGTTGGACAAAAGACGTCTTAAATAATATAGTGTGCGGTATTGTTCAACGCAAGTTCTTAAGAGTTTTAAATACAAATATCCTTGTTTTATCATGGAACCGACCGCATCATCTTTGTCATCTAAGTTAAAATCATGGGTACAGATTGACAGTGCTTTTACAACTGACGATAAAGCTGTATTTTGCCAAGTTTGTTATGGCCAAATGGTGTTAAAGAAGAGAAGGTACTGCTGTTGTATACAGATGCAGCAGCATACATGTTAAAAGCAGGTAATTCTCTAAATGTGTTTTACCCCAACCTACTACATGTTACATGCCTGGCTCATGGATTGCATCGAGTAGCTGAAACTGTCAGAGACCTTTTCCCCGAAGTAAATACATTAATATCAGCAACAAAAAAGGTGTTCTTGAAAGCTCCTTACCGTATCCAGTGCTACAAACAAAGGCTACCTGACACACCTCTGCCTCCAGAACCCGTAATTACAAGATGGGGAACCTGGATCGAAGCCGTAAATTTCTACAGTGACAACTTTGAAGCTGTGAAGTATGTGGTGGAAACATTATCTCCCGATACTGCAGTGTCAGCGAGCGAATCCTTGTCTGCATTCAACAACTCTAAGGTGATATGTTCAGTTTCGTACATCAAAACGCATTTCAGTTGTATCAAGAAACTGGAGACTGCAGGTCTGACTCTCCAAGAGGCCATAGGAATAGTTGAAGAAGCAGTTAACAAGTTAAATGCTGTGCAGGGTGAAGTCGGTGACAAAGTTTCTACTAAATTAAATGCTGTGCTGAATAGAAACCCTGGTTACTCAACTTTACATACCATTTATCGCATATGTAACGGCGAAACTGTAGAATCGATTGAGAATATTCTTCCAAGTACGATTCCTCTATATAAACATGCGCCGGTGACGACATGTGATGTCGAGAGATCCTTTTCTATATATAAAAACATACTCTCAGACCGAAGACAGTCCATGTCAACAGACAATATAGAAAAGTATTTAATAATTAATTGTGCAACTAAACAGTGGAAAAAAAAACTTACATGGACACTTTATTCTTATGCAGAGTTATAGTAGACTTTTATATATATATATATATACAATATAGATTTTTAAGTCAAAAATCTACCTTTAATTTTATAGTAATTTCAACTCTCCTAGTAAAATACTTTGTTAAATAGTTAATAATTCTCAATTTTTTACTTTATACTCATGTCCTATACTACAGAAATCCATAGGTAAAATACTTTGTTGTTGTTAATTTTATAATATCAAGGTTTCTTTTTTAATACCGTTTTCTAAAATATGTTTTCATAAATTTTCTAAAGTACAATAAACAATTGAAAAGTAATTCATTTCCTATGCATGCTGTCTTATTGTAAACTCTTCAACAAAGAGTTGAACTTTCAGATACTGTGTATTCTGAGGGTTAACTTATTTTCTGTAACAGAAGTGGTAATCTAACTGGTGATTAGTGTCAGCCCCGAAGTTGATTAGTATTTTATGGATTACATTGACTTTGCTCAAAATATATTTGCATGTTTTGAAAGTGATTTTAAAAAGTTTAAAATGAAGCACCTATTATTTTCAAAACCTTTCAAAGAGGGCACTGTTATGTTCTCGTAAAATGTAAATTATATTGTTGATGTGAAAGTATTTTAATACTACATATTTCTTAAATATTACATATTTAGCTACATATTTTCCTTATTTTTCCTACATATTTATGTACATAAAGGGAGACTGTGCGCTGCGCCGTACGCTAGACAGAGAGGGTATAATAGCAACTATCTCGCTCTACTTTCGTCAGTGAAACACGCGGCGGATGAGTAAATTTTAGTCGATTCATTTTTGCAGTTCAACCTGCGATAACTTCAAAACCAATAAATATACAGCAATTCTGAAAACTGCATTGTGTTCAGTAATTAAATCTCTATAAGTAGCCAAAATCTCAAGTAATATAATTAACAATTACAGAAGATACACAGAAGAAGAACGTGTTTTTTTAGACGTTTCTATTGGTTTAGCATTTGCATTTGTACACTGTACTCTTTAAAATACAAAAAGGAAATTGGTTAAAAAGTTTTACTTACAGTACGCCTACATCCGTTTTTGAAAAAGTTTGTGATTCGGCTGCTTCTTCAATCCACACGTTTTTTGGAAGCCATGAAGCCAAAGTGAGTCGACCTAACGCCGCTGCCCCAGACTCAGTTGCCCCAAATAAAGTATTTCAATTGTAAAAACTTAAATATTCAAAAATAGTGAACCATATCGCAGAATGACGTAAGTGTAGTGAAGAATAAGTCGTGATCAGCCAAAACATCAAGAGTAGTATCTTTACATCCCTAACCATTTCGCTAACCAAAATTGCAAAAATTAGTTTGGAGATACGTCCGGATATGGGAGGTTCCGGATATCACAGGTCCGGATGTGACAGGTTGTACTGTATTTACCTTATAACAATTCCCCCTAAATAAAAGGGAAATCCCCAAATTCATATTTCGAAGCCACCTGTTGTAGATAAAACGGTATTTATCTTGGATACATACGTTTAATCTCATACAAACGTTTTTATGTGTGTTCCCATCAGCACCGACACACCTGTACAGGCTTCTCCATATTTTTCTACACCTGTCCAAATATGACTATACTGATTACAATAGTAATTTCTTCTACGGTTTGTTTATGACCATAAGATATGTCTTTATAGTTCCTTTTAAATACCATTATTTTCTGCTCATTCGTACAAAACTTTTAATTGTTGAATGTGCCAATTCTGATAATCTTTGCCAAACCCAAATTTTAATGTTATACGGCGTCACCTTATTATGTAGCAAACAAAATTAGAACAAATCACTGTTATTTTAGCAGTAGCTTTTTTAAGGAGCCCAGAGTAGGCCTATACCTACCCGACACGCACACATTTGAAGGATCAGTATTTTGTCTTGGAGTTCACTCTCCCAGCTGAGATACCCATGTTTTTAGGGACCAGGAACTCGCATTTGAACTTCTATCATCAGCTACATAATGTAAATCCTAGATAAATGTACAAGCCTATGCTCTAAAAGCCTAAGCTATGATACCCACAATCATCTACGTTTTACTAAAATAATGGTTGCAAGTTAAATTTTTTGATTCATGTTGATGCTTTTGTCTCGAAGAAACCAGGTAAATTAATCTGCTTTTCGTATCCGGCCTACGATGGTGTGCTCCCACTTACGAACAGTGGCACTTGCAACTCGTTTCACTTGCGAACACTCAAGTAGATAAGACACGTAATTAATTTTTGATACGTGAGAGTACCTCCCACTTGCGAACACACAAACAACGATGTATGTACATCCACCCTGTATTGTGTTTATGTTTTTATAATTCGTTAAATGTATTTTTTGTTACCAACTACGTTTACCAAGTTACAATTTTTATAAAACTCACACACACACACACACACTTGCATAGCCGCTCCCTCACTCTCTCTCTCTCTCTCTCTCTCTCTCTCTCTCTCTCTCTCTCTCTCTCTCTCTCTCTCTCTCTCTCTCTCTCTCTCTCTAAATTAAAAAGGAAGGTTATTTTTTATTTATTTTTATTAGTCAACTTGTAGAACGGACGACGTGATCTTGAGAAACATCCCAACTTCAGAATCTTTTTCATATCTTTTAGTTTATCCAATTCAGTATACTTTTTCGTCCTTTTCATAGCTTAAAAATTTCACTCCATCGTTACATCGTGTTCTGAATACATTTCTCTGCCTCAGATTATAAACATTTGATAATGTTTTTTATTCTTGGATGTGGTCTTCCAACGTGGCTGTTTAGTTTCTGATGCGTGCTTGTACGGTATTATTCATTGTATGACGTCGGAAGTAGCAGTTCCGTAACTCCTGTGGCACTAATCATTGTCTAGCTATTGTTCTACGAAACAATTAAAGAATTAATCGAGTTTCTCTTCCTCTGGAACTTGACCATGGATATACTACCAGCCACATTCTACATCTTTTCGAAGGAAAGCAAGTGTAGCACACATTAGGATTTTTGTGCTCCCTAAGTCATTTGAATGTGTATACTCGTGCAAAGTGACTACTGCAGCTTTTGAATTTTCCATTCATGAAAAATTACTTTTAATCTTTCAAACTCTCTTTTCTATTGATTTAACCAAAAATCGGGAGCTTAGCTTGCACAACGTCTTCGCCCGGACGGAAACTACTCTCGTCAATTTTCAAACCGGGACAATTGACAAACTGGCCGGGACCCCGGGATCAGGTCGTCAAACCGGGACAATCCCGGTCAAACCGGGACGTATGGTAAGCCTATTTATACATGTATTTATCGGTTTTCAATATTGATGTGAGCATTGTACTGTAGAATTAGGAAGCGATTGTATTGAACGAATCACGATTATCAAATGATATACGGTATTCCTTTTAGTTCAACAATTCCGTCATCTCGTCTCCGGTACTTTGGAAAACCATTGTTATTTTCAATAGTTTAACGTAAAATGTTGCTCGGTTATTATGTGTACATATTCCATCAATCATGCAAGGAACATTAGGATTACGAGCTCTACAAGATCCATGTATCATTCGAGATAACAATTTTATGAATCCTTGGAAAAGTGATACGGCACAAAACTTAGGATAAGCAAGAGGTAGTGTATTAACTTTTTAAATTGTATATTATTATTATTTTTATTATGTTTTTACTATAAAATATTCATATTATTTTAATATGATTTTCTGGAACACGTTTGGTGGAAACGTAAAACCGGCCAGCTGATAAATAAGAGGTTGCGAGTTCAGACGTAGATGTGTATATATGTGTCAGCCAAAACAGTGTTTTGTAAACGTACACGTCTGTCATTACAACATTAAGAATGTTATTTGACCTTGAGTAGGTACTCATGTTGACGGGAATGAGAAATCTTGTGGTGTTAGCGCTGAATAGACACAACACGGGGGGGGGCCATTCCGGCTTCCCGCGCTAACCTAGCGATCAGCTGTTTTTGCCGCGTGACGTCCGACTGGTGGAAGAAATACGCGCGAGTCTTGATTTACCATGCAATCTTACCTGAGACAATGTCCTACTTAGCATCTCTCTGCTGTTTACACGAAATATTAACAATAATTGTAATGAGCTATTCATATAGAAAAAGGATTAAACAACAAGATTAAATGGTTTGCGGCAAAAAATAATGGTAAAATCTATTTCTACATTTAATAGAAAAGTAAGCAAGTCTGTCCACATATAACATTGACAAAATGGCACAAGATGTAAAATTAAGTCGGAATTTTTTATTATTCGTTAATTTTATATTAATAGAATTATTTCGATTGTTATTAATTTACTTAGAAACCTCAGATGATACTGATATTTTTCAGTGAAACGTGCGTCAGGTGTTAAAAAGAATATACGAAATTATACTACTTGCAGAAGAAACAAATTGAAAACATCACAAATTTTATATATATATATAATATGCCTGCGTGGGTGGGTGCGCGTACGTGCACACGCGTGCGCGCATGAGTGCGTGTATAAACATTTCTATGTAGTATAATATATTTGAAACAAGCTTCCAATTATTATAATTATAATCAATATCATAATCATTTTCTTTATCTACATTTTCTACATTCTACATTATCTACATTGAAATTTTTTGACATTTAAAAGATACATTAAATATACTGTATTGAAAGGGACACTGTGCGCTGCGCCGTACGCTAGACAGAAAGGGTATAATAAGCAACTATCTCGCTCTAACTTCGTCGTCAAACACGCGGCCGCATGAGTAAGTTTTATTCAATCCATTTTTGCAGTTCAACCTGCGATAACTTCAAAACCAATAAATATACAGCATTTCTGAAAACTGCATTGTGTTCAGTAATTAAATCTCTATAAGTAGCCAAAATCTCAATTAATATAATTAACAATTACAGAAGATACACAGAAGAAGAACGTGTTTTTTTAGACGTTTCTATTGGTTTAGCATTTGCATTTGTACACTGTACTCTTTAAAATACAAAAAGTAAAATTGGTTAAAAAGTTTTACTTACAGTACGCCTACATCAGTTTTTGAAAAAGTTTGTGATTCGGCTGCTTCATACAATGCACACGTTTTTTGGAAGCCATGAAGCCAAAGTGAGTCGACCTAACGCCGCTGCCCCAAATAAAGTATTTCAATTGTAAAAACTTAAATATTCAAAAATAGTGAACCATATCGCAGAATGACGTAAGTGTAGTGAAGAAAAAGGGGTGATCAGCCAAAACATCAAGAGTAGTATCTTTACATCCCTAACCATTCGCTAACCAAAATTGCAAAAATTAGTTTGGAGATACGTCCGGATATGGGAGGTTCCGGATATCACAGGTCAAGATGTGACAGGTTGTACTGTACTTTTTAACTACATATTATACTAATGTACAATGAAGATATACTTATTATATCTTTATTTAGTATATAGTTATTTACGTGTCAAGAAAAGAACGTGTGAATAAAGTGATCACAACATTTTATACCTTATATGTTTTCTGTCATTGAATGATTAACCCACTTTTTAATAACAGCGTTGAAAAATAGTTGATTACGTCTTTCAAAGATTATTTTTACTACGGTACTGAAATTAAAAATAATTAAGATCGTATACAGGAATTAAACGTAGGCGACTGGAATAAACAGCCGAGACACAGCAGCTGCAGGAATTGCTTACGTTCAGTAGACTTGGCAACGTTGTGACCTTCGTGACTTTATATACATTTTGTGGCAACACTGTGCATATTTTTCATCACTAAAAGCTAAACCGATATCCGTGATAAAATAGTAATGCATTTTTTTAAACGTGTGAGTGGTTTGTAACGATAAAGTTAACAGGGTAATTATTATTCAACTTTTTTCAACAAACTATCTTGAAACGGATATATATTTTTACGGTTTTTTATGCTGATTACGAATATGTAAGAATAAAATGTCTAAGCTTACTCGTAACTTTTATATATGGGGTCTCAAAAAGATGAACTTCTCTGGTCAGAACTTGCGTGTTTAGCTAATGATGGATAAACGTGATTATATATATATATATATATATATATATATATATATATATACATAATATTTAATATTTATAATGAATTTACCTCAAGATATTTTTTCCTTATTAGGAACATGTTTCGGGAACCACTGTGTTCCCATCCTCAGCCTTCGTGATTTTGAGTCTGGTGAAGTACTTGTGTGTTGGCTGGTTCTTATTGTGGTTTCTTGTTGTCCTCTGGTACTTTAAATAGGTATTATTGTGTGTGATTGTGGTGTATGTATTAGTATTTTGTGTATTTTCGATGTTGAGTGCTTTGAAAATACAATATATTGAATAAATATATATTGCTTATCGTCTGCTTTTGTCGATTCCAATAGCTAACTGCGAATCTGAAAGATCATTTTTTGTATTAAAACGCATAAAAAATATGTTGATTTTAACAATGGGAGATTTGAACGTTAGCAAGGTTGATTATTGAAAGCGACATACTTGACTCGCTCGGTGTAGAAGAAATTATACAAGACTTCGTTAAGGCAAAATCAAGAAAATATGGATGGATTAGTATTTTCTAAGCTCAAGTACTAATATGCTCATTGTAATCACTATTTAGATAAATATTTGTTGCAATTTGAGAGTTTAATAAAATAATTGTTAACTTTCGAAACTTTGTATGCAATTTATAAGTGTAAATAATGGATAAAAGATTTAATTTTGAATCGGCGAGGGGAACACCAGTCTGATAGCAGCATAGGGCACCTCTCGCTTCTAATCCGACTCTCTGTGTGTGTGTGTGTGTGTGTGTGTGTGAGCGCATTATTATCTGTAATAATCTATATCTATATAAGCCAAATACCACTGACTGACTCACTGATCACGATATCTCTGAAACCACTGAATGGATATCAATGAAACTTTGAACATAGCTTCATCATAGGTCTTAGGTGCTCACTAAGAAACGGTTTTAAAAACTTTCACTCCTAAGGGGCAAAAAAAAAACCCATTTTATGTATGTATGTTCCACATCTCCTCCTAAACCGCTGGACCGATTTCAACCAAACTTGGCACAAATATTTTACGCAACGGCAGAACCAACATAGGATAGGTGTTTTCTTCGATGGGGTCCTTCGTGGGGTCCTTTGGGGTCTTCCACATCTCCTCCTAAACCACTGGACCGATTTCAACCAAACATGGCACAAATATTTTACGCAACGGGAGAACCAACATAGGACAAGTGTTTTTTCGATACGATCCTTTGGGGGGTCCTTTGGGGTCTTCCACATCTCCTTCTAAACCAATGGACCGATTTCAACCAAACTTGGCACAAATATTTTACGCAACGGGAGAACCAACATAGGACAGGTGTTTTTTTCGATACGATCCTCTGGAGGGTCCTTTGGGTCTTAAAAAACTATTAGATCTGGTTACTATGGCAACCCAATAGAATAGATTCTGGTTACCATAGCATCGGTGGAAGTCTCCCGCGTAGGAAATAGCGCGGGAGTCGTCCGACGGGCCTTCCCTGGAGTTCATCAACGGAACCCGGGGAGTCTTAGGTCGGATCCCGCGAAAGACGGCGGGGCCAGAGTCCACGGTTCTTATAAATAAAGATATAGGTTATGATATCAAAGGTGGTGTATGCATCTTAAGAAACGTCTTAATAGTGTGTGAATTCAGAGTTGTTTCAGTTTAAATTTGAAAGTGGATATGTTAAGATCGAAGTAAGTTATAAGCGAGTATAAAAAACAAAGTTTTGATAGCGAATGTATTCAGATCATAGTGTTCAGACAATATAAATGCACTTGCTTCAGTTGAATTTAAAAATTGATAAGCTGAAATCTATAGAGGTATTGTATTGTTAGAATAAGTTTAGGAGACACTAATTAAACAAATGCTTTATTTCAACATTAACACAATGAATTATTAAACGACAGTTAAATACGCAGCGCGTGCAAGTACTGTACACATTTTATTGAAAACTAATTTAGCTCTTCGCCCTCTCCCAGAGTTAGAAATCGAGCAGGAGCATCACGCGCAACAGACTTCTTCTCCAGATATAAGAATACAGTTTATGACATGTTCTTAAACAGGTGCGCTACAGAGTATTCCTCCAGTGAGAATGCGAACGTAACAATATAAGGAAGATTATACAATATACAAGTAATATAACGTTAGAACAAGATTAGGTGCCTATGAGCCTATGAATAAATTATGAACCCGAGCAACGCTGGGTAAATCGACTAGATATAGATATCTATATAAGCCAAATACCACTGACTGACTCACTGATCACGATATCTCTGAAACCACTGAATGGATATCAATGAAACTTTGAACTTCATCATAGGTCTTAGGTGCTCACTAAGAAACGGTTTTAAAAACTTTACTCCTAAGGGGCAAAAAACCAAATACTGAAATTTATAGCGGGAATTGCATACTTGGTAAATGAAGTGGTTGACATCTCAGTTTACTGGAAACCCCGAATACATTTAGTCCTGAGTTTTTAATCATTGTTTTAAATTGAAAAAAAAACTTCGTTGTTTGCAGGTTCTTATAGTCGAGAAAATTTCGAAGTTCAATTAATTAATAAATGTATGTCCTTTTTTTCTCGGAAACGGCTCTAACGATTTTCTCGAAATAAATAATAAATAGCTGTTGCTATGAATGTAAATAAACAAACTAAGAGTTGAGAATTTGTACAATCTATCTAATCCTATACTACTAAGCGAGCAATAATTGTACAATTACATACAACGTGAAACTCCGTAGCGAAGCACGGGTATTTTGCTAGTTTGTAATAATTGTTTGCAATACATGTAGCAATAAATGCAAAAAAAAGATATTTTCTTAAAGGAAGTATACGTAGTTGAATGACCAGGAACTATCATCGTCATCAGACAAAAAATCTATTAAGTGTATATAGTTAGCAATTTAACTCATTAATGACGAACGATGACCCAATAACGACGGAACAAAATTCCAAACTAGGTGGTGGGACGGTTTAGTCTGATTTAAATTCGTATGGAGAGAACTGTATACACTACGTTCTTTTGTGTCACGACTAATCCTGTTGCGAAACTTTAAGAAATAAAATTATAAATAATTCTATCACGACGTTGATGTGAGCTTATTTTTAGCAGAGCTGACTGTGCCCATGGTGAACAACAATATCCCTTGGTCTATTATCTTCATACCACAGTTACTCCGTCCTAGAAGTATATTGTGACCCTTATTTGTTCATGTGTGATTTGAAACGACGCGGATGTCAGGTGAGCCGAAGACTGGAGAGTTGTCGTTAACGCTACTAAGAGCGCAGCGGTATTATTCTCGCGAAGCCGTAAGCGGTAAACGGCGCAGTAGACCCCGTCGTGTTGCTCTGGACCAACAGCGTCAAGTACGCTTACTTGAGTCTGCAGACTGACAGCGTGAAGCCACTCGGGCATTTTCGGCTACATTCGTTCTCATCTATGCCCGCCTATATTCTGTTAGATGTGAGTTTGGTA
The DNA here is from genome assembly GCA_034769895.1 of Magicicada septendecula. NCBI lineage: Eukaryota > Metazoa > Arthropoda > Insecta > Hemiptera > Cicadidae > Magicicada > Magicicada septendecula. The sequence continues at coordinate 105,182,888 of CM068369.1, read as the reverse complement.
AACGTTTGGTTAAAGTTTGTTTATTTATTTTAGCACAGTAATTTTATTAAGTTCACGGCTTCAAATACGTAAACTCAAGAGTAAATTTTTCGTGTATTCAAGTGTCTAACCTACCTATACAAACATGTCCTGTAAGCATTTCGATGTTTCATTTTAAAGTTTTGTCATTTTATTTTTAGTGTAACAGTTTTTATTAGGTACACGCGCTGTAAGTGTTCGATGTGAAAATGTGAAGTTCATGTAACATTTCGAAGGAGTCTTGTCAATTTAAGGGGGGGTGGGAACCGTATATGTTAAAACGCCATTTTCTCAGCATCTATTATGTGCTACAGACTTGAAATTTGTACATGTTAATCATCACACTTTCAGATTGTTATGCCACTAGAATAATAAATTTATAAATTTACAAAATTTATAATTTTCTAAATTTTTTAAATAAAACCCTTTTTTATTTCGGTCAATTTTTAAAACATTTTTATAATTCTAGCAGACAAATGTTATTAGTAGAATAACTGTACAAATTTGAACTTCCTATGTTATAAAGGTAATTATATAATTCTCGAAGATAAATAATAAACACAATTGAAAATAAATTCATATCATACCATTTCTTACATACCTATTATTATCGTTATTACCCTGAATCGTATATTTTGTTTCAGCGTTTATCACTCCAGAAACAAAAATAATTGATTAAATTGACTCCAGATAAATACGAAACCAACCTGCGAAGTTAGTGCACAGGTAAAGAGGAGTTTTACCGCAAGCAACTGATACAGCAATATATATCAAAACCAACATTGTGAGTACAAAAAACTGAACTTAAAAACCGGCAAAACGGTATAAAATAAGTTTTCTTAATAATAAGAAATGTAATTTCATAGTAATGTATTTCATATACTAATGCGACGATTTAGTCAAAAGGTTCATACTTATCTGGGGAGCCAGTGAAATTGTGTTTGTTTCTGGAGGAAACAAAGGTTAAAACAAACACTACAATTCAGGGTAATAAATGGAGTACAACGATATGGTTAAATTAATTCTGTATTATGTTTTAATATTTAACTGTGACCACAATCAATATTCATTTTAATATTCAATTCATCCGCTATGCACACGGGAAAACCCCGATTTGGATGAAAATACGTGGATTTCATTATACACGTAAGTGTGGAGTGTGGGTTGACGAGAGAGAAGACAAATAGCGGCGGACTAGCGCGGCGGACGAACGGTAACGAAGTTGCCCGAGTGGCTTCACGCTGTCAGTCTGCAGACTCAAGTGTCAAGTACCTCGGGTTTCGTGTAGACTCCCTACTCACCTGGCGAACCCACGCGCCTCGGCGCAACTCAGTGGAAGGTCAAGGAGCAGAACTTCCCCTTTCGCACAAGAACGCCATATGATTCATCAAAATTATACATTTACATATCGTTTCAGTTATTCTCTTTACTGTAGATTCCTTTTACAGGACTATGCCTATACGCGGTTGTAATACGAGAATTTCTTATTATAAATCTTATAAAATGAATTAGGATGACTTACTTTCCTTTAGGAGTTAGCACTGTGAATATTTTAGTATTTTATAGGAGACTTTTTAATAAATTTATTTTTTTTAAAGGCATCGTTGTTTTGAAATCTCAAGTTCCTTGTCCCCAACAAAGTGCGTTATCTGGGCCTCCAGATTTCTAAACAAATCTGGGCCTCCATTTTACGTTGCGTTCAATACTATCACAGGCTCAACGTACAAGGAAACACGGTTCTCCTTTTGCACATTTGTTTCTCCATTTCGTGTCATTCGACAACCATATTTCAATATTATTTATTGTTTTTATTCGGAGCAAATGGACAGTTTATTCACACTTATCTTGTTGTCAATAAATCATCGTTTAATGCTCCCCTTCTGCGGTAATATATCTATTGCACAAGTCCGTAACAACGCCATAACTCACAAGCGGTACATCGTATGTTTATCAAAAGGTCCACTGTATGAGGAGACTACATTTACGGATTCCTATAAAAAACAGCACAATCGAATATTCAAAGCAGTTTTTGTCAGCTATTATACGATTTAACAATACGTAGCCCAATTCGTGAGCACAAAGAACTTTATAGACACTGACACACTTGATTAATCCTATTTTGTATGTTACTCATTTAATTCAATAAATTCTGATAGCCTACTTGCTTGAATTATCTTATAAATACGTATTTAATAACAAGAAATTTAATAATACTTACAGTACATAAAACACAAGTGCAGTGGTTATTAGCAATTATATAAAAGAGGAAAGTAAATAACTCATCAAAACCGGTGAATTTATGTTAAAGGCATTCTGGGACATACGTTTTCCGGGCTTTGGAGAAGTGGTCCAAGTTGACATTCTACAAACGACTGCATAGGTCTTTTATCGAGAATTTAGTAATAAACCATATCTGCTCATAAGTAAAAATAAAAATAAAGTATAGTTGTATTAGTAATAGTAACAGTAGTAGTAGTAGTAGTAGTAGTAGTAGTAGTAGTAGTAGTAGTAGTAGTAGTAGTACTAGTAGCAACAGCAGCAGTAGAAGTAGGAGTATACACTCTGTGAATTTTGTAATTGTATAAAATGGTATGCTGAAAGATTAACTTAATTAGACGGAGATCAGAAGTTCAGAACGATACAATATGCGAGAACTATAGACCGTAGAAAACTGTAGACTCTAAAGAAAGAAGCTGTTCCTACTTACGTTATAAAATATGTAAATATTTGTTACCGTTATGCTATATCGATATTCGGTAGGCCTATAAAGTTCGCGACATATTACTGCTCGGAATATGGGAACACTTAATGAGATTGTAGTTGGTAACTGAAGCGGGTAAAAGTCTTGAAAACATTTATATCTGAGTTCGAGCAGTCTTTTTCATATCGATTTCTTTACCGATGCAGTCTTATTCTCATCGGAAATCAGAGACAATACAAGAAAATATTCTGTAACCTATGTAGTTCCAATATGCTATAATTCAAATTTGTGTACTACAATTGTTTTTAAATCGCTATATAGAATTATGTATGCTCTAACAATGGCTGGGAGTACTAAACGTTAATTTAGTTTTTAATTTCAGAATAAAATTTAGATATTTAGAATTTATTGAATAATTAAACAATAGAAACCACAATAAAAATATATTAAATAAATGATAAGCTATTTTGAAAACGTACACGTTTATACTCATCATAACATATAATATTCAAGTAGCCAACCTCCAGGACCCACAGGCAAACTCATACACCACATCAGTTAACTGTACGTATAATGTGCACATTATGATATATTATAACGCGTATTCATGAACAAATGGGAGTTTTTCCGTGGCGATCACAGTTGGGTTTTCAATACCTCTTCTGTCGTCACACAAATTGGTACTTCATTTGGCTGTTGTTTTCCGTTTCCGCATTCGATACCAAGGGTTTCCGTAAGCCTACATCAACCTTTCCCAACACTTTTATGGGGCTTCCATTTGCAGTCTGTGTGGTAAAAGAAATCTATTGAAACTAGAGGTGGCTGACTATATCAGGGCGCACAATGAACATGGGACGCCCGTATCAAATGTAATGCGGCCGGTTTGATTTTGATGAATCCTTTGAGAATAAGGTTACCTGCGGCCTTACGAATCGTGGAGACTGTGTGCTGTTCTGGATGTTTACATCTCCAGTTGATGGTTCACGTCCTTCTCTCTGTACTTTATTTTCCCAACAATCTGACTGAAGATGACCACGTTTCCCATATCTGTAGCATTTAGGCCTTTCGTTCCCATGGTTCAGAAAATCGTTGTAGTACTGTAGACTTCTTAAATTGTTTCTTCCAGATAATATCTTTATTCTGTCCGTTGTGACGATAATGTGATATTGGAACTGTTTGATTATAACGTCACGGCATAGCCTACTTATATCAATGGAGGTCGCTGACTTTGTAGCTTCAAACTACAAAGAGTAAGCATGAGTGTCTGAGCTATTATGAAGCCGTGCCATTCTTAACACTTGTTGTAATTCACTTTTTCCGATCCCATTAATAAACGTAAAGAGAGCAATCCGCTTCCAGAAGACCTCCAATTGCTTCAGGACAAGCTGCTCTCGTAAATCGGTCTATACTTGTTTCAGAAATTCCTGGAGGTTCTACCCAGAACGTTGTTGCCTCGCTTTTAATTGCCTACGGTACACTTTGCACATATACTGGTCACTGTACTGTAATACCAGACCTTTTGTTAATTCCGACTGTAACAGATCTGAGGCAGGTCCTTTTAAAAGCGATAATAAGTGATAAGCCTTTCTCTTCTTCTGACCATTTATTTAGGCTAGCAACAGCTTCAAATTGGCAAAGATAAATCGGCCAGTGAGTGCTTCCACCAAACTTTGGGACCTTGGCGTGAACTGGCCCCACTACAGGTAATGATGCTTTTTCATTGTTCTTATATTTCGAATCTTCTTCAGGATTTATTAATGGTCTTGCCATGTCAGATATTTCTTTCATTTAAAAGTTTGACTAATATTGTTATGGTTGTTTTATTAGGCCGTTTGTAAAAATTCGAATGCTCCAAAATATCATATTTGTTTTCGTAGTTGAGAGAGGTTTTTGTATATCAGATACTCTGTTAACTTGTTTGTTTAACTCACCTCTTAGCAAACCGAATTTTACAGTGGTATCCTCTTGTATGAACGCCTTAACGCCTTCTGCTTCACTCTTAAAGCCTTCTCTTCGTCGGCCTTTTAATTCCTATAAGAATGCTTTCCATTATTCCTATGCTTCTTTGACGTCGTTCTTCTGTTTTCAGTAGCAGCGTTTGAAAAGCGTTGTTATAAATAAAAATGTAACATATTTTCGTGAATCGCCAAACACTACACCGCTGTATACGCAGCTACTGACTGAACGATCACAGCCACTACCGTCGCTTGTAAATGTCGTTACAGTGGCTAATTACAATAATGCTCGTCCTCACGGGATCTTACGACCAGAACAATTCCTCGTGTTACTGATGTTTTAGTATTAATAAGTAGATTATTATTAACCGAAGCCAATACAACATAAAATTGTAGTCATTAATCAGTTTCTAAACATCTGATGGAACGCTGCGTATTTCGTATTACGTAGATTTACTATATTCTCTCTGTTGCATACACCGAAGTCAACCAGACTTGAGTATCCCTTTTGATTTACTATTTCTAGTACACTAATTTAGATATATTTCTATTACACAGAGAAAGGTGCATGTCTTAAGTAGTACGATGTTATTAATACATTTTAAAACGTTTGGTATTTAATGAACTGAACTTTTTCAAATTTATTATAAATTTATAATTTAGAAAACTTATTTATAAATAACTTCTATTTTCATCATAACTGTCTCAAGTTATTATAGAATACTTTGCACATTGAATAAAAAGTTTTAAAACAAAGTGTTTAAAAAATATATAATATTGACTATTACATTAATATTTGCAATACACAAAATTACATTGTCTTTGCGAAACTTAAAGCGTTGAAGACTGGCTGTGGAAATGATTAAAATTCTGATTTTGTAAACCAGGCCAAAATTTAGAATCTTTAATATTAAAATTAAAACTTCTTTCTTTGTGATGTAAGAGTTCTGTTGTCCACCCTTGTAACTGTGATGTCGTATAAAGTGCTCAATATTGTTTCAACTTTTTCTTAAAACTAGGAAAATTTCGCAAAAATATGTATTACTTTATCACTGTTATTCAAATTTAATTTCTAACATACATACTTGTTTAAGCTAATTTATTTAATTTTCCCAGCACCTCTATGTTTTTTGTATTTTTCTTGTGAGTTGTTAGACATTCAATTACTGATGTTTTAAGTACCACTCCATTGCTTTAGAACAAGGGGGTCGCCTATAAATCCTGTATTTATTTTTATTAACGTTGAACCTAAAAACCGTAATTAAAACTGTAATTATTCGCTGACGACACAGCCATCTTTTCAATTAATGAAGATCCTACAATCGCCTCATTCAATCTTCAAGAGTACCTCAGTCTCACTGGAGAGTGGCTACGAAAATCAAGGCCAGCGAATCCAATTCGTCACACATTACATTCACCTTACGGAGAGGCAACTGTCCCATAGTTCATCTCAACCACGTCGAAATACCACAAAAAACAGTAGTCAAGTACCTAGGCCTTTTTTTTAGTAACTAAACTGACCTGGAAACACCACACAAAACCGAAAAGAAAACAACTAGATTTAAGATTTAAGGAAATTAACTGGCTCATAGGCAGTCATTCTAATTTATTTTTAGTCAACAAACGTCTACACTATAAAATTGTGCTTAAACCCATGTGGACTTAACGGAATAGAGCTTAACCCAAATCTAACATAGCGATTATACAGCGATGCCAATGAAGGATCCAACGAGCCATCGCTGACGCCCCATGGTATGTGTCCAACTACACTTTGCACACAGACTTCCATATTCCGTACGTCCGCGAAGTCATTCATGAAAGTGGGACTAGACACCATACAAGACTTTACGACCATCGTACCCGCTGATCAGCCTGCAATCGACAGAAGATTGAGAAGATTTTGGCCATACGACCTTTACGAACCGTGAGGTGACATCGCTGGATGGAACACCTCTTCACGCCATCGAGTTGTACATGTCTTATGTGAGTACACTAATCAGCAGATTAGCTTAAAGAATGTATTTTCCTGATTTCTAATAGATAAATAAATGAAAACTTTACTTACCCTTCAATGGGACCTTAAAATGATTCTTGGTAAGTTTCATAGAGAATAAAAGCGCAAAGTTAGGGTGGGATATTTTCGGGTTTCACCAACGAACCATGATTGTACTTATAGCCTACATAGTAATACAAAAAGTAAACAGTACAATATAAACAGTCTTTTCGGCAACTCGACGTTGTTTTCCGAAACACATTACATACCGTTGTTTTGATTATCTTATTTGCAAACTGTCAAATGTGATGAATTAAATTGTCACTTTTCAAAAATAACTGTTTCATTAGTGAAAGTTAACATTAACATAGTCTGCATAACAATTGAAGATTTACGCAATCACAAATGTTCTTTTGTTTTGTAAAATCACTAGCTGATACCCGCGGCTTCGTACGCGAGTATTTGACTTTTAATAAGTATTTTAATATAATTGGCTATGTCTATATGGCGTTCTGTCAGCTCGTATAACAATTTTGTAGTTATTAGTCAAATTCTCTCCAAAGCTGTTTTCAGCACTTGTACTATTTGTCTCTTGCACTAAAATATGTTATTATGTTGGTGCAACAGCCTTTGGAGATTTAAAAGTACCCATTTATAAAGCCTTTGGAGATATTTACAAAGTAGGCCTAGCTGTTAAATCAAAAACGCTAAATTCTCTACTTTAAGTGTTACTGTGTTAGAAGCACTGTATAACACACTAAACGTTATGTTTTCCTCAACCATGGCTTTTATTTATTTCAGCAGTACACTAAAAACCAAAAACCTTTGTCACCTAACCTCACAAATGAAAACAACACGTATTTTCGCTTTGCGTTAAGTAATAGGACAATTTACAATTAGTACACTTCTTCTTTTCCACATCGTAATATATCGATATAATCGCATATTATATAAAACATCGAAAATGTACTGCAGGAACGTATAAATGTACAGTTCCGATGCCGCTAAATAGCTTTTGTTTATTTACTTGTTACTATGGTAATTAATTCTGGTCTCCATGGTGTAGTTGACATCTTTAGCAGTAGAATTTAATATATTTCATTACTTATTCATTGCATCGTCAGAAATACGCAAAAACATAAATTTTATAATCGTTTAAGACAATTACAAAATACATAGACGTACCTGTATACAAAATTATAAAATGTATTGATACAATCGCATTTTAAAAATATAAAAAACTGCAGGAACGGATAAAGGTACAGTTCCGATGTCGATAAATATCATTTATTTATTTACTTGTTACTATGGTAATTAATTCTGGTCTCCATGGTGTTGTTGACATCTTCATACGCGTCAACGAAAAGACATGATTAAAAGGGCCTAAATTGTGCAAACGGGGCAATATATCAAATTCCAAGTTAGACAGTATTTTCCGCCTAGTGTCAATGGTTACCTGTGCAATATTTGGTGGAAATCGGTGTAACGGTGTGGATTTGTATTCAGTACCCATAAATCCTCAGACTTTGGGTTTCATATATATAGATTGACATCCTATTTGTTTTCAGTGTTCGTGTTCTCACACGACCATATTTCCATCTATTTTACATAAGTTATTTACAAATACCAGTATTATTGGGTACTGTCTATGGTTAAACTGCCTTAATGCTGACATGTGGAAGCGAGCGCGGCCGAGTTGGCATCAGACTGGGGACTACAGGTCGCAATACTGGAAACGAGATTGTTCCACTTTTGGGGACATATTCTATCTGCCCTGCTGTGAAGGTGGCTGTCGCGCGTGCGGCCGAAACGTCAGTAAGAAGACATATTAACCATAGACTACGGCCCGTATTGACATGACGATCATATTAGCATGAGCCTGGAAAGCCTGCGTAATTTAAAAGTATATAAAACTGATATATACGTAAGATATGAATGTAATTAGATATAAATAAGTAGATATAAGTGTTAACATGTAAGCTATTATTATAGGTAGGCGGTGAGAAGCAGAGATATTGAGGTTGAGCATGTTGTTGTGTTAAATTAAAGGTATCACGGTGTTAGTGTATTATTTGATATTAAAAACGTTATTTACAATGGTTTAACTGATTTTGTTAATTTTGTCTTTACATGTTACTGTTAATATATTTTTCAAATTTTAACAATTAAGCATATGCTTTATTTATGAGAATACGTATTTTCATGTCGAGATTTATTGTCAGGAACCAGGGCCGTGCGGTAGATTTTCTCAGTATGATGCAAGTCTTCGAAATCCCGCCCCTTAAATGTTTTTTCTTTAAAATAATCTTCGATTGTGATTAAAAAAAAACTGCACAAAATGTACGAATACTATTTTTATTTTGAAAATATAAACTACTTTAAAATAATGATATCAACTATCAACTACAACAATCTACTACAGTTTTACCTTCTAACTTTAACTTTAGCAAATTCGTTAATTAGGGGTGTGTCTAGAGTGGCAGCCAATGTAGATTCAATAGAAATTAATGACAGAAGTTTTGTTTGGCTTATTGAACTTCTTAAGTAGTCTTTTATTAATTTTAATTTGGAAAAACTTCTTTCTCCACTAGCTACAGAGACAGGGAGTGTTAATAAAATTCTCAGAGCTACAACAGTATTCGGATACAAAGTAATTAAGTTATTTTGGCAAAAATAATTTAAAACATCCAAAGGTTTCATAGAATATGGTAGCATTCGGGATACATCACTTAATTCTTCTTGAAGATCATTTGCATTTATATCTGATTCATTTTCGACCGAAAGTATTGACTGGAGACTGGAAAAATAATTTTCAAGCGTTTTGTCATCTATATCCTTGAGTTTTAAAATGTCATATAAAAACTGAAAATTTTTTCTATGGGTTTCCAGAAGCGTGAATCGTTCATTCAGAGAATTAAGGGTGATGTTCAGAATATAATTGAAAAAGTGTATTTTAAATTTATTCTCCTCTGTTATGGGTTCATCGACAGCTTCTTCATAGTCAAATTGACGCTTTTTCCTTCTGGCTCTAACTTCAGTTTCGGCAGGAAATTCTGTACTGCATTCAAGATTCTCTGCAATCTCATTAGCAGCAATTTTCATCTGATCATATCCAGATTGTCTATAACTTTTCACTTTTTCTATGGTTTCTGATAACATCCTTACACAATCTGACAAATTTATAGTTACAGATTGCAATAGCTTCGAGACTGAATTTATTTCAAATAAAATATCATGCCAAATAATTACACCCCATATAAACTTGTAATTTTTAATATCTTTTGCTAACCCTCTTGCTTTAACTTTAGTTTCTGCATCTCTGTTGTCGTCTTCTGTTATTTGGAATAATGCATCATAGATTTCGCAAAGTTGAAATCGTAAAGGTTTTAACGCATCTACTCTGCTTGACCAGCTAGTAGCACTCAATGGTTTTAGAGTTAATTGTGAAACATATTTTTTTAGCACTTCCCAACGCTTTGTAGAACTAGAAAAAAGTGTAAAGTTCTTGTACAATAGAAAAAAAGTTGTTGTTTCTGTAGAAGAAGACGCTGCATCATTCACAACTAGGTTTAAAGAATGACATGCGCAGGGCACATAAAACACCCTTGGATATTTTTCAAGTATTCTATTTTGTACACCCTTTCTTACTACTTTCATATTAGCTCCGTTGTCATAGCCTTGTCCTCTAAGCCACTTTAACTCAAAACCTAACTTTTCCGAATGTGTCAGAATAAGTTCTGTCAAACCCTCTCCGGTTGAATCACTAGCTTAAAAAAAAACCAATAAAGAAATCTTCAATTTCATATTTATTTGAATGGAGTTAAAAGCGACAACTCTTATTGTTAATGAGAGCTGTTCAATATGACTTACGTCTGGGGTACAATCGGCGATTATCGAAAAATATTTAGCGATTTTTGTTATTTCGACAATTTGGCTTAAAATTATATTTCCCATAAAATTTATCAATTCATCTTGTAAATTATTGCTTAGGTAAGTCACAGACCATTTATCAGACTCGCGTTGAACTCTTCTGATATGTTCTTCCATAACTGGATCAAACTCAGAAAGCAATTCTACCAACTTTAGGAAGTTTCCGTTATTAGGCTGAAACAAATCTTCAGTTGTTCCACGAAAAGCTAAGCATTGTGAGGCCAAAAGTCTAATTATTGACATCATTCTTTTCAGAACTCCTCTCCAATGCTGAATTTCTATATCCATAATTCGCTGATATTCAGCGTCAATAGTTTTTTTCTGCTTTAATCGAATGTCCAATTCTTTCCACGCTCTAAAAGCATTTCTGTGATTTACAGACTTTTCGTGCATTGTGAGGGCTCTTATAAGATTTCCCCAGTAAGAATAGCCTTTTTTGGGCCAGTCACTAATAGCAGACGAATTATCAAATAATATACAACAAAAGCAAAAAACGGCATCATTTGTAACAGAGTAAATCAACCAACTTCTCTCAACGACTTCACCATTGCTCAACACTTTCAAATAAAGCGAGGGCGAAAATCTACGCCTTCCTTTATTAATAGGAAACTCGAATTCTTTAATTTAATGTGGACCCCTCTCAACCAGTATTTGACGAGTTTCAGATGACATGCAGAAAGCATTCCATAGTGCAGGATCAGAAGGAATTTCGTTTAATATCTGCTGGCTGCCACTGCTTCTGCTGGCTGCCGGCTCTTGATGAACTTCTGATGGTGTTATTTTTTGGCTCTCTTCAACAACTTCTTCTGGAAGTGATTGGGGCGGCACTGAGTTTTTTTTTGCCAAATCCAAAGCAGTCGCTGTTGATGTGGATGTGGACGGCTCATCTAAACAGGACTTTTGTACTAAGAATTCCTTCATAACATAGCTTAGCTTTCTTCCTTGTTCCTCTTTTTTTAAGCGTTTCCTTTTATATTGACTTCCAGACAATTTTTTCCTTTTCTGTTCTATACTGTAATAAAAATATTAAATAAAAATTCACAGTCCTTCGCAAAGATGCAAATGAAGGGGGGAGGGGGTAATTGAAAATGATTAAATATGATGATGCTTATCATGCTATTAAAATAGGGTAGATAAAATAACGATAGAAATGAGTTACAAAGCTAGTAAAACTTGTAGGTAAAAGAACATAATAAACAGATAACGAATATCTGTCAAATTGACAGCTAGCAGCCGTTTTGACATATGCCTTTCTTTAACTTGTTATTGTATTGTCTCCACTTAAACGTATATAAATTTGGTAAAAATAGAGCAATAAATAACGAACGCAAAAGTAGGCAAATGCAAATATTTCCTAAGCAACTCTCTCTCTATCACACACAGAACGCAACAATAGCCCAATATTACATAAATAACTCTCTATCTATCACACACAGGCACACGTTCCGCATCTGAGATTCTCAGGTGCGGAACGTGTACCTGTGTGTGATAGATAAAGAGTTATTTAGGTAATATTGGGCTACTTTTGCGTTCTGTGTGTGATAGAGAGAGAGAGTTCCTGAGATATACCCAGTCCATGCAAATGCTACTTTTTAATTCGAGTCCCTATTGTCATAACATAATCATTTTCAATGATAATAAGTTACTACAATTGCTGTAAAAAACAATAATTCTCTTACCTGATCTACTTTTTAAACACAAAAACTGAATTAGTATAAATGCAAAAATATTATACTGATACAGATATATTATATATCTGATTTACTGATTTAAACACAGCACAGCCACTTGCCACTTCTCGAGACAAACTAACATTAAAATCAAATATTGTCAATAATTGTAAGCTCAAAGCAGAACTATCAACACGTAACACGTGCAATTGTCTTTTGTGATAATTGCCGCCTCAGCTTTTAGGAGCGACCGCACGGTATATTACAAACAAATATAATAGCTTCGCGCTGTCAGATCAAAAGTCTTTCGGCGAGCGCTCGCCAACGACACACCTGCACCAGAAACCGAAATCAAAGGGTACCGAAAGCGCTTAGGCAGAGACGTGCGATAAATCATAAATCGTATACATCAATATCGGAATAACATAGACCAATATAGAAAAGCGTTGCGTAAAGATTTTTAACTATTGAATGGTTCAAATTGTATTTTGATTTCGCTGCTTATGCCGCCCCCTTACGGTGCCGCCTGATGCGGCCGCCTCTCTGTATCATAGCACGGGACGGCCCTGTTAATAACTAATTTTCGGTAATTTTGTGGCAACTAACAAACAAGATTTGTGCATTTTGCAAATTATGTTTGAATAATTGTGTAATCTTCACGATCCACGGTACAAAACTAGATTGTTTCTATACAGATGCCTTTAGAAAAACTGGTATAATTAAAAAATACTTCCTTCCCTTTTAGTATTAAAATTGAAAGAGAAGTTAAGAGGAAAGAACAAAGAGTTCTTGTGACGAACGCCAGACGTTGAAAATTGGAATCATCTTTTATTCAAACCAAGTGAACCCTGAGTAGCAGACTTAAGAGGTCAATGCCACTGCACAGTGCACATGCGTCTGTTTTTGATTTCTGTGTTGTGTCTTAGATTTGTAGATGTCTGAGTGAAATATTATATGTAACAAATGCGCCAACTAAACAAAGGTTATTTATTTCATAATAGCTCTGTAACGGTAAAGAAATGTAGACCTACACCAATTCTTCCTTTTAGAGAGTGAATGCCGAACGCCTGGCAAATTAAACACATATTTTTAATTAAAAGTCTTAATATTTGTTTAGAGAAAACAATAAGTAATGTTTCAACTGATACATTAATGGCGTTTAGAAAAATTAAACGTAGTGTAGTTTTTAAAATTGAACCACATATAGGCCTATATGCCTACTTGCAAAACAAAATAAAGTAACATTTTTCTCTCAGGTAGATGATGTTATTGCTATGCTTTCCAATTAAAATTACTTAAGGGGGCATTTGTAAGCCTTATTTCGCCCATTTTAATTTACTAGATTTTATGACCCGTTTTCTCAAACAGTAATTAACTGAGCTATTTGAAACTTTTACCATTGATTGATTGGCCCTCAGTAGACACTTTGTCAAAGGGGTTTTAGGATATGCTTACGTTGAGCCGTTTTAGAAATTTTAATCGAATGCAATGTTTAACATTTCAAAAAAATCGCATATTATAATTTCTCGTGACAAGCACATTGTATCAAAAAATCCCTGTTTTTAAATAACCAATACTCAGTAAACATTAAACTTCAAGTGGGTTTATTGACACAAACTTGCAGCCTAATACATCCCATTTGAGTTATGTTAAGGTCTACCTTAATTGTGAAAAATAATATCTAGGAGGCCACGGAACATCGCCGAAACGTGAAATTAGAGGTCCACGAAACATGGGCTGAAAAACATTCACTGAATCATTCGCGGTGTGTGCCGTAGCGCCATCTTTCTGAAACCAGACATTTTTTAAAGCCAATTCGACGTCTTCGCAGTTCTGGCCTGAAAAACGTTTGAAGCATGTGAATGCAACGAGCCGAATTGACAATGACCGTGACGCCATTTTCCTAAAAAAAATATGTTCTAATAATTCCAAAAGAGCCAACAGCACACCACACTGTTGTAACCCCTCTTTAAGTATTGTAGTGACTCATAAAAAAAAATTAGTTTTTTTTTTTTTTTCTAAAGAGGGGCCACAAGATAATTAAAACTAGGCCAAAGCCTAGAGAAGCCAAAATGCGCTGGATCCAGTGAGACGGCACTTGCAATTAAAACTCACAAAATTAACAACCAATAAATTTGTTTATTATAAACAAACTTTAAATCTCTTTAACCCAACAAAATCATTATATTCTCCTTTAAAATATTTTGCTTGAAAAATAAATATAAAATTTAAATTCTCCTTAAAAATGTTTTTGCTAAAACAATTTTACTTGAAAAAATTAATAAATATAAAATTTATATTCTTTATTCTCCTTAAAAATGTTTCTGCTTTAAAAATTTAAATATAAAATTTAAATTAAATGAATATAAAATGTTCTTTTCCAATCGGGGTTACTTTTCCCCACTTAGCCCTATACCTAACCCCCAAAAATGCACATGAATATACAATACATATAATGGACATATAAGGAAATATGTCTACAATATACAACACACACACACGTTCCATATCACAGGACAATTACAACTTTCATCATTAAAATTTTGCCACACCTCTTTCACCCCAGGAGGTACATAATTTACAATTCATAAATATTATTGCACGCAACACCTATTGCAAGGTCTTAATACCTAATAACTCAGAGATATATGTGTGTAACACCAGTGCCCCCAGGGCATACTAAAATTCAGGAGTTGGCATAATGCCTGATACTACTATAAAGTGCTCCCACATTGAGCACTTAGACTTGGAGTAAATATAATTATAATTCAGTAAACACACAAGTGATCATAATCAATTAAAAAGAATTTAAACATGATAAATTTTGTGAAATATTAAAAACAGTAATGTGTCATAATGCCTTATAACCTTTTAAAAATTAATTTGGCCCAAAGGCCGACATGTTCCTAGGCAAGATCGTGCATAACTAAACCTGTCCCAGGAGCATGTTCAAGTCTGCATGAAAATCCGCCTATACAGGATTAAACTGGGGACCCGACTGAAACTACCAAAAGAAACTCCTATCCATTGTATGGCCCAAACTGAATATAAATATATGAAATTAAAGCATTAATTGAAAACTAAATTTAACCTGTGAAATTACATGATGAATGATAGAATTACTAGCACTAAGGTAACCCTTTTACTGAAAACTAGAAAGAAATTTACATGCCTGAATGGTAATCAGCCACAGATACATGCCAACCTCTGGGCTCACATTTAATATAAACAGAGTTACAAAATGTACAAAAGTTCCCCCCCCCCAAGTCCGCGCACTATTCTGTCCCGTTAACCGGGGACCCAATTAAAATGTTTAAAGCTTAAAGTCATTGTATGTGGTGTAGCTATATGCCCACGAGTTCTAGTGGGTACATTCCCTTGTGTGAAAGTAATATGGTTTGGTGTCACCTGATTTATTCCGTGGTGTGAAGTTGGTGTTCTGGTCTACATTTTAGTGAGGGTGTGGCCTGTCCTCGCTGTTCTCCTCCGGCAGATGAAGTTGAGAGTCTAGATGGTCATTTGTTCAGGTTGGGGCTGTTCCTCGACTTGAAGCGAGGGACCCTACGCATACAAATATTATCAGCGAGAAGCACCAACACTAATTCCCCCAGAACCCTCACACGCACCAAAATCCATTTATAATATTAAACACTGCTTTAGGCCTACTTGAAATGAAAGTTTGACTGACACACTCTGCAACAGGTTATACGGGCATATGGCCCTATCTTGGAAAACATTTAGTTTAGTTAAATTACATATTACTTTGACTTTACATTATTCTCAATTCTATTAAAGTTTGTTACTTGTTTCCATTAAAACTTTATATTTTTACTATGACTCTCTTTCTTTAACATTCTCAATAAACTTGGGTGACTTAATTATTCATACTAACTTGATTCACCACTTGGCATGTATACATTTATAAACTTTACCCCTCTGGGTTAACATTATTCAATTACAGTTATATAATTACTCAGTTTGTTATACAATTGCTATACAATTAATACAATTTACACATACTCTAATTTGCCACGTGGCGTGAATGTGATAGGTTACAATTTCATTCATTCCTGTACTTATTAAACAAAACTCCTTTTGCATTACTTCAAATTAATATATATAAGTATACTGCACTTACTTACCGCAGATCTGTTTTAATTTAGACTGCCATAGGTGTAAGATGGTACAATTAAAAAACTTCTCTCTGTCGGAGAACGCGGCGAGGCGTGGTGTTTGGTTCAGAACCAGAATAAGACAGGCTTAGAAGCGTTAATTCTGGCCTTTCTCAACTCGCGATCAGCAGCGACCGTCAGAGCGCAGCACCAATCAGGCGCAACTTAATTACCTCATGTAGATTGTGTGCGTATTTCTGTTAAACACAGTACGGCAGAACGCCACCGCTAAATACAGTTCCTATATTTCTTTAGCGTATTCGTTAAATACCGTACACGATTTTTGTTTATTCGCGCCGATATTAATTAATCGGCACACTGTGACCCGTTGAGAGTGTACAGGACGCTGATGAATAAGATGTGGTTGTTCAGATGCCCAATAACGCAAGTTATGCTTATTTACGGTCCCGTTCAGATGAAAATGAGCTACATCACTCATTAACAATTGCACGTTTTCACTTAATATCACTTGAATTTTTACAGCAAAGTCCTCACGTTGTCCGTAATCTACCGCCTTTAGCTGATGCACAATTTGAATTTGTATGGGTGGAATTTCAAATCGTTGTGTAAAATCTGCCTGACCGTTTCACGGTTGATTGCTAACTCACATGCATGTCGTCTAGCCGATTGTCTTGGGCTCCTAATCAGTGCTCCTTCTCTAACCCTTCCAACGTTTCCGGTGTCATTATACTGCGTCTAGGGCCTGGTGGCTTCTTCTTCATAATGTTCCCTGTTGAACTAAAATTTTCCACCACCTAAGAACTGTGTTCCGACTCGGAACGGCCCCTCGTCGAGCAACATTGAATTGACACTGAAAGAGCCACTGCGTAGCCGTGATAGACTCACCACTTCGAACAAAACTGTCATCCGCGAACAACCGCTGTTGCAAGGTCCACTGCTACATTGGAACTCCAGCCTAGTAAGGATTGTGTTCCGACTCGGGACGGCCCCTCGTCGACCAACATTGAATTGACACTGAAAGAGTCACTGCGTAGCCGTGATAGACTCACCACTTCGAACAAAACTGTCATACGCGAACAACCGATGTTGCAAGGTCCACTGCTACATTGGAACTCCAGCCTAGTAAGGATTGTGTTCCGACTCGGGACGGCCCCTCGTCGACCAACATTGAATTGACACTGAAAGAGTCACTGCGTAGCCGTGATAGACTCACCACTTCGAACAAAACTGTCATACGCGAACAACCGATGTTGCAAGGTCCACTGCTACATTGGAACTCCAGCCTAGTAAGGATTGTGTTCCGACTCGGGACGGCCCCTCGTCGACCAACATTGAATTGACACTGAAAGAGTCACTGCGTAGCCGTGATAGACTCACCACTTCGAACAAAACTGTCATACGCGAACAACCGATGTTGCAAGGTCCACTGCTACATTGGAACTCCAGCCTAGTAAGGATTGTGTTCCGACTCGGGACGGCCCCTCGTCGACCAACATTGAATTGACACTGAAAGAGTCACTGCGTAGCCGTGATAGACTCACCACTTCGAACAAAACTGTCATACGCGAACAACCGATGTTGCAAGGTCCACTGCTACATTGGAACTCCAGCCTAGTAAGGATTGTGTTCCGACTTGGAACGGTCCCTCGTCGACCAACATTGAATTGACACTGAAAGAGTCACTGCTTAGCCGTGATAGACTCACCACTTCGAACAAAACTGTCATACGCGAACAGCCGCTGTTGCAAGGTCCACTGCTACATTGGAACTCCAGCCTAGTAAGGATTGTGTTCCGACTCGGGACGGTCCCTCGTCGACCAACATTGAATTGACACTGAAAGAGTCACTGCGTAGCCGTGATAGACTCACCACTTCGAACAAAACTGTCATACGCGAACAACCGATGTTGCAAGGTCCACTGCTACATTGGAACTCCAGCCTAGTAAGGATTGTGTTCCGACTCGGGACGGCCCCTCGTCGACCAACAATTAAATTGACACTGAAAGAGTCACTGCGTAGCCGTGATAGACTCACCACTTCGAACAAAACTGTCATACGCGAACAGCCGCTGTTGCAAGGTCCACTGCTACATTGCTACTAAGATGGCGTCTCGTAGGGAGGAGAACGAGCCCCGCCACCGTGCACTCAGTACTACGCAGTTCAAAAACGTCCTATTCACGTGTGTCACCCTATATTATTCGAACATATCACACCCCACACACACAACATCGATCTTTCAAAAGACGGCGCCATCGCCAAGGACAAGACGGACAGCGCTCCCAGTGGCAGCCTCTGACGAAGCTTAAGCCGCGTTCCCACGACGGCGCGTGGCTTGACGAGTCTGCTCTGAAATTTGCCATATCACGCGCCGTGTGAACAGCTAGATCTGTGCAGGCTCGAGTAAAAACGAGCTGGCTCGGCCTTTCCCGTCGAATGTCGGTAAATGCTCCCAACATTAAAGGCTTGTGGGTCTACGGACGACCTCAGTACGGCTCGGGGACCGTTCCAACGAGCTTGTCAAGCGCAGTTTTGAGTGGTTTTCGTTTGTGAAGTGTACTGTTTTTCGTTATGGAATGGAGTAATGAAGTGATTATGGAGTTTTTGGATCTTTACGAGGGAGAACTTGTCAAACGGAATCCCCAAAACGAACACTCAATTTTCTCGTCACTGTCCGATTCATACACGTTATTCATTTTTTAAAATTATTTCGATTAAATAAAGAACTCATGTCCCACTACAGTATCGACTTGCATCAAGTCTCCCGACGGAACCACCAGCCGCTCGAGACTTGCCAAGCCACGCGTCGTGGGATCGATTCGACTCGTAATTCTACTGATCACATATTCACCAAGTACGAACCCCGAGCCACTCGAGACTTGCCAAGCTACGCGTCTTGGGAACGGGGCTTTATAATAAGCGAAAACTGGTTCAGGCTATAAGGTAAAATTTTACATTTTTACCAATATAAAATTTTGTGTTCCGAGTCTGTAGTAATAATAATAATAATAATAATAATATTTATTACCAATTTTCCTTTACATATAATAAAAATTATACAATAAAGGACCTATAGGGGGCATAAATGCCCGTACATAGGTTGGTCCTTAGAATTAATATTTATATACTTAATACTAATTGTGAGTTTTACCTCACCGATCATAGTAAATATTAAAAATAAATTATTTTTCAATTTTAACAAAATTTTAGTTTGTACTATAACACAATTCAATAAATAAATGAAAAAAAAGAGAAAAAAAGGTCCATATCATAATAGACTGTTTTTTTGATTATTCAATAACAATGTTCCTAATTTTTTCTTTGATTTTTTTTTTAAGCACTTTTATATTTACACTTAGATTTTTCAGTTCATTAGGTAATTCATTAAAATATTTTATGGCATAATACACATAGCTTCTTTGCCCAATACTTAATAGGTGTCGCGGCAATATAATATTTTTATACCGTGTGTTGATTCGATTTTGTAAAAACTCACTTTTTAGATCATTGTATTGATAAACTATAGAATTCACTACAAACACCTGTTTAATATTTAATGGTTTATTCGAATCTTGTTCATTGACTCCTATAATTTTAAGAATACACTTTTGCAGCCGATCCAATGCGTCTAGAGATGATTTATATAGACCCCCCCAGCCTATGATAGCATACCCTGCCACACTATGGAATAGTCCATAGTATATTTGTATTAGTTGTTTTTTTGATAAAATTTGTTTAAGTCTGTAAAAAACGTAGACTAAGTATTTGGTTTTTTTTACAATGTTAGCCACATGTACATCCCACTTCATGTTAAAGTCATATGTTATTCCTAGATATTTACTAGATTTAACTCTTTTCAATTTTTGACCATTTATCTTAATTTCAAAGTCATGCGGAACAGAGTCTCTATAATTTCCAAAGGTGATGAAAACAGACTTGCTTATGTTGAGTACTAGATTATTGTGATAGAGCCAAGAGTATATAATATCTAATTTAGTTGACATATCTGTAGCAAGTTCAGGCCATGTCTTTGCTTTCATTGGTACTGCTGTATCATCAGCATATGCTATTAATACATCTTGTAACACTAGTAAGTCATTGATATATAAAATAAACAATAAAGGTCCTAATATAGAGCCCTGGGGCACTCCAACATTTGTTTTAATAGGCTGACTTCTAGTCCCATTCACCTTTACAACTTGTGTCCTGTCATGTAAATAACTGGCTATCAGGGATAAGCTTACACCTCTTATTCCCATATTCTGTAATTTGGATATAAGTATGCCATGATCGACAGTGTCAAAAGCTTTGGCTGTACTTATAATTAATCTTACATACGTAGAACATTGTATGTATCTTACGGTGGGTAAGATGTATTTCCTTCAAGATAATGAGCGAGTTCTGCAGCTCAGAGTTTACTAATAGTTTATATAATGGGCAATAATAATGGCACACAGTGTCTCAGAAATGTTATCAGAACCGGTTCAGCTTTCATCATTCGTATCGATGTTTGTTCGGTAGGTATTCATTGAGACAATAAAATAATAGCCATCAGGCCAGAGAGTAACAGATAATAAATAATAGACAATCAAGCTTCTTATTGTGAAGAGAGTGTTCAGCCAACATACCTGCAGAAATTACATACAAAAACAATTTTTCCGGACAGGAAACGTGTTATCAGCCCGGAACACGATTTTACAAGCCGGAGGATTCAGCTTCCCCCACCACGCGGTAATTCGCAGAATGCATCGAAGTATTTATTCACGACAAATAGACGTAAACAATGATATGAAACAAGACGACTCCTTCCGCCTGCTAATTTTAATAATTTAATTATGGATAAGCATAATAAATTATATTAATAAGTCACGTACCAACCTAACGCGACGGAAGGAAAACTGTAAAATAGTGGCGTCTCTTAAGAGTTTGTGGGTAATTTAACGCTGTAGTTGGCAACACTTACCATTTCATAATCCCAGTGATTGCGGTATAGTCACTCAGCGGGCAGAGTAGACCTAACGTTGGAAGTGTTTGTCCGATTTACAGTCTGCGGTGATTTGTTGAAACCGGAGGACGCATTAGTAACTGACAATGAGAGCATACGTTGATGTAGTTGTCAGCGATTCACCGTTATCGGATATACCTTCGTACACTGACTGGTACCGAAAGGTATGTTCAATACATATTCGCAAAGAGATCCTGGAGAAGGAGGGCAAAGATGGTACTCGGCTTGAATATGAGTTTTTAATAGACTTTTATGATACTGGATACGGCAAAGAAAGAACTGAGTTTGATGTCAACATTGAAGGAACTGGTGGGGCTTGCGGGGTGAGTAACGTTTAAATGTGACTTATCACGGAACCTGTAGCTGTACAATAGCAACGTAACGATTACATACGTAATACCGTTTAATAAAGTGTAGTTCAAATTTACTTAAACTTTTTTAAATTGCAACGTTTTTGCGCGTGTGACAGTGGCTATCAAATGTTTAAGAATACCACTCGTAACCTATTATAGCCACCTACCCTTAAACTAAGCATTCAGATTTTTATACTGACTGAATATGTGAAAACAGTTTTGGTACTTGGTTTAGGTGAACCTATTCAATAGTAATTAACTTTCTTATTCTAAAAATAAATGAGCGTTTAGAACCAAGACAAATTTTTGTATAATCAGATCTAAGACACGTACGTTATATTTGTGGCAAAAACCCTCCCGTGTTGCAGACTACATATAATACAAATACCAAATACCGGTATCATATTATTTGTTAACAGTTTGTCAGGAGCCAGTACCGTGTTTATGAAGTATGGCCTTACAGACACTGTAAGCTGTTGGGATCCGCGGTGTATGTATTGCTTGTGTATTGTAGAGTACCACGGGGCTTACTTTTGGCGAGTGTCACAGATGCGCTTAAGGCGCCCGCGCTGTAATGTCATTATACTAATAACGACCCAAGTCTAACTACTACAGGCCCCTCGGGCTGAGGGACACCATGATACAACTGTCTTGAGCCTCAATCGTGAAACAGAGCAAACCTCACAAAGTCCCCCCACCCCCGCTTTGCGGGAAGCGCAATCAAAACACTGACTGCCGCCATGAAGACGTTATGACATGTATATGTTCTAATATGTTTATTTTTGAAAATGATAAATTTTCTTCTTTAGCTTGGCGAGCAGTCTTTTGTTCATTTCTGACTTATGACGATTTAATAACCGAAACGGCGAATTTAAAAGAAAATGATTGAGTGAAAACACTTTTCGTGAGTGTTACATCGACTAAACAAATAAATGCAGCACACAGCCGGACTCTTTTTCTTTCTACGGTAATGCCGTATTGGTAATTACGGTAAAAATTCATAAATATTTGTTGCCAGTTGCTTTTCTTGATATGTAAATTATTAATTACTATACTTATACTAATATACAACCAAGATTTTTTTCACTTTGAGTAAAGTCGATTTTTGTCATGTTACTTAAAAATTCTGTTTCTCTTTTATTAAATTTCGTAGGCCTACTGTACTAGGTTAATGATTTGTGGGTGGCTTGTGTGTTTATAATTGTTATTACGTTCTGGATTATTATTTTGAGTTACGTTTTTTATTCATTGTTTGTCTTTTTTTCCAAAAAATTGAAAATTAAATTTCTACAGTCTATTTTTTCCTTTTGTGTTGTTTATTAATCCTTATAATAGGATGTATTAAAGTTGCATTTCTTAATGTAATTTATATAATATAGTCTGTAAATATTATTTCTATTGTTGTCGGTTTTTAAAGTGAAACTTTATCAACTTAATTTTTATCTATATTTTTTGTTATTGTGTAATTATTTTTAGTGTGCGGTTATATTTTTGGCTCAGTTTATTAAATTATATATCGAGGTTAGTGGTCATAATAGCTTTCTGAGTGTTTCAAACTTGTTCTAAAGTCTGATAATTTCATTTTCTGAATTTGAGATTATGTTATTTATGTGCATGTTAATACTGTATTTGTTTTGGTGATAATGCTGCTTGTATTGTACTGATTAACTATTTATTCACTTTCACTCGGGGGCGGACTGGCCTCCCTGGGGGCCCTCGGCTGGAAGCAGTCAAGGGGCCCCCTGCAACTACACACAAAAAGGCGCACGTGGGTATTTGTGTGCGTATACTTTTTAAATTATTTATTTACGCTTTATAGATACACGGCATGTACAATATTTACGTAAGTGATCGTTTTAATACAAAACATACAGGACAGTTTATTTGATTATTAGACTTTAACATAACCAGCTTTAAAATCATAATTACCTACTATTAATGTTTCTACTGTAAAGAACATTTTTACCCTACAAATCTACATGAAATTCCAATTACAAATATTCCACAGTGTATTACGGCGGTGGAGCCCCCTTGAGCTCGTTGCCCGGTCCATTGTCACTCCGTCCCACCAATCCATAGCCCAAGTAGCGTAACTTTTTTAACCGGGCCCTCCTGCAAGTTTATGCCATGGGCCCCCTTTTGACTCTTGACATAAGGCCCTGAGGCCCTCCCAGGCCTTTGGGCCCCCCAGCCCTGAATGGTGCAATGACATTCAAACAAAAATGACAATAGCCTATTACTAGTCGCGTCAGTCAGTTGCCGCTTGGCGCGCCTCTACTGTAACCTCCTTTACTTTAACATAACCAGCTTTAAAACCATAATTATGTCAATGATATATATATATATATATATATATATATATATATATATGGTAAGTTATCAATAAATACTACTGGAAATAATTACGCTATTTATTCAATGAAACTTACAATACAGATTTAGAAGTAATATAAAATCGTAAAAAAAAATAATTTATCTGAAAGAACAAATAATATAAAGTAATTGAATCCACACAGAAAAAACAACTTATGGATTTCGAAATCATCATCCTGTAAAATTACAAAATCTAATACTTTCATGCTGGAAAACGAACAGAAGATTAATATCCTAATAGCAGCAGTAGGATTTCATGAACTTAAAGAATGATGCAATAACTTTAAAACCTTTATCCTACATATAACATTGCGCTAACCTAATAACTTTTTCCTGACTTCTTCAAATTTCATCTATAATTGCATTTTTATCTAAATTGACAAATAAGTCTCGTTCTACATTCATAAACAGTAGATTAGACATTAAATCTTGATTTAAAGTTAGCCAAAGTCTATTCTTGACAATTTTAAGTTTAGAAAACATTCTCTCACAGGTTACTTGGGTGCAAGGATGAGTTGGTACAAACTTGTAGGCTATGTAAAGATTGGTAAAGAACCCAGATTGTGACAATTCAAAAACAACAGAAAAATCACACGCTAAACATTTAAAACATTTCTTCTTCTCAGAGCAGTAAACATAATCTTCCTCTTCTTCTGATTCTAAATCCTCACTATCTTCTTCGCTTCGTTCAGCTTAGGCATATCTTGTTTTTCTTTTCATTATCATTTCTTTCAGTCTTTATGAAACTTTTATACTGATCTGCAAACTGTTTCAGCTCTGTTACTAAAAGACTTCTGTCAACTTTAGTTTAGAAATGCTTATGATGTTTAGTGTAAATTGGACTTCGGTAGGAAAACTATTAACTTATACGATTTCATGGAATTTTTTAGGGTCCAGTCAGGAACAGTATTTCAGAATTTCTTTGTTGAGATTAAACCTTTCTTCAATAAATTTTCTGGCACAATCGACAACATTGAAGTAGATCAATTTATATGTTTGAGCAGGGGTGATTTCAGGAGCTTCGTCTTTGGCTATTTAACCAGTTAACCAGGCATTGCTTTTTTCTCCAAAATCCAGTTCTATTTCTACCTGAATCACGTCAACAAGAGCACTATTAACAATACTTGCATACTTTTTAGATTTTGCATACAGAACTTCAAATTGCTTCATCACTCCTTTTAGTACTGCTTTGTTGCAACAACATGTGTATCAAATTCCAAGCCGTAGAGTAGACTATATTCATACTTTGTAAATATTTAGAAACAGGAGATGCCGGTGTCAATTGTGTAAGACGAGTTTTCCGGGCTGTTTGGCCGTGGTCTATGGTTTAATAACAAACCAAACGTTTCAACAGCACCAATGGCAGCCATTGGAGCTGTTGAAACGTTTGGTTTGTTATTAAACCATAGACCACGGCCAAACAGCCCGGAAAACTCGTCTTGCACAACAGATCTGAAATAACATTAGGCCCACTACACATGTTTCTCTTCGTAGTTGTTTTCCGTTGACATAAATAGTAAATTTTTTGTTTCTACTGTAAAGAACATTTATACCCTACAAATCTACATAAAAACCCATTTAAAAATATTCCACAGTGTATTACGGCGGTGGAGTATTACTCCGTCCCACCAATCCATAGCCCCAGTAGCGTAACTTTTTTAACTGGGTCCTCCTGCAAATTTATGCAGTGGGCCCCCCCTTTTGAATCTTGACATCGGGCCCTGAGGCCCTCCCAGGCATTCGGGCCCCCAGCCCTGAATGCTGCAATGAGATTCAAACAAAAACAAAAACAAATAGCCTACTACTCGTCGCGTCAGTCAGTTGTCGCGCGGCGCGCCTCTACAGTAACCTCATTCGCTTTCCTCTATTAGTAAATACTAAACAGGTTGTACATAAACATGGATGAGAAGTGATCACTTCCAATCTGACCAAAATAAACCCTGAAGATTTATTTCCAACAATATTTAGACGAGAAAATGTTTTTAATACCGGTAAATATATATATATATATATATATATATATATATATATTCAATCACTTTTTGCTACAGTCCGTTTCTTGATGTATATAATACATTTAATATTTATAACTAAATTTACCTCAAGATGTTATTTTTCCTTATTTGGAACATGTTTCGAGCACGGGAGCTCTCGAAACATGTTCCAAATAAGGAAAAATAACATCTTAAGGTAAATTTAGTTATAAATTTTAAATGTATGGATATATATATATATATATATAGCCTATATCGGTTTTTCTCGAAATAAAAAAATACAATTTTCATGGCTCGGGGGCCCCCCTGAGCCTTCTCGGGGCTCGGGGCCCTCGGCGATCGCCGACCAGCCGTCTTGGCCAGTCCGCCCCTGCTTTCACTGCTATATTATTATCATGCACTGTGCTGTAAGTTTATAGCTTCACTTATCTTGTTGGTATGATTTTATTTAAGTTACTGTATAAAGTTTGTAGGTACATAACAGTGTTCCACGATGAAAGGGAACTATTTTACGTGATGATTCTAGAGTTAAAAATAAGAAAAAATATCGTATAAACATATTAATAGGCCCGGAAATGGTTTGTTTTACGAGTCCGTTGAAAACTTTTATCGTGTTTCTGTTTCAAAGGTTAAAAAAAAATACAAGACGAAAATTCTGGGAAACGATTGTGGGGCAAAATATTATAGTCCCATGTGTCGTTCGTCTTAAGTATGAAACAAAATTTTCTTATCTTTAATTTCAAGATAACTTAATATGATTTGTATTCGCTTTAATGCTGACAACTTTAATTTTTGTTCCATTTATAAATGTAACATTGGTAATTATTTGATATTTACGAACCATGCCACGTTTTATTTTTAGTTAAAGTGAAATTTATCAAACTCACGTTTGTTTTTAACAAGCGTCACTTACATAAATTTTCTTAGAAATAAATTCTCTATAAATTTTATTCGTAATCTTTATTTGTTTGTTAGCAATTTAACTAAGTTGTACACCAAACCTAAAATACTGTTCCGCCTCCAACGTTTAGGACTTTTCAGCAATTTTCTTGTAGACTATTTGTGATAGAGCTCTGACACCCTTTTTTGGATACTTTATTTAAGGTGGAACGACAGATGGGCGTACTATGTTGGTCACATAATTTTTGTTTCCGGGATTTTCCTCTTGCATTATTTTACCTTCGAAACAGAAATATGGGAAAATTATCAACAGACTATAACTCAAAAACAAACCATTTTCATACATAGGCTATATTTGTATGACATTTTTTCTTACTTTTAGCTCTTGAATCGCCTTGTGAAATAGATTCCTTTCTTATCGGAACACTCTGTATAACTTAAACACTTTTAGTTCGTTTCTTAATGTGTGAATAATACCTACCCATTTATAATAATTTTACTGCATTGTCGCCAAACATTGCACTGTTTTTTATAATCTCAATTTTCTTGTTACTGAGAAAATAACTTGATTGTAAGCCTATATTAGTATAAAGTCTCTCCTCCCCCGCCCTCTCTCTCTCTCTCTCTCTCTCTCTCTCTCTCTCTCTCTCTCTCTCTCTCTCTCTCTCTCTCTCTCTCTCTCTCTCTCGCGCGCGCGCGCGCGCACGCACACACACACACAGTTTTCTAAGAAAGTACGTGTTACTATTACTATTACTAAATAATTTTTCTTACTATATTTATACCTGACGAATGTTTTATAGAATCAGTCTGTATCTTCACAGATTTTTATAAAAATAAACGAATAATTGGTTTTATTTCCTTTTCGTATGTTTTAATAATTTGGTGTTTATTGTTTAGACTGTGTGTGGTCAAATAATTAGACACAACATTTAGATATTCGGCTTTAAAAAAAACATTGCGGTTTTGAATAAATCTGTTGGGTAGCGTTTCCTTGGGCTGACATACGTAAACTTTATTGCAATCTGAACATTATATTTTGTATATTCCATTTTTATTGTTAACACTGGATTAATTTTTAGGTTATATTTTATTAATTACATTATATGTATTACAAGTTATCTTTAAATTTGTACCTAGAAATTGAATGTAATTGAATCTTTGTAATCTTTTAATTGATTTGAATTAATTTGAATTCAGTTGGTTCATTAATCCTGTAATCGAAACCTTTCGATTTAATTAAATGATTGAGCAGCCTCGTCAATATATATCGTTCAATAGTCTCGCTGGAACCTTGTACGTCGGTTGTCAAAGCAACTATTTACCACTTGTAATTAGTTTTTTTACCTCCACCTACATACAGTCACGTAACTGCATAACTTAAGGCCTACACTGACAGCCATCGATGTATACTACATGGATCGCGTGCTGAATTCACTGAATTCGGCCTGACCGCAGCACCAGTGGTGGGCAAGAACACTGCGTATGCTATATGCCTATATACTGTACCTGTACAAAGTCCGACTTTTCTGCTTTGTTATAGCTTTTGTTGCTTTAGCGGATCATACTTTGGGTTAAATGGTATAGCTATGTCATTTTAACAATTAATGACTACTACAGTAAGTGGGAGGTTTTTAATAAATTCTTTTCCAAAATAAACACATTTGTTTCACTGTAAGATTTCAGTATTCTGACACATTAATTCAGTTTATCTCTAAGTTTTGTTGCGTTCTTATTTATGAACATTTAATGTTGAAGCCAGACGAATAAAGATAAGAATAAGGGAAACAAAGAATAATAGATGTGAGCCATAAACTTTAAAATGTTTATTGCGTAAAAGAAGCTGGCGTATACGGTTGCCATGGTCGTTAAAGTGTTCAATAAACAATGCTAATTTACATTAAATTTATTTATTTATTTAATTAGCTACAAATTAACTGTATAAAAATTGTTTACATTAAACATTACTAAATAATACAAATTTATTTAAATTTTGGCGGACACCAAGCGTAGAGGAGGTAGCTGCAGCGGTTCTTTCCTTAGCAATACCATAGCACAAGATTTTATAAAATAATGTCTCTATTAATTAGATAAGTTTCGCTTGCTGTCTTCAGAAAAATTATTGTTTGAAATGTTTTCTAAACACTGTGCCGGCAAAGTTTTTGCAAGTTGATATAATCATTTTGTTGGTATTAAGTTTACTGTCAGATATAATCAATAAATTATACATATATTTTACAATTTTAAAACGTCTGATGACGCCCTAATTAATTTTCCGCTTGACACAAAGTAAAATGAGTGTAAACGCTCATGAGTGCTTATTGTCATCTGTTATCAGTAAATGAAGTCACTCTTCACACCTTAACTTCGAAATAATTTTTTTACAATAAAGCCACACAGATTATACAGAATGTTATCCTTATAGTATGACCTAGAGTCTTTCACCATATTCATAATTCCCTTAAAGTTTTTAGTTTCTTCAATATCCGTTTCATTCAAATCTTTCTTTACTTCTGAAAAACTCATTATTGAAGTTTGGTTAATGAAATCAAAATCTAAACAGTTACTTTTGTTAGATCTTCATAAGCACAAATTTTCAGTAGAACTGCCCCAAGTGTAATAATTGTAAGGTGTCAAAACAAGTGCATTACTGATTGAATGACTCGTTTAGTATACGTGTTAACTTAGCGCCAAACGATTTATTCCCCCGGTGGTGGGGGAAGCTGTACGTGCTTCGGAACGTTTTCTCCCGTTCACTTTGCCTGTCAGCACGCGATCCATATAGTATACATCGATGCTGACAGCAGAATGAAGATACGACAGTCGACTTCGTTGGAGGTGAGAAGCGGCATTTACCGAATGCTAATTGTGGTACCGCCAGTCCAAGTGAACAAGATGTCGTTCTGTCGTTTTACTAACGTGACAATGTGATTGGAAGAGAAGCGGACGCGGTATTACTATGTGTAGGCCTACTTTGTTGTAATCAGAAGATAAATGTGGAAATGTAAGGATTACATTAACAAATATAAAACTTAAAAAACTGTAATGAAACTTAAAGATGGTACTTTATTAAAATATAAATAAAATGAACGTTTGGATACCAGAAAACTGGCATAAATTTTCCTCGCATTTTCTGCATATACTCTTCTTCTTTTTATCTGGCGTTGTTACAGCCTTTGGTGGTCTTTAGCCTCCTCATTAATACTCCTCCATGCTTCCCTGTTCTGCTCGCTTCCTCTCCACCCTCTGATTCCCATGCTAGCAAGCTCTTCCAGTGGTGTAGCTAGGCTTTTTGGCGCCCGGGGCAAGGAGATCGTCTGCCACCGCACCTTCTCAATTAAAGGGGGACAAAAGAGGAAAAATAAAGGCTCATCCAGTGAACATAATAAACGCAAAAGTGTAGATTTTTGTATGAAAGCACGTCCAGCAAACGTCTTAACAATAGGACTATTTGTTAAGTCAAAATTAAGAAATTACATATTATAATATTACCGGTATTCAGTTTGTATACATTTATTATTAACAAATGAAGACTATAAAAAATGTAGATATATAAAAAATTTATAACGTAAAAATGTTCTAATAAACATGCAAATTCCTTGTAGGTCTAAAGCGCATCGTCAAAACAATACCCTAAAGCAACATAAAGTTAAACAAAGAATTACATTAAAAGTAATAAAATAAATCACTTACCATTACAGATTATTAGTTCCGTCTTCTATTAATAAACACTTAATATTTATTTTTAATATTTAATAAATATTTAAAACAAGAAATTTTAAAGTGTAACTTTCCTGGTCTTAATTGCTGCAAAGTGTGTTATTAAATCACTATAATCAAAAGACGAAGCAATGTCGTTTTCAATTGAAAGTATCGGTAAATTTGATGCCCTGTCGTGAGATAGTGTTGATCGTAGGTACGATTTAATCACTTTAAGCTTACTAAACGATCTTTCACAAGAAGACACAGACACTGGTAAAGTAAGAAAAATGTTTAAAGCTGTTGCTAGTGTTTTGTAGGCTTCTAATCTCATTGAAGACATTATTTTAGCGGTCCCTGAGGTGTAAAATCTTTTTGTTCTCCGTTATCTTTTTCCCTTTTAAATAAAAGTATGACGTCTTCAAGTGACTGAACAATTCTTCACTGTTTAGGTCATGTGGATACAGTTTTTCAAGCACTGCACTTAATATTGATTTGAGAAAGCTGTTCCTTAAAATGTATATCCCCATCATTTACGTACGCCTCAGTGAACGTTGGTTACATATGTCAGAACGAAAAGCTTCAGTGTATTCAGAATACCCTGTATAAAGATAACTCCGTCTGCAACATTACTTTGGCCTGGTACGCGCTTATTGAGATTTTACTGTATTTATAGTGTGCTTTCTGGAGGGTTGTAGAATACGCCTATGCCTTGCTGACAGCATTGGTTGAGTGTTATAATCGAACCGCACAAGACACTGTTCAATGCAATCACCTTCAGACTGTTAGCTTCAGGCTAGTTTAGGTTAATAATACCTAACCTAACCTTGCCGCCAAAATCGTATTTGGTTACTGTGCGAACAACATCAGTAATACTGTATGTTTTAATACTGTTTTTAAATCTAAGCCGTCCAAGGGTACAAGAAATATTCATTAAGTTTTATTTTTTATTTTTCAGGTAGATAAGATACGAAAAGTGGATAAAGACCACATTGATAGTGGTATAGTTCGGATTGGTTTCAGTGAACCAGATTTTGATATCATCATCTCGTGTGATCCTGAAGAATTAAAAAAATTCGTGTATACTCTTGAGGCAGTTCTAAATCCCGAAAAACTGCCAGAAATCTGCGATTGTAAATTTTTTGCTCCAGATTGCATTTGTGAAGTTGACGATGTTTGCCCAGATTTTGAGGCCCACGAAGATTATAATAAATTTTGTATTTTGTGTTACCGCAGTAATCATCTTGTATTGCCACCAAAGGATGTAAGTAAAATATTTAGCACTAATGAGTTCCAAAAGCTAAGATTAATTTATTTATAATGTAGATATATCTTAAGTATGACTGAAGAGGAGAGGGTGCAGGACTTGTACAATAGGACTGACAGAAACGAGGACTGGGTCTGGGTGGAATGACAGACAGCAAGCGAACAAAAGAGAAACCATCAGTGAAACTTGAGTCTGCAGACTGACGAGCGTGAAGCCACTCGGGCAACTTCGTTACTGTTCGTCCGCCGCTATTGTCTAGTCTCTCGTAAACCCGTTCACTCCAGACTTACATATGTATAATGAAATCCATGTATTTTTATCCAAATCGGGTTTTGCCTGTGTGCATAGCGGATGAATTGAATAATAAAATGAATATTGATTGTGGTCACAGTTAAATATTAGAACATAATATAGAATTAATTTAACCATATCGTTGTACTCCATTTATTACCCTGAATTGTAGTTTTTGTTTTAACCTTTGTTTTCTCCAGAAACAAACACAATTTCAGTAGCTCTCCAGATAAATATGAACCTTTTAACTACATCGTCGCATTAGTATATGAAATATACGTTTATTTATACTGTTTTGCCGATTTTTAGGTTCAGTTTTTGTACTCACAATGTTGGTTTTGATATATATTGCTGTAATCAGTTGTGGTAAAACTCCTCTTTACCTGTGCACTGACTTCGCAGGTTGGTTTCGTATTTATCTGGAGTCAAATTAATAAATTATTTTTGTTTCTGGAGTGATAAACGCTGAAACGAAATATACAATTTAGGATAATAAATGTAAGAAACGACATGATATGAATTAATTCTCAGTTGTGTTTATTTATCTTCGAGAATTATATAGTTACTTTTATACCTTTACAATCAACATTCATTTTAATATTAAATGTATTTTTTCTCTGCAAACACAGAACTGTATGGCATTTTAACATATACGGTTCCCACCCCCCCTAAACTGACAAGATTCCTTTGAAATGTTACACGAACTTCACATCTAACACTTACAGCGCGTGTACCTAATAAAATCTGTTACACTAAAAATAAAATGACAATTAAAACTTTAAAATAAAACTTCGAAATGCTTACAGGACATGTATAGGTAGGTTATACACGAATAAAACTTTACAAGAATACACACAGACACTTGAATACACGAAAAATTTAAACTTGAGTTTACTGAGTTTACGTATTTGAAGCCGTGAACTTAATAAAATTATTGTGCTAAAATAAATACAAAAAACTTTAACCAAATGTTTACCTAATTCACATCTGAAAACAGAATATAGGCGGGCATAGATGAGAACGAAGGTAGCAGAAGTTGCCCGAGTGGCTACACGTTCGTCAGTCTGCAGACTAGACACAGCCTGCCCGATCCTGTAAATACAGTATAATATAATAAATCAACAACATAGTTGCTTGCCGGCCAGGCATTAGGCGTTTGGAGAGTCAAAAGATGTGGGTTTTCCCAACAATCCTATTTGATCAGAAGATCCCGACACGTGACACACAACAATATTAATTCATTTCGGAGACCCGGCTCACCTGGTCTGGCTCTTCGTAGTGAGCCGGTTCTGGGGACCGCCTCAGATGACCGATTAGATGTTTTTTTTTTTTTTTTTTTTAATTTTATTTATTTATAAGGTCGCTGCAACAGCAACGGTCATTAGCGACCACAAAAATGAATTTGTACAGATTCTTAAACAGATGTATTAACGTATAGTAAATATTTGTTTAAATACCAAATAGTTGAAACAAATGAGATAGATAAAAATATTTAACAAATAACAGTATTAGTTTAACTGAAGCCAAATAAAATGAGAAATATTAACCCCCCACAACACAAGCAATATAAATACACATCTTGCACATAAATAAATATAACTAAGTATATATATAATAAATATAATATATATATATAATTATGTAACAAAATACAACAACTATATAACAATGAGTCATAATAGCATATCAGTCCATTAACTTAACTACACAATTTTTAATGCTCTCATAATTTTCTTAGTTCGTACCTATATTGCTGTTAACAACTGAAGCTCCTTTAAGAGGAGAAGTATGTTGGCGGCTGCTGTCCTGTCATTTAAACTTTTCGCACATCTGCAGGGATATTAAATTTGCTTCGTAGATGTTGAAGAGCAGGGCACTCTGAAACAAGATGGAAAGTTGACAAAACCGTGCCACAGCGATTACATCTCGCAGGAGGCTCTCCTGTGAAAATGTACTTGTGAGTCAGTAGCGTGTGGCCGATGCGGAGTCTTGTTATGACCACTTGATTTCTCCTGGAGTCTGTAGCAAGTGAGTGCTGCTCGTAAATATTTTTCCTCACTCGGAATAGCTTGGGGGGTGGTGACTTAAGCCATTCATCATTCCAGTGCTCCAGAAGTTTTAAATGCAGATATTTCTTAAGGTCGTTGTGGGAAAGTTTGTGAGGATGATATTGACTCGACGTAGCAGTTTTCGCAGCCCTATCAGCCATCTCGTTGCCCTTAATTCCGATGTGCGATGGGATCCAACTGAAAATAATTTCCTTGCACTGTCTAGTTGAGATATCAAGGTTATGTTGCTTATGTCTTGAATAATGGGTTCTTTGCTGTCCTCCTGCTGCAGACTATCTAAAACACTTCGAGAAGCTGAGAAGATAATATACTTGGAGCCCATGGAATCTTTTATTATTTCCAGTGCTGATCGAATTGTATATGCTTCGCAGAAAAAAACCGAGCAGACCCTGTCCAACCTGAATAAGAATTCATGTCCAGATAATATTACTGCACATCCATTGTTTCCGTCTGTACGAGAACCATCCGTGAACACATGAGTGTACTCTGTGTATTTATCAAGTTTTTCGTAGAACTTAGACAAGAAAATGTACGGAGTTGTAGTAGCTTTTGAGGATTCTGAGATTATGTTATCAAATTTGAGAGGTTTACGACACCAAGGAGGCTCTGGCGGATGTTGCTGGGTGAAAACAGAAGGAAAATGAGTGTTTAATTTGCGTAGGTAGATATTAATTCGTTCATAAAATGGTTTGGGTAGGGCCGGGCGCTTAGCAAATTTGTCGCTGTTCCTATTTGAGAACACATTAAGTCGTACAGGGTTATCAGGATTTGAAGCTGCTCTTGTGGCAAATGACAGACAGAGTTTTATTCTTCTTATTCTAAGCGGATATTCATGAGACTCGGCTAGAATGCTGTTAATCGGGCTAGTTCTAAACGCTCCTAGGGCCAGGCGTAGGGCGGATGTATGTATAGTCTCCAGAGATTTTAAAATGGTTTGTTTAGCTGAGTCATATATTATTGCTCCGTAATCCATTTTTGACCCTATAAAGGCTTTGTAGGTGTTCATGATTACGTCATTGCTGGCACCCCAGTTCCATGATGCGATTGATTTAATAAGGTTCATTCTCCTTAAACATTCACATTTTAATGTCCTTATGTGAGTACCCCATGTGAGTCGCTGGTCGAACGTGAGACCTAATATTTTGATTTGATTTGTTCGTCTAATTTCTTTGGTTCCAAGTGACAACTTCATATTTCTTGAATCTGGTCTTCTGATGCGAGAAAAAATTATATATTCAGATTTTGATTTTGAAAATTTAAAACCCGTGTTTTGCGCCCAGTTAGTTAATTTATTGAGTGTTTCCTGAATGCAGTCCGTAGTGGTCTGGATGTTGATTCCATTGCACAAAAGCGTTAAATCGTCGGCGAAAAGACATTTTTGGATCGGCTTTGATATTACAGAAGAAATTTCGTTAATGGCAATTAAAAAGAGAGTGGCACTAAGTGGAGAACCCTGTGGCACGCCGTTTGAGATTTTATATTTATCTGATAATATGCCATTCACTCTTACCCGGATCTTTCTGTGCTGTAAGAAGTTTATTACAAAGTTAAGCAAATATCCCGTAACTCCAACGTTTTTCATAATGTATACAATTCGGTCCTTCCGTACCAGTTCATACGCTTTTTCCAGATCCAAGCAGGCGGCAACAAGATGTTCGTTATTTATAAAGGCCTCGCAGACATTTGTTTCAATATTTATTAAGTGATCTTGTAATGACCAAAATTTTAATTTTATAAATTTTGATCGAGAAGTGCGTTACACAGGTCGAGTCACCCCAACCCAAGCCAGAAGTAATAAATAAAGGGACAACTTAACAACATGTCAACTGGACGCTTCCTAGGAAACAATGAGAGAATGCCTGACACAACACTACAATAGAAAGTAAGGATCGTCTGTGACAGACTCGGTCCAACTCAGATTTACAGCACCACAACAAACTAAACAAAGGATACAGTACGGTGGCACGGATACGGAGAAATTGTTGCGGACACACGCTGTAAGGTTAATTTGTAGCGTGCCAGCAATAAGAAAAGTATACTCACACAAAGGGTTTAGGATAGTCTCACCCGTGTGAAGACAAAGCAGTTTACACCGAGTGAATGCAGCCAGGAAGTGTGCACAGCATGAAAACATCGTAAGGATGACAACTAGTATTTATGAAGGGAGACCGGAGTGGCATCTTGGGGATGACGACACGCAAGGAGCTGCTAATTGACAAAAAAGGGTCGTGGGAAGTCAAACGATAACGAAATGCTACGTATTGTTCGCATGAGAATAACAGCAGACCTTCGGAGCATACTTGAACAAAAGCTTGATGGACAGGCGCGGGTTGCTCTACATTCTAAGAAATGGTACGGAGCCCTTTCGTAGTGTACTTGAGGGGATGTCCGATAACCAACCACAGTCTAGCAACAGCGAATCAGGGGTCGGGAACCATAGTTCTTCGTAGTGGTAGGAATTATCTGACCTATCGTGATTGACCAAAGGCGTACTTGCCAGGACATTGCATTATGGTAAACGAAGCTTAATAAAAACTGTTTACAGGGCACGCGGAGCGGCAGTCTTAATATATTTATCAGTCTTACTATATTCTCTCAGTCTTACTATATTTTTCAGTTTTTCTTTAAAACTCAGTTACGCAGTACGTTAGTCAGTTAACATAGTACTTTCAATTATTCACAAATTATTCAGTCTTAGTGTATTAGCAGTTACTCAATCATGCAGTATACTTCAGTTGTTAAAAACTTTCAGTTACTCAGTTTTATTCAGCTACCGCTTGTTAAGAACTAAGTTATTTATTCACAAGTTATTCAGTTAATCAGTCTTCATTTAATAACAGACTCACAAAACTTTACGTCAATATTTTACCGAGTTACGGAAGTGTACCGCGATAGCGCAGTGTGAAGTGTTATAATTACCGCCAAGATTCAAGCACGATATTATAATGAGACAATACGTCATGTAAACTAAACACAATACATTAACGTATATAGACGCACGAAGAAGTTTGACGGTAGACAGTTATCTATACACGATCATTAACAATGAATGCACTTATGCAACACAAAACTTTATAGACTTTCATATTAACGGCTGACACCAACGGAGGACACACACACACCGCGACTGAATCTTATCCGCGAGTGCTAAGTGATGACAAGCATCAAATCTACGCAACCTTTACTTATTTGGATCATCAGTGGAAAGGAGCTTCACCGATGGAGTTTTTGGATAATCCACTATCACAAGTAAATCTTCATGTTATTACTGTTATAATAACTACTGTCCTGACTCTTTTCAAAGAAACCACACTTTGAGAAATTATATCAATGTAATGATAACATTAAATATATAAAGCTACTCATCTGAGGTAAAATGAACACATAAGTGTAAGATTAATGTATTGATTGTCTATGTTTATGTATATTCATTGTCTTTTATATATATATATATATATATATATATATATATGTGTGTGTGTGTGTGTGTGTGTGTGTTTTTCAGCGAACGACGTAATGAATTCATGTTGTAATTTGTATTCTTATATATGTTTTCTTTTATGAATGTACTTACAGGGCATAATTTATATCCATATATCGGAAGTTTTCTTTTCTTGAATAATGTTAAATAAATAAGTATTATTTGCTAAGTATTTATGAGTTCATTATTGTCATTTTTACCTTGTAACAAACACTAACGTCAATTGAATGATTTGTAGTAAATTTCCCTATATCGTTTTTATACAACTTTAAGAGTCTCAGTGCAGTAATTATGCTAATCGTTAATGAACACAGTCAATCACATCAAAGTAATTAATATATTACGTAATTTGAATTAATTTGACATAAATTAACCTAATTGGATAATTACATAATTAAATTCCATAAATTAGCATAATTGCACGTTATAATCTAAACTAGATCGAGCTTTTCGAAAACCGCTCTGATGCGCTGATAAGAGCTTAATACTCCCCAAGTACCATTGTAATCTTCTGTTAATAATTTTTTCCATTAACTTACATAAAGTACAGGTAAGAGCAATTGGACGATAGTTTTCAGGTTTACAATGATCTTTATTTGGCTTAGGGAGTGGGATAACTATCGCTTCCCTCCATTTATCAGGGAATGTTCCGGAACACCATATAACATTGAACAAACGTATAAGGAATGTCAGTGCTGCTTCAGGAAGATTTTTAAGAAAGATGTTATGGATACCGTCTGGCCCTGGACTAGAATTTCTACATTTCGACAGAACATTTTTTAGCTCCTTTAGAGAAATAAGGTGATTAATTTTGAGATCCGTAACTGCGCTTGTTTTCGTGATTTTATTTATCGAAATGTTAGATGTTTTTTTGATTTCTTGAAAAACTGGGTCGTAGTTGGTGTCGCAAGAGTTTTTAACAAACTTTGCAGCTAATATATTAGCATTGTCTTCCGGTTGTGAAATTACCGTCCCGTCTTCTGCAATTAGTACTTTAGTCCCGTTCGATACTGTGAGGCCTTTTATATTCTTAAGTTTCTTCCACACATCGGTGGTCGGAGTCTGATTAGTGATGGATGAAACATATGAAGTCCACGCCGCCCTCTTGCATTGTTTGAAGGTTCTACGAGCCTTCGCTCTATATCGCTTGTATTTTATCTGGTTATCATAAGTTGGATGCCTTCTAAGTATTATAAGATTTACGCATTAAACGATGGACCACCTTACATTCTTCATTCCACCACGGAACTCGAGACTTGGTACCCTTATTGGCGGTTTTTGGAATACTCTGATTAGCAGCAGTCAGTATTAAGTTAGTAATTATCTGAACTTTGTTGTTAACTGTTAAATCTTCTGGTTCGTGTGCACAAAAAGCGCTTAAGTGCTCCATGATTATGTTTCGGTATTTTTCCCAATTGGCTTTACTGAATTTCCATTTACGCTGGGGTATTAGGTTAGGACCTCTATGATGCATTTCCAAGAAAATAGGAAAGTGATCACTGCCATAGAGATCACAAGAGACTGTCCAGCTGAGTAGATGGGCTATGGAAGGGCTGCAAAATGCGAGGTCAATCGAGCTAAATTTGTTGAAGGACATATTTAAGTGAGTATAATGATTGTTGTTCAATATTACAAGATTTGTGTTTTGTATTATTTTCTCGATGACCCTTCCGCGCTTATCTGTTTTGTAAGAACCCCAGATAAAGCTATGACTATTAAAAGCCCCTACTATGAGAAAAGGTTTGGGTAGTTAATTTACAATACCCATTATGTCATTAGCAGAGAAATTGTACCAGTTTGGTAAATAAACATTACAAATCGTCAACAAACCGATAGGGAGTAATACAGACACAGCTACCGCCTCAACATCAGTATATATTGCGACGTTTGTTTTGCCGAGTTTGCTGCTAACATATATGGCGACTCCACCACTAGCGTGTTGAGATTTGGTTCTGTTTTTGAAAGTAGCTGAGTAATTTTTTATTTTCGCATGGTAACTCTCTTTAAAATTGTTTTCCTGTAGCCAGATAACATCAGGAGAAAATTTTTTGATAATCAGTTCCAAGTTTTCTTTTTGTGGATAGTACCCGTTGATATGCCATTGTAAGATAGGTTGTTTCATGACGTGTGGGAAGCAGTGTTGATTTTTTGTAGAATTGAAGTAGGGGGAGTAGTTTCATCACCACCTGAAAACGATGCGTCACTTTCAGATTCCTTATTGATGTCTATTGAAAGTTTGTTTATAATTCTCGTAAAATTGCTTTTGATTTTCCTTTCCGTAAGACGCTGATAAGTGGCTTTGAGTAAGGAAACTAATGCTGGGATGTTCTGAGTGAATTCAAGCGTTAATTCATGCAAGTCAGATTTTCCCTTAGCTCTTTCGAGAAATGTCTTGAGCTGATTGTAGTTTAGAATGTATGGATTATTTTCACTTGTAAGTAAGCTTTTTAGCGGTTGAAGCTGATTGTCTAGAGGATCAAGACTTGCACAATCAGAAGGTGCTGGTACTGTTTGTTTTTGTTTCTTGTTACGGGTTTTAGTTATTATGTTATTTTCTGAGCAACCCGGTGAATTTTCGGCGGGATTTTCTTCAGCACTTGATGTTGTGAATGAAAGCGTACGTTTTGTTGTATTTCTAGGGAATTTCTCTTCGTGTTTAGGTTTTTTACTTGTTTCTAATGACGGGTTAACAGTCCTTACAGGATTTTTCAATGCGGGAAAACTTTGTTCCAGTATGGTATTGTAATTCGGAATGTTTTTATTAAGTATAGTATGCTGTTCCGCTTCTAATTCATTTGTCTTGTGTACATTGTTGACACAATTTTTTGCCAAATGTCCTAATTGCTTGCAGAGAAAACATGATATCATATCTGTTGAGGGGTAAATCCAGTAAACTGTGTCTTCATAATTGATTCTTATTGATGGAGGTACTTTAGAAACGTCTTCAGGGTGAATGTAAATTTGCCTTCGAAAGCTCATGATGTGGGAGAAGCCCGGTTCAGAGACACCTGCTCTCAGAAATGAAGTTGCCGATCTCAACCGTATATCATGTTTCTTAAGTTCATCCTCGAGGTCGTTGTGGGGAATAACAGGACACACATTTGATAAAATCAGTCTCTTGTATTTGGTTAGAAGAGGCTTAATTATAAGTTTGTTGTTGCCTAAGGATATAGATGTCTTTTGATCGGTAACTTTCTGAACTATTTCTTTGCTTGAAAGATATATACAGACTCTGTTCATTGAGATCTTGGAGGCAAATCTAGTATGGGATGGGTCTATAATTTTTCCTAACGCTAATATGTAGTCATTGATTGGTATACCTTCGATTGACTCTAATGCTATGGCTTGATCCTTGGTTGGGAAAACTTCCTTTTGTGTAGCATTGGCATAACTACGTTTCTGTTGTTCAGTGGGCTGTGACTGATTACTTTGAATAGAATTAGTCATTGTCAACGTTGGAGACACGCGTGCGTGTACTCCACAAGACTCTACCAGTTGTATGCCTTTATA
Organism: Magicicada septendecula; assembly: GCA_034769895.1. Classification (NCBI taxonomy): domain Eukaryota; kingdom Metazoa; phylum Arthropoda; class Insecta; order Hemiptera; family Cicadidae; genus Magicicada; species Magicicada septendecula. The sequence goes on along the minus strand of CM068369.1, from coordinate 105,141,549 downwards.
ATAATGTTGCACACGTGGCTACTATCTACAGTGTACTCTGTTTATACTCACTTGGATAGTAATAAACGTTATCTCACTGCACAACACAATTCACTTATAAACCGGTATACGCAACCACTCTCCGCGGCTGCTCGCCGTACACTCCGATTAGATCTTATTCGTTATTAGTTTGTTAATTGTTACTACTGGACTGCTTTAGCGGTATCGGAGAGCAGCGACCGACCGTATCTTATTCGTTCCTTCGTTTCAATTACAGTGGTCATTCAAATGGCCAACTGGATCTTATTCGTTAGTTTGTTCGTTCATTTTCAATACAGGTCTGCGTTGACAAACGGAGAACAAGACGTTCCATTCATTTGTTGACCTTCTACTGCACTACTTGCATTTCACAATACCACGCAACACAGTTCTGACGGAAAACGCCTTACACCGCGGGTCCGGTGTGGGGGAAACCTATGCGAAAGTCGGTGTTACGATTTTGTGTATACCAGACAAACTTTAATATCTTTAAAACTAAAACGCATATTTAAATAATCATGTAATATCTTCAAAAAAACAATACAAGTAGGTTTATTTTCACCGAAGGTGAACTAAGGTGAAAATAAACCTACTTGCAGTGTATTTATTTGAAGCTATTACATGGGAGACCTGTAGGACACTCAGCAAGTTACTTACAAAGGAATAATGATTTAAATAATGTAGTAAAACAACGAATGCTGTTTTATTGTACGATATATGATAATATGTGTATTTAATTTATGATGTTTATGTTGTTAAAAAGGTTTCGTGTTAAAACTGTTCTCCTGATGCTTCTTAATGCGTTTACCTCCCCACTTACCATCGGTGAACGTCTTCAATCTTCTCAATAGGCTTTATATCACTGAAATGTCATAATACAACACACAAAATATTTCACTTTGACATGAACATACAGACAGTAAATAAAAAGATAAGTATATTTAATCTTGAATTAAATATTTAAATACTGGCCGCTAGAATATTGCTGCCACCTTGGGAAACAATTGCTCCTTAAATGAAAGTTACTTGTGCCTATTTTAAAAGAAATAAATACGCTTTGTTCACAGGTAAGATATCTAGGATTTTATTAACATCAGTTAAATTGAAATGAATTCCTTTTAAAAAACAATGAATAAATTTTTAAAACAACAAAAAATTAATTATTCTCTGAAAATCCTTCAGTTCAGGGCTCGTAACGCTGATACAATATACAATATTATTGTAAATCTTGTTAGGTTAATTTTGGTTATTATTATTACCAAATTTCATGAGTTCTTTGAATTCTCATGATACAAGATACAAAGATGTTTATTAAGAATAATACTAATTTATATAGAATAATCAAAAGACAAAAAATTAGAAATAGTTAGCCTCAAATACGATATTAAAACTATCGTATTATTGTACAACAGGTGTGCTGTCGCTATTTACTCAAGCATGTGTAATACGTGTTCATAAACGCTACACATTAAAACAATATTACTTGTTTAATTATCATCAATGAAATGGATTTGATAAAAATAGAAAAATTCTTATTATTGAGTCTATTCAAAAAGAATTATTAATTAACGATATGACTCTTTGTCGACATGGAAATATTTGTTGTTTATAGGTTAACTCTACATATAGTTCAGAGTAAGTTATTAAAACAAGTTATTTCATATTATTTAAATCTTAATACTACATTCAAACATATTTAGCATAATAAGATTGGTAATTAAAGGCAGCGATAGTTCTCGTAGGTTATATTATAATTAACCCGATTCAAACTGTAATGGTAATCAAGTAAGCGTCTATATTTATATGTGTTGCTTACAGCATTTAATATTACCTTGACTTTAATTATTATTTTTCTTGAACAAATATTAAAATATTTTAATTAAACAACATAATTAATTAATCGAGAACTTTTACTCATTGTGCCTGTCAATGTACAATCATTCGCTAGGTTAGTCATGTACGGTGCGTACTTGACTAACGTAGTTCGATATAATATTCGCCGACTGGCGATGATTATATTTCATTTTATTTTTAAATATCGTTAATAGATAGTACTCCCTGAAATTATCACTTTTCATTGCCCTTATCATACACTGGCAATGTTAAATAATTCACACTATCATTCGCCGCACTGTCACACGTAAAGGGATAGTTCCTCAGTTGAGGTTAGTTCACAACTATTTACTATGTAACGCGCACAAATTCAAAATATTTCTTGACGACTGCTGCACACTCCGCTCGCCGTGATGGTTGGAATACAATTAACTCTTCTCGTTGAAGCTTCTTCTCGCGTCTGGTAAAATCAGATCATCCCATTGGTGGAGAAGTCGTCTGTACTCTCTACCCCAAACGCCTTAGTGACATTAAAAATTTTAATTTTTAGCGTCTGTCTTTGGGTTGGAGGCTCGTCTGTGACGCGTTCATTCCAATTCGGAAATGATAGAAAATCTTATATCATACATAATTTTCTTATTATTCGTCCGATCGATAAATGAATAGTCGCATTGTTTTGCGGATACTTGGGTCTTTCTTTTAAGTCCAAACAAGTTATAAATCCGTCCATTAACAATTTACTTCACTTTACACAATACACTTATAGTGGTTCTTAATAAAAAATAAGTCTTTACCACTATATTTCGGTGTTATATTAATCTAATACTTATAATTAAATGTTTAGTGTTCATATCTCCCATTATTTAATACAAAATATTAATATATTTGTGGTTTGAGCAAAATGCATTCATGGCGTGCAAGCCATATATGTCCTAACATTTGTATTTGCTTATATTACCATTATGTCTTATACTATTATATACTTTTGGTATCTAAATGTTACTTAACATCCTTTTGTACCTTTGCTGATACTTTACTCCAGCAAATGGTGTCTTATTTAACCATACAGCATTGTTTTAATGCACCATGCTATGATTTCGTCATTCTGTCACTCTCATTTAGTTATTGTTAGTATATATTACATGTATTATTAGCAATTAAAGTGTACACAGACATTGTACATTGTCTGTTTGATGTACTTACTAACTTTTTGTTAGTTGAACTTTCTTTAAATTGCAGTAGGATGGTTATTTACACCTAGTCCTATTGGTATAATTAACTCGTTTCTTATTTTATTGTTATTAAATTACTTATATAATGATTGTTAGGTATACTCATAGTTGAATTGAACATTCCTCTCACTACTGGTAAACTTCTTTACTCTCTCTTTACAAGTTTTATTAGTGTTTTCTGTGTAACTCTGTAGTCACTTGGGATTTTGTCTGATTTGTTTATTATTAGTTTCAATAATTTGACTTATATAGTTATGTTCCTCAGCTTATAAGGTATTCACTGTCTTATACATTTGTTCTTATTTGGTTTCTGTTTTAAACAATTACTTGTAATTACTTTATCTAATTATTGTGTGTGATTTTATGTTGTAGGTCCTGTTCAGATGAGGTTATGTGTTACTGATTTTACAACAATATGCTTCTTATTTTGTTCAACATTCTGCTTAAGTATTGCAATGTGATTATGACATGTTATTACTATTGTTTATTACTATGTTTTACACACTTTGTACACATTTTATACTATATGTTTATACAACAATACTCAATTTTTTCCTTATTTATGTTACACATTTTGTGGGTTTGCATCTTGGCTTGTATACATTGGTTTGTTTCTTTACAACAAATTGTCTTGTTTACTACACTTTAGCTATACCATTTATTTACATTTTGTCCTGTGTTACTCTGACATTCAGGCACATTTCATATCAAGGATTTTATAGTTTGTATCATTGGTCTTTTTGAGCAATTATTTCTCTTTTCAGTTCCATTAAATTGGTGGTCTTACTAAGTATGTCTGTGTTACAATCTTGGATTACAATTTGTACACTGAATGTTTGTGTATTTCACTTGATAATCATTGATTTCATTTGTTAACACTTTTTTACTTCCTTTGTCATAAACACTTCACTCATATTGTTTGTGGTGCTTATTTGGGGTAGTGTCATTATATTATTTATCGTTGCACTCATATAAGGTATTCACTATTATTGTCTGTGATCACTTACTAAGTTTTCAACACTTAGTTTCTATCATATTGGTTTCATTATGTACTTCTTTGATGGATAGTTTCATAAATGTTACAGGTTTAGTTATTATCCTTATTTTGTCACTTTTCTGGTCGTGGTGCCTTCCATACTTTGGGAATGCTGGTGTCTTGTTCTAGTTATACATATTCTTCATTTTTCATGGTACATTTCTTCCTCTTCTTCTTCTTCTTCTTCTTCTTCTTCTTCTTCTTCTTCTTCTTCTTCTTCTTCTTCTTCTTCTTCTTCTTCTTCTTCTTCTTCTCCTTCTCCTTCTTCTTCATACTTCCTCTTCTGGTTACTCGGTAGCTTATTCTTCATTTTAATTTCTTATCACTTATAAGGCATATTTTGTTTCCTCACTGTCTGTGATAATTCATGTTATATTAATAACACAATTATTTACATTATATCCGTCGTTATTTGTCACAATTCGCATTTATTTGTCTATTCCTCATGTTCACTCAATATATTTATAATTTTTAACATGTTCACTTACTATGATGATCATTATTTTATATATGTCTCACTATTATGATAAATTAGTTTATCCTCTCACTACAATGATCACATTTAATATATGTATTCACTATGATGATAATATTTGGTATATCCCCTCACTATTATGATCTATTGGGCCTATATTGCTAACGTATTATATTGATCCTTTATCTTCTCTTTTCCTCCTTTCTACTTGATGATACATTTATTATGGTTCTTCTTCCTTCTTCGTTGGCTTGCTTTAACATTATTCATATATAGATACACATTTGGCTTTTATACTTCTGTTATTTATTCTCATGTTCGATGAAATATGTTTGTCGTACACTTTTATTCGACGTATTATATCATTTCTATGTAACCATTATTTTGATACGTTACAATAATCAGTACACATTTCAAAAGAGCAAGGATGAAAGAATGTCACGCGATATAAACCTTGTGCGCGACGCCTGAAAACATGAGAACTGGGAAAGTATAGCTACCCGTCGCCCAAACAGATGACAGGCAACATTAAAGCAAATCTTATCAGTCGTAATTAGTTTTATAGCTCCGCCTGTGTAGTCACGTTGTTGACACGTTCATGTGTCAGTTAAATAAAGAATGACACAGAATGACGACGTCGCGATAGGTCAACTTCACTGAAGGTGTTAAGTTACAGCTGCTGAATGCTGATTCTAGCAACGCGGAGTCCACGTGGACAAGACAGCTTATTAACGATTCAATGTGATTAGCTTTGACAAACAGTATCACTATTCTAAGAAACATCACATCAAAGCGGTCCCTGTAAACGTTCAGAGGACAAAAAATTAGTGAACCCAATGCAGCAGACTATTTTATTTTTATAATTTTCGTCAAAAACTGTCCAATATGAGCTATAAGCAGTATCAATTTTACAACTTAGTGTACATATTCACATACTGTCTTGTAGGGTGTATTTTCAAGTAACAATATCTTTTCTTTTTAACCAGCGTATCTAACTTTAGTCATATCAGTTGGTTAGTCGAAGTCTTATTTGCGAATGAAAACCGTAGAGGAAAATATATGTAATAAGAACACACAGAATTTACACTACGGTTGAGATAAAAAACAGACTAGAAAAAATGTCAGTCGTGGATAGTACTTAGACAAGTCGTGGACTTAAATAACATATACAATTAACTATAATCAAATACATTTGTGATAGTTGATTTTATGTAATGTTTAGGTTGCAATCAAGCTCAAGCCGCATGTACTTGAGAAAGCACAGCGCATGCCGAAACTTACAGAAATCTCAGTTAATTCTTACGTGCACCTGCATACTATAAATGTCAGTGGAAACAATTTGGTTGCAATTCCAGAGGAATTAGGATTACTGCCATGTCTGAGTGAAATCAACTTGTCACACAATCAGCTTGGGCTGGCTAATAACTGGAACTGGCTCGTTTCTCCATTTATGAGAGAAAACCTTCGCGACCTTCGGTTAGATCGGAATGAGGCAAGTATCTGTAAATTGTGTAGACACTTTCAGTTTTGGTTTGGTCACATAACCTTGTGTGTATTTGCACCTAAATTAATAACGTTCCGTAAATAATGTCAAAACTGCGCGTGTACTACAGTGTGTGTGTGTGCGCGTGCACATGGCGCTTACGTTTCGACGGGTTGAGTGCTGCCCTCATAGGATAAATTGCAATGAATAATTCATCGTGGCAATTGATACTTTTGAACAAGGGAAGCGTGTTCATAGATTTAACTCGACTATTTTTCATTTGTCTGTCTGTCTGAAGTATGTCTCACGATAACTTCTGAACGGTTGAAACGATTTGGATTAAACTCGGCACGCGTGTCCGTACTTTTCCCTACAGACAAATGTTGATTTTGAAATTGATTTCCCCCAAAATGGGTGGGGGCGGAAACAAAAATGTGAGAGGGTTGAAAGTGTAAGAAAAATCGCAGATATCCATGTGGGGTATCGAAATAAAGGAAATTTTAACCGAAATCCGAATGTACAGGGTGCCTCAGCTAAATCCGGACGAAACAAACAGTTTATTAAAACACTTGTTTATTCATTAAAAAGTTACATTCAACTTTTTGTATTGTTTAAGAGACCCTTCCTCACTTCTATTATTCAATATAACCTCCTTTCCTGTGATCACTGTCTCGATCCTCTCTTCAACTGCTCCTTGACCAAATCCACGAATGCTGCCTCAATATTGGCCTGAAGGGTTGCCACGTTGGGGTACTTGGACTTGTTTAGACACCCTTTCAATAACGCCCCAAACGTAATAATCAAGGGGGTTGAAATCAGGACTATTGGGAGGCCAGAATTTCTTGTACCAGAATGCGTCCACGTTATCGGAAAGCCAGTTCTGCACTAAACAGCTTGTGTGAGTCAGTGCACCTTCCTGTTAAAAGATGTACGGTCTCCCGGAGGCCACATTTTCCATCCATGACTTCACTGCAGTTCTCAGAATCTGGAGGTAAACCTCCATCGTGATGGTTTCTCCCTTTTTAAATAAATGTGGCGACATGACGACACCCCCCAGTGGAGACGACGCTTAAGACGTGAACGCTGACCTGAAACTTCGTCCTGGCTCCTACAGAGACATTCTCGGGATCATGGTCAAGCCAACGGTCGTTCCTCCGGTTCACTTTTGCATCAACAATAAAAATATTATCACCAGAAAAAAAAACCTGATTCAAGCCGCAGCTTCGTGCTTCAATGAATAAAGGAGCAAATCGCAGCGGGGGACTTTCGCGACCTTAGCAGCTTCAGACAGCATTTGTCGTACCTTGAGAACATAAGACGTGTACGGCAGGTCCTTTTATGCGATTCGACGCATGGTGGCCCTCACTCACCACAAGTGTGGTGGACAAATTATGAAGCGGCACCCCTGGGTCTTCCGAAATGAACTCTTGAGCCCTTTGGGTGACACTTGGGGTCCTTGCAATCTTCTCTCTCGAATGGCTTTGCCTTGTCGGGTTAGCAGAACCTTCAACGGACTTCCACATCTGCATACTTTTGAGCAGTGTCATAAACGGTCGATCTCGGGTACCCGAAGAAGCGAATAATTTCAGTCTGTGAACGCCCGGCACGAAGAACTTCAATTACCGCCGCTCGTCGATTATGTTCCACACTTGATCTCACAAACTCGCCTATTTTGAGGTTATGCACGTCTTACACATGCAGCTGGCTCAAGGTTAGTAGAGTGTACAGGTTGCCTCATAGTGTGTAAACATTACGATTTTACAACCCCCCCCGCAGTGTCTATCTGACGATGACGTCACTCGGCGTACAAATACACGGCGGTCATATTATGTCTGGGGACTTTATTCGTTTATAACTTGGTTACAATTGGCATTAGCGATAAAACGTATATGTTCAAAATCGTTCCTTATGAAGTATTTATAACATAGGATACATATTCTATGATATAAATTTATAAATGTACCTCCTAACATTACTCATTTTATAGGAACTAGAAATTGTAGAATTATGCCAATGACTACTGTCCCCGCAGAAATTATGTAGACTCGAGTTTGAGAAGTTGAATCTCGTGAATGGCTTAACGGATTTAAATTAAATAAACGCGAAATAAAAGGAAATATCTTTAATTTTTACTGTACAGAATAACAATGCTACTTAAATCAATATTGTTTTTAAAGAAAATTCTAAAAATAGACGAGTTTTTCGCATTTGCGAGCGATTATCGAGGTTTGAGTAGCCTAATTGTTTCGTAAAAACCACTGGACGGATCTGTTTCAAATGTTTAGACAGTATACGCACACTCTTTCTGAACATTTTCCTGAGTTTTAGAATTTTTTTCCAATAGAATTTTCTTACGAAACAATTACTTAGAGGTATACCCCTCTGAGTTCTGACCTCCTAAAACCTCCAAACCCACAACTGAGACCCAAAAGCCATTACTAACCAGGACCTATGACACTTCCATCCCCCCTCCCAGACTGGAAAACTCAACAATGATCATCCCCCTCGCTCGTCTCCTGCCTGCCAATGCCCAGGGGGCCGCCCCAACACGTCACCCTCACTGGTGACCACCACCTACTACTACCACCACTCACATATGCGTCCGAAGACGAACAAGGTATCACCAACCTTGATATGTGAGTGACCACTCTCCAACTGTCCACCTCGTGGACCGACCACACACACACAACACCACAAGGCGACTACAAGCCTTGGTATGTGCGTGATCCACCTCCCTACACTAGGGCGGACGGCCCCGATTAACTAGGCAGAGAAGAACACGCCGAGGGCACACGAACATCAATCCCAGATCGCTTTATCAAATTGCTAACCTTAATATGTGAGTAAGTGGGGGGGGGGTAACTTTTCTACAGCACAGCCATAATAAACAGACTTTGCCATGACGTGGGACACCTATATTAAAATGCGGCGTGGACCAAATCCAAAAACAACTGGGAAATTCTTGACCGACGCTACCCATGATACTAGCCAGAATCTAATTATTACCTTCAAATTTCCATATTTGCAGAAAAAAAAAAACAAACAACCGTTTAACACCACATATCACAACAACACAGAAAAGGAAGGACTTGATTTCCCTCAAGTGGCCCCAGAGTACTCTATCGATGCAATGAAGGGGTGCATACTAATGGCAGAGAGAGAGCTCCTTGAAGTTCACAGAAGAAAACATCACGAATACAATGAATGTATAGACTCACACTACGTAATCAACAAACAACTACACATCACATTTAAATAACTTAACGATCAATCACATTTAACAAGTAACAAATACACCTGAGCTACAACAATTAAATAATGTCAAAATTCGGTCCGTCGATGCGTGACCAAAATTACAAAATTTTATCAAAGTCTCCTCAACTAATTACAACTCCAAGACATCTGGTCGGACCATCACCGCATTCATCAGTTAATTAAACAATCAATTATACCATAAAGTAATCCGCATTATAACATGAGCACCTAGCTCCATAAATCATTAAAAAAAACCACGCAGAGACGAGAAGTAGCAAGTCATTGCATAACCTGGTGTGCTACGGAGGATAAGTCCACCCCCACAAACTGAACGGGTCACAACCAAAACAGACAAGGACTGACGGCACCTGATCATGTCAAATTTTTCTAAAATTTGTGTGTGTCGGCAGAATTATAAAGTAAGTCCAATTTCTCCCTTGACGTACTATTAATGACATATTAATAACCCCGCATAATCTATTAATAACCCCGCATAATCTATCTTACACTCACTATTACAACAATAACGCTTACATACTAACACATGTTGACCCCAATAAATCTCTACTCATTTCATTTCAACATTCAATTCAAACTAAAATTCCATTAATTAATTAAATCAATCAAAGTTTCAATTAATTTTCTTAAACGCATTTAATTCAAGTCAATTTAAAAAATATTTAATATAAAATCTCAACTGAGGCAAAATGTAAACTCTCTCAAGGTTCTTGTATATATTTCCCAACATCAATTCAGAGTATTGCAAGTCCTGACACCAGCATGACATGCCTAGACCCACACGCTACGTTTTCGGCCAAAATCTATTACAGCTAGTCAAACATAGCTTCTATAAACTTCCATAAAATTCAATAAATCATGCTCTGTGGACCATTGACCTTAAATAGACCATAAAAAGACCATAAAACCATGCTCTGATCTACCATTGAAACCATTGAACCCCCCTTTTTTTTTTTTTTTTTTTTTGAGGGGGTTACTTAATATTTAAGACTAGGCACTCAACCTAGAGGAAGCATAAAATGTGCCGGAACCCAAGCTACCATTTGAAACATGTTTACTGGCAATGGTGACAGGACTTGCAGAATGAAATACTCATATAACAATAACAAATTTAGTTATTTATTGGTGTTTATGTTTCCTTCATAAATTTATAACATTTGCATCACATGGTATAACAATTATACTCTTTTAAGCTGTTATTGAACTTTTCAGTTGCAACACATACAAATAGTTAATCCATTGAATGGAATTCAGTTATTAAAATCTCATTAATACATAATAGTTGCTGATAGTAAAACGACTTAATTTTTCTTTTACGTACACAAATCTGCATACAGCAATGTATATCTACACAATAATTGAGTACCGGTACACTAGAATCTGATTGTTGAATACTCTGAGGTCGCAACTTATACAGACATGCTTAGAGATATGCAAATATAACATGACACCAATTATTTATAAGATATTATTATTTATACACCAATTATAATAAGATATTAGAGAATTACCTCATTGAGATCTCTTAAGTACCAATACATTGGATCAGCCAGCTCATTTACCAGTTCACACATGTGCTACTATACAGTTATACATTATTAACCCCCTTGAGAAAAATATACACATACATACATATACCACAACACATTAACAAACACATACTACCCACAATTAATTCGAGTAACAACCTAGGTGAAACCCCCTTGCTGGTAACACCACATCAATATCTCCCCAAAGTGTAACAGCAACTCATCCAAAATTAACCCAATGCCCCCTTGTAAAGTGTGATAACAGTAATTCATAATGAACTCAGCTCCAGTGTCGGTATGCTCAGGAAGAAATCATCAAGACAGAATTAAGAATTCATTAAACCCGTTTTAAGATTCATATCCCCGAAATGTGTATTTTAATAAGCTTTGAGGGTTACCTGGGACTCTTTACAATTAGGCTTCCATGCTAGTAGAAGCAAACGAATACAGAAAAATCCGGCCGCCAGTCAGAAATGATTCAGTCGAGTGTAAGATGAGGAATCTTTGAGGAGTGAGAGTGAATAAACTGCGCAGTCTAACCACCAAAACTCACCCAGTCATTGTGCAGCCAAAATCAGCTGTGTGGGAATGACATGATATCGTCGCCGCAACTGACAAATAGTCTGACTCACTCACTTTACGACGACGCGCGATCACAAAGCCATGGCAGTCGCGCGAGTTTTAAATGCGGTGGAGAACGAGCGGGCTTTAAAAGCTGAACGCAGTACAGCACAGTATTCTTATAGATATAATATTTGTGTAAATTATTAGATATAGGTCTATAAATACCTGTGTAAACATACATAACTTTAAAATCTAAAAGTAAATTATTTGTCATTTAGGCATTATGGTTACAAAATTAACTGAAAATCAGTGCAGTAGTTTAGAATTTTTACTATTTATTGTATGATTGCAATCTTGCAATTCCCATGACAAGACACACATTTTCCCGTCGAACAACGTGATCGGTACCATCGTTCAACAGGATTGTACGTGGGTTCGCAGACTGATTTCAATAGTTAGCACCTACCCTACCTATTCCGTCGAAATATCCAACAGTGTATGCCATAGCAGCGCGCACACCAATTTTCTTCAGGTGACTCCATGGACCTGAACGTCTCTACGCATCTGTTGTACAGTATTGCAGGATATCTGCTCCATCTACGTAATTCTATTGGTTGTACAATTTAAATTGTTCTAGAATGTTGGGTTTATTGGATGTAAAAATGTTTTCTTCCAAAAAAAAGATTTCACTTAACAAAGCTGATAAAGAAGAGCCCATAGGTAACCCATTTAATTGTCTATAGATTTTATTATCACACTGGAAATAATTTTGTCCTATGCAAATATCTAAGGCCGAGAATAATTCATTTTTCTGATCATTATTTAAGGTTAAAGTATTTTGTATATGTGAGGAACAGATAGACAGCAGAACATCTACAGGTATAGATGAAAATAAATTCTTAACATCAAATGAAAATAATTTTGCATTCAGTGGTAAATGTACATTTTTTATATTATTAACTAATTGTAAAGTGTTTTTAATAGTAGCATACTTTGGGTTGAAGCTAATATATTTTGGCAGTAATTCATGAAGTTTTTTACAGCCTTTATATGCGGGTGCAGTTACATATGAAACAACTTGGTGCATGGGACAATTAGGTTTATGTATTTTTGGTAAACTATACAAAACAGGAGCTTTCGGGTTCATCATAGTTAGTTATATCCACATCATAGGCAATATATTATAGCATATGCTATATATATAATATAGCATATATTATAGCATCCGCATCATAACATATATTAGCATCATAGTCAATAATAAAGAAAAATCAAACACACTGGAGAAAAATGGAGTTTATGAAATACACTGTGCAGAATGCGATGCTATTTATATCGGACAATGTGGCCGTGCTCTGAAACATCGCATTTCTGAACATAAGAAGGCAATTTTAACAAATACAGCCAACACAGGTTTTGCAGATCATTTCTTACAACACAATCACTTCACAGATACAAAAAACAGCACTACTGCACAACATACAAAAAGGTAAAAAAATGGATTTGTTAGAAATTCTTCTTCTTCTTCTTCTACACTTCATGGTATAGGCAGAAATGCCTGTTCCGTCTCCACAATGTCATAGTTGGTCCCATCTTGAAAAAGGTCTTCCAACGTTACGCTTGTCCGTTGGTTTATAAGATTTCATTTGTTGTGGTAGTCTACATTTGTCCATGCGGTCGATGTGGTCCCGCCATTTCCGTTTGTAATCATCTATTCCAGTGGCGGCTGGTAATGTTTTTGACTGGGGGGGCAAAATTTAGTTGTACCCATATATTATGTAAAAAAAGTCACCAGTAGAAACTATATTATTGCTATTATCATCAAATAATTGTAAAATTTAATCTTTTGCTTCACTACTAAAATTATTGTTAATATCAAAAACCTACCTTGCAAACTACCAATATTTAAACAGTGTTTGAAACAAATTATTTATATACCTAAGCAGTTCACGTTCCTAAACTTAAATATTTAAGAAATTATATTATTAAATGCATGCATTACTAAATCTATATATATAAAAGAGAAATACCACTGACTCACTCACTGACTCATCACGAAATCTCCGAAACTATAACACCTAGAAACTTTAAATTTGGCATGTAGGTTCCTAATGTGATGTAGGTATCCGCTAAGAAGGGATTTTTGGAAATTCGACCTTTAAAGGGGGAAAAGGGGGGGAAGTTTGCCTGACTAACTGACATAGAATCAACGTAGAGCAAAAACTACTGAATGGATGTCAATGAAACTTTGAACATAGCTTCATCATAGGTCTTAGGTGCTCACTAAGAAACGGTTTTAAAAACTTTCACTCCTAAAGGGCAACCCCCCCCCCCATTGTATGTTTGTATCTATGTATGTATGTTCCACATCTCCTCCTAAACCACTGGACCGATTTCAACCAAACTTGGCACAAATATTTTACGCGACGGGAGAACCAACATAGGCGAGGTGCTTTTTTCGATGGGGTCCTTTGGGGGGGTTCTTTGGGGTCTTCCACATCTCCTCCTAAACCACTGGACCGATTTCAACCAAACTTGGCACAAATATTTTACGCAACGGGAGAACCAACATAGGATAGGTGTTTTTTTCGATGGGGTCCTTTGGGGGTTCTTTGGGGTCTTCCACATCTCCTCCTAAAAAACTGGACCGATTTCAACCAAACTTGGCACAAATATTTTACGCAACGGGAGAACCAACAAAGGATAGGTGTTTTCTTCGATGGGGTCCTTTGGGGTCTTCCACATCTCCTCCTAAACCACTGGACCGATTTCAACCAAACGTGGCACAAATATTTTACTCAACGGGAGAACCAACATAGGGTAGGTGTTTTTTCGATACGATCCTCCGGGGGGTCCTTTGGGGTCTTCCACATCTCCTCCTAAACCAAGGGACCGATTTCAACCAAACGTGGCAGAAATATTTTACTCAACGGGAGAACCAACATAGGGTAGGTGTTTTTTCGATACAATCCTTCGGGGGGTCCTTTGGGGTCTTCCACATCTCCTCCTAAACCACTGGACCGATTTCAACCAAACTTGGCACAAATATTTTACGCAACGGGAGAACCAACATAGGACAAGTGTTTTTTCGATACGATCCTTTGGGGGGTCCTTTGGGTCTTAAAAACTATTAGATCTGGTTACTATGGCAACCCAATAGAATAGATTCTGGTTACCATAGCATCGGTGGAAGTCTCCCGCGTAGGAAATATCGCGGGAGTCGTCCGACGGGCCTTCCCCGGAGTTCATCCACGGAACCCGGGGAGTCTTAGGTCGGATCCCGCGAAAGACGGCGGGGCCAGAGTCCACGCTTCTTATAAATAAAGATATAGGTTATGATATCAAAGGTGGTGTATGCATCTTAAGAAACTTCTTAATAGTGTGTGAATTCAGAGTTGTTTCAGTTTGAATTTAAGAGTGGATAAGTTAAGATCGAAATAAGTTATAAGCGAGTATAAAAAACAACGTTTTGATAGCAAATGTATTCAGATAATAGTGTTCAGACAATATAAATGCACTTGCTTCAGTTTGAATTTAAAAATTAATAAGCTGAAATCTATAGAGGTATTGTATTGTTAGAATAAGTTTAGGAGACACTAATTTAACAAATGCCTTATTTCAACATTAACACAATGAATTATAAAAGACAGTAAATACGCAGCGCGTGCAAGTACTGTAGACATTTTATTGAAAACTAATTTAGCTGTTCGCCCTCTCCCAGAGTTAGAAATCGAGCAGGAGCATCACGCGCAACAGAATTCTTCTCCAGATATAAGAATACAGTTTATGACATGTTCTTAAACAGGTGCGCTACAGAGTATTCCTCCAGTGAGAATGCGAACGTAACAATATAAGGAAGATTATACAATATACAAGTAATATAACGTTAGAACAAGAATAGGTGCCTATGAGCCTATGAATAAATTATGAAACCGAGCAACGCTGGGTAAATCGGCTAGATATAGATATCTATATAAGCCAAATACCACTGACTGACTCACTGATCACGATGTCTCTGAAACCACTGAATGGATATCAATGAAACTTTGAACGTAGCTTCATCATAGGTCTTAGGTGCTCACTAAGGAACGGTTTTAAAAACTTTCACTCCTAAGGGGCAAAAAACCAAATAATGAAATTTATCGCCGGAATTGCATACTTTGTAAATGAAGTGGTTGACATCTCAGTTTATTGGAAACCCCGAATACATTTAGTTGTGAGTTTTTAATCATTGTTTTAAATTGAAAAACTTCGTTGTTTGCAGGTTCTTATAGTCGAGAAAATTTCGAAGTTCAATTAATTAATAAATGTATGTCCTTTTTTTTCTCGGAAACGGCTCTAACGATTTTCTCGAAATAAGTAATAAATAGCTGTTGCTATGAATGTAAATAAACAAACTAAGAGTTGAGAATTTGTACAATCTATCTAATCCTATACTATTAAGCGAGCAATAATTGTACAATTACGTACAACGTGAAACTCCGTAGCAAAGCACGGGTATTTTGCTAGTAAAATATATTTGTTCCCTACCTTGGATTAGTTTATTTGCTTGAACATGAAATCCATTCTCCTCTCCTTTTGTTTGGCAAAATGGTCAATAACTAATTCATTGAAGTTAGGAGTTATTTCTAACATTTCTTTTTCTATTGAACTCATTCCCAGAGGACTTTTTCATTGTCTGTCCTTTTTCATTGTATTACGTGTAAATGTTTTAATGCGTTTGAGAGTTGAGAAACATCGTTCACTTTCTGCTGTAGTCATAGGGATTGTACAAATAATTTTTAATAGTTTTACCAGTTTGGGAAAAACAGTAACTAGATTGTTTTCATATACAAAATTGAGTAGAACCAATGCGCCAGTTGCCTTTGTGAAGTCAGGCCTGCTGTATAGAACTACCAGTTCATGTCTTAATGCAGTTTCATTTAATTTAAATTCTTTAGCAGCAATTTGTAACTGTGTTTCTGGAAAGATAAGCTGATGTTTAGAAAACAGGGTTGGTTGCAACAAAACTGCTATTGCTAAATGGTCTGAAAATAAAAATTTGTCGTCTATGTTGGTAACTATTATGTCACAAACTTCTTTAGCTGCAGTCTTCTTGCTTTCATCAAAACGTGACCTTTTTGGATTTTGTGATGATTCTCCAAAATCATTTGTTACAGACAGACTGGCATCAAAGTCAATATAATCTCTGACGTTTTGAATGTGTGACTTGAATGAGGCAACATACTGGTGTGTTTTAATACTCTCAATTTCTACTTGCTGTAATTGATTAAACAAAATGTCACAGGCTGGCATAATTTTGTTGAAAAATGTTAACCAAAAATTAAAATCATCATTATTTAATGTGTTTTTCAGTCCTAGTGCTTTCTGAACAGTGACTTGTCACTCTCGTCATCTATGATTTTTTCAAGAACAGCGGAAATGTCATTTTTATGAATAAATACTGTTGTCACACAACGAGATTTAAAATTCCACCTGGTATTAGAACATTTTGGGAGACGTTTCTTTACTACTTCATCAAGTATGGCAGTTCGCTTGGAAGATCTTGAAAAAAATGTTGTAAAGCCATCTAAATTACAGAAAAATATTTTTACTTGCTTGTTTTGTGATGCAGCGCGCTCAATAATTAAGTTTAGTTGATGGGCATAGCAGTGTATATACTGGGCATTCTTGTACACAGCTTTAACTTTTGCTTGAACACCGTTATGTTTTCCACTCATTACTGCTGCCCCATCGTAACTTTGTGCAATAATTTTACTAGGCATCTTATCAAGTTCTAATTTTGCTAATTCTTCAAAAATAGTATTACTAATACCTTCAGCGGAGTGACCTTGTGGACTGACAAAACTGATAAATCTCTCATGTAATTTTCCGTTCAATTCATACCTCACAACTAACAAAATTTGTGACAGAGTGGCACGATCCGTGGTTTCATCTGCTTCAATTGAAATGTAGTCAGTTTCATTTATTTCTTTTTTTTTTAGTCCAATGCACACTGCATAAATAGAATCCAAAATTTCATTTTGAATTGTTTTAGAAAGACCAACGAAAATCCTATTGTTTGTTTTTTCAATATGCTCTCTTAAGGTGCTATCTAGGCCTGCCATTAAATTTACTAAGCCCCTAAAAATACCTGGATTCTCAGATGTGTTTGTTTCATCATGTCCCCTTAAAGCTAGTTCAAATATTCCACAAAACTTTACACAGTCAATTAACTTACTTAGGATGTATCTGTTCTTAGAGACTTGTTCATTATGCTGTTTAATTTTTAATCTATATGCACTGTCTAACTGGCAACTAATATTGACTTTTCCTAACAATGAATATTCAATACAATTGTTCATATGAGTTTCACTAATTTTATGTTTTTTTATTTTTTCTCCCAAATGTTTCAAGTCCTTAATTCCATTTTCAGTCCAGACTGAATCACTGTTTAGGTTCATCACCAAACATACATAACAAAAAAAGGAATTGATCACCTCACATCCACATATCCAATCAGCATGTAAGTAACAGTTTCTATTAAATTTTCTTGTGTAGTTTTTTTTACTTGATGCTGGTCTGTCCGTTTTAAAATGTTGTTGTGTAAAATCTAAATTCGGTTTTGGTGGCCCTAATTTTTTTAGTTCTATTTTCTTTTCGTGAGTAAGTGAATTTGAAATAATCAAATGTTTAATATTACTTACCGAATTCACAGCCATTTTAATCGTTTCTAACAAATACGCACAGAACACACAGAATAAGTTACACGTTTATGTACACAAGGTTCGACAAAAACACTATCGTACACAGAATACACTGCCTAATAAAGAATAAATTATTAGAACATTATGTTTACACAAAAAGTACAACAAGAACACAATCAAAACTATATAAAACACAAGAGAAAATATATGCACTATGAGAAGTTTTTAACAACGCTCCGTTTCTCTATGAATTTAGCTGCAAAACAGAAAGCGGCCACAGTCCCACCTGTAATGGCGGATGCTCATTTAAATGCATAGAGATGTGTATACGTCTCTTGCCCCGCTCCCCGAAAGAACGGCCTATTCAGGGAGGGCGACAGCGAAACCGTCCCAGCTGCGGGGCCATGCCGAAAACATCGGGTGATCGCTATTAGTCGCCCCAAAAATATCTTTCAATAAGAATTCTACACATTTTAGTTATATTATTGACAAGTTTAATTTGCAAATTTAGTGGGAGGGCTGCGCCCTTTTGCCCTCTATGTACGAGCCGCAAACCGATGATTCAAATTGTAGATGTTTAGCGCATTCCGGACGTCGTCATTACGTATTCTATCTAATCGTGTACAGCCCTTGACTCTTCTCAGAAAGCGCATTTCAGCTGCCTGAATCTTTGATCTATCTAGCTTTGAAGGAACCCAGGTCTCACTGCCGTACATCAGAATTGGGACCACCACGGTTTTATATAACTTTAATCTAGTCTCCTTACGCGTTTTATTTCCCAATGTTCTATTTATCGTGCCCCCTATGTATTCATACCTCTGAAGTTTTCTTTCTATATCATGTCCTTTTAGATAGCTGACATCCGATCCTAAATAGGAAAAATGTGATACTTGTTCTACAGGATGTCCATAGACCATTATTTTTTAGCGTACTGGATTCTTCCCTTTAAATGCCATAATTTTAGTTTTCTGTGCCGATATTTCTAGGGAATATTCGTTAGGTATGGTTTCTAATGTGTACACAGATCTGTGCAGGCCATCTTCAGTCGTTTGAATTATTGCTAAATCATCTGCAAAAAGTAACGAATTTAAAGTGGTGTTGCTGTTTATGTTAATACCTCCACGAACTTCTTCCTTCCATATCCTGATTATGTGATCTATGTATATATTAAACAAAGTTGGAGATATGCTACAACCCTGTCGCACACCCTGTGTTGTTACTAGCTCTGTGCTTATACTTTGTCCCGTATTTATCACTATTTCTGCTCGATTATATAATCGTTTCAATGCCTGGATCAAGTGTCGAAGGTACCCAAGTATATTCATAATTTCCCACAGCTGTTGTCTATTTACTTTGTCAAACGCGTTGGTTTCAAGATTGAAATCTCTTCTTTTTTCAATCAGTTGTTGTATTATAAAAATATTGTCAATGCAAGAGCGTCCCTTTCTAAAACCTGACTGTTCTTCACATAGCAATGCGTCAGTAATAATTTTCAATCTATTGTTGATTATCCGTGAACAGACCTTATAAGCTGAGTTAGGTAGACTGATGCCCCTATAGTTATCACACCTATGTCTGTCACCCTTCTTAAAAAGGGATATTACCTCCGCTTTGTTCCATGCTGATGGCACAGCATTTGCTCTCCAACATTCATTAATCAAATGAAGAAATCGCAGTTCAAAAAGAGGCCCTCCGTGTTTTAGCAATTCCATGTTTATCTTATCCAGTCCACTTGCTTTCCTATTTCTAGAGTTTCTTAGTGCCTGTTGCAGCTCATCTAAAGTAATCATATCCACGCACGCACTTATGTCACTTCCTTCGTCCCTGTTTGCTTCTGCTTGACACCACAGTTCTTGGTAGTGCCTTTCCCATTCTTCATCTTCGATCACGTTTAGTCTAGCTGTGTCTCTTTCCTGAGAGTTTAGATGTTTAATGATTTTATAGGCTACTTCCTGCCGTCCATGCAGGTCATGTTCTATGTTGCTTGCAAATATATCCCAGTATTGTTGATGGGCTCTCCTGGTATTTCTTTTGCAGTATTTCATTTTGACTTATAAGTTTCCTCATTTTGTACACGTGGCGTTTGTAAGTATTTATGATATGCTACCTTTTATAGCCTCTTCAAGTTCTTCCGTCCAAATTTTCAATCCTTTTCTTTTCCTAAATTTCTTCCTCCGACCTATGACCTCATGTGCACTCTTCTCTAGACACGCTCGTATATTTTCCCATTCCCTATTAATATCATTTTCTGTAGTGATGTTTGCTAAATATGCTCCCAATCTTTGTTGATACAGATATTTTATACCGTCGTCTTGGAGCAGATAAACCTTATATACTTCCTCCGAGTTGATAGTCTTTGTTCTAAATTTTTTCCACCTTCGTAGAAGTTTTATTTCTGATATAACTAGGTAATGATCTGAGCCTATTTCTGGTCCCCTGTAAACCCTTGTGTCCTCTATTAAGTTCTTCATCTTTTCATTGACTATAACGTAATCAATTAGAGAGCGATAGCCTCTAGCAATCCATGTATATTTATAGATGTCCTTTTTCCTGAAAAAGGTGTTTGTTATTTTAAGTTTATTAAAAGATACGAACTGCCTTAATTCTTGCCTATTTCTATTTATCACATCTTCTACAAAACAGCCCAAAACTCCTGGTATTGGAGTTGAACCAACCCTAGCGTTCAAGTCTCCAGCCACAATCACATAATTAGTTCTTATATGTGTGTTCAATACCTTCTGAAGTGACTCATAAAATAAGAGAGTTTCATCATACTTCCCTTCTTCCGATGCATAGGCCCCGACTACTGTTAAGTGACCTCTCTCTGTTTTCATCCTCAATTTGTAAGCATTCGCTCCGATATGTAACTGTAGCTTATTATTTTTGATTTCCATTGGTTATGCAGGAGGATTGCAACCCCACAAGCCGCCCTTTTATACTGGGGAACACCACTATAAACCATGACATAATTTTCCAATTCTTTCGTACCACTTAATTTCTTCTTCGTCTCTGTGACTACAGCTACATCAACTTTTTTATTAGCTAGCTCATTATTAAGTTCAGTCTCTTTATTACCGAGCCCTCTTACATTCCAGGTTCCTACTTGTAATATTCTCGATATACCGTGAATCTTGTCCTTTCCGCGCCTGGTCATTAACACATTAAATCCGTCATGCTTTCTAGAAATTTTTAGAAAAAACTTCTAGAATCCGTTTAATTTCTAGAAATTAAAAAAGCAATAAAAAATAACAAAAATCTAACAAATGAACAAACTGAATTCTGTGTATCCCCTCTATTAAAA
The DNA here is from genome assembly GCA_034769895.1 of Magicicada septendecula. Taxonomy (NCBI): domain Eukaryota; kingdom Metazoa; phylum Arthropoda; class Insecta; order Hemiptera; family Cicadidae; genus Magicicada; species Magicicada septendecula. Next base: position 105,120,119 of record CM068369.1, on the reverse strand, counting down.
GCTGTTATTTAGTTTAGTTTATTTTATATTTTGCATTCAGATTATATTTAGTTTAGTTAATTTTATATTTTGCATTCAGATTATATTTAGTGTAGTTAATTTTATATTTTGCATTCATGATTGTATTTAGTTTTTAAAAACATCTGACCTTCCCTTGTCTCCTGCACCCCCTCTCCTTTTCAACACCCTCACAGATGTTCCAGATAAGCCCTAAACAGATGATCACCACCACCACCACCTTTACTCACATCCTGTTTTTAGTTATTCATTCATTCGTTTCTTTGACAATGGCTTAGGTAGTCAAAACAGCTGTCAGAGTTAAATAAAATCTGTGAAACTTACCAAGTGTTTTTATATATTTTACAGAACCTTTGTATGTTTCACCAAGTGCCCAACGAGTCATCAATTAATATCGTAAAACACTTATTTCTTATTGTAATATTTATAAAGATCAAATTCGTGGATTGACTGTAATCATGAGCTTCTTATTAATTTTGTAATTAACTCTTTCTTAATTTTATTTATTTACAGTGTGATCTACTTATATGATGTACAGTAATCGTTGAAAATTAGCAATTTCTGTTACAGATGTCCAGTGTCCCAGAAGCGATCGTGGGTTTAAAAAACTTGGAAGCTCTCTACTTGAGTGGGAACCGTCTGAGAGAATTGCCGGATACAATGAGGAAGATGAAGCACCTGAGGTATTATTATGAAAATTGTTTGTTAGCCGAGATGTCCTATGCGTATTTGTCATTATTTGTCCCCAACTAGAACATACAAGTTTTTTCTTTACTTTCGTTTTTCACACTTTTTCCACTTAGAGAATTTCCATTGACAAACTTGAGAGGATTGTCTCTTAACTCGCTCATTCTTCTCCATGTACACATTACAGTCAACACAAAGAGTACACACATTGTGGATTAAACACAGAAAAAGTACTTACAGTCTCAGTCGCAAGCTGCACCGCGCACAATTGACAACTCGTTTCATTTTATTTCACTAAATCGTAAAAGTTTCAGCTGAAAAAGTAACGGTTTGGGATGTTGGTAAAACACTGATAAAATATAATTTCATGTTTATTTATTACAATTTAATTATGTGCTACATTGTAATTATGTTGATGTGATTAATCATAATTTTTGAAGTGTCACGTTCAACTTATACCAGCATTTACCGAGACAGATAATCTGTTTCAAAAATTAATATTCGGCACTTACGGTCAGCCAGGAAACGTTGGAAATTTTCCACAGAGAAACTATGAAAACAGCTGAAAATGACAACTTAGATAGTGCAGTGTACATATGGTTTGTGCAACAAAGAAGTAAGGGTGAACCTATAACAAAGAAGGGAGGGGCCTATCATCTGCGAGAAGGCACTTATAATAAACGAAAAACTCGGAGGCGATCCACACTTTAAAGCTACAACAGGCTGGTTGCAAAAATTCAAATCGCTAGGTATTTCAGGCGAAAAACTTTCTGTTAATTTTAAAAGTCCTTATTTTAAGAAACAATTTTTGCTTATTATAAAATAAAAAGGGTACAACATTGAAATGGGTGCACAGTGTTATGGCGTAGCACAGTAGCCGAAGTTGTAACATTTTCTCGATGTAAAGGTGGTTCCAGAAAATTAATAACGGTTCCGGGAAGTGTAGTATGATATTAAGAAGTCAGGTTTGCACAGAAACCAACGATTAGCTTTAAAAACTATTACGTGGGCAACTTCTCCTATAAGCCCTTTTTTCCATCTAACAGTTAATAGGAAAGAAAAAAAAGCTTTCATATTGAAGACATTCAAATAATCATTTGACAACAGTTTCTGCTCTTTTAGTCAGCCTGACCAATTGTTTGTGCCAGAATTCTGTACATTTTTTATATTTTTACTTGAAACTTTTGAAACTATTAATTGTACTCTTCAGTTAAATATAAATATACTTATATATAAAATAAACTAAACTAAATAACAGCTTTTAATAAAGGGGATACACAGAATTCAGTTTGTTTAGTTTTTAATTTTTTGTTATTTTTTATTGCTTTTTAATTTCTAGAATTTCTAACAAATCCATTTTTTTACCTTTTTGTATGTTGTGGAGCAGTGTTATGTTTTTTGTATCTATGAAGTGATTGTGTTGTAAGGAATGATCTGCGAATCTTGTATTGGTTAAAATTGCCTTCGTATGTTCAGAAATGCGATGTTTCAGAGCACGGCCACGTTGTCCGATATAAATAGCATCGCATTCTGCACAGTGTATTTCAAAAACTCAATTTTTCTCCAGTGTGTTTGATTTTCTTTATTGTTGACTAGTAATGAAAAAAGATTAAGTTCGTTTACTGATAACCATGTTAAGACAATGCTTTTCTAACCTATTTTTAATCCTATCTGTTATAAACGGAATGTAATTTGTTAAATGAAATTTTTTGTTACCCTGATCTGGTTCTAAAGAATAACATTCTTTTAAAATAATTTTCTTTTTTTTTTAAATTAAAGTGTCTATTATTCCTTCATCAGAGTTAAATAAAATCTATGAAATGTACCAAGTGTATATATATTTTTAAAAGCCTTTGTATTAATATGTTTCAAAAAGTGCCCAATGAATCATCAATTAATATCGTGAATTAGAATTATTGTTATTTACGGTACATGCGCACTATTATTATTATTATTGTTGTTGTTATAATTATTGTTATTATTATTAATATTATTAGTAGTATTTTTGTTTCATTACTGCTGTTATTTTGTTGTTATGGAGTACATTACACACACACACACGCACACACATTTGTAAATTTTGATGCTTGTGGTATTGAAGGCTTCACCCAGACCACTTTTCGCCACACTGAACAATGTAAAAAAGATTATTCTTTACATCTTGGGTCTGTGAGACGATAACGTGAAGCAGGCGATACAAACGACAGCTTGTATTGAAAATATTTGTCGAGAAATAGGGAAACTGTTTAGTAGACGAGTTTCGTGATTATATTATCGTACTGTGCCGGTGTTTGCCTAAACCGGCGATCGAAGGTTTTATAAATTTTGTTTAACATAAACACGAGTACAAATGTCAATTAGTACGCCGATATCTAGTCTGCACTGTTGAATCTGCCTGCGCCATCTCGTGGCGAAATTGTGCTGTTGGTTGTATTGTAAGTGCACGTTCAGTTCGATTTCAGCTCGCAACAAGGAATCAGCAGGCTCCCCAACCCGAACAGACATTATTGCGTAGTTTCTACTCATCCTAATGGCAAGCTAGATTTACGAGACTTCCCGGTAAGTAATTTACAGCATGTTATAGAATGCTTCAATAATGAGAAAATAATTTAACGTAAATGTATTCAGCCGAATGCGGAAGAAGAATGTACTTGGTGCGATCGGGCAGTGTGTGTGTTGTAAAAGATTTATTCGATGTTCAGTATATACAGCTCATATCTTTTCTCAATTATTATTATACAAGAGTCACTTTAATTATTTGGTAAAGCATTATGTAAATTTACAAGCTAAAGTCAGTACGTATAGACGGAGTTGAATTGTGCAAGTTATGCACGCAATAGACGTGCATGCAATAGACTGCAAGAGTTTTCTTTTTAATTAATTATGGCAGTTAAAATAAATTGTGAGACCACCCTCAGATAAAAAAACTATTTATATTTTGTTTGTGTGTAACTGTAAGTGCATTTAATGTGGTCATTTTCGGCAAATTGCGATAGTTGTGTTACCACGTGGCAAGTCCAACTTGTTTAGGTATGTCGGCGCTGGTCGAAGCAAGTGCAAGTGACTCTTATTAGACGCTCTTTAATTTTATTTTTTTAATTTAGTGCATTCATTATCACCTTGCAGATTTGATTATTCTCAGGTCATTTTCAAAAAAAAAAAAAAAAAAAAAAAACAGAAACTTTATGCTTTTATCTTGAGTTGGTTGGAAGGCCCGTTCTGAGGTTATTACCTTGAACGTGGGTGCATATTTGAGCGAACAGAATTTCTAATCTTTTGTGAATTCCCAGGGTTTTTGTCCTAGTCGGAGATTCTGGTCTCGGCTGATGTAACTACACCTTCATCAGCCATGAGCCATCCTACACGCACCTGTTCGGAAGGGGGAGTTTGTTAACCAGCCACAAGATGCATTCTACGCCTACTATTAAGGTGATATGAACTCTTATTTTTCGTTGGCCCGGCCTGCCGTTCACCTGAATTACAAATTATTTTCCTTTTAAACCATGTGCCCACGCTGCTAGACAGTCCGCTCTGGGGTGTGTCACCTGAACATTCATTATGAACATTATGTGACTTTTATAATAGAACTCCATAAATCTAAGTACTATGATTGTAATTGTGTGCTGCACTGGGGGAGCGTGCCAGAGTTTTTTTTTACTCTTAAATATGTTTTTTATGTATATATAAGTGCCTTAGAGTCATTACACTATTCAATATAAAATTAAGTCATATGTTATTGGTTCTGTTCCGGCTGGTTCAGAACGGGTTCATATTTTAATTTCATTTCGGTTTAACATGTAAGGGCTGGGGGTTTCGTTTTTCAGGCTGTTTTCTGGGGGTAAAATGGACATAGTTTTTTTTTAAGTTAGGCACATGTTCATACAGTTTAAGGCAGGTCTGATTCCTGTCACACATGGTCTGGCACATGGTGGCGCGCCTCCACATCTGCTAGGATACAACAGGCAGTTATTATAGAATCAATTATACACAGATGTCTGACTTTAAGAGAAAAGAAATTTTATATTTTGTGGGCATATACTGATAATTTTGACCTTGTAAAAGCATATTGATGCTACTGATTCTTGTCAGTTGAATTAAATCATTTTCATTAAGGAACAATTTCCTGATACATGTATCCATCGGGATTTGTAACACAAAATTAACATTTTAGAAAATCATGCCAATTGCTTAAACTCAGGTGATGAGGGTTTTTCCCACTTATATACTGTGCAAGAAACTTAAAGATTTTCATATGCTCATAATGGGCAATTTATCAGATGTTATCAATGCATATGGGCTGTCCGGCCTATCTTTATGCTTTTGTTAGTAATTATCATCCTTTTGGGGGTTTTAACATTTTTTTTAATTTAATGGAAGTTAATGAATTATTGTGACTGGAAGTTAAATATTTATGATTGCTGGTTTTGGGGCTTTATCGAAATACTGCCTGTCGGTCAGGTCGAACATGGGTATTGTGATGCTATTATGAGTCTATGTGTCTTTGTGTTTCTATATGTGATGTAAATGTTAAGTGTTAGTAAAGGGGGGGGAATTTATATAATTTATGGGATGTTGCTCGATATATATATATATATATATACAGATATTGTCTATTTACACAATTAAGGACATGTGAACACTACTTATTTATTATGTATTTTGTTGTTTATTGCGGATTGGAATGTGATACTTATGTGATTTATGTGATACTTGCATGTAATGAATTATGGGGGCAACAATAAAAAATTGTTATTGTTAATTAACAGCCGAGTTTAATTGCAAGCCCCGTCATACTGGACCCAGCGCATTTTTGGCTTCTCTAGGCTCTCTCGCCTAGTTTTAAATAACTTGTGGCTTCTCTTTCAAAAAAAAAAAAATAAATATAAAAAAAAAATAAATACAAAAAAGGTTTTTTTTTATAAAGCATAAAAAGGAAAGAGGGGTCACAGTACAAAAATAAAAAACAATAATTGCATCGCGTTGGGATGAAATGTGTGGGATCATCAAAGTACTTATTTAATATAAACCTGTGCGTGCACGCTCTGCGTGTGTCAGTAAAAGAAGAGAGAGTGAGTGCACACGCACGTGTTTTATCATGTCGTTGATAATGCACGTACGCCGAGCAAATGTCACTCCCCGCAAATGTTGAACCCCCTTGTGCAAAGTTTATAACTGGATGCGATTTACCGAAACGTGTGCAGGGAACTATCTCTTATTGATTCTGTATGGTCTGAGAGAGATGGGGCGGAGTTTACAGAATTGTAGACTCATCACGGATCAGTTAGCAGTATGATACAGGATACACTTTAAAGTTACAGGCACGGTGAATGAAGATAGGAGTAAACTTAATGCTTTGTTGTGTGATTAGTATTTACTTGTTATTGCTATGGTTTAATATTTGTAATTATTATATTCAAACAGTTCCATCTGCTATTTACAGTGTATTGTCTGTGAAAGACAACAGGTTGACAATTTTACCTTCATGGATGTATCGTAAAGAAGGATTCTTTTCCATTTCGACAGACGGAAATGATTTCCATCTTGCAGACAATATGTGTGACAATGCATCACAGCTAAAACCTGACGATTTTGAGACTGTCAGAGTACCAACATTGATGGAAACTGTCGCCAGTTACATTATTACTGAGAGGTAGGCCTGTGCACAGACTAGACTTGGGTTTGTTTTTTAATGTTTGTTGACTTATGTAGGCCTACGTTACAATTGTGTATAACAGTATAAAGGTAAGTTTTCACATAGCTGCCGTGCTCCTGCTGTGCCACGGCCATGCTATTTTTTGTAGCCGGCAGCTGGTCCCTGCCGGGCCTCTGCCATGCTCCTGCCATGCTCGGTCCTTCCGTCTAAAATCAGCCCTCACTTTCCTTGGTTTCAGCAACTCAGTCGTTGAAATGGATCAAGACGAGGTAGATGTGCTTGTCGCTTACTCAACTTACTTATTAATTAAAAAGCAACAGAAGAAGCGACGTCCTAAAAGATATTGGGTGCACCCGTTGTTTCGTGCAAGGGATGAAGAAGGAGAGTTTCATACAATTGTCAGTAGATTACGGGATAAAGCTGTTAAATTCGTTCGGTATTTCTGAATGAGTTATGAGAAATTCCAGTACCTACTTACTGCAGAAATTAACTGATATCAAAAAGAAAAACACTAAGTGGCTCTAACATTGCGGTGAGTTTTTTTTTATATTATTTTGTAGTTGCTGTGTGCTTTGGATATATACTTAGCGTTAAGTATATTAATATTTAACTGTTATACAACATTGAATATTGTAAGGCAAATGTTTTTTACATTAGACGCACATGAAGTGTATGTGTTTGTGCTTATATAATTTATTAATAAGGTGTGTATCCTTTTTTAATGTATCTTGCTGCAGGAGATTCACAAATATCCTTGAGCTTCAGCTACAGAATTTCACTGACTTCCGTGCATTCAATCATCACCTCAACGTGTCAAGCTATTTGGAGGGTGTTAGCTCCAGTGGAAATGCAGCAACCAACAACTGATGACTGGATAAAAATAGCTGAAGATTTTGAAAATATTTGGCATTTTCCAAATTGTATAGGTGCCCTTGATGGCAAACAATGAAGGCATTCAAGCTCCTCCTAACAGCGGTAGCCTATTTCTTAATTACAAAGGTACATTCTCCATAGTTTTGTTAGCATTAGGCATCGATGCCAACTACAGATTCATTATGGTTGATGTTGGGTGGCTATGGAAAAGCCAGTGACGGAGGACTATTTTCAAGATCTGTCCTGGGTCCAAAGTTTGAATCTGGGGAAATGAACATCCCAGGTCCTCGACTGCTACCGGGTACCAGGAACCTATGCCTTTTGATGTTGTAGGAAATGAAGCATTTCCTCTAAAAATATATTTACAGAGACCATATCAAAAAACAGAGCAAAGAAACTAAGAAGCCAAGCAATCTTAACAACTACAGATTGAGTCGCGCACGCCGCGTGGTAGATGATGCATTTGGTATTTCAGTCCAAAGGTTTAGAATCTTGTATGGGAGACTGCAGGTTTATCCTGAAAATGCAGATATTATTGTTCTAGCTTGTATTGTGCTGCACAACCTACTGAGGAACGATGTGCTGCAAGACCAATTGGTAGATGATGTTCCTGTAAAAAGTCCCTTCGAACCCTTACAGCATGTTGGTGTTCATGGTGCAATCAGTGCTGTCACTGTAAGAAACAAGTTCCGTCGATATTTTGCTAGTTCAGGAAGAGTACCATGGCAAGAAGCTATCATCTCACGTTGAAGAGAATCGAATTAGAAGCAACTGGTTTGGTGTAACAAAGTTGGTAATATCTGCCAGAATGTGGTTTTATAATTTAAAATCTAAGCCTAACATTGAATACCATTAAATTGAACTTTACGTTATGTAAAGTTTCCATTGTAAAATTAGTCGTTATATGATAATGTTTAGTACAAATAAATGTTCAAGGAATATATTACCTATAAAACCACAAAAATTTCATAACAACTAAAATACGAGGGCTCACTTACATATGCCCGACCCCTAGGTTAACGGGCTCCACGCACATCTGTCCCCGCCCCTAGGGCTCACGATCCACGCACGTGTGTGTCCCAGCCCCTAGAAGGGCTCGTTTACCATGCATGGAGCATGGTGGAGAGCCCGTGTTATCCTACGGCCGGGACACGCTCCTGAGCCCTCGTATTTCATTGTTATAGTTTTTTTTTAGGTATTTTATTCCTTAAAATTTATTTGTGTACATTTATCATACAACGGAAAACTTTACAATGGAAACTTTACATAATAGTATTCAATGTTAGGCTTAGATTTTTAATTATATAAACATGTTAATTATTATTTTGCCCATAACTATTTCTGGGTAGAAACACTGTGTAGGCCTACATACGATTTTGGTTGTATGGGTCATCCTCATTGGGGAATTCGTAATTTAATGGAATTAAACGTTTTCCAGAGTTAGTACTTATAGTCTCCGCAGCTAGTGGCTGGACACATTGATTTGGAGTAGAGAGGTTCCTATTTCCTGCAGTTTGTTCCTGTGAAAATAGGTGAACATTTGTAGAGTTTGCTGGAAGCTGGAGGTCTTCATGTTCTTTTTGCTTATACTTTGCTATTTCTTTGTTGTTGACGACATTAAATATTTCCCTTTTAATTTCAGCTCTTTCAACAGCTGAAAACTGCAACATCGACTTCGCAGTATCATAGAAAAAAGTCATTAGAGCCTTTTTTTGTTGAGAAAGTTGAGTAACACTTTTTGCTGCTATAAAATTGCACAAAGTTTGCTCTAGACTGGTTGGGTTGCTGTTAGTTGGAGTGCGATTCTTTGATGTTGAAGTGGTTCTGGATGAAGAGCTGGAGCCTGGGGAGGGAACCGCTGTATACCTTGGGGAAGGGGTTGGCGTAGTGTCAACTTCAATGTCGTCTAGATCTCATCAGCAGAAGTACTCAAGTTACTTTGGGTGTTATGTTCCTGTAGAAATGGCACTAAAATTCCATTTGGTCTTCTAACCGCCACTTCTTTATTATTATTATTTTTTTTTTTTGCTGCTTGGCCTGAGGTTGTTTTGCGGCGGTTTCTAGCTTTTACATAATACGACCGCAACAAAGCCCATTTTGCGCTTTGCATTCGTCAGCTACAAAAATATTAACTATTATAACAGCAACAATAAGAATAACAATAATAATAAATAAAGAACAAATACAGACACTGCAATAATACGCATAAATAATTTACATAAAATCACAGAAGTTATTTTTAAGTGGGTGGTACGCAGCAAATAAACATGTACTAAAGCCAACACATATACTGACTTACCAGTTTTACCTAGCTCGACTCCGTTTTCCTGCCAAATGTCTTTCACGGTGCTGTTATCATAATCTTTATGACCCAAATCGTAAAGGGCTTGAAAACCTTGAACTAGAATAACCGATTCTTCGTCCATAATGTATCAAATTCTTCACCTAGTCTAAAGTAAAACGTAAAAAGAGACGAAACGATGTTTACTTGGGCCACGTGGTGGGTAGACTGAAAGCAGTCGGCATCGTTCCTCGACACGAAGATTGCCGAACCACGAGTGAATGGCAAGCGGCAGCTAGCGACCGCCGGTCGGGCGCCTAGTGAGCGCCCAACCGGCAATTTTTATAGCAGCCTCCGTGTGCCTGCTGTGCCCCTGTCATGTTCTGTTGTGAAACGGCCATCGGTTGCGAATTGCTCTCGGGCTCGATAGACGAAATACGGAAGAGGCATGCCAGGAGCATACTGGGCATGGCAGGCTATGTGAAAACGCAAACATTGTTTTCTATGTTAATCAAACGGCAAAGGCAAGATCGTGATTCCATCCAAAATGGCATGGCAGGTGCACGGCATGCTATGTGAAAACTAGCCTTTAATAGGCCTACGTATTAACGAATACTGGTACTGTTAGTGATTTTAGAACAACGGATGGAATTGTTTCGTAAAACCCAAACAAATCGCTACTTACAACACATGTGAGTGCTAGAAATGCTATAAAACATGTCATGTCACTTATTTCTCTGCATTAGTATACATATATTAATTCGTACATATCATGCACACATTGAGCATCATACACAAAAAAGTAACAACGTTCACTTAGTTAACAAATAAGTTTTATAGTCCGCAACTTGAACATCAAGTCAAAAGTTACATAAAAAAAGGCAACGCATGATGGTGCTTATAAGAGCATTGCAACTGGAATGAATGTCGATGGTTTTGAAGTTCAACATGTCAAAAGCAAAATAGAAAATTTACTTTCTACGTATTCCCAACAAATGAAGAAAATTGATGACCCAAAGCTCATTATCATGAACACTCTATATTCTGTGGTGTCTTCACGTTGGAGTTCTGTAAAAATTCCAACTGATGCTCCGTGTGTATCCGTTCTTAATATCCATGTTCTAGTCCACATCTGCTTCTTTTTTATTCGCTAACTCATTTTGCAATAGTTCTATCAATGTAGGAATAATACGGTTGGCATAAGCCTTGAAAAGTTTCTTCATTCTCTTTAATTTATTACGTCCACCGCTCATTTTGTTTACGTTCTTGACTACGCACCTGAGTGTACTGTCTCGCTCAAAATCTTGTAACTTATGCGTGTAGACGCCTACTTGGTCAAGAGTGACGCTCGGTCGAGTAGCATACCTAGTACGGCCGGCCACACACCGCATCGAACAAGTGTCTTAAGCAAAAACGTTTTGACTTGTCGGATGTGGTGTGGAGGCGCTCACGACACGACGTGGCGAGACGCGACATGGAAGAAGAAACTCCTTCATTTTGCCGCTCAGTATTCAGTGTTCACTTTAAACATCCACACGGTCAGTGATGTCTAATTTGAGTGGTTACCTAGTTTCAATGTTAATTATAATGTTAATATATACAATTATTGTAGAATGAGTATAGCAACCTTTTATTATGTCCTGGAGTTAATAGGTCCAGCTGACAATTGAGGGTCACGTCACTCTACCGCACATGCGTAGATCGAGTTGTTCGATAGTGTTTTGACGCGAGACGAAACTTTTGGTACCTTCGCGAGACAATGAAAAACGTCTCAAGACGTCTGTGTCATGTTCGATGTGGTGTGTGGCAGGCCTATTTAAACCCATGCTAAACGGATAGCATCAGACGCTGTCCCACAAAACGTTTTGTCGTAAGACGTTTTGTTCAATGCGGTGTGTGGGCGGCTCTCGTTCGAAAGCTCGTCAGGCGTAAACTAAGTTATACTTCAAGTGAACTCTTGAGCTGCGAACTTTATATAAATGAAATAAAATTTTTTCCAATTTAATTTGCAGGCCTGTAGAATTAAATTAATTGCTACTTATTGACTTTAATAGACTTTACGTTAGAAATTTACCCATAACCCTACTACTGTAACCGAATCTAATAAAGTTCATTAATTCAAAAATGGTCATTCAGGACCTCGTGAAGAAACATGTTATTCTATTACCAACACGGATCTCTTAGAACTCTCAGAACAAAACTACAAGACGCCAAACAAATTTTCGAATAAAAAGCCATTGACGGCCACATTCAAAACAAGATTTTGTGCAAGCGCCATAATGGAATTTTTTTGTGTCTCTTAACCTTGAAATCTATGCTTTCAGCCACCGATCCATATACTAGTCTCGTATAAGTAGGTCCCCTTTTGTGTATCATGAGTTCCCTGGAAAAACCAGGAGGTGTTATGATAACGTTGTGTTGCCTTTTGTGTGGATTGAGAGAGAAAAAGTGAGAAGGTGTTGTGATGAGAGGTATTGTAAGAGAGTGGTAGAATTATTCACATTGAGAGAGAGAGAGAGAGAGAGAGAGAGAGAGAGAGAGAGAGAGAGAGAGAGAGAGAGAGAGAGAGAGAAAGAGAGAGAGAGAGAATGAGAGAGAGAGAGAGATAATATTATTTGATGTTAGAAGTTACGAAGAGCTACTAGAGAAAATAAAGAGAGAGAGAATTAGTAATATTGTTGACTTACCTTGTTGTGACGATAGTGCAGAAATAAATGATGATAACGTTGATAATTATATGGGAAGCTTACCTGTGCTTAGACGTGGAGTATTAGTAGTAAATGATTTTGAAATTGAGAGGTTAGAATACGTAAGGGTGATAGATAATAATACAGACGGTGACAAGGCCAAACTAATGATGTAGACAGGCTATATGATTTAATAATAATGTGGGATAATCCAGTAGATTATTATGTGGGTTTTACGGAACAATTTGAATTATTAACGGGTTATTATATAAATAACAATGCTGTAAGGAGTGTAATTAAAGATGATAATTGTAATGTAAAAGTCAGACTGATATATGATGATGGGGGTTAAATAAAAATCAGTCAATGGACATTTAATTATTTTAGTTTATGGTGATGACCTGGCTAACTTATGAAATGAGGTGTGGTAAACAGAAAAACAATGACAAAAAATTGTAAATAAACTTATAGTGAAATTAATTGTGCTTGCATTGTAAAAGGTATTTGGTGTAAACATCGTGTGTATGTACGAGAGTAGTAGAAATTGATTTAATGAAAATAATAATGTTTTAGCAGACTAAATAAATAATGAGAGTTTGTAATAAATGAATTGTAATAGTTTTGGAAGAAGGTAACTAAAGTAATATTGTGTTTGAATAATTGATTGAATTAAAGAATTTGAGATGAATTAATTGATTTAAATGTGGTATAAAGAAATTTTGATAATTAATTTAAATGATTTGTATAAGATTTAAACTGGAGAATAAATAGCAAGTGAATAAATGTAAAATGTGTTTAGTTGTGGAGTCATATGATTATTTCATGATATATATGATGTTTCAGAAGGTACATATGGTTGTACGTGATTTGTGGTAATGAATGTTTATAAGTTTGTATTTATGACAGGAATCGTGTGTTTATTCAATTGAGTGATGTAATGTAAGTATGAAGTTTATAATGCAATCTAAATAAAGTCAAATGTTTAATGTTTGAATAATAAATTTTAAATGAGTTTTCAAAGTTTAAATTAAATGATGAAACTAATTTGAGGTAGTTATGAATTTTCTAATGTAATTTTCAATGGTTAACTTAATGTAAAATGTAGTAAAAGTTGGAGTTTGGGTGATAATAATTATTTCAATAAGGCATTTAAGTCCGTCAAGGTTAATTTTAAATAGGTGTTAGACGAAATAATAATTTTGGAATAAAAATAATACAGAAACGGGTTAATAGTAGGGACACAGTAACGATAGTGCATGTATGTAGAAGTGGGAGTAATGTAATTGGAGAGTAAATAGATGATGGGGAAATTTTGTAAAGAGGGTGGTGTGGTAAGGAGTCCTCAACGCAAGGCGTTGTGGCGGGAGGTGAATAGTTTTAAATGAGGTTTGGCGGAGTTACCTGGGAAAGGGCCAGGAACTAATAAGGGAATGAGTATAAGGGAGGGAACACACATCCTAAGTACAAAGAAGGTATCGGGTATTTTGTAATAAGAGGAGAATGATTTAAGTTGAATTAGAGAAGTTAATGGAGGTAAATATTTTTGAGAGATTGGTGTCACCCTATGTAAATCGGTTAGTGGTTGTTAAAAGGAAGAAGGTGAGTAAGGTTATATATGTTAATGCCCATTCAATAAATCGAATCATTGTGAATAACGGAGAATCACCCAAACCAATTGATAATGAAAATAATTAATAGAAATTCATAATTGAAGTGTAGTAATAAAATGTAACAAGATAACGAGTTGATAGAATTTGAAACTAAACCTAAAATTGAAATGTTTGTAATTTTTATTCAGATGCAAATTAAATGTTTATTTTAATGGAAGTAGAGAGAATAAACTTTAAATTAAGTTGTAATTTAAATCATAATTAATGATTCAATCGTTAGTTGGTGATAGCCTATATAAGTAGGAATAGATTAGTTTCGGCGAATAAGTAAATCTTTTGTTGTACTCACTATTTTATGTTAATAAAAGTCAAAGTAGGAAAAGTTAAGAAAGAAATGTATAATGTTAGAGCACATAAGCGAGACTATGAACCTCATATAATGAAAATTGTAAATGTTAAATTTGAATATATCAAACATATAAATATCTTTTACTTGTGATTCCCCAATTTTCGGGCGGTCACGGCCTCACCGAACCCTGACCGTGGAATTCGCTGAGCTTTGACAGCTATGGTCGGGGCTCATTGCGACTCGTTCTGCCTAAGTTGGCCATAGCTGTTATCGTTGTAAGAGGTGAATTTATAAATTAACCGGGGGGGGGGGGGGGTAAATCAGGGGAATCACCAGAATTATGGAACAGCGGCTATCCATCGAAAGGGATGGTAGACCGTTTAAGGGCATATACCTAAGTTTAGTAGGATTACTGGTGTCCTCGGACATCAGTAATACCGAATGTTTTGTAAGGCCGAAGCAAGAACGGGGTAGGCAGCGTCTACCCCCAAAAAACTTCCGTTCTTGTGGAAGCAACTGGGCGCTACAGTCCAGGGGGGTCATAGTGTGTGTGGTAAGGAGGTTAATCAGGGGAGTAACGCATTAGTAAATATTAAAATGAGTTATGCTGATGAGCTAATTAAATGATTTTATTTTGAGTGAAGAGATACTATGCTAAAGGCAGATGATTACAGTAGATAATTTGTTCAAAAGTAATTGATTTAAATATGTTTTGCTCTATATGATATTTTATAAAAAACTTTACTGATTGAAAAGATTAATTCTAAGAGAGAAGGAATTTATTATGTTTTATTATGTTGTGCTATATTAGAGTGTAGTAATTATAAACATGTGTTATGTATTTTACATTGTAGGCCTATAATTTTGTGTAGTGTGTCTAGGGTAAGGTCATTCACCTGACCCTGAGAGATCAGCTGATGACTGATGTTAGAGCCATGATATGTTTCTCGTAATTGACTCATGGATTCTCTTGTTAATTAATGTAATTAAATAATTTAGTTTTTTTTTTAAATTGTTAAAAGAGATATTTTTGGAAATTAAAGTTTTTTGAAAGAAAAAAAATTCTATTCTTTGCAGTAAAGAATTTTATGTTAAATTTTAAGGTTCACTATAAGCAGAGAAGAGGTCAGATGATTCATGATGTGTATCTTATGTTATCTTGGTAATCAAGTGTAGCTATTTTTGAATTTATGGTAGAAATAAGTTGTTTATTTTTATTTGTTTATTATGATTGTTAGCATCTAGTTAATAAGAATGATAAAGTAAATTCATTTGAAACATTTTGGAAATTTTTGGAAAAATTTAAAATTTGCAATGAAATTAAGGAATGGAAAGAAATAAAGTAGACTAACTTGGATGTGGGTTTTGATAATAGACTTAGGTTGTGTTCACTAGTTGAACAAAATTTAAGTAATTTAATTTGATTTGAAAATAATATAAAAAAAAAATATTTTTTGTTTGAAAAAGGAGAATTAAAGTATGTAGAAGCAAATAATGGAATGCTTGTGAAGTTTACTTTAATAATTATAATTGACAGGTGGAGATAGTATGTAGTTGGTAATGAAAATGTGTACGCACCCAGTATTTTGCCAAAGGCAACCCAGTAAGGGGAGATATATCGGTTGAGGATCCGGTATGGTATAAGGCCAGTTTTGGAATTTTATTCAGAATGTTACAAGGTTAGGTGGTACTGTGGTGAATACCTGTCCGATTTTATGGTGTTGGGATCTCGAGTAGAGAAGTCCAGTAATGTCGTGCAGGTGCTGCCATAGTCGCCGAGCTAGAGGGGTAGTTTACCCATGATGTGTTAAGGAATTAAAGGGGGTTGTTGGCGCCATATCCTCACTGATCCTCTTAGGGTTTAGCAATGAGAGTTTTTCTGTTTCGGCAGAAAACCTCTCATTGGGGGGGGGTATTGTAACGGTACAAACCCATGAGTTTTATAATTTTAATCTTTTCAATTTTATTCCATCAAAGAATATTTGTGGATAGAATATGTCTTCGAGGCTGGTACGGCTCGGAATTGGAATGCAGATTAGCAGCGAGGGCGCGTATTCGCCCACGAGTGCGCGCTCAGGCGGCCAACGTTCTCACGCTAACGGCACGCACAGGTACATTTTTTTCTCGCCCAGTGTGCTGAGAACAAAGACAGTCGGCAGCATACATTCAATCTAGTCAGATGTGATAACCGTAGCCTCGGAATTTTGGTAGGCCGAAGCGATTAAAGTAGCAGAAGCCTACCGAAACTTATTGACGTGTGTGAAAGAAGATTAAAACTAAGTAAGAGATCGATACGGCGGGTGAATGAGTTAATCTGTACCAATAAGAAAAGTTTGTTGGGAGATGGAATAAGTGAAAGTGAAATACGAGTGATGGCGGAATTCGGTGGATAACACGTACAGTTAAATACAGTGACAAATTTAGCCGTTGGCCAAAAGTTTAGAAGTAAACATGAAGTGTTTATAAAGAGCTCTAAATTAAATGGGTTTGTAAATAAACTGAATGGCTGTGTGCGTGGGTAAATGCTGGGTTGCTTTGTGTAAATAGTTAATAAATAATTAAACTTGAAGTACCGGTATAAGAAGTAGTAGATAAATGGTTTTCGTGTTTTTGTTTAAATTGATGTGTCGTAAATTTTATCAGACGGGGTTGACCTCCCCGCAGTAATGTTGTTCATTTGAAGATAAAGAAGGAGGGAGCATGTGTTGTTGAATCATAAAAGATAACTATAAAAATGGCAATAAATCGAGTTGAGTTGGTTAACTATATAATGTATGTAGTCATTGGAGTATGTAACCCTAAATCACGTTTATAGTTCACAGTTCGTGTGACGAACCTTGGCCTGTAAGGTAAGTTTATTCTGTTTTATTAATAATTTAAATGTGGTAAAGAGAAGGTAGTATTTCATTGATGTCCAACTAGGGACGAATTTATAAGTGAAATACGATGTAGTATTTCAGTCTGGGGTTGTGTAAAATATTCACAAAATCAAAGCGTTTCCATGTCGATCCTGGTTGTTTTTTAATTTGCTTTAAATCAAGATGTATGAAGTTATTTTGAACATCATGAATCCAGTCTTCTGATTTATATTTTCAATTTGTCTACGCTTTTTCTGATTACTGGATCATATTTTGTTAACAGACCAACGAGAGATAAAAATTACCTTCTTCAACAACTTCACATCCAGCGTTTTTCACCCGATGTCTGATAACTAAACTTTGTTAAGAGAGAATGAAATGCGTTCAATAAGCATTGGAAAAATCATCTCCAGAAGGTTGACTCTTTTATTTACAAGGTCTCGTCAACTTCTCTTTTCTAAGAATCGTAGACAGCACACGCTTTTAGTGCAGTGCTGAGGATTAATGTATTTTTCTTTACATAGACTCTTCCAATCACAGATACCATCAGTCGAATAACAGGAACTTATATCCTTGTACGGGGGTATGAGGGATATTGTGACACCTAGGCTCGGTTTGAGTCTGACCCCGCGGCTGCTAAGAGCACCTCTTCTCTTAAGTGGCCCATACATCTTCATGCATTGCATGGCACGCGGTGAGTCCACACACTGGAAAAGTAGTCAGTCTCATGGCGTGCCATATAACGATCGTTTTACGTCCATAATTAATAGCGCTTGTTGATGAAGGAGTGTTAATAGTTTCATCCTGAAATTCATCAACATCAGCTTACTGTAACCTACTACATTATAACAATAAATAGTGTATCAGACGACAAAGAGGTTGTCAGGCGGGGAGGTAGAAGTTTGCGGGGAGGTAAAAGAAAAAGTTCTGTGGTATTAGTACATGAAAAACTAGAAATTATAGACAAACTGGTTAAAGGATACACGGTGAAACTGATTTCATTACAATATGACAAAAAGTGAATATTTATGTCGACCGTTATCCTTCTCAAACATTAGCGTGGATAATCGAGAGTTGTTCGTATTCCAATAAATGCTGTCAATAAAATGGCACTTCACCCAGGTTTGTTATGGCTTATAAATAGACATTTTAATTATCCTTTTTTATTCTATATCGAAATATTCTGGATATTATGAGCAATACAAAACAGGTACAGATGTTTGCAAAAACGTAAAATCTTTAGGCTATCTGAACCTAAATAATTTGTTATAAAATGTTTTTCTAATATTTTCTAGATTTTATGGTTTGAAACTCTTTACTTTACCGTAAAAAAAATTTATTTGTTTTTAGATGTCATCTACAATAGATGATTGGGAAAAAAGTAGGAAATTGTTTCTTTAACAAATGGGACTTTACTAATTACGGTGGTGCGATTGACGGCAAGCATATAGCAATTGTAAAACCACCGAATAGTGGTTCCTACTTCTACAATTATAAGGGATATTTCAGTATTGTCCTACTAGCCGTTGTCGACGCTAATTTAGAGTTTATTTTTGTTGATGTTGGCCAAAATG
This sequence comes from Magicicada septendecula, assembly GCA_034769895.1. NCBI lineage: Eukaryota > Metazoa > Arthropoda > Insecta > Hemiptera > Cicadidae > Magicicada > Magicicada septendecula. Next base: position 105,101,529 of record CM068369.1, on the reverse strand, counting down.
GACGAATATCTGATGGCGGTGTAATAGACAATACAACGTTTTATAAAGACCTGAGAAGCGGAAAATTTAATTTACCCACAAAAGAGCAAACGGTAGCAGGTCTTAACTTTGTCTTTATATGCGATGAGGCTTTTGCTCTAAGGGAAGACTTTTTGATACCTTTTCCACAAAAGGACCATATAACCAGAGAATATACAAGTATCGTTTATCAAGAGCACGGAGGGTTGTAGAGAACGCATTTGGCATTTTGGCTAATAGGTTCCGAGTGTTGTATGAACCATTACATTGTCACCTGGAAAAGTGAACTGCGTTGTATTAGCGTGAGTTTTTGCATAATGTTTTCCGCAGGAAGTGTAAAAACTATCAGGGTCCATGACTGACCAATTGAACAAGATGATACCGCAACAGGATCTGTTACTCTGGGAGAAGAATGGAGACAACATCCACCTCCATCAAATGCATTTCAGAATTTCAACAGGAGTCGCAAAGTCATGCGTCCGAGAAAGGCAAAGAGTAGGGACGCCTATGTCAAGTATTTTACAGTTGGTCAGGTGCACTGGCAGGACATAATGATCACCGAAGAATCCCTGCAGTAAATTACTTAAAGTGTAACAAATTTAAAGACTTTCATTTATAATCTGAGAAACTGTAGTCACAATCATGATATGGAATATTTAATAGTAGGTTTTTAGTACTATATATTAATTTGTTCTTGTCATAAAAATTTGTACGGTGAGTTCATTGATGATATTATTATTATTATTATTATTAATACTATGCGGGTTTTTAGTGCTACGTGTTAATTCATTCTTACCATTAGAAAACTGTATGGTGAATTAAATTCGTTGTTCCTATGAAATTGTTTTAGTTTCTAAAAATTCACTATCTTGTAGGCTACTAAATTAACTAGTTTACTATAAATTCTTTAATTTCAGAGGTCATTAATTGTATAATTTAATGAGCAATTAATTATACATTGTATAATTTAATGTATACTGTACATTGCATTAATTTTTTTAATTAAAGACTGCATCAATTATTATAATGCACTAACATTACTCTCACATGATGTCAATGATATGAGATTTACAAATTCTATTTTAAAGTGTTTTTCATATTCTTAAAATAATTATTGAACAAATAATTACAAAAATGTAAGTATACAAAATATAAAGACTGTAATAACATAGGGGTCCACACAGATTACAGTTTACGACTAAAAACCTAACCTAACAACATAAACTAAAAACGCTTCACTCCTGAACGTGGCGTGAGGCAAGCCCACCTTCATGCTTACCACGACGTGCATTGCATGCCGTGCTAAAAAATCAAGCTCTCCTTCCTGCCATGCAATGCATGCCGTGCAAAGCACGATGGTGCCCACACACTGGTAATTTTCCTTCCTGCATTGCACGTTCGTGCATTGCTGGCGTGCAATGCACGAAAGTTTATGGGCCATTAATTAATTAGTGACGCCTTGCTAGTGACAGTATCATAAACACACCCATTGTCAATATTATAAAATAAAAGTTTAATATTACGATAATCTACATTAGGTGCCATGTTATAGTGTTTTAAACGTTGGTTGCGTGCTCCTTTTATAGATTTTTCTAAGCATACCATTAATTCTGCTGTGTTGGCCAATTGAAGCCAACCGGTTTGTTTACAACCACTGTCAGCTTAGATGACATGTATATAGGTCACGTGACAAAACAAGAAAACGTGTTAGGCTTATGGAGGGTATAATGTTTGTATATAAGAATTGTTATGCACATTGCATGACTGTATTGAATTCTAAACAGTGCTCACACTTTACATACCGAGTACTGTTGGACATGCTCGATTGTAGATAATGCTACCAGCAGGCAGTTGTCGGTAATATCTTTCTTATTCTGAAGAAATTCCAAACTGTTATTAGTCATTTGTAAGGTATATTTTAAATGTATCGAATTTCACTCTCTGCAACGACTAACAAACGTTTTGCCTTTAGGTTCCCCTTCTGGCACTACAACATACCGGCCACATTATCCGACTACCTGGAAGAAGCATACGAGTGTGGCTGTGGGTCTCTGGTGTTCCGTAATACGATTGGACGAGTTGTACGCTGTCGGGTTGATCGTTTTTCTTTGGGAGTGTGTATATTTGACGCTGATGAGGATTTTCCTATTGCCCGCCATTGTTGTTCGTATCAATGCTACAAGAGAACATTATCCGTTCTGGGACGTTTGAGATAAATGTCCTAAGATAATAAAGAACATGCCAGAAAATTATAATACAAATGTCTTTCCTTTAATCGACACTGGAACTCGATGGCTGTATTATTTTTAACTGTATGACAGAATTATTACTGTTCACAATATTTCGAACAACATGTATTTACCAGATGAGAAATACGCAAATAACTTGTCAGTCAATTTTTTTAATAGTTAAACTTGTAACACGTACAAATTAATATATATAAGATTGTTGTTGGTTCGTTTTAAAACTTTAATGCTCTTTAACGTTTCGCTCCGCTGTGGGTAGTGTCGATTGGTAACTAGCCGCTGTTCGACTCTTTTAAGCCCCACTGTTGCGAGCGCCAATTTGTAACAAGACCTGTAAACTGTAGTTACAAAATAAAAGAAAGAAAAAATTTTATTTAAAAAAAAAATTTTCTGAAAAATAAATTTATATTTGTTTGTTGTATATAATTTAGAATTAATTCTGGTTTATTGTTTTAATCAAATTTCTAAAATTCTGAAAGGTATTTTTTGTTTAATTCGCACTTCTGGAAGATATTAACAAAATCCGGAGTTAAACAGATTAACTCCTGTCAGCAATCGATTAACGACTTTCCGTGCTGCTCCAGTATCTCACCTTTCGTTAATATTTTCTTCTTTCAGGAAGTCTCGTGCTTAATTAAAACCTTAAAGTACAATGTGAAATAATTTTCTAATCCACACAATTGAAATGAATTGATTTATTAACATTTATAAATAATAATCGATATTAAATCGATTTCGAGCAATTGTCGACTCCGTCTCAGGGATAAATCGATATGTTAATACAGGTTAAAAATTCAAATAATTATTATAAAAGGTTCTTGAGCGATTATTTTATAATAGTCAGAGAAGGGCAGGACGAGAAAGTATAACATTTACAATAAATAATTTTAAATAACTAATATCTAACAAGTGTGAATAATATATATAAAATGTTTAATATAGTTGAGTTTCGAACCAATGCTGTAGGCTATGACGTCAGTCAACGTTGGTGGCAGTGCATCGTTTTTCCATCATGGTCGCGAGTTGAATTGAAGAGGTTATTCGCAATATTCGTCGCGAGAAAATCTCACAATAAAATCACTTTTATAATAGTTTTAAAGATTCGTGTCCACTGGTGTTAATTGTTTGATATTAGAGGTGTTCACTTATGTCTGTTCGTTACGAAAAAATGGTTATTCTGTGGTAGATTGAATTATTACTAATATGTAGTTTTAATGTTTTAATTCACTGGTATTATGTAGTGTGGTGTTCGTTTTCACTGTTGTCGTGGAGTTTTTTATATGTTTTGACTTGAAAAGTGTTTATTTATGTAACTCTCGTTTCTCCCAGATTGTAGGCCTTAACCTTAGCACTTCATTATACCGTTTTAAAGAACGCAATTCCGCATAGACTGTTCAGTTTGAACGTTAACAAAGAACTAACTAACTTCCTCCACTTTAGTAAAAATCTTGCCAAGTTAATATTGGAAAAGTATTGTTAAAATAATTGTCACTTCCCATGTACATAATTCCAAAATACATTATATATGGAATAATTTTAGTTTATTATTCGCTTTCATGAATTATTAACCATATAATTGGTTTATTTATCTCATTCTGTTTAATTAGATATGTCGTAGTCCATATTTGTTGAGATTTTTGTTAAAATTACCAAATTTCTGTCTTTCTGGAAATCTAGGCCCAAAACCCTGTTTCCGCCATTTCACACTTTTACTGCCATTTTAAGTGTTATTAATATAATTATAATAAATTTCAAATGGTCATAAATCTTATCCTTTCCTTAATTACTTATACATTTAACATTTGAACTGTTTTTTAGTGATAATTTCTGAATTTAACATTCCTCTTTAAAAATAGTTAATTTATACATTTCAAAAATGTTCAATAATTTAAGATATTTTTCTATATTACTCTTTTAAATCATAGGTTCATTTACAGTAGTTGTTAATTGAACTACCTTACCTAAATCTTGTCAGTTTACATGATTCATTGGTGAATTAACTGGTTTATATTGATTTTTATGAATTCATTATTTGGCCTAGAGTTTAGTATTTTACATGTATGGTTTTTTCAAATAAATTTAATTCTACTCCTCCTCTGACTCTTAATAGTTAACATGACATAAAATAAAATTGTTTACAAACTTATTGAGATGTGTAGCATCTAATTCATGCTACTGTTATAAAATAATAATTAACATCAGTCAGCATTCTATAAAGTTGAACATGTTTGCTGAAACTGTTTTGAACATACATCTAACTCATTGGTATTTTAACACAGCATCCATAATGAAACATTTTAATTTGGATGTATGCTGTGATATAACTAATACAACTTATTCTAAACATATAAACCTTATTGTATAAGAACTCCTTTAAAAATATGGAGTTCATGGCTTTGAACAATGTTAGCCATTCAAACGTCTTAATTCTATTAACACTTAAACTATTTCCAGTCCTTTCTGTTTTTACTACTATTATTAAACATCCCCTTATATAGTAAACATTTCCACCCACACTTTCTTTGTTATTGTCATTCCTATGAATGTCTTGAGATAACAAAGTGACCTAAAATAATGAAATATTGGAAATACCTTCCATTTTATTATTTCATGATTTGTTAATTATCAAATATAAAAGTTGTTTTATAGCATATAGTTTAAGTTATAGTAACACTACAACTTCAAGTTTATTATATTTCAAAACACTTACACTAGTACACTTTCACTGGTGGTTCTGACTTATATGTGAGTTTTATTATTCTCAGACCAGACCTTTAGCCATCATGGACTGTGAAGATTTGTTTATTTTTTATCACATAATAACTTTAGTTGGTGCCCTTCTTATCATACTACACAACACTTTTGTTTATTAATAATTACAATTTTATAGGGTTTCGGGATGTTATACTTTCTTTAATTGTATCTATTGGTTTGGGGTCAATGGTAGTTAATAATAGGTTTTTTATGGTGTTTTTTCCATCCTATTTCTTCCTTTCTTCTCGTCTTCCTTCTTGTGTTCACTCTTGGGTAAACCAAGGTACTCAGTGTTATCTTGTCTGATGGTTGGTTCGGAGTATCTTCTTTATTTTTTGGATATTGACTTTACTCTTCTTTCTTGGTTTCAGGGTATCTTGTTTATCTCCTGATAATAAACCTTACTCTTCTTTCTTCTTGTGTTTGGGGTATTTTATTTATCACTACTCCTAATCTTATTCTTTTTTCTTGATTTTGGGGTATCTTGTTTATCTCCTGCTCCTAACCTCCTGGGTAATCTCCTGATTGTTTAATATGAGTTTTCTTTAATCCTTTCTTTGACTTTTATGGTTGTATTTTTTATTATTTACTTATGGTTTTTCTTTTATTGTAGTGTTTTCCTTTGAAGTTTAATTGAATTTCATTTGATATTCTTGGAGTATATGTAATTTAATTATTTTTTATGATCTTAAATGAATTAATTATTGGTGGAATATCTGTCATGCTACAGAATGCCCTTCTCCAGAAGTGATTTTTTCAGACTGTACTTGCTTTGTCTGAAACAATTGCTTATGATAATTATTGTAGGTTTTTATTATTCTTGACTTCCTTCCATTTCTAAAAATTTTCTTATATATATTTGAGCTTATATCTTTCTCATTCTTACTTGATCTTCCTTGATAGTAATAGTCATCTGAGTTTCATATTTATTATTTTATTTTCATATTTCTTCTTAGTATTTTCTCCTTGGGATATTTCCTCCCTATCTTTCCCTAATTTGTGAGCTGGTTCAGTTCAGAGAGGCACTGTACGCTACTTCCCCTGCTGTCCAATACTTCACTTCTTATTTGAGTACAGAGGCAAATCATCTCTGCTCAAAAAACATATTAATACTGCTGGAATTATCTACAGACAGATTAAAAAAATTACATCAGAATAGTACACTTTTGTTACTATTAAAAAAAAAAATATCTTTGGATACTTTACTTATTATATTTTTCAGAGATTTTAATATTCCTATCTCAGTTGTTCTTCTGACTCTTTAACTTGATGGTTATTTCATTGATATCATGGTAGGAAGCTCTTCTATTAGTACATTTTTCAACTTTTCTTATCATATAAAGTTTTTGGTTATTAATGCTTTATTCCTTTCTGGTTTTTTATTACAATCTGCTTTGGTTTATATAGCATATTTTTATGACATTTTTGGTTTGTTGCTCGGTTTTTGTTAGTTCCACTTGTTCTATGTTCTAGAACTTTCTTATAACTGTCGTTATTACAATTGACATTTAATTCATAATCATTTCAATATTGATTTGTTTAATTACATCATATCTTTGATTTTATTCTCAAATTACTCCTCTCTTGGTTTTTATTCTTTCGAATGAATGTTTTAATTATTTTGATAATGAGGTCATCATTTCTCCTTATACCACTTCAAAGTTTTATTATTTTATATTTCCACATACGTTTCTGTATTTAATCATATTTAATCAATCAAATCGTATCACTGATTTTTATTCCCTTTTGTATCATTTTATTGAAGGTTTTTTACACTTTATTTATTGATATTAGACATTATAATTTCTTTCAGAATTACTTGGTTTAATACTAAATTCTGTTTCTTTTATTTATCTCATTAAGATTTTATATAAGTATGGTAAATATATTGTATTAGTACCATAAATATGGTATGATTTCTCTTCTTTTTATTTCACCATAGTTTTTTCTAATAATTGGTTTGTAAGTGTTTGTTACATTGTTTTGAATTTTTATGATTAATTCAAAAATTCTTTTTATACTTTCCAAAATATTTCCTTTTCAAATCTTTGGTAAGTAAGGTGATCTTACTTGATTTTCGAATTTTGTCGATTCAAAAATTCTTTCTTTTTGTTCCATAAAGTGGTTTATAAATAATTGGTTAGTAAGGTGACCTTACTTTATTTTTAAATTTTGATGATTTTCAAAAATTCTTTTGTTTTTATTGTATTTCCAAATATTTCCTTCTCAAATCTTTGGTAGTAAGTTGATCTTACATTATTTTAGAATTTTTATGATTTAAAAATTCTTTCCTTTTTTTTATTATTATATTTCCAAAATATTTCCTTCTCAAATCTTTGGTATGTAAGTTGTAGTTGATCTTACATTATTTTAGAATTTTGACGATTCATTCATGATATTTCTTCATGGATGCCTGGTTATAGACACCTTTAATTTTACTGGAACCCATTTCCTTAATTTCATAAGTGTTATTATTATTGTTTTTGGAGATTATATATGGTCCAGTGTATAAAAGTAATAATTTCTGAGTTATCCCTTCTAGTGAACTGGGTAACTCCCTATTTTTTAATAAAACCTTCTCACCAATGGTATAGGTAATTATCTTACCCATCCCTTTATTATATTTAATCCGCCGTTTTTCCTGGTCTTCGGACACCTTATTATAAAATTTAATTTTATTAAAAATATATTTTAACAAGTGATTACCTGTATGCGGTCCGCCGTGTGACTTCTCAAACTTGTTACGTTACGCGTTTCAAGGCGTATGCCTCATCATCAGACGTTTAAAAACCAAAAACACATATATCACACAAAACTGCGTTTGTCAAGAAATAAAAATAAAATTGCAGAAACAAGCATATTATGTGCACGTGATGTAGGGTGCGCACCCGTTCAAGTCTTGTCTGCTACTGATTGGAATTCGTTGAGCAGTCTCAAAGCAGTATCATACAGGCTGTTAGATACAAAGTTCAATTGTTCATTCAGAACACAATCACGACTGCTATCGTTATTATATGCGTTATAAATTTCCAGCTCCTCCAAGGCATTCATAAAACGGCCCTTGTTGCATATATGCAAAGGCATTAGATTGGACTTAAAATCTGTATAATTGTGATTGTGTTGGGTCAGATGACGAGTGTAATTAGATTTTATATCATTGTAATTAAGTGTCTTTTTTGGTAAATGTTCACGGAAGCGTTTGTAAAAACCTCTTCCGGTCTGACCTATATAGAAGCTGTTACAATCATTGCAAACCAGTTTATAAATGCCAGTTTTTTCTTCAATAGGTAAGGGCAGTTTAGGTCTAAGTATATTAATTAGTTTATTATTGGTTCTAAAAGACATAGTATAACCAATATTGTTCATCACTGAAGATAAAATTTTTGGCATGATGTATGTGTATTTCGCAGATATAAATTTTTTCGGTGTTTTATTAAGTGGACGGGGCTTAAGTTGAATGTTATTATGCTTCTTTAGCAATTTATCAATGATGTGACTACTGTAACCATTGGAAACTGCAATAAATCTTCTTGTATTTAGCTCAGCCTGGAAATCATTATTGTCAAGGGGGACCGTCAACAATCTATGGATTAAACTATTATATCCTGCAATTTTTTGAGAATATGGATGGTGGGAATCTGCATGTATTGTATGACTAGTGGCAGTAGGCTTCCTGTAAATATTGAATTTCAATGTGTCCATTCGTCTAGTGAGGGTCAGGTCTAGAAAGTTAATTGAGTTATCATGCTCGGTCTCTAAAGTAAATTGAATATTATTGTTGATTTCATTTAAAAGATTTTTGAAGGAGACAACTTGTCTCAAAGTTCCGTCAAAAATAATGAACGTGTCATCTACTTAACGTGAATAAAATTTTATCTTATTAGCGTATATGTTGTTATTTAATAAATGAGTATTTTCGTAGAAATTTAAGTATATGTCAGCCAACAAGCCTGAGAGGGGTGAGCCCATAGCTAGACCATCATCTTGGCTATAGAATAGACCATTGAATGTGAAATTAGTTATTTTCGTAGTTTAGAAAATAAACACCGTCTAGAGACTGACATTAATTGCAAACATACATTTCATCCTAGAACAATGAATTTAACTGATATAAACTTCAGTGATAACGAAATGGTGCTCCTTAATAAAGGACTTAATTATAATCTCCCACCAACCGGAAATAACAAACATATTTATGAGCTCGTTGAGGCGGAGGCGGCTATTAAGACTATTCCGAATCCTATTGTACAGAATGAAGCACGCATATTGATAAACAATAAATTCACTAAAACTATCAGATCTAACGATAACCTACCACATAATCTATTTATGCATCCACGATTCTCCCGTGAATACAAAACTTTGAGGCACAGCAAAACAAAATTAACTATTAATAATGCTAGTATTATTAAAGCAGATAAAGGGAATACATTAGTAATCATGGATACTGATTCTTATAATGCCAAAGTTCACGAATTTATCTCTAACCATAATATTAGACAATTAAAATCTGATCCTACTGACAAATACACCAAAAACCCCAACCAATGTATTAACAAATGTACGAGTTTGCTCAGTGATAATACACGTCGTTATTTGAAGCCAATTAATGCGAAGGCTCCGATATTTACGGGACTCCCCAAAATCCACAAACCACACATACCCATAAGACCGCTGGTTAATTTTACTACAGCCCCCGGTTTCAAAACATCAAAAATTCTTGTAAAACTAATTAAAGACAATTTACAGTTACAGAATAATCACAGCTTAACAAATAATACTGACTTCATTAATAAGATAAATACTGTTAAATTAAAATCTAATTACAAATTGGTTTCATTTGACATAGTGGATTTATATACAAATATTCCAACTGATGTAACCTTAAAATTATTGAAGGACAATTTACGAATTAACGCTTCCATGAGTGCACAGGCTATAGATGAGTTGATTGACTTGCTTAAAGTCATTTTAAATCAAAATTATTTCACATTCAATGGTCTACTCTATAGTCAAGATGATGGTCTAGCTATGGGCTCACCCCTCTCAGGCTTGTTGGCTGACATATACTTAAATTTCTACGAAAATACTCATTTATTAAATAACAACATATACGCTAATAAGATAAAAATTTTATTCACGTTAAGTAGATGACACGTTCATTATTTTTGACGGAACTTTGAGACAAGTTGTCTCCTTCAAAAATCTTTTAAATGAAATCAACAATAATATTCAATTTACTTTAGAGACCGAGCATGATAACTCAATTAACTTTCTAGACCTGACCCTCACTAGACGAATGGACACATTGAAATTCAATATTTATAGGAAGCCTACTGCCACTAGTCATACAATACATGCAGATTCCCACCATCCATATTCTCAAAAAATGGCAGCATATAATAGTTTAATCCATAGATTGTTGACGGTCCCCCTTGACAATAATGATTTCCAGGCTGAGCTAAATACAATAAGATTTATTGCAGTTTCCAATGGTTACAGTAGTCACATCATTGATAAATTGCTAAAGAAGCATAATAACATTCAACTTAAGCCCCGTCCACGTAATAAAACACCGAAAAAATTTATATCTGCGAAATACACATACATCATGCCAAAAATATTATCTTCAGTGATGAACAATATTGGTTATACTATGTCTTTTAGAACCAATAATAAACTAATTAATATACTTAGACCTAAACTGCCCTTACCTATTGAAGAAAAAACTGGCATTTATAAACTGGTTTGCAATGATTGTAACAGCTTCTATATAGGTCAGACCGGAAGAGGTTTTTACAAACGCTTCCGTGAACATTTACCAAAAAAGACACTTAATTACAATGATATAAAATCTAATTACACTCGTCATCTGACCCAACACAATCACAATTATACAGATTTTAAGTCCAATCTAATGCCTTTGCATATATGCAACAAGGGCCGTTTTATGAATGCCTTGGAGGAGCTGGAAATTTATAATGCATATAATAACGATAGCAGTCGTGATTGTGTTCTGAATAAACAATTGAACTTTGTATCTAACCGCCTGTATGATACTGCTTTGAGACTGCTCAACGAATTCCAATCAGTAGCAGACAAGACTTGAACGGGTGCGCACCCTACATACGTGCACATAATATGCTTGTTTCTGCAATTTTATTTTTATTTCTTGACAAACGCAGTTTTGTGTGATATATGTGTTTTTGGTTTTTAAACGTCTGATGATGAGGCATACGCCTTGAAACGCGTAACGTAACAAGTTTGAGAAGTCACACGGCGGACCGCATACAGGTAATCACTTATTATTATATAAAAGTGACTTGGATACCATACGAAACATGAATGTTAAAAATATATTTATTTTCTCTCGGGAACTCCAATATTTCTTCGATCTCCCTTGGGGGCGGTCTTTCGTACATGGCGGAGTATGGGGTAATTCCTATGGCTGGGTGGTATGCCAGGTTGAGGAATTCTTCTGTGGCCTCTAGGTATTCTTGTCACCTCCTCTGTTGATCGTGGCAATACGTCCGTAATATGCGCCCCACCTCTCGCAATACTCTTTCTGCCGGGTTACTGCTCGGGTGGTATACCGAGGTTTTATAGGTATGAACCCCCATCGACAGTAGTGTATCCCGCCATTTTTTCCCCTTGAACTGGGTTCCGTGGTCGGTGATGATCGAAACTGGTTTTCCGACGTTTGGGAAGTACTGGTTGGTTAAGATATCGAGAATTTTATTTGTAGTCGCCCGATTCGCTGGGTATAGCTTGATGAACTTCGTGAAATGGTCCATCACGATGACTAGATACTTGTATCTGTGATGGCCCCCACTGCGGGGAAACGGCCCGCAGATGTCCAGAAATACTTTTTCTAGCTTCGCTTGAGGTGTAATCGGAATCATTTGCCCTTCCTTTTTCTCGTTATTGGACTTCACGAGTTGGCAAATGCGGCAACTCTTTATGTACCTTCGGACCTTCCGATTAATATCCTTAATGTGGCAGCTCTCTTCCAGGGCCTTTATCACCTTTAAGGCGCCCATATGCCCATATCGAACATGATAGTTATTCACTATCTCCTTTTTGATATGGGTTGGAATGACAACTTTCTATTCTTCGTTCTTTAAAGATGGTTGTAAAAACAGTATACCGTTGTGTATCTTATAATATTGGGCGATAGTCTCGTCCCCTGTTTCCAATCTTGTTTTAATGGAGTGTAACTTCGGGTCTGCTTGTTGGTGTGTGCTCAGGTTTTCCAATATTGATTGTAGATCGACGCTGTTACTCAGAATGTGGTATACCTTAAGTATACTTTCCTTTTCCCCCTCGAACGTTTGTTTATTAATGTCTATTCGAGACAACACGTCCGCAACGACATTCTTCTTTCCGGGGATGTACTCCCACTTAAGGTCATACTCTTGCAGCAATAGTATCCACCGTGTCAACCTTCCGTGACTTAGTTTACATCTCCTTAAGAACGATATGGACTTATGGTCTGTCCGGACGGTAACGGGGTAACCAAGGATGTATGTGCGGAATTTTCCACACGCGAAAACTACACTTAACAATTCCTTTTCGGTGACGTGATAATTCTTCTCGCACTGATTTAATGCTCTACTGGCAAAACAGATCACGAGATGTTCGCCCTCCTCATCTTCTTGATACAACGTTGTGCCGAGGCTGATGTCACTGGCATCGCAATTCAAGTAGAATGGTTTGCTGAAATCCGGATGGCGAAGTATTATAGGTTCCAGAAATTTCTGTTTAATTAGTGTTAATGTCTTATTCTGTTCTGTACCCCATATCCATTTATTCTTGGATGATAGTTGCGGCTGAAATCTGGCGGTCAATTCAGAGTACTTTTCCTGGAACTTGCGGTAGTAATTACAGAGTCCCAGGAATGACTGTAATTGCCTTCGATTCTTAGGTGTGGGAAAGTTTTGAATCGCTTCTACTTTTTCAGCCGACGGTGAGATTCCCTGGTCGTTCAATATAAATCCCAAGAATTGAATTTCCTTGGCGATAAAGTGAGATTTCTCTAGCTTTAGCGTGATGTTATTCGCAGCTAATTTTCTTAATACGTGTTCCACACGGTAGCAGTGTTCCTCCCAAGTTTCTGAGGACACTAGCAAGTCATCAACGTACACGGTGGTGAACTGTAGTGCTTCTTGGCCAAGTATCTGGTCCGTGCAGTGTACAAAGACTGCGACTGAATTTACCAGTCCGAAGGGCAACCTCTTAAACTGGTAGTTCCGCCCTTCAAATATAAAGGCCAGATACTGGCGACTCTGTGGATGTAATTCCACCTGCCAGTACCCGCACACCGTGTCCCAGGTACTAAAGTACTTGGTACCGTGGAACCGTTTCAAAATCTCTTCAATCTCACCGGGCGAAGTCCTGTCATTAATAATCATCTTATTAATCTCCCGCGCATCTAGGCACAAACGGACTTGTCCGTTTTTCTTAGGAATAGCCACGATAGGACTTGTGTATGGGGATTGGCTACTCTCTATAATGTCACGGTTAATCATCTTTGTTATTTCAGCTCTTACTGCTTCCTTTCATGATTGCGCGATGGGGTAAGACTTCCGGTTAAAGTCCACTGTGTCTCGGAACTGTAGAGTACACTGGAAGTTTTTTACTTTACCGGGCTCGTCAGAAAAGACTGATTTATATTGTTCGCATATTTTTATTAATTTATTCGCTTGGTATTGTTTCAATTTTTCTCCAGTTATACCGCTCCGCAAATCCCTGATCTCCTAGATTTTTTGGGACCATAAGTCTTCATTAGAGGTATCGTCTACCTTCTGTTCAATAATAGAAGTGGGATGTATATAATTGATCTTACGAATCTGTTGGTGGATATTATCAGGAATTACTTGGTCACTACCAACCAAGTTAGCCGTCCAAGTGTGTCCATCGGTAAATAGTGACAATTTCTCGGTTCGCAAATCAATTATGGCGGAATTCCGCCTGAGCACATCACACCCGACCAATATATTAAACGGCAGCCCGCTCACCACCAAGAATTCCATTTATATAGTTATACCGCAGCTCATCACACTGGCGGAAACTTGCCTTCGTATTGTCTTATTTTGTCGGCCGGTTGCACCTAACAAAATAATATTGTTTAATGGCAACGTCGGTAATGTTCTTCCGCATTCTCTCTGTATTCTCTCCAACTCAGTTGTACTTATAATGGATACGTTGGAACCAGTATCGATCATCAAATTAGCGGGGATTCCTTCTACCTCCGCATTTACATGTATGATTTCATTATTATTGTTATTGGTGGGACTATTAGCGTCCTCTTCCAATAATTCATGTCGGATGTTCTTAAGGTAGTTAGACCCTATTATAGTGATACGATTATTATTATATTTTTTAGTCAACTCATTATTATAATACTCAGTGTTTAGGAGCAGTAACGGGTTCTGGCGATTTATTACTGCCTCCTCCCGTTTAAAGGCTCGACATCATTGTTCCGTTGTGTCGCCCTTGTGGATGCATCATTTGGGATGCTTAGAGTGGGCCCCTGCCGCTCTGTTCTATGATCTACCGGTCGTTCGCTGTTGGTCAGCCGTTCAGTATTGTCCAAACTGGTACTCCGTCTCGCAGGATAGTACCTTGGTTGATCTCGTTCTCGGCTCCTCCGCCTATCTTCATACTCATGATAGCTGTTTCTTCTCTGGTTGTAGTACCTCCGTTGGCGACCATCTTCTGCTCGAATGAAGTTCACACGTGGTCGAGAAAACCTATTATTATTGGGATTACCATTTGGTGGACTACCACGATTGTTATTGTTATAGTAACGATCGTTACCATAATTGGGGCTTCTCTGACTATTAGGGTTTGGAGGGTATTGATTTCGGTTACCCTGATAACCATTATTGGGTCGATTCGGGTTCGTATGATTTGGAACCGTGTTATTATTATTACTATTATTAGTGTTATTAAAGTTGTTGTTCTGTGGGTATGTCCGGCCTCCTTGGTATCCCGTGTTGGTGTTGGTCGTACCCTGGTTGTTATTTGGATACGTCCTAGGTTCGGGCCGATCGTTTCTTCTCCGGCTTTGTCGGTAGTACTCTTCGTTCTCGTAATTCTCGAGGAGTTCGGTCATTGCCTGAATTGTTTTAATTTGGCTGCCTCTCCTCGCTCGAATTACTTCCTCGTCATAATGGTACGAGAGTTTGTTGATCAGGCATTCCTCAGGTATGGCCGGTTCTAAATGTTTGGCCATACATACCTTGCCGAGGAAATACGCCGTCATGGAACTACCGACTTGCTGTTTATAATGGCCGTGGCATATGTTGTCCCGTATTAGGTTTTGGGTCGTTTCCGACCAATACTTTGCCTTGAAGAGGCTTTTAAATTGTTGGTAGTTCTCGATGTCGCTTCGGTTGGCCATCCACCAATGGTCGTTCACCTCCCGAAAAGACTCGTCTAGAAGTTCCCGGTTCTGGACCCATCGGTTTCCTCTATGCTTGTCCATGTATTCTTCAATTCGGGCCAAGAAATCCATTGGGTTTCGCCTGAAGTTTAGCCATTCTCGATTTTCAGACATGGGGAAATTATTGTAGCCAGTTGGTCGGTTTCTGATTATCTCTATTTCCTCCTGACTCTGTCGCACTTGTCCCGTGATGTTAGTCATAGCGGCTTCCATACCGTCGCATCTTTCGGTGACATGTGTTCGCACTTTATTTATTTCTTCCTGTGCAAAATTTTTGTTTTCCTCCAGTTTAGTTTTCTGGTGTTCCTTGACCTGGGTAATTTCTTTATTTATTACCTCCCTGACTTCCAGTACTTCACCTTCCGTCTGACGACATCTTTCGTCCACTTCCCTGATCTGCTGGTTTACAACAACTACTTCCTGTTCCAACTTTTTGACGATGGATTTCTTAGTGTCTGTTATTTTTCTATTCAACTCGTCTTTCGCTAACTCGATCCTCTTGTCTAACTTGTTCATGTTCTCTTGGTTGACTTCCCTTAGTTCTTCTCTCAGCAGTTGGTTATCCTCTTTCAATTCTTCCAACCTTTCCCCCATTGTCTCTTCCATTTTCTTGTTATTTTCTCTTAATTCCTTTTTTAGTTGTTGGTTGTCACTTTCTATTTTCTTACTGGTTTCTTCCATCTTCTCTTCCAAATTCTTATTATTTTCTTCCATTTTCTTTTCCATTTTCTTACTGGTTTCCTCAATTCTCTTGTTGGTTTTTTCAATCTTATTACCTAAGTTCTTGGTTATTTCACTCAAATCTTCCTTCAAGGACTGTTTGTCTTCCTTTCTTTCCTTACTATTTTCTTCTTTTGTTGAATCCATTTTCTTATTCAAATCTTCCTTTGTGGAATCTATTTTCTTATTCAACTGTAGGAACATTTCCATTATCTTATCCATTTTGCTTTCTTCTGTGATAATTGACTTTTCTATTTCCTTGTCTTGGATGTGGACGTCCCCTGTTTGAGTGGGTACTTCGGGTTGTTCCTCTGGTGGTGCGGGTTGTTTATGTTCTACCGGAGTTACTAGCACTTCTAGATCCTCCACTGGTGTTGCCTCTTTATCCCCCATGTCAACTTCCTTTTCGGCCTCTGCCGCCCTCTTCTTAGAAGTAGCTCGTCTTTGCATTTTTCCTTCTTTTTCTATTATATAACCGCTGCCAGGCTTAAATTATTAAGCCCTCTAGTTGGACGGCAATTTGTAACACGTACAAATTAATATATTGTAACATTACATTTGGAACAAATTAATATTGTACCTGATTTAATGAAGATTTTGGATAAGAAGCTAAACAAGAAGAACAATATCTTCCAAGATGATAGTGAAGAGGAACGACTAACCATTTTAGACTGACTAGTAATACAACTGACCGTACCCAAATTAATGATTTAGGCAAAGTGATGCAAAATACATTCAACCCCGATTATGACATGAACTTTCAATAATGACAAAATAAATAATTATAAAGACAGACGGCTTATGAACCAGTACTATAAGGAAACAAATGGTTTCATTCAATGTATCATAATATCAAGATAATCAAAATACAAATTGAGGGATAATAGGCCCAAACATGTAATACTATGTAAAAAGAAATATTAGTAAGTGATTAATTTAAACGATGTAATGAAAATATACCAAACCTTATTATAGATACATGAACCATACAACTAATTGTAATAAATAGTGATCATAAGATTGTCCAGAAAACAACAAATAATAACTTGTTCACAGTAACATTTTATAACAAGAGTGAAGTTCTTTTAATGACAATAAAATGTAAAAACCCATAAAAACCAATAAGAATAAATATAAAAACACAACCATTCTAAAATGATACTGAAGTACAATACAGTTAATAAATAAACTAATGTACATTAATTTTAAAAAAATACTATATGTAAGATTACATGATAAAAGTGGAAATAATACTTACATGAGAAGGTAACAAACATTAATCAAACAGTCAAAACTAGATAGATTAATTATTTATAAGTGTGACAAATAGAATCCAAACAGTGCAATACTAACCAGTGATAAAATAATAAACCAAGTGTTTTTTGAACAAGTATCACCAGTCAAGTGCTAATATTAAGTATATACCAAGATAACAGTTGGGAGAATATTTGTTTATATTCCCAATTCCTTAAACCTATAGGAATATGACTATGTTAAAGGGGAAAGGGATACCAGTAATTATGGTATTAAACAGTAATCAATTAATTAACAAAGCAAAGTAGACTAAAAAAAGATGTTATTGCTAAGTGTTAAACAATTGTATGGATTAAGTAAAAAGCAGTTTATTTGTTCAAATGTTCAGTAGAATCATAGCCATGTGGGCATGAGATTAAACTAATAGGATAGTATATCCTTTTGTTTTGTTAAGATAGTGTTATATGTTAAACAGTTTTTATGGTTGTTAAAAGTTAATTTAACTGTTAAAGGTTTACTAAGATATCAGTCATGGAAAATGACATTAAGGTAAAATGTTTATAAACATAGTGATGAAGATAACACCAGTACATAGGCCAGGTAAAACCAACTTTTGTAAATTTTAGATAATAATGTTAGGGATTTTGTAAAACAAATGTGGAAGGATAAATAGAATTATAGTTAATAGTATACACAACGAATCTAGAAACAAAATAATCCATCTTAAGTTATTTAAGAAAAATTCAAATAACAAAATTGTAACATCTGTATTTCTTAAGTAAAAGTAGGCATGTTTAGTGTCTATATGTCACAAATGTAAAGATCAAAATAATGCTGCTAATAATTTTAAATTCCCAATCAGTACAGAAAAGTTATACTAATTTAAAGGTTTTGGACAAATTTAGATTTTGAAATAATGAAAGTATATGACAATGTATATCCGAATCAACCAACCAGATTCCAAGTTTACCCTTAGCAACCAGAAATTTCGGATAAATAAAAGGGGACTTCTTTAACAACGATCATAGCGTACAGACGCGTTTGTAAAACGTCTAACATAATTAAAAATAAACTGTGAAAACACGATCCAGACATATTAATACAGATAGAGATACATAACACGAACTATTACAAACAAGTGAGGAACATCCAGTATTTGAAATAGAAGAATCAAGAACCAGGGAGAAGGACCGAAGCAGACGTGGGCCCTATCTTCGACCAAGAACCATACAAAGAAAAGGATTTGGTGACTTTGACATTTTATTATATTATGTATCAACACCAACTTTTGTATACACGACTTTTTAAGAATTAATCAACTAAAACTACAGACATCATATCACACCAACACTAAGAACACTCACTAATAACACGATTTGAGATTGACACCTTTTCAAACACCACAAGAACCTTTGATTTTGATAATAATTATTAAACACCTAAACTGAACATAACCTATAATAACTAGTAATCACGATCCGCCTGCCTGTGTGCACATT
Source organism: Magicicada septendecula (assembly GCA_034769895.1). Lineage (NCBI taxonomy): Eukaryota > Metazoa > Arthropoda > Insecta > Hemiptera > Cicadidae > Magicicada > Magicicada septendecula. The sequence continues at coordinate 105,082,591 of CM068369.1, read as the reverse complement.
ACACTCTAAACTTTGTAATATCCTTGAAATGTAAAACTTGTATTTTGATTTATAAAATAATATTTTGTTTAAATGTAATCCCCGAACCAGATACGCCCTGAGATATTTTATTTTTAATAGAAACAATAACCAATGCATTCTTTTGGTCTGTCTAAATACGGAATAATATCTGCTACTACTGTACCAACTGGTAAAAAGAAGACGTATAATTTGCGCCACAATTGTGATTATCATAATCAGATTTAAGAAACAATTAACCAATGCTTTACTGAATAAATGATTTCTATAAGGATATATGTTTGATGTTATATTTGCGTCGTTATTATTGCTGTTACATTTAGAAAATAAGTTCACAGAGCACAGCGGACACCACGACGGTTGGCAACGGTGAGTGACGTCACGGAAACGGTACGTATAGCGGGAGCGAGCGGCAGATTACAAAATCATTCGCCGTTCAACATAAAGTATTAATAATTACAAATTGACGACTCCAGTGCGAGGCGAAATAAGTCGCTACATTTATATATTTGTTACAGATCGACGAACACTTCAGTGGGGCAGAAAGTAAAGATAGACACATTATTTATTTGTTACAAATTGACGCTTCCAACGGGCGGCGTATGTAATTTATGTGCACACAACATAACATTTAAACTACAAGTAACCTATCTCAATAATACACGTTGCAATATATAAGATTGTTGTTGGTTCGTTTTAAAACCTTAATGCTCTTTAACGTTTCGCTCCGCTGTGGGTAGTGTCGATTGGTAACTAGCCGCTGTTCGACTCTTTTAAGCCCCACTGTTGCGAGCGCCAATTTGTAACAAGACCTGTAAACTGTAGTTACAAAATAAAAGAAAGAAAAAATTTTATTTAAAAAAAAATTTTCTGAAAAAAAAATTTATGTTTGTTTGTTGTATATAATTTAGAATTAATTCTGGTTTATTGTTTTAATCAAATTTCTAAAATTCTGAAAGGTATTTTTTGTTTAATTCGCACTTCTGGAAGATATTAACAAAATCCGGAGTTAAACAGATTAACTCCTGTCAGCAATCGATTAACGACTTTCCGTGCTGCTCCAGTATCTCACCTTTCGTTAATATTTTCTTCTTTCAGGAAGTCTCGTGCTTAATTAAAACCTTAAAGTACAATGTGAAATAATTTTCTAATCCACACAATTGAAATGAATTGATTTATTAACATTTATAAATAATAATCGATATTAAATCGATTTCGAGCAATTGTCGACTCCGTCTCAGGGATAAATCGATATGTTAATACAGGTTAAAAATTCATATAATTATTATAAAAGGTTCTTGGAGCGATTATTTTATAATAGTCAGAGAAGGGCAGGACGAGAAAGTATAACATTTACAATAAATAATTTTAAATAACTAATATCTAACAAGTGTGAATAATATATATAAAATGTTTAATATAGTTGAGTTTCGAACCAAAGCTGTAGGCTATGACGTCAGTCAACGTTGGTGGCAATGCATCGTTTTTCCATCATGGCCACGAGTTGAATTGAAGAGGTTATTCGCAATATTCGTCGCGAGAAAATCTCACAATAAAATCACTTTTATAATAGTTTTAAAGATTCGTGTCCACTGGTGTTAATTGTTTGATATTAGAGGTGTTCACTTATGTCTGTTCGTTACGAAAAAATGGTTATTCTGTGGTAGATTGAATTATTACTAATATGTAGTTTTAATGTTTTAATTCACTGGTATTATGTAGTGTGGTGTTCGTTTTCACTGTTGTCGTGGAGTTTTTTATATGTTTTGACTTGAAAAGTGTTTATTTATGTAACTCTCGTTTCTCCCAGATTGTAGGCCTTAACCTTAGCACTTCATTATACCGTTTTAAAGAACGCAATTCCGCATAGACTGTTCAGTTTGAACGTTAACAAAGAACTAACTAACTTCCTCCACTTTAGTAAAAATCTTGCCAAGTTAATATTGGAAAAGTATTGTTAAAATAATTGTCACTTCCCATGTACATAATTCCAAAATACATTATATATGGAATAATTTTAGTTTATTATTCGCTTTCATGAATTATTAACCATATAATTGGTTTATTTATCTCATTCTGTTTAATTAGATATGTTGTAGTCCATATTTGTTGAGATTTTTGTTAAAATTACCAAATTTCTGTCTTTTTGGAAATCTAGGCCCAAAACCCTGTTTCCGCCATTTCACACTTTTACTGCCATTTTAAGTGTTATTAATATAATTATAATAAATTTCAAATGGTCATAAATCTTATCCTTTCCTTAATTACTTATACATTTAACATTTGAACTGTTTTTTAGTGATAATTTCTGAATTTAACATTCCTCTTTAAAAATAGTTAATTTATACATTTCAAAAATTTTCAATAATTTAAGATATTTTTCTATATTACTCTTTTAAATCATAGGTTCATTTACAGTAGTTGTTAATTGAACTACCTTACCTAAATCTTGTCAGTTTACATGATTCATTGGTGAATTAACTGGTTTATATTGATTTTTATGAATTCATTATTTGGCCTAGAGTTTAGTATTTTACATGTATGGTTTTTTCAAATAAATTTAATTCTACTCCTCCTCTGACTCTTAATAGTTAACATGACATAAAATAAAATTGTTTACAAACTTATTGAGATGTGTAGCATCTAATTCATGCTACTGTTATAAAATAATAATTAACATCAGTCAGCATTCTATAAAGTTGAACATGTTTGCTGAAACTGTTTTGAACATACATTTAACTCATTGGTATTTTAACACAGCATCCATAATGAAACATTTTAATTTGGATGTATGCTGTGATATAACTAATACAACTTATTCTAAACATATAAACCTTATTGTATAAGAACTCCTTTAAAAATATGGAGTTCATGGCTTTGAACAATGTTAGCCATTCAAACGTCTTAATTCTATTAACACTTAAACTATTTCCAGTCCTTTCTGTTTTTACTACTATTATTAAACATCCCCTTATATAGTAAACATTTCCACCCACACTTTCTTTGTTATTGTCATTCCTATGAATGTCTTGAGATAACAAAGTGACCTAAAATAATGAAATATTGGAAATACCTTCCATTTTATTATTTCATGATTTGTTAATTATCAAATATAAAAGTTGTTTTATAGCATATAGTTTAAGTTATAGTAACACTACAACTTCAAGTTTATTATATTTCAAAACACTTACACTAGTACACTTTCACTGGTGGTTCTGACTTATATGTGAGTTTTATTATTCTCAGACCAGACCTTTAGCCATCATGGACTGTGAAGATTTGTTTATTTTTTATCACATAATAACTTTAGTTGGTGCCCTTCTTATCATACTACACAACACTTTTGTTTATTAATAATTACAATTTTATAGGGTTTCGGGATGTTATACTTTCTTTAATTGTATCTATTGATTTGGGGTCAATGGTAGTTAATAATAGGTTTTTTATGGTGTTTTTTCCATCCTATTTCTTCCTTTCTTCTCGTCTTCCTTCTTGTGTTCACTCTTGGGTAAACCAAGGTACTCAGTGTTATCTTGTCTGATGGTTGGTTCGGAGTATCTTCTTTATTTTTTGGATACTGACTTTACTCTTCTTTCTTGGTTTCAGGGTATCTTGTTTATCTCCTGATAATAAACCTTACTCTTCTTTCTTCTTGTGTTTGGGGTATTTTATTTATCACTACTCCTAATCTTATTATTTTTTCTTGATTTTGGGGTATCTTGTTTATCTCCTGCTCCTAACCTCCTGGGTAATCTCCTGATTGTTTAATATGAGTTTTCTTTAATTCTTTCTTTGACTTTTATGGTTGTATTTTTTATTATTTACTTATGGTTTTTCTTTTATTGTAGTGTTTTCCTTTGAAGTTTAATTGAATTTCATTTGATATTCTTGGAGTATATGTAATTTAATTATTTTTTATGATCTTAAATGAATTAATTATTGGTGGAATATCTGTCATGCTACAAACTGGTTGTGAGTGTTTTGCGGCCGCTTTCTCTACTCCTGTTGCACTTGCTCGGTTACTTCACATTAATAAATAAATGAATTGTATAATTAATTACTTTGATTGATTTTGTTTAACACTTTTAACCAATTTTTATAGTCTATGTAAGAATTTTGTGTTTTTTTTTTAATCAACAGAAATGATAAAATCACATTCTGGTCAGAAAAGTAATCGAAAAGCTAAACTTTGTCCTGCAATAAGTAGGCTACAACAAATACCGATATTGATTCTCAAGAGTCCCAGTGTTTCCTAATGATGATGCAGTAATTTCAAGGATACCAGAACAAAGTCACTGTTATTGGAAAATCCTTAAATTTTTAGTGACCGTCAATCAATGAATGTTTTAGTGGATGGTTAGTGAGGATCAGTCAATAATACAAATTTTAGCTATTTTGCGTCGACGTTTCAACAGTATTTATTTTCATCTTCAGGACCTGTGTATGGAATACAATAGAAATATCAAACATAACGAAACAATTAAATATTTGGGTGAACGTGTTGGTGTATGTGAGTGTGTGCGTGCGTATGTATGTATCATTTTATATGTGAAGACTTATGATAGTTTGTTTACATCTTCAAATTATCTTTAAGAAAACGAGCAAATTATAGTATGAGAGAACTTAATTTATACAGTATTACAATTTAAATTACTAAATGTAATGTTCTTTTAATTAATTAAACAAACAGTAATCAACAATTGGATATTAGATTGGTACATAAATTCTTTATACCTACAGCAGTCAACATATAGCAAAGTAATATATTACCTAAAATTAAAACAGATTAGGGGATGTTCACTACGTAATTATTAAAAGTTATTTTTACCATGTTTCACTCCCTACTGGTGTTAACAAACAATCATAATTTAGAAACATACAATTTACACAATACTGTAAAACATTACGACTTAAATCAGATAGTTGACAAAGGTTACAAACAAAAGTTTTAGGTATATTTTACTAACAGGTATACTTGGATAATAATTCTAATCATATTATAAAATATAGTCAAGATAGTCCAGTCGCCAGAGATTTTGACTTGATAAAAATTTGGGGCAAAGCAATATTTGGTGCACGTGTTAAATAAACGTTAATAATTAATATAAAAAATCTTTGCATGTTTACCTTTCTAGGGTTTTCTGAAAATGGTCTGAAAAAATCGTAAAGACAGATTTTCTTAAAGCACTCCGTAAATATGTACAGTTGGAAGAAATAAAAAGGTGTATATTGAAGAGCAAACAATTTCCTTCAGAAAGTCTCCTTACATATTTTTACGTTAATGGAACTGTTTTCCTGAAAATTGGTAATGATGAGCGCTGCGTTTTAAAAAGGTGTAAAAATTATGTATACTAAAAAAGGTGCCTCCTTTGAGTTACATACATGTATCTTTTAAGTGGGTTTATTTGAGTACTTGAAATTAACGTTACAGCTACTACAATGCTAAATCTATCTATTCATGTTATTTCTCTTACCTGATTATACATATAGTCTAAAAACAAGACCCTAGAAAACAGGTAAAATTTTTAAACGGCGCGGCGTTCTATTCCCCTCGAGTGTGCAACTGTAAATGTAGCTGCGCGCGCAACACTCATTGTTGTGGTGTGCCATACAAACATCTGCTATACAAGAACGGAGCAGTAACGCAGTTGATATTTCTTCAAAGGTTATAATAAAACGTTACAAATATTTTTGTTTTTATCATATAAAACAGGTAAAAAAATTGCAGTTTAAAGTTTTTATTTACACTTTTTATACATGCTAATATTTATTTATTTGTGAACACGTGTAGTGGAGTCAAAATAAAAAAACAAATGTGAATTGTTTTTGGAGTCGATTTTTTGTGTGCTAAATTGGTTAATGGGATCAAGTTGAGCTAATAGTTAAGTTTTGTGTAAAAACAACCCGTTTACTTTTTTATTAACAATTTAAGTTGCAAAATAGCGTTTTTATAAATATCTTTGGACCTAACAAGCCGACTTTAATGTGAATTTTTTTCAGTATTCTATAATAAATTAAGAACATTTCTAGCCTTAATACGGAAGTCGATATTATTATTATTGTTAATGTGCTTTCAATAAATAAAGTGGCGATGGCGTTTATAAACAAATTGCTCTTGTTTTAACACAAATTAATGAAAGTTGATAAAACTTGAGGGAAAGGTAACCTTTGTAGAGTACTATAAACCCCACAAATTTCATATTGAAATGTTGAATATAACCTCTCAAAAAAATCGCAATTCACAAAACAATTTGAGTGCTCATAAAGTATAGCAAGATTGTGGCACAAAGGTGTACGACGGCTTAAATTAAAGCTTATTAAAAATACTTTTGGGTGGTTAATTAACACAATTTTTTGGCCTTTCTGACACCATTTAAAAATTAAACGTAAAGAACTGCACTTTTTTCTAAAAAAAAAAATTATTTGTACTGATCATTTTTTACATACATTAAAAGTTTATAAAAGGCACATATTTAAAAAAACAAATTTGGTAAAAACGGTGGATTTAAAATTGAAAATAAAAATATTTTCAAAAGAGATATTTTGACTTCACTAGTGGTGAAGTTTTAAAGAATACTTTTACTGAACATAAGTGCTACATAAGGTTTTTTGATTTTTAGGTATTAAATATGGACCAGTGTGATACTGAAATATGTTTTATTTCTAATGCTGATTACGTATTTATTTTGCGTATTGAAGATACGGAAAAAGTGACTCGAGGACTACCGAATTTAATAAGAGAGAAACGATGGAAAATATGAAATGTTAAAAAAAGTTGATTCAATTTTAGTACACAGGAAATGTCGAGAAAAATATACGTTAAAAAGGAATGATGTTTTGTGTTATAAGGATTTAGGCACTTTGTCGAAAAAAAGTAAATATAGCCCAGTCAAGAGTAAAGTCAGAAAGAGTAAAGGAATTACTATTTCTTTTATGAATTTGCTAACTGCTATAATTTTTATTGTTCGACTAAGCTTTTCGTCATCACTGACATCTTCAGGTCTTAAACATCTAGGTTGTTTAAGACCTGAAGATGTCAGTGATGACGAAAAGCTTAGTCGAACAATAAAAATTATAGCAGTTAGCAAATTCATAAAAGAAATAGTAAGGATGGCTGCTAATTTAAACAATACGAAGAGTAAAGAATTGTTTGATTTCAAAAAACTTTGTATAATTTGTGAATTAGATGCCGATAAAAGTAATACGAGATTAAGTATTAATCAACGCAAAAATATTTCCATAATTCAAAGTCCTACTTTTAAAGAAAAATTATTAGAAATGATTGCAGAACATAATGACGAATTAGGAAAAGCAATTCTACGACGAATTTCTTGTGATGATTTAGTAGCTGTACAAGCGAGATAGCACCGCAGTTGTCACAAAAAAGTTTTAAATAGTTACACTCGTGACACAAGTGATGCTAAAGGTCGACCCAAGGATGTAAAAATCTCACGTCAAATGGAATTGATTTTTGATTATTTAAGTGACAGTGATGATACCCAGTTTACGGTCACAGAATTAATTGCATTATTAGGTAAATATATTGCTTAATTATAAATTATAAGTATACTATTTTTTAAATTAAATTTTCATGTTTATTTTATTTAATATCTAATTTTCTTAAACAGGACACGATGCTTCTCATCCAAATACCATTATTGCTAAATTAAAAGAAAATTATGGCGATTGTATAAGAATTATATCCAGAAAAGGGGGCTCAACCCTCACATGTCTTGTAGATCGTGAATACAATGGATAGCCTCAAAAAAAGATGAAAATGAAGAAAAAAGAAAAATCTTAAAATCTGCAGCAGCAATTATTCGAAACGATGTTAATCTGAAGAAAAGTAATACAGAATTTTTTCCTCCTAGTGATAATATATTCCAAAATATTAATGAGAATATCTCAGAATCCCTTCAGTTTCTGATAGAAGAAATAATTTTAAAAAATAAAAAAGGTGATATTAGTTCATATGAAACAAAATGGACAGCAATTACTCACTCAATTATGAGTTGCATAAGACCTAAAACCTTTCTATCACCATTGCAAGTTGGTCTGTCTGTAATGTTGCATAGGAAATTTGCTTCAAAACGAATTATAGATATATTGTCGCATCTGGGAGTGTGTTCATCATACAAAGAAGCAACACTTTATGAGGATAGTGTATTGCTTAGTCCACGTTCTCCATTTAGATCTGGTTGTTTTGCACAATTGGCATTTGACAATTCAGATATTAACATCAATACTATAGACGGGAAAAATACTTTTCATAGTATGGGAGGTATTATGATTGTAAGTCCCAGAGATTGTTATTATAACAAAGTTCCCTTAAAACGATTAACAGTTAAGCCTACTGCAAAAGAAATTGTTTTTGAAAAAGTAGAAAGCTTTTGTGTAGCTTTTTCTTGCTACACAATGCGTTGAAATATAAACATTGGATCTATAGGGACAATTTCCTCTTGAATTTTCAGACTAGGCTACTGTTAACACTTTTTAATGACAGTACTGTATTTTTTCGTTTAAACGAAACTTTATGGAAATTTGTACCAGCAATTTCTTCTAATCCTGCTTTTCCAACCTCAAAAGCATTATGACAGTTAATATTATTACCGCCAGTAACTCCAGTAGAATTAGACATTATTGAATCTTGATAAGGAAATGGCTCGTGACAATCAAACCAGGATTTTATTTTGAGAATATCTTCAGTATCTCGTTTTATTCGAGAATCTCTAGCATCTACATGCTGATCGGAAGTAGAAAATTTTATACCACAAAATTGTTCTACTTCTTCGCAGATATCATGCGTATATGGCATAGCTAAAATCCATTTATTTGCAGTACTGGTAGTTACTCCCCGTCCAATCATACCACCATCAACTTTCATGACTCTCATTAATTCCTGTTCGATTGTCATATCAGTATGAGTTCCTGACCAGAATTTCTCAGTTCGTCTTACAATACAAAATCCGTTATTTATAAAATTTTGAAGTACTTTAATTTTTAAAGAGGTAGTTTCTGGAATTACATCTTGGTTTTGCAGTGAGGTGAAAAGTTTTTCAGATTCTTTTATAAATTGATTCATATATTGTACATATAATAAGGCTGATTTCGTATAATTAAAATGTCCAGTTGCATAAAAATATGGCAACATTTGCTGAATAACTTGTAATTGAATTTTTAGATTACCCATTTTTTCAGAGCGCGCAAATGCTTTTGCAATAGAGATCATTCGTATGTATTGTATTCATAATTTTGCAGTTTTACCGCGTTCCTCAATTTCAATCATTTTTTCTAGAAATTTACCATTTAAGATGTTTAAAAAATTATGATCTTTTACTTCTTTGTAAGTAAGATTGTCATCTAAAAATTCTTGTAGTAAAGATTTCATATTTGAATATTCAAATTCTGAATGATTCATTTCCTCAATAATCTTTTTACACAAAACTATCCAAATTAATGTGTGGCCTCATACTGCTCTAGCATAAGCATGTCCATCTAACATCTTATCTACAGTTCCTGGCGCATAGCAACAGCTTAATGCTTCTTTTAAACCGCTTTCTGCCATCACATAACCGATTGAACCAAGAAAAGACATAAGCAGATGAAATCCTCCAAGTCGAACAATTACATTATGTATATCATCATCAGGTGAGGATTGGACCATTTCAAACGCTTTCTGATACAAAGGTTGATCGAAAGTAACAAAACAATTAAATAGATTTTAAGTTTTTCACTAGTTTTACAGCTTATTTTAAAACTGTGTATATTGTATTTTTGTCAGTTGGAGGAGAGTGTACAAAAGGCAAGCAAACAATTCTAGATAATGTATAAGTCATATTTTCCAAAAGCTTGGACATAAAGGCATTCCAGCCAGTAATGCCTGGTTTGGTCACTCCATAAATCCAAAGCAAGTCAGCATTAGAAAAATCTATATTATTAAAACTCGGATTATCTACTTTTTCAAAAACAATTTCTTTTGCAGTAGGCTTAACTGTCAATCGTTTTAAGGGAACTTTGTTATAATAACAATCTCTGGGACTTACAGTCATAATACCTCCCACACTATGAAAAGTATTTTTCCCGTCTATAGCATTGATGTTAATATCTGAATTGTCAAATGCCAATTGTGGCAAAACAACCAGATCTAAATGGAGAACGTGGACTAAGCAATACACTATCCTCATAAAGTGTTGCTTCTTTGTATGATGAACACACTCCCAGATGCGACAATATATCTATAATTCGTTTTGAAGCAAATTTCCTATGCAACATTACAGACAGACCAACTTGCAATGGTGATAGAAAGGTTCTAGGTCTTATGCAACTCATAATTGAATGAGTAATTGCTGTGCATTTTGTTTCATATGAACTAATATCACCTTTTTTATTTTTTTGTTAATTAACCACCCGAAAGTATTTTTAATAAGCTTTAATTTAAGCCGTCGTACACCTTTGTGCCACAATCTTGCCATACTTTATGAGCATTCAAATTTTTGTGTGAATTGCGATTTTTTTTATGTTATATTCAACACTTCAATATGAAATTTGTGGGGTTTATAGTATTCTACAAAGGTTACCTTTCCCTCAAGTTTTATCAACTTTCATTAATTTGTGTTAAAACAAGAGCAATTTGTTTATAAACGCCATCGCCACTTTATTTATTGATAGCACATTAACAATAATAACAATATCGACTTCCGTATTAAGGCTAGAAATGTTCTTAATTTATTATAGAATACTGAAAAAATTCACATTACAGTCGGCTTGTTAGGTCCAAAGATATTTATAAAAACGCTATTTTGCAACTTAAATTGTTAATAAAAAAATAAACAGGTTGTTTTTACACAAAACTTAACTATTAGCTCAACTTGATCCCATTAACCAATTTAGCACACAAAAAATCGACTCCCAAAACAATTCACATTTGTTTTTTATTTTGACTCCACTACACGTGTTCACAAATAAATAAATATTAGCAAGTATAAAAAGCGTAAATAAAAACTTTAAACTGCAATTTTTTACCTGTTTTATATGATAAAAACAAAAATATTTGTAACGTTTTATTATAACCTTTGAAGAAATATCAACTGCGTTACTGCTCCGTTCTTGTATAGCAGATGTTTGTATGGCACACCACAACAATAAGTGTTGCGCGCGCAGCTACATTTACAGTTGCACACTCGAGGGGAATAGAACGCCGCGCCGTTTAAGAGTTTTACCTGTTTTCTAGGGTCTTGTTTTTAGACTATAGGTATAATCAGGTAAGAGAAATAACATGAATAGATAGATTTAGCATTGTAGTAGCTGTAACGTTAATTTCAAGTACTCAAATAAACCCACTTAAAAGATACATGTATGTAACTCAAAGGAGGCACCTTTTTTAGTATACATAATTTTTACTTATTTTTTTTAATTTTGAAAATGATTTTAATTTTTATGAGTGTAGTTTTTGATGCAAAACACTTGCAGCTTTCAAATACAATTTTTTGTATTTCGATATCTCTATTTTTAAGATTAATAAAGGCAGATAAACTCTGAATATTAGAGTAAATTTAAAATACGTCGAAATACTCACTTTTGAAAAGGTTTTTTTTTTTTTTTAAATAACAACTTCAAAAGTAGTTTTCATTATTATAAAATAAAAAGTTTATCTCTTTTAAAGGTAAATTAGTAAAGAACTACTATTTTTTTTTAATTTTATTGTTTAGTACTTGTAATTTTGTGGTTTCACTTCTTTTTGCATCTACAGTAAATATTTATACACTATATTCTTTGTGTTCAAATAAAATATTTATGTAAAAATCAACAAATTTTGAAAGCTATACTGTTCCCCTTCAAAACTAGCCTTTATTTAACTGGCTACGCTTAGATTAAAGAAAGTTATGACATTTTTGAATAGACGCGCCTGGCTAATTTAGCGAGTTACGCAAGATCGGGGGCAAACGCTCTTTTTAAAACGCAGCGCTCATCATTACCAATTTTCAGGAAAACAGTTCCATTAACGTAAAAATATGTAAGGAGACTTTCTGAAGGAAATTGTTTGCTCTTCAATATACACGTTTTTTTTCTTCCAACTGTACATATTTACGGAGTGCTTTAAGAAAATCTGTCTTTACGATTTTTTCAGACCATTTCAGAAAACCCTAGAAAGGTAAACATGCAAAGATTTTTTTATATTAATTATTAACGTTTATTTAACACGTGAACCAAATATTGCTTTGCCCCAATTTTATATCAAGTCAAAATCTCTGGCGACTGGACTAATATTTAATAATATTATTCAACACAGGAAGATTTGTTAAAATTTACCATTCCGTCTATCGATTTAATACTCCTAACGATGAAATAATAACAAAATCGTTATTTTGATTTTATTACTATTAAAATTTGAACTATTTTAAACAAAAATAATGAAGACTTTATCATGATCCAATGGTTTATTTAGTAGTAAGGAAAGAAATTCACGGAATGTAAATGTTTTTATCGATTTTACCGCGCGCTGCCCTTAAATAAAGTTTTTTTTTTAAAAAGCCTGAACTTATAAACATGCAAAGATGATTTTAAACCGATATTTAGACCTTATTCAATAACTATACCAAATATCACTTTGCCTCAATTTTTTAGGAAATTTTACCGTTATTTTTACTCTGGCGACTGGACTAAAGAGTACTATAGAATAATGTAATTTATATATGTGTCCACAATCACCCTTCTCTCTCACCCATTCTCCCCCTGCCAGTCCTTCTCACAGCCTCTCACTCTAACCTGAAATCGATCTATCACTCACTATCACCCCACTCACTCTCTCTCTCTCTCTTCTACATCTCACTCACTGTCTACCTTCTTCCACCCTTCTCTCTCTCTCTCTCTCTCATCATTGTCCACGATTGGCACTCTAAAACACTCACCATTTTTATTACTCTATCATCCTCATATAAAATAGAGTATTATGCACACGATAACAGAAATGATTTACCAACTTGTAATGTTATTTATCTGGAACTTGGTCTACACAGAGTACCATAGTCAATGTAGTTCGTATATATGTCGGTCATAATCTCTCTCACGTGCTCACACTATGCTCTCTCTCTCTCTCTCTCTCTCTCTCTCTCTCTCTCTCTCTCTCTCTCTCTCTCTCTCTCTCTCTCACTCTCTCTCTCTCGTATCTTTCTGACTCATACAGCACCTACTCACTCACGTTAACCACTTGGGCGCTCTGTCTCTCTCTCACTCTATTCTAAACAGATATATACCACAAATCTAACACGTAGACGTGTACACTGTACATACACACACGCTAGCACTACACACGCACACACACACACACACACACACACACACACACACACACACACACACACACACACACACACACACACACACAACAACAACCTCACAAGCCAACTACACATTCGAGAATCGATACATAAATATAACACTATTTTATTTATCTTCTTTTTATCATCTAAGTGTAAATTATACACAACGGAGATGCCCACTGTACTGAGTTTAAAACTGATCGAATATGTGTCTATAAGAAATGTTATATGTTTCTTAGCTAATACTAAATAATATGATCAGTGAGACACTTACAATTGTTGCTGACGCCAAACACACAACTGTAAATTTTCCCTGACCAACACCTTATTATAAAGCAGAACAGACGACCCTTGTACATTTGTAGAAAATTAAGTAACATGTGTTCGGAAGACAGTTGAGAAAGATTTGCACTAGGGGGAGTGTGATACTAATTAATATCTGACGACAAGCTGGCCATTAAAATGACCAACACATCCTGTAGGGAGACTACTGATTATTTCTTCAAATTCATGTTTTGACGGTGTGTATAAGTTGAGCATAACTGGACGAGAGGTTTTGAGTATCAGTGCGAAAATTAATGGAGTGAGGGTCACTTTTTATGTGAATCATTTCCAGTACGCATCTTTTGAAATAATTATTTTCGTAATATTTAATTTGGGTGTTGTTGAAGTCAAATTCATGGCCGGTGTTTAAATGGTGAGATACTAAAGTGTTGGGGTTATCATTATGGGTTTTTTTATGAAGACTGAGAGAGATAGATAGATAGATAGATAGAGAGAGAGAGAGAGAGAGAGAGAGAGAGAGAGAGAGAGAGAGAGAGAGAGAGAGAGAGAGAGAGAGAGAGAGAGAGCATAGTGTGAGCATGTGAGAGAGATTATGACCCGACATATATACGAACTACATTGACTATGGTACTCTGTATAGACCAAGTTCCAGTAAATAACATTGTACAAAATGTAAATATTAAGTAATAACCATTTTCATATAATGATCTGTTATCTATAATGTTGTGTTATAAAGTCTGTAACCCTTTAATACAAGTTGGTAAATCATTTCTATTATCGTGTGCTAATTCTCTATTTTATATGAGGATGATGTGTAATAAAATGGTGAGTGTTTTAGAGTGCCAATCGTGGACAATGATAAGTGAGAGAGAGAGAGAGAGAGAGAGAGAGAGAGAGAGAGAGAGAGAGAGAGAGAGAGAGAGAAGAGAGAGAGAGAGAGAGAGAGAGAGAGAGAGAGAGAGAGAGAGAGAGAGAGAGAGACAGACAGACAGACAGACAGAGAGCGAAGGGTGGAAGAGTGAGAGAGGGAAGAAGGGAGACAGTGAGTGAGATGTAGAAGAGAGAGCGAGTGAGTGGGGTGATAGTGAGAGATAGATCGATTTCAGGTTAGAGTGAGAGGCTGTCAGAAGGACTGGCAGGGGGAGAATGGGAGAGAGAGAAGGGTGATTGTGGACACATACATAAATTACATTATTCTATAGTACTCTTGACTATATTTTACAATATGATTACAATTATTATCCAAGTTTACCTGTTAGTAAAATTTACCAGAAACTTTTGTTTGTAACCTTTGTCAACTATCTGATTTAAGTCGTAATGTTTTACAGTATTATGTAAATTGTATGTTTCTAAATTATGATTGTTTGTTAACACCAGTAGGGAGTGAAACATGGTAAAAATAACTTTTAATAATTACGTAGTGAACATCCCCTAATCTGTTTTAGTTATAGGTAATATATTACTTTGCTATATGGTGACTCTTGTAGGTATAAACAATTTATGTACTAATCTAATATCCAATTGTTGATTACTGTTTCTTTAATTAATTAAAATAACATTACATTTAGTAATTTAAATTGTAATACTGTATAAAGTAAGTTCTCTCATACTATAATTTGCTCGTTTTCTTAAAGATAATTTGAAGATGTAAACAAACTATCATAAATCTTCACATATAAAATGATACATACATACGCACGCACACACTCACATACACCAACACGTTCACCCAAATATTTGTTTCGTTATGTTTGATATTTCTATTGTATTTCATACACAGGTCCTGAAGATGAGAATAAATACTGTCGAAACGTCGACGCAAAATAGCTAAAATTTGTATCATTGACCGATCCTCATTAACACATCCACTAAAACATTCGTTATTGGTAAAAGTGTTAAATCAAGATTTAGTAAACTGTATAACAAATAATATTGACTGTATAATTAGTACTAACAAAGAAAGGTACAAAAACTCAGGAACACGACACGCAAGTGGCGTCAGTCGATGATCCGCTATCTTTGCTCCTACTACAACTCGGGCAATGAAGCAAGGAGAAAACATACAGAGATTCTGACATGTGTGGAAGACCGCAAAAAATCAATACTGCAACACACTAACCACCAGAAATTTCCGCGCAAAGGCTGGTTTGTGTTCTTCAGGCGGCGACACTGGGTCAGTGGCAGCTCGTGACCTCAGAAGTAGGTAAACCCCAGTCGTATGCAACTTAAATCGTTGCGGGGAAAGGGGAGAGGATAAATAAATTAAGAAGAACATGAAAATTGTAATTTCTCTAAATATTGTTACTAATATTAACTGTCGATAAGTTTAACTGAAAATATTTATTTAAATAGCTACTAGTTTAAAATAAACATTGTTTACGTATTTATTAAAAGTGTATTATTATACAGTGGACCTACAGACGTTTCTCTGGTTCATGTTAACGGTAAACTGACTTATTACTAATTATAATTTAATCAAGTCAAGTATGTTAACAAATAAGAATGAGGAAATTATATAGCTACCTTAAAGGTGTTTTAAAATTCAAGTCAATCCTCCTGCATCTCCTAGCGGCAAAGTGGTCGATAATATCGCCACAAAACGGCGCTCTTTATATAAGATAACTTAACAATTTCTTCTCCCAAGAAGTGATCGCCAGTTTTATCATTCTTTTTGCGCAAGTAAGTTTTGGATTATTTTAGACAAAGAAAAATTCGTTCTATAGAATTATAGTAGGAGGAAAAGTTAGAATCACAAAATAATTTGTAGGCCTCTTTAAGCATATATTTCACATCAGTCTCGTTTAAAATAGTTAATTTTTTTCAGCTGATACATTTTAGTAGTCATCCGCGGAATAGATAAATTCAAGTTCTTTTTTTAATCTGTCAAGTTCAAACATTGACGAATAAGAGGACCAAGTTTTTCCAGGGCATCTATAGGAAACTGTTTTGTAAATTATTCAAATTTTGTGGTGTCTCAAAGAGAAAGGTACTATAGATTTGTTACGCCTTAGAATCTTAACGTGAATTTTCATTATTTCCAAAAAGGACCAATATTTCTTAAAAGATAGCCTTATATGTCACATATATTTCTTGTTTTGTTTCAAGTCGAGTACCTTTCATTGTTGGACCTTCAGTTTTTTCTTCTGCCAGCACAAAATATTTTTGAAATGTTTCGTCAGTTCTTTTTTTTCTTTTTTTAAGAATACTTTCCCTCGGCTCTCTTGATTTTTGATATACAGTAACCAACATCTAAAGATTTTTTGAAGAACACTGAATGAAATGTCGACAATTTCAAATATATCATTAAATGTAAATGGTATGGCTAACTTGAAAGTGTTGAAGACATGTAGAAAACCTTTACACTGATATAGGCCTACTGACCGTTTGCCACTAAATGAAGCAAAGAAAATGTTTGACTCTTGTAACTTACAAACAGTCGGTATCAGAACTAAATTCTAGCGATATTAATTGATGACTCCTTGGCCACTTGGAGAAACGTATTAATACAAAGGGTTTTTAAAAACCTGTAGAGACTAAACAGAGGATGTAAGGGTGATTGACATCTGTTTAGGGCGTGTATCGGAACATGTGTGAGGTGTGAAGATGGAGAGAGAGGGGTTGCAGGAGCTAAGGGAAGGTCAAGTGCCTGTAAAAATTAATGTAATCTGAATGAAAAATATAAAATTAACTAAACTAAATAACAGCTTTTAATAAAGGGGATACACAGAATTCAGTTTGTTCATTTGTTATTTTTTATTGCTTTTTTAATTTCTAGAATTTTTAACAAATCCATTTTTTCCCTTTTTGTATGCTGTGGAGTAATGTCATGTTTTTTGGATCTATGAAGTGATTGTGTTGTAAGCAATGATCTGCAAAACCTGCATTAGTTAAAATCGCCTTCTTATGTTCAGAAATGCGATGTTTCAGAGCACGGCCACATTGTCCGATATAAATAGCATCGCATTCTGCACAGTGTATTACATAAATTCCATTTTTCTCTAGTGTGTTTGATTTTTCTTTAATGTTGACTAGTAATGAAAAAAAGATTACGTTTGTTTACTGATACCATGTTAAGACCATGCTTTTTTAACTTATTATTAATCCTATCCGTTATAAACGGAATGTAATTAGT
Organism: Magicicada septendecula; assembly: GCA_034769895.1. Taxonomy (NCBI): domain Eukaryota; kingdom Metazoa; phylum Arthropoda; class Insecta; order Hemiptera; family Cicadidae; genus Magicicada; species Magicicada septendecula. The sequence continues at coordinate 105,064,837 of CM068369.1, read as the reverse complement.
TAAATGAAATTTTTTGTTACCCTGATCTGGCTCTATGGAATAAAATTGTTTTAAAATAATTTTCTTCTCTTTTTTTTAAATTTAAAGAGTCTATTATTCTTTCATCACAACCGTTATTTTCTGTTATGGCTTTTATAATATATACTTCTTTATTGAAATTTTCTTTTGATAAAGAAACTATAAGGAGACAATTAACCATTGCATGAAAACTGCTTAATTTTATGTGCCATGACGTTAGTGATTGTTTATGTAAGTTTCAACGGTATCTGTAAAAGTAGGTCTTCTATATATCTGAAAACTAAGATTATTTTGTGACCGTAATGATGAGATCCAAAAAATTTTAACTTTTCATATTTTCTGTTTCAAGTGTAAATTGCACAGTAGGGGCCTATTATAAAAGGAATTAATATAATGTAAGAACATATGGAGCTGTCTATCTGTTTCCGTCCAGATACAAAATATATCATCACCATATCTTGCCCAATGAAAAACATATTATTTTATGTTGGGGTTATTGGATGTAAAAATTTTTTCTTCCAAAAATGTCATAAAGATTTCACCTCGTGATAAAGAAGAGCTTGTGCTTTGAGTTTCATCTCCATGCCATTCAAGTTACCAGCCATAACATTAGCTCCGTCACAGCACTGCACTATTAATTCATTTCTGGAAGAAAATCCTCATAAAATTGTATTCAATAAATTAAGTAATCCTTCTGCTGTACGGTCATCAATAACATCATAAAAGTGGAAAAATCTTTCAGCCAACACACCTTTCATGTTAATACGTTGTACACAGGCGCAGCCAGGATTTTTTTGGAGGGGGGTTTGAAAACGTGCGAGCAAGGTGCACAATTTTGGTTTTCCTCATCATTTTCTCTACAACCTGGGCTCTTTTCTGTAGCAACGATGATACGCACAGTGTAGGGGATCAACGCGTAAGGCTTACTTGTGTAGTACGAAATGGTGCAAATAATTGCTTCATATTTGTCTCGCGTACTTTCCACCTATAATGTCAAAAAGAGCCCTTCATAACATATCTTGCATGAATCCAATCTTTTTAAGAATCATAACTAAAAATCGTGTAAGCAGACGCTTACTAATTTGATTATGCTTACTGAATAATTTAAATTACTTAATCAGTAGATACTGACTTTATTGAAATAATAATAATATACTAATAAACAATATATAGTTAACAGTAATCAGACATGAAGCAGTCGCGCAGGTTGTAGTAGGGGTTAAGGTGGGAACATGTAATACACACGAGTGGAAAAATGCTACAGTTGAAAATAGACTTAAGCGTTAAAAACTGAAAGGCTGACACTAGTGACACCTAGTGCTTCCTTGTTCCGTTCTAAAACTAGTTTGTCTATGGTGACACAACCTACGTTAGCTATACATTATAATTTTGCATGTGAATTAAGAAATAATGGAACAAATAACATCAATTGTGAAATATGAGATAAACATTTTAATAGTAAAAAATGTGTATCAACACGTCAGAAATGTTCATAAATTAGAAACAACCTTCAGTCGAAAACAAAAAAACTTCAAGTGTTCAATGTGTAGGCCTATTAGTTACCATTATTATTACTAGGATTTGAAACAATAAGAGATATTGCGAAATTTTTTAATTCTGAGAACCTGAACATTTCGACAGTTGAAGAAAAATTTGTTTACAGTATAAATAATAAACAATTGATTTCAATGTTATCAAATTCCTTAACAAAAGAAAATGTATTAATTAAACAAGATATGGACGATGCCGACTTATTAATTGTTACAAATCCGTGATTGAACACTGCTTCAAAAATGTAGATGTAGTCGCAGATGACAATATTCTTGTTTTGTTAACACCTTTAACTCCCTAAACAAAGAATATCTACTTTCTTAAACTTGGGAAAGGCAAAAATGAAATACAAGTTATTTCTTCAAAGTCTCAATAAATATTCATTTTGTGAAGAAACCCTCTTATTTAAACATGTAATGACTGGGTTTAATAGCAAGTAAACTTCGTGTTTGTATAGTGAAGGTAAAAACAACATTCTCAAATCCTTTGAAACAAAAATTAAGAAAAATCAAAAACTGCAATCAGCTAGGCCTATACAAATCTTTCCGCACCAAATCTGTCACATGAAGTCATCTTAAAAAGTGGACATGTTTATTTATTGAATATTTATAATGCTTCACCAAGGTTAAAGATATTAATGAATTTAGATATAACTTACCTGTTTTACAAAAGCAGTTGTTAAGAAATAGGAAGTTAACTTGGCAACACTACCACCAACTGCAGATACTGCAAAATACCTATAACTTACCTGTTTTACAAAAGCAGTTGTTAAGAAATAGGAAGTTAACTTAGCAACAATACCACCAACTGCAGATACTGCAAAATACCATCAGGGTATACTTACAAGTACAAAATTGCCTTGGAAACGATCTCTCACCGGAAGAATGAGGTAGAGCTTGAAAAATAATGTGTTAATTCCAATACAAATGACGCAATTACCCGCACCAAAATATCTTGTGCAAATGTCTTCTGCAATTGCAAAAAGAAAACTTGTGGAAAGTTATGCAGTTGTAAGAGTGGATTGTTTTTCCTCGGCTTGTGGTTTTGAGAAATGAACTTGTGCACAATTTTACTGGTATTGTGAATGATTTGAATCCGAATTAGAGGATTTGCTACTGGAAAATTTTGGAAAAGTCGGACAAAATGAATAATTTTAATTTGTAAAAATGTTTATATTTTAATACATTTTCTTCAATGGACATTAATAATAAATATATAATGATGTGATTTAAAAGTTGTTTTCCTTTATAAAATTCATTACTATTATAAAAACATACATTTTTTTGTGAAAATGTAATGCATTCAAAATTTTACCATCTCTGGATTGCTTTTCCTGCTAAAAGTATTAAACTGACAAAAAAATTATAATTACCTTTTTTAGAGAATTTTGTGCTCTTTCTTTTCAGTCTCTTGTGGTTTTTTCGTGACTGTTATTTTCTGAGATAATTACAAAAATGCATTTTGTATACCTGCCCTCCCTTTTTTTTAAATACCGCGACAGAATTCTGGTAAACTTTTTTTAAATTCATTCTCATCCTTTTATCCCAAAAACCTTAAAGACGCCACTTAATTCGAGGTTTTCTTTTTTTTTAGCTTCCGCGAATATACAACTAGTGCTGTTTTCAAAACAAACCATATGCTACGCCATTCATTTACAACCCACTGAGCAATTGTACTTGCGAATTTTTCAGATATAACATTCATTACACAGTTTTCATTTTCAGTAAGTAGACGGCAATATCTCAAAATCTAAATAAATTGGGACATATGTTTTGAAATTAAGCGATTCAATTATATGTAATTTACTTAGGTATGTATATACACACCTATATATATAAATAAAATTAATTTGTATATATATTGAGTGTGAGTGTGTGTGTGTGTGTGTGTGTGTGTGTGTGTGTGTGTGTGTGTGTGTGAGAGAGAGAGAGAGAGAGAGAGAGAGAGAGAGAGAGAGAGAGAGAGAGAGAGAGAGAGAGAGAGAGCGTAATTTTTAATAACTTCGTTGCTACCGTCTCTTCTAATGTCTTTAGTGCTAACAGTTTTTAAAAGAGGACACACTGACGCGCGCGTTAATTAACAGTCAGAATCAACTTCAGCACTTTAGAGAACCTTAGTCAGTCAGCACTATAACTATTGTGAAGATGTCGTACGAACAAGGGTTGGTATTGGTACGTTTTGGCGAATCCATGCATGATTCCTCAGTACCAATTGATAGATCCAAAATTAAGAGATTCTTGTAATTTGCATAATCAAACGGTTTTCCTACGTCTTCAGCATAGTAAATGACCCAGAAGCCAGAATTTAAAGCTCTAAGGCCACGGCCACACGAAGCGTGTTTTCACGTGCGTGACAGCTTGAAAACCATCTGGAAAAATAAATTCTTTTCAAAAGGATCTGGGGTGGCCAGACGCAGCGTGTTTTCCCGCCGACCGCGGAAGTAACTGGCGCGTTCCTACGGTCTCACGCTAACGAATACGTCCTAACCTATTTTTCTGCGTGAAACGCACTGGATGTCACTTAGTTCTAATTATTGGAGGCCCAGTTTTCGACATAGTTTTGTTCTGTTTCATAATAGTTGTTAGGGAGTACTTGGACAGTGAAATAATTATTTTGGAGGTGGAAAATTACCCGTTTCTTTACAATACAAAGCTCGATGACTACAAAAATCAAAAATTGAAACGAGATGCCTGGGAGCAAATTACAGTGAATGTAGTTGGGGACAAGTGGGCAGTATTGGATGAAGAATCAAAAACAAAATAGGCAAGTACCAACGAAAATATTTATTGTGTAATATTAACCATTTTTAAACTATTCTTAAACTATATTCTAAATACGTAAAGCAAAGCTAAATTTGCAAATGCACGTATAACAGAAATTCGTAATAAAAAAATAAGTACATTATTTTAACTATTGATTTATCAGTTACAAAAACTTTCTACTAAAAATAACTGTTCTTTTATACTGAACTAAACTTAACAGTACTGATTTTGCCAGGAAACGGAACCTTGAGCGGAACAGAAGTAGTTCTTGAAGTGATCTCTGGTTGTCTTACCAATGTTGTTCCCTCTTGTTCCTACTATTGGAATACTTTCCATTGGGCACGATAATGTGTCTTCAAAATTGTAGCCATCAAGATGTCTAACGAAGTTGTGAAGGACACAGCAAGCTTGAATGATTTCGTTGGCCATATCAATACTAGCATTGAGTGGGCGATGGAAAATCCGCCATTTATTTGCTAAAATGCCGAATCCACACTCGACAAAGCGCCGCGCTCTTGATAGTCTATAGTTAAAAATTCTTTCATCTCTATTTAATTTTTTTGCAGGATAAGGTCTCATTAAATTTTCGCACATTCCAAAAGCTTCATCGGCTACAAAAACATTCGGCAATGATAATCCTTGTTGACAATTTGATAAAGGTTCGGGTTGTGGTAAGTTTAAAGTTTTTCCATACAAACTTTTCCCCAAATTTGTGGATTTCGGTATATTTGAGTCACTTTCGTTCCCAAACGAGCCAACATCAATGTATCTGAAACAGTAATCACTGTCAACTACAGCCATTAATACAATTGAAAAAACCTTTTTGTAGTTGAAATATTCACTACCTTTACCCCACGGCTTTATGATTCTGACATGCTTGCCATCAACGGCCCCTACGCAATGAGAGAAATTGGCCCTTTTACCAAACTTCTCACTAATATTCTTCCAGTCTTCCGTACTTGGCGTTTTCAAGTATATTCTTCTTTCAGTGCCTCCCAAATAGCTGAGCATGTTTCTCGAATGGCATTGGAAATAGTTGAACGACCAATTAAAAATTCGCGATTTTAAAATTGTCTGCAGTAAACTGATCATTGCATTACGCCTACAATCACTGTACAACACGCACATGCGCACAAACACAAACACACACGCACGAACACACACAAACAAACACTTCCACGCAGTTATATATTTATTTTATTTTTCAGGAAAAGAAGTACAGAAGCAGTGGAAGAGTATGAAAGATAGTTACTTAAAAAGCATTAAAAGTGAAGTAGGGAAAAGTGGAGATGCAAGTAAACCAAGAAAACCCTATGTATATCACAAGCAAATGAGCTTTCTCCAGTCTTGCTGCGAACAAAGAAAGTAAGAGTACAAAATGTTTGTAGTGTTCGTTTTGTAACTGTAGTTCGAGATTTATATAAGAGTTCTATGTTATTTTAAAAGATAAAGTGCATTATAAACGCAACAATACACTATCATTTGTTGTTTGAAGTTCATTGTTGACGATGGGGAATTTGATTTTGTTTTAGAGTTTTTACGGGCATTTGTCATCATTGGAGCAGAGAATAAACTCTTGATTTAATAGCTCTGTAGTTCAATTTCCGTATTTTTTATGTTTTGATAATCCGGTTTTTGTTCGGCTTTAATTGTGGCAATCCAGTTACAGCAATGTTTGTGTGTTATATGTTTTAGGCAAATTAGTTCACAGCTGAGGACGAGATAGATTTCATATCTCGAATCGTCGTGTAATATGTCCTACACTGAAACGATGGAAAATGTTCGTAAAAACTCTCAAACAGACCTAGTTTTTGTTGTGTCGTCTTGACTTGATTTTCGTTGATACAGTAACTCAAAATAACAACCATCTCTGTAAAGTTAAATTTATACTTTACTATCTACAATTTCATTAAAAATAATAGTTAAATTTTGGTTCCTTTGTAGAATTTTGCAGGTAGGACATGAAGTAATGGAACCTTTTGTGCTCCATCTAACAAGATTATTCTGGACCATTAATAATGATAATTAGTTTTATTCAGCTTCTAACTTAATATAGGCTATATTCCTTGAAAGTCACCAGATTCACTTAGTAATAATAATAAATTATCACTATATCTTTTCTGTTTGCAAACACCAAGTTTACTAGAAAGCTAAACCTTATTAACCATTTCAGGTCCAGATTTCATTTTTTTTAACTGTTTAATAAAATTGATGTTTTTTTACAAATAGTGTAACAAATTATTAAATCTTGTAAACTGTTAATAAAAAATAATTCTTGTTGTTTGGTTTAAAAAAAAATTTTTTAAATAATGATTATATTTTTGTTTTGTTTTATTTTTAATTAATTTAGTATTAAATATTTTGAACTGTTTCGTTGTGTTTCAAACTTCTTATTGGTTGTGTTTGTAGAATTATATCCTTTTGTGTAATGAGAATTCTTGTATTATGTTAATAGGATTGTCTCCAGGAACAATCGATTGGTGATCTTTCCTTATTTGAATCTTCCTTTGTGATCTTCCTTTAAAGTTGTTAAATTCTGGTAGTTATGTCTCAACTAATGTGTTATATTATTCTTTTTATAATTTAGGAATAAATAGGATTCAAAATTATAATATTCAATGATTTTTATTAACAATTAGTAAAGTAATCGATTTTATATCGATTGATGAATCGACTCTCTCAGGGCAAATCAATATATTATACAAATTATTTATTCTCGGGTTCTTTGAACAGTTATTTTATATATAGTCAGAGAAAAGGGCATAGTATAGAAAGTATAACATTACAAATTACAAGCTTATTAATTAAAATACAAACATATCATTCAATATATATGAAATAAAGAAATATGGTTAATAAAGAAATTGTTCGAACCATTCGAAGGTATACTGGCCGTGGCGCTTGGAATTGTGGGAACTCAAAGATGGCCGCTCCGTAGTCAGATGTTTTTAGACGAATGCACCTCGAAGAATCTGCTTCAAATAAATGTTGCTTTTCCAATGGTTTCTCGTTCCTGCAGTTGTGATTATTCCTTCTGGTGTTAGTGGAGTGGTTCTGGTTCAGTGTTTGTGATTCACTTCGATAAAATGTGTTGGATACTGTTATAATTCACTTTTGTCAATAAGGTCGACAATTGCACCGTTCGTTTCTTTATTCTGAATTATTGGTTTTAAAAGGTTTAAATTATGAATTCACTTAGTTTCTGTTCTGTGTTAATCTAGTTTAATGTTTGTATGTGTTAATTCCACTGAATTTAAAGTTTAAATGAAATTTTTCGAAACTCGCGATTTTCACTGAAGACTAGGCTTACTGGATGAGCGCCATACTTGTCTTCGCTATTAGGTTAATATTTAGCCAAAATCACGTTCAAGTGGGCTCGACAAAGTCTAATAATCAACTGTTCTAACTTCCTTCGTCATCTAAAAACGTCTTAGCCAATTTAATATTAGCAATACATTGTTTCAAATCTTTTTTGCTTCCGTTACATGTATGAAATTTACATTATATTACTGAATATATTTTTGCTATTATTTAAATTTATTAAATACTAAATACATAATCTCCTTCTTTAGTTCATTCTGCTTGATTTGATACCAAATAAGATAGTTTTACTAAGTTTTTTATCTAAAATGTTATATTTATTTCATTTTGAAAATGTAGGCCTTAAAATTTACTTCCTGTCCTTCTCAAAATGTTTGCCATTTTATATGTTATATTTATGATTGTACTAAATCTCAGATTGACATAAAATGTTTATCTTCCCTTAATTTCTTGTAATTTCATTAATTGGTTATCTTTTTAAATATTATTCATTAATTTGTGACGCCCACTTTGAATTTTTAGTTATTACATTTGCATTTTTTCCAATAATTCTTACTATCTTTTTACAATATCTTTCTTAATTATAGTTCCAGTTATATGACTCTGTGACTGATTTACCTTATATAAATTTGATCAGTTTAACTATTTTACTGTACTTAATTCATCAATTATAATGTTGTTTAGATTTACCATTTGGCCTAGATTTTATCTGTTTTTACATACAAAGTTTTTTGAATAATACATCTTGTTTATCTTTTTCTGATTTTCTATTCTACTATAATATTAATTAACATTCCCTTACTTTACCAATAGAACATTTAGTATATAATTTATACTATTTATCCATAACAAATATTTGAAATTAACAATGGTATTTAAACTCAGACATTTTAATCTTGATTATTACTATTAACACATAATAAATATTTTATAATAAAAGTTTTATATTAAAAGAATTGTACTCTCAGACATTTCAGTCTTGAGCTATTTGAACTTATTATAAATAACATATTGTCCTTCCATCATTCACACTATTTCTTATAATTAAATTTATTTTCAGTCTTAGCTGTTTTTGTTTGGTTTTTGGGTATTTATTTGGTCACTTCACTTTTTTATTGGCCTGCTCTAGTTTTATTACTGTCATTCTAATGAATGTTGTATATAAAGAGTGGCAGTTATTTAGAAACACTTGTATCTGATTCATGGCCCCCACATCCTGAAGCGGGCCCCCAGGCCAGGATATTTGGCGGGCCCCCCTACCTACCGCTAAGTTTAAGGGCAGCGTAATGTTCTACAGGATTTAGGATAAAATAAGTCAGTTTAAATGATGACACAAAAGTAATATTTATATTTATTTAAAAACTATATGGATTTACATAATAAAAACTTACAATAATATAAAAAATTATCTCAAAGTATATTTTCTAGCTTTTGTCGACGCAGATTTTTCAATAACTTCAGTAAAATCAACTTGCTTAGCTAAATCATTTTCGATGCACAATATTGCTAGATGATTAAGTCGCTCTTGACTAGTTGTGCTTCTTTGCCATGTTTTCAATGAATTTGCCAGTCTGCTGAACGATCTTTCAGCTGAAGAAACAGTAACTGGTACTGTACAAAACAGTTTAATGGCGAGACAGACATTGGCAAATATACCTTGCAGTTTTTTGTCGTAAATTGCGTTCAGAAGTCTAATTGGGGTTCTTTCAGTACCGAAAACTGTCTTGTGAATACTTTTAAGGTGAAGGATTTTGTGCAGAAAGTCTTCTGACAAATCTTTCTCATATGTATTTACAAGTTTTGCTGCTTTTGCGGTAAGTTGACCATCGTCTAAGTTCTGGAAGCTCAAAATGGGTGAGAATAATTCACATATGGTATCTGCTGCTTCAAATCGTGTCATTAAATCATTGATAATAAAATCCAATACTGGGTAAACTACGGAAATTCTGAAATCTTGTTCAGGTTCTATAGAAATTTTTCGGTTTTCGGGAAATTGAGGTTGCACTCCTACTGCTTCAGCAACTACTTTTGCTTCTTGAACAACATTTTCCCACGAGTCACGTAAGTGCTGCATCTCTTGCACTAAATCTCTTATAAGTGCGGTCTCGACATCAAGAGATATTCCTTTACTTTGTATGACAACGTTCTTGTTGTCAATACTTGCTAATATTTTGTGCCAAAACACTGTCATTAGCAGACCTTTATAAGATCTGAAATATTTTTTTAGGCCTTTAGTTGTGTTCAGAGCTGAAGGAGTTAATCCTGTAGCCATCTCTCCAAGAATGACATCTAACACAGCAAGTATGCCGGGATAATGTTTAACAATTGGGCACACAGCTTGAATTCTTTCACTCCACCTTTTTTCTGAAAGATTTTGAAGAGATAATGTTACGTGTTTTTTCAATACTTCCCAGCGTGCAGGACTGTGAGCGAACAAAGAGTAGAAGTTTTCTATATTCCCGAAAAACGTTATAACATCTGGGTTGAGCTTTGCAGCGTTGACTCCTACGCGATTCAATGAATGTGCTCCGCAGGGAGAGAACAAGGCACATTTGTTCTTTTCTAAGATGCGGCACTTAACGCCGTTTATTTCGCCACGCATATTTGCGCCATTACCGTAGCCTTGCGAACGGCAATCATGGAGAGGTATATTGTTTTTTTTCCAGAGTTGCAAGTATTTCTTCAGTTATTTTTTCTCCAGTTTTTTCCAGTAAAATTCATGAACTCAATGAAACGTTCATTCACTTCGAATTCGTTTGAGTCTTGGTTTTGGGATATGTATCTGAGAATTAGGACGTTTTGTTCACTGTGAGAAATATCTGGTGTTGCATCTACTATTATTCCGTAGAAAATTGCGTCTCTTCTTTGGTCAAGAATGGTTTGGAGAACTTTGTCTGCACAAAGGCCAATAAACTCATTTTGAGAATACCACGACAAATAATGTGCATGTCCTTTCATATTTTTACCTTCCACCTGATTTTGTTGAACTTTGGCGAGATGTTGTCGTGTCACTTCATCGTACTTTCCAATCAACTCTAAAATTCCTAAAAAATTCCCATTATGAACATCTCCAATCTTTGTGTTCTCTCCTTGAAAAGCTAAATCTCTAGATGATAAAAATAACGTTACGTCTACAATCCGTTGCAGAAGTGCTCTCCACTTAGCTGTCTCACATTGCATTTGCAGTTGTAAGTTTTTATCGATTCCATGTCCTTTTAATGACTGCAAAAGGAATTTCCAAGCCAAATATTGTTTCCTATGTTCAGCACTATTATCGTGAGGAGGCAAAATATCATACAACTTTTTCCAAGGTTTATTTCTAGGCGAAAATCCATCTTGGGCTAAACTGCTTAAGTTTTTGTTACTTGGGTCGCAAAAAATACGACATGGTAGACAGTAAAGAGTTTCTTTTGATGCACTCCATGTTAACCATTCTCGTGGAAAATGTTCTCTTGTTCTTTTATCTTTCGTTTTCGTATAGAGCAAAGAATCTTGAAATTCTCTACCATTAACATCTCTTGGCAATTCCTTATAAATCTTTTGGAATTCTTGAAAGGTGATAGTTGATAATTCTTGTCGCAGGTTATTTGAGATTACTCGGGGCCAAGTACCAGGGTCATCGTATTTTACATCAGAGTTTTCGATAGGGTCTGCAACTGAAGCATCGACTGTATCATGTTCTTTCACAGTCGCTCCCTCCTTAGGTTTTTCACTTGCGATTTTTTCTTCAGTTGCAACAGGTTCACATGTAACAGTCGCTTCTCCTTCGACTGGTTTTTGAGCTCGTGAATCCATTTGATACTGATTTTCTGTTTGGACTTCAATGTCACAACTATCATCATCACCACCTTCACTACGATCAGTACCGGGAGCTACGTTCTTTTCGTTTTCGGTTCTGAAAAATTTGGTTATGGATTGACGACCTCGCGATGCTTTCGACTCTCTCTCAGATTTAAGTCTCCTCTTCTGAGCGCCAGACTTATGTTTGTAATTTGAATCAGACATAGGCGTTTTATTTATTTCATAATCTGAAAGAAAAAAATCATAATTAAGTTTGTTACAGAGAAAAAAACGCCCACGGTAATAATTTTATTTCCGTCATCCCTTTAGTAATAACTGACGTGAAATAAATAAATATCGGGAAGACTGAGCTTCGCTCGGTAAAGGGGGGACTGAATGGAACTGATGGCGTCGTAAAGAGTCACAACACTTCAATCGGGAACTGCGGTGGTTCCAGCTCGATTCGGCTCTCACACCAAATGCTCCTATCGTTTCAAATAGATTCAACTCCAATTAAAAACACGCACTACGTTTAAAGCCAATAACCCAATACAGTCGCGTCTGCTACACGTCATACCTCTAACGCGGCCACGTGACTTTCATCATATAGTGCACGAAAAGTATATAAAACTGATTGTTACGTTATTAAATCATTATTATTGCATATGACGTTGTACCGTATACGCAAAAAACAACAAACACAACGGTATAAATAATAATGAAGCGCTGCTGAACTGATTATATTATATTCATAATATAATACATAATATTCACAATATTATGCATGATATATTGTAGTGTTTAGGCCTACATATAAATCTGTATATTTATTTATAAATATACATATATATTACACACACGCGCGCGCGCGCGCCCTGTGTAACCTCAGGTTAAAGACCTATAAAGACCCTACGGTTTAGGCGATTTTTGTGCATGGATAAAAGGAATGTGCGATTTTAGGAAAGAAGTATTAAATAATTCTGATTCCAATAACAGAACCGTCGATAAACGCAAACGGCGTAGTATCGATATGTTTATATATGAAAATCAAAATAAAAAAATAAATAATTAATAATAAATAATGTTTTTTAAAATCTGTATATTTATAAATAAAAATGTCAAAACCGAGCAAAACTCGGTCACCCTGATATTTAATGTGTTAAAGGAACGTGAATGAGCAGTTTTGTAGGTTACGGTGTAATTAAAACCAGTGGCGGCTTGCTCATAAGGGCTGTCGGGCGCAGCCCTCCCAATAAAATAAAAAGTAATATTTAATTATTAATTTTTCACCAAATCAATTAAAAAAGTTCCTATACGCATCAAAACAATAATACAGTCGGAAAACATTTAACGTTTAAAGTCCGGAGTTGACGTCAATCGCAAATCATCTCAGCCAGCGCCAGCGGCCAGCAGTGTATCGTATTGGCACTCCTTGTTTATTGGACGAAAAAATGTACGCGGTTTCAAGAAAAAAACGAAGTAAACATACCTGTAAAATCTTTTGGCGCGCCGGCGAACAAAACAACGAAGTAATACACTAACCACGTGGCAGATCACTTTCAAACTGAACATAAACATTCAGCAGAGCTTATCCCACAGATATTCACATACCGTAAACATTCGTAAGTAAACACGCATTGTATAGGCATACATCAGCTGTTTTTGTTACTTTTCAAGGCTTCCAGAGAGGGCAGCACTAATCACAAAACATTTCTAACGATGTCATACCATACGGACAATGTTGTCGAATACCGCAGCAAACGGAGACGTTTTTTAAACGATGTGGACTATAGGCAAATTGCTCAGCGAACGGAGACAAATTTATTCGAGTACAGTCGAATTACGCGGCGAAAGGGTTAATTAATTCTTCCACTGACAATAATGAAATTAAAGCGTATTCATGTCCACGCGGGTGAAGCCGCGGGAAAAAGCTAGTATTTTATAAAGAAGTCGCTTTTTGTCTTCTGTTCATCTCACTTAGCTATCCGACCCACCACGCCGGGCCCCCCATAATCCCGGGCCCCCAGGCTAGAGCCCCGTCAGCCCCCCCCTTGTGGGGGCCATGATCTGATTTGTGATTATAATACCCTATTCAATATTATTTCTTGACACAATATAAAACTTTAAAGTTGTATAAATGCACAATTTACTTAGTTTATGAACTCCAACATTGACACATTAAGTTTATTTAATATAATATAAAAACTTGCACTGGTCCCCTTTTATTCTTTGATTTTATTTCAAGTTAGTTTTATAGTCTTATTAAAATCAAGAAATTTATTTATAGAGGATAATGAAGGTTTGTTTTTTCCATTATATAATTAATTCACATTGGTTCACTTTTAATTCTACTTTATACCCTTTTGTTTATATCTATTTTACATGGTTTTCTAAATTTGGGTTTTTGTTATACTTTCACTGGTTATTTTTATTTTCTTTTGGGGTTTCGTTTTTGTTTCTTATAAGAGCATTCCTTCTATCGTGAATGTTGTCTTGTTCTGGTTTCTTCCTTACTTACTCCTATCCTACTTGTTTCTTATAAAAGCATTCCTTCTTATTGTGAATGTTGTCTTGTTCTGGTTTCTTCCTTACTTACTCCTATCCTACTTGTTTCTTATAAAAGCATTCCTTGTTATTGTGGATGTTGTCTTGTTCTGGTTTCTTCCTTACTTACACCTATCCTACCTGGGTATTTCCTTACTTTATTTTTAGCCTTTTGGTTTATTTTGATTACTCATCCTTCATTGTATATCTGTTTTAATGAAATTCTTACTTCAAACTCTGATTGTGCTTTACAGTGGTTCTTAATTAATCTTTAATGTTGCTTTCTTGGATTTAAATTTGTTTTTATTTTATTTTATGATCTTTCTTTCCATTCAGAACTATGAGCATTATCTGTCATGCTACAATAGGACTCAAAGATCTACTCCTTTGACAAAACAAATCATAGCAAAAATACTCTCAGTGGTTTTCAGATATTATAAAATTATTAATTTTGGTAACTTGGCCTAATGCTGATAAATATAAGCTTAAACGACTTAAGTAAAAAATGTAGAACACCGACAATGCTAGCGGTTATATTGTATTTTACTCTTTTAAAGTTTTCTAGAATTTATCTGTTCTTTTTACAGAACCTTGGGATACATGAATGGTGATCATTCCGAAAGTCAAACTGAGCCTCCCGATCACACTGCTGAACTTGATGCAAATAGTACGTCCGACGAATGTAACGTTCCTGTAAGAGTGTTCACGTTTCAGAACCTTTTGAAAGGGAACGTTTACAAGTTCTGAAGAGTAATATGCAACAAGAGTCTGAAACACAATCACCTCAGATGAAGGACCCAGATGAAATGTTTCTCCTCTCGCAGTTACCAGCCATTAAGATGATGAGACCGTCTGATAAGATAGAATTTCAAATTAAATTCATGCAACTTATTAAGGAATGTACATCACCAACCTTTACTTTTACTTCCCCAACGAATGTCCCTGTCTCAAACCCACCATCTGTTAGCAGCTATTTGTCATCCGACCCATCTACTTCAACACCGCACTCAGCAAGAGATCACACTATGTCGGAGTGTGAGGAAGAATCTGTTCTCTCGTATTTCCAGTTGTAGTCAAAAATTTGTTACTGTATGTGTAATAAATAGATTTGAATTATACTGTATACAAGTATAACTAGGTATGTCAAATAAACAGAAACTTACCTCAAAGTTAATTCGAGTTTTTCTTCAGCTCTATCTGTTTTAATGAAATTCTTACTTCAAACTCTGATTGTGCTTTACAGTGGTTCTTAATTAATCTTTAATGTTGCTTTCTTGGATTTAAATTTGTTTTTATTTTATTTTATGATCTTTCTTTCCATTCAGAACTATGGGCATTATCTGTCATGCTACAGATTGCTCTCCTCCAGAAGTGATTATTTCAGACTTGAGTATAGATGAAATAATTGCTTATGATAAATTTTTATTTATTATTCTTCGTCTTCCTCCCCATTTCTATATCGGCTTCTTCATACTTGAGCTTAATAAACTTTATAGTTTTTCTTCAGCTCCAATACAATTCCGCATCACTGTGTCACTTTTATAGTGCGCCGCGTGGCAACTGACTGACGCGACGAGTAATAGGCTATTGTCATTTTTATTTGAATGTCATTGCAGTATTCAGGGCTGGGGGGCCCAAAGGACTGGGAGGGCCTCAGGGCCTTATGTCAAGATTCAAAACGGGGCCCATGGCATAAACTTGCAGGAGGGCCCGGTTGAAAAAGTTACGCCACTGGGGCTATGGATTGGTGGGACGGAGTGACAATGGACCGGGCGCCGAGCTCAAGGGGGCTCCACCGCCGTAATACACTGTGGAATATTTTTAATTGGTATTTTATGTAGATCTGTAGGGTATAAATGTTCTTTACAGTAGAAACATTTATAGTAGGTAATTATGGTTTTAAACCTGCTTATGTTAAAGTCTAAATAATCAAATAAACTGCCCTGTATGTTTTGTATTAAAACGTTCACTTACGTTAATACGGTACATACCATGTATCTCTAACGAATAAATAAAAAAATTGTGGGTGCGTGTACTTATGTACGCGCATTAGAAGTTATACTTCTTTGGCGTGATTGAAAAACTAAGGGTTAACATGCATGCTAAAAATTCATACGAGTAGAACGATAAGAGGAGTGAAGGGAGATGGTAAATACGATTATCGGTTATAGATACCGCATCCAGGTGGACCCGTGAAAACTATTTGGAACGGATTGCGGTTTGGAGTTAATAGACTGGAGATGACATGTAGCAAAAGTTCTTTTTGCTTATCGTTATTATTATGCCATTTTTCATATGGTTGACGTTTGAGAAAAATTCTGGGCCTCTTAATTCCAGCTCGAAGTATATTGCAATAATCTTCGTCTGAGGAAATATTGTTATTTTGATAAAAAGAATCAAAATCAGAGTAATCATTATTTTCGAGATGAACCCTAATATCTTTATAACAATTTGCATAATTTTTGAACTCAGGCTCATCTTTTCGCATAGGTGATAATATAGTTGTAGTTCGGCAAGGCATAAAAGTTGCTTCAAATCTACACTGCTGAGGTTTATTTGCCACTATTTTTTTATAGCATGTAAACGTGTGGTTGTGTGTTTATAATATGACTATTATACACTAAAAGATAAAAATTTAATTCAATTGAATTAATTTAAATTCAATATTATATTTTAGTAGAGAAAAAATTAATTTGTTATCAAATAGCTCAAAATACTTACGAATACTGTATTACAGTAATGGATTTACTTTTCGATAGACTTCTGAATAATTAAGTGTGATCTATAATTTAAAATATAGATATATATATTAGATTATTGGATTGAAGCAAACATAATGATAGAATACTTGTCGAAACTTGTATTGATTTAATATAAAAAAACTTCTGAAATTAATACTTACGAAAAATAAACCTCAAATATTTTTAAACCCTTATTAAAATGTGGTTACACAATTTTTGTCACCGAAAAATATTTCACAGCACAATGTATATAGTTATTTTCTGAACACAGAAATTGATGTAATTAAAAATTCAGTTTTGCTGACCACGTGGTGTGTGTGTGTGTGTGTGTGTGTGTGTGTGTGTGTGTGTGTGTGTGTGTGTGTGTGTGTGTGTGTGTGTGTGTGTGTGTGTGTGTGTAACTTTTCACAATTATTACTGTTTACGAATACAAGCCTGTGTTTATATTTAACGCAACTGTATTGTGTAAACCACCAGCTAGGTAATAGAATTTTTGTATCATTCTTACCCTATGTATAATTGTTGCGCAGCAATTTTCTTTTTCTTTAATATATAAATGAGCAAGACGTTGATGGCATGAAATAACTAAATAAAATTGAAGAAATAAATCATCGGGTTATTAATTGTTACTTTTAAATTATATATCCATTCACGATCAGCACCAGCAGGTCCATCGGGGCCGCGACCGAAATGATTTGTTTTTTTGGCCTCAGACACGTGTCCACGGCTAACTTTATCCTGTTAACTTTCCGTTTCCGTTGCATGGTGCGCGCGCATTTCGTTACATAAAAAAAAAATTTCACCCTCAACGCGCCTAAAGAAGTATAACTTCAATAATTTTCAAAAAGTATACGCACAAAAATACGCGTGTGCGCGTGTGTATGTGTAGCTGCAGGGGGCCCCTTGACTAATTCCAGCTGAGGGCCTCCAGGGATGTCAGTCCGCCCCTGGGATGTTCCATCAGTTTTGTGTTTGGAAACAAGTCTCGCGTTAAAATATTTATTCCTAAGAAAGAGGAAATGTCACACCAATAAACATTTTGTGGGTTGACTAAAGGAACTTTTGGAGAATATACGGGATAAAATTGAAAAGCAGTCGAACTGCTGCACCTGGTAACATTCTGAGGTAAGTTATATATTTTTATTGTTTTTTAATTGCTAAACTTTCTGTAATTGTATCAAATCTTTGTGAAAAGGTTTATAAATTATTAATTATTTGATGTAAGGTAAGGTATTATTTGATGCATATTATTAGTGGTGCATCAATATAAAATTGGATTGGCAAGAGAAGAAATGTATTGTCAACGACCTATGATGAAACGTTATAGTCAGAGAGCCCGCCAACATATGAGAGGAATTATTAATATACTTCTATAACTTTCTGTATGGCTTAATTATGATTAGTTTACCACTTTTTCCGCTATGACAATTTTCGCGATTGATTTCTTCTCTTTCCCATTTTTCCGAAACATGTCGATTTCCCGTTGTAAAGAAAATTGATTAATATAATATTTTTTTTAATTGTAAACAATAGATAATTGAACTAAACTCGCGAAAAAAAAATTGTCGGACAAAAATTAAGTAGTCGTAGGGAAGAATGTTACTACAGTGACAGGTGGTGAGAGGTAGCGTGACCGAGGAGTCACACGTCACTTCGCGGAAGTATAAACAAACCCATTCTCAACAATGTACGACAGCTGCGAGTGACGTTACCCGTCGCCTGCCACCTGGAAGTATAAATGAGGCCTAAAACAGCCTATTATACTTTATAATTAAACCTGTATTTAATTATTTGAATTCTATAATGTGGCAATGGTTACGAAGAACTCGTACCGTCAACCCACTACAAAGTCTTCTGGAAATCGACTAGTCCTGACACGAAATTCTCGTGACAGCGAGTACGTCTTTCAATGGCAAGACTTCGGAACTGACTGAACGGTCCGTTCTCTGTTAAGAGACCGTCTCAAATAAATTTCAGACCTGATTGGTGGAAACTCTGGCAACGTCATAGATATGCACACTGATAGACCGAAATCAAGTTAAAACTCTGTCCGATTCTGCAAAGGCCTGTCTAGATTTAATCTACAAATTTTATTACTTTCTAGGAGATAGCGAAATAAATAAAAAACTGATTTCATTAAAAAAAATTATAGTTTTTGAGAATTGAGTATATGGAAATGTAACTTAAAACTATGAGAACATCCTGTCCAAGTTTCAGAACGAAATGTCCATTTTCAACGAAGTTATTAAGTAAAATGTGAATCACACGCGCACCCGCGCATTTACACACAAATATTTCACATGACATAAAAGACTACAAAATTATGAACATTTTGACATAGCATACTTTTTTAAACATAGCTTGGTTCAAAACGTATGACTACTTTACAAAGAAAAGAACAAAATCAATTTTTAACATGTCTATGGCCGTCAGAAAATGTGTTGTAGCATTAGTATTCCACTTATATAAACTTACATCCTGTGTTCTGTTGCAATATATTTCTCGTTTTTTCTCGAAATAAAATTTTCATGGCTCAGGGGCCCCTTGAGCCTCCTCGGGGCCCGGGCCCTTGGCGATTGCCGACTAGCCGACCTGGTCACTTCGTTTGTTCCTGTACGATACACTCGTAAACCTGTACGACTACACTCACTGAAATGAAGTGAGCTGTCGGAGGCACTGTGACAGTAGCCTAAGACCGTGCCTTTCTCATTGTCTGGTGACTATTTTTTACATTTTAATTATCATTATATAGGGACTTTTCTCGTTTCAACACTGTCATTTTGTCTTTAAATTTTCTAACCTACAAATTTTTGTTTTAAACTACGAAAATGCCGTGGAATGACATGACATTGACTGAAAGTATTAAGTTAATTGACATGATCAGAACTTACCCACCTAACACTTAGTCATTGAAAACTCGCAGAACTAACTGGAGTAACGAAAAATACGATTTTTCGCGTCTCTTGCTACAGGAAGAAAAATTACGACAAGAGTGGCTTTAAGGGACGGATTTCAAGGGATTTCTCAAAAACGGAAACGTGTCGGAAACGCATTCACTTGTTGAAGATACTTTAAATTAGTAGTTCCCAATTGTCACTGCTCGAAGTTTTTCTGTTAGCGGTCCAGTGATTAAAATTAAAGCAGAAGAATTTGCCAATAAATTAAACCACGTTTAATTTAAAGTTTTAAAGCCACATGGCTTTCTAAGGAACATATCTAAATTCTGAGGAAAGAGCAAACATCGACTGAAGCAGAATTAAAAGCGATTTTACTACCGCACAAGCTAATAAGACCGTGTGTGCTGTCAAGATTGTTTTTATTTTATTTGTTACAGCAGTTTTATCAGAAAAAGGTAAGGTTAATGAAATTGTTTTGCCACAATTTCGATTCTCTAAATGCAAATAGAATTTCAGTATTACATAAGATTATTAGCCATTGCAAAATGTGATTCATTTGGAGGAGGAAAGGAAAAAGAATAAGTGCGTGATTCATACCTTCAGCATGTTCAAGAAACCTCCTAAAACCAGTGGTTTCCAGCTTAAAAGCGCCTGAGGACCAGTTAAACTCAGGAACCTATCGGCGGGGCGCATCATTAGCAATCAATTGTCGACAAAAGTAAAAAGGCAGTATTCCATTGTAAATAAGTGAAAGAGGTAATTTCCACATTTACCATGTCTTACTACACGTCTTTTACGGTAGAACCTTTAGTATAATAATGGAAGATACATGAAAGATATTAAACATTTTATATTTACATAATATCTTCACTGTGAAAACTAACGTCTCGTGTTGTAGAACTTGTTTACAAGCTGGAGATCTCTAATGCCATCTGGCTTATCCATGCAGTAGGCTATAGTCCGTACACTCAACACAGTATCGCACAACTGATAAAGTTGCACTTCCATAATTCAAATTCCGTATTGTGTATCCATAGACTGCATACTGTTGGTTTGCATGCGGCTGCTCAGCTCAGAAGGCTCTAGCACATAGACAAGCTGTTTTTAGTTTATTAGTGAATCAGTGAAACATGGATTCACAGGGTTCTTTTGCAGGTCCATTCTCAGTTAAAATAATATTGTATTATTCATGTACTTATTAAACTAAAAGTATTAATTGTTAAAATGATTTTTAAAATATAAAGACGCGGACCGCATAAAAATCTGTCGAGATCCCCCGCCAGTTGGAAATCAATGTTCCAAACATTGTGGAGCGCTTACCGCTTAGGCAGAAGTACTTACTTAATATCACTATCTCCTGTTTTGTTTTATTGAAATGGCATACTATTGTTTAAACACTGTTAAAGACTAATGTAATTTGTGTTAACGGTCACTTTTCATATTATGGTAGTAGCGTTTCTAATAACGCTCAACAGTACGAAATAAAATGATAAATTTTATAGAGTTAACTTTTGTATAACTCGGTGGTACGGTTAAAGTGAATTAGTAGTCAATTCCTAATTCTTATAAACTACGCCCTTTTCGTTAAATTGTATCCTATTTACAAACTTCTATGTACTTCGTCATCACCATTATCTTCACAACACGGCATAGGCAAGGTGTCGTTTGTTCCGCCTTCAAAGATTTCAAAGATCCTCCAGCCATGTCTTCCTGGGTTTACCCACACGTGTGTCCTATAGGTTTGTATTTCCAGACTTGTTTGGCCAGTCTGTGATCTGACATTCTTTCTGAGTCTTCTCTCTACCTTTGTTTGTAATTTCTTTTATTTTTCATTCAGGTTAAAACTTGTAACTCTTCTCTTATGGCGTCATTCTTTATACGGTAGAGTTTAGAACACTTTTTAATTCCTCTTAAGAACGTCATTTCGGAGGCCTGTATTTTACTGTCTTGTTTCTTGGTTGTTGCCCATAATTCACTCCCATAGGAGACAGTACAGGAAATTAATTTTAAATCTTAACTTTGTAGAATTTAAAATTTACATTTCACGTAACCAATCCAGAGGGTTATTGTTAAGTTCAACGACGCCCTTCCAACTAATATTATTATGTGAATAGCAACTTGGAATAGTAGAACAAAATCGACAAGAGAGACTGGATAACACACTTTTTTTAATAAACACTTATATCAAAAAAAGAATCTTAAAAAACCATTATGAAAATTTATCTTATCATTATTCTTCAGAAATATGGTAATCCTCCATTTCACTTGTTAAAAATATCAAAAACAATCATTTGAGTAATTAGATTTATTAAAAGACACTGAAAGACAAACCACTGCTTTAATATTTGAGTCACAAAGCGCCTGAAAATTTTGCAACCACTCATGCGCAGTCGTCTAGCACTGTAAACTGCCGGGCGCTTGCTCAGTCTTCATTTATACAGGCTGTGGCCGGTGTCACTGATGCGCTCAAAAATCATCCTAAGTTACTCGTGACATGTACAACCCTACAAGCTTCCTTCACGAGTTCCTGCCTCGAACAAGAATTTTACACTTTTTCAGCTCGCTAAAAAGGCTGTTCGTACTAATTCTGTTACTACAGTCTGTGCCGAAGCCGTCTTCCAGAATCACCTCGACGTATTCGGCACCTGCTACGGCAGTTATGATGGCGTTGTCCTTGGGTGCTTGCCTCTCGTTAAGTAAAATTTACGTAAAATTCGCGCGAACGATGTCGCACCGAGTTCCCTACCCAACAAAGTCACCATATAATTATCGTATAATTAATTACTTTTAGTATAATTAAAACTACAGTTAACGTACAATAACTATTAACATATAAATATTTAACATATAGTTAATTTAGATTATGAACAGTTCTTCAAATATTATTTGTTTTTGTTATTTATTCAAACATTATATTACTTCCAAAATAAAAATTACTTTAGAATATAGAGTATAAGTAGAGTTACCCTAAATTTAAGCTACCTGAGCCTTTCACGTAACGAATCCAGAGGATCATTTTGTTTAAGTTCAATATTATTATGTGAATAGCAACTTGTAATAATGGAAAAATCAACCCGAAAGACTGAAAAACTTATTAAAAGTATATATTAAAAAAAATTAAAGGTATATTCAAATAACACTTAATCTAATAATTCTTCTTGAGAAATATGGTAATCCATTTCACTTATGACATGTACCGTAACGAAAAACAATCATCTGAGTAATTAAATTTATTAAATAACATTACAAAAATATCGGTGTGGAGAACCATTCATGACTTCCTTGTTCTAAGATTTATATTTAAAATCATTTTCGAAATGAAATATTTCCATAGAAACTACTTTTTTCTTCAGCTGTGGTCACTAACGTATACCACCTCACGTTAGCGCACTCGATTTTCACTGATGATGGCAGTCGATGGCACTGCCGAAACGTCTGGTTTTGCAGAAAACATTGGACCATGGCCAAACAGCCCGGGAAGAAATTTTAACAACAAACTACTTCTTTGTTGCCAATAACATGGTACACATATAAAAAATTATCCCCTCCCCTTCAACTATCATTTTCATTTATAGAAAATTACCCCTCCCCCTTCAACTACCCTTTTCATTTATAGATATTTCATCTACCTTCCTACAGTGGATTATTGTGATCTTCTTTTCAGGATACTTTATTTATCAAAATTAGGTACTTTTGTTAAAACGTAAAACGTTGTACGTAAACTACCCCTTCCCCTTAACCGATCTTCACCAAAATCAATATACCTTGAGTCCTCTACAACTCAGGCACATATGCAAAAATTATTTGATTCAGTTTGAATTTACGGCAGTTATCGTTCGCCATAAAAAATTCCACACACGCGCGCGCGCGCGCGCGCGCACACACACACATTTCGGAAAATTACTTTTATTTATGTTTTGAGGGTAGTACAATCAGAATCATCCCTTATCTCGAACATGACTTTTTTCGCCTTCACCATACTTCCATTTCCTTATGGAACATGGAAGTAACAAGTTACCGCTATATCATTTGTGTCACAAAGCGCCTGAGTATTGCACCCTGCAACCACTCACCCATAGTCGTCAAGCACTGTAATGGATCTACCGGGCGCTTGGTCAGTTTTCATTTGCACATACCGCAATCGCTGTCAATGAGGCGCACAAATCATCTCTACGTTACTCGGAAAGTATCGTCGATAATGGTAGAGTGGTAATGTGCAGCAGCTAAGTACTAATGAAATTGTTTAACTAACAATTCCACACATTCCAGAGAGTGATTTTCCTACAATTACATACCGTGAGCAAAAACGTCTCATTTCTTTTGGCATAGCCACAAAATACGACGCTATAAACTATTAATAAGATGCAGTGACTAAAGTATATATATTTTACTGTTTATCTTTCTTTTGTTTTTATTCATTAGTAGTGAATTTGGCACTGATATAAACTACGCAATTAATTTCATGCTGTTTGTAGTGATGCGTGTTTTCATTCAAGAAATCGTTCCAACGTTTTTGAGATTTACAAGACGTACTCATTGAACTAAATTAGTTTAATGATAAAGCGTTCGGCTGAAACGTGTGCCGTAGTATACGAACGTCTAGAGAAGTTCAAACATTCAGCAGCTGAAAAGCCTTGTTGTCGCTGTACTGCTTCGTCTTACATAATGAAAACTAACTTGTCACACTGGCAGAGCACGTCTGACTAAAATTCCAGGAATTTAAATGTTTCAATTTAGTTTAATAGATGTGTCTACTGTCATTGTTAACCTCAAGTTAATTTTATGAGTGGTTTTGGATTAAATCAGTATTAATTACACAAAATTAAAGGCATACTGGAAGCCAAACATACTACCTGGCACTTTACATCGATAAGTGTGGTCAAGATAGATTTCGGCAGAAACCCTTCAACTCCATCTACCGATATAACCGTTATAGAGCACTGGATTATATAAAAACACGCTAAATTTGTGTTTCAGTTTTTCAAAGTTTATTTCAAAAATATAACATGTTAAAAAGGCTTCATTACCTATTTCTAAAAATTTGTGTTAATACATATTTTTTATAAAACTTTAAGAAATATTAATTACTGCTACTGATATATATATATATATATATATATATATATATATATATATATAAAGCAACAGATCAGATTTTATTTTACTAATAAGGATATAGTGAGTGTTTAAAAATAACAAACAAGTCTATTATGGAGGAGATGAAAAATTATTTATTATACACACAAATATAGTTTTTAAAGAGGTATATTGTATTATAAATTGTCATGTATTGTAATTTGCAATAATAGTTTATAATGTTCGATAATATATCGGTTTTACTTGATGGAGGCTACGACCTCAGTACGTGCAATCCTCCGCTTCCTACCGCCGTTCCCGTCCTGGCGTCCACTTCGTCTTGTCGTCCTCTTCTCAAATACGTTAAACACACAATGCTTATTATTTTCCCTAGAAGAGTTTATTATTAATTGATATGTAAATTTTATCAATCTCAGGGTGAATATGGGTATCAATTTAATAAGGTGTATTAGTCGTACACCTTCCACGCAATCTTGAAGTGTCTTTATATTCCCTAAGCGGATATCTTAAACTTACACGAAAAGCACTATACTATATTATAAATCTATTTAAATAATTGATCCACTCGGCTCTGTACGCAGAACTTCGTACAGAATACCAAGGATTATGTTAAGTTATACTTTTCTATGTTCGCTCGAGAAAAACTCTCTCACCCACGAGCACAACTTCACCTTGCAACTCTTACAGACAGACAGTGTCGATCTTTACTTGCTTATCCATTTCTAAATACAAAACACGGCTAAAAGACAAAGTATTACATAAAACCAATTTAAACATGAAAATGCTCGTCATCCATGTGCTCTGATACAAACAACATAGCTTTATATATATATATATATATATATATATATATATATATATATATATATATTATAACGAAACATTGTTATCAATGTTTATCGTTCTAACTGGAGTACGCATAATAAGCGTTATCTGCTACAATTGTACATTTAGAAGGGTACAGATAAGATTTTATATAGCAAACAAAACAGATAACAGTCCACCTGCATAAATATGTATAATTTTGTCGGCACATGTCAGAAGTGTTTTAAAACTTAAATAATAAAAAAAATGACAAAAGATTAAGAAGAACTAGGTTGACCAGTGAATAGTGCGGAAATGTAGCTTCATTTAGACACCAAACACATAACGATATAGTGAGAGTGTCGTGAACTATAAGCGTTTTACTATTTCACACCTTTCGCGGTGCTAATTAAAGATCGCGTGTATACATAGCTAATAACTGTGTTCAAGACATGTCTAACAAACAACTTTGTTACCTAAATAAATAAAGGATTGTTGAGGTATTCGCCGATAGAAACTCATTTGCACACGTGGCTTTGCCCTATAAATAGCGAGCCAAAAACGAGCATCTGTCTCTCATTCATAAAGTATTCGTTGAGTCGTACACACGGAACGATACGCTGCAGAAGACGCTTCAATGAGACCGGCAGACACCTGAGTTACTACAACTACGTACTACGGACATCAGACTATACCCGAGGCCAGAGACGCTGTGTCCATGACGATAAAGGAACGACGCCTAGCCTAGCTGTTCATACACCGCTAAGCGACGCTGACGGAGGTTTCGAGAGGAATAGCTGTACTCAACGCCGACGCCTGAGACCCGTGTACATCTGTGTAACATGAAATCATCAAAACAGGTGACCTGATATGGTTCAGGGTTCATAATAATGTTGTAAAACACAAAAAGTAAATGAAAAGCCGCTATAAGCGAAATTGAACAGTTTTAAATAATTGATAAACATTTAATTATATAGGCGGTATGACTAAAGCCTAAAGACACTTTTAAATGTTGTACTGTATATCATATAGAGACATTTATTCAAAAAGACAGAACATTTAGATAATGTGTGATCATTATAATAATATGTTAATAAGAGTGCAGAAAGACTCTAAGCAAATGTTTTCATGAGATTGTGCACTGTATAAAAAATTATATTTGATAAATTAAATGTGATAAATTAAGGGAGAGTGCAGAGAAGCTCTAAGAGTGTTATCAAGATATTAGATGTCACAAATTTTATTGTTTCATATTAATTATTGTTGATAGCCAAGCAGGCTGAAGAGTAGAATAATTAAAAGGGAGTTACCCTTAATAAAAGTGTTTATATTAATAATAATTACCATAGAGATAACGATAAATATAACCCTTGTTATATTAATTTAAAAAGTTCGTATTTTATTTTCTCATGTATAAAGAACAGGGTTACGGATTTCATAGAATGAAATCAATTCAGTATTTCCATTTTATTAAATAATTATTTCAATATAACAAAAATGATTTTTATAAATGAATTATAATTACAGGCAGACAGTGTGAAACTGCCCATATATGTGTGTATATTTCCATGTTATATGTTTTGTGTATATACTGTGTATTGTATGTCTTATTTCCAGGAACTTATAAATTATGTACTAAGATATATGATTTTAATATGTGATTGTTAGACGTAAGCATTATAACAATATATCACTAGAGAAAATATGTGTAAAGTAATATTCAAGAAAGAATATAAATTAGTGGAACCCGCCGTAAATCGTGTTAAATATTTGAAATTCTTTTTATTATTATGATTTGTTTAAAGATAAGCACCTTGAGGGTGACAATTATAATCATTGGAATGATAGACTAAAAAGGTAGTTTTCATTTATTCACAATTTATACAACTCAGCTTCCTGAAATAATTCTTTTGAAAACACATCGTCCCAACTCGTTACCTGATACCTAATAAGCCCAAATCCCACACCTAATAGCCGGCAAAGCAGAAAAGTACCATATACTGCAGGTAAGTGTTGGCATGATATACCCTAACCAGGTCCATGTAAAACTCATAATCCATAATGAAAGAAATCATAAAAAGATGTGTTGCAAAAAGAAAATGTCGCTTCCAACGTGGGGCACGATTAAATAAATAAAAAAAAAAAATAAATAATACGAAAAAATTAAAAATTAGTTAGAAGTTAAATAAATATAAATTCACGTAGAACAAATATTTAGAGTTGATGTGTAATTATTATAAAACGTGCATTTATATGTTGAATGTAGCTGATAAGAACGTACAGTTAGCGTTATCAGTAGAGTAAACAAAGGGGAGCTTAGATAAATATTGTGGTTATCAGAAACTGATACTACAGGCGCCCAAGATAACGGTTGTATGTTGATGAATAAATGACTACCAATATTTAATAATAATCCAAATAATTAATAATATACAAATTAATAATAAATATTTTAAAATCGGTTCACCAAATTAAAATTAAACATGGCACATAAACAAGAGGTCAGTTTAGCCGACATAATGAAGAAGTTAGAAGCCAGCAACGTTGAAAACGTAAAAAGGTTTGAAGAAATAAAAACTAGTGGTGCTGAAACTATGAGAAGATTGGAAGCAAGCACGTCAGAAATTCAGAAACTATACGCGTATAATGCTGAAAGTAAGGTAGAAATTATGGAACGAATGGAGACCTTAGAAGGTAAAGTTAAAGAGTCTCTAAAACAACAAGCGGTGGTGATGAATGAAAATTTCGAAGAGCAGCGAAAAAGACTACAACAAAATTTTAAATCTATGGCCGACACACTGGACCAGAAACTCGAAAAAATTACGCATCGACAAGATACCAAGATACAAGTCATCAGCGAGTTGGTGCAGAGTAATGTCAGGAAGACCATGAAAATTGAAGAAGAAACAAAAAGTCTCGCCGCAGCAGACGACACCATCAAGAAATCTATCCAACACCATGACAACAGGGTAGCTCAGCTGGAAGTCAAGTTAAAAGGTGAAGTAGACCGACTTACACGAGAAGTGAGAAGACTACCAGCACAAGCGTTAGTATACTCGACCGTACCTAGAGAAGAGAGACCCATTAACTATTTTAGAGGATCCAGAGGGGAAAATCCCATTGAATTTCGTATCAAATGTGAGAAAGAAATGGATAGTATTGGATCTATTCTCAGTGACAAAGATAAAATAGACTTTGTAAGCCGTTACTTAAAAGATGCAGCAGCCAGTTGGTTCACGATGGTGAATGACGATTTAAAAACGTATGAAGAATTTAAACTAGCATTCGAACGGAGGTATTGGAATGAATACATACAAATGAGAATACGAAATACACTGGAATTTGGTAAATATAATCCAGGTAAGCTGTCTGAAGATGAATACGTCATTATGTTAGTAGAGAGGAGTAAACATTTACGTCCCGCTTTAACACAAAAAGAATTAGTCATTAAGCTTGCTAATCATTTCAGCAGGAACATCCAACTAGCTATACATGTTCAGGGTATAGCTACCATTGAAGATCTATTAATACTTTTAACACAGATGGAGGGTGTAATCCGTGAACGAGACCCACCAAGAGGAGTTCAGCGAGATAACCGGAACCAAAATCAAGATAGAGGTACGTGGTATTCGCAAAGATATCGCCAAGAAGATAAAGGCAGAGAAGATAGACGTACAGACGATGAAAAATATCCGAAAAACAAAAATGTATCATATGATAGACGCCATGAAGATGGACGAACATATGAGAAGCAGGAGCAAAATAATGAAAGAGGTAATTACAAAGGAGGTTACCGAGGGCCGAATTCGTCGAAACGATTTTCGAAACCATGGACATCCGATAGGAATGCAAATACGCAGGCGATTACCGTTGAGAAAAAACAGAAAGAGACACCGAGAAACACTGATGAACGTAATAAACCGTCCACATCGAAGACTGAAAATCAATGACTACATTCTGGAGTCTGTATAGGAGGTATATTCCCACCTGATCTTAGGGAAGAATTATTTATGACCGATAAAAGTAATCCAATAAATAATACTGTATGTCCACAAATAAAACTGTATGTTAATAATGTACCTGTTAACGCATTAGTGGATACAGGGAGTGAGGTCACAATTATCAATAGTGCATGGGTAAAAATTCATAATGCTCATTTTAAAAATGTACCGAAGTTGCCTACACGGGAGATACAAATAACTACAGCAAATAAATCGATGGAAAAAGTAAACCATCAGATGTATGTTAGTATTACCTGTCAAGGATTAGAGATAGAATTACCTGTACTGATAGTTGATAAGCTAATATATGACTGCATTCTGGGAGTGGATGCGCTAGACCGACTCAATGCTGTTATCAATATGAAAGATGGACAAATGACATGTACAGTTAATAATATATGTAAAACTATAGATTTAAGAGCACCTGTTAAAGAACAGAATCCTCCACAACCGGAAATACTTAAAATTAGTAGACCCAAGATCACATTAGCCGAAGAACGGACACATCCAGAAGAAGTAGAAGATCAGCCAGGAGAACAACACATAAATGATCTGTTAGAAGAATATGAGGACATCTTTAGCGAAGTACCAACTCAAACTCACGTCTACCAGCATCGAATTAAGGTAACTGACCCGTCCAAGTTCGTCAGACGCACATATACGATTCCAATGAAATACGAGGAGCAGGTAGATCAAGAAATTCAGCGTATGTTAGATAACAATGTCATCCGCAGATCACATAGCAATTACCTGAATCCACTTGTAGTAATCAAGAAAAAAGATGATGCGATTAGACTGTGTATGGATATGCGTAACCTTAACAACGTTGTTGAAAAGATGTACGACTGCGCTCCAAATGCTGAAGAGTTATTTGCTAAATGTGAAGGAGCTAGATATTTAACAAAATTAGACCTTACTTCTAGTTTCTGGCAGATACCAATACGAGAGAGTGACCGCAAGTATACGGCGTTCCTCTACAAAAACAAGACCTATGAATACAACGTAGTACCGTTTGGATTAAGCACTAGCTTGTCTGCTATTGTACGATGTCTAGAAAATGCACTTGGAGAGGAGGTGTCACCTTACACAATGGTATTTGTAGATGACATACTCGTCGTGTCGAAAACTATTCAGGAACATGTAAATCAATTACGAGTTATTTTTGAGAAATTTAGAGTAGCCAAAATTTCCCTCAATTATAAAAAATGTGAATTCCTAAAAACCAATATCAAGTTCCTTGGTCATATTATATCCGAACGAGGTATCAAACCTGATCCTATCAAGATCCAAAGTATCCTAAATTTCCCTATTCCTAAAAATGTAAAAGGAGTAAGAGCTTTCCTAGGATTGACTGGTTATTATCGACGCTTCTCATCTGACTATGCAGCAACAGTAAAACCTCTGCTGGAGTTAACACAAAAGAAGAGAAAATGGAGATGGGAGCAGCATCACACTGAAGCAGTGGATCGAGTCAAAACATTGTTTAAACAAAATTTAATGCTACACCATCCGAAGAAAGACGGCGATTATGTGCTATATGCAGACGCAAGTCAATATGCAATGGGAAGTGTATTGTATCAAAAAGACTCAAAAGGAGACTTAAGGGTCATCGCCTATGCCAGTCGTGTATTCCGAGGAGCGGAGATAGAGTACTGCACTACAGAAAAGGAAGTACTAGCTATTGTATATGCATTATCCCAGTTCCGATTCTATCTATGCGGAACTCATTTTGAAATTCATACAGATCATCAGGCTTTATCTTTCCTATTAACATGTAAGGTAAAGAGTGCGAGGTTGATGCGATGGATACTTGCCATTGGGGAATATTCTTTCACCATTAAATACTGCAAAGGCAAAGACAATGAAGTAGCTGATACCTTAAGCCGTTATATAGAAGAAAAAGAAGAAACACATGAAGCTAAACCACAAGATGTCAGGGTACTTAGCAACATAACATACAAACCCGAGAGAGAAGTACAAGAATTACTACGTAATCTCGCTAGAGAGCAAGATAAAGATCAGCGATTACAGAATATAAAAAATAATCCGTTACCTATAAATTATTGTGTGAAAGATGGAATTTTATTTAAGCTTATTAATTATGATTGGAAAGTTGTGCTATCTCATGACATGTTACAGCAATTAATTATGCCATGTCATCGTAGTCTAGCTCATGCATCTCCATTGAAGTGCTATTTAACTATGAAAGAAGCCTTCACCTGTAATAATATGTTCAGAAAAATTAAAATAATTGTTAGGAAATGCCATGATTGTCAAACAGCCAAACATCCGAATTTAAACACTTGCGTTGAAATGGGGAGTATCAGAACTAAGAAGAAGGGGGATATAGTTGCACTTGATTTCCTTGGACCACTCCCGCGATCAAGTCGTGGGTACCGCCATATAATTGTGACGGTAGATGTGTTTACCAAGCTAGTAAAGTTATATGCTGTACGAAGACCCACCATGAAATCTGTTCTGAACGTCATCACCCAGAAGTATATACCTAAGTATGGAAAAATGGATAAAGTGTTGACAGATCAAGGTAAGCAGTTTGGTAATAAATTATGGAAGGACGCATTGACAAGACAAGGTATAAAACCTGTACTTACATCCATAAGGCATCCACAAACTAATCTAGCTGAAAGAATAAATAGAGAGTTAGGCAAGTACATGAGGTTATATTGCTACAATCAACAGAGTAAATGGCCTGACTATCTACAATTTTTCGAAGATGCAATGAATCACAATTATAGTGAAGCTACAGGATACACACCGTTAGAATTAAGTGAGAATAAAATACCTAAAAGATTCTGGCACAACATGATAAATAAACCGAAAAATTATAATGTAGATTTGCCAATTCAAATAAAAATAAACAGAGCTGAACGACAGCTATATCATCAAGCAGGTAAAAGGAGAGACCGGTATAATAGAACTCACCGATTGACAAGATTCCAGATTGGTGGTAAGGTATTGATAAAGACAAATCCTGTGGGAAGTAGTATATTAAACACTTCCAAGAAATTCTTCAGATTATTCTGTGGCCCATATGAACTAAGGAGTCGTCTAGGACCACACACCTACATGGTATATGACCCAGTGAAGCAAAAGGACGTCGGAAAGTACCATGCGTCATCTCTGCGTCATTATATCCAATAATACCCATATGTGATTGTTACTTTAAGATAAGATTTTATATTCTTTCTAATAAACATGTAATATAACTGACTGTGTATGTACTAAACATAGATAAAAAAAAAAAAAATGTTCTGTAAAGCACAAACAATTTTTTTAAAGCAAGTGGGGGAGTGTTATAACGAAACATTGTTATCAATGTTTATCGTTCTAACTGGAGTACGCATAATAAGCGTTATCTGCTACAATTGTACATTTAGAAGGGTACAGATAAGATTTTATATAGCAAACAAAACAGATAACAGTCCACCTGCATAAATATGTATAATTTTGTCGGCACATGTCAGAAGTGTTTTAAAACTTAAATAATAAAAAAAATGACAAAAGATTAAGAAGAACTAGGTTGACCAGTGAATAGTGCGGAAATGTAGCTTTATTTAGACACCAAACACATAACGATATAGTGAGAGTGTCGTGAACTATAAGCGTTTTACTATTTCACACCTTTCGCGGTGCTAATTAAAGATCGCGTGTATACATAGCTAATAACTGTGTTCAAGACATGTCTAACAAACAACTTTGTTACCTAAATAAATAAAGGATTGTTGAGGTATTCGCCGATAGAAACTCATTTGCACACGTGGCTTTGCCCTATAAATAGCGAGCCAAAAACGAGCATCTGTCTCTCATTCATAAAGTATTCGTTGAGTCGTACACACGGAACGATACGCTGCAGAAGACGCTTCAATGAGACCGGCAGACACCTGAGTTACTACAACTACGTACTACGGACATCAGACTATACCCGAGGCCAGAGACGCTGTGTCCATGACGATAAAGGAACGACGCCTAGCCTAGCTGTTCATACACCGCTAAGCGACGCTGACGGAGGTTTCGAGAGGAATAGCTGTACTCAACGCCGACGCCTGAGACCCGTGTACATCTGTGTAACATGAAATCATCAAAACAGGTGACCTGATATGGTTCAGGGTTCATAATAATGTAAAACACAAAAAGTAAATGAAAAGCCGCTATAAGCGAAATTGAACAGTTTTAAATAATTGATAAACATTTAATTATATAGGCGGTATGACTAAAGCCTAAAGACACTTTTAAATGTTGTACTGTATATCATATAGAGACATTTATTCAAAAAGACAGAACATTTAGATAATGTGTGATCATTATAATAATATGTTAATAAGAGTGCAGAAAGACTCTAAGCAAATGTTTTCATGAGATTGTGCACTGTATAAAAAATTATATTTGATAAATTAAATGTGATAAATTAAGGGAGAGTGCAGAGAAGCTCTAAGAGTGTTATCAAGATATTAGATGTCACAAATTTTATTGTTTCATATTAATTATTGTTGATAGCCAAGCAGGCTGAAGAGTAGAATAATTAAAAGGGAGTTACCCTTAATAAAAGTGTTTATATTAATAATAATTACCATAGAGATAACGATAAATATAACCCTTGTTATATTAATTTAAAAAGTTCGTATTTTATTTTCTCATGTATAAAGAACAGGGTTACGGATTTCATAGAATGAAATCAATTCAGTATTTCCATTTTATTAAATAATTATTTCAATATAACAAAAATGATTTTTATAAATGAATTATAATTACAGGCAGACAGTGTGAAACTGCCCATATATGTGTGTATATTTCCATGTTATATGTTTTGTGTATATACTGTGTATTGTATGTCTTATTTCCAGGAACTTATAAATTATGTACTAAGATATATGATTTTAATATGTGATTGTTAGACGTAAGCATTATAACAATATATCACTAGAGAAAATATGTGTAAAGTAATATTCAAGAAAGAATATAAATTAGTGGAACCCGCCGTAAATCGTGTTAAATATTTGAAATTCTTTTTATTATTATGATTTGTTTAAAGATAAGCACCTTGAGGGTGACAATTATAATCATT
Organism: Magicicada septendecula; assembly: GCA_034769895.1. Lineage (NCBI taxonomy): Eukaryota > Metazoa > Arthropoda > Insecta > Hemiptera > Cicadidae > Magicicada > Magicicada septendecula. Next base: position 105,030,238 of record CM068369.1, on the reverse strand, counting down.
GGAATGATAGACTAAAAAGGTAGTTTTCATTTATTCACAATTTATACAACTCAGCTTCCTGAAATAATTCTTTTGAAAACACATCGTCCCAACTCGTTACCTGATACCTAATAAGCCCAAATCCCACACCTAATAGCCGGCAAAGCAGAAAAGTACCATATACTGCAGGTAAGTGTTGGCATGATATACCCTAACCAGGTCCATGTAAAACTCATAATCCATAATGAAAGAAATCATAAAAAGATGTGTTGCAATATATATAGCACCTTCTCTTTATATATTATATTTGTCAATTTACATATGCCTCTTAGTTGCGGCGACAAATTGTATAAAGACCTTTTCTTTCACTATTACTCTACTCTGAATAAATAATGATAGAAAACTGTTACTTACCCGTGACTTTGTTTACTTTACCTGGGCGCCAGAACAAATCCCAGATACAAATGACACGGATTCAGCTTAGCTCAGAGCATAGAGACACACTATCTCAGGATTCGTTCAGTGAATGTGGAATTCAAGGGGAATCGTTACAAATAACACTTTAAAATTTGTTGAAGTTTGTTTAATTAACGATTAAATGTTATTTTATTAATGTTCTTTTAAAGCTAAGTTAAGGACTTATTGCTAACCTAACTCTTATTATTAATGAGTGTGCGTGAAAAGTGAAGATTAAAACGTCCAAACGACCAATTGTTCTTATCTGGTTTATTTAGGAAAATTTATGTCTCCCAAACCAGTGCTAAAGAACCGGTCTGCAATAATTTGCACGTTCAATACTAAACCTCACTCTCCATTCAACACTCCTATATTACGTTATTACTAATCTTAATATTTAAATACAGATATGAATTTACTTAATGTCTTTTAAAAATTGTTTATTGATTTTATTATTTATTTTGTTACTTATTTCATTGATCAATGAATATATTTCTTACTGATTGATGCGTCGACCGTAGATAGGAATCCGTAGAGATCCTCCTTTTGATGGTTCGGCTCAGAAGAAATGAAGTTGACCAATGACGTTGACCGATGACCCTGGGCGCTTACAGATGCTGTAGCTACTCTGGTGCACAGGTCACTTCACAATTGCTTAATTAATTAATTTTTTATTAATTAATGAGTTGTTACACAGCGAGAGTATTTATTAATGAACTTTACTAGTTCCTCTGCTACTGCGGACCACTTCTCGAACTGTTATTTAAATAAACTTTGCGTGATTTGCGAAATTTTGCTCGTATCTAACACACGTCTTGCCTATCTAATGTTCGAATGATATCACGGAAAATTGCATTCTCAACAATTTTACGGGGACAAAGTCATATGGTACCCAGGGAGAAATATAAATTTATAGAAAGCGGTGGTTTTTTCTTTAAAAGTAAGAAAACATTAAAATATGTAATAAGGTGCGGCAGAAATTCAATAAGACGACCTTGCGTTGACGCCTGTAAGTCGGCTAAAAAAATTACAAATTGTCACGGGAGGGACGGATCGTCATAAAACTGTATTGTTTGCTAGGGTGTAAGAAACATTTACCAAGATTGTAAAAGTTAAGTGCATCTAACAAAAGGAGCTATATTTTAGAAAGAGAGCGTATCGAGTGAGATGGAGAGTGACGCGAAGTTTTCCTACCACGTGTTCACGCGCATTTTGTGGACGAATAACGGATAGCGTCATTTTTTACGCGGGTTGTTTCGTTAAACAGATTGGGTAGTTTTGAATTTAGCGGTACGTCAGACCAATAGGCGTGTAGTTTGTCAATATTGAGTGAGGGTAGTTTGTAGCGAAGTATAAAAAATACGTAGAGTAAGAAGTTAAGGCAGTCAACGGAGAGATTACAGATATTAGACTCGTAATATTTATTTTAGTCTACGGGAAAACCACAACACTAAGAATCGTATTAGTTGTAATAATAAATTTTCAGTAATTTTATTAAATATATTTCAATCGCCACGTAAGTCAGTTACGGTAACGCGATAGTAATCTGTGCGGAGGTTAGCATCGTAAACACTTAATGAATGTTCATAAGAAGAACTCTAGCGCCACTAAAGAAGATCAACTTAAAACCGTGTAACATATCTAAGTTTTAATTAATACAACATCAACCGTTTAAAAGTCGAGTTACCTAGCGATTTAAATGTGTGAAACGTCATTGTACGGGACGGTCGATCAATAGCAGTTATTAACCCGGTGTTAGACGCACTTAGCTTTGTTAATGAAATACTGTGTTTTTCTACAAGTGTATTAGTATACAGCACCTGTGTAATTATCACTAAGCAAGTTGAGTGAATTGTGTAATACTTGTGAAACCAGTGTTATTAGTGCGACCTGACAAGGATAATTATTCAACGGATAACTTCTGGACACCAGCTTAGAACCCGCGTCGCAGAGGACATCGCATCGCAGAGTAATTCAACAAACACGTAAATAACAACAATGAACAATCATTTTATATTGCTTATTAATATCAATTATATGTCAATCTTGTTTTGGTGACTCAATCAGTCTAAGAATCCATTGCTAAGAAATAAACATTAATAAATTTGATAGTAAATGAATAAAGTACTGAATTATAAATTTGTAATATTTGAATGCAACCGTTATTAAAAAACTTAATTAATAACAATTAAATTGTGTTTATTTATTACTGGCGCCCTGGGATAATTCTAAAGAGTCGGTACACGAAAGTAAGTGTGATATCTTATTGTTAAAATTTGATATGTGATAAATATTAATTTTGTCATTGAATAATTTAATTTGATAAATCCTTACTTTATACATGCTCGTAGGCCAAGTAGTATGCAAAGTAGTAACAAATAGTAGTAATATAAGGCCTATATTTAAAAGTGTATTACATTCTGTCGCCCGGAACGTGGGACTATTGAGTCACTAATAGAATAGTAAAATAAGAATAAAATAGAATTAAGAATAACAATAATATAAGATATAGTTGTATGATTACGCGGAGTAAGAGTAGGAAAAACATAAACACACAGAACAACACGCACGGAGAAAACAATAACCTCAATACAGAAACAACATCCCACGGTAACGAAATGGACTTCGATATAAACAATCAGCTAGGAGATTTGCAGACGATCGCACACATTTCAATGGGGAATGAAGAGTCAGGGACGCGGGGACTGAACGAAGAAAATGCAGAAACACAACATATTACACAAGAAACACTAGTAGAGGTTAGAGAGAAACCAGTATATCAGACATTACCAGAGAAAGACAAAGACACCGATATATGTACAATACTCCAACAACTAGTACAACAAACACAACGCATTGAACAACAATCGAAAGAAACGAAAGAACAACTATTACAACAAACACAACGAATTGAACAACAATCGAAAGTAACAAAAGAACAACTATTACAACAATCGAAAGAAACAAAAGAACAACTATTACAACAATCGAAAGAAATAAAAGTACTGGCGGAAAAAACAACACAACAGCTAACACAACAAGCGACACAACACAAACAACAACTACAACAATTATCAGAGCAGATACACAAACAAAATATGGAACTAAGAAACGAAACTTAATTAAGAAAGAGCAAATAACCAAAAAAGTACTCCAGGAGTTTAGAGTAGATATTGATAATAAGATCGAAGAAAATTGTGATAAGATTAGTACCGAAATTAGTGCCAATACAAAACAACAAATTAAAGAACTTGACGAAAAATACAATAATAATTTTGAAATAATTATTGAAACTGTAAGTGTAAACAATCAAAGATGTGCAGATAACACGGCAGCTATAAATGAATTAAAGGTCAAAAAACTGAAAGAGTTGGAAACTAAAATTGACAGCAAGTCTGACGAGACGCACCTTAAATTACAACAAATACAACAGGAAGTACGAACTAAACTAGCGTCAATAAGCAACACACCATGTAATCGGAGCATGACAAACGAACAAGTGAAGGACATAAAATATAATGGCACGGGTGATTTCCCGATGGAATTTATTAAAGAATTGAATGAAATATTCAGAGAACATTATCAAGAGGCCGGAAACATCAAGTGGATAGCAAGACATCTTGAAGAAGAGGCAGCAGTATGGTGGAGGTTAGTAAAGGATAACATTAACAATTTTGTGGATTTCACTGACGTATTTATAAATAAATTTTGGAATGACGTCATTCAAGAGAGAGTATGCAATGAACTGGAATTCGGAAGGTATCACGCAGAGAATGGAATGAACATGATCCAATACTTAGAGCGTAAACTGTTAGAAAACCGACAATTAATTCCGCCAATACCTGATAAGTATTTAATCAGGAAAATTACTAAACATTATCCGCATGAAATAAAAGTTGCGATAATTACTCGTGGTGTAGTGACAATCAATGAATTCGAGCAGGTCTTGTTAGAATTTATGAGTCTGAGAAGTGACACCAGGGAGGCGAGCCGAGGGTATTATGACGGACGGCGAGATCGTAAACCATGGACGAGGGGTGATGAGGAGAGAGAGCGACCAGCTGAGCACGGACGCGCAAATGAAACTGAAAGTAGGCCAGTTACTTCACACTACCCTAAACGAACAAACAAGTTTAAAAATGAGAACGAACCTATTCCATCGACCAGCAGTGTGAACGGTAACAAAATTAATACCGTTATGCCAAAAAACTAGCTACGTTTTGTAAATATGAAGTAGACTTAAGTAATATTAGTAAATATATTAACACTACTTTTATAGAGTTAGAAGATGATTTAAGGGATAATGATAATTTCAACATAATATATAAGAAAGTTAAGAAATGTCCGGAAGTCAGAGTCACGTTGAACGGAGTGCCTACATGTGCCTTATTGGACTCAGGAAGCCAAGTGAACGCTGTCTCAGAATAGTGGTTTAAAGACAATAAAAAGGAATTGGGTGATCTAGAAATGTTAAAATTGTCGAATACCGTAATTAAGGGTGCAACCGGCAATAAGTCAAAAAGGGTCACACAACAAATCCTATTAATTGTTGTAGCATGACAGATAATCCACATAAATCAATTACTAAATGATCATTAATAAAACTCAAGTATATGGAATATCCAAAAAGATCCAAATGAAAATCAATTAAAAAGCACTATAAATTATTATAATAACAAGAAAGGTAAGCATAAAGAAAAAATCTACAACTAATATAATTATACTACAAATTAAAAACCCAGAAAACTGAAATTGGAATAACAATATTACCCAGGTAGGATAGAAGCAGGCAATGAAGATACCCAGACTAAATAAACTGACAAAGAAAACAGACCAGAGTAAACAAAAGAATATAAAAAGAAATGGTACTGAAGAACCAAGAACGAAGAAAGAAGAGATCTGGAATAAACCAATATACTGAATAATCAGAGACCAGTGAAGCTCAAATAGAATAAAAGAGGTGAAACTCGAACAATACCCAATAGAAACCCCATAGGGAGAAATTACTACACTAATAAACATAATAACATTCAATTATTAACCGCAAACATTAACCACGATTATTTTTTAAATATTAGGAATATAAATTTCACCAAAAATATTTTTTCAATAACAACAAAATTTTCTTTTTGAAATAAAATTAAATTTTTTATTTCAAATTGTAAAAACATTAATACACAGTTAATATTTATTTGGTAAATATTACAAAATTGGCTAGCCCAACAGTGGGGGCTTAACGAAGACATAAGGAACGTTACAAAATTGGCGTTTCCAAAGTGGAATTTTAACATTAATACACACAGTATATTGTGTTATATTACAAAATTGGCGCCCAACGTGGGGCTGTAATTACGGATTGAAAGGCCGTAATAACTTGCACAATTTTTTAATTCAGCTTGGCAGCGGTTATCCAGCCAGAGAAACAGGAAAGATGCAACGTCGTGCCACATCAAAGAAAAGAGCGGCGGAGGCCGAAAAAGAATTTAATATGGAGGATAAGGAGGCGACCCCAGTGGAGGACGTAGAAACATTATTACATCCAATGGAACCAAAACCACCAGCGCAACCAAAGGAACAACCGGAAATGCCCACACAAACAGGGGAAATCGATGTCCGGGAGAAACGAATAGAACAACCTGAGAAACCCTCACAAACCGAGAACATGACAACACAAGAATTGATCAGGCAGATGATGGAGAGAATGGAAGAAAACAGCAAGAAGATGGAAAAGAAAATGGATTCCACGAAGGAAGAAAATAGTAAGGAAAGGAAGGAAGACCAACAGTCCTTGAAGGAAAATTTGAATGAAATAAATAAGAACATAGAATCCACGAAGGAAGAATTAAGGAAGAATATTGAAGAGAACAGTAAGAAGATGGAAGAAGAAATGGGGAAGAAGTTAGAAGAATTGAAGGAGGACAACCAATCCACAAAGGAAGAATTGGGCCGTAAGATCGAAAGGACCAATAAGAGAATTGAGGAAACCAGTAAGAAGGTGGAAAAGAAAATGGAAGAAAATAAGAAGAATTTGGAAGAAAAGATAGAAGAAACCAGTAAGAAAATAGAAAGTGACCACCAACAATTAAGGGAAGAATTAAGAGAAAATAAGAAGAAGATGGAAGAGACAATGGGGGAAAGGTTGGAAGAGTTAAGAGAGGATAACCAACTATTAAGGGAAGAATTACGGGAAGTTAACCAGGAGAATCTAGACAAGTTAGACGAACGAATGGAACTATTAAGAAAGGAAATGAACAAAGAACTCAAAGATAATAAGAAATCTATGAATGAAAGGCTGGACGGAGAAACAATAACTATAAATCAACAGATAAGAGAAGTTGATGAAAGATGTCGACTAACGGAAGGGGAGGTACAAGAGTTCAAGGAAGTGGTAAACACCAAGGTCACAAATCTCGAAGAATCTAGTCGCAAGAAGGCAGAAGAGAACCGAAAGGAAAGCCAGGAAGAACTCAGCAAAGTACGGACTCAAATTACTGAAAGATGTGACGGAATGGAGGTAGTGATGACTAACATCACTGGTCAAGTGCGGCAGAGCCAGGAGGAAATGGAAGCAATTCGGAACCGACCAACCAGCTTCACGAATATCCCCATCAACGAAAACAGGGAATGGCTTAACTTCCGCCAATATAAAAGGAAGCCGATGGAGTTCTTGGCCCGTGTTGAGGAATATATGACCAAACATAGAAGTAATAGATGGTCAAATAATCGAGAACTATTGGACGAATCATTCCGTGAAATGACGGACAATTGGTGGATGGCAAACAGGAGTGAGATAAATGATTACCACCAGTTTAAAAATTTGTTCAAGGCCAAGTATTGGTCGGAGACCACCCAGAATTTAATAAGGGACAACATTTGCCATGGCCGATACAAAACCCAGTTTGGCAATACCATGACCGCGTACTTCCTTGGGAAGGTGTGCCTGGCCAAGCACCTGGAACCGGCCATACCAGAGGAATGCCTGGTGAATAAGCTTTCCTACCATTATGACGAAGAGGTCATAAGAGCACGAAGAGGTAGCCAGATAAAGACCATCCAGGCAATGACGGAGCTTTTGGAAAATTATGAGAATGAGGAGTATTACAGGCAAAGTAGAAGAAGGAATGAGCGGCCCGAGTTCCGAAATAATCCATCCCCGAACAATAGTAATCAACAGAACAACAGTGGGTACCAAGGGAACCGGTATAATCCAAATTACCATAATCAGCACCCTACCAACGGTAATAATAACAACAATAACCACGGTAATGTAAATCCAAACATTAACCGAAATAATAACGGATTCCCCGGTAATAGAAATAATTATTACCCAAATAATAATGTAAATAGCCAGAGAAACCCCAACCATACCAATAATACCGAGCGGTTTTATAATAACAATAGGGGTTACCCAAGTAATAACAATAACAACAACAACAGGTTCTCCCGACCCCGGGTAAATTTTATACGCGCAGAAGGAAACAGCCCACGCAGGTATAACCATCAACGGCGGAACAGTGTCCACGAGTACGAAGATCGACGCAGAAGCCGAGAACAGGATAATTCCAGATATAATCCGCCAAGGCGAAGTACCAGCCTAGATGACCCAGAGCGGCAAACAAATAGGGAGCAAATATATGAACAGCGAACGGAATGGCTGGAACCCACTCAAGGTTTCCCAACTGACGCCTCTGTTGGTCCCAATAATAACCAGGATAATGAGAATTTAAACGTGAGGAGGCAGTAATAAATGATAAGGACCTTTTGCTGCTTCTATCGCCTGGGTATATAAGAGAATTGCCAAGAGCAAGTAATAACAACAAAATAACTATTATTCGTTGTAACTATTTAAAAAACATTCGAAATGAACTACTGTAGGAGGACGACACTCGCCTCCATAGTATAAAATAACGAGATAATTTATATTAACGCTGAAATAGAAGGAAAATTCGCACAGCTGATGATTGATACTGGTGCGAATGTATCTATAATTAACTCAACAGAATTGGAGAGGATCCTAAGAACTTATTGTCACCATCAACAAAAAAGGTGGCAAGACTATCTAGAAGCCACGGAGGAATTCCTCAACTTGGCATACCATCCAGCTATAGGGATAACCCCATACTCCGCTATGTACGAAAAACCACCCCCACGAGAGACCGCAGATATCCTCGAGTTCCCGATAAACCATATGTACAAATTTGACAAAGCTAAATTCTACAACAAGGTGGCAGAAGACCAGGTAAAACGGCAAAATAAGTATCAAAAGGCTAGTGGTAAATTAATAATTTATGAAAAGGGAGAAAAAATCTTATTAAAAAATCGTGAACTACCCAGCACACTGGAAGGAATAACGAAAAAGTTATTGCTGTTATACACTGGACCATATGTAATATCCAATGTAAAAAATAATAATACTTATGAAATAAAGGAAATAGATTCAGAAAGGATGAAGGGTGTATATAACCAGGCTTCCATGAAAAAATATTATGAGTAATTGAAACCATAGAAGATTGAATTTTGTGTTTAAAATTGTCAAAATTCCAAAACGAGGTAAGCACAACTTACTACCTAATATTTGAACCAACTTTTAGAATTAAACAAGAAGAAAAAGAATTTATATAATATATAAATGCAAAAACAAGGTAAGCACTACTTACTACCTAATTTTGAAACGACTTTTGAATTAATAAAAAAGAAAAGGAATTTGGTAAAAACAAATAAATTTAAAAACCAAGTAAGCACAACTTACTACCAAACATCTACGAAACTCAAATCATGGAAAATAAAAGAAAAGAAAAAGAATTTTGAAGAATGACCACAACATTCAAAAGGAAGAGTAAGTACACATTACAAACAAGTATATATGGAACCAATTCTGAAAAAATTTCGAGAATCAAGAAATGGCAATAAAAACCACTGATACAATTAAAATGAATAAACTTATTGTGAAATAAAATTAATAAGACTTTTAAGCAAAATAAGCAGAGACAATAACCACATGGAATTAATAATTAAAGAGTGCATTTGGATAAAAAGCAAGAGCAGAATAAAATTTTGAAAAAGAAGGAAAAAACTATGTATAAATAAATCCATAAGAAAAATATGATCATAAAATAAATGTCAATTATAAGAAGGACAATTAAAAGAGTAATTGCAAGAACATAAACTAGTGGAATGATTCATAAGAATTAAGAAAAAAACAAAAATATAAGACAAATTACATGTTACCAATGACCAGAAGGAGATTGTAATAACAGTCAAGGTATGACAGAGAACTAAAATAAATAAAAACTTTACACTGAATAACAAGTGATAATTATATTAAACCAGCTTCCAACCATAAGGAGAAATAAAATGCCAGCAGAGCTAACCATTGAGAAAAGTAACTGAGATGGAAATTAACTAAGATAGAAATATTAATAGATCTGTTCAAATACGAAGTGAAGTATCCAAAGATATTTAATTTTTTTTTTATAGTCATAAGGTGGACTATTCTTATGTAATTTTTATTAATAACTGTCTGTAGATAAGTCCAGCAGTATTATTATGTATTGATCAGAGATGATGTGCCTCTGTAATCAATAAATGACGTAGTATGGCCAGCAGAGTAGTATAGCCTACAGTGCCCCTCTGAACTGCCCCAGCTAACGTGTTAGGGAATTTTAGGGAATAAATATCCCAAGGATAAAGAACCAAGTTAAGGAAAAAATGGAAAAATAAAAAATAACGAACCTCAGATGACTATTACTATCAAGAAAAATCCAGTTAAGAATGAAATATAGATAAGCTCAAAAATAAAGAAGAAAAATTTTAGAAATGTGAAGGAAGTAAAGAAATATAATTTAGAATAAAATACCATAAGTAATTATTTCAGACAAACCAAGTATGATCTGAACTAATCACTTCTGGAAGAGAGCAATCTGTAGCATGACAGATAATCCACATAAATCAATTACTAAATGATCATTAATAAAACTCAAGTATATGGAATATCCAAAAAGATCCAAATGAAAATCAATTAAAAAGCACTATAAATTATTATAATAACAAGAAAGGTAAGCATAAAGAAAAAATCTACAACTAATATAATTATACTACAAATTAAAAACCCAGAAAACTAAAATTCGAATAACAATATTACCCAGGTAGGATAGAAGCAGGCAATGAAGATACCCAGACTAAATGAACTGACAAAGAAAACAGACCAGAGTAAACAAAAGAATATAAAAAGAAATGGTACTGAAGAACCAAGAACGAAGAAAGAAGAGATCTGGAATAAACCAATATACTGAATAATCAGAGACCAGTGAAGCTCAAATAGAATAAAAGAGGTGAAACTCGAACAATACCCAATAGAAACCCCATAGGGAGAAAACCAAAAAACCCCAAAAATAAATGAATGTCCAAAAAAAAGTATAACACCCTAAAAAACCATATACTAATGTAAAACTGATAAAAACCAAAAGTGTTTAGAGTATTCAGTAACAGTGCACCCCAAAAAAGTTATTGTATAGTTTATATAGACAAATCTTAACAGTCCCCCCATGGTTAAATATTTCATATTGTAACACTATAAAAGAACTAGTGATAATATCAATAAATAACCAGGGACAAGTGCAAGTTATTAAATTATAATCAATAAACTTTGAAAAGGTACATGAGTTACCGTGCAAGTAAATAACTTTAAGTGTTTTGAACAATATCATAATAATAGTTACTTAAGTAATATGGTGAAGGAGCAAGGCATAATATTTCTAATGAAATGCCACTGTTTATTAGATCATTCCATAGAATGAATAATAATAAACAGATAGCTTGTGTTCAGCATAAAGTAACGGGGAATACATCCTTAAAATTGGGAAGTACAGATCAGACTGTAAATAAATAGTTTAAGAAAGTGTTAACCATTTAATGGAACCAATATGTTATGTTCCTAGTTCCAAACATTAAATAGATAAACAAGATTTAGTATTAAGCAGTATTATAGTTATAAAATATTATTTTGTTATTAATTTAAATTAGGAATGCAATATCTAAATGTAGATACCATTCCTATATTATAAAATGTTTTTATTATGTTACTGTGTGTAATCAGTACACAAAAAAAGGTATGATTCAAGGTACCAGGTTTAATAGTAAATAAGTGTTATATTTTAATTGTAAAATCAATATTCAATGTTATAATAGTCAAGGAACAAATTGTTAATAAATTATATAAGAATAGAAGGTCAGAGAAGGGTACAAACTAACTATATTAGTAAAAACGTTGCAAATAGCAACAGATCAAATCTAGGCCAGATAGTAAATTTAGACTACAGAATAATTGACAAATCTAGTCCTATAAACCAACTAAACTGATAATATTTATGTAAGATAAGCCCACCATATAGTAATACCATGTAACTAATACTTTATAAAGATATGGTCAGCAGATAAGTAAAATTACAAATAAAAATGGAATGTACTAACTGACATTATCAGGGGAGGAGTCATAGATAAATGAATTATAATTAAAAACAATCATTAATAAACTAAATTGCAAGAAATTAAGTAAAAATAGACAATTATATCAATTTCAGATTCAATAGAATAATAATTATATCAGAGAAAATGGCTATTATCTGCTCAGAGACAGGAAACACATATTTGAACATGCTTTCCAAAATGTAAGAAATATAACTTTTTTAAATGAAAACTTTGTAGAACTATATTAATTAGTATCAAAATGAGCAAAATGGAATAAAGAAACCGAATATGTATTTAGTATTTCATACAGTTAATTAATAACGAAAATATTTTCCGAGTATAATGTATTCAAATAAAACGTATCGGAAACTAAGATAATTTGAAACAATGTATAATATATATTAAATTGGCTAAGATTTTCAGGAGACGAAGGAAATGAGAACAGTTCATTATTATCCGTTGAAGAGTGTACTTAAACGAGATCGTTGCTTTTTATAACCTATTAATGGCGAACTATAAGTAAACCGAGTTCGGTGAAAATTTTTATAAATTTTGATTTTGAGTTTTTTAGTTGTGAACCGGTGAAATTAAACTATGAACAGTGCATCACCAATAAACAGAACCACACACGCCTAATTAATTAAAATAACACCAATACAATAAAATTTACACACGAACAAACCAGGTTAAACTCGACACGTATAGACAAAGTGAAATAGACATAATCACAACAATTTACACCAAGTGAACTATTAAACAATACACCAGTGACACTCAATTAACTACAGAACCATTATACACAATTGCTGAGACCATTTAAACGGAGAAGGAACATCTTTATTTGAACAAATATTTCGTCAAGGTTAGACGTTTCCACTGCGCATGCGCCAGTCGGCCATTTTGATTCGTCGCCGTTCTTACCACAGCAAGGCAGCGAATTTCTAGACTGCATTTGGTTTGAAATAATTATTATATAAACTTTATTTATCAATTATAACATTGTATTTATTAGTATTAAGGCATTTATCATTGTAAGTGTTATACTTTCCTGTCCATACCCTTCTCTGGCTATTCTTAAATATCCGTTCAAAGAACTATAATTTTATATATACTCAATGTAAACTTTTTTATCGACCGGCCCTGAGTGAGTCGATACTGCTGTGTAATATCGATTCTTATCGATAACTTAAATAATTTGTTAATAAACTTTCCGTTTATGCAATTTGGATTTAATTTTTCTTTGAAATACTTAACTAAGAAATTAATAGAGAACTCAGACTAACCGAAAGGCGGTACATAAGAATAAACGAACGCATCGAAGAAGAAGAAGAAGAAGAAGAAGAAGAAGAAGAAGAAGAAGAAGAAGAAGAAGAAGAAGAAGAAGAAGAGAGCCGTTTTTCGACTAGGACTGGAGTTAACCAGATTGTCATAAAGCGGATTTACAGAAAGTGAAATTGCTACACTAATAAACATAATAACATTCAATTACTAACCACAAACATTAACCACGATTATTTTTTAAATATTAGGAATATAAATTACACCAAAAATATTTTTTCAATAACAACAAAATTTTCTTTTTGAAATAAAATTAAATTTTTTATTTCAAATTGTAACAACATTAATACACAGTTAATATTTATTTGGTAAATATTACAAAATTGGCTAGCCCAACAGTGGGGGCTTAACGAAGACACAAGGAACGTTACAAAATTGGCGTTTCCAAAGTGGAATTTTAACATTAATACACACAGTATATTGTGTTATATTACACTGTCCAAATCGAAAGTTTAAGAGTCGATAGTGTCTTCGTAGTTGTCCCAGAATTAATAAAAGATTGTATCTTAGGCATAGGGTTATTGGAAGAAAATGGGTGTGTGATCGACCTGAACAACAAACGATTAATCATTCAGGGAGATCAAAACCAGGAAGGAACTACGGCGGAGATAATACTAATAGAACTCTCATATACCGACGAAGATATCGAGGAATCGAGTGGACAAGAAAGAGATTGATTAGGTGGGTATCGCTTAACAACAGAGGATATTACCGCCGCACCGGATAAAATTAGAGCCATTCAGGAATTGCGGATGAGCAAAGACCCATTACTACACACACGAACACTGATACTGCATAGATACTAAACAGATTGTAATAGTACACAAACGTCTACATATGTAATAATTGTAAGATTAGAATACTGTTGTAATAAATAAGATAATCATTGTTAATTATTAAATTGTATAAGGATTCCAAAAGATATTAGCGTAGTTATTATGAATGTACTACATTGTAAGAGTAAGTTAAAGGAAGTAGAACGTAAACAGATGTTAGGGCGAAATATCATTGTAACATGTGTTGAGATGAAAGGGAGAGTAGAGCAGAATATTTTAAAAGTAGTCGTTTGACCAGTTTGTCAAGGGTGGGACGGAGAGTCTGTTTGTAAACAAACCTTAAAATGCCGTTGACACTTAGGGTACAACAACAGATCGTAAACTAGCTAATATTACCATGTTGTGTTAAATGAATTAAAAGTAATTATTATAATGCGATGTATAAACAAATCTAGATTATAGCAAAGGTTAAACAAATTATTGTTAGTAATATAAAATTTTAGCAGGGGATTAGGGACGCATCAATAGAATCAATCCCAAATTCTATTAAAAATTTGATATAATTCTATCGGGGGACGATATCACGGAAAATTGCATTCTCAACAATTTTACGGGGCCAAAGTCATATGGTACCCAGGGAGAAATATAAATTTATAGAAAGCGGTGGTTTTTTCTTTAAAAGTAAGAAAACATTAAAATATGTAGTAAGGTGCGGTAGAAATTCAATAAGACGACCTTGCGTTGACGCCTGTAAGTCGGCTAAAAAAATTACAAATTGTCACGGGCGGGACGGACCGTCATAAAACTGTCAAGAAACATTTACCAAGATTGTAAAAGTTAAGTGCATCTAACAAAAGGAGCTATATTTTAGAAAGAGAGCGTATCGAGTGAGATGGAGAGTGACTCGAAGTTTTCCAACCACGTGTTCACGCGCATTTTGTGGACTAATAACGGATAGTGTCATTTTTTACGCGGGTTGTTTCGTTAAACAGATTGAGTAGTTTTGAATTTAGCGGTACGTCAGACCAATAGGCGTGTAGTTTGTCAATATTGAGTGAGGGTAGTTTGTAGCGAAGTATAAAAAATACGTAGAGTAAGAAGTTAAGGCAGTCAACGGAGAGATTACAGATATTAGACTCGTAATATTTATTTTAGTCTACGGGAAAACCACAACACTAAGAATCGTATTAGTTGTAATAATAATTTTTCAGTAATTTTATTAAGTATATTTCAATCGCCACGTAAGTCAGTTACGGTATCGCGATAGTAATCTGTGCGGAGGTTAGCATCGTAAACACTTAATGAATGTTCATAAGAAGAACTCTAGCGCCACTAAAGAAGATCAACTTAAAACCGTGTAACATATCTAAGTTTTAATTAATACAACATCAACCGTTTAAAAGTCGAGTTACCTAGCGATTTAAATGTGTGAAACGTCATTGTACGGGACGGTCGATCAATAGCAGTTATTAACCCGGTGTTAGACGCACTTAGCTTTGTTAATGAAATACTGTGTTTTTCTACAAGTGTATTAGTATACAGCACCTGTGTAATTATCACTAAGCAAGTTGAGTGAATTGTGTAATACTTGTGAAACCAGTGTAATTAGTGCGACCTGACAAAGATAATTATTCAACGGATAACTCTGGTCACCAGCTTAGAACCCGCGTCGCAGAGGACATCGCATCGCAGAGTAATTCAACAAATACATAAATAACAACAATGAACAATCATTTTATATTGCTTATTAATATCATTTATATGTCAATCTTGTTTTGGTGACTCAATCAGCCTAAGAATCCATTGCTAAGAAATAAACATTAATAAATTTGATAGTAAATGAATAAAGTACTGAATTATAAATTTGTAATACTTGAATGCAACCGTTATTAAAAAACTTAATTAATAACATCTAAATTGTGTTTATTTATTACTGGCGCCCTGGAATAATTCTAAAGAGTCGGTACACGAAAGTAAGTGTGATATCTTATTGTTAAAATTTGATATGTGATAAATATTAATTTTGTCATTGAATAATTTAATTTGATAAATCCTTACTTTATACATGCTCGTAGGCCAAGTAGTATGCAAGTAGTAACAAATAGTAGTAATATAAGGCCTATATTTAAAAGTGTATTACAACGAAGAGTGCTCGATTCCCCAAGTCTGAGTTGGCGTCTCTTCTGAATACAGCTTTGTGATTGGTTGTTCCAAATAAATCATGCGTTTTCCATTTGAAACAATATCGAACAAGTCGACCAAATGCCCCTTAACAGGTTTGAGATGGTAGAGAATTACTGGATAATTTCATACTTCCTCTATTTGCAAATCGTTTGATTATGGGTATTTGCAAACGTGATTTCACAGATCTGACCACAGAATATTATTGCTTAGGTCTTTCTCTGTAAGTGTGTGAAAACACCTAATTCGTACCTAGCCTAATTCTCTAGTTATTTCTCTTAGCGTTCTTCTTCTGTATAACTTCTGTAAATGTTAATTATATTGGTTGATATTTTGGCTACTTATAAAGCTTTAATTGCTGAACACTATGCAGGTTTCAGAATTGCTGTATATTTATTAGTTTTGAAGATATTGCAGTTGTAACTAATAAAAATAATTGAATAAAAATTCATGTCTGTGCCGGCAACATTCGTAGCAGTGGCGATGTTAGACAGAGATAGCTGTGATTATACCCTCTCTTTCTTGCTTACACCGCTATACTCGCACAGTATGACACTTTCATATAACGATCTGATGGGTCGGCTTTATGAATCGTTATTCAAATCTTTATATATATATTCAAACACTTTTTACTACAGTCTGTTTCTTGATATATATAATATATATTTTATAATGACTTTACCTCAAGATGTTTTCGCCTTATTTGGAACATGTTTCGGGAATCCTTGTGTTCCCATCTTCAGCCTTCCTGATTTTGAGCCTTGTGAGGTATTTGTGTGTTGGCTGGTTGTTGCTGTGGTTTTCTGTTGGTCTCTGGTGCTTTAAATTGGTATTATTGTGTGTGATTGTGGTGTATATATTAGTATTTTGTGTATTTTCTATGCTGAGTGCTTTGAAAATTGTGTCATGTTTTGTATTGATTTGTTTTTGTTCAGGTATTAGTTTGTTTTGTGTTTTATGTTTGTATATTTGTAAATTTTCCCAAATGTTCATTATGGTCCCTTTGTGTGGTATGTGTTTTATTAGTGTCATATTGGTTATGTCTGGGAATTCATGTCCAGTGTTTATTGCATGTGTGGCTATATTTTTTTTTTTTTGTATGCATGTAGGTGTTCAAAATAACGTTTTTTCAGCTGTTTTTTGTTTGTCCTATTTAACATTTATTGCAATCTTGGCATTCAATTTTGTATATACTATTGGTTGTTGTATTATCTTTGTTGTGCGGGTTATTTAGTTTTTGTAAATTATTTTTATTAGTTTTGTATGCTATTTTAATATCTGCGTTTTAAATTTTGTTAGCTTTGTCATTTTATTATTTATGTATGTGAATGTGGCCCATTTGTTGTTGCTGTTATTATTTATGTGTTGTTCATGACTGACTGAGACAATACATGTGACTGAGACAATACCTGGAAGATGCCGGAGCCATCTCAAACTGCCAAGCTAGCTTCAAGCAGCACCGGTCTACAGTAGACCAAATTGTTAAGCTAACACAAGCGGTAAAGGACGGCTTCCATCGCAAACAATCAACGCTTGCGGTCTTTATAGACATCAAAGCGGTATATGACAAGTGTGGAGATCCCTGCTGCTCCGCAAGCTCAGCCAACTATACATCTCAGGCAATATACGCAAGTGGATAAAGAACTTCCTCGCACAGAGATTCATCCGGACCAAATTCCAAAACGCAGTATCAAACTTCAGACAAGTCAGACAAGGACTACCACAGGGAGCAGTACTTAGCTGCCTCCTCTTCAACGTCATGATTAACTACCTACAACAAGCCATAGAAAGAACGCCCGGAGTGCAATGCCTCCTCTACGCTGATGACGTTGTCATCTGGTCAACAAGTGGCAGCGTTGATAGCCTGGAGGAGACAATGAACAATGTCCTAACGAACATAGCCACGTGGTGTAGAAACAACAAAATGATGCTAAACGCCGAAAAAACAGTATTTGAACTGTTTACCCTATCCACCAAGGCACACCCCATACAACTTACTTATGATAGAACGGAGCTAGCGAGGACATACGACGCAAAATACCTAGGCGTGTACTTCGATTACAAACTAAGCTGGGCCCAACAAATCCAAACAGCAGCGGATAAAGCCCAAAAGCGAAACAATCTACTGAAGCGACTAACTGTGACGAAGTTGGGCGCAACGCAAGAAGTACTCGCCACAGCTTACAAAACATATGTGCGCCCAGTAATGGAATACACCTCAGAAGTAACCGCCCTCTCCTCCGAAGCAAATTTAAAAAAATTAGAGGTAGTCCAGAATAATGCACTACGCATAATAACCGGTGCAGCAATATCCGCACCAATAACCGCAATGGTTATTGGTGCGGATACAAAGTGGATTTGACCCACTATGAGAACGCAGAGAGAAACTAACTTTGAAATTCTGGGAAAGGGCAAAAGAATCGACCACCGACACTGGGAGAACTACAGGTAATGATTCTATCATTACATCATCACGCCTGAAGACCCAAACCCAACTCACCCATGCTGAGAAAATAAGAGAAAAATATCACATCCAACACGGGCAAGCTTCAAAGCTCTCAACATTCCACGAAATTTTTAGCTTCCTGCCAGCGGGGAAACTCACCCTTATAAATCACACTACTCCAAAGCACTCAGCAATACACACGATTTGAAGTCAGCAGCCTTACAAACGATCCACGAGCTGTACAAAAGAGACACGTGGGTGCACGTATACATCGACGGATCAGCGATGACACAAGCCGCGGGGGCTGGCTACTATAGCCACCTGTTTGAGGGATTTAGCCCGGTAGGATCCAACGCCAGCAACTTTGACGGAGAAATACTAGCAATTCACCACGCAGCGGAAAGGCTTCTTGCAGTCAGCAGTAATCCAACAAGAGTTGTATTCTTCGTAGACTCCCAAGCTGCGATCGTAGCCCTCACCAACAACACGCCCACTGACTGTGCTGCAACTATGGCCGGTCGAAGACTAATGTCCGGAATGATAAAGAGGGGGTGGCATATTACTTTGCAATGGATACCAAGCCACATAGGAATCAAGAGCAACGAACGCGCCGACCAACTCGCTAAACAGGGGGCCAGACTCCCGCAGCCTAGCAATACAACATCGTTAATGACCGCAAAAAATCTAGTCGAGAGAGTGGTCTCTAAGTGGACCAAAAACTTCTTACGCGAAGCCTGCACGGGAAAGCAATGGGAAAGCTTAGCTCACGACAAACAAATCCCTCGGAATCTCCCAAGAGCAGAAGTAGTCGCCAAATTCAGACTCCTAACTGGCCACGATTATCTACAGGCGCATCTGCATAGGATTGAGCTAGCCGACTCCGACATCTGCCCACTCTGTACCATCAGCAAGATGGACGGTCCGCACCTACAGCAGTGCACAGGACTGACGGACGTACAAGACAGACGCGATACATGTCTATACTGGGAGGCTCGTAGGCGAATGGCAGAGATGCCAAGAGCTGGCATTGGATAAAGTAAAGTAAGTATGTGTTGTTCATTTTGATTAATTTTTAATTGTTCAGTTTTTATTTTATATTTGATTTTATTTTCTATTTTGTTTACAGTATTTTTATTGCATCCATTTTCATAAGCACTTTTGTATATTATATTTCTTTCTTTGTCTGTTTCTTGTTTGTTTAGGGGAATTTTGTACATTCTGTTAAATAGTGAATAGAATGCTGCCATTTTATGTTGTGGTGGGTGGTCAGAATGGTTAGGTATAATGATGTTAGTAGAAGTTGGTTTTCTGTATATTGCATATTGTATGTGGTTCTTGTTTCTTGTGATGGTTATGTCTAAATAGTTGATTTTGTTATGGTTTTCTTTTTCTTCTATGAATTGTATTTTTGGATGTATGTTATTGATTTGTTTTAATATGTTATCTGCATTTGTGTTTTTGTTATTAGATACATATAGCTCATCATCTTATCCATATGCCATTTGGATCAAATGAATTTATAATATTTTCTATTTTGGTGGCTATGTGTTGTAAGAATATTTCTGCTATTATGCTAGATAATGGAGATCCCATTGCTAAACCTTCTTGTTGTTGACAAATTTTGCTATTAAATTCAAAGTAATTTTGTTTTAGTATTAGTTAGAGGCTATTTTATATTTCAGTTATATATTCTGTGTCTTCATTTTGTTGTTTAATTTTGTTTATTATTATGTCTATTGTTTCATCTATTGGGATGTTGGTGTACATGTTTGTGATATCATATGATGTGAAAAATGTATTTTCATTTATATTTATTATTTTTAGTTTGTCTGTTAATTCGTATGTATTTTTTATGTTATGATGATTATTTGTTAGATGGTTGCTTCTTACTTTTTGTGCTATTATTTTTGCTATTTTGTATGTAGGTGCTTTTTTGAAGAAGTTTGTACGGTGCGTATTCGGTTGTTTAGCTTGTGTATTTTGATTAGGCTATTCATTTTAGGTGGTTCTGGATTATTATTTATATATATGTCTGTATTTTTATTGTTGAAAATGTTTTTAGCTGTTTTTATTAGTTTTGTTTGTTTAAGATATTTTTCTGTTGTATATTTATTTAGTTGTATGCATTTATTATTATTGATGAAGTCTTCAGTTTTTCTGATGTAGTCTGTTTTGTCAATAATTACTGTCGCTTGACTTTTGTCTGCTTTTGTTATGATTAAATGCTTGTTCTTTACTTTATTTTTAATTTCTTTTATTGTTTTATTGTCCTGCTTTTGTTTAGTTTGTTTTTCATTTTACTAGTGATTATTTTTTTAATTATATGTGTTGCTTCTGTTCGTTTTTCTTCTTGTATATTGTCTTGTATTAGGTTAATGGCAAATTCTATTTCTACTATTAAAATTTGTAGGTTTTTGTTTATGTTTTGAGTTAGGTTAGTTTTTGACACCTAAAAAACAATTCTGTATTGCTTAGGTTAATGGTTCGAGGATAAAATGTGTGTTTATTTTTGTTTTAACAACATTAAAACAACAAAACGAAAATCAAGAACAAAAAAATAAATAAATCTAAGACTGTCTGGACGGGAAAAGGGAAAACATACTAAAAAGTGTGAAGAAACACTAGAGGGACAAAATATGGGCAAAATAATAAAAGCCGAAGTAAAATGTAAGAGATCATTTAAAGCTATTTCATGGAGTCCATAACTGGCCTAGATCGACAATGTATATCCTTGCGTAAGTCATCACCGAAGCCATCACTGTCTGCCCCCTCCCCCCTCACCACCCACCCACACACACACACACACACACACACACACACACACACACACACACACACACACACACACAATATCTTACCAATTGTCGTCTTTACGTATTCTTTTCCCAATTTCAATCACTGTCTCAAAATTACAACAAAAATAAATGTTTCACTATCAGAGATTAGCAGATAAAAATAGACATTGGAAAACCATGACACCCTCGATTTCCCATAAAGAATAGAGAAATATTTAACATTCCATGTACCCAATTTTCTATAGGCTAGATTACAGGAAGCACTCCAGCAGTCTTTTAAAAAAGTCTGGCAGATTTCCTTTTCCAAACAGAAGTCTCAGCATCTGTTGTTATAAAAAGCGATTAGACAAATATTGTTCTAAATTCTTCTTCATGTATCTGATTTAATTCTAAATCAAATGTAGAACATTTATGACAAATATAATTGGGGACAAGACAATGTCTTGTAAGTCTTCTTACACTAGTTGCATGACGCAATTTTTTTTAGCTTTCAGTTCACTTTCAAAAATGCTCATTTGACACACACATTAATCAATCCAATGTTATCTATTATTAAGAAAAATTATAGACAGGAACCAGAGCTTTTGTTGTATAAAATTTTAATTGTAAAGTCTTGTTTGTAAATAACGGCTACAATCTCAGTTCAGTATTCCAAAATCCTGACGTATGTGCAAAACAGTTCATAATCAACGTAATCGTCATCACCAAACCTGCAGAAACCCAAAGAAACAAACGCCACACTATACGTAAGTGAAATATATCATCAGTAACTTTTAATAATCACAAGTCCCCAGTTATCCTTGAACGTAGCACGTGTGTATATTGTTTTCAAATTTCAGTTTCTATAAAGATTTCAGTATGGTTTTTTTAAGTTCAGATACAACGAACACTGAGAAGTGATAACACTATGTGTCAGTTTTATACTACTGTTATAAAAAAACTTTTGATTATAATAACAACAAAATTTCTGAATATGATTTGTTTTTCCACTTTCAGGTTTTAACTGGTTCTCTAAGCACGGAGTGATCTCATCTGTTTAGTCAACACTTAATCGCGTTACTTTATGGTGGCCGCTTCATAGCTGCGCGAAAAGTGAGGGTAGTGGGGAGACTAAGGGTGCTCAGTTGTAACACTTCATTTCAAAAACGTCCGTCTTTTTACAGTTAGTACAGCTGCAGGCTTTATGGGTGCCCTTAACTATTTAATTATTACATATCGGGTTTTACACATTGTTGACATTTCCGGATTTCATTCAAGCAACTGCTATTTGTAATTTTACTCAGCATTACTCGAAATTGTATCAAATGTGTATGTGTAATAACAGAACAATGTTATTTGTTACATAATGTAAATAATAAATAATTACCACTATTGGCCTCTTTTCTGCCCTGAATTGTTTTATTTTTCTGTGCTATTCAATTATTTTTGCCCTGATCTCTTGACGTTCATTTAGTACATTTCTTTTGTTTCTAATATTCCTCCATTTAAACCATATGTTTATAATAACTTTTCTTAAACATGATAAGCTACCTTGAAAGTTCACACTAGACTTAAGAAGTTGATGAAGTTTTCGTAGCGTAGAATATGTTTTCTTTTTGGTATTGCAAATAATAATTAAACGAAATACAGTCCTATACGGTAAAGTTTTTGAAAACTCATAACACTTACGCACTCGGCGAGATGTGCCGTTGCACTGACAAAAAACAGGGTTCTGCGCTATCACTTTCACCAAGGTTACCGGCCACCATAAAATACATAAGTAGTACACTACTATTTGGCGGTAAAATAACGTGCTGTGAATTGCGTGTATTGTAATACAAACATACCGTACACCTCCACTTCAACACCTCACGCTCAAAGTTACTCTTCCACATTTGCAAATCTGGTTCCCATCCTCTAAAATAAAGTTGTGGACCATCATCTTGTGGCTAGCATACTCCATCGGCACTATTGTACCGTACGTAGGGGTGTCAGAGCTGTAGTTCATTTTAAAACTTTCATGGGCTCGGGCGCCCGCGTATTTGGCATTCAGTATTATTATTTGCACTCGTTTTTTATTTACTAAAATTTCACGCCTGACGTCATTCACCGGAAAATACAATTTTTGTTTCTTCCAAAACGTGTTTGTTCTGACCAACGACCGTAAAGTCAGAATTCTCTCCGCCTAAGTGCACTAAATTCCTGAAGTTTCAATCAGACATGCTGTCAGTCTGTCAAGATCGTTTTCATTATTTACGGTGCTGAGAACGACGAAGCAGTACAGTGACAACAAGGCTTTTTATCATCAGTTGCTGAATGTTTGAACTTCTCTAGGCGTTTATTTACTCTGACATCTGGCTCTAATAGAACACACACTTTTCAACCGAACGCTTTGTCATTACACTAGTTTAGCTTATCTAGTACGTCTTTTAAATCTAAAAACATTCAAATTTCTCAATTGAAACACATATCACTACATACAGCAAGAAATTAATTAAGCTACATAGACACATATCAAAACACAATGGTCACCCTACAATTGACACTTTGTTGTTTGCGGACGATCAGGCTATTCTATCGGACTCGGAAAACAGATTGCAGATGGGGATACATTTGTTAAATTTAATCTGCAAAGACTCTGGATTGCCGATATCCACACTTAAGACCAAGGTGATGACTTTTCGTAGAACTGATTTCGTACGGGCAAACATTGTTATAGGTGGTACTATCCTGGAACAAGTTAGCAATTTTGAATACCTGGGGTACATTGAGTCTTATACTATATGCAACGACGTTGTGAACTGAATGTTGCATAAGTTCAACCTTATGTGCAAGTCAGCAAGTAAAGGAAGACGGCTAAAATTCTACAAGGTTATGGTTCTTCCCACACTTTTTTATGGATCTGAGAATTGGACTTTATCGAAAGGCCAGGCCAGTCGCATCCAAGCGGCTGAAATGAGTTTTCTCAGGCACGTGGCAGGGTATACTTTCCACGATCATAGGAGAAACACAGATATACGGCAGGATGAATATTATGAGAATACTCGACAGGATAACCCAGTAACGGCTGAATTGGTGGGAACGACTTTGCCGAATGGATGACTGCCGCATCCCCAAACAACTCTGGAACTATAGCCGAGGGGACTTTTGAGAGGTGTGGGACGTCTGAGGGAGCGCTGGAGTGACCAGATCTAATCTTTGCCTATTTGCGACCGGAACAAACCATCCTTGGTTTAATCCGTGAAGATGTCGATGATGATGATGACATATCAATACAAAATTCACAACGAATAACTGAAAGCAAAAGAAAGATAAACAGCCAAATATATATTTCAGAATATATGTGCCACACACATACACACAGAAAACCACAGTTACACCAACATAGACACTAATCTTGAAATTTTACATTACTTACCCAAAGGTCGAAAACTCAACACAACTGAACAATACGAAATATATAAACACCACACAACACAACCAAACAACATACTTAACGATCAATTACAATATAAATCACATACACTTTTTGACACAATTATACAAAAAACAAACATTAATTTGAATCCCCGCGCCAATCCCCTTCCTCCACGCACCACCCCCACTACACCTTCCATACAACAACCGTTACTAAATACTGGCAGTCTGTCTCTAAGCTGAAGAAGGCGAATACGACGCCGAAACGCGTTCGACGAGAAGAAAAAACAGTAAGTTCACAAGTAAAAGTTTCATTTTTAGATAAAGTGTAGTGCTGTGAAAGAAGATGATGAACAATCAAGACAACTATATATTTCAGCTACTCCAGCTTATCAATATAGTTTATAGCTTAGTATTTCCTGGCTGTGTCAAAAGAAATGAAACGTTTGTGCTTATATAATTCTACAAAAATCACTTCTGGAAAGTGTGTGGAATTGTATGTTAAAACAATTTCATTGGTACTCGTGGAACAGTCGTTGCACATTACGACTGTTCCATTATCGACGATACTTTCCGAGCTGTCGTGTATTGTGGGGGGGGGGGGAGAGACGAATGGAAACAGATCCCCCGATGGATAAAAAAAGTTGCGATTGTGTTAATCTCTTAATTTCAGCACTTTATTATTTCAACTGTGTTTTTCGGCTAGCACCTCTTTTTTAAAGGTACAAACAGGTTTATTACACAGCACTTGCATATACGTTTGAAATATGAAATATAGGAAAGTCAGTTCAGTCAGTATCATCTAAACAATATTTCAGAAACGCGTATTTTTCTTGTGTTATTACCGTTTACTTTAACTGCACTGATTTCAGGATGTTGTCAAACGTTTATCGGCCACTTTAAAGATATAGTATTGTCCATTAGTCTTCACTTGTTTTTTTCTTTTGTATGAAGCCGACTCGACCGGACATCGGACCCCCCCCCCCCAAGACCAAATTCTAGATACACTACTGTTTCCAAGTAACGTAGAGATGACTTTTGTGCGACTAAACTGCTGCCGCGGTCTATATAAATAACTGAGCAAACGCCCGGCAGTCACAGTGCTTGACGATTGTGCGTGAATGGTTGCAACATTTTCAGGCGCTTTGTGACGCAAATAATATAGCGGTGACTTAGTTTTTAATGTTATTCAATAAATGTAATTACTTAAATGATTGTTTTTCTATATTTGTCACAACCAAAATGGGATTACCATATTTCTGAAGAATAATCATAAGATTTATTGTTATTTGGATATAAGTTTTTTTTTAAATTTTTGTTTGTTTTCAGTCTTTCTTGTCGATATTATTCCACTATTGCAACCTGCTATTCACACATAATATTAATTGGAATAGCGACGCTGAACTTGAACATAACTGTTCTGTGGATTCGTTATGTGAGAGGTTCAGGTAGCTTAAGTTAAGGGGTAACCCGACTTATACACTAGATTGTAAATCAATTGTATGTTAAATATACGTTAGGAAGTAGTTAGTATATGTTAATTTTAGGATTTTAATTATAATAAGAATTTATATGGTAACTAATGTATTTCTGTTTTCGTCTGCTCGGCTGTTTGAAGTTCTGTTTGAACGAATTTTGCATGTAAATCGTATTAATTACTTCCATGTTCCATAAGGAAATGGAAGTATGGTCATGGCGAAAAATATCGTGTTCGAGATAACGGCAGATTCTGATTATACTACCATCAAAACATGAAAACAAGTCATTTTTCGAAAAGTGTGTGTGTGTAGAATTTTTTCTATAGCAAACGATAACAGCCGAAAATTCAAACAGAATGAAATAATTTTTTGCATACAGCCCTGAATTGTAGAGGACTCAAGGTCTATTGATTTTGGTGAAGATTGGTTAAGGGAAAGGGGTAGTTTACCTGCAACCAGTGATGGCTCGTACAGGGAGGGGAAAAGGGCGCAGCCCTCCCACTAAATTTGCAAATTAAACTTGTCAATAATATAACTATTATGTGTAGTATCCTTATGTGATAAATATTTTTGGGGCGACAAATAGTGATCACCTGATGTTTTCGGCATCCGGACGCTAATACGACAGCCCTCTCTGCATAGGTGGGCCTTGCGGGGAGCGGGGAAAGAGGACGTGTACACAAATCTATGCTTTTAAATTAGTGGTAGCCATAATAGGAAGGACTCTACCCGCTGTCTGATTTCTCGGCTCTTTTCATAGAGAACCGGAGCGTTGTTCAAAACTTCTCTGTTGCTGTTTAAAGTGTATATATTTTCTCTTGTGTTTTATATAGTTTTGATTGTGTTCTTGTACTTTTTGTGTAAACGTAATGTTCTAATAATTTATTCTTTATTAGGCAGTGTGTATTCTGTGTAAGATAGTGTTTTTGTCGAACCTTGTGTACATAAACGTGTAACTTATTCTGTGTAGGCCTGAGCCTGTGTGTTCTGTGCGTATTTGTTAGAAACGAAAAAAATTGCTATGAATTCAGTAAATAATATTAAACGTTTGATTATTTCTAATTCACATAGTTACGAAAAGAAAATAGAACTAAAAAAATTAGGGCCACCAAAACCCAATTTAGATATCACACAACAAAATTATAAAACGGACAGGCCAGCATCAAATAAAAAAAACTACACAAGAAAATTTAATAGGAAGTGTTACTTACATGCTGATATGGATGTGAGGTGATGAATTCCTTTTTTTGTTATGTATGTTTGGTGATGAACCTAAACAGTGATTCAGCCTGCACTGAAAATGGAATTAAGGACTTGAAACCTTTAGGAGAAAAAAATTAAAAAACATAAAATAAGTGAAACTCATATGACAATTGTATTGAATATTCATTGTTAGGAAAAGTCAATATTAGTTGCCAGTTAGAGAGTGCATATAGATAAAAAATTAAACAGCATAATGAAAAAGTCTCTAAGAACAGATACATCCTAAGTAAGTTAATTGACTGTGTAAAGTTTTGTGGAATATTTGAACTAGCTTTAAGGGGACATGATGAAACAGACTCGTCTGAGAATCCAGGTATTTTTAGGGGCTTAGTAAATTTAATGGCAGGCCTAGATAGCACCTTAAGAGGGCATATTCAAAAAACAAACAATAGGGTTTTCGTTGGTCTTTCTAAAACAATTCAAAATGAAATTTTGGTTTCTATTTATGCAGTGTGCATTGGGCTAATAAAAAATATAAATTAATAAAACTGACTATATTTTAATTGAAGCAGATGAAACCACGGATTGTGCCACTCTGTCACAAATGGTGTTAGTTGTGAGGTATGAATTGAATGGAAAATTACATGAGAGATTTATCAGTTTTGTCAGTCCACAAGATCACTCCGCAGAAGGTATTAGTAATACTATTTTTGAAGAATTAGCAAAATTAGAACTTGATAAGATGTCTAGTAAAATTATTGCACAAAATTACGATGGGGCAGCAGTAATAAGTGGAAAACATAACGGTGTTCAAGCAAAAGCTAAAGCCGTGTACAAGAATGCCCAGTATATAGACTGCTATGCCCATCAATTAAACTTAATTATCGAGCGCTTTGCATCACAAAACAAGCAAGTAAAAATATTTTTCTGTAATTTAGATGGCTTTACAACATTTTTTTCAAGATCTTCCAAGCGAACTGCCATACTTGATGAAGTAGTAAAGAAACGTCTCCCAAAATGCTCTAATACCAGGTGGAATTTTAAATCCCGTTGTGTGACAACAGTATTTATTCATAAAAATGACATTTCCGCTGTTCTTGAAAAAATCATAGATGACGAGAGTGACAAGTCCACTGTTCAGAAAGCACTAGGACTGAAAAACACATTAAATAATAATGATTTTAATTTTTGGTTAACATTTTTCAACAAAATTATATCAGCCTGTGACATTTCGTTTAATCAATTACAACAAGTAGAAATTGCCAGTACCCAGTATGTTGCCTCATTCAAGTCACACATTCAAAATGTCAGAGACTGTATTGATTTTGATGCCAGTCTGTCTGCAACAAATGATTTTGGAGAATCGTCTCAAAATCCAAAAAGGTCACGTTTTGATGAAAGCAAGAAGACTGCAGCTAAAGAAGTTTGTGACATAATAGTTACCAACATAGACGACAGATTTTCATTTTCAGACCATTTAGCAATAGCAGTTTTGTTGCAACCAACCCTGTTTTCTAAACATCAGCTTATCTTTCCAGAAACAAAGTTACAAATTGCTGCTAAACAATTTAATTTAAATGAAACTGCATTGAGACGTGAATTGGTAGTTCTATACAGCAGACCCGACTTCACAAAGGCAACTGGCGCATTGGTTCTACTCAATTTTGTATATGAAAACAGTCTAGTTACTGTTTTTCCCAAACTGGTAAAACTATTAAAAATTATTTGTACAATCCCTGTGACTACAGCAGAAAGTGAACGATGTTTCTCAAATCTGGAACGCATTAAAACATTTACACGTATCAGTGGCGGCTGATAATATTTTTGACTGGGGGGCAAAATTTTTTTGTACCCATAGCCTACCTATGTAACAAAAGTCACCAGTAGAATCTAAATTATTACTATTATCATGAAATAATTGTAAAATAGAACCTTTTGCTTTACTACTAAAAGTATTGTTAGCTAATATCAAAAACGTACCTTGCAAACTAGCAATATTTAAACAGTGTTTGAAACTGAAATTATAACCCTAAGCAGTTCACGTTCCTAAACTTAAATACTTAATAAATTATATTATTAAATGCATGCATTGCTAAATAAAATATATTTGTTCCCTACCCTATTTGTTTCTAACAAATACGCACAGAACACACAGGCTCAGGCCTACACAGAATAAGTTACACGTTTATGTAGCCTACACAAGGTTCGACAAAAACACTATCTTACACAGAATACACAGCCTAATAAAGAATAAATTATTAGAACATTGCGTTTACACAAAAAATACAACAAGAACACAATCAAAACTATATAAAACACAAGAGAAAATATACGCTTTTAAACAGCAACAAAGAAGTTTTGAACAACGCTCCGGTACTCCGGGCAGAGCCCCTCCTACAATGGCTGCTGCTGATTTAAAAGCACAGACATGTGTACACTTCCTCTTTCCCCGCTCCCCGCAAGACTAGCCTATGCAGGGAGGGCGACAGCGAAAGCGTACGGCTGCAGGACCATGCCGAAAACATCGGGTGATCGTTATTAGTCGCCCCAAAAATATCTTTCACATAAGGATACTACACATTATAGTTATATTATTGACAAGTTTAATTTGCAAATTTAGTAGGAGGGCTGCGCCCTTTTGCCCTCCCTGTACGAGCCGCCACTGCACGTAATACAATGAAAGAGGACAGACTAAGTGCTCTGGGAATGTGTTCAATAGAAAAAAAATGTTTGAAATAACTCATAACTTCAATGAATTAGTTTTTAAACACTTTGCCAAGCAAAAGGAGAGGAGAATGGATTTCATGGTCAAGCAAATAAACTAATCCAAGGTAGGGAACAAACATATTTTATTTAGTAATCCATGCATTTAATAATATAATATTTATTAAGTATTTAAGTTTAGGAACGTGAACTGCATAGGGTTATAAATAATTTCATTTTCAAACACTGTTTAAATATTGGTATTTGCAAGGTAGGTTTTTGATATTAACAATACTTTTTGTAGTAAAGCAAAAGGTTCAATTTTACAATTATTTCATGATAATAGCAATAATTTAGTTTCTACTGGTGACTTTTGTTACATATGGGTCCAAACAAAATTTGCCCCCCCCCCCAGTCAAAAACTTTACCAGCCGCCACTGCCTGCAACGTTTTACGTACTAACAAGAGTAAAGTGCTTAATTTTGATAAATAAAGTATCCTGAAAAGAAGGTTATAATAATCCACTGTAGAAAGGTAGATGAAATATCTATAAATAAAAAGGGTAGTTGAAGGGGGAGGGGGTAATTTTTTTTATAAATTAAAATGAGGTAAATTTTTATAAGTTTTATATGTGTACTACGTTATTGACAACAAAGAAGTAGTTTCTATGGAAACATTTCATTTTATTTTAACAAAATTCTATATTTTTCATTTTAATTTAAATCACGTATGAGTGAAAATATATCGTTCCTTTCAGGCAAGCATATCTCAATTATGTAATGTTTACTTTTCCAAAGTTTTGTTATTATGATTAACGCAATAAAAAGCCTAGCAGGACACACACACACACACACACACACACACACACACACATACAAAATTCGCGTTATTTCTGGCCTCAGTAATGTTTATTTTCTTATGTTTGCACGCTTTTTAAATGGAAAGTGCCGAACAGGAAAGACTTTGATAAAACTATAGACATCCCTCGGCCCCTCGCAGCGAGAGTCCAATTTCATTACAGGAATCAGATCTCAGCTACCTTTAGCTAGCTCTTCGTTCGATCTACAGACATTTTATCCAAAAGTACAGTCCTTTCTCACGAAGGTTGAGGATAGTCTTAATCCACCTGACATGGTGGTACCATTTTAGCTGATACGTAATTTCTTCAGAACTCAAGCATCCACTTTTTTAATTAATATTTACATGATATTAAAAATAAATTTTAGGACATGGAAATCATGTATGGTTCTCCATGCCGATATTTATAAATTTTAGATGTGTACTACGTTATTGACAACAAAGAAGTAGTTTCTATGGAAACATTTCATTTCACTTTAACAAAATTCTATATTTTTCATTTTAATTTAAATCACGTATGAGTGAAAATATATAGTTCCTGGCCGGCAAGCATATCTCAATTATGTGATGTTTACTTCCAAAGTTTTATTATTGTGATTACCCCCAATAAAAATGCCGGCAGGACACACACACACACACACACACACACACATTTTGTACACAAGCATACAACATTATGGGCTGAAGAAAGACGTAGTTTCTATGGAAATATTTCATTTTGAAAACTATTAAAAATATAAATCATAGAACGTGGAAGTCATGTATGATTCTCCATACCGATATTTGTTATATCTACAGAATTTTGTTTTGCGATCGTTAAGATTTTTACGTATGCATAGAAAGAAAATGCAAAGAGTTCTTGACAGTGAGATTTGTCTAGCGTTTAGATTCTCGTTTGTTGAGAAGGGAACTCGGTACAACATCGTCCCCGTAAATTTAAGTAACTTTTACGTAGTCGGTGCGACTTTTACGTAAATTTTACTTACGAGCGGAAAGCTCCCAGAACGACGCCATCATAACGGCCTTAGCAGGTACCGAATACGTCCAGGTGATTCTGGGAAATTGCTTCGCCATATACTGTAATAACACACTTAGTACGACCAGCCTTTTTAACGGGCTGAAAAAGTGAAAGATTCCTGTTCGAGGCAGGAACTCGTGAAGCAAGCTTATAGGTTTTAAATTATACAGCAATTCCATAGGTGTAAATTACCTTTTTGTTATAGAAATACACTAGGCCAAACTTGCAGTTGGTGTCATCCTTGGCTCTGATCAACAACAGAGAACATCTGACATCTGACCACAAGAAAATTAATTAAACAGGTCGACATTCTACGATTACAGTCAGCTTGAAAACCTGTACTTCACGTTTACAGCACAACAGAAACGCAAGAAAAAACATAGATAGTGAGAACCAATCTATAACTTGACGATAATATACGCGTAAATACAAATATTATCATTCTAGAACAGAAGGAGTAAATACCCTGACGACGGAAGAAGTGAATCTGTGAAAGTGTGACAGAAACATCTGGTGAGAACAATCACGATTCAAAGTGTCACACATCATTCGTTATACAGATTATAAATATTTTAAGTTATTATCTTTATGAATTTATCATAATTATAACACTGAAATGTATTTAAGTATGACACGTGGTTGTATTTGATTTTATTCTTTTTTACTGAAGATATATATATCTCAACAGTGTCACTATTTACTAACATTATTGTATAAACGAACCCCACAATCTCTCTACAACAGCATAATGCGAGAGTTATTTGTCATCCCTACATCCATAATTTATACAGCTTAATGGAGTTTACTGGTGCGTGTTGCCTTTGCATGTGACTCCATTAGTGATTATCAAATATTTAGCATTCGTTCCCATTTAGCTGGTAATCGAGAAAAATTTTCACAATCAACTGTTTTAATAAATCCTAGATTTTCTGTACAAAACAGGTCATTTTCACTGTGATGTAAGTAATTAAACCACATTCCCCCTTCATTGAAAAAAATACAAGGTGGGATTGGGACACAATACTACTGCAAATAATGTACACGCCTATTGGATGGGTTAAATTACGTAAAACTAGACGGATCTGAAATAATAAAATGTTGCAATGAAATAGTTCTTTACTTACTTTAAGCAGAACAATATTATTACTCGTAATTAAATACTGTACCATACAGTATAACACGTTTAGTTTTCTAAATGCGTAAACAAGGTAAACTAAAAAAGAAAAACTCAGTAAAATTTAAAATATAAAAATCTAGTGACAGAAATACGGTAGGGTGGGGGCGGCGAAATATCTACTTCGGGAAAATAAGATCAACAAAATTAGATGATCAACCATGTTTGGTAGAGAGGTTCTATAAAACGTATGTTTTAAAAGTTCGATGAGTCTAGACTTCGTTCGAGAGCAGCAACAATTTAGAAGTCGTTGAAATTGGATAAAACTTGTTTTTTGCACTTCATCATACTATTTGATTTTGTTTTTCATTTTCTCGATAGATATTCGTACAGGTACAACGTTTGCATCTGATGGATACATTTTCTGTTGTTTCCAAGACTGACAGCAGGTATGATTCAACGTGTTAATGAATCAAACACTGTTAAAAAATTAATTCTAATTATTGTAGATTCGTAATCACATATCCAGTTGTTATAGATTACAGCTATACAAAAAGGAATTAAAATAGTGGTTTGGTGCCAGGGGCGTATTTACGGATGGGGGACGAACGGAACCGCACCCCCCCCCAGAGGGTCTAAAAATTGACAACGTATTTTGTTCATATTTATGTTTTTAACTATACTTTTTCAGCTGTGTACACTCATATAGCAGTAACTCTTACTTAAGTATATATACTTAAAACACAGCATTTCCGTATACGTTTAAAATATGAAATATAGGAAGTCAGTTCAAAAAGTCGGAAGAAGTTGGTAATGAAATGGCCAAAAAAAAAAACCAAACCGAATTACACTCAAAAACATTTTCAAATAGTGTATTTTTTGTGTGTATAAAATTTTGTTGATTTATCTTTTTTTATTAAAACTGTTATCATTTTTAAATGTAAAATGGTAATTAGTATCTTATACACAATGTTTCAATAGCATGTATGTTTATTGTATTATTACAGTTTACTTTAATGGGATTGATTTCAGAATGTTACCACATATCTTTCAGCCACTTTGAAGGCTATAATATTGATTATATTATATTATAATCATGTTATATTATTAATTTACGAGTCATGTTCTTCCTTCATGTTAAGGAGAACATGTTATTTCTTCTATACGAAGCCGACACGACCGGAACCCCCTCAGGCGAAATTCTAGATACGCCACTGCTTGGTGCAACAACTGCCAATGTTAGTTTTTGATGAAAATTACATTAGTTGGTCATTCCGCTCCTAAAGGTGTGTATTTTCACGTGTTATAACCACCAATGTCAACTGAAGTATCTGATGTTAATAATATCAGTGGCTGCCAGAGTCAGGAACAGTTTTTTGGATTCTGTAAGTTTTGTATTGCACATTCTTCGTCTAGCTGTGGTGGACTCCACATCGATGCTGACGAGCTTTCTGACGCGGAGATTGAAGTTACGAGTGGTCTCTTTCGTTGTCGTTGTTGGCGGTTGGAACTCCCGCTCAGCTTGCGCTGGTAGTAAGGTCTGCTTCTATCGACTGAAGGTGGAAAACAACTCGAATCACCTGCAGAGCCGGTCCGGTAACAACCCAAGAGTGAAGCCAAGCTAGCTGCGGCCACGTATTAACATCCATCAACGCTCTTCGTTAAGGCCGTGTTTTGGCAGGAGACGACATCACTGGTGAGCCGGGTGGATCGGTTGCTTTGCCTTGTGTACGCGGTAGTGTAGTGTTCGCTTTCGCGTGTGCGGGTTCCTTGGCGGTAGTTTCCGTTCGCGGTCTGGTGTCGGTTGGTGTGCGACTCGTGTGGCGTGCCGCCCGAAGCCAAAAGCAGCAGTGAAGTGCAGGGCAGTTCAGTGTTAGTGCTGTGTTGTGCTCCGGTTGTCTCGAGACTCCGGGCCGGTGGACCTGTTATTGTGATTACGTTATGGGATCTCTGCGAGGTAAGCCCTTCACTTATTTTCCGCGTGCTTTTGGTGGCATCGCCCGCTTAGCTCCTTAAGGTAAGTTAGGTCCCTGCCGGTAGCGGTCGGTCGTTTCGCTTAATCGTGGTGCGACCTCCAATACCGGCGCTGAGCGGGCTTTCCATACCAGTAGGTGGGCTTTGGCCCGAATACCTTTGCCAAAACGCGATGGGCGACCGTCGCGTTGCGGCCGGGCGGCGGAATGGTCCTTCTCAGGGCCACTCCAATGCTTCATCGGTAGGCCCCGACCCTGTCCCTGACTTGGTCGGATCATGCAGCGGTCCTTCTCAGGGTCGCTCCGCGGTTTCGACCGAGTCCACCATTGTTGCTGGGGTTACTCCCGGCCCGTCGACTACTGCGTCCCATCCCTCGCCTGGGTCTGAACTTATCGACGTAGTAAGAAAAAGAAACGGAAACCCCGCTCCCCAACAACTCGCAGCATCTGGATGCTACATCACGACGGAGCCGCCCTCCGCCCTTGTTCGTCAATGGCGTAAAGAACGTCGTTTACTTAGCCCGACGTGTCAGACTCGGAGTCCTCGTCTCCGCGGACGCGCAGATGTCTCTTCGCGAGAGAGACTTCCTTCGCGTCTGCTGTGCGACGGACGAGGAGTATAGAGCCGTGTACCTCTTTCTCCAAGCCAACCGCCTTCATTTTCATACTTTCACAAACGAGAAGGCGGCTCACGTCCGACTGATTATCCGCGGCCTGGACGAAGAATCGGACCCCGATGAGGTGGCGGACGAGCTTCGCCAACTCGGCATCCCCGTCAAAGAATGCATCCGACTGTACACAGTCAGCGGATCCAGGCGAATTTTACTCCTCCTCCGGGTGATTATCCTGAAGGGAGAACAGACAGACATACTGCTGGGACTGACCAGTCTTTGCGGTTTGAAAATAAAAGTGGAAAGGAGCCGCGAAGCTGATCATGTGCCTCAGTGCAGTAGATGCCAACGCTTCGGGCACGGCTCGGATAGTTGCCATAATGAAGTGGCCTGTGTCAGGTGCGGGAAGCCCCATCCGACTAAGAGTTGTATGTTTTCGGCTTTGGGTCGCCACTATTGTATAAATTGCGGCGAGTCACACTCAGCCAATTATCGCGGATGCTGGGTTTTCCAGCAGCAGCCGAGGCAGGCCGTGGACAGGACCAATCCTTCTGCTCGCCAACAGCTTCCAGTCGTGACGGAGCGTGCTGCCTTTCCTCGTCTACCGGAGAAGGTCAGCTCCGCTCATCAACAATCTTCCGCCCGAACTCGCCTACGTGCGACACCACGTGCATCGCCCCAGTCTGCTCAGGAAGAGCATGCTACTCCAGCAACGTCCCTGGAAAACCAGCCGTTCCCATGGACGAGGAACCGTTCCCGGAGGTAGTCGAGCCAATCCCTGAGAGGTCAGGATCCCCACTCCCAAGGCTCGCTACACCCCCAAACGTAGGAAACAGAAGCAGAAAAAACAGAAACCGCTGCTCCCGTTGCCCCTCCACAGGACGCAAAAATCAAGTCATCGCAGCGCTCCGGCGCTGGGGTTGCTCGGCAGGCCAAAGTAGAGTCCCGTCCTGCGGCTACAATGACCGAGCGCCCATCCAAGGACACCTAATCTCGGGTGAAACCTGCCCGCAGCTATGCTGCTGCTGCCTGCAGTGACCCTGCCTCGTCTTCTGCTTCGTCGTCCACATCCCCCTCAGCTCTCGCCGAGGTAAAATCCTTCCTCGAGGAATACGACCTCGTTGAAGTGGCCCGTCTTTATCAATCCATTCGGGTGCGTCTTCGCACGGCGAACCCGTCTAAGAAATTCCTCCTGCTTGCGGAAGCTGCAGCGGCAATAGGCCTTCTGTAATGCTTCACGCTAACAGAATCATCTCCCTCCAACGAGTACTCACGATAATAGCGTGGAACGCCGATAGCCTTCGACCCCGTCTCGAGGAACTTCGAGAGTTCCTAGTCCGTCGTAAGCGTGATGTGCTTCTCATCTCTGAGACCTGGCTTAGGGCCCAAGACACAGTGAGATTGCCCAACTATGCGTTTTACAGGGACGATAGACCTGGACGGAACGCGGGGGGAGGCACGGCCATAGCGGTGAAATATTGCGTCGCGCATCACCGCGTGGTTCTGCCTCCTTGCCAAAATATCGAGGCCACCGCCGTTGAACCCCGCCGGCTTATAAACCGCCGACAGCTCCAGTTC
This sequence comes from Magicicada septendecula, assembly GCA_034769895.1. NCBI lineage: Eukaryota > Metazoa > Arthropoda > Insecta > Hemiptera > Cicadidae > Magicicada > Magicicada septendecula. Next base: position 104,992,869 of record CM068369.1, on the reverse strand, counting down.
TAGACACAGATCTGTCTGCTCTTTTCGGGGCGCATAGGAAGGTTATTCTTGCGGGTGACCTGAACTGCAAACATCCCGACTGGGGTAGTCGTCTGACCACCATCATCGAACCTACGGACCTGGACTACCGACGCATTATCCCCGCCGACCTAGAGCCCGACCTGACATACTTGACATTGCTGTTGTCAAGGGAGTTGCCACCCAGATTGAGGTTTCCGTGTTAACAGAGCTGTCCTCTGACCATTGTCCCACTGAGGTGCACGTGCCTACCCGAAACACGATTGGGAGAGTAGCACGACGAGTGGTCGAGTGGGACCGATTCGGGCTTCCCTTCTGTCGTAGACTTCTCGAGGAGGTTCCGCTCGACGCTACTCAGCACATGGGCGGTCGCCTTGTTCGATGATCCCGTGGTCTCTTCTGTCGGGGTGTGCTCGCGGATGAAGCCTAATCTTACGCCCGATTACCACCGGATCCCTGATGAAGTCCGTCTTCTCGCTTTAGAGAAAAACAGACTTCGGAGACGGTGGCAGCGGACGCGAGATCCGGCCGACAAGGCCAGCTTCAATCGGGCGGCCGGCAAGTTACGTCGTGACTTGCAGATCTTCCGACGAAGCTGCTGGGAATTTGCGGTAGCCAAAATGGCTGACGATTCACCTGAGGAAAGCTCCGTTTACAGAATGTTTTCCGCGTTGACCGGGAAGAGGCGCCGTCCTCCACTCCCGGCCATCAACGGACCTGGGGGCATCCCCTTGCCAAGCTGGACGAGAAATCATAGTTCCTGGCCAGGCACCTGGAGCTTCAATTTGCTCCTAACCCGTCCGGAGACCCAGACCCCGATGAGGAGATTGAAGACGAAGTTGAGGCTTATCTCGGCAGCCCGATCACCTCCAAACCCGAACTCACTTCAGTGGAAGAGGTTACGGACAGGCTTTTAGCACTCCGACCCCGGAAAAGCCCTGGACCGGACTGTGTTACTAAAACCGCCCTACAGAGACTTCCGGACCGGGGAGTTCGCTTCCTGGTCGACTTGTTCAATGCCTGCTCCGTTTCGCCTACTTTCCTAAGAAATGACGTTCGGCTACCGTCACGATGATCCCGAAGCCGGGCAAAGACCCCAAGTTTGCGAGAATCTCCGGCCTATCAGCCTGCTGTCGTCCACGTCGAAAGTCTTTGAACGACTAGTCCAGCGGCGACTAGCGGGTCACCTTCAACGGTTCGACATTCTGGTCCCCGAGCAATTCGGTTTTCGAGCCGGACGCTCCTCGACGCATCCATTGATGTGCTTCGTGGAGACCGTGGCCGAGGCCGGTTGCTCGCGAGAGGAGACCGTTGCCGATTCCCTTGATGTTCGATTCTGTTTGGCATCCAGGCCTACTTTACAGACTTACGGAGATTCTGCTTACGGATTGCTATATTCATCTGATTGCTAGCTTTCTTCGGAACAGAACCTTTTGCGTGAGAGTTGATAACACCCTTTCTTCGGCAAGGGCTATTACGGCTGGTGTACCTCCGGGAAGCGCATTGGGCCCCCTGCTTTTCACTGTGTACGTCAACGACGTGCACAAGTTGCCTGGAACCAGGTTGGCCATGTTCGCTGACGACACGGCGGTGTATGCCGTCGATCGTCGAGCTGATACGGCAGTTATCTGGCTCCAGGAACAATTGGTCGAATACGTTGGGTGGGCAGAGAGATGGTGGGTTGCCATCAACGCGGCCAAGAGTACAGCCGTAGTCTTCTCCAGACGCTTAAGGCTCCCAGACAGACTATACGTAGGCGATACTCTGTTGCCCTGGTCTCGACAAGTACCTCGGGGTCCACCTTGACCGTCGTCTTACCAGGCGGACACACTCTGCACAAGTAGCCGCACAACTGCCAATCGCTTATATCAACTCCTTCCCGTGCTATGCAGTAACGCCATGACACGCCGCCTAGGGAATCTTATCGTCTCCACCTATGTGGTGCCGATGGTTACCTACGGGATCCCCGTTTGGGTCTACTTGGCCAAGACCCATAAGCGAAAGCTTCAGTCTCTCCTTCACTGAGGATTGCGCTGGCCGTGCAAAGCCCACTATCTGACATCAAATAGAACCATCCGCAAAGCCCTGGGTGTCCATTCCCTGGATGCCACTATACGGACAGTGTCCCGCAAATTTTATCGCCGCTCCGCCCGATTCCAGGGCAACTACCTGATTAGCGCCCTCGGTCGCTACCAATCTGTGCCAGGAGAATCTTGGACCCGGCCTCGGCGTACTCTCACCCTCAATTAACTGATAATTAATTGAAAACCCACGGCCGGTAGCAGGCCACACACTAAATTCAGCCCTATCGATCCTCCCTGCGGCAGGAGCTCTATTTGAAGCTCGCGACGCAGTATACGAGCGGGCGACGGACACGGACATGCCCTTCGTCCCGAACAGGCCTCGAACTTGTGTATTGCAACAAATGCTAATGTTGACATTGCTAATCTATACATCTGATTTTTATTTCAACAACTGCCAATGTTGACATTGGCTATTCTTACAGTAAAATTTCTTCAATGCTACTCATCAGTGTTGTTGGTGCACAGAAAATGGTCCCGTTCAGTTGGTATCGTAAAATCGAGATGTGACGTGTTACTAAAGTTAGCCAAGTGAATGTTTGCATAGTTTAGTGTTGCGGGTGTTTATTCTTGTTTAAAGTCACAAAATCAAAGTGGATATGAGTTCAAGGAATAAAATGATCAGAGTGTTTGAAAACGAAAGACAAAGAAGAAATGGGTAAACAAGGTGTGTATAACTGACTGTTAATTTGTAGGTTAGTTTCAGCATACGTCTAATATGTTTTGTGCGTAAGGCTGTAGCCAGCAATACATTAAAGTCACCATGTAACTGTTAGGCCAAATACTCATTGAAAGTTAATGAACATCGGCGAGAAATCTTATTTTCGTCCTTTTACAATTTATCCGGTAAAGGACAAGAACAGTATTTGTTAAACAACGTTGAATAACATTAAAAACCGGTACACAGAATTCGAGATTAAAGTAATCACAAAAGTATAAGAGAGATCACATGTAAATGTTTTTTGCAAATTTCATCTACAGGTACAAAAGTTGAAGCTTGTTAGAACAATGTGTCTGAACACATTTAACATCAAACTCTCCAAGCTACGGTCATTCATTGACAGGAAGGAAAGTTACCTGGAGGAATATGCATGGAAGATGGAAGACGTAAGAACACTATCACAGACAAATTCCAGACGATGATGTATATAGTGTTACGTAATGCGGAAAAAATGTTACGTAATACGGAACGTTCTACAAGTTTATCGAATGTTCCAGTGGAATCCAGCTGTAATGTGTGTACATAATGCTGCTTTGCGGTGAAAGACAATTACGCGTCAACTATCGGGTCTATACCGGACCATACCGGTCCGCGCTTGGTGTGTGTAAGGCCGCAACCAATTATGCTCTGGTGTTTTCTAAATAGCATTCTTGACGAATATTCTGGAACTTCAGTGGGGTACAAATACAAGTACTCAGGGACGCTCAATTCAGTTATTGTAGGGCGAAACTGTGTGAGTTTGAGTTGCGATATCTCAGTGGGTTTAAGTGGCTATTAGTGGCGAAGTGTTACTGTTTTATAATTGTGCGGACGATTGTAATACAATTGTGTTTTATATCAGTTAACATTTGTATTGCGTGTGAACAATTTTTATTTGATTTGTTGTAAGAGACTGTCTTGTTAATTACAAACTGTTTAATTGTGATAATTAAAGCTGGTGATTAGTGACTTAATTGGTGTGTTGTATTTGGTTTTCCACTGTAACGTACGACGATCAGTAGACCGTCGTAACAATATTATTAGGAAACACATCACTACTATTATTAGGAAACACATCACTACGTTTTCTTCAGCCACTACTCAAGTTCAGATTGCCAAATTATATAGCCTACTTGAATCCCGATTTAAACCTATCCAAAATGTACAGATTGTGTAAAACATATTGTAACGAAATTGGAAAAGCTCCTCACAATGACAGTTTTAACAGAAAAGTATTTATTGAGAATGAGAAATTCAATTTTTATTTTCATCTCCTAAAAACGATACATGTAGTAAGTGACAAATTGTGAATGAAAAATTTTAATTGCAGAAAATCAGCTTTCTAAGAATAGACCGTAGAAGAAGAGAGAAATAAGCATACTTAAATAGCCGAATCTTCTTATGAAGAGAATGTGCCGGGATTTGAATTCCCGGCATGTTTGAAAGATCGCGCCAAGGCTGCGGCCTTCGGGTGAGGCACGGGTGACTGGATCGCCGACACCGTGGCGTGCAACGTCGAACGCAGTTCAGCTGGCGGCATCAGCTGTTCGATCAAAGTTTACATTCCGCTAGAAGCTTCTTTTGCGAGATGGTCCGGTAGAGGCTTGCAATCGGTCTCATTTCTTTATAAGAATTCCGACTGTGCATCTCGAGGTCTGAAGGCGGTGGTAACTAAACTTCTATTCTTCTCAACTCACTATGACTTGGTGAAAATTATAAGTGCCTCAGGTAAAGATCATTACTTATTCACTGTTAAATTAATAAGGGGTTATGTGTTTAATTTAATAATGAGAATGTGTTTGTTAATTGTTAGTTGTGTGCGTCTTAGTCATGTATGTGTGTGTCTCACAAGTTACTTCCGGTATATATCCGAGCACGGGGAGATTTTTGCACTCGACTGCAGAAAAATTAATTGTAAATGTAAATGTTGGTAAATTAAATTAAATTATTAAATTACATCAAATTAAATTAAATTAAATTAAAAGGTAGGTTAAATTTAAAAGTAAATGATCAAAGAAAATGTAAGGGTAATTAATGTAAATGTGTTCAATTTTGTAAAGGCTAATGAATATGCAGATGTAAATTTTCAAACTTGCTCCTTGCACAGAATAGCATTGCTAATAGCAGAATAGTAGTGTGGATAAAATTGTGACAGTGTGTGTGTGGTCTTGGTGTTACGAGGCGAAAGAGAATTGGGGTACTTATATTTCCTGACAGCCTACTGTACATAAAAAACTTTACAGGGTTCCCGACGAGCCGGGAGAAAGGGATGAAGACATGGTAACAACGACCATCAGTTATCCTCGGCTAAGCTGTGGTCTGGAACGCTCCCCCATCGCCGTCGGACTGAGAGATCTTCCAGGACCAACAAGAACAGCTGTCCCGAAGTTTAGAAGGAGGCTCTGAACTCCACATCACCCTTACCACACTAATTGTCAGGACCTAACTGGTAGCATCAATGCTTCAGAAGTGCAGGTGGGAACATTCCGTTTATTTAACCTAGACAACTACACTCTACCAACGGTGTTCAAAGCAAAAGGGCATACATAAACTTATAACATTGTTTTTTTTAAAATTTATAATGATTAAAATGGTTAGACCATGTTTTATGGGTGCATATTTGTGAATTGTATTATTATTATTATGAACGGTGTGCTAAGGGATCCAGTGGTTATACCGTTTAATTAATATTCATTATTAATATTATTGTAATTGTCATGAATGCACGTTGAACATATATAATTCTTGATAAAACTAAAGACAGTTACCGCGATAGATGAAAATATGAATTAATTTTCCCAGCATAAAGAAAGCATGCATAAACAGAAACTTTATGTTCACAATGATTAAAACAAAATTGTCAGGACAAGTCCTGTGAATATATATATATATATATATATATATATATATATATATATATAACTATATTTGTAATTCATATTGCTAGCTGTGCAAAAGATCTAATTGTTATACTGCTTGATTGTGATTAATACAGACCGAGAATAATTATATTTGTTGATGGAATGAAAACTAAGTACTGCTCTCGAAATACAAAAATTCAATTGTTGAACTCAACATGTAATAAATATGTCATCATAATGAGATAGTGAATGTTGTGATGGGAAAACAGTAATAACAAAATTTGTTACTGTTAAATGAGTGTTTTATTGCAAGTCCTGTCACTATGGGCTCCAACACAAATTTCGCTTCGTCTAGGCCAAGAGCCTAGTTTTAAATTTTTACTTAACGGGATAACTGGCAACGTTACAACGAATGACATATCCGAAAGTCAACTATACAGTATTCATTTGTTTCGATCTACAATAGTGTTTACCAACTCCGTTGTTGCGCAGTGGCATAGCGTTTTGCAATAGATGTCCGTGGAGTTTTATCTTATCATTTGTAGCACAGTGAATGCTAAGGCAAGTCCAAAATGTTATATTTGGGATGAGACAGTCGCAGGTCGAGGAGGGCAAGAGATAGCCTCATGTTTACAACAGTACATCATGGAGTAAAATGATCAGAGATACGTGTTTAAAATCGAAAGGCAAACAAGAAATGGACAAACAAGGTGTGTATAACTTAAATCCATACCAGGTGAATGTGTTCAGTTCAATCTACAAAGTGATTCTTGTACTGATCAAAATAAAATCATAACATTTGTATTATCATCATGTATGTTGACTTATAGCAGTATTTTAAGACAGGTGGCAAGAAAGTAGAAATGATTAAAATGATTACTAACAAATTCTTAGAACCAGCCCATACACAGGTGGAGGCGGATGCCATTCACGCAGCTATTGAAAAATCGAAAAAAGTACAGCAGTCAGTATTGACATTCCAAAAAACTGGGCAAATCTTACTTGTCCACAGAAATCATCTTCTTACTGTAAAGGAGCTGGTCAAAAACATGTTTTGGCATTCAGTCAACTACTCACCATTACGTATGTTAAAAAAAAAACTACTGTAGAACCTGTTCAGTGGTTACAAGCGACTTTGCTCCAGTATCGTACATATTCATCAGGCATATTTTTTTTCTGTTATAAGTGTTCATTTAAACAAGACGAGGACTTCACAGAAATGAATTTGTGTCGTAGAACAGCTTCAGTGAACTTTGCTTCCCAAGCTCTGGCACCTATATGAAATGAAGTTAATAGGCCTGCCACTGCCGGAAGATAAAATGAAAGACCTAAAATCAGTTCTAGAATTTATACACTCAGCCAATCGCGAATTTTATGGTTCTTTATTGAGTTGCAAAAAAGAGGAGTAATTTTCTAGGACAGGATACAGATGGTGATTAAGTAATGTTGTGTGTGTGTGTGTGTGTGTGTGTGTGTGTGTGTGTGTGTGTGTGTGTGTGTGTGTATGGTGTGCGTACGTATCCTTTTTTAATTGAGGTCTGGTTTTGATTATTTTGGAATTACTAATAAAGAACCGCTGTTAATTTCATAAAATTCCTAAGGTATCATTTCTTTATAAGTAACTCGATGAGTTTCTTGCAATATTATTGTGTAATTTTCATTTAATTGTGTATTACTGATTTAAATTTCATTTTCATACATGAATTGATTATTTGTTAATTTACTTATAAACCTCTGAAGATACTGATGCAATCAATAAAACCTGCATCAAGTCAATTAAAACAATAAAAAATAAGATCAATTACTTGCAGAAATAATTATAATTTGATAATATATAATGTTATAGAGTTCCTTATGTATATGTAATATTCATACTTGTTTTGGTTACGTGCTCCTTACTGTGGAATTTTAAAATCACAATTTTTTAATTTGTTAGTCTTAAGCGTTGTGTTTTACGGCGTTAAGATTTAATGTAAGAACCAGCAGTGTCACATTTGTTTTAAAAACTAAAATATATTATTCAAAACTAAACTTACAAGGGGCATGTTCTTACTAATATATTTAAATGTTTATCAAAATATTAAACATGATGACGACCATTACACCATAATATGAATCAGGAAAACTTGACCAAATTTCAAAATCCATTTTCTCAGAACACTGATTTATGACATTGGTGAGTCTTGCATCAAAGTGTGTAGAATTTATGAAAAATTATGTGTATTTGTATCGAATCATCTAAAATGATGAACTGACATTTAAATATAATGTGTGTGTGTGTGTGTGTGTGTGTGTGTGTGTGTTTGCCACGGATAAACAAACGGCTACGAAACCAGCGTTTATCGAAAAAAAGAAATGTTATTCAGAATTTACTTTGAAGCACATATTTATAATACTGTTACGACGGTCTCACTGGTACAGTTTAAAACAAAATAAATACACCAATTAAGTCACTAATCACCAGCTTTAATTTATCACAAATACAGTTTATAATCAACTTGTACAATAATCCGAGCGAAATTTGTCCACACGCCATAATAATGTCAACTAATAAAGTCCCGCACAATTATAACACAATAACACTTCGCCACAATACTTCGAACCTCACTTGAAGAAATCGCAACTTAAATGCACTGAGTAATCGCCGACGTAAACTGAACTGTCCGTCTCTGGATGCTTATATTTATACCCCGCTGAGATGCCAGAATAATCGGTCACTTACTGGATGACGTGTTGAGCAAACTGCGTATTACAGGCGCTGGAGAATCCACTAGAAACCGTGCAAACTGTCTGGACTTAAACACAGTGCGCCGAACGGTACTATCTGGAACAGCCTCTATTGTTGGCGCATGGTAAGTGTCACGTAATTGTCTTTCATCTCAAAGTAGCAGCAATATGTATGTATACAAACATTACAACTGGGCTATGTTGAGATAGCCGAGAAACACGCAGAACGACACATTCCATTGTTCGAGAATGTTCCGTTGCGTAACAGTACAAAATGTAATACTGTACTAAGATATACCAAAATAAATAAAAGATCAAATAAATGTCAGAAGAATAGTTATGTAGTCTGAAACGGCTAGTCGCATAAGTTTCAAACTATATGTCTAGCGGGAGTAGCATGTGTGTGTTACGTGAACGTCGCAGGAGAATACATTCTACGCTGTAAACACTATTATGTGTACTGATGTATGTAGGTCGCTATTGTCTCCTGTAACGATAGCGGACAGTTCAACTCCTACAGTTACTTATTGTCTGTCAGATCACATATAACTCTGTAAAAGTTTTTCATTTTCCTTTAGAGATTACCTTTAAACATCATTTATACCTATAGTTTTTAACGTATGTGTAAATTAAAAATATTCCAAAAATTAAAAAAAAAATAAATTATTTTGAAATATCTAACACGAGATAGATTACAAACCACACACTATTCCCGTGTAGACCTACTGGCTTTTACACGTCGTCTCGATCCGGTGTCTGACAAACTAATGTTAGAACTATAGTGATCCCGAGAATTAAAACCGAGACTTCTGAATTGACAACAAAACTGCGCATCCGGCTTGTCGGTCTATCAAACTCTGGTTCTTAAAAAGTTATATTAATATCATATAATAATAATTGTCTTTCATCTTAATAACTGTATATGTTGTGCTATTAGAACTTCCTGTAAGGACGTGGTCTGAGGTTGTTTGGTGAAAATGTTTCGGCCATGACTTCGACGGCCATCTTCAGTGTAGAAGGCTGCAAAACACTGATCAGGGTTTCGTGGTCAGTGACCACTGAACTGTGGTTAAGGGTAATGTCCATGTCCAGATTCAGAAACATGCATCAATTCCAATGAATCGGCGGGGTGAGTCCCTCTCATTGAGTGCTCTTTGGACGCGAGTTGTGGCGAACCAATAAGAATCTGCCTTTCTTCTGATCGGCTGGTGGTGTCAACAACACCTTCGTGTGGACTCCAAAAGCTTATAAATATGGGTGTCCTACTTAAAACAAAACAAAAAAAAATTAAAATTAAAAAAAATATTTAAATATTTTTCAATTAAATAGGTTCCCAACATAAATAGAAGCAACAAGACTCGCTACCATGCACTACAATCGAGCAGTCATCGGAGGCATCCGGACGCTGCAACCACTGGGGGGCACGCTTGAATCTGTGTCCCCTCCATCTGGCATCTGGCACAGCCACTAGCCTTAACCACAGTTCAGTGGTTACTGCCTACGAAACCCTGGTCAGTGTTTTGCAGCCTTCTGCATTGAAGCCGGCCGTGAAAGCCTCAGACACAGAATTTGTATATGTTGTGCTTTCTTCAATCATGTCCTCAACACCGGAACCACCAAATATAATTACGCGTAAGTCAGGAAAACCTTTACGTATGTAGTAAAGATTTTTACGTGACAAGAGAGAAATCTGACACAACGTTTTGGATAAAAGTCCTTTTTTAAACGTGAAGAGACTGATGGATCTTTTACTTAAAGCTATATAGCCTACAACACAAAGTTTTATATCCACGTATGGTACTTGAATGAGAAAGAAAACATTAATTATACTTTTGTACACTTATGAGAGGAGGAAGAAAGACATCATAAGAGCAAAACCACAGGATAGTATAGGCCTATGCAGAAATCAATAATCGATAACTATTTTGTGCTCTAAAGAAGAATAAACACCCGCAACACTAAACTCTGCAAACATTAACTTGGCTAACATTAGTAACACGTCATATCTCGATTTTACAATACCAACTGAACGGGACTATTTTGTGCGCACAAACAACACTGACGAGTAGCAATGAAGAAATTTTACCGTAAGAATAGCGAACTAACGTTAATACTAGGCCTATAGTGATCCCGAGAATTAAAACCGAGACTTCTGAAATGATAACAAAACTGTGCATCCGGCTTGTCGGTCTACCAAACTCTGGCCCTTGAAAAGTTATTTTAATAGCAAAATAATAATAATTGTCTTTCGTCTTAAACTAAAAAAAAAACTATATATGTTGTGCTCTCTTCAATTATGCCGTCAACACCGGAACCACTAATATAATTTCACGTTAGTCAGGAAAACCTTTACGTATGTAGTGAATACTTCTAAGTGATGAGAGAGAAATCTTACATAACGTTTTGGATAAAAGTCCTTTATTAAAACGTGAGATGACTGATGGATCTTTTACTTAAAGCTATATAGCCTACAACACAAAGTTTTATGTCCACGTATGGTAATAGAATAAGACAGAAAACATTAATTATACTTTTGTACACTTATAAGTGGAGGAAGAAAGGCAACACAAGAGAGAAACCTCATAATAGTATAGGCGTATGGAGAAATCAATAATCGATAACTATTATTAATACGAAATAAATTTGAGGTAGTAAAGCTGTAAGCAAAATGGAATGTTACATAGCCTATTGCAAATTTATACTGCAAATTTGTAAAAAGTGATAATATGTTTAATCTGCCGTTTGGGAAATTCTTCAACTTGTACAGATAGTTACGAATAATATTATAATATGATTTAAACTGGAATGGGATTGGAGTTTAAATTGCCAGTCTGTGTCGTGTCTCGCGTCCATAGCAAACGTACAATTTGATCGTTGTTACACTCCTTCGCTTTTCTTGTATTTTCACTAATAATATATACCTAATTTTTATAAAATGTAAATAGTTTTAAATTTATATAAATTTATTTGTAATGTATATAGTTTTAAAGATAACAGTTCAAGGAATACTACATATTGTAACGTATCAAAATACCGGTTACATAGAAGTGATATAATACGTCAAATAGAAGTGTACCACAAACATGTTTCATCAATCATGAGAAGAAAGAACAGAAGTATAAAAATCAAATGTGTATCTATAAATGAATAATGTTAAAGCAACCCAACGAAGAAGAAAGAAGAACCATAATAAATATATCATCGAGTAGAAAGAAGGAAGAGAGAAGACAATGGATCATTATAATACGTTAGCAATATAGGCCCAATAGATCATAATAGTGAGGGGATATGCCAAATATTATTATCATCACAGTGAACAGACAAACCAATAGATCATAATAGTGAGGGGATATGCCAAATATTATTATCATCATAGTGAACAGACAAACCAATAGATCATAATAGTGAGGGGATATGCCAAATATAAGCATCATAGTGAATACATATATTAAATGTTATCATCGTAGTGAGAGGATAAACTAATTTATCACGATAATGAGACATATAAAATAATGATTATCATAATAATGAGTGAAAATGTTAAAAACTATAACTATATTGAATGAACATAATACATAGCCAAATAAATGCGAATAGTGACAAACAACGACGGATATAATATAAATAATTGTGTTATCAATATAACATGAGTTATCACAAATAGTGAGAAACCAAAAAATGCCTTATAAGTGACAAGAAATTAAAATGAAGAATAAACAACTGAATAACCAGAAGAAGAAGGAGAAGAAGAAGAAATGTACCATGAAAAATGAAGACTATGTATAAATAGAACAAGTAACCAGCATTCCCAAAGTATGAAAGGCACCACAACTAGTAAAGTAACCAAAATAAGAATAATGATTACCAGATTAATGGTAATAAAACTATCTATCAAGGAAGGACATAGTGAAGCCAATATTATAAAAACCAAGTGTTGAAGACTTAGTAAGTGATCACAAACAATAATAGTGAATACTTATATAAGTGCAACGATAAATAGTGTAATGACACTACCCCAAATAAGCAACACAAAAAATATGAGTGAAGTGTTTATGACAAAGGGAAGTGGATAAATGTTAACAAGTGAAATCAACGATTATCAAGTGAAGTACACAAACAGTTAGTGTACAAATTGTAATCCAAGATTGTAAAACACAAACATACTTAGTAAGACCACCAATTTAATGGAACTGAAAAGAGAAATAATTGCTCAAAAAGACCAATGATACAAACTATATAATCCTTGATATGAAATGTGCCTGAATGTCAGAGTAACACAGGACAAAATGTAAATAAATGTTATAACTAATATGTAGTAAACAAACCAATTTGTTGAAAAGAAACAAACCAATGTATACAAGCCAAGATGCAAACCCACCAAAATGTGTAACATAGTTAAGTAAAAAATCAAGTATTATTGTATAAACATATAGTGTAAAATGTGTACAAGATGTGTAAAACATAGTAATAAACAATAGTAATAACATGCCATAATGACATAACAATATTTAAGCTGAATGTTGAACAAAATAAGAAGCATATTGTTGTCAAATCAGTAACACATAACCTCATTTGAACAGGACCTACAACATAAAATCATACACAATAATTAAATAAAGTAATTACAAGTAATTGTTTGAACCAGAGACCAAATAAGAACAAATGTACAAGACAATGAATACCTTATGAACTGAAGAACACAACTATATAAGTCAGATTATTAATAATAACAATAAACAAATTAGACAAAATCCCAAGTGACTAAAGAGTTACTCAAAAAACCATAATAAAACTTGTAAAGAGAGAGTAAAGAAGTTTACCAGTAGTGAGAAGAATGTTCATTTCAACTATGGGAATGCCTAACTATCATTGTATAAGTGATTTAATAACAATAATATGAAAAACCAATTAACTGTACTCATAGGACTAGGTGTAAATAACAATCCTACTGTAAATTAAAGAAAGTCCAACTAACAAAAAGTTAGTAAGTACATTAAACAGACCATGTACAATGTCTGTGTACACTTTAATTGCTAATAATACAGATAATATATGATAATAATAACTAAATAAAAGTGACCAAATAACGAAATTATTGCATAGTGCATTTTAGACAATGCTATATATTTGAATAAGACAACATTTGCTGGAGTAAAGTGTCAGCAAATGTATGTAAAAATGTTAAGTAACATTTAAGTACCCAAGGTATATCATAACATGAGAAATAAAGGTAATACAAGCAAATACAAATGCTGGGGCATATATGGCTTGCACGCCATGAATGCATTTTGCTTAAACCACAAATATGTTAATATTCTGTGTTAAATAATGAGAGACATGAACTCTAAACGTTTAATTACAAGTATTATATTAATATAACACCAAAATATAGTGGTAAAAACTTATTTTTTATTAAGAGCCACTATATGTGTATTGTGTAAAGTGAAGTGAGTTGTTAATGGACGGATTTATTACTTGTTTGGACTTAAATTAAAGAGCCAAGTGTCCGCAAAACAATGCGACTATTCAATTGACGATCAGATGATTAATAAAAAACTTATGCATATTATAAGATTTTCTGTCATCCCCGAATCGGAATGAACGCGTCATAGATTAGCCTCTAACCCAAAGACTGACGCTAAAAATTAAAATTTTTAATATAACCAAGGCGTTTGGGGTAGAGAGTACAGACTTCTACACCAATGGGATGATCGGATTTTACTAGACGCGAGGAGAAGCTTCGACGAGAAGAATTAATTGTCTTCCAGCCACCGATGCGAGCGGAGCCCGCGACAGTCTTGAAGAAAATATTTTGAATTTGTGCACGTTACATAGTAAACAATTGTAACTAACCTGAACTGAAGAATAACCCTTTTTTACGTGTGACAGTGCTACGAATAATAAAGTGAATTATTAAAACATTGCCAGTGTATAATAAAGGTAATGAAAAGTGAAATATACAGGGAGTACTATCAATTAACGAATTTTAAAATAAAATGAAATATAATTTTCGTCAGTTGACGAATATTATATCGGACTACGTTAGTCAAGCACACACTATGCATGATTAACCTAGCGAGCGATTGTATATTATCAGGCACAATGAATAAAAGTTCTCGTTTAATTAATAATGTTATTTAACTAAAATATTTTAATATTCGTTCAAGAAAAATAATAATTGGAGTCGAAGTAATAATAAATACAATAAGCAACACTTGTAAAATATAGATGCTTACTTGACTACAATCACAGTTGAATCGAATAAATAATAATTTTACTTACGAGAACTATCACTGCCGTTAATTATCAATCTTATTATGATAAAAAATGTTTTGAATGTAGTATTAAGATTTCAATAATATTAAATAACTTATTTTGTTAACTTACTCTCAGCTATAGGTAAATTTAACCTATAACCAACAAATATTTCCATGTCAACAGAGAGTCATTTCATTCATTAATAATACTTTTTTGAATAGACTCAATAATACGAATTTTTCTATTTTTTATCAAATCCAGTTCATAATAATAATTAAACCAGTAATATTGTTTTAATGTGTAACGTTTATGAACATGTGTTACACAGGTTTGAATGACTAACTGCAGCACACCTGCTGTACGATAATACGATAATTTTAATATCGTATTGAGGTTAACTATTTTTAATTTTTTGTCTTTTGATCATTCTATATGAATAAATATTATTCTTAATAAACATCTTTGTATCTTGCATCATGTCAATTAAAAGGCTTCATGAAATTTGGTAACAATAATAACCAAAATTAACATAACCAGAATTACCATAATATTGTATATTGTACCAGTGTTACCAGCCCTGAGCAGAAGAATTTTCAGAAAAATAATTAACTTTTGTTGTTTTAAAAATTTATTTATTGTTTTTAAAAAAAGGATGTCATTCAATTTAATTAATGTTAATAAACGCCTAGATACCTTACCAGTGAACAAAGAGTATTTATTTCTTTTAAATAGGCACAAATAACTTGCATTTAAGAAGCAATTGTTTCTCAAGGTGGCAGCAATATTCCAGCGGCCAGTATTTGAATATTTAATCCAAGATTAAATATCATTATCATTTTATTTACTGTGTATATGTTAATGTCAAGGTGAAGTATTTTGTGTGTTATTCATGACTTTCCAGTGAGATAGAGCCTATTAAGAAGATTGAAGACGTTCACGGATGGTAAGTGGGGGAAACACATCAAGAGAACAGTTATTACAGTCCTTTTAAAAATGAACATTATTTTAATCATTTTAACTAAAAATAAACAACAATACCAATCATCGATATTAATATTACAACGTGAGGATTGAAGAGTAACACTATTAAATTAAATTAAAATAAAAACACTACACTCACTCGAAGTATTTTAGTTACAACGTGACGAACCCAACGTGGGGTTTGAAGAAGTCGAACATACTTCCACTTCCATTTCAACACTCAATCTATATCTTTATTACATTACAATATAAATATGAAGCTCTGATATTTAATTTAATTACAACAGGAAAATGCTTTTAATTTTGCAAAAACCACACATACAAAAAATAGTAGCCGAGAAAATTGTTATTTATTATCCAGTTAAAAACTTCCAGCGGGAAAGTTGTAGTAAAAAAGTCCACATTTTATTTTGATTTGGGAGTTTTTATTTTAATTTTAAAACTACATATTTACAATTGGCAATTGGCATTTTCTGACCATTAACTCCCTGCGGACCGCACCCTACATCCAGTCGTTATGACAACACACCATAAGAATCAATGCTACTATGGTATCAAACTAATTATAAATCTAACGCTATATGATTTTAATTATTTCACTGTTGTTAATGTTCATTTAATTAATGAATTGCTCTTTAAACAAAAAAATTAATAATCTTCCTTTACATTTACAGATATCGTATTTATTTAGTAAATTTAGTATTTTTTGTCTACATGGTTTTAATATAAATGACACGCTTCCAATAAGTAGTTTTTGAAAAGGCAGTTTGAATTTAACTACTAAACACCAATAACTAAATCAAGCAGTAAATACACACATGAAAATCACAGATGAATTTCACGTGTTCCAGGCGATGGTGAAGACAATTATTGGCAACGCGCGCCAATTTCCACGACGCTGATTGGACGAATCCATGTCGACCCTCCCGCGCTTACGTCACACGAAATCCCATTCCAGTTTAAAACAAACTATACTTTCAGAAGTCTAGATATTCTTATTACTCACTAGGTAATGTCACTAATTTCTTACGTAGGTGTCTATGTAGTATATAAAGCTCTACAACCACATTTACGTCTCCCCGTGAACAGACCTATAACAGTAGCACAGACATTACTGAGACTGTATTAATTTCCGAAATCGATCACAATCTTTTCTTATATACGGGATACGCCTCCATCTGCCTGAGTGTGTTTGTGAATTTACTGCTAGTGTAGTGTCAGTGTTTCCATTTGTCTGATGTCTTAAAAACATGATTTGTTTTATACATTTGTGTAGGGCCTATTATTAATTTTTACATATAATATTTTTCACAAATTTCGCTGATTTTTCTGTCGAAATATATTATTTAATTGTACATTAATTTAAAATAAATTCGTTGACCGACTTTCTTATATTATATTTTGTGCATGTAGCCTTTGCATGAATGTTTTAATAAATAGGCCTATTTAAATGTTTCATTTCGTCAGGGCACTTCACATTAAACGTTACTTTCAGATTGTACATCTCTGTGATCTCATAGTTATAGAAACAACATTACCGGATTCATCAACATAAATTTTCACTTAGGATTTCAGGTCTGTTTATTAATAATTAGCCTCGTCTCAAACTGTCTCCTTCCTATTCTTTATAGGACAAACTATTTCCAGATTTTAACTGTTCAAAAGAAAATTGTATATCTTCTAAACGAATTAATATAGAGACTTGAAAATTTAATTAAAATTAAATTTAATCGATTGTCATTATTTCATTCGCTTACACTAGGTACCTTCCTGTGATAACAAAAACGTTTCTCAGAGGCCAACTTTTCCATTCGTAATTCGAAAAAATCGTAAGCAGACGTTGCAAATAATTTGTTTGTTATTAAAACATGTAAAAATGCAGAAAACATTAACTATTTCCTTGGTTTACGGATACATTAAGCTACAAATTGAATTGAAAATGAGCCGTTTACGTCAACTAGCAACGAAAATACGACGAGTTAAGTTGTTCACTTCATTAAATTGTTGAATGTAACTGTTTATTGGTTTTGTATTTTTCACAGTACAGAAGTTTAAAAATTATAATTCTCTAACTGTAGTTTTTGGACGAGTAAGTTTTCAGGTCATAAGAAAATTTATGTCGCAGTACATAAGAGCGAAAAACCCATATACCCAATGTATTTCTCTACAGGTAATATCACTAATTCCTTGCGTAGGTGTCTATGTAGTATGTAGATATACGTAAAGCTCTACGACCACGTTTGCGTCTGCCCGTAGCAGGCCCGAATTTAGGTGCCCTGCCGCCCCTAGGCACTATTGTTACTGTATTGTTAACTATTGCCGCCTCTTCCCCCCCCCCCCAACAAGTTACTTCTATATATTCAATTCTCCGTGACTGCTGAAAAAAGTTGCTGAAAACAGTCATTTCAACTATCTATATTGCAAATATCTCATTTCATCTTAAATATAAAAGGGAAATGTGATGGAATTGTGAAATATAATACTAAATTAAATGTATCAAGTTCTTCCCTTCATTTAAACAACATTCTCTGTTATGCTTTGAATATATGATCATGTGCAGTTATTTCAAAACCATTTTCTTCAATTTCGCCATAATGTAAGTGCCCAATACAAATTCTGTAATTAAAAAACCGAAAACATGAAATTTTAACAAATCGTTTTTCACCTCGTGCCGCCCCCCTGAGCCTGCCGCCCCTAGGTACGTGCTAGTGTGCCTAGTGGGAAATCAGAGCCTGGTAGCCCTGTATATTCCCCATTTTTTCACGTGACTTCTGAATGAAGAGTAAGACTAAATTATTCTCTAATAGAGCGCTGATTTCTGACAGACGGCTATGCTTGACATAGTTCCAGCGTTCTCCACTAGGTTCCGTCACTTATGGAATGTTTCTTTCTTCACTTTACGGTTATCCATTTCTTCCTTTTCATCGTGGCTACGTAAAGTTAATTAAAATTCCCTACAGAATTTAAGTGGTAATGCAAGACAAAATATATCTGTCCTTGTCTACAAACAGATATTTGTTATGTTTACGAACAGAAATTCTGTAACCGTCACCGAGATATAACCTAATATTTACATTTCCTAGCACAGCCAAATCTATGCCATTCTTCAAATGGCACTTCGGTAGCGAATGTTTCTTACTTTCCCCGATAACTGTTTCAAATCTTTAAGGCCCAACTCAGTTCACGTATCTTCACCACGAAACAGGAGACAATGGAAGCAAAATAAAGCATTGATTGTAGAGCATCCGCACATCTATTCCTATTTTTCGTACACTAAGCAGTCAGGGTTTTATTATACGTCCTGTTTTTATCCTTAAACAATTCGCTGATAGACAACTGTGGTCTTCGTGAGCTCAATTCCTTCGCTGTCAACCTTTCATCATAACACAAAGTATTGCTCTAAAAATGCTTCATTCATTTTACCACAAAGATATGTCTACAGCCGTACACACAAAATCCCGAACTCTTAAATCGTTTTCAACGGCGTTGTTCACTCGCGCGTGTAACACTGATTGCAGATAACCGTGTGTAACACTACAAGTCTGTTACTAAATTCATTCAAACACGGTCACCGTGTACCAATACCCCTTCTAGGTATACAATTTTTCTTTAGTTTTTACTGTCAACAAAAATTATAAGTTAAAACTATATAAAACCGCAAATTATAACGATAATACTGTTAGAAACATTATAATATCATCACTTCATAAAAATATGTACGACGAAAGTAATGGTATATGTCGAAAATTGACACAAAAAGGACAATATGGTTGTAAAAATTATATGGTCTAGAAAACAGCTCCAGATTTACATTTTTTAGTTACAGTAACGAACGTGGCGCTTTTACAGGATTCACAGATTAAGGCTGAGGGTTTAACTGAACCCGAACCCGAACTCGATCGCTATGGAAAACAAACATTGCTCTCCGCCACACGGTGCTAAGAAGGTACTAGGGGGTATGAAATCCCTTAAGTGTAAGGGAGCAATGAAATCAAGGGCATGTCTTTCCCTATGCCCGTCGCTATGTTGCCACGTTTTATTTGCCGTTGCCAAATTTATCCAGATATCTGTTGGTACAGATTACAGATCACTTGAAATATAACTTTGCTTCAAAAATATTTATTTTGTAATTTTCTGGTGGGCACGTGATCGGGTGCCGTTTCTGTATGATCCTTCACCCCCATACTAACCCCCCATACCCCATACCCCATGTTTCATATACTAATGTGAAACATCGCTTTCCCTTCTGACAGCCTAACAAAACCCCTAGCACCCTGGCCTCTTTCCTATTTTAACCTCTACTTTGGCCAAAGCTGCCGTGAATTAGTCTAGAGCACCGACAGTCCAGATAACTTGGATAGATAATACCTTTGTTATAAGTTGATTGGACTTTAGTCCTCACAAATTTCCTTGGTTGCATGAGCTTATGGTAGCTCGTAAGGGGCCGTTAGCCTCTCGGAGCCACGTTTTACGAAAGACAATTCTTTTGGTGCAGAACAGTACGAATGTTGATGGAAATGTTGACACACCATTCTTGGTTAACCGTGACTTATAAGAAGTAATCCTGGATCGCTTTATATTTTGAGTTACAATAGGCAATATCAAATCTTGATTTACACGTCTGTGATAATAGACCTACAGCTCTCCAACCCGTAATGTCGAATAAGATGGTCAAGTACAAACTCTCCTATTTATCGCAATTAATGTTACTGTGAAGTAAGTAAATCTGACTGTCGAAAAAGGCTTTGCCCACCCCACAAAGGCACCGTTATTTAATTAATTTTCTGTGAATACAATTATAAGATATGGGAAAAGTCTTTTCATTTCAAGTTACTAACAATTATTAAATGTTATAAACAATCGTACGAAATATTTGAAAGAAATATAGCCTTTTTATTAACGCGCGCGCGCACGCACACACAATTAAGATTTTTACACTTTATTTTAAACTTTTAAGGAATAGTTTAAAACGTCGCTGACAAACGACGCCACCGGCGCAACCAGTTATAATTAACCATATGTACAATGTTAAAATGTATTATACTCTGAATTATAAAACTGTTAATTACATTACAGGAGGTATCATTATTGCTGAATCGCTGGAAAAAGTCAAGAAGACTGGAGGGCTCAATTAAAGCAAATACGGATAACAGACATATAAAAATTTAACGAAATGACTAATAAACTAGGGTCCGAAAGGGGTTGTGACGCGAACATATGCTTTCATTGAAGCGAAATGCACTAGCCTGTCCACCCCAACTCCACTCTCACCTACACGTTGGTGGGCCCTGTTACGGTGAGCAATCCACTCCAAGGTTGTGGTAGCTAATCTCTTCGGCGGAGTGGATCGGTAAGCAAACGACGAGAGATGGGGTTCTGTCAGGGCAGCCTGGGGGTATCCTGGGTCCTGGCCTGGCAGGATGGTGCACATGGCAGCAGGGTGTGCATCTAGTGTGGAGGCGGAGGAGCCTACAGTAGGCCAACGGCTGCACACATGGGCTAAGTTAGTCTACTCCAATCGGGCAGAGAGAGCTCGTCAGCTGAGGTTAAAGCAACTCTCTAGGGTAAGAGCAGCCTGAAATCAAAGTTCCTGGTCCTCCAGGTGGGGCGTTTTACAGCAGGCCAGTAACATGCTCAAGTAAAAATATATGTACTTACAGAACTCATACGAGCCGCGGAAATCGGATGGGAAATACGGCAAAACGGAAGAGAGATGTCGGTAGACCAAGGAGGAGGTGGGTTCCGGAACAGGTCTTAGGCCTAGTCCTTGGAGTGGTGATGACCAATAAACTGGAAACAAATTAAGGGTACTAGGACTTCGTTGGAACAACGAATTATGTTTATTACCCCAGAGACAAGTCTTAAGCCTTACTTTTTGTTGTAATGAAAAAAAAATTATTCTTAAAACTAACTCAATTACTTCTGATTTCCATGCAAACTTTTAATTAAAATTATAGTAGTGTTAGACTACAGCAATGTAGTAGGTAGAGGTATACGATCGCACTGTGGTAATGTTTGTGCTACCGAGTTTTCATTACTATCATCATATGGCAAAACTTTTGTGCAGTAAGCATGAATTGTGACACTCTCTCGGTACTGTATATAGAAATTTTCTGTCCTAGGTAGTGCAGTATTTCCAACTTTCAACATCAGCTCATCTTGTTGTTTACTTACGCCCGCTCCTTACTTGAATTCTGTCCTTACAACCGAGTTAAAACCAATTTATTCTTATACCGTAAATAAAAACGTGCTTATTTTTGTTGCGCGCATTACAAGATTATAATCCATCTAAATTAGTATGCGTATAAATTAGTAAAAAAAAATACCGTTCGTTAGAAAAAATTTACAAGTAATATGACTTGCGTACAACCTCTTATAAATTACTTGATATTGCGGTTTGAGAAAAAATACAATTAGTTATGAGTAATAAACATAACCGTGATACTAATTTTGAGATTTACTGTATAAAATGTTTTCATCGGTTGAGGTGAAGCTGTATAGAATACTGTATAGAATTTTCCCACTATTTTTTGTTGAATATTGTTACGACATTACAGAACATGCTACGTGTTTCTCGGATGTTCCAATGGAATCCGGCTGTAATGTTGTGTGCATACGTGATCTCAACATGCGTTAGCGAGACTTTTCTAGACTTCGCCGGTCGCGCGCACTGTGTCAAACCCGCAATCAATTACGCTCTAGTGTAGCGCTGATGCGTAGTATGGATGAGTCTGGAATTTTAGCGGGTTATAAATATAAGCATCCAGCGGCGCTTAGTTCAGTTATTGTCGGGGCGATTTACACAGTGCGGTTCGAAGTATTGTGGTGAAGTGTTATGTGTTTTATAATTGCGCGGGACAATTGTAATACAACTGTGTTCTATACCAGTTGACATTATTATTACGTGTGAACAATTTTTATTTTGATTTGTTGTAAAGAGACTATCTTGGTGATTACAAACTGTTTAATTGTGATAATTAAAGCTGGTGATTAGTGATTTAATTGGTGCTTTGTATTTTGTTTTCCACTGTACCATACGACGATCAAGGAGAACGTCGTAACATATATTACTTTCTACCACTCACTCTATTCGGCCTTTATAAGTTTTTAAGTACTGTTTTGATTAAAACTATCCATAATTGGATTAAAACGACACAAAAATAAATCAATTTAATCATATTCAATATTACCTATCATTCTCAATTAAAATACTGAAGCCTAAGTGTAGAGTTTTTCAAAACTAAGTTAAAATGTATAAAAGGATTAAATCGAAACGAATTTATTAATTATGAATGTTTAGTGAGAATTAGGCTATTTTAATTTGAATGTCACTCAGAATTAGAATTGTCAGCTTACGCATGGTACAAAAAACAGATTTATGACAATCTATGGTTTGACATCAATTTACTGTTTACTGTGTTTTTCTGCAAATTGAAACTAGGTGTTGGGAAAAATTAAGATAGTAGCACATATGTTAGTAAAGCGAATTAACCAGAGTTATGAAGATTATGTTATGCGAAGGTACGGAATACAACGTTTAGAAGAAGCCCTGGGGTGTGCGCATACAACGTAAAAACAGGCTGCACCAATTATTTGTGTACGTCAGACTTGAAATTAAAGCCTATATGTCAAGGAAGATGTAATTTGGTTTTATTCTAGAAAACGATACCAATGTAGTGAGATTTAGCAGTCAAACAAACAGAACGTAAAACTTTAATTATTTGGAAATAGGATTAATTTAGCAACTTCGGTCGAAAAGGGTTTGATGTTTCAAACTTTCTACAAAATTATGTTATCAAATTTTCTGTTTGCAACATTACGGGAATGAAGTTCAAGACAATATACAATATAACAAACTTTACAACTCGATTAGTTTACAACCTTAGCTTACAACATTATACAGTCAATCCACTTTCGTTCATTTTCCTTTCAGCAGAACCATTCAGAAATATAGACACAACAGAAAACTGGAGTAGACACCGCTCGAGGAATTTTCTCGTAGCACATCTTTTTTGTACACGACTCATCTGTATTACACAATAATTACATAATAATCTTTCACAGTCATCTGTCAAATTACCAAATAGATATTAAAATTAAATTGCACGAATTAAAGTTGTTTAAGAATGAAAGAAAAAGTTTTTTACAAATTATAGTTCCCGCACTGCTACTTTGTAAAACAAGTTGTCTAGTCTGTACAAACTTATTACTAGCAATTTCTTCCTTGAATATTTTATTATACGGCATAATATAATAATGACGTAGCTAATGTGTGAAATTGTTTAAATGGTTTTCTAATATATTATTAATATACTATTTCGTTGAAAACAGTACGATTAGTGTTGTCCTGTAGGCTACCGGAGAAAAAGGCGACCTACATTTCAGTACAGATAACGCAGTTCTCACTTAGGCCTACACAAAGCGCATCGTCATTCAATATTCATGCAACTCACGCTTCTCCTGCTGGACAAAAGGTATGATTTTTTTAGAACTGACAATTGCCTTATAACCATCGAGCTCTGTATCCAATTAAATAGAATTTCTAGTTTAATGTCATTATTTTTTTTTACAACCAAGATTTAAGACACGCAAAAAAGAAATGTAGACTAAGTATAGAACATGTGAGTCCTATATGTGAGTCCATGAGAAATGAAATAAAATTCGTAAGATTGTAGAAAACTGAACATGGATCTGATGGAAGTGTATAAAGTGAATAAATAATTTTGGGGGGGGATTTAATTACGGCAGGCGCCGCCTGTCGCATCCTAGTTTCCACTGGCGCCGGTCTAAACAGTCCTGTTCTGTAAGTCCTCTTGCATTCATTCCATCTTCGACGTCCATTTTCCATGAATGTTTAAGTCTTCCTTTTTTTCTTCTAGAGCGTGGAGTCCATTTCCACGCCTTCCATGGCCATCTCTCATCCGACATTCTTTTAGGTGTCCGAACCAATTCAGTCTTCTTGCTTCTATTGTTTCTATAATGTCAATGTCGATTCCCATCGCTTGTCTTATCTCTACATTTATCACTCTATCTAGTCTTGTTAGTCTACAGCACCTCCGCCAGTAATACATCTCCATACCTCTTATTATGGATATATTAATTTCCCACACTTCTATTCCATATAGGCCTATACTTTCGACTATAGTTTTATATATTCTGATTTTATTGTTCTTTGTTATTCGTGGACTCCAAAGTAGACTGTTTAATTGTTTTGTTACTGTCTTAGCTTGTCCTACTTTTACTTTTATTTCTTAGTTGCTATCACCATCCGATGTCATTGTTACACCCAAATAATTGAAGTTTTAAATATTTTTTATCACTTTTGTCCCTAGTTCTAGGTTTCACTTAATTAACATTTCCCATATTCTTCTCCTAGTTTCCTAAGCATATAACTTATATCAATTTCGTCCCCTGCAATTATAGCCTGATCGTCTGCAAAGTGTATTGTAAACATCTTGTCATTACAAGATGTACTGGTACTTGTGATTAAAGTGTACTGGTACACCTTTATTACGGCATTTTTTCCTCAATGATGTTAGGGTTTAATTTAGATAGATCTTAAACAAAGTCAGAACCTTTATTAATATTTATCTTGCTGCATATCCTTTTTTCTATTTTAACTTAAGCTGTCATATCTTTATATAGTTGTTTAGTTGCTTTTATATATTTACTACGGTATTTATTCGAATAAATAATAACCTACAAAATTGAATGATTGACTCAACACGAATTCTGTCGATACGTACTGTATTGATACGGATTACTTATTCTGGAAAGTTGAATTTTCTCCCACAACGATAATATGTAGGCTACGTTTATTTACCATCAATGTATTTAACATTACCATATGATGCGAGTTAATGGTAGGCCTAGGAGTTCTGAGAATGATATAGGCCTAGTCGTATTACTAATTAAGTGAAAACATGCATCAATAACAACACACCGTATAAGCCTATTACAAAATTACTTTCATATGTAACCGAGCATACTATGTTTAAGAAATACAGTTTTTTATTCAGAAACGGGCTACAAAATGAATTGCTTATGAATAATGTTCGTAGATATTGTTACGAGATTACAGAACAATCTACGTGCTTCTCGAACGATCCAGTGGAATCCGGCTATAATGTTGTTTTCGTACGTGATTCTCAGCATGCGTTGGGAGATTGTTCCGGGCTCACCGGCCCGCGCCTGCTGTGTGTAAGGCCGCGCAACCAATTATGTTCTGGTGTTTTCTAGTAGCATTCTTGACGCGCAGTTAGCGAATATTCTGGAACCTCAGCTGGGTATAAATACAAGTGCTCAGGGACGTTCAGTTTTAGTTTGAGTTGCGAATTATTGGAGTGCGGTTTGTAGTACTGTGGCGAAGTGTTATGTGTTTTATAATTGTGCGGGACGATTGTAATACAATTGTGTTTCACATTAGTAGACATTTTTATTGCGTGTGTTCAATTTTTTAATTGATTTGTTGTAAGAGACTGTCTTGTTAATTACAAACCGTTTAATTGTGATAATTAAAGCTAGTGATTAGTAACTTAATTGGTGTCTTGTATTTTATTTTCCACTGTGCCATACGACGACCAAGTAGACCGTCGTAACAGTGGGGTCAGAAGTGGGATAGAACGGTTAACAGTGGAAACAGTGAACACTTAGTACAAGACGAGTGTAATTCGTAATTATTCGATAAACAATGGATGCCACTCAGATGATGGAAAATTTCCAGGCAATGCTGTTGCAGACAGGAAAGACAACGACAGGACGCAGAGGAACCAGAGAAAAGACGCCGACAGGAGGCGGAAGAAGCAGAAAGACGACAAAAAGAAGAACGAAGACATGAAAGGGAAGAAGCAGAAAAACGACAGGATGAGAAATGGAGACAGGAGGCGAAGAAGCAGAAAACGACAAGATGAAAAATGTCAGCAGGAGGCAGAGGAACGGAAACGTGAAACAGGAGACATCAAAGAGTTAATACGGGAACAGAAGCAGTCACAAGAACAAACCGCTGCAGAGTTGAGTCTCCTACGAGGTAAACTTGGAAAGGTAGACGTACGTGTACGCCTGGGTCTTCTCGAGTTTAGCCACCAAATGCTCGTTGCAGACATTGTCGATGAAGTGATTCTTGGCACGGACATTACGAATACCTACGGATTCGTTGTGGACTTAAGAGAGAATGTCCTGAGGGTTGGCCAAGAGAAGGTAAGGCTTTGCATGGCTAAAATGACAGGGTCTACCAGCCATTCGATTACGCAAGTGGCATTGGCCGAAGAAAAAGTCAACAGGTCTGGTCAAGAGGAACCCTTCTTATTCCAAGCGGAAGAGGAGGAAGAACTAGCAGAGGAAATAAAAATAAGTGTAACGATAAGAGAAGTGATTGGGAAGCTAACTATGGGTGTCGAGACAAGACTCTTGCTTGTTCCTGAGTTAATGGAAGAACCCGAGGAAAACGCGACTGAAGATGAAGTCACGCAAGAGGTTGTTGACGAGAACTAATCAGACAAGCTAATGGCGTATATTGTAGGTCTTCAGTACATGACGCAACGGAAGTGATTCCCACAAAACTAGTGGTTTAGCGGAAGACTCATATTCCTGGGAACTTGATGTTCGGGTCACACGAGAATGAATTCGAAGAACCGGACCAGCAAGTAGACCAGCTATGTAGATCGCCTAGCCGAGTATTACTTCAGAGATGGTTTTCCGGTTCGGGGCGAACAGGCTATTAAGGAGAGGGCAGTGTTACAACATTACAGAACAATCTACGTGTTTCTCGAACGATCCAGTCGAATCCGGCTATAATGTTGTTTGCGTAAGTGATTTTCAGCATGCGTTGCGAGATTGTTCCGCAACCAATTATGTTCTGGTGTTTTCTAGTAGCATTCTTGACGCGCAGTTAGCGAATATTCTGGAACTTCAGCGGGGTATAAATAGAAGTATTCAGAGACGTTCAGTTTTAGTTTTAGTTGCGAATTATTGGAGTGCGGTTTGTAGTATTGTGGCGAAGTGTTATATGTCTTATAATTGTGGGGGATTGTGTTAATACAATTGTGTTATAGATTAGTTGACATTTTTATTGAGTGTGAACAATTTTTTAATTGATTTGTTGTAAGAGTCTGTCTTGTTAATTACAAACCGTTTAATTGTGATAATTAAAGTTGGTGATTAGTGACTTAATTGGTGTCTTGTATTTTTTTTCCTCTGTACCATACGTCGACCAAGTAGACCGTTGTAACCATATTGTTAGCGGAAACTTCTCTCGGAAGCAGGCCCCCTAGATACAACTTAGTTGCCGAAAACAAAGAAGGTACTAATAAAAAAGAAAAGCAAATGTAGTTGGATGATCTATCATACACGACATCGTAACTATACAATAGTATATGACAGAATAATTCAAAGGAACAAACAATTAACCTATTTGTAAAGTCATTAAGCGAGTTAGGCCTAAACATAGCAGAATTAAACTTATTTGTAAATAAGTAAACACGGCAGTTTGTTAATGACTTACGCCAATAAGAACATACAAATACCATAATTATACCACAGGTTAGAGGTGTAAAAGTATTCATAAATATAATTCCACTAAGGAAAAAATAGTAACTTATTTACAGAAATATTTCCCACTACAAACAGATTTTAATAAAGCTATAGTTTTTTATTAAAGTAGAAAAAACTAAATTATGGAAACCACACAATTTTCAATTCTACGTGTTCTGAAAAAAGTATAAGAAACCGGGAGACGAAATGTCACACATTTTTAAAACGTGCCATTCGCTTTAAATGTGAGTACCGCTATCCAGCACAAAAACTAAATCAGTATCAAAGTGTTCTGTACGTCACGGACAACAAAACGTAGAAGGAAAACGTGGGTGACCGTAAGGCCTGTGTTAAGATATGTAGCAAGAGTAGAGGATGATAAGAGAAGGAGAAAGAGAAAAATATTCCTCCTCGTCCTATGGCGCTATAGCCCAAGTCGGACCCCGGCTTCCACCAATCTCCGCCTCCAATCTACTCTATCCATTGCAGACTTCCTCCAGTTTCTTATCCCCATGTCCCTCGCGTCCTCTGCAACGCCATCTTCCCACCTGTTCCTCGGTCTGCCTCTAGGTCTCGTTCCCTCCCATGTACTCAGCAGAGCTCTTTTGGGGTTCCTGCCATCCTCCAATCTCATAACATGTCCGGCCCAACGCAATCTTTGCATTCTTATAAATTTTGAGACTGGTATCTCTTTATATATTTGATACAGTTCATTGTTGTATCTCAGTCTCCATGAGCAATTTTCTTGTATTGGGCCTATAATGCGTCTGAGGATTTTCCTTTCAAAGGTGTCTACTGAAAAAAAAATATTCAGGTATCAGAAATAAAATTTTATAACAAGGAACGGACGTGGTCTGAGTTACTTCTAAAGAGTGAAGGTATAAGGATTGATATAAACACTGTACTGTATAAATACTGCTGCTACTACTACTACTACTACTACTACTACTACTACTACTACTACTACTACTACTACTACTACTACTACTACTGTATACTACTACTACTACTACTACTACTACTACTACTACTACTATTACTACTACTACTACTACTACTACTACTACTACTACTACTACTACTACTACTACTACTACTACTGTATAGGCTACTACTATCATTGATAGAATTGTTATTATTATCCGGGCTATTAGGCCATGGTCGACTGTTATTATAGACAAACGTTTCGACTCCACCATCGGAGGTCAACTTCAGTGTCGGGAAAACACCAAGGAGTCTGTCAATTCACCCCAGTACTGAGGTAGAGGCTATGACAAGTTCTACTACGGTGGTTAGTAGTCTCTACCAAAGTAATGGGGTGAATTGGCAGAAATCTTGCCAAACGTTTTTCCCAAGATGGCCTCCGACTGTGGGGCCGAACCGCCTGTCTATAATAACAGTCGACCACGGCCTAATAGCCCGGCTAATAGTAACAATAAATCTAACAATGTTGATGTCGTCGTACTGTACATACTTGCATGCTGTACGTTCCGTTTATGAGATAGCGCAGAACGCTTATCAAAGCCGATACAACGGTTGAGCAAAGAACGAGAAAACGTGTTAACACACAAAATGAATGAAAATAAAATTGTTACAGAAATTACAGTCTCTCTGTTCTTGTTTGTGTACTGATAATCTATGTGCCATTAGGAATGATGGTAAAGTCGTACGCTGGTCCCAGTCTGTTTGGTTCTCGTCAACAATCTTTGATAAATTCCGCTGAAGTGTTTCATTGAACCTTTCAGCCATTCCGCGTTTTTCGAATATCGAGTAGTCGATATAATTCTTTAAATACTCTCGACTCGAAATTCCTCCCTTGATCCGTATGGATAGCCATAGGGATTACATAAGGACAATAGAATTTGAAAAGCGATGCCTTTGCCAAAGTGGTAACCTCCTGACTTGTAATCGCATAAGCTTGCACCCACTTAGTAGAACGCCAACAACACTATGACCATGACGTAACGGTTTACGTCGTCTGCACGTGGGAAAAGTCCAGCAATATCTGTGACAATTCTCTCAAATGGAAGTCCAACATTATACTGTCCCATTTTCATGCTGCTTCTGGTTTGCGGATACTTGCTTGTAGCACATAGTATACAGGTCAACATCCTCAACATCGTGTCGAAGATGGAGCCAATAGAATCGTTTCTGTATTTTGTCAATTGTTTTATTGATACCAAGGTGACCGCCAGATCCTTCATCACGCATATCCTTCAAAACAGAGTGCACTTTAGGCCTACTTTTGGGAATCAGCTGCGTTAGCCACGTCTCGACAATCTGCATTTTCCCAAGCCCTTTACGGCAGTCCTTTCTCCAAGATTAGAGATTCCACATTGTGGTCAATAGCAGCACTTCGGAATTATGCTTTTCCAGTCAAGATCGATCCAATATCTTCCTCAGCCATCTGTTCTTGTCAGAAGTCTTGTGTTGTCAAGCTGTCTGCCAAGAAATATATAGTAATTGCTTAAACTTGTTCACTTGCTTCTGTTCTTTCCGTTCTGAAGCAATGTCGGCAATCTTCCGAGCAAGCTCTTCGAATAAGCCATCTTCAATACCACATAGACGTTCCCAATGTTATTGTAACTAGAAGTTATGTTCATTCAAACGTTCAAACCATTTTGCCAACTGCCTTTTACGGATTTTTGAACCACGACAGCCATGAAAGCGCAGCATGACTGGTACTTAGTGTAGACTCCCTCGCATACAAATATTTATTGATTTATTGAAGAAAGCTTGGACAATAGCCAGCAACTCTCTTCTTGTAACGCAATAATTTCTTTCTGCTTTAGAAAGCCATTTGCTGTAATACTCGCTCTTCATCCTTTTGCACTTGATACCTAGACTAATACTGCTTTTGTCTGTATCTACGACGTACTTTCCTTGGGAAGTCGGAAAAGCAAGAACGTAATGCAAAAGAGCATAAAGCAATCCTTAAAGTCCTGAAGACTTGATCACATTCTCTTGACTACTCTTGACACTCTCTTGACTGGAATACCTGTTTACTTTCCGCTAGTTTCAGTAGTTTAGCATTAGTAACAAAACCTTTTATAAAATCTCTGTAATAAGACCGCCCAGGAATCTCCGAACATCGTGTTTAGTTTTTAGAACGAGCCAGTTTTTCACTGTGTCTATTAGGATCCATACTGACACCAACAGTTGAAACCAAATAGTCGAAACATTGTATTTCCTTTTGAAATTCAGTGCACTTCTTCGAACTCAGCTTCAGTCAGGCACCGCGAATTCTGATGAGAGCTTTCTTAAGGTTTTTTCAAACGACCTTTCAAAGACTTACCAATACCTATGACATTAGTGAAGTAACCAAGGCAAGTTTTTTATGTTATGCCTAGAAAGGCCAAATCTTTGGCCACTCAGACGCTGACTTAGCAGCCTCAAACTGTGGAGCATGTACAATGGGCGTCCGTACTTGCAACGATACGTTTAGCATAAGTATATGTATCAACACCTGACTGAGGTATGATATCATACGAACGCACGTATGAGATATATAACATGTAAATAATAAAAATAATGTAAGAATTAAGCGTTAGATATAAGAGATAATATAAGAAATAAACGTAGTATTTAATTTTAAAATAAATAAATATCGTAAGTGAGCCTGTATAGGGAATTTAAAGCTTCGTTGGTTTTTAAATCGTACCGAAGGGGAGAAACCAACACGCGCCGACCGGCAAAGGTGACGTCATAGTGACAGGCAACCGCTTGTGTATCAGTCTGCGTGTGTGTGCTAGTGTACGTACGTGTGTAAATGAGAGACAGGTTCAATTATGCAAACGAGGGTGGGAAATTTTACACAGTTTTTTAAATACTGAACGAAAACCAGAAGTCACACGAATCAGCGACATATGTAAAAACATAGCTAGCGCCTGGCGCTATCATTGAAGACTAATTGGTCAATGATCGTGGGAACCGTTCAGCCACCGTGTGAAATTTTGCCATAACTGCCATAATTTACACACCTTAACATTCATAATTTGCATAAACAAAGTTTAATAATATACCTAACGATTGGTGAAATAATACTTATAATAAAGTGTGCGCTTCATAGAAAGACGCGTAGGTTGAAGTTAGCAATTAAATAGACGCGCAGACCTGTTCAATGTTGTCAAAACAGTTTCCAACAGGAATGGAACGACGGCAGCAGTATAAAACCCCAGCGAGCGACACACTCTTTCTCAGATGAACTCAGATAAACTACGTGAAATCCACGCATCTCGTAACCGCGAATTTTACAAAGTCAAGTCATGTTTTTTTTACAGTATTACATAACTTGAAGTGCGATAGAACCGGCACTACGTCGGTGCAAGTATTAATGGAACACGAGTTATTTTAAAAGACTATAAGATTCGATATTATAGAGATATTATCGAAATATTATAAGAATCTAGGAGAAGTTGTAACCACGATGAACTTCAAGAAGTATGCATAGAACTTCGAGACATCTACGAGGGACAAGATAAGAGAAGGAGAGTAACCAGAGCAGAATACGAGGACGCAGGGACAGCCACATGCAGCTACATTCAGCCGTACATCATCACGACCAGAGGTCCACGTCAGAACTCAGCATCCAGTAGACGGAGCGAGGAATTTCAAAGACGCAGAGACAGAGAAGGTGATACCGAAGAGGATCAACAAACTCGAGAGTCCAGATGGCGGTAACGACAAAGTTAAATGGTTGCAGAAAAATGAAGGTGAAGTCAGACATTTATTTAATATTATAAATGACCCTGAGGTCTTACGAAAGAAGCTCTAGATTCCATATACAAGTTTACAAAAACATTAGTATATTTTTATTTTTCAGAATGAGTAATAAATAAGTTCAAAGAATAATTGAACAGAGCATATAAGTTAAATTTATTAATCTCATAAATAAATGGTCAATATAGCACCATATTTTATTATAGTTTATATTTTATTAGAGATTTAAATTGATGATTTTTAATTAATTGAGACATTAATAAGATAATTAATAAAAGTAATAAAATGTTCTTATTAGTAATTTTAATAATTGTTTAATTAATTAATTGTTTTATTAAGTGGTATATAATAAACACCACACTTGCAAAGACAAGATAAAGAGTCAGTTTCAGACGTGTGAATCACGTATTATATTAAAATATGTGTTATGTATTATATGTCTATGTAAATATTTCAGGTCATATATGTTTATTTGTGTATAACATGTCTTAGAATATAAGAGATAAGTTTTTAAGCACGTTATAGTTACAGTATATTCATATCGAATATAAGGGTTCAAAGAGTAATTAACCCGCACAAAATAATAATTAATATGATAATTTGAATTTTTAAAGAATAAATCAAATGACTATAATTTTATTACCAGTCGTACTAATTTCACAACCAATACTAGATCCTCTGTACTCTTTACTTGTATTAAAATTATATAATGATATTCACGTGCTTATCCACACTCAATCAACGACCAAAGCCTGCGACCCAGCCGGGGAACATCAAGGTAAATACTGCCGAAGAAGAGTATACATTCGAGACATGGGTAAGTGCGCACAAATGAGTAAGAGCATATGTGTAAAAGTGTCTAAAAATAGCGTTGTCCGTACTATTCTGGTGTTTTACCATTCGTAACACTTGTTCTAGTTGACCATCTCTGACGCCATCAGTAAATCTGCACAGCAAACCACATTAAGAAATCCTGCAGTGCTTCAGGATCGGCCACTCTAATCAGTCTATCGATACTTTTTTTAACTTCTTGAAGACTCTTTCCGGAACGCTGCCGTCTTGCTCACAATTGAGAGCAGTACGTATCGTGCAGATGTTGATAAATATACCGTAATTCTAGAGGTTTTATCAATACGGCATAGGTGTTCTGACAATCAGGTGGCATTTTCTACAGTAGTTCTGTGGCGAGAACTAGTGGAATCATTTTCTCTTTCTCTGTCCAATGATTTGAGCATGCAGCGGCTTCAAATTGCCGCAGATACTTCGCCCAGTGAGTGCTTTCATCAAATGTTGGGGCCTTGGCATGAATTGGCTTCTGCAGACAAAGCCTCGTGCACTTTTATCGTATTTTCTATGTCTTTTCCTGTTTTTACTGTTGCTACTGTGGATTAAGCAATTTGTTTTGGATCATACTTTGGATCATAAATTGTTCCCCTTCAGTCTTAATTTGCTCTCTCATGTTGTAATTGAGTTTTCTACCGCAGATATTTGTCTCTTTTCTACCGCAATTTGCATTGTCTCTTCTACATTTGAGACAGACTTTTCTACTTTTCAGTATTGTTTGATATCGATTCTTCTACGTCAGATATTCGAGTAACTTGCTTACTTAGGTCACCTCGAACCTTGCAACAGACTCAGCTCTGCAGCGGTATGCTCTTGCGTCTGCTTTTGCTCCTGTGCCGCCCCTCTGATTACTGCTTACGTTTCTCATCCTGTCGTTTTTCTGCTTCTTCCACTTCCCGTCGGCGTTATTCATTCTTCCCTTCCTCTGACTCAACCAGAAGCGTTTCTGTCTTCCGTCGCAGGGCGAGAATAATTGCATGGTTACAGGCGCCAGGAAGCTGTCAGTGCGTAACTTGTACACGTCTTTAGCACGCACAAGTCATGCGTGTTGTCTGTCTCTCTAAACCGTAATAATATTTTAGTAAAAATAAATTTTATGTCACTTTGAAGGCAGATATGAAATGCAGCCCTTCAATATTTGGAACCTATTTACTTTCTAACCAGTAGACTGGGCACTACGCATATGGCATTATTCGTAGCAAACGATGCTATTCTAGATATTTAGATTTAAATTATTATTTAGATATAAAATTATATTTATCCATATCATATCTACTCAATATGATTATTGCGTTGTTTAGCAATAATTTGTGTAAGATATATGTTGTATATATTGACGATGTTTGAATGTACTGTTGTTTGCCGACGGTTTCCTTGCAATTCAAAATACAGAACCTGCTTTACAAAAATGTGTTTTTAAGCTTCATCAGATTTGCAAGAATACAATTTGAATATTTCCACTACTAAAACAAATGTAATGGTATTTCAAGGCAAGGAACCAGTAAGAACAAAAACGA
Organism: Magicicada septendecula; assembly: GCA_034769895.1. Lineage (NCBI taxonomy): Eukaryota > Metazoa > Arthropoda > Insecta > Hemiptera > Cicadidae > Magicicada > Magicicada septendecula. The sequence continues at coordinate 104,957,636 of CM068369.1, read as the reverse complement.
TGATTAATTATCAAATTCTAGAACAGGTGAGCCCAGTGGCGAAGCTAGTAGTTAATGAATGGGTAGGCAATAATCTTACCTTAAATTTTTTTTAAGGAATCACTAAAAGGACGGTAGTTCAAATTGGACGCTGAGGTAGAGTTTGTTGTTGCCGAATGGTTCCGCAAAGAGCCGTAAGAATTTTACTAGGAGGGAATCTACAGATTAGTGCAACAGTGGAACTCATGTCTTAATGTTAATGGAGACTTCTTTTAAAATCGTTGAATTTAAAATGATTTACAGCCCTACGTGTTTTTATTGAACAATCCTTGTATAAGTCATACACAATAATACAACTGATTGAACTTCAAATTTTTAAACTTGATTAGTTTCTATATATATGTTTAAAGTTACAAATAATTCAAATAACAATCTTGATCATCTGTTAGTTCAGCGGTATAACAGGAACACTTTTAATAACCGCATAAAATAAACACACTTATATATAACACAGCGCGCTTTAACTTAACTTTTTGCATCACAGAAGTGAGACATGCCTCAAAGCTCCATGTGTACAGCGCGGGACAATCCCCTCCCTCGCACATTGCTTACATACGATGTACACAAAAAACGCTGAGGCAAGTTCACGTTGCCTCATTCGCTTTATGCCGAATCTCACCTGTCACCATCTAGCGGTCGCTCAGTAAAGCACATTTCGGCTTAATAAATTCGACAGTCACAGTAACAATGTATAATCTTTACGTTACGTAGTTCATACGTATTTATAATTTCTATTCTATAGAATTTTTTAGGGTAGGCACTGCCTCAATTGCCTCCATGTATCTTCGCCACTGGGTGAGTCATTTTAATTATTTGGAAAATGATATTGGCTGCGACAGAAATTATGATACTAATGTTAAGTTAGATAAGTTACAGACGATCTGTGGGACAATCAACGGTGTTTTTAGAAACAATGTACGTCAAGATACAAAATTAAAGTTTTACAAATTTATGGCAGTCTCTGTACTGTCCTATGGGAGTGAATTATGGATAACAACCAAAAAACAAGACAGTAAAATACAGGCTTCGGAAATGCCGTTCTAAAGAGGAGTTAAAAGCTGTTCTAAACTTGACCGTTTAAAGAATGATGCCGTAAGAGAAGAGTTACAAGTTTTTAACTTGAATGAAAAATTAAAAGATTTCAAACAACGGTGGAAAGGACACTTAGAAAAAAGTGTCAGATTCCAGACTGGCCAAACAAGTCTGGAAATATAAACATACAGGACACAGGTGTGTGGGTAGACCCAGGAAGAGATGGCTGGAGGACCTTTGATGGCGGAACAGGCAGCGCCTTGCCTACGCCGTGTTGTGAAGACGATGTTGTACAGAAGTGTGATCCTGTTTAACTAATCTCACTTAGTAAGATAGATAAGGCTACAGCAATAGAACTCGCGTCTGGAACAAGGAAATGCACTACACTGGGTAACGAATGAAGTTGACAGTGAAACATTATCCCCACAAGCAGCAGTCTACTGTTTCCACTGCTAATCCATGTCAACTTGTTAAATATATTCCTCTTTCTTTACGTAGATACTTTTTCATGTTTTACATTAAATATCATTTGACTGAAAGAAAAAGAAATCTCAAGAAATATTTTTATAAACTGAGACAATTTTTTCTAATTTTATATTTTAAATGTCAATAATTAACTTTCTTTTATTCGATTATACAATAAGACAGGAGTCTCCTTCCAACCTTCCCTCCTAAATCATCCAAGGATAGGAGAAAGATTTTACTTGCAAACAGACGCCAGCAATACTGCTATTGGAGCACACTTGTATCAGATTGATGAGAAGGGCCAAAAAGCGGTATTAGGATTTGTAAGTCGCACACTTAAAGGGGCAGAATTAACCTATTTTACGACAGAAAAAGAGCTATTAGCGATAGTGCATAGCCTGTCAAAGTTTAGAAGTTATATTCTGGGTGCTAAACTTACTATAATCACCGACAATAAGGCGTTAGTGTTTTTATTAAAGTGTAAATTGCTAGGTGCTCGTCTGACTCGTTGGATCTTGGCGATACAAGAGTATCAATTTGAAATACAGTATTGCAAAGCGAAAGACAACTTAGTAGCAGATGTACTCAGTAGAAATCCACCATCAGAAAACAACATGGAAACAGATAATATTAAATGTAGTAGCAATGATATTGGTATTTACGCGGTAAAACATATAACGAAACCTGAAGTAGTTAGACGACTTAAGGAAATAGGGACTCATCAACAACAAAACCCTAGGATTAGTGTAGCTTGGAGGAGTGCAGTTACCAACTCCAAACCAGGATTTTCTATATACGACGGTAAGCTATATAAGCTATGTTCCCATAAGTGGAAGTTACTATTACCTAGCTGTATGATAGATGAATTTATTTGGGAATGCCACTTGTCATTGGGCCACGCTGGATTTAAAAAATGCCATCTAGCCTTGACAGAAAGTTTCATAGGAAAGGGGTTACCAAAACGCATGAAAAGATTATTGTCTACTTGTGACCTGTGCCAGAAATGTAAACACCCGAACTTAGCTACAAGGGTAGAAATGCAAACAATCCAAGCAAAAGTGAAAGGAGAATTACTAGCTGTGGATTATTACGGGCCTCTACCAAAAGCAAAAGGAGGGGTAAAGCACATTCTAGTGACGGTAGATTTCTTTTCTAAGTTTGTAAAATTATACCCAGTCCAAAGAGCCACGACAAAAGCAACACTTAGAGCATTAACGAAGTTCTACATCCCACAGTATGGTAAGCCAAGGAAAATATTGTCCGACCAAGCAAAACAGTTCACCCATAACCTATGGAGAGAAACCTTGGAAGAACTGAATATTAAACCTATTCTAACATCCATACGTACCCTCAAGCCAATTTAGCTGAGAGAATAAATAGAGACGTAGGGAGGTATTTTAGAATATTGTGTAATCAGAACCATTCTGCATGGGTAGACTACTTAAGTTTTATTTCAGATTGTATAAATAATACATGTAATGAAACAACGGGGTATACACCTTCAGAATTATTTATTAATAAAGAACCTGTACATGTATGGACCAAAACCATAAAAAGTCCACCCAACTACAATCTACCTATTCCATACGAGGTAAAAACCAGGATAGCAGAAGAAAGAATACAAAGAGAAGGTCAAAAGAGAGTAGAACGATATAATCGAACTCACAAGTTGGTAAGGTTTGTGGAAGGAGAGGAAGTGCTAGTGAAAGCGAATCCTGTATCCTCTGCCATAGATAATACCACGGCCAAGTTCTTTCTGATATTCATGGGACCTTATAGGATAGAAAAACAGATTGCAAGGTACACATATATGTTAAAAGATGTAGAGAAAAATAAAATGGTAGGAAAGTACCATGGGGATAGTTTAAGAAAATATAAACAAAATATTGACCCATAAATTTATAATTGTTTTGAATCAATATTAATAATAATAATAATAATAAATTTTATATAAATAAATGTTAATATTGTTATTTAAATTATTGACATTAATTAATCCAAAATGATGATTAAAAATGATCATATAAATTTCCAATATACCATGTTAGGTTAAGCAACATTGTAATCTTTATTTATAAGATAGATGTAAGCAACATTGTAGTAGTGCAAGTTTTGTGAGGGAAAAAGTGCTAAAGTAAATGTGCAAATTTTTAATCAGTGTAAAACTGTACATTAGAAAAAAAAATAATGATTTAAATAATCAATTTTTTTTATACCGAGTGGGGGTATATATAACGATTCATAATAGCGTCCTATCAGAGCGTTATATGAAAGCTATAGACGGTACGAGTGTAACGCCGTAAGGAAGAGAGAGAGCGTATAATCGCAGCCATCTCACTCTAACCACGTCACCGCTACATCAGAATCCAGTTCAAACATGTTATTTTACTCAAAGCAAATTATCAGTTCAACCTGCGATAACTTCAAAAGTTATAAATATACGGCAATTCCGAAAACAGCATTGTATTCAGCAAGAAAAGCTTTATAAGTTGCCGCAATCTCAGTTAATATAATTAACAATTGAAGAAGTTATACGGATGACGCACGCCAACAGGAATAACGAGATAATTATGCTACGTAGGAATAAGGTGTTTTCACACACACACACAGATAAAGACCTAAGCAACAATATTCTATGGTCAGATCTTTGGAAACACATTTGCAAATACCTGTAATCAATCGATTTGCAAATACAGGACGTACGATTTTGACAAGAAATTCTCTGCCGTTTGGAACCTGTCACGGAGTGTTTGACCGACTTGTTCGAGATTGTCAAAATTGGAAAAACGCATGATTTATTTGTACAACCAATCAGCAGCCCGTATTTAAAACTGACGCCAGCTCAAAGCGAGGGATAGCATCACTCTTCGTTCGGTACTTAAACACACTAGACGTGTATAATTCACATACAGAAATTTTTAAATCACGCAAAAGTGCAATTTAAGTTCTAATTCGAGAAGTAGTCCGCAGTGTAGATGATTTAATAACGTTCAATAACACTCGCTGCGTAAACAACCGTTAATTAATTAAATAATTAATTAATTAAGCATCAGCCGTGAAGGACCTGTGCTACAGAAGGCTACAGCATCTGTAATTGTCAGGGCATCTTCAGCATCATTGATCAACATCCATTCTTCTGTGCAACACCATCAAACGGAGGACCTCTACGGATTCCTATCTTCGGTCAACGCATCAAACAGTAAGAAAAGAGATTCATTGATCAATGAAATAAGCACTAAACAAAAATAATAAAACAATAAACAATTTTAAAAGACACTAAGAAAAGCACACATTGTATTTTAACTATAAGATTAGCTCTAATATAGTATAGGAGTGTTGAATGGAAAGTGGTGTGTAGTATTGGACGTGCAAATTATTGCAGACCTGTTCTTTAGCACTGGTTTGGGAGATAGAAATCTCTTAATCAAACCAGATAAGAGCCTTAGGTCGTTTGAACGTCTTAATCATTACTTTTCACACTCACTCAATAATTATAAGGGTTAGGGTAGAATTAAGTCCTACCATTAACAATTTAAAGTTTAAAAATAATTAATTAAACGTTCATTAAAATAATCAAGAAATATTAAAGTGTTATTTGTAACGATTCCCCTTGAAAACCACAATCACTGAACGAATCCTGAGAAAGAGTGTCTCCATGCGCTGAGCTAAGCTGAAACCGTGTCATTTGTATCTGGGATTTGTTCTGGCGCCCAGGTAAAGTAATATCACGGGTAAGTAACTTTTTATCTAACATCACAAATATTAGATAATTGTGTTAGACGAAAGGTAGCGTTGTAATATATGTGTTATAAAGACCTTTTGTCTATCTATTTTTTTTTTATATAATGATAGAACAAATCTTACTTACCCGTGACCTTTTACTTTACCTGGGCGCCAGAACAAATCCCAGATACAAATGACACCGATTCAGCTTAGCTCAGAGCACAGGACACACTATCTCAAGATTCGTTCAGTGAGTGGAATATTTAAGGGGAATCGTTACAAATAACTCTTAAATAATGTTGAAATTTGTTTATTTGTTATTGAATTAATTTCTTTAAAAGTTAATCTAATGACTTATTGTTAACATAAATCTTATTGGTTAATGAGTGTACCTGAAAAGTGAAGATTAAAACGTCCAAACGACAAATTGCTCTTATCTGGTTATTTAGGGATTATATATCACCCAAACCAGTGCTAAAGAACGGGTCTGCAATAATTTGCACGTTCAATACTACACTTCACTCTCCATTCAACACTCATATATTACTTTATATCTAATCTTAATAATTAAATACAAAATTTGAATTTATATAGTGTCTTTTAAAATGTTTATTGATTTAATTATTTATTTTGTTATTTTATGTTCATTGATCAATGAATATATTTCTTATCTGATTGATGCGTCGACCGTAGATAGTAATCAGTAGAGATACTCCTTTTGATGGTTCGGCTCAGAAGAAATGATGTTGACCAATAACGTTGACTGAAGATCCTGGACAATTACAGATGCTGTAGCTATTCTGGTGCACATGTCACTTCACTGTTAATTAATTATTTATTTATTAATTATTTAATTAATTAATTAGTTATTATGCAGCGAGATTGAACTTTACTAGTTCCTCTACTACTGCGGACCACTTCGCGAACTGTTTATTTAAATAAATACTTTGCGTTGTTTGTGCAATTGAGATCGTATTTAACACACGTCTTGCTTATTTAATGCCCGAACGAAGAGTGATCAATTCCCTCATTCTGAGTTAGCGTCTACTCTTAATACAGGGTTGTTCCAAATAAATCATGTGTTTTCCATTTGAAACAATATCGAACAGGTCGATCAAACTCTCCTTAACAAGTTTGAAATGGTAGAGAATTTCTGGCTAATTTCGGACGTCCTCTGTTTGCAAATCGTTTGATTACAGGTATTTGCAAACGTGTTTTTAAAGATGTGACCACAGAATATTATTGCTTTGGTCTTTCTCTGTATGTGTGTGAAAACACCTAATTCGTACCTAGCCTAATTCTCTAGTTATATCTCTTGGCGTTCTAATTCTCTAGTTATATCTCTTGGCGTTCTTCTTCTGTATAACTTCTTTAAATGTTAATTATATTAGTTGATAACGCGTCAGTAGTAGCAGTGGCGAGGTTAGACAGAGATGGCTGTGATTATTCCCTCTCTCTTGCTTACGCCGCTAGACTAGCACAGTTTGACACTTTCATATAACGATCTGATAGGTCGACTATATGAATCGTTATAATATATATATAGGCTATAAGTTTTAAGTTTACGAAATAATCAAGTCAATAAAATAAGTATTTAAATAAAAATTAAACAGACTTTTCCGAAGAAAACAAATTCATTTATTCAGAATAATTTAAATACAAGTAAGGAGAAAATAACATTCAAAGATATTTCTCATGTATTATGTTTGGGTTCCTTATGTACGTATGGGATGTGTGGAATTGCTTCTGACATATAATGTCTGCCATTTTGGATCCAATTTTGATGCTCCTATCACTAGAATGGATTTCAAGTGTTTGTCAGACAAGTTAGCCCTGTACTTTGATTTTTCAGGGGGAGTTAGATCCGAGCGCAAGGGGGAGGGGGAATAGGAACTTCGCTTTAGGTTGATGCGAGTGATAAGAGTGATTCCTTCAAGGCAACCAGACGAACAAGCACATTAACAAATCAAATGGTTTAAACTTGTACAAAATATAACATTTTACTGAACTTATTTCTTGTTTAGTTTTTTAGTAAAGTGTTATAATATTTCAAGTATTTTGGCGATCTATTTAAAAACGGTACGCAGCATCGACCGGACTGCCGTGGGCCGGACAATGACCCTTCGCGGGCCGCATCCGACCCGCGGGCAGTAGTTTGGAGACCCCTGCAATAAAACATAATTACATTTTATTTAATTTTAACGGGAAAAATAATAAATTCAATCGAACTTATCTAAATCTAATACCGTAATTTTCTGATATTCACAAAAGTCAAGCTACTTAATTTTTGCTAAATTCTAAGTTTTTCAAGGCCAGCGTCTAAACTATTAAAACGGTTAAATGCCGGGCTATTAGACGTTTTAAGAACCAAACTTTTTGGTTTTACCAACGGAGGTTTGCCTCAGTACTGGGGTTTTTACGGGCAACACCTGCCAAGTACTTTTTATCAGTGCAGGTGGCCTCCGTTGGTGATGCCGAAACGTTTGGTTCTAGAAACATAAGGCCACGGTCTAATAGCCCTACATTAACCGTTTTAATACTACTTAATTTATATTTTGAATTATTTCACAGAATAATAACAAGAACATATCTGGAGGTTTGTTTGCATGGACATGGATATTCCCGGAGTATATTTTAATCAGTAAAAGTTTATAAACCTAATGCACATACTGTATATTGTTACAACCGCCTAACTGATCGTTGTATGGTGCAGTGAAAAACAAAATAAAAGACACCAATTAAGTCACTAATCAACAGTTTTAATTATCACAATTAAACAGTTTGTAATCAACAAATCAAATAAAAATTGTTCACACGCAATAAAAATGTCAACTAATAGAGTACCGCACAATTATAAAACACATAACACTTCGCCACAATACTTCGATCCGCACTGGAATAAATCGCCACTTAAACACACTGCGTAAATCGCCCGACAATAACTGAAAACTAAGCAGCAGGTGTGGGCTATTTATAGTCTGCAGGGTTCCATAATATGCGTCCTTAACAAGCAATCGAAAATTCTAGAGGACACTTCAGCGCGACCTTCGCAGAAACACACACCGTTGGGCTAATTGAGAAACTTGTCAAACAACACTATTGAATGTACGAGACTGTTCCGTATTACGTAACACTGCCTCGCATGTTAAGAATCACAACACATAGCATTACACAACATTACAGCTGGGATAGACGAGGAAAACGTAGAATTTTCTGTAAGTTCATAACAATATTCTACTTTTAGGGTCCAAGTCTTCGGGCCATTTACAGTTAATTATTCTTCTACTGCTTGTTCCGAAATGAAATATATGTTCCCTTCTTACCCAAATTATGAGTTTCCTGCATGTTTTTGTTCTTAATTAATTAAATCCAAGTGGGCGATTCTACATGTCGAGATTTTATTAACCTTTTTTATTTTAACAAGTCATCTTACAGAAAATGTTTCTATAATATGTCGATGACATATGTTTTTCTATAGTTTTATATGTTCCAAATGTTTGGTTTGTTACTAACAAAACTCGTTTTTATTTTTAAACGTATTTTCGCTTTTAAGCTGCAAATTAAAATTTGACTCTGTAGGTATAATAAATAATTAAAATTTAACTCTGTAAAATCTTATTCGGCAAGTTTATTTGTAAGTTAACTCTGTACGTTTCCAAGTTAACTCTGTATTTAAGCTGAAAATATTAACTTTATAAGCTCGTTGTTGTATTGTTGTAACCTATTTTAGTTTATTATTTTTGATACGCATAAACTTTAACCAGAGATTGGATTGGATTATATTCCGTATACCCCATTCAGAAGCCACATGACACAATGGAGAAGGCAAAGGAATACATTACATATACGAGTTTTCTGCTCGTATGTACTATGTGAGTTGAAAATATAGTAAACAATTGTGTCTGATACCAGTAATGTGCGATTTAGGTTGGGAGACGCAAATATACATGGACAACAAGGACTGTAAGAAGTTCTACTTACGGAGAAATATTGTGGTTGAAGATTGATGCAACGAACTCAGAAATTCTAACGCCAGAATCTACAAGCTACAGACCAAAATGTTGTTACTCCTACACGAAGAATACAACGGATATACTATGATATTGATTCCAAATATATATTATTGAGTACTTGGTTGTACCGTAATATAAAAAGGACTTTAACATCTGCTATAGAAGAAAGGATTCATAAGATGGAAAGGGCATATGTTATAACTAAAGCTATTTACAATAAAAAGTGCATATTGTAACGTGCTACTCAGTGAGGTACAGTAGAGTTAAATTATATGCCCCACGTTGTTAGCGTCAATTCTGTAACGTGCTACTTTTATGATGTGGTCTTGTAGATTTTTATGATACACCTTAAGTAATATGCGTCACTTTTGAATTATACTAACTGACGTTTTAAACGGTATAAATAAAGGATTTTGTTTATCTTGTTTTACTCAATCTAAAAGAAATCGAGAGTATGTGATTTGGGGTCAAGGAGGTAATTTGTTCAGCCTTATGCAGAAGAGAGAGTAAGTATCATTATTGCCCCTCTGTTGTGACGATTTCTTCTGTATGTTGTGCTGAAATTTTCATTAACTACCCACTACAATAAATTATAACACGTTATAATTCAATATTAATTTTCAATAATATTGCTTTATTGATTATTGACTTTTATCTCCAGCCACCAAAATATAGGTATCACAATTAATCTTTTTAAAAAAAAACATCATCTCGACTTTACCGAGTAAACAGAGATCTGTCTAAGGAACAAAACATATATGTTGCTATTTAACCAATATTACGCTATAATAAAATACATCAGTTATTACATAATTCTTAGTAATTCCCCAGGGTTCAGGGTGAATTCTTTGTGTTATGAGAGTGTCAGAAATGGATAATTGCTACGCTTTACAAATATCAAAAATTAATAAATAATTTTGTTTATTTTTTCAAATATTACGTAGTTTCCGGAATTGCCGTAAGAGAGCAGCATGTATTTGTTTACTTTTGAAAGAAACATATGATAAAATGAATATTTTTTGTTCTATTTCACTGTTAAAAAACGAGTTTTCTTCTGGACTTATTACGAAAAATGTTTATATTACCTCGCTCCGTGTTGTCCTTACTGGATTGAAGTTTTATTCTGTGATGAGGTACGTCTTGCGTTATTATTTCCTTTTCGTTTAGAGTATTTTCTGATTGTCTACTGGAAGTAGGCCGAACTATATTGGATCCTCAGAATGGTTTCATCCACTGGTTTTTAATGTATAACACCATTTAATTTGGATTCCTCAGGTATAATTAGTTAGTATTCACTTTGTTTATTACTCTTGCGTGAATTTCGCCTCCTCCAACGTCCAAAAAGGTTATTTTTTATAATTTTTGTCGCATTGTTTCTTCAACTCTCCGGTTTAGTTCAAAATTTTTATATCTTATTAACAATACTTGTTATTTTTCATCACTCTTAGTAACACATAGTATTTTTATTATGTAGGCAGTTTGTGATTATTATAAATTTATATTTTATTTATGGAAAAATAATTCCCTTCCATTCCGGTTTATTTACTAATTTAATTTACATAATATGTTTTGGTTAATTTTTTTATGACATTGTATATAAATATTTTATCATTTTATTATCATTAAATAAATTTATATTATTTATTTAGTCTCGAATAGTGTTCATACCCGGTACTACTTCCTGTTGTCATTTCCTTCATAGGATTATTTTAATTTTATATTATCTTTGGTAGTTAAAATTTTTATGTCTTTTAAAATTAACCCTGGGTTTTCTTACAATCTAACACAATTATTTGAAACAATATAATATTAACTTGGGTATAACAAATTGTGGTTCATACAATATAAATTACAATAAATAAATAAAATTACAAAAATCAATTAGTATTATTACATACTACTTCCATAGTTTTATCCTATCCAAAACATACAGCACAGTTTAGTAATACATTAATTTCACTTTGGTTTTTCACCTCAATGGGTACACTAGAACTCACTTCGCACTATATACCACTCGAATTGTTTATTATGTGGAGTGATATAATTAAATTTTGAGCGAGCTTTAGTTCTACCCATTTCTGACTTTTATTCTCATGAGTTACTTTATTGGGACAGGGTTATGTAACGTTACAATATCTAAAAATGCGAAAATAAGGCATTACAGTACAGTAGTGAAGCCAGAATGCCTATATCCAAGTGAATGTCTAGCATTGAATTATAATTTAGACAAATTAGAAATATTGAAAAGACGAACTATTAGAAAAATATTAGGCCCACGAAAAACTTCAGAAGGCTGGAAATTAAGAAGTAATGATGAAATATATCAAAGTATAGAAAATATAACAGAAACAATGAGGCAAAGAAGACTATTATTTTTTGGACATTTGTATAGAATGGACGACAATAGGTTGATAAAGCAAATCTTCAAATATCTGTGGGGGGAGAAGTCAACATCAGGTTGGATTAAAGAAGTCCAAAAGGATTTAAAAAAATAATATACACGCAGAAGAACCAATTGAAAGAGAAGTTTTTGGAGGAAAGTGTTAAAAATAAAAGGAGTCCAGGGTAGGAGAGAATAAAACGTAGGTTAAAAGTGGACTGAAGACAGGAAGAAGAGACACAGTGAGAAGATGAAAGAATATTGGAGAAAAAGAAAACAACAAAGAATTGAAAATGGCATGTGGGGTATGTGGTCCTTAGATGACCGATACAAAAAAAAAGACTTTAACGTAAACTTTAATATCGAGAAGACGGACGCATTTACAGCAGGTTAGAAGGATATGTTAAAATCTCCGAAGTCTCAAGTAAATGTGCTTTTAATGTATGAAACTCGTGTTCTTTAAGTACTCCGTGTGCATTATCAAAACGAAACGCTGCAACAATGAGACTGTTTTTAATCATTTGCTACTCAGAGTTTGAACTGCTCTAGGCATCTGTTCATTCGACACATGGTAATGAAATGTACCTGCTCCAGTCAACCCTTTGCCGCTAAAACACTTTATTACTCGTATTAGTTTCCTAATCCTGAAGTAAATTCTTTGATACCTCTCACTTTCTTATCAATACAAAACATACGAATTTATGGTGAGCAAAATTCAAAACAGTGAGCTTTAGAAAAAGTATTGTAAAAGGTATTTCAATGCAGCACCTATTGGTGAGAAAATTGTTGAGAAAAATGTTTAAATACACGTTGACGTTGTGTTTTCGATATTAAACACACACACACACACATGCTATAAATCGTAAAAATCTATGTTTAAAAAATTAAAGTACCTATAATTGACAGAATTACAGGATTTTGAACAGATATACTGTAATAAATTTGGTAGCCTGTAAACTCTGTTTTGTCAACTGAAGCCAAATTAGTAAGTCTTGTATCCACAGTGGTTTTAATTAGGCCTAACACACCAAACTGTAGCAGCCATATACTCAAGTCAAATCAACCTTCGATCGCCCTACTCGTTACTATATATTTCCTTTTAATGAGGCTTTTCAAAATCTGTTTCCAATATTTTATCATAAGCATTCTCCCTTTATTATCATACCACTCTATTAAATTCACTGCACTTCCTTTCACCATCCTGTCCCAAATGTCTCTAACTGTCCTGGTCTTTTTCCTAATTATCCATGATTTAGAGCTATTCGTAACATTTGATGGATTTTTAAGCTCTAACACATGTCAACCCATAATTTCAAGTTCAAATCATTTCAAAAGTTGAATATTCACTTCCAACTTCTAATGCGTTTTTTTCATTTCCGATAGTCTCCTTGTCAATTTCAGAAAGTCTCTCTTCCACAATAAGCGCTTGTCGCATGGACCGCTCTCACTTTCAGCCAGTAGAGCTCTGTCACTTGTAAATCTCAAAACGATAATTTATTCTCTCTCTCTCTCTCTCTCTCTCTTCATAAAATCGTCTTTCTTACAAATATCAATCACACGCTCTCTCTCTCTCTCTCTCTCCCTCTCTCTCTCTCTCTCTCTCTCTCTCTCTCTTTCTCCCTCTTTCCCTCTTTTTTCTCTCTCGCTATGTTGCTTTTCTACTTTTTTTTAATCTTGAAAGAAAATAAATTTACGCTATATAGCCTTCTCCATTCTGTAAACTAAAAAAAGCTTTTGGATTTTATCCATTTTTCATAAGACTCGGATCATTCTCCTCCACTTCTTTCTCAAATCTTTTAGTTCCTCAACAACACAGAGGTACCCTCACCTATATCCACCTACTTCCTCATTTATTTCTCCATTCTATTTTTCTACCCTTCCATCACGTGGATTATTTTTAAAAATTATTTTATAATTAACAAGTTTACATTTTTCTAAAATCGTCTATTTATACTACTGTCTGTCTTTTTCTTCTAATGTGTAACTATTCTTCCTTACTTCACTTTCCTCATTACTGATTATTTTTCCAGCTGACTTGATGTCTTTATGTCGTAAATAATTAATTAACGAATTCCTGTAATAACATAATGTAACGTATTGCCGCGTTACAAATCCAGGGAACCCATCTTAACTGAGCTCTGTCAATTATATGGGCTTCCTACGTTGTAACGAAATGTATCCACAAATAATTAACTTAACAATTTACTTGCTAACTGTGTAAGGAAACAAGGGAAGGTATTTTATTGATTTACGCACTCGTTATATGTGTGTAACAAGACGACTTCTCTTTATTTAACATTTAAAACATTTACTGACAGATCCCATGACATCACTAATTAAACTAAAATTATTTCAATTCTTTCTTTAAACTTTGGGATCAAAATTGATTCTATTTAGCTATACCTCGGATCCGGGTTAACTTTCTGTATTTTGTAGTTAAGACTTTTAGTTATACTCAATTCATGATATTAGCTTGCAAGACCTTCTTTAACCATTTGAAGAATGGTATTATTACTTGGAATGATACTACGATACATTAACATATAAACCGTTACAACGTATGATATTTGAGTAGTTACATTAAAACTCTTAGATTTACTCTTTTAATGTTTACAAAATTAATAGTCTCTGAAAAGTCTCTTTTAAGGTGTGTTGTGTAACAAATATTAGTAACCCTCGATAGACAGGCTATCGAGTCATCTTTAGAATGGGATGTAGAAACCTCGTCCTGGGGTGTCCGTCTTGGGAATCCTTGTATGCGCCGTCATCATCTCGGTCTGGTCTTCGTCATTAATGATCAAAAGTTCGCAGGGTAGATTGAACCTTCTACGGTGCAGGTACATGTAGATTCTCGGATGTCCTGATCTGCATATTCTGTCGGGCCTACGAGTGTTTATAAGTTCTGGTAGTTCACATCTCCAGGAATGATGTTGAAAGTGAAGTTAGTTCTTGAAGTTAGCAGTCATCTTGTTTTACACCATTTTTATGTTTCGTGTTATAAGTTATATCTCATGTTTTCACATAACTATACTAATTAATACATAACACATTCTTTTAGCAGTACTTTCTCGTATAAATATTTAAGTAAAACAAAAGAATTAGCAACATTGTGTTAGAGCATTCGCTCGTACGTCTGCACTGCATGAAGTCAACATAGCGAGAGAGCGAGATTTTCTGTTCGCTTCGACTGGTACATAACAAGGGGGAGTAGGGCCACTATTGCGCGAGAATATAGTCCCTCTCTTTCTTTAAGTTAACATTTTTATTTATACAAACTATACCTAAATAAATATACATAATTTACATAAGTTGTTTTAGCGACTATCTGTGTCTTCAGATTTTTAATTATTAACATTAGATTTTTTTATCTTATTCTAAATTACAGACGACTCGGGAGACATGTCGAGTCCGGAATTAACAGGTCAGCGCCTGACAACAAGCAAAGGGTTAAATACGACAATAATAACTATTACAATATGCTTTTTTATTAAAATATCTTCGTACTTCTTAATTACTTCTTCCTCTCATACTGAGTACATACAGGGGTTTTAGGCATTATAGTGAGATTTAAAGTGGCTTAATCGCTCACAAACTTAATTTTAAAATTTTTTTTATTTTTCGATCATTGTTACAATTTAAATCGTCACATACTCCACCGCTTAATTTGCACGTTACGGTTTTTTTTTCTCACAATTGGGGACTGGGAGTATGTTTAGGGTCAGTGTGTGAAGTTATTTATTATTAGTATTCTTTATTATTATTATTGCACAGTTTGTTTTCTCTAATTCTCTTTAAATGATCTTGTTCATTTAAATGATCGCCTTCGTGAAATTCCTTTTTTCTCAGTTCTTACAGTACTAACTTATATTTTAATCTTAATACTAATTTCCAAACCTTAGATTGGAAAGATCCCTACTTATCCGTAACTCACAACATCGTGGCCCGACTGACAACAGCTTACTCTAACTACACCAGTTAGCTTTCAGCATTCCTTAATGATCTTTGGCACCTTTCTGCCCTATCATTACCCTTTTCAGTCGGCGCCGTTGTGACCTGTTACGTTACATGTATATAATTCTCTCTTAATTATATACCATAAACTTATTTCTAATGTAATCTAAAGAGGATCCCATACTCCACACTAGATTACTGTTACTTGAGATAAGCGGAATCTCACGAAGATAATTCTCTTTTATGTCTTTAACAATAACTAAACAAACTATGCGGGAGGGGAGACACTTTACACAATGCATAGTAATGCACACTAGGGAGGTTTTCAATTGTTTAGGCTAGCACCGGTTTATCACAATAGGGAGGGTGCGTGGCTGCTTACTACCATTCTGAACACGCTTTATTTTCTCTAACTTGCCCCCACCGTGGTGTTTACACTATGCAACTGAACTTTTATTATTATTATTCTTTTCCCTTACTTACTTCTACACTTCACACAAATTTAGTTTACATCAAGATTTATTTAGCCTTATTATTTAATCACATATTATTATTCACTTATTATTACTTTCTTTATTATTTATTAATTACTTTGGGGGATTTAAGAAACGCACCTAGAACTCTTTACTATCTAACTACCATATTTATTTAGCACACTTTATTTATTATTATTAATTTATTTTTATTAAGTCACTACATTATTTAATTGTCGTCACGGGGAAAATACTTGAACTACTATACTGTACACATTTATTACACATATATAGGATAAATTTACATAAATTAGAAAAGAACAATTTCTCTTCTAAGGGAGAGACAGAAATTTCACACACATATTTATCAAATTAAATAGCCGATCAGCTGTTTTCTGGAATGTAGGTCACCCTCTGTATTTAGTTAACAAAGGAAGGCTGAGTGTGTGTCAGTGAGAATAGGGGGTATGCTTTTACATATTGTTGTCTACACAACGCCACCGAATAACTAAAACGACCGGTTTAAACTGGAGAAGGGGAGCACAGACGTTAGGGTGAATCTTATTCAACAACTCTATTATTACGCTTTGTAACACTTTGATTCCATTCATTCATTACTTTTCCCAATTATATCAATTAATTATATCGTTCACAATTTCAAATTTCGAAATTCTTTCCACTTAATTACCTGGGTCAACATTACGCAAGAGCATTATTATTAACAAAGTTATTTTTAAATTTTTTTTTATGATCATACTAGTGTATGTCCAACATATACTGTGCAGAAGTATTCAAGAAACAACAGGTCATGGATTGTCGTAAACAAACCTGTTACAGATTGTCAACTGAGCAAATTTGTAATGTTTGCTCACAATTCATGTATGCAAGTAGGTACCTGCATATAGCTTATTTGCATTGTATGAAGCTAATGATATTTCAACTTCTACTGACTATCATTTACATATTTTTGTAAAATATGATATATGTTTTGAAAATTAAATTTACATTAATTACATTCTCTGAGTGCATAGATCAATAACTGAATATAAAAATTAACCAAGCAAAGTCCCGCAATTTTGTTTACGTGTCACGATGCTTACACAACCTTTTATAAAAATAAGCAGAGTGGCGCAATTTTGTTTGTGACACTCTGTACACGAACAAATCTCTCTCCTTTCTTTTTTAAAGCAGAGTGGCGCAATTTTGTTAGCGTCACGATGCTTACAACACCTTTATAAGAAAAGCAGAGTTGCGCAATTTTGTAACGTATTGCCGCGTTACAAATCCAGGGAACCCATCTTAACTGAGCTCTGTCAATTATATGGGCTGCCTACGTTGTAACGAAATGTATCCACAAATAATTAACTTAACAATTGACTTGCTAACTGTGTAAGGAAACAAGGGAAGGTATTTTATTGATTTACGCACTAGTTATATGTGTGTAACAAGACGACTTCTCTTTATTTAACATTTAAAACATTTACTGACAGATCCCATGACATCACTAATTAAACTAAAATTATTTCAATTCTTTCTTTAAACTTTGGGATCAAAATTGATTCTATTTAGCTATACCTCGGATCCGGGTTAACTTTCTGTATTTTGTAGTTAAGACTTTTAGTTATACTCAATTCATGATATTAGCTTGCAAGACCTTCTTCAACCATTTGAAGAATGGTATTATTACTTGGAATGATACTACGATACATTAACATATAAACCGTTACAACGTATGATATTTGAGTAGTTACAATAAAACTCTTAGATTTACTCTTTTAATGTTTACAAAATTAATAGTCTCTGAAAAGTCTCTTTTAAGGTGTGTTGTGTAACAAATATCAGTAACCCTCGATAGACAGGCTATCGAGTCATCTTTAGAATGGGATGTAGAAACCTCGTCCTGGGGTGTCCGTCTTGGGAATCCTTGTATGCGCCGTCATCATCTCGGTCTGGTCTTCGTCATTAATGATCAAAAGTTCGCAGGGTAGATTGAACCTTCTACGGTGCAGGTACATGTAGATTCTCGGATGTCCTGATCTGCATATTCTGTCGGGTCTACGAGTGTTTATAAGTTCTGGTAGTTCACATCTCCAGGAATGATGTTGAAAGTGAAGTTAGTTCTTGAAGTTAGCAGTCATCTTGTTTTACACCATTTTTATGTTTCGTGTTATAAGTTATATCTCATGTTTTCACATAACTATACTAATTAATACATGACACATTCTTTTAGCAGTACTTTCTCGTATACAATATTTAAGTAAAACAAAAGAATTAGCAACATTGTGTTAGAGCATTCGCTCGTACGTCTGCACTGCATGAAGTCAACATAGCGAGAGAGCGAGATTTTCTGTTCGCTTCGACTGGTACATAACAAGGGGGAGTAGGGCCACTATTGCGCGAGAATATAGTCCCTCTCTTTCTTTAAGTTAACATTTTTATTTATACAAACTATACCTAAATAAATATACATAATTTACATAAGTTGTTTTAGCGACTATCTGTGTCTTCAGATTTTTAATTATTAACATTAGATTTTTTTATCTTATTCTAAATTACAGACGACTCGGGAGACATGTCGAGTCCGGAATTAACAGGTCAGCGCCTGACAACAAGCAAAGGGTTAAATACGACAATAATAACTATTACAATATGCTTTTTTATTAAAATATCTTCGTACTTCTTAATTACTTCTTCCTCTCATACTGAGTACATACAGGGATTTTAGGCATTATAGTGAGATTTAAAGTGGCTTAATCGCTCACAAACTTAATTTTAAAATTTTTTTTATTTTTCGATCATTGTTACAATTTAAATCGTCACAATAAATGCCGTTAACTGAAATGACCTGGATGACGCTTTCAAAGAGTAGGTGTGCAAAATCACTTGCATGTAGGTGTACTAAAAGAATCACTTGAATTATTTATGTCGCATAAACGAGTTAATGCAGAACCAACCTGGCCCTATTTGAATACTTGTATTCCATTACTAAACAACAAAGCAACAATATGTATCTACCGGCAACACTCCAGGCAGAGAATTTTAATACATTTAATAGCCTTTAGTCAACTACATTCATTAAATTGAATGACTTTTATTATACGGTTGTTTATAAATAACATTATATACATTTCAGTTGTTTACTTTTTATGAAGGTTAATTGTAAGTTAATTATTAAACCCATTGCTCTGTTTTTCTTGTCGACAATAAAAAGCTGTCAATATCATATCATTCACCTAAATACTAAGCACACAAGAACAGAGACAACTGGCTTTTCTGCTGATGTGTTCCCTGGCTTTTCTGCATTTTAATATTTCCTCAATTAACATTAGATAAGGAGTTTTACAGATGTAATTATGATTAATAAGTACACAGAAACGCTTCCGTTGTCTAAAAGATTGTATGCTAATATAAAATAATTTTTCTGGTTTAATATAATATAATTTGTCATTAAATTTTTAAAAAATAAGCCTTCCTTGAATATCGATGAATGAAAATAAAGATTTATTAACAATTGTGTATATACAACTCTAATGTTAATAGACTTTTACTTAACGTTTCGAGTCTGTTGACATTAATCCTTAATTTATTATATTAAATTGCTATTTGTTGTAGGCCTACTGTTAACAGCGCTTCTTGACTTCCTTAAAAAATTAAAATATTGAGTTAAAAAAGTCTGTATTAAGAGATGTGAAATCAATTGAGGAATAATAAAAGTTTTAGTGATTACGTGAAATTTGAAACCTCTAATAAATCTTTGATTTCTACTTATTATTGTTATCTTTAATACCATGGAAAATTACTTGGAATATTATTACTTTGCACCAACTTTGTCACTACTTATTGCTACACTGCTAAATACTTCGTTCTTGACGAGGCCTTTCGGTGTCTCTACCATATTCAGGTCTTAAACGACTCAAGACCTGAAGATGGTGGACACACCGAAAAGCCTCGTCAAGAACAAAGTATTTAGCAGTGTGGCAATAAGCAGTGACAAAGTTGGTGTTAAGATGGCTGCTAATAAAGCTAACAAATCTTGATTATTACCTTGGTTAAAGGTATATTTATAAGTTTCACCTATTATTTTAATTTATTCGAACACTTTTTGCTACAGTCTACTTCTTGGTATATATAATATATTTAATATTTATAATAACTTCGGTTCAAGAATTTTTTTCCTTATTTGGAACATGTTTCGGGACACTTAGTGTTCCCATCTTCAGCCTTCCTAATTTTTAATCTTGTAAAGTACTTGTGTGTTGGTTGGTTGTTGTTATGGTTTCCTGTTGGGTTTTGACACTTTAGATTGGTATTATTGTGGTGTATTTATTAGAATTTTGTGTATTTTCGATGTTGATATTTTTTCAAAGCACTCAAATTGGAATATTATTCTGAAATAAATAACTGTAACATTAAATGTTTATATGCTCACCTGGGATGCTCGAATAAAATGTGTTTTTCCCCATATAAAACACTACAAGAAATGGTATTTTGTTAAACATTATTGGTTCATTTCCAAGGAATACTAAGTGTCCCGAAACATGTTCCAAATAAGGCAAAAACATCTCGAGGTAAAGTTATTATAAATATTAAATATATTTTAATTTAATATGCGTCAAATTCCAATATAAAATTTGGTGATCTTTAGTAAACAAAATCGTTACCAACTTATTGACTAAAATTCGTTATTAAATTTTTGTCAAAATTCGTCAGTTTGAAACAAATTTTTTCCAAAATTGTCACTATTGTAGCTAACCTTTCAGGATGATAAACGATGGTAGGCCTATAGTTACTCCTTCTTCTTAAGGAAACACAATAAAGAAATGTAACGATAAACAGTGTATTAAAAGTAAATGTAATATCTAGTCTGTTTTGAAGTAGCAATGACTCAATTAATCATGTAAAAATCATTTACTTAACCAAGTGCAGTATCAAGTGAAGTAGCTTTTAATGTTATGAATTTCCCAAGGGAAGAGTGGGTACCCGTATAATCCAGGTAATGGACATTAAATTTCTTTTGCTACCATCACCCGTGACATGACGTGATTCAAACTCTAAGAAGAGACTGGATAATGTAATAAATTGAAAGGTAAGCAAGAGAGGTAGGTGACACTAAAGTGGAAGAGGTAAAATATGAAGCAATCACGTAATCACAGCTGGCCGCCTCCAGCCGCCGTAGATCAAAATGCAATTTGCTTGGAAAGCAGAGGTAGCCAATGTTGTCAGTCAAACGTCTAGTAAGCAGTCGTGTCAGACTGCCTTAGTTCATGTGTCGTATTAGTTGTATTGAACTTATATAGCGTTTTTATATTTTTTAATGTGGTATAAAATTGAGATTATCTAATAACAAATATTACTTTTTTATATAATAAGTTAACTTACCCACGAAAAACTTCGGAAGGTTGGAAATTAAGAAGTAATGATGAAATATATCGAAGTATAGAAAATATAACAGAAACAGTGAGAAAAAGAAGACTTGTATGTTTGGACATTTATATCGAATAGACGAGAATAGGTTAACAAAACAGATCTTCAGATATCTGTGGGAAAAGAAATCAACATCAAGTTGGATTAAAGAAGTTAAGAAGGATTTAGACAAAAATAATATAAACGCAGAAGAAGCAATTGAAAGAGAAGTTTTTTGGACAAAAGTGTTAAAAATGGAA
Organism: Magicicada septendecula; assembly: GCA_034769895.1. Classification (NCBI taxonomy): domain Eukaryota; kingdom Metazoa; phylum Arthropoda; class Insecta; order Hemiptera; family Cicadidae; genus Magicicada; species Magicicada septendecula. Next base: position 104,935,897 of record CM068369.1, on the reverse strand, counting down.
GGAGTCCAGGCTAGGAGAGAGAAAAACGCAGGTTCAAAGTAGACTGAAGACAGGAAGAAGAGACATAGTGAAAAGATAAAAGAATATTGGAGAAAAAGAAAAGAACAGGGAATAAATAATTGAAATTGGCATGTGGTACTCAGATGGCCAATAAAAATAAAAAAAGTTAGTAAATTTACGTTTAGGTCATTATTTAGTTTACAATAAAAAAGTAGTGTTTGTACGGATCAATACTTTGTTTGCAATGTTGAAAAAAGTAAACATTTCTACAGTATTAAGTCATATAGTAAACAAAGAAATTTCGTGCAGTTTAATAAATTCAAGTGTTTTTAATTTGAGTCAATTTCTGTATTCCAAACTCAAAGAAAAATTTTTACAATAAAGGAAATACTTCTTCGTCGATAGCAAATGAAACAAATGTAGTGATGTTATCTTGATAAAAGCAGATGTTAAATTGCTCAGGTTTTTGGGCGACGTGAACAAGAGTGTAGGTAAAAATATAATTAGTGTTTTATGGATAGGGCCTACTAGTGCTTTCAAGGAGTTGTAAATACGATGAGCAACCAGCATCTTAAATATGTTGTACGACGGTCTCCCTGATCGTAATAAGGTACAGTGGAAAACAAAATACAAGACATCAATGAAGTCATTAATAACCAGCTTTAATTGTCACAGTTAATATAATTGTACTCAACAAGATAGTCTCCTACAACGATTCAACTAAAATTTGTCCACACGCAATAATAATTTCAACTGTAAAGAATTCCGCACGAATTATAAGACAACAACACTTCGCTACAATACAAACTCCCGACCCGCGCACAAGAAATCGCTCCCTGTCCATTGATTCACAAAGCCTGCCTCGGTTTCTTATATACGTAGCGCACGTGTTCTAGAATCTTCCCATCCTTACTTAATTTCTGACGCTAATACGTACTTCAAGTGTGCTCTTGAAGAATCTGGAACATACTTTAACACAGCCTTGACTGAGGCAACACCAGCTTGCCTAGGGGGACGTGCTCGGTTGTTCGAGAACGTTCTCGTTGCAGTATAAACAGAAGTGTCAGAATAGTTTAGTGTTCGAATTTGTTCGCGAGTGCGAGTGATCCGTGTTCCTGCCCCAATGAAGATGTCCGTCATCGGTATGGATGAAACGCCTGGAAATGTTTATAGGAAATCTAGACATAGCTTAACACCCCATAAAACTGTGACAGAATATTAAGTTTTGTCTTGTGTAAAAGTTGTAGTCACCTTACATGCCTTGAGAGAGTTCGTTGTGACTTATAATCCGTAAAATCTATACCAGTATAAAGGTCAAAGTAGACTAGAGAAACAGGGCGGTGAAAGGAAAGGAAGCTACAAATTTGCCGCAGGTTCTAATCTTAAACTAGCTAGTTTTCAAATGATTAGATATATAACAGAAAGTTTTATATTTATTAACGTTATGAAACAACGAAATTGGAACATTATTCTCAAATAAATAACTGTAACATCAAATTTTTAGATGCTCACCTGAGATGTTAGAATAAAATGCATTTTGCATCCTAATACGCTACACTAAATGGTATTTTGTTAAATATTATTGGTTTCTTTCCATAGAATACGTTTTATAAAGATTTATTTACAACAGAGAGCTTACTCAAAACCAAAATACATTTAACGCTGTAACATTATTATTATTCCGGCTGTACAATGTTTACACATTTTCCGGAGCCAAAGATTACAAAAGTGATTGAATTCTCATCTTCCACTGCTGCTTCTCCATCCAAAGATCTTCAATTTCTCGTTCCCTCAATACAGTCTGAATTTCTTCTATCCAGGTGATAGGTGGTCTTCTTCTTTTCCTTCTTCCTGGTGGGGTCCATTTGATAACTCTCCTTGGCAATATTTCCTGTGCCATTCTTTTCGTGTTTGAATAAATCAACAATTGAATTTTTCACATTTATTCTGGAGTTAATGATTTCATTTCTAATTTTCTCACGTCTGGATACTCTTGCCGAACGTCTACAAAAGTCTATCTCCGCTGTCATCAATTTTGTTCTTGTGTGTTTATTAGTAGTCCAAACTTCTGAGCCGTAAGACATGACACTTCTAACAATGGTTTTAAATATTTTAGTTTCAGCTTCCGCTGTAATTTGCTTATCCTACAGGGTTCCATTTAACGTAGATATAGCCATCTTTCCCAAATTAATTCTGGATTGTATTTCTTTGTCTTGCTTCCCACTGGCCGTAATTTTCACACTTAAATATTTGTATTCCTCTGTATATATGAAATCTTCCCCGTGTCTTCCTCCAAGTCTTCACGTCTTAATGAAGGTCACCTATTGCCATGTACTTTGTTTTATACGTATTTACCTTTAGAACCCATTGATATTTATAAAATCATATATTTCCATACATTTGCCAAAAAATACATTCTACTCAGCACAAATCCAGTAACTTTTGCTTTAATAATTACAGTGTTTATCTCACAAGTAACAAGTTATCTCAGAGTAACACAACCATGTGTTTTAATAAAATTTAAAGAAATTATTATTAAAGTAACACAGTTACTTCTGATTCCATGAAAACTTTTAATTTAAACGTACGCTACTTGGTGGCCAGAAAGTAGAATGTATGCAACAAGTTTTAATGTTAGTACATTTTCATTAAAGCTGTTAACTTGTACAACATTATATCCTTCGTTGTTTGAATTGGAACATCGACCTGTATGTTTTCGTTTAATACGTTTTCAACTTTCTTCATTAAAGTTGCGTTTGTTCCTTCCTTAAATGTTTCCTTTGCCCAGCACTTGAGTTAATACATCTTATATTAATAAAAAACAAAAAACAACATCTTAGACTCAAAAAATATATTGTTAATAAAGATAAAGCTTTTCATGACTAAAATTACAGGGTCTTCCAATCATTCGATTAAGCAAGTGGCATTGGCCGAAGAAAAACTCAACAGGTCTGGTCAAGAGAAACCCTGCTTATTGCAAGCGGAAATGGAGGAAGAACTGGCAGAGGCAGTACAAATAAGTGTAACTACAAAAGAAGTGATTGGAAAGCCAACTATGGATGTCGAGACAAGACTCTTGCTAGCTCTTGAGTTAATGGAAGAACCCGGGGAAAACGTTACTGAAGATGAAGTCACGCAAGAGGTTGTTGACGAGAACCAATCAGACTTGGACCAGCTAATGGCGTATAGGCCATCAGTATGACATGACGCAACGGGAGTGATTCCCGCAAAACTAGTGGTTGAGCAGAAGACTCATATTCCTGGGAACTTGATGTTTGGGTCACACGAGACTGAATTCGAAGAACCGGGGAATTATCTTTCGCAAGTAAGCCGAAATGTTATTTCGGCGGTAGGCCGAGTATTACTTCAGAGATGGTTTTCCAGTTCGGGGCGAACATACTTAAGGAGGGGGCGGTGTTACAACATTACAGAACTATCTACGTGTTTCTTGAATGTTCCAGTGTAATCCGGCTGTAATGCGTGTGCGTACGTGATTCTCAACGTGTGACAGAAGTCGCGCGGCCGCGCGCGCTGTGTGCAAGGCCATAGTCAATTACGTTCTGGTATTTTCTAGTACCGTTCTTGACGCGCAGTATGGAATATTCTTGTATTTCGGAGGTTTATAATAATACAAGTACTCAGCGACGCTCAGTTCAGTTTGAGTTGCGATGTATTCCAGTACGGTTCCAGTATTGTGGCGGAACGTTTTGTGTTTTATAATTGTGCGAGACATTGTAAGACAAATGTGTTTTATATTGGTTGACATTTTATAGCGTGTGAACAATTTTTATTTGATTTGTTGTAAGAGACTATCTTGTTGATTACAAACTGTTTAATTTTGATAATTAAAGCTGGTGATTAGTGACTAAATTGGTGTCTTGTATTTTGTTTTCCACTGTACCATACGTCGATCAGTTAGAACTTCGTAACAATATTTTTCTTATTAGTAAACTCTCTAAGCTGTTGAACTCGTTCAATATTTCAAACGGCACACAATTATTAGTATGTAACTTTAAACGTACGATAATTTTTCAATTGTCAGAAAAATTGCCAAGCCCCCGTTCCTCACCTATCATTTTACCAAAATAACAATTGTAAAGCATATAATAAACAACTGAATATTTCAAAGCACTGCATTCGTATTCTAGTTAAACTTATAACCGTAATGTCTAAATGACAAATGACTTAGTCCTAGCTTTTTTGTTTTAGAATTACAAATGTTTCTACAGCTATCCATAGCTGTAATAAATTGTAATAAATCTACGTTTCGCAGATAGACGTACGATTAGAACAATATGTAAAATACTGTTCTAAGGCTTTCACGGCCGGTGTCAGTTATATTAGAAGTATGTACCGGGCTGTTTGGCCCTGAACGCGAATTGTCAAACGTCAGGCCTACAGTACTGTGGTGAGCGTTCAGGTAAACTCATATTCCAATGAAGATGGGAGCCAGTGGTGCTGCTGAAACGTTTGGTTTGTTTGTAAACCCTGGACCACGGCCAAACGGCCCGGTACATACTTATAATATATAATATGTAAAGTTTTATTACACAGTTTAAAGACCTTTTGAAGGCAATCCAAAATTAGCAAGGGGTGGGAGAGACCTCATATTTGTTAAACAAATAAAGATACTCTGTTTATATATTGAATAAAATTTCTAATAGTTAAAAGTTCCACATGCAGTTTTATTTTCTTAAAATTTTGACTTCCATTTTTGGCCGTTGTGCCCCTAGAGTTTTAAAGCTTTTAGAGAAAAACCCCTTAAGTCATACACCCGGGTTGGATATTAGAACGTACTTATATACCTCTTTTAAAAGCCCCAAGTTGTTGGCGTCAATTTATAAAGAAGCCGATAGCGTCCTTCTATATTTTGTTTGATCAGTAATTGATTATGTAACGTGACTCGGCTCGGCGTTGATTTTCAGTCTATCGCTAACGATGACGATCGCGAACGCACTAATAACCAGTACCGAATGTGTATCGTTCTTCTCCTTACCTGTCCTTATATTAATGTACCTTAATTCCCGATAGGCGCCAAATTGTTTTACTAAAAACAATTAAAAGTTTCTTCCTGCGTCGTCTTCTTTTTCTTCGATAATAATTTAAACTTACCCAAATGGACTGGCGCGAATTCAAATCTCGAGTGGAGTCTGAAGTGTTGCCAACCTATAATTTTGGTAAAAAATTTTCTTCACTCCTAAAGTACACAATTATTAAGACATATATAAAATAAAACAAGGATCGATTATTAGTGTTCAGTACTAATTTATTAGTGTCCAGATTCGCTGATTATTTATAAGTTAAGTACAAAATATTTGTTATTAAAAAAAAGTTTGCTTCGGCTATTAAATTTTACTCGCTCATCGGGTGGTCAGGCGTGTCTTCAAGCGTTCTGGTTAATGATACAATGTTTTGTTCAGAACGATGAAAAAGTTCTTTGGATTACAACAAAATAAAGCAAGATGTTTATGAAAGTACACAACCTTACATCAACGTTAATTAAATACTATACAGGTTTACTTACAACTCGGTTCTTAGTGTCTAAAAAGTGTGTCGAATTATAGGCGTCGCATAGAGGTTAAGTTACAGTTTCAAATAGGCTGATGCAGTTTTAAATAATTTTTCAATAATGGTTTGAGAAGTTGTTCAGTTTTTTTTTTTTTAAGATATAGTTTCAACTACTCTTTGAAAGGATTTATTATACCAAGTTCAGAGTGTGAGTTATTGTGTTGTGGAAAAGTTAATTAATTTTATTCGCAATTATATAGAATTCATTTATACTTAACAAAATCTTGTTGTTTCTTCTGATTAGTCCCAGGTAATTCTTCAAAATATTGTTGATTATAGTATTTAGTTCTTCATCATTCGGGTTTTCTTTTTTTCTATTTCATTTAGTCAATGTGTTTTTTTTAAATTTCAATTATTGAATTTTAATTTATGGTTTCATCATGTGTTCAATGGATCCAGATTCAATTTCTATTATTCATATTTGTTCATTTTGAGTACATTTCCCTCTTATTACTTTTTAATTAGAGCGGGTTCAGTTTGGCATCTGCATACCTTGAGCGTTAATAATGGACTGTCCAAAAATTCTAACTGTTTTCTTAATTCCAAGCATAATTCCCTGTTTCTGATTGGTTAAGAATTTTGTTTACATTGTTATGAAAGCTTGGGGTTTTGGCCCCAAATTGACCTAATATTTTATAATTGCTATAATTCATTGGTGTTATTACCAATGTGTGAGATATTAACATCAACGTCTTTATTTTCTTTCAAAGATTATTTGATATCCCATAATGCTGGGCTTGGTCCTGTATCAACGTTTTGACCAATTTGCTAATGTTATTTTATTACATATTTCACTTACTTTTATGTTTCCTCTATTTCTGACATACTCTTATGGTTAGATAATTAAAATTAACAAGTCACTTTGTCTTATTTCTCAAATACAATGGTTAATTGCTTATAAATTGCTTTTTCTGAATTTTGACAGTTAGGCATTTTATAGGCCTAAGCTATAAATGTCTGGAATTTCTTAATTTACACAATCTAAACATTACCTGTTACTTTCATAGGTTCTGCTTGCCATTACTTAGTTATAGTGTCTACTTTTGAATGACTTTGGGCCATTTTACAATAAATAAATGTTATTATAATTTTAAAAAATCATTCCTTGACCTTTGCTAGTTCATTTGTCTGACATCCTTTTTTCCTATCGTATTACAATTGTGAGTACTATTGTGATTATTAAACTTATACAATTGCTTGTCTGTATTTTCTAATATTTCTTACACAAACGTTTTACCACTTAATCTTTCTATGGTAACATATAACATTAAAATGAATTATGGTCTTCTCATGATCCAGCCCCATTCCTTCTTTTAAAATACAACTTTTTAGATAAACTAACAACAACTTTGGTGCATGGCGTCTTGACACTATTTACAATATTGTGCCCCATCCTTGTTACTATTTTGTAACATAGGATGTTTTACTATTATTTAAATCATAAGTAATTTGTTTCTTAGCTATTAGCACAATAAAATAGGTTGACATACTAACTTTGTTGTCTACCATTTGTATGAACATTTAACATTATTTCTTAATTGAACGAAAGAATTCCTTTAATTATCTTAATGGTCTTTAATATGATCTTATTTTCTACTAAAACTTGATCTTTTAATAATCGTCTAACATCATTCTTATACCATAGGTTCTACACACTACTAATGTTTCTTATTGTTTATCTATCAATACTTTAGTATTGTTTATGTTTATTACCACTGTTCTTTTCTTTTATTACTACTATTAATCGTTTATATTAACTCATCCCTATCATATCTCTCACCTTCACTGATTACACTGGTTAAGTGTTTATTAAATTACAGTCACATTTGTAATGCACTCTGTTTAAATCACAGTGGTGATTCATCTTCAAATTCTTTAAGTTTTAAAATCACTGTTGCTATCATATATTAGTTTGGTTCACTGGTTATCATTAACACTCACTACCTATAACATCTATACTTACGTTATAACATCGGGAACCCGTATTAATTGATTCTGGCCAATTATACAGGCTGCCTTCGTTGTAACAAGCTGAAATTTAATCAAATCACCAAAACAATTAATATAAAAGGAAACTGGGGAGGGTAGACTGCTGATTTATGCACTCAATTTAGCATGTACTAAAGATGACATCTCTTTATTTATGACTGTTAGATTATACATAACATATCAAATTTTAACTTACAGTGAAATCGTAAGGGGTTTTCTACATTAAGATTTATAATACAGTTAGCGCATTTTACCTCGGATCCGAGTTTCTATATATTACTTAGGAATTTCAAGTTTACTCTACTCCATTACTGAATTACTTTATTACTCTTTAATCCATTTGAGGAATGGTTTCACTTAGTAGTGCGATGTTCCAACGCTACATCACACGAGTTATTTTACAACTTATGGTTACTGAAATTACTTGTTACAACATTTATTCTTAAACTTTAGAGATTGTCATTTTAAAGTCTTTTAGTTTACAATTACTTCTATTTTAAAAAAAAAATACATATCCACGGAAGACCAGCTTCCGTGCTACCTCTTAGTTAAGTGTTTTAGTCCATGTCGTCCACGCGTGATTCTTCCGCACACTCTAGGTAGAGGGTTGTCATCGTGGTCGTCTTCCTGGTGAAGGTCCTTGGAGTCAACTAATGACAGAGAGAGTTACGATGTCATGAAGTCGTCCTGTTCCTTGGTGGTTTGACAAATACAGTTGAGGTCTTCGTCTTCACATTTTACATTTGGTAATAGAACGGTTGTATTTTACTTTAGATATACAACCCTAAAATAACTTTAACTATCTTTCTAGATGTGAGCTGTCACCTTTCGCACTTAATCTTCTACATTCTTCTTTACTGATACACACTACATACTCGTTACATAACTCTTCACACGGTTATTTAACTTAGTAACAAAATAATAAAACATATTTTGTTGTAGCGCTACGTTCTGAGCTGCTTACTGGCCGAACGACGCATCTCAAGTCTCTCTTACTATGTTAGGAAGGGTCAGTAAATCGCGCGGAGTTTACGCGTCGCAATAAAATAGTTCCACATTTATCCTCTATTTAAAGCGTTAAAGTTTGACCTTTTAATTAATCAAAGCTATTCTTAATTACAGACTTTATTATAGTACACTACTGTGGTCTTGTTTATTTATTTAATTAATATCAAATTTACAAGTATTATTAGTTTGTTTAGGGGTCGGTATTCAAGTTAATTCCGGTTAGCGCATGTCTATGCAGGGTTAATTAACAAGGTTTTTCCTATCTGTACACTTGTATTCCTTTTTATTTTATTATTAGAACACTTTATTAAATATTATTATAATTTTATGATAGCGATAAAAGTTTAGTTTAAATGTGCGATTTCATTAAAATTTAAAATTTCTCAGCTTTTACACTACCTATTTATTAATTATTTTATTTTTAATTAATGAAATCGTCACATACCTACCTCTCACTCTTTGTTTAAATTAGTTTTGACAAATCTAATTTTAAAGTCAGTTTTTAAAACATCATGTGTTTGTTTTTATATTAATAATGTTATTTTAAAACACATAACATTCTAAATCACAAAGTTAGTCATACAACATTGTGTAAAGTTAGTTTTTTGGGCTATTAACATTAGTCCCTATAATTCCTTCATCAAGTCTTTACAATTCGATTCTATTCTACCCTTTCTTGATAGTATTTTTATCATAATAATATAATAACAATGGGTTTACATGTTCATTACTGGTGGTGTAGCCTACTTTCTTTCACATAACTTGGGTAATACATGCTACAAAATGAAATATTAGTTAGGTTTTTTATTCGTTTACTTTTTATTTTATAGCCTTTATCTGGCCAATCACTGGGGTTGGGTCACAGTCATTTGTCTGTCAGTCTAGTCTATTCACTCGTTTATTATCTTTGTCTACTATTTTTCTTTTTATTCTCTCATTACCTTTGTATAGTTATTGATCATTATGCTTCAAATTAGTTTACTTCTCTTACAGCTATATTATATTTGTGAATCCCTTATAGGGTCTGAGTTCTGCAACGTTATAATATTCATAATACAAAGAACAGAAAAGTTCTTGGAAGCTACTGAAATGGATTATCGGTGATGAGCGGCAGGGAGGTCAAAACTGGAAAAAGTAAGAAACGTCAGAATCCGGGAGATAATGGTGGTACAGTACTCTATTGTCGACGACATAAAAACAAAACAGCTAAGATGGTTTGGGCATGTGCAAAGAATGCCGGATGACCGCGCTCCAAGCAAATTTTGAGATGGACACCATACGGTCGTAGGCGAAGAGGAAGACCTAGGTAGAGTTGGAGAGAAGGCATCAACCGGTTAGTGAGAGACTGGAATTGGAAGAAGAATCTTGGTTAGATCGAAACCATTGGAACTAGGGATCGGAAGACGTAGGATAACGTTAGCAACCGATTTATATGTGTACATATATATTGTAACGTTACATAACCCAGTCCCAAAAATGATAACTTAATTATCCTACCATAAAGGTCAGAAATGGGTATAAATTACTTTATATCACCAAACATTATAAACTATATTTAAGTGATATACAGTGTAACAAGTGAGTTATAGTGTACCCAGTGAGTAAATAAGTGACTTTGAAGGGAGCATCTTACAGACTTGTGCTGTAGATGTAGGAATTATTGATTATAATAGTAGACTGTGATGCTACTAACCAGTTATGTATTTTGTTTAATTATTATATGATTTGTATTGTGTAGGCAACTAAAATTTAGTACCTAAGTTTAATTTTATATTTAATAAAATAATTATGTTTGAATATAAGATAACCCAGGGTTAAAAATAAAAGAGTTAAATATAAGATGATAATAAAAAATAAAATAATACTGTATGAGGAAAATGGCAGAAGAAAATAGTGCAGTGTAAGGATACTATAAGAAATTAATAAATAATATACAAATTCAATTAAAGGAAATAATGATATTAAAGACTTATATCTAAGGTTATAAGAAAATAAACGAAAAAACTTTATATAAATCAAATTGGATAATAAACCAAAGTTAAAAAGAATTATTTTTCTATAAATCAGAAATAAATTTATAATAATTAAAAACTGCCTATATACTCAAAAGTAAATAGAGGAATCAATAAAAAATGATATAGAAATTATGGGTTACTAAGAGTAACGGGATAACAACATATGAATTAATTGTTAAAAAAGATTGAAAACTGTTCGGTTGAGAAAAAGTGATGACACAAAAATTGTATTAAAAAACATTTTAAACTTTCGGAAACGGTACAAAATTGGAACAAAATTAACTCACAGTATCCACCTTATGTTCAAACTCCTTCAGATATCAAATATAACTTGCTTCACCCGATAACAAAGTGAAATAAACCATTCCAAGATCTGGCCTAGCCGAACCGCACTTCGAGTTTTTAGCGAGATTGTATCTTAAAGACATTCAATGAAATTACAAAACAACTAGAACTACAACACTATAAACAGCTCCATGCAAGTAAGAACTTCGAGGAAAGAGGTAATATAAACGTGTCTTTTAATAATTAACCAAGAAAACCTCATATCAAATCGTTGTGCAGTTCAGAAATTTCGTAAATGATTTCATGTGTCTAATAAAGAAATAATCTGCACTCTTTCGGACAAATCCGGAACTACGTACTACGAAATAAACAAAAAAATTCGAAATTGATTATTTTTATCTTGTAAAGCGTAGTATATAATTATCCATTTCTGACCATCTCATAACACAAAGAACTTACCCTTAACCCTGGGGAAATTAATAAAATGAATTATATGTTGATTAATGTCTAATTAAGAATAAAATTATAAAATCATTAAAAATAGAGTTTATGATAATTCAAATGTTTACCTAACTAAATCGATACAATGTATTATTGACTGAAAAGATCGATTATAATATTTGTATACTGGAAGAAGAGGAAATCAATATTATACAAATAAATACTCTTAATATTTTATGTTAAATAATAAAATGTGTATTCTTTATTGTAGAGGGTAGTTGTTGTAGAATTTTAGTAAGCCAAGAAGAGTAGTATCCACCGGGGAGTATTACTGAACAGTGGCGTTTGGTTAACCTAACATTTGGAAGTTGATGTCAAAATCAGCTGATCTTATGAACAGCGAATATTTAAAAATAAGAAATTTTATACTCTGGGTGTAACCAAATTGTTCTTACTCTCTCTTCTAACTAAGATTAAACAACTTCCTTAATCTCTACCCAATCACACACGCTCGATTTCTGTTTCGTTTGGGTAAACTTCCAATCCGATTTAATTAAACATTGATAATTATAATTCATAAGTGACTATCGCGAAAAGGTACTCTGACCGCTCCGAGACTGTCAAAAGACGGACGTCATACCTTATTTAAGATTACGTTACAGAATAGCGCTTACAACAGTGGGGCGTAATTAAATAAGACGAGCACACAATAGGTCACATCCAAAGACTCCGCGGAAAGTACCTCAGAAGGCGGTATATAATGATATTGCAATATATATATATATTGCAACAGATCAAATTTTATTATACTAATAAGGATATAGTGAGTGTGTAAAAATCACAAACAAGTCTATTATAGAGGAGATGAAAAATTATTTATTATACACACAAATATAGTTTTCAAAGAGGTGTATTGTATTATAAATTGTCATGTATTGTTATTTGCAATAATAGTTTATAATGTTCGATATATATCGGTTTTACTTGATTGAGGCTACGACCTCAGTACGTGCAATCCTCCGCTTCCTACTGCCGCTCCCGTCCTGGCGTCCTCTTCTTCAGCGCCACTGCTTCCTGCCGTCCTCTTCGTCCGGCGTCCTCTTCGTCTTATCGTCCTCTTCTCAAATATGTTAAACACACAGTGCTTATTAATTTCTCTAGAATAGTTTATTATTAATTGATATGTAAATTTTATCAATCTCAGGGTGAATATGGGTATCAATTTAATAAGGTGTATTAGTCGTACACCTTCCAAGTAATCTTGAAGTGTCTTTAAATTTCTAAGCGGATATGTTAAACTTACACGAAAAGCACTATACTATATTATAATTCTATTTAAATAATTTACCCACTCGGCTCTGTACGCAAAACTTCGTATAGAGTACCAAGGATTATGTTATATTATATTTTTCTATGTTCGCTCGAGAATAACTCTCTCACGCATGAGCACAACTTCACCTTGCAACTTCTACAGACAGACTGTGTCGATCTTTACTCTACAGAGAATGAATGTTACTGAATTTAGTGTATTCCGATTGGCTAAACCCAAGTCACATGATTGACGGTTTCAACAGATATAACATTTCCAGAAAGAGTTTGTATAAATATTCAATAACTTGCATTGAATTATCTACAAATTTTTATAACCCTATTAATGATAAGTTTAAAAAACCATATTTCTAAAATAGTTATGAACCATGGAGTACACATAAACTGAAGCTATTTACATAAACAATTCATTGTCAAAGTTTCACGTCGATCGGTTAATTACCGCGGAAGATGTAGCGATCACACGTTATCACACCCGTACACGCGCACAAATTCACTCAAAAAATACATGACAATAAAGAACATCTTTTTATGAAGAATTTGGTATATCCTACATGCTTATCCATTTCTAAATACAAAACGTACGGCTAAAAGACAAAGTATTACATAAAACCAATTTAAACATGAAAATGTTCGTCATCCATGTGCTCTGCTACAAATAACATAGCTTATCATCCTGTGTCCCCTTGCAATATATATATATATATATATTTTTTTTTCAATCACTTTCTGCTACAGTCCGTTTCTTGATGTATATGATACTTTAATATTTATAACTAAATTTACCTCAATATATACTTTTTTCCCTATTAGGTACATGTTTCGAGAGTTCTTGTTCTCTCATCTTCAGCCTTCGCCATCTTGTTTCTGGTGAAGTATTTGTGTGTTATGAACATCCAGAAGCCAACACACAAATACTTCACCAGAAACAAGATGGCGAAGGCTGAAGATGAGAGAACAAGAACTCTCGAAACATGTACCTGATAGGGAAAAAAGTATATCTTGAGGTAAATTTAGTTATAAATATTAAAGTATATAAATATAATATATATCCCGTTGTTATATATATATCATTTGTGATGTTATTCAATTTGTTTATTCTGCAGGTAGTATAATTTCGTATCTTTTTTTTAGGTGTTAAAAAGAATATACGAAATTATACTATTATATTACTTGCAGAAGAAACAAATTGAATAACATCACAAATTATATAATTAGTGCAAGAAACGTCGAGTTACTTATATAGAAAAAAAAGTATATATATGGATATTCATATGTTTTTCAAATTTTGGATCCCTTTTCTCGACTCAAGTGTCCTCAAATTTTAAATTTCTAAAACAAGACACCATAACCAATTTTTATTAAAATTCTCTTTTATTTGATAGTAAGTGCCAAGAGTGTGAAGTGTAGCGCGAAATGAAACGGTCATTGAAGACCTACCTCGGAGTTGACAATTCGACAACTTCTCTTTGTAATATTGTGAATTTTTTTCATTTCCAATTACAAAACTGTAAACAGTGGAAAATAAAAATTCCATTGGAATAAAGAGTCTATTGTTTTAGAAGAAACCAGCTGTTACCCGCGGCTTTACATGCGAATATTTGACTTTTAATAAGTATTTTAATATAATTTGTATTGCCTGTGTCTATATGGGGTTCTGTCAGCTCGTATAACAATTTTGTACTCATTAGTCAAATTCTCTCCGAAGCTATTTCCTACACTTGTACTATTTTAACTTGTACTAAATTACGTATTATGTTGGTGCAACAGCCTTTGGAGATTTAAAAGTACCCATTTATAAAGCCTTTGGAGATATTTATAAAATACCTGTTAAATCAAAAATGCTAAATTCTTTATTTTAAGTGTTACTGTGTTAGAAGCATTGTATAACACATTAAACGTTATGTTTTTCTCAACCATGGCTTTTATTTATTTCAGCAGTAAACTATAAACCAAAAACCGTTATCACCTAACCTTACAAATGAAAACAACACGTATTTTCGTTTTGCGTTAAGTAATAGGACAATTTACAATTAGTACACTTCTTCTTTTCCACATCGTAATATATCGATACAATTGCATATTATATAAAACATCGAGAATGTACTGCAGGGATGGATAAATGTACAGTTGCGATGCCGCTAAATAGCTTTTATTTATTTACTTGTTAATATGGTAATTAATTCTGGCCTCCATGGTGTTGTTGACATCTTTATACGCGTCCACTAAATTGTTCCAAGGCTTTCACGGCCGGTGTCAGTTGTATTAAAAGTGTTTACCGGGCTGTTTGACCGTGGTGTACGGTTTACAGACAAACCAAACGTTTCGACAGCACCACTGGCTGCCATCATCAGTGGAATTCAAAGAATTCGAGACTACCTGAACGCGGGCTGTTAACGTCGGGCCCACAGTAGTATGATAAAGGCATTTAAATATTCAAATAGAAACAATTTAAATGAACAGCTGCGGGCAAAGAAGAATTTACCTTAGCAAAACTAATTTTTACTTCCATGTTCCATAAGGAAATGGAAGTATGATGACTGCGAAAAAATCGTGTTCGAGATAAGGGCTGATTCTGATTGTACTACCCACAAAACATGAATTAAAGTCATTTTTACTTCCACGTTAAGTTGAGGAGCAGGGATGATTATCTGCGTAGGTCAGTTTCGTTATAAGAATAAAGTACCTATACAATAAAACTATATTGAACGACTACCCTATAATAACAAAAATATCTATAAATAGTGAAAATAGTTTGAGGGGGGAATATTTTTTTAGAAATTATAGAACCGAATTTAACTAGATGATTTTAAATATAAATCTTAGAACATGGAAGTCATGTATGGTTCTCCAGACCGATTTTTATTACGCTAACGTCATAAAATAATATTACAAACAGTGATAAAAAATTTGTGTTCAATTACTTAGTATTTGTGTGCCCTCAGCGAGAAACTTAATACTGTGTGAAACAGAGCGAACACAATGTGAATCACGTTTCTATATAATGTCAGTCAATTGCTGTGAACAATGTCCGAACAGGTAATCCTTTGAGAGGTGTTAGAACAAAAGATGACAGTAGCACAGACAGACATTTGAATTGAAGTCGCCTTGGGAAATGTTTCCCCGTATTACTGCGCGCTTTTACCAGAGACAGAGGGAAAAGGTTACAACAATAAATGCATTGTTACTTTTACTTCACGTGCTTTTTAGGCAGTGATTTTATTTAAGACCTCTCCAGTCTGAATACAAATGAGATCAAACGTTAACCTGTGTGTTTCTGACTAAACGTAAAGTGTATGATGAAATCTTAAAATTACTTCTGCTTAAATATAAACACAATGCGATATAATTTTAACATACTGGCTATTAACGCGTTCATGGGTTTTTGTTTTTGGCTATTAGCTTGGTTAAGCAGAAGAATGTAATTTCAACTTTGTCGTGTTTACTTTCTGAACTGCTACTTGTCATGTTCCGGACGAGGCCACATGAGAATGTTTCCACCATTTTGACATGACGTCATGGAACGTGACAAGTAGCAGTTCAGCAAGTAAACACGACAAAGTTGAAATTATAGAGACTGCTAATTCAAATAACAAGATGAAGAAGAATGTAAGTTTTAAAACTGATTTGTTGAAAATTAGAAAAAATAATTTTCATTTGGATTATAGATATCAATTGTCAAGCCGGTTTCTTTGTCCATATTTGACCATGACCATGTTGAGTGACGAGACATCAAGACCTATACTTATATTGAACTTTACTCTTACATTACAAGATTCTACAGCACCACTAGATAGTAATACGATAACAATACGTTGTTCTAAGAAGATGTATTGTAATTTATGTAGGATATATTCTGTAATATCATCATCATCTTTACAACACGGCATAGGCAAGTTGCTGCCTGTTCCGCCTTCAAAGATCATCCAGCCATCTCTGGATCTACCCACACACCCATACACTATGGGTTTGTATTTCCAGACTTGCTAGGCCAGTCTGAAATCTGACATTCTTTCCAACTGTTATTTCCGCCGTTGTTTGTAATCTTTTAATTTTTCATTCAAGTTAAAAACTTGTAACTCTTCTCTTATATTCTCATTGTTTATACGGTCGAGTTTCGAACACCTTTGAACTCCTCTTATCAACGACATTTCCTATTCTATAATATACATTCCTTAAAATATTAGATTTTTGTTGATAAGGAAAACCTGGATTTAGATTAACTTTGCGTTTATTTTATAATAAATCGTGTGTAAACTGATTTGAAAGGACAAAAGATATCTGTACGTAGGGATTACGATAGTCTGTATGAATTATGGAAACAGAAAATGCACCAATAATGTAGTCTACATATTACATCCAAAAGAAAACATTTATTTATAATCACTCAAATTTTTGTATAAATTTGAATTATTCAGCCCATCCTAAAGAAACACTAAAATGAAAACTACCGGTTCTCAAATTAAAAACATTTTTCTCATGAAAATTTCACTTAATTCTTACGACAATTAACATTGATATGTGGCATGAATGGAATTAATGTAATTTACTGTAGAACATCGTGTAGAAAAGAAATAAAATATTTTCTACTTATAGAATATATCTTTCAGTTTACAGTTGACTCATAAAATAAACTGTTGTATAAAGTTAGTAATTATTTTAATTATATTACATCATTTATCTAAAAAAAGTCGTTCATAAAATAGCATTAATCTCATTTTAGTGTGAACAAATTATGTAACATATAGATGAATAATAAATCAAATATTTACATTTAACTACAATTAAAAATGAAACCAATTTAAATATTTGATGTTCAGAAACACACTAAAAGTAATTCAATTAATACCCAGTAATTTCAACCATTCAAATCAACAAAAAAATAGTCGCATTCCAAGATTTCGTATTCCAAATGTTAGAGGACTCATTCGGAGACACAACAAAACAAATAAAGAAAAATTATTAATAGATAAGGGAAAAATAAATGATATAAAATAAATATATACCAAAATAGCTTTAAAAATAATATATAACAAAGGCTCACAAAATTACCTTACATCCAAAAGAAAAAACAAACTTAATTATAAGTATCTAAAGCCAATTAAATGAACGTGTGTAATATTAAAAAAAAACTAATCTATTTGAAGAAGGTCACCTGAAAATCTTATTAGATGAGTTACTTAATTTCCAATAAAAATAAATATTAAAATTCAATCGGACTTTATAATAAGAATGTTATAAAGAATTCAGGACTGCAAACACGTTATGCTTATTTTTGGAGGCATACGTTTATAATCTAGTTTACCTAAACATGCATAAATAATAAATAGGCCTATTAGTTTCTGCACATACAAGTGTTAGATTAATTAAAAATATACAGGAAATCGAACAATTTATACCTGGAAAATTCTAAACATGTATAAATACAACAGTAATAATCTTTATTTGCTCTGGTTATGAGGTACTAAGATGTGGTCTAGTTTGACCTAGTGCTGACAAGAATAGAGCATAGCCTCGATATGGGAAAACTTGAACAAAATCGAAATTAATAACCAATCGTCAAAATTAAGAATAATATATAATAAAAACAAAATATTCATTGAGACATTGAGAAAAATATTAAAAAAATGTGTAAGTATTGTATTATGGGTCTAGATATCATGTAATATTAGGTGCATTATTCGCTACCTGTCAAAATACCTGGACAGTTCCCAGAAGGGTTAACAAATATAAGAACTCGCTTACTCGTTTACAACTAATGTTCATTAACTCTTCTGTTTATTGTAAACTGAATAATATTTTTCTGAGAATTTTTGTTTAGCCTACTATTTTAACGTTAGAGAAAAGTATTTTTTAAAGAAATAGTCCTCCTAAACTCAATTAATTTAACACACAAAATGTTTCAATATATAACTCACGTTTTTAATTAATAATTTTAGACTCAATAATGACATTTGGATTCAGTTTTTGAATTTGGATTCTGAAAACTAACACTTCAAGTCATCTCTACTTAAGGAAAAATACGAGCAACTGGAATACAGCGAGAAAAGTAATAATAACGCATTAAATGATGAGTTATTGTTAACAGTAAAAGAAATATTATTGTAACAAAGAAACTTATAGTAAATTGCAGAATTCTTATTTCATGTAGACATTGTTCTACTCATTTCAAACATATTGTTACGTAATGCGGAAAAGTGTTACGTAATACGGAACGTTCTACAAGTTTATCGAATGTTCCAGTAGAATCCAGCTGTAATGTGTGTGTGCGTACATAATTCATTGCAGTGAAAGACAATTACGCGTCAACTATCGGGTCTATACCAGACCATACCGGTCCGCGCGTACTGTGTTCAAGGCCGCAGTGAATTACCTCCTAGTGTCTTCTAGTAGACGCCTATTAGCGAATATTCTGGAACCTCAGCGGGGTATAAATACAAGTACTCAACGACCCTCAGTCAGTTATTTGTCGGGCGATTACACAGTACACAGTGCGTTTAAGTGGCGATTTACACAGTGCGGTTTGAAGCATTGTGGTGAAGTATTATGTGTTTTATAATTGTGCGGTACTCTATTAGTGGACATTTTTATTACGTGTGAACAATTTTTATTTGACTTGTTGATTACAAACTGTTTAATTGTGATAATTAAAGCTGTTGATTAGTGACTTAATTGGTGTCTTGTATTTTGTTTTTCACTGTACTGTACGACGATCAGTAACAATATGTATATAACGTGACATCATTAAGATAGCTCCAACTGTGTAACATTTTAATGTTTATACAAAGAGACCATAGCAGTTCAAGTCAAACTACATAGAGACGTGCAAACCGAGAGGTAGGGTAACGTTATATAATGGAGTAGGATAAAATCGCGTTAAGCAAATACGCTTTGAATTCAGATAAGCATTTGCGGGCACTTTGTTGTTTGCGGACGAACAGGCTATTCTGTCGGACTCGGAAAACAGGTTGCAGATGGGTATAAATTTGTTAAATCGAATCTGCAAAGACTCTGGATTGCAAATATCCTCACTTAAGACCAAGGTGATGGCTTTCCATGGAACTGATCCCGTACGGCCAAAAATTGTTATAGATGGTACTGTCCTGGAAAAAATTTAGCAAGTTTGAATACCTGGGCTACAGTGTGCCTTATAATGCAAGGAACGACGTTGTGGATAAGTTGCATAAGTTCAACCTTATGTGCGGGACCATTAGGCGAACTCTTAAGTCAGCAAATAAAGGAACACTCCTAAAATTCTACAAGGTGATGGCTCTTCCCACACTTCTTTATGGGTCTGAGAATTGGACTGAAAGGCCAGCCCAGTCGGGTCCAAGCAGCTGAAATGAGATTTCTCAGGCACGTGGCAGGTTATATTCTCCATGATCATAGAAGAAACACAGATATACAGCAGGAACTGAATATTATGAGTATACGCGATAGGATTGCCCAGTATCGGCTGAATTGGTGGGAACATCTTTGCCGAATGAATGACTACCGCATCCCCAAACAACTATGTAACTACCATAAGCCGAGAGGACTTTGAGAGGTGTGAGACGTCCGAGGAAGCGCAGGAATGACCAGCTCTAATCTTTGGCTGTTTAAGACCGGAACAAACCATCCTTGGTTTAATCCTTGAAGATGATGACGACGATGAATTCAGATAAGAAAACTTGTACACGATCATCCTAGACGATCTCTCTAATACACCAGAAAACATCATGGAAGCAGTATGATACAAACATATGACATAGTTTCCGTAACGCCAGCTAATAAGATACACACTTACATGACATACGTGAGCAGGCCTTGTATAGCAGCTTCCAGAATTGTCAGGAAACAAAAGTAAAGTACACAGAACCTTGTAAAGACTATGCGGTTCCATATAGCTTACTGCTGTCACGTTATTTACAAGTCATAAATTGTTAATGAAAAACTTTGTTATTTGTTGACATCGCTTATACGAGGAATGTTGAAAAGAAACACGTTTGATCTGCGCAGCCGTGACTTCGTCGCCATGGCAACGGAATAATTTGTTTATATTGTCTGTTTAAGTAGGGCTACTAGTGACGTGTCTGTCAAAAATATTTGCAGTTTGGTCTTTTCTAAGCATTGTGACTGGGTTGAAAAGTTGCATCTAGCGTATGTCAGAAAATCCGTCCAAAGATAATCTGCATGCCGTTATTCAGTTTTTGCCCGCTGAGGGGCGTCAGCCAATGGAAATTTATACGAGAATGAAAGCTGTATATGATGACTATAGTTATTCTCATACGGCAGTGGTTGAACGGTGCAATACATTTTGAAAAAGAAGAGAAGCCACTAAAGATTTGGGCCGTCCCGGACCTGCACGTGTTACAGCATCAGATGAAAATGTGAGACAGCTGGAAACTGCTTTACGCGCAAATAGGCGCATCAAAGTTAGAGAACTTTCTCAAATGTTGAGCATCAGCGTGGGAACTGTTCATTCCATCATTCATAGTCTGGGCTATCACAAAGTTGCTGCTCAGTGGATTCCACGACTGCTTACTGATGAACAGAAAATTTTGCTTTCGGCCTTATCATTACAGCATTTGATGCGCTATCAACAACAAAGTAATGCCTTTCTACACCTGTTATCACTACGAACCAGAATCCAAACGTCAGAGTATTCAGTAGAAGCATTCATAATCTCCGAAGGCGAAAAACTGTCGGTCTCAACCTTCGGCAGGAAAAGTAATGGTGAGCCCGTATTTTTTGATTATCAGGGTGTGCTGCACTTAGATTTTAATGACCCTGATGTCAACATCATTGCTGAGCGATATGCAGACCGCTTAAAACGCTTACGGGTCCCCGTCAAGAATAAACGTCCCGGGAAGCTCACAAATGGTGTCATTTTTCTACATGATAATGCTCGATCCCATCATGTAGCCCAGACGATTCAAGATCTGCTTGGTCGTATGAAGTGGGAAGTCTTACAACATCCACCTTACAGTCCCGACTTGTCCCCGTTCGGTTATCATTTTTTTGGCCAATTAAAGAAATCACTAAAAGGACGGCGGTTGAGATCGGACGCTGAGGTAGAGTTTGCTGTTACCGAATGGTTCCGCAAACAGCCACAAGAATTTTACCAGCAGGGAATCTACAGATTAGTTCAACAGTGGGACTGATTCCTTAATGTTAATGGAGACTTCTTTTAAAATTGTTGAATAAAAAATGTATTACAGCCTTTAAACCTGTTTTTATTGAACAATCCTCATACCAACATAACACGAGTAATTTTATTATTTTTGTATTTTTATTAATTTATGTCGATAAAAAGTGAGACTTCATATTCCTTTTGTATCAACGTGGCCCGTGCATTTAACAAAATCTCCAGACACGTGTGACTAAACCTCCGGTTACTATAATATATTAGACAAAACAATTATTTCTTGGTCACTTAAGACGCTAATTTTCATTTCAATTACAAATCACGAACGCGCTTCCAAAAAACACCATTGTTATAGTAAAAATGTTTACTTACCAATTAATGGGAATTTTTAAAACGAAACTATTTCAGATTGACAGAAAAACGTAACATAAAGTTATGAAAAACAAATCATGGCAAATTAATCCAAACAGATTAAGCCTAAGCAGTTGATTAAAGTTCGATTATATTGAACACTAGTAGTTTGTCCACTCTCTGAACCTCACTCTCTTTTCATACTGTCCTATTTCATTCTTCTGTTGTTCTTCTTCGTACTTATCACTGTTCTTGCCGTTATTACGTTTTAGATTCATTAATTCGACTTCGACGGTTAAATCGTCAAAGTCGCTCATTAACTTTTTATTTGGCGATTCCGATTTTTTCGTCGTTGTGAGTATTTTTGTTACTTACCCTAAATTTTAAAAAGTTTCAGTTTCTGACATCTGACTCTACAAGTAATTACATTGTTGTTAACAGTGAATTAAACTTAGCTAACAGGCTGACAAAAATGTGGTGAACAAAACTGAAGTCAGAATGATTTAAAGTAGTGCGTTAATGAATTTAAATTAGCGATTAGACTTGACGTATTCTTTGCTGGTTCATGATTTTACTATTGGGTTTACTTGTCTTGAGTCGCTTACCGGATCAGTGTAAGTGGCAATAATACCACTAATGTGTACGCACAGAAGTGTTTACGTTCCGTGAGATTGTACTGTACGAAAATGGCAAATGTACACCAGCGACTTACGCTACCGCTTTCAGTATAGGCCTACCTATCTATCAATAAACATTAATTTATTATGATATTGTTAGAGGTGAGAATAACCCACCTATGTGTTTTCAACTCAACAGGACCTAACATGTATCACATCTTTCAAACTCCAGTCCGAGTTCCCTTTCAACTGTAAGACCGAAACGTGTCTGAAAATATCGTGGCATCACGCTTGACTCCAAACTAACTCCAAACTAGCGACCACGCACCAAACGAACCACCGACCTAGCCCGAAAAACGAATTCGGACCCTTCGAGTTCTCAGCAACAATGATCGTTGCTCCAGTGTGACCCTTAGTAGAATCTACACTGCTTTTCTACGCCCCATCATGACATACGGACGTCCCATACTGCTAACAGCTCGCTCTGCCCTCCTGAAACCTTACAGATAACAGAACGGTGACCCCGCCGCCCAATTTACCGTCGTCGTCTCAAAACTAACACCAGTAATACTCCACTATATGCCCTTAATAAATATTTCCCAACCCTAGACTCTTTCCTGCATAAACTACACTGGAAATATGCCCAGACTGCCAAAAACCGTTCCTCCCTCCAATCCTCGCAAACGCATCAACAGACCAACCAGGAACACTCACAGACCCTGCTTCCTCATTAATCGCATACTGAGTATGGTCAACGATCCTCCTTTCAGAAATAGTCACAGAATCAGAAATACACAAAGAATCAACAAATTGCAACACCTACGCCTCTACCAACCAGCACCGATCCCCTAATTATATAATTCCCCTTTACGTCACAGCCAATTTAATGTCCTCTTGATTGAGTCCCCCGCTTATCCCTTGACGCTTCTTTGACGCTACCCTCCATCTTTAGCGTCCTGCGCTACTCGACCCCTACTGTTACTGTTTTCTAGTTTGGCACACTCATATCAATCCCGCTCCTGATCCACAATACGGCTGTCCATACGACATTCACACATACCCACACATGTACTCTTTTTCTATTTGATGCCTCCGCTCCCGACCCGCGCTGGCGTAAGTCTCCAGATTCCATATTCCAAACCGGCTAAAGGGGGCTCGTCCCCCAAACAGCCCAAGACTTGCCCATTTAGACAAGCCTCAATTATCGCGAAAAAATGAGAATAATAAATGTTTACTGCTCGATGAATGTCTTAACTTTAGTGTACATATGCGTATGAGATGCTCTGTTCCGCTTTACCATAGCAGTTTGTTAAGGTCTCGTAAATCACATTCAGCAAGTAATCCACTGAGTGAACTAAAGTGGTCAACAGCTACGTGCGGTAAGGTCCAACATACGATAATTAAATTTTCACAGACTTGATCCGGCAAAACTAACATTATTTATTGTTAACTACGCTACGGCTGCTAACGTCTCAAAAACATGGGGCTGTAAATAACATTCAATTCTATAATAAACGAGTAATTTATATTTCAGTAAAAAAGGTTTCATGGTTTACACTAAAGTAATATTCTGGGTTAAAACTTAAATGAAAGGCTTCATACGTTCAGCGTTATGTTACTGTCGTAACCTTCTGTTGATAATAAACCGTGAAGGCTGCACCCTTAATGGGGCTATATTGCTGACCAGAACTGCTTCCTTCTTTATTGTCACTAAATTCTCACACACACCATACACTCAGGCCTTAAAGATATTATAGGCATTTACTTACTAAAACCACATTTTATTTAACAACAAAAATGACGATATTTAGATATAGGCAAGACTAAAACTTTATCAGTCCGAAAACAGTTTTTTTTTTAATTTCAGTTTGAAAAACCGAAATTTTTTTATTGACGATCTAGTAAGGAAGTGGAAAACTCTAGTAAACCTTGGTATTAAGTTATCATGAGACGGATATTTGAATGTCCTGTTTTTTTCTGACGACTTGCTCGTATTTCAAAATATAGAATCTGATTTCCAAAAATCTGTTTTTAAGCTTCATCAGACCTGCAAGCAATACAATATGAAAATCTCCACTATAGAAAGAAAGGTAATGGCATTTTGAGGCAAGGAACAAAAGTAATAATTAATTATCGAGTTCTAGAACATTTCGGAAATGATATTGGCTGTAACAGGAATTATGAGATTGATGTTAAGTTAGGTAAGTTGCAGACGACCTGTGGGAGAATCAGCAGTATTTTTAGAAACAAGTACGTCGAGATACAAAATTAAAATTCTGCAAAGTTATGGCAGTGTCTGTACTGTCCTATGGGTGTGGGTTATAGACAGCAACCACGAAATAACACAGTAAAATACAGGGCTTGGAAATGATGTTCTTAAGAGCAGTTAAAAAGTGTTCTAAACTTTACAGTACAAAGAATGAGGCCATAAGAGAAGAGTTACAAGTTTTTAACTTGAATTGAAAATGAAAAAATTGCAAACAACGGTGGAAAGAACACTTAGAAAGAATCTCATATTCCAGACTAGCCAAACAAGTTTGGACATACAGACCTAATAGGACACAGGGGTGTGTGTGTGTGTGTGTGTGTGTGTGTGTGTGTGTGTGTGTGTGTGTGCCCAGGAGGAGATGGCTGGAGGATTTCTGAAGGCGGAACAGGCAGCACCTTGCCTATGCCGTGCTGTCAAGACGATAATGAAAACCGAAATTTGACATAACCCTATACCGTAGCTTAGTGCCTGACTTTCAAACACTGAGTAAAAATAATGATTGCAGAATGTCACCTCTAACCACATTAACCCCTTTGTGTTCCGTTGATTAAGCTGTCAACGAGACATATTAAGCTAAATTTCTTGCTTTCTGCCCTTAATACGGAAACAATATAAAGCTTTTTTTTCGCTGATTTTCCTATTATTTCATTCACTTATTATTATTGTTGTTATCATCGTCGCCGGCGTCGTGGTTGTTATTATTTGCTGCTGCTGATGCTGCATTACTTGAAATCCCGTCTGTTACTGGGTGAAACGTATTAATAAGAGACTAAAAACATGCCTGGTAGTTAACAGAAGTTTTATTAACAAACCCTGAGATTTGTTTCAGCCTGTTAGGCTATTGTCAAAATGTTATGTGAATAACTTCAAGGTCATCATCATCATCATCATCATCATCTTCACAACAAGATGCTGGCTGTTCCGCCTTCAAAGATCCTCCAGCCATCTTTCCTGGGTAACTTAAGCCATGAAGCGCTTAAAAATATATATTGCAACAGAACACAGGGTATGAAGTTCATATAATAGGGATACTAAAGCTATAACACATGTTCTGACGGTCATAGACATGTTTTAAATTGATTTTGTTCTTTCTTTGTAAAGTAGTCATAAGTTTTGAAACAAGCTATGTTTAAAAAAGTATGGTATGTCAAAATGTTCACAATTTTATACTTTTTTATGTTATATGAAATATTTGTGTGTAAGTGCGTGGATGCGCGTGTGATCTACATTTTATTTAATAACTTCGTTCAAAATTAACATTTCGTTCTGAAACTTGGACAGGGTATTATCATGGTTATAAGCTAATAAGCTACATTTTGCATATACTCAGTTCTCCACAACTATAATTTTTATGTTTTTTTTATGAAATCAGTCTTCTTTTAATTTCGTTATCTCCTAGAAAGTAATAAAATTTGTGGATTAAATCTAGACAGGCCTTTGCAGAACCGGACAGAGTTTTAACGTGAAGACTAGATATCACAGTGACCATCTGTGACGTTGATAGAATTTCCACCAATCAGAAGGTCTAAAAATTATTTGACATGGTCAGCTGCCGAGAGCACATCGCGCGGTTCGTAGAAAGACGTACTCGCTGTCACGAGTTTTTCGTGACAAGACAAGTCGATTTCGTCAAGACTTAGGATTTGGGTCACAGTTCGAGTTCTTCGTAACCATTGCCAATTTATAGAACTCAAATAATAAATAGATCATTCTAGTACTTTTTTGCGTAAAGTGGAAGATTTTTCCGGGTTAGGGGGAAAATATCTAACGAGATATTTTGAGGTAACGCGAAAACACTTCAAGAAGTGTAAGCTTAATACACGATCTATTTTTACCCAGTTTTGATCCCTGAGATTAAGACTATCAAGTTATAAACAATAACAGTAGCCTATCATATCGCAGTGTGTGTATGTGCCGAGACGTAGTTTATTCAACGGGTTGATCTTAGGTCGACGTGCAGAATAGCAGCAGCGAGCAGCGTGCGGAGCGCCTGGTGTGTACCCAAACAGTTGGAATTCTACGCACAAGTAACTTATTTGTAAAACAAGCCAATAGACTCATTTATTGAAAGACAATTAGTTAATAAACAATTTTATATTATAAAGTATTAAGACAATAGTAAATTTTAATGTGTTAATGAATAAAACTTTCCTGTCTCCAGATATAGACTCTGTTGTAATAATTTCAATGTAACCTATCTATGCAGTTATAATTTGTATAGTTGCAATATATTAAAATTGAATGAGGAGGTGGGTGTGTTAAGGGCAGTTAATGGAAAAGGTGGAGGTAGTAGGCGGAATGTTAAGCAAGTTGAAAAACACAGGTGAAACAGGAATACAACAATTTTTAAAATAAAATAAGCGATTCCTTTCAACACAGAAAATGAATAGAATTCTGTCTGCTCATTCGTAATAATCTGCCTGTGTTACATAAGACTCCCTACAAGTGCGACTTCGCTCGGCGAATGAAACCAAAACCGAAAGTATGGGGAACGTTCGCCGAACTGAGAAGCGTGTGCGGGAGGGAGTTCGCTTCCGTTTGCATCATTTCGTGTAGTAACGGTTTTGCGCCACATATCAAGCGAACGAGCAGGACAACAACGCATATGTGGAAGCATTCCGTGTCCGTTCGGCGGACGATGGCGAAACGAAGCAAAAAATGACTTCGAAATTTCCAAACCGGAAGATTCGGTTCTGTTCACCGAACGGAATCGAACGAAGACGCATGTTTGGGAAAGCCTTTAAATAACATAATTAAAGGTAAAACGAATGGACCTGTTAGAATTTTTAGACATTATAAAACCCGTCAAACATAGTATTTACGTATGTTAATATATTTGTGTAATATTATATAACAGTATAACCACCAAATCAGCTGATCAAGTAAATAAACATTAAAACAATCGATAATTTAAATCGATTATTAGTTATTTTATATTAAAATCGAAACAAATTCGAATATTCGTTAGTTCTGTATTGAATCGAATCAATTTGATTATTTGTTATTCATTTATAAATCTCTGAGTTACTGATACAATCAATGAAACGTGCGTCAGGTTAATTAAAACGATACAAAAATAAGATCAACTACTTGCAGAAGTAATTATAATTTGATAATATATAATATTATACAATAATAGTGCAAGAAACACATCCAGTTACTTATAAAGAAATTACGTTTAGGTCTATATATTTGTATGTGGTCTATGTGGTGTTATTGTCATGTTGGAAATTAAGTTGACTTATAATATTCGAAGAGAAACTTGTCTCCAAACAAATTCTTAAACATAAAACTGACACTAAAATTTTTATTAATACTGAAAAACGGAGTGTATTTATTCACGTACAAACTAATTTATTTACAAACCTATCCCTTACGAAAGCAGAACTATTAAGTAAATATCAAGTCAACAATGTGGAGAGTTGTAGGTAACGCGCGGAAGTGGCAAGTGGCGGTATTCGTATATATTTAATTCAACATAAACGTTGAGGTACTGAAACGTCACGTAACAGGAACGTAAAAATTGATTACATACAACTGGTGAAACAAAAAGTCAACGGAACACGCTGAAAGCAAAACACGTAAATCTCCCCGTCCCGTCGCAATAAATTAAACCGGTGAAAGCGTTGAGGGAAAATAAATTCTCCCTGAACAAGCGCACTGTTATGAACGTTCGTATTAAAATATTACACGTGAGTGTATTTGTGGCAAGGGGTGAACTGTACGTCAAGGGTTGAAAGTTTGTGCAGAAAATATTACCAGAGTATATACGGATTCCTGTGTCTGGTAGTGTGACACCTGTTGATTGGCGCAAGTCTTACTGCGCACCTGCTCCTGCGCAGGTCCGCTGCGGCCGCGTGTATTGTGTTTCGTTCTGTTTTGTCTTGTTTTTAATGTGTGTTAATTTATTTAAATATTTTCGTTATTATGTATGTGTTGTTTTTATCGTTTGTCGAGATGTGCAAACATCGACAAATGTAGTTTTACCAATATTCATTGAGGATCTGATGATGACACTTAATGTGTAAACTCGAGTAATCCTGTATTCGGATTTTAAGAAGCGTGACGGAAGGTAATTAACCTGTTTTAAAGTCTTACTAGTTTCCGTAGGCCAGGCCTTGTTGTTTCTCTATACAAAGACCCTGTTCGTGTAGTGTCTTACTATTTGCATGTGTGTGTGCGCGCGCGTGTGTGTGCGCGCATGTGTGTTCTGAACCAGTTCGTTTGCTCCTCCTACTGTGAATTGTCATCTTATTGTGATCTGCTGATTAGTAAGGTCTGTACAAAAGCGTTAGGCCTCATTTATACTTCCAGGAGACAGGCGATGGGTGGTAGGTGGCAGGTGGTAAAGAGGTAGGCGTCAGGTTGTGCAGCATTTATACTTCAGGCTACGGTCGAGCCACTACACAAGAGATGTAGATTGGAACACGTCAAATGTTTCTCACGCCAGAAGGTGATAATGAAGTGGAGGATAGGTGGAGGAAATATTGTGTTCATCCGATCAACGAGTTGCGTGAAGCATTTGGTGAATTCACCATCTGTATTTCGACTTAAGACAACACCAATCAAGTTTTTCCAACCGAGAGAATGTCTACTGATACTTTTGACTTCATTTTAGCAAAGGTGTAAGGAAAACTTAGGAGGAAGAGAACTTGTAAATTACCAATAACTTCTCCTGAAACACTTAACGTAACCCTGAGGTAAATTAAAATAATTTGTGTAACAATTAAATAATAAATTAAACAAGAATCGTTTATTTCTTAGTGCTTGTAGTCAGCAATGAAAGAACCAATATCTCTTCGCATAATTTTTTCTTTTCTTAAACAAAGGTCCTACTTCCTTAAACAAGTGATTTTTCATGTATTACAAACATTTAACAGACAGGGATACATCGAATAATTTGTAGATAATATTTGTCTAGGGTAAGCTCACCTAACTCCATGATATCACCTATCCATGATATGAGCTTACAGCTACAAAATCTGTTTATTAAAAAGGTTTTAATAAGTGCAGAGTGTTCCTACAATTGTGTATTTAGAGTACATACAATGTAATAGTGAATGTAACTTTCTTAATTTCAGTAAAAAAAAATTCATTCACTTTATTAATCAACTGATGAATTCCAGCTATTTCCTTCCAACTTTTCTCCACCACATCCATGTTTTTGTGATTCGGGTCTGCATCATTCCAAATTAAAGGCCTTTTATCTGCACGTCATTATTTCGACACGAGAGGAAACATGCGAAGCCAAAAAGCGCGGGAGACGTCGCCTGTATCTGTGATAAACTATAGCGACAAGTGGTGAGAGGTAGCGTCACCGAGGAGTCACATGTCACTTCGCTGAAGTATAAACAAACCCATTCTCAACATTATACCACAGCTGCGGGTGACGTCAGCCGTCGCCTATCACTTGCGACTCGACGCCTGCCACCTGGAAGTATAAATGAGGCCTTAGCCTACCGTTACTCGTGTCCCAACCTGTTCTTTACTTCCATAATCGGGCCGCGTTTGAGATCAACATCGCCCTCGGCACACCGTCAGCAAACGCCCCTTCCTACTCCCCTAGTTCCCCACTGTTACAAAATAAATAGACTATTGACTTATTTAGTAAAAAATTTTATTTGATCTTATAATAAATTGATTACTACGCCTGCTAATAATAAAAATGTTGAACTTTATTTTAACCGTAAATGCACATGTTTATTAAAACAACATATGTTTTCCTCGGAAAGCAGTGCCGCAACGGTGTTCCGCAAGTGCATCCCTGCTTCATATAAAAATGGAAGCCAGCATCTAAGGAATATCAAAATTGGATTAAAATCCTTCATGACGCAAAGGAAAAATAAAATCTGGCCATAATCACTATCTTTCACAACGAGTTTTCAGTAGTCCTATCTCAAGTGTTTACGTTTTAGTAATTGGGGGGTGGAAGCGTCGAAAGGGGAATGGGTGGTTGGGTAAAATTGGACCAGATGGGGGGGCACAAACAATGTACAGCAATGGCCGGCTCTAGTAGAAGGCTGGAATATTAAACATGGCAACACTGGAACCAGCTGATATTTGAAGCCTAGACGATCTCTTAATTTATGTATTTCAATAATCAAATCGCGTAATTTTTAATTGCCGGTTAACAGCAGTTTTATAATTCTTCATTTTTTTTGCAAATTAAAGTTTATTATATAAAATACTGTTTATATTATTTAAGAAATATAATAATTAACTCATTCAAAAAAATATAATTAACGAATTCAATAATTCAAAGAAAATTAATTCATTAGGTCTAACACTAACACACTAATTTCTTCAACTGAAATGTATATAGTAGCCTACTAAGCGCACACAGACCGATAATTTAGATTTAACTATAAATAGGCCTACTCATGATTTTAGTAATGCTATGAAATTAAATCAAAATATAACATGTTCACTTTAGCTATTTTATTACACTATGTGTATAGGCCTCAGACGCAACGTTGCCACGTTTAATACTCCGGCCTTCTACTAGAGTCGGCCATGGTATAGCCGTAGATGGCAAAACATAAATACACCTCTGACTGGAGTGGCTTATCTCGTTCATAGCAGGACTTACCCAAGAGGATCTTCTGTTTGCTTCTTTGTTTTTCAGAATCAGCATCCAACTTGGAGCAGATCTAGTAGGCCTACCATTCCCGTTCCGTTGCTACATTGTCACTGTATTCTAATAATACGGACAAATACGATTCACTCGCATCTTTAGTATTTATCATGTTTTTTGTAAGTTTAGTTATCTTTATTTTAAGAACTTTTTCTCATTTGTTTCTTTGCATGGACCCTGCGCCCCTGGGCACGTGCTCAGTGTGACCGTATTTTAAAATCGGGACTGTCCCTAATAATCTACTCTCTTATCATTATCATCTATCACCGTTATTCTCTTCTTTCCTCACTCCCTCATCCACTGTGCTCCCAAAAATTACCGTGCATATTTAACATATCCCGTATGCACGATGATCACGCCTTACCTCTGCTTCAGTAAAGTCAGATTATTTGTATTCCCCTTTGCTTCAGTCCGACACTTACATGTTGTCTCTGAGACTCCACAACTCATCGTCAACAGAGTCGAGATATTACACCGAGCCAGTTTAGTGCTTCTGTCTGGTACCATCGGCTACAAGGAAACAGCAACACGAAACTGATTCTAAACTGTTGTTACTGCTGAACAGTAAATATCAAGTGAACAGCGTTTCTAATAACCGTAACACACATTGTGTAATTAACACAGGTACAAATTAGGCATCACACGCTCCAGCGCATATAGAGCTGAGCATGTTTGAATCAGATATATTAAGTAGGCTGTAAGCTAAAATATATTCCGATTTTGTAAAAACAGAACCATCATCATCATCATCATCCTCATCATCACGGATTAAACCAGGGATGGTTTGTTCCGGTCTCAAATAGGCAAAGATTAGAGCTGGTCACTCCAGCGCTTCCTCGGACGTCCAACACCTCTCCGTCCCTTCGGCTTATAGTTCCAGAGTTGATTGGGGCTGCGGCAGTCATCCATTCAGCAAACATGTTCCCACCAATTCAGCCGATACTGGGCGATACTCTCGAGTATATTCATAATATTCAGTTCCTGTGTTTCTTCTATGATCGTGGAGAGTATACCTTGCCACGTGCATGAGAAATCTCATTTCAGCCGCTTGGGAGCGACTGGCCTGGCCTTTCGTCAAAGTCCAATTCTCAGACCCTTAAAGAAGTGTGGGAAGAGCCACCACCTTGTAGAATTTTAGGCATGTTCCTTTACTTGCTGACTTAAGGGTTCCCCTAATCGTCCCGCACATAAGGTTGAACTTATGCAACTTATTCACAGCGTCGTTGCATGCATTATAAGACACACTGTAGCCCAGGTATTCAAAATTGCTAACTTGTTCCAGGACAGTACCATTTATAACAATTTTTGCCCGTACGGGATCAGTACGGGCCATCACCTTGGTCTTCGTGTACGTGTGGATATCTGCAAGCCAAAGTCTTTGCTGATTCGATTTAACAAATGTATCCCCATCTGCAATCTGTTTTCCGAGTCCGACAGAAAAGCCTTATCGTCCGCAAACAAAGTGTCAATTGTAGAGTGACCAATCATAAAATGATCTGGAAGACACATCTGCCAGTTTTGTATGACATCGTCAATATATAAATTAAAAAGAGAATGTGATAATGGACACCCTTGTCGTACTTCACAATTGATCAGGCCAATTCTAGGAACTGTTCTCGGTTTCCCTGCTTCTATTAAGATTTTATTCTCCACATAAACATTCTGTATTACTCTGAATAAAGTGTACACAAATATTTATTTACAAAAACATAATATAATTAGATGGTTCTGCAAATAAAATATTGTTTCGCCTAATGTAAATTCCAGACAATTGTATCTGTATCATCAGAGAGATATTCTGTGAACGCTCTTAGACGTTGATATACTGCAGAAAACCAACCTTTACAACTTCATGTTTATGAAGTTTAATTTTACATTTACTATTAAGCTTATAAGGTAGACATTTTTCTAACGTACCATTTAACTTCGGTTATTCAATTTCTGTCTTACGTATTGTTTATACAAAAAACCCGACAACCGTTTCGTTCTTCTGTGAGATATCCTGGGCATATTACGAATATAAATCGTATTCAAACGATGTGACACGTTTCAGAATAACAGCCCCAGACAGTCATCGAAGCAAGACCATACTTGTAAATGTCTCAAGATTTACCAAACTCCTGTTATTGAATACAGTTTAGAAAACTGGTGTTGTATTTAATACAAATTGACAGACCTAAAGTCACTTGTCTTATAATCGGACGGTATAATTGTAGTACAATTGTGTTTATATATTGTGTTTATATATATATATATATACAATTGTGTATACAATTGTGTTTATATTAGTTAGTTTATTGCTTGTGAACAATTTTTATTTAATTTGTTGTAAGAGACTGTGTTGTTAATTACGAACTGTTTAACTGTGAAAATTAAAGCTGGTGATTAGTGACTTAATTGGTGTCTTGTATTTTGTTTTCCACTGTACCTACGACGATCAAGTAGACCGTCGTAACAATACAATAGCGACGACTCTGATTACAAGCCTAAGGAAACAATTCGTTTTTGTTTCCACGAAGCAAATGTGTATTCGGCAGTTTTGGAAAACTAGCAAAGAAGTATTCCTATACCTATTTTTAAATTTATGTCCGTTTCATTGTGCAGATTGATTTTTGCAACCAGCCTTTGATGAAAACAACTCGGATAAAACACGACTAGCGAGACTAAATTAATTCTTACGATTTATTTACAAAACATTTAAATTTTGTAAATTACAGTTTAAATTTTTAAATATCGGCCAAATATATATTGCAATGGAACATCGCAGAAAGGGTATTTGTAGCGACTACATGCTTTTATACCAATTTATGACGTTATAGACATGTTGAAAATTGATTTTGTTAAAATTTTGTAAAATAGCTATACGTTTTGAATTAAGAAATGGGTAATTAACTGTTGTATGTCAAAATCCCCATAAATTTATTTTCTGTCATGTCAAGTGCGAATTTAGCGCGCGAGTGCGCGTGTTATTCGTATTTACATGAATAACTCTGGTGTAAATTAACGTGTTTAATTGAGACTAGGACAGCTCATACTTCTAAATTAGCGCTACATTTCTCTTATGTCAAAGACTCAAAACATATGATCTTAATATGTATTTTTTAACAGACTTCACTTTTCTAAAGAATACTTATCTTCTGAAAGTCATAAAACTTTTAGATAAGATCTATACATGCTTTTGCCGTTTTCAGAAAAATTGATCAGGACTTCTGTCTATCTATCTAACACATGAATCACGTGCTAGGGGTTTTGACCGATCAGAGGCTCCACTTTTCATTGGGATTGGTTCATCGCGAAGGAAGTTTCAGCCAGTTCCACCTAACAGCTCGGCCTTAACAGACGTTGTCTCTGTGCGAGTTTGTCATATCAGTATACGTTCTACATAAGGGTTACGAGTACGGAATCTTAGCAACGAGTTGCCCGTTTGCTAAAATCTATTAGGTATTAGAACTAAAATAAATTAAATTATTAATTAAATAGTGCTATCTCGCGCTAGTCAAGATTTTTCCTCATAGGATCAGGTGTATTTACCGAAATACATCTGGGTGAACGCGAGGACACATCAAGACACGGGAAGGTGTACGTACAATACACCGCACCTGGATTAATTTAAATTACATCCATTATCGAGCCCTGAGAAACGAGATAAACTTTATCGGTGTATCGGCGTGCGTGCGTGTGTGCGGAGAGTTCCACGTGTCATCAGAGCAGCAGATTCAACAGGCAACGAGAGGTGGCAGTGAAACGGTTCAACGGATTCTGCAATGGAATTCAACGACCAAGTAAAATAGACTATTAAGGAAAAGAAACATTACAATCATTTACAGACATTACTAAATTTAGAATAAATAATTTTGTTCAATCAAAGATCATTTTTAAATTTGTTTAAAATATATACCTTACTCCAGATAAAAGACTATTATTATTGTGTTTTTAATACTATGCCTTCTATTTGTTCTGTTGCTATATATATATATATATATATATATATATATATATATATATATATTGTAACTATACCTGTAAACTGTAGTTACAAATAAAAGAAAGGAAAACAATTTTATTTAAAAAAAAATTTTATGTTTGTTTGTTGTGTATATAATTTAGAATTAATCCTGGTTTTATGTTTTATTCAAATTTTTAAAATTCTGTAAGGTACTTTTGGTTTAATTTGCACTTCTGGTAGAGCTTAACAAAATCTGGAGTTAATCAGATTATCTCCTTTCAGCAATCGATTATTGATCTTCAGTGCTGCTCCAGTATCTCACCTTTCGTTAATAATTCTCGTCTTCCAGGAAGTCTCGTGGTTAATTAAACACTTAAAGTAAAATGTGAAATAATTTTATAATTCACACAGTTGAAATAAATTGATTTATTGACAGTTATTAATAATAATCGATTTTAAATCGATTTAGAGCAGTTGTTCGACTCCGTCACAGGGATAGATCGATATGGGAATACAGGTTAAAATTTTATATAATTATTAAAAAAGGTTCTTTCAACGATTATTTTATATATAGTCAGAGAAGGGCAGGCTTAGGAAGTATAACATTTACAAGAAATAATCTTAATAATTAACACTGAACAAATTGTGAATAATATATATAATGTTTAATATATTTGAATTCTCAAACCAATGCTGCAGGCTATTAGATCAGTCAAAGGTTGTAGTGCATCACGGGACCATCATGGCGGCTAGCTGAATTGATGAGGTTATACGTAATATTGTCACAGGAAAATCTCA
Source organism: Magicicada septendecula (assembly GCA_034769895.1). Taxonomy (NCBI): domain Eukaryota; kingdom Metazoa; phylum Arthropoda; class Insecta; order Hemiptera; family Cicadidae; genus Magicicada; species Magicicada septendecula. The sequence goes on along the minus strand of CM068369.1, from coordinate 104,899,520 downwards.
CAATAAATTCACCTTTATAATTGTTTTAAGGATCTCCGAAATTGTGTATACTGTCTAGTATGTTGTTTGAGGTATTCTGGATGAGTGTTCAGTGTCCACTGGTGTTAATTGTTTTCTATTAGAGGTATTCACTTTGTCTGTTTGTGACGACGAATTGTTAATCTGTTGTAGAGTGAATTATTAATATTATGTAGTTTCAATGTTTTAAATCACTTGTATTATGTGGTGTATTGTTCGTTTTCACTGTTGTCGTGGAGTATTTCATTAGTTTTAACTCGAAAAGTGTTAATTTATGTAACTCCCGTTTTCCACTGATTTTAGGCCTTAACTTTTGCACTCCATTATACGGTTTTTAGAACGCGATTCCGCATCGACTGTTCCGTTTGAATGTTAACAAAGAACTAACTTCCTTCCTCCACTTTGGTAAATATCTTGCCAAGTTAATATTGGAAAAGTACTGTTAAAATAATTTTCACTTCCCATGTACATAATTCCAAAGTACATTATATATGGAATAATTTTAGTTTATTGTTCGCTTTCATGAACTATTAACCATATAAGTGGTTTATGTATCTCATTCTGTTTAATTTGATATGTCATAGTCCATATTTGTTGAGATTTTTGTTAAAATTACCAAATTTCTGTCTTTTTGGAAATCTAGGCCCAAAAAAACTGTTTCCGTCCTTTCACACTTTTACTGCCATTTTAAGTGTTATTAATATAATTATAATAAATTTCAAATGGTCACAAATCCTTTCCTTTCCTTAATCACTTATAAATTTAACATTTGAACTGTCTTTTAGTGATAATTTCTGAATTTACCATTCCTCTTTAAAAATAGTTATTTTATACATTTCAAAAATTTTCAATAATTTAAGATATTTTTCTACATTACTCTTTTAAATCATAGGTTCATTTACAGTAGTTGTTAATTGACCTACCTTACCTAAATCTTGTCAGTTTACATGGTTCATTGGTGAATTAACTGGTTTATTTTAATGTTTATGAATTCATTATTTGGCCTAGAGTTTAGTATTTTATATGTATGGTTTTTTTAAATAAATTTAATTCTACTCCTCCTCTGACTCTTAATAGTTAACATGACATAAAAGAAAATTGTTTACATAACTATTGTTATGTGTAGCATCTAATTCATGCTATTGTTACAAAAATAATAATTAACATTAATCAGCATTCTATAAAGTTGGACATGTTTGCTGAAACTGTTTTGAACATACATTTAACTCCTTTGTAAATTAATACAGCATCCATACTGAAACATTTTAATTTGGCTGTATGCTGTGATATAACTAATACAACTTACTCTAAACATATAAACCTTATTCTATTAGAACTCTTTTTAAAAATATGGAGTTCATGGCTTTGAACAATATCAGCCATTTAAACTTCTTAATTCTATTAAAACTTAAACTATTACCAGTCCTTTCTGATTTTACTACTATTATCTAACATCCCCTTATACAGTAAACATTTCCACCCATACTTTAGTTGTTATTGTCATTCCTACGAATGTCTTGAGATAACACAGTGACCTTATTTAATGAAATATTGGAAATTTTTCCATTTTAATATTTCATTATTTGTTAATTATAAAATATAAAAGTTATTTTATAGCATATTGTTTAAGTTATAGATACACTACAACTTGAAGTTTATTACATTTCAAAACACTTACACTAGTACACTTTCACTGTTGGTTCTGACTTATATTTGAGTTTTATTATTCTCAGACCAGACCTTTAGTCATAATGGACTGTGAAGATTTGTTTATTTTTTATCATATAATAACTTTAGTTGGTGCACTTCTTATCATACTACACAACACTATAAGGTTTTGGGATGTTATACTTACTTTAATGGTATCAATTGGTTTGGGGTTAATGGTAGTTAATAATAGGTTTTTATGGTGGCTCTTCCATCCTATTTCTTCCTTTCTTCTCGTCTTCCTTCTTGTGTTCATTCTTGGGTAAACCAAGGTACTCAGTGTTATCTTGTCTGATGGTTGGTTCGGAGTATCTTCTTTATTATCTGATACTGATTTTACTCTTCTTTCTTGGTTTCAGGGTATCTTGTTTATTACCTGATATTAAAATTTACTCTTCTTTCTTCTTGTGTTTGGGGTATTTTGTTTATCGGGTCAACTAACACTTCTGGATCCTCCACGGGTGTGCTTCTTTATCCCCCATGTCGACTTCCTTTTCGGCCTCTGCCGCCCTCTTCTTAGAAGTAGCTCGTCGTTGCATTTTGCCTCCTTCTCTATGGTATAATCGCTACCAAGCTTATATTAATTAAGCCCTCTAGTTGGACGCCAATTTGTAACTAGACCTGTAAACTGTAGTTACAAATAAAAGAAAGAAAAAAAAATTTTATTTAAAAAAAAAATTTTTGTAAAAAAAAATTTTGTTTGTTTGTTGTGTATATAATTTAGAATTAATCCTGGTTTTATGTTTTATTCAAATTTTTAAAATTCTGTAAGGTACTTTTGGTTTAATTTGCACTTCTGGTAGAGGTTAACAAAATCTGGAGTTTAGTGTCATAAACGGGAGTGGCACTTAATTAAGTAATTAGGTTGCCGTACCATTTATATTGAGCGTAATTATGCTAATTGTAAGTATTATTGGACTATCCAAATGTGAATTAGTAAATTGTATCTCATTAACTTCGTGTATTAATTAAAAGAGTTATGATGGACGTTAACTTTAATACATATATAAAAGTAGTTCATACTCGTCAGATTAGACTCAACACAGTTGTTAAATAAATATGATTTATGAGTCGGTTAATCGGACATTTCAATGGTCGAGCTTGTTGTGTCCATTGATGCTTAGCATAACTTTTGAGACTCTTTGTGAAATGGTTAGAATGAAATAAATTAATAATCAAGGTGAAAATTCAATAATGAACGCAAGATTAAATATAAAATAATTACTTATTTATTATACTTGTTATTTAAGTAAGTTACTATATCCTGCAAATACATACATAATAAAAACACATGATAACAAAATACAATTTGTACGTTGTTTCCTGAAAACACAAACATATGTTACATTCAAATGCCGTAAATAATATACATATACAAAACATATACGAACAATAAACAATCAACAAATATATTTTATCCCTACCTAAATGCGTTCATTATTCTCAGATGATGAATTACGTTAATATTGCTTTATAAAATTTATGATTCATATGATTTATATATAATCTCTTGGGGTTTGCTCTTTGAAAAGAGGAGAAAGTGCAGTAGTATATATTACTAAGATTTAATAGACATAATAGCTTATCTTGTGAAAGTGTTTATCCAATATTCCGCCGGTGTGAGATGACGTCTGCTGGAGGATTTGTCGCGCATCTTATCTCTGTTATGACGAGCACATCACTTCACTTCACTTCACTGAATTTTCACTCCTGTTATGTGTATGGTGTTGTTGTACCCCGCTGATGTTGGGTGTTTGGAGTTCGAATATTAAGATGTTAATATTGTCATTAAGCTGAATTACTCTGAGAGTTTGCCGAGTTCGTGTACATGATTAACTGTTCCGTCTATCTGGATGTAGTGTATACTGTGTGCTTAATTGTTCGATATAGTTCATTCAGTTAATTGTTCAACATAGCGACTCATTGTGATGTGAGAGTGTTTGAAATGTCACTCACTATTATACTTTGGAATGTTAATTACTTGCGTTATTATGTTCGCGTCGGTTGTAGTTTCAAGTCCCGTGCGCACTATAGTTTATCAGAACATCTATGATTGTCGACCAGACTTGTGTGTAAGTGAGACTATATCGTATGTCTAAGTTCACTTGTGAATTCACCGAGTTGGAAGTTCGGTCGGTCGCGCAAACTGTTTCTATCACTGAATGTATTACCGTTCCGATTATAACCAACCGTCTGACTGTCGTACGTACTGACTTATTAACTTATGACCGATTGACTTGTAGACTGTAGACTGCAGCTCCGCGTCTTCGCAAAACAGTTTTATTAAAACATCTTACCCATAAGTCTAAATTCTGGATTTCTACGCCCTTTCGGATCCGTGATTGGTTCTACAAATTCCTACTCCTCTGCAGATCTCATCCTCTGTTTCCCGATTCGTCGTCCGAACCCTTTTTACTCTCTCCACGAGCTCTTTTAGAAGATGCTTGACGCTGGTTGGTCGTCGTCATCCCCGGAGTATTCCATGTGACGAACGTGGTACGGATTCTGAGAAACTAGAGCAATTCTCCGGCTGTCTGTCAACCTTTGTTTAGACTTTGTCAAGGTTCTGACCTATCTTTTGTTAACAGACTGCAGAGTCCTGGTTAATTGTTCAAGTTATTCGTTGTTCTTTCCGCTGATTATCAACCCTTCGCTGGAGTCGTCTCTCGTCGATCCCACGCTTTCTAGTCGTAAACTCCAGTAAGCTGTCAAAGGTTTGTTTTCACGCTGTGCAGGGTGCACTTGCAGTATTCACTGAGTTTACGTTCTATTGTTTATCTGTTTGTCGAGATTGCTCTGTACTCCTTTGTAGCAGAGTGAAGCCTTTCATATTTGTGCTCGTTACAACTCACCTCCACAGCAGGCGTTCCATTTCGTTTCCGCGTAACTCGGCAGCTAGACGAAGTCTTTGTTTTCGATTGCTGGGTGCTGTAAATTGTAACAAACTGCGAGCTGTCAACGACGCCCTCAAATTCTTATTGTGTGCTGTACACAGACGTTTTTTCCTTGTCTTCGCACTGGCGTCGGGTCTGACGTGTCCCTAATTCGTCATTATTTACGACCTGGGCTTGTGTCCGTCGACTCGAGTGTGGGAACGTGCCACTTGATCGAGAAATTAAAAATTTTTTAAATTTCGATCACTATATTGTCCCCAAATTGGATTGGATGTTGGGCTTCAGGAGACATCTGATCCAATTTCTGCGCTCTGTCCCAGTCGTGGACGTCTGCTTTGGAATGGACATGGTTGAATGACATATATTTCTCACAGGGAGCAATTAATTGTTATTCCCTATCTTGATGTTTTATATGGTCATATGAATTTATTGCCGCTCATCTGAGTGAAATGAACGCATTTTCTACATTTTATCCGTCTATATGCGGACTATACAATATGATTTTATGTAAATAATTGAATTAAGACATATACATCTCCCCATTTGACAGTTCGTTTAGTTATCGTTTACATTCTTTCGTTCTATCTATATACAACGTAATAGATAAGCTGCAGATTAGCTATCAATTAGATTAATCGATCATATGTCGATGACTTATATAGCAATAAAATATTTTTTAAACTTGTTGTTATTACCTCAAGACTATAGTTGCTACAAACAAATATATACATATGATTAATTTGTGACATATTATAACGATTACATTGATAAATGAAATATACATATTAACTAAACAATTGAGGAATCAGCATACTTCATGATGCATACCCAAACGCTTACTCTTAAAGTTATAAAACAATTGTCCATTTTAGAATTATTAATTACATAAACAAATTATTCGAATCTCTACATGTTAACAAGTTATTATTATTCACAATTATTAATGTCTTTAGTGTCCTGTATCATAGTGTCATAATGTCCTTCTGACACATGGTACACGTTAACAAATCACTTTATGTATATATTGACGTTTACATGCCTAATTAACATAATGAATGACGAATATATGATGATCATAAACACGATTAATATTGAAATACGAACTAAACACAATATGGTAAAATGTACATCATTATTTGGTTAGCTGGACTGGCCGCGCGAGCAAATTACCTAACTTATGTCTTCTGCTAGCCGCCGGAGTCGTTGCTACCCACTCGTGTTATCCATACTTCCTTTCGCTGGCTCATGATACGCTTTAATTTGCCGTATGTTAAATCTCCCTCTCATCTTTCCGCTATCGCACTCCACGAGCTCATATGTGGCCTCGCCGATGATGCGGTTGATCTTATACGGTCCTGCGAAAAGTTCGAAGAACTTATCAATTCTCCTCAACGTAGCGTCGGATTGGTGGTATGCTCTCACCAAGACCTTGTCGCAATCGTAAATTTGGTTATTTTCTTTCTCTCATTGCAGCATTTTGCGTGCTTCTCCCTCTTCTCCTTGATCTTCACAAATATGTTGTTTTCGCGTTTCCCTTCACTGCTAATAATCCCTTTGTCCAAGCATTGCTCCCATGCTCGTGTAGGTCTCGTGCCGAGGTGTGCTTCATGAGGGGTAATTTCGATTGTCTCGTGGTACACCTCGTTTAGACACGCTTCAATTGTTTTTATGTACTGGGACCATTTAGTGTGTTGGTCACTTACGAAAATGCGAAACAAGTTTCCAAGTTGCCGGTTAATCCGCTCGGCAAGATTGGTACATGGGTTACGGATTGCGGTAAACTTTGGTTGGATGTTCAGCTCCTTTAAACCGTTGACCCATTTCCTGGAGGTGAACTGTGTCCCGTTGTCCGTTAAAATGGCCCTTGGACGTCCGAATAGTTCGCAATACGTTTTTATTCTCCGCAACGTCGTAGTGGTTGTTGCTCTTCGAAGGGTGAATAATTTGACGTATTTTGTGAAATTATCTACTATGACTAATAAATATTTGACTCCACCCGTTCCTGTCGGTAGGGGTCCATAATAATCTGCGCTTACCAGATCTCCTTTGGCTGTAGGTATCACAGCACGTGTACCACCAAATAGCTCTTTGTTGTTGGTATCTTTGCACTTCTGGCAAACGTCACATGTTTTAATATAAGTTTTTACTTTCTTTAACATCCGGTCGAATGTGAAATGTTCCTGGATCATTTTTATACACTTTTTTGTTCCTAAATGTCCGAACATTTGATGGATTTCAGCGATTATGTCCCCAGATATGTTGCTAGGAACATATAGCTTCCATTCATTCCGCTATCGCCGATATAACTTGTCGTTAACATATTGATAAAATTTATTTAATTTAGGGTCCACATTTCCTTCCTTAATTTTAGTGATGATCGTTTTTAGCTTATCATCTTCTATCTGGTGCTTTCCAATATTTTGGATTAATTTCCGCACTTCAAGTTTCATTTTCACGGTGATGTGATTGACTAAATATTCATGTGTGTTGTCGCGAATCTCTTCTAATTTTGTATCGTGTGGGTACCTACTTAAGATGTCGGCTACGATGTTATCCTTGCCCTTGCAATGAATTATGTCGAACTTATACTCTTGCACTGCGAGAATCCATCGCGTAATCCGAGAATTATTTAGATGGCATTTGTTTAAGAATCTCAACGCCTTGTTGTCAGTGATTATTGTTAACGGTTGTCCGAGAACATATATGCGGAATATTTCTAAGCATCTGACGATACTTAAAAGCTCCTTTTCTGTAGTATAGTAGTTCCGCTCAGCACCCTTGAATGTTTTACTAGTGAAGGCGATTACGCCAATCTCCCCGTCTTCATCGAGCTGGTAAAGTTGTCCTCAGTATGCGTAACCACTAGCATCACACTGTATGTAATACCTCTGGTCTGGGCGCGGAAATCTCAAAACTACAGCGTCAACAAATAGGTTTTTGACTCTGACAAAGCAGTCGTTTAATTCAGCCGTCCATACAAATTTGTGATCCTTCTTTAATAATTCATGGAGGGGTTGCGTTGTTTCCGCATATTTACTTGTGAAGCGGTTATAGAAATTAGTGAGGCCTAAGAAACCCTTTAACTGTTTCTGATTCTTGGGCTTAGGGAACTCCATAATGGCTTTCACTTTCTCTTCCGTAGCTTGGATGCCGCGTGTTGTTAGTTGGTATCCAAGATACGATATTTCTTTTCTGAAAAACTGCGACTTATTTAGGTTGACGGTCAAGTTAGTTTCGTTTAGATTATTTAACAATGCTTCTAAATGTGCTAAGTGTGTCTGAACATCGTCAGAATAACATAGGAAATCGTCTACGTATATTAGTGTGTTTTTCTTAACATTTTCATTTAAAACCGTATCCAATCCGCGTGTTAGTGCCGCAGAACTGGTACTAAGGCCGAATGGTGTGACGGTAAATTGGTAGCACCTTCCCTCATACATGAACGCGGTATACTTTCTGCACTCTTCCTTCAATGGCACTTGCCAAAAGCTGCTGGACAAATCGACGGTAGATAGATAGCGCATCTCGCTACATCTTGCCAAGATTTAGTTTATTGGGGAAACGCCTTCATAATCGGAAATTGTAACGCCGTTTATCTTTCTTGCGTCCAGGCATAAACGGACCCTTCCATCTCTTTTGATGACTGTGACGAGTGGGTTTATGAACGGGCTCGTACATCGTTCAATCACTCCGTATCGCAGCATCCTATCAATCTCGTCCTTTACTTTCTTTTGATAAGCAAGTGGTACAGGCCAACCCCGTTGAAAGTAGGGCGTCCTGTCCGTAACTTGAAACTCATGCTCGTATCCTTCTATCCTCCCCGGGCATTCCCTAAACACTCTTCTATTCTTAATAAGTATTTTCCTCAAATTTTCCAATATTTCTTCGTCTTGACAGTCCATGCTTGCTATCTTCTCGTCGATGTTCCTCAAGATTACTTCTTCTTCTCCATTATCCATTAGTTCCATGTTCATGATGGGTACGGCGTGCACCTCTTCATCAGCCGCATTCACTATTTCTATTTTCTTATTACCGATGTCGATGCGACATCCCACCTCCTGTAAAAAACTTATCCCTAATATACATTGTTTAATAAGGTCAGGTATAATTAAAAAGACACTCATTTTTGATCCCGTCAATTTCAATATCGCACAGTATTTGTTTTCTAATTAGTTTTGACTTATTCCCGACAGCACTAATGATTAGAGAATTCGTCATGGGTAAAATCTCATATGGTTCAATGTCCCTTTTGTTTGCGTTGAACCACTCTTCTGATAACCCATTAATAACTGAGCCGGTGTCGATAAGTGCCAAAACTTTAATGTTATTGTTAAATTTAATGAGTACTTCGGGACATTTTAATATCTGTTTAGTAATGTCCTCGTCGTATTCATGCAGCAAGTCATCCCTCAGGACAGGTACTAGGATATTGACATTATTCGTGGGGTTGTTTTTGTTGTCAAAAACTATGTCGTTCGCTGTGTAGGGGTGTTTTTTTTTTTTGCTATTCTGGTCATTATTCGACCTTGAATTGTTGTCGTCGGTAGCATGACTCGTGCTTGGCTTGGAGTTAATGTACTCAACAGTGTTCACCACTCCGTGTTGTTTATTCTCATAACGGTTACCGCCATGCGGCCTTCCTTGCCAAACTGGTTTTCTCTCACCCTCGTTTTTGTTTACAAAGTTCCCAATGGGTCGTTCGCTAGTTCCGGTTTCCTTTTCGTTTGCTGTCCTATATTGCGTTCGCCTGCTGCCTGCACTGTTTGACTGAATGCTCGCATATTCAGTGATCAAGGCTTCAAAATTGGGTATGGTGACGATCCCGCGTGGGATAACGGCGATCTGCAAATCCCTCCCAAAGTGTCTCGAGATTTCCGCATTGACTGTTCCGTTTGAATGTTAATAAAGAACTAACTTACTTCCTCCACTTTGGTAAATATCTTGCCAAGTTAATATTGGAAAAGTATTGTTAAAATAATTTTCACTTCCCATGTACATAATTCCGAAGTACATTATATATGGAATAATTTTATTTTATTGTTCGCTTTCATGAACTATTAACCATATAATTGGTTTATTTATCTCATTCTGTTTAATTTGATATGTCATAGTCCATATTTGTTGAGATTTTTGTTAAAATTACCAAATTTCTGTCTTTTTGGAAATCTAGGCCCAAGAAAACTGTTTCCGTCCTTTCACACTTTTACTGCCATTTTAAGTGTTATTAATATAATTATAATAAATTTCAAATGGTCACAAATCCTTTCTTTTTCTTAATTACTTATAAATTTAACATTTGAACTGTCTTTTAGTGATAATTTCTGAATTTACCATTCCTCTTTAAAAATAGTTATTTTATACATTTCAAAAATTGTCACTAATTTAAGATATTTTTCTATATTACTCTTTTAAATCATAGGTTCATTTACAGTAGTTGTTAATTGACCTACCTTACCTAAATCTTGTCAGTTTACATGGTTCATTGGTGAATTAACTGGTTTATTTTAATTTTTATGAATTCATTATTTGGCCTAGAGTTTAGTATTTTATATGTATGGTTTTTTCAAATAAATTTTTAATTCTACTCCTCCTCTGACTCTTAATAGTTAACATGACATAAAAGAAAATTGCTTACATAACTATTGTTATGTGTAGCATCTAATTCATGCTACTGTTACAAAAATAATAATTAACATTAATCAGCATTCTATAAAGTTGGACATGTTTGCTGAAACTGTTTTGAACATACATTTAACTCCTTTGTAAATTAATACAGCATCCATACTGAAACATTTTAATTTGGATGTATGCTGTGATATAACTAATACAACTTACTCTAAACATATAAACCTTATTCTATTAGAACTCTTTTTAAAAATATGGAGTTCATGGCTTTGAACAATATCAGCCATTTAAACTTCTTAATTCTATTAAAACTTAAACTATTACCAGTCCTTTCTGATTTTACTACTATTATCTAACATCCCCTTATACAGTAAACATTTCCACCCATACTTTAGTTGTTATTGTCATTCCTACGAATGTCTTGAGATAACACAGTGACCTTATTTAATGAAATATTGGAAATTTTTCCATTTTAATATTTCATTATTTGTTAATTATAAAATATAAAAGTTATTTTATAGCATATTGTTTAAGTTATAGATACACTACAACTTGAAGTTTATTACATTTCAAAACACTTACACTAGTACACTTTCACTGTTGGTTCTGACTTATATTTGAGTTTTATTATTCTCAGACCAGACCTTTAGTCATAATGGACTGTGAAGATTTGTTTATTTTTTATCATATAATAACTTTAGTTGGTGCACTTCTTATCATACTACACAACACTTTTGTTTATAAATAATTACAATTTCATAAGGTTTTGGGATGTTATACTTTCTTTAATGGTATCAATTGGTTTGGGGTTAATGGTAGTTAATAATAGGTTTTTATGGTGGCTCTTCCATCCTATTTCTTCCTTTCTTCTCGTCTTCCTTCTTGTGTTCATTCTTGGGTAAACCAAGGTACTCAGTGTTATCTTGTCTGATGGTTGGTTCGGAGTATCTTCTTTATTATTTGATACTGACTTTACTCTTCTTTCTTGGTTTCAGGGTATCTTGTTTATTACCTGATATTAAAATTTACTCTTCTTTCTTCTTGTGGTTGGGGTATTTTTTTTATCACCTGCTCCTAATCTCCTGGGTAATCTCCTGATTTTTTAATATGAGTTTTCTTTAATTTATTTACTTTGACCTTTTAATTGTATTTTTATTATTTAATTATAGTTTTTCTTTTATAGTGGTGTTTTCCTTTGAAGTGTAATTGAATTTCATTTTACCTTCATTGAGTATATGTAATTTAATTATCTTTTATGATCTTAAATGAATTAATTTATGGTGGAATATCTGTCATGCTACAATATATATATATATATATATATATATATATATATATATATATATATATATATTACAACGACACAAGTTGCAAATACAAATGTATTTGTGTTTGAGGAGCCCCACATTCTTTGGGACGCCAAAGTTATGCAACTTTACAGATAACTGTTTAAGATACTAAGATACTGTAATTTGTGGAGGTTGTATAACGATATCAGGTGTAATTATAATAAGAGTATTACATTTATGAGTATTTAAAAATTCATATTTATTGTTTACTCAATCTTATACATAATAAACATCATTATTATCTTCGGTCACGATATTACTCATTATTAAATGTTTATCTCTTATACTATACGGTGTTACACATATTTAAAACCCTCTTACATCTGGACATGTTTATAATTTGATTTACTAAAACAAATCAAATTAAAATGTAATTTGAATTGAATTCTTTTAACTCAGATCTGACCTCAACTCGCTCAGTCTATACCAATGTTTAAAATTAAATTTAAATTTATATTAATAACTTTTAGCCTGGCATTTGTTTTATATTCATATTTAAATTATTCTTTTCTATAATGCAAATATCAAATCAATTTAACTATTTACTTTGATAAACAAGATCTACACTCTCAACTTTAAATTCTTTTTTTTTCTTTATATGCGATCGCTCATTCTTACGACTAAATATTTATCTACATTTCTAAAATATTATTTCTAATTATAATTTTTTCTTTGTTTTAATTTATTGTCTTTTGAAATAGTCTTTATGAGCTCTTTTTTAAAATCATTTATAAATGCATTATGCATGTCACCTCGAGTTTTGATGATCTTACGACTTATTGACGGGGTCCAGCGTTGTCCAGAGTTGGTTTTCCATTCCTCCTGGCCTGGCGTGGTCCTGGATATGTCTAGAGTCCAGCGTCGTTCTCCATCAGTGTGTGGTCCGCCTCAGAGAATTGCTATCAGCTGCAAGGTGGATCTTAAACGTCGGTTAGGCGTCCAAAAAACATCGTCTAACGTCCAGCATCCCTCTTCGCTCTGGTAGCTTCTCCGTAGATACTCTTTGTAGACTTAAACAGTCCCGGTACTTTACGCTTTCTGAAATATTGTCAAACTAATTGTTGAACGTCTTATTAGTTCGTTAATGAGACTTGAAAAAAATAAAACTGTTCTGACGACGGACTGCATGTCCGACTGCAACTGTGTCTTGAAAAGAGGAGAAGGGTTTTCGGTCGAACCCTTAATTGATACCCTCTCGAGATTCCGTGCCAGTTGGCTCCGAAATCGTCCTGTCGATACCTGCAGATCACATGATAGCCCCCACTCCCGAACATTTTCATATATTTGCAATTATTAGCAAATAGCAATGTTTTGCACGGAATCGAGATAGCACAAATCATAGCCAATTTGATTAAGCACTGACTGTACTAATTTGAGCGTCTTATGGTAATTTGCGTATTTTTTGGAACATTTATTTCGTACTGACTTCGCGTCGTGTGTCCTATTAACGTCATTTTCTCTCTGGGGATAACTATAAAATTTACACACACTTTGGAGACTTTTTTGTTTATAAACTAATTAGTTTTTACACAGTGGAATTAAATAATTATTTTCTTAATTACTTGGGGCGGGTAGCTGAGATTCCTGTCTGTACATGCATCACTAACACACACAAGATACACGCGTAACACACATACAATTGAACAGGTGTTCCTTGACTGTCGGAACAGGTTAACTTCTCCCCTAATCTAACAACTAATATTTTTACAATCTCAGACCTGTCCATTTACACTTAACTTATAATAATTCTACAAATTTTATATATATTCAAACCAATGCCTAATACAGCATATGGCTGTATCGTTGCAACAGATTATATAGCATATATAACATATATATTGCAACGATACAGCCATACGCTGTATTAGGCATTAATTTAAATAAATATAAATTTTGTATAATTTGTATAAGTTACGGGTAAATGGACAGGTCTGAGATTGCAAAAAAATATTTCATTGTTAGATTAGGGGAGAGATTAACCTGTTTCGACAAGCAGTGAACACCTGCTCAATTGTATGTGTGTTACACGTGTATCTTGTGTGTGTTAGTGATGCAGGAAAAGACAGAAATCTCAGCAACCCGCCCCAAGTAATTAATAAAATAATTGTTTTAATTCACTGTGCGAAAACTAGTGTATGATCAAACCAAAGGCACCAAAGTGTGTGTAAAATTTATAGTTATCCCTAGTGAAAAGATGACGTTAATAGAACACGTTTAGCGAAGACAGTGCAAAATAAACGTGCTAAAAAATACGCAAATTACCCTAAGACGCTCAAATTAATATAGTGAGTGCTTAGTCGAATTAGCTATGATTTGTGCTACCTCGATTCCGTGCAAAACATTGCTATTTGCTATTAATTGCAAATAGATGAATAGGTTCGGGAGTGGGGGCTGTCAAGAGATATGCAGGTATCGACAGGACGATTTTGGAGCCGACTGGCGCGGAATCTCGAGAGAGTATAAATTAAGGGTTCGACCAAAAACCCTTCTCTTCATTTCAAGACACATGCTGTCCGTCGGCAAAACAGTTTATTTTTATTCTATTACAAGTCGCAGTAACAAACGAAATAACGTTCGTTAAATTCACGACAATATTACGGAAAAAGTAAATACCACAATAGTAAGTCTACCAAAAGTATATACGGGAAAGCTGCCGTAGAACGACGCTGGACTCTAGACGTATCCAGGAACACATGCTGCTGTAGAGCGACGTTGGACTCTAAACGTATCCAGAAACACATGCTGCTATAGAGCGACGCTGGACTCTAGACGTATCCAGGAACATGCTGCCGTAGAACGACGCTGGACTCTAGACGTATCCAGGACCAGGCCAGGACAAGAGGAATGGAAAATTAACTGTGGACAACGCTGGACCCCGGACAACAGTCGTAAGATCATCAGAAATCGAGGTGACATGCGTAATGCATTTTAAATGAGTTGTAAAAAAAAGAGCTCGTAAAGACGATTTCAAAAGACAGTAAATTAAAACAAAGAAAAGTTTGTGCTTAGTAATAATATGTTAAAATGTAAAAAATGTTTAGTCGTAAGAATGAGCGATCGCATATATATAGAAGCATTAATAAATGAAAGAGAATTTAAAGTAAAGAAAGTAGAATTTATTATCAAAATAGATAGTAAAGTGAGTAGATATTTGAAATATAGAAAGATTAATTTAAAGTTGAATATTAAAACAAAGGCCAGTCTACAAGCAATTAATATAAATTTAAATTGAATTTTAAACATTGGAATAGACTGAGCGAGTAGAGGTCAGATCTGAGATATGACAATTTATTTCAATATAAAAATATTTTAATTTTATAATAAATTAATAAACCAATTATTTAATATGTCTAGATATAAGATTATTAACATGTTTAGATATAAGAGATTTTTTAAATATGTGTAATGTTGCATATCATAAGATATAAACATTTAATAAGGAGAAATATCGTGACCGACAATTATTAATGATGTTTATGAATATTTATAATAATGAATAAATAATAAATATGAGTTTTAAATATTGATAAATAAAAATACTCTTATTATAAATACACCTGGTATAATTATACAACCTGCATGAATTACTGTATATCGAATTTACATATAAATTCGTTGTATAATTTTGTATCCCTTGAAAGTGAGGCCTGACATGCCCACATGTATATGTATGTATATGTAACGTTGTATAATTTTGGCGCACATGAACGTGTGGCCCGATCCCCACCATTTAACTATTAGAAATTTTGTAGTTAAATGGTTGCTCTAAAAATAAAAGTGTGTTAAATGAAAAAAAAATTATATGTAATAATTATTTATATTAAACATTAACTGTATGTTATGTTAATTGTTGTGTACTATAACACAACTGGCCCTCAACAAAATAAACAGGTGTAATTGTAACATGAGTAAATAAAAATAAATAAATAATAACAGTTCAACAATAAATAAATAAAAGTTTGCATACAGTTCACTAATAATAATAAATTATAAATAAATATTTAAATACAAAATAATTCAACATGACGACTCCAGAAAATTTGGACATGGAAGCATTTCAGACCATGATGCGTGCTTGGGTAGATGAAATAAGCACAAAACAAACAGAAAATATAAATGCTAAGCTTAAAAGCAAACAGAAAGTTTAGAAAATAAATTAGAACAACAGACTGAAAATTTTAATAATAAATTAGAACAACAGACAGAAAATTTTAAACAGGAAACCATAAAAAGACGGAGAGTAGAAGAAATAACAGAAAAAATTGTTAATACTAACTTACGTATTGACACGCTAGAGAATAATTTTAAACAAGCCTTACATGAGCAAGTTGTACGGATTAAAAATAAACAAAAAGAATTACGTCTCGAGTGGAGGAAAGATTTAAAAGAATCGCATAAACAAATAAATGATAATTTAAATGATACTTTAACTACTATGACGCGAGAGCAGGATGATAAAATGCAAACTGTTAGTAATATGTCGCAAGCAAATACCAGTAAACTTAGAGACATAGAAACGCGTACTATAGTCATTGAGAATAGAATTGAAGAAACTACGAAGGACCGTTCGGGAGACGTCTCACATATGAAAGAAGAAATCCAAGAGGAAATGAACCAGCTACGAAGTGAGTTGAGAAGACGACAGAACCAAATGACCATGTTTCCTACACCAATGGAAGAAAGGACCAGACTTAAATTCTCAGGAGCTAAATGGGAGAACAGTATGGAATTCCTAGCTATAGTGGAGAAGGAAATAGAGAAGATTGGCAGTGCAATAAATGACGACGAAAAGATAGACTTCGTCTCGTGATATCTTAAAGATTCAGCCAGTCAATGGTATCCTATTATTAGAGATAACGTCAGTACATATCAGCAGTTTCGTGAGGCATTCGAAAACAGATACTGGAACGTGCATACCCAACGACAGGTGAGGGATCAACTCGAGTATGGGAAATTCAACGCACAAGGACAACAGAGTATTGAACAGTACGCAATTGCGCAAATCGAACGCGTAAAACATTTAAAACCAAACTTTTCTGAATATGAGATAGTGTCTGTGTTGTCTTACCATTTCCATAGAGATATCCAATTAGCTGTATATACGCAGGGTGTCAAAACGATTGAACAATTCTTAATACTTGTCACTAAATCACAAAATATTAACAAGAGTAACACATCACCACACTATCAACAAACACGGATTAATTATCACAATAATTACGAACGTGATGATACGCAAAATCGTGATAATTATAGGCGAAATTTCACACCGCCAGCGCACAATGTAAAGCAACACACAGCTGTGAATAACACGCGAAACGTACAGAAGGAACCACACTCAGAGAAAAACGTGCGTGATACAAATTGGAAGAAAAGATTTAATAAAACACATGATCGCTCCGTATCCACGATGCAGAGCAAGAGAGAGAGTGCAGAGGGAGAAATCAAAGCGAAACCGCGACAAAGCTCTGTTCAACCATCCTGTTCCCAGACACAGAACAATGACTGAAACACAGGATGTACGAGTACACAATGAACAATATATTGCCGTGCGATGTGAGAAATGAGTTATTAGACACCGACAGAATGGTGACACCAAATCAACCAGAAATAAAGTGTGCGTTAATTAATGTACATTTTAATGGAAGTAAAATTAAAATGTTAATCGATACAGGTAGCCAATTAACTGTACTAAGTAATAAGTGGGTACAACAAAATAAAAAATATTTTAAACAAACGGCTATTTTACCTGTCAGTAATATAAATGTTATTACAGCCATGAATAAGGGAGAAAAAGTTAGACAGCAAGCTTACGTAACTTTAAATTTTAAGGACTTAGAAATAATATATCCTATGATCATAATGCATAAACTTATTTATGATGGAATTATTGGAATGGATTTGTTAAATACTTTAAGTGCAAGAATTGATATCAATAACAATAAGATGTTATATAATTATAAGAATGTTCTATATGAATTAATTATGAATGAAGATGAAGAAAATGGTGAGGTAAGTGAAAATCCTATTGTCATATCCAAGCCATGTATACGATATGCACCTACTCAGCATGCTAATTCAGCCGAAGAAGGAATGTCATATCAGGAAGAAGCGAAGTTATTTAAATTAATAGAAGTGTATAATGCAGTATTCAGCGAGATACCGACGCAGACCACAGTCTACGAACACGCTATTATGGTATCAGACCCTACAAAATTTGTCAGACGAACGTATCCAATACCCAGGAAGTACGAGGGAGAAGTTGAACTGGAAATACGACGGATGATAGAGAATAACGTCATTGAGCGGTCGAACAGCAACTTTCTTAATCCTCTAGTTGTAGTAAAGAAGAAGAGTGGAGAAGTACGTTTATGCCTGGACATGAGGAGTTTGAATAGCGTTATTCTACGTGAATTCGATTGTGCACCACCTGCGGACGAGTTATTTGCCAAGTGTGAAGGAGCACGATATTTGACTAAGTTGGATTTAAGGTCAAGTTTCTGGCAAATTCCAATTAGAAGAGAAGATAGAAAATACACCGCCTTCCTATATAAAAATAAATGCTATCAACACAAGGTAGTTCCATTTGGTTTGAGCACGGGTTTGGCTGCAATTGTAAAATGTCTGGAGAAAGCATTGGGGCCAGAACAGGAGCCGTACACCATAGTGTTTGTGGATCTGGTAGTATCAAAACACTTGACGAACACATTGAACATCTTAACATTATTTTCCACAAGTTTAAGGAAGCCCATGTATCCCTTAACCTAGACAAGTGTGAATTCATAAAATCCTTAATCAAATTCCTAGGTCATATTATTTCATCCTCAGGTATTCAACCCGATCCCATAAAAAGATCCAGTATTACCGATTTTCCTATACCTAAGAACATTGAAGGGTTACGAGCATTTTTGGGACTCACAGGGTATTATAAAAGATTCTCACAACTCTACGCAGAGAAAACCCAACCATTGCTGGAGTTAACAAGGAAAAATCACAAATGGAAATGGGAGAAGAAACATCAAGATGCCTTCGACCAAGTCAAGAATTTATTCATGGAAAACATAATGCTTCATCATCCACAGCGAGATGGAAGATTCGTTATCTACGCAGACGCTAGTGACTACGCGTGTGGAAGTGTACTATATCAACAGGATGCTACAGGAGAACACCGTGTCATTGCATATGCTAGTAGAGTATTCAAAGGAGCAGAGAAGCAGTACTCTACATCTGAGAAGGAGATACTTGCTATAGTCTACGCTCTGAAATAGTTTCGATACTATATTTACGGAACGCATTTCGAAATACATACGGACCATCAAGCGTTATCATTTCTATTAAAATGTAAAGTAACCAATGCTCGATTGTTACGATGGATCCTAGCAATCGGTGAGTATTCCTTTACTATAAAATATTGTAAAGGGAAAGATAATATTATAGCCGATACTTTGAGTAGATACGTCACAGAAAAGTGTGAAGAGATTTATGAAAAGAACCATAATGAGTTACAACTGTTACCTATTAAATTTACGATTGATAATGATATTAAACACATGTTGAAGAATCTAGCTCAATAACAAGACTTAGATGATGCTACGAGGGAATTTAAGCTACGAGATCACCTACCAGACAATTACAAGGCACAAAATGGAGTCTTTTATAAACTAATGAGGCAAGATTGGAAGGTGGTATTAACAAATGATATGTTGCATAAATTAATTCGACCAACACACAAAAGTTTAGCACATGCTGCTGCACTTAAATGTTACTTAAGCCTACGTGAAGATTTCACCATCAATAATATGTTCAGGAAGATTAAAAACGAATGTAAGAAATGTTATGAGTGTCAAACAGCAAAAGGACCGAATCTACATACATATGTGGAAATGCAGAGTATTCAAAAAGAAAAAAAAGAGAGCTAATTGCAGTGGATTTTCTTGGACCACTCCCGAGATCAAGTCGGGGAGTGAAACACATACTTGTTTGTATAGATGTATTTTCCAAAGCCGTCCATCTGTATCCAATTATGCGACCCACAACTAAAGTTGTTTTAAAAATACTCTTGCAGAAATATATCCCTGCATATGGTAAAATGAAGAAGGTACTTAGTGATCAAGGAGTACAGTTCCAAAGCGAGGTATGGGAGAGAACTCTTCGTGAAAATGGAATCCAACCTGTGTTCACAACAGTACGACACCCACAGGGAAATCTGGCGGAAAGAGTAAATAAAGAGTTAGGTAAATATCTACGAATCTACTGTCACGATCAACACAACAAATGGGCAGAGTACTTACCTTTCTTTGAGAAAGCAATAAATGAAAAATTATAGCGAAGCAACAAGTTATACACCAATCGAGCTAGACGAAGACAAGAAACCTGTCAGATTCTGGACCAAATATGTAAGCAAGCCAGAGAATCAAAACGTACCTATTCCATTAAGTGTAAAGGTGGAGTATGCTAAACAACGCATCATAGAACAAGGTAACAAGAGGATAGAAAAATACAATAGAACACATAAATTACAACGATTTGATGTAGGAGAACAAATTCTGTTGAAAGTTAATCCTGTAGGAAAACGCAGTGACAACACAGCGAAGAAATTCTTCCGGTTGTACAACGGACCTTATACGTTCAAGCAACGTGTAGGAAGACACAAATTCATCGTATACGATAAGAGAAAGGATAAGGACATTGGCAAATATCATGCGACGTCATTCAAGAAATTCTACGTATGAATAATGAAAAGAGATAGTAAGGTTGGGACAATGCCACTGAATCAGTACAAGGTCAACGCACGATAAGCTGTATAATGGGGGGTGAATATTGCATACCACCACGGTGAACATTAGACTGACTTACTCATTATTATGTGTTTGTTTTACCGGGGTAAATTGACAGGCCTGAGCTTGTAAAAAAATATTTCACTGTTAGATTAGGGGAGAGATTAACCTGTTTCGACAAGCAGTGAACACCTGCTCAATTGTATGTGTGTTACACGTGTATCTTGTGTGTGTTAGTGATGCAGGCAAAGACAGGAATATCAGCAAGTAATTAATAAAATAATTATTTTAATTCACTGTTCGAAAACTAATTAGTGTATGATCAAACCAAAGGCACCAAAGTGTGTGTAAAATTTATAGTTATCCCCAGTGAAAAGAAGACGTTAATAGAGAACACGTTATGCGAAGACAGTGCAAAATAAACGTGCTAAAAAATACGCAAATTACTCTAAGACGCTCAAATTAATATAGTGAGTGCTTAGTCGAATTAGCTATGATTTGTGCTACCTCGATTCCGTGCAAAATGTTGCTATTTGCTAATAATTGCAAATAGATGAAAAGGTTCGGTAGTGGGGGCTGTCACGAGATATGCAGATATCGACAGGACGATTTTGGATCCGACTGGCGCGGAATCTCGAGAGGGTATAAATTAAGGGTTCGACCAAAAACCCTTCTCTTCATTTCAAGACACATGCTGTCCGTCGGCAAAACAGTTTATTTTTATTCTATTACAAGTCGCAGTTACAAACGAAATAACGTTCGTTAAATTCACGACAATATTACGGAAAAAGTAAATACCGCAATAGTAAGTCTACCAAGAGTATATACGGCAAAGCTGCCGTAGAACGACGCTGGACTCTAGACGTATCCAGGAACACATGCTGCTGTAGAGCGACTTTAGACTCTAGACGTATCCAGAAACACATGCTGCTGTAGAGCGACGCTGGACTCTAGACTTATCCAGGAACACATGCTGCTGTAGAGCGACGCTGGACTCTAGACGTATCCAGAAACATGCTGCCGTAGAACGACGCTGGACTCTAGACGTATCCAGGACCACGCCAGGAAAAGAGGAATGGAAAATTAACTGTGGACAACGCTGGACCCCGGACAACAGTCGTAAGATCATCAGAAATCGAGGTGACATGCGTAATGCATTTTAAATGAGTTGTAAAAAAAAGAGCTCGTAAAGACGATTTCAAAAGACAGTAAATTAAAACAAAGAAAAGTTTATACTTAGTAATAATATGTTAAAATGTAAATAAATGTTTAGTCGTAAGAATGAGCGAGCGCATATATATAAAAGCATTAATAAATGAAAGAGAATTTAAAGTAAAGAAAGTAGAACTTATTATCAAAATAGATAGTAAAGTGAGTAGATATTTGAAGTATAGAAAGATTAATTTAAAGTTGAATATTAAAACAAAGGCCAGTCTACAAGCAATTAATATAAATTTAAATTGAATTTTAAACATTGGTATAGACTGAGCGAGTAGAGGTCAGATCTGAGATAAGACAATTTATTTCAATATTAAAATATTTTAATTTTATAATAAATTAATAAACCAATTATTTAACATGTCTAGATATAAGATTATTAACATGTTTAGATATAAGAGATTTTTTAAATATGTGTAATGTTGCATATCATAAGATATAAATATTTAATAATGAGAAATATCTTGACCGACAATTATTAATGATGTTTATGAATATTTATAATAATGAATAAATAATAAATATGAGTTTTAAATATTGATAAATAAAAATACTCTTATTATAAATACACCTGGTATAATTATACAACCTGCATGAATTACTGTATATCGAATTTACATATAAATTCGTTGTATAATTTTGTATCCCTTGAAAGTGAGGCCTGACATGCCCACATGTATATTGTAACGTAACAGAGTTGAAGTCCCCAACGTTACATAAAAAATTGAATGAAACATGGTCAAGGACCATACCCTGAATTAAAGTTGCTCAGTAATTAATGCATGTGAGAAGTACCTCAAGTCAAAAGAGGCAATAATTAATGTTGAATATGAAAAAAACCATACCAATTAATAGTTAATATAATAAATTGTGTTTGTTTTTATACTGTAGCATGTTCATGTTCACAGAATATTTATGTTATGTTTTGAGTATGGTAAGAATGAACTGATGTTGTTTAATAGGAATACTTCATCAATGATTATGTTTGTATTTATGTTAAATTTGTCTTTAGACAATCAAGTATATTTACCTGTGTTAGGCATTATACTAAGTTTTAAGTATTGTCTAAAATTGAATAATGCTGTTGTTTTAATTAATGTTTGTAAACTTGGCCAGGAGGACAATCAGTGTTTAAGGTTTGACAAGTAGTTGTGATAATTATATTGTAAACTAATGAAGGGTTCCAGTACCAGTTAATTAATGTAATAAAGTAAACACCAGGAAATTAAAATTAATGTAATTAACCATTAACCAATAATTAATTGTACAGTAGGTCAGGTAAAAGAAAATTAAGTTAAAAAACCAAATAATGTTATAACGGTTGTAAGAAAACCTCTAGGCCTAAATTCCATATTTGTGAAAGGAAATTAATACCTTTTTAAGAAGTCCAGTCCAACGAAACTATGGTAAAACATTTACTGTTTAAGAAGGAAGGTTAGGTGAGAATTTTAGGTAATTTAATATTAATCCAAGCATGGAGTATTTTATTGAAAAAGAGTAGTAATATTCTATAATTCTGGCTCTAGGATATCTAGTTTCACCCAATGACAGGGAAAAGTGGTTGTTAAGGCAACTAAAATGTACATGAGTTGTTTATATTGAATCATTCGTTCTGATTGTTACAAGCTATTAAGTTGAGATGGGCAGATACATTTTAAAAAATGAATAATAAATTCTGAAGAAATATGAATCAAAATTTAAAAAAAAACCCTCTTTGAAACCTAATTCCATCATAATACTGATGAGTAATAAACTAATTAGACTTCCAAATTATAACTGAATACATTTAAAAGAGTTGAAAACCCCTCACCTCATTCACCAGGATAATTCCGCTGGATTCGTTATTAAACCGATTTCTCCTATAACCAGAAGATTAATTAAGAGAAATAAAGGCCGAAACTAACGGAATTATAGAAAAGACATACGAGGATCTCGTTTTGCAGAGTTAACCTTCACTGGCAGAAGAAGCTGGGATACTATTTTCATTCCACCGGGACCGACAATTATCAAGATCATAGGAGAAGAACAGAAGTCAGAAGAATTCCTGAGAGCTTCCCAGTACACTCCACAATCAATTTTATTAAGGGCCAGAACACCTTTTACTGGATGAAAGTAACTTAAGCTGAACGTCTTCACTGTTTACAGACGACCACGGCCAGTCGGAGTTTCGTCGACTCGGTAAAAAAACAACCTATTTTAAATTCAATATATTTAGAGTTAATAATTTTGTTTGTAATACTTGAGTAACCTTAATTTTGCATTTTACCTGGCCTTACTAATGGTTCCAAGAATCTTACGAACCCTGGGATAAGAACTATTTATTGTTATTTTTCATTTGTATAAGTCTATGGAATTTGATTAATTGATAATCGATATATTTTTGTGTGATCGATTTGATTATATTATTATTTTGGAGATAACGGGGACTGTGAATTAATAGATAAAATTAATAAAGGATCTTTATTGTATGAGATAACGTTTGAAGTTATTGCAGAATAGATACTATATGTAGTGGTTGGAATAATTTACAATAAAAGGTTGATTCAAACCCGATGAACAACTAACCTATAAGTACGCTTATTACAAGTGACAGCGCTAAACGCTTGCAGCTGGTGGAACGGGAGATTGCCGAACTAGCGTGTTTTTAGTACAAAATTTGAATAGAATTTTCTAACATCGAGTGACTAGGGTTGACAAGAATACCCATTACATTCAGTCAATACACTATACATATCGCTAATATTACCCAACTACTGAATACTAAGTTAAATCTATATCGTAGTACGATTATAAGTTAAAAGAACATAATTATAATTATATTGGCCTAATAATATATTTTCAGGAAGTTTCATAGGTAACAACCGAATAGATATATTTATTAATAACACATTAATTAAAACAGGTAACAACATTTTAATTGTTACAAATTGTCACCTTCAACGAGGATCATAACAAATTGACGACTCCAACGTGGGGTTGAATTAAGAAGTACTCCTTATAACACGAGTTATAACAAATTGACGCTCACAACGTGGGGCCTCATCGTCTTCTATTAACACCGTCTAAACGTTTTATAACAAATTGCCGCCTGCAACGTGGGGCTTAACGTGGACACACATAAGTGACAAAGATAATTATAACACGATTTATAACAAATTGGCGAACCCAACAGTGGGGCTTAACCCAGTAATACCAGTTACATTACAATATGTATGTATATGTAACGTTGTAATATATAGCAACAGTACACAGGATGTGAAGTTCATTTAAGTGGAATACTAATGCTATAAACATTTTCTGATGGCCATAGACATATTTTAAATTGATTTTGTTCTTTCTTTGTAAAGTAGTCATAGGTTTTGAATCAAGCTATGTTTAAAAAATCATGTTATGTCAAAATGTTCACAATTTTATTCTATTTTATGTCATGTGAAATATTTGTGTGTAAGTGCGCGGGTGCGCGTGTGATTTACATTTTATTTAATAATTTCGAGGAAAATTAACATTTCGTTCTGGAACTTGGGCAGAGTGTTCTCTTCTCATAAGCTACATTTTCCATATACTCAGTTCTCCACAACTGTACTTTTTTTTTTTAATTAAATCAGCCTTCTTTTATTCTCGTTATCTCCTAGAAAGTAATAAAATTTGTAGATTAAATCTAGACAGGCCTTTGGAGAATCGGACAGAATTTAAGCCTGATGTCAGTCTACCTATGTTATCATCTGTGACGTTGCTAGAGTTTTAACCAATCAGAAGGTCTAAAAATTATTTTAGATGGTCCTTTGTCGAGAGCACTTCGCTCAGTTTCTTACGAGAACCTGCCATAGAAAGACGTGCTCGCTGCCACGAGTTTTTCGGGACAAGACAGATCGTTTTCCTTTAGACTTAGAAGTTGGTTCACAGTTCGAGTTCTTCGTAACCATTACCACTTAAAGAACTCAAATAAAAAAAAATAGATCACTCTAGTCCTTTCCCGCGTTCAGTAGAAGATTTCCGCTAGGGGCAAAATATCTGCCGAGATATTAGATAGTTACGCGAGAACACTTCAAGAAACCGGATTTTGTGTAAGATCAATAAAAGATCTATTTTACCCAGTTTTAATCCCTGAGATTGCGTAAATTAAAATTATAAACAATAACAGTTCATGTCGCAGTGTGCGTGTGTGCAAAGACGTGAAGTCTCAACATAAATTGTCAGCGCTAGTGATCTTCGAATGGTCGACGTGCAGAGCTGCAGCGGTCCAGTCGAATTGCGTGCGGACCGTCGAGAGGCTACGCAAACAGAGGAATTCAACGCAACAAGTAACAGTTGTAAAATCAGCAAATAGACTCAATTATTGAAAGACAAATTTTTAATAAACAAAAATTATATTATAAAGTAATAAGACAGTAGTAAGTTTGAATGTTTTAATGTAATAAATTTTCCTACCTCCAAATATAGACTCTGTTATAATAATTTCAATATAACCTATCTATGCAGTTTTAATTTGTATCGTTGCAATATATATACACACACACAACTCAAAGTCTGAGGATTTATGTGTACTGAATACAAATCCACACCGTTACACGGATTGCTACCAAATTTTGCACAGCTAACCTTTGACACAAGGCGAAAACACTGTCTAATTTGGAATTTGATATTTTGCCCCGTTCGCACGATTTAGGGTCTTTTAATTATGCGTTTTCGTTGACGCGTATTAAGATATCAACAACACCATACATAGAGGCCAGAATTAATTACCATAGTAGCAAGTAAATAAACAAATGATATTTAGCGGCATCGGAACTGTGCCTTTATCTGTTCCTGCAGTTTAATGTTTTCAATATGCGATTAAAATAGTAGGCCTACAATTGTTGAAAACAACTTTGGAGAGAATTTGACTAATAAGTACAAAATTGTTATGCGAGCTGACAGAACGCCATATAGACATAGACAATAAAAATTATATTAAAAAAAAGAATAGAATTGAAGCGTGTGTGCATGTGGAATTGAAGGCGCGCTCGCGTGCGTGTGTCATATGTATTTGTGTAGTGATATGCTAATCACCCCTCCTTCACACCGCTAATGTAGGAGTAGGAACTGGCGGGAACGTTGGTGGGGGAGCTTGGGGGGCTCGTAAACGCAGCGAGAGTTGTTTGTAGACAGATAATGGAAAAGACCCAACTTTTGTTTTTGTTTTGAAAAGTCGATTATTCCTGTTAACTTTATCAAACACAAATATTAATTTTATTGTCGTCCATGAACTAGACTATATAAAAATCTGTTAAATGAAACACGCAGAATCCTACATTGAAACATAACATACATTCTACATTCTTACTAAACATAAAAAATACCAACTATACAATTTGCTTGGTGGCAGTTTTATAGCCGCGTAAGGTGGCCACAGAGTTTACAGTCCGCTTTATTGGCGGACCGGGCACACGTCCTGCACTTTTACGAGCTCCCACAGAGGTAAGCCGGTATAAACAAGCAAAGGATTTTAACCGGATTACTTTTTGTCGCGTTGTTTACTTTTCTGTGAACAATGTGTGGGTTTAATTATTACTTCGACTACACTATTGTTGGGTAAAATTTTGTTACGATTAATTCGAAAATAAAGCGGGGGCGTATTTACGGGGGAGGGACGAACGGGACCGGACCCACCTGAGAGAATCGAAAAAGTTGACGAATTTTGTTAATCTCTTACTTTTTCAGCTATGTATGTTAATACAGTAGTAACTATTTCCTCTTTTCTAAATATACAAACAGGTTTATTTGTACGTATACAAATGTAAACAGGTTTACGGCACTAACGTATCTCTCTCCTATGGCACTACAGCCCTTGTTGGGCCCTGGCCCAATCAATCCTTCAATTCTCTTCTGTCGGTAGCCATCCTCCTCCAGGAACACACTTTCAGTATTTCTTTCGCATCCTCATCCACCGCGTCCTCCCATCTTCTCTTCTGTCTTCCCACTGGTCTTTTCCGTGCATTCTGGTACTCAATAGTTTTCGTGGTATTCTGTCTTCCCCCATCCTGGTTACATGACCAGCCCACCTTAGACGCTGTAGTTTTATATATTGTGTTAGCGGTGGTTCTTTATACATTTGATACAA
This sequence comes from Magicicada septendecula, assembly GCA_034769895.1. Taxonomy (NCBI): domain Eukaryota; kingdom Metazoa; phylum Arthropoda; class Insecta; order Hemiptera; family Cicadidae; genus Magicicada; species Magicicada septendecula. Next base: position 104,871,832 of record CM068369.1, on the reverse strand, counting down.
TTCAAAGTTATATCTTATTCTCCAGCCGTGTACGTCATTTAACTGGTCCCAGGATGGCATTAACATATACGTTTGAAATATGAAATATAAGAAAATCAGTTCAGTCAAGTATCTTGTAAACAATGTTTCCATAACGCGTATTTTATTGTATTATTACATTTTAGTTTAATGGTACTGATATTAATCACTTTCAAGATAGTAATGCTGATTAGTCTTAACTTGTTTTTTCTTTTGTATGAAGCCGATCTAATCCGGCCCCCCTAAGACGAAATTCTAGATACGCCACTGAAGAAAAGTGTTTATAAACAGATACGTTGGCCACTTTGACTTATTTTTTGACGTGGAACCGGATAATGCATTTACCAATCAAGGAACTGGTTGGTTGTAGGTTATTACATTCACCACGAACGCATCGCTGTTGAGGAACGGTGTAGGTGGTGACATTGGCCATCCAAAATATTTTAGCTCACCCTGTGGCCACTCAGATTTGAGCGGCTGCATACATAATGTACTGAATGTCGAGTAACACAGTAAAAAATGTTTTAATCAACTCCTTCCCTCTACGCTTGCTAGTAGAGCGTTGAGATCACCAACCACTGAGCTGCCGTTTGGTCAGATCTAGCCAGGATCTGCATCTTGCATGTGACGCTTAACTTGACCAGTAGAACCACGATTCTGAAACCACATAACTTGACCAGTGGATGAAATGTTTTACAGAGTTTATACTGTTAAGAATTTAATGTTATAAATATAACCGTTATCTCTACAATACTGAACTATGCTAACCTGCGTTACAACTTTACAAAGCAGATACAAAAACAAAAAGAACTGACGCGCGCAACAAAGCAAAGTAGCAACCGGCAGCCAAGATTCTAACAATTACCAACAGTAGAACAATCGATATTTTGAAAACTGTCGAATTGTTATCGAGTCCTATTCGATAAGTGAACCGCCCGTGATAAGCTGAATCACGTATTCGATAACATGATTCCGCCCGTTCTGTTCCTTTTTTTTATAATCGTAGTGCGGTATTCTTGAAATTAATTAGTTTTAGTAACAAAATACAATAGTGTAAAATAATACTCCACTTGATAAGAAAAAAATAAAAAACGGTCCAGTGATTGTAAGAAAAATCCGTGTTAGATTACAAGCGTACATATTATCAAAGTAGACTATAAGCGTATAAATTCCCCCTTTATGAACAGCCAGTTGTGTTTTTAGATAAGTACAACTAAGTATTCAGTGTAAATTAGCACACTTAATTAAAATGCTAAAGCGGGTAATAGCTAACTTGGCAGCGACGAAATTTATGGAGCGATCACTTATTTGCAAACGGGTATGCTATTTTACATTGTCACATAAAGCAATATAACAATCAATCGTATTAAAACTGGCTTACAGACTTAAAAGTATATTAAATTAGCCCGACGTACACTGGCGTTAATCAATAATTTTGTTTGTAGACACATAATGGAAAAGACCCCAAAAGTTTTTAGCATTTTGGTCATTCTGAGTTGTGCCTGCCTAAAATATATGATACTTATTACAAAAAAGATTTTGTAAGTAATAAATTGATAACAGACTACAAAGTCACATTAAGTAGTATCGTACGTTTCCTCCAAACGTGAACAAATTTTGACAGTTTTCGATGTTACATATTTGTACACAAGCACATAAGAAATGTTATGAGTAAACATGTGTCTTGAATATAAAATATCTCAAGTGCCAACGCAATAATTGATGTGGGGGGGGGGGGAATTGGTTAGTTTTAAAGTGCATCGGATCTTAGCCTTCTACCTTCCCAGCAAGTGAGTATAAGAGCGGAGATACCTCCCGGTACATACCTCTCTGCGGTGGTCAGACCACACCAGCTCGTTTATCCGGGCCGGGCGCCTCATGAAAGAAGGCTCTTGCCCAACTGACAGAAGACAGCCCCACCGAGGTAACGAGCGACTAAATACAGCCATTCGGAACAGTTCGGGTTCGAAGTTCTGTTTGGTGGAATCCTGTGGGGGGTAGTGGTTCAGTCCAGAAGAGTGCTGGGTCGCTTTTTCGATGTGGCATGGGGGACCTTCGTCCTTGGCCAGATCACGTAGGTGTGAATGAGTTGAGTCTGCCGTGAGGTGACTTTCGTCACAGAAAGTCTGAAGACGAACTCTTCCACTGTTGACAGACGGAGAACTGTCCTGATGGCTTGGTTGCAAACAAACCAGGACGAGTTGGACAGGATTTAGACGGAACTGTTATAGAACTGTTCCACCTTACGTTGTGCACTGTTGGAGAGAAGTGGCCTCCACGCTGGGGCTGCGTATGTGAGTGTTGATCTCCGTAGCAGAAGGTATAGGGTCAATTTTATGCGCAAGAAGAGCGGACGTTGCGAAGGGAGCGCCCCATCTACGCTTACGTGAAAAGTCCGGCCGCAAAGATACGACCAGAGCAGTCGCGGCACAAAGTAGATGCTGGGAGGGGAGTATGTGACAGTTTGTAGAGCAGGCCCTCGTACCATACACGGTTCAAGAGGACGACTGCAGTGTGCAGCTTTTCGTTTGCAGCATCAGAGAATTTGGTGATGACGCGGACCAGTTGTAGGGTGGTTGAGTGTTCTTTGCGAAAGCCGTACTGCTCGCTACGGATGAAACATGCACGCAGCGGTACAATTCGGGCATTCAGGAGACGCTCTAACACCTTAGACGTAACGCGCACTAGAGAGATTGGGCAATAGTTTTCCGGGAACATAAGAGATTTCCCGGGTTTGGGGATCATGATAACCATTGCAGTTTTCCAAAGGCGGGGAAATAGTTGAGGCGGAGACATGAGTTGGACACGTCCAGGACGCGGTCCGTGACAACCGGTGGAATGTTCTTTAGTGTGGTCGCTCCTATTCCGTCCAGTCCAGGCCACTGGCCGTTTAGGATTAAGCCGAGCGATTGTGTAGACCAGATCGGCTTTTTCGAAGGGCCCTGAGGTCCCGTTTCAGGTTGGACTAGACAGTCTTAGAGGAAGTCCTCGACGTGGGCCATGTGTCCGTGTCGAAGACGCCTCTGTGTTGTGTGAATTGTTCCTCGACGGAGTTAGCAAAGACCTCGGCCTTGCCTTCCGACGAATGAGTAACACCCGGAGATGTGTCTAGGGGGTGGCGAGCCCTCTTATTCGCCGAGGAGGCGACCAGCAGCCTCCCAAACGAAGGTATGGTCGACTTCCAGGGATTCGAGATAGTCGTCCTAGCGGTACTGATTGACATCTAACAGAAGCTGTTTGACTTAATCAGACTGTCGGCGATACTGCCGCTTGACAGTGGGATCACGAGAGTTTCTTAGATTCATCTCGCTGGCGGATGGTTTCTTAGATTTCATCAGGGAACTGAGACTTACTACGATGAGCTGGGTCTGTGTAGGAGTGCTTTTCCACGTATCAGGCAAGAGTTTCTTGATGATGGGCTACCTTTATACTCAAAGAATAAATATAGTATAATGACAGTTTATTTAAGCAGTGAACAAATTTAAGCATTGTATTTAATAAATAAGCAATTTACGAATTTAAATGTACAAACCATAACTCGCTAATGTAATTTCAAATTAAGTAAATGTGGCTTAACTCCACACTCGAGTGATACTTAAGAGGTTTTCATTCTTAAAATAGGTATACCGTAATTTTAATTTATATTAATTACAGCGTTTCGACATTCGACAGAACAGGTTGTTGCATTTGTTATAAGCCAGTGTAACTAAGCATTATGGAAGGAAAAACGTATGCTTCAAAAAGATTAGTATAACGACCGGCAATTCGTATTTTCTTCCCTATTTAGGCTTCTGTTTCTTCCTTTCACACTCGATCGATCTCTTTTGGGAAACCAAAATCTTTTTTCTAAGTAAAATCATAAGCAAACAGTAGGCCTACTACATAAGTAAGTATAGGAAAATATAAAGTGAGCCATAAATTGATAAGATCACAAGTCAGAATAATTGAAGGTACAGAATAATTTCTGTAAAACGTGCGTCAGGTGTAAACAAATCTAATTTCAGTTGTATTTATTGAAGACATTACATATTATAAAAAAAAATAAATATATATGTTATAAAATAGACTATATAAATACTCTTATATATTATATTGTTCTTTGTTTTTACATACATCAGTTGGTTTAATTTACGTATTTTGTTGCTTTTTTTGTAACCTATCAAGTGACTGCTAGGCTACAACTGTTTGTTGACGTGGTTCCGGAGGTGAATTTGAATCATTAGTATGAACCGTTCTTCTTGAAGACAATTTATTGTGATTATCAAAAATACAAAGAAAAACTTTTACAAGTTACTTTATACAATTCTTCTTGACAAACTATAAATTCAGTTACTTCAATTACTTTTAATTCTAAGTACCTTTACTTACGGGTACTTAGTTCACCAATTAATGTAACTACTTTTAGTTACTTTTAATAAAACTTACAAAGACAAACTATTGACAACATCTGGTTTTCCGGCTCTCTCAGAACTCCTTCCAACACAGATTAAAGTAAAAATGAGAAACGATGTGTAAGTTCTCTTGGATCTCTTACAATCAGATCTGCCTTCTACAGCAAGTACTTGAGTTTTTATAGTATACCATTGTGGGTGTAACCCTTAGTTTTAGTGGTGGGACTGTTCCCTCCTCTTAATTTTAAAACGTTAACTATGATAGGATAATTCTATTGGAAGTGAGGGTAATTCTCTTACAATTCTATAACGACTGCCACTGTTCGTCAGAGACTATATCACGTGACTCTGTACGTTAATTTGGTGGGGTATCCCCTTTTAGACTAAAAGGTTCTCACAGAGATAGGACACACCTTTACACCCTGACCCACTACACGACTTTTTCCTAAAAATATATCAAATTTATGGCGACTTTTATGTGTTTTGTCTGTCTCTTGCCTAACTTGTATCTTTCATTAAACTTCCTCTGTTTTTCATAAATCTGTCGTCTTCTTATCTAATTAGAGTGGCTTTTAACCTCCCACAGCTGCTCGTCAAGATAAGGCTTAAGTAACCTGGGGTTGCCCATAAACTAAACTTTACGATTATTGCTTCCTGACAGTTGTTTTTAAGAAACAGGGTGAGATCTAATTAACAAACCCTGGGAAAGTTCCCTAAAACTATTTTTATGTACAAAACATCCGCTAGTTTACTAAATGACAATGCTTCTCCCTTGCACTTCAAAGTACAATTATGATACAATTACAGTAAGTACAATTGACAATTACAACACCTTCCCCCTTATTTTAAGCTTTAAGCTACACAATGCTTAATGCTTAATACTAAAACTACTATTTCAATTCAAATATCTTACCTAATTTTATAAGTGATTACATAATATTATAGATTTTAAATTCCTACAATGATACATTACTATCACTACTGAACTGATCACACCTACTAAAAACACAATTAATTCTATTTACATCTTACTGCACTTTTACCGTATGACCTTAGTTTACTTGATACTATATCAGTTCTTCATTACTAAGTTCTTTTCGACCTTGGTCGTAGTTTCTTTTCAAACTCTTTTAGTTCTACAATTTCATCCTCTAATTGAGTACAACCGTTTGTTGGACTCTCTCCTCTTATTGCCGTGGTCAGGGCATGAACTGACGCTCCATACTGGTACTGTTTTACTACAATTGGTTTGGTACTTAATGTCTGTACCTTTTTAAAAGATTCCTCAAACTTCTCTCCTAACCTTTTACTACAACATCTACCAAACAATGGTAACAACCATTTTGGACCAAATTTTTCATATACATAGTATAAAATTCTTGTTGTTATTAATCCACAGATTATATACATCGTTACCTTTGACTTGTAAATTTCATGCATATTCTCTTCCTCAATAGCTTTCCTAATTTCATTTAATCTGTAATTGACTGCATCTAAATCGTCAGCATGCATTTCTACCGTTTTCAGATACTTTGGTAATTTTAAGGTAGGTAGTTTTACATCATCTTTAACTATACTATCCAATTCGTCACAACAGTCAATTCCTATATCCACAGGTGGGATAATTGGTATTGTACCATTACTTTCATATTTAGTATTTGACAGTAACATTATACCTGAGCCATACGCTCTGCACGTTGGTGCTAAATTAAAAATTCCCACATTACTTAGTTGTACTGAATGTATAATGGATGGAATACCAGCCAATTTGCAACTAATTGTCAATGTCTCATCCTCTGGTAAAACATAAAGCCATGAGTTTGATTTCATCATTCTCTGTCATAAAGGATTATTAATTCTAGTTATTCTGTGATCACAGCTCTTTGCATCGTAATCACCTTTAAACAATTTTACTTCACAAGATTCATGTAAATGTACTTGAAAAATAAGATTCATTTGTTGACAAACAAATACATCATTTTCTAATTTTTTACAATTGTTCAATTCGTCTGATTTTAAATAAATAAAATACTGTTTAACATCGTCTATACCCAATTATTCAGTTTTGGGTTGAATTAATAGGTATTCATTATTTCTTTAATATTTTGGTAATGGTGATACCTTATACAATTCAAATAATAAATCGTTAATCAAAGGAATAACGAATACGTACGCTAACTTATTGTCCTTAACATACAAATAGAAAATAATTCTAAGAATGAGTGAATATTGTCATAATTCACCGCAAGAGGAAATGACAGACCTGCAGGTAATTTCCCTTTAATAGATTCTAATTCATATTTTAGAGTTTTTAAATTAATAACAGAGGAGTGAACTTCTCCTTGTCTAGCATCAGTAATAGCTTGTAATAGTTCTTTAACATCAATTTCTAATTGAATAGCTTCAATGTGGATATATTCCACATATTCAGTCATTACTGCCTGAAAAGTTATTAAGTTTTTCATTTAATACTTTTCGAGTCAAATTTTGAAAATCAATAATTTTATCAAAGCTTTCTATGATTTTACCATGATTAATGTTCGCATCATTAATCTTTTATTAATAGTCTTAATGGTTGAAATCATGACAGCGGCTTGTTCTTTTTCTAGTTTCCATAGCTCATACTGATTGGAGCTAACTTCTTTAATTTTGTCATCGTAATACATGGCATCGTCATGATCCATAGTCCCAAATAAAATTTTCGCTGCTTCACCTATAGTGTCAAACATAGCTCTTTTAAATCTACGATTCTTTGGTTCCTTATGTTCTAATTGCATTTTTAATTGATTAACATTTTTTTAATGTCATTCATAGTCTTTTGCATAGCAATACTTACTTTGCTATAATAATCAGAGTATTCTCTAGTACAAAATCTCTTAAGCTTATTATACCTGTTTATAACATTTTCTAATCGTTCTAAATAATTATTAATATCAATATAAGTAATTAATTTCCAATTCTTATTAGTCAATTGAACTGTTCCAATCTTTTCGAAATATACACCAGGATTATTTTTTACTTTTGTTACACTGAATGGATTGTCATCTGCGTCCGTTTTCCTTAATAGAAGTCCAAAAATTTTCGCTGTGCACAAGAACACATTCGAGACGAGCTGCGGGCACTGCCCACAGTACCGTAGAGTCCCATAAAGACGAAGTGCGGGCATAGCTCGCAGTCGCGTATCTAACTGCGTAATAAACGTAATACGGCTCCCGCACACAACTGGGGGTTGCGCGGCCCGCGCGAAGCGAGGGTCGCGAGTGGTGCAGTGTCCCGAGTCTCAGGAAGGACTCCTGCCACTGGGTCGTTTTGAGTTACTTTTATATTATTTTATCTACTTATTGGGGGGGGGGGGGTCTGAAGCGACCTGCGATTGGTGGATTATACCATCGGGACTAGCAAACGAGGTCGCTTCCAGGACTCACCTGGTCGCGGGGTGTATTTACCAAGTCCGGCAATGAGGGAATTGTGGGTCACTCTGTCGGAACGAACATAGAATCTACGCGCCAGGCGTCTCACGGTGTCATCAAGAGAGCGGACACCGAGTCCTCTCCTCAAAAGACGAGAAGAGTACCTCCGGGGGACTTTGCACGCGAGCGTCAGTCCCCGGTCGAGTACGCGCTGGAGCGTTGTTCTATGACCACGAGCCAGGTATCCCCAAACAGGACAGGCGTAGGTAATCACGGGCAACACGTACGTGTTGACTATGAGCTTACCTAGCCGGGGGGTCATTGCCGGATTAGATAGCACGGGCCAGAGTCTACTAAGTTGCGCCGAAGCGCGTTGTCGGATGTACTGTGTATGGGTTCGCCAGGTGAGTCGGGAATCCACGTGGAGCCCGAGGGACTTGACGCTATTGGTCCAGGGCACCTCGACGGGGCCTACTTTAAGCGGCCGAGGCCGCTTACGTTTGCGCGAGAATATTACCGCGGCGCTCTTGGAAGCGTTAACGGCAACTCTCCAGTCGTCGGTCCACCCGACATACGCGTCGAGTTGGCGCTGGAGCTTAACTGCCGCATAACTTGCGTTCGGCTCTGAGGCAAAAGCCGCAGTGTCGTCCGCGAACAGCGACAATTTCACTCCAGGAACTCGGGGCGTGTCGTTGACAAACAGCGAGAACAGGAGAGGCCCAAGGACACTTCCCTGAGGGACGCCAGCGGTAATACCCCTCTCCGAAGAGAGAGCGTGGTCTACTCTCACTCGAAAGCTACGGTCTCGCAGAAAGCTGCCGATCAAGTGAACGTAGCAGTCTGGGAGAAGGACTTCCGTGAGTTTGTAAAGGACACCCTCGTGCCACACTCGGTCAAAGGCTTTCTCTACGTCTAGGAAGATCGCAGTCGTCTGTTTGCCCTGGCAGCCAGCCTCGGTAATGCATTCCACGAGTCTCATCAGCTGATGAGTCGAGGAGTGCAGCTCACGAAAGCCGAACTGTTCGGGGATCAGCACGTCTAGTCTTTCTAGATGGTCGCGGATCCTACGCTGGATCAGACGCTCAAAAACCTTGGACGTCGCGGACAAGAGGCTGATGGGCCTGAGGTTTTCCACACGAGAAACATTCTTTCCCGGCTTGGGTATCACAATGACGGTAGCCGTTTTCCATTTCACCGGAAAATAGGCCAGTCTGAGGCATGAATTGAACAGGTCAGTGAGGAACTGGGTTCCTCGCTCCGGAAGGCGATGGAGGGCGGAATTCATGACTCCGTCCGGGCCAGGCGCCTTCCGGGGCTTGAGCTGAACAATCCTCTCAGAGACCTCCTCCGGGGAGATGGGCTCCGGTTGGACTGTGATATCGGCCGATAGAAAGCGCTCTACCTCGCGGCAGATTTGCTCAGTGAAAGCCGGATTCTTGGATGGGTTGGGAGCGAACTGTCGCTCTAAACTGTCAGCCAAGAACTCTGCCTTTTCGAGGGGGCGGCCAAGGGTTTGACCGCCGGGTCCGGCCAGAGGCGCGCGTTTGCGCTTTCCCGTTAGGGCACTGGGAATCCGCCAGACATTACGGTCCTCGGCAGGGCCATCCATCTGTGTCACAGCTAGCTCCCAGTTGCGTCTACGGAACGCCAGCATGTCGCGACGCAACTTGCCGGACGCTCTGTTGAACGCAGCCTTGTCTGCCGGGGTCACGAGTCTTCTGCCAGCGTCTCCGGAGGCGATTCCTCTCGCAAGCGAGCTGAGACACCTCTTCGGGGATACGCTGATAGTCGGGCGTGAGCCCCGGCTTCATCCGGGAGGACACGTCTACCGCCGAGACTACGGCTGTGTCGAATAAGGCAACTGCCTCGTCGACATGCTGGGTAGTGTCGAGCGGGATATGCTCAGGTAGGCGGCGACTGAACGCCGGGCCAAAGCGGTCCCACTCGATTACCTGCCGCTCGTCGCGGACGGTGGCGTGCTGGGTAGCTATATGCACACTGATAGGGCAATGGTCCGAGGACAGTTCCGAAATGACGGAGACGTGGACCGGGCAATAAACGCCCCAGACCGCGGCAATGTCCAGTACGTCAGGGCGGGAGTTAGCCCTCGAGGGATGTACGTAGGCCCGGTAGGTCCCATGACTGTGACCCGGCTCCCGCTCGCTGTTAGTCACAATAAAACGAGCAGTATTAGTAGTTAACATTTTCAAATGTAGATGGCAGCAGCAATCAGAGTCTGAACACAACAGTAGCTTTTTTTGTATGTTGTACCCAACACACTGTACGTAACCAAGCCACATGGTCAGCGCGCGGAAAATGGCTTCTCGCTACTTGACGGAAGATGAAATACGTGATATTCTGAGTAAAGATTCGGGTTCTGAAGGCTTTGTTAGTGACAGTTTTGATACGGATGAAGAAGTTGAAGATTGTATTGGTTAGTTTGTGTCTGAATTTTTGTTTGTTTCTTATAAATTGACCCACTTCATTGTGTCTTATATGACTGCACCGTGTTCACTACACCTATCTTTATTAGAACTATTTTCGCTATAAAAATTAGTGGGCTGTTTTGTTACACCAGAAATTTTGAATACTTTTATAAATATAGGTAAAAGTACAGCTTGATGTCCTCACTTTCGATTTATAAAAAACACTTATACTTCCTTATTTAGGCCTACTGACTATTATTCTCTAGCTGAATTCACTAGAAATGATTGTTAGTTACAGGCTTGTAACTGCAGGCTTTTTACAGCCAACACTTTCCGTTTTTTTTTTTAATTTTTAATTTACAAATCATATTCATCCCTATAAAAACAATTACAGACATACAATTGAAAATAACCATTTCAAAATCAAATGCTTATCTTGCTTCTTTTCTTCTTTGCAGAAGAGCTTCCTGATGTGTCGGATGGTCCATCCAATATTTCTGTAAACAATGAGAGTCATGTTTCTCAATGTAATGGTACACAGCACGGGGGGGAACCAGTACAAATTTCGTATGTCCCTACAGAAGACTGCTCGTTTCCAGGAAATGTCGAATGGTCTTCCCAAGCTATCCACAACGCTCCAGACAGACCCATATTTGAGGAAGATTCTTATATCTCTGCCCCACTTTATTCTCAATCTTCACCCCTTGATTGCTTTCTACACTTTTTTGATTCAGAAATTGTAAACAAAATAAAAAGTGAAACGAACAGATATGCTAGCACTACCATCGCAAGGCTCAGGCGCTCAAATAAACTGAAACCACACAGTATATGGCAGAAATGGACAACAGTCAAACTCCACGAGTTGTATGGGTTCTTTTCAATAATACTGCACATGTCTGTTATACACAAATCAGACTTGAAAAAATACTGGAGCCAAAGACCATTTATCCACACTCCGTTTGCTGGAAAAATAATGTCGCGCGACAGATTTTCTTCTATTTTGTCAATGCTCCATCTCAACAACAATGAAAAATACGTTCCCCGTAATGAACCAAATCATGACCCCTTATTCAAAATAAGACCTTATGTAGATTACCTTCAGAACAGATTTAGAAATTCTTTGATTCCTTCAGAAAACCTGACTGTAGATGAAGGCAGGTGTCCTTTCCGTGGCCGTATACATTTCAGGGTTTATATGAAAAATAAGCCTGAAAAGTATGGAATGAAAATATATATTTTAGCGGAATCTAACTCCGGTTACGTATTGGCTTTTGAACCATACACAGGGAGAAACAAAAACAATTCTGTAGTTTCATTGTTGCGTCGACTCCTCACTGGGTACCTTGGTAAGGGGCATACCATTTATATGGACCGTTTCTATTCAAGTCCATTAGTTCATGATTTCCTGTAGCAAAACAAGACTTTGGCAGTAGGCACAGTCCAAATAAACAGAAAGTTCATGCCTAAAGGTTTGAAATTGGAAAAACTGAGGAAGGGAGAAATGACATTCCGCCATTTTCAACTTTGGACTTTCTGTATGTGGAAAGACACCCGGGATGTCATAATTCTTTCTACAAAACATGGTGCATCATGCAGTGAAGTGAGAGTCAAATGTAAAGGTGGTAGTGAGATAAAGGTCAAACCGGATGCAGTGTTAAATTATAATGTAAATAAAGTCGGGGTTGACCGAAATGACCAACTTGTTAGCTACTACCCTTTCATACGTAAAACTTTAAAAAGGTGGAAAAAAATGTTTTTCCACATGTTGATGAGATCAGTGGTAAATGCTTATATATTATACAAAAAACAAGCTCTAATCAAATGCCACTTGAAGCTTTCATGACCATTATTGGAGAAGGACTTACTAATATGTCTGATCAAGAAATACCTGCGACACTGAGCGGACACATCTTCGACTTCAGATCGCCTTACAGGAAGACATTTTCCTCAGAAAATTCCTTCTACAGATAAAAAAGCAAGACCTTGCCGTTCTTGCAAGATATGTGGGGATAAACAGAAGAAAGAATCAGGAAAGTGGGCTAGGAAAGAAACAACATTTTACTGTCCATCATGTGATGTGGGACTCTGTGTGCCAGATTCTTTTTATGTGTTTCACACAAAAGCAGATTACACACAAAAATAAAACTTTTTTTGTGTTATATTATAATGTAGTGAAAAAGTGTTTAGTATTAGTTTCTTAATTTTAACTGAAAAATTGAACAATAGCAAAAGTGACACAAGTCAAATTGCCAATGTGAAATTTTTTTCAACACTAAAAACAGGGTAAGTTTAAAAATTAATATTTTATTTATTTTACAAGCTACTGACATAAAATTTGCACTAAATTAATGAGAATGCTCGGTTTTATAATATAATATAGCTTTATATATTTAAATATTATCTTGTTTAGAAGTATAAGCTTTTGAAAAAATGCAAAAAAGCCCAGTCTGTACGGTAAATGAATGCATTTTTCATATAGTCCTGAATGTGTTCAGCTCCATCTGCAACATGCAGTTTCTAATTAGTCTTCATACTTCTTTATTCGGTTTACATGTACTTTAATTAATTTTTTCCCTTTCCGTAAAGTGTAATTTACTTCGGAATTTCGTTTTGTTATAACGTACCGTCCGATCCATTGGGGACCTAGTTTCTTTGACCTACCTCTACGTACGGTTTCATCATGTAACAATACTTTGTCACCTACTCTAAATTGTTTATCCGCTGTATTTTTGTCGTAATGACTTTTACTAGATTCTTTCTTTATCTTTAAAATTTCTTTTGCTAACTGGTGAGCACTTTGTAATCTTTTCTTTACTTCATCTTTATATTCGTCGTAATTATACTGAGGTTGAGGCGAATCTCTTATTATACTTGTAGGCAATTCGGCCTCTCTTCCATGAATTAACGAAAAAGGTGTATGTCCCGTAGCTGTGTGCATGGTTGTATTTAACGTAAACATCGCATATGGAACCCATAAGTTCCAATTCAGTTGATCTTCATCAACATAATGTCTTAAATACTCCGCAAGTGTCTTGTGACTTCGTTCTAAAGACCCGTTAGCTTGTGGATGATAACTAGTGGTCTGTATCTTTTTATTTTTAATAACTTGCAAATTGATTGCATTACCTCTTATATAAAGTTTGACCCTTGGTCAGTTAACAATTTTTCTGGCGCACCATGGCGGCATATAATTTTCGTAGCGAATTTTCTAGCGATAGTTTGATCCCTAATAGGAAACGCTTCATCATATTTTGAGAAACAATCTCGGAATGTAAGAAGGTACTTATTCCCTCCTTGAGTTACCGGTAATGGATCTACTATATCCATTGCGCATTGCTCAAACGGCTTATTTAATTCATTACTGATTTGCATAGGGACTCTTCGTCTGTCTTTCACGTGACTTTTGTTACGTTGGCAACTATCACATCTTTTAATAAATTCTTCAATATCATTTTTCATATTAGGCCATTCATATTTTAATTTTATTCTATTATATGTTCTAGATATACCTTGATGTCCTCCTAACGTTGAGTCGTGATACTCCTCAATTATTCGTCTCTTTTCTTCTTCAATTCCTACATCCTCTTTAATTACTTCTGCCATGTTAATTTTTATTCTACTAAGCGCGTCTGCATTCGTATTTCGCTTTCCTGCCTTGTGTATGATATTAAAATCATAATCAGCCAATTTAATAATCCAACGCATCAATCTCGATCCAGGATCATTAATATTAAACAACCACTGTAAAGGTTTGTGGTCAGTGACTAAACTGAACTTTGTACCGTAAATGTAAGGTCGGAAATGTTTCACTGCCCATACAAGTTCGGAAAAATGCAACAAGTTCTTTTTCTGTTGTGCTATAATTCTTTTCGGTTTTATTTAGTGTTCTTCTAGCGTAAGCGATGGGCTTGTCTTCGCCTATCTTACCTTGCGATAATATTGTTCCGCAGGCCTCGTTACTAGCATCCGTAGTGATTACAAATTCCTCTTTAAAATTTGGATATTGTAATAACGGTGCACTAGTTAATTTGCTTTTTAGCATTTCGAAACTATTTTTGCGCCCAATCAAATGGTACATCTTTCTTTAATAATTCATTTAGTGGCTGAGCGATTTTACTAAAGTTTTTATAAATCGCCTATAGTAACCTACTAACCCTAGAAAACTCTTTATGTCTTTCGCGTTCTTAGGTTTTGGATACTTATCTACAGCTTCCGTCTTCTTCGGATCTGGAGCTAACCCTTCGTCTGTAGTTACATGACCTAAATAATTTACCTCTTTGCGTAAGAATTCGCATTTATCTGCGTTTAATAGCAACTTGTGTTCTCTTAATCTATAAAATATTTTGCGTAACTTTATTTGATGCTCCTCTAAATTCTGAGCATAAACCACAATGTCATCTAAATATACAAAACACTTAATACCTTGTAAACCTGTAAGTACTGTGTTCATTAATCTTTGAAAAGTTGGCGGACCCCCTTTTAACCCGCACGGCATCCTAGTAAATTCGTAATGGCCATATGCCGTACTAAAGGCTGTTCTTTCTTTATGTTCTTCATGCATTTTAATTTGATGAAACCCGCTCGATAAATCTAAAGTACTAAAGTATTTACTTCTACCCAATTGGTCTAAGATATCTGTAATGTTAGGTAACGTAAATGAATTACCTATAGTCGCTTCATTTAATTTTCTAAAATCAATGCAAATACGTCATTTAATTTTACCCGACGCGTCCATTTTCTTTGGTACAACCAAAAGTGGTGCGTTCCAAGGACTTTGGCGCGGTTATATTATTTGTTGTTCTAACATAGACTCTATTTCCTTTTGCACTTCTTCTTTATGCTGCTTCGGAATACGATAAGGTTTTATATTTATTGGGGCCGTATCTTGTTTCAATGGAATCGTATGTTCCAGCGTATCAGTAGCCGTCAATTTCTCTCCCGGAAAATAAAATAAATCATTGTACTCTACGCATACATTTATCAAAGCCTTTGTTTCCTCTTTATTTAAATGATCTACCCTTAATTGCTTAATAACTTCATCTTCGCGATTTCGCGATAATTGTTTACATTCATATTCGTCGATTTTATGTATCTCCACTTCTGGGATTTCTATTTCAACTTTATCATCACTTATATTCGTAACTGGAACTAAACATTTACCCTTAAATGCTTTAGTCAGACTACTACCTAACTGTACGCCTGTCTGTAACTCACATGAGTATACACCTTCTCCTACACTGTGCGTTTTTGTACAAATAACCGTTTCTGATCGCGGTTGTAATAAAATTTTATTTATGTACGGAACTAGTTTCCATTTAGTCTTTCCTACTTGCACAACGCCTTCCTCATAGTCTACATTCGCTTTGTATTTTGACATGAAGTCTTTACCCAAAATACCGTTACTTCTTAATGGAAACTTATCATATACCACCTGAAATGGATGAACAATTCTCTACCATTCATTTTAATATTTAAATTTATTAAACCAATAGTTGTTACAGGCTCCTCAGAAATACCCGTAATTACACTTTCGGTATCTGGCATTATTTCGGCATCATTTTCTAACTGTCCTACTTTAATTATCGAAATATCCGCTCCCGTGTCTAAAAGTAAACAAACGTTTTTGTTTATTGTTTCGGATAATTGCATTTCTATGCATTCATGCTTACGGTCGTCTGTAATACGACCTACTTGAATAGTTTTAAAATCACTTGCCTTCGGATGAGCATTCGTACTCTTCGGCTTAAAACTCGGTTTCTTATTATTTTTATTTTCTTCGTCTTTCTGCTTCTTAAAGCACTTAGCAATAACATGACCTTGTTTACCACAGTAATGACACGTAATTATTTTAACATGCACATCCCTATCTCTTTTAACAAAATTATTTTTTATTAAACCCGCCTTTACTTTGAAACGAGGTTTTCTTAAAATAGCAATTAATGTCCTCTCTTATTACAATTAAAACATTTAGGACGAGTATCTTTCTTATACTCCCTATAATCTTTTACTTTTAAACCGAAATACTCTTGAGTTTCCCTATCATTTAATATGTTTATTTCTTCTGAAAGAGATGCTTCAACAGCATCTTCATACCTACGAATATTTTTCGCTTTCATAAAAAATTTAATCGGTTGACGCAACCCTTCAATAAACGCATTATATCTCTGTTGCTCTAGCACATCATAAATCGTGCTTTTAACACTTTTATCTTTATTTTCCGTCATCTGAATACTATTCATTAGCTAATGAACTCAAAATACTATTTAACCTTTCAGAAAAGGCCCGAACATCTTCATCTTTATTTTGTCTTGCACTAGACATTTCTAACTGCAAATGACCTATATTTTTCTTTTCACCGTAGGCCTACTTATCGTATAATGCTAATTTAGTAGAGGGAAAATGCCGATTCTGAGCCACAAAGGAATGCCGCCTTTCTTAAAAAACATAAAAAAACACTAAAAACATGATCTTAGAGATGACGCCACCACCGCTGGACCCGCAGCATCCCGATGGACCACAGCATCCGCGAATTTCCGCGAATAAATTTTTTTATTTTTGTAAATTGATTTTTTTATTTTTTTATTTTTTTTATTTGATGTTATTATTTTTTTAATTAAATTGATTTGGTGGGATGAGGTTCAATGGACCACCAGCATCCGTGAATATACTTTTTATTTTTTTAAGAAAGCTGATTTGCATATCAGGGGGTGGTGTTGGGTGGGAGGTTTTTTTATTTCATATCAGTGGGTGGTGGTGGGTGGGGGGTGGTTCCAACTCGATGCAGTATAGTGTATATTAAAATATATGATCAGGTGTACCAACCTTGCATGGGCTCAAATTTGTCGTGTGTTATAATGTATATTAAATTTATATGAGCAGGGTTGTCAACATTTTTTTCTCTTCTGTGGTGGGAAATTCAAACTATATGATCATAATTGATACTCTCTCTCTCTCTTTCTCTCTCTATCTCTCTCTATCTCACTGTATGTATATGAAATTAGAAAGTTTATATTTATTCGACAAATATTAACGTCCTCTCTCTCTCTCTCTCTCTCACTCTCACTTGTTTCAACTGTGTCAACAAATAGTAACGTCTCTCTCTCTCTCTCTCTCTCTCTCTCTCTCTCTCTCTCTCTCTCTCTCTCTCACTCTCACACGTTTCAACTATGCAAAGTTTCATACCCTTTCTCCTGTCTCTCTCTCGTACATTGAGTAGTCGGTGTGATGAGTAAATAATTTTAGCTCTCTCTCTCTCTCTCTCTCGTTGTCAAAACGCCGTCTTCATTTTTCAATGTATTAAATAATTAATTAATAGTTTATAATGCAGTCAGTGTGATTGATCCTTGTTAGAAATATATATATATTTGACAAATATTAACTATGTAAGTGTGTTGTTGGCAATGAACTACTTACCTGTGTGCTGTTACAGATGACAGATCCATACGTTAACGGCTTAGCAATCGTCAATACGCTCTTCTTCATGGGTACAGTTTACACACGCACATAGGTTCAGTAGTGTATAGCGAAATAAATTAAAATTATACACACACATGAAAACGGTGGTTGAAATTCATACAAATCTTCTGATGTAACCGTTCACAAAAATAAATTAATTATGCACATGTTCAGAGGTGTAGAGTGAAATAAAATAAAGTCATAATTTGTTTAAATGATTAAATATATTTTAACATTCACAATATAAAATTCACAATTAAATAAATACATTATAAAATTGATATTTTTTCGAAAGTTTATATATAATTGTGTCGTACTTGTAGGAGAAGCAACCTGAAACATAACAATACAACAACATTAAAATCATGTTAAATATCGCACACACACAGATGCACACGCAACGCGCGCACATACAGACGCATACGCAACGTAATCACACACACACACACATACATACGACGTGCACACGTTTGGGTTACACCACACACGCAACGCGCACACACGCACACAGACGCAACGTAATCACACACATACATACGACGTGCACACGTTTGGGTTACACCACACACGCAACGCGCACACACACACAGACGCATACGCACACACATACATACGACGTGCACACGTTTGGGTTGAATCATGTACATGTAGGTCCAATAAAACAGATAACAGATGTAAATATGCTATAGTCATTGTAAGACGTTACAATCCTTGAAGTGTTTAATAAGTAAATTGTATGTATGTATATATCACTGAATAATAATAATATAATCGTTCTAGTGTTATCGTTTGCTGCAACAGGTAACGCAGTTTACAAATAATTACATATAGGTTCAGAGGCGTATAGTGAAATAAATTAAAAATAGAAATTAATTTCCTTTCATCAAACTTTGTAAATTAGAATCTGCACTACATTCAAACACATGCACGCACAGTGATAAAAAAATTGTTTATTAAAAGTAGTTTGTTACCTTAACGAGGTACTATTTCCACATGCGCTGTCTGGTTCTTCATCCCTCGAAACACAAGATGTAGGTCGCTGGGATTTATATGACGGAGTTCTTCATCTGTAAAGACGTCAGCATACCTCTTAGGTAGATATACAGGATAGCGGCGCTCACAATCTTCCAACGTTACAAGCACAGACTTCCCATATCTCGTGTCCACATGCAACATGTTAACGATCGGATACTGCTTGTCCACTGTTAATTCTGCACACCGTTTGTACTCAATAGCAGAAACTGCGTTGAATTTTGTGATAAACGACATTATTTATTAGAAGTGAAGACGTCTGTATCAAACGAGGTGGAACCAAACAATGACTACAAAGAAGACTAGTGAAAGTAATGGTGTGGTCATCAGGAAAGTTCACTTTCAGCGCCTGAAGCTTTGCATGTACATACACACAGGCAGAATTAGCGCTGTTACAAAATATATATATATATTAGGAAAGTCAAGCCCACAGACTACTAGAAATAGTTGTCGTCTGAAAAAAAGAAACCGCACATTACGAACTAATATGTATAAACACAAATATCGTTACAATAATAATAATAATAATAATAATAATAATAATAATACATAAACTTACGTTTACTGTCGTCCTAACTGAAGTATGGAGAGGCAATAACTATAGATATCACAGTAAGAATTTTTGTTCTTGTTGTTGTTGTTGTTTTTAACAGGTGATGTTTTTCATCTCCTGAAGCTTTGCATGTACATACATGCAGAATTATGGCTGTTACATAATATATATATTAGGAAAGCCCACAGAAATAGTTATCGCCTGCAGCAAGAATTTTGTTGTTGTTGTTGTTTTTAACAGGTGGTGTTTTTCATCCCCTGAAGCTTTGCATGTACATACGTGCAGAATTATGGCTGTTACATAATATATATTAGGAAAGCCCACAGAAATAGTTATTGCCTGCAGGCATATACAAGTTTACTAACGAAATTAACAATGCTATGAGACACTCACATTAGAAATGTTTGTATAACAGAAAAAATCATTAATTATCCACTCTCTAAGTGCGTGCACATTATGATTTGTACATAGTGTAGAAGAAGAATTGCAATGTGTAAGCCATACCGTACCGGGAAATAGCTATGGTACATCTTTTGGGCAACCAATGTCATCAAGATTTATTATATGATTATGAATTATTTTCGATTCTAAAAAACGTTTTTTCTCAAGACCCTTCACAAACACATATTTATATATGTTCGTATACGTTGTTAACACTGAAACAAGATTGTCGTACGGTGTCTCTCCTTCACCCCATCTCAGCCCATGATAGTTTGTCGTTAACCAACAGTTGGTTCTAGTGTATTTCGAATTCGTAACGACTGTAGCAGGCGGAGCAAAAATCCAATGTCTGCATGCAAAACGTGTTACGTCCATAACCGACAACTCCTTTACTATATAATTGCCGTCGTCATCATAAAAGCAGTGAAAGTCAATTATTACAGCAGCGTTTTCCATTATACTATAAAAAAAAAGAAACCACACATTACAAACTAATATTTATAAACACAAAGATCGTTACAATAATGATAATAATACGCAAACTTACGTATACTGCCGCCCGAATTGAAGTGTGGAGTGACAATAACTAACGGTAGAAAACAAAGTGTATGTAGATATCACGGTGGGAATTTGTTGTTTTGTTTTTGTTTTAACATGTGGGGGGTGTAGTGTAACACGGAATGTTAGCAGGCGGGGAGAGCAGAGTTGTCGACAATTAATTTGTCACGTATCCGATAATGACTGTACACGAATGTATCATGGCAGTTGTCTAGTATATAGCGCTTATCAGCCCACGTACCTGCTGAAGGTTGGCCATGATCTGCAAAAGAGAGAGAGAATGAATACCGAAAACAAAGGAACTGTTATACATATATATACATAGTTTTTTTTTTTAACCGCATGTATTATGTTAGTGTATCTTAAACCATGAACAACGTACGCAAGAATATTGCGCAAGAGCTACAAAGAGCGGCGAGAAGGAATTTCGTTAGACGTGCGGTTGAACTGAAGGGTATGCACGATTTGTACCAAGTGGTAAACACGATGCATGGATACATAAGAAAGATCTAATATAAAAAAAAGGTGACAGCACATGCTGAAAACAGTATGCTTTTGGTATTCACAAAGATGAAGATTGTACAGCAAGCAAACAAATTACCAATAAAGGATATGGACTTTTTGGCTGGTGACGAAGGCAGTGCTAAACGTAAACATGGTCGGCTATTACCGAACAGTATTCGCTGTATCGTTACAGGCCCAAGTTCCTGTGGGAAATCCAATGTGCTATTCAACCTACTGTTTGATGCCAACGGTCTATGTTTCCGCAACGTATACGTGTTTTCAAAATCATTATTTCAACCAAAATACAGAATGCTAGAAACAGTGATGAAATCACTCGCTGATGAAGGTTTAGGTTGTCATGCATACAGCGAGAACGAAGAAGTTCCCACTACCATGTGAAATCGCCGGACTCGACTCTGTTATCGTATTCGATGACGTATCGTGTGAAAGACAAAACAATATTCGAAAGTATTTTGCTATGGGGAGACATAGCGGTGTGGACACATTCTATCTATGTCAGACATATAGCCAGATACCGAAAAAATTGGTACATGACAACGCTAACTGGTTGATATTGTTCAAACAAGACGATCTAAATTTACGATGTGCATACGCTGATCATGTTAACACAGATATGAAATATGATGCTTTCAAAGACGTTTGCATGGTAACATACACGTGTGTGTGTGTGTGTGTGTGTGTGTGTGTGTGTGTGTGTGTGTGTGTGTGTGTGTTTGTTTGCATTTTAACCTAACGTGAAACGTGAATGGACTGCATTTTAACCTAACATACAACGTGTAACAAACCTAATTGGACCTATCACTCCCGTTGCGTCATGTACTGATGACCTAAACACTACTGACTGATCCAAGTTTGTTTGGTTCTCGTCAACAACCTCTTGCATAACTTTGCCCTCAGGCGCTTCTATCAACTCAGGAACAAGCAACAGTTTTGTCTCGACACCCACAGTTGACTTTCCAATCACTTCTTTTATTGTTACACTTAATTGTATTTCCTATGATAATTCTTCCTACATTTCCGTATGTGTGTGTGTGTGTGTGTGTGTGTGTGTGTGTGTGTGTGTGTGTGTGTGTGTGTGTGTGTGTGTGTGTGTGTGTGAACATAGCTTAGACAAAATAACGATAATGTATGACTTTCATTATGCTGCCGTCGTAACGTTAGATTGCTAATGACAGATACAGGCAGTCTGATGTATAGTATTCACGTATAGGCTACTCATAGTACCATATCAATATCTGTAATGTTATTTATTTCCAACTAAAGTCAGAGACACCCCAGTCTAGAACGTATACAAAACATCTGATTCTTGTGTGTGTGCACTTGATATTGCGTAAACGTGTCTGCTCTGCTCTGCTCTACCTGATTATCCTCATGCAATAAAGGACGTGCCTCGGTCATGATCCGACGCGCACAGACGCACACGTAATCACACATCCGACGTGCACACACACAGACGCATACGCGACGCAACACAACGCACGCACACACGAACACACAGACGCACACGCACACACATACATACGACGTGCACACGTTGACATGAATCATGTTAGGTCCATTACGTTGTGTCGCACTGACCCGATATTTATAGATGACTTCCATACAGATTTAAATAATAATACTTTCATGCTTTTGGCTGTCCTAAAAACATACCATATCTATTTCATAGGACGTTATGTATTACAGCATTTTTTTAATTTCGTTTAGCAACACGCGCACACACGAACACACAGACGCACACGCACACACATACATACGACGTGCACACGTTGGCATGAATCGTGTTAGGTCCATTACGTTGTGTCGCACTGACACGATATTTATAGATGACTTCCATACAGATTTAAATAATACTTTCATGCTTTTGGCTGTCCTAAAAACATACCATATCTATTTCATAGGACGTTATGTGATATGGGCGATAGCTATTTCTGTATGAAAGTAAGCCATGTGTCAAATTAGAAGGTGAAAGTAAAATGCATCGATTTAGACACCAAACCTCTGGACATACATGCAATTAATATCAATATCTGTAATGTGAGAGAGAGAGAGAGAGAGAGAGAGAGAGAGAGAGAGAGAGAGAGAGAGAGAGAGAGAGAGAGAGAGAGAGAGAGAGAGAGAGAGAGAGAGAGAGAGAGAGAGAGAGAGAGAGAGAGAGAGAGAATTTAATGTGCATCAACTTTCAAACGTGTACGCTACCACCGTATGATATATATATATATACACAAGACGACATGTCACTATTTCTCATTTGTATGAGACACTCATCGTACAATCGGCTATTGTGTGTATAACAACATTTAAGAGGTAAGTAAAAGATTTGCATATGTTACTAAGTAAAAAACATAATTTTATTGAATATTCAGATTTTATTTAAATTGAGCTTATAGTCGTCTATTTGATTTTTTGGTCTGTTGCTTAATGAAGCACATGTGCTTAGGTCAATTACTGTTGTCTCTCGATAAGAATGGTGTTTTTGTTTGACAGATATTTTTGATGTGTTTGTAGATTTCCAATTTTAAGTGTTCTAAATACGCTGTCCTGTCATTATTATTATACGAGATTAATCTGTATTATTACATGAGTCATCAATCGTTTAACATGAACATCAAGAAGCGATTACCGGGTACGTTTATGTACTATACATTTAGACAGAATTTACTGATATCACGAGTAGGCCTACTTAAATACGTTCAATACAAAAAAAGGATTAATTGCCAGTAGTATAAAAGTGGGAGTTAGAAAACACTTCCGGGTTCCAGTTGAAAACACTACCGGGTTCCAGTTCATGACGTCATAGAGGTACTGGCAGCTGGTGTCCGAGCTGTCCATGTGACGTCACTGTTTTGTGTGTGTGTGTATGTGTGACTGAAATACTTCCGTGTTCCAGTTCATGACATCACACAGAGGCTCAAGTCGCTGGCGTCCGCATGGCTAAAAACTGTTTCAAGACGTCACGGAGGCCGTGGTTTCTGCATGTCCGCAATTTGGTAGCCGAAAACAATGTGTAGCGGATGGGGGTACCCGGAATTCGGCGGTTGCCCGGACGCGCAGAGGCGATGTCATCGGGTACCGTTACGCGAAATTTTGAGGGCATCGGATACCGTTACCCGAAATGATTAAATCAACGGATGGGGGTACCCGAAATTTGTGGGTACGCCCTATACGGGTTCCAGTTCATGACAGAGGCCCTGGCAGCTGGTGTCCGAATGTTAAAACACTTCCGCGTTCTGGTTTATTTTGATGTAACAAAATAATCGTTCTCTCTCGAAATTTTTAATGTCAGAATTTTGGTACCCTAAATGATTAAAATAACAGATGGGGGTACCCGAAATTTGTGGGTATGCCCACATGACGACGACGTAGAGGGCGTGATGTCTGAAATGATTAAAACAACGGATGGGGGGTACCCGAAATTTTTGGTGTCTGAAATTTAGTACCTGAAATGTTTAAATCAACGGATGGGGGGGTACACCCTAAAACAAGTCCTGTATGTCTAAACTCTGGACGGGGGAGGGGGTACCGTTACGCGAATTTGATCGGTTAAAATTTGGGGCAGAAGGTACCTGAGGGGTTCAGACATTTGGTGATTAATGACATCCCGACGCGGTTCCTCCGGTACTCAAAACCGGATATTGTATTATTATAATGTTTATATTGTGTTAATATAAAACAGATGCATTGATTTGAATACTGTTTAGAAAACATATATTCTTATTATGCGTTACTAAAATTGTTAACTGAATAAATATATTTACTCTTGTGACGATTCGCCTGTAAACCAGTCAAACAGCATCTAAGCTGGTACACGCAGTGTGTGTGTGTGTGTGTGTGTGTGTGTGTGTGTGTGTGTGTGTGTGTGTGTGTGTGTGTGAAACACTTCCACGTTCAGTTAATGTATTCAAAGAGGAACTGATAGCTGGCGTCCGTGTTTTATAAAGCGGTGTGTGTGTGTGTGTGTGTGTGTGTGTGTGTGTGTGTGTGTGTGTGTGTGTTTATTGTCAGACGTTGAGCTGTCTCAGGCAAGTTGTTGTAAGATGTAGCGCTATAAAAACCGGTTTCTGCTACATTCCATGCTGCTACATCTCAACTGCTTTTGCGCTTATTCAAGAATGATAGGAATAATTGTTTTGTATAAGGGGTATAATAATAAAAATAACGTAGGTTATGGTTTATATATATAAGTTTTAATAATATCGAAAGCTTTTACAATCAAATCATAAGCTATAATTTTTTTCTGTCTCTACACACACACGTTCTCTATTCACAAGACAATTATAATTGAGCAAATTATACGCGCTCTCTCTATATACATAACTAAACAAAATAGACACTTTATATATATATTTACATAATTATACAAAATAATCTTTTTTCTCTCTCGCTTTCTCTCTCTTTTGCAGCCTTGAAGGTTCTCTCTCTCTCTCTCTCTCTCTCTCTCTCTCTCTCTCTCTCTCTCTCTCTCTCTCTCTCTCTCTCTCTCACTCCCTCTTTCTTTCTTTCTCTCTCTCTCTATATATATATATATACACACATACACACGCGCACACACACACACACACACACACATAATTAACAAAATAATAATTACATTTACTAC
This sequence comes from Magicicada septendecula, assembly GCA_034769895.1. NCBI lineage: Eukaryota > Metazoa > Arthropoda > Insecta > Hemiptera > Cicadidae > Magicicada > Magicicada septendecula. The sequence continues at coordinate 104,846,423 of CM068369.1, read as the reverse complement.
AACCAAAACAAGCCTTATATGTCTAACAATAATAATAATAATAATTAATAACATACAATATTACAATGTTGATGTGTAATATGTTAATAATAACATACTAAATGTAGACACACATCAAATAATATTTACTATGGTGTTAACTACATGTGTAAAATGGTACACCAAAACCTTGAATTCAACTCTTTTTAGTATTTTAGATAATAACAGAGGTAACAACGCTTATAAAGCGCACATCCAGTGGAATTATGCCTTAACCAATTACATTTTTTTTCGTCAAAATAATTTTTTAAAACAATTGTTCTTCAGAGTGTAAATTCTCTCCACTCACAAGCACTCAGAATGTTACAGTGGTCACCATATGGTGGTGAACGACATACATCTCCCTCGCATTCGCACAAACACATAACATCGAAACAAGGTTTCTGTAACTATGAGAGAAATCTTTTAAAAAATTTAATTACACATAAAAATTTAATTAACACTTTAATGATTGTTTATCTCAACTTTTTATGTTATAAACCACATACGTTTTTTAATAATTAAAAACAGAATATAATTTCCTACAATTAATAATACTTGATCAAATACAAAAGAATGTGGACACATCAAATGATAGTTAGTGTGGTATTAAAAAAAACATGTATTCTGAATTAAATGAATTAAAGTCATTTTGATATCTTAGATAACAACAGACGCGACAACGGTTACGAAGCGGACATCCGCTAGAGTCATGCCTTGACCACTCATATTTTTTTTACCAGCGAGGTATACGCTGTACCAGTAAAATTATACATCATATAGTACATCTGATTAACCAGCTTTGTTTTAGCAATTAGCAAATCTTTTATTTGAAGATATTCAATATTATGGTTGTTACAATAACTAATTGATGTTTTGAAGAGTTTGAAAAACTCATTACGAATAAATACTTTCCTTTTGTAAATATTCTTTTCGTTTCGTATTGATATCCATCTACTCAGTGTCTTACGATTATTTCTAAAATTATAATCGAATTTAATCATATCGCATTGACAATATAATCTATTATTACCATTTATTTCTCTGTTTAAAAGTTTTCTACAATATTAGATCCAAACAACACCTTGTTCTTTCTCTGAAAATGAACAATTAACATTAAGAAACGACAAAAAATAGAGAAGTCTACTTCAACATTTAAAAACATTTTACTATTAATGTTATTAATACTATTATTATTATAATAAATCAATCCTGTTCTCGTTTATTTGGTCTGGAAAAAAAAGAGAAACAAAATTAATACATAACCACTTCTGTATAAGTAATTATTAGTGGTACTGAAATATCATACTCACATAATCAATATCCAACTGCACGCTCACTTTCTCGTTCGCCAGCGGAGTGTGTGAGGTTACGCATAGTGATAGGACACAAGGCTTCACAGCTTTCAATTGCTTCTCTGTAAATACGTCACACCATCTTTTAGGTAGATATACATAGAACAGTTTATCCTCCGGCTGAGGACAGGCTCCGGTATCTTCCAAATCTACCACAACTGACTCCCCGAATTTCGTTTTCACAAATTTCTTGTGAATTATATGATACTTTACTCCTAAAGAAAGACTTGACAAGTCTCTTTTTGGTAAAAAATTTTCAACTGTCTTCGCGTTCGCAACGATTCCTTCCATGGCGAGTACTGATGACTGTACAGGGAAACACTGGCGTATTTATTCTGTTTCCCCCGACCACGTTCCTTCCTTCTAAAGCGTCATCTCCTTCGGTCACGACCGGACGACGACACCCTACCCCGCACCCCGCACCTCTACCGCAACGGTAACGGCTATAATTTTGCTTCCTACCCCACCCCGCGTCGTCACGGGCCACCATCTGCTTTCGGTCACGACCGGACGATGACATTCTACCCCGCACCTCTACCCCGCACCCAGAGCCTCAACACAACCCCGCACCTCGCCTACATATTTTGTTCAATTACTTTGTCTGTCGCTCCGCAACGACCGGTATCCCCCCCCGCACTCCAATCGAGTCCGTCGGCGACAACCTAGCTTCCTACCCCACCCCGCGTCGTCTCGGGCCACCATCTGCTTTCGGTCACGACCGGTCGTACAACCCAGCCCCCCGTACACCGCACCCTACATCCCGCGGGAGGCGACTCAACGAGCGCGCTTCGGCCAAGGTCACCGGCATCCTGTACCCCGCACCTCGCCTACCTCTCGGTCACGGACACCGGCTGCAACCTAGCTCCCTACCCCGCACCGCATCGGTCACGGACGTTGGCTTCCTACACCGCACCCCCACCCCACCCCACCCACCGCAACGCGCGTCGTCGGTCACGACCGGACGACTACCTACCCCGCACCGCTGCTCCTCGCGAGGCCGATCGGTCAAGGGCGCGCGGCGACAGCGTCACCGGTTACCGGACTGTCTATATAGGGAACCGACGACGCGAAGCCGGCCTCACTCCTTTCACAATGACCGACAGCAGCAGCAGCAGCAGCAGCAGCGGCAGCAACAGCGAACACCGTGCTATCAATGGTAATGTAATTACTATAAAATTTATGATACTTGACAATAAACTAAACACACAAACAGTGTTATTAGATTACAAACGCACGATTGTTGATAAGATTTGTAGCGAAGCCGTAGCATTAAATAATTATATAAAATGGTATTTAGCAGTTCGTGTATCTTTTAAAAAATTAATAAACACCGAAAATATTTATTGTAATGCGGTATTCAGATCGCGTACAGAACTTAAGTCACAGTATGACGATATCGATGAACAGTATTCGATAGCTAGCGAGAAAATAATGGAATCCGTTGACAAATTCACGCGTGACGGAAGCGGGTGGGTCGAAAACGGTGTCGAGTCGGTGGAACTAAATATTACAAAATACAATCCTCTTGTGGGGTCGAGCTTTCTACCTACACCATCGAAATTGTCACACAGTAAGAAAGGAATTATTAATATGAAAAATTTAGAAGATGAAAAGTGTTTCTTGTGGTCTTTGCTCGCCGGTATACACCCGATCGCGTGTAACCCGCATCGCGTTAGCCATTACCTTCCGTACGAAGAAGAAATAAACATGAAGGACATACCTTATCCCGTCGCAGTCAATAAGATAAAACGTTTTGAAAAATTAAACGAAAACATATCCGTTAACGTTTTTGGCTACGAAGACGAGGTATATCCTTTACGTATCACGGAACATCGCGGTAGAAAGTACCACTTAAACCTACTGCTACTGTCCGACTCGAACACTACTCACTACTGCCTCATACGGAACCTTTCGCGTATGCTTTCGTCGTTGACAAAACATCACGCCGTATCAGTGTACTGCAACTACTGTCTACACAGATTTGCGGACAATAAAGATACTAACGCGGCACGAAAACGAGTTGAAGAACACGAACGCAACTGTTCTCAGCACGGAGTACAGAAAGTAAAACTTCCTGACGAGAACGAAAAGTGGATGTATTTTAAAAACTTTTCACTTTGTCACCGCGTACCTTATACGGTATACGCTGACTTCGAATCGTTTATTGTTCCGGCCACCGGTAAAAATGTGGCACATCATATACCAGCCAGTTTCTGCTATGTGATAGTTGACTGGATGGGAAACGCCGTCAAGGAACCTGTAATATACCGCGGTAAAGACGTGGTGGACACGTTCCTTCGTGTGCTTTTAGCCGACGTTCAACGACTCGATAGAAAGTTTAATAAACCGATCCAAATGACAGCAGCCGATGAACGGTAATTCCGAAACGCCACTCACTGTCATCTGTGCAAGAAGCCGTTAACGGACGACACGGTTCGAAACCATTGCCACATAACGGGTAACTATTTAGGCGCTGCTCACAATGCGTGTAATATAAATTACAAAATACCAACACACGTTCCGGTTTTTTTCCATAATTTAAGTGGCTATGACTCGCATCATTTGATGCAAGGTTTCGGAAAGTACAAGGAAGATGAAATAACGTGTATCGCTACTACAAGCGAACGTTACATCTCCGTTACACTCGGACAGCTCCGGTTTCTCGATTCTCTGCGGTTCATGAACGCGTCACTTGAAAAACTCGTCTCCAACTTATCCGCGGATAAATTTAAAATCCTTAATCAATTTTACACGCGTAATGTTAATTTACTGTTGCGTAAAGGTGTGTACCCTTACGAATACGTTACGGACGATTCAAAATTTGACGAGAGGCAGTTACCGGACCGCGTACATTTTTACAACGGGTTGACAGAGTCGGATATAAACGAAGAAGATTACGCGCACGCTCGAGCGGTTTGGTCGGCTTTCGACATGCAAACGTTCGGTGATTATCATGACCTTTATTTAAAAACGGATGTACTACTGCTTGCAGATGTATTTGAAAACTTTCGAAACATGAGCCTGCAGTACTACGAACTCGATCCGTGTAACGTTTTTACCACCGCCGGTTTAGCGTGGAACGCGATGCTGAAAATGACAGGAGTTAGGTTAGAGTTACTCCGCGATATAGACGTACACCTGTACATCGAAGGAGGTATCCGTGGCGGCCTAGCAGCAATTTCTAATCGGTACGCCAAGGCCAACAACCCGTACATTCCCGATTATGACGCAAGCAAGCCGCATAACTATTTACTCTACCTCTAACTATTTAGATTGTACCAACCTGTACGGAACGGCTATGACACAGCCTTTACCACTGTCCGGTTTTCGATGGTTGGAACGTACAGAGATCGATACGTTGAACGTGCACGCGTTACGTGACGATGATGACACCGGTTATATCCTAGAAGTCGATCTGGGGTATCCACATTACCTACACGACTTACACATTGACTACCCTTTAGCACCCGAAAAGTGTACTATTACGGACAGTATGCTTTCACCGTACTGCTATCGCATGAAGCTGTTAAAAAACTTTGTGTGTAGTAACGGTAAGGTAGAGAAACTGATAACGTCCCTCGAGGACAAGACAAAATACATTGTTCATTACAGAACATTGAAACTCTACCTCGAACTAGGAATGGAGTTGAAAGCGATTCACCGTGTGTTAGCATTCACACAGTGCGTATGGTTGAAACCTTTCATCGATTTTAATACGGAGCGACGAAAGGAAGCCGGAAACACCTTTGAAAAAGACTTTATTAAGTTAATGAATAACGCGCCGTACGGAAAATCGTTGGAAAACGTACGGAAGCGAATCGATTTCAAGTTAGTTCCAAACGAGAAGAAACTTCACAAACTAACCGCTAACCCCAGGCTACAACATTTTTTCATCTATAACGAGGACCTGGTAGGTCTCACGATGAAAAAAACGTCCATTACACTGAACCGACCTTTGTACGTTGGGTTTCAGTGTATTGGATATTAGTAAGCTGATCATGTATCGGTTCCATTACGGATTCACGATGAATACGTACGGGTCACGTGCACGTCTATGTATGACGGACACTGACTCTCTGTTGTACGACATTCGCACCGACGATGTGTACAAAGACATGGAGGAGCATCTCGAACTCTTTGACACGTCGGAGTACCCTAAGACACATCCGTGCTATAGTGAAACAAACAAGAAAAAGTTGGGTACTTTTAAAGACGAAACAAATGGAATACCGATACTTGAATTTGTCGGGTTGCGCGCAAAATGTTATTCATTCGTTACGGCAAACGATAAAGAGAAAAAGGTAGCGAAAGGTGTGTCACGTTCCGCGATAGCTACACAGTTGAAACATCAACTTTATAAACAATGTATAAAGACCACTTCTCAAACTTATACTACGGCGCAGACTATCCAAAGCGAAAAACATAACATATACACAAGAAAGCTTACAAAATTATCGCTGTCACCGTACGATGACAAACGATATGTCTTGGATGACGGTGAAACAACACTGGCGTACGGTCATTATAAACTCTGTCAACCCAGACGCGAGATAATTCAGCAAGCGAGAAAATCCGTTGTAAATTATGCGTTCGATATACGTTGATGTAAGACTCGCTTGCAGGAGCAACACACTGTCAGTAACGACGATGAAGTCGGTGAAGTTCAGTGAAAACGTAACGGTATATCTCGTACCAAAATTTTGCGATTCTCGATTCGGGTGGCGATATGGAAAACGTACGCAAAACTATTGCAAAGGAATTGCACAGACCGGTGAGAAGGAACTTTCCCAGACGTGCGGTGGAGGTGAAGGGGTTACACGATCTGTACCAAGCGGATTTGGTGGAAATGATACCGCATGCCAAGTTGAACAAGGGGTACAAATATCTAATGACGGTAATAAACGCATTTAGCAAGTATGCATATGCGATTCCCTTAAAAACTAAATCGGGTGTTGAAGTAGCACAGGCTCTCGAACCAATAATTGTAAAAAATAAAATGAAGTACCTGCAAACGGATAAGGGGAAAGAGTACTTTAACACTACCGTACAAGCTTTACTAAAGAGATTCAACGTCAAACACTATTCAACGTATAGCGAGAAGAAAGCGTCCATCGTAGAGCGATTTAATCGTACGTTGAAAACGAACATGTACCGCGCGTTCAGCGAGCAAGGGCATTATCGGTGGTTGTCGCTTTTAACTAAACTGGTGATGGAATACAACGACAGAGTGCATAGAACTATAGAGATGAAGCCGCGACAAGTCGAAAAGAGCAACGAGCGAATTGTGTTGGAACGATTAAGAAAAAATACCGTACCGCGGAAAGTGAGCAAGAAACATAAGTTTAAAATAGGCGATCGAGTGCGTATCAGTAAATACAAAATCACATTCGCTAAAGGTTATACACCAAACTGGACGAACGAGATATATACAGTGCACAGAGTTCAGCCAACCGTACCGGTTACGTACTCGTTGAAAGATCACACGGGTGACGTTGTGGAAGGTGGGTTTTATGAACAAGAATTGAGTAAAACCAGCGTTGGTGATGTGTATCTCGTTGAGAAAATATTACAACGTAAAGGTGATCGCGTGCGAGTGCGCTGGCTCGGCTTTGACGGTAAACACGATTCGTGGATACATAAAAAAGATCTGATATAATAACATTACCACAGTATTTAACCGAACGTAAACGAGTTAAGATAAAGATTGAACAACAATCGTTAAAGTTAAATGTTAAGAACGTAGACTCTGCTAAGTACAACGGTGAAGTTGCATATAATAAACACAGTCCACTGTTTCCAAACACAGTTCGATGTATCGTGTGCGGCGAGTCATGCAGCGGGAAGTCAAACGTTGCCTTTAACATGTTATTCGATTCAAACGGACTGCGATTTCAGAACCTGTACGTGTTCTCCAAATCGTTATTTCAACCAAAATATCGTATGTTGGAAGACGTTTTTAATGCTCTCGCTGACGAAGGAATGACGTACTTCACATACAGTGAAAACGATGAAGTACCACCTCCGCACGAAATTGTACCTAATTCAATCATGTTGTTCGATGATGTGGTATGTGAACGGCAGAATAACATACGAAAATATTTCGCTATGGGACGGCATAGCGGTGTGGACACTTTGTACCTTTGTCAGACGTACAGTCTGGTGCCAAAGCAACTAGTGCGTGATAATACCAATTTCTTAGTATTGTTCAGACAAGATGATCTCAATTTACACCACGTTTACAACGATCACGTTAACACAGACATGAAATACGAAGAGTTCAAAGCGATGTGCGCCGAAGCGTGGAAGGATCGTTACGGATTCTTAGTCATCAACAAGGTCTCACCGATAAACGCGGGCAGATACAGAGTGGGTTTCGATCGTTTTATACATAAATAGAATAGTTTGTGCGAGAAAGTCATCAGTGTCAAGATGGATGACAAGCAATTGACACAAGAAATCGATGCAATTAGCGACAACATAAGGCAAAAGTATCGTGCGTTGAAACATGACCTCAGAGAGAGCGATGAAGCGTTAACGAGAACGTACAAACCTCTTTTGGAACCGTTAACCCAGATTTCGGTAAAGTTGAATGTCTCCGGTGATAAAATTAAAAAAATAAATGTTGAAGATGAAGATACGAAGACAGCTGTCGAGATGACACCACCACAATCACAACCTCGATTCCTTAGAACGGAAGTGTTGGCACAAACTCCTGATGTCGAAACACCGAACGTGACTCTTGAAGAGTTTTTAGCAACACCCGAAGGTCGACACGAAGCACAAGAATACGTTGAACAGTCTGTCGAAGGTCCGCTCGCGAGGAAATACTTACTACTCGCTTTATCTGATGATCGAGAAAAAAAGATGGATCATACGTACGGTGTCCGTAACGTTGCAGACAAATGGATGGTGGGCAATTCGGTGTTGGAGATCAATCAAGACGACAGCTTCTACATAACTGGAAAACGATACAGGGGTACACCGGGTCTCTACGAACTTATGTTTATGAAAGAACCCAACAAGAGCGTCTATGATGAAAACGATTTAGCAGCGTACAAATCTATACTGTCGGACACTAACGCACATAAACATTATCATTTACCCGGTGCTAAAATAAATACAAACAAAGGTGTAAAGTACAGAGAGATAATCGCCCGATTGTTCCCACCGCGCAGCGGACGTGGTATCGATTACGTACACTGGAACGATCCCAACGAACTGGTTGAACGGTTGAGACTGCTGGTAAGTTCAAAACGCGCCGGTCACACCGGACACGACAACGAAATCATCTCCGTTGTGGAGGAATTACGTGAAGCCAACATTATCGTATAAATTTTATGAACGTCGGTGTAACAACTCATTGACGTCAACACTGTCAACATGTGCGGATTAGATTTGACACCTGACTTTGAAGTCGAAAACGAGAGACTGAAAACCTTTACATCATGGCCTGTGCATTTCATCAGTCCAACCGCTATGGTTGCCGCAGGCTTTCATTACACAAATGAAATTGACAGGGTTCGATGTTCATTTTGCGGTATAGAAATCTTTCGTTGGAAAGAGGGTGACGATCCGATTGTGTTACACAAGCGATGGTCACCACAGTGCCGTTACTTAAAACGGTTAGCACATCATTTGTAGCGTGCAGTCGTACAATGGTTGTGGATAAGTTCGGGAGACATCAAAGCGCCGTGAGCGTGCGACGAGAAACAAAAAGACAATTACGCGATACTGTAGGATTTAAGATTACGAATGATGGGCATATAGATGTTGAAAACAAAAAGATCCGCAATCTGAACGAACCGGATGCAGCAAAGGATGCTGTATCCCTGACTTATATGCAAACACATTGTCTGCTACTCGATGATGAACGTAAAAGCGTGTACGTTAAAGGATGTAGATTGAAAAATGTTGATACTCCTGTAGACGTTAAAGACGTAGTCAACAAATATTACGTTGATGACAACTGTATACAACACTCGAGTCAAGAGAGAGGTGAGGTCATCGATGCACGAGATCGATGGGTAATCAACGTTCGAAGTCCGGAACAAGCGACCGATGCGGTCAACAAAAACTACGTAGACTCGAATGTCATTAAAAAAGTATCGAACAGCTATTTGTTTGGGCATAGCTGGTTGTCGGGAGTGAGTTCACCGATTTTTGCAGATGACGCGGTTAACGTAAAATACATGTTGCAGAACACCGTTAGCTTGGGCGAAGATGGTGTTTTCAAAGCAGCGGAAAAGAGAATAACAGACGTAGCGGATGGTTTTGCGGAGAACGATGCTGTTAACTTACAACAATTAAATGACGTGAGACGATACGTAAAGAGCGAGATGTATAAAGTCGTAAAAACATTTCAGTATCAACTGGATTACTACTTATTGAAATTGTCTAAGCCACGTAGTTCAGAAGACGAGTGGACACTCGACACGAAGGAAATAAAAAGGATAATAGATGAATACGATAAAAACACAGAAGAGAAAGACTGGAGATCGATTTACGATGTACTACAACGTTAAGAGGAAAAAGGGGTGGGGCGTCGGAAAGGTGCTTAAAAACGTTGTACCGTCCGTTGTTTCGTCAGTTATCAATCGAGCGGTGGACGCACTACCTGTCGAATTACATCTGCCGGGTTACAGATTCTGTGGACCGGGCACGAAACTCGAAGAAAGATTAGCGCGTGGTGATCGTGGAATCAATCAACTAGACGAAGCCTGTCGCGAACACGACATCGCTTACGCTCAATACAAAGACAACGAAAGTAGACGTATTGCAGATCGTAAACTCGCGGAAAAAGCGTGGGGACGGGTAAAGGCTTTGGATTCGGGTATCAGCGAACGAGCTTATGCGACAGCAGTTGCAGCGGCCATGAAAGCAAAATCAGCAATAGGAAGCGGTCGACGTCGTAAAAATAAAAAGAATGTGAGTAGTCGTGGTCGTGGTGCTGGTGGTGGGATGAAAAAGAGGAGGAAGAGAACTGTCCGAACCGCTAGGAAAAAGAAGAGAACTGCGTCCGGATTGTATCTACGTCCGTACCGAAAAAACTAATTCACATACCGCTCCGCCCGTTGTCCGAAGATGAATTACGTGTATACGCAAAAAAGCTAAACATACCGTATTTCAGAGGTGTTTACATGCGTAACGCATTACCGGATACAGCGCCGTGGAAGAACGAAAGCGTCATCGTAAATTTGGACGACGAGAGCGGACCGGGAACCCACTGGGTATGTTACAAGAAGCGTGGAAATCGAGTACACTATTTTGACGGGTTCGGTAATTTACGTCCACCTCTCGAGCTGATGCAATATTTTGGTGATACAGCCGACGTTCGTTACAACTATGAACGAAAGCAACCTCCTAACACGGTCATCTGCGGTCATTTATGTTTAGACTTTTTATCGTCTTCTGATCAGTAAACTTCAGCATGTCTTCGCTAACGGTCACCGTGACGGGTACCGACGCTGCGAATCTCGTGTGTAACTTTTTCCCACCTCTCGAGTTATACGGTGAATGGTAGGTTGGACTATTGGATTTTACATCGTATAATTCAATACCAAACGTTACTGAAGGAAAAAATAATGCATTTCCAGTAAAAATTTCCAAGGATCAGTGGTCCGTCATCAAGTTGCCTACCGGCACCTACGAAATCAGTGATATCGAAACGTATCTGCAGAAACAGTTAGGCGAGAGAACAATCAGTTTACGTCCAAACAACAACACATTAAAGTGTGAAATTTACTGTAAGCATGTCATCGACTTTCCGCATACACCGAATACCATTGCAAGTATGTTAGGATTCAAGGAGAATCAACAGCTGGAAGCGTATAAAACACACGAGTCGAACGTACCCGTTGACATAATCAAAGTTAACACCGTTCACGTACGGAGTAATATCGTACAGGGTGCGTACAAGGACGGCCAGGACCAGCACACGTTGCATTCGTTTTATCCGACCGTGGCACCAGGTTTCAAAATAGTTGAAACACCGAGAAACGTAATATACTTACCGGTAAACGTACAACGCGTTGACAACATAATTTTGTCTCTCGTTGATCAGGACGGGGATTTAGTCGATTTTCGCGGTGAAGTTATCACGATACGACTGCATCTGAAAATATGGGATTGTATTTCGGACAAACGTCACCTGTAAAAAGGGAGTGTGTACGAAAGAAACATAGTAGTCGGTGTTCAACGTTGAAGCGATTGACATCAAGGAACAAGCGTTTCTTACTTTCACTTGGATTCAAATTATACGATTAAAATAATGTCGGGTGAAATTCTAGCTATCGAACGAGGAGCGGCTTTCGATAACAGAATCGTTGAGTTCGAATATCGTACGCACGCACCGTATGCTTCCACCCGATACGGTAACAACGATGAAATACGTATACCCATCCAACAACAGGATGTTTTCACTTTACCGGCGGAGAGTTTTCTGTACATCGAAGGAACATTGACCAAGGTTAACGCTACCGACACAGCGTTGAACGTGAAATTAATAAACAATGCAATGGCTTTCTTGTTTGAGGAGATCCGTTACGAAGTGTGCGGTGTGGAAGTGGATCGTACAAAAAACGTTGGAATTACGAGCACTGTGAAATTGTTACTATCGAGCAATGAGCATGAAAGAAAGCATCTAATCAATGCAGGATGGGTGACGACAACCGACGAGTCGTTGACAGTACACGAGAGTACCGGTGATTTTACGTTTTGTCTTCCGTTGAAAATGCTACTCGGTTTCAACGAAGACTATACACGCATCATGCTGAACGTTAAGCAAGAATTGATTCTGTTGCGTACCTCTACCGATCAGAACGCAATGGTGCTAAAAGAATCGGGTGCAACTGCAAACGGTAATCTCGTAATAAACAAAGTACACTGGAAGATGCCCTATGTGCGCGTGTCAAACAAGTACCGAATACCGCTATTGGAGCACATCGAGGAGGATCATGAACTAGTGATGCCGTTCCGCAGTTGGGAATTGCACGAGTATCCCGTTCTACCGACGACAAATCGACATTCGTGGACCTTGAAGACATCGTCACAGTTGGAAAAACCTCGGTATGTAATATTAATATTTCAGACGGATAGGAAGAACAATATAGCGAAAAACGCGTCGGAATTTGATCACTGCAATTTAACGAATGTCAAGCTTTTTCTGAACGATAAATACTATCCGTACGATAACCTGAACCAGGATATCGATAAAAAACGTTACGCCCTGTTCTACGACATGTATACACGTTTCCAAACATCATACTACGACCGTCGCAACAGAGCGCCTCTTTTGACACCTAATGAATTTATAACGAAAGCACCGTTGTTTGTCATCGATTGTTCCAGACAAGAAGAACCAATCAAGTCGTCTGCCGTTGATGTGCGTTTAGAATTTGAATCCAGTAACAATTTTCCAGATAAAACCACCGCTTACGCTTTGATTATACACGATAGGATAGTACAGTACACAGCGTTGTCGAATACTGTTCATCGTTTGTCATAAAAAAACTTGTTCTCCCCTCTACTAGTTTATAAAGATAAGTATTAGCGATCTCTACATAACAACAACCTCAGTCCTTTTCAACGATGGAAGGTGACTGTGACAGCAGCAGCAGCAGCCATTGTGAGTATAACGTTTACTTGTCTCTTGCATATCCAATCAACTCGTACTCTAAGTTCGTTACCGTCGGACTGTATAAAGAACTCAACTATGAACCGGGTGTTTTGTTTACAAACGGAAAAAAGAAACGTATATTACTTGACTTTTCTGAGTGGAATTACTTGTTGATCTTTCGTGAACAGTTACTATCCAGTATGTTATTGTACGAAGAAGGTGAAAACCGTGAAAAGAAGAAGAGTGTGATGATCAGTCGTAACTTTGGGAAAACGTTTGTTCGGATTAAAGGTAGTAAGACCGAAAAATTTGTTTTCACAGAACCCGAGTGGATCAGTTTTGGTTGTTTATTAACAGTACTAAAGAAATATCTTGTTCGCTTGTTTTATGATCAAGATCACTTCAAGTCGTACATTAATCAGGTAGTAGCCAAGGGGTGTTATGTACCACCATCCTTCTTTTTCCCCTCGTTTTTTCGATTGGAAAGCAGTCGTCACCACCAACAGCTAACATTTGTTCGTCTTTACGATGAACTGGTATTGGAAGGAAAAGTAGAGGGGGAATTTGAAAAAATTAACGTACTCGATGCGGACATGTGTCACTCGGAAAAATGAACTTGAATAGGACGGTTATTGCCGAGTTTGAAGCGTTTCGCGGTGACAAAAATGAATATGTAATCAAAGAGTTCGTTACAGTTGATATAACAACCGGACGTTTTGTTATCGTGTTGTTCGCTCCACCATACGAAAGTGCACGACTGCACCAGAAATTCCGGAAAATCAATGACTGGTTGGAAACACATTATCACAGGATACGATGGAACGATGGTAATGTACCGTACAAGAATATGGTACGCATCGTTGCAGACATTTTTTCAGATTATCCTGTTGTCTATACAAAAGGGTTTGAGAAGGCAAATTTCTTACGACAGTTGTATCACCATGGTGAGGTGATTGACTTAAACGATATTCAAGCACCTGTAGTTCCTAGATCCTTTGTACCAATCATACAATGTCCTGTTCCTCATCGTCAACCCGTTACCACTCCCCCCTTACACTGTGCATTGCGCAAAGCTTTGTTTTATGCAGAATGGTTGCGGCAACGAAATAAAATATAGTCGGTTGTGAACATGTTTTCATCATGGTGTTAGTGTGAATGCTACGTGACAGAAATGTCCATAAACGTAGAATTAGGTACCGTAGTGTGTGCGTGAGTGTTAACCTTGACTACGTCACTGTCGCGGTAGAAATACTCATAAACGTAGTCCTGGTAGTTCGAGACGGGTCACTGGCACGGTAGATATACCTGTAAACTCGTCAAGAACCAGTATGGGTGTGAAAATTACTCATTACGGTACAGCAAATGTGAATACGCATCCATGTATGAACAACATATTCACCCGATTAAAAAAATAAAAAAAAAACAAATAAAAAATAAATAAAAAAAATATGTACTGCTTTTACACATTGGCTTAGCATTGCATAATGTATCTTTATTATTATCTACCACTGTACTAGTCAATAGTACAGCGATAGATAACGTGGAGTAGGCCTGATTTACGAATCTGTAAAGTTGGGGAAACCACGTTAAAAAAAGCGTAGCAGGCTCTCATTCGCCTCCCTCAGGCTGCTAGGAAGAGGATGAGAGGTAAAAAAATAAAAGTATAACGAAATGTTTATTTATTTAATAATAAATAAACTTATATTGTGCTTTTATGATTTTACACATAGGACGACAGTAGATATCACTCGTCCACCTCATGGTTACAAGTAAGAGATGAGAAGTATAAGTACAGAAATAATTACAGTTAAGCGATAACGGCCCCTTGGTGTAGTGGATGCACGCCGGTTTGGTGTACCTGAGGTCTCGGGTTAAAATCCCGGAGGGGCCGTAATTTATTTTTATGTAAAAATTAATATCCAATGACATACCATTGATACAGTTGAACACATGCGTCATGTGGTCGTACATTCCGGTGTTAAAATTTCGACACCAAAAATTTCGGGTAACCCCATCCGTTGATTTAAACATTTCGGGTACTAAATTTCAGACACCAAAAATTTCGGGTACCCCCATCCGTTGATTTAAACATTTCAGACATCACGCCCTCTACGTCGTCGTCGAACCAGCTATCATATCCACCCAGCCTCCTGTTTCGTCGTAACCAGTGTTTTATACATGCGTCATGTGGGCGTACCCACAAATTTCGGGTACCCCCATCCGTTGTTTTAATCATTTAGGGTACCAAAATTCTGACATTAAAAATTTCGAGAGAGAACGATTATTTTGTTACATCAAAATAAACTAGTACGCGGAAGTGTTTTAACATTCGGACACCAGCTGCCAGGGCCTCTGTCATGAACTGGAACCCGGTTAGGGCGTACCCACAAATTTCGGGTACCCCCATCCGTTGATTTAATCATTTCGGGTAACGGTATCCGATGCCCCCAAAATTTCGCGTAACGGTACCCGATGACATCGCCTCTGCGCGTCCGGGCAACCGCCGAATTCCGGGTACCCCCATCCGCTACACATTGTTTTCGGCTACCAAATTGCGGACATGCAGAAACCACGGCCTCCGTGACGTCTTGAAACAGGTTTTAGCCATGCGGACGCCAGCGACTTGAGCCTCTGTGTGATGTCATGAACTGGAACACGGAAGTGTTTCAGTCACACATACACACACACACACACACACACACAAAACAGTGACGTCACATGGACAGCTCGGACACCAGCTGCCAGTGCCTCTATGACGTCATGAACTGGAACCCGGTAGTGTTTTCAACTGGAACCCGGAAGTGTTTTCTAACTCCCACTTTTATACTACTATTGCCCTACACCTGAGTGCTGTATTTTACGAATGCGTGCGTATTTTCTACATAAGGATTAATATAATTACTCATACGTCTGATCAATAAGATCTTTAGTAAAACTTAAACAGTCATCATATACTTGTACCCTTTGTTCCCTCGAGCGTATGGTATCATTTCCACAAGATCCGCTTGGTACAAATCGTGCATACCCTTCAGTTCAACCGCACGTCTAACGAAATTCCTTCTCGCCGCTCTGTGTAGCTCTTGCACAATATTCTTGCGTACGTTGTTCATGGTTTAAGATACACTAACATAATACATGCGGTTAAAAAAAAAAAACTATGTATATATATGTATAACAGTTCCTTTGTTTTCGGTATTCATTCTCTCTCTCTTTTGCAGATCATGGCCAACCTTCAGCAGGTACGTGGGCTGATAAGCGCTATATACTAGACAACTGCCATGATACATTCGTGTACAGTCATTATCGGATACGTGACAAATTAATTGTCGACAACTCTGCTCTCCCCGCCTGCTAACATTCCGTGTTACACTACACCCCACCACATGTTAAAACAAAAACAAAACAACAAATTCCCACCGTGATATCTACATACACTTTGTTTTCTACCGTTAGTTATTGTCACTCCACACTTCAATTCGGACGGCAGTATACGTAAGTTTGCGTATTATTATCATTATTGTAACGATCTTTGTGTTTATAAATATTAGTTTGTAATGTGTGGTTTCTTTTTTTTTATAGTATAATGGAAAACGCTGCTGTAATAATTGACTTTCACTGCTTTTATGATGACGACGGCAAATATATAGTAAAGGAGTTGTCGGTTATGGACGTAACACGTTTTGCATGACGACATTGGATTTTCGCCCCGCCTGCTACAGTCGTTACGAATTCGAAATACAGTAGAACCAACTGTTGGTTAACGACAAACTATCATGGGCTGAGATGGGGTGAAGGAGAGACACCGTACGACAATCTTGTTTCAGTGTTAACAACGTATACGAACATATATAAATATGTGTTTGTGAAGGGTCTTGAGAAAAAACGTTTTTTAGAATCGAAAATAATTCATAATCATATAATAAATCTTGATGACATTGGTTGCCCAAAAGACGTACCATATCTATTTCCCGGTACGGTATGGCTTACACATTGCAATTCTTCTTCTACACTATGTACAAATCATAATGTGCACGCACTTAGAGAGTGGATAATTAATGATTTTTCTGTTATACAAACATTTTTAATGTGAGTGTCTCATAGCATTGTTAATTTCGTTAGTAAACTTGTATATGCCTGCAGGCAATAACTATTTCTGTGAGCTTTCCTAATATATATTATGTAACAGCCATAATTCTGCATGTATGTACATGCAAAGCTTCAGGGGATGAAAAACATCACCTGTTAAAAACAACAACAACAACAACAACAACAACAACAAAAATTCTTACTGTGATATATATAGTTATTGCCTCTCCATACTTCAGTTCGGACGACAGTAAACGTAAGTTTATGTATTATTATTATTATTATTGTAACGATATTTGTGTTTATACATATTAGTTCGTAATGTGCGGTTTCTTTTATTCAGACGATAACTATTTCTAGTAGTCTGTGGGCTTGACTTTCCTAATATATATTTTTTTTGTAACAGCGCTAATTCTGCCTGTGTGTATGTACATGAAAAGCTTCAGGCGCTGAAAGTGAACTTTCCTGATGACCACACCATTACTTTCACTAGTCTTCTTTGTAGTCATTGTTTGGTTCCACCTCGTTTGATACAGACGTCTTCACTTCTAATAAATAATGTCGTTTATCACAAAATTCAACGCAGATTCTGCTATTGAGTACAAACGGTGTGCAGAATTAACAGTGGACAAGCAGTATCCGATCGTTAACATGTTGCATGTGGACACGAGATATGGGAAGTCTGTGCTTGTAACGTTGGAAGATTGTGAGCGCCGCTATCCTGTATATCTACCTAAGAGGTATGCTGACGTCTTTACAGATGAAGAACTCCGTCATATAAATCCCAGCGACCTACATCTTGTGTTTCGAGGGATGAAGAACCAGACAGCGCATGTGGAAATAGTGCCTCGTTAAGGTAACAAACTACTTTTAATAAACAATTTTTTTATCACTGTGTGTGCATGTGTTTGAATGTAGTGCAGATTCTAATTTACAAAGTTTGATGAAAGGAAATTAATTTCTATTTTTAATTTATTTCACTATACGCCTCTGAACCTATATGTAATTATTTGTAAACTGCGTTACCTGTTGCAGCAAACGATAACACTAGAACGATTATATTATTATTATTCAGTGATATATACATACATACAATTTACTTATTAAACACTTCAAGGATTGTAACGTCTTACAATGACTATAGCATATTTACATCTGTTATCTGTTTTATTGGACCTACATGTACATGATTCAACCCAAACGTGTGCACGTCGTATGTATGTGTGTGCGTATGCGTCTGTGTGTGTGTGTGTGCGCGTTGCGTGTGTGGTGTAACCCAAACGTGTGCACGTCGTATGTATGTGTGTGATTACGTTGCGTCTGTGTGCGTGTGTGCGCGTTGCGTGTGTGGTGTAACCCAAACGTGTGCACGTCGTATGTATGTGTGTGTGTGTGTGTGATTACGTTGCGTATGCGTCTGTATGTGCGCGTGTTGCGTGTGCATCTGTGTGTGTGTGATATTTAACATGATTTTAATGTTGTTGTATTGTTATGTTGCAGGTTATGTTGCTTCTCCTACAAGTACGACACAATTATATATAAACTTTCGAAAAAATATCAATTTTATAATGTATTTATTTAATTGTGAATTTTATATTGTGAATGTTAAAATATATTTAATCATTTAAACAAATTATGACTTTATTTTGTTTCACTCAACACCTCTGAACATGTGCACAATTAATTTATTTTTGTGAACTGTTACATCAGAAGATTTGTATGAATTTCAACCACCGTTTTCATGTGTGTGTATAATTTTAATTTATTTCGCTATACACTACTGAACCTATGTGCGTGTGTAAACTGTACCCATGAAGAAGAGCGTATTGACGATTGCTAAGCCGTTAACGTATGGATTTGTCATCTGTAACAGCACACAGGTAAGTAGTTCATTGCCAACAACGCACTTACATAGTTAATATTTGTCAAATATATATATATTTCTAACAAGGATCAATCACACTGACTGCATTATAAACTATTAATTAATTATTTAATACATTGAAAAATGAAGACGGCGTTTTGACAACGAGAGAGAGAGCTAAAATTATTTACTCATCACACCGACTACTCAATGTACGAGAGAGAGAGACAGGAGAAAGGGTATGAAACCTTGCATAGTTGAAACGTGTGAGAGTGAGAGAGAGAGAGAGAGAGAGAGAGAGAGAGAGAGAGAGAGAGAGAGAGAGAGAGGACGTTACTATTTGTTGACACAGTTGAAACAAGTGAGAGTGAGAGAGAGAGAGAGAGAGAGAGAGGACGTTAATATTTGTCGAATAAATATAAACTTTCTAATTTCATATACATACAGTGAGAGAGAAAGAGATAGAGAGAGAAAGAGAGAGAGAGAGTATCAATTATGATCATATAGTTTGAATTTCCCACCATAGAAGAGAAAAAATGTTGACAACCCTGCTCATATAAATTTATTATACATTATAACACACGACAAATTTGAACTCATGCAAGGTTGGTACACCTGATCATATATTTTAATATACACTATAATGCATCGAGTTGGAACCACCCCCCACCCACCACCACCCACTGTTATGAAATAAAAAAACCTCCCACCCAACACCAAACCCCTGATATGCAAATCATCTTTCTTAAAAAAATAAAAAGTATATTCACGGATGCTGGTGGTCCATTGAACCTCATCCCACCAAATTAATTTAATTAAAAAAATAATAACATCAAATTAAAAAAAAAATAAATAAATAAAATCAATTTAAAAAAATAAAAAAATTTATTCGCGGAAATTCGCGGATGCTGTGGTCCATCGGGATGCTGCGGGTCCAGCGGTGGCGGCGTCATCTCTAAGATCATGTTTTTTAGTGTTTTTTTATGTTTTTTAAGAAAGGCGGCATTCCTTTGTGGCTCAGAATCGGCATTTTCCCTCTACTTACTTTAAGCTGTTCCCATGACCCAACGTCTTTAAATCTAATAATATTGTAAGCATCACCAACTAACTTATTCTTTATAATTTCAAACAGCAAATACTTATATGAATTACTTACATTCTCAATCGCAAAATCACTACAGCTAATAAATTTACTTAAATCATCTCTTTTACCATTAAACTCAGGAACAAATTTAGCTGCTTTTTCAAGTTTTAATTTCTTATGATTTTCTTTATACACATCAAAGCTATTCTTTACTTTACTTTTTACTTTACTGGTTTTTCTATCACCACTATCTATCTTACTACTTGTGGCATAATCCTTCAAATCTAATTCAGAGTCAGAATTACTATTAGAGCTTTTAAAATGATTTAACTCTGCAGTAGCCATTTCTCTAGAGTGAATAAAATGACGCTATTCACTTACTTGAAGTTTTCTTTTCCAACGACGATCGCTTCCAACGACGATCTCAACTGCTACAACTGCTTCCAGCGACGATCTCAGTTGTTTTTAAGAAACAGGGTGAGATCTAATTAACAAACCCTGGGAAAGTTCCTTAAAACAATTTTTATGTACAAAACATCCGCTAGTTTACTAAATGACAATGCTTCTCCCTCTCACTTCAAAGTACAATTATGATACAATTACAGTAAGTACAATTGACAATTACAACACTTTTATGTTTTGTATTATTCTAATCGGTATTAATTTATTTCTATCCATTACTTTAGCTGTTAATCCATCTAAAATGTGTGCGTGTGTGTGTGCGCGCGCGCAACACTATAGGATTACTATTGTGAACTTTAATACTGTTTTATTCTTTAAGTGTACATTAGCTTACATTTTTACAATTTTAACTGTAATTTGAAAAATAATTAATAAAATTCACTAGAAAACACATTATTTTATCAATGTTCTTATTCACAGAATGTTTTTATTTTATATATTGTAATATAAAGAAATCTTCTCGTATCTGTTTTTCTTAAGCCCCACTGTTGTGTTCGCCAATTTGTAATAACACGAGTTTTAGTGATTGAGAATTTTCTCGTTTTTTGCCCTTATCCACTTTGTTTATTAACATATAAGTTACTGGTAAATGTACTGTTGTTCTGTTGATGGCCAGTCACCTGCTGTGAGTGTTAATTTGTAATAAAAAATTAATGAGAAGTATAATATGTTCTTATCTCTAACAATTTATATTAATTAAATCCGTTCTGACCGAGTAGTGTACAATATGAGTTAGTATACTGTATGATTATGTTGTTACTATTCAGGCCTAGTCTGTACCAAGCATTGAGAGAGGAGAATAGTAGCCGTAAATTGGTTTTCTCTTCTCTCGTAATTCAACAGCGGTACGCAAGCTAGCGCTGTGGTGTATAGTCAGCCGGTTATTATAGGTTAAGTTGTTTTAAACTTTGTGTTCCTCTCGTTTCTCCCTCTATACGCTATAAATTCTTCAAAATACACTAAATCGTCAACAAATAATAATAACTCATCAGTTTCAGGAAAGATTCTTTATTTTTATATTTTTTCAAAACAGATGTTTTCTCTTGGCACAGATACAACACATCGATCACACTGGAATGAATCGATTAGTTATTGAATTCGGGTTTAGATGTTTTAATTTTAATTATTGTTAATTTGTCTTAATCTCAGGGTACATAGAGTTCTTGTGACTTTTAGTAAGGTCAGAAAATGCAAGATAAGATTACAAAGTATTACAATTTAATCATACAATCTTATTAATTAATATTTAAACATAAGCTGAGTTTACCGTATGTTGACAATGTTACTCGTAATGGCTGCGCTTCGATAGACTAAGGCTGGTAGCCGAATGATGGACGAATGTCTGAAATATGTCAGTCTCCAGCTTCTCAATAAAAGTTTGGTGTTGGTGTCCCAGGACGTAGTGGAAGTTCCAGTTCTTGATCTTCGCTAATGTTTGCGTTTCTGGTGGTTACGGGTCCCATTGGATTTTGTGTAGTATTAGTTCTTCGCTTAGTCGTAAAAAGTGAGGTTCAGGGCGTAATTTTAATTTTCTTTCTTTTAGTTTTTTAAAATACTTAATTACTTTGATTTCTTCAGGTCTTGGGTTGTCTTCATTTATTTATTATTAAATTTCATTATTACTCATTTGACTGTAGTTGATTAGTAATTTTGTTCTTTGGAATTTTTATTTAATTTTATTGGTAGGTTGAATTATATTCTCTGATTGATAACCCTCGGAAGTCAATCAACTGTCTTTTTTGTTAGTTAATAGTTGTTAGCATTTTACAATAAATTTATTCTTTAGATTTTCCTTTTTGTTTCTCGATTCATGACAACTGAACTGTCCTCGTTCATATATAACAATTAAGTGTTGAATAAACAAAATCTCTTTCATTTTGTCGTCCTTGACAACCAGTCTTCGTTCTGTTATTGGATAATATTTGTTATCCTAGAGCCATAATTAAAAACTATTCTTGCACTTACTTAATAAAATACTCCCTTAGTAAAGTTACATTACATCATATAAAACTTTCACATAATCTTTGTTATTAAATTATATATACATTTTGCTATATTTTCTTCTTGATCTTCTTAGTCTAACAAGTACTATCTTCTCATTACAAAATACTAATTTTGGGCCTATTTGTTCTATTACATGTGTTATGATTTTTTTTGTATTTTAAGTCACTTATCTTTTATTAATTACTACTACTGCTTTCTTTTAATTTATTATATTACATTTAATGTTTTTACATTTTTTAGTTATTTAACTTTTCTGACCTGACTTCCTGTACAATATGTCACTGGCGTATGGCCAATCATTCCATTTTTGTTTCATCCTGGTTTAATTTATTATTACTTATTTTAGTATAGAACCCTTCATCTGTTTATAACATAATTACAATAACCCTTTGGCATCTTATCAACAATTATTGCCTTCCTGTCCAAGTTTACAAATATAATCTAACAATACCTCTATTATTTATTTAATGTGAGTACCAAAATATTTACTCTTATAAAGTTTAACACCAATTCGATGGTGTCATATTCGTTAACATAAATTTAATTAACATCAATTAATTGATACTTTCTTAAAGCAATTGGTTCACATCTGCTACATACAAAAGACAACACAAATACCATGATAACAAAACAACATGATAAAACATAATAACATGCACATTAATATAAAATAAATTAAAAACCAATTAATTAGTCTACTCTCAGTTAATTAATTGATTAGTCTAAACTGTCTATATTATTTTCACATTATTTGACACTATGTTTATCGTTTACAATTTTCACTGACCACTTCATAGTTTGTATTTATAAACATTTTTATTTTTTTTCCTATTACCTTGTACTCTTATTTGGTGTTATTTATTTATTTAATAATGGTTTACTTTTCTGACCTTATTTACAACGGACCATTAGCGTTTTTTTATTTTGATAATTATAAATCTTTATGTAACGTAGCGGACCTTAGTTTCGTTACGTTACAATATGTGTTTTCTATTTTTACACAACTATATTTATGTAGTTTTGTATTCTTGTAGTTTTGAACAACTATATATACTCATTGTGGAAACAGTTGTTTTAATTTCAAGAAAAGCATCACTGAGCGATAAAGTTCATATTTTTCATAAGTAACCGATTACCTGCAACCTTTTACGTTTTAACAACAGTAAAGTACTTGAAAATTCATTTAAACTTTTTCAAACAATGGTAATTGTTAAAAATAAAATAATTTTGTTGCCAGGCAATAAAATTATAATTTTTTCATTTTAATGTAAATCATGTATATCGTTCGTGGTAGGCAAGCATATCTCAATTATGTAATGTTGACGTTTCCATTTTATTATTATGATTACTGCAATAAAAAGGCAGGGAACACACACACACACAATTCGCGTTATTTCTGGCCTCACTCATGTTTATTTTCTTACATTTGCACGCTTTTTAAATGGAAAGTGCCGAAACCCACACCAACATAACGCGTGCCAGCCGAAAAAGTGTCCAGCGTGGATAGCCAGAGGTGTAGCTAGGGGGGGCGGTCCGCCCCGGGTGTCACCCGTTTGGGGGTGACACCCACCCGCGATTTAAAAAATTAAAAATTTACAAAAACTTCTCATGGAGATACCAAGATTGAGAAGGCATTTAAAAGCAGCCAGTGTGACTCTTTCAATGGATTGGCTAGCTTTAGATTTTTTTAAATTTATTGTGGAATGGGATTTTATAGAATCCCTCCCAAATCTTACGGTCGCACTAAAATTATTTATGACAATTTGCGTATCAGTTGCTTCGTGTGAGAGGAGTTTTAGCAAATTAAATTTAATTAAAAACTACTTAAGGTCTACAATGAGCAACACGAGACTAAACAATCTTGCCATATTGAATATCGAACATGAAGCAAGACAAAATATTAATTTTGAAGATGTGATTTCTGCGTTCGCAGCTGTTAAAGCCAGAAAAAAGATATTTTAAAAGTAATTTGTTCCCACTTTTTTTCATTTTCAATTAAAATGATGCTTTATGCTTATTGAATTTTTTATTTTATTTAATGTTGATTTAACAGTTTTAATCCGCCAGGGCTCGCGCTATGAGATTTTTCCTCACGTTCTGACATAATGAGTGATTTTTTACTTCACAATTATAAATGACTGTCATAGCACTCTCTAGCTGAGTTTTATAACCTTCACTAAGGGCTGATAACAGTATCAGTGACATTAGTTGCATCTGAGCTCTGCTAGCGGTATTTTGTCAGCTTACGCCATCTAGTGTGAGAGATAGTCTCACTGCGCGAGTACACTAGTTCCCATTTTTGTTTTCAGTGTGAGAGTTTTTCTTACGGTGCGAGTTCTAACGTTTACGTTTTTTTCACATTACTAGCAGCTATTGGTGTGTACTTTAGATATTTATGAAGTATATCCTGTCTTACAATAATTACACTACGTTAAATGATGCTAATAATTATTTCTAATTCTGAATCTTGCAGCCTAGAAAGATGTATACATATATTATATACTTAAATACATATATGTTTTGATTTTTTAATAAATTTATAAATTACTATATTTTTGAATTTTCTTTTATTTGAATTTTAGTTAAAATAATCTTTTTTGTATAAGTGTGCAGTATATTATATTATTTTGAGTTGTAAGATTAGTCACTAATGTTTAGCGTTAAGTGTAAGCTAATAAACACGTAGCCTAATTATTTGGAATTTTTTTTTTTTAATTACCTTGATTTATTAAAGTTAAAAAAATTAAAATACATATATTAATAAAATAAAATAAATGCTTAATAATAATAGAATTTAATAGGAGTGAGAGAAAGACACGCGCGAGTTTTCCCGGTCCAGAAATAGGCGCGAGTTCTCGCGGGTTAATGGGGTGACACCATCTATATCCGCCCCGGGTGCCACCCTTGCTAGCTACGCCACTGCTGGATAGCGATTTGCTTCCCGTGGATCGCTGGGCAGTGTAACTGCACGTGTTTACAGAGGAACGATTCATAGACAGACTTTTCGTCTTTAGGGAATGAACATTCTGCAAGATGCTGAGGGTCCATGAGTGATTTCGGAGCGCTCCTTCTTTTCCGCGTGTTTGTTCTGTGAAACGTACACTGTAGATTCGCAGCTTTACTCTAAGCAACGCTCAATAAGAAATGTTGAAAATTTTTGTCCACGGTGTACCCTCATACACACTAAACCTGCTCTGATGTTTTAATTACGGACATCATAATATTAAAACTTTGGAAACTTGAGCACTACTTAATGGAGATCAAACATCAACTTATACAAGCCATTCATTTTATGCATATTTTTTATATATATATGTGTACAACGTTATCGGCAACAAAGAAATAGTTTTTGTTAAAATTCCTTCCCGGGATGTTTGGCCGTAGTCCAATGTTTTCTACAAAACCAAACGTTTCGGCAATGCCATCGACTTCCATCATCAGTGAAAATCGAGTGCGATAACGTGAGGTGGTATACGTTAGTGACCACAGTACTGTGGTTAAGGCTGAAGCAGTAAGTAGAAAGAAGTAGTTTCTGTGGTAATATTTCATTTCGAAAATGATTTTAAATATAAATCTTAGAACATGGAAGACATGTATGGTTCTCCATACCGATATTTAAACATTCGTTTCAAATCACTAACGCAATTTAGTGAAACTAATAATGTAAGTCATAAATTCGCAGATTATTTAAATAAATTACAAAACTGTTTTTGTATCTACGGATACAAAATTACTAAATAAACAATAAAAAATGATTTTTTAAAGGCTAATTAAATTCTGTGTATAGTTTTGACGATTCCATTTCGAATGAAGAACAAAAATACAAATAAATTTTCTTGTAATTTAAAAATAATTATTGTACATGTGGCATGGAAAGTTTTGTGTTTTTTTTTACCAGATAGACGGCTGATTTTTGGTAAGTTTTTACCACACAGTTACTTTTACAGTATTTCGCGAGTGCACTAGCCTATACACCAATTTTCAGCAAAGAATGTTAGCGTCTAAAAGATATTTAAAGTCTAAATTTCACTTTTAAGCGTAGAATGTAAAACATGTAAAATTGTATTGTGCAAACCCTCTTTCATAGTAGACTTTTTTTGCTGTGTGTTCGATAATCACGGTATAAAAATTTAGGCTTGCGAGTCGACAACTCGGATGTAGCGAGCACCCGGTTTTAACGAACACATTTGTCCGGTCCCTTGAATCTCGTTATAAGCAAGTTCTACTGTATTTCCATTAGTTGTTTAAGTTACAGTCGGTGCACAATGGTACAATATACCCTGAGTGTACTGCCTGTTGGCGAAAAAACTACAGCACCTTACGAAGCAACATTTCGGCAAGTTGTAAAAAATTGTAAGCTTCTTGAGATTACTTTCAATATATTTTTCGAAGAAGCTATTTATAAAGCTGTAGGGAAACGGGTGGCAAACATAGAAGTTATTGGATGGAGCTTCCATTTAACTCGAGCATGGTTGAGAAAACGCCAAATCTCACGAAGACGCCAATGACGTTGACTGTATCTTAAGTCGTCGCCGTCATCCTTTACGGCTTGGGCTAATAGCCTGTTCCAGTCTCACTGAAATTCATCCCAGTATCGTTTACGTGTTCTTCCCACACTTCTCTTACCCCTTGGATGATAGTTAAGGGCTCGTCTTGAAAATCTAGTTGGATCCAATCTCTCTCTACGTGTAACCGCCACTCCGTTTTGTACCGGGAGATTTTCTCGTTTACGCTTTCAGCTATGCTTAGCTCCATTATAATATGATCATTTCTGATAAGATCTCTCCTGGTTTAACGCTTTATAGCCTTCAAGAACCTCATTTTCGCTCCTAGTATTCCAAGACTCACTACCATACAGTAGTTGGAGTATGGCCATTACATCATAATACGTATTTAAATTGCGGCTCTTTCCTTGTTTTTTCTTTAAGTGTTTAATGATACATCCACAAAGCAACTGGACGAGACTATTTTGCTTTCAACCTCCTTATCATCTTGATATGTAATGCTGCACCCTAGGTACTTGAATTCTGTCACCTGTTCTATTGGCAAGTCTGTATAACAGTCTCTTATTGTATTGTATAACAGTATAACAGTATTGTATAACAATCAGTATCTAATCTTAAGTCAGAGTAGATAACTGGCTCAAATGGATCTTCAGATTACCCCTCTTAAATGCAGATGAATTAGAAGATGCTCTTGTAGTGGAGTATGTGACTTCGATACCCGAAGACGACATTTTATGATCATTTGATTAAAACCTATATAGGAGACTAGTGAAAATTTATTTCTCAAATTTGGGCGTCATTTGAATTTAGAGATCGCACTACAGACGCGTGTCTAAATTCCACGCCAATTTGGTAGATAATTTCCTTAATGCCTATCTCAAACTATTCACTATTCTGCATGGAATGAAATCCAGCAGTCAAAAACAGAAGTTCTATTCGTAAAGCGTCCTATAATAGAAAGAAAATTGAAAGGAACACAGTCGGTACAAAAACTTATAAACTCAACGGAAAAAGAATTAAATGATTTTAAGGAACAGAAAATAGTAAGATTACGCTTCGTAAAACGTGCACCGTATCACTATAAAGAATCAATCGTTCTTAGAATCAGGAAACTTAACGTAACAGCCCATTTCCCAAGAAATAAAAAATAAAAGTAAAAGAGTAAAAAATAAATTAATTAAATTAAAAGCAATAAAAATCGAATACGAAATAATAAATATAATTAACAAATGTTTTCAGTTTCGAATAACTCAAGACTTATAACTCAACCTAAATAATACAGTTAATATGGCAACAAGTCCGGCGCATATGCATGTAGGCGTGCAGGTATGCAGAGAATTGACCGTGGGAGCAGTTGACTATTTCTGTTTAACTAACCACAGCACAGTGATATCATTAGAAGTGTATTGACACCAGGATCGATGACCCCCCCCCCCCCCCAGTCGATCACAGCAGGAGGCACGACAATCAGCCTGCAATTGTCGGGGGGGGGGGGCATGACCGGTCGTTGCACAAAGCGCACGTTCAAGGTTATGAATAGCTGGAGGAGGTAAGACTTCCTTATCAGGTGAACATATTGTCATTCCTTTGCATGGTTGGTGAAACAATACATACGCGCACATTTTCTAATGCAAGACTGAAGGGGGCTCGCCCCCAAAACAGTCCATTTGGACAAGCCTCAAATAACTAGGAAAAAAAATAATGCAAGTCTCCTCAGTTGGCTACTATGGACGCAAAAACTGATTCAATAGTAAACCAAGCAAAAACAGTTCTACAATTAAATCTACGTCCTTACTCTAACGTAATAGTACAGTGGTTCCCAAAGTTGGGTCCGCAACAATGTTTCAGGGGTCCGCGGCACTTTTAAGAAAAAATATAATATACCGTAATTTTTCCGCTTGTTTATGCTCTAAAATCTAAATTTTATACTTTTAAAACAATTAGTAGAATATTCTAGTGTTTTTTTTTCAAACTAATAGTAACTGTAAAACTAATTTGAAACTAATGGCTTTAATAATGTCTTTAAATCAGCTTGTGTAGCAGATCTGTTTGTCAGCCGAACTGACTAGAGCGCCGCATTAACGCAGAACTGACCACGCTGTGTTAGTCCACGTATAAGCACTGAATCTAAACAAAACGTTTTTCCGTGTAGCTGGTTTTACGCCTAAGTAGCTGGATTTCGACACATGTGGCTGAAAAGATAAACCCGAAGTTGGCAACGCTGGTTACGCAACCGGAACGTAAAGACTTAATATTGAAATTATCAGACCAATATTGCAGAGATAAATGCCCAAAAACAGCTTCATGGTTCACATTAAACTATATTTAATACCATTTATATTATAATTTTGCAATTTAAGAGAAAATTTTAAAAATAAATTTTAATTAAAAGTTAAGAGTTTGTATCATACTTACTGTTTGTTTTATTTTAGAACTCAGACGGGGTCCGTAAAATTTTTAATTTTTTGGGGGTCCGCGGACTGAAAAGTTTGGGAACCACTGCAATAGGCTACACGAGTTTATTCCTCCGAACACACACAGTCAACAGTTATTGCAGTCCAATAACCACAATCATATATCAGGACGTAGGGAAGACATGTGATTAGAACAATCCATCACCAAGGTAGTGAGCCACAAGTAAATGCCTATGAACCAAATTCTTTTCAATTAATACTTCTATGGAGTCATAAACGTAAAAGAAATTTGGGAAGCCCACTTACCTGAGAATCGCCAGCAAAGTTTCACGCCGATACTAGTCAGACAAAAACAAAAATCGATACGAAGCTCTAGCTAATGTATAAGAACCAAGTCCTAACGCTTCTTCAAACCAAAAAACGTACCCCAGACTACGAAAGCTGCTACGAATCAGCTAAAGATAAACTGGAGATGCAACAAACGAATTCAAATGTAGACTATTGTCGGAAAAATAAAATGAAAATTCACACCAAAGTTTAGAAAATACAAAAAAGCTCAAAGTATTGTTAGACATTGTAAAGTTACCAAATATGGTAGTTACATAAAATAAGTTAATATAACGTCAAGTAAGAGAAAAGCATGGAAGTATGTCTAGATAAATAAACCCAAGTATATAAAAGTGTGTATCTACAAATATATTAATATAAAAATCCAACGATGATGAAGATAATATTAACATAGCAACATCAAATACGAAATGAAGAAAGAAAATGACCATGAGCCAAAACAAAATATCAGTAACCAGACCCAATAGGATCCAACAGTGAGGGGAACCAACAAAATAAGGACTAATAAACTCCAACAGAGAGGAAAACAAATAAAGATAGTGACTACAATGAAAATACTGAAGAAGAAGAAAGAAGAAGGACAAGGAAGCGTACCATGAAGAGAGAAGAAGATGGATAGATCATGCAAGGACTCAACATGAACCAAGTATACTAGAGACTATATAAGTGACCAAAGGAATGGTGATTATCAAATATGAAAGGAAAAACAGTGTTTAACATTTAAGGAACCACAAACAATTACAGTGAATACTTAATATAGATGTGAAACCTGTGAATAGTTAACTAATCTCAACTGAATAAACCACACAAACAATCCCAGTGATGAAGTTTATAGTGTAAGAAGATATGTTAATTTCATAGTGAAACAGCAAGAATTAAAATAGTCAAATAAACACAGACAATTAGTGTGACTAATTTAATAAAGACTGTGATCTATATAGATAATCAAAAGACCACCAGAATGGAACAAAATCGAACAATTATATTATTGTTCATAGAGAACTGACAATAAATAAGAAACCTTTGTTATGTATCAAACAAAGTGACAGGAATTAAATTCAACCAATGACCAGAGAGATACTGTAAATAATACCAAAAGATTTGTGTTATTGTTTAAGAAGGAGTTGTATAAACATGTGTAACAAAATAATTAAAATATTATAGTAAGATACCATACTGAAGTCATGTTAGTAGGAGCAAAATACTGCATTAAAACATGTGGTACATTGTTACATAACCCCATAGGGAAGACACCTATGAAACAGAAAATCATACATGTTAATGTAAATAAATGACCATCAACTATGATACCAATCAAGAATTTGATATAAATAATAATAAACCCTAATAAACAGTGTATTATGTTGCAACACAATGTAAATAAAACAGATCAAATATGATGACACAGAAATAGGAGAAATGGAACAAGTATACCAATTTAGTTAGACAAAATACAATATCAAAACAGATACCAATGTTAATAAAAGTATTACCAGTAGTTAGATAAACATCTGGTACCACTTTGAGAACAGATTCTGAACATAATAATAACAGTATTGTAACCAAAATATTGTAAACTAACTAACTATGTACGTATGACCAGAAGTAAGCTGAACTATTGTATAACAAACTAGTTAAGAAAAATACTGTATTAAAGATTGAACACAGATTGTTAAGAGTATTACCAGTAGTAAGAGGAAAACCTCATGCTACTTTGAGAACAGACTATGACCATGAAAACAGTCATTTTATATACAAATAATTAAAAACCAAATGACTATAATGAAGGAACCCAGATGTAAACAAACTATGAGGAGCAAGTTACTTATGAAAAATGTAACATATAAACTTGTTTTAAAGTAAATTAAAACATTATCAAGAGTCAGAATAATGTCTAATACTACTTTGGAAACCCAAACCAAGTGTAACAATAACAGTTTAATTATTCTTTTCATAAGAATAAATGACTACCATGATATGACACAATGTAAACAGACCCATTACTGAAAAATTGAAGGGTTCTGAGTTAGCTAAAAGCTAACCATTATATGGAGTGAATTGGGTACAATGAATGTACACTAATTACAATTAGTACATGATATAATTTATATAGAAAAAACCAGAAATAAGGTAACAATTGTATAAAAGAGATAGGAGGGGACTAAAACAATGTAAATAGTAGATTAAATACAGTCATGTACAAATATTCTAGTGCAAAATTATGTAAATAGACGTTTCTAGTATTATTAAGTTGCAATATTACTAGTGTTAAATAAGAAAAATTAGTTGTAAATACATTTATGGAAAATCAAATATGGACGCCTAAAGACGCCATAATGAGATATTGTTTAGGGAACAATTATTCCCAAGTTTTGAATCAAACCAGTTGAGATATGGACTCAGAGCGTTTATTTAAAAAGTGTTTTAATATAAATAATTAAATTTGGTGTAATAGACTTATAAATATAAGATACACCATAAATAATTAATAAAATCGTTATAGTGATAGAAGTGATGGACAGAAAATAATCATGTTTAGACTTAAATTGAAGCGCATGATGTCTGCAATTCACTAACATCAACCATTTGACGATAGGACATAGATTAAGAAAGTTATTGTGATTTTAAACTTTTCAATTAAATTTTTGTACCAGTGCTGACGTCACAAAGCCTCAAACACAAAGTCAAATTTGGTAAAAAATTAAATATTTTAAGAAAACAAACGGCTTTGGGTCGGAGAGTATAGTTTTTTCAGCCAATCAAATGAATGAATTTTGGCAGACGAGCAGGAGACGCTTCGAAGAAGCATTACAGTTCACGATCAGTCTTTCGACGGAGAGGTCACGTCACTCGAGATCATGAAGAAGTTTTAATTTTGAATTGTGCGCGATACAAGAGACATAAGTAATTCACATACACCTAACCTTTAAACTACACCAATATATACGAGTGAAATGTGCGGAGTGCAATTTTATTCAAGTACGATAGTGTATAATATCAATCGTACTTGCGAGTGTTGTGAAAGATAAAACCAGGGAGTACAATTTTTTTATTTTAAATAACTTTGAAACTAAAATAATATTTTCGTAAACAAACAATGTTGATACTACGCAAGTCAGAAAAAAGCGAAGTATCAAAAACGATGATTGAATTATCAGAATTAAAGAAAATTTTAATTCACAATTATTAAAATATTGAATAAATATTTTAATTATTTATCATAATTTAAAGAATTATGTTTGATGCATTTGTGACTAAATACGAGTAATACCAATAGTCACTCAATTGACTAAAATTGTTTTCTTGATTTTTCGATGTTTTAAGGTAAACGTTTTACAACATGAATAATTTATAAATCTATTAATGCCACGCGTTGGGCAACCATTTTATAACAATCAATGTTAATGGGTTATTTATTATATATGTATATTTATCAATCTCTGACATGTATGTGTATAATTTAATCTTAATGATGATTCTAACTATCTATGCTCATCAACACATACGTGATATCATTTATTTAATTGAACATAAGAAACTCTTAAAATCTATTTGCATTCTTTCAAACTTTAGGTTAATATTTGGGTTGCATTGGTAATAATGAACGCATGTTTCTGATTAACTAAAATACTAGTTTAATTATCATTTATGACATATTATAATAGTACATAGGTTACGTCGCTGTACCTGAAATACATACATATTCATAATAAACAAAGATATATCTTAATATATGCTGAAACAAAGGAAAACATACATACATATATAAATCAAATGATGTTACAATTCAATATTCTACTTATTTGATGCGTTCATTAAATCCCAAATAAGCTTTTGTTTATACGTTCATTAAATACTTTATCAGATTTACTCATTACTTTTCTTAATAAATTTCTCAGTTGTGAATTCTTTGAAAGAAACCAGGTCAGTAGAAGTTATTAATTAGAAGTAATTATAATAGTGGTTACTTGGTTAGTGAATATCCATTAGTTGTTGATGAAGTCTCGTTCTGGTGATGGAGATGGCTCGTAGATACATTCCGTAGTAAGTTGTTTTATCACTGCCGCTTATCACTTTATTCTTCCGACCGCTCGCGTAAATGTTTGTATATGTGTGGGTAATTGAAGTTCAGTGTTCAATCAATGTTCTATCTTACTGTGTTTGCTGTGTGTTCGTTTTAAAGTCAATATACATGTCTAGTTTCATTTGTCGCTGCTTCCACAAACGATCCTATAATTGATTAGTTTGTTTAATGTTTCGTGTTCATTATGTTGTTGATACACAATACTAAGTTCCAATAATTTGTATATCGTTTAGTGATGCTGTCTGTTAGTGTAACGGTCTGATTGTTCACTTGGTGTAAATTTCACTAAGTCCGATACTGCGCACTCCGGTAACGTTCACTACCGCGATATGAATGTATTATTAAGTTTTAAGTTCCTTGTTATTTATCTAACTTCCGAATGATTTGAGTAAACAATGGAAAGTTTATAATATACCGTCTCTCGCACTTGTAGTTAAACTACTTGATAATTGAAATGTAAACTGTCTGAAAATACTAACTGTAAAGGCTTTAGTATAACTATTCGAAATTTGAGTGTTGACTGTCTAAAAATTGAGTATGACTGACTAAAAAATTGAGTATAACTGACTCTCCGTTTTCCTGGACAGCTAGTTTTATTAATTCGTCCCTACTCAAAATTTTGTCTCTGGCGCGCTTCACGCCCACTTCTTTTCGAGATTGGTCAGTTTTTGATTTTCTTGGAAAATACTGTCCCACTCTGTCAGAATCCTACGTCATAGTTCTTCCGATAGGTTCTTCGTCTCAGTTGCTATGGAAACATCCCTCACCATCAAATTTCTCGCTGGCTGAAGGTCTCTGATAGGTCCTTAGGTCTCCCTGCTCTCTGGCTTGACGATCGTTGACCCGCTTCGAAGAAACTATGGCTATAAACAACTTGTCTATCAGCCTATTGTCTGAGTAAACTCTGCGTTTCTATAGATTCCCATTATCTATATTTACAGTCTTCCTGGCGTATTGTTCTATGCTCTTACCCCTTTTTTCTGGCTATTACTAATTTCGAACATCTGCTGGTCGTTGAAGTCACCCCAACTTTCCCTTCGTAAATTCTTGTCTGTCAATTAGACGATACCTCCAGCTGTGTAACATGACTTTAGTTTTTGTCAGCCTATCTTCCAGTATTGTTACTTAAGGTGCAGCGTATCCGTTTCATTGTAGTATGGAGCATCACTTGTTTTTGTCGCTTATCGTCTACTGACGTAACACGGCCACATCTGCTACAATTCTTGGTACGGGTGTGAATGTCCTCACTTACGTTGTTACAGCTGCGGAGAGCAATAATTCTGGACGAAACTTTCCCTGTCATCTTACGCCACCAAATTCTATAGTTGGATTGAACTTAATGCGTTTCTATTGTCAAGTCAGCAACGCTTCACTGACACCTTCTCATTACTCCTTATTTATTGCTCCACCATAAGTCGTTGACACTTGCCTCGTGTGAACGTACTCTGCCGAGGTGAAAATTTAAAATTTTTAAATTTTCTGCTCGTTACAGTGTCCTCAATTTCGATTTGACGATGTGACCTCTGGGAACAACTCAAATCTAAATTCTGCGCCCTGTACGTCGCCTCGCCGTGTCCATCTTCTTCAGGGGAAGGTATACACAATAACCTACTTTCAAAAGCTTATATGACCAGTGGTACACCCCCTTTTGGTTTTAATTGGTTCTCTGAATTTATTGCCAGCTATTTGGGATAGCTGAACGCATTTCACATTGTCGAATTGACATATAAATACCTTATCTTTATAATTATAAGACAAATCATAAATTCCATAAGCAATTAAATAATTTCATCAACTGAATAAAATTTTACCTTCTAAAATATCATATTCACAAGATATTATCAAACAGTTGAGCGGTTCAATGTAACCTTTACATGATATCAAAGAAAATCTCCTATACATATACACCTTTGTGCACTACTAATGATCTTACCAATAAAATCTTTTTAAATGTTATTTTAAAATTAGATTGTTAATTGACACAATCGCTACGTTAACTGTAATTATCTTAATAATTTACATACACGTATTACATTTAGTTTCAATGATTTACCTACTTCATGATAACATCATTTATAGTCCTAACCTACTAATTACATACATTCACATTAATAAAGTTCATTCACTATCTAGTTCGTTGAATATTATCACTTATCTGATTTCAAGTGTCCATTTTTCTCTTTGTCCTTTTAACTTATTACCATATAAATCAAATAATAGCAATTAAATGTCCTTTGCATTCACTGCAATATTTTATAAAATGTCACACTAAATGTTAATTTATCTTATTATCTAACATTTAATTAGTGCTTAATTGACTAAATACATTTTTGATGTTATGTTTCAACAATTAAAGTACATAACTTTCTTGGATAAGCCAGCTTGAATGATATCACCGCGTCAATTACCCTAACGCAGTTGATTCATCAGCATCGGCTAGCTTCTTAAGACATCTTCTTCTATTTCTTCCTTCATCTTCAATTCTCCGATTCGTAGTATTTTTTCAATTGTCTGGCATTAAATTTTCCACAGACTTAATTTATTGCTATATCATTGCAACCAACGAGTACACATGTAGCTTCGTTTTATTTTATCCATTAATCTCCCACTCTTCATTCATCAATATTCATCACTAATTCCCATCTTTGGTTTATGCATTTTCATATAACCAATGTATTTAATGTATTTTATTCAATGTTTTCAAATTTAATCATTGCATTTTCAAATATTCTGAAGTTCGCCTTCTTAATACCTTTTCATTTATTTATCCTCAAGTTATATTTATGATGACATATTCGTATGTCCCATCCGTATCGTGCTGTCACTAACGCACGTGGTTTTGTTTGTAAACAGTAAGGTGTTTGACCTAGGGATTCGCGTCACCTGTCTTCCTAATATCCGGTCGGTTGTTCCCGTTACGCTGGAACGATGTGTCGTACTTACACTTTGAAGATTTACGACCCTTCTCTGTCTCTTTCTGTAAGTGAGTGAGAAATGTGTCGTACCTTTCCTTGCGTCGACCCCTCTCGGATAAATGTGCGTTAAATTGCTTGCCGCGCCTTAGACAACTCTCCTCAACGGCTCTACCATTGTTTACGTATACGCTGAGTATTTTTTGTCGTTTTCTCCCATAACTTTCTCTAAGTAAACACGCACCGGTCTGCTTTTGCCGCCGCTTCCAGGCTTGTGTACAACAATGTTGTTCGACAACTGGTTCAGCCCTCGTATACTTACATAACAAAGTTTTATTTCTTACGTTTCTAAGAAGTCTTACCTCGAGTGCTCGTACTTTCCTCTCAGTACTATCACGATTCTTTCCAACGTTTTTAAGTAGTTTATTGAAATTCTTTCCTCTCCTTTTCCTCATAACGCTCCTTGTCCATGATGAATATGCATACGGATCTTGTATGTCCTTCCGCTTTATGTCATCCATGGTTGGCGTAAACTGGTTTTCAGCTTTATAACATGTGGTATTCGTTTCAACTTTAAACTTTCCCTTCATGCTTCTTATTGGTGCTGCTCGACTACTTCGCCGATCCATGCTTATTTTACAGGTTGGATACTTCATCATAGGATTCACTGATGCAGTACCTCTTCCTGTGTTAATTAATTTGTACCTTTTGTGTCTTCTACTTGGTAGTAGTAATAGATTTTTATAATCTCTATCCATGTCTGGATCATCCTCCGATACCGCCAGATACCGAGAAACAAAGCCATTTCTCTCCTTAATCCACTTCTTTCGTGGTTTGCTAATGACATTCGCATTAGTCCCCACAGTTGATAATTTCTTAATATATGATACATCTGTAAGATCGACAGTGTTATCAGTATCTTGTATTTTCTTCATATCTTCGTTGTTCTCATTCACCACTTCTTCTGGCTTCTTCTGGGCTTCGTTACTGTCCGCTTTCAAGGCATTCGTGTATCCACGTATCTCTGACCTTATCTGCGTCAGCTCTTCCTTATGCTGGTCGAGTTTTTCATTAATTGATCTGTTACTTTCTTCTATTTTCTGTTAATACTCTCTTCTTGTTTCTCTAGTCTTCCTTCTAGTTTTTCACTAAGTAATTTATTACTTTCTTCTTGTTTTTCTCTCTGTTGACGCATAAACTCCATCAACATTTGTAGAGTTCCATCTTCTGGTTTTGATGTCTGTCCTCGCGCCCTATCTTCTGGACTCTCTACCACGCTACTCGGTTCACTAGGTGTAGTATTGTCCTCGGCATTTACTGCACCTAATTGGTTATTAATGTCATATTCTCCACGGTCTGAATTGTTCGCCATTTTAGCCCTACTGCGCGTAATCATTCAAACTGACTTACACTAGTAACACTTATCTTACTTCTACTTCTACGACACTACTTTTTCTACTACTTCTACTGCCTGTTCTTTACCTAAGCCGTACGTGTTAACAATCTGTGTTAATACGTATCATGCCCCACGTTGGGCGCCATTTACAACATGAATAATTTATAAATCTATTAATGCCACGCGTTGGGCAACCATTTTATAACAATCAATGTTAATGGGTTATTTATTATATATGTATATTTATCAATCTCTGACATGTATGTGTATAATTTAATCTTAATGATGATTCTAACTATCTATGCTCATCAACACATACGTGATATCATTTATTTAATTGAACATAAGAAACTCTTAAAATCTATTTGCATTCTTTCAAACTTTAGGTTAATATTTGGGTTGCATTGGTAATAATGAACGCATGTTTCTGATTAACTAAAATACTAGTTTAATTATCATTTATGACATATTATAATAGTACATAGGTTACGTCGCTGTACCTGAAATACATACATATTCATAATAAACAAAGATATATCTTAATATATGCTGAAACAAAGGAAAACATACATACATATATAAATCAAATGATGTTACAATTCAATATTCTACTTATTTGATGCGTTCATTAAATCCCAAATAAGCTTTTGTTTATACGTTCATTAAATACTTTATCAGATTTACTCATTACTTTTCTTAATAAATTTCTCAGTTGTGAATTCTTTGAAAGAAACCAGGTCAGTAGAAGTTATTAATTAGAAGTAATTATAATAGTGGTTACTTGGTTAGTGAATATCCATTAGTTGTTGATGAAGTCTCGTTCTGGTGATGGAGATGGCTCGTAGATACATTCCGTAGTAAGTTGTTTTATCACTGCCGCTTATCACTTTATTCTTCCGACCGCTCGCGTAAATGTTTGTATATATGTGGGTAATTGAAGTTCAGTGTTCAATCAATGTTCTATCTTACTGTGTTTGCTGTGTGTTCGTTTTAAAGTCAATATACATGTCTAGTTTCATTTGTCGCTGCTTCCACAAACGATCCTATAATTGATTAGTTTGTTTAATGTTTCGTGTTCATTATGTTGTTGATACACAATACTAAGTTCCAATAATTTGTATATCGTTTAGTGATGCTGTCTGTTAGTGTAACGGTCTGATTGTTCACTTGGTGTAAATTTCACTAAGTCCGATACTGCGCACTCCGGTAACGTTCACTACCGCGATATGAATGTATTATTAAGTTTTAAGTTCCTTGTTATTTATCTAACTTCCGAATGATTTGAGTAAACAATGGAAAGTTTATAATATACCGTCTCTCGCACTTGTAGTTAAACTACTTGATAATTGAAATGTAAACTGTCTGAAAATTCTAACTGTAAAGGCTTTAGTATAACTATTCGAAATTTGAGTGTTGACTGTCTAAAAATTGAGTATGACTGACTAAAAAATTGAGTATAACTGACTCTCCGTTTTCCTGGACAGCTAGTTTTATTAATTCGTCCCTACTCAAAATTTTGTCTCTGGCGCGCTTCACGCCCACTTCTTTTCGAGATTGGTCAGTTTTTGATTTTCTTGGAAAATACTGTCCCACTCTGTCAAAATCCTACGTCATAGTTCTTCCGATAGGTTCTTCGTCTCAGTTGCTATGGAAACATCCCTCACCATCAAATTTCTCGCTGGCTGAAGGTCTCTGATAGGTCCTTAGGTCTCCCTGCTCTCTGGCTTGACGATCGTTGACCCGCTTCGAAGAAACTATGGCTATAAACAACTTGTCTATCAGCCTATTGTCTGAGTAAACTCTGCGTTTCTATAGATTCCCATTATCTATATTTACAGTCTTCCTGGCGTATTGTTCTATGCTCTTACCCCTTTTTTCTGGCTATTACTAATTTCGAACATCTGCTGGTCGTTGAAGTCACCCCAACTTTCCCTTCGTAAATTCTTGTCTGTCAATTAGACGATACCTCCAGCTGTGTAACATGACTTTAGTTTTTGTCAGCCTATCTTCCAATATTGTTACTTAAGGTGCAGCGTATCCGTTTCATTGTAGTATGGAGCATCACTTGTTTTTGTCGCTTATCGTCTACTGACGTAACACGGCCACATCTGCTACAATTCTTGGTACGGGTGTGAATGTCCTCACTTACGTTGTTACAGCTGCGGAGAGCAATAATTCTGGACGAAACTTTCCCTGTCATCTTACGCCACCAAATTCTATAGTTGGATTGAACTTAATGCGTTTCTATTGTCAAGTCAGCAACGCTTCACTGACACCTTCTCATTACTCCTTATTTATTGCTCCACCATAAGTCGTTGACACTTGCCTCGTGTGAACGTACTCTGCCGAGGTGAAAATTTAAAATTTTAAAATTTTCTGCTCGTTACAGTTTTTTCACTTTCATGCGAAAGAATAAAAGTAATACTGATAATGACACATCAAAATATTACGAATAATGTGTTTATATCTAGATTAAGAAATAATAAATATTAACAAATAATTAACCATTATAACAATATCCGTTGTAAGGTAACCTTAAAGTCGTAACGGCAACTTGCCAATTTCACTGTTACAAGTCTGTTCTCAAGTAAAGTCCAAACCAGATGGAAATAATAACAAGAGTTTTTTTTAATGAATTTTTCTCTTGCAAGTAAATAATTATCAAAACAAATTATTAAAATAAAGTAATACATTTCAACCGTACAAGCCAACGAGCTTGGTATTTGTAAAACAAGTACTGTAGGTTGCGTGCGCATTCCCGCGTACGATAATGCCATAACTATCAGATATATGGTACTAATTTTCGATTTTTATATTTGTTTGTTTATTATTAATTATTGTTCATTTTATATCATTATTAATATTACATCTTGTACCTGGTATCATGCTACCTAAAAGAACCTTACGAATATGGTAATTCACTGATACAAGAGAACATAACCTCTTGAAATTAAACTATTGTACAACTAACAGGTTTACCAGCCTTGAGGCTGAACAGAGTCTTATTTTGAATTTTATTAATTGTAATTATTATCAGAAAGGTTGTTAGTCATTGATTGTTAATTGTTAGAAAATATCTTGAATAACTTAACTTAATAACTTGAATTGTTAATAAACCTCCACTTTTATTACCAGTGAAAATGAGTATCATTTCAAATTTAAATTAACTAATTTATTTTTAATCAGTTCTACCAAGGTGGCAGAAGAGTTTAAATAGATCTAATAATTCAGAACATATTTAGATATTACATCATTTACATTGTATGTGATAACCATATTGAATATTCAACCTGAATATTTATTTGTATGTAAAGTGTATGTATTTCAGCAGAACCGTCACTGAACAGGACTAAAATATCCACGTGTGGTAAGTGAGGGAGGTATATAACAGAGTGCGCGAAACATTTTAAATCGAAGAAGTGAACCATTAATACGCATCTATTAGACAATACAATCACACTAATAACCATAATAGTTATAATTAGAACATTTTATAAAAAACAACATTACCGTAGATACCGGTGCGTATCTGCACTCACACTACTACACCACTATAAATATAAATCTACGTATATACTTGTAAAGATACATCACAAGTTGGCGCCCAACGTCTGAGCGCGGATTAGGGAAAATATACCATAACCAGTAACCTAATCACCCCAATCCGTGAAGAGACAGCAGGTACATTACCAGCATATCAAGATGTACACAAAGAGATCAAAGTCGAGATCAACGTCGAGAAAGAGGGCAACAGAAGCGGAGAAAGAGGCCAGAATGGAAGAAAAGGAGGCTATGTCGACGGAGGACGTCGAAGAAATTTTATTGGAAATAAAGGACAAACCACTTGAACCGGCGGAGGGGGTTCAACAACTAGACGAGGAGGAACCGGAAGTGATGCATCCAGAAGCTCTACCGGAACCAAGCCAGCCTGAACAAACAACATCACTAAGGAGGAACCGGAAGTGATGCATCCAGAAGCTCTACCGGAACCAAGCCAGCCTGAACAAACAACATCAGTAGGAGGGTCAGCATTTCAAGAGTGGATGAGAAGAATGATGGAGTCGTTGAAAGAAGACAATCGGTCACTAAAGGAAGACCTGAAATCCACTAAGGAGGAGAACCAGTCCACAAGGGAAGAATTGATCAAGAAGCTGGACGAGACTAGTAGGTCCACCAAGGAGGACAGTCAAAATTTGAAGGCAGACTTGAACAGTAAAATAGAAGAAGCCAGTCGATCCACCAAAGAAAAAATAGAAGAAGGCCAGAGAGAGAGCCAGAAAAACATGGAGTTATTAAAAGAAGAATTTAATAACCAAATAAATGAGACGAACAGGAGGATGGAAGATGGGCAAAAGAAAACCAAAGAATTATTAGAAAAGAAAATGGCCATAATGAAGGAAGAATTATCGGCAGAGTTGGGAGTAAAAATTGATCAGACCAACCAGAAGATTGATGGAATTAATGCTAAATTTAATCGGGATGTCGACACCATACAAGCTAACCACGAAAGAATATGGCAACAAATAAATATCAACAGTGACAAGATAGAAGAAACCGCTAAGGATACGGTAGAAATGATTGAAAGAAGATTGGGAGAAAATGTTGAGGAAATCGAAAAACAAATGGCCATATTAACAACAGAAATTAATGTCGAGATGTCTGAAGTACGAAAAGAGGGCGAAAATACCAGCCTGAAACTAGTACAGACAGAAATAGACATCAACCGGCGCATTAGTGATGTGGAGAAGACCCACGGTACACAACTAGGGGTGATAGCGCAAGAGCAAACCAAAATGAAGGCAGCGCAGTCAACGTTAAATGAAAAGTGCGAAGAAGTCTCTGGGAAGGTAGACGCTATTAAGCAGCAAGTACATGATGACAAAACCCAATTAACAGAACGTCAACGGAGAGAATTGGAAGACATC
Source organism: Magicicada septendecula (assembly GCA_034769895.1). Taxonomy (NCBI): domain Eukaryota; kingdom Metazoa; phylum Arthropoda; class Insecta; order Hemiptera; family Cicadidae; genus Magicicada; species Magicicada septendecula. The sequence goes on along the minus strand of CM068369.1, from coordinate 104,803,352 downwards.
AGAGATGAGATGCATCGTCTGCAAACAATACCAAACTTCCTATCCGGATTAAGTCACCTAGAAGGCAGTGACCAGATTGAATTCCGAACCTATTCTAAAAATCCACTAGAATTCTTAGAGAGGATAGAAGAAATAATACACAGAAACCGAGAGAGCAGATGGTCCATAATTAAGGGGATGTTGGATGAATCTTTTAAAAATACATTCGACAACTGGTGGACAGCAACCCGTCACGAAGTGGGGAGCTATGACACTTTTAAAACGGCATTTAAACAAAAGTATTGGTCGGAAGCCACCCAGAACATCATCAGAGACGACATTACAAATGGAAAATTCGATGTGAATGGAAGGCAATCGATGACAACCTACTTCTTAGGCAAAATTTGCCTGGCTAGGAATTTGGAGCCTGCAATTCCAGAAGAATGCCTGGTTACAAAACTAGCCTACCATTTTAATCAAGGTATTTCGCAAGGAAGATTGAACTCACAAATAAAAACAATTCAAAGGATGTGCGACCTGCTAGAAAGCCACGAAAGAGAAAGATATTATCAACGAAACCGACAAGTACCTAGCCAAACATATGATCGGGGAGGACCTGGGAATAATAACCCCACCATTCACAATGACAGGAATAACCCAGGAAGAAATTTTAACAACCCACCAAGATTTCAAAATCAACCAATACCACGCCAAGACGGAGGTGGTAACAACGTGAATAGAGGAAATTATAATAACCATCGTCCAGGTGGATACCCGAGAGACACACACTACCAAAGAGGTAATAATTATTACAGGCCATATCAAAACCAATCTCCCAATCATCAACCACGACCAGGCAACGGTAATCAAAATAACAATCATTTCCGTAGGGTACACTACACCCATGCCAGCCGAGGTGGGAACCGCAGAAACTATTATCAAGGACGGAGGAGTTTCCCAAACCAACACAGTCACTCCAGTAATAGTGATAGAGAAGAACGAGAGTCCGGCTATCGATCCAACGGAAGCGACAGCAGTGGAGGTCATAGAACGGTCACACAGAATACAGAAGTTTATCACAACGGACATGGGCCTGGAAACCAGGAACCTATAGCTTCAACGTCACAAGACAGGCACGAAAACGGTGACCTGACTTTAAACACCAACCGGCAGTGAAAAGACCAACAACACCCTCACTGAACCGGACTATTGGGTCTGATATTTTGGCGAAACATTCGAATCATCGCAAAATATACAACAACAACTACCTCAAGAACATAAGAAAGGATTTGATGGAAGAGAAGGAAGGTGTTATCGGCGATACGAGCAATAGTGAAATCGCGTATATATCTGTGAAAGTCAACAACACTAATGCTACAGCAATGATAGATACCGGTGCCAACGTATCATTAATTGACAAAATGGAATTGGATAGGATCCAATCAGAAAATAAAGCTACCATACCAACTTTACCAATTAATAACATCATACTCATCGGAGCCACCGGACGTCAGAATAAGACTATTCGACAACAGGTGCAGCTAGACGTATCAAGCAATGGGAAAACAATACAGATGGTATTCCTTGTAGCCAGCGGGTTACCATTCACTCTACTCATTGGTTGTGACATATTACGAAAATGCACAGCAATAATTAATATGGATACAAATACGGTAATGATGAAAACAGAAGAAATTGAGTGGACCGCCAATTTAACAGAATACAGGAAGGCACCCTCGGAACATGTAATATATTACATCAGGGAAGGCCGTGAACATCAAGAAGGCGCCATCAACCAAGAGCTTCACAACAGTTCAGAGGAAGCTTTATGGTTGGAAAAAATTAATGAAATCCGAGAATTTAAAACCAACCAGAATAGCCATGAGTTGACTTGGGAACAACGTGACCAGCTAATAAATATATACTATCAATATCGTCACGTATTTTCTGATACGCCTGGGAAAATAAAGAATTTCCAATGTGAGTTAAAGTTCAAGGACCAGACAGAATTCAAGCGGAAATCTTACCCGATCGCCTTTTCACTGAAAGAAGCCGTAAGAGAAGAAATCCAAAGATTAATAGAAAATGATATAATTGAAGTGAGCAATTCTCCATACACCAACCCTATTGTCGCTGTACCAAAGAAGAATGGTGCAGTAAGAATTTGTTTGGATGCACGTGAACTCAATAAGACCATAATCAATGACAGGTCATCGCCTGGAGAAATCGATGAAATACTAAAGAAGTTTTATGGCACAAAATTTTACAGTATATGGGATACGGTCTGCGGATATTGGCAGGTCGAACTGCATCCGAATAGCAGAAAGTACACAGCTTTTATTTTTGAAGGCCGCAATTACCATTTTAAGAGATTACCATTCGGCTTAGTGAACTCAGTGGCCATATTCGTCAAATGTATGGACGAGATACTGGGCCACAGCACATTACAGTTTACGACAGTTTATGTCGACGACCTCTTGATCGCATCTAACAATTGGGGAGAGCATTGTAACCGGGTGGCACCAGTATTACAAAAATTGGAAGACAACCATATTACACTAAAATTAGACAAGTCACAATTGATCGCAAAGGAAGTGCAGTTTTTGGGGTTTAACTTGTCAGAGTACGGAATTACACCATCCCAGGAAAAGATGGAGGCAATTCAGCGTTTCCCCGTCCCACAGAATAAAAAGCAATTACAATCGTTCCTCGGAATCTGTAATTATTATCGAAAATTCCAAAATAATTATTCTGAACTGACAGCTCGATTTTCGGCACAACTATCATCGAAGGAAAAATGGAAGTGGGGAGTAGATCAAGACACTACATTTGAATTAATTAAAGAAAAGTTTCTTGAAACTGTTATGCTGCATCACCCTAATTTTGAGAAGCAGTTGTTCATGAACTGTGACGCTAGCGACCTAAGCCTTGGTTCTGTACTATACCAAGAAGACCAAGACGGGAATCATCAAGTGATCAGTTTCGCAAGCCGAACTTTGAACAAATGCGAACGTAACTACCATACAACGGAAAAGGAATTGTTGAGTATAGTGTTTGCTTGCGAAAAATTTAGGACTTTTATTTTGGGATATCCAGTAACAGTGAGGACAGACCAAAAATCTATTTCATTCCTTAAGAATTGCAAGTTAAAGCACGGCAGATTGACGAGATGGACCCTTACACTTCAAGAATACAACATACAGTGGGAGTACATACCCGGGAAGAGCAACATAGCTGCAGACGTGTTGTCCCGAATAAACATCAACGCCCAAACATTTGAAGGAGAGAGGGAAACCATTGCGAAGGTCTACCACCTACTGAAAAGTACATCTGAACTCACTAACATATTATCGGATATAACCATTCATCAACAACAAGATCCCAAAGTATCATTGATTATTAAAAAATTAGCAAACAATGATGAAAACATAAAACATTTCTACTGTACTCATAATCAATTATTTTTCACCAAACATAATAAAGACGGTGAAAAATGGAAGGTAGTTATCCCAAAAGCCCTAGAAAAAGAATTGACCATCGACTACCACATACGCTATGGTCACATGGGCGCAGTAAAGGTCGTAAAAGCTTTGCAGGAACATGTGCATTTCACTGACGTGAATAGAAAAGTCAGAAAATATGTCCAGAATTGTCATATTTGTCAACTAGTAAAATGCAGCAATGAGAGACGAGAAGGAGTGATGATACCAATTACATCGACGGCTAAATTAGAAAAAATTTTCTTGGACATTTGTGGACCATTTCCACGGAGTGGTGGAAGACACCAATATAAGTATATAATCATCATATTTGATCACTACACCAAATATACTAAGCTGTACCCACTTAATCGAGCTACGACAAGCAAAATACTGGAAATAGTGATAAACAAATATATACCCGAAGTGGGTAAACCAGTGTCGATAGTTACAGACCATGGAACGCAATTTCGAGGACGAAAGTGGCGGGAAACATTGATCCATCTGGGAATAAAGACATACAAAACATCGGTGTATCACCCCAACAGCAACCCTGCTGAGAGAGTGTTGAGAGAAGTAGGAAGGATTTTAAGAACCTACTGTCACAGCCAGCAGAGGAAATGGGAGGAGTATCTATCCCCGGCTGAAGACTTCCTAAACCTAGCTTACCATCAATCGACTGACGAAACACCCTACATGGCTATGTTTGAGAAAAGACCACCCCGGGAGATCACAGAGATCATTAATTTTCCAATAAGTGCAGAGGTCAAATTTAACAGAACAAAGTTCTATAATAATGCAGTTGAAAGAGCTAAAAAATTGAGGCTCAAATACAAAAAATTGCAACCCAAAATTATCAAATATGAAGTGGGAGACCGAGTACTTACCAAAAATAGAGAACTCCCAAGTACTACCGAGGGCATTGCAAAGAAACTGCTACTGCTATACACCGGACCGTATACTGTAACGAAGAACAATCTAAACAACACTTATGAATTGCAGGACCCTATTACAAAAAAGATAAAGGGTACTTATAATCAAACTTCAATGAAAAGGTATATTGACAATTAAAATATGGGACTAAAAGTGAAAAGTTAGCGGTAAGAATTATTTTATTATTGATATTGTATAAAAAAATGAAAATGTTTGTTATGAAAGATGAAGGTATACTAATGAATATAACTGTTGACTATATCAAGATGAAAAATGAAATGTGGCCATGAAGATTATTGTTTCTTAAAAATGTGAAAAATGAAAGTATGATTATAAAAATAGATGTTGACTAAAGAAAAAGATGTATTATTACTATGAAGACTAATATGTGTTTATATCAAATGAGAAGTAACTGTATAACTATGTAATGAACATTGAATATATATTGTAATTTTATAATGTGAGAAAACATGCTCCCAAAGAATTTATGTAAAGGATTCAGAACATTGTATTTATAAATAATAGCGTACTATAAAAAAGGAGCAACATACGAGACTGACAACTTACAACCATGGCACAAATGTATGTATGATACAAATATTTCCAAGAGCCACGTCAACAATTAAAATTTTAACATCTTACCCGTACTATTGAAAAAGGAAGAAGGAGCAAAAGAGAAGTTGGAAGAATAAACCCAAAGAAATGTATTAATGTAGACAAACCACCACACACAACCACATTGTTTCTAGTGTACTTTACTAGAGAAAAGCCAATACCACATGGAATATAAATACCAAATAAAACCATGAGAAAGGAGAAAAATAAATGTACTTATGAATTATATCTAGAAGAATAAAACCTGAAATGAAGAATATGACGAGACGACGTTCAATGTGATACAAAAAATGAAGAGATTAATCAATGATGAAGAAGAATGAAAAGTAATATACTAACGAAGATAATCATGAGAGTATACCAGTGAGGAAATGTAAAACAAACTATCCCTATAATATGTGAAGAATTTAGTTGAGTTGAATCAAGAAAAGAGAGTATAACAGTGTATAAACCGCAGATGCGTGAATTAATCCCAAGAATATTTATTATTTGTCGGAAGAACGACCACTATTATTATTTTGATGATTTGAGATGAATTGACTGATGAAAAATGCCAGCAATCATTTATTATTATTGAAGGAGATGATTTGCCTCCATATTTATTGAAGTTAGTATGGCCAGTAGAGTTGAATAGCCAAAGTGAGCCGCTCTAAACTGCCCCAGCTAAACTTATGTTAGGGAATTAGGGAACTAAATAAACGAGGGAAATGATTACATAGAGAAGAAATAAATATGATTCAAATAGAAGAAAGTAAAGGGATATATGGTAAAAACATGTGAATCGACATGAAATGTACAACAATTGATAAATTCTTCAATGGAAAATATAGTATAATAACTCAGAATTAATCAATTCTTATAGGAAGGCATATGTAACGTTACCAAATATGGTAGTTACATAAAATAAGCTAAAATAACGTCAAGTAAGAGAAAAGTATGAAAGTATGTCTAGATAGATAAACCTATGTGTATAAAAGTGTGTATCTACAAATATATTAGTATAAAAATCCAACGATGAGGAAGATAATATTAACATAGCAACATCAAATACGAAATGAAGAAAGAAAATGACCATGAGCCAAAGCAAAATATCAGTAACCAGACCCAATAGGATCCAACAGTGAGGGGAACCAACAAAATAAGGACTAATAAACTCCAACAGAGAGGAAAACAAATAAAGATAGTGACTACAATGAAAATACTGAAGAAGAAGAAAGAAGAAGGACAAGGAAGCGTACCATGAAGAGAGAAGAAGATGGATAGATCATGCAAGGAATCAACATGAACCAAGTATACTAGAGACTATATAAGTGACCAAAGGAATGGTGATTATCAAATATGAAAGGAAAAACAGTGTTTAACATTTAAGGAACCACAAACAATTACAGTGATTACTTAATATAGATGTGAAACCTGTGAATAGTTAACTAATCTCAACTGAATAAACCACACAAACAATCCCAGTGATGAAGTTTATAGTGTAAGAAGATATGTTAATTTCATAGTGAAACAGCAAGAATTAAAATAGTCAAATAAACACAGACAATTAGTGTGACTAATTTAATAAAGACTGTGATCTATATAGATAATCAAAAGACCACCAGAATGGAACAAAATCGAACAATTATATTATTGTTCATAGAGAACTGACAATAAATAAGAAACCTTTGTTATGTATCAAACAAAGTGACAGGAATTAAATTCAACCAATGACCAGAGAGATACTGTAAATAATACCAAAAGATTTGTGTTATTGTTTAAGAAGGAGTTGTATAAACATGTGTAACAAAATAATTAAAATATTATAGTAAGATACCATACTGAAGTCATGTTAGTAGGAGCAAAATACTGCATTAAAACATGTGGTACATTGTTACATAACCCCATAGGGAAGACACCTATGAAACAGAAAATCATACATGTTAATGTAAATAAATGACCATCAACTATGATATCAATCAAGAATTTGTTATAAATAATAATAAACCCTAATAAACAGTGTATTATGTTGCAACACAATGTAAATAAAACAGATCAAATATGATGGCACAGAAATAGGAGAAATGGAACAAGTATACCAATTTAGTTAGACAAAATACAATATCAAAACAGATACCAATGTTAATAAAAGTATTACCAGTAGTTAGATAAACATCTGGTACCACTTTGAGAACAGATTCTGAACATAATAATAACAGTATTGTAACCAAAATATTGTAAACTAACTAACTATGTACGTATGACCAGAAGTAAGCTGAACTATTGTATAACAAACTAGTTAAGAAAAATACTGTATTAAAGATTGAACACAGATTGTTAAGAGTATTACCAGTAGTAAGAGGAAAACCTCATGCTACTTTGAGAACAGACTATGACCATGAAAACAGTCATTTTATATACAAATAATTAAAAACCAAATGACTATAATGAAGGAACCCAGATGTAAACAAACTATGAGGAGCAAGTTACTTATGAAAAATGTAACATATAAACTTGTTTTAAAGTAAATTAAAACATTATCAAGAGTCAGAATAATGTCTAATACTACTTTGGAAACCCAAACCAAGTGTAACAATAACAGTTTAATTATTCTTTTAATAAGAATAAATGACTACCATGATATGACACAATGTAAACAGACCCATTACTGAAAAATTGAAGGGTTCTGAGTTAGCTAAAAGCTAACCATTATATGGAGTGAATTGGGTACAATGAGTGTACACTAATTACAATTAGTACATGATATAATTTATATAGAAAAAAACAGAAATAAGGTAACAATTGTATAAGAGAGTAGGAGGGGACTAAAACAATGTAAATAGTAGATTAAATACAGTCATGTACAAATATTCTAGTGTAAATTATGTAAATAGACGTTTCTAGTATTATTAAGTTGCAATATTACTAGTGTTAAATAAGAAAAATTAGTTGTAAATACATTTATGGAAAATCAAATATGGACGCCTAAAGACGCCATAATGAGATATTGTTTAGGGAACAATTATTTCCAAGTTTTGAATCAAACCAGTTGAGATATGGACTCAGAGCGTTTATTTAAAAAGTGTTTTAATATAAATAATTAAATTTGGTGTAATAGACTTATAAATATAAGATACACCATAAATAATTAATAAAATCGTTATAGTGATAGAAGTGATGGACAGAAAATAATCATGTTTAGACTTAAATTGAAGCGCATGATGTCTGCAATTCACTGACATCAACCATTTGACGATAGGACATAGATTAAGAAAGTTATTGTGATTTTAAACTTTTCAATTAAATTTTTGTACCAGTGCTGACGTCACAAAGCCTCAAACACAAAGTCAAATTTGGTAAAAAATTAAATATTTTAAGAAAACAAAGGGCTTTGGGTCGGAGAGTATAGTTTTTTCAGCCAATCAAATGAATGAATTTTGGCAGACGAGCAGGAGACGCTTCGAAGAAGCATTACAGTTCACGATCAGTCTTTCGACGGAGAGGTCACGTCACTCGAGATCATGAAGAAGTTTTAATTTTGAATTGTGCGCGATACAAGAGACATAAGTAATTCACATACACCTAACCTTTAAACTACACCAATATATACGAGTGAAATGTGCGGAGTGCAATTTTATTCAAGTACGATAGTGTATAATATCAATCGTACTTGCGAGTGTTGTGAAAGATAAAACCAGGGAGTACAATTTTTTTATTTTAAATAACTTTGAAACTAAAATAATATTTTCGTAAACAAACAATGTTGATACTACGCAAGTCAGAAAAAAGCGAAGTATCAAAAACGATGATTGAATTATCAGAATTAAAGAAAATTTTAATTCACAATTATTAAAATATTGAATATATATTTTAATTATTTATCATAATTTAAAGAATTATGTTTGATGCATTTGTGACTAAATACGAGTAATACCAATAGTCACTCAATTGACTAAAATTGTTTTCTTGATTTTTCGATGTTTTAAGGTAAACGTTTTTTAACTTTCATGCGAAAGAATAAAAGTAATACTGATAATGACACATCAAAATATTACGAATAATGTGTTTATATCTAGATTAAGAAATAATAAATATTAACAAATAATTAACCATTATAACAATATCCGTTGTAAGGTAACCTTAAAGTCGTAACGGCAACTTGCCAATTTCACTGTTACAAGTCTGTTCTCAAGTAAAGTCCAAACCAGATGGAAATAATAACAAGAGTTTTTTTTAATGAATTTTTCTCTTACAAGTAAATAATTATCAAAACAAATTATTAAAATAAAGTAATACATTTCAACCGTACAAGCCAACGAGCTTGGTATTTGTAAAACAAGTACTGTAGGTTGCGTGCGCATTCCCGCGTACGATAATGCCATAACTATCAGATATATGGTACTAATTTTCGATTTTTATATTTGTTTGTTTATTATTAATTATTGTTCATTTTATATCATTATTAATATTACATCTTGTACCTGGTATCATGCTACCTAAAAGAACCTTACGAATATGGTAATTCACTGATACAAGAGAACATAACCTCTTGAAATTAAACTATTGTACAACTAACAGGTTTACCAGCCTTGAGGCTGAACAGAGTCTTATTTTGAATTTTATTAATTGTAATTATTATCAGAAAGGTTGTTAGTCATTGATTGTTAATTGTTAGAAAATATCTTGAATAACTTAACTTAATAACTTGAATTGTTAATAAACCTCCACTTTTATTACCAGTGAAAATGAGTATCATTTCAAATTTAAATTAACTAATTTATTTTTAATCAGTTCTACCAAGGTGGCAGAAGAGTTTAAATAGATCTAATAATTCAGAACATATTTAGATATTACATCATTTACATTGTATGTGATAACCATATTGAATATTCAACCTGAATATTTATTTGTATGTAAAGTGTATGTATTTCAGCAGAACCGTCACTGAACAGGACTAAAATATCCACGTGTGGTAAGTGAGGGAGGTATATAACAGAGTGCGCGAAACATTTTAAATCGAAGAAGTGAACCATTAATACGCATCTATTAGACAATACAATCACACTAATAACCATAATAGTTATAATTATAACATTTTATAAAAAACAACATTACCGTAGATACCGGTGCGTATCTGCACTCACACTACTACACCACTATAAATATAAATCTACGTATATACTTGTAAAGATACATCACAAGTTGGCGCCCAACGTCTGAGCGCGGATTAGGGAAAATATACCATAACCAGTAACCTAATCACCCCAATCCGTGAAGAGACAGCAGGTACATTACCAGCATATCAAGATGTACACAAAGAGATCAAAGTCGAGATCAACGTCGAGAAAGAGGGCAACAGAAGCGGAGAAAGAGGCCAGAATGGAAGAAAAGGAGGCTATGTCGACGGAGGACGTCGAAGAAATTTTATTGGAAATAAAGGACAAACCACTTGAACCGGCGGAGGGGGTTCAACAACCAGACGAGGAGGAACCGGAAGTGATGCATCCAGAAGCTCTACCGGAACCAAGCCAGCCTGAACAAACAACATCACTAAGGAGGAACCGGAAGTGATGCATCCAGAAGCTCTACCGGATCCAAGCCAGCCTGAACAAACAACATCAGTAGGAGGGTCAGCATTTCAAGAGTGGATGAGAAGAATGATGGAGTCGTTGAAAGAAGACAATCGGTCACTAAAGGAAGACCTGAAATCCACTAAGGAGGAGAACCAGTCCACAAGGGAAGAATTGATCAAGAAGCTGGACGAGACTAGTAGGTCCACCAAGGAGGACAGTCAAAATTTGAAGGCAGACTTGAACAGTAAAATAGAAGAAGCCAGTCGATCCACCAAAGAAAAAATAGAAGAAGGCCAGAGAGAGAGCCAGAAAAACATGGAGTTATTAAAAGAAGAATTTAATAACCAAATAAATGAGACGAACAGGAGGATGGAAGATGGGCAAAAGAAAACCAAAGAATTATTAGAAAAGAAAATGGCCATAATGAAGGAAGAATTATCGGCAGAGTTGGGAGTAAAAATTGATCAGACCAACCAGAAGATTGATGGAATTAATGCTAAATTTAATCGGGATGTCGACACCATACAAGCTAACCACGAAAGAATATGGCAACAAATAAATATCAACAGTGACAAGATAGAAGAAACCGCTAAGGATACGGTAGAAATGATTGAAAGAAGATTGGGAGAAAATGTTGAGGAAATCGAAAAACAAATGGCCATATTAACAACAGAAATTAATGTCGAGATGTCTGAAGTACGAAAAGAGGGCGAAAATACCAGCCTGAAACTAGTACAGACAGAAATAGACATCAACCGGCGCATTAGTGATGTGGAGAAGACCCACGGTACACAACTAGGGGTGATAGCGCAAGAGCAAACCAAAATGAAGGCAGCGCAGTCAACGTTAAATGAAAAGTGCGAAGAAGTCTCTGGGAAGGTAGACGCTATTAAGCAGCAAGTACATGATGACAAAACCCAATTAACAGAACGTCAACGGAGAGAATTGGAAGACATCAGAGATGAGATGCATCGTCTGCAAACAATACCAAACTTCCTATCCGGATTAAGTCACCTAGAAGGCAGTGACCAGATTGAATTCCGAACCTATTCTAAAAATCCACTAGAATTCTTAGAGAGGATAGAAGAAATAATACACAGAAACCGAGAGAGCAGATGGTCCATAATTAAGGGGATGTTGGATGAATCTTTTAAAAATACATTCGACAACTGGTGGACAGCAACCCGTCACGAAGTGGGGAGCTATGACACTTTTAAAACGGCATTTAAACAAAAGTATTGGTCGGAAGCCACCCAGAACATCATCAGAGACGACATTACAAATGGAAAATTCGATGTGAATGGAAGGCAATCGATGACAACCTACTTCTTAGGCAAAATTTGCCTGGCTAGGAATTTGGAGCCTGCAATTCCAGAAGAATGCCTGGTTACAAAACTAGCCTACCATTTTAATCAAGGTATTTCGCAAGGAAGATTGAACTCACAAATAAAAACAATTCAAAGGATGTGCGACCTGCTAGAAAGCCACGAAAGAGAAAGATATTATCAACGAAACCGACAAGTACCTAGCCAAACATATGATCGGGGAGGACCTGGGAATAATAACCCCACCATTCACAATGACAGGAATAACCCAGGAAGAAATTTTAACAACCCACCAAGATTTCAAAATCAACCAATACCACGCCAAGACGGAGGTGGTAACAACGTGAATAGAGGAAATTATAATAACCATCGTCCAGGTGGATACCCGAGAGACACACACTACCAAAGAGGTAATAATTATTACAGGCCATATCAAAACCAATCTCCCAATCATCAACCACGACCAGGCAACGGTAATCAAAATAACAATCATTTCCGTAGGGTACACTACACCCATGCCAGCCGAGGTGGGAACCGCAGAAACTATTATCAAGGACGGAGGAGTTTCCCAAACCAACACAGTCACTCCAGTAATAGTGATAGAGAAGAACGAGAGTCCGGCTATCGATCCAACGGAAGCGACAGCAGTGGAGGTCATAGAACGGTCACACAGAATACAGAAGTTTATCACAACGGACATGGGCCTGGAAACCAGGAACCTATAGCTTCAACGTCACAAGACAGGCACGAAAACGGTGACCTGACTTTAAACACCAACCGGCAGTGAAAAGACCAACAACACCCTCACTGAACCGGACTATTGGGTCTGATATTTTGGCGAAACATTCGAATCATCGCAAAATATACAACAACAACTACCTCAAGAACATAAGAAAGGATTTGATGGAAGAGAAGGAAGGTGTTATCGGCGATACGAGCAATAGTGAAATCGCGTATATATCTGTGAAAGTCAACAACACTAATGCTACAGCAATGATAGATACCGGTGCCAACGTATCATTAATTGACAAAATGGAATTGGATAGGATCCAATCAGAAAATAAAGCTACCATACCAACTTTACCAATTAATAACATCATACTCATCGGAGCCACCGGACGTCAGAATAAGACTATTCGACAACAGGTGCAGCTAGACGTATCAAGCAATGGGAAAACAATACAGATGGTATTCCTTGTAGCCAGCGGGTTACCATTCACTCTACTCATTGGTTGTGACATATTACGAAAATGCACAGCAATAATTAATATGGATACAAATACGGTAATGATGAAAACAGAAGAAATTGAGTGGACCGCCAATTTAACAGAATACAGGAAGGCACCCTCGGAACATGTAATATATTACATCAGGGAAGGCCGTGAACATCAAGAAGGCGCCATCAACCAAGAGCTTCACAACAGTTCAGAGGAAGCTTTATGGTTGGAAAAAATTAATGAAATCCGAGAATTTAAAACCAACCAGAATAGCCATGAGTTGACTTGGGAACAACGTGACCAGCTAATAAATATATACTATCAATATCGTCACGTATTTTCTGATACGCCTGGGAAAATAAAGAATTTCCAATGTGAGTTAAAGTTCAAGGACCAGACAGAATTCAAGCGGAAATCTTACCCGATCGCCTTTTCACTGAAAGAAGCCGTAAGAGAAGAAATCCAAAGATTAATAGAAAATGATATAATTGAAGTGAGCAATTCTCCATACACCAACCCTATTGTCGCTGTACCAAAGAAGAATGGTGCAGTAAGAATTTGTTTGGATGCACGTGAACTCAATAAGACCATAATCAATGACAGGTCATCGCCTGGAGAAATCGATGAAATACTAAAGAAGTTTTATGGCACAAAATTTTACAGTATATGGGATACGGTCTGCGGATATTGGCAGGTCGAACTGCATCCGAATAGCAGAAAGTACACAGCTTTTATTTTTGAAGGCCGCAATTACCATTTTAAGAGATTACCATTCGGCTTAGTGAACTCAGTGGCCATATTCGTCAAATGTATGGACGAGATACTGGGCCACAGCACATTACAGTTTACGACAGTTTATGTCGACGACCTCTTGATCGCATCTAACAATTGGGGAGAGCATTGTAACCGGGTGGCACCAGTATTACAAAAATTGGAAGACAACCATATTACACTAAAATTAGACAAGTCACAATTGATCGCAAAGGAAGTGCAGTTTTTGGGGTTTAACTTGTCAGAGTACGGAATTACACCATCCCAGGAAAAGATGGAGGCAATTCAGCGTTTCCCCGTCCCACAGAATAAAAAGCAATTACAATCGTTCCTCGGAATCTGTAATTATTATCGGAAATTCCAAAATAATTATTCTGAACTGACAGCTCGATTTTCGGCACAACTATCATCGAAGGAAAAATGGAAGTGGGGAGTAGATCAAGACACTACATTTGAATTAATTAAAGAAAAGTTTCTTGAAACTGTTATGCTGCATCACCCTAATTTTGAGAAGCAGTTGTTCATGAACTGTGACGCTAGCGACCTAAGCCTTGGTTCTGTACTATACCAAGAAGACCAAGACGGGAATCATCAAGTGATCAGTTTCGCAAGCCGAACTTTGAACAAATGCGAACGTAACTACCATACAACGGAAAAGGAATTGTTGAGTATAGTGTTTGCTTGCGAAAAATTTAGGACTTTTATTTTGGGATATCCAGTAACAGTGAGGACAGACCAAAAATCTATTTCATTCCTTAAGAATTGCAAGTTAAAGCACGGCAGATTGACGAGATGGACCCTTACACTTCAAGAATACAACATACAGTGGGAGTACATACCCGGGAAGAGCAACATAGCTGCAGACGTGTTGCCCCGAATAAACATCAACGCCCAAACATTTGAAGGAGAGAGGGAAACCATTGCGAAGGTCTACCACCTACTGAAAAGTACATCTGAACTCACTAACATATTATCGGATATAACCATTCATCAACAACAAGATCCCAAAGTATCATTGATTATTAAAAAATTAGCAAACAATGATGAAAACATAAAACATTTCTACTGTACTCATAATCAATTATTTTTCACCAAACATAATAAAGACGGTGAAAAATGGAAGGTAGTTATCCCAAAAGCCCTAGAAAAAGAATTGACCATCGACTACCACATACGCTATGGTCACATGGGCGCAGTAAAGGTCGTAAAAGCTTTGCAGGAACATGTGCATTTCACTGACGTGAATAGAAAAGTCAGAAAATATGTCCAGAATTGTCATATTTGTCAACTAGTAAAATGCAGCAATGAGAGACGAGAAGGAGTGATGATACCAATTACATCGACGGCTAAATTAGAAAAAATTTTCTTGGACATTTGTGGACCATTTCCACGGAGTGGTGGAAGACACCAATATAAGTATATAATCATCATATTTGATCACTACACCAAATATACTAAGCTGTACCCACTTAATCGAGCTACGACAAGCAAAATACTGGAAATAGTGATAAACAAATATATACCCGAAGTGGGTAAACCAGTGTCGATAGTTACAGACCATGGAACGCAATTTCGAGGACGAAAGTGGCGGGAAACATTGATCCATCTGGGAATAAAGACATACAAAACATCGGTGTATCACCCCAACAGCAACCCTGCTGAGAGAGTGTTGAGAGAAGTAGGAAGGATTTTAAGAACCTACTGTCACAGCCAGCAGAGGAAATGGGAGGAGTATCTATCCCCGGCTGAAGACTTCCTAAACCTAGCTTACCATCAATCGACTGACGAAACACCCTACATGGCTATGTTTGAGAAAAGACCACCCCGGGAGATCACAGAGATCATTAATTTTCCAATAAGTGCAGAGGTCAAATTTAACAGAACAAAGTTCTATAATAATGCAGTTGAAAGAGCTAAAAAATTGAGGCTCAAATACAAAAAATTGCAACCCAAAATTATCAAATATGAAGTGGGAGACCGAGTACTTACCAAAAATAGAGAACTCCCAAGTACTACCGAGGGCATTGCAAAGAAACTGCTACTGCTATACACCGGACCGTATACTGTAACGAAGAACAATCTAAACAACACTTATGAATTGCAGGACCCTATTACAAAAAAGATAAAGGGTACTTATAATCAAACTTCAATGAAAAGGTATATTGACAATTAAAATATGGGACTAAAAGTGAAAAGTTAGCGGTAAGAATTATTTTATTATTGATATTGTATAAAAAAATGAAAATGTTTGTTATGAAAGATGAAGGTATACTAATGAATATAACTGTTGACTATATCAAGATGAAAAATGAAATGTGGCCATGAAGATTATTGTTTCTTAAAAATGTGAAAAATGAAAGTATGATTATAAAAATAGATGTTGACTAAAGAAAAAGATGTATTATTACTATGAAGACTAATATGTGTTTATATCAAATGAGAAGTAACTGTATAACTATGTAATGAACATTGAATATATATTGTAATTTTATAATGTGAGAAAACATGCTCCCAAAGAATTTATGTAAAGGATTCAGAACATTGTATTTATAAATAATAGCGTACTATAAAAAAGGAGCAACATACGAGACTGACAACTTACAACCATGGCACAAATGTATGTATGATACAAATATTTCCAAGAGCCACGTCAACAATTAAAATTTTAACATCTTACCCGTACTATTGAAAAAGGAAGAAGGAGCAAAAGAGAAGTTGGAAGAATAAACCCAAAGAAATGTATTAATGTAGACAAACCACCACACACAACCACATTGTTTCTAGTGTACTTTACTAGAGAAAAGCCAATACCACATGGAATATAAATACCAAATAAAACCATGAGAAAGGAGAAAAATAAATGTACTTATGAATTATATCTAGAAGAATAAAACCTGAAATGAAGAATATGACGAGACGACGTTCAATGTGATACAAAAAATGAAGAGATTAATCAATGATGAAGAAGAATGAAAAGTAATATACTAACGAAGATAATCATGAGAGTATACCAGTGAGGAAATGTAAAACAAACTATCCCTATAATATGTGAAGAATTTAGTTGAGTTGAATCAAGAAAAGAGAGTATAACAGTGTATAAACCGCAGATGCGTGAATTAATCCCAAGAATATTTATTATTTGTCGGAAGAACGACCACTATTATTATTTTGATGATTTGAGATGAATTGACTGATGAAAAATGCCAGCAATCATTTATTATTATTGAAGGAGATGATTTGCCTCCATATTTATTGAAGTTAGTATGGCCAGTAGAGTTGAATAGCCAAAGTGAGCCGCTCTAAACTGCCCCAGCTAAACTTATGTTAGGGAATTAGGGAACTAAATAAACGAGGGAAATGATTACATAGAGAAGAAATAAATATGATTCAAATAGAAGAAAGTAAAGGGATATATGGTAAAAACATGTGAATCGACATGAAATGTACAACAATTGATAAATTCTTCAATGGAAAATATAGTATAATAACTCAGAATTAATCAATTCTTATAGGAAGGCATATGTAACGTTACCAAATATGGTAGTTACATAAAATAAGCTAAAATAACGTCAAGTAAGAGAAAAGTATGAAAGTATGTCTAGATAGATAAACCTATGTGTATAAAAGTGTGTATCTACAAATATATTAGTATAAAAATCCAACGATGAGGAAGATAATATTAACATAGCAACATCAAATACGAAATGAAGAAAGAAAATGACCATGAGCCAAAGCAAAATATCAGTAACCAGACCCAATAGGATCCAACAGTGAGGGGAACCAACAAAATAAGGACTAATAAACTCCAACAGAGAGGAAAACAAATAAAGATAGTGACTACAATGAAAATACTGAAGAAGAAGAAAGAAGAAGGACAAGGAAGCGTACCATGAAGAGAGAAGAAGATGGATAGATCATGCAAGGAATCAACATGAACCAAGTATACTAGAGACTATATAAGTGACCAAAGGAATGGTGATTATCAAATATGAAAGGAAAAACAGTGTTTAACATTTAAGGAACCACAAACAATTACAGTGATTACTTAATATAGATGTGAAACCTGTGAATAGTTAACTAATCTCAACTGAATAAACCACACAAACAATCCCAGTGATGAAGTTTATAGTGTAAGAAGATATGTTAATTTCATAGTGAAACAGCAAGAATTAAAATAGTCAAATAAACACAGACAATTAGTGTGACTAATTTAATAAAGACTGTGATCTATATAGATAATCAAAAGACCACCAGAATGGAACAAAATCGAACAATTATATTATTGTTCATAGAGAACTGACAATAAATAAGAAACCTTTGTTATGTATCAAACAAAGTGACAGGAATTAAATTCAACCAATGACCAGAGAGATACTGTAAATAATACCAAAAGATTTGTGTTATTGTTTAAGAAGGAGTTGTATAAACATGTGTAACAAAATAATTAAAATATTATAGTAAGATACCATACTGAAGTCATGTTAGTAGGAGCAAAATACTGCATTAAAACATGTGGTACATTGTTACATAACCCCATAGGGAAGACACCTATGAAACAGAAAATCATACATGTTAATGTAAATAAATGACCATCAACTATGATATCAATCAAGAATTTGTTATAAATAATAATAAACCCTAATAAACAGTGTATTATGTTGCAACACAATGTAAATAAAACAGATCAAATATGATGGCACAGAAATAGGAGAAATGGAACAAGTATACCAATTTAGTTAGACAAAATACAATATCAAAACAGATACCAATGTTAATAAAAGTATTACCAGTAGTTAGATAAACATCTGGTACCACTTTGAGAACAGATTCTGAACATAATAATAACAGTATTGTAACCAAAATATTGTAAACTAACTAACTATGTACGTATGACCAGAAGTAAGCTGAACTATTGTATAACAAACTAGTTAAGAAAAATACTGTATTAAAGATTGAACACAGATTGTTAAGAGTATTACCAGTAGTAAGAGGAAAACCTCATGCTACTTTGAGAACAGACTATGACCATGAAAACAGTCATTTTATATACAAATAATTAA
Source organism: Magicicada septendecula (assembly GCA_034769895.1). Classification (NCBI taxonomy): domain Eukaryota; kingdom Metazoa; phylum Arthropoda; class Insecta; order Hemiptera; family Cicadidae; genus Magicicada; species Magicicada septendecula. Next base: position 104,784,421 of record CM068369.1, on the reverse strand, counting down.
AAACCAAATGACTATAATGAAGGAACCCAGATGTAAACAAACTATGAGGAGCAAGTTACTTATGAAAAATGTAACATATAAACTTGTTTTAAAGTAAATTAAAACATTATCAAGAGTCAGAATAATGTCTAATACTACTTTGGAAACCCAAACCAAGTGTAACAATAACAGTTTAATTATTCTTTTAATAAGAATAAATGACTACCATGATATGACACAATGTAAACAGACCCATTACTGAAAAATTGAAGGGTTCTGAGTTAGCTAAAAGCTAACCATTATATGGAGTGAATTGGGTACAATGAGTGTACACTAATTACAATTAGTACATGATATAATTTATATAGAAAAAAACAGAAATAAGGTAACAATTGTATAAGAGAGTAGGAGGGGACTAAAACAATGTAAATAGTAGATTAAATACAGTCATGTACAAATATTCTAGTGTAAATTATGTAAATAGACGTTTCTAGTATTATTAAGTTGCAATATTACTAGTGTTAAATAAGAAAAATTAGTTGTAAATACATTTATGGAAAATCAAATATGGACGCCTAAAGACGCCATAATGAGATATTGTTTAGGGAACAATTATTCCCAAGTTTTGAATCAAACCAGTTGAGATATGGACTCAGAGCGTTTATTTAAAAAGTGTTTTAATATAAATAATTAAATTTGGTGTAATAGACTTATAAATATAAGATACACCATAAATAATTAATAAAATCGTTATAGTGATAGAAGTGATGGACAGAAAATAATCATGTTTAGACTTAAATTGAAGCGCATGATGTCTGCAATTCACTGACATCAACCATTTGACGATAGGACATAGATTAAGAAAGTTATTGTGATTTTAAACTTTTCAATTAAATTTTTGTACCAGTGCTGACGTCACAAAGCCTCAAACACAAAGTCAAATTTGGTAAAAAATTAAATATTTTAAGAAAACAAAGGGCTTTGGGTCGGAGAGTATAGTTTTTTCAGCCAATCAAATGAATGAATTTTGGCAGACGAGCAGGAGACGCTTCGAAGAAGCATTACAGTTCACGATCAGTCTTTCGACGGAGAGGTCACGTCACTCGAGATCATGAAGAAGTTTTAATTTTGAATTGTGCGCGATACAAGAGACATAAGTAATTCACATACACCTAACCTTTAAACTACACCAATATATACGAGTGAAATGTGCGGAGTGCAATTTTATTCAAGTACGATAGTGTATAATATCAATCGTACTTGCGAGTGTTGTGAAAGATAAAACCAGGGAGTACAATTTTTTTATTTTAAATAACTTTGAAACTAAAATAATATTTTCGTAAACAAACAATGTTGATACTACGCAAGTCAGAAAAAAGCGAAGTATCAAAAACGATGATTGAATTATCAGAATTAAAGAAAATTTTAATTCACAATTATTAAAATATTGAATATATATTTTAATTATTTATCATAATTTAAAGAATTATGTTTGATGCATTTGTGACTAAATACGAGTAATACCAATAGTCACTCAATTGACTAAAATTGTTTTCTTGATTTTTCGATGTTTTAAGGTAAACGTTTTTTAACTTTCATGCGAAAGAATAAAAGTAATACTGATAATGACACATCAAAATATTACGAATAATGTGTTTATATCTAGATTAAGAAATAATAAATATTAACAAATAATTAACCATTATAACAATATCCGTTGTAAGGTAACCTTAAAGTCGTAACGGCAACTTGCCAATTTCACTGTTACAAGTCTGTTCTCAAGTAAAGTCCAAAGCAGATGGAAATAATAACAAGAGTTTTTTTTAATGAATTTTTCTCTTGCAAGTAAATAATTATCAAAACAAATTATTAAAATAAAGTAATACATTTCAACCGTACAAGCCAACGAGCTTGGTATTTGTAAAACAAGTACTGTAGGTTGCGTGCGCATTCCCGCGTACGATAATGCCATAACTATCAGATATATGGTACTAATTTTCGATTTTTATATTTGTTTGTTTATTATTAATTATTGTTCATTTTATATCATTATTAATATTACATCTTGTACCTGGTATCATGCTACCTAAAAGAACCTTACGAATATGGTAATTCACTGATACAAGAGAACATAACCTCTTGAAATTAAACTATTGTACAACTAACAGGTTTACCAGCCTTGAGGCTGAACAGAGTCTTATTTTGAATTTTATTAATTGTAATTATTATCAGAAAGGTTGTTAGTCATTGATTGTTAATTGTTAGAAAATATCTTGAATAACTTAACTTAATAACTTGAATTGTTAATAAACCTCCACTTTTATTACCAGTGAAAATGAGTATCATTTCAAATTTAAATTAACTAATTTATTTTTAATCAGTTCTACCAAGGTGGCAGAAGAGTTTAAATAGATCTAATAATTCAGAACATATTTAGATATTACATCATTTACATTGTATGTGATAACCATATTGAATATTCAACCTGAATATTTATTTGTATGTAAAGTGTATGTATTTCAGCAGAACCGTCACTGAACAGGACTAAAATATCCACGTGTGGTAAGTGAGGGAGGTATATAACAGAGTGCGCGAAACATTTTAAATCGAAGAAGTGAACCATTAATACGCATCTATTAGACAATACAATCACACTAATAACCATAATAGTTATAATTATAACATTTTATAAAAAACAACATTACCGTAGATACCGGTGCGTATCTGCACTCACACTACTACACCACTATAAATATAAATCTACGTATATACTTGTAAAGATACATCACAAGTTGGCGCCCAACGTCTGAGCGCGGATTAGGGAAAATATACCATAACCAGTAACCTAATCACCCCAATCCGTGAAGAGACAGCAGGTACATTACCAGCATATCAAGATGTACACAAAGAGATCAAAGTCGAGATCAACGTCGAGAAAGAGGGCAACAGAAGCGGAGAAAGAGGCCAGAATGGAAGAAAAGGAGGCTATGTCGACGGAGGACGTCGAAGAAATTTTATTGGAAATAAAGGACAAACCACTTGAACCGGCGGAGGGGGTTCAACAACCAGACGAGGAGGAACCGGAAGTGATGCATCCAGAAGCTCTACCGGAACCAAGCCAGCCTGAACAAACAACATCACTAAGGAGGAACCGGAAGTGATGCATCCAGAAGCTCTACCGGATCCAAGCCAGCCTGAACAAACAACATCAGTAGGAGGGTCAGCATTTCAAGAGTGGATGAGAAGAATGATGGAGTCGTTGAAAGAAGACAATCGGTCACTAAAGGAAGACCTGAAATCCACTAAGGAGGAGAACCAGTCCACAAGGGAAGAATTGATCAAGAAGCTGGACGAGACTAGTAGGTCCACCAAGGAGGACAGTCAAAATTTGAAGGCAGACTTGAACAGTAAAATAGAAGAAGCCAGTCGATCCACCAAAGAAAAAATAGAAGAAGGCCAGAGAGAGAGCCAGAAAAACATGGAGTTATTAAAAGAAGAATTTAATAACCAAATAAATGAGACGAACAGGAGGATGGAAGATGGGCAAAAGAAAACCAAAGAATTATTAGAAAAGAAAATGGCCATAATGAAGGAAGAATTATCGGCAGAGTTGGGAGTAAAAATTGATCAGACCAACCAGAAGATTGATGGAATTAATGCTAAATTTAATCGGGATGTCGACACCATACAAGCTAACCACGAAAGAATATGGCAACAAATAAATATCAACAGTGACAAGATAGAAGAAACCGCTAAGGATACGGTAGAAATGATTGAAAGAAGATTGGGAGAAAATGTTGAGGAAATCGAAAAACAAATGGCCATATTAACAACAGAAATTAATGTCGAGATGTCTGAAGTACGAAAAGAGGGCGAAAATACCAGCCTGAAACTAGTACAGACAGAAATAGACATCAACCGGCGCATTAGTGATGTGGAGAAGACCCACGGTACACAACTAGGGGTGATAGCGCAAGAGCAAACCAAAATGAAGGCAGCGCAGTCAACGTTAAATGAAAAGTGCGAAGAAGTCTCTGGGAAGGTAGACGCTATTAAGCAGCAAGTACATGATGACAAAACCCAATTAACAGAACGTCAACGGAGAGAATTGGAAGACATCAGAGATGAGATGCATCGTCTGCAAACAATACCAAACTTCCTATCCGGATTAAGTCACCTAGAAGGCAGTGACCAGATTGAATTCCGAACCTATTCTAAAAATCCACTAGAATTCTTAGAGAGGATAGAAGAAATAATACACAGAAACCGAGAGAGCAGATGGTCCATAATTAAGGGGATGTTGGATGAATCTTTTAAAAATACATTCGACAACTGGTGGACAGCAACCCGTCACGAAGTGGGGAGCTATGACACTTTTAAAACGGCATTTAAACAAAAGTATTGGTCGGAAGCCACCCAGAACATCATCAGAGACGACATTACAAATGGAAAATTCGATGTGAATGGAAGGCAATCGATGACAACCTACTTCTTAGGCAAAATTTGCCTGGCTAGGAATTTGGAGCCTGCAATTCCAGAAGAATGCCTGGTTACAAAACTAGCCTACCATTTTAATCAAGGTATTTCGCAAGGAAGATTGAACTCACAAATAAAAACAATTCAAAGGATGTGCGACCTGCTAGAAAGCCACGAAAGAGAAAGATATTATCAACGAAACCGACAAGTACCTAGCCAAACATATGATCGGGGAGGACCTGGGAATAATAACCCCACCATTCACAATGACAGGAATAACCCAGGAAGAAATTTTAACAACCCACCAAGATTTCAAAATCAACCAATACCACGCCAAGACGGAGGTGGTAACAACGTGAATAGAGGAAATTATAATAACCATCGTCCAGGTGGATACCCGAGAGACACACACTACCAAAGAGGTAATAATTATTACAGGCCATATCAAAACCAATCTCCCAATCATCAACCACGACCAGGCAACGGTAATCAAAATAACAATCATTTCCGTAGGGTACACTACACCCATGCCAGCCGAGGTGGGAACCGCAGAAACTATTATCAAGGACGGAGGAGTTTCCCAAACCAACACAGTCACTCCAGTAATAGTGATAGAGAAGAACGAGAGTCCGGCTATCGATCCAACGGAAGCGACAGCAGTGGAGGTCATAGAACGGTCACACAGAATACAGAAGTTTATCACAACGGACATGGGCCTGGAAACCAGGAACCTATAGCTTCAACGTCACAAGACAGGCACGAAAACGGTGACCTGACTTTAAACACCAACCGGCAGTGAAAAGACCAACAACACCCTCACTGAACCGGACTATTGGGTCTGATATTTTGGCGAAACATTCGAATCATCGCAAAATATACAACAACAACTACCTCAAGAACATAAGAAAGGATTTGATGGAAGAGAAGGAAGGTGTTATCGGCGATACGAGCAATAGTGAAATCGCGTATATATCTGTGAAAGTCAACAACACTAATGCTACAGCAATGATAGATACCGGTGCCAACGTATCATTAATTGACAAAATGGAATTGGATAGGATCCAATCAGAAAATAAAGCTACCATACCAACTTTACCAATTAATAACATCATACTCATCGGAGCCACCGGACGTCAGAATAAGACTATTCGACAACAGGTGCAGCTAGACGTATCAAGCAATGGGAAAACAATACAGATGGTATTCCTTGTAGCCAGCGGGTTACCATTCACTCTACTCATTGGTTGTGACATATTACGAAAATGCACAGCAATAATTAATATGGATACAAATACGGTAATGATGAAAACAGAAGAAATTGAGTGGACCGCCAATTTAACAGAATACAGGAAGGCACCCTCGGAACATGTAATATATTACATCAGGGAAGGCCGTGAACATCAAGAAGGCGCCATCAACCAAGAGCTTCACAACAGTTCAGAGGAAGCTTTATGGTTGGAAAAAATTAATGAAATCCGAGAATTTAAAACCAACCAGAATAGCCATGAGTTGACTTGGGAACAACGTGACCAGCTAATAAATATATACTATCAATATCGTCACGTATTTTCTGATACGCCTGGGAAAATAAAGAATTTCCAATGTGAGTTAAAGTTCAAGGACCAGACAGAATTCAAGCGGAAATCTTACCCGATCGCCTTTTCACTGAAAGAAGCCGTAAGAGAAGAAATCCAAAGATTAATAGAAAATGATATAATTGAAGTGAGCAATTCTCCATACACCAACCCTATTGTCGCTGTACCAAAGAAGAATGGTGCAGTAAGAATTTGTTTGGATGCACGTGAACTCAATAAGACCATAATCAATGACAGGTCATCGCCTGGAGAAATCGATGAAATACTAAAGAAGTTTTATGGCACAAAATTTTACAGTATATGGGATACGGTCTGCGGATATTGGCAGGTCGAACTGCATCCGAATAGCAGAAAGTACACAGCTTTTATTTTTGAAGGCCGCAATTACCATTTTAAGAGATTACCATTCGGCTTAGTGAACTCAGTGGCCATATTCGTCAAATGTATGGACGAGATACTGGGCCACAGCACATTACAGTTTACGACAGTTTATGTCGACGACCTCTTGATCGCATCTAACAATTGGGGAGAGCATTGTAACCGGGTGGCACCAGTATTACAAAAATTGGAAGACAACCATATTACACTAAAATTAGACAAGTCACAATTGATCGCAAAGGAAGTGCAGTTTTTGGGGTTTAACTTGTCAGAGTACGGAATTACACCATCCCAGGAAAAGATGGAGGCAATTCAGCGTTTCCCCGTCCCACAGAATAAAAAGCAATTACAATCGTTCCTCGGAATCTGTAATTATTATCGAAAATTCCAAAATAATTATTCTGAACTGACAGCTCGATTTTCGGCACAACTATCATCGAAGGAAAAATGGAAGTGGGGAGTAGATCAAGACACTACATTTGAATTAATTAAAGAAAAGTTTCTTGAAACTGTTATGCTGCATCACCCTAATTTTGAGAAGCAGTTGTTCATGAACTGTGACGCTAGCGACCTAAGCCTTGGTTCTGTACTATACCAAGAAGACCAAGACGGGAATCATCAAGTGATCAGTTTCGCAAGCCGAACTTTGAACAAATGCGAACGTAACTACCATACAACGGAAAAGGAATTGTTGAGTATAGTGTTTGCTTGCGAAAAATTTAGGACTTTTATTTTGGGATATCCAGTAACAGTGAGGACAGACCAAAAATCTATTTCATTCCTTAAGAATTGCAAGTTAAAGCACGGCAGATTGACGAGATGGACCCTTACACTTCAAGAATACAACATACAGTGGGAGTACATACCCGGGAAGAGCAACATAGCTGCAGACGTGTTGTCCCGAATAAACATCAACGCCCAAACATTTGAAGGAGAGAGGGAAACCATTGCGAAGGTCTACCACCTACTGAAAAGTACATCTGAACTCACTAACATATTATCGGATATAACCATTCATCAACAACAAGATCCCAAAGTATCATTGATTATTAAAAAATTAGCAAACAATGATGAAAACATAAAACATTTCTACTGTACTCATAATCAATTATTTTTCACCAAACATAATAAAGACGGTGAAAAATGGAAGGTAGTTATCCCAAAAGCCCTAGAAAAAGAATTGACCATCGACTACCACATACGCTATGGTCACATGGGCGCAGTAAAGGTCGTAAAAGCTTTGCAGGAACATGTGCATTTCACTGACATGAATAGAAAAGTCAGAAAATATGTCCAGAATTGTCATATTTGTCAACTAGTAAAATGCAGCAATGAGAGACGAGAAGGAGTGATGATACCAATTACATCGACGGCTAAATTAGAAAAAATTTTCTTGGACATTTGTGGACCATTTCCACGGAGTGGTGGAAGACACCAATATAAGTATATAATCATCATATTTGATCACTACACCAAATATACTAAGCTGTACCCACTTAATCGAGCTACGACAAGCAAAATACTGGAAATAGTGATAAACAAATATATACCCGAAGTGGGTAAACCAGTGTCGATAGTTACAGACCATGGAACGCAATTTCGAGGACGAAAGTGGCGGGAAACATTGATCCATCTGGGAATAAAGACATACAAAACATCGGTGTATCACCCCAACAGCAACCCTGCTGAGAGAGTGTTGAGAGAAGTAGGAAGGATTTTAAGAACCTACTGTCACAGCCAGCAGAGGAAATGGGAGGAGTATCTATCCCCGGCTGAAGACTTCCTAAACCTAGCTTACCATCAATCGACTGACGAAACACCCTACATGGCTATGTTTGAGAAAAGACCACCCCGGGAGACCACAGAGATCATTAATTTTCCAATAAGTGCAGAGGTCAAATTTAACAGAACAAAGTTCTATAATAATGCAGTTGAAAGAGCTAAAAAATTGAGGCTCAAATACAAAAAATTGCAACCCAAAATTATCAAATATGAAGTGGGAGACCGAGTACTTACCAAAAATAGAGAACTCCCAAGTACTACCGAGGGCATTGCAAAGAAACTGCTACTGCTATATACCGGACCGTATACTGTAACGAAGAACAATCTAAACAACACTTATGAATTGCAGGACCCTATTACAAAAAAGATAAAGGGTACTTATAATCAAACTTCAATGAAAAGGTATATTGACAATTAAAATATGGGACTAAAAGTGAAAAGTTAGCGGTAAGAATTATTTTATTATTGATATTGTATAAAAAAATGAAAATGTTTGTTATGAAAGATGAAGGTATACTAATGAATATAACTGTTGACTATATCAAGATGAAAAATGAAATGTGGCCATGAAGATTATTGTTTCTTAAAAATGTGAAAAATGAAAGTATGATTATAAAAATAGATGTTGACTAAAGAAAAAGATGTATTATTACTATGAAGACTAATATGTGTTTATATCAAATGAGAAGTAACTGTATAACTATGTAATGAACATTGAATATATATTGTAATTTTATAATGTGAGAAAACATGCTCCCAAAGAATTTATGTAAAGGATTCAGAACATTGTATTTATAAATAATAGCTTACTATAAAAAAGGAGCAACATACGAGACTGACAACTTACAACCATGGCACAAATGTATGTATGATACAAATATTTCCAAGAGCCACGTCAACAATTAAAATTTTAACATCTTACCCGTACTATTGAAAAAGGAAGAAGGAGCAAAAGAGAAGTTGGAAGAATAAACCCAAAGAAATGTATTAATGTAGACAAACCACCACACACAACCACATTGTTTCTAGTGTACTTTACTAGAGAAAAGCCAATACCACATGGAATATAAATACCAAATAAAACCATGAGAAAGGAGAAAAATAAATGTACTTATGAATTATATCTAGAAGAATAAAACCTGAAATGAAGAATATGACGAGACGACGTTCAATGTGATACAAAAAATGAAGAGATTAATCAATGATGAAGAAGAATGAAAAGTAATATACTAACGAAGATAATCATGAGAGTATACCAGTGAGGAAATGTAAAACAAACTATCCCTATAATATGTGAAGAATTTAGTTGAGTTGAATCAAGAAAAGAGAGTATAACAGTGTATAAACCGCAGATGCGTGAATTAATCCCAAGAATATTTATTATTTGTCGGAAGAACGACCACTATTATTATTTTGATGATTTGAGATGAATTGACTGATGAAAAATGCCAGCAATCATTTATTATTATTGAAGGAGATGATTTGCCTCCATATTTATTGAAGTTAGTATGGCCAGTAGAGTTGAATAGCCAAAGTGAGCCGCTCTAAACTGCCCCAGCTAAACTTATGTTAGGGAATTAGGGAACTAAATAAACGAGGGAAATGATTACATAGAGAAGAAATAAATATGATTCAAATAGAAGAAAGTAAAGGGATATATGGTAAAAACATGTGAATCGACATGAAATGTACAACAATTGATAAATTCTTCAATGGAAAATATAGTATAATAACTCAGAATTAATCAATTCTTATAGGAAGGCATATGTAACGTTACCAAATATGGTAGTTACATAAAATAAGCTAAAATAACGTCAAGTAAGAGAAAAGTATGAAAGTATGTCTAGATAGATAAACCTATGTGTATAAAAGTGTGTATCTACAAATATATTAGTATAAAAATCCAACGATGAGGAAGATAATATTAACATAGCAACATCAAATACGAAATGAAGAAAGAAAATGACCATGAGCCAAAGCAAAATATCAGTAACCAGACCCAATAGGATCCAACAGTGAGGGGAACCAACAAAATAAGGACTAATAAACTCCAACAGAGAGGAAAACAAATAAAGATAGTGACTACAATGAAAATACTGAAGAAGAAGAAAGAAGAAGGACAAGGAAGCGTACCATGAAGAGAGAAGAAGATGGATAGATCATGCAAGGAATCAACATGAACCAAGTATACTAGAGACTATATAAGTGACCAAAGGAATGGTGATTATCAAATATGAAAGGAAAAACAGTGTTTAACATTTAAGGAACCACAAACAATTACAGTGATTACTTAATATAGATGTGAAACCTGTGAATAGTTAACTAATCTCAACTGAATAAACCACACAAACAATCCCAGTGATGAAGTTTATAGTGTAAGAAGATATGTTAATTTCATAGTGAAACAGCAAGAATTAAAATAGTCAAATAAACACAGACAATTAGTGTGACTAATTTAATAAAGACTGTGATCTATATAGATAATCAAAAGACCACCAGAATGGAACAAAATCGAACAATTATATTATTGTTCATAGAGAACTGACAATAAATAAGAAACCTTTGTTATGTATCAAACAAAGTGACAGGAATTAAATTCAACCAATGACCAGAGAGATACTGTAAATAATACCAAAAGATTTGTGTTATTGTTTAAGAAGGAGTTGTATAAACATGTGTAACAAAATAATTAAAATATTATAGTAAGATACCATACTGAAGTCATGTTAGTAGGAGCAAAATACTGCATTAAAACATGTGGTACATTGTTACATAACCCCATAGGGAAGACACCTATGAAACAGAAAATCATACATGTTAATGTAAATAAATGACCATCAACTATGATATCAATCAAGAATTTGTTATAAATAATAATAAACCCTAATAAACAGTGTATTATGTTGCAACACAATGTAAATAAAACAGATCAAATATGATGGCACAGAAATAGGAGAAATGGAACAAGTATACCAATTTAGTTAGACAAAATACAATATCAAAACAGATACCAATGTTAATAAAAGTATTACCAGTAGTTAGATAAACATCTGGTACCACTTTGAGAACAGATTCTGAACATAATAATAACAGTATTGTAACCAAAATATTGTAAACTAACTAACTATGTACGTATGACCAGAAGTAAGCTGAACTATTGTATAACAAACTAGTTAAGAAAAATACTGTATTAAAGATTGAACACAGATTGTTAAGAGTATTACCAGTAGTAAGAGGAAAACCTCATGCTACTTTGAGAACAGACTATGACCATGAAAACAGTCATTTTATATACAAATAATTAAAAACCAAATGACTATAATGAAGGAACCCAGATGTAAACAAACTATGAGGAGCAAGTTACTTATGAAAAATGTAACATATAAACTTGTTTTAAAGTAAATTAAAACATTATCAAGAGTCAGAATAATGTCTAATACTACTTTGGAAACCCAAACCAAGTGTAACAATAACAGTTTAATTATTCTTTTAATAAGAATAAATGACTACCATGATATGACACAATGTAAACAGACCCATTACTGAAAAATTGAAGGGTTCTGAGTTAGCTAAAAGCTAACCATTATATGGAGTGAATTGGGTACAATGAGTGTACACTAATTACAATTAGTACATGATATAATTTATATAGAAAAAAACAGAAATAAGGTAACAATTGTATAAGAGAGTAGGAGGGGACTAAAACAATGTAAATAGTAGATTAAATACAGTCATGTACAAATATTCTAGTGTAAATTATGTAAATAGACGTTTCTAGTATTATTAAGTTGCAATATTACTAGTGTTAAATAAGAAAAATTAGTTGTAAATACATTTATGGAAAATCAAATATGGACGCCTAAAGACGCCATAATGAGATATTGTTTAGGGAACAATTATTCCCAAGTTTTGAATCAAACCAGTTGAGATATGGACTCAGAGCGTTTATTTAAAAAGTGTTTTAATATAAATAATTAAATTTGGTGTAATAGACTTATAAATATAAGATACACCATAAATAATTAATAAAATCGTTATAGTGATAGAAGTGATGGACAGAAAATAATCATGTTTAGACTTAAATTGAAGCGCATGATGTCTGCAATTCACTGACATCAACCATTTGACGATAGGACATAGATTAAGAAAGTTATTGTGATTTTAAACTTTTCAATTAAATTTTTGTACCAGTGCTGACGTCACAAAGCCTCAAACACAAAGTCAAATTTGGTAAAAAAGTAAATATTTTAAGAAAACAAAGGGCTTTGGGTCGGAGAGTATAGTTTTTTCAGCCAATCAAATGAATGAATTTTGGCAGACGAGCAGGAGACGCTTCGAAGAAGCATTACAGTTCACGATCAGTCTTTCGACGGAGAGGTCACGTCACTCGAGATCATGAAGAAGTTTTAATTTTGAATTGTGCGCGATACAAGAGACATAAGTAATTCACATACACCTAACCTTTAAACTACACCAATATATACGAGTGAAATGTGCGGAGTGCAATTTTATTCAAGTACGATAGTGTATAATATCAATCGTACTTGCGAGTGTTGTGAAAGATAAAACCAGGGAGTACAATTTTTTTATTTTAAATAACTTTGAAACTAAAATAATATTTTCGTAAACAAACAATGTTGATACTACGCAAGTCAGAAAAAAGCGAAGTATCAAAAACGATGATTGAATTATCAGAATTAAAGAAAATTTTAATTCACAATTATTAAAATATTGAATATATATTTTAATTATTTATCATAATTTAAAGAATTATGTTTGATGCATTTGTGACTAAATACGAGTAATACCAATAGTCACTCAATTGACTAAAATTGTTTTCTTGATTTTTCGATGTTTTAAGGTAAACGTTTTTTAACTTTCATGCGAAAGAATAAAAGTAATACTGATAATGACACATCAAAATATTACGAATAATGTGTTTATATCTAGATTAAGAAATAATAAATATTAACAAATAATTAACCATTATAACAATATCCGTTGTAAGGTAACCTTAAAGTCGTAACGGCAACTTGCCAATTTCACTGTTACAAGTCTGTTCTCAAGTAAAGTCCAAACCAGATGGAAATAATAACAAGAGTTTTTTTTAATGAATTTTTCTCTTGCAAGTAAATAATTATCAAAACAAATTATTAAAATAAAGTAATACATTTCAACCGTACAAGCCAACGAGCTTGGTATTTGTAAAACAAGTACTGTAGGTTGCGTGCGCATTCCCGCGTACGATAATGCCATAACTATCAGATATATGGTACTAATTTTCGATTTTTATATTTGTTTGTTTATTATTAATTATTGTTCATTTTATATCATTATTAATATTACATCTTGTACCTGGTATCATGCTACCTAAAAGAACCTTACGAATATGGTAATTCACTGATACAAGAGAACATAACCTCTTGAAATTAAACTATTGTACAACTAACAGGTTTACCAGCCTTGAGGCTGAACAGAGTCTTATTTTGAATTTTATTAATTGTAATTATTATCAGAAAGGTTGTTAGTCATTGATTGTTAATTGTTAGAAAATATCTTGAATAACTTAACTTAATAACTTGAATTGTTAATAAACCTCCACTTTTATTACCAGTGAAAATGAGTATCATTTCAAATTTAAATTAACTAATTTATTTTTAATCAGTTCTACCAAGGTGGCAGAAGAGTTTAAATAGATCTAATAATTCAGAACATATTTAGATATTACATCATTTACATTGTATGTGATAACCATATTGAATATTCAACCTGAATATTTATTTGTATGTAAAGTGTATGTATTTCAGCAGAACCGTCACTGAACAGGACTAAAATATCCACGTGTGGTAAGTGAGGGAGGTATATAACAGAGTGCGCGAAACATTTTAAATCGAAGAAGTGAACCATTAATACGCATCTATTAGACAATACAATCACACTAATAACCATAATAGTTATAATTATAACATTTTATAAAAAACAACATTACCGTAGATACCGGTGCGTATCTGCACTCACACTACTACACCACTATAAATATAAATCTACGTATATACTTGTAAAGATACATCACAAGTTGGCGCCCAACGTCTGAGCGCGGATTAGGGAAAATATACCATAACCAGTAACCTAATCACCCCAATCCGTGAAGAGACAGCAGGTACATTACCAGCATATCAAGATGTACACAAAGAGATCAAAGTCGAGATCAACGTCGAGAAAGAGGGCAACAGAAGCGGAGAAAGAGGCCAGAATGGAAGAAAAGGAGGCTATGTCGACGGAGGACGTCGAAGAAATTTTATTGGAAATAAAGGACAAACCACTTGAACCGGCGGAGGGGGTTCAACAACCAGACGAGGAGGAACCGGAAGTGATGCATCCAGAAGCTCTACCGGAACCAAGCCAGCCTGAACAAACAACATCACTAAGGAGGAACCGGAAGTGATGCATCCAGAAGCTCTACCGGATCCAAGCCAGCCTGAACAAACAACATCAGTAGGAGGGTCAGCATTTCAAGAGAGGATGAGAAGAATGATGGAGTCGTTGAAAGAAGACAATCGGTCACTAAAGGAAGACCTGAAATCCACTAAGGAGGAGAACCAGTCCACAAGGGAAGAATTTATCAAGAAGCTGGACGAGACTAGTAGGTCCACCAAGGAGGACAGTCAAAATTTGAAGGCAGACTTGAACAGTAAAATAGAAGAAGCCAGTCGATCCACCAAAGAAAAAATAGAAGAAGGCCAGAGAGAGAGCCAGAAAAACATGGAGTTATTAAAAGGAGAATTTAATAACCAAATAAATGAGACGAACAGGAGGATGGAAGATGGGCAAAAGAAAACCAAAGAATTATTAGAAAAGAAAATGGCCATAATGAAGGAAGAATTATCGGCAGAATTGGGAGTAAAAATTGATCAGACCAACCAGAAGATTGATGGAATTAATGCTAAATTTAATCGGGATGTCGACACCATACAAGCTAACCACGAAAGAATATGGTAACAAATAAATATCAACAGTGACAAGATAGAAGAAACCGCTAAGGATACGGTAGAAATGATTGAAAGAAGATTGGGAGAAAATGTTGAGGAAATCGAAAAACAAATGGCCATATTAACAACAGAAATTAATGTCGAGATGTCTGAAGTACGAAAAGAGGGCGAAAATACCAGCCTGAAACTAGTACAGACAGAAATAGACATCAACCGGCGCATTAGTGATGTGGAGAAGACCCACGGTACACAACTAGGGGTGATAGCGCAAGAGCAAACCAAAATGAAGGCAGCGCAGTCAACGTTAAATGAAAAGTGCGAAGAAGTCTCTGGAAGGTAGACGCTATTAAGCAGCAAGTACATGATGACAAAACCCAATTAACAGAACGTCAACGGAGAGAATTGGAAGACATCAGAGATGAGATGCATCGTCTGCAAACAAATACCAAACTTCCTATCCGGATTAAGTCACCTAGAAGGCAGTGACCAGATTGAATTCCGAACCTATTCTAAAAATCCACTAGAATTCTTAGAGAGGATAGAAGAAATAATACACAGAAACCGAGAGAGCAGATGGTCCATAATTAAGGGGATGTTGGATGAATCTTTTAAAAATACATTCGACAACTGGTGGACAGCAACCCGTCACGAAGTGGGGAGCTATGACACTTTTAAAACGGCATTTAAACAAAAGTATTGGTCGGAAGCCACCCAGAACATCATCAGAGACGACATTACAAATGGAAAATTCGATGTGAATGGAAGGCAATCGATGACAACCTACTTCTTAGGCAAAATTTGCCTGGCTAGGAATTTGGAGCCTGCAATTCCAGAAGAATGCCTGGTTACAAAACTAGCCTACCATTTTAATCAAGGTATTTCGCAAGGAAGATTGAACTCACAAATAAAAACAATTCAAAGGATGTGCGACCTGCTAGAAAGCCACGAAAGAGAAAGATATTATCAACGAAACCGACAAGTACCTAGCCAAACATATGATCGGGGAGGACCTGGGAATAATAACCCCACCATTCACAATGACAGGAATAACCCAGGAAGAAATTTTAACAACCCACCAAGATTTCAAAATCAACCAATACCACGCCAAGACGGAGGTGGTAACAACGTGAATAGAGGAAATTATAATAACCATCGTCCAGGTGGATACCCGAGAGACACACACTACCAAAGAGGTAATAATTATTACAGGCCATATCAAAACCAATCTCCCAATCATCAACCACGACCAGGCAACGGTAATCAAAATAACAATTATTTCCGTAGGGTACACTACACCCATGCCAGCCGAGGTGGGAACCGCAGAAACTATTATCAAGGACGGAGGAGTTTCCCAAACCAACACAGTCACTCCAGTAATAGTGATAGAGAAGAACGAGAGTCCGGCTATCGATCCAACGGAAGCGACAGCAGTGGAGGTCATAGAACGGTCACACAGAATACAGAAGTTTATCACAACGGACATGGGCCTGGAAACCAGGAACCTATAGCTTCAACGTCACAAGACAGGCACGAAAACGGTGACCTGACTTTAAACACCAACCGGCAGTGAAAAGACCAACAACACCCTCACTGAACCGGACTATTGGGTCTGATATTTTGGCGAAACATTCGAATCATCGCAAAATATACAACAACAACTACCTCAAGAACATAAGAAAGGATTTGATGGAAGAGAAGGAAGGTGTTATCGGCGATACGAGCAATAGTGAAATCGCGTATATATCTGTGAAAGTCAACAACACTAATGCTACAGCAATGATAGATACCGGTGCCAACGTATCATTAATTGACAAAATGGAATTGGATAGGATCCAATCAGAAAATAAAGCTACCATACCAACTTTACCAATTAATAACATCATACTCATCGGAGCCACCGGACGTCAGAATAAGACTATTCGACAACAGGTGCAGCTAGACGTATCAAGCAATGGGAAAACAATACAGATGGTATTCCTTGTAGCCAGCGGGTTACCATTCACTCTACTCATTGGTTGTGACATATTACGAAAATGCACAGCAATAATTAATATGGATACAAATACGGTAATGATGAAAACAGAAGAAATTGAGTGGACCGCCAATTTAACAGAATACAGGAAGGCACCCTCGGAACATGTAATATATTACATCAGGGAAGGCCGTGAACATCAAGAAGGCGCCATCAACCAAGAGCTTCACAACAGTTCAGAGGAAGCTTTATGGTTGGAAAAAATTAATGAAATCCGAGAATTTAAAACCAACCAGAATAGCCATGAGTTGACTTGGGAACAACGTGACCAGCTAATAAATATATACTATCAATATCGTCACGTATTTTCTGATACGCCTGGGAAAATAAAGAATTTCCAATGTGAGTTAAAGTTCAAGGACCAGACAGAATTCAAGCGGAAATCTTACCCGATCGCCTTTTCACTGAAAGAAGCCGTAAGAGAAGAAATCCAAAGATTAATAGAAAATGATATAATTGAAGTGAGCAATTCTCCATACACCAACCCTATTGTCGCTGTACCAAAGAAGAATGGTGCAGTAAGAATTTGTTTGGATGCACGTGAACTCAATAAGACCATAATCAATGACAGGACATCGCCTGGAGAAATCGATGAAATACTAAAGAAGTTTTATGGCACAAAATTTTACAGTATATGGGATACGGTCTGCGGATATTGGCAGGTCGAACTGCATCCGAATAGCAGAAAGTACACAGCTTTTATTTTTGAAGGCCGCAATTACCATTTTAAGAGATTACCATTCGGCTTAGTGAACTCAGTGGCCATATTCGTCAAATGTATGGACGAGATACTGGGCCACAGCACATTACAGTTTACGACAGTTTATGTCGACGACCTCTTGATCGCATCTAACAATTGGGGAGAGCATTGTAACCGGGTGGCACCAGTATTACAAAAATTGGAAGACAACCATATTACACTAAAATTAGACAAGTCACAATTGATCGCAAAGGAAGTGCAGTTTTTGGGGTTTAACTTGTCAGAGTACGGAATTACACCATCCCAGGAAAAGATGGAGGCAATTCAGCGTTTCCCCGTCCCACAGAATAAAAAGCAATTACAATCGTTCCTCGGAATCTGTAATTATTATCGAAAATTCCAAAATAATTATTCTGAACTGACAGCTCGATTTTCGGCACAACTATCATCGAAGGAAAAATGGAAGTGGGGAGTAGATCAAGACACTACATTTGAATTAATTAAAGAAAAGTTTCTTGAAACTGTTATGCTGCATCACCCTAATTTTGAGAAGCAGTTGTTCATGAACTGTGACGCTAGCGACCTAAGCCTTGGTTCTGTACTATACCAAGAAGACCAAGACGGGAATCATCAAGTGATCAGTTTCGCAAGCCGAACTTTGAACAAATGCGAACGTAACTACCATACAACGGAAAAGGAATTGTTGAGTATAGTGTTTGCTTGCGAAAAATTTAGGACTTTTATTTTGGGATATCCAGTAACAGTGAGGACAGACCAAAAATCTATTTCATTCCTTAAGAATTGCAAGTTAAAGCACGGCAGATTGACGAGATGGACCCTTACACTTCAAGAATACAACATACAGTGGGAGTACATACCCGGGAAGAGCAACATAGCTGCAGACGTGTTGTCCCGAATAAACATCAACGCCCAAACATTTGAAGGAGAGAGGGAAACCATTGCGAAGGTCTACCACCTACTGAAAAGTACATCTGAACTCACTAACATATTATCGGATATAACCATTCATCAACAACAAGATCCCAAAGTATCATTGATTATTAAAAAATTAGCAAACAATGATGAAAACATAAAACATTTCTACTGTACTCATAATCAATTATTTTTCACCAAACATAATAAAGACGGTGAAAAATGGAAGGTAGTTATCCCAAAAGCCCTAGAAAAAGAATTGACCATCGACTACCACATACGCTATGGTCACATGGGCGCAGTAAAGGTCGTAAAAGCTTTGCAGGAACATGTGCATTTCACTGACATGAATAGAAAAGTCAGAAAATATGTCCAGAATTGTCATATTTGTCAACTAGTAAAATGCAGCAATGAGAGACGAGAAGGAGTGATGATACCAATTACATCGACGGCTAAATTAGAAAAAATTTTCTTGGACATTTGTGGACCATTTCCACGGAGTGGTGGAAGACACCAATATAAGTATATAATCATCATATTTGATCACTACACCAAATATACTAAGCTGTACCCACTTAATCGAGCTACGACAAGCAAAATACTGGAAATAGTGATAAACAAATATATACCCGAAGTGGGTAAACCAGTGTCGATAGTTACAGACCATGGAACGCAATTTCGAGGACGAAAGTGGCGGGAAACATTGATCCATCTGGGAATAAAGACATACAAAACATCGGTGTATCACCCCAACAGCAACCCTGCTGAGAGAGTGTTGAGAGAAGTAGGAAGGATTTTAAGAACCTACTGTCACAGCCAGCAGAGGAAATGGGAGGAGTATCTATCCCCGGCTGAAGACTTCCTAAACCTAGCTTACCATCAATCGACTGACGAAACACCCTACATGGCTATGTTTGAGAAAAGACCACCCCGGGAGATCACAGAGATCATTAATTTTCCAATAAGTGCAGAGGTCAAATTTAACAGAACAAAGTTCTATAATAATGCAGTTGAAAGAGCTAAAAAATTGAGGCTCAAATACAAAAAATTGCAACCCAAAATTATCAAATATGAAGTGGGAGACCGAGTACTTACCAAAAATAGAGAACTCCCAAGTACTACCGAGGGCATTGCAAAGAAACTGCTACTGCTATATACCGGACCGTATACTGTAACGAAGAACAATCTAAACAACACTTATGAATTGCAGGACCCTATTACAAAAAAGATAAAGGGTACTTATAATCAAACTTCAATGAAAAGGTATATTGACAATTAAAATATGGGACTAAAAGTGAAAAGTTAGCGGTAAGAATTATTTTATTATTGATATTGTATAAAAAAATGAAAATGTTTGTTATGAAAGATGAAGGTATACTAATGAATATAACTGTTGACTATATCAAGATGAAAAATGAAATGTGGCCATGAAGATTATTGTTTCTTAAAAATGTGAAAAATGAAAGTATGATTATAAAAATAGATGTTGACTAAAGAAAAAGATGTATTATTACTATGAAGACTAATATGTGTTTATATCAAATGAGAAGTAACTGTATAACTATGTAATGAACATTGAATATATATTGTAATTTTATAATGTGAGAAAACATGCTCCCAAAGAATTTATGTAAAGGATTCAGAACATTGTATTTATAAATAATAGCGTACTATAAAAAAGGAGCAACATACGAGACTGACAACTTACAACCATGGCACAAATGTATGTATGATACAAATATTTCCAAGAGCCACGTCAACAATTAAAATTTTTTCATCTTACCCGTACTATTGAAAAAGGAAGAAGGAGCAAAAGAGAAGTTGGAAGAATAAACCCAAAGAAATGTATTAATGTAGACAAACCACCACACACAACCACATTGTTTCTAGTGTACTTTACTAGAGAAAAGCCAATACCACATGGAATATAAATACCAAATAAAACCATGAGAAAGGAGAAAAATAAATGTACTTATGAATTATATCTAGAAGAATAAAACCTGAAATGAAGAATATGACGAGACGACGTTCAATGTGATACAAAAAATGAAGAGATTAATCAATGATGAAGAAGAATGAAAAGTAATATACTAACGAAGATAATCATGAGAGTATACCAGTGAGGAAATGTAAAACAAACTATCCCTATAATATGTGAAGAATTTAGTTGAGTTGAATCAAGAAAAGAGAGTATAACAGTGTATAAACCGCAGATGCGTGAATTAATCCCAAGAATATTTATTATTTGTCGGAAGAACGACCACTATTATTATTTTGATGATTTGAGATGAATTGACTGATGAAAAATGCCAGCAATCATTTATTATTATTGAAGGAGATGATTTGCCTCCATATTTATTGAAGTTAGTATGGCCAGTAGAGTTGAATAGCCAAAGTGAGCCGCTCTAAACTGCCCCAGCTAAACTTATGTTAGGGAATTAGGGAACTAAATAAACGAGGGAAATGATTACATAGAGAAGAAATAAATATGATTCAAATAGAAGAAAGTAAAGGGATATATGGTAAAAACATGTGAATCGACATGAAATGTACAACAATTGATAAATTCTTCAATGGAAAATATAGTATAATAACTCAGAATTAATCAATTCTTATAGGAAGGCATATGTAACGTTACCAAATATGGTAGTTACATAAAATAAGCTAAAATAACGTCAAGTAAGAGAAAAGTATGAAAGTATGTCTAGATAGATAAACCTATGTGTATAAAAGTGTGTATCTACAAATATATTAGTATAAAAATCCAACGATGAGGAAGATAATATTAACATAGCAACATCAAATACGAAATGAAGAAAGAAAATGACCATGAGCCAAAGCAAAATATCAGTAACCAGACCCAATAGGATCCAACAGTGAGGGGAACCAACAAAATAAGGACTAATAAACTCCAACAGAGAGGAAAACAAATAAAGATAGTGACTACAATGAAAATACTGAAGAAGAAGAAAGAAGAAGGACAAGGAAGCGTACCATGAAGAGAGAAGAAGATGGATAGATCATGCAAGGAATCAACATGAACCAAGTATACTAGAGACTATATAAGTGACCAAAGGAATGGTGATTATCAAATATGAAAGGAAAAACAGTGTTTAACATTTAAGGAACCACAAACAATTACAGTGATTACTTAATATAGATGTGAAACCTGTGAATAGTTAACTAATCTCAACTGAATAAACCACACAAACAATCCCAGTGATGAAGTTTATAGTGTAAGAAGATATGTTAATTTCATAGTGAAACAGCAAGAATTAAAATAGTCAAATAAACACAGACAATTAGTGTGACTAATTTAATAAAGACTGTGATCTATATAGATAATCAAAAGACCACCAGAATGGAACAAAATCGAACAATTATATTATTGTTCATAGAGAACTGACAATAAATAAGAAACCTTTGTTATGTATCAAACAAAGTGACAGGAATTAAATTCAACCAATGACCAGAGAGATACTGTAAATAATACCAAAAGATTTGTGTTATTGTTTAAGAAGGAGTTGTATAAACATGTGTAACAAAATAATTAAAATATTATAGTAAGATACCATACTGAAGTCATGTTAGTAGGAGCAAAATACTGCATTAAAACATGTGGTACATTGTTACATAACCCCATAGGGAAGACACCTATGAAACAGAAAATCATACATGTTAATGTAAATAAATGACCATCAACTATGATATCAATCAAGAATTTGTTATAAATAATAATAAACCCTAATAAACAGTGTATTATGTTGCAACACAATGTAAATAAAACAGATCAAATATGATGGCACAGAAATAGGAGAAATGGAACAAGTATACCAATTTAGTTAGACAAAATACAATATCAAAACAGATACCAATGTTAATAAAAGTATTACCAGTAGTTAGATAAACATCTGGTACCACTTTGAGAACAGATTCTGAACATAATAATAACAGTATTGTAACCAAAATATTGTAAACTAACTAACTATGTACGTATGACCAGAAGTAAGCTGAACTATTGTATAACAAACTAGTTAAGAAAAATACTGTATTAAAGATTGAACACAGATTGTTAAGAGTATTACCAGTAGTAAGAGGAAAACCTCATGCTACTTTGAGAACAGACTATGACCATGAAAACAGTCATTTTATATACAAATAATTAAAAACCAAATGACTATAATGAAGGAACCCAGATGTAAACAAACTATGAGGAGCAAGTTACTTATGAAAAATGTAACATATAAACTTGTTTTAAAGTAAATTAAAACATTATCAAGAGTCAGAATAATGTCTAATACTACTTTGGAAACCCAAACCAAGTGTAACAATAACAGTTTAATTATTCTTTTAATAAGAATAAATGACTACCATGATATGACACAATGTAAACAGACCCATTACTGAAAAATTGAAGGGTTCTGAGTTAGCTAAAAGCTAACCATTATATGGAGTGAATTGGGTACAATGAGTGTACACTAATTACAATTAGTACATGATATAATTTATATAGAAAAAAACAGAAATAAGGTAACAATTGTATAAGAGAGTAGGAGGGGGCTAAAACAATGTAAATAGTAGATTAAATACAGTCATGTACAAATATTCTAGTGTAAATTATGTAAATAGACGTTTCTAGTATTATTAAGTTGCAATATTACTAGTGTTAAATAAGAAAAATTAGTTGTAAATACATTTATGGAAAATCAAATATGGACGCCTAAAGACGCCATAATGAGATATTGTTTAGGGAACAATTATTCCCAAGTTTTGAATCAAACCAGTTGAGATATGGACTCAGAGCGTTTATTTAAAAAGTGTTTTAATATAAATAATTAAATTTGGTGTAATAGACTTATAAATATAAGATACACCATAAATAATTAATAAAATCGTTATAGTGATAGAAGTGATGGACAGAAAATAATCATGTTTAGACTTAAATTGAAGCGCATGATGTCTGCAATTCACTGACATCAACTATTTGACGATAGGACATAGATTAAGAAAGTTATTGTGATTTTAAACTTTTCAATTAAATTTTTGTACCAGTGCTGACGTCACAAAGCCTCAAACACAAAGTCAAATTTGGTAAAAAATTAAATATTTTAAGAAAACAAAGGGCTTTGGGTCGGAGAGTATAGTTTTTTCAGCCAATCAAATGAATGAATTTTGGCAGACGAGCAGGAGACGCTTCGAAGAAGCATTACAGTTCACGATCAGTCTTTCGACGGAGAGGTCACGTCACTCGAGATCATGAAGAAGTTTTAATTTTGAATTGTGCGCGATACAAGAGACATAAGTAATTCACATACACCTAACCTTTAAACTACACCAATATATACGAGTGAAATGTGCGGAGTGCAATTTTATTCAAGTACGATAGTGTATAATATCAATCGTACTTGCGAGTGTTGTGAAAGATAAAACCAGGGAGTACAATTTTTTTATTTTAAATAACTTTGAAACTAAAATAATATTTTCGTAAACAAACAATGTTGATACTACGCAAGTCAGAAAAAAGCGAAGTATCAAAAACGATGATTGAATTATCAGAATTAAAGAAAATTTTAATTCACAATTATTAAAATATTGAATAAATATTTTAATTATTTATCATAATTTAAAGAATTATGTTTGATGCATTTGTGACTAAATACGAGTAATACCAATAGTCACTCAATTGACTAAAATTGTTTTCTTGATTTTTCGATGTTTTAAGGTAAACGTTTTTTAACTTTCATGCGAAAGAATAAAAGTAATACTGATAATGACACATCAAAATATTACGAATAATGTGTTTATATCTAGATTAAGAAATAATAAATATTAACAAATAATTAACCATTATAACAATATCCGTTGTAAGGTAACCTTAAAGTCGTAACGGCAACTTGCCAATTTCACTGTTACAAGTCTGTTCTCAAGTAAAGTCCAAACCAGATGGAAATAATAACAAGAGTTTTTTTTAATGAATTTTTCTCTTGCAAGTAAATAATTATCAAAACAAATTATTAAAATAAAGTAATACATTTCAACCGTACAAGCCAACGAGCTTGGTATTTGTAAAACAAGTACTGTAGGTTGCATGCGCATTCCCGCGTACGATAATGCCATAACTATCAGATATATGGTACTAATTTTCGATTTTTATATTTGTTTGTTTATTATTAATTATTGTTCATTTTATATCATTATTAATATTACATCTTGTACCTGGTATCATGCTACCTAAAAGAACCTTACGAATATGGTAATTCACTGATACAAGAGAACATAACCTCTTGAAATTAAACTATTGTACAACTAACAGGTTTACCAGCCTTGAGGCTGAACAGAGTCTTATTTTGAATTTTATTAATTGTAATTATTATCAGAAAGGTTGTTAGTCATTGATTGTTAATTGTTAGAAAATATCTTGAATAACTTAACTTAATAACTTGAATTGTTAATAAACCTCCACTTTTATTACCAGCGAAAATGAGTATCATTTCAAATTTAAATTAACTAATTTATTTTTAATCAGTTCTACCAAGGTGGCGGAAGAGTTTAAATAGATCTAATAATTCAGAACATATTTAGATATTACATCATTTACATTGTATGTGATAACCATATTGAATATTCAACCTGAATATTTATTTGTATGTAAAGTGTATGTATTTCAGCAGAACCGTCACTGAACAGGACTAAAATATCCACGTGTGGTAAGTGAGGGAGGTATATAACAGAGTGCGCGAAACATTTTAAAACGAAGAAGTGAACCATTAATACGCATCTATTAGACAATACAATCACACTAATAACCATAATAGTTATAATTAGAACATTTTATAAAAAACAACATTACCGTAGATACCGGTGCGTATCTGCACTCACACTACTACACCACTATAAATATAAATCTACGTATATACTTGTAAAGATACATCACAACATGCATAAGCTCGTAAGGCACACATACAAACTACCTGAAGAAAATTGTATCGCATAGTACTAAGAAATCTACACCAAGTACAGACCATAATGACATAAAAACAGCGCTACATGAGAAGGAGCACAAAGTAGTCCAAATAATGAATGTCCGGAACAAGTTAACTAAAGAACCAAAAAACCTCTTCTTCACAGACCCTAAAAGGAAAAGTAACAATAGCAAAATGTACAATATAAAAAACCTTCTATATACAGTGGTCAGATTTGAAACTCCGTACAAAAAACAAGTGATAGTTTATGTAAACGATGCCAATACAATGGGCACATACGCACATACGAAATGAAGTGCGCACAATTCGTTGTTGAATGTACAGGTGCGCATGACTGTGATTATGCGAAAAAGAGAATGAAGACGGAAGGCCGGCTAAATACGCTCTTTGGGACGGGGCACATCTAGCAAATTGTAAAGGCTGTCGAGGTGTATCTGCACATTGTGAATAAAAGATACCGGAGGAAACGACTGGACGCTAAGTTTTGCAAGCATTCTGAGCTTCTGAGCGGAAAATCATTACTGTAAGTGAGAAATAAGCAGTTGGTTTACACACCCGTCTTTGAGCCTGCGTGAACATACGGTTTACAGCTGTGGGGAACTACTTTCAAATCCAACATAGCTGTAACGGAAAGGTTTCAGACTGTCTAAGGTACAGCGGGTTATAACGGAAAATTTGAGCAATTGCTAATTTTACTCAATCAAGTATGCTGAACGCAAAGAAATGGGTGTGTTTTAGAAAGCGGAGAGGTATTGAGACGCCAGAACCGTAAGGCGGCATTAGTTGAAAGAAAATTAACTTGTAAAAAAATCTGTATAGTAAAGCGGTAGGTTTATAACGCCGGCGTTGGGGCTGACTACTATAATGAATGTACTTTTAGGCTAAGTCACGTTTTGGGACACAACTGTCATAAAATGTATTATTTGCTAAGATAGTAAGGGTGTTCGCCAAACGTTGTAAACTTAAGTGCATGTAACAATTGATATCGTTAGACGAGAGAGAGCGTTGTGTGAGAGAGATAACGATAGACGCTAGTTTTTTTAAGCACGTGGAACACGGAAAAACGTTGGGCGAATCAGAAAAAGCGTCATGTGTTGCGCGGGAGGTTTTAATTAAGCAGATTGGGCGAATTTGTATTTAGCGGTAATTTAAACCTATAGGAACGTTTTGCTGTAGATCGTAGGTAAGGGACACTCAAAGCAAGTATATATTATGAACTTAGAGAGAAATAAGTCAGTCTTCTTTATATAGGCGGAATTACACGAAGAGACTCGCGTACGCTGTTTTGCGTTAACTATATATTTTAATAAGTAATATAAAGAATAAGTAAATTCGCAGAAGTAACAGAGTACGGGAACGCGATAATTACTAATACTAAAGTTATAAAGTTTCATAAACCGTAATAAGTAAATGAGTAGATGATCGGAGTTATAACAAACAACAAGAAGTAATAATACGTATGAAGTTCCATTAA
Organism: Magicicada septendecula; assembly: GCA_034769895.1. Lineage (NCBI taxonomy): Eukaryota > Metazoa > Arthropoda > Insecta > Hemiptera > Cicadidae > Magicicada > Magicicada septendecula. The sequence continues at coordinate 104,757,100 of CM068369.1, read as the reverse complement.
TTCAATACGTTGTGGTAAATCGCGGAAGAAGGCGAACGAGTTCGGAGTAGAGTCACGACGGTGTGAGACAGTCGAGCCACACGCGACGCGAACTGTGTTAAATGCACTTAAGGTCAATTCAATAATCTTTGTGTCCAGAGTGTATAATTATACGACATAGTTACTGTATATGTATAATCCATATGTCAAGTGTAGTGTACATCTGTGATAAAGTGAATTAGTGCAGTTTTAACCAGGATTAACACACAACAACGGCTGCTGACGACTCACCGATCTACATCTTCAGGACTACGCACTTTGGAAGGATTCTTACGCAAGTAACGAATAATGAACATTTAATTCTATATTGTTTGATAAATATATATGTTTGTATTCAATATAGTGACTCAATCCGTCAGAAAAGGACTCATTGCTATTAATAATATTCAATTTGTAAGATAAAAAGATCCAAATCATATTAAGAAATGTTGTAATGTATAAATGCAAATGGTTCATTAAAAGTTGATTAATATACTTTAATTTGTCTTTATTATTACTGGCGCCCTGAGGTATAATCAAGAGTCGGTACACTGGAATAAGTGTTATAGACTATTAAATAAATTATTAATATTATTATTGATCAAGGTAGTTTGTAATCTTATTTCTCACATGCTCGTAGGCCAAAATAATTTTCAAATAAATAATTTAACTCTTTTACAAAGGCCTATCAAGAAGTGTATTACAGGGTCGTAACTAATTTACCAGCAACACAGGCGTCTGTAACAACCTAGACCTGCCCACAGTCAGTGAAACCGTTGTGCAGTTTAGCGAAAGATATGTAAAACGGCTTGAAGCAGACAAAAATCCTCTGACCATAATCTGCTAGATCAGGGGTCTCCAAACTTTTTCACTTGAGGGCCGAATTGAAAAATCTTAGAAGTGAGGCGTGCCAACACACACACACACACACACACTTATTTTTTTAAGTTTACAAAATAATCAAGTCATTAAAATAGGTAATTAAATACAATTTAAGCAGACTTATCCAAGGAAAAGAAATTAATTTATTCAAAATAATGTAAATAAAAGTAAGGAAATATTGCTAGCTCATACCCGCAGCTTCGCACGCGAGTATTTGACTTTTAATAAGTATTTCAATATAATTTTTATTGTCTATATCTATATGGCGTTCTGTCAGCTCGTATAACAATTTTGTACTTATTAGTCAAATTCTCTCCAAAGTTGTTTTCAACACTTGTACTATTTCAACTTGTACTAAATTATTATGTTGGTGCAACAGCCTTTGGATAAGCTACGGATGCCGCGGATAAGAGCTAGCAATAGAAATATTTGGATTAGGAAAGTTAACAGCATGAGTACTTCAAAACCATTTTTTTATTTTAGATTTTGTGGTTTATGTCTAACAAAACATTTGTACGTGATAAACTGTTAACCGAGTACAAAGCTACAATAATAATTGCTACAGTACTATTGTCTGAGATTCATTCTTACTACACTGGACTGACGGTTGGGGGTAATTCTGAGGGTATTTCTCTGGCACTCCGTACACAGAGACTGGCAACTGTGAATTCTCATTCGCTTCTTTTCTATTACGTTTGTCTACGCAGTCTGTTCATAAGCGATAAGTTGTGTAATCTGTTAATACGCTTACATAACTTCTTATTATTATTCCAATTTGAATTACAAAATTATTCCGCTCAGAAGCCAATAATGCTTGCAAAACTTAGCGTCCAGTCGTTTCCTCGGGTATCTTTTGTTCACAATGTGCAGATACACCTCGACAGCCTTTACAATTTGCTGGATGTGCGCCGTCCCAAAGAGCGTATTTAGCCGGCTTTCCGTCTTCATTCTCTTTTTCGCATAATCACAGTCATGCGCACCTGCACATTCAACAACGAATTGTGCGCACTTCATTTCGTATGTGCCCATTGTATTGGCATCCTTTACATAAACTATCACTTGTTTTTTGTACGGAGTTTTTCAAATCTGACCACTGTATATAGAAGGTTTTTTATATTGTACATTTTCCTATTGTTACTTTTCTTTTTATTGTCTGTGAAGAAGAGGTTTTTTGGTTCTTTAGTTAACTTGTTCAGGACATTCATTATTTGGACTACTTTGTGCCCCTTCTCATGTAGCGCTGTTTTTATGTCATTATGGTCTGTACTTGGTGTAGATTTCTTAGTACTATGCGATACAATTTTCTTCAGGTAGTTTGTATGTGTGCCTTACGGGCATACGCATGTCTAACAATACTTTGAGCTTTTTGTATTTTCTAAACTTTGGTTTGAATTTTCATTTTATTTTTCCGACAATAGTCTACATGTGAATTCGTTTGCTGCATCTCCAGTTTATCTTTAGCAGATTCGTAGCAGCTTTCGTAACTCCGTCTAGTATGAATGGAGGAATATGTGTAGTCTGTGGTACGATTTTTGGTTTGAAGAAGCGTTAGGACTTGGTTCTTATACATTAGCTAGAACTTCGTATCGATTTTTGTTTTTGTCTGACTAGTTTCGGCGTGAAACTTTGCTGGCGATTCTTTAATAGTTCAAAACATAATTATTAAAACCTTATTTATTATTAATCATTATTATAAAACCTATAATTAGTAGTCATTTAAGCAGGCTACTTTATGTTTTCTGGTACTTTCCTAGGGTTTGTAAATATCTTTGCTTAGGCAATCTGGGATCACGCCGTCGCCTGAGAAAGTAGAAGTCATTCAAGGTTTTCCAAGACCCAGAAACATAAAACAATTACAATCATTTCTAGGGATTTGTAATTATTGTCGAAAATTCCAGCAAATTTATTCTGAATTAACAACTAAGTTTCAACATCTCCTTTCAATAAAGAACAAATGGAAATGGGATAAGGGTGAAGAAGATAACTTCAATTTAATCAAAACAAAATTCATAAATAGTGTTATGTTACACCACTCAGATTTTAACAAGAGATTCTATTTAAATTGCGACGCTAGCAATGTTAGCTTAGGTGTTGAATTATACCAAGAAGACGAAGCAGGCAACCATTTAGTGATCAGCTTTGCAAGCAGAGTTTTGAGTGCTTGTAAAAGGAACTATACAGTAACCTAGAAAGAACTCCTCAGTGTGGTTTTCGCATGTTTAAAATTCCGTACTTATATTTTAGGATATCCGATAACAGTAAGATTGGATCATAAATCTATATCTTTTCTAAAAAGGTGTAAACTCAACCATGGCCGACTAACAAGGTGGATTCTCATACTGCAAGAATACAATATAAACTGGGAGTATGTACCTGGAAAACAAAACGTTGTGGCTGATGTGTTATCTAGAATCAATACCTTGAAAGGAACTTATGAATTAGAAAAAGAAAATATTGTAAGGGTATATCATATACTGAAATCTAGAGAAGATTTAGAAGAAGTATTAAATCAAGTCAAAGAACATCAGATCATTGACCTTAAATTGAAAGAATTTAAAGTAAGATTAGAAAATAATGATCCAACTATATTATCATTCTATTGTATCCATAATAATTTAATATTTACCTGTCCAACTTACCAAAAACAGGACTGGAAGTTATTTATTCCAAAGGGTGCTGAGTCATCTATAATATTAGAATATCATATAAGGTATGGGCACATGGGACCTCTCAAGGTTGTGAAAGCTTTAAATGAACATGTATACATAAAGGGCATCAACAAGAAGGTAAGACAAACAGTCAGAAAATGCACGATATGCCAGATGGTAAAAGCAAATAATGAAAGGAAGGAGGGCGCTATGATAACCATCACTTCAAATCATAATTTAGAAAAGCTATTTCTGGACATATGTGACCCATTTCCTAAGAGTGGGTGAAGAAGTAGATTCCGGTATATTGTGATAATATTTGATCATTTCTCAAAATTTTCTAAATTGTATCCTATAAGTAAGGCTACAACCCGTAAAATCCTAGAAATAATAATAACCAAGTACATTCCTGAGGTGGGGAAGCCTGAAACTATTGTGACAGACCACGGTACCCAATTCAAAGGCAAGAGGTGGAAAACTGAATTACTAAATAGGGGAATCAAAACATACAAGATGTCGGTGTATCACCCCAAAAGTAACCCTGCAGAACGAGTTCTCCGTGAAGTAGGTAGAATTTTGAGGACATATTGTCACGAAGAACATCGGGACTGGAGCAAATATGTCGAAGCAGCGGAGACATTCCTCAACCTGGCATACCATGAGACATAGGAGCCAGTCCATACCAAGTCATGTTTAACCGACCACTACCAAGAGAAATAACGTCATTAATAGAATTTCCTCTAATGGAGAAGAAGGAATTAGCCATTGTAGAGATACACAATAGAGTTTTACACAAAGCCGAAATACTGAAGAGAAAGAAGAAAAGAATAAAACTAAGATTTTAAAATACAACGTGGGAGAAAAGGTGTTACTGAAAAACAGGCATTTGCCTAGTTCTGCAGAAGGAATAGCTAAAAAATTATTATTGTTGTATACAGGACCGTATAGTATAACCCGAGATAAAGGGAATAATACCTATGAATTGACCATTCCAGAAACTAGTAAAGTAAAGGGCGTGTACAATCAAGCTGAAATTAAAAAATACTATGAAAATTAAGAGAAGCACTTGTTATATAAATCAGCTTATTTAAGTAATCAGTTTATTACTGAAATAACCCGTTTTCCGGGGGGGTATTATGTTTCATGATATTTTTCCCATCATCTTGTTATATGATTGCCTAAGTAAAGATATTTAAAAACCCTAGGAAAGTACCAGAAAACATAAAGTAGCCTGCTTAAATGACTACTAATTATAGGTTTTATAATAATGATTAATAATAAATAAGGTTTTAATAATTATGTTTTGAACTATTAAAGTTAGTAAGACTAGAAGGACAATGTTTTGTAAATACTTACCTAGTTAATACTTATCCCACTATGTGTGTGAAAGTTGAGATTGACTCATAAGTTCAATAAGAGTTGTGATATGTTTATAATGGAAGTAGTTAATTGTAAATAATGTTAGAATAATTATGTTTTGAGATATTAAAGTTAGTAAGTAAGGAGGACAATGTTTTGGGGACTACTTACCATGTGAATACCAATTTTATTATGTTTGTAAAAACTGGAATGGATCCATAAGTTTAATAAGAATTGCAATATGTTTCATAATAGTTGTTAGTAATTAATTGTTTGATGTTGATTGATAATATATGCTGTAATATTGTTTAAACAAATGTTAATGTTAATGGAAGGGTACAAAAATTATAATAATAGAGGTATTTGTGAAACTAGGTATGTTAGGCCTATATAGTTAAGGAATTTGGAAAAGAGTTTATAGTAAAACTAGAATAATTAATGTCATGTTGAACTATGTTATTACTGATTGTATCTAACAGTTTTAGTAAAGTAAAGAGTATAAAATAGAACTTCTTATAAATAATTTTGTACAAATAGTTAAAAGTGTAAACTAGTAACTCTGGAAATATGGAATGGGAACTAATCAAAAGTGATATCAAAACAATCAGTGTTCCATCAGAAATTCAAAGATACTAGTATCTTGAAGATCAAAGATCACATAAAAAAGTTATAACAATTTTAAGAAAATTGTATGTAAGATGTTAGAAGTTTGTTTATTTTGAGGCTCAGAGAGAACCATAGTAACTCAAGATTATACAGTTTAAAACAATGAAAGCTAAGTTATAAGGCCTTAGCAACACACATGTTATAAAAATAATTGAATATTCCATGATTAGAACTGAACGAGAAAGTATGATATAAAAAAACGAGAGACCAATCTAAAATATTTCGAGTGTAATAACAGTTAATTTAATTAAAGTTAAATGATTTTAAAAGATCGAATATTTAGAAGAAAGAATTAAACCATTATTCGAAAGAAGGAAGCCGATTAACATATGAAGAAATAAATTCAACGTATCCAGGAAGGGAAGTATTTTTGCTAATAACTAAACTGAAGAAGTTACCTTAGTGTCCCAAGTTTACACTTGACTTGACAAAGAAACTGTTGATACGTTTTGATTAAAATTATATTTTAACTTTCACTTAAAAAATAATTAATGAACAGTCTTATTTTCATGGTAAAAACTATTAATGTATGGTAATATGACCATTTAAAGTGTATTAAACATTGAAAATACGTAGTTCAACATAACCTAAAGACACTGAACATTGTAAAGTTAGCAATAAACTCTTGTTAAGACACTCTGTATTTAATTTTAAGTAAATGTATTTTGGTACTTTTCCGAAGATCATTGTAGTTTATATCGTAGCCAAAAGGACCTAACGTAAAACAGTTTTAACTGTATCTTATTTAGCAAATTTTAAAAAGCAAATATTGTATACCCTGGGAGGTGGGAGTAACTGCTGCCATTCTAAGCAAATTTAAAGAACAGCCGGCAAGACTTTGTTAATAATTATATCTTTCTTTTACCAACATTTAATCAGGAGAATAAAGGATTTGAGTTAAATAACACCATACAAAAGGTTTCATTTTCTTTCCTTAGTTGATAGTTTTATGTATATGATATTATATATAACATATAATCGAATGTAAATATTTCATCAACTGGCATAGGTTGGTAACACTTCCGACAATAAAAGTATGGCACAAGATTTGAATCTGCCTTACTGAGAATTAGTATTGTAATTAAACGATGTCCGTCTAATTGTAAACGTGTGAAAGTGTAATTGGTGTAACGTGTACTCTCGTGTCTTACCAATCTGTCGTCGCTCTGGAACGTAACTTACACTGATTGTGTCCGTCGCGAACGTACGAATAACCAGGTATCGAAGTCTTTACCTGTTGTTCACTAGGGGTGTATAAATCCCGGGTGGCGCCAAATTGTTTAATTAAAACAATTAAAAAAAATTAGGATGGTCGGGCGAGTTCAGCTCAGGCGGTGTGGAGAATTCAAATTTATTCCCGCCTCGTTTCGACCTTCTTAATCAAGCCGGTAGTTTGCTGAGTTTGCTACATGAGCGCTTGCCGTCAATCCTAGCTGTTCGCTAAAATGTACAAAAATTATAATACACCTTCCTAATGAAAATAAAACACAGTGGTTACACTCACTACTGGTTTATTAGTTGGTGATTATTAAGTATTCAGTTTAACACAGATTATATTTTGTTTTTTAATAAATTTGCACCGGCAATTAATATAAGACAATTTCTCTAGGATTTGACAAATCGATTTTGAACGGATCAGACAGTCAATGATGGCGACTGTGGAATTTGTTTACAAATATTTTCGTTCAAACATCTTGGATTCTTGTGATTACGATAAAAGGATTATTAATGATTACAACAATAAAAATACACTATCTTACATTATTTATACTTAAATAATATAATGTGTAACTATAATTTGTTCCTGGAGTGTAGTAAAAGTGTTTCAAAAGTTTGTAAACTAACAACAGGTTATTTTACTAGTTGACAACTTTTCAGTGTCTTATTTTTTTTATTTAATCTTTGAAAGAAATTATATTCAGTTTATAGTGAGAGTTCAGATTACTGTGAGAAATATTTAAAGTGAGTTTAATTCTGAAATTTGGGTAATTTAATGATACTTAACACATCAGTAGACTGGATGTATTCAGTTGTTCATGTAAAAAGGAATTGGGCTGCAATCATATTCAATTTTCAATTGTCTGGGGCTTCTGGCATCTTTTTCAAGTTAATCGTAGCAATTTCTTCATTTTTTTTTATTTAATTGGTCCTCGACATCACTTAAATGTTTTCAGTCATCGTATGCTTCTTACTTATTCATCTGTTGTATTTTTGTTTACTTTTGTAACCTTTTAAATTAAAATGTTGGTCATTCACGACTTGGCGTCTATTCTGGAAGAGCGTCACATTACGAGTAATAAGATTTAACGGAAAATTCGTAACCAACGTCTGTTGTCATGGTTACAAATTAATTCTGATTGGTTAATCTTGACTTATAACCATTGTTATCAATTTTGAATTTTTATTCAAAATTACTGTGTATCTTCTGAATGCTTTTATTCTTCTGTCTTCCTCCCTACGTATTAAATATTATCACTACTGTTTGTATTTCCTTTCAAAGATTATTTTGATATCCCATAAGGCTGGGTTCTTCAAAATATTAATGTTTGTACAATTATGTTAATATTTGTTAACTATATTTCTCTTTTAATTCAAGTCCTTATTCTAACATTTTTCTTTTAATATGACTTACAAATTATCCGTGGCTCGTTACTCGTCTTGGAATTGTTAATTTCCTTGATGCGTTATAGTGTATACTAATAATATATGATCAGGGTTACCAACCTTTCCATGAGTTCAAATTTGTTGCGTGTTATAATGTATATTAAATCTATATGATCAGGTTTACCAACCTATGCATGGGTTCAAACTTGATATGTGTGTTATATTGTATATTAAAATATATGATCAGGGTTACCAATCTTGCATTATAGTGTATAGAACAGATCTGCCAACATTTTTCTGTGGTGGGAAATTCAAACTATATGAGCAAATGCATTATTAAATTGTCTCTCTCTCTCGCTCTCGCTCTCTCTCTCTCTCTCACATTTGAATGTAAGTAACTATCTGTCAATTAACTGTAAGTAACTTCTGCAGTGTCCAGATTAACATCCGCGCTCTCGTTCTTCTCTCTCTCACACATTTGAATGTAAATAACTATCTCCCTCTCTCTCTCACTCTCTCTCTCTCTCACACACATACATTTAGTAGATTACTGTTACATCTCTCTCGCTCTCTGTGGTTATGTAATGTCTCTCTCTCTCTCTCTCTCTCTCTCTCTCTCTCTCTCTCTCTCTCTCTCTCTCTCTCTCTCTCACTCTCTCTCTCTCTCTCTCTCTACACCATCGGTTCTACGGTGATATAATGTTATCAATTCTCTCTTTGAATGTAAGTACCTATCTCGTTCTCTCTCCTTCCCACTCTCTCTCTCTCTCTCTCTCTCTCTCTCTCTCTCTCTCTCTCCCACACACACACATATATTTAGTAGATTACTGTTGCATCTCACTCTCTCTCTGCGTGTTTATGTAACGTCTCTCATTCACTCTCTCTCTGTCTCTCTCTCTCTCTCACATTTGAATGTAAATAAAATTACATATTGTTATCTGCTTGTACCCAAGGGTATATCCTTTGCAAGTAAGTGATATTTTAAAAAATTATTTACAACGTCCGACTAAAAATCATATTTCAAGATAAAGGGTTGTGTTAAGAAATAAAATCATACTACGATCACACACACACACACACACACACACACACACACACACACATGAACGGAAGAAATTCCTAGTTTATAATGTAATTACCTGTGTGTATGCTGTTACAGATGACAAATCCATACGTTAACGACTTCACAATAAATGTTAGCCTATTGTGTGCTATGTAAATTGTTTTTACATCAATGAATAATATAATCGTGCTAGTTTTAATGTAAGGAAATTCACACATTCAAATAGTTGACAGCACCAATAAGGTATGATTTGAATCTTTCGGTGTAGCATTTCACATAATTTAATGTACTTTACAAATATTTGCTTACATGTTCAGAGGTTTATAGTGAAATAAATAAATTAAAATAAACCATAATTTGTTTAAATGATTGAATATATATGTTTACACCACTGTATAGAAAGATTAACTATGCGCGCGCACGCACGCACACACACACACACACACACACACACACAACGATACAGAATTATTCACTAACTTAAGCCAAGGTCATTGATTGTGATTATATTGTCTAAATCGGTGCGTCCTACTTTCTAATCCGTAAGTAACTCGTCTTTCTGTCACCGCTTGGTACTTCATTAAGCTTGTTCTTGGACTTTACTTTTCTGGGTGCTTCATAAACATAAAGATCACTACCGCCAATAACTTGTGGTACAATACTTCTATTCAATCGTAAAACCTAAGACAAAAAGCATTAAATAAAACATACAATCAGTATTAATAATACAAAATCACTGTTTTATTAATTTAAAATACTGTATGAAAGAGTGGTATTGGTAATCTGTATGCATTAGCTACATGTACATAAAGCATTTTCCAGTAAACTTTATCTAGTTCAAGAACACAATTAGCAGCCGTTTGTCCGCTTGCTAAAACCATAGCGTTTATGACGGTAGATGTGCGTAGGAGTATAAGATCTTGTTTCACGTTTAGCACGATGCGTGTATAGTCTTCTGCGAATCCCATTAGCATTTTCAGTGGAATACAAAAGTTGAATTCACCGTCATCATTCACTTTTAATACGTTCGCGGTCGGTGCCACCCAACCCGCGTTTTCCATTGTGTCACGTGCGTTGTTGTTGAGTGATAGAAAAGTTTTCCGCCAAAAGATCATTTCGTTGGTCTAAGCGTACATTTATTATGTAAATCATCTCTTTTGCAGTCATCTACGTATGTGCATTTGAATTATTTGCGCATGCGCATAACAGCGTTTTTAGTACAGTTGCACACACATTGACGCTTGCACTATATATAACCTTTGAACTTCGCAACAGCGTCTTACTTACCACTCGAATCTATATAACGTTCTGTTTCTGTTTCAGATAATAATAATAGTTTGAATATAAAATGAAATGGCACGTTGTATTTTGTTATGAGAAAATGCATTTCTAAATTTTTTTACATTTGTAAATTACAGAATTGTTCTCTAACTACAACTGCAATCGTTCAGTTACGTTAACATTTGAAAAATTGATGGATTTGGTACTCGATATATTCTACTTTCACAGTATTTTCATTGATACATTTCGGAAACTGAGTACAGAATAAATCTACAATCACCCAGTCGGAATCATTAAGTTTTACAAAAGATCTTATTGATCAGGCGTGTGAGTAATTATATTAATCTTTATGTAGCAAATACGCGCACATTCATAAAATACAGCACTCAGGTTTAGGGCAATTAATCCCTTTTGTATTGAACGTATTTAAGTAGGCCTACTCGTGATGACAGTAAATTTTGTCTAAACGTCAACTCAAATGTCTGGTACATAAACGTACCTGATAAAACCTTTAATCGCTTCTTGAGTCCTAGTCATTATTAAACTCGACATAACTACTTGTGTTACGCGATTGATGTTCGTGTTAAACGATTGATGACTCATGTAATAATACAGATTAACCTCGTATAATAATTAAAGTAACATGAGTATTAAATTATACTATACAATATTTATTGTCATCATCAAGACCGTGTATGAATACAAAGAAATATCAACAAACACAACAGATCAATTATTTGAGTGAACTGTAACCCCTCTTTCCTTTTATGTCCTTTTTTTTTTATGAGTATAAAAACAACTTAATTTATTTTAATTTTTTTTTTGAAAGAGAAGCCACAAGTTAATTAGGACTAGGCCGAAGCCTAGAGAAGCAAAAATTATGCTGGGTCCAGTATGACTTGCAATAAAACTCAGCCGTAACAGAACGATAACAATTTATTTTATTTCATGCCCTGCCTTAATATCATTAAACGAGAACAATATGTGTGCCCAATCACAAGTATGAATAAAGGTAAAACATAACAAGTGTGTATAAATCTTAGGCATAACAAATGTGTATAAATATAAAACATCACAATTGTGTATAAATCTTAAGCATAACAAATGTGTATAAATATTAAGCACAACAAGTGTATATAATCAGTGAACACACGTATATATAATTATAAAATTCTCTCCCATCTCGTGGCTAGCTAGACACATAACAACACACACAGAACATAAGGTACACAAACCCACAATCACCTTAATTTAACACGCATGCCCCTGGAATGCACCCACCTACCAGGTAGAGTAACTACAATCTTATAACCCAGCAGTGATAAAATATCCGCCCGTCGGCAACCCGTTCAGTAGAATTAGATGAAAGCCAAAACCCCAGGAAGGATGATAATAATTCATGACGCATAAATAAAACCGGACCGCCCATTTGTATAGCATTCCATTGATCAATGACCCATCATGAGCGTGTGAACCCTAAGTTCCTTTCACATCATTAAGTAAAATTGACAGAACTACATCACCTACTTTCAAACAGCTTTTATAGAATTCTAAACAGTTATTTGACTTCACAAAATTCCGAAAGGAATTAAAATCTTTATGTACTTTAATAAACCGAAATTAATTGCTTGAGGCTTTACAATTTCAGAAAATTTTGACAATATATGATTTACCCAAAAAGAAAATGCTGAATACATGTTTTATAGTCAAAAATTAAACAGCAAATACTACAAGTGGAAGTCAATCCAAATGTGTTTACCAGTTAAGAAAAACAATCAGTATACCCCTTGTGCAAAGGGCAAAATCAACTAAAATATTTCCAGACAAATAGTAAATTATTTCTATTAGCCCCAAATGACTATATAAAATAATTAAAGAAAGAGAATACAATAAGGTGGTTGTGCTCTGGCATCTGTGGGAGCGCGCCCACATGTAGTTGACAAAATTTAACAGGCATTCAACCTGTCTGAGGTTGCACCAGCGTGTGTCAGCGAAAAACTAAGTCCCCTCTTGTAACCCCTGAAAACGTCCCAAAAAAAAACAAGAAAGCCCCCAGCCCTTAAATGTGAAACCCATAGTCAAATTAAATTTTATACACAGCTGTTCCAGCCGGAACAGAGCTACTGAGCAATAATTAAATTTTGTAAAGAGTAAAATGAAAATGAGAAGCAACTGTAAAATAGTACAAGAGTAAAATGTCTCTGGCACGCTCCCCCAGTGCAGCACACACTTACAGGCATTGCACTTAGTATTATGTAAATGAGTTATAAAAAAAAATTTATGAATTTAAGCTATAGTGTTCAGAGTCATGATCACTGCTCAACTTTCCGGTAGACAGTCTGTACACGTGGTCACATGGCTTCAAAGCTATTTACCGTAAACGGGCACACTGCCGGCCCGGCCCCAAAAAAATATAAATGCATGAATATCACCTTATAAATGCTGGCGAGTGCAACACAGAAAATCAGTCTCCATCTCCCTCTTCGTATAAGATCTCGTTCATGGTTCACAGCTTAGGCAGGTGTACAGCCATCAGCAAGCCAGGAATCCGGCTTAGTTCGAGAACCCTATTCATTCAAATAAATTAGAGAACAGTCTGTTAAAAATGTACACCCGAGTTAAGGTAATTAACCTCTTAACGGGCCGCCAACTAACTCTCAATAAAGGCACAATATTTATTAATAAAGTTTTTGCAACCACTGGAAGAGCAGAGAAATCAGCCATGAAATAAATAAATTTGAATAATGAACAGACCCTATTTAAAATGTGGCTTAATATAAAGTGAACTGCACTCGGTCAACATGCTTCGACAAAAATTTGCAGGTTAAACGGCCACGTGGTAAGTGGTAATCGTTATTTGGCAAAAAAAATCAACTGCAAGGTACTCACAGCATTAAGAATGTTTTACATTCAATTAAATTTCATACATGGAAGCTCTCACAATTAATTGCCTACTGTGAAGTTAATTAACAAACTCTGCGACCGTTCACTGCATGCGCAGACACAGTTCATGACCCGACTACGCACTAAGTTTTAGTCCTTAACATTTTAATGTTGTACACTTTTATCATTACAGTGACAATTGAAAAACTTCTCGCACTATTACAGAAAATAATAAAAAGAGCCTGGGCTATATACTGGGCGTTACGCAAATCAGTAAAGAATGAGTTTCTCTTAACATAACTTTGTCGGGTCGCACACACACATCATTACGTATTTTATACGGTTGCATATAGTTATCAATTATCCATACATGTATAATTATTTATAAAGACAAATAAATACAAAGACAAACTTACCGGGAGTCAATTTACGCCTTAGCCAACCATAAGTTATAGAAACTGCGTCGTACAATATGGAGAGGGAGACAGATAATTCTCTGAGCCAAGCGGAGCGTAGACTGCCGGCACAGGCAGAGCTAAGTGACTGCACACAGGCGAGTTGCGCACGCAACCGCACACACTGCCGTTCCCCTCACACCGCCGAACAAAGGTCGCCTCGGCACCCTCAGCTTCACGTTATGTTACACTTAAACGAAACTTTTCTAAAATTTTTTGTAAGGGCCGGCTTTACACCGGCACAGAACGTGATTGTGTATGTAAACGCGCGTGTGTGTGTGCGCGCGCGTGTGCGTGCGCGTATGTACCATTGTATATGTGAATTAGTTGAAGCAATACGAGGTAGAGGGAGAATGGGTGTGATTGTTGACATAGGCTTATACATAATTTTAAAATATTCTAATTTAAAATACTGTATAATTTCATTCTTCGTATTATTTAAATTAGCAGCCATCCTTACTATTTCTTTTATGAATTTGCTAACTGCTATAATTTTTTATTGTTCGACTAAGCTTTTCGTCATTACTGACATCTTCAGGTCTTAAACAACCTTTAAGGTCAGGTTTAACCTTTCAGGTCGTTGTTTAAGACCTGAAGATGTCAGTAATGACGAAAAGCTTAGTCGAACAATAAAAAATTATAGCAGTTAGCAAATTCATAAAAGAATTACTGTATAATTGTCTACGATTGACAAGTAAGAGAAAAGACATATTTATTGTTATCATCAAGACTGTGTATGAATACAAAGTAATAACAAACACAACAGATCAATTATTTGAGTGAACGTGATTGTGTATGTGAGCGCGTGTATGTGTGCGTGTGCGTGCACGTTTGTATCATTGTATATGTGAATTAGTTGAAGCAATACGAGGTAGAGGGAGAACGGGTGTGATTGTTGACATAGGCCTATACATAATTTTAAAATATTCTAATTTAAAATACTGTATAATTGTCTACGATTGACAAATAAGAGAAAAGACATACTTTACGGAATTTCTTGAAATTTTTGTAGTTAGTCTTCACCTCATCACCCTCGCATGTACTAGCAGTGTGTTTGGGTACAATTAACGATTTAAATTCGATGTTCTGAGAAGTACACATATTCATCTGCTCGTCTCCCTCTCGTTTACTGACAGTATGTTTGGATACAGTTAACCATTCAATGTTCTGATAAGAATTCATCATCTTCATGTTCCTATAATAATAATAATAATAACAGTACCTGCTTCATTATCATATACATTATGTGCTACATATACACATAAGGCTTTCAACACACACACACACACACACACAACACATACCATAAATCTAGAACATGAAAAGGTATTATAACAAACATTACGAAAACATGTACGTATGGTCACGTACATAGATCAAACGTTTAAACAAAACAGATTAATACCTGAATAAATTTAAAAAAAAACAGGACAGCGTATTTAGAACACTTAGAATTGGAAATCCGCAAACACATCAAAAAATATCCGTCAAACCCTATCAAACATCGTACCCAACAAAAACCCTGTTCTTATCGTGAGACATCAGTAACCGACCTAAGCACAAGTGCTTCATTAGGCAACAGACCAAAAACAAAATAGACGACTATAAGCACAATTTAAATAAAATCTGTATATTCAATAAAATTATGTTCGCTTATTAACATATTCAAATCTTTTTACTTACCTCTTAAATGTTGTTATATACACACAATAGTCGATTTCACGATGAGTGCAGTGTATCATGCAAATGAGAAATAGTGACAAGTCTTCTTGTGTATATATCTCATACGGCGGAAGGTTAGGGTAGCTTGCGTACACGTTTGAAAGTTGATGTAAGACATATACCCGAGGGGGTCATTGTCTGTGTTGGAATGTTTTTATTTTCATACATTAGTCAAATTAGGAAAACAAATGAACCGGTAAACATTATGAATTTCCATATGATTACAACAACAGCTTAACTCAAGTAGTCATTGTCTGTGCTAGAAAGCTTTCTCAACGATTATATCTTAAGAAATTAGCGATACGAAAGTATTTCGTACATAGCTAAAATTATGAATCTTGTACGTGAGAAGCCTGTAAATTCATGCTCATAGACAATTTTTTATTTCCATAATATTATTATTTGTATATATAGACCTTTTTTACATAGCTCATAATTTACACAAAAATCATAAAGCATCAAACTGTATGGGAATGATGACCTGCGACTTACCGCAACGCTTAATTTCTATCTCTTCACATATCAAATTGTTTCTTTACGTTTGTATTTTGTCTAAACCATGTTAACTTCACACACACACACACACAATCAGGTCAATGACTGCTACGTGCTGTCACCTTTTTATATTAGATCTTTCTTATGAGGTATTGAAAACTATTGTCCAACCTTGTTTGTTAGATCGAGAAAATTAAGTTTATTTTCGCATACACACACACACAACGCAACCCACACACGCACACACACATACATAACGTAACCCCACACACACACACGCAACGCAACCCCCACACACATTGGGTTGAACGCAATCCTGTACACGTTAGGTTCAATGCAAATCCAATTAGGTTTGTTACACGTTGTGTCGCACTGACCTGATATTTAAAGATGACCTCCATACAAAAACAGATAACAGATTTCAGTAATAATTTCATGCTTTCAATATACAACCTATGTACACAAACTTGTAAAGCATCAAACTATATATCCTTTGTAGGTTTGTAATTATTACTAAACAGTAATACATGCTTAGAATGAAAATATTTCCTATGATTTTAGTAACGTACAACACCAGCTTAACCCAAGGGTCATTGTCCGGTGTTATACTCAGCATAAAATAATTAACGCGCGCGCACTGAGGCTAATACTAACCGCAACGCTTAATTTCTATCTCTTCACGTATCAAATTGTTTCTTTACGTTTGTATTTTGTCCAAACCATGTTAACTTCACACACACACACACACACACACACACACACACACACACACACACACACACACACACACACACACACACACACACACACACAAGAACAATCGGCTGCTAATTGCGTGTTCTTGAACTGAATAAAGTTTACGTTTACTGGAAAATGTCTTATGTGCTAACTTGAGAAAGACCGTTTTGCATTATTGTACAATATGTACGTCAGTTTTCAGAGTTCGTATACAGATCTGCAAATGTTTTACTTGTTTATATTTGTACTATGAATGTATATATTTTTATTATATATAACAGTAACCAGCGAGAAACACATGTTTGACACAGTATACTTCAAGCGTTAGCTGTACATATCAAATTGTTTCTTTATGTTTGTGACAATGATCAGTGAGACACTTGCGATACATATCGTGTCGTAGACTCCTCTTAATCGCAACTCGAGGTACACCTTTACATACACGTTTTTGACACTCGTTGGTAGGATCTTCGTGGGTCACAAGGAACGAATAACATTTCGCATGGAGACTCACGAATTCTCTAATAGGACGAACACACGTTTCATCCGTGAACAGTTCGGCAACCTTTATGTTTTTTAAGGCTATAACAAGGATGAGACGTAGAGTAATACGATGTGTCAAAAACGTGTAGGTCCTCCTTCATGTCTGCATACAAGTCAGATGTTTGAATACTATACATCAGACTGTCTGTATCTGTCATTAGCAATCTAACGTTACGACCGTACTTGACGGCAGCATAACGATAATGAAAGTCATATATTATCGTTTTGCTAACGTTTGTATTTTGTCTAAGCTATGTTAACTTCACACACACACACACCGTCTTCTCACTTGCCACCCCCTTGTAGCCTCCGTCACTTCCGGAATATTCAGGCTTTCTGACAGTCTCTTGCGTTCTCCTCCAACCACCATGTTTGTCCTTTTGGGCTCTTCCTGATGAACCACTGGAGTATTGGACATCTGTAGCATCTCTTCCCCGAGACTCGTCAACCTCCTGGACCGTTCTTGAAACCACACACAGCCGTTCAAGATCCGCAAAACAACGTGGACGGTCCGCGAATACCAAGCGAGATCTCTCTTGGGGAGTCAGTCCTCCCAGAATCGCTTGTATCACTTCTGTCTCGGGCAACCCCAACCTTAACACCCGGGCAGCTTTCCGTATATCGTGCACGAAGTCCCCTAACGCCTCTCCGTTGGCCTGTAGGCGATAGAAATTTTCCAACTTAAGCTGGGCACGTCGTCGAATGGGTAGGAAGAAGTTCAACACCTCCCCATGGAAAGCATCAACACTGTCACCCCGACGCAGAGTGTCGGTGACCAACCTTGCCAATGAACCCCGGAAATACGGGTATATAAGGGACAAGACCTCCCCATCGGACACCCCCGGGAAATCTGCCACCTGCAGGACCAGGTCCAAGAAAACCAACAGCTGGTCCTCATCAAATCCATTCACCACCGGAAATTTATGGAGAACGCCTGTAAGAGGGTGGGGCAATTTCTGGTAGCATACCGCCGCCAGAATTGCACAATTCAAAACAAACAATCATAAAACAAATCCCCACTAAACATCTAACACAAACATAACCTACAAAAGCATATTCACAAGAATCAGAAAAACCCAAGTACTGTCCTTCCTTTGAGTGGACCCCCGGGTTCTCTAGCGCTGCGGAGACCTGGCCTATTCTGAACCATCTACGCACACCACAGAAGGAGACAAGCGACAACCAACAATACTGAACACACATAACATCAAACATCAATCCGACACACACGTCTCACCAACACATAACTCACAAAAACCAACTAACAATCAAAATTCATAATTCGGTAAATTTAGTCGGTGACGGTACCGACTTCCGATCGGGCCATACCGCATCCCGCTAACGCCACACGGTAAACTCCGACCCTGAACCCGCAACATTCCATCACCCAGGCCACGCTCGAGACTCCCCGGCAGTACACTCTATCACATTTTCCAAACACCAATAACCGCCTCAGTGGTGCGACCAGACTCACAAGTTATACGTCCTACAACTAGCCTACACGGGCATATACCTAAGAAAACAATGTCATAACAATCGCCTTAATATTTCCGAGTTTGCAAGCCCCGTCACACACCAGGACCCAAGGGTTCAACCCTAGAATGAACCACGCTCACTGCTACCATTTGCAGTGTCAGACTTTATAAACCACGCTCTGCGGTACCATTTGTAACCCCTCTTTCCTTTTATGTCTTTTTATAAGTATAAAACAAACTTCTTTTTATTTAATTTTTTTTTTTGAAAGAGAAGCCACAAGTTATTTAGAACAAGGCCGGAGCCTAGAGAAGCTAAAATTGTACTGGGTCCAGTATGACGGGACTTGCAATGAAACTCGGCTGTAATATAACAGTAACAGTGTTTATTGTAACCCATAATTCGTTACAGGCAATGAAAAGTTATCACATCAGTTGTCCCCTAATACAAGGAGTAACACCCAAAATGCATAATAAATTAATAAGCCCCCATTTTAATAATAGTGTCAAAGACAAGTTCTGTATATCAGTAACAAGTATTTATATATATATATGTATATAGAATAACGTTCAGTAAATATATAATTCTCCCCCATTTTGTGACTAGCTTAACATAGACAGAAACATAACAACACGTACAGAAACATAAAGGCACATATACTCATAATTATACACAAATATTCTAAACACGAATACCCCTGGAATACACCTGCCTTGCAGGCGATGTTACTACCATGCCCTAAAACCAGCAGTCATAAATATCGCCCATCAGTCACCGTCATTCATCAATTTCTATTAATCTAAATAAATGCGAAAACCCCAGAAAGGATGATAATCACTCATAACCCATAAGCGAGACCGGACCGCCCATATGTATAGAAATCCACTGATAATTGCCCCATCATGAGCATATGAAAACTTTAAGTTTCTTCAACAGCATAAAATAAAATTAAAAAAACTACATCACCTGATTTTAAGCAATTGTTAAGCGGTTCTAAAACGTTAATTTGTTTTACAAATTCAAATGGATTCATGTTCCAGAATATGCTTTACATGGTAGAAAATTAATCAGTAGATGCTTTACAAGTTAAAAAAAATTAATCAGTATATGTTTTACAAGTAGAAAAATTAATCAGTAGATGCTTTACAAAAAAAAATTAATCAGTATATGTTTCATAAGTAAACAAAATTAACCAGTAGATGCTTTACAAGAAAAAAAATCAATCAGTATAGACCTTCGTAAGGTACAAATTAATTAGTATATGCCCAGAAAAATGTGCAAATTCTTTTCTATTAAAATCCGACTGGATATATATATATATAAATAAATTTACAATAAGGACTGTTGTGCCCAAGCAGCTGTGGGAGCGCACCAGCATGCGCTTAACCAAGTTCGACAGGAATCCAACCTGCCTTAGACTGCAAGAACCTGTTCCAGGCAGAAACTATGTCCCCATTTATTCCCCCGAAAACAGCCAAAAAAAAAACGAAAAACTCCCCATCCCTTAAATGTTAAACCCAAGGTGAATTTAATATCAACTACATTCTGTTCCAGCCGGAACAGAATTCCTAACATGTCATATAAATTTTGTAGTGAGTAAGGTGATGACTATAGGCAATCTGTGAAAATGTTTAAAGGTAAAAATATCTCTAACACGCTCCCCCAGTGCAGCACACAATTACAAGCATTGTACTTAGTGTTATGAAATTAAGTTATTAAAGTGTTCCTTGAAATTAACACATAATGTTCAGAATGACACCTCTATAGCAGACTGTCTGGCCATGTGGGCACATGGTTTCAAAAGGTTTTTACGGTAATTCAGGTGCACTGCAGGCCCGGCCCCAAAAGGAAAATAATAGAGTGCATATCACCTTAATTGTGCTGAATAAGAGTTACATCTTGAGCTAGTCACCCGACTCCTTCTCCGAACAGGTTCGTTTCTAATGGTTCATGGCTGATGAGGATGGTGTTCCATCAAAAAGGCCACATCTCCGGCTTAATCGAGAACCCTGTTAATTCATAAAAATTAGAAAAGATGTTCACAAAAAATGTACACCCAAGTTCAGGTAATTAACCTCAGAACGGGCCTTCAACCAACTCAAGATAAATGCACAAAGTTTCAGTAATAAAGTCTTTGCAAACTCCTTAAAGAGTAGAAAAAATCTGCCATGGAATAATTAATTCCAACAATAAAAGATTTTATCAAAGGGCATAGAGTGAAAGTCATTAGCACGTTCTCAACACGCATCGACAGAAATCAACAGGTTAGCTAGCCACGTGGTGACATCATTATTACAATTTGCCACAAACTGATTAACTTCAAGGCACTCACAGTATTAAGAATGTTTTAATATTAATAATGTTTCCTCTAAGGATGTTCTCACCAGTAATTTTTTACTGCAAGTTAATTAAAGAGAGCACCGACAATCTGATGCATGAATGAGCATAATTCCATTACATAACTACGCACTAACTTTAGCCTCGAATTTATATAACATTCTATACATTTACCATGACAATGACAATTACAGTGACTCTTACAATATTATAATAATAATAAAAGGAACATGGGCTATATACTGAACATTAAATAAATTTTCTTTTAATATAGAAACTGTCGGATCGCACCCACATGCATACGTCTTTTTCATACGGTTGCATACATTTTGTTATTAATTCCTTATTTAATTTTAATTATTTTTAACGCATACAATAATATAATCTCTTACCGGGAGTCTCGTAAGTTTCAGCCTGCCATAAGAGTGGAAGAAATAAATGCACAGTAAACTATTCGGATTCCGGAGTCGATGTTCCTCTGAGCCGGGCGGTGAACTGAATACAGCTGTTACAGTCTGACCAAGCCAAATCTCCCTACGAGGTGCGCGCGCAGCTTCAACGGTTTCGTACAAAGTTCGGTTCAGCCGACCCTTGCTCTAGCGTTATTTTACCATTAAATATTCTACAATTTTCGAGGGCCGGAATTATGCCGGCACACCCTACCTTTCCGCCGTATGATATATATACACAAGAAGACTTGTCACTATTTCTCATTTGCATGATACACTGCACTCATCGTGAAATCGACAATTGTGTGTATATAACAACATTTAAGAGGTAAGTAAAAAGATTTAAATATGTTAATAAGTGAACATAATTTTATTGAATATACAGATTTTATTTAAATTGTGCTTATAGTCGTCTATTTTGATTTGGTCTGTTGCCTAATGAAGCACTTGTGCTTAGGTCGGTTACTGATGTCTCTCGATAAGAACAGGGTTTTTGTTGGGTACGATGTTTGATAGGGTTTGACGGATATTTTTTTATTTGTTTGCGGATTTCCAATTCTAAGTGTTCTAAATACGCTGTCCTGTTTTTTTTTAAATTTATTCAGGTATTAATCTGTTTTGTTTAAACGTTTGATCTATGTACGTGACCATACGTACATGTTTTCGTAATGTTTGTTATAATATTTTTTCATGTTCTAGATTTATGGTATGTGGTGTGTGTGTGTGTGTGTGTGTGTGTGTGTGTGTGTGTGTGTGTGTGTGTGTGTGTGTGTGTGTGTGTGTGTGTGTGTGTGTGTTGAAAGCCTTATGTGTATATATAGCACATAATGTATATGATAATGAAGCAGGTACTGTTATTATTATTATTATAGGAACAAGAAGATGATGAATTCTTATCAGAACATTGAATGGTTAACTGTATCCAAACATACTGTCAGTAAACGAGAGGGAGACGAGCAGATGAATATGTGTACTTCTCAGAACATCGAATTTAAATCGTTAATTGTACTCAAACACACTGCTAGTACATGCGAGGGTGATGAGGTGAAGACTAACTACAAAAATTTCAAGAAATTCCGTAAAGTATGACTTTTCTCTTATTTGTCAATCGTAGACAATTATACAATATTTTAAATTAGAATATTTAAAATTATGTATAGGCCTATGTCAACAATCACACCCATTCTCCCTCTACCTCGTATTGCTTCAACTAATTCACATATACAATGAACGTGTACGCACACGCACACACACACGCGCTCACATACACAATCACGTTCACTCAAATAATTGATCTGTTGTGTTTGATATTTCTTTGTATTCATACACGGTCTTGATGATGACAATAAATATTGTATAGTATAATTTAATACTCATGTTACTTTAATTATTATACGAGGTTAATCTGTATTATTACATGAGTCATCAATCGTTTAACACAAACATCAATCGCGTAACACATGTAGTTATGTCGAGTTTAATAATGACTAGGACTCAAGAAGCGATTAAAGGTTTTATCAGGTACGTTTATGTAACAGACATTTGAGTTGACGTTTAGACAAAATTTACTGTCATCACGAGTAGGCCTACTTAAATACGTTCAATACAAAAGGGATTAATTGCCCTACACCTGAGTGCTGTATTTTATGAATGTGCGCGTATTTGCTACATAAAGATTAATATAATTACTCACACGCCTGATCAATAAGATCTTTTGTAAAACTTAATGATTCCGACTGGGTGATTGTAGATTTATTCTGTACTCAGTTTCCGAAATGTATCAATGAAAATACTGTGAGAGTAGAATATATCGAGTACCAAATCCATCAATTTTTCAAATGTTAACGAAACTGAACGATTGCAGTTGTAGTTAGAGAACAATTCTGTAATTTACAAATGTAAAAAAATTTAGAAATGCATTTTCTCATAACAAAATACAACGTGCCATTTCATTTTATATTCAAACTATTATTATTATCTGAAACAGAAACAGAACGTTATATAGATTCGAGTGGTAAGTAAGACGCTGTTGCGAAGTTCAAAGGTTATATATAGTGCAAGCGTCAATGTGTGTGCAACTGTACTAAAAACGCTGTTATGCGCATGCGCAAATAATTCAAATGCACATACGTAGATGACTGCAAAGGAGATGATTTACATAATAAATGTACGCTTAGACCAACGAAATGATCTTTTGGCGGAAAACTTTTCTATCACTCAACAACAACGCACGTGACACAATGGAAAACGCGGGTTGGGTGGCACCGACCGCGAACGTATTAAAAGTGAATGATGACGGTGAATTCAACTTTTGTATTCCACTGAAAATGCTAATGGGATTCGCAGAAGACTATACACGCATCGTGCTAAACGTGAAACAAAAACTTACACTCCTACGCACATCTACCGACATAAACGCTATGGTTTTAGCAAGCGGACAAACAGCTGCTAATTGTGTTCTTGAACTAGATAAAGTTTACTGGAAAATGCCTTATGTACATGTAGCTAATGCATACAGATTACCAATACCACTCTTTCATACAGTATTTTAAATTAATAAAACAGTGATTTTGTATTATTAATACTGATTGTATGTTTTATTTAATGCTTTTTGTCTTAGGTTTTACGATTGAATAGAAGTATTGTACCACAAGTTATTGGCGGTAGTGATCTTTATGTTTATGAAGCACCCAGAAAAGTAAAGTCCAAGAACAAGCTTAATGAAGTACCAAGCGGTGACAGAAAGACGAGTTACTTACGGATTAGAAAGTAGGACGCACCGATTTAGACAATATAATCACAATCAATGACCTTGGCTTAAGTTAGTGAATAATTCTGTATCGTTGTGTGTGTGTGTGTGTGTGTGTGTGTGTGTGTGTGTGTGTGTGTGTGCGTGCGTGCGTGCGCGCGCATAGTTAATCTTTCTATACAGTGGTGTAAACATATATATTTAATCATTTAAACAAATTATGGTTTATTTTAATTTATTTATTTCACTATAAGCCTCTGAACATGTAAGCAAATATTTGTAAAGTACATTAAATTAATTGTAAATGCTACACCGAAAGATTCAAATCATACCTTATTGGTGCTGTCAACTATTTGAATGTGTGAATTTCCTTACATTAAAACTAGCACGATTATATTATTCATTGATGTAAAAACAATTTACATAGGACACAATAGGCTAACATTTATTGTGAAGTCGTTAACGTATGGATTTGTCATCTGTAACAGCATACACACAGGTAATTACATTATAGACTAGGAATTTCTTCCGTTCATGTGTGTGTGTGTGTGTGTGTGTGTGTGTGTGTGTGTGTGTGTGTGTGTGTGTGTGTGTGTGTGTGTGTGTGATCGTAGTATGATTTTATTTCTTGACACAACCCTTTATCTTGAAATATGATTTTTAGTCAGACGTTGCAAATAATTTTTAAAATATCACTTACTTGCAAAGGATATACCCTTGCGTACGAGCAGATAACAATATGTAATTTTACTTACATTCAAATGTGAGAGAGAGAGAGATACTTGCGAACGAGATAGGTACTTACATTCAAAGAGAGAATTGATAACATGATATCACCGTAGAACCGATGGCGTAGAGAGAGAGAGAGAGAGAGAGAGAGAGAGAGAGAGAGAGAGAGAGAGAGTGAGAGAGACGTTACATAAACACAGAGAGCGAGAGAGATGCAACAGTAATCTACTAAATGTATGTGTGTGTGAGAGAGAGAGAGAGAGAGAGAGAGAGAGAGAGAGAGAGAGAGAGAGAGAGAGAGAGAGAGAGAGAGAGAGAGAGAGAGAGTTATTTACATTCAAATGTGTGAGAGAGAGAGAAGAACGAGAGCGCGGTTGTTAATCTGGACACTGCAGAAGTTACTTACAGTTAATTGACAGATAGTTACTTACATTCAAATGTGTGTGAGAGAGAGAGAGAGAGAGAGAGAGAGAGAGAGAGAGAGAGAGAGAGAGAGAGAGAGAGAGAGAGAGAGAGAGAGAGAGACAATTTAATAATGCGTTTGCTCATATAGTTTGAATTTCCCACCACAGAAAAATGTTAGCAGATCTGTTGTATACACTATAATGCAAGATTGGTAACCCTGATCATATATTTTAATATAGAATATAACACACATATCAAGTTTGAACCCATGCATAGGTTGGTAAACCTGATCATATAGATTTAATATACATTATAACACGCAACAAATTTGAACTCATGCAAAGGTTGGTAACCCTGATCATATATTATTAGTATACACTATAACGCATCAAGTTGAACCCCCACCCACCGCCCACCAAGTTTGAACCTATGCATAGGTTGGTAAACCTGATCATATAGATTTAATATACATTATAACACGCAACAAATTTGAACTCATGCAAAGGTTGGTAACCCTGATCATATATTTTAATATATACACTATAATGCATCAAGTTGTAACCCCCCACCCGACACCCACCCCTGATATGCAAATCAGCTTTATTTAAAAATAAAAAATTATATTCGCGGAAATTCGCGGATGCGTGTGGTCCATTGAACACCACCCTACCCCCCACTCACTCCTTGATATGCAAATCAATTTATTTAAAAAAATAAAAAAATTTTATTCGCGGATGCTGCGGGTCCATTGGTGGTGGGGAGAGCATGGGAAAATATCTTGGACCGCGGGAACGGCGGCATCTCTTTGATCTAGGCGCGCGAAAGGCGGCATATATTCGCGGATATGCAAATCAATTTAATTAAAAGAATAAAAATATCAAATAAAAAAAATAAAAAAATTTTATTCGCCGAAATTCGCGGATGCTGCGGGTCCAGCGGTGGTGGGGAGAGCGTGGGAAAAAATCTTGGACCGCGGGAACGGCGGCATCTATTTGACTTGGCGCGCGAAAGGCGGCATGACATTTTATTGGTGGAAATTCGCGGATGCTGCAGGTCCAGCTGTGGTGGTGGGGGAATAACGGTACTTGCGTCAGGAACCCCACTTTCACTCTACTTACATGGGCTTTCTCCCCTGAATAACATCGTATCCTTCATTTATATTTAAAGTAAATACTATTTTTAATTACTATTATCAATACAATTCTTATATGTTCACCATTAAATCGTTTAGTGTTTATCACTGATTTACTAAGTGTTTTTATCTATCACTATTTTTCATAATACTATCATTTACAATATTCTTATTTATTCATAACCTTCACTTTTAAACTATCTATTATTTATCACTGATTTACTCATTATTTTGAGGGTTTTTACACTTTCACTTTTGGCACTTCTTAAACTTTTTTATTTTAAGTGTTTATTAGTGGGTAATCCCTACCATTACTTTTTCTTTGTCACGCAGTTATTTTTATTTTCTCACCATCTCACTACCTCTCTCTATCTTTACAAATATTATTTATACTATTAATAAATTCATGTCATTCTAGAGTTCTTTCTTACATTTATCTCTAATTCTTGGGTTAGTGTACTTCTATTTATCGGGTTTTATCAATTATTAATTACATATATCACTTAGTCAATACTAATACTTATTTTTTACATTGGTTAATTACTGGTTTCGATTCCTTTATGATATTTGAGTGTATTATTTCTCCCTTCCCTATTCTATATTATTTGTCTGTTTTATCATTTTGTTTCACTTTACTTCCTTTATACTCGATTTGTTCCATTTTTATTTTCATTTTTCTTCTCCTTCATTTCCATTTTGTTTCATTTTATTTTGGTTTTTATCTGGCCAATCTCTGGGGTTGGGTCAAAGTCATTTGTTTGTCAGTCTAGTCTATATTTTTATTTAATAATCACTTTTGGTTTACCATTCTTCCTTCTTCTTTCTTAATTACATTTTATATTTTTATTCTCTTCATTATTTATTTATCAAAATATATTACTTTTTAGCATTTCTTACATACATATAGATATTAAATATGATCTGAATTTGGCGATGTTATATAATTCATACTATTATATTAAATAAAAGATATAAAAAAATCAAAATTAGAAGGAAAGAGAAACCCTTGTGATATATGCAATATTAATAACAGATTAACAAATACATTTTTTTTGCAACATACGATAACAAATTGGCGCTCAACAAACTACCCTGACAACATAATAATCCTTAAAATTACTGAAATTTTATAATAAAAAACTACATTTTCTTAATGTGTATGCTACAAATTGACTCAACCAACGCGTGGCTAGTAAACCATATAGCGAGAAAATTTTTGAAAATTTCTCAAACTTCAAAGACACAAAGAGGCAGTTAATTTCTGGCGAGTAAAGCAATAAATAAGGGGTGAACATCAACTTACAGTCAAACAATACTGGTGTACAACAGGGCGAAAAGGCGACGACTTCGTGTAGTTGAGACAATTGATCTGAAAGTTGAAACGCCAGAAGATGGTTTACGTGGAGTTATCGCTTCATAACATAAGAACAAAGCAGTCGCTACTCCATTCATACAGTTACGACGAAACGAGGCGAATGACACGCGCGTTGCATCACACCATACGTGCAATGACAAAACGTACCCGGACACAAAAGGGTTCACAACAGTTTAACTCGCAGGGACAATAAGGCACATAAAAGGTGAATAGGAGACGACGATGTAACACAGCAGGACTGCTCATTTAGGAGACATATACGTTTTACGAGGAGAGAGCTGTAGAAACTTTACTGGGAGACGTCTGTCAAAGAATTATTAATTGGTACAAAAGGGGAATGTAAGGTAAACAATGCGACGATTCGTTACGCCAACGGCATAGAAAACTTAGGGTGACAAAACATCCATCAGTGAGGCGAAGCTCGGACAGGAGTAGAACAAAGAAGATGATCGACAGGCGAGGAATTACAACTTTCCTTAGAACACAGGGTAACGACACTGGCAAGAATATCGGGGATGTTAGACGACCTATCAGAAGACAGAATTCAGCTAGGACTCGAGTCTAGGGGAGAGTTCCCATGGCAACGAAAGACAGAGGCAAATCAGAAGAGAGTCACAAAGAGAAAACTAGAAGGTGGGTGGATTGTTCAAAGAAATCGAGTGGTCTGACCAATGATGAAGAGGACGATGTTGTGGAAGGAATCTGACGAGGAAATCTGGTAGGGGTGAAATTAATAAAACTATCTACTTGGCACGCGGACGAAGTTAGTTAGTCAGTCGGTCAGTCAAACTTAAAGTTTTACTTACGATCAATTTAGAAAAATCACAATTTTTCCGACAGGAGATTGCTTATTTAGGGTATAGCCTGACAACAAATGGGATCCAGGCAACAGAAGAAAAAGTAGCAGCGATTAGAAATTTTCCTACACCTAGGAACCAAAACAATTGAAAGGTTTCTTAGGATTAACAAACTTTTGCAACCGCTTTACGGATAAGTACGCTTAGACGACACAATCATTATTAAATTTACGGGAGTAAATTCACATGGACACCAGAGCTAAATAAGTGTTTCCTGGAAGTAAAAGATTTATTTGTAGTGAGCCGCTCATCGCCCATGACGTCACAACAATTTTTGAACTTTCCAAAACTGACAACCGAAAAATAAATTTCAAAAACCACAACTTACCTTGATGACCGGCTCACCATTTCACTGAACTAGGAGAGGCCTCCTAGTGGAAGAATATCCGCATGCTAGATAACCTTTGGGTAATTGGATGAATGAGGTGACCTCAGTTTTAAAACTTCAAAAATTAACAAGTTTATTGAGGCTATCCTTTTTTTTTTTGACAATGAAATTTCATACAAAACACAGGCTGTAAGCTATTCCATTAGAATTATGGAAAATGTGTAAATATTTGAACTATGACAGGGTATTCAAAATTTAAAAGGTAAAAGTATTCAATATTCAGTATTCAAGAAATATTCCATGAAAATCATACAAAATATATAAAACATTTAAAAACTCTTACAGGCCATACTGAACACTATACAAAATATATAAAACATTTAAAATCTCTGACATGCCATACTGAAAACTATGCAAAATATATAAAACATTTAAAAACTCTTACATGCCATACTGGAAACTATGCAAAATATATAAAACATTTAAAAACTCTTACAGGCCATACTGAACACTATGCAAAATATATAAAACATTTAAAATCACTTACATGCCATACTGAAACTATTAACATGCAGCTTTAAATAATATAACCAACTTTCTAAACCCTTTCACAAGCAATTCTATCGTACAACATCATTAAAGGCACACCAATTTAAACAATTATATTGCATAACAACATGCGCCCTCTGAAATCATTCGTTAGAAGGGCGAATCTTCAAATTAATAAATTATCATGCAACCAAAGATAGATCATTATACTCTTGTGTGGAACTCGCAAGTGCATATGCTCACCCTGCCCTAACTTGCATAAGCTGGTGAAGCACCACAGGTCACAGATTTCAGAGTGCACAATCATATAAAAACTCAGATAATCAGTACATACAGTTATAAAAGTAATAGAATAACAGTTTCCAATAGATTTTTGCAAATAGTTTTAACAGGTTCACAGTTTTAAATATATATTACAATTTTCCACATATTTATTAAAATAAATAAATTTTACTAATAAAGTATATATCAACAATTATAAAAATTACAATGTTTGTTTAATGTAAAACTCCCAAGTTTTTTTTTTTTTTTTTTTTTTTTTAATGTACCTTTATTTTTATGAAACAATATCATTATTCATTGAGATGTACTGGTATCATAAATCTGTGCCAGAATGGTGTTTTATAGCTAATATTAAGTTCTGAAAAGATTTTCTGCGGCAAAGGTAAGTTTACTAAATACCACTTTCCGTTTGTTGTAACACAGTGGCAACTTTGACAGTGTCAACACAGGAATTACTGTTCTAGCACAAGGTAATGTGTTGTTACAGCAGTAGGTGGACTGAAACTCTTTTCACCAGCAGATTTACACGTTCCAATAAGAACAGCCACCATATAAGTTCCACACAGATTACAAGGAAAATTGTACTCAATATTGCATGCGTATATTGAACACCACACAATTACATGCACACACGGAATAAGAGCATTTAAGCAACTCAGCTGAATTTTGCCCCACTAGGCCAAATGAACACCTTGGCCAATAACGAACACATTTTCTTAAGTTTTATTTTGGTGTTTTTTTTTGTTTTCTTTTTTTTGTAGGAAAAAAAAATGTTTTTTCTTTTTTTTTTGTAGTGTTAAATAACAGCCAGACCCCCACTCGACCCATAAAGTCCCAGGGCAAAATTTAATAAATTTTATTTCTCCATACCTGTTCATAGTGCGTGCATAATCACGCGTGCTGTGTTCCTCAATACTTACACACGTATATCACACAACTTAACATCCCGGTCTTCACATGATCACGGACGCCGGCCCCCAGGGACCCCCATGGCACACTGTCCCCTCAGCCGGACATAATCATTTAAAAAAAAACGCCGGCATAAAAAAAAAATCACAAGACTATTCAGCTCTCTACAATCAGCCCAACACGTAGTCGTGATCAGCTCCAACATGAGAACAGCTGACCGGAACCAACCCATCGAGTCAAAAACGCAACTCTCCACTCAACGAAAAGTAAACCATAGGCCAACCACTACTTGAGTCCGAAACAATCTCACTCCACAGCTCACAGATTTCCCAAAGGCGCCTACAAATCACGACGAAGTTCAGCAGACTCCCTCTAGCAGACGGAACGAAAGATACCGTAGTTCGAAGTTACCGTAACGTCTCCTAGATGGGGTAAGATTCGAAATAACAAACAGTCGCCGTAACGTCTCACAGATAGCGAAGTGAACCTGTCCGAGGCGAACTACCCAAATGCATGAAAATATCGCCCGGAATCCGTATAACCACTACTTGCCGTACACCTAGGTACGGCACACCCCCACAACAAAAGGAGTCCAACGGGTTGGACGACACCGGGACTGCCACCCCTGGAGGAAAAGCGGGGACTGACTAAAAACCAATAAAAAGATAAAACCAGGCGGAAGTTGAAAACGGAAGGACACCAGAAGGAAGGACAAGGTGTGTGTGTGTGTGTAAGTGTAGAAGATACGGGGAGTGTGAGCGGCCGCGGCCTAAAGCAATAGAAAGAATAAAGGAAAGGAAAGGAGCTAAAATACCGATAAAACTTGAAAACAATAAAACGCTAAAAAGTAAAAACCATAAAACACAATCCCTCCAGCGAAGCCCCCCGAAAACCAAACCCGAGGACCCTAACTAATCCTAACTGGGGTACGCGGCATGGCCATTTAATAACAAAGTTCAATCAGCTGATGCACCAACCAGGTCGACCGTGAATTAACATATCAAACCTAGAACCGATACAAGAGACAAGGACGGGTTTATCAGATTACGCAAACGACAACAACAACATTCCACCCTGCAGCCGGCTATCAACAGCTCATAGTCCAACTCGCCCAGATAACAATTTTACAACAATACAGCTGGTTACAAGTTACTCTGTCAATGTCTAGACTCCGGATACAATGACAAACAACGTATTTTTGCACTTATACACCACACAAACTACCCCTGACAATATCTCGTATCCCCATAAAACAACAAATTAGTTGGGGTGTCCCGACCCGACACCGGACCAACGCCAAGACCAAGATGAAATGCCATACGACGACAAAGACAACAATGACCACAAAAGAACACAAACAAACAGATAAACACTTAGGAACACCCCAAGACCACCAGAAATCGCCAGGCTGAGCGCAACCCCCCCCTAGGGGTCCCGGACCGGCAACCGCACCCAAAGGCCAAGATTTACAACACTAATAACATATCATACTTAACATAACATGTCCCACTAAGATATGGAGGTCACCTCATCCATTTCCAATTTTCGTTTCAGAGGTGGCCAGGACTACGTCCAACCACGCTCTGCTACCATTTGTGAGCCGCTCATCGCCCATGACGTCACAACAATTTTTAAACTTTCCAAAACTGACAACCGAAAAATAAATTTCAAAAACCACAACTTACCTTGATGACCGGCTCACCATTTCACTGAACTAGGAGAGGCCTCCTAGTGGAAGAATATCCGCATGCTGGATAACCTTTGGGTAATTGGATGAATGAGGTGACCTCAGTTTTAAAACTTCAAAAATTAACAAGTTTATTGAGGCTATCCTTTTTTTTTTTTTTTGACAATGAAATTTCATACAAAACACAGGCTGTAAGCTATTCCATTAGAATTATGGAAAATGTGTAAATATTTGAACTATGACAGGGTATTCAAAATTTAAAAGGTAAAAGTATTCAATATTCAGTATTCAAGAAATATTCCATGAAAATCATACAAAATATATAAAACATTTAAAAACTCTTACAGGCCATACTGAACACTATACAAAATATATAAAACATTTAAAATCTCTGACATGCCATACTGAAAACTATGCAAAATATATAAAACATTTAAAAATTCTTACATGCCATAATGAAAACTATGCAAAATATATAAAACATTTAAAAACTCTTACAGGCCATACTGAACACTATGCAAAATATATAAAACATTTAAAATCGCTTACATGCCATACTGAAACTATTAACATGCAGCTTTCAATAATATAACCAACTTTCTAAACCCTTTCACAAGCAATTCTATCGTACAACATCATTAAAGGCACACCAATTTAAACAATTATATTGCATAACAACATGCGCCCTCTGAAATCATTCGTTAGAAGGGCGAATCTTCAAATTAATAAATTATCATGCAACCAAAGATAGATCATTATACTCTTGTGTGGAACTCGCAAGTGCATGTGCTCGCCCTGCCCTAACTTGCATAAGCTGGTGAAGCACCACAGGTCACAGATTTCAGAGTGCACAATCATATAAAAACTCAGATAATCAGTACATACGGTTATAAAAGTAATAGAATAACAGTTTCCAATAGATTTTTGCAAATAGTTTTAACAGGTTCACAGTTTTAAATATATATTACAATTTTCCACATATTTATTAAAAATAAATAAATTTTACTAAATAAAGTATATATCAACAATTATAAAAATCATAATGTTTGTTTAATGTAAAACTCCCAAGTTTTTTTTTTTTTTTTTATGTGCCTTTATTTTCATGAAACAAGTAACTGGTATCATAAATCTGTGCCAGAATGGTGTTTTATAGCTAATATTAAGTTCTGAAAAGATTTTCTGCGGCAAAGGTAAGTTTACTAAATACCACTTTCCGTTTGTTGTAACACAGTGGCAACTTTGACAGTGTCAACACAGGAATTACTGTTCTAGCACAAGGTAATGTGTTGTTACAGCAGTAGGTGGACTGAAACTCTTTTCACCAGCAAATTTACACGTTCCAATAAGAACGGCCACCATATAAGTTCCACACAGATTACAAGGAAAATTGTACTCAATATTGCACGCGTATATGGAACACCACACAATTACATGCACACACGGAATAAGAGCATTTAAGTAACTCAGCTGAATTTTGCCCCACTAGGCCAAATGAACACCTTGGCCAAAAACGAACACATTTTCTTAAGTTTTATTTTGGTGTTTTTTTGTTTTCTTTTTTTTTGTAGGAAAAAAAATGTTTTTTCTTTTTTTTTTGTAGTGTTAAAAAACAGCCAGACCCCCACTCGACCCATAAAGTCCCAGGGCAAAATTTAATAAATTTTATTTCTCCATACCTGTTCATAGTGCGTGCATAATCACGCGTGCTGTGTTCCTCAATACTTACACACGTATATCACACAACTTAACATCCCGGTCTTCACATGATCACGGACGCCGGCCCCCAGGGACCCCCATGGCACACTGTCCCCTCAGCCGGACATAATCATTTCAAAAAAAACGCCGGCATAAAAAAAAATCACAAGACTATTCAGCTCTCTACAATCAGCCCAACACGTAGTCGTGATCAGCGCCTGATGAGAACAGCTGACCGGAACCAACCCATCGAGTCAAAAACGCAACTCTCCACTCAACGAAAAGAAAACCATAGGCCAACCACTACTTGAGTCCGAAACAATCTCACTCCACAGCTCACAGATTTCCCAAAGGCGCCTACAAATCACGACGAAGTTCAGCAGACTCCCTCTAGCAGACGGAACGAAAGATACCGTAGTTCGAAGTTACCGTAACGTCTCCTAGATGGGGTAAGATTCGAAATAACAAACAGTCGCCGTAACGTCTCACAGATAGCGAAGTGAACCTGTCCGAGGCGAACTACCCAAATGCATGAAAATATCGCCCGGAATCCGTATAACCACTACTTGCCGTACACCTAGGTACGGCACACCCCCACAACAAAAGGAGTCCAACGGGTTGGACGACACCGGGACTGCCACCCCTGGAGGAAAAGCGGGGACTGACTAAAAACCAATAAAAAGATAAAACCAGGCGGAAGTTGAAAACGGAAGGACACCAGAAGGAAGGACAAGGTGTGTGTGTGTGTGTGTAAGTGTAGAAGATACGGGGAGTGTGAGCGGCCGCGGCCTAAAGCAATAGAAAGAAGAAAGGAAAGGGAAGGAGCTAAAATACCGATAAAACTTGAAAACAATAAAACGCTAAAAAGTAAAAACCATAAAACACAATCCCTCCAGCGAAGCCCCCCGAAAACCAAACCCGAGGACCCTAACTAATCCTAACTGGAGTACGCGGCATGGCCATTTAATAACAAAGTTCAATCAGCTGATGCACCAACCAGGTCGACCGTGAATTAACATATCAAACCTAGAACCGATACAAGAGACAAGGACGGGTTTATCAGATTACGCAAACGACAACAACAACATTCCACCCTGCAGCCGGCTATCAACAGCTCATAGTCCAACTCGCCCAGATAACAATTTTACAACAATACAGCTGGTTACAAGTTACTCTGTCAATGTCTAGACTCCGGATACAATGACAAACAACGTATTTTTGCACTTATACACCACACAAACTACCCCTGACAATATCTCGTATCCCCATAAAACAACAAATTAGTTGGGGTGTCCCGACCCGACACCGGACCAACGCCAAGACCAAGATGAAATGCCATACGACGACAAAGACAACAATGACCACAAAAGAACACAAACAAACAGATAAACACTTAGGAACACCCCAAGACCATCAGAAATCGCCAGGCTGAGCGCAACCCCCCCTAGGGGTCCCGGACCGGCAACCGCACTCAAAGACCAAGATTTACAACACTAATAACATATCATACTTAACATAACATGTCCCACTAAGATATGGAGGTCACCTCATCCATTTCCAATTTTCGTTTCAGAGGTGGCCAGGACTACGTCCAACCACGCTCTGCTACCATTTGTGAGCCGCTCATCGCCCATGACGTCACAACAATTTTTAAACTTTCCAAAACTGACAACCGAAAAATAAATTTCAAAAACCACAACTTACCTTGATGACCGGCTCACCATTTCACTGAACTAGGAGAGGCCTCCTAGTGGAAGAATATCCGCATGCTGGATAACCTTTGGGTAATTGGATGAATGAGGTGACCTCAGTTTTAAAACTTCAAAAATTAACAAGTTTATTGAGGCTATCCTTTTTTTTTTTTTTGACAATGAAATTTCATACAAAACACAGGCTGTAAGCTATTCCATTAGAATTATGGAAAATGTGTAAATATTTGAACTATGACAGGGTATTCAAAATTTAAAAGGTAAAAGTATTCAATATTCAGTATTCAAGAAATATTCCATGAAAATCATACAAAATATATAAAACATTAAAAAATTCTTACAGGCCATACTGAACACTATACAAAATATATAAAACATTTAAAATCTCTGACATGCCATACTGAAAACTATGCAAAATATATAAAACATTTAAAAACTCTTACATGCCATAATGAAAACTATGCAAAATATATAAAACATTTAAAAACTCTTACAGGCCATACTGAACACTATGCAAAATATATAAAACATTTAAAATCGCTTACATGCCATACTGAAACTATTAACATGGAGCTTTCAATAATATAACCAACTTTCTAAACCCTTTCACAAGCAATTCTATCGTACAACATCATTAAAGCCACACCAATTTAAACAATTATATTGCATAACAACATGCGCCCTCTGAAATCATTCGTTAGAAGGGCGAATCTTCAAATTAATAAATTATCATGCAACCAAAGATAGATCATTATACTCTTGTGTGGAACTCGCAAGTGCATGTGCTCGCCCTGCCCTAACTTGCATAAGCTGGTGAAGCACCACAGGTCACAGATTTCAGAGTGCACAATCATATAAAAACTCAGATAATCAGTACATACGGTTATAAAAGTAATAGAATAACAGTTTCCAATAGATTTTTGCAAATAGTTTTAACAGGTTCACAGTTTTAAATATATATTACAATTTTCCACATATTTATTAAAAATAAATAAATTTTACTAAATAAAGTATATATCAACAATTATAAAAATCACAATGTTTGTTTAATGTAAAACTCCCAAGTTTTTTTTTTTTTTTTATGTACCTTTATTTTCATGAAACAAGTAACTGGTATCATAAATCTGTGCCAGAATGGTGTTTTATAGCTAATATTAAGTTCTGAAAAGATTTTCTGCGGCAAAGGTAAGTTTACTAAATACCACTTTCCGTTTGTTGTAACACAGTGGCAACTTTGACAGTGTCAACACAGGAATTACTGTTCTAGCACAAGGTAATGTGTTGTTACAGCAGTAGGTGGACTGAAACTCTTTTCACCAGCAAATTTACACGTTCCAATAAGAACGGCCACCATATAAGTTCCACACAGATTACAAGGAAAATTGTACTCAATATTGCACGCGTATATGGAACACCACACAATTACATGCACACACGGAATAAGAGCATTTAAGCAACTCAGCTGAATTTTGCCCCACTAGGCCAAATGAACACCTTGGCCAAAAACGAACACATTTTCTTAAGTTTTATTTTGGTGTTTTTTTTGTTTTCTTTTTTTTTTGTAGGAAAAAAAATGTTTTTTCTTTTTTTTTTTGTAGTGTTAAAAAACAGCCAGACCCCCACTCGACCCATAAAGTCCCAGGGCAAAATTTAATAAATTTTATTTCCCCATACCTGTTCATAGTGCGTGCATAATCACGCGTGCTGTGTTCCTCAATACTTACACACGTATATCACACAACTTAACATCCCGGTCTTCACATGATCACGGACGCCGGCCCCCAGGGACCCCCATGGCACACTGTCCCCTCAGCCGGACATAATCATTTCAAAAAAAACGCCGGCATAAAAAAAAATCACAAGACTATTCAGCTCTCTACAATCAGCCCAACACGTAGTCGTGATCAGCGCCTGATGAGAACAGCTGACCGGAAC
Organism: Magicicada septendecula; assembly: GCA_034769895.1. Classification (NCBI taxonomy): domain Eukaryota; kingdom Metazoa; phylum Arthropoda; class Insecta; order Hemiptera; family Cicadidae; genus Magicicada; species Magicicada septendecula. The sequence continues at coordinate 104,719,143 of CM068369.1, read as the reverse complement.
CAACCCATCGAGTCAAAAACGCAACTCTCCACTCAACGAAAAGAAAACCATAGGCCAACCACTACTTGAGTCCGAAACAATCTCACTCCACAGCTCACAGATTTCCCAAAGGCGCCTACAAATCACGACGAAGTTCAGCAGACTCCCTCTAGCAGACGGAACGAAAGATACCGTAGTTCGAAGTTACCGTAACGTCTCCTAGATGGGGTAAGATTCGAAATAACAAACAGTCGCCGTAACGTCTCACAGATAGCGAAGTGAACCTGTCCGAGGCGAACTACCCAAATGCATGAAAATATCGCCCGGAATCCGTATAACCACTACTTGCCGTACACCTAGGTACGGCACACCCCCACAACAAAAGGAGTCCAACGGGTTGGACGACACCGGGACTGCCACCCCTGGAGGAAAAGCGGGGACTGACTAAAAACCAATAAAAAGATAAAACCAGGCGGAAGTTGAAAACGGAAGGACACCAGAAGGAAGGACAAGGTGTGTGTGTGTGTGTGTAAGTGTAGAAGATACGGGGAGTGTGAGCGGCCGCGGCCTAAAGCAATAGAAAGAAGAAAGGAAAGGGAAGGAGCTAAGATACCGATAAAACTTGAAAACAATAAAACGCTAAAAAGTAAAAACCATAAAACACAATCCCTCCAGCGAAGCCCCCCGAAAACCAAACCCGAGGACCCTAACTAATCCTAACTGGGGTACGCGGCATGGCCATTTAATAACAAAGTTCAATCAGCTGATGCACCAACCAGGTCGACCGTGAATTAACATATCAAACCTAGAACCGATACAAGAGACAAGGACGGGTTTATCAGATTACGCAAACGACAACAACAACATTCCACCCTGCAGCCGGCTATCAACAGCTCATAGTCCAACTCGCCCAGATAACAATTTTACAACAATACAGCTGGTTACAAGTTACTCTGTCAATGTCTAGACTCCGGATACAATGACAAACAACGTATTTTTGCACTTATACACCACACAAACTACCCCTGACAATATCTCGTATCCCCATAAAACAACAAATTAGTTGGGGTGTCCCGACCCGACACCGGACCATCGCCAAGACCAAGATGAAATGCCATACGACGACAAAGACAACAATGACCACAAAAGAACACAAACAAACAGATAAACACTTAGGAACACCCCAAGACCATCAGAAATCGCCAGGCTGAGCGCAACCCCCCCTAGGGGTCCCGGACCGGCAACCGCACCCAAAGACCAAGATTTACAACACTAATAACATATCATACTTAACATAACATGTCCCACTAAGATATGGAGGTCACCTCATCCATTTCCAATTTTCGTTTCAGAGGTGGCCAGGACTACGTCCAACCACGCTCTGCTACCATTTGTGAGCCGCTCATCGCCCATGACGTCACAACAATTTTTAAACTTTCCAAAACTGACAACCGAAAAATAAATTTCAAAAACCACAACTTACCTTGATGACCGGCTCACCATTTCACTGAACTAGGAGAGGCCTCCTAGTGGAAGAATATCCGCATGCTGGATAACCTTTGGGTAATTGGATGAATGAGGTGACCTCAGTTTTAAAACTTCAAAAATTAACAAGTTTATTGAGGCTATCCTTTTTTTTTTTTTTTGACAATGAAATTTCATACAAAACACAGGCTGTAAGCTATTCCATTAGAATTATGGAAAATGTGTAAATATTTGAACTATGACAGGGTATTCAAAATTTAAAAGGTAAAAGTATTCAATATTCAGTATTCAAGAAATATTCCATGAAAATCATACAAAATATATAAAACATTTAAAAACTCTTACAGGCCATACTGAACACTATACAAAATATATAAAACATTTAAAATCTCTGACATGCCATACTGAAAACTATGCAAAATATATAAAACATTTAAAAACTCTTACATGCCATACTGGAAACTATGCAAAATATATAAAACATTTAAAAACTCTTACAGGCCATACTGAACACTATGCAAAATATATAAAACATTTAAAATCGCTTACATGCCATACTGAAACTATTAACATGGAGCTTTCAATAATATAACCAACTTTCTAAACCCTTTCACAAGCAATTCTATCGTACAACATCATTAAAGCCACACCAATTTAAACAATTATATTGCATAACAACATGCGCCCTCTGAAATCATTCGTTAGAAGGGCGAATCTTCAAATTAATAAATTATCATGCAACCAAAGATAGATCATTATACTCTTGTGTGGAACTCGCAAGTGCATGTGCTCGCCCTGCCCTAACTTGCATAAGCTGGTGAAGCACCACAGGTCACAGATTTCAGAGTGCACAATCATATAAAAACTCAGATAATCAGTACATACGGTTATAAAAGTAATAGAATAACAGTTTCCAATAGATTTTTGCAAATAGTTTTAACAGGTTCACAGTTTTAAATATATATTACAATTTTCCACATATTTATTAAAAATAAATAAATTTTACTAAATAAAGTATATATCAACAATTATAAAAATCACAATGTTTGTTTAATGTAAAACTCCCAAGTTTTTTTTTTTTTTTTATGTACCTTTATTTTCATGAAACAAGTAACTGGTATCATAAATCTGTGCCAGAATGGTGTTTTATAGCTAATTTTAAGTTCTGAAAAGATTTTCTGCGGCAAAGGTAAGTTTACTAAATACCACTTTCCGTTTGTTGTAACACAGTGGCAACTTTGACAGTGTCAACACAGGAATTACTGTTCTAGCACAAGGTAATGTGTTGTTACAGCAGTAGGTGGACTGAAACTCTTTTCACCAGCAAATTTACACGTTCCAATAAGAACGGCCACCATATAAGTTCCACACAGATTACAAGGAAAATTGTACTCAATATTGCACGCGTATATGGAACACCACACAATTACATGCACACGCGGAATAAGAGCATTTAAGCAACTCAGCTGAATTTTGCCCCACTAGGCCAAATGAACACCTTGGCCAAAAACGAACACATTTTCTTAAGTTTTATTTTGGTGTTTTTTTTGTTTTCTTTTTTTTTTGTAGGAAAAAAAATGTTTTTTCTTTTTTTTTTGTAGTGTTAAAAAACAGCCAGACCCCCACTCGACCCATAAAGTCCCAGGGCAAAATTTAATAAATTTTATTTCCCCATACCTGTTCATAGTGCGTGCATAATCACGCGTGCTGTGTTCCTCAATACTTACACACGTATATCACACAACTTAACATCCCGGTCTTCACATGATCACGGACGCCGGCCCCCAGGGACCCCCATGGCACACTGTCCCCTCAGCCGGACATAATCATTTCAAAAAAAACGCCGGCATAAAAAAAAATCACAAGACTATTCAGCTCTCTACAATCAGCCCAACACGTAGTCGTGATCAGCGCCTGATGAGAACAGCTGACCGGAACCAACCCATCGAGTCAAAAACGCAACTCTCCACTCAACGAAAAGAAAACCATAGGCCAACCACTACTTGAGTCCGAAACAATCTCACTCCACAGCTCACAGATTTCCCAAAGGCGCCTACAAATCACGACGAAGTTCAGCAGACTCCCTCTAGCAGACGGAACGAAAGATACCGTAGTTCGAAGTTACCGTAACGTCTCCTAGATGGGGTAAGATTCGAAATAACAAACAGTCGCCGTAACGTCTCACAGATAGCGAAGTGAACCTGTCCGAGGCGAACTACCCAAATGCATGAAAATATCGCCCGGAATCCGTATAACCACTACTTGCCGTACACCTAGGTACGGCACACCCCCACAACAAAAGGAGTCCAACGGGTTGGACGACACCGGGACTGCCACCCCTGGAGGAAAAGCGGGGACTGACTAAAAACCAATAAAAAGATAAAACCAGGCGGAAGTTGAAAACGGAAGGACACCAGAAGGAAGGACAAGGTGTGTGTGTGTGTGTGTGTAAGTGTAGAAGATACGGGGAGTGTGAGCGGCCGCGGCCTAAAGCAATAGAAAGAAGAAAGGAAAGGGAAGGAGCTAAGATACCGATAAAACTTGAAAACAATAAAACGCTAAAAAGTAAAAACCATAAAACACAATCCCTCCAGCGAAGCCCACCGAAAACCAAACCCGAGGACCCTAACTAATCCTAACTAGGGTACGCGGCATGGCCATTTAATAACAAAGTTCAATCAGCTGATGCACCAACCAGGTCGACCGTGAATTAACATATCAAACCTAGAACCGATACAAGAGACAAGGACGGGTTTATCAGATTACGCAAACGACAACAACAACATTCCACCCTGCAGCCGGCTATCAACAGCTCATAGTCCAACTCGCCCAGATAACAATTTTACAACAATACAGCTGGTTACAAGTTACTCTGTCAATGTCTAGACTCCGGATACAATGACAAACAACGTATTTTTGCACTTATACACCACACAAACTACCCCTGACAATATCTCGTATCCCCATAAAACAACAAATTAGTTGGGGTGTCCCGACCCGACACCGGACCAACGCCAAGACCAAGATGAAATGCCATACGACGACAAAGACAACAATGACCACAAAAGAACACAAACAAACAGATAAACACTTAGGAACACCCCAAGACCATCAGAAATCGCCAGGCTGAGCGCAACCCCCCCTAGGGGTCCCGGACCGGCAACCGCACCCAAAGACCAAGATTTACAACACTAATAACATATCATACTTAACATAACATGTCCCACTAAGATATGGAGGTCACCTCATCCATTTCCAATTTTCGTTTCAGAGGTGGCCAGGACTACGTCCAACCACGCTCTGCTACCATTTGTGAGCCGCTCATCGCCCATGACGTCACAACAATTTTTAAACTTTCCAAAACTGACAACCGAAAAATAAATTTCAAAAACCACAACTTACCTTGATGACCGGCTCACCATTTCACTGAACTAGGAGAGGCCTCCTAGTGGAAGAATATCCGCATGCTGGATAACCTTTGGGTAATTGGATGAATGAGGTGACCTCAGTTTTAAAACTTCAAAAATTAACAAGTTTATTGAGGCTATCCTTTTTTTTTTTTTTTGACAATGAAATTTCATACAAAACACAGGCTGTAAGCTATTCCATTAGAATTATGGAAAATGTGTAAATATTTGAACTATGACAGGGTATTCAAAATTTAAAAGGTAAAAGTATTCAATATTCAGTATTCAAGAAATATTCCATGAAAATCATACAAAATATATAAAACATTTAAAAACTCTTACAGGCCATACTGAACACTATACAAAATATATAAAACATTTAAAATCTCTGACATGCCATACTGAAAACTATGCAAAATATATAAAACATTTAAAAACTCTTACATGCCATACTGGAAACTATGCAAAATATATAAAACATTTAAAAACTCTTACAGGCCATACTGAACACTATGCAAAATATATAAAACATTTAAAATCGCTTACATGCCATACTGAAACTATTAACATGGAGCTTTCAATAATATAACCAACTTTCTAAACCCTTTCACAAGCAATTCTATCGTACAACATCATTAAAGGCACACCAATTTAAACAATTATATTGCATAACAACATGCGCCCTCTGAAATCATTCGTTAGAAGGGCGAATCTTCAAATTAATAAATTATCATGCAACCAAAGATAGATCATTATACTCTTGTGTGGAACTCGCAAGTGCATGTGCTCGCCCTGCCCTAACTTGCATAAGCTGGTGAAGCACCACAGGTCACAGATTTCAGAGTGCACAATCATATAAAAACTCAGATAATCAGTACATACGGTTATAAAAGTAATAGAATAACAGTTTCCAATAGATTTTTGCAAATAGTTTTAACAGGTTCACAGTTTTAAATATATATTACAATTTTCCACATATTTATTAAAAATAAATAAATTTTACTAAATAAAGTATATATCAACAATTATAAAAATCACAATGTTTGTTTAATGTAAAACTCCCAAGTTTTTTTTTTTTTTTTTTATGTACCTTTATTTTCATGAAACAAGTAACTGGTATCATAAATCTGTGCCAGAATGGTGTTTTATAGCTAATATTAAGTTCTGAAAAGATTTTCTGCGGCAAAGGTAAGTTTACTAAATACCACTTTCCGTTTGTTGTAACACAGTGGCAACTTTGACAGTGTCAACACAGGAATTACTGTTCTAGCACAAGGTAATGTGTTGTTACAGCAGTAGGTGGACTGAAACTCTTTTCACCAGCAAATTTACACGTTCCAATAAGAACGGCCACCATATAAGTTCCACACAGATTACAAGGAAAATTGTACTCAATATTGCACGCGTATATGGAACACCACACAATTACATGCACACACGGAATAAGAGCATTTAAGTAACTCAGCTGAATTTTGCCCCACTAGGCCAAATGAACACCTTGGCCAAAAACGAACACATTTTCTTAAGTTTTATTTTGGTGTTTTTTTGTTTTCTTTTTTTTTGTAGGAAAAAAAATGTTTTTTCTTTTTTTTTTGTAGTGTTAAAAAACAGCCAGACCCCCACTCGACCCATAAAGTCCCAGGGCAAAATTTAATAAATTTTATTTCTCCATACCTGTTCATAGTGCGTGCATAATCACGCGTGCTGTGTTCCTCAATACTTACACACGTATATCACACAACTTAACATCCCGGTCTTCACATGATCACGGACGCCGGCCCCCAGGGACCCCCATGGCACACTGTCCCCTCAGCCGGACATAATCATTTCAAAAAAAACGCCGGCATAAAAAAAATCACAAGACTATTCAGCTCTCTACAATCAGCCCAACACGTTGTCGTGATCAGCGCCTGATGAGAACAGCTGACCGGAACCAACCCATCGAGTCAAAAACGCAACTCTCCACTCAACGAAAAGAAAACCATAGGCCAACCACTACTTGAGTCCGAAACAATCTCACTCCACAGCTCACAGATTTCCCAAAGGCGCCTACAAATCACGACGAAGTTCAGCAGACTCCCTCTAGCAGACGGAACGAAAGATACCGTAGTTCGAAGTTACCGTAACGTCTCCTAGATGGGGTAAGATTCGAAATAACAAACAGTCGCCGTAACGTCTCACACATAGCGAAGTGAACCTGTCCGAGGCGAACTACCCAAATGCATGAAAATATCGCCCGGAATCCGTATAACCACTACTTGCCGTACACCTAGGTACGGCACACCCCCACAACAAAAGGAGTCCAACGGGTTGGACGACACCGGGACTGCCACCCCTGGAGGAAAAGCGGGGACTGACTAAAAACCAATAAAAAGATAAAACCAGGCGGAAGTTGAAAACGGAAGGACACCAGAAGGAAGGACAAGGTGTGTGTGTGTGTGTGTAAGTGTAGAAGATACGGGGAGTGTGAGCGGCCGCGGCCTAAAGCAATAGAAAGAAGAAAGGAAAGGGAAGGAGCTAAAATACCGATAAAACTTGAAAACAATAAAACGCTAAAAAGTAAAAACCATAAAACACAATCCCTCCAGCGAAGCCCCCCGAAAACCAAACCCGAGGACCCTAACTAATCCTAACTGGAGTACGCGGCATGGCCATTTAATAACAAAGTTCAATCAGCTGATGCACCAACCAGGTCGACCGTGAATTAACATATCAAACCTAGAACCGATACAAGAGACAAGGACGGGTTTATCAGATTACGCAAACGACAACAACAACATTCCACCCTGCAGCCGGCTATCAACAGCTCATAGTCCAACTCGCCCAGATAACAATTTTACAACAATACAGCTGGTTACAAGTTACTCTGTCAATGTCTAGACTCCGGATACAATGACAAACAACGTATTTTTGCACTTATACACCACACAAACTACCCCTGACAATATCTCGTATCCCCATAAAACAACAAATTAGTTGGGGTGTCCCGACCCGACACTGGACCAACGCCAAGACCAAGATGAAATGCCATACGACGACAAAGACAACAATGACCACAAAAGAACACAAACAAACAGATAATCACTTAGGAACACCCCAAGACCATCAGAAATCGCCAGGCTGAGCGCAACCCCCCCTAGGGGTCCCGGACCGGCAACCGCACTCAAAGACCAAGATTTACAACACTAATAACATATCATACTTAACATAACATGTCCCACTAAGATATGGAGGTCACCTCATCCATTTCCAATTTTCGTTTAAGAGGTGGCCAGGACTACGTCCAACCACGCTCTGCTACCATTTGTGAGCCGCTCATCGCCCATGACGTCACAACAATTTTTAAACTTTCCAAAACTGACAACCGAAAAATAAATTTCAAAAACCACAACTTACCTTGATGACCGGCTCACCATTTCACTGAACTAGGAGAGGCCTCCTAGTGGAAGAATATCCGCATGCTGGATAACCTTTGGGTAATTGGATGAATGAGGTGACCTCAGTTTTAAAACTTCAAAAATTAACAAGTTTATTGAGGCTATCCTTTTTTTTTTTTTGACAATGAAATTTCATACAAAACACAGGCTGTAAGCTATTCCATTAGAATTATGGAAAATGTGTAAATATTTGAACTATGACAGGGTATTCAAAATTTAAAAGGTAAAAGTATTCAATATTCAGTATTCAAGAAATATTCCATGAAAATCATACAAAATATATAAAACATTAAAAAATTCTTACAGGCCATACTGAACACTATACAAAATATATAAAACATTTAAAATCTCTGACATGCCATACTGAAAACTATGCAAAATATATAAAACATTTAAAAACTCTTACATGCCATAATGAAAACTATGCAAAATATATAAAACATTTAAAAACTCTTACAGGCCATACTGAACACTATGCAAAATATATAAAACATTTAAAATCGCTTACATGCCATACTGAAACTATTAACATGGAGCTTTCAATAATATAACCAACTTTCTAAACCCTTTCACAAGCAATTCTATCGTACAACATCATTAAAGCCACACCAATTTAAACAATTATATTGCATAACAACATGCGCCCTCTGAAATCATTCGTTAGAAGGGCGAATCTTCAAATTAATAAATTATCATGCAACCAAAGATAGATCATTATACTCTTGTGTGGAACTCGCAAGTGCATGTGCTCGCCCTGCCCTAACTTGCATAAGCTGGTGAAGCACCACAGGTCACAGATTTCAGAGTGCACAATCATATAAAAACTCAGATAATCAGTACATACGGTTATAAAAGTAATAGAATAACAGTTTCCAATAGATTTTTGCAAATAGTTTTAACAGGTTCACAGTTTTAAATATATATTACAATTTTCCACATATTTATTAAAAATAAATAAATTTTACTAAATAAAGTATATATCAACAATTATAAAAATCACAATGTTTGTTTAATGTAAAACTCCCAAGTTTTTTTTTTTTTTTTATGTACCTTTATTTTCATGAAACAAGTAACTGGTATCATAAATCTGTGCCAGAATGGTGTTTTATAGCTAATTTTAAGTTCTGAAAAGATTTTCTGCGGCAAAGGTAAGTTTACTAAATACCACTTTCCGTTTGTTGTAACACAGTGGCAACTTTGACAGTGTCAACACAGGAATTACTGTTCTAGCACAAGGTAATGTGTTGTTACAGCAGTAGGTGGACTGAAACTCTTTTCACCAGCAAATTTACACGTTCCAATAAGAACGGCCACCATATAAGTTCCACACAGATTACAAGGAAAATTGTACTCAATATTGCACGCGTATATGGAACACCACACAATTACATGCACACACGGAATAAGAGCATTTAAGCAACTCAGCTGAATTTTGCCCCACTAGGCCAAATGAACACCTTGGCCAAAAACGAACACATTTTCTTAAGTTTTATTTTGGTGTTTTTTTGTTTTCTTTTTTTTTTGTAGGAAAAAAAATGTTTTTTCTTTTTTTTTTGTAGTGTTAAAAAACAGCCAGACCCCCACTCGACCCATAAAGTCCCAGGGCAAAATTTAATAAATTTTATTTCCCCATACCTGTTCATAGTGCGTGCATAATCACGCGTGCTGTGTTCCTCAATACTTACACACGTATATCACACAACTTAACATCCCGGTCTTCACATGATCACGGACGCCGGCCCCCAGGGACCCCCATGGCACACTGTCCCCTCAGCCGGACATAATCATTTCAAAAAAAACGCCGGCATAAAAAAAATCACAAGACTATTCAGCTCTCTACAATCAGCCCAACACGTAGTCGTGATCAGCGCCTGATGAGAACAGCTGACCGGAACCAACCCATCGAGTCAAAAACGCAACTCTCCACTCAACGAAAAGAAAACCATAGGCCAACCACTACTTGAGTCCGAAACAATCTCACTCCACAGCTCACAGATTTCCCAAAGGCGCCTACAAATCACGACGAAGTTCAGCAGACTCCCTCTAGCAGACGGAACGAAAGATACCGTAGTTCGAAGTTACCGTAACGTCTCCTAGATGGGGTAAGATTCGAAATAACAAACAGTCGCCGTAACGTCTCACAGATAGCGAAGTGAACCTGTCCGAGGCGAACTACCCAAATGCATGAAAATATCGCCCGGAATCCGTATAACCACTACTTGCCGTACACCTAGGTACGGCACACCCCCACAACAAAAGGAGTCCAACGGGTTGGACGACACCGGGACTGCCACCCCTGGAGGAAAAGCGGGGACTGACTAAAAACCAATAAAAAGATAAAACCAGGCGGAAGTTGAAAACGGAAGGACACCAGAAGGAAGGACAAGGTGTGTGTGTGTGTGTAAGTGTAGAAGATACGGGGAGTGTGAGCAGCCGCGGCCTAAAGCAATAGAAAGAAGAAAGGAAAGGGAAGGAGCTAAAATACCGATAAAACTTGAAAACAATAAAACGCTAAAAAGTAAAAACCATAAAACACAATCCCTCCAGGGAGGCCCCCGAAAACCAAACCCGAGGACCCTAACTAATCCTAACTGGGGTACGCGGCATGGCCATTTAATAACAAAGTTCAATCAGCTGATGCACCAACCAGGTCGACCGTGAATTAACATATCAAACCTAGAACCGATACAAGAGACAAGGACGGGTTTATCAGATTACGCAAACGACAACAACAACATTCCACCCTGCAGCCGGCTATCAACAGCTCATAGTCCAACTCGCCCAGATAACAATTTTACAACAATACAGCTGGTTACAAGTTACTCTGTCAATGTCTAGACTCCGGATACAATGACAAACAACGTATTTTTGCACTTATACACCACACAAACTACCCCTGACAATATCTCGTATCCCCATAAAACAACAAATTAGTTGGGGTGTCCCGACCCGACACCGGACCAACGCCAAGACCAAGATGAAATGCCATACGACGACAAAGACAACAATGACCACAAAAGAACACAAACAAACAGATAAACACTTAGGAACACCCCAAGACCATCAGAAATCGCCAGGCTGAGCGCAACCCCCCCTAGGGGTCCCGGACCGGCAACCGCACTCAAAGACCAAGATTTACAACACTAATAACATATCATACTTAACATAACATGTCCCACTAAGATATGGAGGTCACCTCATCCATTTCCAATTTTCGTTTCAGAGGTGGCCAGGACTACGTCCAACCACGCTCTGCTACCATTTGTGAGCCGCTCATCGCCCATGACGTCACAACAATTTTTAAACTTTCCAAAACTGACAACCGAAAAATAAATTTCAAAAACCACAACTTACCTTGATGACCGGCTCACCATTTCACTGAACTAGGAGAGGCCTCCTAGTGGAAGAATATTCGCATGCTGGATAACCTTTGGGTAATTGGATGAATGAGGTGACCTCAGTTTTAAAACTTCAAAAATTAACAAGTTTATTGAGGCTATCCTTTTTTTTTTTTGACAATGACATTTCATACAAAACACAGGCTGTAAGCTATTCCATTAGAATTATGGAAAATGTGTAAATATTTGAACTATGACAGGGTATTCAAAATTTAAAAGGTAAAAGTATTCAATATTCAGTATTCAAGAAATATTCCATGAAAATCATACAAAATATATAAAACATTTAAAAACTCTTACAGGCCATACTGAACACTATACAAAATATATAAAACATTTAAAATCTCTGACATGCCATACTGAAAACTATGCAAAATATATAAAACATTTAAAAACTCTTACATGCCATACTGGAAACTATGCAAAATATATAAAACATTTAAAAACTCTTACAGGCCATACTGAACACTATGCAAAATATATAAAACATTTAAAATCGCTTACATGCCATACTGAAACTATTAACATGGAGCTTTCAATAATATAACCAACTTTCTAAACCCTTTCACAAGCAATTCTATCGTACAACATCATTAAAGCCACACCAATTTAAACAATTATATTGCATAACAACATGCGCCCTCTGAAATCATTCGTTAGAAGGGCGAATCTTCAAATTAATAAATTATCATGCAACCAAAGATAGATCATTATACTCTTGTGTGGAACTCGCAAGTGCATATGCTCACCCTGCCCTAACTTGCATAAGCTGGTGAAGCACCACAGGTCACAGACTTCAGAGTGCACAATCATATAAAAACTCAGATAATCAGTACATACAGTTATAAAAGTAATAGAATAACAGTTTCCAATAGATTTTTGCAAATAGTTTTAACAGGTTCACAGTTTTAAATATATATTACAATTTTCCACATATTTATTAAAAATAAATAAATTTTACTAAATAAAGTATATATCAACAATTATAAAAATCACAATGTTTGTTTAATGTAAAACTCCCAAGTTTTTTTTTTTTATGTACCTTTTATTTTTATGAAACAATATCATTATTCATTGAGATGTACTGTGTAATAAGACGAAACTTTCTCTCCTTAAAGTCCCGCGTTGGGTTCGTCAATTTTGTAACTAGACGATGTGTCCGTCTATAATTTATGGTTTAAATATTATTATTATTATTAAATTGTCTCAGGGTTCTTTTACGGTTAATTGGGTCTTGCTCTCGGCTAATCGTGATTGTTTTATATCAAATTTTATTATTATTTTATACCGTTTAGTGACTTATTCCCCTCAATTCAACCTATTGTTGAATCCAGGATTGAATAACTCGGTACTTACTCTTTTTTCGTCGTATTAGTTGTCTGTTTATATAATTTAATTTTGTATATTATATTTACTGTTAAAATTCTTTCACTGGACGTTCCGTTGACTCTTTGTAGATCAGCTGTCTTGAGGAGATCAGTGGTTTCTTCCTATACACTAACATACACAAACACAGATATGGTATACATAACAACTCATATATATTATTATTGTATAAGATTGTAAGTATGTTGATCTGAACGGTTGTAAACAAAACAAGGAATCATTCAATTTGAATAATTCGCATTCTCAGTAAGGTACCAACCGCCTCGTTTTTCTCCTCTAAGCTGTAATTTTACTGTTACAAATAAAGTCAACTCTTTCACTGGTAAAAAACAATAATGGCAATTTATTCAAATAACACACAGTGAAATTCAATACAATAAGGAGTTTTATCCTTCTTTTTAGTTAACAATAAATACTTTTAAAGTAAACATGAACTCTAAAACAAATGATGAGCTCTAGTTGGCATGACTGCCTCTGATTAGTAATACAATGTGGTTTGACAAATTTGTAGGTTATGTCGGATTGTTCGACTTGAAAATTTAATAATGATGATAATAACAAAAGTAGTAGGTTCTTTTAAACTGCAAAATACACCTTCTTGGAATAATAGCTACGGTTAGAGTCAACATAAAAATAAAAATTCAATGATTATTAATGAAAAAACATAAAATATGAACCACTGTTCATAGTTAGGCACATGCTTTATACATAGTTTAGTGCAACATTATTTGGTTAAAAGTAGTGAATTATTTATTAATAATTAATAGTGATGGTTATAATCCATTATCATGTACTACAATCATCTATGAAATTGGTTACTCCCATTTCAGGTAAATGTAATTTGTTTATTATAGTTATCGCACACCGACGAAACTATTAATTGAATTTAATAACAAAATATTTATACTTCCATCTACTGATGGTGTTAGAGTACGTATACTCTTCATTGATATCACAATGTCTTTGCTTATCCTAGCTATTTACAGTATACAAATAGTTAAACTGTCATTACTCAGAACGTTCAATTTCAACATTGTTCATTTGTATTTATTGGTTCCCTTCTATTAAGGATAGGGAATTGAATTGTTTCTATATTTCAATTTTAATCGCTTTTAGCGTTCAATTATTTTGCTTATAGACTAATCATGATATAATATTCGTAATTAATAATACTTGCGTCTCTCGTCGGTTGAAGATTTACACTTTATTAATTATTAACACTTTTTTAATTAATTAAAATTGATTAATTAATTATTTGAACTTTATCACAACACTGCACGCACTCCTATGCGCATAAACTCCGGATAGATTACACTTGTAAATATACTGCACTGATTCTTCTGATAGATAACTTATGTCTCAATTCGAGGTTAACATGGTTGATGCTGTTTTGCTGTCAAACGCACGTTTTCCTGAGGCGTTGACTAGCGTGCATTCCGCTTCGCTGTTGTTGTAAGACTGTCTCCGGCTCATGGGCTGGAATGATGAATTTCGGATTTTTTATGTGTTCTGATTGGTCAGTTTTTGCCAATTCGTTTATTTACGGTAGACTTCGTCAAAATAGACGCTATCATAAGCGTCAGCCTTTGGGGACAAGATTATGAAAATTTGGTTTACATGACTATGCGGAAGGGCTAAGCACAATGCAATTATTTTTAAAAGTCTAATATCTTTCTTATAATTGCACTGAGAATGTTGTGCTTACTCTCACTGTTCGTGTTTTTGAAAGACGATTAATTTGCGTCCCCTCATCATATATTTCTGATAAGGGTTATCAGAATTGGCACTTAGCATTTATGCTTTGTGTCCATTAAACCATTAGTTATTAACAATTCATGGTTTTTATGTTATTTTTTATAGTAATGTCTCACTCTTAATCTACTGTACAAATTTCCCTTAAAACTATGTCCTATTATTAATACTATGTCCTTTTTCATAGCTTCACTCTTAAACTTATGGTCATACATTTTTGGTTTGCTCATTACACAGTAATAATAGTATTTGATTAACTTTTAACAAGTTGTAATGAAATATTGATGGGTTAAGTCACTACTGACAGTGTTCTTTTTCCCTAAATTATTTGTTTGATGCCTTAATTATCACTTATGAATCAGGCTTGCTATGCCTATATGGCTTCACTTGGTAGTATTGTCATACATTTTGGTTTTTCTTATATCCTATTAATAACAACATTTAATTAGGTTCTAACATAGTATATTTATACCTTGGTGGGTTAAGTCACTATTGGCAGTGTGCTTTTTCCCTACATTATTTGTCAAATGCCTTAATTATCATTTATGAATCAGGCTTGCTATGCCTATATGGCGTTACTTGGTAGTATGCTTAATATCATAGACATTTTAGATGTATTGTTCTCTGATTGATAACTGAAATAGTCACTAGGACCTTATAGTTATTGTGATGCAGTTCACTTTGCATTTTACTCTGTTATTAGCAAGGTTTGGCTGCAGTAAACTTTATTAGCAGCTAGTTGTCATAATGGTTGAGTTATAATTACATTTATATAAACTATTTAAATGGTTATTTTGGTTACAATTGCTCATAGGAATAGTATTCTGTCCGACACCAAATCATTAATTGGGTTACTTGCTTTGTACAATGTGTTTATTACATAATTTTGGTTGCATAGTGTCACTTTGCCATTACAAGCATTTGGTCATACTTGTATTACTTAAATATAGCTTTTATATACTATTATACTATTAGCTATCGTGTACAAAACATTCCTTATATGCTCTATTTACTTCCTAGCTCATTACATTTTGGTCTAACATTGTTTTGGTTCATTTTTGATCAAGTTTTATTGAAAACTGGATGCCCAGATTAGGTTATGTCATAGGTTCAGTAAACATTGAAAAGTTGTTTATGGCTGTATATTTCTATCTTAAACTATTCGACTGGTTTTCATTTCATGTTTGTACATTGGTTATTGGTTATCAATAGTTCATATTTAGTTTACTACTGTATTATCTTATTTGTTGTTAATTAGTGGGTTTGTATGTACATCATTCCCACTGTACAATTGGTCATTCACTATTTTGGTTGCATATTCCTCTGTTTATTCTATAACTACACATCATTTAGCTATCATAAACTCATCTTGTCATAAATCAGGTTGCTTGTGACTCTTTATTTACCATAGTTAATACTTATTTACAATAATGTGTTTCACCTAAACAGTAAATGTGTTCATTAAATGAGTTGTTGTCAATGTTGACTTTGTCATACAGCTTAGGGATTCATATGATATAATTAATTAACAATTCTTCCTTTTTCTTAATGCAAATATTCTTTCAAGGTTTATGTTAGTTTGTTTTACTTCAATTTTCTTCCCTTATTCTTCTGGTGTTTGCTCTGGTGATCTTCCTTCTTCTTTCTTCTTTCTTCACTGATCTCCTCCTCACTATTGTTCATTTTATACATGATGTGGTTTTCACTTGTCTTCTTCACGCTGGTTCTTCCTTCTTCTTTCTTGAAGTTGTCCTTGTTGTGTTCTTCTTCCTGACTCTTCTTTCTTCTTTTGTTGTCTTGTCCTCCTCACTGATTTTTCTTTCTTCTTTGGTTGTGTGGTGTCCTTCTCACTGATCTATTGGGTATAGTATGTCGGTCGTCTCGTCCTTATTCTTCTTTTCTTCTTTCTTGGTGCATTTACTAGTGAATTCCTTTCAATGATGCTTCACTTATTCTAACTTATGGTACTTTTCTGTAGTATACTTGGTGGTATTCTAGACCTTTTAATGTATTTTTTCTAGTGGTGGCCTTCAAATTAATTTTCAGTACTTAGGTGGATGTGGTGACATATGTACTGTTACATATTGCCTCCTTATTAGAATTGATCATTTCTGATATCTTCATTTTATGATTGAAGAAATTATCAATTTTTTATTTCACTCTTAAGTCACATATAATGTTTTCATATCTTGTATTTACTCTTACACTTGTCTTCAGTTCACTATATTCTCTGCATCTCCTTCTTCTTCATACTCTTGGAATCTTGTTTAATTATATTCTTGGCTTGTCATGTTTTTTCCCTTAAATATTTAATTTCCCTAACATTTTTTCCCTAACTTGGTAGCTGGAATCGATTCGGGTGGGCTCTCTGGCTTACCTAACTCCGTCGTCCATAACTACATTCTTTCTGAGATCAGGGGTACCTCATCCCTGCCCAGTTAAATGATTGCTGGAACTTTTCTACAGTCAATTCATTAAATAATAATACTCATAAGCAGTCTCTTTCGACTAATAATAATAAACACTCTTGGGGTTATTCATTTTCATGCCTTTTATATTTTATTATACACTCTCTTCTGGATTCCTTCTTCACTTCTGCAGATCTTCATTAGTTAATGTTGTTGACAAATAGCATTTGTAAATAATCTTCATTTTTCCTCCTCTCCATATCGTGACAAAATTGTTCTTCGCATTGATTGGTTCTTTCTTCTTTTTTCTTGGTCAATTCTCTTTTTCACTATCTTTTCTACATAATATTCTCATTAATGGTCTCCTTTTCTTCTCTAGCAAATGTCATAATTTTTTAACATTTTATTTTGAATAGTACACAATTTTTTCTTAAAAGTGATAGTAAACATTGTTTAAAATATCTCAAGTGTGTTCACTAGTTGCTTGCTTTCGTTATGGTTTAGTCATCAGATATTAGTCTTCTTTTCCTCGTGTTACATATAACACTCATTTGACAAACATATTTCATTCAATATTTAATACAGTATTTGATTAATAAAATTTCTTCTTTTATATACAATATTCACTTAATAAACATTTTTCTTTTTCTTCTTTCCATAAGAATAGCCTCTTCTTCTGTTGGTGAGTTATTGGGTATACAATATTTGATAATCATAATATAAAGTGATAACATAATAATGATGCATTAATGGTTAGTATCTGATTTTATAGATACTCTTGGGGTTACAATAATCATTTAATATATATTTTTCTTTTCCTTTTCTTTCCATGATAATGTCCTTCGCTTGGTTTACACTCTTTGGTCTTCTTCTTCTCTACTCCTTCAAGTGATGCTCTTCTTCACTTATTCTGGATGATTATATTTTTTCAGTGAAGCTTGATTATAGACTCCCTTGGTTCTATTGGTATTTGGGTCCATAATTTCGTATGTGTTGTTTTGATTATCCTTGACGATAGTGTAGGGTCCAGTGTATAGTAGTAGGAACTTCTTTGCAATTCCTTCAAGGGTACTGGGGAGCTCTCGATTTTTTAGTAACACTAGTTCTCCCATTTTGTATTGGATTATTTTGGGTTGTTGCTTCTTATATTTTTCTCGCATTTTCTCCGCTCGTTCGACGGTCTTGTTATAAAATTTTATTTGGTCAAAGGTGTAATCATCGCCTGGGGGAAATTCTATTAATTCTATAATTTCTCTAGGAGGTCTTCTCTCAAACATAGCGGTAAATGGGGTTGTATCTATTGCTTGATGGTACGCCAGGTTGATAAAATCCTCTGCAGCTGGTAAATACTCTTCCCACTTTCTTTGTTGTTGGTGACAGTATGTTCTCAGGATTCTTCCTACTTCTCGGAGAACTCGTTCAGCGGGGTTGCTGCTAGGGTGGTACACTGAGGTTTTGAAGGTTCTCACTCCCTTACTCAGCAGTGTTTCCCTCCATACTCTTCCCTTGAACTGGGTTCCATGGTCAGTGATTATCGACCCAGGCACGCCTACCTCTACCATGTATTTACTCATAATTATACTCAACAGATTTTTTGTGGTGGCTCTGTTGATCGGATACAACTTCGTATATTTAGTGTAGTGGTCGAAGATAATGACGATGAATTTGTATTGTCGTCTTCCCCCACTCCTTGGTAATGGGCCGCAAATATCAACAAATACCTTTTCTAGCTTCTTGGATGAGGTGATTGGTATCATTAAACCCTCCTTCCTCTCGTTGTTACACTTTACCATCTGACATAGGTGGCAATTCCTAATGTAACGGCGTACTCTCCTGTTGATATCCTTGAAGTACACATTCTCCTCTAATGCCTTTATGACTTTAATAGCCCCCATGTGACCATATCTAATGTGGTAATCCATGGTGATCTCCTTTTCCATAGTTTTGGGTATAAGTAATTTCCACTGGTTACTTTGGTTAGTGTTTCTTATAAATAGGACGTCTTGGTATACACAATAGTATGGGGTAACTCTCTCGTCTTTATTTATTAATCTCTGGCGAATGTTGTTCAATTTCTCCTCGCTTCTTTGTTGGAGTTTTATTTTATTCATTATCTCGGCTAGTTCTGTCCTGTCCTTTATAATGTGATATACTTTGGCTACCGTCTCTCTTTCTCCCTCGAAAGTTTGGTTTTGGATGTTGACTCTCGATAGCACATCTGCTGCTACGTTGTATTTTCCAGGCACATACTCCCAGTTAATATTATATTCCTGTAACGCTAACGTCCATCTGGTAAGTCTCCCGTGGCTCAATTTGCAATTTTTCAAAAAGGATATCGATTTGTGATCTGTCCTTACGGTTAAAGAGTAACCCAAAATGTAAGTTCGGAATTTGTTGCAGGCAAATACAATGCTGAGTAATTCTTTTTCGGTAGTATGATAGTTGCGCTCACTCTTGTTCAGGACTCTGCTGGCGAAGCTAACCACAAGGTGATTTCCTTGGTCATCTTCTTGATATAGGACGGATCCTAGACTCACGTCGCTGGCGTCGCAATTCATATAAAATGCTCTCTTAAAGTCGGGGTGGCGTAACATTATTGATTCTAAGAATTTTTCCTTTATTAGTTTGAAAGTGGCATCCTGTTCTGCTCCCCACTTCCACTTATCTCTAGAGGATAGTTGTTGCGAAAATTCGGCCGTTAATTTTGAGTAGTTGTTTTGGAACTTACGGTAATAGTTGCAGATACCTAAAAATGACTGTAACTGTTTTTTGTTCTTGGGCGTTGGGAATGATTGTATTGCTTCGATTTTTTCCTGTGATGGTGTAATGCCGTTTTCGGATAGGTTAAATCCTAAGAATTGCACTTCATCAGCGATGAACTTCGACTTCTCTAGTTTAAGTGTCACGTGATTTTCTGCCAGTTTTGATAACACCTTCTCAATACGGTCACAATGATCTTCCCAGTTATCAGACGTAATTAATAGATCGTCAACGTATACCGTAGTGAATTGTAGGGCCTCTTGACCTAGAACTTGGTCCATACACTTTACAAAAATGGCCACTGAATTTACTAAACCGAAGGGTAGCCTCTTAAATTGGTAGTTTCGCCCTTCGAATATGAATGCCATGTGTTTTCGGCTATTGGGGTGCAACTCCACTTGCCAATACCCGCAGACGGTATCCCAAATGCTAATAAAACGGGTACCGTGGAATTTCTTTAATAGCTCTTCGATCTCCCCTGGTGAAGTTCGGTCGTTAATTATGATTTTATTGATTTCTCTGGCATCCAGACATATTCTTACTTGGCCGTTTTTCTTCGGCACTGCCACTATAGGGTTTGTATAAGGTGAACAGCTATGTTCGATAATGTCTTCATCGATAAGTCTATTTATTTCCGCTCGGACCGCTTCCTTTTGCGAATAGGCAATGGGGTATGATTTCTTCTTAAAATCGGCTGCTTCCTTGAATTTAATCTCACATTGGAAATCCTTTACTTTTCCAGGAGCATTGGAAAATACGTGTCTATACTGCTCGTAAATTGCAATCAATCTTTCCACCTGGTTGTCGGTTATTCTTCTATCGCTTTTGGCTGTCTGGAACCTCCGGATTTCTTCTAATTTTTCTTCCCATAAGTCGTCATTTTCATAGTCACAATTTATTTCTTCTCTAGGTATTTCGTTCCTATAATTATTATCTTCGTGAATGTAACAAATGATTCGGTCGTGAGGGGCTTCTTCGCTTCCAATTAATTCCGCCGTCCATTGCACACAATTTGAGCTCAGAGTTACTTTTGCTCTGCTCATATCTATTATAGCTGCGTACTTTCTTAATACGTCACAGCCTATCAACAAACTGAATGGTAATCCACTGGCTACTAAAAATATTATAGGAAGGGTATTCCCTTGACTGGTGACTTCTAGTTGGACTTGCTTTCTTATGGTCTTATTTTGTCGTCGGGTCGCTCCGATCAAAATAATATTATTTATCGGTAAGGTCGATATGGGTTCCTTACTCCTGCTCTGTATTTTATTAAGTTCTAGTTGATCGATGAGCGATACATTGGCTCCAGTATCTATCATGATTTTAGTCAACACGCCATTCACTTCGGCGGAAATATACGCGATTTCGCTGTTGTTATTGTTATTGTTTTCTGTAATTTCTTCTTCCATCAGATCTTCTCTGATGTCCTTCAGGTAGTGATTGCGTATGATAGTAAATGTCGCTTGATTGTTTGTCCGTCGTCGTATTTCGTCGTACCCAATAGATCGGATCAGTGAGGGTTCGAAGTGAGTTTTCACTGCCGTTGTCCGTTTAAAGAGGTAGCGTTTTCTTCTCCGCTCCTGTCATTAGTGTTGGGGTTTCTATTTTCCCGTTCTTCTGGTCTAGTCGGATTGTTGTATTGACGTCCGCTATTATTATTTCTGTTTATATCTTCGCTACTGCGGCTCCTTCGTGTGTCGTACCCGGATTCGCTACTCCTTGCGTCCTGACTATACGGGTTATTATCTTCATTGAAGCTTCGGCGTCCCTGATAGAAGCGTCTCCCTCCGTTTCTGTCGTCAGCACGAACGTAGTTAGCTCTTCTAAAATTGCTCGGGTTGTGGTTATTCCCGTTGTTCGGTCGGTACTGGCGATTGTTATTATTCGGACGGTAGGGGTGGTTACCATTATTTGGCCGATGTTGATTTCCATTGTTATAATTAGGACGGTGGTTGTTATTAGGGGTATTCTGATTATAATTATTATTATAATTAGGCCTGTAATTCGGGTTATTTCTATCTGGCGGATGATTATTCCCGTTATTATTTGGCCTCAGGTTCTGGTCAGCATTATCTCGGTTTGAATTATTATAATTACCTCGATAATTATTTCGGTATCCGGCCTGACCGTTTCTATCGAAGTATGGGTCGGGTCCCTGTCGACTCCTCCGATAGTACTTCTCCTGCTCATAATTTTCTAATAATGCGGACATAGTTTGGATCGTTCTTATTTGTCCGTTCAGTCTCGCTCTGGCCACGCCCTCTTCGAAGTGATACGCTAATTTCGTGACAAGGCATTCTTCAGGTATCTTTGGCTCAAGATTTCTGGCCATACATACCTTGCCTAAAAAGTATGCGGTGAGTGATGCCCCTTTACTGCGGTCATACTTCCCGTTGCAGATGTCGTCCCGCACTATGTTCTGCGCCGATTCGGACCAGTATTTCGTCTTAAACAGCGCCTTGAACTCTGCATAATTTTGTATATCATGTCGGGTAGCCGTCCACCAGTTATCACGCACGTCCTTGAAGTACTCGTCTAACATATTTCTGATGGTGGACCACCTAGTTTCGCGTGTACGGGCTATATTTTCTTCTACTCTCTCGATGAACTCCATTGGATTCCTTTTATAATGTTGGAAGTTTATTAGTTCACGATTTTCTATGTTCGTTATTCCGGTCACTTGGATTGGTTGACTCCGAAATAAGTTAATTTCTTCCCTGAAATTATTAAGTTCTCGCCGTTGAAGTTCAGCCATCTTCTCCTTGTCAGTGTGTACTTGCTCCCGAACATCATTCACGGTGGTGGTGATTTCTTCACATCTCGTTCCCAAGTCTTCTTGTTTCTTAGTCAAGATTTCGAACTTATTTAAATGGGATTCTTCGATGTTATTTACTCGGGTTTGAAGTGTCTCTTTCGCTCTCTGTATTTCTTGTTGGTTTTCTTCGCACCTCTCGCCGATTTCAGAAACTTCCCGTCTAACTTCGGTTATCTCCTCTCCTATTTTCGTATTCAATTTTTCGTGACTGTCTTCGAGTCTCTGGCTGATAATTTCAATCTTCTTATTACTATCTTCGATGCTGTCATCAATCTTCTTGCTCAACTCTTGGGTGTCTTCCTTCAATGAAGCTATGATTTTATTTGTCTCCTCCGTCTTCTTGTTTAACTCCCCTCTGAAATCCTCCTTCAACGATTCGATATTTTTTGTTAATAATTCATTATTTTTCTGATTGTCATCCATCTTCTTATGAATCGACTCCATATTCTTATTTAATTTCTCGTTAAAATCTTCTTTTAATAATGCAATATTCTTCTGGCCGTCTTCCTTCAACTCTTCTTTTAATAATGCAATATTCTTCTGGCCGTCTTCCTTCAACTCTTCTTTTAATAATGCAATATTCTTCTGGCCGTCTTCCTTCAACGATTCTAAAGACTCATTATTTTTATTTAATTTTTCGTTAAAATCTTCTTTTAATAACGCAATATTCTTCTGGCCATCTTCCTTCAATTCTTCCTTTAATAATTCAATATTCTTCTGGCTGGACTCCATATGTTTTCTATTTTCTTCCATCATATTCTTCAGCATCTCCATGATATTACTGTCCCCCGTTATTGTGGGTCTCTCTTGTGGTTCCTCTGTTTGTATCGGTCGGCTGGGTTCTACAGGAGGTAATATTTCTTCTAGATCTTCGACCGGCGTCGCCTCCTTATCATCCATGTCTATCTCTTTATCTGCCTCCGCCGCACGTCTTTTAGAGGTTGCTCTCCGTTGCATTTTTAGTCCGGTGTATTGCAGCTGCCTCGCAAATTAGGTTGATAATTATTTAGTAAATTAGGTCGGATATTTTTCGCCTAATTTTGCTCGAACGTTGTGCGCCAATTTGTAATATGACGAAACTTCCTCTCCTTAAAGTCCCGCGTTGGGTTCGTCAATTTTGTAACTAGACGATGTGTCCGTCTATAATTTATGGTTTAAATATTATTATTATTATTAAATTGTCTCAGGGTTCTTTTACGGTTAATTGGGTCTTGCTCTCGGCTAATCGTGATTGTTTTATATCAAATTTTATTATTATTTTATACCGTTTAGTGACTTATTCCCCTCAATTCAACCTATTGTTGAATCCAGGATTGAATAACTCGGTACTTACTCTTTTTTCGTCGTATTAGTTGTCTGTTTATATAATTTAATTTTGTATATTATATTTACTGTTAAAATTCTTTCACTGGACGTTCCGTTGACTCTTTGTAGATCAGCTGTCTTGAGGAGATCAGTGGTTTCTTCCTATACACTAACATACACAAACACAGATATGGTATACATAACAACTCATATATATTATTATTGTATAAGATTGTAAGTATGTTGATCTGAACGGTTGTAAACAAAACAAGGAATCATTCAATTTGAATAATTCGCATTCTCAGTAAGGTACCAACCGCCTCGTTTTTCTCCTCTAAGCTGTAATTTTACTGTTACAAATAAAGTCAACTCTTTCACTGGTAAAAAACAATAATGGCAATTTATTCAAATAACACACAGTGAAATTCAATACAATAAGGAGTTTTATCCTTCTTTTTAGTTAACAATAAATACTTTTAAAGTAAACATGAACTCTAAAACAAATGATGAGCTCTAGTTGGCATGACTGCCTCTGATTAGTAATACAATGTGGTTTGACAAATTTGTAGGTTATGTCGGATTGTTCGACTTAAAAATTTAATAATGATGATAATAACAAAAGTAGTAGGTTCTTTTAAACTGCAAAATACACCTTCTTGGAATAATAGCTACGGTTAGAGTCAACATAAAAATAAAAATTCAATGATTATTAATGAAAAAACATAAAATATGAACCACTGTTCATAGTTAGGCACATGCTTTATACATAGTTTAGTGCAACATTATTTGGTTAAAAGTAGTGAATTATTTATTAATAATTAATAGTGATGGTTATAATCCATTATCATGTACTACAATCATCTATGAAATTGGATACTCCCATTTCAGGTAAATGTAATTTGTTTATTATAGTTATCGCACACCGGCGAAACTATTAATTGAATTTAATAACAAAATATTTATACTTCCATCTACTGATGGTGTTAGAGTACGTATACTCTTCATTGATATCACAATGTCTTTGCTTATCCTAGCTATTTACAGTATACAAATAGTTAAACTGTCATTACTCAGAACGTTCAATTTCAACATTGTTCATTTGTATTTATTGGTTCCCTTCTATTAAGGATAGGGAATTGAATTGTTTCTATATTTCAATTTTAAACGCTTTTAGCGTTCAATTGTTTTGCTTATAGACTAATCATGATATAATATTCGTAATTAATAATACTTGCGTCTCTCGTCGGTTGAAGATTTACACTTTATTAATTATTAACACTTTTTTAATTAATTAAAATTGATTAATTAATTATTTGAACTTTATCACAACACTGCACGCACTCCTATGCGCATAAACTCCGATTAGATTGCACTTGTAAATATACTGCACTGATTCTTCTGATAGATAACTTATGTCTCAATTCGAGGTTAACATGGTTGATGCTGTTTTGCTGTCAAACGCACGTTTTTCTGAGGCGTTGACTAGCGTGCATTCCGCTTCGCTGTTGTTGTAAGACTGTCTCCGGCTCATGGGCTGGAATGATGAATTTCGGATTTTTTATGTGTTCTGATTGGTCAGTTTTTGCCAATTCGTTTATTTACGGTAGACGTCGTCAAAATAGACGCTATCATAAGCGTCAGCCTTTGGGGACAAGATTATGAAAATTTGGTTTACATGACTATGCGGAAGGGCTAAGCACAATGCAATTATTTTTAAAAGTCTAATATCTTTCTTATAATTGCACTGAGAATGTTGTGCTTACTCTCATTGTTCGTGTTTTTGAAAGACGATTAATTTGCGTCCCCTCATCATATATTTCTGATAAGGGTTATCAGAATTGGCACTTAGCATTTATGCTTCGTGTCCATTAAACCATTAGTTATTAACAATTCATGGTTTTTATGTTATTTTTTATAGTAATGTCTCACTCTTAATCTACTGTACAAATTTCCCTTAAAACTATGTCCTATTATTAATACTATGTCCTTTTTCATAGCTTCACTCTTAAACTTATGGTCATACATTTTTGGTTTGCTCATTACACAGTAATAATAGTATTTGATTAACTTTTAACAAGTTGTAATGAAATATTGATGGGTTAAGTCACTACTGACAGTGTTCTTTTTCCCTAAATTATTTGTTTGATGCCTTAATTATCACTTATGAATCAGGCTTGCTATGCCTATATGGCTTCACTTGGTAGTATTGTCATACATTTTGGTTTTTCTTATATCCTATTAATAACAACATTTAATTAGGTTCTAACATAGTATATTTATACCTTGGTGGGTTAAGTCACTATTGGCAGTGTGCTTTTTCCCTACATTATTTGTCAAATGCCTTAATTATCATTTATGAATCAGGCTTGCTATGCCTATATGGCGTTACTTGGTAGTATGCTTAATATCATAGACATTTTAGATGTATTGTTCTCTGATTGATAACTGAAATAGTCACTAGGACCTTATAGTTATTGTGATGCAGTTTACTTTGCATTTTACTCTGTTATTAGCAAGGTTTGGCTGCAGTAAACTTTATTAGCAGCTAGTTGTCATAATGGTTGAGTTATAATTACATTTATATAAACTATTTAAATGGTTATTTTGGTTACAATTGCTCATAGGAATAGTATTCTGTCCGACACCAAATCATTAATTGGGTTACTTGCTTTGTACAATGTGTTTATTACATAATTTTGGTTGCATAGTGTCACTTTGCCATTACAAGCATTTGGTCATACTTGTATTACTTAAATATAGCTTTTATATACTATTATACTATTAGCTATCGTGTACAAAACATTCCTTATATGCTCTATTTACTTCCTAGCTCATTACATTTTGGTCTAACATTGTTTTGGTTCATTTTTTATCAAGTTTTATTGAAAACTGGATGCCCAGATTAGGTTATGTCATAGGTTCAGTAAACATTGAAAAGTTGTTTATGGCTGTATATTTCTATCTTAAACTATTCGACTGGTTTTCATTTCATGTTTGTACATTGGTTATTGGTTATCAATAGTTCATATTTAGTTTACTACTGTATTATCTTATTTGTTGTTAATTAGTGGGTTTGTATGTACAGTACATCATTCCCACTGTACAATTGGTCATTCACTATTTTGGTTGCATATTCCTCTGTTTATTCTATAACTACACATCATTTAGCTATCATAAACTCATCTTGTCATAAATCAGGTTGCTTGTGACTCTTTATTTACCATAGTTAATACTTATTTACAATAATGTGTTTCACCCAAACAATAAATGTGTTCATTAAATGAGTTGTTGTCAATGTTGACTTTGTCATACAGCTTAGGGATTCATATGATATAATTAATTAACAATTCTTCCTTTTTCTTAATGCAAATATTCTTTCAAGGTTTATGTTAGTTTGTTTTACTTCAATTTTCTTCCCTTATTCTTCTGGTGTTTGCTCTGGTGATCTTCCTTCTTCTTTCTTCTTTCTTCACTGATCTCCTCCTCACTATTGTTCATTTTATACATGATGTGGTTTTCACTTGTCTTCTTCACGCTGGTTCTTCCTTCTTCTTTCTTGAAGTTGTCCTTGTTGTGTTCTTCTTCCTGACTCTTCTTTCTTCTTTTGTTGTCTTGTCCTCCTCACTGATTTTTCTTTCTTCTTTGGTTGTGTGGTGTCCTTCTCACTGATCTATTGGGTATAGTATGTCGGTCGTCTCGTCCTTATTCTTCTTTTCTTCTTTCTTGGTGCATTTACTAGTGAATTCCTTTCAATGATGCTTCACTTATTCTAACTTATGGTACTTTTCTGTAGTATACTTGGTGGTATTCTAGACCTTTTAATGTATTTTTTCTAGTGGTGGCCTTCAAATTAATTTTCAGTACTTAGGTGGATGTGGTGACATATGTACTGTTACAACTGGTATCATAAATCTGTGCCAGAATGGTGTTTTATAGCTAATATTAAGTTCTGAAAAGATTTTCTGCGGCAAAGGTAAGTTTACTAAATACCACTTTCCGTTTGTTGTAACACAGTGGCAACTTTGACAGTGTCAACACAGGAATTACTGTTCTAGCACAAGGTAATGTGTTGTTACAGCAGTAGGTGGACTGAAACTCTTTTCACCAGCAGATTTACACGTTCCAATAAGAACAGCCACCGTATAAGTTCCACACAGATTACAAGGAAAATAGTACTCAATATTGCATGCGTATATGGAACACCACACAATTACATGCACACACGGAATAAGAGCATTTAAGCAACTCAGCTGAATTTTGCCCCACTAGGCCAAATGAACACCTTGGCCAATAACGAACACATTTTCTTAAGTTTTATTTTGGTGATTTTTTTTTTTTTTTTTGTAGGAAAAAAATGTTTTTCTTTTTTTTTTTGTAGTGTTAAAAAACAGCCAGACCCCCACTCGACCCATAAAGTCCCAGGGCAAAATTTAATAAATTTTATTTCTCCATACCTGTTCATAGTGCGTGCATAATCACGCGTGCTGTGTTCCTCAATACTTACACACGTAGATCACACAACTTAACATCCCGGTCTTCACATGATCACGGACGCCGGCCCCCAGGGACCCCCATGGCACACTGTCCCCTCAGCCGGACATAATCATTTCAAAAAGAACGCCGGCATAAAAAAAAATCACAAGACTATTCAGCTCTCTACAATCAGCCCAACACGTAGTCGTGATCAGCTCCTGATGAGAACAGCTGACCGGAACCAACCCATCGAGTCAAAAACGCAACTCTCCACTCAACGGAAAGAAAACCATAGGCCAACCACTACTTGAGTCCGAAACAATCTCACTCCACAGCTCACAGATTTCCCAAAGGCGCCTACAAATCACGACGAAGTTCAGCAGACTCCCTCTAGCAGACGGAACGAAAGATACCGTAGTTCGAAGTTACCGTAACGTCTCCTAGATGGGGTAAGATTCGAAATAACAAACAGTCGCCGTAACGTCTCACAGATAGCGAAGTGAACCTGTCCGAGGCGAACTACCCAAATGCATGAAAATATCGCCCGGAATCCGTATAACCACTACTTGCCGTACACCTAGGTACGGCACAGTAGAAACTGTAATCCTGAAGTTTCCAAGGGTTAATCAACGATATTATATGCAGTGTGATGCAAGCAATTTTGCATACGGCGGACAGTTATATCAACTGGAAGACGAGGGGAAAATTGGCGTCACTGCATTCACTAGTAAGACGTTCAAAGGAGCTGAGAAGAACTACTACACAACGCAGAAAGAATTATTAAGTATTGTCCGGTGTCTAGAGAAATTTCGTATTTATATACTTGGACAACATCTGACCGTAATTACGGACAACAAAGCATTAACCTTTATGAACAAATGTCACTTGAATAATTCGCGAATTACTCGTTGGATCTTGAGCATTCAGGAGTATAAGTTCGATATTATCCATTGTAAGGGCAAGGATAATATAGTTGCCGATATTTTAAGTAAACACCCAGAAAATGATGCGGGTGGAGAAGTGAACGACGATGTTTGTAATAAATCATGTTGTAATAAAAATGGATAGGAACGTTAGTAAAATAATTAAAAACATGGGGAAATACCAACTAGAAGACAGTAAACTTAAATGTATAATAGAGAGGATAAGGGATAAACGTCAGGATAAGGACTTGTGTAAATTTTATAATTATATTAACAACAGATTGTATAGAAAATGCAAGGGGAAGTGGAAGCTATACGTACCTGCTAGTGTATCTAGTATGATTATTGCTGAAATACACAAGATGTATGGTCACCTTGGTACAAAAAAGTGCGCCAAGATGATGCAGGAATATTTTACCCTAGACGGAATGTATAAGAGAATAAAGGATTATGTGAGAACGTGTGACAAGTGTCAGAGGTGTAAGGATACATACAACAAAAACTTGTTTGGAGGGACGAAACCCTTATTGCCGTCACACAAGAATGACCTAGTAAGCGCTGACTTTTATGGTCAACTACCTACTTCCGCGGGTGGAGTGAAATACCTGCTAGTCGTAATAGACAATCTTACTAAATACGTGAAGTTGTATACATTGAGAAGGGCAACAACCTTAGCGACATTACAAAGGATCCGACAGTATTGTGAAGAGTTCGGAACGCCGTGGGCAATTTTGACGGATAATGGAACTCAATTTACGTCCAAACAGTGGATAATTGGTTTAAATGAATTGAAAATAAACCTAAATATACAGCGATAAGAAATCCTTGTGCAAATCTTGCCGAAAGAGTCAACAGGCAACTCGGAAATTTGTTTAGGATATTTGTAAGCGACCAACATACTAAATGGTCACGCTATGTTACAACAATCGAGAGTTGTATCAATGAGGCATTTCATGAAACAATTGAAATTACGCCTTACGAGGGACACCTCGGAAAGAAACCGACACGGATTTGGGAGAAATATATAGACAAAGAGATCCTAGGTGAATGTCAGACTGATAACAGTCGAATCTTCGTGAGGATGCGCAATAAGAGGGAAAAACAAGCGAAGAAATGTAATGAAGCAAACAAAATAACAAGATTTGAGATTGGTGATGACGTGCTGATCAGGACGTATTGTCAATCAGATGCTATACAACGACGGATCGATAAATTTTGTGAGTTATATAGTGGTCCTTACAAAATACAGCAGATCTTGGGAGACGCGACATATAAACTTGTTGATTACAACGAAGAAAGTAAAATTCGTGGCAAATTCAATATCAGACAATTGAAGAGATATTTTGCGCCGAAGAAGGAGGAACAAAGTGATAAATAGACGGAAGTCAAAGCATACATTAGTCTATGCATATCAATTATTAGGTAGGCTAGCTGAATGGATTAGGGCATGTGATTAGGTTAGGATGAATGACGCGGCTAAATCGTTCAAGTTAACTTAACCTACCAGAACCATTGTAAATCAAATAACATAAGAAATCATGTAATGAAAAAAAAGAAAGGTGTTAATCTAAAGGGTGACACCAAGTACAACTAAAGTGTTGTATAGAGACGTGAACTTTCATTAAAGACTATATATATATATTTATATATATATTTTTTTTATAGATAAAACAGTATGTTATAAGTGACTTGTGTGTAACAATAAATTACAAAGAAATTTTTTTTTTGAACAATAAAGACTATTACTTATAATAATTCCATGTAAGATAGAAGTAACATAGTGAATAGGGTTTGTAATACATAATGAGTATATGTATAAACTTGCATACTTAAGATAGTAGAATATTAAATTGAGTTTATTTGTGAGTAGAACACATGTATATATACTTAGTAAATTAAAATTCGAATAGAAATGAATGAGAGTAAAGGAGGAAATTATATTAGATCTAACAGTTATCTATCATTCAATTAATAAGAGCATTCAATAATTTAAGCATTTATAGGTACCCAATGCACAATTATATGTCAAAATACGTTCAAACATTCCAGATGTGCAGCAATAAATTCGAGATCTAGACTAAAGTCAAAGGGGGGTATATCTCTAGTGAAATTGGCTCAGTAGAGGAAACGTCGAGCATACTATACCTCCACCAGTGGAAAATGGATATAGAGTGACATAGGATAGGGCGAGAATTTTGATCCAATGGACTCTAAAACTTACCTCATCGAATCAAAATTGGGGACACTATAGCGAGAAAATTTTTGAAAATTTCTCAAACTTCAGAGACACATTGAGGCAGTTAATTTCTGGTGAGTAAAGCAATAAATAAGGGGTGAACATCAACTGACAGTCAAACAATACTGGTGTACAACAGGGCGAAAAGGCGACGACTTCGTGTAGTTGAGACAATTGATCTGAAAGTTGAAACGTCAGAAGAGGGTTTACGTGGAGTTATCGCTTCATAACATAAGAACAAAGCAGTCGCTACTCCATTCATACAGTTACGACGAAACGAGGCGAATGACACGCGCGTTGCATCACACCATACGTGCAATGACAAAACGTACCCGGACACAAAAGGGTTCACAACAGTTTAACTCGCAGGGACAATAAGGCACATAAAAGGTGAATAGGAGACGACGATGTAACACAGCAGGACTGCTCATTTAGGAGACATATACGTTTTACGAGGAGAGAGCTGTAGAAACTTTACTGGGAGACGTCTGTCAAAGAATTATTAATTGGTACAAAAGGGGAATGTAAGGTAAACAATGCGACGATTCGTTACGCCAACGGCATAGAAAACTTGGGGTGACAAAACATCCATCAGTGAGGCGAAGCTCGGACAGGAGTAGAACAAAGAAGATGATCGACAGGCGAGGAATTACAACTTTCCTTAGAACACAGGGTAATGACACTGGCAAGAATATCGGGGATGTTAGACGACCTATCAGAAGACAGAATTCAGCTAGGACTCGAGTCTAGGGGAGAGTTCCCATGGCAACGAAAGACAGAGGCAAATCAGAAGAGAGTCACAAAGAGAAATCTAGAAGGTGGGTGGATTGTTCAAAGAAATCGAGTGGTCTGACCAATGATGAAGAGGACGATGTTGTGGAAGGAATCTGACGAGGAAATCTGGTAGGGTTGAAGTTAATAAAACTATCTACTTACCACGCGGACGAAGTTAGTTAGTCAGTCGGTCAGTCAAACTTAAAGTTTTACTCAATTATTTTGAACGTGCGGACGCGCTCAGTTGATCAGTAAATCAGTTAATCAGTCGCCTAATTACATTTTCTGAACTTAGAATTTTGCTCGTTGATTTCAAAAGTGAACAGTTCCATAAACGTGATATTCAGACTATTTTAATTTAACTTAGAACTTTGATCATTGTTAATAACAATGATAAATAACAACAGAACGAGTGACGTTTAAGATCAGTGCGTGACGATCAGCGATTATAGTGATGTAACACTTGACAAACATTTCGAGTCACTCATAAATATAATTTGAGTTCACTAACATAAACATTCACTCGTAATTAAAAAGTATAACTGTAACAATAATGTTTACGAACTACTGCATAGAACACTTGTAGTCAATTCACATTGTGGTACGAAGCACATGTTTGTCATAGCAAAGATGATCTTACCCAGACAAATAACCAGACACGCATGATCTACACACAGAAAATCGATACTTAATATTTACACGAACATTCATGTTATTCAAGCCAGCAGTACGCCTACGTGAAAATTTAGTAGTGTTTTGTGAAAGTGGATATCATCTGCAAGCAACATGCGAAGTTACGCCGACATCGCTGGACACAGGGAATCACGGGACGTTGCAGCCCAATGCTAATGGATAACATACACCAAGTAATGTAAAATATTTATTATTGATAATCACTGCTACTGACCCTGTTTCTCACAAAGACCCCACTCTTTGAGATAATTACGAACGTTAATTTCGAGATAATCATGAACCATTAATTAAAAGTAATGAATAAATATTGCCATCTGGAACTATGAACGCATTATAAATATAACATTTGTTGAATGTAATACTTAATTCATATATGTTTGCAGTTGTAGGCTAGTAATGATATTGCCATTATATGTTATACATGTTGTATTTGTGATTTTATTTCAGGAACGACGAAATCTTAGTTATAATTGAAATTTATGAATTGTTTAATCAACGATAAGTTGCTATTCTAATCCAGATGTGTTTAAGCGTTCATTATTACTATTGCCCTATGATGATTATGAACTCAAGAATATTATAACGCCAAGCTATGTCTTGTTAACTTTATTGGCAATACTAAATACGTGAGGTTTACCTTTTACAGATGTGATCTATACTAATTGACAAATTAGCATAATTAACACTAATAACAATGGCACCATACGCAGGGCAAGAGTAGATATAGTCTCATTAAACTGTGGTCAGGTTCACCACACATCAATTAAACATCAATCAAAATTTAATTAAGATTAATTAATAACTCATAATTAATTAATCGCCGTAACCATACGATACAGATCATTATTTAGTACGTTACAATATATATATATATATATATATTATGTTTAATATTTATAAAGAAATTACCTCAAGATATTTTTTTTCCTTATTAAGAACATGTTTCGAGAACCACTGTGTTCTCATCCTCAGACCAAAAATCATGAAGGCTGAGGATGAGAACACAATGGTTCTCGAAACATGTTCCTAATAGGGAAAAAAATATCTTGAGGTAATTTCTTTATAAATATTAAATGTATTATATACATCTAGAAACGGACTGTAGCAAAAAGTGTTGGAATATATATTTACAAAAAATATATATTTAAAAAGTTTACCTCAATCATTTTTTGTTGTAACAAGAGTAAAGTACTTAATTTTGATAAATAAAGTATCCTGATAAGAAGATCTTATAATCCACTGTAGAAACGTAGATGAAATATCTATAAATGAAGAGGCTAGTTGAACGGGGTGGGGGTAATTTTCTATAAACGAAAATTATAGTTGAAGGGGGAGGGAATAATTTTTTTTATATATGTACTACGTTATCGGCAACGAAGAAGTAGTGTGTTCTTAAAATTGCTTCCCGGCCTGTTTGGACGTAGACCAATGTTTTCTGCAAAGCCAGACGTTTCGGCAGTGCCATTGACTTCCATCATCAGTGAAAATTGAGTGCGATAACGTCAGGTGGTATACGTTAGTGACCACAGTACTGTGGTTAAGGCTGAAGCAGTAAGTAGAACGAAGTAGTTTCTATGGAAGTATTTCATTTCCAAAATGATTTTAAATATAAATCTTAGAACATGGAAGTCATGTATGGTTCTCCATACCGATATTTTACAAGGCCTGCACATTTTTTAACATAAATGCAACGAGACTGACGGCAAACACAAAACAAAATATCGGTAATTAATATCATTTTAAATTATACGCAAAAAGTAACATAGTTGTAAAACAAGCCCGTAGACTCAATTAGTGAAAGACAAATTTTTAATAAATAATTTTATATTATAAAGTAATAAGACAATAGTAAATTTTAATGTTTTAATTTAATAAATTTTTCTACCTCCAGATATAGACTCTGTTGTAATAATTTCAATATTACCTATCTATGCAGTTTTAATTTATATCGTTGCAATATACATATATAGATAAATAGATAGATAGATAGACAGATAGTGGTCCGTAGACTGCATTAGGCCTATATAAAAATCTTTTAAGCGAAATGTGCTAAATACTATTCTGAAAATTATTCTCACTAAACATAAAAAATACCAACCATATAATTGGGTTGATGGCAGTTTTATAGCTGCGTAAGTTTGTTATAAAGTTTACAGTCCGCTTTATTGGCACATGTCTCCTACACTTTTACGAGCTCCCACAGATGTAAGTCTGTATAAACAAGCAAAGGATTTCATCAGGATTATTTTTGTCGCGTTTTTACTTTCTGTAAACAACGTGTAGGTTTAATTATTATCACGACTACAGTACAGTATTCTTTGAAAGATCTCGTCTTATAGTTAATTCCAAAATGTACAATTATTAACGGTTCCGGTCAATTGCCCCCCCTTTATTTTAAATGTTAAAGTTGATCCATGCTATTTGGTATCCAACCCACTATATGTATATAAATAGTAAAATAGTTTTACCTTTTTTCTTTTCCGTCTGGTGGCCTTTATACTTTATGAATATCTACGCGTTTCGGTACATATGTTCCATCATCAGGAATTTCCCTTGGTGAAGTTCGTCAATTATTAAAATATTAAAAACAACTTTATATACAATTTTACACACATCACATTAAATATAAATATAAATATAAACACAAAACATATATAAAAACCCCCAAACGTGAGAACACACGCGATATCGCTGGTGCGCACCACGAAATACTATAGTCGACTGTTGTACTCATGTTGTTATAGGTCGCGCACTATGGACCTTGTTTTGTATTCTTATCGCTGTGTCGTATAGTGGATTTGATTGGAAATTCAATTGTTCATTAAGAAGGACCTCTTTTGTGTTTTTATCTTTATACGCCTTATATATTTCGAATTCTTCAACAGCATTCATATAACTTCCTTTTCTGCATACGTGGAGGGGTTGAAAGTTCGTCGTGAAGTCGGTATAACTATGGTTTTTGTCCATCAGATGGCGTGCGTAATTTGACGCAGTTTTACTAAATTCTTTTTTAGGTAAATGTTCTTTAAAGCGTTTTTAAAGGGTCTACCAGTTTGGCCAATGTAGTAGCTATCACAGTCATTGCACATTATCTTATAAACGCCCGTCTCGTCCTCAACTGATTTTGAATGTTTAGGTAGGAGTAGCTTATTAACGTTGTTATTAGTTCGGAAAGCCGTTTTTATATATATCTCACTGAATACTTTGTCTAAAATTTTGTGTAGCGTGTGACCATATTCTCATGCTATATACCTAACTTTATTTCTATTATTTTCTTGTAATTCTATATTGTTTTTCTTTTTTCGGTGCTTCTTGACTAAACTTTCCACAATTGAACCTTTATAACCATTGGCCTTATCTATGTACTTGATCGTGCTTAGTTCTTCATGAAAATCTTTGTCTTCCAATGGTATAGAAAGTAACCTATGTACTAAACTATGATATGCTGCCATTTTTTGATAAAAGGGGTGATGTGACCCAGCATTTATCGTGAGATCCGTGGTTGTTGGTTTCCGGTATATTTGATATTGAAATTTTTAATGTATAACACATTAAATGTTATGGTTTCCTCAACCATGGCTTTTATTTATTTCAGCAGTAAACTAAAAACCAAAAACCGTTGTCACCTAACCTCACAAATGAAAACAATACGTATTTTCGCTTTGCATTAAGTAATAGGACAATTAACAATTAGTACACTTCTTCTTTTTCACATCGTAATATATCGATACAATCGCATATTATACATATAAAACATCGAAAATGTACTGCAGGAATGGATAAATGTACAGTTCCGATGCTGTTAAATAGCTTTTGTTTATTTACTTGTTACTATGGTAATTAATTCTGGTCTCCTTGGTGTTGTTGACATCTTTAGTAGTAGTATTTAATATCATAAATTTTATAATCGTTTAAGACAATTACAAAATATATAGACGTATCTGTATAAAAAATTACAAAATATGTCGATACAATCGCATATTGAAAACATTAAAACTGCAGGAACGGATAAAGTCACATTTCCGATGCCGCTAAATATCATTTGTTTATTTACTTGCTACTATGGTAATTAATTCTGGGCTCCATGGTGTTTTTGATATCTTTATACGCTTCAAAGAAAAGGCATAATTAAAAGGGCCTAAATCGTACGGACGGGGCAAAATTTCAAATTCCAAGTTAGACATGTTTTTCGCCATGTGTCAAAGGTTACCTGTGGAATATTTTGTGGCAATCGGTGTAACGGTGTGGGTTTGTATTAAGTACACATAAATCCTCAGACTTTGAGTTTTATATATATATATATATATATATATACATTTGTAGCTAGGACTACATGCTTTTATACCAATTTATGACGTTATAGACATGTTGAAAATTGATTTTGTTAAAATTTTGTAAATTAGTTATAAGTTTTGAAATAAGAAATGAGTAATTAACAGTTGTATGTCAAAATGCCCATAAATTTATTTTCTGTCATGTCAAGTGCGAATTTAGTGCGCGAGTGCGCGTGTGCGCGTGTGCGCGTGTGATTCGTATTTACATGAATAACTCTGGTATAAATTAACGTATTGAATTGAGACGTGGACAGCTCATACTTCTAAATTAGCGTTACATTTTTCTTATGTCAGACTCAAAACATATTATTTTAATATGTATTTTTTAACAGAATTCACTTTTAAAAAAATCTTTATCTTCTGAAAGTCATAAAACTTTTAGATAAAATCTATACATGCTTTTGCCGTTTTCAGCAAAATTGAACAGGACTTTAATAAATTATTCTCTTTAAATAATGTCACCTGAAAATTATTAACACATATAAATTTTAATTGCTATCTTCTCTTTAAAATTAATTAAAAATTAAACTCATTAATTTTCTTTAAGTAATGTTTCCTGAAAATTTTTAATAAATATAAAATTTACAGACTTCTAGATATTTAGGTTAATTAGAATAAATTAATTCTCAAACAAAATTAATTAAAATTAAATAGAGACAAATCTACATACTCTTTATTAAAGTTAATTAAAATAAATTGACTCTCTTAGAAAAAATATTAATAAAAAATTAATGGAGATAGAATCAATCAATTGTCATCAAAATTTAAATGTATATATAACCCTATGTTTCATCTTTTCTTTTATAAAAGCCCTATATCTAACTTCCCCAAAAATACACCCAAATGTACAATACATATAAAACCCCACAAAATACACACACAAATTCACAATACATTTACATGTTCCACAATACAGGACAATTATTACAGAGATCTCTTGCCACGCCCTTTTCTTACCCCCATGAGGTACATTATTAATTATTTTATGGAAATCCATGTTAGGATTACAATTCTTAATTTGTGCATAACACATTACATGTGTTTTAGATTATACATATGCAACTCCAGTAGTCCCCAGGACATAATCAATTCAAATTTTGGCTAAGTGCCTAATACTATTATAAAATACGGCCACACTGGGCACTTATACTGGGAGAAATAAAATTTAGAAAACAATGAACACCCCAGTTATCATAATTAATTAATAGAATATATATATATATATATATATAGAAATATTGTTAAGTTGTGAAAATAGAAATATGTCATGAATCTTATAACCCTTTTAAAAAGTAATTTTGGCCCAGAGACCGACATGTTCATTTGCCAGTCAGTGCATAATTCGACCTGTCTCAACAACATGTTTAACACTGCATGAACAGGCACCAGTACAGGATTAAACTTGTGAATCTACTTAACTACCCCAGAAATTTCTATCCCTATATAAACCAAACTGAATTTAAAAATGAGAAAATATATATATAAAATGAACACTAAATTGAAACAGAGAAATTACAAATTGAATGAATGACTTAATAGCAGTAATGAAACCCTTATACTGAAAATAAGAAGGAATTGTACGTTTGAATGGTGAGCTGCCAAAGATGCATGTCAGCCTCTGAGCTCACAATTATACAAACAAAAATGACTAAAATTTACAAAAGATTTCCCTCCCAGTTCACGCACTATAATGTCCCGTTAATTGGGGATCCAATTAAAATGTTTAAAAACTTGAAAGTCATGTTGTTGAATGATTGAATTGGTTCACTGGCTCTTATTGAGTGCATCACTACGTGTAAAGAATATAATGGGTTGAGATCACCTTATTTTTGTCCATGGGGGTGAAGTGGCAATCTCGTGGCCTACATTATAGGTGTTGGTGCTTCGTCATTGCAATTCCTCCCCGGCAGATGAAGTGAGAGAGAAAATAGGTGTTACATGTTCAGGTGGTGGAGCTGTTTCCTCGACTTCATCGGGGAACCCTGATTACACAATATTATATCAGCCAGAGTACACAAAACAATGCCCCCAGAAACTTCACACACCCCCAAAACCCATATATAATCTTAACACAGCTTTAGGGCTATTTAAATATAATACTTGACACACTTGGCAAGGTTATATGGCCAACAGGCCCTATTTGAAAACATTTAGTACAGTTAAATTTTATAATAATAACTTCACCCATGCGGGTTAACATGATTGAATTTTGATAGCTAATTATGGCTTGTTACACTTTTAATCAAATTTATACATAGTCTGAATATTTTGTGCCACGTGGTTGAGATAGGTTATATCTGATTACATCATTTCTACTATATATAAATTAATACCTTTTGTATTGATATCACTCTCACTTTTAGTGCGCTAGTTAGGACATGTGAATTTACTATGGTATTACTATGTTTTAAAAATATTACCTTTAAATTACGTATTGCACAATAGCCATGAGGTGACTCAAAGGTTATCAGAAATTCACTTACTGTGGCCTATTAAACAAGTTTTTCGTTAGTAAAACTTTAAATACATAATTATAAAAATATTGGCGAGACTTACCGCAGTTCTATTTAGATTTTAGCCTGTCATAGGTGGTAGGATGGTACAAGAAAATTTGAACGACGCAGCCAATTTTGACGAAGTTCGGAGCGAGACAATCTTAACCAGACCCGTTTCCGTCGTTCTCGCTTGCCTACAGCGGCGGGCACTAGAGTGCAGCACCTATCAAGCGCTCTAGATTCACGCAGTAGTAGTGGTTATCTCCACTGCTAGGGTGCAGCACTAATTAAACCGCTTTAAATACTGTACTGCATTTAACGTTTTCCGGACGTTATATACTGGTTAATCGCCGATCTAAGCCTAGACTCGGCACAACCCTACTCGCTTCATTCCTGATTAAGGCTTCATTGTTCATCATCGGTATTTCGTGCTACAATCACTACCGCGAAGCCTGCGTAATCTATCAGGAAAGTGTCTGGTGGCATCTCTATCCGTAAAATTCCATCTTAGGAGACGTTCCAAAGATCAGGGCCCAAATTTGAGCCCTGGTCAGCCCCGGCGGTGACCTTTTTCGTACGAGATCCATCTGTCGTATCATATATTAGTACCTGTCGCTCAGGTAGCATTCCATCATCCGGAGGAGATGCTGTGAAGTGTTCTAGAGCCCTAAGCATGTCGTTCCAACTAGCAGAATTAAAAGCGTTCTTAATATCAAGCGTAGCCAACAAGACTGCCCTTCTTGAATAATGTTTTTCCTGTTCAGACTACCTCTCTTCCACTGCTCCAAGGGTTGAGCGGCCTTACTGGAAGCCGTATTATCTGTTGTTTTGAATGGCTGCTAACAGACGTGCCCGGGTCACCCCTACTTTTGCTGACAAGCACCAGCCTCTGCACTTTCCGCCGTTTGGGAAAGCCTCCCTCTCTCAGGCAGCTGTTGTGCGTATTAAGGAGTATCGGGACGCAGCTCATGGGCACTTACTGGATAAGTCGGAAAGAGTGCATCCAAAGTACGTGACGCATCCATGATTGGGTTGGTCGACAGTGTTCCAAACCTTGCGCACGACGATCCTGTAACCCAGCCATCAGGCGTCACTATTCACCTCAGCCAAGGGTTGAATTCCTCCAAGGAAGTTTAGTTCATCCCACTTTCGTCGTTTGCTGCTAATAATAGGCCTTTTAAGGTATTGTCTTGCTGCTCTGTATTCCGCTGTTTCTTGTTCTGCTCTGTCAACATTCTTTTTCCTCCTCCTGGTAACAGTCCGCCTCAGAGAAAGACACCTTCTCCTCAGAGTCGGTCTACCAGTAGACAGCTTTAGTCGTAATCGATAAGCGAAATTTAATTTGATCCTCTTCTGTAGTTATTATGTCTGAACGTGAATCGTTACTACAATTTTTTTTGTTTTGTTTTAAGAGAATTTTATTAGTCCTTTTCTGTAAGTTTCTATTTTCTTCCTTATTTTATTTATAACTTGGATCAATTTCATTCCTTTCACCATTTTCACCGTTTTTGGTGAAGATCGGTTAAGGGAAAGGGGTAGTTTACCTACAACGCTTTTTTTTATCAAGGGTAATTTTTTCTATGGCAAACAATAACAGCCGCAAATTCAAACAGAATCAAATAATGTTTCGCATACAGCCCTGAATTGTAGAGTTCTCAAGACCTTTTGTTTTTGGTGAAGATCGGTTAAGGGAAATGGGTAGTTTACCTGCAACGTTTTATGTTTTAACAAGGGTAATTTTTTTATGGCAAACGATAACAGCCGCAACTTCAAACAGAATCAAATAATGTTTCGCATACACCCCTGAATTGTAGAGTACTCAAGACCTATTGTTTTTGGTGAAGATCGGTTGAGGGAAAGGGGTAGTTTACCGGCCACATTTTATGCTTATCTAAAAATGAACTTTTTCTTGTGAAACTTACTTTTTTCGTTGGATGCGTTTCAGCGTACGTATCCGCCTTCTTCAGCTTTGAGTCAGACTGCCATTAATTCGTAACGGTTGTTGTGTGGAAGGTGTAGTGGTGATGGTGTGTGGAGGAAGGGGATTGGCGCGGGGATTCAACTTGATGTTTGTTTTATGTAAAATTGTGTCAAAAAGTGTATGTGATTTATATTGTTTTTTTTATGTTTTAACATTTTATGTTTTAACAAGGGTAATTTTTTCTATGACGAACGATAACTGCCGCACATTCAAACAAAATCAAATAATGTTTTGCATACATCCCTAAATTGTTGAGGACTGAAGGTCTATTGGTTTTGGTGAAGATCGGTTAAGGGGAAGGGGTAGTTTACCTGCAACATTTTATGTTTTAACAATGGTAATTTTTTCTATGACGAACGATAACTGCCGTAAATTCAAACAGAATCAAATACTTTTTTGTACACCTTCCTGAGTTATAGAGTATTCAAGGCTTGTTGATTTTAGTGAAGATCGGTTAAGAGAAAAGGGTAGTTTACCTGCAACATTTTATGTTTTAAAAGGGTAATTTTACTTTATATAATATTGAAAACTTTCTCAAGTGAAACTTACTTGTCTGTTTTGTATGTAGAACACGTTTCGGCATCGTGTTCGCCTTCTTCAGCTTTGCAACAGACTGCCAGTACCTAGTAACGTTTGTTGGTTGGAAGGTATAGTGGGGGTGGTGTATAGAGGAAGGGGATTGGCGCGGGGATCCGAATTATTGTTTGTTTTGTGTATAACTGTGTCGAAAAGTGTATGTGATTTATATTGCAATTGGTCGTTTAGTATTTTGTTTGGTTGTGTTGTGTGGTG
This sequence comes from Magicicada septendecula, assembly GCA_034769895.1. Classification (NCBI taxonomy): domain Eukaryota; kingdom Metazoa; phylum Arthropoda; class Insecta; order Hemiptera; family Cicadidae; genus Magicicada; species Magicicada septendecula. The sequence goes on along the minus strand of CM068369.1, from coordinate 104,676,310 downwards.
TTTGTATATTTCATACTGTTCTGCTGTGTTGAGTTTTCGCCCTTTGGGTAAGAGGTGTAATATTTCAAGATTAGTATCTATGTTGGTGTAGCTATGGTTATGTGTGTGTATGTGTGTGGCAAACGCAGAATGTATATTGTTGTTGGAAAGGGCCTTTAAGTGTTCAGAGTAAAGGGATGAAAAAGATCTTCCCGTCTGGCCTATGTAGAAACTATTGCAGTTATTACAATTTAATTTGTAGACACCTGATCTATTGTATTTGTCTATGTCCTTGTTTGTATCGTTGATGTGTTTTTTGATGGTCTTGTTGGTAATTTTATTTTTATGACGAATGATAACTGCCGCAAATTCAAACAGAATCAAATAATGTTTTGCATGCATCCCTGAATTGTAGATGACTCAAGACCTATTGATTGTGGTGAAGATCAATTAAGAGAAAGGGGTAGTTTACCTGCAACATTTTATGTGATAACAAGGTTAATTTTCTCTATGACGAACGATAACTGCAGTAAATTCAAACATAATCAAATAAGTTTTTGCATACATCCCTAGATTGTAGAGCACTCAAGACCTGTTGATTGTGGTAAAGATCGGTTAAGGGAAGGGGTAGTTTACCTGCAACATTTTATGTTGTGACAAGAGACATTTTTTCATGACGAAAGATAACTGCCGTAAATTCAAACAGAATCAAATAATTTTTTACATATGTGCCTGAGTTGTAGAAGACTCAATGCCCATTGATTTTGGTGACGATCGGTTATGGGGAAAGGGCAGTTTACCTGAAACAGTTTTTGTTGTAACAAGAGTAAAGCACTTAATTTTGATAAATAAAGTATCCTGATAAGAAGATCTTAATAATCCACTGTAGAAACGTAGATGAAATATCTATAAATGAAGAGGCTAGTTGAACAGGGAGGGGGTAATTTTCTATAAATGAAAATTATAGTTGAAGGGGGGGGGATAATTTTTATATGTGTACTACGTTATCGGCAACAAAGTAGTAGTTTGTTGATAAAATTCCATCCCAGGCTGTTTGGCCGTTTGGCCGTAGTCCAATGTTTTCTGCAAAACTAGACGTTTCGGCAGTGCCGTTGACTGCCATCATCAGTGAAAATTGAGTGCGATAACATGTGGTGGTATATGTTAGTGACCACAGTACTGTGGTTAAGGCTGAAGCAATAAGTGGAAAGAAGTAGTTTCTATGGAAACATTTCATTTCGTAAATGATTTTAAATATAAATCTTAGAACATGGAAGTCATGTATGGTTCTCCATACCGATATTTTACATGGTGAGCCCTAGTCACCTTGGAGGGCTGCCTGCCATTGTGACCTGAATTTTTATATAAATTTAATCCTAATTTTAAAAACAGTTCAACCTATCCCTAATGTACATACGATATATTGCCTGAAAGGTCGAGTCATCCTCTTTCATATATCATAATATGTGTCGAATAACATTTTAAGAATAATCCATTATAGACATACAAATTTTTTCCCAAATGGCATATGGATAAGATATGTAGATGATGGACTATATGTATCAAATAACAAAAACACAAATGCAGAGAACATACTGAAACAAATCAATAACATACATCCCAAAATACAATTCACAGAAGAAAAAGAAAAACATAACAAAATCAACTATTTATACATAACCATCACAAGATACAACAAACACATACAATATGCAATATATAGAAAACCAACTTCCACTAACATCATTATACCTAACCATTCTGACCACCCACCACAACATAAAATGGCAGCATTTTATTCGTTATTTAACAGAATGTACAAAATACCCCTAAACAAACAAGAAACTGACAAAGAAAGAAATATAATATACCAAATAGGTTATGAAAATGGATACAATAAAAATACTATGATCAAAATAGAAAATAAAATCAAATACAAAATAAAAACTGAACAATTAAGAATTAATCAAACTGAACAACACATAAATAATAACAACAACAAAAAATGGGCCACATTCACATATATAAATAATAAAATGACAAAACTAACAAAACTATTTAAAAACACAGATATAAAAATAGCATACAAAACTAATAAAAATAAATTACAAAATCTAAATAGCTCACACAGCAAAGATAATACAACAACTAACGGTATATACAAAATTGAATGTCAAGATTGCAATAAATGTTATATAGGACAAACAAAAAAACAGCTGAAAAAACGTTATTTTGAACACCTAAATGCATACAAAAAACCAGAAATATATAAATCCAATTTAGCCACACATGCAATAAACACAGGACATGAATTCCCAGACATAACCAATGTAACACTAATAAAACATATACCACACAAAGGCACCATAATGAACATATGGGAAAACTTACAAATATACAAACATAAAACAGAAAACAAACTAATACCTGAACAAATACAAATCAATACAAAACATGACACAATATTCAAAGCACTCAACATTGAAAATACAAAAGACTAACACATACACCACAATCACACACAATAAAACCAACTTGAAATACCAGAAGCCAACAGGAAGCCACAATTATCAACCAACAACACATATGTACTTCACCAGACAAAAAAACCGGAAGGCTGAGGATGGGAACAAGATAGTACCCGAAACATGTTCCAAATAGAAAAATAACATCTTGAGGTAAATTTATGATAAATATAAATATTAAATGTATTATATACATCAAGAAACGGACTGTAGCAGAAATTGATTGAAATATATATATATATATATATATATACATATACACAAATAATTCAGTTTTCTAAATTTAAAGAAACTAAATATTAAAGAATCACGCTGGGTAAGTGTGTGACAGAAGATGCTTAGAGTCTGGTGGAATAGAGCAGCAGAGGATGGTCCAAAATGGTACTTTTTCAGGAGGTCGGGTTCATTGATTGGTTGTATCTCTGTTGGATGATAACACCATCACGTTACACTATAGACTTTCACCATTGTTAAACATTAATTATTCTTCTGTCAAAAGTAAAGCTAATTTTATAACATTAGTAATTCCCAATGCCAGCAAAAAATAATAAACATGAACTTTTTATTAGGTGCCTCTAGTAATTTTTGATGAGGTGCTTTAAAGAGGCTAAAAGATACTCAGGAGGAACAAAAGGAGAAAGGAAATGAGGAAAATATTGTAGAAAACTGAAGAGAGATGAACTTTAGTTGAAAATCTTTCACTGATTTCATACCAACCACAACACCTGCAAGAACTACAAAAAAGACCTCTTTTTATGCGTTACAGGCACATCTGCTACAATTGAAATAGTTTATTTTTCTGTACTGAAACACGCGGGACTCTGTGAAAGTACAGATGAGAATAGACTAATTGAAAGTTTAACTGTTTCTTAAAATTAATTCCAAACTTGATTGTAATGACTTATATAAAAAAAATTAAGGAAGATAAAACTCTTCTGATGAAAGTGCATTCTTCAGAAAAGTATGACTGGTTCAATAAAAGTACTGAGGTTGACTGTGATTTAAACATTCTTTGAATTTAAAATAAGTCTCTATAAAACTTTTGGTTATTTGTTTTATTACAATGAAACAGTATAATAAACTTATTGTTATAATAATGATTTATATTAGTAATACTATTACAGTAAGAATAATAAAACAATAATAAATTTTTACACTGTAGAGTTTGTAATTTTAAGTAAGGTGTCTAAGAACGAAAATTTGTCCGCAAAAAATGTCCCTCCCCTGCTAGGAATCTAACCCAGTATGCTGGTGTCCTTCCTTCGTTCTCAGAATTGTGGCCAGCCTAGTAAAATTGTTATTAATTGTTTTACAGGTATTTGATTATTCATTCACAACTGATGTTTTTATTTTTAGGCAACAACAAAACAAGATGTTATAACCACTTGCACAAAACTAACAAGGTGTTAAACTGACAGAAACTGTGTTGGTATTTGTATAAATATAAAATGAATAAACACAAATTATATAAAATACCAGTATTGGTAATATTACGCTTTTGAAAATAAATAATAATAATGGTGTTTAGAAGAGTATAGTAAACAGAGAGTATAATAAACAGATTATATAAAAGAGAGTATAATAAACAGAGTGAAGGTATAAATTTATTGATAATGAAAGTAAGTTGTTAAACATAGTTTATTATGATTAGGTGTTAGGTTTTGCTGGCCAATGTCATTATTTTAAGAAATTAAAAATTCCACTCCTCAATAAAATTAATTAGAACTCTGTGATTTTCAAAACCCGCCAAAAATCAATGAAAACTCGATTATAACTAAACTTATTGGACTAGGTATATATTTGGTTATATTCTGTGACTAAATAAATCTTATTTGCATTACATCATTTCGCTCAATTCTGATTTCATGCTTTGGTTTTTTATTTTTATAATTACGTGTCAGATTATGCTGAAATACTTTTAGTTTCTATGTTGGCCAAGATAGGTAGTCTTTACATGACTTTCGCATTGTTTGATTTGTATGGCACTGAATTTGAATAATCTATTAATATGGTGAATAGCAAGGTTTGTAAGTTTGTATTTACTAATTTATCAGTCATGTGCTGTTAGCGTGCTTTCGAAAAGTTTATTACCTGCAGCGTTGTACTGAATAGTTTATGTTAGTGAAACTAAGGTATACCGAAACTAATTTATAGCAGCCGTAGTAGGCCTATACTTCAGAAGTCTAAGGTAATGTACTTATTTAAAGACAACTGGATGTTAGGTTAAGGTGGAAATAAGGATACTATTTATTGATAGGTGTGAAGTATAATTAGGGTTAATTTTGTTTAATATAATGCAGACACATTCTCAAAAAGTAATTTGGTATACCAGTAATTTCAATTTGGATATGTGGTTCTTCGTCATGTGTTGATGACATTATCCACAAACTTAGAAAAATTACTTGATTGTACGTGAAAACATCTTCCATCACAGTAAAACATTTACCAAGGTTTCCTGTTTACTTTTCTTTTCTATTTTAATGTCTGAATTAATAATTCCAACTTTCACAGCGGCTTATATAAATGCCGGACTTTTCAGGCCTGCATATGCTGTAAATACAACACAATTTCCAGACTAGATATTGGCCGATGTACCTACAACAGATATTTTGGAACAATACTAGGTAATTATCGACTTTCTGGGCCGCGCTGGTATTGGCGTGACATATTTTTTTTTTCTATTCTTCTATACTACATAAACATATAATGGAGTTTGTTATTTTTATTTCTTTACTAAGCGGAAACTACTATTAGTCAAATGATAAGTAAAGTGATATAGACAAAAATTCAAAATCAGCAGTTTAGATAAAAGAAACAAACTTATGAAAACACCTTATGTTTTAGGATAGTGTTATCAGATCAGTAAAGATTTAATGAACAGGAGTAGATAAAGTGCATAGTCAGTTATAAAGTCGATATCCTATCTTAGAGCGAGCTACAGGTCTCGGTACAAAAAAAAACTACTTTGTAGTGTTGTACAACAGGAACGTTACAACAATCTCATCATTTATGTGAGATATGCAGTGGAGTTATAATCATCTCCGAAATCACATTAACAAAAAGTATAATATGGCCCATCAACTATCAGCCACTCTGTAGGTTATAACACAATATAATTCGCTCTTTCAACATTTACCAAGTTGGTGACTAGTAATACTAGTATAATATATAATTTATTATAATCTGTATTATATAAATGTAACATCAGTATGAATTTTTTCATTTATTAAAAACAGCTTCGTCTCTTTGGCATCAGAGATATTCTGAATCTCGCTGTTTTGCTTTGTTTCGTACTTGTATGGCAATCGGCATATGCGCAGAATTAAGTATTCAGCAATTCAGCACCAAAAACTGGCTTCGTACTCGTAATACTCCTAATACTTGTAGTACTAGTTTATTTGTTGTTACTTGTATATCCGTAATACCCCTAATACTTGTAGTACTAGTTTATTTGCTGTTACTTGTGTATCCGTAATACCCTTAATAACACTTGTAGTACTCGTTTACTTGTTACTTGTGTGTACTAGTTAGTAAAGTAGGAAGAACTCAGGGTAATTATCGACTTTCTGGGCCGCGCTGGTATTGGCGTGACAAATTTTTTTTTCTATTCTATGTTATATAGACACGAGAAAAATAATCTTAAACGGCGGTCGAACCTATTTACGGAGAAAAAATTAAATAATTACATAAGAACGCATGCAACAGCGGTACAGGACGGCCATTTTTCAAACATTTACAAGCGAGTTGGATGAAAAGCGAGTTGAGCCGATACCTGCCGGTTAGGTTCGGAGGGGCGACCCGAAGGGCCGCTGATATAGTTCATTGTTTCATATAATTCTTGCAAAAATTAAGGCAAACCATTTTTCAAACATTTACTGTGCATTTGTGCGCCGTCGCTCAGTTAACATGGCGGCCATTCACTTAACATGTTCTTATGGGAGTAATTATTTTATTTTTTTTAGGATATCGACTTTATAACTGACTATGCACTTTATCTACTCCTGTTCATTAAATCTTTACTGATCCGATAACACTATCCTAAAACATAAGGTGTTTTCGTAAGTTTGTTTCTTTTATCTAAACTGCTGATTTTGAATTTTTGTCTATATCACTTTACTTATCATTTGACTAATAGTAGTTTCCGCTTAGTAAAGAAATAAAAATAACAAACTCCATAACAGATAACACAATTAGGTGTAAATGGTCTAACCAATGTTAGTTTGTTTAATGTTAAATGACAAACTTAAATTGTGAAAACTTAAATTGGTATTCCCAAAGGAGATAGGTCTATAAATTCTCGGGTTTCTTATTTTCTTTTAAACAGTAATAGTTTAATAAAGTCACAGTGTAAAGTAACGGTGTTAATACTGTTAAATTTAGTTTCAATTTATTTCTTATAACAAATTATACAATATAGACTAGGTTATGTATAATAAGTATATAATAACAGGTATTTGTACCTCTTATTTATTTTCTGTATAGTTCACAATTTTACGTCCTCTAAAATTAATTACAAACATGTCACATAATTTTAATAATCTTTTTATTACTTCCATGTTCCATAAAGAAATGGTAGTATGGTGATGGCGAAAAAAATCGCATTCTAGATAAGGGCTGATTCTGATTGTACTACCCTCAAAACATGAAGAAAAGTAATTTTCTGAAAAAAGTGTGTGTGTGTGTGTGTAGAATTTTTTCTATGGCGATCGATAACTGCCGCAAATTCAAACAGAATCAAATTTTTTTTGCATATGTGCCTGAATTGTAGAGGAATCAAGGCCTATTGATTCTAGTGAAGATTGGTTAAAGGAAGGAATAGTCTACCTGTGTTTTATATTTTAACAAGAGTAATTTTTTCTATGGGGAATGGTAATAGCCGCAAATTTCAACAGAATCAAATAATTTTTTGCATATGTGCCTGAGTTGTAGAGGACTCAAGGTCTATTGATTTCGGTGAAGATCGGTTAAGGAGAAGGGGTAGTTTACTTGCAACATTTTATGTTTTAACAAGAGTAAAGTACTTAATTTTGATAAATAAAATATCCTGAAAAGTAGGTCATAATAATCCACTGTAGAAAGGTAGATGAAATATCTATAAATGAAAACGGTAATTGAATGGGAAGGGGTAATATTCTATAAATGAAAATGGTAGTTGAAGAGGGAGGGGATAATTTTGTATATGTGTACTACGTTATCGGCAACAAAGAAGTAGTTTGTTGTTAACGTTCCTTCCCAGGCTGTTTGGCCATGGTCTAATGTTTTCTGCAAAACCAGACGTAATGATATTAAGTATGAATCTTAGAACATGGAAGTCGTGTATGGTTCTCCATACAGATAGTTTTATCTAGGAGCATATACTCGCCCATCACATATTCTGGCTAAATCGCCCTTTCATCTGGCGCAAGTATTCAAATTAAACATAGCGAGCACGTAGTACCGTTACAAGCTGCTATTCTCAGATGCTGGTATGATTGATACACAGAGGGGACACATTCCATACGGAGTTTTCACACACTTTTGCATTTGTTTATAACTCAGTTACACATTATTCAGTCTGTTCTTAGAAATAGCAAAATAAGTTGAGTCACTATGCATCGTCACAAATTGAATCTGTGTGAATGTTTTGAAGAGCTTTATTATTTTTCGTGTAACTACCACTACTTGTAACTGTTTATGCTGAAGACAATTTTTCATAATATGACCAGGTTCCTTACAATTGAAACATATAGCAAAACGGTCTCCATCTTTATGTTGCACCTTTCATGCTTCCATTGCTTCAACATCGGACACTATTGTGGCTATCTGTATAGCCTCAGTGAGGGTTGAAAGCATTCTGTACCTACAACACCGTGAAGACCAAAAATCTATGCAGCTATCATATGTCTCTCAGCTTCTTCATTTATTATAGCCTGTTGAGTGGGCTCGGGAACCTGCCTAATTGTTCTAGCACATAAACGTCTGCATCTGTCGGCGAATTGTTCAGGTGTCATGTGCTTGAATTGACTTGCATTCTGGAAAGCGTTGTACTGAAATTGGTCAAGGTGTTTAATTTTAAATCGTTCAACAAAAATTTCTTGAAACCATTGATAAGTGGTCTCATTATGGGTAGCTTCCTCATTACTCATTAAGAATAATGCAGCTGATCCTTTAAGTTTGACTATAATTTTATCAGTATCCTACCAATTTTCCAACTTGGTAGCAAGGTCTATTTTATTAAAGAATTCCATCACAGATACAAAACCATGTTCAGACCAATTATCTACCAAATTTGATACTGTTAGAGCTCTAAGCACAGTTGTTGGGGTTGTTGACATGGACAGCTTCTTGGCAGAATCCATCTCAAAATTAAAATAAAATATAAACACCAAGGTCTATCAAAAACTCAAACAGTCCTTGTCAACTTTGTGGTCACGGTCATGGTTGTGATAAGTGATAATGATAATTAGGCAACAATTCTAATACACTGTAGCAAATATTATACACAAAATATATCCACACAAAATACTGATGTGTAAAATCTATCTCTAATTTAATTATTTTCACTCTTATTACTCTTGCATCATCTGTATAATTTGAATGACCATTTATGTATCTCTCAGTTATCCTTTGCATAAGAGTACACAGTAAGGTTTCACATCCCTCTAACAGAACATCTGGGTCTGTAATTGGTAGGATGACTCCGCATGAGGACTTCTTGGGTACATCATACATAGGAGGTTCAGGCATAGGTGCTGTTTCTTCTATAGGAACAAAACAAATGGTAGGTACTCTCACAACAGGTGGAACTTGAGATGTAGGAAGACTAGATGGAACACTCAGTGGAGTTTGATGTTGGTAATAGGCAGTAATGTTTCCTATTTCAGTTTGTACTCTCGTAAATAAAATACCTGATAAAGGATCTCTTAATAGTCACTTGGCCTATCGGTACCCCAAAATTTCTAGGTTTAGACACATATTCAGGTCTATTTTTCCTCTTTCCCGTAAAATCTCTATATATGTAGTTACTTTAAGAGTTAATTTCTTATGTACTCTAACACCAGTACACGTTGCACACATCAATAGATCCAACACTCATATAAAAACACATATTTTGGATTTACTAACTCATTAAAGAATTTAATATAATGTATATGAGGTTCAATTATATATTATATACAAAGCATATAAGCAACTCTACACAACAATACAACAACACTCATTCTCTGATGTCTTTCAATCGCCATCCCAAATTTTACACAAACAGAACAATTTGAAATATACAAAGTGTATTTATTTCCAACCAAACACACTATTTGAACACTACAAAACAATATTATTCTCACCACTAGCACCAGAAACAGAACAGACTTCAGAGCCAATTTCAAACTAATGATGTGATGGTTGTCATTAAATGAGTCTGTGTGCAAGTGCAGAATGTTTTAATGATCATGATGTGGATGACATGTTTTTTAACACATGACAGTGTATCCTAAGAATTTCTGTGGAGAGTGCAGTGATCTATATAGTACCCCTGGTTATCTACAATACAGTGTGTTTGATCTTTATTTGAAATACAAGTACTATGTTTTGATCCGGCAAATATCAACTGATTTAATAATACTGTATAACACACTATAATAGTTGACTTGATGTAATAAACACATTTAAATAATTTACCTTATATTTAATCCGCTAAGCGATCTTCTGTTATATGTTTTTACAACATGTTTCGGGGATAAATCCTCAGGTAAAATGTTTATTCACCCTAATGCATAGGGGTCGTCGAAAATGTTAACGCACATAAAATGTAACACATAAAACTAGATAAAAACACGTACAACACACAAGCACGTGATACGTGACCCAGTGCACTGGTTGGCTTCCGATCGTCAACTGTCTTTTACGCGTGTTTCACTTCTTATGGTTAGAAGCCAACCAGTGCACTGGGTCACGTATCACACGCTTGTGTGTTGTATGTGTTTTATGTGTTTTTATCTATTTTTATGTATTACATTTTATGTGCGTTAACATTTTCGACGACCCCTATGCATTAGGGTGAATAAACATTTTACCTGAGGATGGGGATTTATCCCCGAAACATGTTGTAAAAACATATAACAGAAGATCGCTTAGCGGATTAAATATAAGGTAAATTATTTAAATTTGGTTCTAACAGCGGTCTGGAGACTATACATAAAATGAATAATAAACACAGTTTACAAATTGTATAACAAAAATTTGTACAGAGAAATACAGTAACGGCTAATTAATTTTTAATTTTTTTTATTGCTCATCATGTTTCTCCTCAAATGTCCTACAATCTCATTATTCTATATAAATAGTAAAATAGTTTTACCTTTTTCTTGTCCGTCTGGTGGCCTTTACTCTTTATATAAATCTACGCGTTTCGGGACATATGTCCCATCATCAGGAATATCCCTTGGTGAAGTTCGTCAATTATTAAAATATTAAAAACACTTTATATACAGTTTTACACACATAACAATAAATATAAATATAAACACAAAAAATATACATAAAAACCCCCAAACGTGAGAACACACGCGATAAACGTTATTAACGTTATTATTAGTTCGGTAAGCCATTTTTATATTTATCCCACTGAATACTTTGTTTAACATTTTGGGTAGGGTGTTACCATATTCTGATGCTATATACCTAACTTTATTTCTATGATTTTCTTGTAATTCTATGTTGTTTTTCTTTTTTCCGTGTTTGTATTTTTTCTATGGTAACGCACTACCCAAAATTTTAAACAAAGTATTCAGTGCAATAAATATAAAAATGGCTTACCGAACTAATAATAACGTTAATAAGATACTCTTACCTAAACATTCAAAATCGGTTGAGGACAAGACGGGCGTTTATAAGATAATATGCAATGACTGTGATAGTTTTTACATTGGCCAAACTTGTAGACCTTTTAAAAAACGCTTCAGAGAACATTTACCTAAAAAAGAATTTAGTAAAACAGTGTCAAATTACGCGCGCCATCTGATGGACAAAAACCATAGTTATACCGATTTCACAATGAACTTTCAACCCCTCCGTGTATGCAAAAAAGGAAGTTATATGAATGCTGTCGAAGAATACGAAATATATAAGGCTTATAAAAATAAAAACACAGAAGAAGTCTTCCTTAACGAACAATTGAATTTCCAATCAAATCCACTGTACGACACAGCGATAAAAATACAGAACAAGGTCCATAGTGCGCGACCTATAACAACATGAGCACAGCAGTCGACTATAGCATTTCGTGGTGTGCACCAACGATATCGCGTGTGTTCTCACGTTTGGGGGTTTTTATGTATATTTTTTGTGTTTATATTTATTGTTATGTGTGTAAAATTGTATATAAAGTGTTTTTAATATTTTAATAATTGACGAACTTCACCAAGGGATATTCCTGATGATGGGACATATGTCCCAAAACGCATAGATTTACATAAAGAGTAAAGGCCACCAGAAGGACAAGAAAAAGGTAAAACTATTTTACTATTTATATACATATAAGTGGCCTGGATACCAAAAAGCATGGATTTCATTATTCTGTTAAATTCACAACTTTGCTGTTTACAAAAGTTTATTGAAGTGTTTACTACTACCACTGCTGTAAGACGTCTGATTGTTTTCTTTAGTTGACTCAAGATTTGCATCACTTTGTTCAGGCAGTGCATGCTTACTCATGTCTGAATCAGTCATAGCCTTAGCCACCTGATAATTGTGGCCATTTAATCATGAAAACTTTTTTATTCATGATTGTATGGTTATTGTATTGTATGGTTGTATGTTTACTTTTTTACATGGTGAACCCTAGTCACCTTGGAGGGCTGCCTGCCGTTGTGACCTGATGATGGGACATATGTCCCAAAACGCATAGATTTACATAAAGAGTAAAGGCCACCAGAAGGACAAGAAAAAGGTAAAACTATTTTACTATTTATATACATATAAGTGGCCTGGATACCAAAAAGCATGGATTTCATTATTCTGTTAAATTCACAACTTTGCTGTTTACAAAAGTTTATTGAAGTGTTTACTACTACCACTGCTGTAAGACGTCTGATTGTTTTCTTTAGTTGACTCAAGATTTGCATCACTTTGTTCAGGCAGTGCATGCTTACTCATGTCTGAATCAGTCATAGCCTTAGCCACCTGATAATTGTGGCCATTTAATCATGAAAACTTTTTTATTCATGATTGTATGGTTATTGTATTGTATGGTTGTATGTTTACTTTTTTACATGGTGAACCCTAGTCACCTTGGAGGGCTGCCTGCCGTTGTGACCTGAATTTTTATATAAATTTAATCCTAATTTTAAAAACAATTTCATCCTATCCCTAATATACATATATTGCCTGAAAGGTCAAGTCATCCTCTTTCATATATCATAATATGTATCCAATAACATTTTAAAAATAATCCATTGTAGGCATACGAATTTTCAAAACACTCACTTTTTTGTAACAATATTTCTGCACATCAATATCTGACCAAGAATTACTCAAAAGTTCATAAATGTCTTCTTTGGAAAGATACCGACATGAATTCATTATAGTAAACCATGAAACAAACAACACAAAATACTCATCTCACATCACATCACAGAAAAAAAAACTATTTCACTCCAAATGCGTGTGTTTACAAACACAGAAAGTTATGCAGTTTGTTTTCACGTTGATGCTGCCCTCTACAGATGTATTGCAGTATTAAAGTATTACTGTTAATGCCAAACAAACCTTTGGATGTATAAGAGTCATCTAGTTGAATATAAACACTGTTAAAATCATGGACGAGTCTGTTGCTTATCCATAGGATCTGAGGGTGGAATGATGTAGACATGTTGTGCTCATCCTAGGCCTTAGTGTGTTAAGCACAAGTCATGTGTTATACCGCTATCACATTTAATTGTTACCTTTCATTTTAGTAGTACAAAAACCCACCCATTGTAAGTTGCAAGTCATTAGAGTGTGAATGGATGTGTACTGTATTGATATATACATAGAACTGTACTCACAGCTTTAACAAAATTCGACTTTGTTAATCTGATTTTATTTAATGACAAGTATTTCACTCAAAATAGTGAGAAAGTTCTGCAGCTTGGGGAGCTCACTAGTAGATATAACGTCTACCTTCATGTGTAGATCTGTTAAATTAATTTTCTGTACCTACAATCAACGTGAACGCAGAGGCATAAATAATTAAGTTTTCTAAATTTAAATACACTAAATATTATAGAATCGTGCTGGGTAAGTGTGTGACAGAAGGTGCTTAGAGTCTGGTGGAGTAGAGCAGCAGCGGATCGTCCAAAATGGTAAAGACTTCTTCAGGAGGTCGGGTTCATTGATTGGTTGTAGCTCTGTTGGTTGATAACACCGTCACATTACATTGTTGACTTTCACCATTGTTAAACATTAATTCTTTTATCAAAAGTAAAGCTAAGTTTATAACATTAGTAATTCCCAGTGCCAGCAAAAAATAATAAAGATGAACATTTTGATTTGGCGCCTCTAGTAATTTTTGATGAAGCGCTTTAAAGAGGCTAAAAGATACTCAGGAGGAACAAAAGGAGAAAGGAAATGAGGAAGATCTTGTAGAAAACTGAAGGGAGACAAACTTTAGTTGAAAATCTTTCACTGGTTTCATACCAACCACAACACCTGCAAGAAGTACAAAAAAGACCTCATTTTCTGCCTTCCAGGTACATCTGCTACAATTGAAATAGATTTTTTCTGTACTGAAACATGTGGGACTCTGTGAAAGTACAGGTGAGAATAGACTAATTGAAAGTTAGCTGTTTCTTAAAATTAATTCCAAACTTGATTGTAATGACTTATATGAAAAAATAAAGAAACATAAAACTCTTCTGATAAAAGTGTGTTCTTCGGAAAAGTATGATTAGTTCTAAATATCACTATTGTTTGACGACTCGGAACACTAAGTTTTTTATAAGTAAAATCATAAAGATTTACCTTACAGCCTAAACCAGCTTTCACCTTTAGAAGGCTTCATCAGAGGCTGCCGTAGGTAGCGCTGTCCGTCTTGTTGGCGACGGGATAGTTTTTCGAAAGATCGGTGCTGTGTGTGTGTGTGTGGTGAGATGTGTTCGAATAATGCGTGTGATTTGAATTGTGTCTGTTCGTTTAGGATGTTGTTTTTATTTGTTTTTGTGTGTTTGTATATTTCTAATTGTTCTAGAGTGTCTAGTTTTCGGCCTTTTGTGTGTACATGTAGAATGTTCATGTTATTGTCGATGTTTTTATATGTGTGGTTTGCTTCAGTGAGGTGGTTTGAAAAGGTGGATTCTGTAGTGGTGTGGAGTGCCTTTGTGTGTTCAATGTATCTCTGTTTGAAGGTACGTCCTGTCTGGCCTATGTAGAATTTATTGCAATTTGAGCAACTTAGCTTGTATACACCGGGTAGATCGAATTTGTTTTTTGTTTTGTGCGTGCGTTTTGATAGTGTGTGTTCTGTTTTGTTAGTAGTTTTGTAAGCGATTCTGTATCCTGCTTTTTTGAATTTGTGGGCAATTTTTTCAGTTTGTTTGTTGATGTATGTTAGTGTTATGAATTTGTTGTTTTCTGTCTTTGTCTGTTGTTTGTTTTGTGTTTTGTGTAGGAGTTTACTGACTATTGTTCTGTCATATCCGTTAGATTCTGCTAGATATTTTATCGTGTTTAGTTCGTCTTTGTAGTCTTTTTCATCTAAGGGGATGTTGTTAAGTCTATGTATCATGGTTCTAAAAGCAGCTAGTTTGTGTTGTGTTGGGTGATTGGAGGTGTTGTGTATTAGTGTGTCAGTTGTAGTTGGTTTTCTGTATATACTAAATTTGTGCTTGTGTTCTAGTTTTGTGATGGAAAGGTCTAAGAAGTTTATGGTATTGTTGTGTTGGTAGTGTTGTGTTGTGATGTAAACTTTCTTTGAATTTAAAATAAGTCTCTATAAAACTTTGAGTTGTTTTTATTACAATGAAACAGTGTAATAAACTTAGTGTTTTATTATAATGATGTATATTAGTAATACTATTACAGTAAAAGTAATAAAACAATAATACATTTTTACTCTGTAATTTGTAATTTTAAGTACCTAAGAACAAAAATTTGTCCGCAAAAAGTGTCCCTCCCCTGCTACGAATCTAACCCAGTATGCTGGTGTCCTTACTTTGTTCTCAGAAATGTGGTCAGCCTAATAAATTTGTTATTAATTATTTTACAGGTATTTGATTATTCAATCACAACTGGTGTTTTTAATTTTAGGCAACAACAAAACAAGATGTAATAACCTCTTGCACAAAACTAACAAGGTATTAAACTGACAGAAGCTGTATTGGTATTTGTGTAAATATAAAATGAATAAACATAAATTATATACCATACCCGTATTGGTAATATTATGCTTTTGAAAATCAATAATAATAATGGTTTTTAGAAGAGAGTATAATAAACAGAATGAAGGTGTAAATTTATTGATAGGTAATGAAAGTAAGTTGTTAACCATAGTTTATTATGATTAGGTGTTAGGTTTTGCTGGCCAATGTCGTTATTTTAAGAAATTAAAAATTCCACTCCTCCATAAAATTAGTTAGAGCTCTGTGATAGAGGTGGGCCGATATACCTGTAATAGGTATTTTGGAACGATATTTTTGTGGAACGGATGTAACAGTGACTGAAAAGTTGAAATACCTGTTATTCGCGGCGACGCTGTTCCGAGTCGAGACACGCCGCCCTCGCTGTTCCGAGTCGAGGCACACCCCCTACGCACCTACACAGACACACACACAAAAAGTACGCAAGATCACGTAAACCAAGGCCAAATACTAAGCGTACAAAAATATCGCTGGAACGCAAGGAACAGCCAGTAACGCGTATTTAAAATACTAGGTATTTCAAATACTAGTGGTATCACCGATACACAAGGAACAACGCGTTCCAGAGTAACTAGTATTTTAGTAACACCTAATATTTTAGGAACACTTAGTATTTCAGGAACAGGTGGTATCAAGCATATTTCGAGTAGGAACTAGTATGAGCCACTTTTTCGTCCTGTATACTTCATTCTGCGCAAAGAGACGGAGCTGTTTTTAATAAAGGAAATAATTCATCCTGCTGTTACATTTATTCTCGTGTGATATGCAGATATATAATACAGATTATATGCTAATAATCATATATTATACTAGTCACCAACTTGTAACTAAAATCGATTGGTAAAACTTTGTTTTTACTCAAAAAAAACTTTAGGTTCCGATCGTTAGTGAAATAGTTGAATTTAATTATATTGAGTTATAACCTATAGAGTGGCTGATGTTGATAAGCTATATTATACTTTTTATTAATGTGATTTTAACTTCACTACACATCTCACATAAATGATGAGATTGTTGTAATGGACATTTATGCACTTTATCTAGTTCTGTTCCTTAAATATCTGTAATGCATTTAATTTACTTTTGTTGGTGCTTATTATTTATAAGTTTTTATTTATGTATTTGTATTTATTTTATTACAATTTGTTTTTTTATTTTTATTTGTAAAATTTTGTTTATTCTCATTCACTCCTGTGGCTTACTGTTATGTTTTTATTATACGTTTCTGATGTTTTTTCACATTATTTTTCGTGGTATTACGTGTAGGCCTACTCTAAATTATTTAATTGCCCCGAGTTTCGCAACTGATTTGTCTAACCAATGTTAGTTTGTTTACTACTAGTGAAAACTTAAATTGGTATTCCCAAAGGGAGATAGGCCTATAAATTCTCTTGTTTCGTATTTTCATTTAAACAGTAATAGTTTAATAAAGTCACAGTGTAAAGTAACACTGTTAATACTTTTAGTTTCAATTTATTTCTTATAACAAATTATATAGTATAGGTTATATAATATCTTCAAATAAATACACAGCAAGTAGGTTTATTAATATATTAATAGGTTTATCTAGGTGAAAATAAACCTGCTTGCAGTGTATTTATTTGAAGATATTACATAGAGACCTGCAGGAAACTCAAAATGAGTTACTTACAAAGGATAATATACGTTATGTATATATAGTATATAATAACAGGTATTTGTACCTGTTATTTTTTGGAACGGTATTTTCATACCTAGTATTTAAAAATAACAGTTTAGCCCACGTGTGATTTTGCAAAACCCGCCAAAAATCAATGAAAAATCGATTATAGCTAAACTTATTGGACTATATGTTTGGTTATATTTTGTGACTAAATAAATAAATCTTGTTTGCATTATAAGCCATTTCGCTCGATTATGATTTCATGCTTCGGGTTTTTATTTATATAATTATGTGTCAGATTATGCTGAAAGACTTTTAGTTTCTATGTTGGAAGATAGGTACCGGTAGTTTGTATATGACTTTCGCATTGTGTGTAGGGATGGCAATGTTGTACAATATATCGATATATCGGTTAACCGATATATCGTTAGTAATATATCGATGCCTTCGATATATCGGTAAAAATATGTCGATATATCGACAATTACCGATATATCGATGATTTTTATAAACAATGACAATAATATCGGAATTATACCTATTATTTCTGCTTTTGAGTGGTTAATTTAATCGTAGTTCTTGTTCTAGGATTATGAAAGAGATATTTATGTTAAAATTAATTGGAAAAAGGATTTGTAAAAATAAATAAATGCTCCAAAATAATTGTTATTTAGAAAATTTACAATTAAAATAATTATTACATTGTCTACACCTACATTAGAATAATGCCCTTGTCAACATAATATATCGTTTATTCGTTTTAATTTTAAATATTTTCAAATTCTTCTGGTAAAGACCCCAAAAACAATAATTTTCCCAACATTTTTGGGCTTAGCCTATTTCTGTTCAGAGTAGCCGTGGCCCCAGCTTTAGAAAATAGCCTCTCCGAAGGCACCGAAGTGGCCGGAATGGTAAAAACTTTTTCAGCCAGTTTAAACAGATTGGGATATACGTTTTTCATATCTTCCCAAATTATTAATGGGTCCTGGTTTAAGCTTGCAACTGACATATCCAAATATTGGGTAATTTCATCAGCCTTGTCTTTTTTTTTAGATTTGTGGGCGACATTTTTATGATGTGCCCACAAATCTATCGTGGCAGGTTCGGAGCTGCCGGCATCTGAATCAGAACTTGAGTGTGAGTCAGTTTCTTGAATTTGGCTAATTAAATTTCTTAAATGACTAAATAGTTTTTCTGTTGCCATCGGGTCCTTTAGGTGAATGTTTTTAAATCAAAGTTATACCAATGCATGGTGACTATCATGTTGGCATAGATTTCCAATGAGCACTTCAGCATTGGTATAACTTTGCTTAAAGTGGTGTATTTCTCACCACTAAACTCAATAGTAATTTTTTCAATAGGTTGTAAAATCTTAATTATTTCTTTTAAGGTCTCTACCTCAACCGCGCTTGTCATAGTGGCGAATCTACCAAGACAAGTGATGTGTGGCGAACTGCAGGGAGCATCTCCACAAATCTGCATAACATATAATATGTGGAGTTCCATCTGGTTTTAATATCAAGGATCATTTTCTTTAATGTTTCCCTCTGGAACTTCCTCTTTCTTAAAATACTTTCGCAGCTCATCACTTGCCTTGGTAGATCGTTTAATCCAAACCACAATGGATCTGACTTTTCTAATTAAATCATTATTTTCAACGCATTTTCACACACTAAATTTAACGTATGGGCAAAACATCTTAAGTGGCAATCAGTGGAAAAAGTATCTGTTATTGCTTTGACAATATTGGCGCCATTGTCAGTAACAACAGCAACTATTTTGTTATTAGTGATTTCCCATTGATTTAAAAGGGATTGCAAACGTTCAGAAATAAATCTGGACGTGTGAGATTTCTCTAGATGAATTACTCCTAAAGCACACGCTAATACTTTGTGATTATAAATGAAATGAACCGTCACACCCAAAAAACTACGCATTTGAAAATCAGTCCATATGTCAGTCGTTAAAGATAAATGTCTGAGATTTTTTAATACATTTTTAAAAGCTAAGCTAACTACGTCATATTTTTTTTCAATTAATATCTTAATTGTATTTCTTGTCGGCACCTTGTACCTTGGGGAAACAGTCTTCATTAATTTTAGAAAGCCACATCCTTCCACTGCTGAAAATGGCAGGTTGTCTTTGTATATAAATTGAAGTATGGCCTCAGTTATTTTGGTGTTCTGATATCCTTCTTCTGAAAGCAAAAAAAATCAGTCAGTTCTACCTCATATACATACATAGCATAGATATGCAATGAAAATAGAACAAGGAAACACAAACAGGTGAGTACATAATTATTAACCTGCAAATGAAGACGCTGACTTAAACAATTTGGCTATTGTCGGTTGAACTATTGATGTCGATGGCATTTTGGTTTTGCTGATGTTGCTGCTTTGAGTTTCTTGAGTTTGAGGTTCTTTGTGTTCGTCTTGAGACGTAGAGGTAGTAGTAGTAGAGGAGTCCAAACCCAAAGTGCTCGCGGTCGTGTCTAAAACGTCATCCTCTTTCTCCTTATCTTCGCGGGAAGAACTTGTACTCTAATAGCCAGAGAAACAGAAAAAGCATTAATTTTGTGAAATTAATTTTCATCATCATCAATATTATTATTTTGTTTTTACTAAAACTATGTTTCTATAGGAATTAGGAACTGTATCTGTATGTAGCCATGTAGGTTAGGTACAGACTACAGACCTACAGTATTATGTACACGGAAAAAACCATAAATTTAACAGGGAGTTTAGTTCGTAATATTTAAAAAGTCATTTTCCGTTAATTTAAGAATATAATAACTCTTGTGTTAAAGTCAAAAGTCAGGGATTATATTAATAAGATTATACTCAGCGTAAATAATAAACGGCGAACTAGTGTTTACAGTAACTACCTTATTTGGTAAACACAGTAATAGTTGCATCGAATACGGAAATAAGGAAATGAAATAATAATGTAAATACAAATTCAGGAAATAATGGTTTTATGAATTCAAATTAAATTATTCTCAAATATTCTGGCAATTTCCATGAATTTGTATTTTAGGCGATAATTTCAATCAAAAATTGTAATTCGCTAACATTTCTATAAAAAAGGTAATTACATACTTGCAATTTGCAATGTGTAGTATTGTTTAATAACTTATCGGAAAATCTATTCTTGGTTTCTTGATTGCTTGCGGTAGCGAAGTGGGCGTTGAGGATGAAGATGTCGATTTCATCTCATTAAACAAAAACGGGATGTTTTTGTTTTAAATGGGCGACCATGTTAGTGGTATTCCCCGATTTTTTCAACTTTTTACCACACGTTTTGCAAATGGCAACGAGATTATCTACCCCACCAGACTTCTCAAAAAACACCCATACAACACTTTTCGGAGGCATTTTTAATGGATAAAACGTCGAAACTCGGAAGCCGGAATAAAGACGTTAACAGGTTAACACGTAAACAACGGACTAAAGCGTTGCATGTGACGGTCGACGGACGAGTGACGGTGACGACTGACGACTGTGTGGTGTGAGTTGTGACCTGTAGGCAGTGCCAGTGTAGGTGCGAGGCCGTAGAGTCCTAGGGAGTCTGCGTGAGCGTGACCTCACGAAAGGCCTACGGCCACGAATCCGTGTGTTAACACTGTTAACGTGTTATTTTGTTAAGTTGATGTCTGAACCGATATATCGGTAAAATATATATATCGATATATCTACGATATATCGATATATTCTAAAATATATCGATATATTTAAACATATCGATATATCTTTGCCATCCCTAATTGTGTGATTTGTATGGCACTGAATTTGAATACTCTGTTAATATGGTGAATAGCAAGTTTCGTATTTACTAATTCATCAGTCAAGTGTTGTTAGCGTGCTTTCGAAAAGTTTATTACCTGCAGCATTGTACTGAATAGTTTATGTTAGTGAAACTAATTTATAGCAGCCGTAGTATACGTCAGAACGTCTAAGGTAATGTACTTATTTAAAGACAACTGGATGATAGGTTAAGGTGGAAATAACGATAGTATTCATTGATAGGTATGAAGTATAATTAGGTTAATTTACCATTTCATTTAATATAATGCAGACACATTTTCAGAAAGTAATTTCAATTTGGATATGTGGTTCTTCGTCGTGTGTTGATGACATTATCCACAAGCTTACAAAAATTACTCGATGTACGTGAAAACATCTTCCATCACAGTAAAAAAGTTACCAAGGTTTCCTGTTTACTTTTCTTTTCTGTTTTAATGTCTGAATTAATAATTTCAACTTTCACAGCGGCTTATATAAATGCCTGACTTTACAGGCCTGCATATGCTGTAAACACAACACAATGTTCAGGCTAGATGTGGACCGATATACCTACAACAGGTATTTTGGAACAATACTATTTTTTTAAATATCACTATAATATTGACGACTCGGAACACAATGTTTTTTATAAGTAAAAACGTAAAGTTTTACCTTACAGCCTAAACCGGCTTTCACCTATAGAAGGCTTCATCAGAGGCTGTCGTTAGTAGCGCTGCTCGTCTTGTTGTTGGCGACGAGAAAGTGTTTCGAAAGATTGAAGCTGTGTGTGTGTGGTAAGATGTGTTCGAATAATGCGTGCGATTTGAATTGTGTCTGTTCGTTTAGGATGTCGTTTTTATTTGTTTTTGTGTGTTTGTATATTTCTAATTGTTCTAGAGTGTCTAGTTTTCGGCCTTTTGTGTGTACGTGTAGTATGTTCATGTTATTGTCGATGTTTTTATATGTGTGGTTTGGTTCAATGAGGTGGTTTGCGAAGGTAGATTCTGTAGTGGTGTGGAGTGCTTTTGTGTGTTCAATGTATCTCTGTTTGAAGCTACGTCCTGTCTGGCCTATGTAGAATTTACTGCAATTTGAACAATTTAGTTTATATACTCCGGGTAGATCGAATTTGTTTTGTGCTTTGGGCATGCGTTTTGATAGTGTGTGTTCTGTTTTGTTAGTAGTTTTGTAAGCGATTCTGTATCCTGCTTTTTTGAATTTGTGTGCAATTTTTTCTGTTTGTTTGTTGATGTATGTTAGTGTTATGAATTTGTTGTTTTCTGTCTTTGTCTGTTGTTTGTTTTGTGTTTTGTGTAGGAGTTTACTGACTATTGTTCTGTCATAACCGTTAGATTCTGCTAGATATTTTATCGTGTTTAGTTCGTCTTTGTAGTCTATTTCATCTAAGGGGATGTTGTTAAGTCTATGTATCATGGTTCTAAAAGCAGCTAGTTTGTGTTGTATTGGGTGATTGGAGGTGTTGTGTATTAGTGTGTCAGTTGTAGTTGGTTTTCTGTATATACTGAATTTGTGCCTGTGTTCTAGTTTTGTGATGGAGAGGTCTAAGAAGTTTATGGTGTTGTTGTGTTCGTATTCGGCAGTGAAGGTTATGTTTTTATGTATTTTGTTTATGTGCGTTAGTAACTGTTCACATTGTCTTTTGTTTCCCCTGTATAGTATTAGAATGTCATCAACGTATCTGTGCCAATATAGTATTTTATGTGAGTGTCTGTCATTGTTTGTGAGTATTTTTGTTTTTTCTAAGTGTTGGAGGAAGACTTCTGCTAGAATGCTTCCAGCATCAGAAAAGCTGACAAAGGCAACACGACTGTAATTATCCCCACAGACAACCTACACAAAAAAGTACAAGACTTCATAGAACAGAACAACATCACAGAACTAAAACACGACCCCACCGACAGATACCAAAACTCAGTAAAACAAATAGTCAACAAAGCCAAACACATTATGACACATAAACAAAAGCCCTACATGAAACAAATCCGACCATCAGCACCTACACTCCAAGCGCTTCCCAAAATCCATAAAGAAGACATTCCGATCTGCCCCATTATCAACTACCGTAATGCCCCTGCACACAAACTGGCAAAATATCTAGACAAAATTATTAGACAACACACACAAATAGACAACAACATTGCAGTAAAAAACAACACTGACCTAGTAACAAAAATAAAAGACATACACATCCCCCATAACGCCACATTAGCCTCCTTTGACATTAAAAACCTGTACACAAACATCCCCATCTCTGAAACAATCACCACCCTACAAAACAAACTCAAACAGAACAACACACCAGACGAACTTATCAATGAAATAACAGAAACTCTGAACATTATCACAAAACAAAACTACTTTACTTATAACAATAAATACTACACACAGAACGACGGCCTACCCATGGGCTCCCCCATATCCAGCATTCTAGCAGAAGTCTTCCTCCAACACTTAGAAAAAACAAAAATACTCACAAACAATGACAGACACTCACATAAAATACTATATTGGCACAGATACGTTGATGACATTCTAATACTATACAGGGGAAACAAAAGACAATGTGAACAGTTACTAACGCACATAAACAAAATACATAAAAACATAACCTTCACTGCCGAATACGAACACAACAACACCATAAACTTCTTAGACCTCTCCATCACAAAACTAGAACACAGGCACAAATTCAGTATATACAGAAAACCAACTACAACTGACACACTAATACACAACACCTCCAATCACCCAATACAACACAAACTAGCTGCTTTTAGAACCATGATACATAGACTTAACAACATCCCCTTAGATGAAATAGACTACAAAGACGAACTAAACACGATAAAATATCTAGCAGAATCTAACGGTTATGACAGAACAATAGTCAGTAAACTCCTACACAAAACACAAAACAAACAACAGACAAAGACAGAAAACAACAAATTCATAACACTAACATACATCAACAAACAAACAGAAAAAATTGCACACAAATTCAAAAAAACAGGATACAGAATCGCTTACAAAACTACTAACAAAACAGAACACACACTATCAAAACGCATGCCCAAAGCACAAAACAAATTCGATCTACCCGGGTATATAAACTAAATTGTTCAAATTGCAGTAAATTCTACATAGGCCAGACAGGACGTAGCTTCAAACAGAGATACATTGAACACACAAAAGCACTCCACACCACTACAGAATCTACCTTCGCAAACCACCTCATTGAACCAAACCACACATATAAAAACATCGACAATAACATGAACATACTACACGTACACACAAAAGGCCAAAAACTAGACACTCTAGAACAATTAGAAATATACAAACACACAAAAACAAATAAAAACGACATCCTAAACGAACAGACACAATTCAAATCGCACGCATTATTCGAACACATCTTACCACACACACACAGCTTCAATCTTTCGAAACACTTTCTCGTCGCCAACAACAAGACGAGCAGCGCTACTAACGACAGCCTCTGATGAAGCCTTCTATAGGTGAAAGCCGGTTTAGGCTGTAAGGTAAAACTTTACGTTTTTACTTATAAAAAACATTGTGTTCCGAGTCGTCAATATTATAGTGATATTTAGTTAAGTAACGGACACGTCATGGACAACGAAATCCAAGAACTATTTTTTTGGAACAGATATAACAGTGACTGATAAGTTGAAATATCTTATTCGGGGCCTCGTAGTTCCGAATTCTTCCTACGCTACTAACGAGTACACAAGTAACAAGTAAACGAGTACTACAGTAATATTAAACAGATATGAAGCAACGCGCAGGTTGTAGTGGGGAGAAGTCAAGAGTGGTGGTGGAACCCATGAGAGAGGAAAATGACTACTAACGCAGTTGAAAATATCGACCTACTCTCTCAGTTGTGAATGAGACGCATGTATGAGATGAGTAATCTATTTTGAGACGGATTTACTTTTTATACCTATTGTGCCGAAGTAGGGCAATTTTTTTCTATGGCAAACGATAACAGCCGCAAATTCAAACAGAATCAAATATTTTTTTGCATGCGTCCCTGAATTGTAGAGGACTGAAGGTCTATTGACTTTGGTGAAGATCGGTTAAGAGAAAGGGGTTGTTTACCTGCAACGTTTTATGTTTTAACAAGAGTAAAGTACTTAAAATTGATAAATAAAGTATCCTGATAAGTAGCTCATAATAATCCACTGTAGAAACGTAGATGAAATATCTATAAATGAAGAGGTTTTGGTGAAGGGGGTGGGGGTAATTTTCTATTAATGAAAATTATAGTTGAAGGGGGGAGGGGAGAATTTTACTTCCATGTTCCTTAAGGAAATGGAAGTATGGTGATGGCAAAAAAAATCGTGTTCGAGATTATTCCAGAATATGATTGTACTACACTCAAAACATAAAAAAAAGTCATTTTTCGAAAAGTGTCTGTGTGTGTGTCTGTGTGTCTGTAGATTTTTTTTCTATGGCAAACGATAACAGCCGCAAATTCAAACAGAATCAAATAATTTTTTGCATACAGCCCTGATTTGTAGAGTACTCGCGACCTATTGTTTTTAGTGAAGATCGGTTGAGGGAAAGGGGTAGTTTACCTTCAACGGTTTTTTTTTATCAAGGGTAATTTTGTTTGTTTGGCAAACGATAACAGCCGTAAATTCAAACAGAATCAAATAATGTTTCGCATACTGCCCTGAATTGTAGAGTCCTCAAGATCTGTTGATTTTCGTAAAGATCGGTTAAGGGAAAGGGGTTGTTTACCTGCAACGATTTATGTTTTAACAAGGGTATTTTCTATGGCAAACGATAACAGCCGCAAATTCAAACATAATCAAATAATGTTTTGCATACTGCCCTGAATTGTAGAATTCTCAAGACCTTTTGTTTTTGGTGAAGATGGGTTAAGGGAAAGGGGTAGTTTACCTACAACGTTTTATGTTTCAAAGGGTATTTTCTATGGCAAACGATAAAAGCCGCAAATTCAAACAGAATCAATTAAGTTTTTGCATACAGCCCTGCTTTCTTGAGTACTAAAGACCTATTGTTTTTGGTGAATATCGTTTAACGGAAAGGGGTAGCATACCAGCCACGTTTTTTGTTTTAACAACGGTATTTTGTATGGCAAACGATAACAGCCGCAAATTCAAACAAAATCATATAATATTTTGCATACAGCCCTGAATTGTAGAGTTCTCAAGACCTGTCGTTTTTGGTAAAGATCGGTTAAGGGAAAGGGGTAGTTTACCGGCAACGGTTTTTTATGAAGGGTAATTTTTACTTACATATTCCTTAAGGAATGGAAGTATGGTGATGGCAAAAAAAATCGTGTTCGAGATTATTGCAGATTCTGATTCTACTACACTCAAAACATGAAAAAAAGTCGTTTTCCGAAAAGTGTCTGTGTGTCTGTCTGTCTGTGTGTCTGTGTGTCTGTCTGTGTGTCTGTCTGTCTGTCTGTGTGTCTGTCTGTCTGTAGATTTTTTTCTATGGCAAACGATAACTGCCGCAAATTCAAACAGAATCAAATAATTTTTTGCATACAGCCCTGATTTGCAGAGTACTCGCGACCTATTGTTTTTGGTGAAGATCGGTTGAGGGAAAGGGGTAGTTTACCTGCAACGGTTTTTTTTAGCAAGGGTAATTTTATTTGTTTGGCAAACGATAACAGTCGCAAATTCAAACAGAATCAAATAATGTTTCGCATACAGCCCTGAATTGTAGAGTTCTCAAGATCTGTTGATTTTGGTGAAGATCGGTTAAGGGAAAGGGGTAGTTTACCTGTAACGTTTTATGTTTTAACAAGGGTATTTCCTATGGCAAACGATAACAGCCGCAAATTCAAACAGAATCAAAAGATTATTTGCATACAGCCCTAAATTGTAGAGTTCTCAAGACCTATTGTTTTTGGTGAAGATCGGTTGAGGGAAAGGGGTAGTTTACCTGCAACGTTTTTTTAACAAGGGCATTTTCTATGGCAAACGATAACAGCCGCAAGTTCAAACAGAATCAAATAATGTTTTGCATACAGCCGTGATTTGTAGAGTACTCAAGACCTATTGTTTTTGGTGAAGATCGGTTAAGAGAAAGGGGTAGTTTACCTGCAACGTTTTTTTATCAAGCGTATTTTCTATGGCAAACGATAACAGCCGCAAATTCAAACAGAATCAAATAATTTTTTGCATACGTCCCTGAATTGTAAAGGTCTCAATGACTTTCGATTTTGGTGGAGATCGGTTAAGGGGAAGGGGTAGTTTACCTGCAACCTTTTACGTTTTAACAAGAGTAAAGTACTTGAAAATTTATTTAAACTTTTTGAAACAATGGTAATTGTTAAAAATAAAATAATTTTGTTGCCAGGCAATAAAATTATAATTTTTTCATTTTAATGTAATATAATATTTTTCATTTAATACAGCAATAAAAAGGCAGGTAAGACACAGCCTGGCTGTTTGGGTGAAAATGATTTTAAATATAAATCTTAGAATATGGAAGTCATGTATGGTTCTCCATACCGATATTACTTCCATATTCCTTAAGGAATGGAAGTATGGTGATGGCAAAAAAAATCGTGTTCGAGATTATTGCAGATTCTGATTCTACTACACTCAAAACATGAAAAAAAGTCGTTTTCCGAAAAGTGTCTGTGTGTCTGTCTGTCTGTCTGTCTGTGTGTCTGTCTGTCTGTCTGTGTGTCTGTCTGTCTGTAGATTTTTTTCTATGGCAAACGATAACTGCCGCAAATTCAAACAGAATCAAATAATTTTTTGCATACAGCCCTGATTTGCAGAGTACTCGCGACCTATTGTTTTTGGTGAAGATCGGTTGAGGGAAAGGGGTAGTTTACCTACAACGGTTTTTTTTAGCAAGGGTAATTTTATTTGTTTGGCAAACGATAACAGCCGCAAATTCAAACAGAATCAAATAATGTTTCGCATACAGCCCTGAATTGTAGAGTTCTCAAGATCTGTTGATTTTGGTGAAGATCGGTTAAGGGAAAGGGGTAGTTTACCTGTAACGTTTTATGTTTTAACAAGGGTATTTCCTATGGCAAACGATAACAGCCGCAAATTCAAACAGAATCAAAAGATTATTTGCATACAGCCCTAAATTGTAGAGTTCTCAAGACCTATTGTTTTTGGTGAAGATCGGTTGAGGGAAAGGGGTAGTTTACCTGCAACGTTTTTTTAACAAGGGCATTTTCTATGGCAAACGATAACAGCCGCAAGTTCAAACAGAATCAAATAATGTTTTGCATACAGCCGTGATTTGTAGAGTACTCAAGACCTATTGTTTTTGGTGAAGATCGGTTAAGAGAAAGGGGTAGTTTACCTGCAACGTTTTTTTATCAAGCGTATTTTCTATGGCAAACGATAACAGCCGCAAATTCAAACAGAATCAAATAATTTTTTGCATACGTC
Source organism: Magicicada septendecula (assembly GCA_034769895.1). Taxonomy (NCBI): domain Eukaryota; kingdom Metazoa; phylum Arthropoda; class Insecta; order Hemiptera; family Cicadidae; genus Magicicada; species Magicicada septendecula. The sequence continues at coordinate 104,647,570 of CM068369.1, read as the reverse complement.
CCTGAATTGTAAAGGTCTCAATGACTTTCGATTTTGGTGAAGATCGGTTAAGGGGAAGGGGTAGTTTACCTGCAACCTTTTACGTTTTAACAAGAGTAAAGTACTTGAAAATTTATTTAAACTTTTTGAAACAATGGTAATTGTTAAAAATAAAATAATTTTGTTGCCAGGCAATAAAATTATAATTTTTTCATTTTAATGTAATATAATATTTTTCATTTAATACAGCAATAAAAAGGCAGGTAAGACACAGCCTGGCTGTTTGGGTGAAAATGATTTTAAATATAAATCTTAGAATATGGAAGTCATGTATGGTTCTCCATACCGATATTACTTCCATATTCCTTAAGGAATGGAAGTATGGTGATGGCAAAAAAAATCGTGTTCGAGATTATTGCAGATTCTGATTCTACTACACTCAAAACATGAAAAAAAATCGTTTTCCGAAAAGTGTCTGTGTGTCTGTCTGTCTGTCTGTCTGTCTGTCTGTAGATTTTTTTTCTATGGCAAACGATAACTGCCGCAAATTCAAACAGAATCAAATAATTTTTTGCATACAGCCCTGATTTGCAGAGTACTCGCGACCTATTGTTTTTGGTGAAGATCGGTTGAGGGAAAGGGGTAGTTTACCTGCAACGGTTTTTTTTTAGCAAGGGTAATTTTGTTTGTTTGGCAAACGATAACAGCCGCAAATTCAAACAGAATCAAATAATGTTTCTCATACAGCCCTGAATTGTAGAGTTCTCAAGATGTGCTGATTTTGGTGAAGATCGGTTAAGTGAAAGGGGTAGTTTACCTGTAACGTTTTATGTTTTAACAATGGTATTTCCTATGGCATACGATAACAGCCGCAAATTCAAACAGAATCAAAAGATTATTTGCATACAGCCCTAAATTGTAGAGTTCTCAAGACCTATTGTTTTTGGTGAAGTTCGGTTGAGGGAAAGGGGTAGTTTACCTGCAACGTTTTTTACTTCCATATTCCTTAAGGAATGGAAGTATGGTGATGGCAAAAAAAATCGTGTTCGAGATTATTGCAGATTCTGATTCTACTACACTCAAAACATGAAAAAAAGTCGTTTTCCGAAAAGTGTCTGTGTGTCTGTCTGTCTGTCTGTCTGTCTGTGTGTCTGTCTGTCTGTGTGTCTGTCTGTCTGTAGATTTTTTTTCTATGGCAAACGATAACTGCCGCAAATTCAAACAGAATCAAATAATTTTTTGCATACAGCCCGGTTTTGCAGAGTTCTCGCGACCTATTGTTTTTGGTGAAGATCGGTTGAGGGAAAGGGGTAGTTTACCTGCAACGGTTTTTTTTTAGCAAGGGTAATTTTGTTTGTTTGGCAAACGATAACAGCCGCAAATTCAAACAGAATCAAATAATGTTTCGCATACAGCCCTGAATTGTAGAGTTCTCAAGACCTATTGTTTTTGGTGAAGATCGGTTAAGGGAAAGGGGTACTTTACCTGTAACGTTTTATGTTTTAACAAGGGTATTTCCTATGGCAAACGATAACAGCCGCAAATTCAAACAGAATGAAAAGATTATTTGCATACAGCCCTAAATTGCAGAGTTCTCAATACCTTTTGTTTTTGGTGAAGATCGGTTAAGGGAAAGGGGTAGTTTACCTACAACGTTTTTTTAGCAAGGGTATTTTCTATGGCAAACGATAACAGCCGCAAATTCAAACAGAATCAAATAATTTTCTGCATACAGCCCTGATTTGTAGAGTACTCAAGACCTATTGTTTTTGGTGAAGATCGGTTGAGGGGAAGGGGTAGTTTACCAGCAACGTTTTTTATCATGCGTATTTTCTATGGCAAACGACAACTGCCGCAAATTCAAACAGAATCAAATAATTTTTTGCATACAGCCCTGATTTGTAGAGTACTCGCGACCTATTGTTTTTGGTGAAGATCGGTTGAGGGGAAGGGGTAGTTTACCTGCAACGCTTTTTTTTATCAAGGGAAATTTTTTTTTTTTTGGCAAACGATAACAGCCGCAAATTCAAACAGAATCAAATAATGTTTCGCATACAGCCCTGAATTGTAGATTTCTCAAGACCTATTGTTTTTGGTGAAGATCGGTTGAGGGAAAGGGGTAGTTTACCTGCAACGTTTTTTTAACAAGGGTATTTTCTATGGCAAACGATAACAGCCGCAAATTCAAACAGAATCAAATAATGTTTTGCATACAGTCCTGATTTGTAGAGTACTCAAGACCTATTGTTTTTGGTGAAGATCGGTTAAGGGGAAGAGGTAGTTTACCTGCAACGTTTTTTTATCAAGCGTATTTTCTATGGCAAACGATAACAGCCGCAAATTCAAACAGAATCAAATAATTTTTTGCATACGTCCCTGAATTGTAGTGGTCTCAATGACTTTCGATTTTGGTGAAGATCGGTTAAGGGGAAGGGGTAGTTTACCTGCAACCTTATACGTTTTAACAAGAGTAAAGTACTTGAAAATTTATTTAAACTTTTTGAAACAATGGTAATTGTTAAAAATAAAATAATTTTGTTGCCAGGCAATAAAATTATAATTTTTTCATTTTAATGTAATATAATATTTTTCATTTAATACAGCAATAAAAAGGCAGGTAAGGCACAGCCTGGCTGTTTGGCTGAAAATGATTTTAAATATAAATCTTAGAATATGGAAGTCATGTATGGTTCTCCATACCGATATTTTAACAAGGGTATTTTATATGGCAAACGAAAACAGCCGCAAATTCAAACAGAATCAAATAATGTTTTGCATACAGCCCGGATTTGTAGAGTACTCAAGACCTATTGTTTTTGGTGAAGATCGGTTAAGGGAAAGGGGTAGTTTACCTGTAACGTTTTATGTTTTAACAAGGGTATTTCCTATGGCAAACGATAACAGCCGCAAATTCAAACAGAATCAAAAGATTATTTGCATACAGCCCTAAATTGTGGAGTTCTCAAGACCTATTGTTTTTGGTGAAGATAGGTTGAGGGAAAGGGGGTAGTTTACCTGCAACGTTTTTTTAACAAGGGTATTTTCTATGGCAAACGATAACAGCCGCAAATTCAAACAGAATCAAATAATGTTTCGCATACAGCTCTTAATTGTAGAGTTCTCAAGACCTATTGTTTGTGGTGAAGATCGGTTAAGGAAAAGGGGTAGTTTACCTACAACGTTTTTTTAACAAGGGTATTTCCTATGGCAAACGATAACAGCCGCAAATTCAAACAGAATAAAATAATTTTCTGCATACAGGCCTGATTTGTAGAGTACTCAAGACCTATTGTTTTTGGTGAAGATCGGTTAAGGGGAAGGGGTAGTTTACCTGCAACGTTTTTTATCAAGCGTATTTTCTATGGCAAACGATAACTGCCGCAAATTCAAACAGAATCAAATAATTTTTTGCATATGTCCCTGAATTGTAGAGGTCTCAAGGACTTTCGATTTTGGTGAAGATCGGTTAAGGGGAAGGGGTAGTTTACCTGCAACCTTTTACGTTTTAACAAGAGTAAAGTAGTTGAAAATTTATTTAAACTTTTTGAAACAATGGTAATTGTTAAAAATAAAATAATTTTGTTGCCAGGCAATAAAATTAAAATTTTTTCATTTTAATGTAATATAATATTTTTCATTTAATACGGCAATAAAAAGGCAGGTAAGACACAAACACACACACACACACAATTCACGTTATTTCTGGCCTCACTCATGTTTATTTTCTTACGTTTGCACGCTTTTTAAATGGAAAGTGCCGAAACCCACACCAACATAACGCGTGCAAGCCGAAAAAATGGACATCAATTTGCTTACTGGCGAAGCTAGTTTTGTATACGTCCCTGAATTGTAGAGGTCTCAATGACTTTCGATTTTGGTGAAGATCGGTTAAGGGGAAGGGGTAGTTTACCTGCAACCTTTTACGTTTTAACAAGAGTAAAGTACTTGAAAATTTATTTAAACTTTTTGAAACAATGGTAATTGTTAAAAATAAAATAATTTTGTTGCCAGGCAATAAAATTATAATTTTTTCATTTTAATGTAATATAATATTTTTCATTTAATACAGCAATAAAAAGGCAGGTAAGACACAGCCTGGCTGTTTGGCTGAAAATGATTTTAAATATAAATCTTAGAATATGGAAGTCATGTATGGTTCTCCATACCGATATTTTTCTATGGTAAACGATAACAGCCGCAAATTGAAACAGAATAAATTATGTTTTGCATACAGCCCTGTATTGTAGAGTTCTCAATACCTATTGGTGTTGGTGAAGATCGGTTAAGGGAAAGGGGTAGTTTACCTGCAACATTTTATGTTTTAAAAGGGTATTTTCTATGGCAAACGATAAGAGCCGCAAATTCAAACAGAATCAAATACGTTTTTGCAAACAGTCCTGTTTCATTGAGTACTAAAGACCTATTGTTTTTGGTGAAGATCGGTTAAGGGAAAGGGGTAGTTTACCTGACACATTTTTTGTTTTATCAAGGTTATTTTATATGGCAAACGATAACAGCCGCAAATTCAAACAGAATCATATAATATTTTGCATACAGCCCTGAAATGTAGAGTTCTCAAGACATGTTTGTTTTGGTGAATATCGGTTAAGGGAATAGGGTTGTTTACCAGCAACATTTTATGTTTTATCAAGGGTAATTTTTTTTTTGACGAACGATAACTGCCGTACATTAAAACAGAATCAACTACTCTTCTGCATACCTTTTTGAATTATACAGAACTCAAAGTCTGTAGATTTTGTTGAAGATCAGTTAAGGAAAGGGGTAGTTTACCAGCAACGTTGTATGTTTTAACAAGGGTATTTTTTCTATGATGTACGATAACTGCCGTACATTAAAACAGAATGTACTAATGTTTTGCATACAGCCCTGAATTGTAGAGTTCTCAAGACCTATTGTTTTTGGTGAAGATCGGTTAATGGAATAGGGTAGTTTACCAGCAACGTTTTATGTTTTATCAAGGGTGTTTTCTATGGCAAACAATAACAGCCGCAAATTCAAACAGAATCAAATAATTATTTGCATACAGGCCTGAATTGTAGCGTACCCAAGACCTGTCGTTTTTGGTGAAGATCGGTTAAGGCAAAGGGGTAGTTTACCTGCAACGGTTTTTTATCAAGGGTAATTTTACTTCCATATTCCTTAAGGAATGGAAGTATGGTGATGGCAAAAAAAATCGTGTTCGAGATTATTGCAGATTCTGATTCTACTACACTCAAAACATGAAAAAAAGTCGTTTTCCGAAAAGTGTCTGTGTGTCTGTCTGTCTGTGTGTCTGTCTGTCTGTCTGTAGATTTTTTTTCTATGGCAAACGATAACTGCCGCAAATTCAAACAGAATCAAATAATTTTTTGCATACAGCCCGGTTTTGCAGAGTTCTCGCGACCTATTGTTTTTGGTGAAGATCGGTTGAGGGAAAGGGGTAGTTTACCTGCAACGGTTTTTTTTTAGCAAGGGTAATTTTGTTTGTTTGGCAAACGATAACAGCCGCAAATTCAAACAGAATCAAATAATGTTTCGCATACAGCCCTGAATTGTAGAGTTCTCAAGACCTATTGTTTTTGGTGAAGATCGGTTAAGGGAAAGGGGTAGTTTACCTGTAACGTTTTATGTTTTAACAAGGGTATTTCCTATGGCAAACGATAACAGCCGCAAATTCAAACAGAATGAAAAGATTATTTGCATACAGCCCTAAATTGTAGAGTTCTCAATACCTTTTGTTTTTGGTGAAGATCGGTTAAGGGAAAGGGGTAGTTTACCTACAACGTTTTTTTAACAAGGGTATTTTCTATGGCAAACGATAACAGCCGCAAATTCAAACAGAATCAAATAATTTTCTGCATACAGCCCTGATTTGTAGAGTACTCAAGACCTATTGTTTTTGGTGAAGATCGGTTGAGGGGAAGGGGTAGTTTACCAGCAACGTTTTTTATCATGCGTATTTTCTATGGCAAACGACAACTGCCGCAAATTCTAACAGAATCAAATAATTTTTTGCATACAGCCCTGATTTGTAGAGTACTCGCGACCTATTGTTTTTGGTGAAGATCGGTTGAGGGGAAGGGGTAGTTTACCTGCAACGGTTTTTTTTATCAAGGGAAATTTTTTTTTTTTGGCAAACGATAACAGCCGCAAATTCAAACAGAATCAAATAATGTTTCGCATACAGCCCTGAATTGTAGATTTCTCAAGACCTATTGTTTTTGGTGAAGATCGGTTAAGGGAAAGGGGTAGTTTACCTGCAACGTTTTTTTATCAAGCGTATTTTTTTCTATGGCAAACGATAACTGCCGCAAATTCAAACAGAATCAAATAATTTTCTGCATACAGCCCTGATTTGTAGAGTACTCACGACCTATTGTTTTTGGTGAAGATCGGTTGAGGGAAAGGGGTAGTTTACCTGCAACGGTTTTTTTTTATCAAGGGAAATTTTTTTTTTGGCAAACGATAACAGCCGCAAATTCAAACAGAATCAAATAATGTTTCGCATACAGCCCTGAATTGTAGAGTTCTCAAGATCTATGGTTTTTGGTGAAGATCGGTTAAGGGAAAGGGGTAGTTTACCTGTAACGTTTTATGTTTTAACAAGGGTATTTCCTATGGCAAACGATAACAGCCGCAAATTCAAACAGAATCAAAAGATTATTTATATACAGCCCTAAATTGCAGAGTTCTCAAGACCTATTGTTTTTGGTGAAGATCGGTTAAGGGAAAGGGGTAGTTTACCTGCAGCGTTTTTTTATCAAGGGTATTTTCTATGGCAAACGATAACAGCGCAAATTCAAACAGAATCAAATAAAGTTTTGCAAGCAGCCCTGATTTGTAGAGTGCTCAGGACCTATTGTTTTTGTTGAAGATCGGTTAAGGGGAAGGGGTAGTTTACCTGCAACGTTTTTTTATCAAGCGTATTTTCTATGACGAACGGTAACAGCCGCAAATTCAAACAGAATGAAATAATTTTTTGCATACGTCCCTGAATTGTAGAGGTCTCAATGACTTTCGATTTTGGTGAAGATCGGTTAAGGGGAAGGCGTAGTTTACCAGCAACCTTTTACGTTTTAACAAGAGTAAAGTACTTGAAAATTTATTTAAACTTTTTGAAACAATGGTAATTGTTAAAAATAAAATAATTTTGTTGCCAGGCAATAAAATTATAATTTTTTCATTTTAATGTAATATAATATTATTCATTTAATACAGCAATAAAAATGCAGGTAAGACACAGCCTGGCTGTTTGGGTGAAAATGATTTTAAATATAAATCTTAGAATATGGAAGTCATGTATGGTTCTCCATACCGATATTTTACTTCCATATTCCTTAAGGAATGGAAGTATGGTGATGGCAAAAAAATCGTGTTCGAGATTATTGCAGATTCTGATTCTACTACACTCAAAACATGAAAAAAAGTCGTTTTCCGAAAAGTGTCTGTGTGTGTGTGTGTCTATCTGTCTGTCTGTCTGTAGATTTTTTTTTCTATGGCAAACGATAACTGCCGCAAATTCAAACAGAATCAAATAATTTTTTGCATGCAGCCCTGATTTGCAGAGTACTCGCGACGTATTGTTTTTGGTGAAGATCGGTTGAGGGAAAGGGGTAGTTTACCTGCAACGGGTTTTTTTTAGCAAGGGTAATTTTGTTTGTTTGGCAAACGATAACAGCCGCAAATTCAAACAGAATCAAATAATGTTTCGCATACAGCCCTGAATTGTAGAGTTCTCAAGATCTGTTGATTTTGGTGAAGATCGGTTAAGGGAAAGGGGTAGTTTACCTGTAACGTTTTATGTTTTAACAAGGGTATTTCCTATGGCAAACGATAACAGCCGCAAATTCAAACAGAATCAAAAGATTATTTGCATACAGCCCTAAATTGTAGAGTTCTCAAGACCTATTGTTTTTGGTGAAGTTCGGTTGAGGGAAAGGGGTAGTTTACCTGCAACGTTTTTTTAACAAGGGTATTTTCTATGGCAAACGATAACAGCCGCAAATTCAAACAGAATCAAATAATGTTTTGCATACAGCCCTGATTTGTAGAGTACTCAAGACCTATTGTTTTTGGTGAAGATCGGTTAAGGGAAAGGGGTAGTTTACCTGTAACGTTTTATGTTTTAACAAGGGTATTTCCTATGGCAAACGATAACAGCCGCAAATTCAAACAGAATCAAAAGATTATTTGCATACAGCCCTAAATTGTAGAGTTCTCAAGACCTATTGTTTTTGGTGAAGATCGGTTGAGGGAAAGGGGTAGTTTACCTGCAACGTTTTTTTAACAAGGGTATTTTCTATGGCAAACGATAACAGCCGCAAATTCAAACAGAATCAAATAATGTTTTGCATACAGCCCTGATTTGTAGAGTACTCAAGACCTATTGTTTTTGGTGAAGATCGGTTAAGGGGAAGGGGTAGTTTACCTGCAACGTTTTTTTATCAAGCGTATTTCCTATGGCAAACGATAACAGCCGCAAATTCAAACAGAATCAAATAATTTTTTGCATACGTCCCTGAATTGTAGAGGTCTCAATGACTTTCGATTTTGGTGAAGATCGGTTAAGGGGAAGGGGTAGTTTACCTGCAACCTTTTACGTTTTAACAAGAGTAAAGTACTTGAAAATTTATTTAAACTTTTTGAAACAATGGTAATTGTTAAAAATAAAATAATTTTGTTGCCAGGCAATAAAATTATAATTTTTTCATTTTAATGTAATATAATATTTTTCATTTAATACAGCAATAAAAAGGCAGGTAAGACACAGCCTGGCTGTTTGGCTGAAAATGATTTTAAATATAAATCTTAGAATATGGAAGTCATGTATGGTTCTCCATACCGATATTTTACTTCCATATTCCTTAAGGAATGGAAGTATGGTGATGGCAAAAAAAATCGTGTTCGAGATTATTGCAGATTCTGATTCTAATACACTCAAAACATGAAAAAAAGTCGTTTTCCGAAAAGTGTCTGTGTGTCTGTCTGTCTGTCTGTCTGCTGTGTGTCTGTCTGTAGATTTTTTTTTCTATGGCAAACGATAACTGCCGCAAATTCAAACAGAATCAAATAATTTTTTGCATGCAGCCCTGATTTGCAGAGTACTCGCGACCTATTGTTTTTGGTGAAGATCGGTTGAGGGAAAGGGGTAGTTTACCTGCAACGGTTTTTTTTTAGCAAGGGTAATTTTGTTTGTTTGGCAAACGATAACAGCCGCAAATTCAAACACAATCAAATAATGTTTCGCATACAGCCCTGAATTGTAGAGTTCTCAAGATCTGTTGATTTTGGTGAAGATCGGTTAAGGGAAAGGGGTAGTTTACCTGTAACGTTTTATGTTTTAACAAGGGTATTTCCTATGGCAAACGATAACAGCCGCAAATTCAAACAGAATCAAAAATTATTTGCATACAGCCCTAAATTGTAGAGTTCTCAAGACCTATTGTTTTTGGTGAAAATCGGTTGAGGGAAAGGGGTAGTTTACCTGCAACGTTTTTTTAACAAGGGTATTTTTTTCTATGGCAAACGATAACTGCCGCAAATTCAAACAGAATCAAATAACTTTTTGCATACAGCCCTAATTTGTAGAGTACTCACGACCTATTGTTTTTGGTGAAGATCGGTTAAGGGAAAGGGGTAGTTTACCTGCAACGGTTTTTTTTTATCAAGGGAAATTTTTTTTTTTGCCAAACGATAACAGCCGCAAATTCAAACAGAATCAAATAATGTTTCGCATACAGCCCTAAATTGTAGAGTTCTCAAGATCTGTTGATTTTGGTGAAGATCGGTTAAAGGAAAGGGGTAGTTTACCTGTAACGTTTTCTGTTTTAACAAGGGTATTTCCTATGGCAAACGATAACAGCCGTAAATTCAAACAGAATCAAAAGATTATTTGCATACAGCCCTAAATTGTAGAGTTCTCAAGACCTATTGTTTTTGGTGAAGATCGGTTAAGGGAAAGGGGTAGTTTACCTACAACGTTTTTTTAACAAGGTTATTTTCTATGGCAAACGATAGCAGCCGTAAATTCAAACATAATCAAATAATTTTCTGCATACAGCCCTGGTTTGTAGAGTACTCAAGACCTTTTGTTTTTGGTGAAGATCGGTTGAGGGGAAGGGGTAGTTTACCTGCAACGTTTGTTATAAAGCGTATTTTCTATGGCAAACGATAACTGCCGCAAATTCAAACAGAATCAAATAATTTTTTGCATACATAAGTGAATTGTAGAGGACTCAAGGCCATTAGATTTTGGTGAAGATCGGTTAAGGGGAAGGTGTAGTTTACCTGCAACCTTTTACGTTTTAACAAGAGTCAAGTACTTGAAAATTCATTTAAACTTTTTCAAACAATGGTAATTGTTAAAAATAAAATAATTTTGATGCCAGGCAATAAAATTATACTTTTTTCATTTTAATGTAAATTATGTATATATTAGAAAATATATCGTGCTTGGCAGGCAAGCATATTTCAGATTATAAGTCTTAGAATATGGAAGTCATGTATGGTTCTCCATACCGATATTTCCTATAGTAAACGATAACAGCCGCAAATTCAAACAGAATCAAATGATGTTTTGCATACAGCCCTGTATTGTAGAGTTCTCAATACCTATTGGTGTTGGTGAAGATCGGTTAAGGGAAAGGGGTAGTTTACCAGCAACATTTTATGTTGTAACAAGGGTAATTTTTTATATGACGAACGATAACTGCCGAAAATTCAATGAGAATCAAATAATTTTTTGCACCCTTTCCTGAGTTGCAGAGAGCTCAAGGTCTGTTGATTTTGGTGAAGATCGGTAAAGGGAAAGGGGTAGTTTACCTGCAACATTTTATGTTGTAACAAGAGAAATGTTTCCATGACGAACGATAACTGCCGCACATTCAAACAGAATCAAATATTTTTTTGCATTCTTCCCTGAATTGTAGAGGACGGAAGGTCTGTTGATTTTGGAGAAGATCGGTTAAGAGAAAGGGGTAGTTTACCTGAAACATTTTATGATTTAACAAGAGTAAAGTACTTAATTTTTATAAATAAAGTATCCTGATAAGAAGCTCATAGTAATCCACTGTAGAAATGTAGATGAAATATCTATAAATGAAGAAGTTAGGTGAACGGGGTGGGGGTAATTTCCTAGTATTAAAAATTATATTTGAAGGTGGAGAGTAGAATTTTTTGTATGTGTACTACGTTATCGGCAACAAAGAAGTAGTTTTTTGTTAAAATTGCTTCCCGGTCTCTTTAGCCATAGTCCAATGTTTTCTATAAAACCAGACTTTTCGGCAGTGCCATCGACTGCCATCATCGGTGAAAATCGAGTGCGAAAACATGAGGTGGTATACGTTAGTGACCATAGTACTGTGGTTAATGCTGAAGCAATAAGTAGAAAGACGTAGTTTCCATGGAAATATTTCATTTCGAATATGATTTTAAATATAAATCTTAGAACATGGAAGTCATGTATGGTTCTCCATACCGATATTTTCTATGGCAAACGATAACAGCTGCAAATTCAACAGAATCAAATAATGTTTTGCATACAGCCCTGAATTGTAGAGTTCTCAAGACCTATTGTTTTTGTTGAAGTTCGGTTTAGGGAAAGGAGAAGTGTACCTGCCACTTTTAATGTTTTAACAAGAGTAATTGTTTCTATGATGAACGATAACTGCCGCACATACAAACAGAATCAACTGATATTTTGCATGCATCACTGAATTATCGAGTCCTCAAGACCTGTAGATTTTGGTGAAGATCAGTTAAGAAAAAGGGGTAGTTTACCTGCAACATTTTATGTGATAACAAGGTTAATGTTTTCTATGACAAACGATAACTGCCGTAAATTCAAACATAATCAAATGGGTTCTTGCATACATCCCTACATTGTAGAGATCTCAAGGCCTGTTGATTTTGGTGAAGATCGATTAAGGGAAAGGGTTAGTTTACATGCAACGTTGTATGTTTTAAGAAGGGTATTTTATATGGCAAACGATAACAGCCGCAAATTCAAACATAATCAAATAATTTTTTGCATTCAGCCCTGAATTGTAGAGTTCCCAAGACCTATTGTTTTTGGTGAAGCTCGGTTAAGGGAAAGGGATAGTTTACCTGCAACGTTTTATGTTTTAAAAGGGTAATTTTATTTTTTTATGACGAATGATAACTGCCGCATATTCAAAGAGAATCAAATAATTTCTGGATACATTACTGAAGTTTTAAGTACTCAAGGTGTGTTGATTTTGGTGAATATCGGTTAAGGGAAAGGGGTAGTTTACCTGCAACGTTTTATATTTTAACAAGGGTAATTTGTTCTATGACGAACGATAACTGCCGTTAATTCAAAGAGAATCGAATAAGTTTTGCATACATCCCTAAATTGTAGAGAACTCAAGGTCTTTTAATTTTGGTGAAGATCGGGTAAGGGAAATGGGTAGTTTACCTGCAATATTGTATGTTGTAACAAGAGAAATTTTTTCATGACGAACGACAACTGCCGTAAATTCAAACAGAATCGAATAATTTTTTGCATACGGCCCTGAATTTTAGAGGACTCAAGGCCTATTGATTTTGGTGAAGATCAGTTAAGAGAAAGGGGTAGTTTACCTGTTTTATGTTTTAACAAGGGTAAAGTACTTAATTTTGATAAATAAAGTATCCTGAAAATCAGATCATAATAATCCACTGTAGAAACGTAGATGAAATATCTATAAATGAAGAGGTGGGGGTAATTTTCTATAAATGAAATTGATTGTTTAAGAGGGAGGGGATAATTTTTATTTATATGTCATGTGTACTACGTTATCGGCAACAAAGAAGTAGTTTGTTGTTAAAATTCCTTCCGGTGCTGTTTGGCGTAGTCCAATGTTTTCTACAAAACCAAACGTTTCGGCAGTACCATCGACTGTCATCATCAGTGAAAATCGAGTGCGCTAACGTAAGGTGGTATACGAAAGTGACCACAGTACTGTGGTTAAGGCTGCAGAAAGAAGTAGTTTGTATGAAAATATTTTATTTCGAAAATAATTTTAAATGTAAATCTTAGAACATGGAAGTAATGTATGGTTCTCCATACCGATATTTTACTTCCATGTTCCTCAAGGAAATGGAAGTATGGTGATTGCAAAAAAAATCGTGTTCGAGATTATTGCAGATTCTGATTGTACTACACTCAAAACATGAAAAAAAGCCGTTTTTCGAAAAGTGTCTGTGTGTCTGTCTGTCTGTCTGTGTGTCTGTAGATTTTTTTTCTATGGCAATCGATAACAGCCGCAAATTCAAACAGAATCAAATAATTTTTTGCATACAGCCCTGATTTGTAGAGTACTCGCGACCTATTGTTTTTGGTGAAGATCGGATGAGGGAAAGGGGTAGTTTACCTGCAACGGTTTTTTTTTATCAAGGGTAATTTTGTTTGTTTGGCAAACGATAACAGCCGCAAATTCAAACAGAATCAAATAATATTTCGTATACAGCCCTGAATTGTAGAGCTCTCAAGATCTGTTGATTTTGGTAATGATCGGGTAAGGGAAAGGGGTAGTTTACCTGCTACGTTTTATGTTTTAACAAGGGTATTTTCTATGGCAAACGATAACAGCAGCAAATTCAAACATAATCAAATAATGTTTTGCATACTACCCTGAAGTGTAGAGTTCTCAAGACCTTTTGGTTTTGGTGAAGATCGGTTAAGGGAAAGGGGTAGTTTACCTTCAACGTTTTATGTTTTAAAAGGGTATTTTCTATGGCAAACGATAAGTGCCGCAAATTCAAACAGAATCAAATAAGTTTTTGCATACAGCCCTGATTTCTTGAGTACTAAAGACCTATTGTTTTTGGTGAAGATCGTTTAAGGGGAAGGGGTAGTTTACCAGCCACGTTTTTTGTTTTATCAAGGGTATTTTGTCTGGCAAACGATAACAGCCGCAAATTCAAACAAAATCATATAATATTTTACATAGAGCCCTGAATTGTAGAGATCTCAAGATCTATCGTTTTTGGTAAAGATCGGTTAAGGGAAAGGGATAGTTTACCTGCAACGGTTTTTTATCAAGGGTAATTTTTACTTCCATATTCCTTAAGGAATGGAAGTATGGTGATGGCAAAAAAAATCGTGTTCGAGATTATTGCAGATTCTGATTCTACTACACTCAAAACATGAAAAAAAGTCGTTTTCCGAAAAGTGTCTGTGTGTCTGTCTGTCTGTCTGTCTGTCTGTCTGTGTGTCTGTAGATTTTTTTTCTATGGCAAACGATAACTGCCGCAAATTCAAACAGAATCAAATAATTTTTTGTATACAGCCCTGATTTGCAGAGTACTCGCGACCTATTGTTTTTGGTGAAGATCGGTTGAGGGAAAGGGGTAGTTTACATGCAACTTTTTTTTTTAGCAAGGGTAATTTTGTTTGTTTGGCAAACGATAACAGCCGCAAATTCAAACAGAATCAAATAATGTTTTGCATACAGCCCTGATTTGTAGAGTACTCAAGACCTATTGTTTTTGGTGAAGATCGGTTAAGGGGAAGGGGTAGTTTACCTGCAACGTTTTTTATCAAGCGTATTTTCTATGGCAAACGATAACAGCCGCTAATTCAAACAGAATCAAATAATTTTTTGCATACGTCCCTGAATTGTAGAGGTCTCAATGACTTTCGATTTTGGTGAAGATTGGTTAAGGGGAAGGGGTAGTTTACCTGCAACCTTTTACGTTTTAACAAGAGTAAAGTACTTGAAAATTTATTTAAACTTTTTGAAACAATGGTAATTGTTAAAAATAAAATAATTTTGTTGCCAGGCAATAAAATTATAATTTTTTCATTTTAATGTAATATAATATTTTTCATTTAATACAGCAATAAAAATCGGTATGGAGAACCATACATGACTTCCATATTCTAAGAGTTAAATTTTAAATATTACAGAACAAACATGCGGAAAAGAAGGAGCGCTCCGAAGTCACTCATGGACCCTCAGCATCTTGCAGAGGGTTCATTCCCTAAAGACGAAAAGTCTGTCTATGAATCGTTCCTCAGTAAACACGTGCAGTTACACTGCCCAGCGATCCACAGGAAGCAAATCGCTATCCACGCTGGACACTTTTCGGCTTGCATTTGTTATGTTGGTATGGGTTCGGCACTTTCCACTTAAAAACCGTGCAAATGTAAGAAAATAAACATGAATGAGGCCAGAAATAACGCGAATTGTGTGTGTGTGTCTTCCGTGCCTTTTTATTGCGGTAGTCATAATAATAAAATGGAAACGTAAACATTACATAACTGAGGTATGCTTTCCTGCCACGAACGGTATATTTTCTCTCATACATGATTTACATTAAAATGAAAAAATTATAATTTTATTGCCTGGCAACAAAATTATTTTATTTTTAACAATTACCATTGTTTGAAAAAGTTGAAATAAATTTTCAAGTACTTTACTCTTGTTAAAACGTAAAAGGTTGCAGGTGAACTACCCCTTCCCCTTAACCGATCTTCACCAAAATCGAAAGTCCTTGAGACCTCTACAATTCAGCGACGTATGCAAAAAATTATTTGATTCTGTTTGAATTTGCGGCAGTTATCGTTTGCCATAGAAAATACGCTTTATAAAAAAACGTTGCAGGTAAACTACCCCTTCCCCTTAACCGATCTTCACCAAAAACGAAAGGTCTTGAGTACTCTACAAATCAGGGCTGTATGCAAAACATTATTTGATTCTGTTTGAATTTGCGGCTGTTATCGTTTGCCATAGAAAATACCCTTGTTAAAAAAACGTTGCAGGTAAACTACCCCTTTCCCTCAACCGATCTTCACCAAAAACAATAGGTATTGAGAACTCTACAATTTAGGGCTGTATGCAAATAATATTTTGATTCTGTTTGAATTTGCGGCTGTTATCGTTTGCCAAAAAAGAAAAAATTCCCTTGATAAAAAAAAACCGTTGCAGGTAAACTACCCCTTGCCCTCAACCGATCTTCACCAAAAACAAAAGGTCACGAGTACTCTACAAATCAGGGCTGTATGCAAAAAATTATTTGATTCTGTTTGAATTTGCGGCAGTTATCGTTTGCCATAGAAAAAAATACGCTTGATAAAAAATGTTGCAGGTAAACTACCCCTTCCCCTCAACCGATCTTCACCAAAAACAATAGGTCTTGAGTACTCTACAAGTCAGGGCTGTATGCAGAAAATTATTTGATTCTGTTTGAATTTGCGGCTGTTATCGTTTGCCAAAAAAAAAATTTCCCTTGATAAAAAAAACCGTTGCAGGTAAACTACCCCTTCCCCTCAACCGATCTTCACCAAAAACAATAGGTCGCGAGTACTCTACAAATGAGCGCTGTATGCAAAAAATTATTTGATTCTTTTTGAATTTGCGGCAGTTATCGTTTGCCATAGAAAATACGCTTGATAAAAAACGTTGCCGGTAAACTACCCCCTCCCCTCAACCGATCTTCACCAAAAACAATAGGTCTTGAGTACTCTACAAATCAGGGCTGTATGCAGAAAATTATTTGATTCTGTTTGAATTTGCGGCTGTTATCGTTTGCCATAGAAAATACCCTTGTTAAAAAAACGTTGTCGGTAAACTACCCCTTTCCCTTAACCGATCTTCACCAAAAACAAAAGGTCTTGAGAACTCTACAATTTAGGGCAGTATGCAAAACATTATTTGATTATGTTTGAATTTGCGGATGTTATCGTTTGCCATAGTAAATACCATTGTTAAAACATAAAACGGTACAGGTAAACTACCCCTTTCCCTTAACCGATCTTTACCAAAATCAACAGATCGTGAGAACTCTACAATTCAGGGCTGTATGCGAAACATTATTTGATTCTGTTTGAATTTGCGGCTGTTATCGTTTGCCAAACAAACAAAATTACCCTTGATAAAAAAAAACCGTTGCAGGTAAACTACCCCTTTCCCTCAACCGATCTTCACCAAAAACAATAGGTCGCGAGTACTCTACAAATCAGGGCTGTATGCTAAAAATTATTTGATTCTGTTTGAATTTGCGGCTGTTATCGTTTGCCATAGAAAATACCCTTGTTAAAAAAACGTTGCAGGTAAACTACCCCTTTCCCTCAACCGAACTTCACCAAAAACAATAGGTCTTGAGAACTCTACAATTTAGGGCTGTATGCAAATAATCTTTTGATTCTGTTTGAATTTGCGGCTGTTATCGTTTGCCAAACAAACAAAATTACCCTTGCTAAAAAAAAACCGTTGCAGGTAAACTACCCCTTTCCCTCAACCGATCTTCACCAAAAACAATAGGTCGCGAGTAGTCTGCAAATCAGGGCTGCATGCAAAAAATTGTTTGATTCTGTTTGAATTTGCGGCAGTTATCGTTTGCCATAGAAAAATATCTACAGACAGACACACAGACAGACAGACAGACACACACACAGACACTTTTCGGAAAACGATTTTTTTTCATGTTTTGAGTGTAGTAGAATCAGAATCTGCAATAATCTCGAACACGATTTTTTTTGCCATCACCATACTTCCATTCCTTAAGGAATATGGAAGTAAAAAGGCAGGTAAGACACAGCCTGGCTGTTTGGCTGAAAATGATTTTAAATATAAATCTTAGAATATGGAAGTCATGTATGGTTCTCCATACCGATATTTTTCTATGGTAAACGATAACAGCCGCAAATTGAAACAGAATTAATTATGTTTTGCATACAGCCCTGTATTGTAGAGTTCTCAATACCTATTGGTGTTGGTGAAGATCGGTTAAGGGAAAGGGGTAGTTTACCTGCAACATTTTATGTTTTAAAAGGGTATTTTCTATGGCAAACGATAAGTGCCGCAAATTCAAACAGAATCAAATAAGTTTTTGCATACAGCCCTGATTTCTTGAGTACTAAAGACCTATTGTTTTTGGTGAAGATCGTTTAAGGGGAAGGGGTACTTTACCAGCCACGGTTTTTGTTTTATCAAGGGTATTTTGTCTGGCAAACGATAACAGCCGCAAATTGAAACAAAATCATATAATATTTTACATACAGCCCTGAATTGTAGAGTTCTCAAGATCTATCGTTTTTCGTAAAGATCGGTTAAGGGAAAGGGATAGTTTACCTGCAACGGTTTTTTATCAAGGGTAATTTTACTTCCATATTCCTTAAGGAATGGAAGGGTGATGGCAAAAAAAATCGTGTTCGAGATTATTGCAGATTCTGATTCTACTACACTCAAAACATGAAAAAAACTCGTTTTCCGAAAAGTGTCTGTGTGTGTGTCTGTCTGTGTGTCTGTAGATTTTTTTTCTATGGCAAACGATAACTGCCGCAAATTCAAACAGAATCAAATAATTTTTTGCATGCAGCCCTGATTTGCAGAGTACTCGCGACCTATTGTTTTTGGTGAAGATCGGTTGAGGGAAAGGGGTAGTTTACCTGCAACGGTTTTTTTTTAGCAAGGGTAATTTTGTTTGTTTGGCAAACGATAACAGCCGCAAATTCAAACAGAATCAAATAATGTTTCGCATACAGCCCTGAATTGTAGAGTTCTCAAGATATGTTGATTTTGGTGAAGATCGGTTAAGGGAAAGGGGTAGTTTACCTGTAACGTTTTATGTTGTAACAAGGGTATTTCCTATGGCAAACGATAACAGCCGTAAATTCAAACAGAATCAAAAGATTATTTGCATACAGCCCTAGATTATTGCGTTCTCAAGACCTATTGTTTTTGGTGAAGTTCGGTTGAGGGAAAGGGGTAGATTACCTGCAACTTTTTTTAACAAGGGTATTTTCTATGGCAAACGATAACAGCCGCAAATTCAAACAGAATCAAATAATGTTTTGCATATAGCCCTGATTTGTAGAGTACTCAAGACCTGTTGTTTTTGGTGAAGATCGGTTAAGGGGAAGGGGTAGTTTACCTGCAACGTTTTTTTATCAAGCGCGTTTTCTGTGGCAAACGATAACAGCCGCAAATTCAAACAGAATCAAATAATTTTTTGCATACGTCCCTGAATTGTAGAGGTCTCAATGACTTTCGATTTTGGTGAAGATCGGTTAAGGGGAAGGGGTAGTTTACCTGCAACCTTTTACGTTTTAACAAGAGTAAAGTACTTGAAAATTTATTTAAACTTTTTGAAACAATGGTAATTGTTAAAAATAAAATAATTTTGTTGCCAGGCAATAAAATTATAATTTTTTCATTTTAATGTAATATAATATTTTTCATTTAATACAGCAATAAAAAGGCAGGTAAGACACAGCCTGGCTGTTTGGCTGAAAATGATTTTAAATATAAATCTTAGAATATAGAAGTCATGTATGGTTCTCCATACCGATATTTTACTTCCATATTCCTTAAGGAATGGAAGTATGGTGATGGCAAAAAAAATCGTGTTCGAGGTTATTGCAGATTCTGATTCTACTACACTCAAAACATGAAAAAAAGTCGTTTTCCGAAAAGTGTCTGTGTGTGTGTCTGTCTGTCTGTCTGTCTGTGTGTCTGTCTGTCTGTAGATTTTTTTTTCTATGGCAAACGATAACTGCCGCAAATTCAAACAGAATCAAATAATTTTTTGCATACAGCCCTGATTTGCAGAGTACTCGCGACCTATTGTTTTTGGTGAAGATCGGTTGAGGGAAAGGGGTAGTTTACCTGCAACGGTTTTTTTTTTTAGCAAGGGTAATTTTGTTTGTTTGGCAAACGATAACAGCCGCAAATTGAAACAGAATAAATTATGTTTTGCATACAGCCCTGTATTGTAGAGTTCTCAATACCTATTGGTGTTGGTGAAGATCGGTTAAGGGAAAGGGGTAGTTTACCTGCAACATTTTATGTTTTAAAAGGGTATTTTCTATGGCAAACGATAAGTGCTGCAAATTCAAACAGAATCAAATAAGTTTTGGCATACAGCCCTGATTTCTTGAGTACTAAAGACCTATTGTTTTTGGTGAAGATCGTTTAAGGGGAAGGGGTAGTTTACCAGCCACGGTTTTTGTTTTATCAAGGGTATTTTGTCTGGCAAACGATAACAGCCGCAAATTGAAACAAAATCATATAATATTTTACATACAGCCCTGAATTGTAGAGTTCTCAAGATCTATCGTTTTTGGTAAAGATCGGTTAAGGGAAAGGGATAGTTTACCTGCAACGGTTTTTTATCAAGGGTAATTTTACTTCCATATTCCTTAAGGAATGGAAGTATGGTGATGGCAAAAAAAATCGTGTTCGAGATTATTGCAGATTCTGATTCTACTACACTCAAAACATGAAAAAAAGTCGTTTTCCGAAAAGTGTCTGTGTGTGTGTCTGTCTGTCTGTCTGTCTGTCTGTCTGTCTGTGTGTCTGTCTGTCTGTCTGTAGATTTTTTTTCTATGGCAAACGATAACTGCCGCAAATTCAAACAGAATCAAATAATTTTTTGCATGCAGCCCTGATTTGCAGAGTACTCGCGACCTATTGTTTTTGGTGAAGATCGGTTGAGGGAAAGGGGTAGTTTACCTGCAACGGTTTTTTTTTAGCAAGGGTAATTTTGTTTGTTTGGCAAACGATAACAGCCGCAAATTCGAACAGAATCAAATAATGTTTCGCATACAGCCCTGAATTGTAGAGTTCTCAAGATCTGCTGTTTTTGGTGAAGATCGGTTAAGGGAAAGGGGTAGTTTACCTGTAACGTTTTATGTTTTAACAAGGGTATTTCCTATGGCAAACGATAACAGCCGCAAATTCAAACAGAATCAAAAGATTATTTGCATACAGCCCTGAATTGTAGAGTTCTCAAGACCTATTGTTTTTGGTGAAGTTCGGTTGAGGGAAAGGGGTAGTTTACCTGCAACATTTTTTTAACAAGGGTATTTTCTATGGCAAACGATAACAGCCGGAAATTCAAACAGAATCAAATAATGTTTTGCATACAGCCCTGATTTGTAGAGTACTCAAGACCTATTGTTTTTGGTGAAGATCGGTTAAGGGAAAGGGGTAGTTTACCTGTAACGTTTTATGTTTTAAAAGGGTATTTCCTATGGCAAACGATAACAGCCGCAAATTCAAACAGAATCTAAATATTATTTGCATACAGCCCTAAATTGTAGAGTTCTCAAGACCTATTGTTTTTGGTGAAGATCGGTTGAGGGAAAGGGGTAGTTTACCTGCAACGTTTTTTTAACAAGGGTATTTTTTTTCTATGGCAAACGATAACTGCCGCAAATTCAAACAGAATCAAATAACTTTTTGCATACAGCCCTGATTTGTAGAGTACTCACGATCTATTGTTTTTGGTGAAGTTCGGTTGAGGGAAAGGGGTAGTTTACCTGCAACGGTTTTTTTTTATCAAGGGAAATTTTTTTTTTTTGCCAAACGATAACAGCCGCAAATTCAAACAGAATCAAATAATGTTTCGCATACAGCCCTGAATTGTAGAGTTCTCAAGACCTATTGGTTTTTGGTGACGATCGGTTAAGGGAAAGGGGTAGTTTACCTGTAACGTTTTATGTTCTAACAAGGGTATTTCCTATGGCAAACGATAACAGCCGCAAATTCAAACACAATCAAAAGATTATTTGCATACAGCCCTAAATTGTAGAGGTCTGGAGACCTATTGTTTTTGGTTAAGATCGGTTAAGGGAAAGGGGTAGTTTACCTGTAACGTTTTATGTTCTAACAAGGGTATTTCCTATGGCAAACGATAACAGCCGCAAATTCAAACACAATCAAAAGATTATTTGCATACAGACCTAAATTGTAGAGGTCTGAAGACCTATTGTTTTTGGTTAAGATCGGTTAAGGGAAAGGGGTAGTTTACCAACAACGTTTTTTTAACAAGTTTATTTTCTATGGCAAACGATAACAGCCGCAAATTCAAACATAATCAAATAATTTTCTGCATACAGCCCTGGCTTGGTGAGTACTCAAGACCTATTGTTTTTGGTGAAGATCGGTTGAGGGGAAGGGGTAGTTTACCTGCAACGTTTGTTATAAAGCGTATTTTCTATGGCAAACGATAACTGCCGCAAATTCAAACAGAATCAAATAATTTTTTGCATACATAAGTGAATTGTAGAGGACTCAAGGCCATTAGATTTTGGTGAAGATCGGTTAATGGGAAGGGGTAGTTTACCAGCAACATTTTACGTTTTAACAAGAGTAAAGTACTTGAAAATTCATTTAAACTTTTTCAAACAATGGTAATTGTTAAAAATAAAATAATTTTGTTGCCAGGCAATAAAATTATAATTTTTTCATTTTAATGTAAATTATGTATATATTACAAAATATATCGTGCTTGGCAGGCAAGCATATTTCAGATTATAAGTCTTAGAATATGGAAGTCATGTATGGTTCTCCATACCGATATTACTTCCATATTCCTTAAGGAATGGAAGGGTGATGGCAAAAAAAATCGTGTTCGAGATTATTGCAGATTCTGATTCTACTACACTTAAAACATGAAAAAAAGTCGTTTTCCGAAAAGTGTCTGTGTGTGTGTCTGTCTGTCTGTCTGTCTGTCTGTGTGTCTGTCTGTCTGTAGATTTTTACTTCCATATTCCTTAAGGAATGGAAGTATGGTGATGGCAAAAAAAATCGTGTTCGAGATTATTGCAGATTCTGATTCTACTACACTCAAAACATGAAAAAAAGTCGTTTTCCGAAAAGTGTCTGTGTGTCTGTCTGTGTGTCTGTCTGTCTGTCTGTCTGTCTGTAGATTTTTTTTCTATGGCAAACGATAACTGCCGCAAATTCAAACAGAATCAAATAATTTTTTGCATACAGCCCGGTTTTGCAGAGTTCTCGCGACCTATTGTTTTTGGTGAAGTTCGGTTGAGGGAAAGGGGTAGTTTACCTGCAACGGTTTTTTTTTAGCAAGGGAAATTTTGTTTGTTTGGCAAACGATAACAGCCGCAAATTCAAACAGAATCAAATAATGTTTCGCATACAGCCCTGAATTGTAGAGTTCTCAAGACCTATTGTTTTTGGTGAAGATCGCTTAAGGGAAAGGGGTAGTTTACCTGTAACGTTTTATGTTTTAACAAGGGTATTTCCTATGGCAAACGATAACAGCCGCAAATTCAAACAGAATGAAAAGATTATTTGCATACAGCCCTAAATTGTAGAGTTCCCAATACCTTTTGTTTTTGGTGAAGATCGGTAAGGGAAAGGGGTAGTTCACCTACAACGTTTTTTTAACAAGGGTATTTTCTATGGCAAACGATAACAGCCGCAAATTCAAACAGAATCAAATAATTTTCTGCATACAGCCCTGATTTGTAGAGTACTCAAGACCTATTGTTTTTGGTGAAGATCGGTTGAGGGGAAGGGGTAGTTTACCAGCAACGTTTTTTATCATGCGTATTTTCTATGGCAAACGACAACTGCCGCAAATTCAAACAGAATCAAATAATTTTTTGCATACAGCCCTGATTTGTAGAGTACTCGCGACCTATTGTTTTTGGTGAAGATCGGTTGAGGGGAAGGGGTAGTTTACCTGCAACGGTTTTTTTTATCAAGGGAAATTTTTTTTTTTTTTGGCAAACGATAACAGCCGCAAATTCAAACAGAATCAAATAATGTTTCGCATACAGCCCTGAATTGTAGATTTCTCAAGATCTATTGTTTTTGGTGAAGATCGGTTGAGGGAAAGGGGTAGTTTACCTGCAACGTTTTTTTAACAAGGGTATTTTATATGGCAAACGATAACAGCCGCAAATTCAAACAGAATCAAATAATGTTTTGCATACAGTCCTGATTTGTAGAGTACTCAAGACCTATTGTTTTTGGTGAAGATCGGTTAAGGGGAAGGGGTAGTTTACCTGCAACCTTTTACGTTTTATTTTCTATGGCAAACGATAACAGCCGCAAATTCAAACAGAATCAAATAATGTTTTGCATACAGCCCTGATTTGTAGAGTACTCAAGACCTATTGTTTTTGGTGAAGATCGGTTAAGGGGAAGGGGTAGTTTACCTGCAACGTTTTTTTATCAAGCGTATTTTCTATGGCAAACGATAACAGCCGCAAATTCAAACAGAATCAAATAATTTTTTGCATACGTCCCTGAATTGTAGAGGTCTCAATGACTTTCGATTTTGGTGAAGATCGGTTAAGGGGAAGGGGTAGTTTACCTGCAACCTTTTACGTTTTAACAAGAGTAAAGTACTTGAAAATTTATTTAAACTTTTTGAAACAATGGTAATTGTTAAAAATAAAATAATTTTGTTGCCAGGCAATAAAATTATAATTTTTTCATTTTAATGTAATATAATATTTTTCATTTAATACAGCAATAAAAAGGCAGGTAAGACACAGCCTGGCTGTTTGGCTGAAAATGATTTTAAATATAAATCTTAGAATATGGAAGTCGTGTATGGTTCTCCATACCGATATTTTTCTATGGCAAACGATAACTGCCGCAAATTCAAACAGAATCAAATAATTTTTTGCATACAGCCCTGATTTGCAGAGTACTCGCGACCTATTGTTTTTGGTGAAGATCGGTTGAGGGAAAGGGGTAGTTTACCTGCAACGGTTTTTTTTTAGCAAGAGTAATTTTGTTTGTTTGGCAAACGATAACAGCCGCAAATTCAAACAGAATCAAATAATGTTTCGCATACAGCCCTGAATTGTAGAGTTCTCAAGATCTGCTGATTTTGGTGAAGATCGGTTAAGGGAAAGGGGTAGTTTACCTGTAACGTTTTATGTTTTAACAAGGGTATTTCCTATGGCAAACGATAACAGCCGCAAATTCAAACAGAATCAAAAGATTATTTGCATACAGCCCTAAATTGTAGAGTTCTCAAGACCTATTGTTTTTGGTGAAGTTCGGTTGAGGGAAAGGGGTAGTTTACCTGCAACGTTTTTTTAACAAGGGTATTTTCTATGGCAAACGATAACAGCTGCAAATTCAAACAGAATCAAATAATGTTTTGCATACAGCCCTGATTTGTAGAGTACTCAAGACCTATTGTTTTTGGTGAAGATCGGTTAAGGGAAAGGGGTAGTTTACCTGTAACGTTTTATGTTTTAACAAGGGTATTTCCTATGGCAAACGATAACAGCCGCAAATTCAAACAGAATCAAAAGATTATTTCCATACAGCCCTAAATTGTAGAGTTCTCAAGACCTATTGTTTTTGGTGAAGATCGGGTGAGGGAAAGGGGTAGTTTACCTGCAACGTTTTTTTAACAAGGGTTTTTTCTATGGCAAACGATAACAGCCGCTAATTCAAACAGAATCAAATAATGTTTTGCATACAGCCCTGATTTGTAGAGTACTCAAGACCTATTGTTTTTGGTGAAGATCGGTTAAGGAGAAGGGGTAGTTTACCTGCAACGTTTTTTTATCAAGCGTATTTTCTATGGCAAACGATAACAGCCGCAAATGCAAACAGAATCAAATAATGTTTTGCATACGTCCCTGAATTGTAGAGGTCTCAATGACTTTCGATTTTGGTGAAGATCGGTTAAGGGGAAGGGGTAGTTTACCTGCAACCTTTTACGTTTTAACAAGAGTAAAGTACTTGAAAATTTATTTAAACTTTTTGAAACAATGGTAATTGTTAAAAATAAAATAATTTTGTTGCCAGGCAATAAAATTATAATTTTTTCATTTTAATGTAATATAATATTTTTCATTTAATACAGCAATAAAAAGGCAGGTAAGACACAGCCTGGCTGTTTGGCTGAAAATGATTTTAAATATAAATCTTAGAATATGGAAGTCATGTATGGTTCTCCATACCGATATTTTTACTTCCATATTCCTTAAGGAATGGAAGTATGGTGATGGCAAAAAAAATCGTGTTCGAGATTATTGCAGATTCTGATTCTACTACACTCAAAACATGAAAAAAAGTCGTTTTCCGAAAAGTGTCTGTCTGTGTGTCTGTGTGTCTGTAGATTTTTTTTCTATGGCAAGCGATAACTGCCGCAAATTCAAACAGAATCAAATAATTTTTTGCATGCAGCCCTGATTTGCAGAGTACTCACGTCCTATTGTTTTTGGTGAAGATCGGTTGAGGGAAAGGGGTAGTTTACCTGCAACGGTTTTTTTTTAGCAAGGGTAATTTTGTTTGTTTGGCAAACGATAACAGCCGCAAATTCAAACAGAATCAAATAATGTTTCGCATACAGCCCTGAATTGTAGAGTTCTCAAGATCTGTTGATTTTGGTGAAGATCGGTTAAGGGAGAGGGGTAGTTTACCTGTAACGTTTTATGTTTTAACAAGGGTATTTCCTATGGCAAACGATAACAGCCGCAAATTCAAACAGAATCAAAAGATTATTTGCACACAGCCCTAAATTGTAGAGTTCTCAAGACCTATTGTTTTTGGTGAAGATCGGTTGAGGGAAAGTGGTAGTTTACCTGCAACGTTTTTTTAACAAGGGTATTTTCTATGGCAAATGATAACAGCCGCAAATTCAAACAGAATCAAATAATGTTTTGCATACAGCTCTGATTTGTAGAGTACTCAAGACCTATTGTTTTTGGTGAAGATCGGTTAAGGGGAAGGGGTAGTTTACCGGCAACGTTTTTTTATCAAGCGTATTTTCTATGGCAAACGATAACAGCCGCACATTCAAACAGAATCAAATAATTTTTTGCATACGTCCCTGAATTGTAGAGGTCTCAATGACTTTCGATTTTGGTGAAGATCGGTTAAGGGGAAGGGGTAGTTTACCTGCAACCTTTTACGTTTTAACAAGAGTAAAGTACCTGAAAATTTATTTAAACTTTTTGAAACAATGGTAATTGTTAAAAATAAAATAATTTTGTTGCCAGGCAATAAAATTATAATTTTTTCATTTTAATGTAATATAATATTTTTCATTTAATACAGCAATAAAAAGGCAGGTAAGACACAGCCTGGCTGTTTGGGTGAAAATGATTTTAAATATAAATCTTAGAATATGGAAGTCATGTATGGTTCTCCATACCGATATTTCTATGGTAAACGATAACAGCCGCAAATTCAAACAGAATCAAATGATGTTTTGCATACAGCCCTGTATTGTAGAGTTCTCAATACCTATTGGTGTTGGTGAAGATCGGTTAAGGGAAAGGGGTAGTTTACCTGCAACGTTTTATGTTTTAAAAGGGTATTTTCTATGGCAAACGATAAGAGCCGCAAATTCAAACAGAATCAAATATGTTTTTGCATACAGCCCTGGTTTGTTGAGTACTAAAAACCTGTTGTTTTTGGTGAAGATCGGTTAAGGGAAAGGGGTAGTTTACCTGACACGTTTTTTGTTTTATCAAGGGTATTTTATATGGCAAATGATAACAGCAGCCGAAAATTCAAACAGAATCATATAATATTTTGCATACAGCCCTGAAATGTAGAGTTCTCAAGACCTGTTGGTTTTGGTGAAGATCGGTTAAGGGAATAGGGTTGTTTACCAGCAACATTTTATGTTTTAACAAGGGTTTTTTTTTTGACGAATGATAACTGCCGTACATTATAACAGAATCAACTAACCTTCTGCATATCTTTTTGAATTATACAGAACTCAAGGTCTGTTGATTTTGTTGAATATCGGTTAAGGGTAAGGGGTAGTTTACCTGCAACGTTTTATGTTTTAACAAGGTTATTTTTTCTATGACTAACGATAACTGCCGTAAAGTAAAAGAGAATCAACTAATGTTTTGCATACAGCCCTGAATTGTAGAGTTCTCAAGACCTATTGTTTTTGGTGAAGATCGGTTAATGGAATAGGGTAGTTTACCAGCAACGTTTTATGTTTTATCAAGGGTGTTTTCTATGGCAAACGATAACAGCCGCAAATTCAAACAGAATCAAATAATTGTTTGCATACAGGCCTGAATTGTAGAGTACCTAAGATCTGTCGTTTTTGGTGAAGATCGGTTCAGGGAAAGGGGTAGTTTACCTGCAACGGTTTTTATCAAGGGTCATTTTTTTCTATAGTAAATGATAACAGCCGCAAATTCAAACAGAATCAAATGATGTTTTGCATACAGCCCTGTATTGTAGACTTCTCAATACGTATTAGTGTTGGTGAAGATCGGTTAAGGGAAAGGGGTAGTTTACCAGCAACATTTTATGTTTTAACAAGGGTAATTTTGTATATGACGAACGATAACTGCCGTAAATTCAAAATAACTGCCGAAAATTCAATGAGAATCAAATAATTTTTTGCACCCCCTGAGTTGCAGAGAGCGCAAGGTCTATTGATTTTGGTGAAGATCGGTTAAGGGAAAGGGGTAGTTTACCTGCAACATTTTATGTTGTAACAAGAGAAATGTTTCCATGACGAACGATAATTCTACAGTCCTGAATTGTAGAGTTCTCAAGACTTATTGTTTTTGTTGAAGATCGGATTAGGGGAAGGGGTAGTTTACCTGCAACATTTTATGTTTATCATGGGTAATTTTTTCTATGACGAATGATAACTGCCCGAATGGACAACAACCATAGTTATACTGATTTCACAACGAACTTTCAACCCCTCCACATATGCAGAAAAGGAAATTATATGAATGCTATCGAAGAATACGAAATATATAAAGCTTACAAAAATAAAAAAACAGAAGAAGTCATCCTTAACGATCAGCTGTATTTCCAGTCCAATCTATTATACGACACAGCGATAAGAATACAGAACAAGGTCCATAGTGCACGACATATAACAACATGAACACTGCAGTCGACTATAGCATGTCGTGGTGCGCACCACCGATATTGTGTGTGTCTAAAATCTGGGTATTTTATGTGTTTTTATGTTTATATTATATTTATTGTTATGTGTAGAATTGTGTGTACAGTGTTTTTAATATTTTAACGATCGACGAACTTCAACAAGGGATATCCTGATGATGGGGCATATGTCCTGAAACGCGTTGAATGAAATATAGAGAAAAGGCCACCAGACGGACAAGAAAAAGGTAAACTATTTTACTAATGATAACTGCCGTAAATTCAATCAGAATCAAATAATGTTGTGCATACCTTGCTGAGCTATAGAGAACTCAAATGTCTGTTGATTTTGGTGAAGATTGGTTAAGGGGAAGGGGTAGTTTACCTGCAACATTTTATGTTTTAACAATGGTAATTTTTTCTATGACGAACGATAACTGCTGCATATTCCAAGAGAATCA
Organism: Magicicada septendecula; assembly: GCA_034769895.1. NCBI lineage: Eukaryota > Metazoa > Arthropoda > Insecta > Hemiptera > Cicadidae > Magicicada > Magicicada septendecula. The sequence goes on along the minus strand of CM068369.1, from coordinate 104,618,526 downwards.
AATATTTGTTTGCATACTTTCATCAATTGTAAAAGACTGAATGCCTGTTGATTTTGGTGAAGATCGGTTAAGGGGTAGTTTACCTGCCACATTTTATGTTTTAACAAGAGTAATTGTTTCTGTGACGAACAATAACTGCTGCACATTTAAACAGAATCAAATAATTTTGCGCATACCTTCCTCAATTGTAGATAACTCAAGGTCTGTTGATTTTGTTGAAGATCGGTTAAGGGAAAGGGGTAGTTTACCTGCAACATTTTATGTTGTAACAAGAGAACATTTTTCATGAAGAACGATAACTGCCGTGAATTCAAAGAGAATCAAATGATGTTTTGCATATGTTCCTGGATTGTAAAGAACTGTAGGGCTATTGATTTTGGTGAAGATCGGTTAAGGGAAAGTGGTAGTTTACCTGCCACCTTTAATGTTTTAACAAGAGTAATTGTTTCTGTGACGAACGATAACTGCCGCACATTCAAACAGAATCAAATAATGTTTTGCATGCATCCCTGAATTGTAGAGGACTCAGGTGAAGATCAGGTAAGAGGAAGGGGTAGTTTACCTGCAACGTTTTATGTGATAACGAGGTTAATTTTTTATATGACGAACGATAACTGCCGTAAATTCAAACATAATCAAATACGTTTTTGTATACGACCCTACTTTGTAGAGAGCTCAAGGCCTGTTGATTTTGGTGAAGATCGGTTACGGGGAAAGGGCAGTTTACCAGAAACATTTTTTGTTGTAACAAGAGTAAAGTACTTAATTTTGATAAATAAAGTAGCCTGATAAGAAGATCTTAATAATCCACTGTAGAAACGTAGATGAAATATGTATAAATGAAGAGGCTAGTTGAACGGGGTGGGGGTAATTTTCTATAAATGAAAATTATAGTTGAGGGGGAGGGGATAATTTTTATATGTGTACTACGTTATCGGCAACAAAGTAGTAGTTTGTTGTTAAAATTCCTTCCCGGGCTGTTTGGCCATAGTCCAATGTTTTCTGCAAAACCAGACGTTTCATCAGTGACTGCCATCATCAGTGAAAATCGAGTGCGATAACGTGTGGTGGTATACGTTAGTGACCACAGTACTGTGGTGGAAAGAAGTTTCTATAGAAACATTTCATTTCATAAATGATTTTTTTAAATATAAATTTTAGAACATGGAAGTCATGTATGGTTCTCCATACCGATATTTTTTTATTTCTGCTGAAACTCTTAATTTTAATAAGTTTTGATCTTCTTCTGGCAAATCACTGAAACTAATTACCTCTTCAGGCACTGGCTTGTAATCTTGTTTATGGCACTGTTCATGTGTCACTTCACCCACAAAACAATTCATATATTAAACTAATGAATGATTAATAACAACTGCTGTATATAAATATCTGAGTAGTGTAATTATAACAAAGAAAACATTAATAATAAAATCACAACACTTGTCACTCAACCAACACCAATTATAAACTGAAGTGATCCCACTTGTGACAGGTTCTGTGTGGAGGGGGGGGGAGAGTTCAAGTGTCAACAAGCTGAAGCATGAGTCACTTGTTGCTACAAGTCAGTAACCGCTAGCATTGATCCAAATTGTTTGTTTAGGCCATGTTTAACACTAATATACTAATTATTTTAGTCATATAGAATCAACATTAAATTATATTTAAGAGTAAGTAACCATAAATAGAGACTTTTGTTAGTTTTTAAGTCATTATGACCATTATCAACTGCGAAAGTACTCAGCACATTTTCACCTAACTTTGATGCTCTGCAACTCCTAAACCAGATGAGTCTCAGTGATGAAATTTATAGAGCATGTTTGTGCTGGAAAGAAGTGTTTGTTGTAAAATTTTCAAATTTTTTCACTCAGTCCCTTTTAAGATATGTGGCAATGAAAATGGCTAAAAACGGACTATTTGCCATCTTTTAAGGGCTCTAGAAAAAAAGGACATCAAGTCTCATGGATGAAACTTAAGTTCCAAGTAGTGTTATAAGATAACTTTGACAGAAAAAAAATAATCAAGGTGAGTCTCTTTTCTTTCATGAAAAATATTGCCCTCGAAAATTGCATTTTAATCGTTGACTAATTTTATTTTTTTAATTTTATTTGGCTAACTTCCTCTGTACTTATGAGAAAATAGTTTAAACAAATATTGTACTCCATTTCATGCTGAACATTTTAGTTTTTTATTTGTTTTGATATCTTTATAAATAAGAGAGTTACAAGATATTCCCCAAAACACATTTTGTGTGAAAAACAAGCAATTTGCACAAACAAAAATGGCCACCAAAAAAAAAGAATCTCAAAAAAATGTTTAGTCATAGTCTGGCATTTGGGGTACAAGGATCTCCTGGTAAAATTTTTACAAAAATTAAAAATGTTGAGCAACAAGTATTATTTCAATTGTATGATATGTAGTGGATTGACCCCACAGTAAAAAAGTTACCAAGGTTTACTGTTTACTTTTCATTTCTGTTTTAATGTCTGAGTTAATAATTCCAACTTTCACAACGGCTTATATAAATGCCGGACTTTTCAGACCTGCATATGCTATAAACACAACACAATGTTCTGACTAGATGTGGGCCGATATACCTACAACAGGTATTTGGAACAATACTATTTTTATGGAACGGATATAACAGTGACTGATAAGTTGAAATATCTTATTCGGGGCCTTGCAGTTCCGAGTTCTTCCTACGCTCCTAATGAGTACACATGTAACAAGTAAACGAGTACTACAAATATTAGGGTTATTACGGATACACAAGTAACAACAAATAAACGAGTATTACAAGTATTAGGAGTGCATGAGTACGAAGCCACTTTTTGGTGCTGAATTCTGCGCATATGCCGATTGTCATACAAGTACGAAACGATGCAAAACAGTGAGGTTCAGAATATTTCTATGCCAAAGAGACGAAGCTGTTTTTAATAAATGAAAAATTCATACTGATGTTACATTTATATAATACAGATTATAATAACACATTATATATTATACTAGTCACCAACTTGGTAAATTTTGAAAAAGCGAATTATATTGTATTATAACCTACAGAGTGGCTGATATTTGATTGGCCACATTATACTTTTTGTTAATGTGATTTCGGAGATGATTATAACTTCACTGCATAAGTCATAAATGATGAGAATGTTGTAACGTTCCTGTTGTAAAACACTACAAAGTAGTTTTTTTTTTTGTACTGAGACCTGTAGCTTGCTCTAAGATAGGATATCGACTTTATAACTGACATTTATGCACTTTATCTACTCCTGTTCATTAAATCTTTACTGATCTGATAACACTATTCTAAAACATAAGGTGTTTTCGTAAATTTGTTTCTTTTATCTAAACGGCTGACTTTGAATTTTTGTCTCTATCACTTTACTTATAATTTGACTAATAGTAGTTTCCACTTAGGAAAGAAATACAAATAACAAACTCCATAACAGGTAACACAATTAGGTGTAAATGATCTAACCAATGTTAGTTTGTTTAACGTTAAATGACAAACTTTAATTGTGAAAACTTAAATTGGTATTCCCAAAGAGAGATAGGCCTATAAATTCTCTCGTTTCTTACTTTCTTTTAAACAGTAATAGTTTAATAAAGTCACAGTGTAAAGTCACGCTGTTAAATTTAGTTTAAATTTATTTCTTATAACAAATTATACTATATAGGTTATGTATAAGTATATAATAACAGGTATTTGTACCTGTTATTTTTTTGGAACGGTATCATTTGTACCTGGGCGATTCCATTGTCACGGGTGTGACAGTTGGACTGTGTTTTTCAACAGTCAAAAGTAAATATATTCAATAACATAAAGTGGAAATTAAAAAAAAATTATGTTATTTAATACAAAAATACTTGTTTTGTTGTTTAGTATTAATTTTAACATAATTAGCGAAAATACTTAATTGTTATCCACATTTAAACATTTGTCACGGGTGGGACAGAAAATGGACACAGCTTGGAACATTCTGATCATAGGTAGTAATCTCTGTGAATTGTGCATCCCAATAATTTTTTAATCAATACATTTACATATAATGCAAAATTCTTAACAGGACACATTTCTGGAGAGCACAAAATTATTAATATTTACCACAAAATTTGTATTCAATGACTGTCACGGGTGGGACAGGGCTTTGTCACGGGTGGGACTCGTGTGAAACTCGAGCAGTTTTATGTAGTCTAATAAAACCATTTTTATTTCTACAATTTAAACATTATACAATAACATACACTAAGGTAAGGTTAATTATACATTTTTTGTAAGATTATTGATACATTTCAAAGAGAATTAACAGAAATTTCAGGACTACATTTTTAAAGTCCTAAATCTAAATTTTACATTTATAAAAACTCTTAGTGTGATAAAAGAAACCGCAGTACCTTATCCACTTTCAAAAATGTCTACATTTCCTGAAAACTCATTAAATACAGTGTTTCTAACATGTTTTAATCTTGGATTTGAGAGTATAGATAGAACTTGTTGAAAGTCAATGTAAGATGCATCTTTTTCATCAACTGTGAACACTCTAGGAGAATCCCCAACCGAGTTCATGCACATAACCTTAATTTCTCCGTCTTCTTCGACATAGCTCTGTGCAATAGCAGCATATCTGTATTTGGTGGATTTCTTTCTTTCAGTTTCAAATTGCACCAAAATGAATGTCCCTGGTTTGATCTTTTCCACTGTAGGTTCTGAATTTGTTTCTTCAGTTGTTGGCAAATCACTGGGATTGTACTCTTCATCACTCACCTCAGAATCAGTATAAATCAGATGGTATACACTGGATTTGGGTTCAAAAACTTGCACTCTTGTTAATGTAGCTTTAAGAAAGGTTCTACCACAAATTATACTATTTTTGTTGTATCCATTAAAATGCTTATTTCGAATCCCCTCAATTTTCTTGCCAGATTCCCAGCGTTTGTCTAGAGTGTTTCTGTTTTCATCAATCTCTTGACTTGTTAAGGTGTGAAAATGTACTCCAGCAATACTTGATGTGGCACATTATAGGAAGTCATTTGCATTGTTGATTATAACTTTTCTTTGCCTCACTTTATTCCAAACAGCTCTTTTTGTTATACCTCCTATACCGTCGACTGCACCTTTTCCGTGTGACGTAGCAAAAAAGAACCACTCTCCTGTCACACCAAAATCTTCCATCATGTAGCATAGGTTGGAAAGAGTGAACCTGTTCTTAAATTGTCCTAAGCAACCATCAGAAACAATTTTGACAGAGGACAAGTTCGGAATTTCTTTCCTTACTTCTGTGATTATCAGTTTTAGGCAAGCATACACAGAATACTTGTCTTGGGATAGTTCATCACTAATAACAGCAAATGATTGTATTCCTTTTTTTTGTCCAAGCACAAACAGTAATCACTGTAATTTGCGTATGGCTCCAATGAGCGCTTTGTATCTCATCTTGAGTGAGTGCTAGATAATTTTCCGCAAAATCTATTTGTAATATTACCTCATCATCATTAACAGAGGTTTTCATGTCCTTGAAAGTTGCAGACTGCAACCCTTTTACAAAATAATGCTCTTTGAATTTCTTTAATTAAGCCTGAAGTTCTGTTAATGATTCATCAATAGTTCCATCACTTAAAATCAATTTTGGGCGACAGTCATCTTCAGTCCACTGTTTCCATTGAACTATTTCAGATGTATCAACTTCTCCATCAATTTTGGTGTGCAAATTCATGATAAACTTGTCACATTCATTTGTCATACATTTCTCACTTTCTATATCACAACAAACAAGATTTAGAAGACCAGCATGATTAACTGGAAAACTACTGACTTTCTTGTGAATGGCCTCAACTAGAAAGTTAAAGTTGGCATGATAAATGCACACACATACATTGTGAGGCATTTGAGATGACAACAATACATTTTTAGGCCGTAACTCATAAAATTTTGAAGATTTGATAATGACATCAGGGTTCTCTTCCTTAAATAATTCATATTCATATGACGTTTTTGGAAATTTAATCTTTTCCCAGTTTTTGGATCTGCAATAGATTTGATGTCCTTGATGCCAGGTGCTTGTCTGCTTACTTCATCAGACTTAAAAAAGTTTTCAATTCTCAAAAGGTAGTCTTCTGGAATCATGTGATTTGAGACCTTCTTATCTTGAGAAAGAATCTGCCTTGCCATTTTTGTAGGCAAGTTTTCATAAATCAGTTTTCTAATTATTGCTGTTTTCTTTGAAGGACTATAAGGCAAAACATTTTTTGCACGAGAAATAGCTCTTCCTAGAGATCGAGGACATTTGTACGATCCCAACTGGGAAAAAGAAACATCAAGATCTCCAGACTGTGGATCTACTGCCATTGCCTTTAATTTCTGTCTATATTTCTTTTTCCATTCAGTTTCCTTCTTACACTTTTCCATCAAAGACTTGTTACACAAGGACACATTCAACTTCATATTTTCTCGTCTTCTTCTATCTCTTTCTCTCTCATTTTCTTTGTGCCTTTCATATTTATCGCCGTCTTGCTGCAACTTTTTTCTGAGTTTTCTCATCCGCTCTGCCAATGTTGTTTTGACCATTTTCTGGAAGAAAGAAAGAAAAACAAGAATAATTAGTCCACCAATAGGGTCATTCCATGTCAAACCAACCAGTGACTCAACCTGACCATTTTTAAATTTGATGAAACTTGCAGGATTTATTCTCTCTATAAATGTAAGTACAAAATTTTTTTTTTAATTTTTATGTGACCCCATTTTTTAGTTTTTAATTTTTAAAAATTTTAAAAAGTTCGTTTTTTTGCTTGCAGAACAAGCTTTAATGGATCATAACGTTTGTTCTATAGGTCCTACAGACTTGTTCATGGGCTCATTGTTTAGCTCTTTTTAGTGGCTTTAATTTGATATATAACTTGACACATTTTATAAAAAAAAGTTTTTTTGAAAAAAGTAAAACTTTTTTTTTTTATATATGAAAGTGTTCTTTAAAAAATTTTTTTAAAAATATATATTATTCTACTGTTTATTATCTACATTTCCTGAAAATTGTAAAGTGGGATCACTATGAGATCACAAGTTATGGACAAATATGTAAGATACTTAACTGTACCTTTCGTAACTAAATAGCGTTTAGGTAAAAAAAACTAGTTTTGTTTAATTAAACCAAATGTATTATATAAACTAATGAAAACATACATGACTGAGCTCTTTTAAAGTGGCTATGGCTTTAAAACTGTCCGACTTGGGTAAGCCAATTAGTTTTTATTTCTTCTTTGAGCAAGAATTTTGCTGGCTTTTTCCATTTCATGAGTTGTAAGTTTATAAACTCTTCCAGTTTGTGTTATGGGATCAACTTTAGTTAGGACATCTGATCTACTCACACCCAATATGTCTGGAAACTGGGGGTACTTGAATGAAGGGGAAGGGCCATGTGGTTCCAAAAAGCTTATATTTACGAACTCATTTTCGATCCCGAGCACACAGCCTAACCACCACTGATTTGAATAGTTACAAGTCACAAACCCAACTATTTCACTAAGTTCTAACTGCTCATTTTTTTCCTCAAGAGACACAATTTCTTCTTTTGTTTCAGTTGAAAAACTGTATTCCTTAACGTTAAGTTTTGTAGTACTTCCGACAGGTATAAAAGAATGAAGCTGTTGGGTCCCTTTGATGGTTTTAGCATTCACCAGTTGTCGTTCCAAAAAGGTGTTCTCAGTTTCATGGTCTTCTTGTGTTGTATAGAGGAAGTTAATAGATGGAATATTCTCCTTTGCTCAATCATAAAGCTGGCGAGGAGTCATTATTTGATCATTGTAGACCATTCGCAAACTAGCTTGGGCAGCGAGGCGCTTAACCGTTCCCCCTACCCTATCACAAACATTTTTCCCATGTGATGAAGTGAAGAAATTCCATTCTGCTTCTACATCAAAGTCTACCTTATGAAAACAAAGGTTGAGGAAGTTATACTTATTTTTGTATTGGGATGCTGCTCCATCTGAGAAATAATGAATTTTTTGTGGCTGTGATGGAAGTTTCTGCTTTAAAAAAACAATCATCATGCGTTGAAACAGGTGCACAGCTACTGTATTGTGAGACATACAACCACTAATGATAACTAGGTTTATGTGTTCAAGCTTTTCTTTATCTTCTCCTCTATAGTATATGATAATTGGATGAATGGTTGCTTGTGCGTTGTTCCAGTGAAATCCTAGTACAGCATCTTGTAGGACAAAAGAATAATTTTCAGCAAAATCGCATATCACTATGTAGGTACTCATCTGGCAGGATATTATCCATAAGCTGCTTCAAATAAGCTGATTGTTGTTTGGCAATGAAAGAGTGGCATAGCAGTTTTGGCAAACTTTCAAATAATCTGTCCACAAAGTCATTAACTGGCATTGTTACTGTTTCTAAAGTTGTTTTGTTGTCAATTTGCATCCATTGCTTGAATGTCACGTTTTCAATACACTCCTCCTCAAAACAATTTTGAAAATGTTCTTTTAGTTTTCACTACCTGGGCACTTTTCACATTTGATGAAGTGGCATCTAGGTGTTGAATCTTTGCAAACAATGCTGGAAGTCAAATCTTTATAGGTCTTTATTGAGGGCTCTCCAGAAGTTAGTTGGGGTATTTTGCACTGGTCCATCATCAGCTTGGCATTTTGGTGAGTCATACACACGCATACTGAATGTGTTCCACTTGATCCAGCTAGGACACATTGTTTTGGCCTAAGTTCGCAGAACTTTGTAAATCCAATTTTTCTTTCCAGATATCTTTCCTTGAACAGTACATAAAGTTCTCTTAGAGTACAAAGAAGTAAAAACTTTTGAACATGAGTGCGCTTTCCATCTATTTTGACTGATACAAAGTCTTTCAGTCTGGGCATTTGACGGTTAACCTCATCGTTTTCATAAAACTCTTTTACTAACTCTACGGTTGCTAGATCTAGAGTTTTTCCTGGGCGTGGATCTGGTGATGACATTATACCCTTTTCCTTTACAAGTTTTTTTACTTTTCTTGCAATAAAGTTAGATACACCAAATTCAGTTTCAATCTGGATCGAGGTCCAACTTTGAGGTAAAGTAGTCAGAATTTGCATTTTTAAGCTTTTATCAGAAGTACTGTGAAATTTTTCTTTAAGCTGATTTATCATTTCTCTACGTATATCAGGTTTTTCTTCAATCTGACTGCATGGACTAAGGCTCATAAGTTTGGTTCTGAAAGCTTCAGATACTTTTTTTAGTTTTTCCTCAGGATACTTCTTCTCTGTTAAACGCTTTTTTATTGGAGTTTCATCAATTGCAACTAAACTTATGTTTACTGCATCAATAGCTTCTTCCTTCTGTGGAGTTGATATTTCTATTGTTTCAACATTGTTATCATTGTCTTCGTATTCTGAGCTGACAGACTGCCATTCTTCTACCTTATCCAGTTTAGGCAACTTAAGTATTGCCTTGCGACAACTGTCACATATTCTATCCCCAAGCTTTATAGTATTAGAGCGGCTGACAATATTTTCATTAACAGGTCTTAAACTCGTTTTAAAATAATCATGGTTTGATTTTTTGAGTGGATTGCAACAATATACTTGAAAACTACCTTTAGATGTGGTTGCTTTAGCCGCTTCCATGTTTTCTTCTAAGTTTGAATTTAGTTGCAGTAACTAATATACCTAATAGCTAGACCTATAAAATTTTAATGCTTGAATATGTTCAGAGGATTTTAAAAAAGTTTTTTACCTTATTAATTCCAATGACAAAAACCACTAACAAAATTCTACAACAATTTTTAAACCACTTTTTAAAAATATAGAAACACTAAAAAAATGATAGTCACCTAAATTTATAAAACTAAAAACACTAAGATTGGCTACTTCACTAAAACTGTATCACCACGATTGGAAAGCAACTGAAGTGAACTGAGCATTCAAGCAGACTCACTTGGCTGACCTGTGTACCTAGGCTTACATGTACTGACAGTAACCAAGCCTGTTGAGACTTGCGCATCTAAATAGCTGCTGTCTAGTTACTGTGAAACTCAATTCATTTGGGAATTGGAAAATTATTCCATCTAGGCCTATTAGTTTTACACAGTTTATTTATGATTAAAGTTTATTTATTTAAAATTTTAATTTAGTTAATTAAAATTTTAAAAATATATATTAGTTTAAATGTATTTATGTCTTTTAGAAAAACAAATTCTTATTTAAGTGTATTGTTTTAGTTTTTTAATTAAAAAAAAAAATTATATGATTGAAAACTTACTAAAAATTCTCTGAAGTACATTAAACACACAAATATAAAAAGCCAAAATTAATTTGGTATTGATTTGTTAAAAAAAAATTCTTGTTCAAAGAGGAAATAAAAACTAATTGGCTTACTCAAGTCGGACAGTTTTAAAACCATAGCCACTTTAAAAGAGCTCAGTCATGTATGTTTTCATTAGTTTATATAATACATTTGGTTTAATTAAACAAAACTAGTTTTTTTTACCTAAACGCTATTTAGTTACGAAAGGTACAGTTAAGTATCTTACATATTTGTCCACACTTTAAAATTTTCAGGAAATGTAGATAATAAACAGTAGAATAACACATATTTTAAAAAAATTTTTAAAGAACACTTTCATATTAAAAAAACAAAGTTTTACTTTTTTCAAACAAAATTTTTTTTTATAAACTGTGTAAAGTTATATATCAAATTAAAGCCACTAAAAAGAGCTAAAACATGAGCCCAAGAACAAGTCTGTAGGACCTATAGAACAAAAGTTATGATGCATTAAAGCTTGTTCTGCAAGCCAAAAAAACTAACTTTTTAAAAATTATAAACTAAAAAATGGGGTCACATAAAAATAAAAAAAAAAAATTTTTGTACTTACATTTTAGAGAGAATAAATCCTGCAAGTTTCATCAAATTTAAAAATGGTCAGGTTGAAAATAATTATTTTTTGGTTGGTTTGACATGGAATGACCCAATAACTAAAATTAACTTTGTAAATGTAGACATATATAGAAAGCTTTGATTCTAAACTAAAAAACGAGTAACAGTGTAGAAGAGTTCATATTAAGTATCATAAAACTGTCACGGGTGGGACAAAATAAAAGTTGGCATTTTTATGTTGTGAATAATGTATTAATATATTTTTATTGATCTATTGGATGTATTTAATAGTTTTTCTTACTTCAAACTTAAAAACAAACATAACCTCTAAAAGAGTTAAACTGAATACAAACTTTTTCATGTTTTTGTCACAAGTGGGACAAATCGGTGCATCATCTACATTTAACACATTTATTACATGTTTAAACTTACCTTTTTATACAATCTTATGCTCGATCAGAAGACAAAACTCTGCTCTTGAACCACACACCTCAACAATACACAATGGCTACTGTTTAGGTGCAAACAAATGACAACTTTAACCATCAAAATTACTCCAGCTGATGGTGATCAACAGAAGCACCAACTTTAACGAAAGAGTCCTCCTAAAATATATTTTTTAAAAAGCTCATTTTTCAGGACTACAAAATTCAAGCCATTTTCTTGCTTATAATTAATAAAAAATATTTTTTCAAGAAAATTATTTTTTCATAGGCTCAGTTTCACGTGGAATCGCCCACCTGTTATTTTAAAATACTAGTTTAGCACACCTCTAGTCCAGACTAGACTTTCCTTCTCAAAATAATTCTAAAATTTTGTCAAAAGTCTTATAATTTCCAGTAAATAGGAATTTAAAACAAAGTCTATGTCAAAATATGCAACATAATATGACGAACTGATAAAAAAACTGTGGACACATGTTGTATGGCTTCAATGAAAAGTGTGCTTTTATGGGGAAACATCATTATAGTTAGTACTGTGGTTTAAATACTCTTCTACACATTAGTTCATCCCAGTTGCATATGCAGAATTAATGTGACTTATCCTCTATATAAGTAGTATCGTATCTTCTTTCATCCAGGAACACTTATTGTAATAATGAAGTACCGTACCCAAACTAAGATAAGGCATCCTCATTGGTTAAACTGTAAACTGATGTCTGACAATGGGAAGACGTTGTGTATTAATAAAGATATGTGCATTTAATTGAAAAGTGTTCTTAATCGGATGTTATTCTTGTGCTAACTTGTGTGTGATGTACATTTAGTCTTTATTGACTACCAACTTATTTTCATGTGTTTCAGGTGTTAACAAGAACAATTTATCCATCATAAGACAAATGGAAGAGATCAAGTTGGAAGACAAGGTATAAAGTTCAAAAATAAAAAACATTTTGTACTGTTAGTATATGCCTATGTATTAAATTGATACACATGTTATGTACACTTATAGACACGTTCATTTCTTAATTTAATAATAATTATTTATCATCATGTTCATTTGTAATTAACTGATGTACATAATATGATTTATATTTATTCTTTTGTGTAGGATTCACATTGACAATATGCATTTTCCATAAGCTCCTAACTTTCAACCAATTCTCCTCCTCCTTCTCCTCCCTCGATGAATTTAGGCTCATAGTCTGTTAGGTGCAAAGAATCTTTCCAACTTTTCCTTGATCTGCCAGTCCTCGATCTTTGCATTGACTAATTATGTCAGCATACTCATACTATTCTATTATCACTCACTCTCTTGTGTTGGTTGTGTTGTATCTTTCAACTCACCAAACTGTGCTCTGTGTTGTCCAATGTGCAAGTCTTCCTGGTATTCTCCTGAACTCCACACTTGTGACGTCTCAATTTGAATCTTCTTTGTTTTCAAAATTGCACTGAGAGTACATGTGTGTTTGTTATTAACAATGCAGCAGACCAGCATGATGTTTTACAGCAGCTGTTCATGAGACAGATATGGTGTAACGAACAGTAGTTGATTGGTCTGATGTGATTCTCAGACTCTTCGTATCTTGAGCCAGCGTCTTTATCTGTGAATGTGTACAGTATCCCACAACCTGGGTACTTCAGTCGATTGGGACTATGCCTTCCTCTGCAGTACTTCTCACTCACTGGGCTCCCATTAGCAGTCATTACTGTTTGGTGTCTCAACCAGTGACTCACCATACTGTCTCGTCTTCGCAAACCTTTCTGTTCGCCCATTGTTCCAGAAACTGTTCATTTTTGTTTTCTAATTACTTTGATCATCCAGTATATTTTTAATATTCTTCTACAGCTGCAGATTTCAAATGCTTCTGTGTTTGTGTCTTTCACCTTTTCCTATTGTCTAGGTTAACACGATGAAACATATATGCCTAACTTGAGACATTTCTTCCCTAGTTCCTAATCCATTATTTGATAATAGCAAATTTGATTCTCCATTTGGCCTGCACAGTGATACTGATTCCTCTGAGTTAACTTTCCCAGTTTTAATATTTACATAATCCCTACTTGTGTTCCTGATTTCTGTTCTTCTCTTGATAATTTTTCTATGATATTCAATACTGTTTCTAAATTCACCATGTTTTCTACAGTTGAAAACCATGTCATCAGTAAATCTTGACATTTTTGTACTCTTTCCATGAAACATTATTGCAGTCTTATGTGTCTTTATTATTTCCTTCATATCCCCTTGTAAAGCATTCTCCTGTAATGTGAATAAATTTGTATAAACGTAATCTTAATTCCCTGTTATTTGTAGGATGTTTTAATGGTTACAATAAAGAAAGAAGCAGATGTAGAAGAAGCTGAGACTGAACAGGTAATGTGCATAATTCTGATTATTAAGCTCATAGCTAATGTGTTAAGTTGTTCAGTGTCATGTACCACTTGAGATTTAGATCACATTCATTTGTAAATATTTAATTAAAAATCAACAGAATGTACAAACCGTATACATATAAACTACATGGGATTAAGTAAAATCGCGCGCGCGCACACACACACACACACACATATTAAGTACAGAGTATGGATATTTATTACAAAAATTGATGGATGATTCTGTACATATTTAGTATTGATCGCCTCTTTATATAGTGGTACTCTATAAATCACTGAGAAGACTAATTGCTCAATTTTATAATTGTTCAATATACAGGATGCATTGCCAGTGGTAAATTCTGTCCTAAAAGAAGAACTCCATGTAAAAGAAGAAATCAAAGAAGAGAATAAACAATTTGTTGATCAGGTATAGTATGTAGTTATACATTTGTTTATAATAACAAACATTTATTGTTGTAATGAGCGGCGTTGTTGTTATTTATTTGTAAACTTATCGGTTAAAACTGTTGGAGACGGTTTGGTGTCGTCCTTTTTATGTGCACTTTCAGTCCATACGATTTAGCCAAAACACTTACCAGTTACTGTTTTGTAATTTACAAAGTGGCATTTTGAAGTCATCTATTCCTTCCCATGAATTATTTGGGGCTTATCTTCTTGCTAAATTGGTACGTTCCTACCATTTCTATGCTTAAACAAATTTGCCTTTGGACTGACTCCATATTGTTTTATTTTAGTAGGGGGGAACAGAGTTCTGAGCGGATGTCACATAACCCCCCAGCACATGGCAGGAAATTTGAAATTGATGACAGCGTGGTGTTGGGGGTTCCACAAGCAGTTCGGTTGGGATCACATGATATGGGTGAGGGTAGAACATGTCTGGAGTGTATCATGTGGCCATGGTGGGAGTACCATGTGACAGGGTTGGGACACAACAGGATTGGTGTCAAGTGTGATGATTGGTTGGCCATGTTTAATGTATGTGACATGATGCAGCGGGATCAGTTGTGATTGGTGTGTTTGAATGGCAGTAGTCGGTGTGGCCAACATGTGATAAGGGAGAAGAAAATTCCCTCTAGAAGGGAAATAGTTTGAAGAAGGATGTGTAACGGAAAATTTAACGTTACCACCACCACCACCACCACCACCACCATGGTGGGAACGTTTGTTTTGTGTTTGTATATTTGTAAATTTTCCCATACCGTTCATTATGGCGCCTTTGTGTGGTATGTGTTTTATTAATGTCATGTTCGTTATGTCTGGGAATTCATGGCCTGTGTTTATTGCAGACTAATTCCTGAACAAATACAAATCAATACAAAACATGACAATTTTCAAAGCACTCAACTTAAAAATACTCTAAAAGCTAATATATACACCACAACCATACACAATAACACCAGTATAAAATACCTAAAACCAACAGGAAGCCATAATAACAACCAACCAAAGCACAAATTCTCCATAAGATATGAAATCAGGAAGGCTGAAGATAGGAACAATACACTCCCGAAACATGTACCAAATAAGGGAATAAAACATCTTGAGGTACAGAATTTATAAATATTAAATAAATATTTAACACAATTGTAAAATTGTTATAAAAACAATTAGGCCTATAAAATTGTTTCAATTACTTGGGACTCTGACATTTAAAAAAATGTAGAATTCAAGTAATTATTTTCAATGTTGCAAATCATACAGCAATTAAATATTTATTATAAAAAATGAGATGTTTAGTTGTAATATTTCAATCAAAAATGATATTTACTTTATTTCAATAAATATTAATTATTGTCTTGATTATTCATCTCTTCTTTCACAGCACTAACACTTAACTAAAAATGAACTTTTTTCATGTGAAAAACTTACTATTTTATCGGACGCGTTTCGGCTTAGTATCCGCCTTCTTCAGCTTTGAAGAAGGCGGATACTAAGCCGAAACGCGTCCGATGAAATAGTAAGTTTTTCACATGAAAAAAGTTCATTTTTAGTTAAGTATTAATTATTGTACACCCATTTTAACTAACTAGAAAAGTTACTCAAAAGCAGATGTTACAATTACATACTTAAATTATATTAATTATTTAAATAGTTGTAATTACACTATGTACAATTTAAAAGCTATGTACAATTTAAAAACTATGTACAACTGTTTATATTTATTTTATATGTACAAATAAATTACCCTTGGTGAATATGCTAATACGTATCATTGCGTATATTCCCCAGGTGGTTTTAAATAAAATTTCAACATCATTAAAATTGTATTTACATCTCAACATAGGTAATTATAATACACGTAACAATAGGATTAAATAACAGGCTTCTTATAAAAGTAGATAGTTAATCGATATGTAAGAAACATTTGCATAATGGACAGAAAAATTCTGCCCCTATTCTAATATAGCAGCATAGTCACATCCAGTGTTCCATTGTCATGTATTACAGCCTACTCCCTTTATAGAGGTTTGAAGGTAAGAATATTGTATCTCTGTCTGTCTCTTTCCCTCCATCGATGTATAATAACACTGGATTGCTGCTGCGTGTACTGAATTCGGTCCGCTCAACTCTACGCTCGCCCCACTACATCAAGGCAAAAGCCACTTTCCCTGCATACTCACAGTATCTTAACATTAGTTTAACCAATTTGATCGTTCCATAAAAAATCTTGTTATAAAAATTTTATATTTCATATCAATCAGATTAAATGGAACACTTGATACTAATTTAAAAATAATGTATATATAAATTTAATTTTTGTTGTTTATAATAGAAGTTCGTACATTTTTTTTTATCGGTGCTGATCTATGAACAACAAACAAGTTACCGGTAACACTAAAGTTATACACATACATTTTCGCTAACTATGCCGGTTTGTTAGGGTATAATAATTACCTCTTTTTTTAATAGCTTTTTTTTTCAATAAAATAAAGGAAATTGACTAAACAAGACTAGTAATGAAAACGAAATTTTTTATTACGTAGTTTTACATTGATGATTATTTATAAAAAAATCTTAGTTTACAGCCTATCTGCATTTAATTACAATACATCTTACTATTTCCAATCAAAATATACTACATTTGCTATAAAACTTCAGGATCTTAGATTATGAATAGCATATTGCAATGCTGAGCTAAACATTGCTAAATAAAACAAACTTATTTAATTTTTGATGCACACCAAGTTTCGAAAACATAGCTGATGATGTCTTTTCTTTAGCTATACTAAAATATACAATTTTGTAAAATAAACTACCTATTAACATTACTAACCAAATTTCATGAGTGTCTTCACCATAATCATTGTTAGAAGTATGGCCTTTAAATATTAGTAAAGGTTGTACACGCTAATATAATAATCTTTTTTGTATCTAAATTGTTTTTCTGAATGTTTTGTTTATTGTTCAAAAGGGAATACATAAATTTTACTACCCTGATTACATCTGAGGAATCCCTGACCAAATTTCGTTTTGAAATATAATCAACAAAATGGGTGTAAGGGCTAAGGTTGCTGTCATCTGCTATCAGCAGTCTTATACATTCTACACATTTCAACTTAGAACTAATTTTTCTGACAATGAAACTAGACAAGTAGAAAAGAATATTATCTATATAATAAGAGTTTTTATTTTCCAGCAGACTTTAGTATTTTCAATGTCTTCTTCATAGACGTTGACTAAGTTTAGGTCTACTGTTTCTTCTGGTTCTGCAAAACTCATAACAGGTTTGGAATGCCATGTCAAAGCTCAAACAGTTTCTTTTGTCAGAGGCTTTAACGCTGTTCCTGAACATACGTTTCTTCAAGGCCCATTGAAACTGCTTGAAATTAGGATTGTTATTATGTCCCCCCTCGAGATCTTAAGCAGGAAAATAACAGGCCCAAATGATCTTGAGAAAACTTGTAAGTCAAAATATTCTTGAATTGTAAATCATTTAATAATCTGTTTGACAGAATCTTTATTGCATTTGTAATAAATCCATGTGCAAAAATGTTTTCCTAGGGTGCCGCAGAACCTGAATATTTTTAATTTTTAATGTCGTTAAATATGCCAAAAAATTATGTAACATTTTATTGTTATTTTCTAAATTCTTCTTTATTTACTGCTTGAAGTGGTGCTCAAATGGGTCCCTGCTATTAAAATAATCGAATAGTCTGTCTATAACTATAACTATAACTGTAACAATAATCAAACTTACATAACAGTTTTGCTAACAAACACGGACAAAATTTCCGAACTGAATTAAGTATCTAGTTAACAAAATACGGAAGCACGGCTGCATACAATGTGTAAACTTATGCTCAGTGACGCCTTCTTGCCTTGATGTGGTGGGGGGCTGCTGCTTTCCGGTGGACCGTTTTTTGCGGTTTTACTCCCACCTAGCGAGCTATGCAGTGTTATTATACATCGATGCTTCCCTCCTCCGTGTGAATCAGTTCTTGTCGTTATAGAAGATACACATCCTGTATTACACTTTTTCATTTTCCCTATCTCACCATGAGTAAGCTTGGCAACATGTGAGGGCTGTCCAGAAAGTAACTTACGTTTCAATGTGGGTGGCAATGGGGAGGGGCTAGCGCCGCCATGTTGGTGACACGGGAGGCATGACTCAGTACGCATCCAGCTCAGGCCGGTATAGGTCTGTGTTGTGTTTCTGTGCTCCAATAATAATTTTTGAAATGAGTGCTGCGATTGAAAATCCCGCGAGCTGTGAAGTGCGCTCACTAATACGATTTCTGCAAGCAGAAAACTGCAGACCGGTGGACATTCATCGACGACTGTGTGAAGTGTATGGGAAGAATGTAATGAGTGAGGGAGGAGTAAGGCAGTGGTGTGTTCTGTTTAAAAATGGCTGCACCAATGTGCACGATGATGAGCGGAGTGGCCGGCCGAGTGTTCTTACTGACAAATTGATGGAGAAAATCAATAAAAAAATCCGTGAAATCGGCGCTTTACGATTACTGAGTTTCTTCAAATTTCACATAGTTGCTTCATGAAGTTGTCACGATAAAGCTTGATAACCATAAGTTTTGTGCGCGATGGGTCCCGAAAATGCTTACAGAAATCCACAAAAACCAGCGGATGGCATCAGCATTGTCATTTCTTCATGCCTACGACAAGGATGGTGATTCTCTACTGGACCGTATTGTAACGGGGGATGAAACCTGGGTTAGGTACGTTAATTGTAAAACAAAAAATCAATCCATGAAATGGGGCCATACTCGCTCGCCCAAAAAACCGAGGAAGTGTGTGCAGACCTTGTCAGCAAGGAAAGTGATGGTGACAGTTTTTTGAGACAGAAAAGGGGTTCTCCTGGTAGAGTTTATGGAACGGGGTACCACAATCAACTCCGAGGTTTACTGTGAAACCTTAAAAAAGCTGCGGAGAGCAATCCAAAACAAGCGACGCAGTAAGTTGAGCTCCGGGGTATTGTTCTTCCATGACAACGCCCGACCTCATACAGCATCACGAACGCAAGAACTTCTGGGAAAGTTTGGATGGGAGCTTTTCAATCATCCCCCATACAGCCCTGATCTGGCACCGAGCGATTATCACCTGTTTATGCATATGAAAAAGTGGCTGGCAACACAGCGCTTTGAAGACGACGAAGAGCTGAAGGCGGGCATTAATGAATGGCTGAAATCACAGGCAGCAGATTTTTATGATGAGGGCTTTCAAAAACTTGTAAATTGTTACAAGTGGTTTAACTTGAATGGCGACTATGTGGAAAAATAGTCTAAGAATGTAGTTTTCAACTGTGTAAATAAAAAAATTTTCTTTCGTTTTTTTATTTATTCATTCTAAAACATAAATTACTTTCTGGACAGCCCTCATATACTGACATCTGCATCTCATCTGACATAAACACATGTATAAAAAAACAGTTGTAAAATTTTTATAAAAACAATTTTAAAATTGTTTCAGTTACTTAGGTGTCTGACATTAAAATTTTTAACATTGCAAATAAAATATCAATTAAATATTTATTATAAAAAATGAGAAATTTTATTTGTAGTTTTTTAATAAAAAATAATATTTACTGTTTTAAATAAATATTAATTATTGTGCACCCATTTTAACTAAAAAATTACTCGAAAACAGATGTTACAATTACATACTTAAATTATATTAATTATTTAAATAGTTCTAATTACACTTTGTACAATTTATAAACTATCTACAACTGTTCATATTTATTTTATATGTACAAATAAATTACCCTGGGCAAATATGCAACATACTTAGGGGGACCCAAAAGTAACGAGAATTTTTCTCTGGCAGTTGGTAGAATGCTAGTTCCGAATTCTCCCGCTAGGTGCCTTCACTAGACACTAATTTGTATCAGTTGCCCTAGCGGCATTGTTGTGGAAACGTTAGCGCGGTCAGTGTGACAATTTTTTGTAAGCGCTGTTTCACGTTTTCGGCGATTTGTCAATGGCAGACATTAAATACCAACGTGCTAACATCAGGTTCTGTTTCCTGTTAGGGAAATCAGCAGCAGAAACTGTCGCAATGCTTCGGACGGCTTATGGGGAGGAAGCTTTGAGCCAGGCAAGGATTTTGAGCTGACAAGAAAGCACACGCGGAACGAATTTTGCTGCAACACATTTCATCTTCAGATCTTCAGTCAAAATTCGTTGCCATGAACTCCAGGATATTTCAGTCATTTCCTCCAATTCATCGATTGTTCTACGACGATCAAACATGATCGCAACACGGATTTTTTCAATGTTTTCGTCCGTTTTGGAAGTCGAGGGACGTCCCGGTCGTGGTTCGTCTTCAATTGACATTTGACCACTTTTAAAACTAGAAAACCACTCGTAAATCCTTGCCTGGCTCAAAGCTTCCTCCCCATAAGCCGTCCGAAGCATTGCGACAGTTTGTGCTGCTGATTTCCCTAACAGGAAACAGAACCTGATGTTAGCACGTTGGTATTTAATGTCTGCCATTGACAAATCGCCGAAAACATGAAACAGCGCTTACAAAAAATAGTCACACTGACCGCGCTAATATTTCCACAACAATGCCGCTAGGGCAACTGATACAAAATGGTGTCTAGTGAAGGCACCTAGCGGGAGAAGTCGGAACTAGCGTTCTACCAACTGCCAGAGAAAAATTCTCGTTACTTTTGGGTCACCCCTCGTATATATTGCAACAAAACTCAGGATTTAAGTTTCGTATAATAGGGATACTAATGCTGTAACACATTCTCTGACAGCCATAGACATGTTATAAATTGATTTTGTTCTTTTCTTTGTAAAGTAGTCAGTAAGTTTTGAATCAAGATATGTTTAAAAATGTCAAAATATACATAATTTTGTACTCTGTTATGTCAAATGAAATATTTGTGTGTAAGTGCGCGAGTGATTCACATTTTATTTAATAACTTCTGTGATAATTGACATTTCTTTTTCAAACTGGGACAGGATGTTCTCATTGTTGTAAGCTACATTTTCCATATACTCAGTTCTCCAAAACTATAATTTTTATATATTTTTTAAAAATGAAATCAGTTCTTTTATTTCGGTATCTCCTAGAGAGTAATAATATTTGTAGATTAAATCTAGTCAGGCTTTTGCAGAATTGGACAGAGTTTTAACTTGAAGTCTGTCTATCACTGTGAACATCTATGACAGTGCTAGATTTTCCACCAATCAGAAGGTCCAAAAATTATTTGAGTCGGTACTCTGCTGAGTACGGATGGGCCAGTTCCCTCCGAAGTCTTGTCAGAGAAGGACATACTGACTGTCGCAAGTTTTTCATGTCAGGACAAGTCTATTTCTATAAGGCTTAGTAGTTTTGGTAGATGGTACGAGTTTATCGTAGTCATAGCCACATCATAGAACTTAAAATAAATTTAAATAGATCTTATTTTAGTGCTTTTTCGTGAATAGTGGAAGATTTCCGGTCTAGGGGCAGAATACCTATCGTGGTATTCTGAATGTAACGCGAGAACACTTGAAGAAGCAGGAATTGTGTAAGCTAAATACACATGATCTATTTCTACCCTGAGATTAATATTATAAACAACAATAGTCTGTTATCGTGGTGCGTGGTGCAGTGTAGTGGTCATCGAGCAACACGCCGGGTAGCAGCAAGAGCTATTCTATGCACAAGTAACCATTGGAATTCTATGCACAAGTAACCTTATATGTAAAACGAACCAATAGACTCTTTTATTTAAAAACAATTAAATAATAAACAATTTTATGTTTTAACGCAATAAGTCATAGTAATTTTTAATGTGTTAGTTAATAAATTTTTCCTACCTCGAGATATAGACTCTGTATTGATAATTTCAGTTAATCTATATATACATTTATAATTTGTGTTGGTGCAATATATATATCACTAATTTTAACAGTTGTAGTAAATGTGTTAGTTTGTTAAAACAGCTCTAAAGGCAGTATTCCATTGGGAAAGTTAATAATTTCTTTGTGGTTAGATATTTTATGGTTAACAGAAGCACAGGTGTAGTTCAGATGTAAATAAAATTGTTACGCCTTGCCTTATTTAAATCAAAAGAAAGATTGATGCAACTAATTGTTGGTAAGTAATATTTATTTTGTTACAGTATTATTTGCAAGACATCACTACGATTATAAAAGATGAAATGGTTTTAGGAGAAGTGGAAAAAGAGGAAAATACACAAGAGGTGAGGTTTTTTTTTTTTAATATACAATCAATCTTCTATCTATAGGTAAACAAGTAAGATTCATGATAGGACAGTCTTCCATTGAAGGCTGTCACTTAATTAAAAACATATTTTTGAAGTTGATCATTTGTAATTGAAAATTAGATTCAGTCTTAAAACATGGAGACACCTGAGATGTCTTGCATTGGTGGTGTCACCCAACAAGTTGAGTACTAATTGATTGGGGTTGGTGATTCAATTTCAGTTGTTAGTTTATAGAATAACATGGATTTTCCTATACCAATGAAACTCTTGAATGTTGTCTTCTACATCATTGTTCCTTGTGAGCAATGGGTAAGTAGATGATTGTTATCAACACTTAATTTGAATACATTGTAATTTAATAATTGAATGGACGAATCGAGTTTTGCTTTTATTCAACCTTTTTTTTGTCTTTCTGTCTATAGGGTATGTCTCACATTTACTTTTGAATGCATCAATTGATTTTCGTAAACCTTGGCCTGTGTGTCTGTACCTCTAGCCTAAAGAACCCTATTATGTTTTACACTGATCTCACAAAAATTAGGTGGCAAGTGAAAAAATGGGGGGGGGGGGAGTTTTGAAAAAATTACAAAAGTTCGTGTGAAATATCAAATTAAAGAGAACTATAACTATTGTGAATATAGCTTCATTTTTAAACTGTCAGAGGCCAAAAAGTGGAGGAAATTCTGATAAAACTCCAAAAATTCAAAGTGATTAATCGGACATGTGGCATATCAAGAGGAATATTAACTAAAATCTGAATGTAGTGGTGAGGTTTAAAAATTGCAATATTGTGGAATGCAAATTTTTCAACACAACACCTTAGAATGGAATCAACAATATATAAAAATCCAGTTGGGGTCAGACTAAAGAGTATTTTAACACAAATTAGATTGTTTAGAATTTTTAGGCTGTATTGTATGGTTACTATTCGTTTGCTACTTTCTGAACAAAAAATAGGGTAATTGGGATTTTCTGATAAACAAAAATGATCTAATTTAAAAGTTCATTCAGTAATAAATGTACTTTGTTCAAAATAGTGAGCAAGTTCTGCAGGTCAGGAAGCATATTAGTGTTGTTGCATGTCCCATAGTTGTCTCTCACGTGTCCAAACAGGTTTTGTGATTGAGAGAGACTTACACAGAGTTGACTGTCTGGCAGTTATTATGTTTTTTAGTCATGTGATAGCTCTTTTTGTTGAGTGTAGCAAACTGATTACAAAATTATACACACAGGAGAAATGCCACCGCATGTAAGGATGTTACAGCATATCATTTCAAACAGGTTTATATGTCTTCATTTCAAATAATATACTGAGCCCCCGCTTTTTGTGAAGTGTATAAGTTCTGTATTGTCTAGGCGCTTCATTCCTCCAATTTCTTGTACTGACTACTGCCCGTTTTCTTGCTGGTTACCTTTGGACCTACAATATCTTTGTAGATGCCCAGGTTCCCCACATCTAAAAAACGTCAGTCTTTTATTCCTTCTTCAGACTGTGGTGCCAAACTTTGTCTCTCTGTCCCTTCATGTTTCTCTTCATCATGTGTGTCATCATAATCTTTTAGTGTGCGGACTTTATGATTTGCCTAACCAGACTTGGCGACTTCAAACTGTAGAGGATGGACAAGGGAGTCTGCATTATTCTTGTATCTTTCCATTTGTAACACTTCTTGTAGTTCACTATCACTGACACCGATAGTAAATATCTTTATTGCAGATGTTATTGAAAAATCCTGCTTCAGGATAGGCCAGTCTAACTAGTAAGTCAATACTTGCTTCAAACTGTTTATGACTCTCTCCGGAATACTGTCACCTTGCTCTTAACTGAGTGCAGTACACATCACGCAGATGTTTATCACCATACTGTAATTCTAGAGCTGTAATCAGTTCTGTGTAAGAGCTCTGGCTGTCAGATGACACTTTCTGTAGTAGATCTAAGGAGGTCACTAAAAGCGAGAACAAGTGAAACCAGTGATGTGTGCTTGCGACTTTACATTGCCGAAGATACGTTGTCCAGTGAGTGCTTCTGTCAAATGTTGGGGCCTTACACGAATTGTGTGACAATACAAAAGAGGTCGAAATATATTAATAAATAAAATACACTGCCAGAACTTACCTGTAGACAATCACAATTACTTACCGTATTTAAATTCCTCTCAGAAGACCAAGGTTGCCACGATTATTTTTTATAGGATAAAATATCGAAAACCTTTATACTCCACCTTAAATAAAAAGGGACAATTTCGATATCTGACCACACCCAATTAATAATTCAGAAAATTCCGGAACGTTAGACGAATCTTACAACACAGAAATGAGAAAGTGGTAATGACAAAATAACTTAGACTAACACATTGTTTCACAAGGAATCGTTATTTTAATGAACAATTATTCAAAAAATTGTACTATTACTCTTTTCGGAAATGACTTAACTTGCGTACATATTTTACATTATGTTTCCTAGGTTTATAACTACATTCTAGTACTTACGACTAATTAGACTGCCCAGCCTGCAATTCACGCACCCAATCACACAAAATATTTACTACCCCTTAACATTTTTGTTTTTACAACTTCAGTTTAAATTGGGAAACCGCACTACCGCGATGCCGGCCAAACACGTGGTTATCGTTCCGCGCCTCCAAATGTCCGTACTCAACTGGTTTCACGGTCTACACTGCAACACTTTTCTAACTGTGATAGGTTGATTGATTTCTTGGGTCCCGGTCGGTATTAAACGTTATTACACTGAATTTGTTCATATTTAAAAAGTTCGACCCGACCGGGGCCCGCGAGTCGCAACTACGTCTGTATATGAACTCTGTAGCTTGTGGACTCTTAACGTAGACTGACTGAAGCGGGAGGAAACTGTGCTCCACTGCCACCTGATTTCGTTGTCGTTCATAGCTGATTTGCCGTGGCTTATTGGCTAAACCCAAGCTACATAATGTTTGTTTTAGTAGTGTGTGACGACGATCTCTAGGCACTGTTGGCTTGATGTCACCCACAGGAGGCGGTCCTTAGCTACGCTTCCTGAAGGTCGGCTCGCTGATCTCACCCAACGTAGTTTTTTCGCCATTTTTTCCAGCGTCGTTTGGTTTTCTTGGCGTCCCAACAGCGCGCATACTTGAGTCGTTGCGTGCGTGCGCACTGTCACATTCACGCACAGTTCTGAGAAATAGAGGGTGGTGCATACCTCGGTACTAATTTTACAATGGAATATTGCGTCTTGCCTTTGTTCTCAAAGCTGGTTCAGTCAAATACGTGGTCTGTTACAATAGAATTGACTTGGACAATATTTTTGAAGCCCCGAACAATAAAATAAAATAAAATACAAATACCCCATAAATGCAATAAATAAAATTACCCAATTTTGACACGTTACAATTGGGCCCATTGCAGGCAATGCGACTTTCTCTAATATCTTATTTTGTATCTTTTTTGGACTTTACCATTGGTACAGTCTGTTCAGGAATTTGATTGGAAACACAGGGTTGTGTTTAATTGTTCAACTTCTGTTTTTACCTGTTCTTTTATGTTTGTAATTCACTCCTCTACTACAGATAATCTTACCTCTTGCCCATTGAGATTACCTTGTAATTCACCTATGTCTCTACATAGTAGACCCAACTCTGGAGTAGTATGCTCTTGCAAATGTCTTTGTTTCTATACAGTGCTTTTATGTGTTCTGTTTCTTGCTTACTTTCTTCTGTTTGTCATTCTCTGTCAAGCAGGGATACTTTTTATGATTCCTCTGGTTCTCAATGTTTCTTGTTTTTTTTTGTTTCTCATGATGTCATAATTTCTCTCCTTCTTCTGCCTCCTGTCATTATTGTACCTCTATTTGAAGTAGCAGCACTTGGAAAGTTTGCATCATTTGACTAGTATCCATTTTTTTTTTTCAGTTACCACTAACAAGACTCTTCCACAAAGTGTTTGCTGTTTTTACTATTACAGGATCTATTCCACTTCAAAATGTTATGACAGTCTCAGGGTCGTCTTGTCAGTGGAAACAGATTAACTGTCACCAGATGAAGTCACTAATTATAATTTTAATTAGAAGCAAACAGCAGTTAGGAATATCTTCATGCTCGAAAACAACCAAGAGCCCAGGCAGAATATGTATATCAAAGGGCAACAATTTAGTTGAGTTACAAACGGCAACAGAGACAGATTAATTATTTTGCATAAACTGTATTAAAAGCTCAGTAGTTTGTTCAAAGTAATAGCATCATTAATAAATCCTCTACATTCCAATAGCGTATAGCTCAGCTACTTATTCTATACAAACCCTATACATCACATAGAATTGAGCACCACAATGTGTTTGGGCTTGATTATATGAAAAATTGGTAGTGAACTAAATTAAAAATTGTAAAAATTAAATGAATTGCTGGTTGAATAAAGCAAGTAAATAGTGGTGTATACAGGTCTAGTTGGGTAAATCGGCTGTTTTGATATTGTGAGATTGGAATGGAAGATTATCTTTTATTGTGGGTTTAATGCACTAGTAAATTTGTAAACCATTCTTGGTACTGTTGACATAGTAATTGATTGTAATAAAAGTTTGTATTAATCACACACACACACACACACACACACACACACACACACACACACACACACACACACACACACACACACACACACACACACACACACACACACACACACACACACACACACACACACACACACACACACACACACACACACACACACACACACACACACACACACACACACACACACACATCTCTCAGCATTAGTGGCACAAGTTCATACACACGTACAAGTGGCAACGTCAGAGTTAAACACGCTACAACATAGATCTTTTACCTCTGATTTTGACAATTTCATTAATTTTTGTATACACACCAACTTATTATGGATACACTCGATATCCATTGTTGTGGCAACCGTGCCACGCTTATTATAATTCGTGAACTCCACACACACGTTGCCACAATACGTTCATATCCATGTCGTGTGTATACAGCGTTGCCAATTTTCTTCGGGCAAAGCGCACCAAAACTCACTCACAGCAACAAGACACTTGCAACTTGTTTACTGCTGATACTATGTTGACAGTCTACAAGAATTTTTTTCTCGTTGGCTTGCGGGTCTTTGCTTAGTTTGCGTGGTATAACCATTACGCTTAATTTTCTTAAATGTTTTCCAACGAATAAGAGCAAATGTTTTAAAATATTCTGAACATTACTGATTAATAAGCGCATTGTGTTTTGCATATTTTTATTTATTATTTAATCTTGTATTAAATATAACAAAAGCTTATATTGTAAAGTACAAACGAAGAACGTATTTTAGTGGAAAGGGTGCAATTATTTCAAATTTTGTTTAGTTAGAGTGTCAGTGACAACTATATTTTTAGATAGTTTTCCGTATAAAGAAGTCTGTGCAGTTTTGAATAATATAATAACAATTGTGTTTTTGTCCCCGTTGTTTTATTATTACAACGCTAATACAGAAAAATATTCTCATGATTGAAAATTCAGTGGTACAACGACAGTAGCTTACCGGAAATTTACACTTTAGTTTAGATTCTTTAAGTTATATGCGATTTTCAGATGAAGAGCGTAAAATTTTGTAACTAACTGGTGGTTTGGTGGGGCAATAACGCCAATTTATTGAGAATGTTTAAAGTTATTTCAATGAAATGAGACACAAATTTATTAAGAATTCCTTTTATTTAATATTTCAATAAACTCAGAAACAAACTTTATTTCCACCAGTCTTGCGCTGTTAGTCGTCGGTGATAAAAGTAGCCTAGGTGGTTGCATCGTTCTTTAACAGTATTTCTGTGTATACGACGTTCTTTGTATATGCCGTATCACCATCTTGGCATAGATCGAGTCTACACTGCAGTAGGCCTACTCTGTCAAAATCCCCTGAAAGTAAACACAGCTCAGCTTTGGTTGATCAGGTTGCAGTTGTCGTTTAACGGACACTCAATAATTCGCGTTTGAGTTTCAAAACATATTATTTTATTTTATTTATAAACTTATTATTTGAAATAATTTGCATTATTTCCATCCAATTAATTTTGCCAAATACATGGTTAACAACTGAATATTTCTTGCATATAAATCTGCTGGGAATATTAAAAATATTTCCATCGTGCTGTGTTTCCATCACAGGAAAAGTTCTGTTCCCCAATCGAAGTTTCCACTCCACAAATTGTTGTTCATTAGCACTGGCACACATATTTTAGGTCAAATACAGTATGGTTATAAAGGTCAAAGTTTTGTTTGTTGTGATTTCTCACTTTTATCTAAATAAATATAAATGTATTTGTCATATAAAATCTCTAGTAACTTATATTCGGGTCTGTTTACATTGTTCGAGTTAAACACGTGTGTCACATTTACCATAATTATGGTATCTACCATAATTATAGCACCTGTTTATTTCAGTTTCGTTATATAAATTTTTATTACCTAAGGATCCAGGATTCTGCTCAGCGAGAATGCTGACAGAGATGGTCATTGAAATGAGAATACATTTAATTGCAGTAACTATTATCAATCGTAATTTATTCAGGAATTTCTTTAATCGTGTACACCATATAACAACTTGACACGGCGGCCATTACTAATTTCCGCCCTTTACTATCACCACTCCTTTATGTGAATTTTAAAGGCTAATTCAGACAATTAATTTTACTGGCTATGACTTAGTTTCATGATCATGTGATTTGATAATATCTAATTATAGTCAACGCAAACCAACCCCCATTTGGAAGTCGACATCTAACGTTCACCTCTCTCACTCACTCACATTCATACAAACATTTTTGAATTTACTTTTGACTGTGTACACATCATGATTATATTTTTTATGATTAAAAGAGCTCTTTAAATAAAAATTTTGGTTGCCACTTCCCTTGTCAGTAAACTGGACGTTCTAGTAGAGTGTCACATGTTGATTCCAAACGGCGTGGTTACATTTTCTTGGCTGCACTGAATTTACATTTAACACTTTTAATATTGCTTTATACTGCTCAAACTCTGAAAGTAACTAACACTGATTTGCTTTTGATTACATTGTTAACACTTTGCAATACTTTAAACTTGACTATTTCAAGCCAACACTATTGTTAGCGTGTGGTCGCCATGATGAACTTCTGTGTACTGGGACGAAAATTATGCAAATTTTACGTATGTGTGTGTGAGTAAAACGTCATCGTTCTTTGTTTCTCATTATATAATAGCCTTGTTAGTTACGTATTTTTATAACGTCATTGTGGTTTTATGACGTTTGGCGTTGTTGGCCAATGAAACGTGAGCAAGTAGCGCCGTTATTAGTGGCTGTAACCATTATAAGTCTTTTTAGCTGCACGTACACTGCTGTCCTTGAAATTATTTTGTCGTCTCGGAACTGCGTCGTTGTCGGCAAAACCAAGGGAAATTATGTCACCCATAGAAATGACTTTAAAACATCGGAATACAATAGTTTGCTACCTTGCATACCATATTTTTTATATCGGACTTTTTTGTACTGTCACAAAACCCCCTCAATGAAAGGTTTTGTGTCGAGACACAAAAACTTTCATTGACTCATTCACACTTCTCTAAAAGGATCAGCTCAGATATGGAGCCACAACCCCCTGTAGTGTTACAAAAAAAAATATAAATTCAATCACTTATCCTTGGTTCAATGATGAGGTTCGCACCTTCTGACCTTACTGGACTTCTCCAGAGAGATCCCTACACCATAAGGCCATGAGGCACTTTACGCTCCTGTTCTGACGCACCGGCCAGCTCAGGACCGCGGTCACCACACCATAAAACTCTGAAACATTCAATACAAAATTTTAAAATAGTGGCCTTCTCTATATCCATATCCACAACTGATATGTTTCCTCTTAGTACGTTGGTTTGCGTTTTGGGGCATTGGTTTGCTTAATTCTAAAAATTTCACACAATGTATAACAAGAATTAAGATAGAAATTGCTCCCCTTCACAATCCGGTACCTAGTACACATTTCTGACTTCTGTCAACTATATTCACTCCCTTTATCCCATGAAAACAATTGTTCTTAACCTAAACAACAATGTATTTTACTGCTTTAGCAACAACCGTTAACCCTAATAATTTACTTCATATAATCTTACAATATCTATATCATGGCAGACAATTTAAAAGTTTTATAATTTCTTTACGACTTTTTCTTACATTTAACCTTCTTTATAACAGAATCATTTCTAGAGAATGGACAAACTTTACAAAATTTTAATCTTATAATCGTTACTATCTTGGTAGTAACCTCCTATCCACACACACTATTGTTAACATAATAAAACACAATAAAACATTGTACATTAAACATTAACATTGAACAATTCACAAATAAACAATTTACATAACTTGTAGCAAAATTTTATAACATTATTACTATCGACTCTCTATTGACTTTTACCATTTAACATTCATTTAGATTCTATGCAAAATTCTCAAATTTGTCATTTACCTTTCCATTTACCTTACCTTTCTACTATGAATTTTCTCTTTCTAACCCTTTTATCCTTACTAGTTTGGGTGACTCTCTATTATTCATTATTTTTCTCTGTCTTATTTTGGCATCTGTCAACCTAACCTTACTCACCTCTTTTTCCACTAACAACCGCTTCTAACCATTTACATATAATATGACACCAATATCTCAATAACAACCCCCTTCACAAATCCCATTTAAAACCTCTGGCACCGCTCATTTTTGTACTAGTATGTGTGTATTCCCTCTAACCAACTCATTCCCTTATCGGTTTCTGACCCTTTCAGATAACCCTTTCCGGCGCTAAACGGTCCCTTCCCGTCTCAACATCTCTCGTTGGACTCCTACACCAATACCCTTATTACAAAATATCACCATCAACAACAAATATAATTACCACTCACATTACTCACCTCTACATATAATCACTAACCACTGTGTCCCTAAAATATCTAACACCTCTTTATATATTATCAGCATCTCAGCACTTTATTTTCCCTAACTCCCATTGACTTTATTCAACTAACTCCAATGCCCTGATTTATCCTTATTCCCAAACTCTTTATAACATTTCACATTAATATACCATTAGAAATTCATCACTTATCTACTAACAACAATACCTCTCAATAACCAAACCTATAACATGCTTAATCATTTACTAACCCTTTAGAATCTAAATTCCATAATATCCTTTCAAAATCATTATTAAACTTCTTTTACTTATTTAAAATTCTACAATAGTTTACACACAAAAAATACATAGAATACACAATAGCAAAATTACACAAATACATAGACATCAATACACAAAAATATACAATTCACATAATCATTAAATCATTTACCATAATCAGTCCTGATCAGTCCATTTAAAAAAAAAAACACTGGTCACATAATTAAATGTTCATAACACAATAAACAATAAACAATTACCCCATATCGTCAAATAACAGTCTAATCTTAGGTCTATACAAGTCATTTTTTATTGAATACCTTATATTATGATTATCAATGTAAAGATTATTCAATTCTTTATAATTTTCCACAATACTATTATAATCAATATGATCACCCCATATCATTATCTCATATACCTTGTCACGATTGAGCATGGTCCTGTCGCCTTTAGTATTATCTGTCACCACCAGGTAAGTTACTAAGTCATTATTTTCATTATCATCTCCTACGACTGCTATATCCGCTTCATTACAAGGTAAGTACTTATTATTTTTATTATATATCATCTCTACTCCTAACCTTCCCTTAAACTCTTCATAATCTCTGCTTATCTTAAAATTTTCTACCTCCCTCTTTCTCTCACAATATCTCTCACTATCATACCATCTCTCTCTCTTAAAACATCTCTCATAATAACTCTCCCAACAACATTTCTCTCTCTCAATATATTTCTCTTTATCATACCATCTCTCTCTCTTTAACCCTTCAACACACACTATCATTCCATTATCATTATATTCAATTCCCCATAAAATTTCATTTATACTACCAACCTCCACACTATTATCACCTATTACTATATCTTTATTTATTTTATCGTAATTTTCTACCCCACTTACCTTGTCGTCTTTGTTCAATTTGTCCACTTTGTCAATACTACCATTTTGTCTTTGTATTTCGTTTTTTAATTCTTCACATTTTATATTAAAATTATTGTTCTGTATATTGAAAAGCATTTGCATCATTTTCATAATTTCGTTATTCTCAGCCCTGTTATTTGGGACTGGTGTTGAGTGCACTATTCCTTCACTCATAACTACTGATTCTGTCATGCTTATTTGACTATTATTTGTACTATCAGTTATGTTTAAAAAAGAACTATTTTCTTTATTCTCTGCCATTATAAAATTTGTTAATGGTTTGTCGCTTTATATTATCGTTACCACCTAACCTACAACCGCATTCTCATTTTCAATGTCCACTCTGTCGCAATTCAGGCTTATTATATAAAATGTATTTATCTATTTTATATAGTCACCAGTTCGGGCCCATTTGTGATTTCTCACTTTTATTTAAATAAATATAAATGTATTTGTCATATAAAATCTCTAGTAACTTATATTCGGGTCTGTTTACATTGTTCGAGTTAAACACGTGTGTCACATTTACCATAATTATGGTATCTACCATAATTATAGCACCTGTTTATTTCAGTTTCGTTATATAAATTTTTATTACCTAAGGATCCAGGATTCTGCTCAGCGAGAATGCTGACAGAGATGGTCATTGAAATGAGAATACATTTAATTGCAGTAACTATTATCAATCGTAATTTATTCAGGAATTTCTTTAATCGTGTACACCATATAACAACTTGACACGGCGGCCATCACTAATTTCCGCCCTTTACTATCACCACTCCTTTATGTGAATTTTAAAGGCTAATTCAGACAATTAATTTTACTGGCTATGACTTAGTTTCATGATCATGTGATTTGATAATATCTAATTATAGTCAACGCAAACCAACCCCCATTTGGAAGTCGACATCTAACGTTCACCTCTCTCACTCACTCACATTCATACAAACATTTTTGAATTTACTTTTGACTGTGTACACATCATGATTATATTTTTTATGATTAAAAGAGCTCTTTAAATAAAAATTTTGGTTGCCACTTCCCTTGTCAGTAAACTGGACGTTCTAGTAGAGTGTCACATGTTGATTCCAAACGGCGTGGTTACATTTTCTTGGCTGCACTGAATTTACATTTAACACTTTTAATATTGCTTTATACTGCTCAAACTCTGAAAGTAACTAACACTGATTTGCTTTTGATTACATTGTTAACACTTTGCAATACTTTAAACTTGACTATTTCAAGCCAACACTATTGTTAGCGTGTGGTCGCCATGATGAACTTCTGTGTACTGGGACGAAAATTATGCAAATTTTACGTATGTGTGTGTGAGTAAAACGTCATCGTTCTTTGTTTCTCATTATATAATAGCCTTGTTAGTTACGTATTTTTATAACGTCATTGTGGTTTTATGACGTTTGGCGTTGTTGGCCAATGAAACGTGAGCAAGTAGCGCCGTTATTAGTGGCTGTAACCATTATAAGTCTTTTTAGCTGCACGTACACTGCTGTCCTTGAAATTATTTTGTCGTCTCGGAACTGCGTCGTTGTCGGCAAAACCAAGGGAAATTATGTCACCCATAGAAATGACTTTAAAACATCGGAATACAATAGTTTGCTACCTTGCATACCATATTTTTTATATCGGACTTTTTTGTACTGTCACAAAACCCCCTCAATGAAAGGTTTTGTGTCGAGACACAAAAACTTTCATTGACTCATTCACACTTCTCTAAAAGGATCAGCTCAGATATGGAGCCACAACCCCCTGTAGTGTTACAAAAAAAAATATAAATTCAATCACTTATCCTTGGTTCAATGATGAGGTTCGCACCTTCTGACCTTACTGGACTTCTCCAGAGAGATCCCTACACCATAAGGCCATGAGGCACTTTACGCTCCTGTTCTGACGCACCGGCCAGCTCAGGACCGCGGTCACCACACCATAAAACTCTGAAACATTCAATACAAAATTTTAAAATAGTGGCCTTCTCTATATCCATATCCACAACTGATATGTTTCCTCTTAGTACGTTGGTTTGCGTTTTGGGGCGTTGGTTTGCTTAATTCTAAAAATTTTACACAATGTATAACAAGAATTAAGATAGAAATTGCTCCCCTTCACAATCCGGTACCTAGTACACATTTCTGACTTCTGTCAACTATATTCACTCCCTTTATCCCATGAAAACAATTGTTCTTAACCTAAACAACAATGTATTTTACTGCTTTAGCAACAACCGTTAACCCTAATAATTTACTTCATATAATCTTACAATATCTATATCATGGCAGACAATTTAAAAGTTTTATAATTTCTTTACGACTTTTTCTTACATTTAACCTTCTTTATAACAGAATCATTTCTAGAGAATGGACAAACTTTACAAAATTTTAATCTTATAATCGTTACTATCTTGGTAGTAACCTCCTATCCACACACACTATTGTTAACATAATAAAACACAATAAAACATTGTACATTAAACATTAACATTGAACAATTCACAAATAAACAATTTACATAACTTGTAGCAAAATTTTATAACATTATTACTATCGACTCTCTATTGACTTTTACCATTTAACATTCATTTAGATTCTATGCAAAATTCTCAAATTTGTCATTTACCTTTCCATTTACCTTACCTTTCTACTATGAATTTTCTCTTTCTAACCCTTTTATCCTTACTAGTTTGGGTGACTCTCTATTATTCATTATTTTTCTCTGTCTTATTTTGGCATCTGTCAACCTAACCTTACTCACCTCTTTTTCCACTAACAACCGCTTCTAACCATTTACATATAATATGACACCAATATCTCAATAACAACCCCCTTCACAAATCCCATTTAAAACCTCTGGCACCGCTCATTTTTGTACTAGTATGTGTGTATTCCCTCTAACCAACTCATTCCCTTATCGGTTTCTGACCCTTTCAGATAACCCTTTCCGGCGCTAAACGGTCCCTTCCCGTCTCAACATCTCTCGTTGGACTCCTACACCAATACCCTTATTACAAAATATCACCATCAACAACAAATATAATTACCACTCACATTACTCACCTCTACATATAATCACTAACCACTGTGTCCCTAAAATATCTAACACCTCTTTATATATTATCAGCATCTCAGCACTTTATTTTCCCTAACTCCCATTGACTTTATTCAACTAACTCCAATGCCCTGATTTATCCTTATTCCCAAACTCTTTATAACATTTCACATTAATATACCATTAGAAATTCATCACTTATCTACTAACAACAATACCTCTCAATAACCAAACCTATAACATGCTTAATCATTTACTAACCCTTTAGAATCTAAATTCCATAATATCCTTTCAAAATCATTATTAAACTTCTTTTACTTATTTAAAATTCTACAATAGTTTACACACAAAAAATACATAGAATACACAATAGCAAAATTACACAAATACATAGACATCAATACACAAAAATATACAATTCACATAATCATTAAATCATTTACCATAATCAGTCCTGATCAGTCCATTTAAAAAAAAAAACACTGGTCACATAATTAAATGTTCATAACACAATAAACAATAAACAATTACCCCATATCGTCAAATAACAGTCTAATCTTAGGTCTATACAAGTCATTTTTTATTGAATACCTTATATTATGATTATCAATGTAAAGATTATTCAATTCTTTATAATTTTCCACAATACTATTATAATCAATATGATCACCCCATATCATTATCTCATATACCTTGTCACGATTGAGCATGGTCCTGTCGCCTTTAGTATTATCTGTCACCACCAGGTAAGTTACTAAGTCATTATTTTCATTATCATCTCCTACGACTGCTATATCCGCTTCATTACAAGGTAAGTACTTATTATTTTTATTATATATCATCTCTACTCCTAACCTTCCCTTAAACTCTTCATAATCTCTGCTTATCTTAAAATTTTCTACCTCCCTCTTTCTCTCACAATATCTCTCACTATCATACCATCTCTCTCTCTTAAAACATCTCTCATAATAACTCTCCCAACAACATTTCTCTCTCTCAATATATTTCTCTTTATCATACCATCTCTCTCTCTTTAACCCTTCAACACACACTATCATTCCATTATCATTATATTCAATTCCCCATAAAATTTCATTTATACTACCAACCTCCACACTATTATCACCTATTACTATATCTTTATTTATTTTATCGTAATTTTCTACCCCACTTACCTTGTCGTCTTTGTTCAATTTGTCCACTTTGTCAATACTACCATTTTGTCTTTGTATTTCGTTTTTTAATTCTTCACATTTTATATTAAAATTATTGTTCTGTATATTGAAAAGCATTTGCATCATTTTCATAATTTCGTTATTCTCAGCCCTGTTATTTGGGACTGGTGTTGAGTGCACTATTCCTTCACTCATAACTACTGATTCTGTCATGCTTATTTGACTATTATTTGTACTATCAGTTATGTTTAAAAAAGAACTATTTTCTTTATTCTCTGCCATTATAAAATTTGTTAATGGTTTGTCGCTTTATATTATCGTTACCACCTAACCTACAACCGCATTCTCATTTTCAATGTCCACTCTGTCGCAATTCAGGCTTATTATATAAAATGTATTTATCTATTTTATATAGTCACCAGTTCGGGCCCATTTGTGATTTCTCACTTTTATTTAAATAAATATAAATGTATTTGTCATATAAAATCTCTAGTAACTTATATTCGGGTCTGTTTACATTGTTCGAGTTAAACACGTGTGTCACATTTACCATAATTATGGTATCTACCATAATTATAGCACCTGTTTATTTCAGTTTCGTTATATAAATTTTTATTACCTAAGGATCCAGGATTCTGCTCAGCGAGAATGCTGACAGAGATGGTCATTGAAATGAGAATACATTTAATTGCAGTAACTATTATCAATCGTAATTTATTCAGGAATTTCTTTAATCGTGTACACCATATAACAACTTGACACGGCGGCCATCACTAATTTCCGCCCTTTACTATCACCACTCCTTTATGTGAATTTTAAAGGCTAATTCAGACAATTAATTTTACTGGCTATGACTTAGTTTCATGATCATGTGATTTGATAATATCTAATTATAGTCAACGCAAACCAACCCCCATTTGGAAGTCGACATCTAACGTTCACCTCTCTCACTCACTCACATTCATACAAACATTTTTGAATTTACTTTTGACTGTGTACACATCATGATTATATTTTTTATGATTAAAAGAGCTCTTTAAATAAAAATTTTGGTTGCCACTTCCCTTGTCAGTAAACTGGACGTTCTAGTAGAGTGTCACATGTTGATTCCAAACGGCGTGGTTACATTTTCTTGGCTGCACTGAATTTACATTTAACACTTTTAATATTGCTTTATACTGCTCAAACTCTGAAAGTAACTAACACTGATTTGCTTTTGATTACATTGTTAACACTTTGCAATACTTTAAACTTGACTATTTCAAGCCAACACTATTGTTAGCGTGTGGTCGCCATGATGAACTTCTGTGTACTGGGACGAAAATTATGCAAATTTTACGTATGTGTGTGTGAGTAAAACGTCATCGTTCTTTGTTTCTCATTATATAATAGCCTTGTTAGTTACGTATTTTTATAACGTCATTGTGGTTTTATGACGTTTGGCGTTGTTGGCCAATGAAACGTGAGCAAGTAGCGCCGTTATTAGTGGCTGTAACCATTATAAGTCTTTTTAGCTGCACGTACACTGCTGTCCTTGAAATTATTTTGTTGTCTCGGAACTGCGTCGTTGTCGGCAAAACCAAGGGAAATTATGTCACCCATAGAAATGACTTTAAAACATCGGAATACAATAGTTTGCTACCTTGCATACCATATTTTTTATATCGGACTTTTTTGTACTGTCACATTGTTTGTCCTGCCTTTGGGACTAACGTTAAGACCTGTCTGAAGTGTCCACTAAAAGTATCACTTTTCCATCCATCTGAACTATACTTAATAATGGAAGTCTCGAAGTATACACCGAACTATACACTTCATTATGTTTCAAAGTAAATGATCCATACTGCTACTGCAGAGATCGTTGACATCTCATCAATTAGAATAACTGACTCTTTGTGTAGAACTGTAGCTTTTCCTGACATAGTCTTAATGGAGGAAACTGAAGAAGGCAACACTGGAACAAGAAGAAGACCAAATAACTAATGGAGTATAATTCCTGCAGCCAAAAATTGCGCAGGTTTGCATGTCCATTTTGTTACTAATGCTAAATGAGCCTGTTCCCTAACAATATTCAGAATATTTGCGAATACGTAGGTCATGCTACGTTCTGCTGCGGCTTCTAAGAAGAACAGCTTCTCAATTGTCTCGCCTGCTATGGCCTACATACTTTTATTTACAACTAATTTCTGTTTTTCATTTAATTTGCTATGTATATTAGCACCATGACTGGCCTCTTCATTCATATTGCGTACAGGGTTAATAAGCATTGGATTATTTGGTATTGGCAAGCCGATGCTCCTGCACTCCAAACCATTACTTCTTAGAATGTAATGTATATCCTGCAATGCTGCATTTTCCTTTAAGGGCCTGCGTATCGTCTACATTAGTGTTTTGATAATCGTTTACACTTGAAACGGTAATGTTGGTTTGTAGAAGTACCACATTAATGAGAACAACTCTCGTAGTTGACACAACATGTACAGTATGTGCTCTGCATTTCCTCCCAACATTTGTGCCAATCTGTGTCAATTTCAAGTAACCCACATGCAAGAGCCTCTCCTTTGTATGGCTTATAAATTGCGTATGTATTGCTGTAGCTGCGTGGACATGCGAATGATGTTCCTCCTTTAATATGAAGTAGTAACATACGTATGTAAAATCTGTTATGATCGTTTGGTGCGACAGTGTACATTCACCCTATCATTTTGCAACCACCTCTCTTTCCTGGAGTCCATTTGTTATCAGCGAATCCGTAAAGTCCTGAAATGCCACTATACAGGAATTGACAAGCACAGGGATCGCATTGATTAAAATCAAACCATGATTTCATCAATGTTGTGCGTTTTGTTGCAGGTCCTTGGATTGCATTCTCATCCCCTGCCCTAATACACATTATAATATCCATCTTCAAGCATAACTAAGCTAACGATTGTATGTGACTGATCATGCATTTATTTTGAATGAAGGCACAGAATATCTGATGAGAGCTAAAGTATGGCATATTCGCGTATGTTATAGTTACAACATATCCAGTTAATGATCGTCACTGACGCTTCTTACAAATTGCATACATGTTGAGTCACATTATTTATACATGTATTGGAATAGGTTTTCAATATTGATGTGAGCATTGTACTATAGAATTAGGAAGTGATTGTAGAGAACGAATCACGATTATCAAATTATATATTCCTTTTAGTTCAACAATTCCGTCATCTCGTTTCCGGTACTTTGGATAACCATTGTTATTTTCAGTAGTTTAATGGAAAAAGTTGCTTGGTTATTATGTGTACACATTCTATCAATCATGCAAGGAACATTAGGATTACGAGCTCTACAAGATCCATGTATCATAGTCGAGATAACAATTTTATGAATCCTTGGAAAACTGACTGGGTCAGGTATTTCTCCGCACAAAACTTGGGAGAAGCATGAGGTAGTGTATTAATCCACGTTTCTGGGATTCAATAATAAATATGTGTAGACAACAACTGCTCACAATGAGTGATTTTTTAGTAAGTCATTTTTATCACTAGTTGAGTTTGCAACAAACACTCCAGAAACCTATCACGACGATCGGCAGATTTTTCATTTTCACCAAGTTAAGAAGTTATATCTGTCCATTTCGAATTGCAGGTCATGGTTAAAAACCTGTCCAGTTTTCCAGATTCGCCATCACATCCTGGTACCGAAGAATCATGTTACGTAGTCTGCTCCTTCATGTTCGATAACCTCGGCCGTGTAGTGCGTAAGGATTATTAGCCAGGAAGCTGCCAGGATTGTGTGTAACGAATGTTGAAACTCTTCGTTTTCATTACGAACAATACGTATGTCATATTCTGCCAAAGAATAAGGTTTGTTGCCAGCAAGTGGTAAATAATCGGAAATATATCTGTGAATCTGTCCCTAAAATTTTAAGGAGTAGAAACCTTGTAATGGTACAATTATGGTACAATTTTTAATCCACCTAAATATGGTATAAAAACCATAAATATTGTATTCCTTCATTTGTAGTAATTTGGTCAAAATTAAATAAACCTTAAATAAACATTTGTAAATCTACAGTGAGTGGACTATATAAATATTTGCCAGGATTGTGACTGTTTCATAGCAAAACACGTGAAGCCCAGCAAAAAACTGTATGTTGTTTATTGAGATAAAAGCGACGATCCTTGATGACGCCAGCGGCCAGGAATTTGTTTCCGTAAACAAGGCGATGCTGTCAACAACCAAACAATAGCCGAGTGACGTAGATTCACCCCACCTCAGAAATATGGAACAAAGACTCTGTGTCATTTCAACAGGGAACGTGATCGCAGCCGGCCGGCAACCCATTCACGAAGAGTGAATTTTAACTTTTAAACCACTAAAAGTGGTTAATTAACGGTATAAAATATCGAAAATGTTGTGACGGACGTTAACAGACTGTCATCGTATAGGTGTCATCGGCCGATGGATCGTCCGTAAGAAATCTTGCGTATAGAATCGGTCCGAGGTTTTTCGTGGGCCGACACGACGGTGTGACCGTAAAGCGAAGTAAAACTTTACCGATTGTGCAGATAGCGACGACCCTAGATGTGCGATGAGACTTATACAATAATTTGGTGAGAACGTTCCAACATCCTATTTTCTTTTAATTTTAAATCAAACCTAATTTCACAATAATGACCAAAATAAAATTCAATTCACTCAGTATTAAGACTTTAAAAGAATGAGCTCATTAAAAGAAAGCAAGAAATTGTACCAGAGTGAGAGGGAGAGTGACTTATAATTTCTAAGTGCTGGGTTGTGCGACATATATTCATATGTTCAATCTATATAATCTTTATATAATACGTAATATTTACATATTTCATAAATACATGTCATGATTTTGGAGGGTAAAATTGTTTTGAAAACGCCCGTGGCGTAATATGTGGGTTCGAGTCATTTTTCAATATGTATTAATATTCAAGTTACATACTAATAAAAGTAATTTATATATGATATTTTGTGTATGTTTTATTTCAGGTAGGCTATTTCACAAACATGGTTCGTGTTGCACGAACCCTGGCCCGAAACGTAAATTTGTGTAATGTTGTCAAATTGTACAACATGGCGTCCGGTTGAAAAAGTAATAGTCATTTACTAGTATATACAAAAGTACAATTTTTATGGTAACTAATTAAACGATAAAAAGCCATTAGTTACAGATTGCGCCTGTAATAACAGGGACGATTAGTTACAGATGTCGCGTGCCGTCCAGGGACTCGACATAAAATATAATTTTATGTAGAGTATACCTACCGGTGTGTGAAATAACTACCTGAGGTAATAGTGTTAAAGTACGTAACACGTGCGCAAGGTAAGGTTAACATTTTAGGTTATAAACATATATGTTTTAGTAACATAAAATTGTAAGTATGAGTAATAAGGATAATATTGCAATAGAAACCAGTACCGCTGAGGTAAATTTAACTAGTGAAATGGATGTTCAGCCAACTCCAATTAGTCAGATTGACGAAGCAGATACACCTGTATCTGTTGTATATGTAGAAGTGGAGAAGGTCTCTACATCCATGTCAGTTAGTCCAGAAAGCAAATCAGACAGTACTGCTGCTATGATGCAGCTCTTATTAAATAAATTTGATAAATTTGATGAAAAATTTACAACTTTGAATGACAAATTTGATAAACAAAGTGAAAAATTGGATGAGCAGAAAAGCGATTCTAATATCAAATTTACAAAATTGAATGACAAATTTGATAGTATTGATATCAAGTTCAGTGAACTAAAAAATGAAATTAAAATAGGTCACGATAAGCTCATTAAGCAGTTTGACAAGGTCATCACAAAATTAGACAAGGATTTAAGTCAATTAGAAACCCAGAAGGTAAATAGTACCCAGAAAAATGAAGTACTGACTAATAAAGTAAACAACAATGATAATGTGAATAATGAATTTACAGATAGTAAGAATATTACAAGTAGTAAGAATATAATATTAGAAAACGATAATGAAAGTATTATGAGTGAAAATGAAGTGTTTGAGTGTATTGAGTCAGAAAGAGAGTTGGGAGAAAGTATTTTTGTACAAGGAGTGCAGGGGGTAGAATTTTCTTTTGGTGTTGTGTTAGGGGGTGAAGAAAAGTCTTCACGTATTTTTTATAAGGACAAGAGTTCCTTCAATTTATATTTGGGAGATGATAGGTCTACAAATAAAGTTTCTTGGTGTTTTTGTGTACCTAATAAGTGGTGCAATATGTTTAAGTTAGGGACCCCTACATATTTGGAGGGAGAGAGTGTATTTTGGTGTTATGGAGATAAATGTATTAAGAAAGAAAGTATAGAGAGATATTGTGAGAAAAAGAAAGTAATAAAATTTTTTAAAGTAAATAGAAAGTACAGAGAATTGGTAGAGAGGTTAGGCATAGATATGGTATATGAAAATAATGAATACTTACCTTACAGTAACAATGAAATTGAAATAACAATAAATGATGATAATGGTATTAAGTACTTACCTGTGGTAGAAAATTATGAGGATAATTATAAAATAAATAACCAATTAATAACATATGATATTACCGAGATAAACGGAACCCTACTCGATCGTGACTTGATACATTTATTGGATAGTTGTCTGATATATGAATATAATATTTCTAATCATAAAATTTATTTATTAAAAAATAAATTCAATAGACCTAAGATTCGGTTGTTATTCAACGATGGTGGATAGACTGTTTTATTGTGTAATGAACATTAAATATATGTGAAAAGTGGTATTGAATTGAACTGCTATGGACTGAGTTTGATAAATAACAAAATAATGAGTTGGAGTGTATATTTTTCATTGTTTTATATGTATTTATATATCAATGTATTTATGTATTTTTGATGTTGTATTACAGGTATATTTTGTGTACCCTAGTTATGATGTATTTTAATAATTAACATGTTTTGTTTAATTAAACTTGTTTAAACAAATGAATAATATTTAAAGGTCAAATATAGAATTAAAATAGTACAAAAGAAAGTTGTGCTACCTTTATAACAGAAGTAAATTATTAATTAATAGAAAGTTTTTAATGAAGTTCAATTATTATTTAATTTGTAATGAAGGTAATTACTAATGAATAAATAATAATGATTAAGTAAGAATATATATATTTGAAGAGTGAGATGTACTATTATGAGTAGGTGAGAGATGAATTTTATAAGACAATTGTCAATGATTACAGTAAAGTAGAATGTTTAAACAGGGATAGAGCCTGGGTCTAGATAGAAGCAGGTGAGTTTAATTAAAGTAAAGGGAGTTAGATTAG
This sequence comes from Magicicada septendecula, assembly GCA_034769895.1. Taxonomy (NCBI): domain Eukaryota; kingdom Metazoa; phylum Arthropoda; class Insecta; order Hemiptera; family Cicadidae; genus Magicicada; species Magicicada septendecula. Next base: position 104,574,483 of record CM068369.1, on the reverse strand, counting down.
TTAAGAATTTTGAAGTTAATAATACAAAGAGAATTATTAGATATTTAGGGACACAGTAGTTAGTGATTATTTGTAGAGGGGAGTAAAGTCAAGGTATAAACATATATTTGTTGTTGATGATATTTTCTAGTGGGGGTGAGGTGATAAGGAGTAGCCAACGTATAGCGTTGTGGCAGGTAATAGCGTATTTTAAGGGAGTGTTTGCCGAATTATTTTGGAAGGGCAAAATATTATGAATGTATATAGCCATTTAGGGAACACCCATCTCTGTACAAAGACGAGCGGTGCCATAGGATTTAAATGAAATTAGTAAAGGTGTTTATAATTGAGAGATTGGTGTCATGATAGGTAAATTTGGTTGTCAATTAGAAGAAGGTGAGTAAAATAAAGTTAAGTAAAGGCATAGTGAATATAGGAGTCATCCAGACTAAACAATGATTAGAAAATGTGAAAGGTTAGGTAGTTAGGTAGGTAGAAAATTCTGAGTACAGAGGTAGGAAATGAATAATGAAATAATAATAATAATCTGAATATTAATAATAAATTTGAAATAAATATTAATAATTATAATAAATAAATTGCTGTCTAATTAATGAATTAATTGCAATTGTAAATTAAATGATTTAAATGCAACTTTAAATAGAATATGCAAATTTTAGTGCAAATCTTAATCAAGATTAAATATGAATTTAAAATGTATTCCTGATGATAAATGTATTACTATAATGATCATGTGTATTAATGTATCAATGTATTACATGTATATGGAAATAGTGTATGAAGGGGTAAATATAATTGGCGCTGTTAATACCAACTATTACCTGTTAATAATAATAATAATAATAATTTTAAATAATAATTCAATAAGGTTTATGAATAAATAATACCATACAGATTTATTAATTATTTTGTTTTTCTATAATTTGTTTTTCTCCATGTTTGGGAGATTTATATGGGAATTTTCATATTTTCAGTAATATAATCCTTTTTATATCAATATGTTTCTTTTGTAATTATAATAATTATAAAATGGAAAGAGTTAAATATTATCGATAGGAATCGAAACAATTTATTAATTCAGGGTAGTCCATATGGAGAAGGGAAATTCTATATAATTCTTGTGGGTTACATTTTTATAACTAGATTTTAGTAGTATATCAAGCAAACCCAGTGCTTATTAGCACAAACCAGCACCTAGCTAAGGGGAACCAGATCAGTTAAGGATAGAGTGATTTACCAAGTCACTATTTTGAGATTTTTCGTTTATTGTTTCAGTGTTTGGTGATATGACAGCGGTCCTGAGCTGGCCAGCGCGTCAGAGCAGGGGCGTTACGAGCCTAAGTGGCCTTATGGTGTTGGGATCTCGAAGGAGAAGTCCAGTAAGGTCATGTAGGTACTGTCATCATCATCAGACCACGGGTGAGTTATTGTTTTCTTTTATATATATTGTAAGGGGGTTGTGGCGACCTATCCTGGCTGATCCCTTTAGGAAGTATGAAAGGGTCAATGAAAGTTTTTATGCTTCGGCACAAAATCTTTCATTGAAGGGGTTTTGTAATGGTACAATTATGGTACAATTTTTAATCCACCTAAATATGGTATAAAAACCATAAATATTGTATTCCTTCATTTGTAGTAATTTGGTCAAAATTAAATAAACCTTAAATAAACATTTGTAAATCTACAGTGAGTGGACTATATAAATATTTGCCAGGATTGTGACTGTTTCATAGCAAAACACGTGAAGCCCAGCAAAAAACTGTATGTTGTTTATTGAGATAAAAGCGACGATCCTTGATGACGCCAGCGGCCAGGAATTTGTTTCCGTAAACAAGGCGATGCTGTCAACAACCAAACAATAGCCGAGTGACGTAGATTCACCCCACCTCGGAAATATGGAACAAAGACTCTGTGTCATTTCAACAGGGAATGTGATCGCAGCCGGCCGGCAACCCATTCACGAAGAGTGAATTTTAACTTTTAAACCACTAAAAGTGGTTAATTAACGGTATAAAATATCGAAAATGTTGTGACGGACGTTAACAGACTGTCATCGTATAGGTGTCATCGGCCGATGGATCGTCCGTAAGAAATCTTGCGTATAGAATCGGTCCGAGGTGTTTTCGTGGGCCGACACGACGGTGTGACCGTAAAGCGAAGTAAAACTTTACGATTGTGCAGATAGCGACGACCCTAGATGTGCGATGAGACTTATACAATAATTTGGTGAGAACGTTCCAACATCCTATTTTCTTTTAATTTTAAATCAAACCTAATTTCACAATAATGACCAAAATAAAATTCAATTCACTCAGTATTAAGACTTTAAAAGAATGAGCTCATTAAAAGAAAGCAAGAAATTGTACCAGAGTGAGAGGGAGAGTGACTTATAATTTCTAAGTGCTGGGTTGTGCGACATATATTCATATGTTCAATCTATATAATCTTTATATAATACATAATATTTACATATTTCATAAATACATGTCATGATTTTGGAGGGTAAAATTGTTTTGAAAACGCCCGTGGCGTAATATGTGGGTTCGAGTCATTTTTCAATATGTATTAATATTCAAGTTACATACTAATAAAAGTAATTTATATATGATATTTTGTGTATGTTTTATTTCAGGTAGGCTATTTCACAAACATGGTTCGTGTTGTATGAACCCTGGCCCGAAATGTAAATTTGTGTAATGTTGTCAAATTGTACAACATGGCGTCCGGTTGAAAAAGTAATAGTCATTTACTAGTATATACAAAAGTACAATTTTTATGGTAACTAATTAAACGATAAAAAGCCATTAGTTACAGATTGCGCCCGTAATAACAGGGACGATTAGTTACAACCTGTACCAGGGATATGATTTTCGTGACCAAAAAGTAAGAGAATGCCCTCATACTATTATATTTCCGGATGTTTTGGACAAAATTAATGCTGTTGAGAAGTAATTCTTTCAGTTGCATACTTACCTGGGTTCTGGAAGGGAATAGACCGTTATGACAAGAATTGAAATTACCATTTACTGACTCGTTAACGAAACGCAAGGAATGACAGTAAAAACATTAAATATTCATTCCATTCAGACAGTGCTTAAATGTGGTAGATTCTTCCAATAAAAGATTAATGAAAAACAGATGGGCGTACGATGTACCTGCCCTGCGATAACACTCAATACGTGTGTATAGAAATTCCTACGTTCAAATTCATTACGAAAATCACTGTCGCGTTTTGCTCATGTAACAGTACTCATCGCAAATACTGTAGACACAAGCCGACTCTATGTGAATATGCTGGAAGCTTCAAGGGAAATGAGCGGCCAACAGCGAAGCACATTCGAACCTGCCAACAGACAGATGGCAATGTACTGCAATTCTCCGTCTCGCTCGATCGTCTCAGTATATACAATCCAGTACTTTACTTTAAAAAAATTTGAAACACAAAATAGAACTGTACAAAACTTATTTTTATATATTAAATACATATATATATATATATATATAATATTTAAAATTTATATTTATTTTACCTCAAGATGTTATTTTTCCCCTATTTTGGAACATGTTTCGGTACCCTTAGTGTTCCCAACATGAGCCTCCCAATTTTGAAAATTGTGTAGTACCTGTGTGCTGGTTGGCGGTTGTTATGGCTTCCCGTTGGTTTTTGGTTTTTTAATAAATATTAAATATATTATATACATCAAGAAATAGACTGTAGCAAAAAGTGTCAGCCATGGCACGATGTTTATTAAAACAGTAAATTAAAAATAAATAACTATTGTATGTATTTTTTATTTCCCAGTTAAAGAATTGTCGAATTAGATAAATTGAAATATTGATTTAGTAAAATACAGTACGGTTTTAAGTAAAAAAATATATGATTTTCTTTTTGAGAGACAAGGTTGAATTTTCGTATTGTTTTTTATGAATCATCATGTCAAGCATGTACAGCTGCTTGGTGACAGAGCATACTAAACACATGAAATATCTTGGTTTCATAATAGACAGTAATCTCTCGTGGAAATGTTTTATTTGTAACCTGAAGAAATAGTTATATACATTCTTACGAAAATTCTATTAGTTACGAGATTTTTGTCCCGAAATAATTATTCCTCAATAACATCCAGATAAGTCCTGTGATCAATTCACGGCCGTGTAACTGGTTAGTTCGAATTGCTTACTACAATTGTCATGTGTAAAATTTTCGTACTGATGACTAACAAAATTGTTTCATGAAGGTATGCAGCAATTGTTGTCAGATATGGTATTATCAAGGAGAACTATGTAATATGAGACATCAGCTGCCTTGTGTATACTACGCACACAAGCCAGTTGAAGACATAATACGCAGTCCTGTTCGAATAAACAAACTCGTATTCATTCATTGTCCGGTCTTGGATAAGTAGTCACAACTGTTGTGTGAATATAAACACCAGACAAGTTGAACAAAAGAAGGCAATGCTTTATATCCGCGTAAAAACGAGTGATATTTTAAAGCAATAATGTGCATTTTAGATAATTTATTTACATTTTCTGATAAACCTAATTTTCATCATTAAATTATACGTAACAGTATAACAAGTATTTACATTACTACTCTTACTTTATTACATATTTACACAAATATACTCCAGAAATATTTCAGTGTTCATGTAAGTTTTATAAGAACAAAAGTAATGTTCTCTTAGTTTAGTGTTCATTAGTTTAAAATGCTTTAAGCTTAGCAAAATATTCCGTTGCTTAATATTCCTTATTAAGTTATTAGTATTAAGTTTATGGCCTGGCTTAAACGCGCGAATACAGGCGCGCGTGCGTATACACACATATAAACTCATGACATTTCGACAATCTGATGTTGAAGACTCCAATCGTGGGTATTTTATAGATACAACCTTTTTAGACTTGTGCTTATTGTGGGAAACATATTGTACAGAATACCGTAACGTTAAATGAAATGTATTTACTTTATTCAGCTGTTAAAATAAGATACTACTTAAATTGGATTGCATTTTGTAATGTATTTGTATTTTTATTAAGTATGAACTACAAAGTTTAATTTAAATTAAGATTAAAAGTGCCGTTGATTCACAAGAATTTACTGTCATGTGTTCTTCTCTGATACGCTTTAAATAACGAAAATTCATATCCTAAAATTTACAATTCAGGTCAAATCAGGTAGTAATCCAGTCCAGTTCTCGATGTGCCACTATTAAAGAAGGAACATAATTCTTATTAAAAATAACGAAACTTTTTAGACCTGGTATTACTAGATGGTAAGTAAATAATCAAAATGTTTTATACAATTTGTAGGTTCCTTGTTATTCAGTTCATTCTATTTATAATCAAGTTAAAAACATTCGCTAGCATTTTGTATTTAATTCCTTCAAGAAAAGAACACTCGGGAGAAAATTTTTAAAACGGTTCGAGTAGTTTTCAATATTGTTCTTTTGGAAAATAAGGGCATTACAGTCTGTGTTATGAATACCAATTTGTTTTACGCCCTCAAAAGAAACAATACTGTGTATTCATTAGATGTGTCTGTAATACTGGCTTGAGCAGAAGCATGACAATCAGAAGCCTCTGATGTAATAACGTGTTTAATTACGCAGCACTTTCCGAAACTATATCTATGCGCCAATCAGATTATACCTTTAGTAAGACAAGATAACAGTTTTGAGTACACATTGCCGCTGTGTAGTCACAATTAGTATTCATGAATCCCAGCTTTAAGTGAATCGGCCTATCGTGTTGTCGTCATTTTGCTGTCGGTATAGTCGTTGTTTAATGATGTACAGTAACATGACAACAACGTAACTACACACATAAATAAACAACCATTGATCCCGACTGCCATCCTTTTGACCGAGGGTGTATTAGATTTTTAACTGTTTACACAATGATCTTTTTTACTTTCTTATTTGGCAATGAAAGTACTGTAATTGATAATTAAGTTCTTTATTTGTGATCAGATTGTAATTTCGTGTAGACCTAATTACGTAGCTGTGGCATCTATTAATACACGTCCAACATTTCTTATTACAAGATATGTAGCACGCACAGAATTAGCACCAAATAAATACCAAAACTATTAGCTTATTATAACTTTATATTTTGTAACAATTTTTCATATGCTTGTCATGTACTAACATTAAAAGTTATAAATACGTTTTTAAAACAGCGATTTCAGTAAAAGAGTGTAGAAATAGATAAATAAAGATACGTGTAACACAATACAGACAGAAAACGGGACTACACAATTAAGAGACAAGTATCCTTAAATAAGCAAAGTCAAAATACAGCAGTGTAGGTATGACACGAATAAATACGTAAATAAAATCTCAAAGGATTAAAAACACATAGAAACAAAATAAGAATTATAATGTATTTTATTTGTGTGTGTGTGTGTGTGTGATATATTGTAATGTAATGAAAATTCCTCTCCTTAAAGCCACACTGTTGGGCTAGCCAATTTGTAGTCGACCCTCAATGCTGTTCGTGTGTTAAAGTAAAATTTAATTATGTGAAAAATACTATTTAGGAATATATTAAAGTTTGTAGTGGTTGAAAATTGAAGGTTACTGACTTTCAAAAGCGATTTAAAATGTAACATTCGAGGTTACTCAAAGTGTGTTTACAATTGTAGAATTATAATTGTCTGAAAAGAATTCCCTTAAATAAAACAAATAAAATAGTGGTGTTAATATTATTTAAATACTAGCTTTGCTTAAGTTTAAAAGTAAAGTATAATAGTTGGTCGCTCGATGATGATGATGATCATCTTGTTGATACTAGCTGTGAAACTTCTCCTCCATGTCGATAATAGTCTGAGTACATTACGTCTAGTAATGTCTGGACAATAGAATAAATATAATATACTTTCACGTACCTGGTCGTGTTTTCTAGAAGTTCAATAAGCTGTCAACACGGTTTACAAAAACCAACTCACTTTAGCTACAAGGTTAAGTTGCCTTGTTTGATAGTGGGCGCCACACGGATTTATTTTGGGAAAATCCCGTGTAAAACCCATGAATTGAATCAATTAATGATTTAAAGAAATTAAAATAATGGTTTATTACCTTTATGGCAATGCTATTCCAAGTACTTAATCACAACTGAAGGTTGTTTGAGTTTTCTGAATAAAATATTTAACTATCTGTTAGAAATGAATTAAGTCGAGTTATGCTGTTAACAATGGGATTTTATTCATACCCTTGATAGAGAATTCAAACAAATATAATTAAAAAACATACAATGATGTACAATTGTAAATGAGTTATTATATACCCTGTAGGGCTTGCTCAGAACATAGACAGTAAATCTGGTTAAGTCCAGATATTTCTTTTTACTTTAAACATTACTATTATTAAAATCTCAGGTGTAAGTTCTTTGAGACACAAAAAAGAAAGTTTATGCCTACACAATAGCTAATGATCTTTTGATATAATATTGACTAGTACTGTTTTTGACGTTACTATTATAAAGTAAACAAGTAAAAATAACCTATTTGATAGGTTGTGCGTTCGTCACGCCTGCTTTATGATTTACAAAGGTTATATTTTGGAGAACACTTATAACTAACATTCAGCTTAACTAATATTGACAAATTCATAAAATAAATTTAGACATGGTGTAACATAAAAAATGTTTCAGTGTTTTTGCGTCAGTACAGATCAGTGTATTAAAACGTACAGGTTATGGCGCTCGTAAAAAAAATGAAAAGATGTTTACACTGTTACCTGGTGTTTTAATCTTTCGATAAAAATTTCAATTAACACTTCGATAATCGGATTATAATGATTATCGCTATTCACTACACACGCACTTGAACAGAGAATTTCGATCCGCTTCTAACTTACAGGATCATAAATAATACTATTTAATTCTTTCTGCTGTTCATTATTTTTTCCCGCACTAAAATGAAATAATACTGCACATAATCACAATGGTTCCTTGTAGAATAATTTGAAGTAGTTGTAGGTTGTTGTCGAACTGTTTCCTTTGATGTGTTCTGGTGATGACGCTATCAGTTATTAAAAATGTTGAGATGAGATCGGCGTACCTGTCACACCGAATGCAATTATGAAGTGTCTGTCGTTGATCTGTTGCGGTCTCTTATATACTCGACACCTTGATCGGCTCTAGGCAACATTGTTAATTACTAAGAAATTTTGTCATTGGCTTAGACAGGTGTGATGAACGTGACGTATTGTCTTTTCAACCGTTAAAAACTGTTTCCCAACCGCCAAATGCTAAGATGATTGACAGCTATCGATGTTATTGGTGTTGACGACCAAATTTCTTAAACATATTTTGTAAATGATGCTAACGCCTTTCACGCACTTAATACAGTTGCGATTGGGGCTGTATCGCCATCAAATTAAAGAATATTTTGTCCTCTTTAATTTGATATAGTTTGATACCGAGTTAGTTTCACTTTTACTGACATTGCTACATAAACAATGTTCAGGTACACTACTTCGCACTGTCGTCTGTTTACCAAAATCGGCAATTATACACTTTGACTAATATTGTTTGTGTTCTACATCGCGTTTTATCACTCCAACGTTTATGTGAGAACACTATTAATTCTGTACTGATGTTTAATTACTGTACGTTATGAATAAACCTTAACTTTAGACATTGTAATGGACTGTTCTTACATACTATGATATTCCGTTTCACATTAATTTGCTCTATTCTACTAACTAACAATCGAATTAAAAATCATATCATTTTAATAATGCTTATTGCTATGTTTTAGCATAACAATTGTTTTGTGTAGATGACCTACATTTCTATTACTTCCTAATAATCATCTCATTGATGATTGTTTGGTCTAGGCCTTGTTAATGCATACCGTTTATACTGGAATTCTGCCTTAAAAGCTTTTTATGAGTTCACAATTCGGTAATTTTGCTGAGGTAGCTTATTGGTATAAGATTCCCTCTTACAAACGTGTTTATTTGTCATAAGTATAGTTGAGATTGAAATATAGCTTCATTTTCATTTTGTGGCCATTGCTAATTTTAGTTCTTGGCCTCAATAATTACTAGTCATATTTAATTTATTATCAGCCAAATGCTGATTCTGATCTCACATTATTCAGATTCTTATTTAATCATTTTTTAGTAACATATCATATTCTGTTCACATTATTCACTGACTCGCTTGACAGCTTAAAGTGAATTTAAATTTGTCCATCAGTTTGTGTCAGTTATAGTCTGGTTGTAGTGTCAAACAGTATTTGGGTTTACTGTTTCTTGTGGCACTTCTGCTTCTTTCTTCTTCCATGATTCCTCTCTTCTTGGTTATTCTTATCATTACCTTATCTATTTATATTATCGTTATGTACTTATTAAACTTGATAGTATATGTTTAGGTTAGGTAACATTTTGTTATGTTACATATACTCCCCCCTCAAAATTGATAATTTTAGAAAAATTTTGATCTTTTGATAAAATTATCATTTCATGTCAGTTTTTTGCATATTACTACTGTTTTTTGTCTTGTACTCTTTACATTGATCCTTAATATACTATTAGTGTGTTATTGCTTGATATTACTATCACTAGCTTGATTGCTTGCCTAGTGATATAATTCTTAGTTTACTAGTATTCTTTTCAAGTTGCTTACATTTTAAGTCATCTAATTACAATAGGTCTTATTACTTAAATTAACCATTTCCTGTCTTATCATATTACATTTTTCTTTCTTATTACATATCTTTACCTTTGTGATTATTTCAATGGTTCTTATATTTTATACCTCATAGATTTTTTTTTTCTTTCATAATAGCCCTTGATACATTACAATATAACTCCCTAACTTTGGTAGTGGGTTCAGAATCAGAGTGGCTCACTGTGGCTTACATTCTCTGCCGTTCCTCAATACACATACTCAGATTCAGAGGCATACTCTTCTCTGTCTGAGAAAAAATAAACATTGCACCTGGCAATAGTTGCACTATCACAACACATAAAATATAATACATATCATTCATTTTCAATAATATAATATCTTCAATATAATATTCAAGGTATCAGAGGTTTTCATTTATATCACATTTCCTTCTTTTACACTTTATAACATACTTTCTTTTCACAGGTAATTATTTCCTTTCATACTTGACATTCTCGACTATGCTTTTTCATTAGCCGTATCGTTACTTTTTATACTAGTTGACAATTGTTTTAGTTTACTTGAGTATTCTTAAAATTACACACTTACATGGATGCTCATATAATTATGCGGTTGTTTTTCACATATAGAGTCTACAATATTTTATTTTCACAATAGTTTAAAGTTCTTCTTTCTCGTTAGTAATTTATACTTATCCTGAATTATCAGGGCTTACAATATTCATATATAAAATGTTCTTGGTTAGATGTTCTCTGACATATTTTGCTACATACAATATTTGATAGTTACTACACAATGTGATAATATAATAACAATATATTGATATCTAATTTTATAGACATTCTTGGGTTACCTGGTTCATTTAATAAACAATTTTTTTTTCTCTCTCTCTACTTTCCATAATAATATCCTTCTTTCATATTACACTCTTTGTTATTCTTCTTCTCTACTCCTTCAAGTGATGGTGGTTTTCACTTATTCTGGATGATTTTATATAATATTTTAGTTTTATGAGAGGTACACAATAATCATTTGATAAAATTTTTTCTCTCCCTTTTTTTTTCTAAGTATAGCATAGCAATTTTAGTTATAAAAGAGTAGTAGCTCCTCTCTAAATTAATCTAACATAGGAGTATTTAAAGTAAGTTTATGTCATTATCCTAGGTATATTTTAGTTACATGCCACTTTTGGCTCTCTATGACATAATAGATGTCTTTTTTTTCTCATTAACTTATTTAGTTTACAATGCCTATTTTTCTATCCTTTAGTGTGATAGATCTGGTTCTTTTTTAACAAGTAACAAATAGTTTGGCCTATATCTTAATCCTACACACTTTTTGTAACACAATCGGGTAAATAGGTTTGCTATAGACAATTAGTTACCTTCAATAATTTGGGCATAATACGTGATCCTTCTAATCACTAAATGAGTTCGTTTATAGTAATCATTTTTAAAACATATTTTTTCCTTTTACACTCTCAATATTCTAGTGATAAATGTCGCCTACCACTATAATTTATCTGCTCTTAATAGTAATCACTCCTATGGTTTACATACATGGGGTTATTTCGTGCTTTTCCACTCTATTGGGTGCATTATTGGGAACAATTTCGTTATTATTGGTATTGTATTCTGGCATCTTGGGATGTGCTGGGTCGGCTGCCATCTCCGGGTCTGGACTCTCTAGAGCTGCCTGCTCGGTTGTGCACTATTGTAAAGCCAGGCCTCTCACAGACTGGCACCCAATCTCCTTCGTCATCATTATTCGTGGTGTTTGGCTGTGGTCGGGTATCAGGTCTCCCTGGGTCGGACTGGTCATGGGCTTGCACAAAATTCACTTGTGGCCGGTAGTCATAGTTGCGGCTGTCACCCTCAACGCTGTTACTTCTCCACCTTCCTCCTCTTATACTTCCTCTCTCTCCACTGAAACTGTTTTGTTGCTGGTAGTACCGCCTTCTACCGGGGTCGTAGATAGCTTGCACATGATTAGCTCGGCGATATTGTGGTGGTGGATTATTCCCGCCTTGGTTTGGTGGTTGGTTGGTATTATTATTATAATTGGGTCGCCGGTTGTTATTATTATTATTATGGCTACCGTTATTATTATTATTGTCATTATTTTGGTTATTCAGCCTACTGTTATTGGTATTATTATTATTGTTGTTATAATTTTGGTTTGGACGGTTATTATTATTAAAATTACTCCTGTAATTTCTGAAATTATTATTATTGTTTATGTTACCGCCCCTATCATTAAAATGGTCATTCCTCCTACGACTCCTTCGGTAATACCCTTCATGTTCCTGATCCTCGAGCAGTGCGGACATAGCTGATATAGTTTTAATTTGCCCCCACTGACGTGCCTTAGCGACACCCTCCTCAAAGTGGTACGACAGTTTTCTAACGAGACATTCTTCCGGTATTTTTGTTTCTAAATTGCGCGCTAGACACACCTGACCCAAGAAATAGGAAGTCATCGTTCCTCCTCTGTTCGCATCATATTTACCGTGGCATATGTGGTCGCGTACTATGTTTTGTGTGGCCTCTGACCAATATTTCGCGCGGAATTGAGTCTTGAATTCCTCGTAACTGTTGACGTCGTGGCGCGTTGCGGTCCACCAATTATCATATATTTCCTTGAAATATTCATCTATCAAGCTTCTTATATTGTTCCATCTGGTCTCTCGGATTCGTGCCAAGTTTTCTTCAACGCGTGCTAAGAATTCCATAGGGTTTTTCCGATAGTTTTTAAAATTAATCGCGTCGCGGTTGTCATTTGGTAGCAGATACTGACCTTGGATAGGACGGTTGCGAATAACTTCAATTTCTTCCCGTATTTGCACGATTTCTTGTTGTTTTAGTTCCTCAATTCTTTCCCGATTAGCGACGGTTAAATTTCTTACCGCGTCTACTGATGTACTCACCTCCTCACAGCGCTCACCTACGTCGGTCCTCACCCGCTTAATTTCCTCTTGACTCATTCTTTACAAGGATTCTATTCGGGCTTCAGTCACCTCCTCTATGGTGTCGATCCTCCTGTCGACCTCTTCCCTAGTTCGCTTCAAATCCTGGTCTTGCTGTTCGCACCTTTTGTTTGCTTCCATTATTTCTTCCCTTACGACCGCTATCTCCACGTCTATTCTGGTGTTAATTTTCTCATTTCCTTCTTCCATCCTCCGGCTAATTTCAGTTAAAGTGGTGTTCAATTCTTCTCTTAAGGCCCTGCCGCTGTCCTCTATTTTACTGTTTAACGTGTCCATGGCTCTGTGGGTACTGTCAATCTTTTTATTAAAATCTTCCTTCATTGACTCTATATTTTTATTGATTGACTCTATGTCCCTTTTTGAATTTTCATTAATTTTCGTGAAATTATTATTAACCTGTCCGAATTGTTCCATCATCATTCTCATCATGTGATCCCATCTTGCCTCTTCGGACGGTTTGTCTGGTTGGTCGCTGACCCTCACTTCCACTTCCGGTTCTGCATGAGGTGTTTCGTCGGTACGAGTTTCGATATTATTTATTGTAATGACTTACATCTCGTCTGTGGGTTGCGCTTCGTATGTCTCCGTATCTAGCTGTCCTTCTCCTACCCGACTGTCCTTATATCTCGTATCATATTCATGGGTGTGTGGCATGTTTATCTTTTGTGTCTACCGGGCTGTTTATCAATATATAAAATATTTTTATTTAATATTTTTAAGCCACACTAGTTGGTGCCCCAATTTGTAATGTAATGAAAATTCCTCTCCTTAAAGCCACACTGTTGGGCTAGCCAATTTGTAGTCGACCCTCAATGCTGTTCGTGTGTTAAAGTAAAATTTAATTATGTGAAAAATACTATTTAGGAATATATTAAAGTTTGTAGTGGTTGAAAATTGAAGGTTACTGACTTTCAAAAGCGATTTAAAATGTAACATTCGAGGTTACTCAAAGTGTGTTTACAATTGTAGAATTATAATTGTCTGAAAAGAATTCCCTTAAATAAAACAAATAAAATAGTGGTGTTAATATTATTTAAATACTAGCTTTGCTTAAGTTTAAAAGTAAAGTATAATAGTTGGTCGCTCGATGATGATGATGATCGTCTTGTTGATACTAGCTGTGAAACTTCTCCTCCAGGTCGATAATAGTCTGAGTACGTTACGTCTAGTAATGTCTGGACAATAGAATAAATATAATATACTTTCACGTACCTGGTCGTGTTTTCTAGAAGTTCAATAAGCTGTCAACACGGTTTACAAAAACCAACTCACTTTAGCTACAAGCTTAAGTTGCCTTGTTTGATAGTGGGCACCACACGGATTTATTTTGGGAAAATCCCGTGTAAAACCCATGAATTGAATCAATTAATGATTTAAAGAAATTAAAATAATGGTTTATTACCTTTATGGCAATGCTATTCCAAGTACTTAGTCACAACTGAAGGTTGTTTGAGTTTTCTGAATAAAATATTTAACTATCTGTTAGAAATGAATTAAGTCGAGTTATGCTGTTAACAATGGGATTTTATTCATACCCTTGATAGAGAATTCAAACAAATATAATTAAAAAACATACAATGATGTACAATTGTAAATAAGTTATTATATACCCTGTAGGGCTTGCTCAGAACATAGACAGTAAATCTGGTTAAGTCCAGATATTTCTTTTTACTTTAAACATTACTATTATTAAAATCTCAGGTGTAAGTTCTTTGAGACACAAAAAAGAAAGTTTATGCCTACACAATAGCTAATGATCTTTTGATATAATATTGACTAGTACTGTTTTTGACGTTACTATTATAAAGTAAACAAGTAAAAATAACCTATTTGATAGGTTGTGCGTTCGTCACGCCTGCTTTATGATTTACAAAGGTTATATTTTGGAGAACACTTATAACTAACATTCAGCTTAACTAATATTGACAAATTCATAAAATAAATTTAGACATGGTGTAACATAAAAAATGTTTCAGTGTTTTTGCGTCAGTACAGATCAGTGTATTAAAACGTACAGGTTATGGCGCTCGTAAAAAAAATGAAAAGATGTTTACACTGTTACCTGGTGTTTTAATCTTTCGATAAAAATTTCAATTAACACTTCGATAATCGGATTATAATGATTATCGCTATTCACTACACACGCACTTGAACAGAGAATTTCGATCCGCTTCTAACTTACAGGATCATAAATAATACTATTTAATTCTTTCTGCTGTTCATTATTTTTTCCTGCACTAAAATGAAATAATACTGCACATAATCACAATGGTTCCTTGTAGAATAATTTGAAGTAGTTGTAGGTTGTTGTCGAACTGTTTCCTTTGATGTGTTCTGGTGATGACGCTATCAGTTATTAAAAATGTTGAGATGAGATCGGCGTACCTGTCACACCGAATGCAATTATGAAGTGTCTGTCGTTGATCTGTTGCGGTCTCTTATATACTCGACACCTTGATCGGCTCTAGGCAACATTGTTAATTACTAAGAAATTTTGTCATTGGCTTAGACAGGTGTGATGAACGTGACGTATTGTCTTTTCAACCGTTAAAAACTGTTTCCCAACCGCCAAATGCTAAGATGATTGACAGCTATCGATGTTATTGGTGTTGACGACCAAATTTCTTAAACATATTTTGTAAATGATGCTAACGCCTTTCACGCACTTAATACAGTTGCGATTGGGGCTGTATCGCCATCAAATTAAAGAATATTTTGTCCTCTTTAATTTGATATAGTTTGATACCGAGTTAGTTTCACTTTTACTGACATTGCTACATAAACAATGTTCAGGTACACTACTTCGCACTGTCGTCTGTTTACCAAAATCGGCAATTATACACTTTGACTAATATTGTTTGTGTTCTACATCGCGTTTTATCACTCCAACGTTTATGTGAGAACACTATTAATTCTGTACTGATGTTTAATTACTGTACGTTATGAATAAACCTTAACTTTAGACATTGTAATGGACTGTTCTTACATACTATGATATTCCGTTTCACATTAATTTGCTCTATTCTACTAACTAACAATCGAATTAAAAATCATATCATTTTAATAATGCTTATTGCTATGTTTTAGCATAACAATTGTTTTATGTAGATGACCTACATTTCTATTACTTCCTAATAATCATCTCATTGATGATTGTTTGGTCTAGGCCTTGTTAATGCATACCGTTTATACTGGAATTCTGCCTTAAAAGCTTTTTATGAGTTCACAATTCGGTAATTTTGCTGAGGTAGCTTATTGGTATAAGATTCCCTCTTACAAACGTGTTTATTTGTCATAAGTATAGTTGAGATTGAAATATAGCTTCATTTTCATTTTGTGGCCATTGCTAATTTTAGTTCTTGGCCTCAATAATTACTAGTCATATTTAATTTATTATCAGCCAAATGCTGATTCTGATCTCACATTATTCAGATTCTTATTTAATCATTTTTTAGTAACATATCATATTCTGTTCACATTATTCACTGACTCGCTTGACAGCTTAAAGTGAATTTAAATTTGTCCATCAGTTTGTGTCAGTTATAGTCTGGTTGTAGTGTCAAACAGTATTTGGGTTTACTGTTTCTTGTGGCACTTCTGCTTCTTTCTTCTTCCATGATTCCTCTCTTCTTGGTTATTCTTATCATTACCTTATCTATTTATATTATCGTTATGTACTTATTAAACTTGATAGTATATGTTTAGGTTAGGTAACATTTTGTCATGTTACAATATATATATATATATATATATATATAGAGAGAGAGAGAGAGAGAGAGAGAGAGAGAGAGAGTGAGTGGGTATGTCTTCGGAGGGAGGGGGAGAAAGGAACGTTGAAAAACTCTTGTTATGAATGCTTTAGCTTACAAATTGTTATTATTATTATGTTTTTACTATAAAATGCTCATATTATTTTAACATGATTTTCTGGACATGTTTGGTGGAACGTAAAAACAGACAGCTGATGTACAGTTGCATGAGTTCAGACGTAGATGTGTATATATGTGTCAGCCCAAACAGTAGTATGCTTTGTAAACATACACGCTGTGCCATTAAAACATTAGGAATGTTATTTGACCTTGAGTCGGTACTCAATGTTGGCGGGATTCTGATGAATGAGAAATCTTGTCTCTGTGCTGGAGACCTGTTGTGTTAACGCTGAATAGACACAACACATTATCACTCTACACAGCAGTGGCTGACGTGTATTAACCATTTCTGAGTTCGCGATACCACAACTCAGATTAAACTGTGCACAATGTTTGTAGAAAAGACGGACGTGTGTGACATAGACGCCAGTTTGCAAAATGCATCATCGTTCCTGCCAGAAATGTAATCACGTTTCTCGTTTATCTTGTCTCAGCCAAATAAACATTACTATGAGTTTACCATATTCCAGTGTCCTTCATATTTCATAAACACTTGAGAAATTTTATTGTTTCTAACAGAGGTGTCCGGCAGGTGTAAATGTACATAACCTACTTGGCTCATTCTTTAATAAAAATGAGGGAAAGAAATAGAACGAATAAGGAGAGTGAGAGAGAGGGGGGAGCGAGAAAGTGAGAGAGAGGTACACAGACAGAGGGGAGCTGTATACATTTTTTACCATACTTCATTAAGTTTAGAAGTCACATGACATAATTTGTATAAAACATCAATTAAACGCGCGGCCAGAACGTCGCATGCTATATATAATGCGACACAATACGTCACGTTTGTACAGTTCACATAAGCTCCTTTTTGATAACTACTATATTACTTTTTTGTAATATTTACTTGAGTACGAGCATTAACACACAATTTGCGTACAAAAGTAATTAAATGCGGTTATTTAACAGAATATGAAATTCATTAAATGATCATAAAATACACATTATAATATATAATATAACTATTATGAACATGTAGCCATCATTAATTAGTAACCTAATACGAAGCACAAGTAGGCCTACATAGACTTATACCTAGCAACATCAACGCTCACATTACAGGCCTACTTAGTACTTAAATGAACGATTATAACGCGATGTAACACATTTGTTATAAATTATGAAGTATTATAAAATATAAAGTGCCCTGAGATTGTGTGATATTTGCGATGAAACAAGACCTTCGCTTTAAACTAAGGGATAAAAGGGAAACGAAAAAACTTGAATTAACATTCATTCATCAGCGTTGTACACATCCGTATCTTACTGAAATGGAATACAAAAGTGTTAATAATTTAGGTGTTTCATTAAAAAAAAAGGGTATCAGAAAATGTGTTTGAGACTAAAATATTCTTCCGTTATCAATATAATGTGCAAAGTATGATGGTAATATGTTAACAAATGTAAAAGGATAAAGAAACGTCACCTTCAGATGTGGTAGAAGGAATTGCAGAGCTACAAAAAACATACATGATTACACTTTTTCGGAATAGCGCGTGTTCCTGCATTATCTGTACTGTGTGTGTACTTGGATTTTGAAATATCAAATTTCAGTCATTTCAAAACAGATCGACATAAACAGGAAAACTACGCAAAAATTAATAAATAAATAGATCCTTACTGTCTGGTTGATAGACAACAGCTCAAAAATTGGCGGCCCGGGAGATACTGAAATTGATGAAAGTGCGTTTGCTTGAAGGAAGTACAACAGAGGCCGAATAACCAAAACTCCGTGGGTACTTGGGAGCATTTGCAGGAGAATAAAGAAGTTGTTCCTAAAGGTGGTGGATAAACGTGATGCAAACTCACTATATTGTGTAATTTTAAATAATATGGAACCAGGAACCACTATAGTTGCAGATATGTGGCACCGGTACAAGTCGCGAGTACCCATACATACCCAAATGTATGGGTATAGAGGCCTACTTCTGTCTGTGAACCATTCGCTTAATTTTGTATGTCCTCGCAATTCTGCTGTTCACACACAAATGATTGAGAACTAATGGTCCAAAATTAAGTGTGATACGCGGAGAAGAGTCACCAGAATGTCTGTTAGTACATTTCAGATGTATTTGATTGAATATATTTGGAGAAAAGTGTTTTTCTGCAGAAGAATGGTTTAATGAATTTTTAGTGGCTATTCATTATTTTTACACGCAATTTTTAAATTGAATATACAGTAATTTGTGGTCAATAAATTTAGCTATAGTACAAGTAAATTAGAAAAAATCTAAAAAATAAATAAAATTAAAAAAATTAAAATAGATGTAAAGCAGGTATCCGACGACTTCTAGTACCCTCAACCCAAAACATTTTAATATTGTGTGTGTCTCTCTCTCTCTTTCTCTGCCTGCGTCTCGCATCATCTTGCTGTTATCTCTAACACAACTAGAACTAATATAATACAAACTTTTATCCTATCTCACAACCCTCTGTCTTCCTCCTCTCCGTCTGTCTCTAACACAAGAAGTAATTATTTTTATGTACATTTTTGCACATTTGATCGCTCTCCTTTCTTCTATCTCTCTCTCTTTTCTCCCCCTTCTTTATATCTCTTACTAATAAACATAGAACTCTTATTACCAAAAAAATACGTACAGTTGCTTTCTGCCATTGTCTGTGTGTCTGTCTCTTGACTCCCATTTAGCTCTCTCTCTCTCTCTCTCTCTCTCTCTCTCTCTCTCTCTCTCTCTCTCTCTCTCTCTCTCTCTCTCTCTCTCTCTCTCTCTCTCTCTCTCTCTCTTTTAATTACACACTTTTATGCTTTTACTAATTCTCTCTCCCCCCTCTCACTCTCTCTTTCTCTCCATCTATCTACCTATCTATCTGTCTGTCTGTCTGTCTATCTATCTATCTATTTACCAATCTCAATCCCAAACAGAAATTAAGAACTACAGAACTACAAACTAAAATTATAAAATTTTGTTAACCGCAAAACTGATACAAATAAATGTTTTATAGCATTACTTCAAAATACTGTATGTATAATGATGAATATTGACAAAAAATATAACTGATTATATTTGTTATATAACTAGTATATGTTTATTACGTTTGGAATACATTTATTACTTTTGACTGCCAATATGCGTAGGAAATTTCTCTAGTAAATGAGATCAACGTTACATTATCGCCCGGTGTCAATGCATGTGAGAAAATATTAACATCACCGTTAATTACGTTATTTGGTCCGACGAGAAGTGGTCAATTTTTACATAATTCGAAAGGCCAGTATGCTACGTTGGCATGCTTCGTAAAACACAATAATTATATTACCACGGTTAATAGAATTGGATAGTGAAGTTTAAAAATTGTTGATAAATATTTGACACTACTAGTTAAAATTATGTTTTAAAGTTAGCGGGTGAACGAAGGAAAAAAAATAACTGCCAGGTCATTCGCCTGCAGTTAGTCACTCTTTCATAAAAACAAATAAGCGTCTACGAAAACTGTGCAATACCCGGGGTTGAAAACTGGCAAACGTCGCTGGAAGCAAAAACGGCGAAAATTCGAAAAAAGTATACATTTCAGATGCTTAATTGTTGGGAAATATTGAAAAGACGCCCTATTGTCGTAATTATGAAAAGATGCGTAATTATGAAATGACAGCGTTTTGTACAAAAAAATTATTTGCTTATTTTAAGAGTATATTGAAATATAAAATGCAAAACAAATAACATATTCACAAGAACGTAATGTTACAATAAAATTTCAATATACTCTTCGTTTTCAGGTAGATGCCAAAACGTATACATTTTGAAAAGACGCCATTTTGATACATTTTTATAGAAAAATGCACACACACACACACACACACACACACACACACACACACACACACACATATGTACCATTTATAAATATAAAACATATAAATCATATAGCCTTATATAAAAAACAGCTTTTATAAATAATAGATTTTAAATTTGTATAACTATTTCTTTGCACATTCTGTTCCTGAAGATGACAGTAATGTATAATAAAACTGTTGAAACAGTGTAATAAATAGTAAAAAACATATTCTTGTTGAAAACAAAATATTATTTATTTTTTAATGTAAAACTATAAATCTGGTGTTTATGTTTGACATAATGATATGTTAACACTACAGGGTATCTGCGTACTGTGAAATATGGTAGCTATTTTATATTTAATTAAACTTGATACTTTAAGAAAAACTGCATTTTTACCAAGGTCCTGGAAATATGACCTGAAGAATGAGCCACTTCGGAAGGTCGTACGAAGTACATAACTTCCGCAAATTTGTGTCCCTTACTGAATTTTAGCCTATATGTAGATTTCCAAAACAGTAAATTCTAAAAATAAAACGCTGGAATATCTTGAATGTACGACGTAGCCATGGTTGAAACTTTCAACATCAGAAGTATCAAAATCAGATGAAATTTTTTGCACATATATATATAAGTAAATTCAGTAATTATAAATAATAATACGAATGGAGTAGAAGTAATGAAAACAATAATTTTGTTTAAAGGATGGCCTCCACATATCCCCTTATAGCCTCCTTAAAGATTTCTATCTAACAGGGAAACAGAATTTATTCTGATGCAAAGAGAGCGCATATAACACACTGCTATTCTTAATTTCTCTCTTCAGAGAAGCATCTTTTCCTTTCTGAACATCGAAAATTCTCGCAATGCTGAATCATACTCGTTTTCTTAAACTTTTTATGTTCTGTACTCTTTTGCTTTAGGCCTTTTATTTCCTCTATAGTAAACCACTAAACCTTACCCCCTGACGAATACCGACTGCTTCGCTTATGTTCGTGTCTTTCCGTAAAAATGTTCGTACAGGTTGATTGCGTTTCAGTACAGCTGGCAACCTGACACATACTGAGAAACAAATATTTATTGAGCAACACGATTTTTACGGAACTTCGTTCGCGCCAAATTATGACGTATACAACTGAATGTTTATTTATGTTTGTATTGTTTAAAAATGCTTACATCGTTTGTCATTTCCACTCACAGCTGATACGCTCCGGTTACGTAAGACTGTACACACTTCGAAAGCAGCTGATCCAGGATGAATCGTAATTGTTCACAGACGCGCGACAATCATTGGAACGAAACACATCGATAATTATTAACAAGAAACTACACTATTAAATACATAGTCCTATATGCACATTAAGTACACACACGCTGAATATTTAATAATTTAATGTATAATGATACTTCAACTAACAAATTTAAAAATTATTTAAAATTCTGTTTAAAACTTAAAAATTATTTAAAATTCTTTTTAACTTTATAACAATCTTTTTTTTTTTTTTGCAGCAGCGACAGAGCAGTGTTCTGTATGCCGGTTTCATTGGGCTTTACCATAACAGTACCGTGTGTTAATTTCTTTTTTTTTTTGGTGCAATAAATTCTCCTCTGTGGCACGATATTTATTTTCTAAGAAGTCGAAGAGCTGGGCATATTTTGAACTGCAACGCGAGAGCGAATTGCACTTAATGTCGTTTTTAAAGTAGCAGTTTCTCGTTTAATCACTTCCAGTTCTTCTAATATAGCTACATCGTTAACTAATTAAATTAAATCCCCTTTGAGTGATTCTTTTTGAGTCTCCATACATGTCAAAAACTTTCTCTTTTGCTGACCTGGAATAAAATTTCTTGTTTTTCCATCGTATCAATTTCGTTCTCCGGATGCACAAACAATCGATCGTCACCATCGTCTTCGTTATTGTTAACATTCAACTGCAAACTACGCCCTGCTTTGTTAATCCTGCAGACAGCATGAATATGTTTACACATATTCCACTGACTACATGAATCTACATACGTGCATGAATATTTATGTACACACACATCACAGTCTACACAGATCAAATTACATTTGCACTGCACATCATTCTCATGTACTAAATATACCTCTTTCATGCCAGAAGACGACGGTACTTTCACCCATTGTCTGTTTCTTCTCTGATAATTAAGTTACTGTCGATTTCTGTAATGGACTTATGTCTTTTTCTAATGTCTTTCAACTTTGTAGTTAATTTGGCTATGCTTAAGATAGTAGGACTATCAAACAACTTATCGCGGGCGAAAGACATTAGAGCAACTATAGCTTTGTCCAAATGTTTTACATTTTTGCCGTGTAAATATATATATATATATATATATATATATATATATATATATATTGTAATAAAACCAATTTATTACAAATATAAAAATAAATAAATAAAGGTAGATGTATGAGAATTGTGCTCTTGGTTAAGCCCACTGTTTGGGCTAGACAATTTTGTAATAAAACACGAAATATTTAAAAGTGTGTATGTGTGTAGTGACGTTCCGGTCTGGGAATCGTCGATTTGTTAACATTCCTGGTCTTCTGAGTTATAAAATAAAATCTGTGTGAATTGCTGTTGTGACACTTTGAAAATAAAATATAAATTTAAAATTTATATTTATAAAAAAGAATAAATTCTGAAAAAATGTTTTCGGTGTATTTATGTTCTTAAAATTTAGGAATAAATCGAGGTTGTTGATTGTAATTAAAATTATGATGGTATTATGTTTATTCTGGTAATAATTTTCCTTTCTGTAAATTTGTTGAAAGGACAATCCAGTTAACTCCAAGTTTAGATGAAAACGGCTCTCTTCTTCTTACTCTTGAAAGGTTGTAGTTTCACATATATTGCCTTTAAAGGTTATTTAGTTTTCTTGATTAATTAACTGTTATGTCCTTTTATAATAAAAAACCAACTCCAAGTTACCAAAAAACAAACAAAACGTTTATTAAACAAAAATAATAAATTTGGTTGATCAATTTATCGATGTTACAATGCCGTATCGACTCGCTCAGGGCCGGTCGATATAAGAATTTTACATTCGTATTATAAAATATCGGTATGGAGAACCATACATGACTTCCATATTCTAAGATTTATATTTAAAATCATTTTCAGCCAAACAGCCAGGGAAGGAATTTTAACAAAAAAATACTTCTTTCTTGCCAATAATGTAGTACACATATAAAAAATATTATCCCCTCGCCCTTCAACTATAATTTATAATTTATAGAAAATTACCCCCAGCCCGTTCAACTAGCCTCTTCATTTATAGATATTTCATCTACGTTTCTACAGTGGATTATTAAGATCTTATCAGGATACATTATCAAAATTAAGTACTTTACTCATGTTACAACAAAAAATGTTTCAGGTAAACTGCCCTTTCCCCGTAACCGATCTTCACCAAAATCAACAGACATTGAGTTCTCTATAGCTCAGGCACATATGTAAAAAATTATTTGATTCTGTTTGAATTTACGGCAGTTATGGTTCGTCATATAAAAAATTACCCATGTTAAAACATAAAACATGAGATTTATAAAACATATCTAAGATTTATATTTAAAATCATTTTTGAAATAAAATATTTTCATAGAACCTACTAAGGCTGGGGAAATCTGAGGAGCCAATCAGAGTTGGGCCTACCTGTCACTCTGCTGAATTTGGTGGAAAGCCCTGTCACTGTCGTCAAAGAATCAGCCTTGACAGGGTCCTCTTTTTCTGCAAAATGGGAGAGGAGGCTTGAGATGGAGTGAGTGACATGGTCCCCACCTCAATGAAGAACCCATTGTTTTATAAAAATATATTTAAATTTTGAAAACTGAAAATTCTTTTCTTGTTGTAAATATTTATATTTTATAATCAAAATGACTTTATCAAAAAACAAACATTTTTTTATAATAAGTATTTACATATGTTTCTTAATATGCTTACTTTTTCTTCAATGTTGATGATCATTTCCAAACATTCTGACAAAATTGTATCTACAGAACAGTTAACATTACCCAGGTTTCCATTTCTGCTAATTTCTCATTACACCTTCCACTGACGTATTATTAACCATTTCATAAACTATCGTATAATCTTTTCAGATTTTGTGGTACAAAATCTGAAATTTTCAGATTGCCTGGCAACAAAATTATTTTATTTTCAACAATTACCATTGTTTGAAAAAGTTTAAATGAATTTTCAAGTACTTTACTCTTGTTAAAACATAAAAGGTTGCAGGTAAACTACCCCTTCCCCTTAACTGATCTTCACCAAAATCTAAAGGCCTTGAGTCCTCTACAGTTCACTGAAGTATGCAAAAAATTATTTGATTCTGTTTGAATTTGCGGCTGTTATCGTTTGCCATAGAAAATACGCTTGATAAAAAACGTTGCAGGTAAACTACCCCTTCCCCTCAACCGATCTTCACCAAAAACAATAGGTCTTGAGTACTCTACAAATCAGGGCTGTATGCAGAAAATTATTTGATTCAGTTTGAATTTGCGGCTGTTATCGTTTGCCATAGAAAATACCCTTGTTAAAAAAACCTTGTAGGTAAACTACCCCTTTCCCTTAACCGATCTTCACCAAAAACAATAGGTCTTGAGAACTCTACAATTCAGGGCTGTATGCGAAACATTATTTGATTCTGTTTGAATTTGCGGTTGTTATCGTTTGCCAAAAAAAAATTTCCCTTGATAAAAAAAACCGTTGCAGGTAAACTACCCCTTCCCCTCAACCGATCTTCACCAAAAACAACAGGTCGCGAGTACTCTACAAATCAGGGCTGTATGCAAAAAATTATTTGATTCTGTTTGAATTTGCGGCAGTTATTGTTTGCCATAGAAAATACGCTTGATAAAAAACTTGCAGGTAAACTACCCCTTCCCCTCAACTGATCTTCACCAAAAACAATAGATCTTGAGTACTCTACAAATCAGGGCTGTATGCAGAAAATTATTTGATTCTGTTTGAATTTGCGGCTGTTATCGTTTGCCATAGAAAATACCCTTGTTAAAAAAATCTTGTAGGTAAACTAGCCCTTTCCCTTAACCGATCTTCACCAAAAACAATAGGTCTTGAGAACTCTACAATTGAGGGCTGTATGCAAATAATCTTTTGATTCTGTTTGAATTTGCGGCTGTTATCGTTTGCCATAGGAAATACCCTTGTTAAAACATAAAACGTTACAGGTAAACTACCCCTTCCCCTCAACTGATCTTCACCAAAAACAATAGGTCTTGAGTACTCTACAAATCAGGGCTGTATGCAGAAAATTATTTGATTCTGTTTGAATTTGCGGCTGTTATCGTTTGCCATAGAAAATACCCTTGTTAAAAAAACCTTGTTGGTAAACTAGCCCTTTCCTTTAACCGATCTTCACCAAAAACAATAGGTCTTGAGAACTCTACAATTGAGGGCTGTATGCAAATAATCTTTTGATTCTGTTTGAATTTGCGGCTGTTATCGTTTGCCATAGGAAATACCCTTGTTAAAACATAAAACGTTACAGGTAAACTACCCCTTCCCCTCAACTGATCTTCACCAAAAACAACAGGTCTTGAGTACTCTACAAATCAGGGCTGTATGCAGAAAATTATTTGATTCTGTTTGAATTTGCGGCTGTTATCGTTTGCCATAGAAAATACCCTTGTTAAAAAAACCTTGTTGGTAAACTAGCCCTTTCCTTTAACCGATCTTCACCAAAAACAATAGGTCTTGAGAACTCTACAATTGAGGGCTGTATGCAAATAATCTTTTGATTCTGTTTGAATTTGCGGCTGTTATCGTTTGCCATAGGAAATACCCTTGTTAAAACATAAAACGTTACAGGTAAACTACCCCTTTCCCTTAACCGATCTTCACCAAAAACAATAGGTCTTGAGAACTCTATAATTCAGGGCTGTATGCGAAACATTATTTGATTCTGTTTGAATTTGCGGCTGTTATCGTTTGCCAAAAAAAAAATTTCCCTTGATAAAAAAAAAACCGTTGCAGGTAAACTACCCCTTTCCCTCAACCGATCTTCACCAAAAACAATAGGTCGCGAGTCCTCTACAAATCAGGGCTGTATGCAAAAAATTATTTGATTTTGTTTGAATTTGCGGCAGTTATCGTTTGCCATAGAAAAAAAATCTACAGACAGACACACAGACAGACACACACACAGACACTTTTCGGAAAACGACTTTTTTTCATGTTTTGAGTGTAGTACAATCAGAATCTGCAATAATCTCGGACACGATTTTTTTTGCCATCACCATACTTCCATTCCTTAAGGAATATGGAAGTAAATACCCTTGTTAAAAAAACGTTGCAGGTAAACTACCTCTTTCCCTCAACCGAACTTCACCAAAAACAATAGGTCTTGAGAACTCTACAATTTAGGGCTGTATGCAAATAATCTTTTGATTCTGTTTGAATTTGCGGCTGTTATCGTTTGCCATAGGAAATACCCTTGTTAAAACATTAAACGTTACAGGTAAACTACCCCTTTCCATTAACCGATCTTCATCAAAATCAACAGATCTTGAGAACTCTACAATTCAGGGCTGTATGCGAAACATTATTTGATTCTGTTTGAATTTGCGGCTGTTATCGTTTGCCAAACAAACAAAATTACCCTTGCTAAAAAAAAAACCGTTGCAGGTAAACTACCCCTTTCCCTCAACCGATCTTCACCAAAAACAATAGGTCGCGAGTACTCTGCAAATCAGGGCTGCATGCAAAAAATTGTTTGATTCTGTTTGAATTTGCGGCAGTTATCGTTTGCCATAGAAAAAAAATCTACAGACAGACAGACACACAGACACTTTTCGGAAAACGACTTTTTTTCATGTTTTGAGTGTAGTAGAATCAGAATCTGCAATAATCTCGAACACGATTTTTTTTGCCATCACCATACTTCCATTCCTTAAGGAATATGGAAGTAAAATAGGTTCTTTGAACGGTTATTAATATAAAGCCAGAGAAGGTCAGGGGCAGGAAAGTATAACACTTACAATTCTAAAAATGTCTTAAATTTAAACAATACAATGATAGTTATAAATAATAAAAGTTTATATATAATTTTATTCAAACCAATGTTCAGCCGACGGTCATTTTCTTACAGCAATGATGAGATTGGATCGAAATGGCCGCCTGACGCATGCGCGATGATAGCTTCTAATGTTGATGAAGTACTTGTTGGAATAAAGATGTCCTTTTTACTTATAAATGTTCTTCGCAATTGTATATGATCGTCTTGGGAATAGTTTAATGTCACTGGTGTATAATGGAATAGTTCACTTTGTGTAAAATGTTGTTCTTCGATATATTTCCTGGTGTTTATGTGTGAAGGTTTAACCTCGAAATTTCAGTCTGTATTTGGTGTAATATTAGTGTTATTCGGTTTATTAGTTATATGTGATTCAGTTTATTGGTGTTATGTAGTTCATTGGTCAACTTCATCACTTCACAATAAATAAAATAGTTAAAAAATAATTTTATACAAAATTATTCCGAACTCGGTTATAACGTAACCGCCATTACAGGTTAATACTATCAAATATTCACATTAAGTGCACTCTTCAACGTATAATAATGAACTGTTCGGATTTCCTCCGTCTCATGAAAATCTTAGCCTATATAATATATCTCATACATTGTTTCAAATTGTCTTAACTTCCGACACACTTTAATTTTGTACATTATGCTTAGAAAGTAATTTCGTTATTAGTCAACTGTTCAAAATATTAATTACATATTCAGTTTCACTATTCTATTCTACTTATTTTGATAGTAATTAAGTTATTGTTACTAAGTTTCATCAGAAAATTGTATTTCTTACATTTTTTGTGAGGTAGGCCTAAAATTATACTTCCTGTCTTCTAAGTAAATAATAGCCATTTTCCCTAATATAATTATTATTCTATTAAATCTGAAATTGATATAATTGTCTATTCTCACTTATTTTATTGCAATTTAGTTTATTATTGATGGTTTTTAAATACAATTCACTTGTATATGACTCCTCCTATGATAATGTCAGTCAGACCATTTCAGTTTTAATGGTATTTTTATTAGATAATTAAATACTTTTACTTATTTAGTGACCATATCTTTAGAAAGCCTCATTTACATAGTATACTATATGTTGATTTT
The DNA here is from genome assembly GCA_034769895.1 of Magicicada septendecula. NCBI lineage: Eukaryota > Metazoa > Arthropoda > Insecta > Hemiptera > Cicadidae > Magicicada > Magicicada septendecula. The sequence continues at coordinate 104,545,977 of CM068369.1, read as the reverse complement.
ATTTTGCATAAATATTGTCAGTTTAACTGGCTTTTAAGACTAGATTTATTAATTATGTTGCAGTTTAAATTCATTATATGGCCTAGATTTGATGTGTTGCTATTTGCAAAATTTTTTCCCAATGTATTTATTTTATATCCTTCTCTGACTTCTTATACTTATATACTTTATTGAGAACTAGTTTTTTGACTGGTATAACAGTAATTATTGATTGTACAATTATAATATAACACCTATCTATAACAAAACTGGTACCCTGAATAACACTTTTTAGGGGCATTGATTATCTAATAACATAATTAAAAATTATTCTATAACATTGGGTATGATATCCATTTTTAGATAGGGTATTCCAAATTAAAAATAACAATAAAACAACAAATTATAATAATAATATTTCTTATGAATAACTCTTATTTATCTAATTATTATATGGAATAGGAACATAACATCCTGGTTCCATATAATGGTTAACACTTTATAGAATGAATCATTAACAGTCTGTTCTGTAATTCCCCATTTTACAGGATTTATTCCCCCTCTTAAAGTATAACCCTGGCTATCTGTTTCATATTCCATTCTATGGAAAGTTCATATAGCTTCAGTAGCCTTTTATTAGTAATATTACTATTTCATTATCAAAATAGATACTGTTCACTAAACACTTAAAGTTTGTTACTTTGTACTGCAACTCATGCACCTTTTTAAAGTTTATCAGTTATAATTTGATAACTTACACTTGTCTATGGTGATTTATAAATATTATTACTAGTCCTTTTCTAGTTTTTAACATGAAATATTCAACCATGGGGGAACTGTGAAGATTTGTTCGTACAAATTAAACAATAACTTTTTGGATGCACTGTTAACTAATACTACTAACACTTTTAGTTTTTTGTCAGTTTTACATTGTGATATGATTTTTTGGGGTGTTATACTTTCTCTTTGGACGTTAATTTATTTTGGGGTTTTTGGGGTTCTCTCCCTATGGGGTTTTTATCTTATATGGGTCGTCTCACTTCTTTCTTCTTTCTTCAGTAGTTTTGGTTGTTCTTCCTTCTTCAGTTGCTTTGGTTATTCTTCCTTCTTCTTTAGTTTTGATTATTCTTCCTTCTTCTTTAGTTTTGATTATTCTTCTTTCTTCCTTGTTCAGTAGTTTTGGTTATTCTTCTTTCTTCTTTCTTCAGTAGATTTGATTATTCTTCTTTCTTCTTTCTTCAGTAGATTTGATTATTCTTCTTTCTTCAGTAGTTTTGGTTATTCTTCTTTCTTCAGTAGCTTTGGTTATTCTTCTTTCTTCTTTAGTTTTGATTATTCTTCCTTCTTCTTTCTTCAGTAGTTTTGGTTATTCTTCTTTCTTCATTCTTCAGTGGTTTTGGTTATTCTTCTTTCTTCTTTAGTTTTGGTTATTCTTCTTTCTTCTTTAGTTTTGATTATTTTTCTTTCTTCTTTCTTCAGTAGTTTTGGTTATTCTTCCTTCTTCTTTAGTTTTGATTATTCTTCTTTCTTCCTTCTTCAGTAGCTTTGGTTATTCTTCTTTCTTCTTTAGTTTTGATCATTCTTCTTTCTTCTTTCTTCAGTAGTTTTTCGCTGTATATGCCTTTGTTTCTTCTGGTCTGGTTTCTTTGACGGGGTATCTTAATTGCCTGCTTCTATCTTACCTGGGTAATTTTGTTAATCACATTTTTAGTTTTCTGGGTTTTTAAATTTGTAGTATATTATATTATTTGCAGATTTTTTCTTTCTTGTTAGTATATTAATTAATAGAGCCTTTTAAATGATTCTCATCTGGATATTCCATATATTAGAGCTTTATCAATGATCATTGAGTAATGTATTTGTGTGGATTATCTGTCACGCTACAGATTGCTCTCTTCCAGAAGTGATTAGTTCAGATCATACGTAGTTTGTCTGAAGTAATTGCTTATGACATTTCATTATAAATTATATTTCTTTACTTCCTTCACATTTCTAAAATTTTTTCTTCTATATTTTTGAGCTTATCTATATTTCATTATTAACTGGATTCTTATTGATAGTAATAGTCATCTGAGGTTCGTTATTTTTTATTTTTCCATTTTCTTAACTTGGTTCTTTATCCTTGGGGTATTTATTCCCTAAAATTCCCTAACACGTTAGCTGGGGCAGTCCAAAGGGGCTCTGTAGGCTTCACACTCTGCTGGCCGTACTACGTCATTTATTGATTACAGAGGTAAATCATCTCTGATCAATACATAATAATACTGCTGGACTTATCTGCAGACAGTTATTAATAAACATTATATAAGAATAGTCCACCTTATGACTATATAAAAAAAATTAAATATCTTTGGATATTTCACTTCGTATACGAACAGATCTATTAATATTTCTATCTTAGTTAATTTCTATCTCAGTTATTTTTCTCAATGGTTAGCTCTGCTGGCATTTTATTTCTCCTTGTGGTTGGAAGCTGGTATAATATAACTATCACTTGTTATTCAGTGTAAAGTTTTTAATTCTCTGTCATAATTTGACTGTTATTACAATCTCTTTCTGGTCATTGGTAGCATATATTTTGTATTATATTTTTGTTCTTTTCTTAATTCTTATGAATCGTTCCACTAGTATTATGTTTTTGCAATTACTCTTTTAATTGTCCTTCTTATAATTGACATTTATTATATGATCATATTTTTCTTATGGATTTATTTATATATGGTTTTTTCTTTCTTTTTCAAAATTTTATTCTGCTCTGGCTTTTTATCCAAATGCACTCTTTAATTATTAGTTCCGTGTGTTTATTATCTCTGTCTATTTGACATAAAATTCTCATTAATTTTACTTCACAATAAGTTTATTCATTTTAATTGTATCAGTGGTTTGTACTGCCATTTCTTTATTCTCGAAAGTTTTTCAGAATTGGTCCCATATATAATGGTTTGTAATGTGTTATCCAAATTCTTTTCTTTTTGATTCATAAATTGTTTCCTAAATAATAGGTAGTAAGTTGTTCTTACTTGGTTTTTGAATTTAGATATTTAAATAAATTCTATTTCTTCCTTTTTGATTCATAAATGGTTTCCTCAATAGTAGGTAGTAAGTTGTTCTTACTTGGTTTTTGAATTTAGGTATTTAATTCAATCTTCCATTCATTCAATTACTCATGATATTTGTTCATGGAAGCCTGGTTATATACACCCTTTATTCTTTCTGAATCAATTTCCTTTATTTCATAAGTATTATTATTCTTTACATTGGATATGACATATGGTCCGGTGTATAACAGCAATAATTTCTTCGTTATTCCTTCCAGTGTGCTGGGTAGTTCACGATTTCTTAACAAAATTTTTTCTCCCTTTTCATATATTGTTAATTTACCACTAGCCTTTTGATACTTGTTTTGCCGTTTTAACTGGTCTTCTGCCACTTTGTTATAGAATTTAGCTTTATCAAATCTATACATATGGTTACTGGGGAACTCGAGGATATCTGTGATCTCTCGTGGGGGTGGTTTCTCGTACATCGCAGAGTATGGGGTTAGCCCTATAGCTGGATGGTATGCTAAGTTGAGGAATTCCTCCGTGGCTTCTAGATAGTCTTGCCACCTTTTTTGTTGATGGTGACAATAAGTCCTTAGGATCCTCCCCACTTCTCGCAACACCCGCTCTGCCGGATTACTGCTCGGATGGTAGACCGAGGTCTTATATGTACGAATGCCCATTGACAATAACGTATCTCGCCATTTTCCACCCTTAAATTGGGTTCCATGATCAGTAATGATCGAAGATGGTTTCCCCAGGTGTGGGATATACTGTTCAGTTAGTATCCCCAGAATTTTCCGGGTAGTCGCTCGGTTAGTAGGGTATAGCTTAACATACTTGGTGAAGTGGTCCATTATGATTGTTAGGTACCGATATCGGTGTCGACCTCCACTACGGGGAAATGGTCCGCAAATGTCTAGGAACACCTTCTCCAATTTCGCTTGGGAAGTGATTGGGATCATCACACCTTCCTTCTTCTCATTATTAGTTTTTACCAGCTGGCAAGTTTTACAACTCTTTATATACATTCGGACCTTTCTATTGATGTTTTTTATATGGCAGCTCTCCTCCAGAGCTTTTATCACCTTGAGGGCGCCCATATGCCCGTAACGTATGTGGTAATTCACTATCAATTCCTTTTCTATCTGTGTCGGAACAACTACCTTCCAGATCTCTTCCTTCAAGGAGGTTTTAACGAACAATATTTGTTTATTCATCTGGTAATATTGAGCAACGGTTTCATCTCCCTCTTCTAGCCGAAGTTTGAGGTTTCTCAATTTCGGGTCCGCTTGTTGGTGGGTGCTCATGTTGGTCAATATTGTTGTTAAGTCGGCTCTGGTGCTAAGAAGATGGTATATTTTTAGCACGCTTTCTTTCTCCCCTTCGAAAGTTTGTTCTTCCACATTCACCCGGGATAACACATCCGCCACTACATTCTTTTTACCAGGGATGTACTCCCATTGTAGATGGTATTCTTGAAGGGCAAGTATCCACCTCGTTAGTCTGCCATGGTTCAGTTTGCAGCTTTTTAAGAACGAAATAGATTTATGGTCAGTTCGGACAGTAACAGGGTATCCCAAAATGTAAGTGCAGAACTTACCGCAAGCAAATACCACGCTCAGTAATTCTTTTTCCGTCACCGTGTAATTCCTTTCGCATTGGTTCAAAGACCTGCTCGCGAAGCTAATTACTTGAGGTTGACCCTTCTCGTCCTCTTGATACAGTGTCATTCCCAGACTGATGTTGCTGGCATCGCAATTCATGAAGAACGGTAATTTAAAGTTTGGGTGGCGAAGTATTATAGTAGCCAGAAATTTGTCCTTGATTTGTTGAAAAATCCCCTCTTGTTCCTTACACCAAACCCATCGGTTTTTGGATGATAACTGAGGTTGAAACCTCGCGGTTAACTCTGAATATTGTTCCTGGAACTTTCTATAATAATTGCAGAGCCCCAGGAACGACTGTAACTGCTTCCTGTTTTTGGGTGCCGGGAATTTCTGGATGGCTTCCACCTTTTCTGCCGACGGTGAGATTCCTTGATCATCCTAGTTAAATCCTAAAAATTGCACTTCTCTGGCAATAAACTTGGATTTTTCCAACTTCAGCGTGACGTTACTGGCAGATAATTTCTCAAGCACATGTTCCACAGGGTAACAGTGTTCCTCCCACGTTTCAGATGTTATTAGTAGGTCGTCGACGTACACTGTTGTAAACTGAAGTGCTTCTTGTCCCAATATCTGGTCCATGCAGGTCACAAAGATGGCAACTGAGTTTACCAATCCGAAGGGCAATCTTTTGAATTGGTAATTGCGCCCCTCGAATATGAAAGCCAGATATTGGCGACTCCGTGGGTTTAACTCTACCTGCCAGTAGCCGCACACCGTATCCCAGGTGCTGAAGTATTGGGTACCATGGAAGCGTTTCAAGATTTCTTCAATCTCACCGGGCGATGTTCTATCGTTAATGATTTTTTTGTTTATCTCCCGTGCATCCAAACAAAGCCGGACTTTGCCGTTTTTCTTGTGAATTGCGACAATAGGGCTGGTGTATGGGGATTGGCTAGGTTCTATAATATCGTTATTAATCATTCGATTGATTTCCGCTCTCACTGCCTCTTTTTGAGAATGCGCAATAGGGTAGGATTTCCTATTAAACTCTACTGTATCTCGGAATTGAAGGGTACATTGATAATTCCTTACCTTGCCTGGCTCATCGGAAAATACTGAGCGGTACCTTTCATAAATTTGTATCAACTGATTCGCTTGAGTATTGGGTAATTTTTCTCTATTAATTCCGCTTCGGAAATCCCTTATCTCCTGTATTTTCTGAGACCATAAATCTTCGTCCGTAAGTTCGTATACTATGGTTTTAGAAATGGTGTTAGTATTGGTATAATTGATGCTGCGTATTTGCTGGTGGATACTGCTGGGAAGTGTTATCTCACTACCGACTAAATCGGCCGTCCAGGTCAGATCTCCGGTAAAGAGTGATACTTTCTCCATTCGTAAATCGATAATAGCCGAGTTCCTTCTCAGCACATCACATCCCACTAATATGTTGAAGGGTAATCCTGCCGCAATTAGGAAGACCATGTTCATCGCTATACCCTTACTAACGACATTCAATGATACTTGTTTTCTGATTGTCTTGTTTTGGCGACCAGTGGCACCGATTAATACAATGTTATTTATAGGTAAGGTTGGCAATAGCTTACCACATTTTCCTTGGATTCTCTCCAATTCTGTAGTGTTAATTATGGATACATTCGCACCGGTATCGATCATTAGTTGTGCGAATGTTCCTTCGATTTCTGCATTAATGTATATTATTTCATTGTTTATTATAGGGAGGCGAGTGTTGTCCTCCTCCAGTAGTTCATTTCGAATATTTTTCAAATAATTACATCGAATGATAGTAATTTTATTGTGATTATTTACTATTGGCAATTCCTTTATATACCCAGGCGATAGAAGCAGCAAAAGGTCCTTATTGTTTATTACTGCCTCCTCCCGTTTAAATTCTCCTCATCTTGGTTATTATTTGGACCAACAGAGGCATCAGTGGGGAAACCTTGAGTAGGTTCCAGTCTTTCAGTTCTCGGTTCGTAGGTTTGTTCCCTATTTGTATGCCGCTCCGGGTCATCTAGGCTGGTACTTCGCCTTGGCGGATTATAACTGGAGTTGTCCCGTTCTCGGCTTCTGTGTCGATCTTCGTACTCGTGTACGCTGCTCCGCCGTTGATGGTTATACCTGCGATGGTTGTTTCCTTCTGCCCGTATAAAATTTACCCGGGGTCGGGAGAACCTGTTGTTGTTGTTATTATGATTAGGGTAACCCCTATTGTTATTGTCAAACCGCTCGGTGTTATTGGTAGGATTGGGGTTTCTTTGTCTATTTACATAATTATTCGGGTAATAATTACCTCGATTACCGGAGAACCCGTTATTATTTCGGTTATTGTTCGGGTTTATATTCCCGTGGCTATTATTGTTGTTGTTACCATTCGTGGGGTGCTGATTATGGTAATTTGGATTATATCTATTTCCTTGGTACCCACTGTTGTTCGGTTGACTATTATTGTTTGATGACGGATTATTTCGAACTTCTGGCCGCTCATTTCTTCTTCTGCTCTGCCTGTAATATTCTTCATTCTCATAGTTTTCTAATAGCTCCGTCATCGCCTGTATGGTCTTTATCTGACTACCTCTTCGAGCTCTTATGACCTCTTCGTCATAATGATAAGAAAGCTTGTTCACCAGGCATTCCTCTGGTATGGCTGGTTCCAGGTGCTTGGCCAGGCACACCTTCCCAAGAAAGTACGCAGTCATGGTACTGCCAAACTGAGTTCTGTATCGGCCATTGCAGATGTTGTCCCTTATTAAATTCTGGGTGGTCTCTGACCAATACTTGGACTTGAACAAACTTTTGAACTGCTGATAATCGTTTATTTCGCTCCTGTTCGCCATCCACCAATTGTCCGTCATATCACGGAATGATTCGTCTAATAGTTCTCGACTATTGGACCATCGATTACTTTTATGTTTGGCCATATACTCCTCGATACGGGCCAAGCACTCCATTGGCTTCCTTTTATATTGGCGGAAGTTAAGCCAATCTCTGTTCTCGTTGATTGGGATATTAGTAAAGCTGGTTGGTCGGCTCCGAATTGCTTTCATGTCCTCCTGGTTCTGTCTCACTTGACCAGTTATGTTAGTCATCGCTTCCTCCATTCCGTCACATCTTTCCGTAATTCGAGTTCGTACCTTGCTGAGTTCTTCCTGGCTTTCCCTTTGGTTTTCTTCTGCTTTCTTGCGAGTAGATTCTTCAAGATTTGTGACCTTGGTGTTCACCACTTCCTTGAACTCTTGTACCTCCGCTTCCGTCAGCCGACATCTTTTATCAACTTCTCTTATCTGTTGATTTATAGTTATGGTTTCGTCTTCCAGCCTTTTGGTCATATATTTCTTATTCTCCTTGAGTTCCTTGTTCATTTCCTTTCTTAATAGTTCCATTCGTTCGTCTAATTTGTCTAGATTCTCCTGGTTCACTTCCCGTAACAGTTGGTTATCTTCTCTTAACTCTTCCCTTAACTGTTGATGATCACTTTCGATTTTCTTATTGGTTTCTTCCATCTTTTCTTCCAAATTCTTCTTATATTCTTCCATTTTCTTTTCCACCTGTTTACTGGTTTCCTCAATTCTTCGATTGGTGTTTTCAATCTTTTTACTCAATTCCTCCTTTGTTGCTTGGTTGTCCTTCTTCAATTCTTCCTTTGTTTCTTGGTTGTCCTTCTTCAATTCTTCCTTTGTTGCTTGGTTGTCCTTCTTCAATTCCTCTATGTTTTTATTTATATCACTCAAATCTTCCTTGGTGGACTGATTATTGTCATCCATTTTCTTGTTATTCTCCTCCATTTTGGACTCTAGGTTCCTATTAGTATCTCCAATAGCATCCATTTTCCTTTCCATCTTCTTGCTGTTTTCTTCCATGTCCTTTTTCAATTCTTCCTTGGTTGACCGGTTGGTGTCCTCCATTTTTTTATGTAAGTTTTCTTCCATTCTCATGAACATTTCCATTAATTTGTCCATTTTACTTTCTTCTGTAGTTTTAGACTTTTCCACTTCTTTGTCTTGGACATCGACGTCCCCTGTTTGAGTGGGTACTTCGGGTAGTTTCTCTGGTGGTGCTGGTTGTTTATGTTCCACCCGTTCTAATATCTTTTCCACGTCCTCCACTGGGGTCGCCTCCTTATCATCCATATCGAGTTCTTTCTCGGCCTCCGCCGCTCTCTTCTTTGATGTGGCACGGCGCAGCATCTTCCCTGATTCCCTGGCTGGCTAACCGCTGCCAAGCTGAATTAGAAATTGGGCAAGTAATTACAGCCTTTCAACCTCTAATTACAGCCCTTTAGTTGGACACCAATTTTGTAATAAAACCAATTTATTACAAATATAAAAATAAATAAATAAAGGTAGATGTATGAGAATTGTGCTCTTGGTTAAGCCCACTGTTTGGGCTAGACAATTTTGTAATAAAACACGAAATATTTAAAAGTGTGTATGTGTGTAGTGACGTTCCGCTCTGGGAATCGTCGATTTGTTAACATTCCTGGTCTTCTGAGTTATAAAATAAAATCTGTGTGAATTGCTGTTGTGACACTTTGAAAATAAAATATAAATTTAAAATTTATATTTATAAAAAAGAATAAATTCTGAAAAAATGTTTTCGGTGTATTTATGTTCTTAAAATTTAGGAATAAATCGAGGTTGTTGATTGTAATTAAAATTATGATGGTATTATGTTTATTCTGGTAATAATTTTCCTTTCTGTAAATTTGTTGAAAGGACAATCCAGTTAACTCCAAGTTTAGATGAAAACGGCTCTCTTCTTCTTACTCTTGAAAGGTTGTAGTTTCACATATATTGCCTTTAAAGGTTATTTAGTTTTCTTGATTAATTAACTGTTATGTCCTTTTATAATAAAAAACCAACTCCAAGTTACCAAAAAACAAACAAAATGTTTATTAAACAAAAATAATAAATTTGGTCGATCAATTTATCGATGTTACAATGCCGTATCGACTCGCTCAGGGCCGGTCGATATAAGAATTTTACATTCGTATTATAAAAATAGGTTCTTTGAACGGTTATTAATATAAAGCCAGAGAAGGCCAGGGGCAGGACAGTATAACACTTACAATTCTAAAAATGTCTTAAATTTAAACAATACAATGATAGTTATAAATAATAAAAGTTTATATATAATTTTATTCAAACCAATGTTCAGCCGACGGTCATTTTCTTACAGCAGTGATGAGATTGGATCGAAATGGCCGCCTGACGCATGCGCGATGATAGCTTCTAATGTTGATGAAGTACTTGTTGGAATAAAGATGTCCTTTTTACTTATAAATGTTCTTCGCAATTGTATATGATCGTCTTGGGAATAGTTTAATGTCACTGGTGCATAATGGAATAGTTCACTTTGTGTAAAATGTTGTTCTTCGATATATTTCCTGGTGTTTATGTGTGTAGGTTTAACCTCGAAATTTCAGTCTGTATTTGGTGTAATATTAGTGTTATTCGGTTTATTTAGTTATATGTGATTCAGTTTATTGGTGTTATGTAGTTCATTGGTCAACTTCATCACTTCACAATAAATAAAATAGTTAAAAAATAATTTTATACAAAATTATTCCGAACTCGGTTATAACGTAACCGCCATTACAGGTTAATACTATCAAATATTCACATTAAGTGCACTCTTCAACGTATAATAATGAACTGTTCGGATTTCCTCCGTCTCATGAAAATCTTAGCCTATATAATATATCTCATACATTGTTTCAAATTGTCTTAACTTCCGACACACTTTAATTTTGTACATTATGCTTAGAAAGTAATTTCGTTATTAGTTAACTGTTCGAAATATTAATTACATATTCAGTTTCACTATTCTATTCTACTTATTTTGATAGTAATTAAGTTATTGTTACTAAGTTTCATCAGAAAATTGTATTTCTTACATTTTTTGTGAGGTAGGCCTAAAATTATACTTCCTGTCTTCTAAGTAAATAATAGCCATTTTCCCTAATATAATTATTATTCTATTAAATCTGAAATTGATATAATTGTCTATTCTCACTTATTTTATTGCAATTTAGTTTATTATTGATGGTTTTTAAATACAATTCACTTGTATATGACTCCTCCTATGATAATGTCAGTCAGACCATTTCAGTTTTAATGGTATTTTTATTAGATAATTAAATACTTTTACTTATTTAGTGACCATATCTTTAGAAAGCCTCATTTACATAGTATACTATATGTTGATTTTATTTTGCATAAATATTGTCAGTTTAACTGGCTTTTAAGACTAGATTTATTAATTATGTTGCAGTTTAAATTCATTATATGGCCTAGATTTGATGTGTTGCTATTTGCAAAATTTTTTCCCAATGTATTTATTTTATATCCTTCTCTGACTTCTTATACTTATATACTTTATTGAGAACTAGTTTTTTGACTGGTATAACAGTAATTATTGATTGTACAATTATAATATAACACCTATCTATAACAAAACTGGTACCCTGAATAACACTTTTTAGGGGCATTGATTATCTAATAACATAATTAAAAATTATTCTATAACATTGGGTATGATATCCATTTTTAGATAGGGTATTCCAAATTAAAAATAACAATAAAACAACAAATTATAATAATAATATTTCTTATGAATAACTCTTATTTATCTAATTATTATATGGAATAGGAACATAACATCCTGGTTCCATATAATGGTTAACACTTTATAGAATGAATCATTAACAGTCTGTTCTGTAATTCCCCATTTTACAGGATTTATTCCCCCTCTTAAAGTATAACCCTGGCTATCTGTTTCATATTCCATTCTATGGAAAGTTCATATAGCTTCAGTAGCCTTTTATTAGTAATATTACTATTTCATTATCAAAATAGATACTGTTCACTAAACACTTAAAGTTTGTTACTTTGTACTGCAACTCATGCACCTTTTTAAAGTTTATCAGTTATAATTTGATAACTTACACTTGTCTATGGTGATTTATAAATATTATTACTAGTCCTTTTCTAGTTTTTAACATGAAATATTCAACCATGGGGGAACTGTGAAGATTTGTTCGTACAAATTAAACAATAACTTTTTGGATGCACTGTTAACTAATACTACTAACACTTTTAGTTTTTTGTCAGTTTTACATTGTGATATGATTTTTTGGGGTGTTATACTTTCTCTTTGGACGTTAATTTATTTTGGGGTTTTTGGGGTTCTCTCCCTATGGGGTTTTTATCTTATATGGGTCGTCTCACTTCTTTCTTCTTTCTTCAGTAGTTTTGGTTGTTCTTCCTTCTTCAGTTGCTTTGGTTATTCTTCCTTCTTCTTTAGTTTTGATTATTCTTCCTTCTTCTTTAGTTTTGATTATTCTTCTTTCTTCCTTGTTCAGTAGTTTTGGTTATTCTTCTTTCTTCTTTCTTCAGTAGATTTGATTATTCTTCTTTCTTCTTTCTTCAGTAGATTTGATTATTCTTCTTTCTTCAGTAGTTTTGGTTATTCTTCTTTCTTCAGTAGCTTTGGTTATTCTTCTTTCTTCTTTAGTTTTGATTATTCTTCCTTCTTCTTTCTTCAGTAGTTTTGTTATTCTTCTTTCTTCAGTAGTTTTGGTTATTCTTCTTTCTTCATTCTTCAGTGGTTTTGGTTATTCTTCTTTCTTCTTTAGTTTTGGTTATTCTTCTTTCTTCTTTAGTTTTGATTATTTTTCTTTCTTCTTTCTTCAGTAGTTTTGGTTATTCTTCCTTCTTCTTTAGTTTTGATTATTCTTCTTTCTTCCTTCTTCAGTAGCTTTGGTTATTCTTCTTTCTTCTTTAGTTTTGATCATTCTTCTTTCTTCTTTCTTCAGTAGTTTTTCGCTGTGTATGCCTTTGTTTCGTCTGGTCTGGTTTCTTTGACGGGGTATCTTAATTGCCTGCTTCTATCTTACCTGGGTAATTTTGTTAATCACATTTTTAGTTTTCTGGGTTTTTAAATTTGTAGTATATTATATTATTTGCAGATTTTTTCTTTCTTGTTAGTATATTAATTAATAGAGCCTTTTAAATGATTCTCATCTGGATATTCCATATATTAGAGCTTTATCAATGATCATTGAGTAATGTATTTGTGTGGATTATCTGTCACGCTACAGATTGCTCTCTTCCAGAAGTGATTAGTTCAGATCATACGTAGTTTGTCTGAAGTAATTGCTTATGACATTTCATTATAAATTATATTTCTTTACTTCCTTCACATTTCTAAAATTTTTTCTTCTATATTTTTGAGCTTATCTATATTTCATTATTAACTGGATTCTTATTGATAGTAATAGTCATCTGAGGTTCGTTATTTTTTATTTTTCCATTTTCTTAACTTGGTTCTTTATCCTTGGGATATTTATTCCCTAAAATTCCCTAACACGTTAGCTGGGGCAGTCCAAAGTGGCTCTGTAGGCTTCACACTCTGCTGGCCGTACTACGTCATTTATTGATTACAGAGGTAAATCATCTCTGATCAATACATAATAATACTGCTGGACTTATCTACAGACAGTTATTAATAAACATTATATAAGAATAGTCCACCTTATGACTATATAAAAAAAATTAAATATCTTTGGATATTTCACTTCGTATACGAACAGATCTATTAATATTTCTATCTTAGTTAATTTCTATCTCAGTTATTTTTCTCAATGGTTAGCTCTGCTGGCATTTTATTTCTCCTTGTGGTTGGAAGCTGGTATAATATAACTATCACTTGTTATTCAGTGTAAAGTTTTTAATTCTCTGTCATAATTTGACTGTTATTACAATCTCTTTCTGGTCATTGGTAGCATATATTTTGTATTATATTTTTGTTCTTTTCTTAATTCTTATGAATCGTTCCACTAGTATTATGTTTTTGCAATTACTCTTTTAATTGTCCTTCTTATAATTGACATTTATTATATGATCATATTTTTCTTATGGATTTATTTATATATGGTTTTTTCTTTCTTTTTCAAAATTTTATTCTGCTCTGGCTTTTTATCCAAATGCACTCTTTAATTATTAGTTCCGTGTGTTTATTATCTCTGTCTATTTGACATAAAATTCTCATTAATTTTACTTCACAATAAGTTTATTCATTTTAATTGTATCAGTGGTTTGTACTGCCATTTCTTTATTCTCGAAAGTTTTTCAGAATTGGTCCCATATATAATGGTTTGTAATGTGTTATCCAAATTCTTTTCTTTTTGATTCATAAATTGTTTCCTAAATAATAGGTAGTAAGTTGTTCTTACTTGGTTTTTGAATTTAGATATTTAAATAAATTCTATTTCTTCCTTTTTGATTCATAAATGGTTTCCTCAATAGTAGGTAGTAAGTTGTTCTTACTTGGTTTTTGAATTTAGGTATTTAATTCAATCTTCCATTCATTCAATTACTCATGATATTTTTTCATGGAAGCCTGGTTATATACACCCTTTATTCTTTCTGAATCAATTTCCTTTATTTCATAAGTATTATTATTCTTTACATTGGATATGACATATGGTCCGGTGTATAACAGCAATAATTTCTTCGTTATTCCTTCCAGTGTGCTGGGTAGTTCACGATTTCTTAACAAAATTTTTTCTCCCTTTTCATATATTGTTAATTTACCACTAGCCTTTTGATACTTGTTTTGCCGTTTTAAGTGGTCTTCTGCCACTTTGTTATAGAATTTAGCTTTATCAAATCTATACATATGGTTACTGGGGAACTCGAGGATATCTGTGATCTCTCGTGGGGGTGGTTTCTCGTACATCGCAGAGTATGGGGTTAGCCCTGTAGCTGGATGGTATGCTAAGTTGAGGAATTCCTCCGTGGCTTCTAGATAGTCTTGCCACCTTTTTTGTTGATGGTGACAATAAGTCCTTAGGATCCTCCCCACTTCTCGCAACACCCGCTCTGCCGGATTACTGCTCGGATGGTAGACCGAGGTCTTATATGTACGAATGCCCATTGACAATAACGTATCTCGCCATTTTCCACCCTTAAATTGGGTTCCATGATCAGTAATGATCGAAGATGGTTTCCCCAGGTGTGGGATATACTGTTCAGTTAGTATCCCCAGAATTTTCCGGGTAGTCGCTCGGTTAGTAGGGTATAGCTTAACATACTTGGTGAAGTGGTCCATTATGATTGTTAGGTACCGATATCGGTGTCGACCTCCACTACGGGGAAATGGTCCGCAAATGTCTAGGAACACCTTCTCCAATTTCGCTTGGGAAGTGATTGGGATCATCACACCTTCCTTCTTCTCATTATTAGTTTTTACCAGCTGGCAAGTTTTACAACTCTTTATATACATTCGGACCTTTCTATTGATGTTTTTTATATGGCAGCTCTCCTCCAGAGCTTTTATCACCTTGAGGGCGCCCATATGCCCGTAACGTATGTGGTAATTCACTATCAATTCCTTTTCTATCTGTGTCGGAACAACTACCTTCCAGATCTCTTCCTTCAAGGAGGTTTTAACGAACAATATTTGTTTATTCATCTGGTAATATTGAGCAACGGTTTCATCTCCCTCTTCTAGCCGAAGTTTGAGGTTTCTCAATTTCGGGTCCGCTTGTTGGTGGGTGCTCATGTTGGTCAATATTGTTGTTAAGTCGGCTCTGGTGCTAAGAAGATGGTATATTTTTAGCACGCTTTCTTTCTCCCCTTCGAAAGTTTGTTCTTCCACATTCACCCGGGATAACACATCCGCCACTACATTCTTTTTACCAGGGATGTACTCCCATTGTAGATGGTATTCTTGAAGGGCAAGTATCCACCTCGTTAGTCTGCCATGGTTCAGTTTGCAGCTTTTTAAGAACGAAATAGATTTATGGTCAGTTCGGACAGTAACAGGGTATCCCAAAATGTAAGTGCAGAACTTACCGCAAGCAAATACCACGCTCAGTAATTCTTTTTCCGTCACCGTGTAATTCCTTTCGCATTGGTTCAAAGACCTGCTCGCGAAGCTAATTACTTGAGGTTGACCCTTCTCGTCCTCTTGATACAGTGTCGTTCCCAGACTGATGTTGCTGGCATCGCAATTCATGAAGAACGGTAATTTAAAGTTTGGGTGGCGAAGTATTATAGTAGCCAGAAATTTGTCCTTGATTTGTTGAAAAATCCCCTCTTGTTCCTTACACCAAACCCATCGGTTTTTGGATGATAACTGAGGTTGAAACCTCGCGGTTAACTCTGAATATTGTTCCTGGAACTTTCTATAATAATTGCAGAGTCCCAGGAACGACTGTAACTGCTTCCTGTTTTTGGGTGCCGGGAATTTCTGGATGGCTTCCACCTTTTCTGCCGACGGTGAGATTCCTTGATCGTCCTAGTTAAATCCTAAAAATTGCACTTCTCTGGCAATAAACTTGGATTTTTCCAACTTCATCGTGACGTTACTGGCAGATAATTTCTCAAGCACATGTTCCACAGGGTAACAGTGTTCCTCCCACGTTTCAGATGTTATTAGTAGGTCGTCGACGTACACTGTTGTAAACTGAAGTGCTTCTTGTCCCAATATCTGGTCCATGCAGGTCACAAAGATGGCAACTGAGTTTACCAATCCGAAGGGCAATCTTTTGAATTGGTAATTGCGCCCCTCGAATATGAAAGCCAGATATTGGCGACTCCGTGGGTTTAACTCTACCTGCCAGTAGCCGCACACCGTATCCCAGGTGCTGAAGTATTGGGTACCATGGAAGCGTTTCAAGATTTCTTCAATCTCACCGGGCGATGTTCTATCGTTAATGATTTTTTTGTTTATCTCCCGTGCATCCAAACACAGGGTTCATACGCGTCCTGGAAAACCTGGAATACCTGAAATTTGATAAATGTCCTGGAATACCTGGAAATGTCATGGAATTTTCTGATTTGTCATGGATTTTTGTTTTTTGTCATGGAATTTTCTTCATATTATTGCTAAGAGTTGAAAAGGATGTTTTTTCACTCACGTCCCAGAAAAATTATGTTTTCTTGTATACAAGTTAATTGACAGCAGTTCATGTGCTAAATATGGGAGGATGGTTGGGTGATCAACAGAATCAAAGAAGCTAGTTTGTCAAAATATTTCCATTTGTTTTTACCAAAAAATTCTTGCAATGGCCTCAACAACCTTTTTTCAGCAATGTTTCCTGACAGTAAAATTGCCAAAAGCTTTTCATGTGCACCAACTAAGTGTTCATACTTACTTTGTTTTGGGATTGCACAGTACTTTAAAGACAAATTGTATCAACACATTTCTAAGTGTGAATTTTTCTCGTTGTGCTTTGATGGCAGTATAAACAAGTTTATTCAAAAAGATCAAGTAGATATTATCAGGTCTTGGGATGAAGAAGCGCAGATAGTAACAAGCAGATACTTGGATTCTCAATTTCTGGGACATGCCAAAGCCGCTGATTTAGTCAAAGCTCTTCAAGGGGCCATGGAAAAATTGAATTCAGCAAAGTTGCTTCAAATAGGTATGGACGGGCCAAATGTAAATTTAAAAGCATTGAAGGATCTTATTATGAATAGAGAAACCATGTACCCTGAATACCCCCGGCTCATTGATATTGGTAGCTGTAGCATTCATACTCTTCACAGATCCTTTGAAGTTGGAGCTGAGCATACAGGTTGGGACTTAGCCACCCTCTTGAGAGCATTGTGGCAAATATTGAAAGATTCACCTGCTAGGAGAAGCGATTTCTTAGCTCTCAATGAAACTGGGTTGATGCCACTTAAATTTTGTGCTACAAGGTGGGTTGAGGATGTAGCTGTGAGTGACCGAGCCATAACAATTTGGCCTTCTGTAGTAAAGTTTATGGACTCTTATAAAGACAAACCACGGTCTGAGGTGGTGTCAAAATCTTTTCAGATTGTAAAAGAGGCAACTAAAGATCCTCTAGTAGTTGCCAAGCTTAGCTTCTTTTCTTTTGTAGGCAAACAAATGCAGCCTTACCTGAAAGGTTATCAAACAGATGAGTCTATGTTACGTTTCCAAGCTATTGATGTTTTGAAATTGCTCTACAACCTCATGTCTCTATTTGTTAAGAAGGACGTTCTTGATAAAAGTAATACTGATTTTGCTCTGTGTTCAGTTGATTTTGATAAAAAAGAAAATCTGCAATTCTCTAACAAAGTTGAGACAGGGTTTGCCATCAGAGAAATCTTAAGCAAGCTTTAGAAAGAAAAGAAAGTCAATGAAAAAGAAGTGTCGGTGTTTAAGTTGGAATGCCAAATGTTTTTGAAGGCTGTAGTAAAGAAAGTAATAGACAAGAACCCCTTGAAATATCCAGTCGTCAGATTTGCCAGGTGTCTCGAACCTAAGTCAATGGTAGTAGATAAATCAAAAACCATTGAAACTTTCACAAAATTACTACAAGAACTTCAGAAAAGAAAAATTATGCTCCCAATAAACTATGATAGTGCTCTATCTGAACTGAAGCTGCTTTTTACAGAATGCCCAATAACAGAGTTCAGCAAGTTTGAAAAGTCCAAAGACAGGATAGATTCCTTCTACTATGACGTCATTGGGGCTAAGAGACAATATTCCCATTTGTGGAAGGTTATTAAGATAGTCTTAACCCTCTCCCACGGACAGGCTTTGGTTGAACGAGGGTTTTCTTTAAATAAAGAAATAGTTGTGGAAAACTTCAAAGAAGAAAGTTTGGTAGTTCTTCGATTGGTGTGTGATGAATTGAAAAGTGTTGATTTACATGAAGTTCCTATTACCAAAGAACTTCTGTCATATGCCCGATCTGCGAGAATGAGATATCAAAACTATCTAGATGACCAAAAGAAGAAAGAGGAAAAAACCAAGAAAAGAACTTCAAAAACTGAAAAATTAAAGTCTATGAAGAAAAGAAAGTTGGATCTTGAAAATGCCATTGAGACAATGACAAAAGAAGCTGATGCAGTGGCACTGAAAGCTGAAAACAAGAAAGACTTTACATTGCTGGCTAAATCAAATTCTTTTAGGTTAAAGACAACTCAAATGGCAGCTGATGTTGAAAAAATAAACAAAGAGATTATTGAGCTATCCAAAGAATGTTAAGTTGTGCAATACTGTAGCAATTTAAGTACCGGTAGCCTGATATCTCCCTCCTTTAATTAAAGACTAAAATAACGTGATGTAGTTAAGTCGTTCTAGAATAATAAGAAGGGTACCTTTAAGATATTAAGATTTTAATTAAGATGTTTTTGAATAATAAACTTTCCCTTGGCCATACCCCATCCAGAAACAAAATTTCAATGACTTGCCCATTTTATCTTTTAAAGATCTTAGTTGTTATGTATGAATATAAATAATTCCTGTAATTCTTGAGTCTTTCAGTTATATGCCAGCCAAACCAGTTTCCTATTTCAACATTAAACTCAATGCAATATTCTTATATTCAAAAATTAAAAAGAAAAGTTTGTAAAGTGCATTGAAATTTTGTTTTCAACCGGCCTCTTATGGTTGGGGATATTTTATAAAAAAAATATTTTTATTTTTGACTTAAAATAGCTTGACTGATATAGATGTATCTTAGGTTTGTATATAATTATATACAATGCAAGAAATAAAACTATTTATCATTAAATCTTTGACTTTGGGTATTTTGAATGTCGCGAGTGTGTATTTTGAGTGCCGCGAGTGTCCTTGAAAATCTAGATTTTGTCATGGAAATGTCCTGGAATTGTCATGGAAAAAATATTTGTTAAACCTGTAAGAACCTTGAAACAAAGCCGGACTTCGCCGTTTTTCTTGGGAATTGCGACAATAGGGCTGGTGTATGGGGATTGGCTAGGTTCTATAATATCGTTATTAATCATTCGATTGATTTCCGCTCTCACTGCCTCTTTTTGAGAATGCGCAATAGGGTAGGATTTCCTATTAAACTCTACTGTATCTCGGAATTGAAGGGTACATTGATAATTCCTTACCTTGCCTGGCTCATCGGAAAATACTGAGCGGTACCTTTCATAAATTTGTATCAACTGATTCGCTTGAGTATTGGGTAATTTTTCTCTATTAATTCCGCTTCGGAAATCCCTTATCTCCTGTATTTTCTGAGACCATAAATCTTCGTCCGTAAGTTCGTATACTATGGTTTTAGAAATGGTGTTAGTATTGGTATAATTGATGCTGCGTATTTGCTGGTGGATACTGCTGGGAAGTGTTATCTCACTACCGACTAAATCGGCCGTCCAGGTCAGATCTCCGGTAAAGAGTGATACCTTCTCCATTCGTAAATCGATAATAGCCGAGTTCCTTCTCAGCACATCACATCCCACTAATATGTTGAAGGGTAATCCTGCCGCAATTAGGAAGACCATGTTCATCGCTATACCCTTACTAACGACATTCAATGATACTTGTTTTCTGATTGTCTTGTTTTGGCGACCAGTGGCACCGATTAATACAATGTTATTTATAGGTAAGGTTGGCAATAGCTTACCACATTTTCCTTGGATTCTCTCCAATTCTGTAGTGTTAATTATGGATACATTCGCACCGGTATCGATCATTAGTTGTGCGAATGTTCCTTCGATTTCTGCATTAATGTATATTATTTCATTGTTTATTATAGGGAGGCGAGTGTTGTCCTCCTCCAGTAGTTCATTTCGAATATTTTTCAAATAATTACATCGAATGATAGTAATTTTATTGTGATTATTTACTATTGGCAATTCCTTTATATACCCAGGCGATAGAAGCAGCAAAAGGTCCTTATTGTTTATTACTGCCTCCTCCCGTTTAAATTCTCCTCATCTTGGTTATTATTTGGACCAACAGAGGCATCAGTGGGGAAACCTTGAGTAGGTTCCAGTCTTTCAGTTCTCGGTTCGTAGGTTTGTTCCCTATTTGTATGCCGCTCCGGGTCATCTAGGCTGGTACTTCGCCTTGGCGGATTATAACTGGAGTTGTCCCGTTCTCGGCTTCTGTGTCGATCTTCGTACTCGTGTACGCTGCTCCGCCGTTGATGGTTATACCTGCGATGGTTGTTTCCTTCTGCCCGTATAAAATTTACCCGTGGTCGGGAGAACCTGTTGTTGTTGTTATTATGATTAGGGTAACCCCTATTGTTATTGTCAAACCGCTCGGTGTTATTGGTAGGATTGGGGTTTCTTTGTCTATTTACATAATTATTCGGGTAATAATTACCTCGATTACCGGAGAACCCGTTATTATTTCGGTTATTGTTCGGGTTTATATTCCCGTGGTTATTATTGTTGTTGTTACCATTCGTGGGGTGCTGATTATGGTACTTTGGATTATATCTATTTCCTTGGTACCCACTGTTGTTCGGTTGACTATTATTGTTTGATGACGGATTATTTCGAACTTCTGGCCGCTCATTTCTTCTTCTGCTCTGCCTGTAATATTCTTCATTCTCGTAGTTTTCTAATAGCTCCGTCATCGCCTGTATGGTCTTTATCTGACTACCTCTTCGAGCTCTTATGACCTCTTCGTCATAATGATAAGAAAGCTTGTTCACCAGGCATTCCTCTGGTATGGCTGGTTCCAGGTGCTTGGCCAGGCACACCTTCCCAAGAAAGTACGCAGTCATGGTACTGCCAAACTGAGTTCTGTATCGGCCATTGCAGATGTTGTCCCTTATTAAATTCTGGGTGGTCTCTGACCAATACTTGGACTTGAACAAACTTTTGAACTGCTGATAATAGTTTATTTCGCTCCTGTTCGCCATCCACCAATTGTCTGTCATATCACGGAATGATTCGTCTAATAGTTCTCGACTATTGGACCATCGATTACTTTTATGTTTGGCCATATACTCCTCGATACGGGCCAAGCACTCCATTGGCTTCCTTTTATATTGGCGGAACTTAAGCCAATCTCTGTTCTCGTTGATTGGGATATTAGTAAAGCTGGTTGGTCGGCTCCGAATTGCTTCCATGTCCTCCTGGTTCTGTCTCACTTGACCAGTTATGTTAGTCATCGCTTCCTCCATTCCGTCACATCTTTCCGTAATTCGAGTTCGTACCTTGCTGAGTTCTTCCTGGCTTTCCCTTCGGTTTTCTTCTGCTTTCTTGCGAGTAGATTCTTCAAGATTTGTGACCTTGGTGTTCACCACTTCCTTGAACTCTTGTACCTCCGCTTCCGTCAGCCGACATCTTCCATCAACTTCTCTTATCTGTTGATTTATAGTTATGGTTTCGTCTTCCAGCCTTTTGGTCATATATTTCTTATTCTCCTTGAGTTCCTTGTTCATTTCTTTTCTTAATAGTTCCATTCGTTCGTCTAATTTGTCTAGATTCTCCTGGTTCACTTCCCGTAACAGTTGGTTATCTTCTCTTAACTCTTCCCTTAACTGTTGATGATCACTTTCGATTTTCTTATTGGTTTCTTCCATCTTTTCTTCCAAATTCTTCTTATATTCTTCCATTTTCTTTTCCACCTGTTTACTGGTTTCCTCAATTCTTCGATTGGTGTTTTCAATCTTTTTACTCAATTCCTCCTTTGTTGCTTGGTTGTCCTTCTTCAATTCTTCCTTTGTTTCTTGGTTGTCCTTCTTCAATTCTTCCTTTGTTGCTTGGTTGTCCTTCTTCAATTCCTCTATGTTTTTATTTATATCACTCAAATCTTCCTTGGTGGACTGATTATTGTCATCCATTTTCTTGTTATTCTCCTCCATTTTGGACTCTAGGTTCCTATTAGTATCTCCAATAGCATCCATTTTCCTTTCCATCTTCTTGCTGTTTTCTTCCATGTCCTTTTTCAATTCTTCCTTGGTTGACCGGTTGGTGTCCTCCATTTTTTTATGTAAGTTTTCTTCCATTCTCATGAACATTTCCATTAATTTGTCCATTTTACTTTCTTCTGTAGTTTTAGACTTTTCCACTTCTTTGTCTTGGACATCGACGTCCCCTGTTTGAGTGGGTACTTCGGGTAGTTTCTCTGGTGGTGCTGGTTGTTTATGTTCCACCCGTTCTAATATCTTTTCCACGTCCTCCACTGGGGTCGCCTCCTTATCATCCATATCGAGTTCTTTCTCGGCCTCCGCCGCTCTCTTCTTTGATGTGGCACGGCGCAGCATCTTCCCTGATTCCCTGGCTGGCTAACCGCTGCCAAGCTGAATTAGAAATTGGGCAAGTAATTACAGCCTTTCAACCTCTAATTACAGCCCTTTAGTTGGACACCAATTTTGTAATAAAACCAATTTATTACAAATATAAAAATAAATAAATAAAGGTAGATGTATGAGAATTGTGCTCTTGGTTAAGCCCACTGTTTGGGCTAGACAATTTTGTAATAAAACACGAAATATTTAAAAGTGTGTATGTGTGTAGTGACGTTCCGGTCTGGGAATCGTCGATTTGTTAACATTCCTGGTCTTCTGAGTTATAAAATAAAATCTGTGTGAATTGCTGTTGTGACACTTTGAAAATAAAATATAAATTTAAAATTTATATTTATAAAAAAGAATAAATTCTGAAAAAATGTTTTCGGTGTATTTATGTTCTTAAAATTTAGGAATAAATCGAGGTTGTTGATTGTAATTAAAATTATGATGGTATTATGTTTATTCTGGTAATAATTTTCCTTTCTGTAAATTTGTTGAAAGGACAATCCAGTTAACTCCAAGTTTAGATGAAAACGGCTCTCTTCTTCTTACTCTTGAAAGGTTGTAGTTTCACATATATTGCCTTTAAAGGTTATTTAGTTTTCTTGATTAATTAACTGTTATGTCCTTTTATAATAAAAAACCAACTCCAAGTTACCAAAAAACAAACAAAACGTTTATTAAACAAAAATAATAAATTTGGTCGATCAATTTATCGATGTTACAATGCCGTATCGACTCGCTCAGGGCCGGTCGATATAAGAATTTTACATTCGTATTATAAAAATAGGTTCTTTGAACGGTTATTAATATAAAGCCAGAGAAGGTCAGGGGCAGGAAAGTATAACACTTACAATTCTAAAAATGTCTTAAATTTAAACAATACAATGATAGTTATAAATAATAAAAGTTTATATATAATTTTATTCAAACCAATGTTCAGCCGACGGTCATTTTCTTACAGCAATGATGAGATTGGATCGAAATGGCCGCCTGACGCATGCGCGATGATAGCTTCTAATGTTGATGAAGTACTTGTTGGAATAAAGATGTCCTTTTTACTTATAAATGTTCTTCGCAATTGTATATGATCGTCTTGGGAATAGTTTAATGTCACTGGTGTATAATGGAATAGTTCACTTTGTGTAAAATGTTGTTCTTCGATATATTTCCTGGTGTTTATGTGTGTAGGTTTAACCTCGAAATTTCAGTCTGTATTTGGTGTAATATTAGTGTTATTCGGTTTATTTAGTTATATGTGATTCAGTTTATTGGTGTTATGTAGTTCATTGGTCAACTTCATCACTTCACAATAAATAAAATAGTTAAAAAATAATTTTATACAAAATTATTCCGAACTCGGTTATAACGTAACCGCCATTACAGGTTAATACTATCAAATATTCACATTAAGTGCACTCTTCAACGTATAATAATGAACTGTTCGGATTTCCTCCGTCTCATGAAAATCTTAGCCTATATAATATATCTCATACATTGTTTCAAATTGTCTTAACTTCCGACACACTTTAATTTTGTGCATTATGCTTAGAAAGTAATTTCGTTATTAGTTAACTGTTCGAAATATTAATTACATATTCAGTTTCACTATTCTATTCTACTTATTTTGATAGTAATTAAGTTATTGTTACTAAGTTTCATCAGAAAATTGTATTTCTTACATTTTTTGTGAGGTAGGCCTAAAATTATACTTCCTGTCTTCTAAGTAAATAATAGCCATTTTCCCTAATATAATTATTATTCTATTAAATCTGAAATTGATATAATTGTCTATTCTCACTTATTTTATTGCAATTTAGTTTGTTATTGATGGTTTTTAAATACAATTCACTTGTATATGACTCCTCCTATGATAATGTCAGTCAGACCATTTCAGTTTTAATGGTATTTTTATTAGATAATTAAATACTTTTACTTATATAGTGACCATATCTTTAGAAAGCCTCATTTACATAGTATACTATATGTTGATTTTATTTTGCATAAATATTGTCAGTTTAACTGGCTTTTAAGACTAGATTTATTAATTATGTTGCAGTTTAAATTCATTATATGGCCTAGATTTGATGTGTTGCTATTTGCAAAATTTTTTCCCAATGTATTTATTTTATATCCTTCTCTGACTTCTTATACTTATATACTTTATTGAGAACTAGTTTTTTGACTGGTATAACAGTAATTATTGATTGTACAATTATAATATAACACCTATCTATAACAAAACTGGTACCCTGAATAACACTTTTTAGGGGCATTGATTATCTAATACATAATTAAAAATTATTCTATAACATTGGGTATGATATCCATTTTTAGATAGGGTATTCCAAATTAAAAATAACAATAAAACAACAAATTATAATAATAATATTTCTTATGAATAACTCTTATTTATCTAATTATTATATGGAATAGGAACATAACATCCTGGTTCCATATAATGGTTAACACTTTATAGAATGAATCATTAACAGTCTGTTCTGTAATTCCCCATTTTACAGGATTTATTCCCCCTCTTAAAGTATAACCCTGGCTATCTGTTTCATATTCCATTCTATGGAAAGTTCATATAGCTTCAGTAGCCTTTTATTAGTAATATTACTATTTCATTATCAAAATAGATACTGTTCACTAAACACTTAAAGTTTGTTACTTTGTACTGCAACTCATGCACCTTTTTAAAGTTTATCAGTTATAATTTGATAACTTACACTTGTCTATGGTGATTTATAAATATTATTACTAGTCCTTTTCTAGTTTTTAACATGAAATATTCAACCATGGGGGAACTGTGAAGATTTGTTCGTACAAATTAAACAATAACTTTTTGGATGCACTGTTAACTAATACTACTAACACTTTTAGTTTTTTGTCAGTTTTACATTGTGATATGATTTTTTGGGGTGTTATACTTTCTCTTTGGACGTTAATTTATTTTGGGGTTTTTGGGGTTCTCTCCCTATGGGGTTTTTATCTTATATGGGTCGTCTCACTTCTTTCTTCTTTCTTCAGTAGTTTTGGTTGTTCTTCCTTCTTCAGTTGCTTTGGTTATTCTTCCTTCTTCTTTAGTTTTGATTATTCTTCCTTCTTCTTTAGTTTTGATTATTCTTCTTTCTTCCTTGTTCAGTAGTTTTGGTTATTCTTCTTTCTTCTTTCTTCAGTAGATTTGATTATTCTTCTTTCTTCTTTCTTCAGTAGATTTGATTATTCTTCTTTCTTCAGTAGTTTTGGTTATTCTTCTTTCTTCAGTAGCTTTGGTTATTCTTCTTTCTTCTTTAGTTTTGATTATTCTTCCTTCTTCTTTCTTCAGTAGTTTTGGTTATTCTTCTTTCTTCAGTAGTTTTGGTTATTCTTCTTTCTTCATTCTTCAGTGGTTTTGGTTATTCTTCTTTCTTCTTTAGTTTTGGTTATTCTTCTTTCTTCTTTAGTTTTGATTATTTTTCTTTCTTCTTTCTTCAGTAGTTTTGGTTATTCTTCTTTCTTCTTTAGTTTTGATTATTCTTCTTTCTTCCTTCTTCAGTAGCTTTGGTTATTCTTCTTTCTTCTTTAGTTTTGATTATTCTTCTTTCTTCTTTCTTCAGTAGTTTTTCGCTGTGTATGCCTTTGTTTCTTCTGGTCTGGTTTCTTTGACGGGGTATCTTAATTGCCTGCTTCTATCTTACCTGGGTAATTTTGTTAATCACATTTTTAGTTTTCTGGGTTTTTAAATTTGTAGTATATTATATTATTTGCAGATTTTTTCTTTCTTGTTAGTATATTAATTAATAGTGCCTTTTAAATGATTCTCATCTGGATATTCCATATATTAGAGCTTTATCAATGATCATTGAGTAATGTATTTGTGTGGATTATCTGTCACGCTACAATATATATATATATATATATATATTTAATTGTATTATGCATTCTTTCCATATGCATGTTGCTGTTCAGACCTCCTTGAAGTCGATGGCAGTAGGCCCAAGACTGAATATTTTTTGAGTACTTTCTGGATCATCAAGTAGTCGCCTAATTGCTTCAGGCAGAATTTTTTCGAATGCAGAAGAGTCTATCTCCTGCATTAATGTCCTGACTATTCTACTATAAATGTAACCCTGCTTCTCTTTGCTTTTTACTTTGGAACTAATATTCCTTCTGCAAGCCCTGTCAACGTGCCAAGTGCAGTACAATTTCATTGCCGGAGCTTGCATTGTTGATATCCACGCATTATAAAAGCATTCATCCAAATCGGACATAAACACTTTCGGTAAAACTTCGCCTACTACTGCCTTGATTACTGAAAAAACAAAGAAAGCACTTTTCGTCAGTTCGATTTGATATGAGAAAAGCACAAGGAAATCCCTTTCTCATGTCGTCCAAAACAAGTTGGGTTATTAGTTAAAAACCGTAGCTGTTCAAGCCGTGCGTGCCATCAATGCATATGCAATCACTGCCATATTTCTTCAGTATTTCACTCTGTACATTGTTCATTATAATTAAATAACTCGTCTTTTTTTAAAGTTTGGTCAGTTTCTCTGACGACCCATTGAAGCTTACAAAATAATACATTAGGCTGATCACTGGAAATTACCTCATTGACTAACGCTTCAACACTTGTACCATCTTCTTGACGTCTCACCGACTTCGAGCATAAATTATATGCGTGCTCGATGTTGTACAGGTCTTGCTTCGTTAATAAATGAATTCTTTCTAATTTACAGCCTGTAACAGAATCGCGTATTTTATTAAGTATTGCTTGAAGTGGTATCTGATTTGCAATATCCACAGCTAGACTTTTTCTTTCATTGTCTGTAACACCTAAATGGATTGTCATTTAGATGACCTACATGAGTTGACACTTATGTAGTCTTGCAGGTACCATCTTCATTTTCAGTGACGCGAATGCTTAAAGGAGAGACAGCATTGATTTTGTTGCTTCTCTGTAATTTTATGTGCCGTCTACCTTTACTTTCAGACACAAATTTTTCGGACCTACGGCATACATTATAGGCCTAATGTCTCTTTGTGCTGTTGGTAGCAGAATGAGTGCCACGCTTTTTAACGTAACTTGAAAATGTTTCTTTTTCAGTCTCTTGTTTATACTTCAAGAAACTTTCTAAGAACTTAAATTCTTTAATTTCAGACTTTACTGATATGTTGTGCTGGAATTCGAAGTGTTCAAGTAATGCTTGTTCCTTCGCTGCTGCAAGAACACATAAGGGGCACTTAACTTTATTCGGTGCTGATACCCCTCTACCGTGGGATTCGCGTTCATGACGCTTCAATGTGTATCCGTGCTTAAACTGTTTATCACAGATGTTACATTGTTGTGTACGTGACTTCAAGTTGCTCAAAACCGGCATTCCACTGTTTACTTCTTCGGGATGTAATTTCGAATGCTGGTTAAGATTATCTACATTTTCACAATCCTTACCGCACTACGAACATAAGTATTGTTTAAGCTCACTGATTTTAATAAACCAAAAATAAAAAGGGTATAAATACTAGATTATGAAAATCTAAAAAAAATCACAAAAAATTAACAAATGAATATCACACAACAAACTTGATAAACACACGCACGGATAATGTAAATGAAATAAAAATGTATATTATAAAACGAACTACGAAGACATTTGATACTTACAGTGATATTAAAGAATAAAATTATAATTAATAGATGATCGTCGCACACTGTTAATTAACACACGCACAGATAATTAAACTGAAGCAGTAAAGTAATATTTTAAACATGAACTATTGTCATGCTGGTGTTACTGTACTATAATTATCGACACACTATTACTTAACACACGTACAGTAGGCCTATATTAAACGGCACGTTGTGTCTTTTACTGTACATTTCCCTCCTAATTCAACATCGGAGGATTTCGTACCTGCTCATAGCATTGGGTAAAAATTGGATATTCGCTCCTTACTCAGCTCTACGAAGAGATATGGAAGTAAACGAAGCAGTTGGTATGCGTCAGGGACTAAGGTCTAGTTAGAAAACCAAGCTGGATCCTTCTTTTACAATAATTTCCTTACTGATACGTGCTTTGTAAAATATAGCAGACAAGTTCTTGTTTAGATAGTAAGCTGCTGCGTCAATATCACAAGGTGTGTAGACTTTATTCCAGTCAGCTGTTAAACACGTTATAGATCTTTTTCGGTAATCTCAATTCTAATTCTCATTGGTACAAGAGATTAATGGATTGCAGTAATTCAGAAAACAAGGCCTTGAAATCAAGTTAAAAGTTTATTTAAAAATTTAAGAAAGTTCCCGCCTTGAAATGAAGACAGAGGCTCGGGCAAAGATATTGAAGGATAGGGACCAAACGAATTCGGTGAGAGAAGGAACCTTCAACTCTCGCCTGATAGCATCATATCTGACAAACCAGGGAGAGTTTGAGATGTACCAGAGGACCTGGGATTGGAAAGCTTCCAAACAGGCGACAATGTTTGGGCTGAGTTATGCCCAAAAGGCAGAGGCTGTAGATGTTAATATTGCTCTGAGAAAGATCAAATAGATGGTGAGTTTAGTGCGCACAGGTACTGAACTCCGATGAGTGAGAAAGGGATATATTTTGGGTTTGGCGCCGCAGGGACACTGGAGACTCAGGGAGACGTGGGTTTCAAAGCTTAGGCGCCAGTCAACAGTGACGTCCAAGTATTTTACAGGTCGTTTCCATACGATTGGACTCCCTTCTAGGGAGAGAGACTGGAAGCGGGAAGTATATTTACGAGAAAAGGCGATCGCCTCGGTTTTCTCCACATTGATCGCCATTCTCCACTTCCAAAGCCAGTCTGGAAGTTGCACCAGGCAAAACTAAGGTTCGCTGAGCTAGCATGAAACATGGCGTCATCGCATAGAGCGATAAATGACTCCAGGCTGTACAGACAGGTCGTTCGTGTACAGAAGGTACAGAACGTGGCCTAGGACAGATCCCTGAAGAATGCCTGCGACGATCGGTCGAACGGATGGGTACGACGCGTACTCTACAGACGCAGTCGCAAAGATACGATCGCAGAAGATGAACGAAAGAGACAGGGAGAGGGGATTGGGCTAGTTTGTAGAGAAGGCCTTCGTGCCAGACTCGATAGAAGGGTTTACTCATGTCGAGCAATACAGCGACGGAGGACTGACGCTTGTTCTCGGCGTCCGTCAGTTGGGTAACAACCCTGACGAGTTGAAGGGTCGTCGAGTGCTCTCTGCGAAAGCCGAATTGCTACTGCCGAATGAAACCATCCAACAGGGGCGCATATCGGCTGTGCAGGTGCCGTTCGAACGCTTTCGAGATGACTGGCAATAGAGATATTGGGCGATGATTCTCGGTAAGTAGGCCTATACACAGCTTACGAGGTTTGGGAATCATGGCGATTTTTGCACGTTTCCACAGGCTGGTTAAATGACACAAAACGGGCCACAACAACAATTATAAGTACTGCAAAAATCACACAATCTCAAACACACTCAACTGTCAGTTAGCAAACGCAAACAAAAAATACTCGCCACAACAATAATTACATTTATCGCTAACGATCAAGATTACAAAACCTCAGCAACACTCAGGTGTCAACCAAAAGGAACTTGCTGCCACAACAACAAATTCGTACGTATTACTTAATAGCAGCGATTACAAAAGTCATCTGTGTATTATCTCAACTTCTACATGACACCAGATACACTGAATGAACTGTCTTTGTTTCAACAGCTGACTCGTGACTAAAGACAATCCGTTGACCTTATAATCTTTGTTTATACACTACCGTGTCTTCATTCTTCTAACTTTAAAAAGTTCAAAAGAAAAGTATCGCGTATATTAAACGTTTTTAAAAACTGTAATGTAGCCAACGAATTTAGTTAATGTTGGGAGGGGAGGTGTGCATGCGATATGTGATGCTGAGCAATACGAGCGCGAGGACCAAAACCTGCGGAATAAAGGTCGGAATTGCAAATGATACATAAAATTCAATTAGTGGAAAAAATCAAAGACGGCAACAATTTGTTAAAGAAATTAAGGAACAAGTCAAGGCAACGTAGTGAAAATTATGGAGTCACAATAGTGCAGTGTACAATAATTAAATATGCACTGGACACAAGCGTGAGAGAAGCAATCAATCGCACGAGTGTGTTGAGCGAACACGACTAGCAGATAGATGAAAGTTACAAAACTAAAATAAAAAGGTTGTTTGTGAATAGGACAGGTTACTAACCCTTTATTTTCCTGTAATGACTCTGTGATGATTGTGTAAGACTGACTAAATGAGATGACCAATTTAGTCATTTGCGGTGTATACAATAATTCATAATTGTCCGCAAGATTACATAATAGAGCTACTAAGCAGATTTACTGAATTATATTATCAAACAGCATATGGTGGCAGAAAATATTTAAATAATATTTTGTGTAGTTTGAAAACGCTAGTAACGCGTTTTATTTATCATTTCAACATACGTTTATTTCCATTAGAAATTACACAATTTATAAACTCTTCGTAACAACTCATTTGTTTCTCTGAAATCAGCTAAACATCCCGCCAAAAAGTAGACTGTGTTTACGTCTACTTGAATTGCTGCTGGCATTGAATGTTTTGTGTATATACTGAGAACGTTCCGTGTTTATCTGAACTGCTCTACTGAATAACAGCTGCTCATTTTACACTTCTACTGTTTCTTCAAAACGCAAATATTGGAGATATAACAGTCTGATTTACTTTGTAAGTTTTGTAAAAGTCAATAAAATTATATAATATGTAATCAATGAACCATACAATACTGCAGTATCAAAATATGGTTATTAATTTATTATACAGAAGGTTATTATTTGAGTTTAAAACATACGAAGACACTAAAACATGGCTCTATTTCCACTTAATTGTATCTATTTTTTTTTTTTACTAAACGTTTTAGAACCCACAGTCGTCACATAAAGGTTTTTTTATTTTAGTGTAGCAGAGTGATTACAAAATTACACATTAGCAATACCGCTGAAGCAAACGTAATAGTTTATATATAATATATAAGTAATTTATGTAATATGTGTATATACGTTGTTCAGTTTAAATAAAACACAAACTCTATAAAAGAATTTACTAAGAAAAGATATCCTGAAATGACTATTCGCTGTCATAGAATTTGAAACTACTTGAAATTTATTAATCCGATTAAAGTAAACAAAGTTCGATTTCTTTGCCGATTGATAGTATAGCTTACGTTGTTTGGCTACCTTCAGCAACTTATTCACAGGCTTATCTTGATAATTTATTCTCCTTTAAAATCGAAACAAATTCTACCTTTAAAATTATAATCGCTATTAAGAAATTTTAAGTGTAGTAACTAAGATCAAAGTAAACAAGTTTAAAGCTTACGAATGTGAAAGAAGAGGCAGCAAATATATCGAATATATGGCAAACCCATAACTGCTGCAAATAAAATTCTTAGGTTGAAACACAAAGAAGAGGCAAAGACAAAGAAGAGGTCTTTTGCAACTTCTGAAAATTAGGCCTACATTCATAGTCATCAGTCAGCTATCCATAGTGTAATGAAGAAAATTATCACGGATGTGAAGGCGAGAGTAACATTTAAGTACACGTATATACGAGAAAGAATGATAAAATCCTTAGACTCAACGCTGACATAACGGATATGAAGAGAGTTTTAACAAAGCAAAATGTATCTAGTATGTTTACATAGTGTTAATTTGGAAGAGTTGATGCCTGTAGATGACACACAAAAATCATAGTGCTCCTTGTTTAAGTGATATCAATTTGAAGCTGTTGAAGTATAAGAAACTAGTTCCATGCTAATACTCCATTTTATCAATATGTACTACTGAACACAAGAAATCCACACACAAAATTTCTATGGATTACTGTTTTGATTGTACAAAATGGGGATCCAATGAAACCAATATTGTAGAAGAATCAGTCTTCCATCCACAAACGTAACACAAACTTTATACTAAAATAGTAAATAGGCTAGAAGATTAAAATAAGTTAAAGCCAGTCTGGCTTTAAGAAATAAAAATATTGTACAAACGCAATTTTTATGTCATAACAAGTAATGGAGAAAAGGTTGTAAACTTAGCATAAATTTAAGACCCACTTAGATTTTTACAGACATAGGCAAAGTATTTTTAACATTATAAGTGGACCTGTCTTATAAAGATTTTAGAACAGATAGCATTTTTGGGCAATTTAATGTCTATTATTTACTGTTTTATATTATTATTAATAATAAAATTTTTTACAAGAATATTTTTTTTTTATTATTTTGTGAATTACAGTGTTCTGATAGTATTCAACTAACATAATCAGATATAAAATTATATTGATAGTGATATAAAATATTATATATAATTTTATATCAGATGATGATAGTTGAATACTAACAAATCATAGTAATTCACAAAAAAATAAAAAGTATATTCTTGTAAAAATGTTGTTATTATTATTAATAATATAAACGGAAAGCAAAACCTTTCTAGAAGTGTAAAAGTCCGCCATTATAGCATTGTGACCAGGCCGGTGATCATGTATGGAGTGGAAACAAAGTGCTTTCAAAACTTGGAACCTCTTCTTAAAATTGAACGAAGAATTCTTCAAAAAATTAATGGGTACAGGCATAGACCCAAAGAAGAGCTGTAAAGCGATCTGGAAGCTCTATCCTGTGGAAGCGCTATACACCAACATTACTATGCACCACAAAGATAGGGTCAAGACTATCTGATGAACCTTCAGTCACTAAGAAATTGCGACAAGGTTGTGCTATATCACCCGCTTTATTTAAGTTGTACTTGAAGGACAGTTTTATTTATTTATTCAGCTTTGGAATGTTAGCGACGCACCTGTCGCAACATGGAATACTATCAAAGATGAAAAGCTCTTCATTTGCATGGTTACAAACGACAGCACACGTGTAGCAGAAATACACAATCATATAGGATAAGGGAAACAAGTGACGGGGCAGTGCAATCCACTTTATAGAGCAATCAACTAAGATTCGAAACAAAAATTTGCGTATGAAGTGTAGTCCGTTAGCTGTGTATTGCGTGTGACCTTGACGTTGCCTAATGTCAGTGGTGCGGGTATTCTGGTCCACTGCGTTGTTTTGCGAGAAAGAATTGACACCAATTGCTGCTCAGAAGAGACTTAATTGTTGCACAGAGGAAACTGTGTCAATAATAGCCTAAATAAAGAAATTCTTAGACTCACTTGTTACAGACAGAACCACGTGGTTGGCCAAAACTTTCCAGCCCCTTACGGTAAAAGTTAATTACCTGCGGTAGCAGGCGTTACTCTCTTGTTACGCCTGTCACTGCTAATGTTGTATATCTATAGTAGTCTGACATATTTATGATGATGTCCAAATTCCAGCCTTTTTGAAGTCTATGCGACTGTTTGTGTGTTTTGCCACAGTGGTATGATTCTTTGTGCAGTGATGTCTGTGGTCAAAGGCTCTGCAGTACGTTTCGTGTTTTAGTATATTGTTTTGTACTTGTGTTTCCCCTCTCCTCCTATCAAGTGTCGTCTTTCAGCTGTATTATTAACTACTTTTGAAATCTCATAGTTTTCAAGGGGATTAAGAAATTTGTGATTCTCTTTTTAAAAATGTCTTGCATATAAAGAATTTGTTGTTCTATTACCGTCTCCTCGTTTATGGTTAGACAACCTGCATTCAAATTTCCGTCCTGTCTCGCTTAGGTACACTTTGTACAGTATCAAACAAATTGATATTTGATTAAACCTAACGGATTTTGTTTTTTTATTCAATTATTTACTAAATAACTCCTTCGAGCGCCATCTTGTTACCAACTGTAATAAGAAAATTACCAAGGTTCGGATCAGCGAACCTGGAAGTGCAGAACTGGTTATTTGAAATTAAACATATTTGTTACTCTTATACTCATCTTTTCTTTATTAGCTTAAAAAAAATTCAATTGCATTAAATAAACAACAGAAAAAATTTAGATACGGTTACAACCCCATCATATATGAAATATTCCTTTTCCCTTTAAAGTTTGATATCATTTCAAAAAAAGAACTATCATGATTACTTATTGGTACGTACTAGTATTACTTTGATTACTATAAACATATTTAAAATAACATACTATCACAAACCAGCATTTCTTAATTTTATTACATGATTATTACACACACCCTTTTACTCTCTCATGAAATATATTGAAAATTCCCTTACGAGCTCAATAATTGAAATGATAATAAAAAAGAAATGAGGGTGAGATTTTGGTTTTACCCTCTCTGATGTTACTTAACTTTACATTTTTGGTAATCCGAAACCGTCCAGTCTCTGTGTGTATTTCCTTTCACTTGACACATTTCTTTCGCTTCACTTTCCGTTTATTTAAAACTGTTAGTCTGACATAATAGTAAAATAATAATAATTCTTTAAATCACATTTTTATATGTTGCGGGCCCGTCGGCGAACACACAAAACTTCGCCGAAAAAACCGGCGAACCGGCGAACGCACAGTTAGTTGCGTCTGTTGAATTCAGATGTTGTTTTGCCACTGAGTCTTTGTTCTGTGTGTCTGACGAAACTGGTGACACACCTCGTTATGTCACACGCTGACGTAACGATCGCCTAATCGTCAGTTACATAACTTGTTGACAAAGTTGGTTATATAATTTGTTTATTGTTTCGTGTTCGTCATTTGTTGACCTTGGTACAGTTGTTGGCTGTTATTAAAACGGTCCACACAATATTATTAAATAATTTTCACAGTCAATGCTGCCACTGTTGTTTTCGTTTCAAAATAACAAATTTACCTCTCGGTTATAAAATTTTTCCCTATCACTCAACAAGTTTATTATTATTTATTTATGAAAAAATACAAATTATGTTATTACCCCAGGTATGCCCAAAATTGCCCCGCTACAATACCCCCTCAATGAGATATTTTATGCCGAAGCATAAAAAATCTCATTGACACATTCATACTTGCTAGAGGGATCAGCCAGGATATGTCGCCACAACCCCCTGTATGGTTTACAAAAAAAAAAAATATATAATCAACTCACCCTTGGTCCGGTGACTGTGACCGCATCTGAATGACAATACTGGACTTCTCTCTCGAGATCCCAACACCGTAGAGTCAGACAGATACTCAACGCCCCTGCTCTGACGCGCAGGCCAGCTCAGGTCCGCCGTCACAGCACCACCAAACACTGAAACAACAAATCAAAATATCAAATAGTGGCCTTATACAACACCATATCCCCAACTGATCTGTTTCCCCCTAGCGGTGCTGGTTTGCGCTAAGAAGCACTGGTTTTGTTTTCATTTACTTATTCCTAACATATCAAAACATCTAATATAACATAATATAACATAATAATACATCATAACATAAGAAAACATCTTAAAATAAACATTTTGTATGTAAAATTTATACACTTCACATCATTAAGTTGGCATATAAAATCAGAAAATTACTTTTAAACGTGATTTACTCTTATTAATTCGTTTCTCAAAATTACTTTTTTTTTTTTTTTTTTCGTGTTACACACACATCATTTCATTTATTATTCCCTTTCATTAATTTGGGTGATTCTACGTTATTCATTATAATTCACTTTATCAACTTGGCATTTACTCATAATCTTACCCCTGTTATTGCTCTACCACTCCCTTACAAAATCTTTAACTAGTATGACACCCCTCTATCAAAAATCTACTAACCCTTCTTTACCGCTAACTACTTACTATTTTAACTCCAATCGCCACCTTTCTCTATATATAAAAAAAAATACTCTCTAACCCTTTGTACATAGGATACGTGTTTCCCCCCCCCCAAAAAGCTCAATTCCCGTTCTCTGGTTCCCGGATTTTACCTAAGGCAACCCCTTCCCACTAAAACTATACCAAATCCTGTCCCAACCCTTATGTTGCGGACTCCCACAATACACTACCCCTACTACAAAATTGCCATCCCCAAAATCTCAATCTCTTAACCTCACTACAATTACAACAAAATAACATCAAAATAAACAATATATCGCTCAAAACTCTACATAAATTCTCCAATTCTACTGTGTCTCCACTTATACTTCTCAAAATTCTATAACATACATTAACTCAAAACAACATTGCATTATTTTCATCTCTACTATTTCTTTAACTCCGACTTCAATTTGGACAGATCTCTATATGTCCCACAAAAATTCAACTTGAACTGACTCAAACATTTATTATTACACATTTTATTCAAACAATTACTATCACCCATTTCTATCTTTTGCAACTCATTGAAAATTTTACCTATCACAACTATTTTTCATTTTATTTTAAAATCTATAAACACATTGAAAACATATTATCATATTTTTATAATTCTTATTCCTAACATACTAAATGCAATTAACATAATAAGACATATCAAACACAATATAAGAAGTATTTAGTGCATCTATTTTTCAAATTCAAACAAAATTATTGAGTAGCAAATCATCATTATTAATTAAAATATAGCCAATTTTTAATACGTTATCCCCTTGGATAACCTCCCAGCCACACACACTATTATAATACATCACATAACACAGTACACAAATAGTAATCAACCTGGATTATTAGCATACATTAAACAAACAATTCTCTTTTAAATAATTTATATAAAATTTATAAACATTATTATTTAAAATTTTTCATTAACTCTTTTTATTTCTCATCATTATTTATTTATCCTGTGTTGCAATTAGGTTACTCAAAATTGCTAAATTTATTATTAACACATATTTTTAATCATTAAGTTATTCCACAAAATAGACCATTTAACATTTATTTATTCATTATTTATTATTAAATTAAAATCTCACCAAACAATTTACATTCATTATAAAATTCAAACATTCAACATTCAATCACCATATCTAAACATCTCAAATTATTTAATTCAATTGATTATTAAAATTAAATATTTAATTGACTATTAAAATAACATATTTCAATTATTATCAACATTCTACCAATCATTAATTATTGTCTTCATAATTATTTTATTATTTAATTAGAATGCAAAAATATTAATAATATTATTATTATTAACACAACATTTTCTAAAACATATACACATTACTTTTCTAACATTTCACAATACACACAAATGAATTCAATATTATTTACAAAATATGCGTCAAAACTGTTCAAGTGTATCTCACTTCAGATGTCCAAATCAGCAAGGTCATTACCAATAATTTACAATATTTAAAAATGTCCCAACACTGATCTTTTCGCTCATCCTCCATCGTCATATATATATCTAGTGTATTTGTAACATTCATCATTTTTATCAACATACAATTTCATCGTATTGTTTAAATTAGCAGCCATCCTTACTATTTTTTTTTTTTTTTTTTTTTTTTATGAATTTGCTAACTGCTATAATTTTTTTATTGTTCAACTAAGCTTTTCGTCATTACTGACATCTTCAGGTCTTAAACAACGTCTATCAACTGTGCGTTGTAGGCTTTTATACTTTAGGCCCCTCCCCTTATGTCATCGCCCCTCCTATTGGTTCAGCTGCTACCGCTCTTCACGGGAACTTTGTCTACCTTTTTCCGTTAGGCATTTTTCTAACGTCCGTCAAATTGTTTTAAGAATCTCCCGTTAATTTCTTCATTCTTGACTTATAATTTTTTTGTAACCTTTTACATTTCGTCATTTTTTTTTTAGTGTGTTCTTATTATTTTAATTTATTTTTGTTTATTGTTTAATATATAATAAAATATATTATTTAATATATATTATATAAATATTATATAATATATATATATATTAATATATATAAAAATATATATAAAAATTTTAATATACTGTATATTAAAATTTAATATATATATTATATATAATATTATATAATTTAATATATATTATTATTATATATTAAACAATAAACAAAAATAAATTAAAATAATAAGAATAACACACTAAAAAAAAAAAAAATGACGAAATGTAAAAGGTTACAAAAAAATTATAAGTCAAGAATGAAGAAATTAACGGGAGATTCTTAAAACAATTTGACGGACGTTAGAAAAATGCCTAACGGAAAAAGGTAGACAAAGTTCCCGTGAAGAGCGGTAGCAGCTGAACCAATAGGAGGGGCGATGACATAAGGGGAGGGGCCTAAAGTATAAAAGCCTACAACGTACAGTTGATAGACGTTGTTTAAGACCTGAAGATGTCAGTAATGACGAAAAGCTTAGTCGAACAATAAAAAATTATAGCAGTTAGAAAAAAAAAAAAAAAAAAAAAAAAAAAAAAAAAAAAAAAAAATACAATTTGTTATCATTACTATCATAATAATCCATCCATTCTATTTCATCCATTATACCACTATACATCATGTCAACATCAGTTAGGATTGTCCAGTCTGTATCAGTGTTATTTGTTAACGTCAGGTAAATTGTTTTCTCATTTTTGTATTCCTCAACTACTACGTCAGGTAAATCATTATAGTCAGGTAAGATATTATCAAAATTATTCTCTGTCTCTCTTTCAACAGATACGTATTTCACATGATTCATCATCACCCCTTCTAGTATTTTTCTCAATTCATTATACTTTCTTTCTAACTTATATAGTTCTATTTCACTCTCAATATATAACTCTCTTTCTCCTTCATCAATACATCTCAACATCGCATGATTACATTCTAAAACTTCATCAGTACTCTCTATATTTACTCCATTATTTTTTAACATCATATTTTCACTTATATTGTCATAATTATCATTCCTACTTACCTCAGAATTGTAATTAATACCATTATCATCACTAGTCAACACTATTTCTCCCACTATTTGATCACTGTTAGCTATTAACTCATTATTCGAACTGTCACTCACCTGGTTACTTATTTCTTCACTATTATCAAAGACACCACTTACCTGTGTTAACTCAACTTCTGTATTCTTTTTTACCTGATATCTATCTCCCTCCCACTTCTCGTCGTGTTTATTCATCTTTGTGATTAGTTCAAAATGTTTATCCCAATTTTCATTCATTTTTATCAACAAGTTCATCACGTCCTCCAATGAACGCTTCTTTTTTACTACCCCCACACTGTCGACATCATGATCATTAGGCCTATTCACAGTCTTATTTACTACTACTATTGCTTCAACGATCTTACCTCTATTACTTGTCACCTCACTATCAATATCATCACTGTGCTTCTTAATTTCTGCGAATATTCCCTCTTCCTTCTCTTCCATTCGTGTTAAACTATCGTCTAACCTCCCCCATTCCTCGTCTGTCATTTCACCTACAACCCCTCTAAATTCGCTTTCCCACTCGTTCCATACGAAACCACTATCATTTTCTGGTATCTTAGCCATATTAAAAAAATTTTATTATAATACCCTTTATATAATATAATTCATCTCACACACACTAATTACCCTCACAATACTCATAAACACATAAACAAATAATGCACTACATACATAACCCTATCAAAACATAACCCCATACTTGCGTCTATTTTACGTACGAGAAAAAAAAAATTTATTTTTACCTCAACAACCATTCTGCGTTCCAAGTAGGCTGTATTTATATAATTATATTATATAAATTGTCCCTGTTCGGGCACCAATTGTACAGTATCAAACAAATTGATATTTGATTAAACCTAAGGGATTTTGTTTTTTTATTCAATTATTTACTAAATAACTCCTTCGAGCGCCATCTTGTTACCAACTGTAATAAGAAAATTACCAAGGTTCGGATCAGCGAACCTGGAAGTGCAGAACTGGTTATTTGAAATTAAACATATTTGTTACTCTTATACTCATCTTTTCTTTATTAGCTTAAAAAAAATTCAATTGCATTAAATAAACAACAGAAAAAATTTAGATACGGTTACAACCCCATCATATATGAAATATTCCTTTTCCCTTTAAAGTTTGATATCATTTCAAAAAAA
The DNA here is from genome assembly GCA_034769895.1 of Magicicada septendecula. NCBI lineage: Eukaryota > Metazoa > Arthropoda > Insecta > Hemiptera > Cicadidae > Magicicada > Magicicada septendecula. The sequence continues at coordinate 104,505,353 of CM068369.1, read as the reverse complement.
GAACTATCATGATTACTTATTGGTACGTACTAGTATTACTTTGATTACTATAAACATATTTAAAATAACATACTATCACAAACCAGCATTTCTTAATTTTATTACATGATTATTACACACACCCTTTTACTCTCTCATGAAATATATTGAAAATTCCCTTATGAGCTCAATAATTGAAATGATAATAAAAAAGAAATGAGGGTGAGATTTTGGTTTTACCCTCTCTGATGTTACTTAACTTTACATTTTTGGTAATCCGAAACCGTCCAGTCTCTGTGTGTATTTCCTTTCACTTGACACATTTCTTTCGCTTCACTTTCCGTTTATTTAAAACTGTTAGTCTGACATAATAGTAAAATAATAATAATTCTTTAAATCACATTTTTATATGTTGCGGGCCCGTCGGCGAACACACAAAACTTCGCCGAAAAAACCGGCGAACGCACAGTTAGTTGCGTCTGTTGAATTCAGATGTTGTTTTGCCACTGAGTCTTTGTTCTGTGTGTCTGACGAAACTGGTGACACACCTCGTTATGTCACACGCTGACGTAACGATCGCCTGATCGTCAGTTACATAACTTGTTGACAAAGTTGGTTATATAATTTGTTTATTGTTTCGTGTTCGTCATTTGTTGACCTTGGTACAGTTGTTGGCTGTTATTAAAACGGTCCACACAATATTATTAAATAATTTTCACAGTCAATGCTGCCACTGTTGTTTTCGTTTCAAAATAACAAATTTACCTCTCGGTTATAAAATTTTTCCCTATCACTCAACAAGTTAATTATTATTTATTTATGAAAAAATACAAATTATGTTATTACCCCAGGTATGCCCAAAATTGCCCCGCTACAACTTTGTTACATTTTTTGCATTTTATATTAAAAAAAACTCCGCTTCTTTGTAAGATTGGCATTTTTCTATGTTTTTATTCCTTATCTTATCAAATACTCTTTCACATTTTTAATTGCTACATCTACTCGGTATTTTTAAAACATTGTATAATTTTTCTCGTATATGTTACTGCATAGTTCCTTTGTTTTAGTTCATTTTTAGCTTTCTTCCTGTTAATAGAACTGAGATTAACGGTAATACCGGGTTAGTACCATCCATTACACTCCCCGTTTAAAAAAAAAAATGACAGTCGGCATTAAAGCAACTGTTATAAATGGTAAATAATTTTTTTTTATCTGACGTCAGTGTAGTTACGTTGTTGCGATGTTTCTGCACATGAATTGGTCGGTTTCATTGAAAACGATAAGCGATAACTGTGGATTTGAAACACCAATCTCATCTTACTAACAGAGGAATCTGATTAGTGTACAGAGGCAGGTTCGAAAAGTGCTACGCAATTAAGAGCACATTGTGACAACAAATGCTTCCGAATATTAACCTTCTGACTGAGCGAGGTTTGTGTGGTGTGTGCACGTAATTTTCATTTTGTGTAATAACGTACCGTAATTAAAATATTTGCCTGGGAAAGCCATTATTTTATGAAACTGACACAAACACACATTTTATTTCTAGCTCCATGTTTTTCGGTATCCAAGCCACTTATAGTATATAATTAGTAAAATAGTTTACCTTTTTCTTGTCCGTCTGGTGGCCTTTTCTCTATATTTCATTCAACACGTTTCAGGACATATGTCCCATCATCAGGATATCCCTTGTTGAAGTTCGTCGATCAATAGTTTACCTTTTTCTTGTCCGTCTGGTGGCCTTTTCTCTATATTTCATTCAACGCGTTTCAGGACATATGTCCCATCATCAGGATATCCCTTGTTGAAGGCAGTCGACTATAGCATGTCGTGGTGCGCACCACCGATATCGTGTGTGTCTAAAATCTGGGTATTTTATGTGTTTTTATGTTTATATTATATTTATTGTTATGTGTAGAATTGTGTGTACAGTGTTTTTAATATTTTAACGATCGACGAACTTCAACAAGGGATATCCTGATGATGGGACATATGTCCTGAAACGTGTTGAGTGAAATATAGAGAAAAGGCCACCAGACGGACAAGAAAAAGGTAAACTATTTTACTAATTATATTTTATTTCTTTCCTTCTCTCTCTCATACACACACACACACACACACACACACACTCTCTCTCTCTCACTCTTTCCAGCGTTACTACTAAATTATCAAAGATTCTAATATTAAAGAGAGTATTTCTTATTGATGAAATAGCACAAAAGTATGGACATGACGTCCTAAGACTGCTCCCGCCGACTACAGCTGTAAGTTAAATTCTATCGCTCTGGTATGGGCATGCTTAGAAGAAAGATGAGATAACGAATGAGCGTGTGGCAAAATATGAGACTGATAACGTTTCTTTGAATGAAGCTGTCCACTGTTTTACCGAGACGACTACGCTAATATGTAAGTTTTATCTTGTTCCTGTCGACATCACAATGGAATGCGTATACTAAGCATCTCGTTGTTGCTGTCCTCAATAATTTACTGTACATTGCAAACAAAGGTTGTTTGCTATACTTTCCAGAACACTAGTGCTGTATTAAACAACAGCGTCTCAAAAGAAATTGTTATGAATGAAATTTTCTTGGACCTTGATACCCAGATAGCGAATTAAGAAAATGTCAGCGAAGAGTTAGAAGTAGGCTGTGATAGACTGCGACGTTTACTGTTATTATGATTATGGTAATTGTTATTTTCATTATACGTACTAAACACCTTAATTCGTCGCAATTTCTCTTGGCAGTTGTGACACTGATCCTTTTGCAATACTGTACTATTGTTCAAGTAGGCCTATAGGCTCCTAATTGCATCAATGAGTGTCTCAAAATACATCTAGCTTGTAGAAATCCCCATAAAGTTTTAACTCTATCATAGGCTTTTTCCGTAATCTATAAAAGCTATGTGTGTTTCTAAATTGAATTGCCGACGTTTTCAATGTTTTGCTTTAGTATATATACACGTCAATGCATGAACGTCCTTTTCTAAAGCCCAACTGTACTTCTAATAATATGTTATCGGAAATAGTTTGCAGCCGTTGATTAAGGGGTCTACTACATATTTTGTAACTCCCATTGGAGAGACTTATGCCTTTACAATAATAGATACATCATTTTTGTTTCCTTTTTTGAAAAGAGATATAACTTTTGTCTTTTATAACGTTAATATCCGCAGCATCTCTCGTTTTTATTCATGCGTTTTATAAGTTTATATACCATATTCTGCCTTTCATGTATATCATTTTTGTGTAAAATGATGTATTAAAATTCCATGTACTAAAATGTGTGGAAAAATAAACAATTGTAATAGTGCATAAACGATTCCATAGTTCAGTTGGTTTGTTTCAAAGCTAATAAAGTACTTAAGTACATGAGTAAAGATATGTTTATCTGATGTTTGTATCCGACTGATGTTTAGATAATCTCTTTAGAAGAATACCAAAATTAATTTTTGTCTATTTTTTTGTCACGGGATTAGCTAAAAGTGTTAAGGATTAGAAGTTATATATCATATTTTGTTGTCTTTCACTGTACTCGACACAAAATTTTCTTTGTCCATTGGTTGTCTCCATAACGGTAGTTCCACAGTTTTGTCTTCTCTTAGTCCTTACCTGCAGGCTTCCTGTCACTGGGTTGTACAGTCACCGCACTTTTAAAGATTTGTTTCTAAAATTTACTTGCATTTTATTTTTCCCTGTTAACATTGGTATATCCTAAAATACCATAAGCGGATATTGTCATCCGCAACGTGTGAGTTGAAAAATTTTAGGTTGGTAGGTTATTGACATGTGGGTGAACAATTGATTTTCACACCTGCACGAAAACAGTTTATATAAAATGTATATTACACCTAATTTCATATGTGTTTATTGTCTACGTAACAAATGTAATATATTTGCGGCACTAATTCTAGCTTATTGTTTTATATACTTCATATAAAGTACGTTAAGGCGGTTACACAAGTTTATAAATGCAACCTTAAATATAATGTGTCTAGCAAAAATTACAGTAACTTTTATTGTATAAAGGAACGTGATTCCATTTGGATTATTGGGTTAAAGCGCTGTAATCCAAGAAGGCTCTAATCCAAGAACGCTGTAATGCACCTTCGTTACAGCCACACTACTCAAAGCACTCCGCGTCACTCATATGGCACACAGCGGACAGTTTAGATTTAGTTTCCCGCTAATTTTGCAAATTTCAGCGTGGCAACGTTGTATAATCTGTCTGGAGACCTTGACATTGCAATTATATGATGACAAGAATGCACGCTAGGTTCGTATGAGTACAGCGGCGTGTGCGTGCCACAGATGCGGTGGATTGCATACACACACACAACCATGCATTTTCCTACTTTGTGGAACAGTAGCCGTAAAAGCTAGAAAAAATGCTGAAATGCCGAAACGTTACATCTAGGTTACAGTAGGAGTGGTTTTATACTCTTACGAATACATAGATTACAAAAAAATATTTTAATTTAGGCGAAAATATAACTTTTATTAGTGGCACGCGTTTTATGTTGCCACTAATACTGAGGTTGCCACAGTACGGTCTCGGGTCGGCGGAAAATGCCACAACTAATCACATACACACACACACACACACACACACACACACACCATGATACAAATTAATAAAGATAGTGGACTCACTAACTTCAGATATTGATAATTCAATACACAGTATAGTTTTAAAAATGTCCCAAAAGAGATGTTAGAGGCCATGTAAGTGATGACAAAAAGCAACTAAATAAGCACGACAAACAACTAGAAGAGCATGACTGAAAACAAGGGGAATTCATAAGAAGACAACTGGAGGGTTTTGGAAAAAAACATAACTAAAAATAAAATTTTCGTAGGCACATTTGAAACAAATGATCTTGATTAAAATAAAACTGGATAAAAATTATCTAGCACATGAACAAAAGTTTATGGAATATGAAAATAAATTGACAGAAATTGACCAGAGTCTCCATGAACACGAACACAAACACACATAGTTACAAAAATGAATTGAAAATTTAGAATTGGGTGGTACAGAACAGGGTAATCAGATTACCTATGTATACCATAACATATCGGACATTGTCACAGTAAAATAAGGTAGAATTACATAGGTCAGGTACATAGAATTACAGAGGAAAGGGGACTGAAAAAATTATTCATTAGAAGACCAGGAAGAAGAAGAGCAAGAGGAAGGTGGGTGGATGATGTAGATGAGACTTGAGATGAGTGAAGGGTTGGAAGGTGGCCAAGAGTTGCACTGGATAAAGAGGAGTGGAGGCATGTAGTTCTAGAGGCCAGAACTCTTCATGAGCTGTAGTACCATGGAGTAAGTAAGTAGGGCCTATACCATAACATGGAAGAATTAACTCAACATCTAAAGTTCTACGGGGATAAAAATGACAACCCAACAGAGTTCCTGAGGCAATGTGAAAGGACGATAGGCACTTGGAAATAAGTTGACTGACCAGGACATAATAAACTTCATTACAAATTATTGTAAAGGATGAGTGGCACCGCATGGTAGTAGGACACATGCTCGTGCTCATTTGCAAGTTGAAAACTGTAGCGCTTTGCACATAACATCACTGTTGAAGCAAACACACTGTTTGCCCCTACATCAACACACAACCGCTACATAAAATGTTCCCGATTTTTAGTAATAATTTCCTCTCCTCACTCGTTAACTTCTATTAATATACTTCTATTATTAATGGAACATTAAGCCAACTTTATAGTTCACTATTGACTTGGGTAGCATGTAAGAAGGCGTACATAATATTTGTGAACCAACAAAACTAACAATTTAGGCATACTCACTATGGAAAAGGTGTTAAAATTATCAAAACCTTCTGTTTGCATATTTTCAAGAGGATATATATTTTAAATCTAATTTAACATTATTTATGTACATTATTAACAGATAGGCCTACCTGAAATGTACTGATGTTGCTGTACTAATAGTGAACCCTTGCATCTTTTTGGCCCGTTTTCTTGGATTTTCTTCTCCTAATTAATAAACAGATTTCTTTATTTAGCTTTGTATAGTATACAAGTCACTATTTCAAAATAATTTAATTACCTTGTATCCGTCAGTGACTTCGTTTTAGCATTTTTCATATAGACGCATTTCGTGACATGTGTCACATCATCAGTATCCTTCGTCAATCGTTAAAATTTACATAAAAACACATTTGCACATATTTACCAAATCACAACAACACACACATAATACGATGTAACTTCGGCTCCGTTGGACCAGTCCGACCGCGCGTGTAGTTGCCGAGCCACTAATTTAACTAAGTCAATCTTTATCACCAGTCATCGCCGTCATGTGCGATTATATTTAGGGCTGTATCATATAGTGAGTGAGATTGAAACTTTAATTGTTCGTTTAATATACTGTCACTGTTGATGTTCTTATCTTTAAATGCTTTATAAATCTCAAATTCCTCGAGAGCGTCCATTAACCTACCCTTACCGCATACATGGATTGCTTTGAAATTAGTATTGAAATCTGTGTAATTATGGTTATGCATCATTAGATGGCGCGCATAATTAGATTTGGTCTTGTCTAAATCATTCCTTGGTAGATGTTCTTTGTATCTTTTCAAGAAAGACCTGCCAGTTTGACCCAGATAGAAACAATCACAATCATCACATGACATCCTGTAAACACCTGTTTTCTCTTCTAACGGGAATGGTTGTTTTGTGCGTAACAAATTAGAAATATTATTATTTGTTTTAAATGCGACTTTTATATTAAATTTAGAAAACACGTTGGATATAATGCTAGGTAAAAGGATACTGTACACTGTCGTTATATACTTTTTATTATTATTTTTATTTTTGTTAACTTTATTATCGTCTATGGTATTTAGGTGGGGTCTAGTTTTATATAGGTGTCGCTTAAGAAGTCTATCTATCATCGAACTCTTGTACCCATTCGCTATTGCTATGTGCCTTATTATATCCAATTCGCCCTGAAAGTCCTTTTGGTTAAGTGGAATCGTTACCAACCTATGAACAAAACTGTTGTAAGCCGCCATTTTCTGACTATTGTAATGTCTCGCGGGAAAAGATCGGATAGTATCTTTTGATCTTATCGTCACTCTTGCGATCGTCACAGAATTTGTTATATTTTATGTTTACAGTTCCAAAAAAATGAAATCGGGTGTGTGTGATTTGGGGGAGAATTCAATGAAGTTGTTTGACCGTAGTTAGGAGAGAGAGTGCAAAAGGTATTATCCTCTTGGCATACAATTACTTAATTTAAATTTCTCCGCTCATGAGACCAGCTGATTTTGACGTTTACAAACAAATTGGAGGTTAAATTAACACCAATTGTCTGTAATATTTTCTGGTTGTTCGTCCTCTTCTTTGTCTCCTGACACTCTGTAAACAACTACCCTCTACTGAAAATAATACACATTTTATTATTTATAACAAAGTATTCATGGTATTTATTTATTAAATACACTGTTTTTTATCTTCTCCCAATACAAAAAGTTATAATCGATTCTCCCTGTCAACACAACATTAGTTCGATCTTATTTGGTAAACATAGAAAGTATAACAAAATATTTTTATCCTTTATAAAATATAAAACAATAAAGAATTAATTTATTAATTTCCCAGGGTTAATTGTAAGTTCTTTGTGTTATGATACGGTCAGAAATGAATAATTTAATACCAAGCTTTACATAAAAAAATAGATTAGATTTGTTTTTTCTTTAGTATGTAGTTCCGGGTTTATCCACCAGAGTACAGGTTATGTTCTTCGCTACAAACACGGAATTATTTAATGGCGGCTGAAAATTCACAGAGATCCGCTATGCAGATTTTTTGGTTAACAAAAAATAATAAAGTTTGTTTCACCTCTTTTCCTGAAGTGTTTACTTACATGGTGCTGTTTCTAGTGTTAGAAGTTATAGTTGAGTTGTAATTTAGTTAATTTTTACTAGGATACGGTCTCACCAAAATCTCGAAGTGCTAGATAGTAGGCCTGGAACCAGTCGTTAAGTTTTCTCAAAATTTCATCAAATAAAGGGCTTGGATGGTGCTACTTGAAGAAGTTCTAATAGAAGGTGTACATCTCTCGTCAATTTTTATTAAATTTCGCACTGTTTATCCCGAAAGTATTCATAAATTTTCAAAATTTAAATAGGCATTAAACTTTTTTCAAACGTTCACTTCCCAATCGTTTTAACAATTAATCTTGTTAGTTGGTTACTCGTAGTAACCAAGAATTTTGTATCGTTTTTTATTGATGAATCTATATACTTTTGAGTATATAGGCTATTATTAATTATTATAAATTTATTTCTTCTTTATAGAAAAATAATCCTTTTTTAATTTTGTTTATAATCCAAATTAATTTATCTAAGGTTTTTCTTTCTATTTTCTCTTAAGCTTATACATAGGTCTTTAATATATTAATTTCCTTCAATTGTATTTATTTATTATTTATTATTTGCTTAAAGTATCCTTACTCTAAACTATTTTCCTATGCCATCTTACTTATGTAGTATTATTTTATATCTAACCCTGGGTTATCTTATATTTAAACACAATTATTATATTAAACACAAAAATTATACCTAGGTACAAGACCTTTGTGGCCTAACAATACAAATTATACAAAATACAAACAAAATACAAAATTTGTCAGCAGCAATATAGTCCACTGCTACAATTTATTGTTTTTCCATCTACAGTATAAATCTGTGAGATGCTCCTTTTTAACAATTTACCCTCTCACTATGTACAGTATATCTCACTTTGTACACTATATGTCACTTTGTTATTGTTTATAGTGTTCTGTAGTACAAAGTATTCTATAGCTAGGTACATAATACCCATTTCTGACCTTTAGAGTGGGGTGATTGTGTTATCATATTTGGGCATGGGTTATGTAACGTTACACTATATGGGTGGTGAGAATCGGTGTGTATTGTAATATCTGTGGTGGTGGGTTTCCTATATATTTTATATTGGAACTTATTAAGACTGATCCAACAGTCAGATCCAAAAAATTGAGTTTATTGTCAGTCTCTGTTTCGAGGGTAAATTGTATGTTCCCGCTAAGGCTGTTCAAATAATGTTTTAATTTCTCTATCTGTCATAGCATGCCATTAAAAACTATAAAGGTGTCATCTACATATCGTGCATAGAATTTAATATTATTATAAAATTTGTTATTCTCTGAGAACATGTAAATATTTTCAAAATGATGCAAGTATAAATCAGCCAGCAGTCCAGAAAGTGGCGAACCCATTGCGAGACCAAACTCTTGTAAGTAAAAATTATTATTAAAAGTGAAGTAATTCTGCTTCAACAGGACATGTAACGGTACAATTCTGGTCCTATAATATTTTGGGAAATAATTGTTATAAAGTATAATTGTTATAATTGTTTTTAAAGCCCTATAAAGAAAACAGAGTAAAGTTTTCCAAAAGTTTTCAACGACGTAATATTGAGCGGACAGGATTTGTGTCGAGGTCAGGGGAAAATCACAGTAATAGCAAAAAACAGTTCGTCATATTAAAGTGTAAACAAGCCTAACCCATGATGACATCAGCTACAGGAATGCGATACGCAATAAATACATCTGTAAACAACGGGGTTTGGCCGTTTCGAACAAAGGATTAGTGACGTAGTTTGCCCCACCTCCGCATTGCAAAGCTACTAACCGCTGCCAGTTTCGTCTCAACAGGGTTCCACGCCGGCCAGCATACTCTAAACTTTACATTATCTAACTCTTACAACTACATTAAAAAATGTAAACCAAAATTTAAATAGTAACAACAGGAAAATAAAAATGTGAAAGTGCAGTATTATTAAAACAGTTCTCCGAAAACATCAGGCGAGAGTGCGCGATCTGCAAAGATGGGACATCTTCACATATAATGCAGCTAAGTAATATCTAAACCAAAACTGCTGCCAAAACCGATCAAATTGTTTTTATATAAAATACTAAATTCAAAATTTATTCAAATGAGCTCATTTTAACCAGTCGAAATTGTACCAAAGAATGAAAGTGAGAGAGTGGATACTTAATACAAAATGATTCAGTATTAATAAGTGCTGGGTTGTGCCAATATTTTAATAACAAATATATATATCATGTTGATTAAGTTAATATTATAACACATGTTTGTTTTGGAGGGTTAAAATGTTCTAAGGGTTTGATGTTTGCTAAACGCCCCATGGCGTAATATGTACGTGTTTGGTACAGCTGGAGTCATTTTTCAATATGTATTTAGAGTCATCTTAAATATAAAAGGTCAATGGTACGTTTTATCTTGAGTACGATTATTTCAGGTAATATATTCCACAACCCTGGTTCGTGTTACCCAAATTCTGGCCCTAAAGGTAAGTTTGTATTTTGTTGTACAATGTGACAACATGGCGCCCGATTTTGAAAGTGGAAGTGATTATTAATAGTACACACAACATAAATGTAACTAAGTAATTAAACAATTAAAGTTAGAGTTGCAGACATTCAACAATAAAATTAACTCATCTGTTTGTTTGTGATTCAGCTTCTCACCCTTAATGAGAAGATCTTTTACGATTGAAATTGTGTCATGAACCGCCACGTTGGTGTATAAATTAACTATGTTAAATGAAGCGATTTTGTATGTAGGTGAGAGTTCGATATCCTGGACCCTTTTAATAAAGTTAATACTATTTTTTATGCTGTGATTATTTTTTAAAACGATACTATTTTTAATAATATGATATAATTTCTTTGCCGTCTTATAGCCAGGTGCAGATGTGTAATTTATGAGGGGTCTGACAGGAATATTTGCCTTATGTATCTTCAGTAGTCCCGTGAGCTGCGGGGCTCATGCATTTATTGGTTTTATATAACGGTGAACATTATCATCGAACAAACTACCCCAACGATTAATAATGCCATTTAGCTGTTTGACGTATTCATTGGTAGGGTCACTGTTCAATGTCCGAATGTTATTGTTATCTATAAATTCAAGTACTTTGTTATTATAGACTTGTGTCTCTAATATGACAATTGTATCCCCCTTATCGGCTTTTGTGATCACAGCGTTATTAGAAGTAAGTTTGTCTTTAATTTGTATTAATATTTTGGTTTCGTGGCATGTTTACGGTATGTTGTCAGTGGTTTATTAAGCTTAATACGTTTATTGAGTTTGACATTCATTAACGCACGTAATTCGTTTTGTATTTGATGGTCGGGTACAGTTTTAATGGCTGCTTCCATATTGGCAATCTCATTGATAAAGTGGTTATTATTACGAAAGTTGGGTGGAATGTTATATTTTAAACCCTTGTTGAGTACGTCTAATTCTTCCTTATCAAAGACGATCGAAGTTTGATTAGATATGCGTGTGTAAAACTTATTTTTGTGCTCAATATTAATCTTACTATGTCTTTTGTTCGCTAAGTTTAAAAACTTCTTATTCGGGGTTATATATGTACTGTAAGTTTTATCTGATGTATATTTATTCACATAATCTAAAATATTCTCGATTATAGCACGATGGGTGCTATTGAGCAATTATAAGTGTAATTTGTACAACCGGTTATTCAGCATCAATTTCTTCCTATACAAGTATTTAATTTCCGATTTTACCCAGAAAAGTTCTGCATGTTCTTTAGTTTTTCATGCAGTTGGTGAGGTATTATTAATGTATATCCTGGCGTACTTCGGGATCAGGTTATTTTCTAAGCATTTCTTATTGAATTTAATGTGCAAGTTAGCTTTTAATAGTTTAATTTTAACGTTTTGGTATTTAAATACTATCGATGCCTGACTGGCTTCCATTTTATTTTGCTTTGTATAGTATCCAAGTCACTATTTCAAAATAATAGTGACTTGGATTTAGACATATAGTGATTTAGACAAGACCAAATCTAATTATGCGCACCATCTAATGATGCATAACCATAATTACACAGATTTCAATACTAGTTTCAAAGCAATCCATGTATGTGGTAAGGGTAGGTTAGTGGACGCTCTCGAGGAATTTGAGATTTATAAAGCATTTAAAGATAAGAATATCAACAGTGACAGTATATTAAACGAACAATTAAAGTTTCAATCTCACTCACTATATGATACAGCCCTGAATATAATCGTGCATGACGGCGATGACTGGTGATAAAGATTGACTTAGTTAAATTAGTGGCTCGGACACGCGTGGTCGGACCGGTCCAACGGAGCCGAAGTTACATCGTATTATGTGTGCGTTATTGTTGTGATTTGATAAATATGTGCAAATGTGTTTTTATGTGAATTTTAACGATTGACGAAGGATACTGATGATGTGACACATGTCACTAAACGTGTCTATATGAAAAACGCTAAAACGAAGTCACTGACGGATACAGGGTAATTAAATTATTTTGAAATACTGACTTGGATACTATACAAAGCAAAATAAAATGGAAGCTAGTCAGGCATCGATAGTATTTAAATACCAAAACGTTAAAATTAAACTATTAAAAATTAACTTGCACATTAAATTCAATAAGAAATGCTTAGAAAATAACCTGATCCCGAAGTACGCCAGGATATACATTAATAATACCTCACCAAATGCAAGAAAAACTAAAGAACATGCAGAACGTTTCTGGGTAAAATAGGAAATTAAATACTTGTATAGGAAGAAATTGATGCTGAATAACCGGTTGTACAAATTACACTTACAATTGCTCGATTGCGTCCATCCTGCTATAATTGAGAATATTTTAGATTATGTGAATAAATATACATCAGATAAAACTTACAGTACTTATATAACCCAGAATAAGAAGTTTTTAAAGTTAGCGAACAAAAGACATAGTAAGATCAATATTGTGCACAAACATAAGTTTTACACACGCATATCTAATCAAACTTCGATCGTCTTTGATAAGGAAGAATTAGACCTACTCAACAAGGGTTTAAAATATAACATTCCACCCAACTTACGTAATAATAACTGCTTTATCAATGAGATTGCCAATATGGAAGCAGCCATTAAATCTGTACCCGACCATCAAATACAAAACGAATTACGTGCGTTAATGAATGTCAAACTCAATAAACGTATTAAGCTTAATAAACCACTGACAACATACCGTAAACATGCCACAGAAACCAAAATATTAAGACAAATTAAAGACAAACTTACTTCTAATAACGCCGTGATCACAAAAGCCGATAAGGGGAATATAATTGTCATATTAGAGACACAAGTCTATAATAACAAAGTACTTGAATTTATAGATAACAATAACATTCGGACATTGAACAGTGACCCTACCAATGAATACGTCAAACAGCTAAATGGCATTATTAATCGTTGGGGTAGTTTGTTCGATGATAATGTTCACCGTTATATAAAACCAATAAATGGATGAGCCCCGCAGCTCACGGGACTACCGAAGAAACATAAGGCAAATATTCCTGTCAGACCCCCATAAATTACACAGCTGCTCCTGGCTATAAGACGGCAAAGAAATTATATCATATTATTAAAAATAGTATCGTTTTAAAAAATAATCACAGCATAAAAAATAGTATTAACTTTATTAAAAGGGTCCAGGATATCGAACTCTCACCTACGTACAAAATCGCTTCATTTGACATAGTTAATTTATACACCAACGTGCCGGTTCATGACACAATTTAAATCGTAAAAGATCTTCTCATTAAGGGTGAGAAGCTGAATCACAAACAAATACAGGGTCCGCCAGTGAAGCGGGAAATTTTGAAAGTCCAATAGTTCATTTTCTGCTCACAAGAGGGCGTGGAGGTTTTCGATTGTTGTTTTACATTTAATGCCATTTGTTATTATATGTTTTAAAACATGGAGCAGTGGTCCGGTGCACAGCATGCTTTCTGCGTAAAATCGTTTTATAAGAATGGTGACTGTGCGACTTCTGTACAACGATTGTTTCGTAATCATTTCAATATTCCACGACATGGAAGAGTGCCGTCCGCTCATGCAATTGTGTCATGGGTGAAAAAGTTTGAAGAAACTGGTTCCACATTGTACTTAAAGCATAGAGGAGCAACAAGGTCTGTAAGAACAGAGGAAAACATTGAAAGAGTACGAGTAGCATTGACGCGTAGTCCACAATGTTCTGCAATGAAACATGCTTCCGCACTAAACATTAGTGACACATCGTTACGACGAATTTTGCATAAAGACTTATCTTTTCGTCCTTACAAAATTCAAGTAATCCAGGAGTTGAAAGATGGCGATATGCTGGCTCGCAGGATTTTCAGCAAAGAAATATTGCGACGTGTAAATGATGATGAAAACTTTATTCACCGCATGTTTATGTCAGATGAAGCACATTTTCATTTGAATGGATATGTAAACAAACAAAATAGTTGATATTGGAATTATGAAAACCCAGGTGAGTTGCATGAAAAGCCATTAAATAGTCCGAAAGTTACGGTGTGGTGTGCAGTTTCATCATCTGGCATTATTGGGCCATATTTCTTCCAAGACGATAGAGGAAACACCACAACTGTCAATGCAGACCGCTACACACACATGGTCAGAACATTTTTAATGCAACAGCTCCCTAGGTTTCCAGAAATTAATTTTTTCTAGCAGGATGGGGCCACAAGTTATACTGCTCATGTGTCCATGGCTGCTTTAAGAGAACTCTTCCCGGACGGACTCATATCCAGATATGGCGACATCTCGTGGCCTGCAAGATCCCCAGATTTGTCTGCATGCGACTTTTTTCTTTGGGGATTTCTGAAGAGCAGGGTGTACATTGATAGACCGCACACCATACCGGAATTAAAAATGAATATCAGACAAGAAATTGCATGGATTCAACCTGACCTGCTTCGGCGAGTGATGGAAAATTTTCGGTCAAGATTAGAAGAATGTTTACACAGAAATGGCTCTCACTTGAGCGGCGTTATTTTTAAAAAGTAAAATAATGGCATACTTTACTCAACTCAAATCTGTAAAAAAAAATTCTGATAATGAATTTTTTCATGAAAAAATTGGGTACTTTTAATTTTCCCGCTTCACTGGCGACCCTGTAGATGAGTTAATTTTATTGTTGAATGTCCTGTTGAAGCAGAATTACTTCACTTTTAATAATAATTTTTACTTACAAGAGTTTGGTCTCGCAATGGGTTCGCCACTTTCTGGACTGCTGGCAGATTTATACTTGCATCATTTTGAAAATATTTACATGTTCTCAGAGAATAATAAATTTTATAATAATATTAAATTCTATGCACGATATGTAGACGACACCTTTATAGTTTTTAATGGCACGCTACGACAGATAGAGAAATTAAAACATTATTTGAACAGCCTGAGCAGGAACATACAATTTACCCTCGAAACAGAGACTGACAATAAACTCAATTTTTTGGATCTGAGTGTTACCAAGTATCTTACTAAATTCCAATATAAAATATATAGGAAACCCACCACCACAGATATTACAATACACGCCAATTCTCACCACCCATATAGTCAGAAAATGGCGGCTTACAACAGTTTTGTTCATAGGTTGGTAACGATTCCACTTAACCAAAAGGACTTTCAGGACGAATTGGCTATAATAAGGCACATAGCAATAGCGAATGGGTACAAGAGTTCGATGATAAATAGACTTCTTAAGCGACACCTATATAAAACTAGACCCCACCATAATACCATAGATGATAATAAAGTTAACAAAAATAAAAATAATAATAAAAAGTATATAACGACAGTGTACGGTAGCCTTTTACCTAGCATTATATCCAACGTGTTTTCTAAATTTAATATAAAAGTTGCGTTTAAAACAAATAATAATATTTCTAATTTGTTACGCATAAAACAACCATTCCCGTTAGAAGAGAAAACAGGGGTTTACAGGATGTCATGTGATTGTTTCTATCTGGGTCAAACTGTCAGGTCTTTCTTGAAAAGATACAAAGAACATCTACCAAGGAATGATTTAGACAAGACCAAATCTAATTATGCGCGCCATCTAATGATGCATAACCATAATTACACAGATTTCAATACTAATTTCAAAGCAATCCATGTATGCGGTAAGGGTAGGTTAATGGACGCTCTCGAGGAATTTGAGATTTATAAAGCATTTAAAGATAAGAATATCAACAGTGACAGTATATTAAACGAACAATTAAAGTTTCAATCTCACTCACTATATGATACAGCGCTAAATATAATCGCGCATGACAGCGATGACTGGTGATAAAGATTGACTTAGTTAAATTAGTGACTCGGCAACTACACGCACGGTCGGACCGGTCCAACGGAGCCGAAGTTACATTGTATTATGTGTGTGTTGTTGTTGTGATTTGGTAAATATGTGCAAATGTGTTTTAATGTGAATTTTAACGATTGACGAAGGATACTGATGATGTGACATGTCAAGAAACGCGTCTATATGAAAAACGCTAAAATGAAGTCACTGATGGATACAAGGTAATTAAAAAAAAAGATTTGTTTAGATGCCACAGTCTGATATATGTGCGTACAAGTGTAACGGAACAGTTAAGCCTACCTAAGAATATTTTGGTGAAAAGAGTTCACGACCTAATAATTATAAAATTTTATTCATAAATTATAACGACGCAAGCAAGCGAGTGAATTAGTGTCAAGGTCAACATCAGGACGCAAGCGAAGCAGCGAGTTGTAGCAGTATGAACTTTTTATACTATGCACTGTAAAAGTCATGCCATATGATGTAAGAGCCGATCCCAGCTATGATTCACTGCTGGAATGTAGAGTCAAATTAATAACCTCGTCAAAACTGTCTTTAAAACTCAAAAGAACAAAGGATTGAAATCACGTGACTTCCCTCACTACTTCGGAAATTAAGACATTAAATTTTGCCCCAGTCTGCAATAACAACTCGTACTATACAGTCGCAAAGTTCCGGAATAAATTACGGGCGCGCACCCAACACCGCACGTAAAATGCGGATTAGCAAAATTTTAACATAAACTACAGTATTTTTTTTTTGAAATGGAACGTTAAAAGTAAAAGAGAAAAGAAAGTGAAATGTGAGGAGAAATCGGGAGTGCGTGGAACAGTTGGAGCCGTGGGAATAATGCGCAGATAAGTAACCAACAACCAGAAGTTTATGCTAAATTATATAATTGTTCAATTGTCATCAGAATCACAAAATGTATATAGGTTATAGGTTTTGAAAGAAAATCATGAGCTCAAAAGGGGGTTATAGGAAAAAATCAAATATGTAAAGGATGAAAGTTTGCGTGTCTATGTGAATGTACAGAATATATAATAAAGAAGTGCTGGGTTGCGATATATATATATATATATTACAACAGTACATGTTGTACAAATTTATGTAATTTAAATTTGTGGAGCCCCACGATCTTGGAGCGCCATTTTTATACAACGTAACAAGTTGCCTATTTAATATAATGTGTAAGTTGGCTCCAAAATCGTCCTGTCGATACCTGCATATCGCGTGATAGCACCCACTCCCGAACCTTTTCATCTATTTGCAGTTATTAGCAAATAGCAATGTTTTGCACGGAATCGAGATAGCACAAAGCATAGCTAATTCGATTAAGCACTCACTATCTATATTAATTTGAGCGTCTTAGGGTAATTTGTGTATTTTTTGGCACGTTTATTTCGCACTGTCTTCGTGTATCGTGTCCTATTAACATCATCTTTTCACTGGGGATAACTATAAATTTTACACACACTTTGGTGCCTTTGGCTTGTTTATACACTAATTAGTTTTCGCACAGTGAATTAAAATAATTATTTTATTACTTACTTGGGGCGGGTTGCTGAGATTCCTGTCTTTACATGCATCACTAACACACTCGAGATACACGTGTAACACACTTACAATTGAGCAGGTGTTCACTGCCTGTCGGAACAGGTTAATTTCTCCCCTAATCTAACAATGAAATATTTTTACAATCTCAGACCTGTCCATTTACCCGTAACTTATAATAATTCTACAAATTTTATATTTATTCAAATTAATGCCTAATACAGCGTATGGCTGTATCGTTGCATTATTCCTCTGCTTGAGAAAAAAAATTTAATAAATATTTATTTATTAAATTTTTGTCTATTTGTTCTAGACAAATACAATCATATTATATTCGCTTAACTTACGTTTACATCAGTTAAACAACACATAATAATGAGTAGTCCGTAAACGCTCGCTGTTGGTGGAATGCAAGATTCACCCCCCATTATAACAGCTGATCGGTGCGTTGACCTTGTACCGGTTCAGTGGCATTGTCCCACTTTCACTCTCTCGTCTCATTATTCATATGTAGCTAAAATTTTTTTTCATCTTTCTCCTTTAATCTGGTCCCATCGACCTATTTATTTTTTTTTTTTATGTGTAGCACTTCCTACACGAGTTTGCATTCTTGCACTGGTAAACATTTTGCATCTTAACATATTATGCCATTCTTTGATCTGAAATTTTACATTTCTTTACTCATACATTTTTACCTTCGTTCCTTAACTCTTTTCTTAACATGAACATTACTTATCTTTCTTAACTTTTCTTATATTACTTATACAATACATTAACATTTCATTACCTTCTATTATTACATTTCTTTACTATTACCTTCTGATCGCTAATATTTTCTTCATCCTTCATTCTTTCTGAACTACACCTTTTTCGTTAGCTTCGTAGTGAGTCATTATCGGCTACAGATGACTACCTTAGAAACACGTCTATATCCAGTCCTTATGTGCTTAACTCTACTCGATGTTTTAATCGTAGTATTTGGAGCTCTAAATAATCCCTGCCCTTGACTTTCACTAATGCTATCTTCTGTGTCCTTGCCTTTCCACTAAGGTATGAAGATTTCGCTTGATCAGACATTCTGACAATTAACATTGATTTCTTATCTCTAATCCTTTCTTCATATTAATAACAACACTAACATCCTTTACCATTACTTTCTTAAATATTTCTTTAAACATATTATTTCGTGCCATTCTTACTTTGAATACTAACATTCCTTACCATTTCTTACACACATAACATTCTTTCTATTATTAATTCTTTAATCTTTTTACACATATTATTTCTTATTAATTAACTCCTTTTCTTGTTAATAACAGTAATATTTTTCTTTTAAAAATAATTATTTGTTCACATTCGGGTATTGAGTGTGATTCAATTTACACTCTCCCTAGTTTAAGTTAACAATTGCATTGTGTCCATCAACAGGAAGTCTATTGTACCTCGACGTGTAGTCGCCATTGTCGTATATTAGCCGACATGTACAGTTATTTCCGTCTCGTATTCCTTCCTCGTTATTCTGCATATTCGCCGCGTGACCTACCTGTCTATAGGGCGAGAATTTTTCTCTAGTTGACAGCCACAAATAACCTCTCTCTCTCTCTCTCTCTCTCTCTTTCTACATTCTTCTCTCTCATTCTCACTGCTGCGCCCCTCTTGTCGAACACATTCCTTAGTAGTTTGTATGCGTTTTACATACACCGTGGAACATTCTTTTGTGCATCATTTATGTGATAACCTTTATAGTTTTTATAATTATTGTGATTATCATTATGATTATCGTTCAGTCGATAATTGCTGTGCGTACCCTTGTCGCGTGTGATTTGTTTCAATCGTGTTACCTTTTTGAATTGTTTTATTAGTGTGTGCGTGTAACCACTACTTTGGATATTTTCGCTAACACGGTACGTTTGTCTAATTAAATGTATTTTACATTCTTCCTTAGAGTTAATTATTGTATTTGAATTATCATCAGTAATTATGAACGTCTGTTCTCTCTTACTTTCAACTACAATTGTTTGTTAAGAAACCATCATTTCACATATTTGTTCCGTTTGCTTAACAATTCTTTCACATACATTGTCTGTGATAGTCTCAATATGTGAGTTGATATCAACAATTTTCTCTGTTAATTCTTCTACCTCTCCATATTTTTATGGTCCTGTTTAAAATTTTCAGTCTGTTGTTCTAGTTTAATATTAAAATTTTCAGACTGTTGTTCTAATTTATTTTCTAAACTTTCTGTTTGGTTTTTATTTAATTCTTTTAGTTCGTCTATTTTTGCATTCAAATTTTCTGTCTGTTTTGTAACTAATTCATCTATCATGGCCCACATTATTTTTTGAAAGGCCTCCATATCTAAGTTTCCTGGAGTCAACATATCGAATTATTGAAAAATATTTATTTATAATTTATTATTATTAGTGAACCGTATGCAAGCTTTTATTTATTTATTGTTGAACTGTTATTTATTTATTTATTTTATTTACTTCTGTTACAATTACACCTGTTTAGGGTGGGTACCAGTTGCGTTATTACAATAATCTCATCAAACACTGGTAATCGTAGAGCATACATTAATTATTAAATGTAGGTGTTTCGGGTCCCACGTTCATGGGCAACATTTTATATACAATGTATATGTGTACAAATTTATATGTAATTTAAATTTGTGGAGCCCCACAATCTTGGAGCGCCATTTTTATACAACGTAACAAGTTGCCTATTTAATATAACATGTACGTGTATTTGGGGTTCAGGTGTAATTATAATAAGAGTATTGTATTTATGAGTATTTAAAATTCATATGTATTGTTTACTCAATCTTATAAATAATCATAAACATCATTAATAATCGTCGGTCACGATATTTCTCATTATTAAATGTTTATGTCTTATACTATGCAGTGTTACACATATTTAAAAACCTCTTACATCTAGACATGTTAATAATCTTAATCTAGACATGTTAATAGTTTGATTTACAAATAAAATATGAAATTAAAATGTAATTTGAATTGAATTCTTTTAATTCAGATTTGACCTCAACTCGCTTAGTCTATATGTAACACAATCTGTAACGGTTACAAAAATAAAAATATGTGTGTTTACCAAAGTAAAAAAAATTTGGTAGGTTTGATTTTTGAAAAATATTGTTTAATTGGTTTTCGTTGTTTGTTTTTTGTAAATTAATTTTTGTAAGTGATACGTGTAAAATTGTAGCTCTTTTGTTTCTATTTCTGTTAATTGTATTAATTTGAAGTTTTAGAATTAACTTCCGCGTTAATTGGATTTCTCCAGCACTAATCGATCGACGGTTCTTCTTCCTAATTGAGTATTCTCCGTCTTCTTTGGTAAAGGCCGCCTTTCGGATAGTCCGTGATCTCAAATTATCTATGTTTTTTATTCTATTTATTAAATTTATAAATAAATTTAAACCAAATTGCAGAAAAATTAGATTTATTAACAATTGTATACAGTATCGATTGTTAATCGATTGTCAACCATAGTATCGACTCGTTCTCAGGGCTTGTCGATAAATTTTTTACATGTGTATTTTCTATTAATTATTTGGTTCTTTGAACGGTTATTTTATATATAGTCAGAGAAGGGTAAGGTCAGGAAAGTATAACACTTACAAGTAAAAAGCTTAAGAATTAAAAATTACAAGTTATTAATTTATATATAATGTTTATTAAAGATAAAAATTCGAACCAGTGAAGTCTGTGTGATAATGTTGGTAAAGCTCGCTTTGGATTGTGGGAATAAAGATGGCGGCTCCTGGACTGCATATGTTAAACCGTAGACTGCTCGTTGAAAATTTCTTCAAATAAATGGTGCCTTTTCAATGTTTCCTCGTCTCCGCAGTTGTGCTTATTCCTTCTGGTGTTAGTAGGATGGTTCTGGTTCAGTGTCTTGTGCTTCAATTCGATTAAATATGTGTGATAATGTTTAATTTACTTTGTTCAATAAGGTCGAAACTGGCACTTCTCGTCTCGTTATTAAGAATTATTTATTGTGTAGGTTTAAGATATTATTTCACTCAATTACTGTTCCGTATCATTTTAGTTTACTTGTGGTATTAAATGTCCTCACTGGAGTTAAGTTTAAGTTCAGAATTTATAAATTTACGAATTTTCACGTTAGACTAGGCTTACGGACCTATCGCCATATTTGCCTACTATATAGGTTAATCTTAGCACAAATCGCGTCAAGTGTTCTCGACAAGGTCCAATAATTAACTGTTCTCATTTCCTTCGTCTCCTGAACGTCTTAGCCAATTTAATATTAGTAATACATTGTTTTAAAATCTGTTTGGCTTCCGCTACATGTAGCAAATTTACATTATATCACTGAATATATTTTTGTTATTATTTACTTTTATGACATATTAAATGCATAATCTCTTTCTTTAGTTCATTCTGTTTGATTTGATACCAAATAAGATAGTTTACAAAGTTTTTTATCTAAAATGCTATATTTCTTTCATTTTGAAAAAGTAGGCTTTTATTTTTACTTCCTGTCCTTCTCCAAAATGTTTGCCATTTTATATGTTATATTTATGATTGTACTAAATCTCAGATTGACAAAATGTTTAGCTTTCCTTTATTTCTTGTAATTTTGTTAATTGGTTATCCTTTTAAATATTATTCAATAATTTATAACTCCCCACTCTGAAATTTCAGTTATTACATTCGCAATTTTAACAATAATTCTTCCTATCTTTTTACAATATCTTTTTAAAGTATAATTTACATTATATTATTCTGTGACTGATTTACCTTACATAAATTTTATCAGTTTAACTAGTTTACTGGACTGGATTCATCAATTATTTTGTAGTTTATATTTACCATTTGGCCTAGATTTTGTCTGGTTTTACATACAAAGTTTTTTAATAATACAGCTTGTTTATACCCTTTCTGACCTTCTATTCTAATACAATGTTGATTAACAATTCCTTACTTTACTACAAGAACATTTAGTAGTGAATTTAAACTATTAATTCATAACAATTATTTGACATTAAAAAGTGGTATTTAATCTCAGACCATTTAGTCTTGATTAATCCTAGTAACTTATAACAAACATTTTATAATCAAAGAATGGTATCCACACTCTGACATTGCATTCTTTATTAAAACTATTAAACATAATAAAAATTTTATAATATTCGAACATTACTCTCTATTTCAACATTTATGTATATAGTTCATTGATTTAACTAGAAACATAACACATTGGTTTCTTTATTTTTAAACCTTTCTTAAAATTACTGGTGTGCAGTCTTATCTGTTTTTAGTTTATTTTATTTTAGGGAAGTATCCCTTGTCACTTTACTATTTCACCACCTGCTCTCTATTTATCTTACTTATTTCATTGAATGTTATTAGATAAAGAGTGGCACTTTATTAGAAACATTAGTCCTTGCCTTTCATAATACTATTTTATTAAATAGTATTCATGAAGTTAAATTAAACCTTAAAGTTGTTTAAAGGTACACCTTTATTAAGTGTAAGCATTTAATGCACTTCCTTGAAGTTTATTTACTACAATAGAATAACTTGCACTTGTCTCATGCTAATTCTTGATACTATCACTAATCAGTTTATAGTTTTATATTATCAAGATATTTATTTATGAGGGACTGTTAATATTTGTTTTTATTCATTATACAATAACTTTCCTGGGTGCACTTTTACTTATCACTCTAAACACTTTTGTTTACATTTGTTTTACATTATTTCTGTTTTTGGGTGTTATACTTTCATTTTGTGACATTTAATTTCCCTTGGGGGTTTGGTTTTCTCCTTACTGGGTCTCTTTTGGGTATTTGTTGTAGTCTTTTCCTCCTACTATCTTGTATCTTCCAACTCATTCCTGTTTATTAGGTATTTTGGTTTGGTCTGGGTATCTTCTTTACTTATTCTTGGTTTCTTCATTACCATATATATTATTATGTACATTGGTTTGTTCTGGGTATCTTCCTTACTTACTCCTATCCTACCTGGGTATCTTTCCTTAATTTATTTTAGTTTTTTGGGGTTTATTTTTCTTTACACTTTTTTGTTGCATAGGGGTTTTTTCTTTATTTTTACTTTTTCAAGTTATGATAGTATTTTGTTGCGATACTTATTTGTTTTCATTTGGATTTTTCTTTGGTAGTTATTTATTTATGATCATATTTTATTCGTTCTTAAGTGCTACATGTCATGCTACAGATTGCTCTCCTCCAGAAGTGATTAGTTCAGACCATACTTTGTTTGTCTGAAATAATTGCTTATGATACTGTGATGTTACTCACCTTTTGCACTTATTTTTACTAAATTACACTCATCATAAAATAATACTTACTGCTGCCAGAATTTCACTTACCGTCATGGTCCCCGTAAAACTTGCCTTTTGAAACTGCCCAGGTCGCCACGATATTTTTTCTAAAGGTTAAATATCGAAACCTCCTACACTCTTGCCCTTATAAAAAACCCCGCTATCTGACTGTAATAAAATTTCAGAAAACCCCCGATTTCGTTAGACGAGCTTTTCAACACAGAAATGAGAACGTGGTAATGACGAAATAACTTAGTCTAACACATTTTCAAAGTAAACTAAATCACTTTACTGAATTAAGTCAATTTTCATTGTTATTAGTACAAAAGAATTAGTTATAGTTAATTGTTATAATTACCAGAATGAGAATGCTACACAATCAAATTTTAATTACATTGAACTATACTTACAACTAAGGCAGCCCACTCTGCTCACGCACGCTTCCATACATTTTTTATACCTTACCCTTTATTTATTCAATTTTAAACATTCCGATTGTTATCCGCGATACCCGTCCACGAACACGATGCCAGCCGAACACGTGCTTAGTCCCGTAACTTCAATATCTGTTTTATCACTTTAATTCCTCCACATCACTGTCCGGATTTCTCACTGCGATATGTTTATTACTTTCTGGGGTCCCGGTCGGTCTTATTGAATTAAATACATTTACGAAAACTCGACCAACCGGGCCCAAACCGAAACTTTAGATGTCTGTAGTGGTACGCTGTTTTCCGTAGACCGCTTAGCGCCTCTGCTTACTGTAGACTATGCTTTGGGCGGGAGGAAACTGCCGTTCACTGCCACCAGATGTTCGTCGTCGTGCATGCTCAATTGCTGTCGCTTATTCCTTCTATGCATGGAATATAAGAGTTATATGCGTGATAACAGGGGACGATATTTGCATCGGCTCTATTGACGTCAGTCGCAGTGGGCGGGGTTTAACAGCATTTCCTGTAGTTGTCGTGTAGGAGCTACAATCTGTTTGCTCCAGCGCCATTTTCTGGCCTCGACTTTTGAGTTGAACGGCGTCATTTCAGCGCCCCGCCTCGAGACGTTAAGTGTGAGCGTGGTCACACATATACAGAGTTCTTAGAAATTCGGAGAGATGCGAATTCCTTTGCCTAATTACACAATACAGTAACTGCGTCTCTCCTTTGTCTCAGCGCTGTTCAGCTTACCATGAGTTCTATTGTAATCGAATTAACAGTTGCCGCATAATAAAATTTCACAATATTTTTATAAAACTCCCGCACAAAATGAAATAAATAAAAATGTAAATACCCCATACTGTAAAAAATAAAATGACCCAAAATTGACACGTTACAATACCCCCTCAATGAGAATTCTGCTGTCCATAACAGAAGAAATCTCATTGATAAACCCCAAAGAGGACCGGTGAGGAACTGGTGCCAACAACCCCCTCTTGTTCTTAATCTACATGGGTACACGCCCCCCCTGGCTTGGCGACTATGGACTCATCTGAACGAGATCACTGGACTTCTCCGTAAGAGATCCCAACACCGAGAAATCGAACAGACTCGTACCACAGCACACCTCACCTTCTAACATGCTACCCCCTAAAATCCTTAATCCCTGGCTTAAATTATGCCAGATCCTCCACCGATATGTTTCCCCTTTTATGCAAGCTGGGCTGCCTTTAGCAGATACTGGGCTCACACACACTCACACTACATATTGACATAGCATATTGTAAAATTGAAAAATTATTTTAAAATTTATTATTTCATTTAAGAAACAAAATCCAGAATTCCAAATAAAGTATTGTATTCAAAAAAATTCTCTTGTTTTTTTTTTTTTTTTTTTTAACTAAGTTAATTTAACCATTTCTTATGATTAAAACATCCTTAACCTAACAGGTGAATACTTATAGTCTAACAATACAATGCAATACAAAATAAATCAATAAAATAAATATAGGTAGCACACAAATAAAATAATCATTACTCAAAATATTCATTCGCTGGCAGGCGAAAAATCTTTTTTTTTTTCAAAAATTAAAATTTCCAAAAAATATTTTCCAAAAAAATTTTAAAATTAAAAAAAAAATTTAAATTTATTAAATGTTTCCTTTATATGTAGAAATTATTAAAATTTGGTTTAAATAGATTAAATAAACAAATTAAACTGACTTCCTATTATACAAGCTTAGTATGTGTATGACCTCATCAGCTGATCGAAACTAGGTCAAGTCCAAAACCCTTGACCTACATATGTTATGTAGACTTTCTATCTGAAAATACATTCAACATCTGTAACAATCTAACTTGAAATACAAAACATGATAAAATAAAATATTTAACATTAACAAAATATTCTTATAAACAATGCGCAAATTGACATTTAAATTATTTAAAATAAACACCTTAATTTTACATTATCAAATTCTCTCAAAGTTTTGTCACTGGTTTAAAAAATAAAAATTTTTATATTCTTTATTACAAATCTCTCTTTATTTAACCATCTTGTTCTCCATTACTGTGGGTGATGTAAATCATTTATTCTCATTTAATACACTACTGGATCTGTATACATATATAATCTCTACCCCTCTGACTCTAACCACTAACAACTGTAACTCACATGACACCCAACTCTATTAAAATCTCTACTAATCAAGACACTCTAAACCCAACTCATCCTTAAACTCAAATCGCCACCTTCTCTATATATAAAAAAAATACTCTCTCACCCTTTGTACATAGGATATGTGTCCCCCCCCCAAAAACTCAATTCCCTTATTTGGCCCCTGGATTCTACCTAAGGCGGCCCCTACTCACTAAAATCTATCCCTATCCCGTCACAACTTATCATTAAATTGGACTCCCACATTACACTACCCCCTACTACAAAATTGCCATCCCCAAAAAATCTCAATCTCATTACCTTACTACAACGACAACAAAATAACAACCTCAATTATAAACAACAATGTATCATTCAAAAACTCCACAATTATTCTCCATTACTACTGTGTCAACCTCAATACTTCTCAAAGTTCTACAATATATATTAACTCACAACGACATTACATTATTTTCATCTCTACTATTTCTTCAACTTTCAACTCTGACTTGGACAGATCTACATGTCCCATAAAATATTCATCACCCAAAAACTATCCCTTGTTAACTTGCATAAATTATTACTTTATTTCTCACTTTATCAAATTATTTTTTATCATTACTTTAAAATAATATCTATAATACATTAAAACATTACATTGAACATTAATTACTTGAAACATTTATAAACCATTTTACCAGCGACATGTTATTGCTGATCAGCTGATCTCCCTAACACAATGAAAATACCTCTCACAATTGAACAATTACATGAAATATGTATTTTTATTTATACTCACTTCTCACCTCATTGTTTCCCCTCTCTGATTCTGATCATTTTGTGTTACCGCCTGCCAGACGTTTAATTATTAGCTTAGTTTAAAATATACACATATAATGAAAACACATATTTTATCAACACCTATATCTAACGTACAGCAATAAAATAATACATTTAAAATTACTGCATGAACACCTTATTTTTAAATGTCTGAACAGCTAGTTATTCAACAGAGCACAAGCAGTTTTATTATATCAAAATTTGAATTAGCAAACAAATTTTATATGTGGTAAAATTTAAATTCGTGACTCACCTGAGCCACCTCCCAGCCACACACACTATTTCAAGATATGGAGGACTGTATCGCCCCTTTCGCTTCGACAAAGACTGTATATTTTGGAGCAGGTTTTACCTCTCCGTGTCTTTGCTTCCGCTATTACATTTGAACATTATCGAATATCAACGTATTCTTGTTATATAATTACTCGCCCTTAATGCGGGTCTACCACCTGTCTTTGCTACCCCTACGCGGGCAGAGTGGCAGCCGCTGTTTCATAGTTCCGGGAGATTTCCCCTAGTTTCTCCCCCCCATTGAATTTCTAATATTTACCAATTTCAAGTCAGCTATGGTCAAGGGACTTGATATGACCATAGCTGGCCGCTACCCAAATCCACGATTAGTGCTGGTAAGGCAGTAATCGCCCAAAAAGTCAGGGAAATCTAACTTGCATTTCACTGCCTGTTACATTCATCACTAGTATGTGCGACACGGTCGTCTGTCAGTGTGTAAATTTTAACTTACACGAAAAAAGTGTGCCGCACATTTTCGCCTCCGATGGGGGGTAACACTCTCTGTTACCCCCAACCCATTCCGCTATCTACGAGGGCACAGGCCACCTCCGCAATAGCAACTTAATAACTAACTAAAAAATCACATAAACAACATTATAGTATGAGACCGTCATTCATCGCTAATCCTTTAACTCACTTACATTATTCATAATTTTCAACAA
Source organism: Magicicada septendecula (assembly GCA_034769895.1). NCBI lineage: Eukaryota > Metazoa > Arthropoda > Insecta > Hemiptera > Cicadidae > Magicicada > Magicicada septendecula. The sequence continues at coordinate 104,476,883 of CM068369.1, read as the reverse complement.
TTATCTTCCTTAAAATTTATTATCAAGATTTATTATAAATTCCATTATCTTTCAGTTATTAATTAAAACATTTTTTTAATTATCATTTTTATTGAACACAATTATTTCAAATAAACATCTTACTACTGAATTAAAATCTTAGTTACCTGTAAACATTTTTGTTATACATGATTATACAATTTTTTATACTTACAGTTCAGTTAACATGATATACACACAAAACATAATCACCATTATCACAATACTTTCCCCTCACCTCTGAAACATTTAACACAAATATTAGTTTACATCAAACAATTTATACTTTAATCACCAAATTTCCAAATCTCGTAAAATAGATTAAATTCATTAAAAAAATTTAATCAATTAACATTCAAATAATCCATCAAAATATTTAACATGTATCAAATTGTTTTAATTAAATTAATTACCAAAAATATAAATTATATAGTTATTGAAACAATTACCATTGGTCAATTACTGTTTTCAAAATTAATTCTGATATTTATTTAACTTGCAAATACTTCAATATTATTATTACAACAATCATCTTACGTACACACATTATTTACTTAACATTCCACAATGCACACAAATAAATTCACTATATTTTTATTTACAGACTTTTGTTATTTACTGTTCAGTTTTCCCACACTTCATTGTCCAAATTTGCCATGTCAAAAACCATTAAACACAATGTTTATACTGTCTTTTATTGTTTTAATAGTTTAGCCTCCATCGTCCCAAATAAGTCTTGGTTTTATGTAGCATTGTTCACTTTTATCACCACACAAATGACTGTTTTGTGTGTTGTAACCATACAAACTAAACTCATTAATCATACCATAATACTCATTAAACCAGTCTACATTCGGTATTTTTGTCACATCTCCATCGGTAAATACATTCATGATCGGGTTAATTACTTTAGTCAAATCATTATAATCATTATTACTCAAATATATTTTTAAACTTTCATTCCATTCTTCATACTTTCTATTAAAAAAATACAATTCCGTTACTTTCTCCCCATACAATTCTCTGTTTAATTCTCTCTCTTCATAACACCACACCACACTCTCACAATTATTCCGGACAGAGGGTACACAATTACTCAACAAAAATAAATACCTCAATTCATCTATCAATACGGGACTCTTGCCCTTCAACAACACTTGTGACCACATTAAATCATCATCATAAACATCATAAATAATAAAGGGAAAATTTCCCCTCTGTCCCCACTCTACTACAACATTATTTTTCCTCTCTCTCTCTCTAACTCCCTAACACACCTTAACATCTCATAATCACATTCCACAAACTCATCAGTACTCTCTGATATGACATTTTCAATTATGTTATTATTCTCATTATTTTCAACAACATCATTATTATTTATTAATTCTTTATCTGGTATCGTATTTTTACATTTGTCACTACGATTTTCATTTGTTTTATTTTTCTCTGGATTCATCACAACTACTTCCATTCTCTCCACACTCTGTTCTAGTTTATTCAAATTAGTTCTTATTGTTTCATTAGTACTTTCTAAACATTTATTTAATTCTTGAATCTCATTTTTCAACTCATTAAACTTGTTATTGATTATTGAATTTAGCGTCAGAATCACTCTTCTGTTCACTGAATTTTAACTCTAACATCGTCTGCATGCTACATAAGTATTTCATCATATTATCATTATCATCCGTTAATTCGATATTCATTTGGCTTTCGTTTTCTATGTCAGTTAAGCTGACATACTCGTTATTACCTGCCATTTTTTTCTCTTGTACTTACACAACTGTAACTCATAACACCAACATAACCTACGTGCGTAATTATATACGATAAATCATTTTTATAAATTCGTCATTACCACATCCTATTTTCTGTGCATTAAAACAGGTCTAGTTCCTATAAAATTTATATACGAACATCCTGGCAGGGTCGTCGCTGTGATGTTACTCACCTTTTGCACTTATTTTTACTAAATTACACTCATCATAAAATAATACTTCCTACCGCTGCCAGAATTTCACTTACCGTCATGGTCACCGTAAAACTTGCCTTTTGAAACTGCCCAGGTCGCCACGATATTTTTTCTAAAGGTTAAATATCGAAACCTCCTACACTCTTGCCCTTATAAAAAACCCCGCTATCTGACTGTAATAAAATTTCAGAAAACCCCCGATTTCGTTAGACGAGCTTTTCAACACAGAAATGAGAACATGGTAATGACGAAATAACTTAGTCTAACACATTTTCAAAGTAAACTAAATCACTTTACTGAATTAAGTCAATTTTCATTGTTATTAGTACAAAAGAATTAGTTATAGTTAATTGTTATAATTACCAGAATGAGAATGCTACACAACCAAATTTTAATTACATTGAACTATACTTACAACTAAGGCAGCCCACTCTGCTCACGCACGCTTCCATACATTTTTTATACCTTACCCTTTATTTATTCAATTTTAAACATTCCGATTGTTATCCGCGATACCCGTCCACGAACACGATGCCAGCCGAACACGTGCTTAGTCCCGTAACTTCAATATCTGTTTTATCACTTTAATTCCTCCACATCACTGTCCGGATTTCTCACTGCGATATGTTTATTACTTTCTGGGGTCCCGGTCGGTCTTATTGAATTAAATACATTTACGAAAACTCGACCAACCGGGCCCAAACCGAAACTTTAGATGTCTGTAGCAGTACGCTGTTTTCCGTAGACCGCTTAGTGCCTCTGCTTACTGTAGACTATGCTTTGGGCGGGAGGAAACTGCCGTTCACTGCCACCAGATGTTCGTCGTCGTGCATGCTCAATTGCTGTCGCTTATTCCTTCTATGCATGGAATATAAGAGTTATATGCGTGATAACAGGGGACGATATTTGCATCGGCTCTATTGACGTCAGTCGCAGTGGGCGGGGTTTAACAGCATTTCCTGTAGTTGTCGGGTAGGAGCTACAATCTGTTTGCTCCAGCGCCATTTTCTGGCCTCGACTTTTGAGTTGAACGGCATCATTTCAGCGCCCCGCCTCGAGACGTTAAGTGTGAGCGTGGTCACACATATACAGAGTTCTTAGAAATTCGGGGAGATGCGAATTCCTTTGCCTAATTACACAATACAGTAACTGCGTCTCTCCTTTGTCTCAGCGCTGTTCAGCTTACCGTGAGTTCTATTGTAATCGAATTAACAGTTGCCGCATAATAAAATTTCACAATATTTTTATAAAACTCCCGCACAAAATGAAATAAATAAAAATGTAAATACCCCATACTGTAAAAAATAAAATGACCCAAAATTGACACGTTACAATACTTATTATATATTATAATTCTTGACTTCCTCCCATTTCTATCTTTGCTTCTTCATATTCGAGCTTACATATATTTTATTCTTAAATTGATTTTCCTTGATAGTAATAATCATCTGAGGTTTATTATTATTTATTTTCATTTTTTCTTAACTTGGTGTTTTATCCTTGGGATATTTATTCCCTAACATTCTCTAACACGTGAGCTGGGGCAGTTCAGAGAGGCACTTGTGGCTTCATATACTCTGCTGGCCATACTACACTTCTCATTGAGCTCAGAGGAAATTCATCTCTGCTCAAAACATAATAATACTGCTGGAATCATCTTCAGACAGTTATTAATAAAAATTATATAAGAATAGTCTATTTTACGACTATTAAAAAATATCTTTGGATACCTCACTTCGTATTTGCTCAGATTTGTTAATATTTCTATCTTAGTTAATTTTCTTCTGTTATTCTTCTGACTTTTTTGCTCTACTTATATCTTATTTCTTATTATGGTGGGAAGCTCTTTTATTAATATAATTATCACTAGTTATTAAGTATAAAGTTTTTTGTGTTAATTCTCTATTCTTCCTTTGTTGTTATCACCATCTGCTTGTGGTCATTGGTAGCATATATTTTATTATATTTTGGTTTTTTCTTAGTTCTCATGAATTGTTCCACTAGTTCCATGTTCTAGCACTTATTCTTCTAATTGTCTTTATTACAATTGACATTTATTTTATGATCATAGTTATATTATTGATTTATTTATTTTTATTTTTTTTTTTTCAAAAAAATCTCGCTGTTGTTTCTTATCCAAATGAGTTCTTTAATTATCATATTTATGTGGTCATTGTTTCTCCTTGTATTGCGTAAAGGTTTTATTATTTTTATTTCAACACAAGTTTATTCATTTAATTGTATCAGTGGTTCTTACTTCCTTTTCTTTCTCTTCAAAATTATTTTCATAAATAGTTGTGGTAAGTTGCTCTTACTATATTTTTAAATTTTGGTGATTTTATAAATTCCAAATTCTTTTCTTTTTATTTTCCATAATATTTTCCTAAATAATGGGTAGTAAGTTGTTCTTACTGTGTTTTTCAAATTTTGTTGATTTCAAAATTCCTTTCTTTTATTTTCATAAAATTTCATTTCATAAATAATGGGTAGTAAGTTGTTCTTACTATGTTTTAAATTTTGGTGATTTTATAAATTCCAAATTCTTTTCTTTTTATTTTCCATAATATTTTCCTAAATAATGGGTAGTAAGTTGTTCTTACTATACTTTAAAATTTTGTTGAATTTAATTCAAAATTCATTTATTTTATTTTCATAATTAGTTTCATAAATTTGTTCGTAAGTTGAACTTACTATATTTTAGAATTTTGGTAATTAATTCAAACTTCTTTTCTTTATTTCCACAATGTTTTCATAAATATTTTGTAGTAAGTTGTACTTACTATGTTTTAAAATTTATTTGATTTTATATAAATTCAAAATTCCTTTCTTTTTAAATTTCTACTCATAATATTTTTTCATGGAAGCCTGGTTATATACGCCTTTGATTCTCTCAGAACCCATCTCCTTTATTTCATACGTATTATTGTTCTTTATTATGGAGACTATATATGGTCCTGTGTACAGTAACAATAACTTCTTCGTTATTCCTTCCAACGTGCTGGGTAGTTCACGATTTTTCAATAATATTTTTTCTCCAATTTTATAAGTTATTATTTTACCACTAGCCTTTTGATACTTGTTTTGCCCTTTCTCCTGGTCTTCGGCCACTTTGTTGAAGAATTTTACCTTGTCGAACCCGTATAAATATTATTTCTAGGGAACTCTAGGATTTCTTCGATCTCTTGTGGGGGTGGTTTCTCGTACATGGCGGAGTATGGGGTAACTCCTATGGCTGGGTGGAATGCCAAGTGAGGAATTCCTCAGTGGCTTCTAGGTATTCTTGCCACCTTCTCTGTTGATGGTGACAATAAGTTCTTAATATCCTCCCCACTTCTCGTAACACCCTCTCTGCCGGATTACTGCTCGGGTGGTAGACCGAGGTTTTGTATGTTCGAACACCCATTGATAATAGGGTATCCCGCCATTTTCTCCCCTTAAACTGGGTTCCATGATCCGTGATGATCGAAGCTGGTTTCCCTACGTTTGGGATATACTGTTCTGTTAATATTCCCAGAATTTTCCTAGTAGTTGCCCGATTATCAGGTATTTGTATCGGTGTCGACCGCCACTACGGGGAAATGGTCTGCAGATGTCTAAAAATACCTTCTCCAATTTCGCCTGGGATGTTATAGGAATCATAATGCCTTCCTTCTTCTCGTTGTTTGATTTAACTAGTTGGCAGATACGACAACATTTGATATACATCCGGACCTTCCGGTTTACGTTTTTTATGTGGCAGCTCTCCTCCAGAGCTTTAATCACCTTTAAGGCGCCCATATGCCCATATCGTATATGATAATTTATGATTATCTCCTTTTCAATATGGGTTGGAATAATCACCTTCCAGGTATCCTGCTTTAATGATGTTTTAATGAACAAGATTTCTTTATTTATCTGATAATATTGAGTGACGGTTTCGTCCCCTTCTTCCAATCGAGTTTTTATATTTCTCAATTTCGGGTCCGTTTGTTGGTGGGTGCTAAGGTTCGTTAATAAGGTGGCTAGATCGGCTCTGGTGCTAATAATGTGGTAGATTTTGAGTACGCTTTCTTTCTCTCCCTCGAATGTTTGCTCTTCCACATTAACACGTGATAATACATCTGCTACGACATTCTTTTTTCCTAGGATGTATTCCCATTTTAGATTGTACTCTTGAAGGGCAAGTATCCACCTTGTCAGTCTGCCGTGATTCAATTTGCAGCTTTTTAGGAACGATATTGATTTATGGTCTGTTCGGACGGTAACTGGGTAACCCAAGATGTAGGTGCGTAATTTACCACAAGTGAATACTACACTCAGCAATTCCTTTTCAGTTACAGTATAGTTCTTTTCGCACTGGTTTAAAGATCTACTCGCAAAGCTAATCACTTGATGTTGACCCTTCACATCTTCTTGATACAGCGTCGTTCCTAGGCTGATGTTACTGGCATCGCAATTCAAGAAAAAAGGTAGTTTAAAATTTGGGTGGCGAAGTATTATTGTTTCCAGAAATTTATCCTTAATCAGTTGGAAAATCACATCCTGCTCTTGACCCCAGATCCATTTGTTTTTTGATGATAACTGTGGTTGAAACCTTGCGGTTAACTCCGAATATTGATCCTGGAACTTGCGGTAATAATTACAGAGTCCCAGGAATGACTGTAATTGCTTTCTATTTTTGGGTGCAGGGAATTTCTGGATCGCTTCCACCTTTTCCGCTGACGGTGAGATTCCTCGGTCATCCAAGTTAAAACCCAAGAACTGAACTTCTCTTGCAATGAACTTGGATTTTTCTAATGTAAGTGTGATGTTATTTACCGACAACTTCTTAAGTACGTTTTCCACGCGGTAGCAGTGTTCCTCCCAAGTTTCTGAGGTAATCAGTAGATCATCTACATACACGGTGGTAAACTGATGAAGTGCCTCCTGTCCTAGTATCTGGTCCATGCAGGTCACAAAGATGGCAACTGAATTCACGAGTCCGAAGGGCAATCTCTTGAATTGGTAATTGCGCCCCTCGAATATGAATACCAGATACTGACGACTGTGGGTGTAATTCCATCTGCCAGTAACCACATACCGTGTCCCAGGTACTAAAGTACTTGTACTGTGGAATCGTTTCAAGATTTCTTTTATCTCACCGGGCGATGTTCTGTCATTGATTATCATTTTGTTTATTTCCCGCGCATCCAAGCAAAGCCGGACTTGGCCGTTTTTCTTCGGAATAGCCACGATAGGGCTGGTGAATGGAGATTGGCTACTCTCTATGATGTCACTGTTAATCATCCTGTTTTTTTCAGCTCTTACAGCCTCTTTTCGTGAATGCGCAATGGGGTATCATTTTCTGTTAAACTCCACTGTTTCTCTAAATTGAAGTGTACATTGGTAATTTTTTACCTTACCGGGTTCGTCCGAAAATACTGAGCGGTACTTTTCATATATTTTTATTAATTGATTCGCTTGGTGTATGGGCAATTTCTCCGTTGTGATTCCACCCCGGAAATCCCTTATTTCTTGTATCCTTTGGGACCATAAATCCTCGTCCGTGTTATCGTATATTATGGGTTTAATGATGGAGTTATTTTCGATATAGTTTATTTTTCGAATTTGTTGGTGGATACTGCTGGGAAGTACTGTCTCGCTACCTACTAAATCAGCTGTCCAGGTCAGCCCTTCTGCAAACAGCGATACCTTTTCTGTACGTAAATCGATGATAGCCGAGTTCCTTCTTAGCACATCGCACCCCACCAATATATTAAAGGGCAATCCTGTCGCAATTAAGAATACCATGTTTATAGCTATACCCTTGCTAACCACGTTTACTGATACTTGCCTTCTGATCGTTTTGTTTTGGCGACCAGTGGCACCTATTAATACAATGTTATTTATTGGTAAAGTCGGCAATATTTGACCACATTCGCACCTGTATCTATCATTAATTGGGCGAAGACTTCTTCCACGTCCGCGTTTATATAAATTATTTCATTGTTTATACTATTGAGGCGAGTGTCGTCCTCCTCCAATAGTTCGTTTCTAATATTTTTTAAATAGTTGCAACTAATGATTGTTATATTATTAGAGTTAGTTGCTCTTTGAAACTCTTGTTGATACCCAGGAGATAGGAGCAGTGAAGGGTCATGCTAATTCATCACTGCCTCCTCCCGTTTAAATTCTCATTTTCATTGTTATTAACGTTCAGACCACCGGAGGCGTCAGTCGGGAAACCTTGAGTGGGTTCCTGCAGCTCCGTGCGATGTTCGAGTAGTTGTTCTCGGTTTGGGTTCCGTTCTGGATCATCTAGACTGGTACTTTGTCTAGGCGGATTGTACCTCGAACTATCACGTTCTCTGCTTCTCTGCCGATCCTTATATTCGTGGAAACTGTTACGCCGCTGGTGGGTGTATCTTCGTCGGCTGTTTCCTTTGGCTCGTATAAAATTTACCCTGGGCCGGGAAAACCTGTTGTTATTCTGGTTGTTGTGTGGTGGGTAACCCCTATTATTATTATAATACCGTTCGGTATTATTATTGTTTGGGATTCTCTGACTTATTGTTTGGATTCGGGTAATAATTGTTTCGATTACCTTGGTAACCGTTATTGTTCCTATTTGCAATTTGGTTAATAGGACGTTATTATTATTATTGGCATTATTATAATTGGGATTGTATCGGTTCCCTTGGTATCCATGGCTGTTCTGGTTATTACCGTTGTTCGGGTATGGATTATTTCTGATCTCTGGCCGATCATTCCTCTTTCTGCTTTGCCGATAGTACTCCTCATTCTCGTAGTTCTCCAACAGTACAGTCATCGCCTGTATCGTTTTTATTTGGCTACCTCTCCTTGCTCTTATTACTTCTTCATCGTAATGGTATGACAGCTTATTTACGAGGCATTCTTCTGGTATGGCCAGTTCCAAATGCTTCGCCAGACATCCTTTCCGAGGAAGTATGCGGTCATAGAGTTACCCATTTGTGGTTTGTATCAGCCATGACAGATGTTGTCGCGTATTAAGTTCTGGGTAGTCTCCGACCAGTACTTCGCCTTGAACAAGTTTTTGAATTGCTGGTAATCATCGATCTCGCTCCGGTTTGCCATCCACCAATTGTCCGTCATTTCACGGAATGATTCGTCCAACAGCTCTCGGTTGTTAATCCATCTGTTGCCCCTATGTTTGGCAATGTATTCCTCGATTCGGGCCAAGAACTCCATCGGCTTCCTTTTATATAGGCGGAAGTTCAGCCATTCCTTATTCTCGTTTATGGGGATACTCGTGAAGTTAGTGGGTCTGTTTCTTATTATTTCCATTTCTTCCTGGCTCTGCCGCACTTGACCGGTGATATTCGTCATCGCTACTTCCATTCCGTCGCACCTTTCTGTAACTTGGTTCCGTACCTTCCCTAATTCTTCTTGAGTTTCCTTCCGGTGTTCTTCTGCTTTCCTGCGACTGTGCTCTTCGATATTAGTGAACTTGGTGTTTACCACTTCCTTGAATTCCTGTACTTCCCTCTCGGTCCGGTTACATTTTTCGTCAACTTCCCTGATCTGCTGTTTTATTACCATGGTTTCTTCTTCTGTTTTCTTGTTGGTGTACTCCTTATTATCGTTGAGTTCCTTGCTCATTTCTTCTCTTAACAATTCCATCCTTTCGTCTAACTTGTCCAGATTCTCCTGGTTGACCTCCCTTAATTCTTCTCTTAGTAGTTGGTTATCCTCTCTCAATTCTTCCCACTTCTCCCCCATTTTCTCTTCCATCTTCTTATTGTTTTCATCTATCTTCTTACTTAATTCTTCCTTTGTGGATTGGTTGTCTTTCCTTAATTCTTCCTTTAACAGTTGGTTGTCACTTTCCATCTTCTTACTATTTTCCTCCATCTTCTTACTGTTTTCTTCAATTCTCTTATTAGTATTTTCTATTTTCTCAATTAATTCTTCCTTGGTTGATTTGAATTCTTCCTTCAAAGACTGGTTGTTCTCCTTCAAATCTTCCAACCTGTTACTATTCTCTTCCATCTTTTTATTTAAGGATTGGTTGTCTTCCTTCCTTTCCTTACTCAATTCTTCCTTTGTGGATTTGATTTCTTCCTTTGTGGATTGGTTGTCCTTTTTCGATTCCCTTCTGTTCTCCTTTATTTCCTCCATCATTTGCCTGAACATCTCTTTTATTGCCACGTTCTCTGTTCGCGTGGGTTTTTCTAACCGTTCCTCCCGGACATTGATTTCCCCTGTTTGTGTGGGCATCTCAGGTTGTTCTTTTGGTTGTGCGGGTTGTTTTAGTTCCGCAGGAGGAAGTGTCATCTCCACGTCTTCCACCGGTGTTGCCTCCTTGTCCTCCGTATTAATTTCCTTTTCGGCCTCCACCGCCCTTTTCTTTGATGTTCCACGACGTTGCATTTTTCTTATCTCTCTGACTGGATGACCGCTGCCAAGCTTGAATTAGGAATTGGGCAAATTATAATGGCCTTTCAATCACTAATTGAAGCCCCTTAGTTGCACGCCAATTTTGTAACACAGTCTGTAACGGTTACAAAATAAAAATGTGTGTTTACCAAAATAAAAAATTTTGGTAGTTTTGATTTTTGAAAAATATTGTTTAATCGGTTTTCGTTGTTTGTATTTTGTAAATTAAATTTCGTAAGTGATACGTGTAAAATTTTAGCTCTTGTTTCTATATCTGTTAATTGTATTAATTTGAAGTTTTAGAATTAACTTCCGCGTTAATTGGATTATCTCCAGCACTAATCGATAGATGGTTCTTCTTCTTAATTGGTAAAGGCCGCCTTTCGGATAGTCCGTGATCTCAATTTATCTTTGTTTTTTATTCTATTTATTAAATTTATAAATAAATTTAAACCAAATTGCAGAAAAATTAGATTTATTAACAATTGTATACAGTATCGATTGTTAATCGATTGTCAACCATAGTATCGACTCGTTCTCAGGGCTTGTCGATAAATTTTTTACATGTGTATTTTCTATTAATTATTTGGTTCTTTGAACGGTTATTTTATATATAGTCAGAGAAGGGTAAGGTCAGGAAAGTATAACACTTACAAGTAAAAAGCTTAAGAATTAAAAATTACAAGTTATTAATTTATATATAATGTTTATTAAAGATAAAAATTCGAACCAGTGAAGTCTGTGTGATAACGTTGGTAAAGCTCGCTTTGGATTGTGGGAATAAAGATGGCGGCTCCTGGACTGCATATGTTAAACCGTAGACTGCTCGTTGAAAATTTCTTCAAATAAATGGTGCCTTTTCAATGTTTCCTCGTCTCCGCAGTTGTGCTTATTCCTTCTGGTGTTAGTAGAATGGTTCTGGTTCAGTGTCTTGTGCTTCACTTCGATTAAATATGTGTGATAATGTTTAATTTACTTTGTTCAATAAGGCCGAAACTGGCACTTCTCGTCTCGTTATTAAGAATTATTTATTGTGTAGGTTTAAGATATTATTTCACTCAATTACTGTTCCGTATCATTTTAGTTTACTTGTGGTATTAAATGTCCTCACTGGAGTTAAGTTTAAGTTCAAAATTTATAAATTTACGAATTTTCACGTTACACTAGGCTTACGGACCTATCGCCATATTTGCCTACTATATAGGTTAATCTTAGCACAAATCGCGTCAAGTGTTCTCGACATGGTCCAATAATTAACTGTTCTCATTTCCTTCGTCTCCTGAACGTCTTAGCCAATTTAATATTAGTAATACATTGTTTTAATATCTGTTTGGCTTCCGCTACATGTAGCAAATTTACATTATATCACTGAATATATTTTTGTTATTATTTACTTTTATGACATACTAAATACATAATCTCTTTCTTTAGTTCATTCTGTTTGATTTGATACCAAATAAGATAGTTTTACAAAGTTTTTTACCTAAAATGCTGTAACTATAAATTTACGACCAATATATAATATCTTACTCTTGCCTTCGGATTAGGGTCCAAGAGTCGTTCAGACGAAACCAGCTACAGAAAGGATTATTTGGATTTGAGTTTCGAAATAATTACGCTAACACAAATTTTGCGTATGTTAACAAATTGGCTTTCTTTTATTAGCCTGAATTATACCCTTTCACCTTATCTTCACACTACAAGTTCAATAAAAGAAGACTACCTAGATATTTAATCACCCCGTATAAACTACTCTAAAAATTTACTTAATGATAGCGTTATTTTCATTAACCAGTACTTTGCGACATTCTCTCATTCATACTCTTTTACATTCTTTTTCTTTTAAACCCCGTTATTACAGTTCAGTATTTAGATTTATTATTTATGGCATTGTTCTATTAGTGTTATGAAGAGTACTTAACCCATCCCCGGCGTTCCTTACAGTTTCATTACCGCCTCGTGGAGTTAGCTGTTTCTGGTCACTTCAAAATGTTACTTCAACAGTTCACAAAATTTTTACACTGACGCGGTATACTACGTCTTATTTCATTTATCATGATTTCCGATTACACTTTTGTAACAGTTTGTCGGCCGACTTTATTTTGCTCGAGCACTTAGGTGATGACCGTGCTGCCAGAGTTACAGTTGAACTGGCCGCACGTTCTATGGTTTGTACAACTTTAATTACTGTTAACTTTAACTTTTAACACTGTTAATGCGTTGAAAGATAGGCCTACTCTTAATTACGGCCTATATTTCACCCGAGGCCACCGTTTAAATTTATATCACCAACTTTACTGTCTGATGCTGCTTACTACTGTTCACTCTCTGATGACAAACTGCAGACTGTGATTCACAAAAAGCCTGCTGCTGGGGTGGTTACGCAATACGTCTGGGCAATTGTTTAGGCTAACAATGTGCATTGCTGGTTACTGGGGTACCTCACAGGTGAAAGTTAACAATTTGAAACTTGAACTGAATTAATATAAAGTAAAATTAAAACTGTGGTAGCCTATAATTCTGTACCGTTACAATGCTATATTTCTTTCATTTTGAAAAAGTAGGCTTTTATTTTTACTTCCTGTCCTTCTCCAAAATGTTTGCCATTTTATATGTTATATTTATGATTGTACTAAATCTCAGGTTGACAAAATGTTTAGCTTTCCTTAATTTCTTGTAATTTTGTTAATTGGTTATCCTTTTAAATATTATTCAATAATTTATAACTCCCCACTCTGAAATTTCAGTTATTACATTCGCAATTTTAACAATAATTCTTCCTATCTTTTTACAATATCTTTTTAAAGTATAATTTACATTATATTATTCTGTGACTGATTTACCTTACATAAATGTTATCAGTTTAACTAGTCTACTGGACTGGATTCATCAATTATATTGTAGTTTATATTTACCATTTGGCCTAGATTTTGTCTGGTTTTACATACAAAGTTTTTTAATAATACAGCTTGTTTATACCCTTTCTAACCTTCTATTCTAATACAGTGTTGATTAACAATTCGTTACTTTACTACAAGAACATTTAGTAGTGAATTTAAACTATTAATTCATAACAATTATTGGACGTTAAAAAGTGGTATTTAATCTCAGACCATTTAGTCTTGATTAATCCTAGTAACTTATAACAAACGTTTTATAATAAAAGAATGGTATCCACACTCTGACATTGCATTCTTGATTAAAACTATTAAACATAATAAACATTTTATAATATTCGAACATTACTCTCTATTTCAACATTTATGTATATAGTTTGTGACGGCAGCGGTATGCGAACATCTGCTCTCCGTTACCAGCGGCCGAGACGTGACCAACTACGTGCTCGGAGCGAGCCAATCCAGCATCAGCAGCCGCCGAGACGTGACCAACTGCGTGTTCGGAGCTAGCGAATCAGCGATCCCGGTTAGTTAATAAAACGCGGGCCGGCAGAAAATTTTACGCACTCTTCATCGCCACGCCATCGGACGCACTTCATCTCCTCTCCTCTCTCGGACGACATCGGCGCGGAGTCAGCCGGAAGGAACGGCCGAAGAATAGAACCGGCGTTCTTGCGTCTTCGCCCTCCAGTTCCGCGCCAGCAATGGATTTCGCTGGGCCGGCAGCCGACTCTACAACCGGTGCCGAAAGAAGAGGAGGACTGCAGTACGCCACGAAAGCGGGCGCAGCCGCCGAACATCTCAGCGCGGCACTACCAACAACACCGTCCTCACCACTCGGTCCTTTTTAGGGCCACCAAAATAACTAGAGTGTACGATTGGCGCCATTTGTCATGCGGCAAGCCTTTTTGTCCGGTGACAAGTGGCGCCCAATGTGGGGCGACGATCATCTTGCGGATGCAAGATCCAGCCACGCCAGCGAGCTACCAGCCGGCACACCAATCAACATGGCGCCCAACAGACACCTCTACAACATCCGGAGAAGAGCAGTAGGCTGGGTACCGGAGAGCATTCAAGACCCGGGGGAGTTGTGACGGTAGCGGTATGCGAACATCTGCTCTCCGTTACCAGCGGCCGAGACGTTACCAACTACGTGCTCGGAGTGAGCCAATCCAGCATCAGCAGCCGCCGAGACGTGACCAACTGCGTGTTCGGAGCTAGCGAATCAGCGATCCCGGTTAGTTAATAAAACGCGGGCCGGCAGAAAATTTTACGCACTCTTCATCGCCACGCCATCGGACGCACTTCATCTCCTCTCCTCTCTCGGACGACATCGGCGCGGAGTCAGCCGGAAGGAACGGCCGAAGAATAGAACCGGCGTTCTTGCGTCTTCGCCCTCCAGTTCCGCGCCAGCGATGGATTTCGCTGGGCCGGCAGCCGACTCTACAACCGGTGCCGAAAGAAGAGGAGGACTGCAGTACGCCACGAACAGCGGGCGCAGCCGCCGAACATCTCAGCTCGGCACTACCAACATCACCGTCCTCGCCACTCGGTCCTTTTTAGGGCCACCAAAATAACTAGAGTATACGATTGGCGCCATTTGTCATGCGGCAAGCCTTTTTGTCCGGTGACAAGTTCATTGATTTAACTAGAAACATAACACATTGGTTTCTTTATTTTTAAACTTACTGGTGTGCAGTCTTATCTGTTTTTAGTTTATTTTATTTTAGGGAAGTATGCCTTGTCACTTTACTTATTCACCACCTGCTCTCTATTTATCTTATTTATTTATGAGGGACTGTTAAGATTTGTTTTTATTCATTATACAATAACTTTCCTGGGTGCACTTTTACTTATCACTCTAAACACTTTTGTTTACATTTGTTTTACATTATTTCTGTTTTTGGGTGTTATACTTTCATTTTGTGACATTTAATTTCCCTTGGGGGTTTGGTTTTCTCCTTACTGGGTCTCTTGGGTATTTGTTGTAGTCTTTTCCTCCTACTATCTTGTATCTTCCAACTCATTACTGTTTATTAGGTATTTTGGTTTGTTCTGGGTATCTTCTTTACTTATTCTTGGTTTCTTCATTACCATATATATTATTATGTACGTTGGTTTGTTCTGGGTATCTTCCTTACTTACTCCTATCCTACCTGGATATCTTTCCTTAATTTATTTTAGTTTCATTTGGATTTTTCTTTGATTTATTTATGATCATATTTTATTCGTTCTTAAGTGGATAATCTGTCATGCTATATATACCAATGTTTAAAATTAAATTTAAATTTATATTAATTATTTTTAGACTGGCATTTGTTTTAATATTGTAATAAAACAAATTTACAAATTTGTTTTTACAAATGTAGTGTTTTGTCCATTGGTGAAAAGTCCCATACGTTGGTCGTGTCAAATTGTAATAAAACGTTTGTTATTGATGAATTTTGTAATAAGCTCCACGTTGGAAACGCCAATTTGTAATAAAACCCACAATGCGTGGTAATTACAAATAATATATAATTGGTTAATAAAAAAATTTTATATTTTTTTTATTTTTTTGGTTATTTTTTATGTCGTTAATTAATTTTAATTGGTGTAGTTGTTTTTTAATTGTTTGGGTTCAATTAATAAAAAATACACTGTTTAATGACTGTGTGTATTCTGATGTAAAATTATTTATTTCTTCACTTCAAATAGATTATCTAAGCCGTATCGATTGCATGTAGCAGCCAATTTAAAATCTGTTCTTCTTCTTCTAGCTCGTCTACTTAAGAAGTTCACTTTTTCTCTTAAATAATTAAGGTAATTTAATTTAAGGCTTAGCTGATCAGTAAACAGTATTAAAACAATAAATGAGTTTATTCGTCAAACAATTATTTGAATTTGCCGCAACGGCTTGAATCTGATTCGATAAAAAGTTACAGTTCGATTATTTTATATATTCAAAATATTCAGTGGAATTATTATATTATTAAGGTTCTTTTAACTGTAGAAATAGTCAGGAAAGGCAAGAGAATTCAATACTTACAAGGTATTAAAAAACATATTCATGAAACAGACAAAATAATAAATTGTAATGTATATAAAAAGTTGATATTACTGTACTGTTGACTTCTCTGACGTCACTCATCACGTTACCAGCATCCTCTTCGACTGGAATCAAAATGGCTGCCTTAATGAATTGATCTGCGATGTAAATTCAGCTACGAGTTTTTTCTTCAAATAAATGTCTCCGTTGGTTATTTCCTCTCCAGTGATGTTGTTCTTGGACGATCCACGAGTTGTAGAGTGTAGTGTTGTTTACCCACTGGATTTTGGTTCGGTAATAGTAGTGTTATGTCCCAAAAGGCTCCTTTCACTCGGTGTACGTTTATCTGAGTTCAATTTGGTTCTTCTGTCGTGTTTATATGTAGTGACGGTTTAATCTAGTATTATTTAAGGTTTCAGTGACTGATGTTATTGTATTTTTCACTTTAATTTGTCTTCTATTTATCTTTATAGCTTCGTCATATATCTCGGTTAGTGTTAGTTAAAATTTTCGTTAATAATTCTCTGAGAAGTCTTGTGACACGTCTCTCTCGTTTGGCTTTTAACAATCAACTAACTGATTTTTGTTCCTTCATATATAAGATTTATAATATTTCGGTATCATTTCTCATTGTTCAGCCATCAGCTGTTGTCTTTGAATTCAATCTTATATATAAAAAATATTGACATTTTTATGTTTAAATGGCCACAAATTACTTGTTTAGTACCTTTATGTAATTTTAATTATATAACAATATTCCTGATTTTATTTTATACAATTTAATACTAAATTTTCCCTATTTTGGTTTGAATTGTGCTTCTTAATTACATTCTTTGAAATTTATCTGTAGGCCATATCTTGACTTACAGAATTACCTATAACATGGTTTAAAATGTTTTATGTTACAATTTATTTTTCACTGTATTCCTAATTAAATATCTGTAATTTACCTAATTTACATCTGGCTATTATTTTAAACATTTAACAAATCATTTGCATTTTACTAGTACACTTTACTGATTATGGCCTTTCCTGGTACAAACACCTAATTTAAATCAATTTTACATGTTGATTCCTCTCATTACTATTATAGGTCGTGGTTATCATTATGATAATATATTTGTATATTGAATAGGGTAATTTACATCAAATTAGTCTAGGTTCTATTAACTTGTATTCTTTGATTAGATTTGTATGGTCAAATTTGAATTTGTCTTTTTTCATCAATTTCCTATTTTCCTAACAAAGTTATTATTAATTCATCTTATTAGTTTCATATTTTTTTGATCCACTATTTCTGGTTTGTTTGAACTATTAATTTGCCTTTCCTTACTTTACAAAATATAACATTAATTAACATGATTAAAATACAATAAATTCTTACATTCTAACATCTAGCATTTACTAGTATCAACATATTTTGTATGGTATTCACAAACAATAATAACATAAAATGGTAAATAATTATATAAATAAATACATTAAAACTTTATATTAATAATAGTCTTTTTGTTGTCCTTTTTGACAAATGGTTTGGGGTGTGCCCCTTAATCAAATTTATTTTAAGTATAATTTTTACATCATTTGTAATTATATGTATTGGATTCTCTTATTTGGGCTAGTCATTTCATTTAAATTGATATAGTTAATATAATTTTATTTCTTTTGAATTATTTATTTGCTGCTCTAGAGGTTTTTGTCTTTATAATAGACCTTTGGGTATCTGGATTATTATTTCCCTTTAATTCATTAGTCCTGGGCTGTTACTCCTTACTGTTTCCTATTTTAAAAATTGCCATTTCTATTTTATTTGTTCCAAACTATTATTCGTTATTATTACATATCTTGCTAATTGTCATGTTAATTTATTATTCCTGGGCTGTTACTCTTCACTACTCCATATCTTAAAAAGTGTCATGTTAATTTATTTGTCCTGGGCTGTTACTCTTCACTACTGCATATCTTACTGGGTCTACTAATTATTATACTGATATGATACTCTTATTATTTATTTTTCAACACTTTATGGCTATGATTTGACTACATATAATTCCTTTGAATCGACTTTTCTAGTTCTGTTAAGCTCTTTTATTTATAATTGTAAATACTTTTCTGTTGAGTTTTATTTAAGTTGATATTATTCCTTCTAGATGACTTCTTCCCTTCCTTTCATATATTATCTTATTTTGTAGAACAAGGTAAAAACTTCGTTGTGCTTCAAATGCCCCCCTGTAAAAGTGATTAGTTCAGCACATACTTTTAGTTTGGGTGAACTAATTGCTTCTGATATCCTTCTTTATTCTATTCTTCTTGGCTTCGTTTACCCTGATATACCTGTTTCTTTTGATTGAGCTCTAAGTTGATATGCTTTTTTTTTCTTTACTTTTATTCTACTCTTATGAGATAGTTCTTTTTAATCTGATTCATCCTTTTATTATTTAATATATCTATATTTTTCCCTTCTTATTTAGTGTTTCTTCATTTATATATTTACTCCCTAACATGTGAGCTGGAACAGTTCAGAGTGGCACTTTTTCGGCTTCATTGCTCTGCTGACCAATACTTCACTTCTTTGAGCTCAGAGGAATTATCATCTCTGCTCAATAATAAAAAACTGGTGGAATTATCTACATCCAGTTATTAAAAATATCAATTATAATAAGTAGTCCATTTTGACTATTAATAAATATACTTAGATTCATCACTTCATAATTATTCAGATTATTTAATATTTCTATCCATATGGTTATTCTTACATGTCAAAGCTCATTCTATATTACTTATCAATAGGTATTTGGCATAATATTCATTTCAGCCTTTCTTTTGTGAAATTCTGCGATTTTAGTTAGTTGTTGTCACAGACTGTTTCTTGTTTACATTTTGGGTAGCACATGTTTATGTGTATAGTTTTTTTTTCATTTGTTGTTTCATTAATTAGTTTATTGCTCATGGCATAATATCTGGTTTTAATACATTTTCCTTATATGTTTTAGTTAATTGGTTCTCCTCTTTATTCCTCGATAATCTTATTTTTGGTTCAGGGGTTTCATCTACTTATTACATTGAAAATATATACTATATCTGGATTCTTATTTACCTTTTTACTTTAAAGTCCTGTAACATTTTTGTTTCGATGAGTATTTCATTTATATAGTTGTCTTAAGTAGTCACTGTTTAGCCTTCATAGTTGTGATACAAATTTTCTTGGTAAAATTATTTCCTTCAATTTCTTTAATGTTGTTGTACTTATTATTTTTTAAACCTTTGATATCTTATTTCATTACTCCTCCTTATTAATTGATCAAAAACAAAGTTCTTCTGAAATATATTCTGTAAACTGTTCTTATTTATTTTAATATTGAGATAATTTATTTATTTTCCCTTCTTATTTTATTTAAAATAATTTCCTTGATATTAACTATAAGGTGTCCTTATTTATTCTTAGAATTTAGATGGTATTTATTTATTTGTTTCAAAATATTTTCTCCTAGATAATCTGTAAGATGTCCTTACTCGTTTTAGAATTTGTATGTTTTTAATTGAATTCAAAATATTTTCTCCTAGATAATCTGCAAGATGTCCTTACTCGTTTTAGAATTTTTATGTTTTTTTATTTAATTCAAAATATCTTTATTATTTTCATTAGACCTCTTGTTCTGTTTCTTTATTTTTCTTATTCCTATTATTTTTCATCTCTTTCTAATGGGTTTTTCTGTAATCGGTTATCATAACATACGTCCCTTTTCTTGATGGTGTGTGATATTTGATTTAGCCGTGGTCCATAATCTCAGTTGCCCTTATTGTCCGGACTACCATTGTCTTCATAATTATTTCTTTTCTTGTGACATTTCCCGCTTCTTTCTCGTATTTCATTCCTTCTTCTGTTATCCTTTCGCTTGTTTCAAGTATTATTTGAAACATTCTATTATATGGTTTATTAATTCATCTTATTAGTTTCATATTTTTTGATCCACTATTTCTGGTTTGTTTGAACTATTAATTTGCCTATCCTTACTTTACAAAATATAACATTAATTAACATGATTAAAATACAATAAATTCTTACATTCTAACATCTAGCATTTACTAGTATCAACATATTTCAATATATAATATCAACTTATTGTCCGGACTACCATTGTCTTCATAATTATTTCTTTTCTTGTGACATTTCCCGCTTCTTTCTTGTATTTCATTCCTTCTTCTGTTATCCTTTCGCTTGTTTCAAGTATTATTTGAAACATTCTATTATATGGTTTATTAAACCAGAATGTCATTGGTACATCCATGATTAGTGATCTCACGGATATTTTATAATATATTTCTATTTTTGGTGTATTCCTTTCGAACATCTTCATTAAGTTCCTTCTATAATTCTTCACATTCATTTCTTCTCCGTGATTGATAATTGAGAGATTATCTATATTAACTAGACCACTCCTAACCATATCCAATTCTTCCCGTGTATTTTTCAGTTTGTTGGGACGTATGATTCCTCTTTCTGTCGTTTTCTTAATTATTTGGTTCTTCACTCCATTATCTTCTATTTTCTGATTCAGATGTTCGATGTTTTTATCTTTTGGTATTTCTTCTGTTTCTGGGTTGCTGTCATTTTTTTTTCTTTGGTCCTATCATTTCTTAATTCTTCCCTCCACCTTTTATTATCATTTATTATCTCATCCATTTTCTGACATAATTCTTCCTTGCACCGTTTGTTATCCTCTCTCATTTCTTTCATAAGCCTTAACAAATCTTGCATTGTCACGTTCTCTGGTTGTGTGAGTTTTTCAAACTGTTTCTCCTGGAGTGCGGGCTGGGTCGGTTCTGCCGGAGGTAATGTGATCTCCATATCTTCGACTGGAGTTGCCTCCTTATCCTCTATGTCTATCTACTCCTCGGGTTCTGCCGCCCTTTTCTTGGACGTCGCTCTCTTTGGCATTTCGATCGCTTTCCTGACTTGTTAACAGCTGCCAAGCTAAAAATAGGAAATTGAGCAACTCGTCTTTCTCTTATAGGTCTACCAATTCCTATTTTAAGCCCCTAAAGTTGAGCGCCAATTTGTAATAAAACATTTACAAATTTGTTTTTACAAATGTAGTGTTTTGTCCATTGGTGAAAAGTCCGATACGTTGGTTGCGTCAAATTGTAATAAAACGTTTGTTATTGATGAATGTTGTAATAAGCTCCACGTTGGAAACGCCAATTTGTAATAAAACCCACAATGCGTGGTAATTACAATAATATATAATTGGTTAATAAAAAAATTTTTCATTTTATTTATATTTTTTATTGGATAGTTTTCATGTCGTTAATCAATTTTAATTGGTGTAGTTGTTTTTTAATTGTTTGGGTTCAATTAATAAAAAATATACTGTTTAATGACTGTGTGTGTTCTGATGTAAAATTATTTATTTCTTCACTTCAAATAGATTATCTAAGCCGTATCGATTGCATGTAGCAGCCAATTTAAAATCTGTTCTTCTTCTTCTTCTAGCTCGTCTACTTAAGAAGTTCACTTTTTCTCTTAAATAATTAAGGTAATTTAATTTAAGGCTTAGCTGATCAATAAAACAGTACTAAAACAATAAACGAGTTTGTTCGTCAAACAATTATTTGAATTTGCCGCAACGGCTTGAATCTGATTCGATAAAAAGTTACAGTTTGATTATTTTATATATTCAAAATATTCAATGGAATTATTATATTATTAAGGTTCTATTAACTGTAGAAATAGTCAGGAAAGGCAAGAGAATTCAATACTTACAAGGTATTAAAAAGCATATTCATGAAACAGACAAAATAATAAATTGTAATGTATATAAAAAGTTGATATTACTATACTGTTGACTTCTCTGACGTCACTCGTCACGTTACCAGCATCCTCTTCGACTGGAATCAAAATGGCTGCCTTAATGAGTTGATCTGCGATGTAAATTCAGCTACGAGTTTTTTCTTCAAATAAATGTCTCCGTTGGTTATTTCCTCTCCAGTGATGTTGTTCTTGGACGATCCACGAGTTGTAGAATGTAGTGTTGTTTACCCACTGGATTTTGGTTCGGTAATAGTAGTGTTATGTCCCAAAAGGTTCCCTTCACTCGGTGTACGTTTATCTGAGTTCAATTTGCTTCTTCTGTCGTGTTTATATGTAGTGACGGTTTAATCTAGTATTATTTAAGGTTTCAGTGACTGATGTTATTGTATTTTTCACTTTAATTTGTCTTCTATTTATCTTTATAGCTTCGTCATATATCTCGGTTAGTGTTAGTTAAAATTTTGGTTAATAATTCTCTGAGAAGTCTTTTGAAACGTCTCTCTCGTTTGGCTTTTAACAATCAACTAACTGATTTTTGTTCCTTCATATATAAGATTTATAATATTTCGGTATCATTTCTCATTGTTCAGCCATCAGCTGTTGTCTTTGAATTCAATCTTATATATAAAAAATATTGACATTTTTATGTTTAAATGGCCACAAATTACTTTTTTAGTACCTTTATGTAATTTTAATTATATAACAATATTCCTGATTTTATTTTATACAGTTTAATACTAAATTTTCCCTATTTTGGTTTGAATTGTGCTTCTTAATTACATTCTTTGAAATTTATCTGTAGGCCTTATCTTGACTTACAGAATTACCTATAACATGGTTTAAAATATGTTTTATGTTACAATTTATTTTTCACTCGATTCCCCTCCTAATTAAATATCTGTAATTTACCTAATTTACATCTGGCTATTATTTTAAACATTTAACAAATCATTTGCATTTTACTAGTACACTTTACTGATTATGGCCTTACCTGGTACAAACACCTAATTTAAGTCAATTTTACATGTTGATTCCTCTCATTACTATTATACGTCGTGGTTATTATTATGATAATGTATTTGTATATTCAATAGGGTAATTTACATCAAATTAGTCTAGGTTCTATTAACTTGTATTCTTTGATTAGATTTGTATGGTCAAATTTGAATTTGTCTTGGTCATCAATTTCCTATTTTCCTAGCAAAGTTATTATTAATTCATCTTATTAGTTTCATATTTTTTGATCCACTATTTCTGGTTTGTTTGAACTATTAATTTGCCTTTCCTTACTTTACAAAATATAACATTAATTAACATGATTAAAATACAATAAATTCTTACATTCTAACATCTAGCGTTTACTAGTATCAACATATTTTGTATGGTATTCACAAACAATAATAACATAAAATGGTAAATAATTATATAAATAAATACATTAAAACTTTATATTAATAATAGTCTTTTTGTTGTCCTTTTTGACAAATGGTTTGGGGTGTGCCCCTTAATCACATTTATTTTAAGTATAATTTTTACATCATTTTTAATTATATGTATTGGATTCTCTTATTTGGGCTAGTCATTTCATTTAAATTGATATAGTTAATATAATTTTATTTCTTTTGAATTATTTATTTGCTGCTGTAGAGGTTTTTGTCTTTATAATAGACCTTTGGGTATCTGGATTATTATTTCCATTTAATTCATTAGTCCTGGGCTGTTACTCCTTACTGTTTCCTATTTTAAAAATTGCCATTTCTATTTTATTTGTTCCAAACTATTATTCATTATTATTACATATCTTGCTAATTGTCATGTTAATTTATTATTCCTGGGCTGTTACTCTTCACTACTCCATATCTTAAAAATTGTCATGTTAATTTATTTGTCCCGTTAATCTATTCATATGTTATCTTATTTTGTAGAACAAGGTAAAAACTTCGTTGTGCTACAATATTCACATTTAAATTATTCTTTTCTGTAATTCAAATATCAAATCAATTTAACTATTTATTTTGATAAACAAAATCCACTCTCAACTTTCAATTCTCTTTTTATTTATTATTTCTTTATATGTGATCGTTCATTCTTACCACTAAACATTTATCTACATTTCTAAAATATTATTACTAATTATAAATTTTTCTTTGTTTTAAAGGCAGTCTGACCCGCATTATAAACTCAATGTTAACTTTATGCATGATATCTCAAAAACTATAAGAGGTAACAACTTAATTTTTTTTTTTTTTTTTGGAAGGTTGGCTCCTTATCTAGTTCCGTATGGACGGTTTTCAAAATAAAATAAAAATAATATATTTTTTAAATTTTTTTAAAAAGTGCTTACAATTTTAATGAAAAACAATTTATTAAAAATTCTCAGCCTGGGATGTAAACTTTGTAAAACCCTTCCGTACGGAACTAGTAATTGTCAAAAAGATACAAAACAAAATTTGGTAATGATATCTCTATTAGTATTTGCTACAGCTTACATCAAAATTGTCAAAAAGCATATTTTCAGAAAATGCAGAAAACAGTGATGGCTAACAAAAAGTAGGCATACTTACAAGAATAGTTATACTAGTAATGCCCAGAACTGTAGGATGGGTTGTCCTGGTCCTCCTCATCCTCATATAAGTCTTCTAACTTCCTTTTTCCCAAACTTCTGGCCTGTCGGATTTTTTTTTCAAGGTCCAATGCAGCCTTTTCCGCCTTGCGAACATTAGCTATATCAAGTCTTTTCATAGCGTTCACCATGTAAGAGCCAGCTGGCAACCCTAAATGTTCCATAATTTTAATTTTAGTGACATAACCCTCATTGTAGGTTGAAACTGCCTCAAATGTTCCAAACTTCAAGGTTTCTATAGAAACAAATGTTCTTTTCGAGATACGTGCCCAAATCACATTATTCAGTGACTCATTTGGATTTTGAGATTTACCTGAGAGGCATTTTCTAAGAGGCTAGTTTCAGAAAGGTCTCTGAAAATGGGTTTCATCTCTAACATCACAGCTTCTGGCAGGTGGAAATGTTTTTGGTGGTCATAGTGTTCTTTTGTTCGGAGAGACTGGTTGAACTTGCACCAAGTGTCTTCATCCTTTGGGCACAGGTTGTGAGTAGGTTTGGCATTGGTTGATTGTACATGAAAATAAATAAATACAAACAATAAATACAAATAAAAAAAATAAATACATGGCCCACACAGCTGTCCTCATATCTTGTACACTCTTTGTGTTTCTTCGAATGGCCAAGCCATAAAATATCTGCAATTTTTGAATTGCAGCATCTGTCAAACGATTTTTTCCACCCAGCTTTTTACCGTCCGCTAACTCAACCCCTCTTTTTTTCTCTTTCAATTTACGAAGCCTTGTTCCCATTCTTTTCTGGATGTGTCCTACACATTCCAGCTTTTTTATGACTTCATCTGGGCCATATGGCATAGAATTACTAACTGTTAAAAAAGCACTGGTGTCACCGTCACCCAAATACTCTGTATATTTCACATTATACAGCAAAGTCGACCTGTGAAAAATGTTTAGGGCACCATCGACTTCCATCCCTCCACTAGTTCCTACATAGTTAGCTTTGCAGGAATCTAAATGCACTTTATTGTTCTTATCAGGACACAGGCAATATTTACTCAAAACATGTACATCTAAAACTTTGCCTGTATCGACAGAAGTCACCGAAACTATGCCATTCAGTAAAACATGGCCTCTTCTTTGCCATGAGCCGTCTACTGCAACACAAAGTTTTCTACTACCTGGATCCTCAGTCTCATTGACAGCTTCTTCCACTTCTATTTTCATCTGTTGTTTACACAGGTCTTCACAAATACGGCCCAAGAAAGCCTCATGCTTTTTGAACTTCGACGTAGGAGCAGGTAGGTTCAATATTCCACAAAGTGACTGCGCTGGAGTTTCGCCTTTGCCAATGGTCCGTAAACCATATACTAACCTTAGGTTTAAATCATAAAAAGTTTGGTCTTGCTTTAGGCCTATTTCATTATTGATTTCTGGCATGCATACTTTATCACAGTTTATAAAACTTTTATTAGATTGGTCACATACTGTGCAAGAAATAGTAATTTCCGTCGCAAGACCCACCAAGGTTTTGGTTGACAACTTTAGGTAACTATGACATAACCTACAAACTGCTACCTCTCTTAGTGTGGTTTCAAATTGGCCTAGATCAAGTATTTGGTATTCCAAGTTTTCCTTTTTGCTCTCATAGTAAGAAAAGTTCTTACCAAGCTTTTCTTTGGATCTTGAAGAAGTCTGAGAGGTAGTAGACACAGGAGATGGTGTGCTATGTTCTCTAGCCTTAAATTTTCCACCACCTTTTCTTACTTTGTAACAAGAATTTCTTGACCCAATCTTCTTTTTATTTCCCATGATGATCACTTCAATCAATATTTTACTGTATAAAAACACACACTGACTTCACTTCACTTCAAACTAAACAAAATAATAGTAACTACAACTGTTGTACAACGTACTTCAAAACATAACCAAGTAAACAGAACACACAAACAGCTGACTATAAAACACTACAGCAGAGTAGCCAACCTAAAAATTGCACAGAATGAAATTTCCCTCGTAACTTAGATAAAATTACTATGTGTGAACAGTAATATTTCAAAAGTCACTCAATTTTGTCGGAAAAAGGTCGGAACATATGTTACAGAAACATTTTTTCAAAGGCAAATAATTTTTTTTATTCTTAGTGTTATATATGGTTGTAAAGAGGAGATTTCAGAGAATAATAATCAATTAAAACCCCAAAATTGAAAATAAAAAAAATTTTCCGGGTCGGACTGCCCTTAATTTATTGTCTTTTGATATAGTCTTTATGAGCTCTGTAAAAAAATCATTTAAAATGCATTACGCATGTCACCTCGAGTTCTGATGATCTTACGACTTATTGTCGGGGGTCCAGCGTTGTCCAGAATTAGTTTTCCATTCCTCCTGTCCTGGCGTCGTCCTGGATACGTCTAGAGTCCAGCAGCGTGTGTGGTCCTTGATATGTCTAGAGTCCAGCGTCGTTCTACAGCAGTGTGGTCCTCATCAGAGTTATTATCTGCTGCAAGGTAGATCTTAGACATCGTCTAACGTCCAGCATCCCTCGTCACTCTAGTAGCTTTTCCGTAGATACTGTTGGTAGACTTACGATTCCGGTACTTACGTTTTTCGGAATATTGTCACGAATTAACGAACGTTTTATTCTTTCGTTACTGCAACTGTGTCTTGAAATGAAGAGAAGGGTTTTCGGTCGAACCCTCAATTTATACCCTCTCGAGATTCCGCGCCAGTTGCTCCAAAATCGTCCTGTCGATACCTGCATATCGCGTGATAGCACCCACTCCCGAACCTTTTCATCTATTTGCAATTATAGCAAATAGCAGTGTTTTGCACGGAATCGAGATAGCACAAATCATAGCTAATTCGATTAAGCACTCACTATATTAATTTGAGCGTCTTAGGGTAATTTGCATATTTTTTGGCACGTTTATTTCGCACTGTCTTCGCGTAGCATGTCCTATTAACATCATCTTTTCACTGGGGATAACTATAAATTTTACACACACTTTGGTGCCTTTGGTTTGTTTATACACTAACTAGTTTTCGCACAGTGAATTAAAATAATTATTTTATTAATTACTTGGGGCGGGTTGCTGTGATTCCTGTCTTTACATGCATCACTAACACACTCAAGATACACGTGTAACACATACAATTGAGCAGGTGTTCACTGCCTGTCAGAACAGGTTAATTTCTCCCCTAATCTAACAATGAAAAATTTTTACAATCTCAGACCTGTCCATTTACCCGTAACTTATAATAATTCTACAAATTTTATATTTATTCAAATTAATGCCTAATACAGCGTATGGCTGTATCGTTGCATTATTCCTCTGCTTGAGAAAAAAAATTTAATAAATATTTTGCAACAGATCAAACTTTATTATTTTAATAAGGATATTGTGAGTGTAGAAATCGATAAAAGTCTATTATGGAGGAGATGAAATATTATCTATTACATACAAATATTGTTTATAAAGATGTATAATGTTTTTTAAATTGTCATGTATTGATAGTATATTAAATTGTTTGTATTGTTCGATTAATATAAATCGCTTTTACTTGTTTGCTGCAACGTCCTCCTCTCGTCTCGTCGGTCCCGTCTCGTCGTCCTCTTCTACAGCTTCACTCCTTCCTGGTGTCCTCTTCGTCTCGTCGTCCTTGTACAGCAAGCAGCTCCAGCGGCGATATTTCAGAGTCTCGTAGTTATGTTTAACTGCTTCCACGATATCTTGTAGTGTCATTAAATTCCCTATGCGGATATCTTAACTTACACGACACAGCACTGAATTTTATTTTAAATTTTACTTAATTATTTATCCTCTTGGTTCTTACCGCAAAACTTTGTTAAGAATTACAAGGTTTATTGTTTACTTTATATAAAATATTCCTACATTTGTAAGAGAATAACTCTCTTACTCGGGCACAACTTCCCCTAACAACGTCGACAGACAGACTGTGTTCAACCTAGCTCTGCAACGTATGAATCTCACTGAATTTGGTGTAATTTGATAGGCCAAGCCCAAGGCACATGATTGATGGAACAACCAGATACACAAAATTCATGAAAAACTTTGTATAATTTTGCATAGTCCTGCATGGAAATTATCTACAATTATTATTACCCTGTCATTGATAAGAATTACACTTGAGTTTTGCTTTACTTAAAAAATCATATTTCTAAAATAATTACAAACCTCAGAGTATACACAAATCGAAGCTATTTATTTAAATA
Source organism: Magicicada septendecula (assembly GCA_034769895.1). NCBI lineage: Eukaryota > Metazoa > Arthropoda > Insecta > Hemiptera > Cicadidae > Magicicada > Magicicada septendecula. The sequence goes on along the minus strand of CM068369.1, from coordinate 104,447,966 downwards.
ATTCCTTGTCAAATTTTCATGTAAATCGGTTAACTGCCGCTATATCGATCGCAGATTATCACACCCGCACACGCGCACCATTTCATACAAAAAATACATGACAATATAGTACAATTTTTTATGAAGAGTTTGGTGTAACATATATGCTTATCATTTTTTAAATACAAAACTTATGACTAAAAAACAAAATATTACACAAAACAAATTTAAACAAGAATCTGCTCGTCATTCATGTACTCTGATATAAACAGCATATCTTATCATCCTGTGTTCTGTTGCAATGTTAACCCCTCCACGTGTAAAAAAAAAAAAATTTTTATATGGAATACAAATTTTTTTTTAACCTAAATTGACATAATTTCTTCCCAATAATCATAATCATCGAAATAATAACATAATAACTTCAAAATCAAAATAACTGAATAGCTTCTATCAAACAACATTTTCCCAACTGTCACTTTGACAACTCTAATTGTAAACAAACAAAAGCACATGGCTGCTTATCACCAAACATTGCTGAACACTGATAAGGATGTCAATGTCAGACGTCATTCGGCTATATCTACAGTTCAACCATACATTTTTCAACATGATTACAATTATTCTTATTTTACACATGATTTTATACAATTTCCTACAAGTCATTCCACTTATATTCTGGCATTCTAGTTTAATTATTTGTATTATCCTTATTTTAATTTTTAATTTATCGCACAGACTCATGCCGCGCAACCTTTCTCGTTTTTTGATTGCTCTACGCTTGCATTTGTTTCGGTAATTGCCGATACATTGCTTTGATTTAATTTTTAAAGGTTTATATGTAATGCCAGTTGTATTACCCAGGCTACACATGATATAATCTCCTTTGTACAATATGAACTCATTGTTTGATTGAAATTTTTCTGGTATCATCTCAAACATTATTTTCATCAAGTTTTTACAGGGATCAGTATCTAAGTGCATTTTAAAATTTTGTAATGTCTCGGATTTGTCTGCATACGCATTCATAAAAGACGAACACATATTGCTGTACAGTGAATCTCTGACTGAATAAATAACACCTGCATTACGTTTCATATGTGGCTGAAAACACTCAGACAGTTCTGATCTTCTGTCAGAATTAACCTTACCTGTGTGCTTTTCCTCAAATGCACCAGCTTCAGGAACAAAACTACTTTGTTTACCCAAGTATTCATCAAATACCTTATTTACATATTTATTTTTACAACTGTATGGACTTCTCAAGTGTTTATACATTTCATTATTGACTGATAAAACATTACCAGAATGAATCTGCATCTTACAGGCACGGAACAGCAAATAACATTTATTGTTTTTAAATATTCCACCGTTTACCCGTTGATAATACCAATCTGGATAGATGTGAACCAACACTTTGACAAGGTTTTCCCTATTTCTCATTTCATATTTATTTAAAATATTATTTGTAATTTTATGTTCATAAACGTTGGTAATTGTGTGCTGTATGTTGAAATTTGATTCATATTTATTTAAAAGATTATTTAAATGCTTTCGTTGACCATCCGTTATCTCCTTATCAGGCGCACCACCCTTAGCTGCTATCTTATCTATGCGCTTACTGGCTGGTTCCTGTATGTCGACGGGACTATACGGGTCAATCGCATTGTTACATTCATTTTCCTGCCTAAGAGAATAATTCAACTTAATTTTGGCTTCACATTCCCTGCTGTGAGATTTATTCCTTTCTAAGGCGGTCTCACTACTACTACAAATTAATTCTAATTTATCAGCTATACGTTTTTCGGTTAACTCTAAAAGTTGTTTATTTTGTTTAGCCTGTTCATGAACGGCTGTATAAATTTTTTTATTCTCATCATGAAGTGATTGTAATGACTTATTTTGCTTTAATGCTACTTCTTCTGAGAGTTTTTGCATATTTGCTTTATTTTCGTCTGACAGCTTTTGCATATTGGCCTTACTGTCTTTGGACATCTTTTGCATATTGGCCATTAAAGCCGCTAATGTATTTTGTAATTCTAGTAATTCGGCCATATTGATTATTTATTTTTAAATTTATAAAATATTATAGTTTTATTTATAGTAACGGCAATATTTTTTTATACGTATTATTTCTAATAATGTCCGTTTATGTTATTATTATTATACTCCAGTCTCACAATCAAATGTAAACACTTAATCTAACACAGATAACAATAATAATTCAACCTCCATACAGATAATAACTCTATTGTTCAAATATCTGATAAGAGAGAGTATTCCAACTTTTATCTACACTCCCTGACAACATAGAACAGCACCTATAAATAGTTCAATGAATTTAGTCTCTGCACACTCAAATAAATGTTTCTTTTTTTTAAAATTAATTCATTAATCGAGCCTAACGTTGGCAAGCGCCAAATATCCTTATGCAACAGATCAAACTTTATTATTCTAATAAGGATATTGTGAGAGTGTAGAAATCGATAAAAGTCTATTATGGAGGAGATGAAATATTATTTATTACATACAAATATTGTTTATAAAGATGTATAATGTTTTTTAAATTGTCATGTATTGATAGTATATTAAATTGTTTGTATTGTTCGATTAATATAAATCGCTTTTACTTGTTTGCTGCAACGTCCTCCTCTCGTCTCGTCGGTCCCGTCTCGTCGTCCTCTTCTACAGCTTCACTCCTTCCTGGTGTCCTCTTCGTCTCGTCGTCCTTATACAGCAAGCAGCTCCAGCGGCGATATTTCAGAGTCTCGTAGTTATGTTTAACTGCTTCCACGATATCTTGTAGTGTCTTTAAGTTCCCTATGCGGATATCTTAACTTACACGACACAGCACTGAATTTTATTTTAAATTTTACTTAATTATTTATCCTCTTGGTTCTTACCGCAAAACTTCATTAAGAATTACATGGTTTATAGCTTACTTTATATAAAATATTCCTACATTTGTAAGAGAACAACTCTCTTACTCGGGCACAACTTCCCCTAACAACGTCGACAGACAGACTGTGTTCAACCTAGCTCTGCAACGTATGAATCTCACTGAATTTGGTGAAATTTGATAGGCCAAGCCCAAGTCACATGATTGATGGAACAACCAGATACACAAAATTCATGAAAAACTTTGTATAATTTTGCATAGTCCTGCATGGAAATTATCTACAATTATTATTACCCTGTCATTGATAAGAATTACACTTGAGTTTTGCTTTACTTAAAAAATCATATTTCTAAAATAATTACAAACCTCAGAGTATACACAAATCGAAGCTATTTATTTAAATAATTCCTTGTCAAATTTTCATGTAAATCGGTTAACTACCACTGCCGCTATATCGATCGCAGATTATCACACCCGCACACGCGCACCATTTCATACAAAAAATACATGACAATATATTACAATTTTTTATGAAGAGTTTGGTGTAACATATATGCTTATCATTTTTTAAATACAAAACTTATGACTAAAAAACAAAATATTACACAAAACAAATTTAAACAAGAATCTGCTCGTCATTCATGTACTCTGATATAAACAGCATATCTTATCATCCTGTGTGCTGTTGCAATTTGTTTATTAAATTTTTGTCTATTTGTTCTAGACAAATACAATCATATTATATTCGCTTAACTTACGTTTACATCAGTTACACAACACATAATAATGAGTAGTCCATAAACGCTCGCTGTTGGTGGAATGCAAGATTCACCCCCCCCCCATTATAACAGCTGATCGGTGCGTTGACCTTGTACCGGTTCAGTGGCATTGTCCCACTTTCACTCTCTCGTCTCATTATTCATACGCAGCTAAAATTTTTTTTTCATCGTTCTCCTTTAATCTGGTCCCATCGACCTATTTATTTTTTTTTTACGTGTAGCACTTCCTACACAAGTTTGCATTCTTGCATTGGTAAACATTGTCGTGTTTTATTCTTTCTTATTAAATAAATAATTAAATGATCACAAACTCCCACTTACCTTTAATTTGTCAACTCTCTGCCCAGATCGTCTAGTGGTGTAACCCTATTTCGTATAGCGAATTTACCAGCACAGAAAATGAAATCAGGTACTTGAAATGATTATTCTAACACATATATTAAGTGAAATAAAATGTTAATTTATTATTATTTATTGTTATGACATTCTTTGTTCTCCCCTCTCTTCATTTCCTTCTACATCTGTTCTAAACGTTATTAAAACCTACTTGGCTATGCCACTTATACTATTATATCAACATTACATATTTATTTATTTTTTACTTAGATTATATAAAGCAGCCCAGTTCGCTCACTCTCTCATACACACATATTTAAATTTTCCCCATACTTTATTTTTAGCGCTTTATAAAAATTACGGCAAGAATTAAGAAGAAAGTTGCACTGTTACTTCTCTGTACGTCCTGGTCGACCCGTGTTGTACTGTGTGGGTTTATTCCCTCACACGTCCAAAAATAATTCTCACATTTTGTTTTCTATGTCACTGTAAGGTAATTTGTTCTCACGTTGTTTTTAATTCCACTTTATACTATAAATTTAACCACATTTTAATACTTTAAAGTTACAAGCTAAAGTTTTAGGCTGACGAGTCTATGTGTTAACGCCCGGCCGGGGTTAGGTCTCTCAATAGACTGCCTTAACTATTTTACCATTTTTTATAGGCGAACGAGATAAAACTTTTCCCGGCCGGCGATGCACACCACTACTGGCGTCCGCTGCCTTCAGATGTTATTCGTCGACTGTTCTTTGTTTTCCGTGCGCCGGGCCAGAAAGAATGTACCAGTTCGTGCCGTTAGCGTGAGAAACTTGGCCGACTGTGTGCGTGGTTGAAAGCGCAGGCAATCTGCACATACCAATGCCAATTCACACCTGTCTCGACGCTACAGTCTACTCACCGTAATTTCTTAGTTGCAAATGATGTTGAAAAGATTTCACTTACAAAACCCCATCGGTCTGTACCGTTACAATACCCCCCCCCCAATGAGAGGTTTTCTGCCGAAACAGAAAACCTCTCATTGCTAACCCCTAAGAGGATCGGTGAGGATATGGCGGCCAACAACCCCCCTTTAATTTCTAAACACTTCATGGGTAAACTACCCCCCTAGCTCGGCGACTATGGCTGCACCTGAACGAGATTACTGGACTTCTCTGTACGAGATCCCAACACCATAAAATCGGACAGATACTCACCATAGTACTACCTAACCTTGTATCATTCCATCAAAAAATCAAAACCTGGCCGTATACCATACCAGATCCTCAACCGATATGTCCCCCCTTACATGCAAAGTGGGTTGCCTTTGGCAAGTACTGGGTGTGTACACATACTTATTATTACATTTTTCACAAACTCCATAAAATATTTTATCTTTCCAAGTTCAATTTCTTTTCTCAAATCACCATTACTTTTTTAAATCATTTACATTTTATTCAAAATTAATCTAAGTTCAAAATCAAACTTTTACATTACTATTAATTTCATTAAAATCTCAAAATCTTTTACATGAATCTACATTTCTTCTTGACTATTACTAACAATCATAAAAACACAAACGGAACATCTTATTAAATCATAAATTCACTTATCATTACATTTGCTTACACATACATACTAAACAATATAATTCCATAAACACACTAGTAATACATATAAACAACAATATACTCAGAACCTCAAAACATCATCTATACGGCAGGCATCAAAAAAATAATTTTTTTTTTTTTTTGAAAAAAATTAATTTTCCAAAATTATTTTTTTTATCATTATCAAGAAAAAAATAAAATTATTTAATTTAATTAAGTAACACCATTGCAGGAATTAATTACTAGAAACTGGTCCTGTCTCTAACATCAACCATCAGCTGATCTCTCTGGGTCAAGTGAATGACCTTGACATATATACACTACACAAAGCTACTCTATAAAATACATGAAACATGGTTGTAATTTTTTACCTTCAAACTTAATACAATATAATAAACATAGTATACTCAAAATTAGCATTGTTGTTATTACCTTACCATAAACAATAAACAATAACTTCACATTTAAATCGACCAAAATTTACATTTTACAACTTCAATTTGTTTTCAAATTCTACTCAATCTTTTACTAGTGTCATTTATTATTACATTTGAACTCTGACTTTCTAACATTTTCATTCTCAATTAGTTTGGGTGACTCTTAGTTATTCATAACATTTCGAGTTACTAACTTGGCATTTATATGTAATCTTACCCCCCTTCTGACTCTAACAATCACTAACAGATTTTATCTAGTATGACACCCATCTCTCAAAACACTTATCTCCACTAACATACTACTCTAACTCCCATTTACTCATTCCACCTTTATAACAAAATATTACAAAATACCCTCTACCCTCTTTGTACTTAGGATGTGTGTTCCCTCCCTATGCTCATTCCCTCATTTGGTTCCTGGTCTCCCCCTAGGTAACCCCTCCAAACCCCATGTAAAACTATTCACCTCCCGCCACAACGCTTTTCGTTGAGGACTCCTTATCACACCACCCCCTTTACAAAATTCCTCTATCAACTAATTACTCTCCCATTACATCACTTTCATATTCTACATATACCCACTATCACTACTGTGTCACTATTAATTCTCAATTCTACATTACTTTTACTCCCAAGACTCTTATTCTGTTTAACACCCCTTTAAACTTAACTTGGATTGATTAATTCAAATGCCTTCTTTATGCTTGTCACTCAAATTCTAACATTTACCACATTTTACAGTACATTAATCATTGAAAATTCAAAACTATCTCAAATCAATTTCATAACTTATTTAAAACATTACAAGTTTATTATTGAAACATTTAATTACATTGAAACATCTGCAAATCACTTATAAGTGACATATTACATATATAACCGCAGCAGTCAGCTGATGTCTCACTGTCATGTTAATGACCTTTCTATAGATACATTTCAACAATTATATAAAGTACACATTTTTATAATCCTTATCCATAACATACTGCATACAATTAACACAAATACACAAAATTATATAGTTATCATCCTACAATGTTATCTGAAATTATTACAATTAAATCTAGTACTTAAAATCGTTTTGCTCTCATGCGTGAAATACATCACTAATCATTGAGTCATAGTTATAGCAACAGTTACTGAACAGCCCTCTGGTTTGTCAACCCCCAACTCTCTCTCTATAGAGCCGTATAAATTGACCACCCGCTGTTTACAGAGGTCGTCACCCTCTCACTGAATTTTCAGCTACCCTCCTGCTTCATCATTTACTTAAAGTCCCCCCTTTACCCAGTTACAATTAGGTAACCACCCGCCGGATAAACCGGATCGAGTGTTTGCCTTATGCACAGATACGTTATCTGTGCCCCTGGCTTGTAATGGCCAGCCCCTTTTCCACATACACTATTGTTTCCTGGTGTTGGGCTGTAGCATCCATTTGCGTCCCCAAGAACTGAAGTTTACATATATAAGGTATAGACGCTGCCTATACCGTTCTTGGTTCAGCGTTATATAAAATTCGGCATTACTGATGTCCGAGGACACCAGTAATCCTACTAAAATGATTCACACACCCTTAAAACGGCACTATTGCCACCTTCGATGATAGCCGCTGTTCCATAGTTATGTAGTTTCCCCTGTGTTACCCCCTGTCAATTTCAATGTTCACCAATTTAGAATATACTTACATAAATCCACGGTCAGGGTTCGGTGAAGCCGTGACTGCCCGAAATGTGAGGAAACTACCAAAAGACATATAAGGCTCACACTGACACCGTTACTACAATTCATGGACGGTCAACTCTTATATGTTTGGTTATTTTATTAATTACTTTTCATCTTTAACAACTTTTAGATTCATCTATACTTTACATTTAAACATTAAACATTCTGCTTTATATAAATTGGATTATAAAATTCATACTTACATTACCTCACTCATATACTTTCATAGACACAAATATAAACATTGATCACCATCAAATAAGGTACATAACTCCCTTTATCTTCTGAAACATTTTAACAACCATGTTATTCCACAAACTAAACACATTTTACATTTATTATTTATTATCAAGTTCAACTCATTTAAATTCATTAGCAAAATCTTTTTACATAACATTTTAAATTAATCAATTAATATTTAAACATCTCAAATTATTTATTTCAATCAAGTATTGAAAACACAACATATTTTAATTACCTTACTCCAAAACAATTACAATTCATTTATTACCTTCATAATTATCCTTGTTATTTATTTAGTCTACCAAAATAATATTATTATTATTATTAAAACAATTTCTACCACATACACATTGTTTACATCAAACACTTGTTACAATACAAACACAATTAATTTCACTATAAATTTATTTACAAATTCTTCATCATTATTTTTCTGTTTACCACACTTCATTTCATCATCTAGCCAGGTCATTACCATAAACTAAAATATTTAAAATGTCCCCTTACTGATTTCTTATCTAACCGCCATCGTCGTATATTAGTCTTACTTTTATATAATAATTATCGTCCTTACTCACACTCGTTACACTATTATTATTATTATTGTAATGACCATTATCAACATAGTATTTAACACCATTATTACCTATTAATTCATAAAACCCGTCTACATTGGTAATTTCCCTTCTGTCTCCATCAGTATTTTTGTTCAACCTAAGGTAAGTTATTTTATCACATTCCTCCACTACATTCATCACAACATCAGGTAAGTTTTTATCATTACAACAGTATCATCAAAATATTCATCTATCTCTATTTCACAATGTAAGTCACTTTTTTCACCTCTCTCAATATCTAAAACATGCACTAACATTTCATAACCTGTATTAACCTCAAAAATCTCTATTTCTCTCTTTCTCTTTCTCCTCACAATACCTTTCATAACCCCGCTGACATATTTCATACCACGCAAAGGGCCACACAAAATACTTATTACATCTCCTGGCTTTACCAGATAAATCACAAAAAACTAAGGGACCATTTTGAGACACCGTGTCTCCCACACAACTACCGGAGGAAACTCTGTCCTCATAAAACACCTGTGAAACCTTTGTTTCACCATAAACTTGGGAAAAATCTGCCCTTTGCCCATCTAACCTCTCTACACACACTCTCATAACCTCATCAACACTTTCTCTGCTCACAACCTTACACTCTAACACCACATTTTTAATTTCACCACTGTTATTACTCGTTAACCCATTGTTATACAGGGTCCGTCACGGGAACCGCATGTTTTTGTATTGGGTAGTACGGCCGAGCGGTTGGCATCAGTGAGTGTGGGTTGGCCTTGATTTGTTCGTTATAGTGGGAAGTTTAGTTGCCGCCATGTCGTGGAACGTGGAGCATCGTACGTTCGCTCTCCGGCGGTTTTTCGTAAACAATGAGTTAGTGACGCGGACACAACGTGACTTTCGCACCCATTTTAATATTCCGGTCCGCTGACCTGTTGCAGACCGCAACACCATTTTGAGATGGTTTGAAAACTTCAACACAACTGGCTCCGTAATGAAGAAAAAACCACCTGGCCCTGTCAACACAGCCCGTACGCCCGAAAACATCGAGCGAGTTAGGACGTCTGCGATACAGAGCCCTAAACGGTCGGTTCGCAAGCGTGCTGCGAGTTTAGGGATTAACGAGTCAACAGTGCGAAGGATTCTGCACAAAGATCTTCATTATCACCCATACAAAATTCAGGTATGTCAGCAACTTAGTGTAGGTGATTATGAACAGCGTTGTGTCTTTTGTGAAACCATGCTTGAAACCATGGTCAATAATGAAAACATGATTTTTCTCATGAGTGATGAAGCCCATTTTCATTTAAATGGGTTCGTTAACAAACAAAACTGTAGATATTGGTGTAATGAAAATCCTCAGATGTTACATGAGTCCCCTCTTCACAGCCCAAAAGTAACAGTATGGTGTGCAGTTGGGGAGAAGGGCATTATTGGCCCGTACTTTTTTGAGGAAAACATTACTGTGACTGATAATTCAGAGCGCTACATTACGATGGTCCAAACCTTCTTCCCAGAACTTCGACGTCCCAGATGGGCAATGAGGAGAGTATGGTTTCAACAGGATGGTGCAACTGCACACACAGCTCGTAATTCAATCGCTGTCTTACGGGATCAGTTTCCAGGCCACCTTATCTCCAGATATGGCAATCTTCGCTGGCCTCCTCGCTCCCCCGATCTAAGCTTATGTGACTTCTTTTTGTGGGGATATCTCAAGTCCCGAGTATATGTTAACATGCCACGCTGCCTTGAATATCTGAAGACGACAATCCAGGAGGAAATCGTTCGTATTCCACGTCAGATGTTAATTAACGCTACTCAGAGTTTTCGGGACCGGCTACAATCATGCATAAATATAAATGGCCAACATCTGAGCAACGTGATCTTAAAAACATAAATGAACAATGAAATTCCCAACATACACTATGTATTGTCATAAATAAAAATATTTTTTAAGCCAAACTGACTAAGTACATCTTATTTGAAAACCATGCGATTCCCGTGACGGACCCTGTAATTATCGTTATTACTCACCTTGTTATCAATCATTTCTTCACTAATTACATTCCCACTACACTTACGGTATTTCTTGTAACGTTATGTACATCATCTTGTATTCGTTTTATAGCGGTCTGGAAACGTTCATCAATACGTTTACATAATGCATTACTTAGATCATCAAACTTTACACTTATACTCTGCTCAAACTTAATATTTTGTTCTTTAAGTTCTTTAAAATTAATATCATTTTTAATATTCTGTTGTTCACATTTTATTTTCTGTTCTTTAATGTCATTACTTAATTGGTCAAATTTTTCGTCATTTGCATCAAAACGTTTACTCATAAAATTAAATAGGTCATTCATTGACAACTCTTTTCTTTAGTATTTGTTTTAATCACTACCGGAGTAGATTTTGCTTCAGCATTACTTATTATAATTGACTCGGTTAGGTCAGCGTTAGTTACTGATTGCATACTCGAGTCAGCTGTTGGCATTGGCTGACTTAATTCACTCACACTCGGTGACGGCTCCATTGACCCAAGCCCACTCTCATTCATAACTGAGTCTATCAGATTAATTTCTTTTTCGTTATCAGACATTTTATACTGTTCTATTAAATAGAAATTATATAAAAATGTAAATAGAAATTAAATAAATTAAATGTTCTATTAAGTCTAAAAAAGGTTGTATCTATAAAATATCCACGATTGGAGTCTTCAACATCAGATTGTCGAAATCTCATGAGTGTATATGTGTGCGTCCGTGTGTATTTACGCGTTTATGCCAGGTCATAAAACGTAATAGCAATAATACAATACTGGCAACGGAATATTTGCTAAACTTAAAGCATTTTAAAGTAATAAACACTAAATTAAGAGATCATCACTTTTGTTCTTACAAAACTTACATGAACACTGAAATATTTCTGGAGTAAATATGTAATAAAGTAGGATTAGTAATGTAAATAATTGTTAGACTGTTACATATAATTTACTGATCAAAATTAGGTTTATTAGAAAATGTAAATAAATTATGTAAAATGCACATTATTATTTTAAAATATCACTCGTTTTTATGTGGATATGAAGCACGGCTTCTTTCGTTCATCAACATGTCTGGTGTTTGTAATCACATAACAGTTGTGACTACTTATGCAAGACCACACACTGAATGAATAGGAGTTTGTTTATTCGAACAGGACTGTGTATTATGTTTTCAACTGCCTTGTGTGCATATTATACACAAGGCAGCTGATGTCTGTTATTACATAGTTCTCCTTGATAGTACCACATCTGGCAACAGTTGCTGCATACTTTCATGAAACAATTTTGTTAGTCATCAGTACGAAAACTTTTACAAATGACCATTGTAGTAAGCAATTCGAACTAACCAATTACCCTACCCGGCCATGAATTTTTCACAAGACTTATCTGGATGTTATCGAGGAATAGTTATTTTTGGGACAAAAATCTCGTAACAAATAGAATTTTTGTAAGAATGTGTCCAACTATTTCTTCAGATTGCAGATAAACCTTTTCCATGAGAGATTACTGTGTATTATGAAGCCAAGATATTTCATTTTTTAGTTTGTTCAGTCACCAAGCAGCTATACATGCTTCACATGTTTGACATGATGATTCATAAAAAACAATATGAAAATTCAACCTTGTCTCTCAAAAAGAATATCATATATTTTTTCACTTAAAACCATACTGTATTTTACTAAATCAATACTTTAGTTTATCTAATTCGACAATCATTTAAATGGGAAATAAAAAATACATACAATAGTTATTTATTTTTAATTTACTGTTTTAATAAACATCGAGGCATGGCTGACGCCTCTCTGAACAGTAGAGGGGGGAAAAGATGCGACAGGAGTACTTGCCCAAACTTACTGTCTTGTGTAAACGGAGTTTCATACATCTGTAGGAATAAATTATGACATTAGCTCGCACAAGCACGTAGTGAACACTTGTACTATCTCTCGTGGCAAAAATGCGTGTTAGTGCAAACACCTGCTGGGCACTGCTTGCGTATTTCCTGTCGAAATTTTCTCGCAATGTAAACGTAGTTTAACAGTCGCATATTCATTCACTATCCTCTCCCCCTCCTCACCGCCTCGGTAGTAATGCTAATGCACGTACTACGCGTTCTTTTTACTCTGTCTGTCTGTCTGTCTGCCTCTCTCTTTCAATCTCTCTCTCTCTCTCTCTCTCTCTCTCTCTCTCTCTCTCTCTCTCTCTCTCTCTCTCTCTCTCTCTCTCTCTCTCTCTCTCTCCCCCCGTCTCACTCTAATAGAAATTAAATTGCAAATGACAATCAAATTTTTAATATTTTTACCCTGTAACTAACCCGTCTCACTTACTCTTTCTCTCTTTCCTTCCTTGTCGCTCACTCACTCTCACTCTTTCCCACACCATGTGTCCTTTTGTTTTACCTCTCTCTAACCCTTCAACAGAAAGATACAACTTTTTAATATGTGTTATTCTCTCTCTCTCTCTCTCTCTCTCTTTCTCTCTCTCTCTCTCTCTCTCTCTCTCTCTCTCTCTCTCTCTCTCTCTCTCTATCTCACACACGCACACACACACACTTTCTCTTTCTTCACACAAAAATTAAATTTTTAACGTTTTTGTCCCGATCACTCTCCTCTCCCTCTACCACTTTCTCTCTTTTGATTGAAGACTTGCACTATTGTAAAGCACATATCAAATGGTTTATAAAGAGAATAAAATATAAGTGGGAAAGGTAAGAGAAAGTAAAATGAGGTAAGTAGGAAAATGAACTGATAGTGAACATGAGAATATGAGAGAAACGAAGCGAATCATTAAAAAAGGACAATCTTTGACCCACTTAGCACAGTCTGCATCAGCCTTGGATTGCGTTTGTCATTTGACCCTGTGCATTTATGCTATGACAGTGTTGCCATATCCACGGATACCACAATGCAAACTAAAAAAAAAAAAGCGTGCAGAATGTATACAAACGATGGTAGTACTACTGGTGGACAAACCATGAACTACATATTGAATATCAATTTTCAAAAGTCTGTCAATTTGGCACCCGTATGTAAAAATTTAAAAATTCATGTTGCCAAGACAGTGAGTTGAAAGTTAAAAAAAATTAAGATGTTTCACTAGCGATGTGCCCATAGAGGATGTTTGTGGAACTTATAAACTTTTATTCCACAGATCACATTTTCTATAATTGATTACATTTTGGCGTCCAATATAAGGACGTCAAAATGTAACAGACCCCACAATGATGATAAAATTTATTAAGACGGACGCACAAATGTTGGTAAAACATATATATATATTATATTTAATATTTATAAAGAAATTACCTCAAGATATTTTTTTTCCTTATTAGGAACATGTTTCGAGAACCATTGTGTGAAAAAAACGTGATTTTGCATCTGATGAAGTACTTGTGTGTTGGCTTGTCGTTATTGTGGTTTCTTGTTGATCTCTCGTACTTTAAAGTGGTATTATTGTGTGTGATTGTGGTGTATGTCATAGTATTTTGTGTATGACTTCTGACAAAAAAATAAAAACTCCAGTGGATCCCTGAAACAAGATGGCAGTCAAAGAATTGGATTTTAATGTGTCATCTGTATATGGAAACCACGTTTAATGCAATTGTCCAATATTCGGATGCTGGATTGGTAGTTCTATATAACACACACACACACACACCAGTATATTATATACACATTTGTTTAGACAAATCTACTATACTTCCTATGAATAATAATGTAATACTATAATCATACATAGGGTAAGGTTAATTTTGCAAACTGAAAGCTACTTCATGGTGGAAGTGGAACATAGTTGTTTAGCGCTAGTGGTGTCTACTGCTCCAGTGTTCTAGTTATTTATTATTGCAGTTGCATGTTTATTTGTTCCAGGGTTATTTTACACCAGTGAATAATATCTGTGCAGAAGTGGATCCTATTCTGGATTCTGAAGTATACAGAAGAAAGTCATTTCAGAATCAATCTGTTTGCAAAAAGAAGAGGTATCAGCGTGGATTTTGTACAAAATCATTAACTCTCTCAACCAGTTTGTCAAAACACAAGTTAATACATTCTAGCATCAGGAAGTACCAGTGCAATGTTTGTTCAAAATCATGTACTCGGTCAAGTGATTTTTCAAAACACAAGTTAATACATTCTGGCATTAAGAAGTACCAGTGCGATATTTGTTCAAAATCGTTTACTCAGTCAAGTACTATGTCAAAACACAAGTTAATACATTCTGGCATTAAGAAGTACCAGTGCGATATTTGTTCAAAATCGTTTACCGAGTCAAGCAATTTGTCACAACACAAGTTAATACATTCTGGCATTAAGAAGTACCAGTGTGATGTTTGTTCAAAATCATTTACTCTGTCAACTCATTTATCAAGACACAAGTTAATACATTCTGGCATTAAGAAGTACCAGTGCGATATTTGTTCAAAATCGTTTACTCAGTCAAGCAATTTGTCACAACACAAGTTAATACATTCTGGCATTAAGAAGTACCAGTGCGATGTTTGTTCAGAATCATTTGCTCTGTCAACCCATTTGTCAAAACACAAGTTAATACATTCTGGCATTAAGTACCAGTGCGATATTTGTTCAAAATCGTTTACTCGGTCAAGTACTTTGTCAAAACACAAGTTAATACATTCTGGCATTAAGAAGTACCAGTGCGATATTTGTTCAAAATCGTTTACCGAGTCAAGTACTTTGTCAGTACACAAGTTAATACATTCTGGCATTAAGAAGTATCAGTGCAATGTGTGTTCAAAATCATTTACTCAACCAAGCAGTTTGTCAACACACAAGTTAATACATTCTAGGATTAAGAAGTATCAGTGTGATGTGTGTTCAAAATCATTTATTTATGCAGGCAATTTGTCAAACCACAAGTTAATACATTCTTGAATTAAGAAGTACCAGTGCAATGTGTGTTCAAAATCATTTACTGTGCCAAGCAATTTATCAAGACACAAGTTAGTACATTCTGATATTAGAAAATACCAGTGCCATATTTGTACAAAATCATTTGCTCTGTCTACCCAATTGTCAAAACACAAGTTAGTACATTCTGGCATTAAGAAGTATCAGTGCGATGTGTTCAAAATCATTTACTGCGCCAAGCAATTTGTCACAACACAAGTTAATACATTCTGGCATTAAGAAATACCAGTGTGATGTTTGTTCAAAATTATTTACTCTTTCAACCCATTTATCAACACACAAGTTAATACAGTCTAGCATTAAGGAATACCTGTGTGATGTTTGTTCAAAATCATTTACAGTTTCAGGCAGTTTGTCAAGGCACAAGTTAATATTCTGGCATTAAGAAGTATCAGTGCGATGTGTGTTCAAAATCGTTTACTGTATCATACAATTTGTCACAACACAAGTTAATACATTCTGGTCTTAAGGAATACCAGTGCGATGTTTGTACAAAAACATTTACTCATTCAGGCAATTTGTCAAGGCACAATACATGTAGGCATTAATAAGTACCAGTGGAATATCTGCACATTAATATTTACAGTATATCCTACTTGTCATGACAAAGTAATACATTCTGCCATTAAGAAGTAAAAGTAAGATGTTTGTACAAAAATGTTCAATGTGGCAGAATGTTGTTTCATGTATAACACTAGCATAAAATAATGACAGTTTGATATTTGTAACAAATTTTTTGTTTGTGTATTTGGCTGAGCATAAATTAATCCATTAGACTACTAAGAACCATCACTGTGTAGTATGTAATAATAATATCTATCACCCTAGAAGTTTTAGTAAAGTAATGAAACATCACTGTAAAGTTTATAAACAAAATCTTGAAAAACAAGCATAATTGAATAGGTGGCTGGAAAAACGTATGTTACATTTTGCGCATTTTGAGAAAAACATAAATACCACGTGATAGCTATTGTTGAACATGTTACCGCACTTCATGTAACATACAACATTTTTCATATGCTGTGATAAGAAACATAAAATGCAAGACATACAGAAATATCACAATGTTAACTTTTTTATTAAGTAAATTCACAAATTAAATTATATTTACAATGTAAAATTAAAATTAAAAATAATTAGAATTTACAAAATTAAATTATATTACAGAAGACAAGCATTCATAACAAATTAGGAAGTAGGTAAACTGTCATAAAAAGAAACATGTTCATCATTTGTGAGATAGTGTATCATATCAAGCAAGTCTTTTTTCTTTTCATTACTTATTGGAACAATTCAGAGTATAATGCTGGTATCTCATTGTAATCACAATAGTTCATATTAGTTGGAAACATGTTACAAGAAATCCATGGTTTCAAAATATTATGGCTGTCCCTAGCATACAATGTTGACGGGTCATCTGCTGTTATTTTGAACCAAACAAATTTAGTGATTTTTAAATTTTGTTTTTTTAATCTACTTGAAATTAGATCCAGATCTTTAAAATCTGACTGATGCATTTCTATGACATTGAAAGGTTTATTTAATTTGGAAGATGCTATTACGTATTCCAATCTGATGGTACCATTGGTTTAATTTTCTTTTTCTGGCGTTCAATGAGAGCAAAACCTCTGTCACACGGAAGGAAGCTGTGACCAGAGCCCATAAATTTTTGGTGTATTTCTGTAAAGTATCTGCATCGCACAAGGTAGTTATACAAACTCAGCATGGTCTGTTTATTATTTTGACCAACACATCTGTCTGACCAGACAATTTTCTTTCCTCTCCAGTTTCCAGTTTTTTATAGTTTGAAATTACAAAATTTAGCAGACAAGAAGCTATTTCTTTCGAACCCCGCTTAGCAATAACTTCATGCCACAAGAACATTGATGCCTCCTGTGTTGTCACACCGTGTACAGCAAAATTGTATGTGCTGTATTGTCGCTGATAGTACATACTGGAATGTGTTAAAGTAGGTGTGTACAGCACTTGTTGGAGGTCTACACAGATAACAATAAAATTCTTATTTGATGCATCTGCTGCAAGGGTTTTATATGCCTGTTCAGCTTTATAATGATGAAGTTTACTGTCAGTTTCTATCTGTTTGCATTCTTCATTGTTGTTAGCCAAAATAAGTTTTGTATAAAATTGATCACACTTATTACACGTATCAGATCTTGGGCTGCCAAATCTAAGATTAAATTCAGTTTTGAAAATTTTCCTGTACAACGTCAAACTTACTCTAATACATTGATGTTGGTTACAGAATAGTTTATACATTTTTTTTAATGACAAATCTGGACTTAAACATTGCTTAGATGAAACGTTTCTACTATAGTGACTCAGTGTTACAGGAAAAGTTTTGATATGTTCCCTAACTAATTGGCGTACATCATTATCAACTGCATGAGGTCGATTCAAATGTAAACCTCTTAGATCTTTAGGAGCAACTTGTCTATCTTTTATTTTACTTTGAAGGACTTGTATACGACGTGCAGTTATAGAAAAAGCATTTAATAATGTTTTGAGGCATACTGGTTGAGCATTTATGTTATAATCAAAAGAGGCAAGCTTTTGTGATGTTTTTTCTGACTTTCCAGGGTGTCTACGTTTTGCTTCTCGAATATTGATATATTTTAAAAGCAACGAGGATTGTTCATTGTATGATAATTCATAAAAGCTTTTGTGCAATGCATGAATTGTTTCCAAAATTAGTGTTTCACATCCAGATTTATGGCATGATAATTTACAGCCTTGAGCCTGAAAAAAAAGAAAAGCTATCAGGAACCATTCTGGTATGTCTTGATACACTAAAAACCGGCTAAGGGTAAACTTTCACAATTTGGGTATTAAATGAAGATTCGTCAGAAACAGTTGATGTCGACTATCAGAAATAGAAAAAAATTATTAACGTATTTTTGTAGTCATATAGCTGCGATTACATAATAACGTATTTTAAAATGATTTTCAATTCTCATACACAAATGGATTTCCATTGACAAATATCATGGTGTAATGAAAACAAAAACAGAAAGACAGGTAATGTTCAACACTAATACACGGCACGTAAAACATGAGTAAGGTATTTTTATAGGTTATAAACACGTTCTATGGTAAAGGCAAGGTTTTGAACTGTTATTCTATAATACATAGGCTACCTTTTAAGTTTTTACAAAGACAATGAAAGAAAAAACATTTTTTGATACAAATCATTTTATTGTTTCTCAAAATATTCGCCTTTGAGATTTACACACTTTTGCATACGTTCGAACCAAGTCTCGAAACATTTTTTCCACTCTGATGTTGGTACCTCAGAAATATGGGTTTGGAAGAATTCAACAGCTTCTTGAGGTGATGAAAATCGCTGTCCACGCATTTTTTGTTTGACATTCGGGAACAAAAAGAAGTCTTTGGCGATAAATCAGGTGAATACGGGCAATGAGACATTAATTCGATGTTTTCCTCCTTCAAATAATCAATTGTTTGACGTGCTGTGTGAGAGCAGGCATTGTCGTGATGAAGAATGATGCGACATTTTCGGTTGTGTTTCCTGATTTCATCGATGACTTGTGGCAAACAAATTGTTGTATACCATTCAGTATTAACTGTTCTTCAATCCTCTAAAGCAATGGTCGCGACATGTCCAGTGTAAGCAAAGAAACAAGCGATCATTTTCTTGGAAGTGCTTCGTGAACGAACCACTTTTGTTGGCTTCGGTTCATCTTGGAACACTCAAACAGTTGATTGTTGCTTAGTTTCCGGCTAGTACGAATATATTCAAGTTTCGTCTCCTGTTACAATGTTGTATACGGATTTTGCATTTCCTCGGTCAAATTTTTGGATCATTTTCTTACACCAATTGACACGAGCCTGTTTTTGAGTTTCGGTCAAATTATGCGGAATCCATCGGGAACAGATCTTTTTAACAGCTAAATGTTCATGTAAAATCGAACGTACTGCAGTCTTCGATATGCCTAAGGATGTCTCTATCTCACGGTAAGTCACATGCCAATCTTCTTTAATCATGTTGTGCACAGCATCGATGTTTTTGGGAACAACAACCGATTTAGGTCGACCTTCACGATATTCATCGCTGACTGAAGCACGACCACGGCGAAATTCCGCAAATCAATTGTAAACAGTCTTTTGGTGATTGATTACCAAAAGTTGTATGAAGTGATTCGAGGCATTGTTGTTGAGTTAGGCCTTTATTAAAATCGTAAAAAATCATCCAACGAAAACCTTCACATGAAATTTCCATTTTTTCACAAACACTTTTGTTTTAAACGCTCACTGTAAACAAACTACTCGGCCAATATCTGAGCTGCAATTGTTTTACAAATAACATATGACAAATTTTTCAACAATGATAATGTCATCTAACTAGCTCCATCTAGTGGTCGTTTGTAAAGACTTAAAAGGCACCCCACGTATGATTACAATTTTAAGAAATTTCATTTTTAAACGTAGTACAAAGGAAATTACTTACATCAGTTGGTGTTTTCTTTCCTTCAATTTGTATTCCTTTTCCATGGTTATTGATATAATGTTGACCAGAGTCTTTCAGAGCTTTACGTTTTTTGTCTTGCCATTCACTCACTTGAATTTTGCGTTTTCTGTTATTCACACATTCTTGATCACTTAACGAGAAATTTAATTTACTCATCATGGATATATTTTTAAAACATTTGAATGAACACAATTATAAAAGTACGAATAAACAAGCAATTTAATGAACGCTGTTACACATGCACAATGTTGCAGTGAGGGCAACCCACTCTCAACAAGACGCAGCATGCACATACAACGTTCTTCCACTGCAAACTAACTTGAAAATCAGCTGCAGATCATTCGTATGCCATCTACTAGTAACTTCAGGAACTAAAACGAGAGTTTGATTCAACAGAAGAGGTCACATACATCACTTTTCATCGAAAAAGTAATTTTGCCCGAATTGCAACATACAACGTTTTTCCAGCCACCCATTCAATTAACAAATAAATTAAACATACTATAATAAGTGTGATATTTGGTACTGAAAAATAAGTGTGAATTTTGTAACAAAATTATACTTCATGAATTAAAATCATTAAATGTATGTTGTAATATAGTGTGAAATTATTGATACACGTTTATCCTGTAATTCAATTTATCACTGCATGAATTATATTGACATTTGTAGATATACTTTTCACGTATCGTACAAGATTTTTGTCTGGCTGCTACATCCTTCAAGATGACAGAGTCTTTGGGCCTGTAACACATCTGAGTTATTGGTGTCAATATGATGGATGCAGATACGTCCCAAGTTTACGTGGCTTGATATTTCTGAGTTTTTGTCTGTGTTGTATTTAAACTGCATATGTTATTTCCCCCAGCATATTTCTAATTGCTGCATGTTTACTGTTTCTTTATAATTCAACATTAGTTCAGTACAAAACTGGACAGTTTGTACTGTCTATGATCTCCAAACTACTAATTTCTGATGCTTTACGTGTCAATGTTTGTGATGGCTCCTTGTTGTGAACTACATGTTCAGTATAGTGTTGGCTTTGTAATTCTACATTACAAAATGAGTGATGAATTCTTGACTGAAGATAACATATTACGGTACTTTATTGACAACTCTGGATCTGAATTGGATGATGTAGAAAATTAAGAGACATTTCAATCCGATAATACAGGTAAGCCTACATAATTTGAGGTTACTTCATCCTATAGTTTGTACTGAATATATTCGTTTGTGACTACTCTTTCTTTTACATAATTTACAAATTATTTTACTTTGTTTACATTTTATTTCCTATTTGTATAACCATTGCAGACAAACTTGTTCTGTGATTAGCTGTTTAGAGTTATGACTGCTTAAATAATAAAATGAACACTAGCTTCATAGGTTTTGCTGGACATTTTCTGAAAACAAACAAGTGGATTTGACCTTAGGAAAGCATATGCATAAACAGACTTATACACAACTTTATACATTTACTTTTTCATTTTATACATTGCAGATGTAGAGATTTATTTTCATACTTACATTATTCTTGGTCTTCTAATCTATACAAATAATATTTATATTATTACTTGTTTATTTACTTTGTATATATTTAATGTATAAATTACTTTTACCTAAATATTGCAGATGAGAAGCCAGATTTTGTGCCAGACGGTGATGAAGAAGAGTACTATCAAAATGTAAACACAATTACAAGCCTAAACTAACAAGAGACAGTGCCTAAGAAAATACTACTTCTGTTTGGTTTGATGTTGACATTAAACCACAGTTATCAGTTTTTGAAGACATAGCGCTTGTTCCATTAGATACTATCAGCATTGAATTCTGTTGGTTTAGTGTCTTGTAATTCTAATATTATAAAAACAAACTAGTAGATATACTGGAACAACAATTACAAAGTTGATGAGGGAAAATAAATTAAGGGGACATGGAAAGAAAAAAAACATTTTTCCAAATGGTTTGTTTTTAGTGCCAATTAAAAGCTGAGATTTTTCTTAATGCACTGATGTGCAACACTTATTTTTAACAGAGCTTTGCATCAAAATACGCTTTTGAAAAATTTATTGCACCTTTTGACAGCTGCTGTCAATTAAAACTTCCATATTCATTTATATATAACTTCCATATAGTTCCATATAATGCTTCCATATATGTATATATAGTATTATAAACACCGCAATATAAATGTTATCAATTTGGAAGAATACAACTGTCCAAAATTGAAAGAATTACGAAAACTATACAATTTTCGTCTTTGTAAATATTCACGCAGTACACAAAATTGTGCAGAAACCAACGGTCAATGTTTGAAACAATGGATGATGGAATATATTGTTATGACGGTCTACTTGATCGCCGTAGGTACAGTGGAAAACAAAAGTACAAGACACCAATTAAGTCACTAATCACCAGCTTTAATTTTCACAGTTAAAGAGTTCGTAATTAACAACACAGTTTCTTATAGCTAATCAGATAAAAATTGTTCACATGCAATAAAATGTCACTAATATTAAACACAATTGTATTACAATTATACCGGCCGATTATACAACACTTCTCTAATAACCACTTGATTGCACACACTACATATCGCTTGTACTCGCCCGACAATAAAACTAACTCGAACCGCACTGTAAATATATCGCCACTATACTCAAACTAAGGCCGCTGCCGCCATGTATTTATACTTTTGCAAAAGACCAGAACATTCCAAATTGTGTCATACACCAGTGTGAACTACGTAATTATTTGCGGCCTTGACACCACGCGGCTGGCGGCTTCAAGACAACACGCAAATACGTCTAGAGTCACATATGCCACACACATTAGAGTGAGATTCTTCTGGCACATTCGACAAACACATAGACTCTTCTAACAATATGTTCTTTTAGGTAAAAATAAATTACAAAACGTATGTTTAAATATAAATAGTTGTTTATTATTCAACGTAAATTATATAAAATTAAATAAGTACAAAACTTGTAAATATTTATTTATTTCTTAACATATTTACATTAATGTTATGTATAAAAAAAGAAATTCCTAAAATTATTAGCAATATAGGCCCACATATTTTTGTTTATTACTTAAGGAACACTTTTCCTACATAATTTTATGTATAAAAAAAGACATTGCAAACATTTCAATATATATTGCAACAGTACAACCATTTACGGTACTGTGCATTGCCAAAATAATAAAAATAAATAAATATTGATTTATAAACATGATTCAGATTGCAAGCTGGATCGTATTTAAAAAGGGAACGCAGAATTCCTGCATGGACACGCATATCTGGCCCACCTGTCGCTAGCATTGTGTACACGTGTATTTTGTTTGTGTGTGTGAAGCCTGTCCATTCCTGAACTGTAACCAACCCTTTTCCAGTATTGATAGACTTTATTTTATTTTAATTATAAGAAAAATATGTACGATATTGTAAAACAAAAGAACCAGAGGGTGTAGAAAATAAAGGTGAACAAAGGGTTAAAAGACCGTGCCAAAGTGACAGAAAGTGCAATTACTTTAAGTAAAAAGTGAATAGCTCTTTTTGTAATTACAATAAAGAAGTGTAATTTACGTATAGTAAACATAAAAATTAGCGATCGATTGAGCATCGAATAGTGTGAAACAGACTTCATAATTCGCGAAGATAGGCGAAATTCGTGAATTGAACCAGAGTGGGGGTAAAGACGCTTCGACAAACTCTAACAAGATGAAAATTGTTCAGACCTGAGCTTTTGCATGGCCTGGCTATAAATACCAGGTTGCGCTAATAAAGTTCCTTCTTCTATTTTCAACCGTTGCTGTAGGAGGCTATGTCAGTCGACGACGCTATTTTTAATCTACAGTGAGAGTCACGGGACGAACTGGAAGTTAACCAGAACAGCAGAGCACCTACGAAGAGGTTCGATGGACTCATATACGATCCATGAGAGGATACGAGACAACTAGAAACAGCACTAGCAGTGGAATCCTGGAAGAGGACACAGACCGAGGACCCGAGGAGGACACACTGATAGTATCGCATCAAATGAGGTGATGAAAAACCATTTTTGTTAATTACAGACAGTTGAAAGACTCTAATTAACATAGTATGAAAAACATTCGAACAGTTAATCAATCATAAAGAAATGTACATAAATGTAAAAGCAGATTGTAATATAGAATAATAATTCATGTATAGGAATTAGTAGTTGAATCAAACATAAATGCTAAGAGAGAAATATTTGAGTTTAAATTAAAATCAATTAAAGTATTGAGAAAGGTTTGTTTGATATGATTTTAAATAAAAAGAAAGAGTAATTGATAAAGTGTTTGTTTGATAAAGTAAAATGCATATGCAATAGTAAATAATGAAAGTCAAATAAGATTAAATAAATTAAAAATAACAGTAAATTCAGAATTACAGAAAATAATATGAGATTGCAAAGATAACCACACAATGAGTAAGCCGAGAGTAAAATATTTAATTAATTAAGATTAGATCATAAGGTTTATGCATACCATGTTATATATAATTTGTTAGCCTTAAGTCATGTGCGAATGGTTTATACAAACGATTAATAATGAATATTATTTCAATATGTGAAATGAAAGAATTTTGTTTAATAAAAAAAAGAAATAATGGAAAAATTTTAAAACTTATATAACGCATCATCTTATTCTGATTACACCCATGAAATCAAATTGTGTTATGTTATAATATATATATATACTCTTTTTTGTTAACACATTTATATAATTGTTCGTATATATATGTATATATATATATTGCAACAGTACAAATACATTGAGTACTGTGCATTGCACCAAGCAATTTAAATAAGTGATTAGAAGAAATAAACAATGTATTTTGATAATAATAAAAATACAGCCTGCAGTATAAATTGTAAAAGAGACGCCTGATTTGCAGGTTGGGACAGGTGATTGACGCCAGCTGCTCTTTGTATGTGTGTACACATGTAAAGGTGTGTGTGTGTGTGTGTGTGTGTGTGTGTGTGTGTGTGTGCGACTTGTTCATTCCTGAAAAGTGCCACCCTTCTCAGTAATGATATAAATTATTGTACTTAAATTAATTTATAATGCTTGTGTGCGTGGTAGCAAAAAACTAAAAACACCAAAATGTGTGGTTAAAAATAACGAACAAGTGTATACAAAATTGTGAAAAACGAATGAAAAGTGTAATGATAGGAAGTTAAAAATCAATAGAATTAGAGTAAGTAAGATAAGGAAAAACGGTTTCTGCATGATGAACACCTAGAAATTACTGATCAAATGAATATCGGATAATGTGCCAAAGATTTTGCAATTCGCGAAGACGAGCAAATTAAGTATAACAATAAAGTGTGGGTTAAGAGTGACACTCTCGACGCTTTCAAACATGCAGAATATTGTCGAGACATGATTTTGAAGCCTTGGGTATAAATACGGAAACGCGCATCTTTCTCTTTCTTGTCAGACCATCATAGCAGCCAGAGGCTATGTCCAAGAACTACAACTCGATTGTCGTTCAATCATCAGAATAGCTGGAGGGTATGTCCAACAACTAGAACTTCTAGAATTGATTGACAACCGTGGCAGCCAAAGTATCTACGTAGAAACAACTACCATAGATCAACCACAAGCAGAAACCAGAGTCTTCAAGACTGCACATCCATTCGAGTGAGCAGTTGGAACCAGAGGCCATGACCAGAAATGAGAGAATCCAGTGACCCAGAGGACTCCTAGAATACCCGACTCCAGGACCGAAGAGGATCATCCGTATCCAGGACCGAAGAGGACACACTTCAGATGTACCACACAAATAACAAGGTGACAAATAACCATGCATTTATCAGAAACCGAGACCGAATCAAAAGACTTTACATATTAAAGAGAAAAGGAATAAACAATTCGATTCTAAGATGAGTCAAGTAACTGTATAGTTTGTGACGTTAAAAAATATATGCCGAAAAATATAAAATAAATAAGATACCCTGCCAGGACTTAAACTACTTACCTGCTGCGGAAATTTTATCAGAAGCCCAGAGTCGCCACCTATATCTTTGAAGGACAGATATGGAGACCTTTACACTTTACCTTAATAAAACGGACAATTTTGCAATCTGACCCACCCAATTAATAACTCAGAAGATTCCGGTCCGTTAGACGAATTTCGCAACACAGAAATGAGAATATGGTAATGACGAAATAACTTAGACTAACACATATTCAAGGTAAACTAAATGATTTTAATTAAGTAAAACAAGGACATAAAAAAGCAAATTTTCACATATACGTTTATAGATTATAGATTTCGGTTATAGATTTAAATATTATTCAAGACAGCCCAATCTGCTTACACACGCTTTCACACAAGTTAATACTTTACCCCTTGTTATTATATTTTACAAACTCCTTTATTGTTTTACAACTGTTCACTACCGCGTGGCCGGCCGAACACGTGTTTTGTCCCGATTCGATTCCAATGTCCGTAATTTAACTGTTTGCGATTCGCACTTGCAACCATTTTGTAACTAAGATGCGTTGATTATCTCCTCGGGTCCCGGTCGGTCTTCTTGAATTAATTACATTTACGAACATCGACCAACCGGGTCCGCAACGAAACTGTAAGCGTCTGTAGCGGTACTCTGTACCTCGTGGACTATATGGCGTCTCTGACTAATGTGTACTGTTGGCGTCTCTGACTGTGTACCGTCACGTAGAACGTAACAGGTACATGTTGCTTTTGAGAGAAGCTGTTGGTCACTGCCACTATTATCTCGTCACCGTATACAGTTGACTTGCTGCGGCATATCCAGTTTATGCATAGATTATAGCTGGTATATGTGTGTGTCCAGAGGCCGATATTGGACTTGGTTCCGCTGATGTCACCAACAGTAGGCGGAGCTAATGCGACTTCCGTGAGGTCTTATAGAAGACGACGAATATTTTTTTTACGCTCTCGCCATCTTGAGTTGTTTGTCAGAGCGTCACTTGGAGCGTGATTGAGCAGTTGCGTATGTGCGCTGCCACACACAGGTACAAAGTTCGAAGAATTTTGGGGAGGTGAATTCTTCAGCCGTGTTACACCACTGATTGCGTTTCGCTTTGTTTCCAACTGTTTCTCAACACTG
The DNA here is from genome assembly GCA_034769895.1 of Magicicada septendecula. Lineage (NCBI taxonomy): Eukaryota > Metazoa > Arthropoda > Insecta > Hemiptera > Cicadidae > Magicicada > Magicicada septendecula. Next base: position 104,420,807 of record CM068369.1, on the reverse strand, counting down.
GTCTGTTATACGGACACATACGTTGCACAATGACAATCCGCCCAAAATGAAATAAATAAAAATATAAATATATGCCCCAAACGGTTGAAAATACAAACACCCAAAACTGACCCGCTACAATACCCCCTCGATGAGAATTCTGCTGTCCACAACAGAAGAAATCTCATCGATAAACCCCGAAGAGGACCGGTGGGGAACTGGTGCCAACAACCCCCTGGTTCTTACTCTGCATGGGTACACGACCCCCCTGGCTCAGCGACCATGGACTCATCTGAACGAGATCACTGGACTTCTCCGTAAGAGATCCCAACACCGAGAAATCGATCAGACTCGCACCACAGCCCACCTTGCCTTCTAACATGCTACCCCCAAAAATCCTCAATCCCTGGCTAAAATCGTTCCAGCTCCTCCGCCGATGTGGATCCCCTTTTTGCAAGCTGGGCTGCCTTTGGCAAATACTGGGCTCACACACTCTCACGTTACATGATACCCTAACACATTAAAATAAAAACTTCCTTTTAAAATTTATTATAAATCAAAAAATTCAATATTCAAAAAAAATCTTTTACCAAAAAATTCTCTTCCTCTTTTTTCTAATTTTTGTTTCAATGACTTAACCTAAACATTCCTATTAATACCAATACATCCTCACTCTAGCATGAGAACAATTTATAGCCTACCAATACAAAGCAATACAATAAAAGAAACATCATTAATACATACACAATAAAATAATAATTACTCAACATATTCACTCGCTGGCAGGCGAAAAATCAAAAAAAAAAATTTTTTTTTTTCAAAAAAAAAATTTTAAATTTTCAAAATTTTAAAATTCAAAAAAAAAATTATTCATTAAATATTTATTAAATTCATTTATTAAATAACATTTATTAAAATTATTCAAAGATTAGTTTGAATTAATCAAACAAACAAATTAAAATTGAATTCCTACTCTACAAGCTTAGTAGGTGTATGAACTCATCAGCTGATCATAACTAGGTCAAGTCCCAAACCCTTGACCTACATATGTTATGTATAATTTCTGAAAACACCTTGAACATTTTCAATATCCTACCTTGAAATACAAAACATAATAAACAAAATATTTAAAACGAACAAATATTAATATAATTAATCATCAAATTGACATTTAAATTATTTAAAACAAACAATTCTTGACTTTACATTATTTTCAAATTTTATCAAAATTCTGTCACTGGTTAAAAAAACAATTGTACATTCTTTATTATAAATTCCTCTTTCTTTTCAACAATCTTACTTTAATATACTGAGGGTGATGTAAATTATTTATTCTCGTTTTTCTGTATTAGATTTCTATACCTATATAAACTTTCTCCCTCTGACTCTAATATTCATCAACTCAATTATCATGACACCCAACTCTATCAAAATATCTACTAATCAGGACACTCTAAACCCAACTTACCATTTAACTCAAAACGCCGCCTTCTCTACATATATAAAAAAATACTCTCCAACCCTTTGTACATAGGATACGTGTTTCCTTCCCAAAACTCATTCCCTTATGTTGGTTCCTGGACTCCCCCTAGGTAACCCTTTCCGGCGCCAATCGGTCCCTATTCCGTCCCAACCCTTGTTGCGGACTCCCCAAATACACTACCCCCTAATACAAAATTGCCATCCCCAAAAATCTCAATCTCATTACCTCACTACAAATACACAAAATAACCTCATGAACTACAAAAACAACAATATATCATTCAAAATCTACATAAAGTCTCCATTACCACTGTGTCAACATCAATACTTCACAAAATCCTGTTATATCACATCAACTCAAAAACAACATTACATTATATGCATCTCTATCATTTCACATTTAACGTTTAATTCAAATTGGACAGGTCTACATGTCCCATAAAACATTTATCACCCATAATTTATCTTTTATTAATTGCATAAATTGTTATTTTATTTCTCATATTCTTTTTGTCTTTACTTCAAAATGTCTGTAGTACACTAAACATTAATTACTTGTAACATTTACAAACCAATATACCAGTGACATGGTATTGCTGATCAGCTGATATCCTAACATAATAAAAACACCATGGATACCTTTCAAAATTGAACAGTTACATGTAATACATTATCAACACTTACTTCTATTATGTTGATTGCCTGCCAGGCGTCTAATGATTGGCTTAGAAAAAAAATTACACACATAATGAAAATACATTTTATCAACAACTATATCTAACACACAACAATAAAATGATACCTTTCAAATTATAGTATGAACCTTATTTTACGAATAGCAACAAACCTGGATTATTAGCATACATCAAACAAACAATTCTCTTTTAAATAATTTATATAAAAATTTATAAACATTATTATTTAAAATTTTTCATTAACTCTTTTTATTTATCATCATGATGAATTTATCCTGTGTTGTAATCAGATTTTCAAAAATTCTAAATTTATTATTAATATATATTTTTTAATCATTATGTTCCACAGAATAAACCATTTAACACTTATTTACTTATTAATTATTATTAAATCAAAATCTCATTACACAATTTAAATTCATTATAAAATCCAAACACATAACATTCAATCACAATATCTAAACATCTCAACTTATTTAATTCAATTTATTATTAGAATTGAATATTCATTTGATTATTAAAATAACATATTTCAATTATTATCAACATTCTACAAATCATTAACTATTGTCTTCATAATTATTTTGTTATTTAATTAGAGTGCAAAAATATTAATAATATTATTATTATTAATACAACATTTTCTAAAACATATACACATTACATTTCACAATACACACAACTGAATTCAATATTATTTACAAAATATACGTCAAAATTGTTCAAGTGTATCTCACTTCAGATGTCCAAATCAGCAAGGTCATTACCAAAAATTTATAAAATTCAAACAAGGTCTATACACTGATATTCTAGTTCAGCCACCATCGTCAAAAATTAATCTTGGTTTTATATAACACTTTTGCTTTTTATTTACAAACAAATGGTTACTTTGTGTGTCATAACCAGAACAACCAAATTCACTCATTTTACCAGCATACTCATTAAACCAGTCTACGTTAAGTATTTTTGTTAAGTCTCCGTCATTACATTCATTCACTATCGGTCTAATTATTTTTTTCAAATCATTGTAATCGTTATTATTCAAATATATTTCTAAGCCTTCTTTCCATTCATCATACTTTCTATTCAAATTATACAATTCTGTTACATACCATTCTCTATTTACTTCTCTCTCTTCATAACACCACATTACACTCTCACATTTATTCCGGACAGAGGGTACACAATTACTCCACAAAAATAAACACCTCAATTCATCTACCAATACGGGACTCTTGCCCTTCAACCACAACACTTGTGGACTCAATAAATCATCATAAACATCATAAATAATAAAGGGAAAATTTGCCCTCTGTCCCCACTCTACCACAACATTATTTTTTCTCTCTCTCTCTAACTCACTGACACACATTAACATCTCATAATCCCTACCTTCCACCAACTCATCAGTACTCTCATTCTTTATTTTTACCGTATCAGTCTCCGATACTAATTCTTCAAATACATTACTATTATGCTCATTATTTTCAACATTATTGTTATCATTTATTAACTCTTTCTCTGGTATCATATTTTTACATTTGTCATTACAATTTTCATTTGTTTTATTTTTCTCTGTCCTCATCACATGTACTCCCATTCGCTCCACACTCTGTTCTAATTTATTCAAACTGGATCTTATCGTTTCATTAGTACTTTCTACACATTTACTCATTTCTTGTATTTCATTTTTTAACTCATTATTCAGATTTTTTAACTCGTCAAATTTATTATTTTGTACTTCTAATTTGGTGTCAAAGTCATTGCTCAATTTAATTTGTTCGTCTAACTTTACATCAAATTTATTGAAACTGGTACAAAGAAATTGGATCATTTTCGTTATATCTTGATCTTCAGATTTTTTAATCGGGACTGGTGTCGACTGACTTTCTGTTTTATCGTCAGTGAAGCTGACTTCACCATTATTATTTTTACTTTCTCTATTCGATTTTGGGGTCGTTTGGATCCCCGAATCATCTGTACTATCTTTTTCATTTGTGTTATGCACATTCATGTTTTTAATATAAACCTAACCTACTTAATTATGTACGATAAAATTTTTATACATTCGTCATTACCACATCCTATTTTCTGTGTATTAAAATAGGTCTATCTCGTATAAAATTATAATTAAACGAGAATCCTGGCAGGGTCGCCAGTGTGACGTTAAAAAATATATGCCGAAAAATTTAAAATAAATAAGATACCCTGCCAGGACTTAAACTACTTACCTGCTGCGGAAATTTTATCAGAAGCCCAGAGTCGCCACCTATATCTTTGAAGGACAGATATGGAGACCTTTACACTTTACCTTAATAAAACGGACAATTTTGCAATCTGACCCACCCAATTAATAACTCAGAAGATTCCGGTCCGTTAGACGAATTTCGCAACACAGAAATGAGAATATGGTAATGACGAAATAACTTAGACTAACACATATTCAAGGTAAACTAAATGATTTTAATTAAGTAAAACAAGGACATAAAAAAGCAAATTTTCACATATACGTTTATAGATTATAGATTTCGGTTATAGATTTAAATATTATTCAAGACAGCCCAATCTGCTTACACACGCTTTCACACAAGTTAATACTTTACCCCTTGTTATTATATTTTACAAACTCCTTTATTGTTTTACAACTGTTCACTACCGCGTGGCCGGCCGAACACGTGTTTTGTCCCGATTCGATTCCAATGTCCGTAATTTAACTGTTTGCGATTCGCACTTGCAACCATTTTGTAACTAAGATGCGTTGATTATCTCCTCGGGTCCCGGTCGGTCTTCTTGAATTAATTACATTTACGAACTTCGACCAACCGGGTCCGCAACGAAACTGTAAGCGTCTGTAGCGGTACTCTGTACCTCGTGGACTATATGGCGTCTCTGACTAATGTGTACTGTTGGCGTCTCTGACTGTGTACCGTCACGTAGAACGTAACGGGTACATGTTGCTTTTGAGAGAAGCTGTTGGTCACTGCCACTATTATCTCGTCGCCGTATACAGTTGACTTGCTGCGGCATATCCAGTTTATGCATAGATTATAGCTGGTATATGTGTGTGTCCAGAGGCCAATATTGGACTTGGTTCCGCTGATGTCACCAACAGTAGGCGGAGCTAATGCGACTTCCGTGAGGTCTTATAGAAGACGACGAATATTTTTTTTACGCTCTCGCCATCTTGAGTTGTTTGTCAGAGCGTCACTTGGAGCGTGATTGAGCAGTTGCGTATGTGCGCTGCCACACACAGGTACAAAGTTCGAAGAATTTTGGGGAGGTGAATTCTTCAGCCGTGTTACACCACTGATTGCGTTTCGCTTTGTTTCCAACTGTTTCTCAACACTGGTCTGTTATACGGACACATACGTTGCACAATGACAATCCGCCCAAAATGAAATAAATAAAAATATAAATATATGCCCCAAACGGTTGAAAATACAAACACCCAAAACTGACCCGCTACAAGTTGTAGATATGTTTTTGTTTGTACATTAAGTACAGTAATATGAAAGACTGTGTAACGATAAGAGTTAGCAATAACTGTAATTTAAAAACTATAATTGTTAGTAGTAAATGATGACCTAATCAGAGAAAGTAATAGAAAGCAATGCATATGCAGTAACAAAGAGAAATTAGATAATTTATAACTATGTATTAGCAATAAGATTTTATAATATGTTTTTGGTCAAATAAGACTACGAATTATACGTAGTAGGTACGTATAAATACAAATCATTTGGAATTTGAAAAATAAATAAGAAATTAACATGTAATCTGAGATCGCAAATTACCCATAATAAATATGTCAAAATAATAATGAGTTTCTAAACTGCAAAACAAATTAAAAAAAAAGTGTTAATAAAAACTGAAATGATTTATAAAACAATCAAATAGAATTATTATTATTATGATTACAACCTTCATTCTTGCACACACACGAATTTAATGTGATGTAATATACATAAAGATTTAACACACATCAATAAATAAAGGCATTAAAATCATTGTGATGTTGTAAATGTCGCCCAAGAACGTGGGACGCGACCATAATCATTTAACGATTAATTAATTTTTTTAAGTTAAATGAATGCTCTAAAGAAAAGTGTGTTAAAGAAAAAAATATATATTGTATGGAATAACTGGTATTGTAGTAAATGTTATTTCAAATTGTTGTGTATTATAAGAACACAACTGGCGCTCAACAGGTAATAAATTGTAAATGAGGTGTAATCGTAATAGTAATATAATTATAATAATTAATAATAATACATAATAAATAAAGCGTAGCATAACCGGGTATCACCAATAATAATTCTTTTAAATTATAATATAATAAAGAAAGAATAAATAAAAATAACTCAACATTGCAGAACCAGGAGGGTTGAATCTAGAAGCATTTAAAAATTCGATACTGGCCGTGATGGACGAATTAGTTATAAAGCAAACAGAAAAACTGAAAGAAGAATTAAATCAAAATATAAATAAACAAACAGAAGATTTAAAGGAAGATTTAAATAATACACTTAGGCGAATTAAAACAAGATACTGTAAAAATTACAGAAAATCTAAATGAAGTAAGACAAGAGTTGAAACAAGACATAGAAGATAGTACGATGCAGTTAGCAGATAAAATTATCGACACAAATACGCGCATAAATGAATTAGACAATAAGTTTAGGAAAGCCCTGCATGAACACTCTGTTAGGTTAGAAAATAAGCATAAATAGTTACATATAGAATGGAAAAAAGATTTACAGGATATTCATAAATAAATAAATGACGGGGTAAATGAGCAAATAAAGGTGATAAAGCATGAACAGGACAGTAAAATACAAGATGTTCATGATCAACTTCAAGCGACTACGAGTAAAACAAAGGAAATAGAATCACGCATGATTTTAATTGATAACAAGATAGAAGAAACATCCAAAACTGTGAAAGATTGTTCTGGAGAGATGTCCAATATGAAGGATCACGTGAAGAGTGAAATGGATCAACTTCGTGAAGAATTACGTTAACGTCCAGCACCGATGATGATGTATCCAGCACCAGTCGAAGATAGAGTTAAACTAACTCTTGCAGGTAATAAATGGGAGTATAGTATGGAGTTTTTGGTCAACTGCGAAAAGGAAATGGAAAAGATTGGTGTTGCCATTAATGATAACGAAAAATAGCCTTTGTTACTTGACATTTTAAAGAGTCAGCAGTACAACTGTATACTATAAAACATTATAATGTCACAAATTACCAACAATTCCAAGACTCATTCAAAAATAGATATTGGAATATCCATACACAACGCCAAATACGTGATCAACTAGAATATGGTAGATATAATATTCACGGTCGTCAAAGTATGGAACAATATACAATAGCACAAATTGAACGAATGAAATATCTTAAACCTAAGTTTTCAGAATATGAGATAATATCTAAACTACTTACCATTTTCAGAAAAATATCCAACTAGCTGTATACGCAGGGTATTAAAACAATAGAAAAATTTTTAATACTTATAACTCAATCTGAGAATATCACTCGCGGAGAAAACACGCAGCACAATTATCAACCACAAGGTAATTATAACCAAAATTACAACCGTGATGAGTATAACACCCACACACAACGTCACACAATAAATAGATCACCAGTACAACACATGGTAAATAAACCAACTATGAACTACGCGCACCAGCAAACGACGCAACAAGTGGAACGACGCACAAAGCAGAAAAACAGGAGCGGTAAGGTAGGTTATATTTGGCCCAGTTCAAACAAACTATTTTCTAAGCCGTATGAAAGAGGGGTAAATGCGGTAAAAATGCACAATACGTCAAAGAAGGAAGGCTCAGAGGAAGCGGCGAACACACCCTCAACTTCTAAACAATGACTTAGGAAACACAAAAGGCAATATACAATAAACAACATATATCCGGGTGACATACGCGATGAATTGGTTAGTACAGACTAAGATATAATCCAAGTGGAGCGCGCCCACACAAAGTGCCCCATTGTGGATGTTTATATTAATAACTGTCTAATTAAAATGTTAGTGGAGACGAGTAGTCAGCTGTCACTTCTAAACGCTACTTGGGTTCAACAAAATAAAAATTGTTTTAAAAGTACAGCAATGTTACCTGTAAATAATATGAATATTACAACTGCTACAAATAAACGAGAAAAGTTAAACAACAAGCATATGTAACCATGACGTATGAAAAACTAGCTGTAGAATGTCCAATCATTATTATGAATAAGTTGAGATATTATGGTATTATAGGAATTGATTTATTGAGTGTACTAGATGCTAAGATTGATATCAGTAAGAATAAGATAGTATGTAATTATAAGGGTGTTCAACATAACATAAATATGAATGAAGAAGAGAGAAAGTGTAAGGTAAGTGAGCCACCTATTGTCGTAACTAGACCGAAGGTTCAATATGCACCAACTCAATGTACAAGTCAGACCACAGACAATATCTCTAGACAGGAAGAGAAGCGGCTTCATAAGATAATAAATGAGTATGAAGAGATATTCAGTGAAACACCGACGCAGACGACAGTATACGAACACACCATCACTGTAACAGACCCAACAAAATTCATCAGGAGGACATACCCGATTCCAATGCGCTACGAGGAAGAAGTAGAAACGGAAATACGTTACATGCTGGATAATAATGTAATAGAACAGTCCAACAGCAATTTCTTAAATCCTCTAGTTGTAGTAAAGAAGAAAAGCGGGGATATTCATCTATGCCTGGACATGAGGGAGCTGAACAGTATTATAATAAAGGAGAATGACTGCGCGCCCAATGCGGACGAGCTGTTTACAAAATGTGAAGGAGCACGCTACTTGACGAAACTTGATCTACGTTCAAGTTTTTGGCAGATTCCAATCCGAGAAGAGGATAGAAAATTTACCGCATTCCTGTACAAGAATAAGTGTACAACATAAGGTAGTACCGTTTGGATTAAGCACGAGTTTGGCAGCGATAGTAAAGTGTTTAGAAAGAACCTTAGGACCAGAAGTAGAACCTTATAAGATGATCTTTGTAGATGATATTTTAGTAGTATCCAAGACATTTGATGAACACAAAAAATCTACACACAATATTCCATAAGTTTAGGCAAGCAAACATGTCCCTTAACCTAGACAAATGTGAATTCATAAAAACCTCCATCCAATTCCTAGGACACATCATTTCATCCTCAGGTATACAACCAAATCCTACCAAGATAACCAGTTTTCCTATACCAAGAAATCTTAAAGGTTTATGTACATTTGTGGAGTTAACTGGATACTACAGAAGGTTCACACCGTTGTATGCTGAGATGACTCAACCTTTGTTAGAATTAACAAAGAAAGGACGTAAATGGAAGTGGGAGGAGAAGTGTCAAGAAGCCTTCGACCAAGTAAAGACATTATTCGTAGAGAACATAATGTTACATCATCCTCAAAGAGAAGGAAAATTCGTTATTTATTCTGATGCTAGTGATTACGCCGTAGGAAGTGTGCTATACCAGAAGGACTCCAATGAAAACCTGAGGGTCATCGCCTATGCGAGCAGTTTTCAAAGGAGCAGAGCGGCACTACTCAACATCAGAGAAAGAGATACTTGCAATTGTATACGCTTTTAAACAGTTCCGATATTATATTTATGGGACTCATTTTGAGATACATACGGACCATCAAGCACTATCATTTCTACTTAAATGTAAAGTCACCAACTCTCGTTTATTTAGGTGGACTTTAGACATCCGGGAGTACTCATTCACCATCAAATACTGCAAGGGAAAGGATAATAGTGTTGCAGATATTTTAAGTCGTTATGTTCCAGAAGAATGTAAAGAGATCTACGATAAAGAAGATAATGAAATACGTCTATTACCTATTCAATTTAAGGCTAGCAATGAAGTAAAAGGAATGCTACAAAGTTTAGCAAGTGACCAGAATAAAGATGTTACTTTAAGCAATCTAAAGAATCAATCTCAACTATCAGCTCAGTATAAGATACATAACATTCTTTTCAAATTAATAAAACATGATTGGAAAGTTGTGGTGTCTAATGACATGTTACATAAGCTAATCAAACCAACTCATGAGAGCTTAGCTCATGCATCGGCATTAAAATGTTATTTATCCCTTAAAGAAGATTTTACAATTAATAACGTGGAGAAAAATAAAAAATGAATAAAAAAATGTTATGATGGCCGAACTGGTAAACAACCCAATCTTCATACCTATGTGGGAATGCAGAGTATACAGAAGGAAGCGAAGGTAGAATTAATTGCAGTGGATTTCTTGGGGCCCTTACCTCGATCAAGTCGGGGGGTTAAACACATACTAGTCTGTATAGATGTGTTTTCCAAGGCAGTTCATCTGTATCCAATTATGAGACCCGCCACTAAAGCTGTCATAAAAATTCTGTTACAAAAGTATATTCCAACACATGGCAAAATGAAGAGGATTCTTAATGATCAAGGAGTGCAATTTCAGAGTGAGGTATGGCATAGAATATTGAGAGAAAATGGAATACAATCCATACTCACATCCATCAGACATCCACAGAGAAATTTAGCCGAGAGAGTGAATAAGGAGTTGGGTAAATATTTATGAATCTACTGCCATACGCAACATAATAAATGGGCAGAATATTTACCATTCTTTGAGAAAGCTATGAACGAAAATTACAGCGAAGCTACGAGCTATACACCGATAGAGATTGAAGAAGATCGGCAACCCGACCGATTCTGGAGAAAGTATGTTCAGAATCAGAACTTACCAGTCCCAGTAAGCATAAAAATTGCATATGCAAAATGGAGAATTATGAAGAAAGGTAATGAAAGAACTGAACGATTCAATAGAACTCACAAGTTGCAGAAATTTAAGGTAGGAGAGAAAATATTGCTGAAGACCAATCCAGTGAGAAAACGGAGTGATAATACGGCGAAGAAATTCTTCAGATTATACGATGGACCCTATACGTTGCAGAGACAAATTGGACAACAAACTTTCATCGTATATAATGACATAAGACTGAAAGAAGTGGGCAAATACCATGCCAGCTCTTTAAGAAAATTCTATGAATAAATAACTAGGTCACTGTGATAATTAAAGATGAATGCTACTTAAAGCAGATGTTACAGAACACACCAACTCAACAGGCGTTGGGAGGGGAATAATTGCTCAGCCCGCCACACATAAGGGTAAAGTAAATAATAAGCTAGTCATTATTATTTGAACTAAATGTAAATAAATGTGGTTGATAAAAATTTTTAATATACTGTTGTCTAATGTAAAAAAAAATTTTTTTTAATAAACTAGTTATTAAATTTTTGTTTATTAAGCAGTGGAATAATGCAACAGTACAAATAGGTTGAGTACTTCGCATTGCACCAAGTAATTGAAATAAGTGATTAGAAAAAACAATGCATTTTGATAATAATAAAAATTCAGCCTGCAATATAAATTGTAAAAGAGATGCCTGACTTGCAGGTTGGGACAGGTGATTAACGCCAGCTGCTCTTTGTATGTGTGTACACATGTAAAGGGTGTGTGTGTGTGTGTGTGTGTGTGTGTGTGTGTGTGTGTGTGTGTGTGTGTGTGTGTGTGTGTGTGTGTGTGTGTGTGTGTGTGTGTGTGTGTGTGTGTGTGTGTGTGTGTGTGCGACTTGTTCATTCCTGAAAAGCGCCACCCTTTTCAGTAATGATATAAATTATTGTATTTAAATTAATTTATATTTAACTAAAGACTAAAGAAAAACTAAAGACACCAAAATGTGTGGTTAAAAATAACAAACAAGTGTATACAAAATTGTGAAAAACAAATGAAAAGTGTAATGATAGAAGTTAAAAATCAATAGTAATTAGAATAAGTAAGATAAGGAAAAACGGTTTGTGCACGATGAACACCTAGAAATTACCGATCGAATGAATATCGGATAATGTGCCAAAGACTTCGCAATTCGCGAAGACGAGCAAATTAAGTGTAACAATAAAGCGTGGGTTAAGAGTGATGCTCTCGGCACTTTCAAACATGCAGAATATTGTTGAGACATGATTTTGACGCCTTGGGTATAAATACGGGAACGCGCAAACATCTTTCTCTTTCTCGTCAGACCTTCACAGCGGCCGGAGGCTATGTCCAAGAACTACAACTCGATTCTCGTTCAAACATCAGAACAGCTGGAGGGTATGTCCAACAGCTAGAACTTCTAGAATTGATTGACAACCATGGCAGCCAAAGTATCTACGTAGAAACAACAACTACCGTAGATCAACCACAAGCAGAAACCAGAGTCTTCAAGACTGCACATCCATTCGAGTGAGCAGTTTGAACCAGAGGCCATGACCAGGAATGAGAGAATCCAGTGAACCAGAGTACGAGAGACTACAAGACTCCTAGAATACCTGACTCCAGGACTTCCAGGACTGAAGAGGATCATCCATATCCAGGACCGAAGAGGACATGCTTCAGATGTACCACACAAATAACAAGGTGACAAATAACCATGCATTTATCAGAAACCGAGACCGAATCAAAAGACTTTACATATTAAAAAGAAAAGGAATAAACAATTCGATTCCAAGATGAGTCAAGTAACTGTATAGTTGTAGATATGTTTTTGTTTGTACATTAAGTACGGTAATGTGAAAGACTGTGTAACGATAAGAGTTAGCAGTAACTGTAATTTAAAAACTATAATTGTTAGTAGTAAATGACGACCTCGTCAGAGAAAGTAATAGAAAGCAATGCATATGCAGTAACAAAGAGAAATTAGTAATATATAAAAAAAGAGTTAGATAATTAAAAGAGTAGATAATCAGTAAGAGAATTGAACTAGCTGAGAGCAGTATAGAAAATTTATAACAGTGTATTAGCAATAAGATTTTATAATATGTTTTTGTGTCAAAAAGACTACGAATTATATGTAGTAGGTACGTAAAAATACGAATCATTTGGAATCATAAAATAAATAAGAAATTAACGTGTAATCTGAGATTGCAAATTACCCGTAATAAATATGTCAAAATAATAATGAGTTTCTAAACCGCAAAAAAAATTAAAAAAAGTGTTAATAAAAATTGAAATGATTTATAAACCAATCAAATAGAATTATTATTATTATGATTACAACCTTCATTCCTGCACACACACGAATTTAATGTGATGTAATGTACATAAAGATTTAACACACATCAATAAATAAACTCATTAAAAATCGTTGTGATGTTGTAATATATAATATTATATTACATATATTAATTACCACACACGTTACAAACATTATTTTATATTATATACATTTTACATATAAAAGGAGATCTGTCAGTTGTAGCATAACAGAATTTTCACCCTGAATATAACTTAATACAACCTTGAAAAGAAAAGGAAGAAACAATCTGTAGTGAGTAATAACAAAATGGTTAAAAATAAATTAAATAAATTGATCATTATAGTAAATCAAATGCTGACAATAGACTCTACAACAAAAAAACTCTTGGTCCAAATAAAATGAACAATCTATATAAAACAATATACGTTCAACCACATGATGATTAAAACCCCAGTACATCATCAGTATACCCAGTAAGATAAGAAGCAGTAAGGAAAGATAATCACGGATGAATTATTAAGATAACCACATCAAAGGATCCAAACATAAAACAATACCATACTCATTGAAGGAGAATAAAAGGACCAACTAATTCAAGCTTTGTACAAAGAATGTAGTATTAGGGAAGGTTACTTCTCAGATCTTATGACAGATAGGTACAATTTAATTAGATTCAAAATAATGACACAAAACCCTAAATCACAGTAACCCAAGTTACAGGATGCATTACATATAGATAAAAGAATGTAAATTAAATATAGATATAACACCAGTGTAGAAAGTAGAATATCAAGAAGAAAAGATTAAAGACTACCATTAGTGTAGGTGATAAAGAATGCCTCAGTGAGAAGTAAAGTGGTATCAACTATAAACTATAATAGAGAGAAATACCAAAACTAGTGATAATAAATTGTGAATTTCCCTATTCTTAAAAAAAAAAATCATAAACTGTAATAATAGAGAATAATGCGGTTAGGAGGTAGCTTAAAGAGAAGTTACAATCAAACAAACAAAAAGACAGAAAATGACTGAAATATTATTAATTGTAATAAAGTATTTAGATATAAGACGTAAGGATTGTTTCATAATAATATAAATGTGGGAACATGAACTTTCATTAATGTAATCGAAAATGTTAGATTATAAGATGTTTTGTTATAGTTAAATAATGTTAATTTGTGTTAAAGTTTTGTTAAGGTAGGAAAGGCAAGGAAGTAATCATAATATCTTTTAAATTGTAAACCAGAGAAATAATAAGGAAGCAAACTAGTTATAATATCAGTAGCAAAGCAAAACTGATTTTTAGGCCAAATTCAACTTTTACTGTGTAATCAAATCCAAAAGGATAAGTTAGATAAAACTGTATAAAATTAACAGAGATTAGTCAGTTTAGAATAAAGAGACTTAATTATAATTATCACAGAAATATATAATAGTAAATGTAATGATCAGAGGATAAAATTGACTTTATTGGAAATGTGTAATATAATGCCTAACAGAGGACACAGTACAAATAAAATGTAAATTAATCAGTATCGGTTTGTTGTAACAACAAATTGTTAAAGACAAAGAATAATGATGTAATAAGTAATCTTATTTAAGAACAATGTTAACATAAAACGACTTGTAACCCATTTAATTTATAATTATGTGAATTATAATAAGGCCTATATGAAATGTCAAAAAATGCCAGTTTTAAGCTTAATTGAAACTAAAATAGGTCATGTTGGATATTGATTTATGTAAAATTAGAACAGGAATATTGCTAGGTACTTAAATTTTCATGAAATTAAAAAATATTTAAATTATAGCCATAAAATAGAAATAATGTCATATATTTCTATGAGATCAGATCTGGACAAAGACGAACAGCTGATTTCAGACAATGGAATAGGATACCAAAATATTTCTGGAATTACTATATTAAATAACGATTTCATTTAGCAGTTGATTGTTAAACGCGAACCAGAACGGATGGGAACGTGCAGAAGGGAGACCTAAAAAATATAATAATTTGAACTAAGTTGAAAGTACCCTATGAAGAGTTACAGAAGAGGTTATAAACATAAAATTAATAAAAATAACAACCAATTAACGAAATGAAGAACCGGTAAAAAGATACATATAATTAAACACCAAAGACACCAAGAATCATCCGCCATGTTGGAATTTTCAAATTAATACTATTCCATTGAACAACGAACTTAGCCAGATTTCGAACACTTAATACGACACTAGTAATACCGCATCAAACTACCTCTCTGAGCGAAAAAGAACATTACAATCGAAGAATCCAGAGGAACTACACTATCGCAGAAGAAAATATCACAATTAAATTTGGTGAGAGGAAAAAACCAGGAGCCGGCATAGTTGGGTGAAATCCGAAGTCGATGGCGGCCATGTTTCGAGTTCATCTTGCCAGCAATACAATGCCACGGTGAGTCAACAGCTACGTGACGTCATACGCAGCCAACTGGTTCGATTTTTAAATGACATTTTCAAATATAATTTTCTTTTACGTAATAGTAATTAAGTATTAATTAATTGTAAGTATAGTATTTTGTAACTTGCCTTTCCCTGACCATTTCTACAGCTCAAAGAACCTTGTTAATCAATATTTTAATTTTATATATTTTGTTAGTTGACACAATCGACCTGGGAATTGAGTCTCAGCCGCAGCAATAGTCGATGCACATAAGATTATCGCATCACTTTTAATAAATGTCATTACTGTTTCCAAATACGAGTTTTCTTAATTATTTGAGTAATTAAATTAATTTATTTCATTTTTAAATTTAACTTAGAAAATAATAGCTAAAAAATCGAGAAGAAAAAAAAAGGAGCTGAGTTAGAAGTGACTACAAATCGACCCAGCTTTGACATAATCTGATTAACACAATAGAACAAATATTTCTTTACAGACCCTAGCAAAATAATACACTGAAATAAATTATTATTAATACTTTTAATTAAATAATAAAAACTAATTAAATAATTAAATTAAACAAATAAAATATATAACTTATAAAAAAAATAATAAATTTATAACTTATAAATTTTCTCAAACCTTAATTTTTATTAAACACAAACATAAATTTTATTTGTAACACGAAAATAGTTACAAATTGGCGTCCAACTTTAGGGGCTGAAGATAGGGATTGATAGGCCGATAAATAAAAACAATTTGCCCAATTTCCTATTTTTAGCTGGCAGCTGTTAACAGGTCGGGAGAGTAAGCAAGATGCACAGGAGAGCAACATCTAAGAAAAGGGCGGCGGAGGCCAAGAAGGAAATAGATATGGAGGATAAGGAGGCGACTCCCGTGGAAGGTGTGGAGTTGATATTACCTCCAGCAGAACCAACCGAACCAGCACCCCAAGGGAAACAACCTGACAAGCTGACACAAACCGGAGAACTAAATTACCAGGAAATATTAATGACCACTTTGGCACAACTCAGCCAGAAAATGGAGGAAATAAAAACCAACAATAAGCAGTCAAAGGAAGAATTAGGCCAGATAAGCCAGAAAATAGAAGAAAATAGTAAGAAGGTAGAGGAGAAAATGAAAGAAAATAGTAAGAAGGCGGAAGAAAACAGTAAGAAGATGGATGAAATAAAAAATGACAATAAATTATTAATGGAGGAAAATATTAAGAAGATAGAGGAGAAAATAAAAACTGACAATAAACAGTCGAAGGAGGAATTAAATCAGATAAGCCATAAATTGGAAGAGACCAATAAGAAAATGGAAGAAACCAGTAAGAAAATGGAAAATGATAATCAACAGTTAAGAGAATAATTAAGGGAGACTAACCAAGAGAATAAGAACCGGTTAGATGGAAGGATGGAAGCATTAAAGGAAGAATTGAGTCAGAAGATGGCAGGGAATAATGAAACCATAAGCAAGAAAGTAGCAGAAGAAATGACTGTCATTGAACAAAAAATTTCGAAAGCTGACGAAAAATGGAGTCATACTGAGAGACAAGTGCAGAGTTTTAAAACAGAAATAACACAAATATAGAAGAAACGAATAGGAAGAATTTAGAAGAAAAACTAAAAGAAACACGCGAAGAATGGGAAAGAGTGCAGAACCGATTCACAGAAAAATGTGATGGCATTGAAGCTGCTGTGACCAGTATAAATGGTCAGGTTCGACAAAATCAAACAGACATAGACCTTTTTCATAGTCGACCAACTAACATCACCAGTTTTCCCAATACAGAAAATCGAGAAGGGATTAACTTCAGGCTATACAAAAACAAGCCTATGGAATTTATAGCTAGAATTGAAGAGTACTTCGCAAAACACCGAGGTAACCGGTGGAGCGCAAATAAGGAAGTACTAGATGAGTCATTCAAGGAAATAGCCGATAATTGGTGGATGGCAATAAGGGACGAAGTTACGGACTATCAGCAACTCAAGAGATTGTTTAAGGCTAAATATTGATCCGAGTCTACGCAGAACATCGCAAGAGACGGAATATGTCATGGGAAGTATAACCCGTATCGGGGTAAAACATTGACCGCATATTTCTTAGAAAAGGTGTGTGTGGCCAAACACTTAGAGCCCAAAATACCCGAAGAGTGCCTGGTCAGCAGACTATCCTACCATTATGAGGAGGACATAATAAGAGCTCGCCGCAACAGTCAGATTAAAACTGTACAAGCAATGACGGAGTTACTCGAGATGTACGAGCACGAAGACTATTACTGCCAAAGTAGAAGGAGATATGAGAAACCTGAATTTAGAAATAACAAAACTGTACTAATAATAATAATAATAATAATAATCAGAACGGTAATAATAATAATAATAATTATAGCTCCGCGAGCTGGGATAATGTAGGATGCAATAATAATAATAGCAGTCAACCAAATAGAAACGGTTATAATAATAATAATAATAATTATGGTTCTAATGGTCAGAGGAACCCAAACCCACCCAATAATAACCACTATCATAATAATAATAGAAATTACCCAGCAGGAAGTAATAATAACCACAGGACATATAGACCTCGAGTAAATTATATCAGAGCAGACGGTAGCAGCCAGCGGAGGTACCAACATCAGCGGAGGAGTAGGTTCTATGAGTATGAAACACCTCAAGTAAACCAGGGAGGTAACAATCATAGAGGATATGAACACAGACGCAGTTCGAGCCTGGATAATCAAAGGAGACAACCAGTAAATGAAGCACAGCTAGATGACCGAATTGAACCAAACGAAGCAGTTCCAGGACTCCAGATTGACGCTGCTATCAGCCATATCCATAACAATACGGAACATTTAAACGAGAGGAGGCAGTAATAAACGATTACAACCCTTTACTGCTCCTATCTACTGGGTATGGACAAGAGTCGAGTTTTAAAAAGGAAGGTCAAAAATTTACTATTATTTATAATTTTTATTTAAAAGATATTCGTAAGGATTTATTAGAAGAAAGCGATACAAAGGTTAACAATCAGAACAATGAAATCATTTACATAGTTGCGGAAATAGAAGGTATTTCATCTCCAATTATGATAGACACAGGAGCGAATGTCTTGATAATTAGTAACAGTGAATTAGACTGGATACAGCAGGAATGTCGCAAAACGCTACCAGTATTACCCATTAATAACATAGTACTTGTAGGAGCTACTGGTCGGCAAAATAAGATGATACGAAAGCTTAAGATGATAATCCCTAAGTGTTACCAGTCAGGGTGTAAGTCTGGACATCGTATTTCTCATTGCAGCCGGATTACCATTTAATATTCTAATAGGGTGTGATATATTAAGAAGGAACTCTGCTGTTATTGACCTGTGCAGAGAGAAGGTATCACTCTTTTCAGAAGGTTCGACCTGGGTAGCCAATTTAATAAATAGCGAGATGGTAGACTCCCGACAAACTCTCAACCGCGCGAGTGAAGTGAATTATTTGTCAGATTACTCACCAGACAACCAATCAGTATGCCAAGATACCGAAAATAAGCTATGGGCCCAAAAGATACAAGAGATACGGGATTTCAAGTGCAATAATACAACTGAGAAATTGATTAAGAACCAAATAAATCAATTAATTGGAATATATGAAAAATATCGGGCCGTGTTTTCCGATGAGCCAGGAAAGATCAAAAACTACCAGTGTACGATCCAATTCAGGGAACCGGTGGAGTTCAACCGCAAATCCTACCCGATAGCACAATCGTTGAAGGAAGCTGTACGAGCTGAAATCCAAAATATGATAAATAAAGATATAATCGAAAGCAGCCAGTCGCCATACACCAGTCCGATTGTGTCTATTCAGAAGAAAAGTGGTAAGGTCCGACTTTGCCTTGAACACGCGAAATCAACAAAATATTAAATATTTTTATATTAAAGAGATTCCACGGCACTAAATTTATTACTACATGGGATACCGTGTCTGGGTATTGGCAAGTGGAGTTGCACCCATAAAGCCGTCAATACATGGCGTTCATTTTCGAAGGGCGCAACTATCAATTTAAGAGATTGCCCTTCAGTTTAGTAAACTCAGTAGCCGTTTTTGTAGCCTGTATGGACCAAATACTCGGACCAGAAGCGCTCCAGTTTACAACTGTATATGTTGATGATCTGTTGATCACCTCAGCCCATTGGGAGGAACATTGTTACCGTGTGGAGCATGTCTTAAAGAAACTAGCTGATAATAATGTTACCTTAAAGCTAGAGAAATCGAAACTTATTGCCAAAGAAGTTCAATTTTTGGGTTTCAAGCTGAATAATCAAGGAACATCACCTTCATCAGAGAAATTAGACGCTATACAGAGATTCTCTACACCAAAAAATAGAAGGCAACTACAGTCATTTTTAGGCCTATGTAATTACTATAGAAAATTTCAAAACAATTATTCAGAGCTGACGGCCAAGTTTCAATATCAGTTATCCTCCAAAAATAAATGGCGATGGGGTCAAGAACAGGACGAGACATTCAAGTCAATTAAAGATAAGTTTTTAGAGGTAGTAATGCTTAATCATCCCAATTTTAACCGACCTTTCTTCCTGAACTGCGACGCCAGTAATATCAGTCTGGGATCGACGTTGTACCAAGAAGACGAAAATGGCAACCATCTAGTCATTAGTTTCGCTAGCAGGACACTTAACCAATGCGAGAAGAACTATAACGTAACGGAAAATGAACTGCTCAGTGTAGTCTTTGCCTGTGGGAAGTTTCGGACTTATATTCTGGGATATCCGGTGACAGTTCATACAGATCATAAATCTATATCATTTTTAAGAAGGTGTAAATTAAGCCACGGTAGACTGACCATGTGGATACTTGCCCTGCAAGAATATGATCTACAGTGGGAGTATATTCCGGGAAGTAAGAATGTTGTAGCAGACGTGTTGTCACGAGTGAATTTGGAAGAACAGACATTCGAGGGCGAGAAGGAGAGCATACTGCAGATATACAATATTATCAAGGACAGATCTGATTTGGAGAAAGTGGTACGGAACATCAGCATACACCAGTAGTCTGACCCGAAACTAAACAGTATAAAACTTCATCTATCCAACCAAGATGATACCATAACCAGATTTTATTGCATGCATAATGAAGTATTATTCATTAAAACATCTCTTGATGAAGAGGTATGGAAAATAATAATCCCTGCTAATATTGAGAAGGAGATCATCCTAGACTATCATCTCCGATATGGTCACATGGGGGCAATGAAAGTGATAAAGGCGTTGGAGGAAAATTGCCACATAAAGAATATAAATCGAAAGGTAAGAAACTATATTAAGACCTCCCTTATTTGCCAGTTGGTAAAGACAAACAACAAGAGAAAAGAGGGGATAATGATACCAATTACTCCACAAGAAAAGCTGGAAAAGGTTTTCCTAGATATCTGCGGGCCATTTCCCCGTAGTGGCGGACGGCATCGTTATAAATACATCATAATAATAGATCATTTCACCAAATTTATAAAATTATACCCGGTTAACCGAGCTACCACTTTGAAGGTTTTGGGAGTGATCACCAATTACTACATTCCAGAGATAGGAAAACCTGCATCAATAATCACCGACCATAGAACTCAATTTAAGGGAAGGAGGTGGAAAAATACTTTGATCACCTTAGGTATCAAGACGTACAAAACATCTGTGTACCACCCCAGTAGTAATCCTGTGGAAAGGGTGCTGCGAGAGGTCGGGAGGATATTGCGAACATACTGTCACCATCAACAAAGAAAATGGCAAGAATACCTGTCAGCCACGGAGGAATTCCTCAATTTAGCACATCATCCCGCTATAGGGATCACACCATATACCGCAATGTATGAGAAACAACCTCCTCGAGAAATACAAGAAATCATTGAATTTCTCGTCAATAATGAATATAAATTTGATCAGATAAAGTTTTAAAATAAATTGGCCGAGGACCAGGAAAGGCGACATAAAAAGTATCAAAGGGCAATTAAGAAGGTGATAAACTACAAAGTCGGAGAAAAAGTATTATTGAAAAATCGGGAACTACCCAGTACCTTAGAAGGCATTACCAAAAAGTTATTACTGCTGTGTACCGGACCATATGTGATTATTAAAGATAATAACAATAACACTTATGTATTAAAGGATATTAATTCAAACAAGACAAAGGGCACTTATAATCAATTGTCAATAAAAAAATATTTAGAGGAGAAATAATTAACAAAATTCAAAAGGACCGTAATGACAACTTACAAAAATAACTTGAACGAAATAATTTTGAAAGGAAGAAAAACAACAAATGATTCTTAAAACACAAACAAAAACCGTAAGCTCAAGAACAAATTACACTAATAATTTGAACGAACTCTTATTTGGATAAACGGAGTACAAATATATAAACTTTCTCAAACTCTCCAGTGTCAAAATAAATAAGAACATGTTCCAGTAGATAATGAGGAAAACCTATATCAATAGATTGAGTAAATTAATGTTACAAGAAAAAATATATCCATGAATGTTAAAAGCGTCATAAGAAGAAAGTATAACAAGTATTCATAAGAACCAGTGTTGAAAAAGGAAAACCCATAATAAACTACCACAGCTATAAAGACTATGTCACAACTTGTATTGTAACAGTGACTATATGATAACAGTAACAACTAATACAAACTATGTAAATGAGATAATTTTTTTTTTAACCAAAAATGATACAGAACTTTTAAATGAAGAAGGGAAAAGGAGACCAGAATGTTTTTATAATTTAACCAAAATAGTTTAATCAAAACTCACAATGAAAATAATTTGATGAAGAAGCAACAAGGAAAAAGAACCAAGCAAATAAGAACCAAGTATTAAGACCAGAAGTTGAAAACCTGGGACCATAATGATAATGTTATTTTAATAACCACTATTATAATGATAATTAATGGAAGGAATTAATGTTATGCCACGAGCAATAGAATGACTCATTGAATACCAAATGAAAAAAAATCTATATAAATGCTAATTACTATGTAAACAAGAGACAGATTATACCTACAACAAACAAAGAAAAAGAATGCAAAGAAAGGATGAAATGTATATTATACCCTATACCTAAGCCACAAAATATGAACTGAGCTTTAAAATAGAAGAAGAATCAAATGTATAATAGTATTAATTAATCTGAACCATTATGGAGTGAAGAATCCAAGGATGTTGCGTGCTGGAAGCTCTTGAAGTTTCTCGAGTTGTTCCAGGAGACGCTAAATGAAGAGGGCTGGTTTGAAAGTATAACGAAGTGGACTGTATTGAATTTATATAATGTTTATTTTTTGACAACCTTATATTTTAGATGTTATTGCTGACACGTGCGGATGTTTTCTGGCCATAACGCCCGTTAATTAAGTTTTAATAAAAGTCAAACGCCATAATAAATAGACGGAAGTCGCCTGAATTAAATTAGTGCAAGTTGCACATGACGAATAATTGAATAATGAGATCCAGAGGCCGCGGCTGGAAGAGTAATGTTAACGAGTGTACAGCTCGGAGTATCTAAAATAACTGAACAAAAATTGACCACCGTGCGCCCAGCTGCCGGCTGGCGGCGGTAGATAAGCAACGTGACGTCATCCGCGCGTGCCGCAATGCGGTACTTACAACACAGATATGGAAATACAATACAAAGTTCGAACATACTGCCCGCTCAAAATCGGGACGATTTTGCAATTTATTATTAAGTTAATAATATAGTAATTGATTTTACATGACAAAAAAGAACATAACAATTGGCGTATTGACTAAAGCGCAATGACAGCTAGATAATTAATAACAATAATATGACTAACATGATAAATTCAAGAGATAATTGTAAGGTACACAAGAAATCGACCTTTATAATCATAGCAAAAAAAACTGACAACAAAATTACCCAATACATAGTAGCACAACAGTATACACAATAATAAAATGATTAAGTAGACACATTGATCTATCCCAAATAATACCCAATAACGATTACATAGCATTAAATAATAAGTGATAATACAATGAAAAGACATAATTGTATTCATAATATTGACACAACGAACCCCCGATAAATTCAATAATACATGACCATTGGAAAATACAATACATACATACAAATAATTGTTACAATAAAGTAACAATAATAATTCCCAAAAGTTTAAATACATAATCATATAACAATACATTGACAAATATAAAATAATTGATACAATGAAGACGCAGTAACTATTGCAATAATAGCTATCCGACAGTAGTAATAATAATTACAATGATAATAATACAATTGACTTGTATGATCGCCCCGGGAATGTCCCGGGCGTATTCCAAGGCAATGTGACAAGTTCACATTCCTGGTACGTATCGTATGACGCTCATGCGACTAGTCTGTTGCCGCCGGAAGGGGGCATAATTTGTGGATGGGTCGGCGTAGGATACCCTGCGCGGTGCGAACTTCAGCAACGCGCACTATGGAGTCCTGACCCGCAAAAACATTAGTAATTACCCCTCGCTTCCACTGAAGTGGGGGGGGGAATTATCGTCTAGAATGAGGACAAGCTGTCCAACATTTAAATTCTTTAACGTCGTGCGCCATTTGTTGCGTTGCTGCAACTGGTGCAGATAATCCTTGGACCATCGCTTCCAGATGGATTGTGTAAATCTTTGGAGCAGCTGCCACCTGCCCAAACGACTAGTATTGATTTGGGTATAGTCGGGCTCCGGAAGTGCCGTCAGTGGAGCACCGACCAAGAAATGAGCGGGAGTTAAGGGTTCAGTGTCCCTAGCATCGTTGGACATAGCAAATAAAGGGCGTGAGTTAAGGCAAGCCTCTATTTGAGTGAGAATTGTAGAATACTCCTCAAAATTCAAGATAGTACCGCCTATCACGCGACGTAAATGATATTTGACACTTTTCACCCCGCTTTCCCACAAACCACCGAAATGAGGGGCTGAGGAAGGAATAAAGGACCACTTGATACCGCGGGGACCGCAAAACTCCTGAGTAGATTGCTCAACTCCCTTAGAATTTAAAAACCTGTATAAATCGTGTAAGGTGCGGCTGGCACGACGAAAATTCGTACCATTATCCGAAAATATCTGCGCGGGAATACCTCTGCGCGCGATGAACCTTTTTAAGGCCGCTATAAAAGCGTTGGAGGTGAGATCTGAAACAAGTTCCAAATGAATGGCCTTTGTGCACATGCATATAAATAACGCAATATATGCCTTTGACGTGGATTTTGAGCGCTGCCCGGCATGGCGTAAAGGTACGGGACCGGCGTAGTCCACGGC
This sequence comes from Magicicada septendecula, assembly GCA_034769895.1. Lineage (NCBI taxonomy): Eukaryota > Metazoa > Arthropoda > Insecta > Hemiptera > Cicadidae > Magicicada > Magicicada septendecula. The sequence goes on along the minus strand of CM068369.1, from coordinate 104,395,774 downwards.
CGATTGGGAAAATTGCTTAGCAGGCGTGACCCTGGAAGGGGGTCACCAATAATTGATTCGAGCCTCTAGCAAGGTAACGGAAGCAAATGATACATTTATGTATTACTGAGCGGATATAAGATTTGTCGTTAATAATCCAATATTTCTGTATGAGAGAGGACTGGGTCAATTGAACCCCAGAGTGCAACAAACGCAGATGTTCATACTCTATGATTAATTTGGTGAGATGAGAATGTGGGTGCAAAATTATTTGATGTTTGCTCGAGTAGTTAAGTTGGGAGAGCTGCAGGCGTCCACCCACTCTCAAAATACCTGTCTCATCCAGAAAGGGGTTGAGTGAAAGAATTTTACTGCTGCTGGGAATGCAGCGATGTGCCTCAAGCTCCTTAACCTCCATGCCGAAGTCCAAATGCTGAGACTGGCGAACAAAGAACAAAAGTGTATCATGCAACTCTTGAGCAGACAAAAAGGAGGTGCCCCTGTCAACAACCGGGAGCCTAGAGTTACGAATAAATCTGCGGCAATATGCGAAGACGCGGATGAGTCTTGTAAGGGATGAGTAATTTTCAACATAGCTGGGGGTGGAAGAGGCGACAATTAGCGAGGTTTGGACCTGCTTACGACGTTCTTGCTCCAGGTCGGGGTAAGTATAGGGCGCATGAGTATCGAAGGCACTAATGGGCCATGATGATGACTCATGGGTTAACCAGGACGGACCATGCCACCATTGAGGTTGGCTGTGCAAACTACGAGGGGGGCAACCGCGTGATAAAATTTCGGCAGGGTTGTCAGATGATAATACATGATGCCAAGTTCCCCGGTTAATAAGACGTTGTATTTCCGCGACACGGTTGGCTACAAATACCTTCCAGCGGGAAGATTGCTGATGTATCCAATGTAAAGCTATCATCGAGTCCGAATAGAAATATAATTCGTCAAATTTGTAGTTGACGGCGTCTAAAACTTTAGAAGTTAACTGCGCCAGCAATAACAAGCACAAAGTTCAAGCCGGGGTAGCGTTATCTGTTTCAGCGGAGCGACCCTAGATTTTGCGCATAACAGGTTTGAAGATATGGCGCCGTTCGAATAGACTGCCCGCACATAAATACAACACGCGTAACCTTTAGCCGACGCGTCGGTGAATCCGTGAAGCTGTAATGAAATGATTTGATAATTGTTTAGACTCTTAACCGCCCTCGTAATTTTAAAATGAGTGTCGGAAACTAATTGAGAGTAGAGTTCTAACCATTGATTGGATAATAAGCCAGATAAGGGTTCGTCCCAACTCGTGCCCGCCAACCACAACTGTTGTACAAAATGCTTGCACCAAAACGTAATGGGGACAATAAGACCCAACGGGTCGTAAATCCCTGCAATGACCGACAACACACTTCTTTTGTTGAACACGGCCGAATTGTCATCACCCCGAACGGTATATAAAAAACTGTCTTCGTTAACATTGGATTCCCAATGTACGCACGTTTTGATTTTTGCTAAAGTCATGGGAAACGTGGGCGCGAGAGGCCATAATATTCTGGTCGTTAGAAAACCATTTATGTAAAGTAAAACCATATCTGTTTAGCAAATCCACGATGTCGGACCTCATTTTAGATAGCACGTTCGGATCGTCCGATCCCGTCATAAGATCGTCTACATAAAAATCATTGGCTATGGCTAAGCAAGCCATAGGGTGGTCGGATTTATTTTCTTGGGCTATCTGAGCCAGATATCTAGTTGCAAGAAAAGAGGCACTTGCAGTCCCATAAGTAACTGTCCTTAAAGCGTAATGTTGGAGTTCCTTATGCGGTGCGTCACGCCAAACGATACGCTGCAAATTGGAATCCTTTGGGTTAACCAAAATTTGTCGATACATCTTTTCAATGTCTGCAATGAGGACGTATCGTTAGGTACGAAAACGAACCATGATCGAGAACAGATCCTGCTGGATCGTGGGAGCGGCCATCAGAGTATCGTTGAGGGACAAATTATTTGTCGTTTTAGCGGAGCCGTCGAAAACAACACGTAACTTAGTGGTTATGCTGGAACCCTTAAAGACTGAGTGATGAGGCAAATAAAAAGTGTCTGATTTGTCAAGCGACAAATCGTACTCATTAAGTGAAGACATATGACCAAGCTTCAAGTATTCACGCATGAACTCGCTATAGCCTTTGTAAAGGGCAGGGTTCTGCTTGAACTTAAACTCTAGCGACTGAAACCTGAGGATTGCTCCGCGAAGAGAATCGCCCAAATGAGACTTGTCTGACCTGCGGGGCAGGGATACCACAAATCTTCGTTCGTGGTTGCGGACAGTATTTGTCACAAAATGCTTTTCACATGCCGAGTCCTCAGAGGAGGGATCACGACTAGAGATCTCCTCCATCTTCCAGAATTCCTTTAGTTGCGAGGAAATCTCACTATCATCTTTACAGACCATAAAGGATGAAACCGGCTTAGTTATGTCGACATTGGAAGGTAAATTACCTGCTAGAATGAATCCTAGCTTAGTCTCCTTAATTATGGGAAAGTGCGGGCCGCGGATAAATTTAATAGGTTCGATTAATTGCAAATAATACTGAGCACCGAGCAATACATCGACTTGCGACGAGAAGTTGAGGTGTGGGTCAGCTAAGAATACGTCCTTCGGTAAATTTAAAGAGGCGAGATCAAACGATTCCGCCGGTAGATTATTAATTATACTGGGAAGCACGGCGCAATGTACATTCAAAGTAAAAGGTTTATAGCGGGACTGTAACCTTATTCTTGTACTGAAGTCAGCCTGGGACAGTGAGTTGTTTAGGCTATATCCGTTATGGGCAATTGAGATTTAACCAATTTAAGGCCCATTCGACGTGCGACATCCATTGTACAGAAGTTCGCTTGCGAGCCGGAATCCAATAAAATTCTAACTGGGAACTTTCTACCGGCATGATCAGTTGTCATATAGACTGCGGTAGATAACAATATTGACTTATTCGATTTGCAATTTTAGTGAACATTGGTTGTTTATGGAAGATCCGTTTTTGTTAGACAAGTGAATCATGGTGTGGTGACGCTTCGCACAATTTCTACAAGAAAATTTTGATGGGGAGTGGGAACTTTCGTGGCCCGGACGAAGGCAATTTAAACAAAGTTTGTTTTTTATTATAACGTTTTTTCTTTCAGGGATAGTAAGCGATGTAAATTGTGAGCAATCAGTAATTCTGTGTTTCCCGTTACATAATTGACATAAATTGTTTCCGACATGAGAGTGGAATGCCCCCCTGGGAGCGCTTATCGGTTTAATTGCCTTGCGATAAGGAGTCTTATCACTACCATTTAACTTGCTCGCTGAAGTAGTTGCGCTATCAAGATTTTGTAATAATTGTCTGCGTGTATTTAAGAATATTAGAAAATTATTAAAATCAGGGAATTTATGTTCTGACAAGCTCTCTTTCCACAACCGAAGAGTGTAACTATCGAGTTTTTGAGCCAAATAATGAATAACAATGATTTCGAATGTATTTACTGGTAAGTTGAGGTTATTTAATGCATTGATATTGGCGGTTATTTCATCAATGAATCTGGAAACGCTAATTTGGGATTCTTGTTGAACCGATTGGATGGCCAGGACATTCCCTACATGATGGGCGGAGACAATTAATTTTCTGTCATACCTATTTTTTAACAGATCGATAGCCACCGCGTAGTTTTCATGAGTAATTGGCAGTGATTTTATTACGTTCAGCGCCTCGCCAGATAATGACGAGTGCAAATAGTGTAGTTTTTGTATGTCCGTCAGGTCGGTTCTGACGTGTATTAGTTCGAGAAAGATATTATAATAATGCTGCCACTCAATAATGCTTCCCGCAAACCGAGGTAATTTGATCGGTTCCAACTGTATGGGGGGGGGGTTTAAGATGCGTACTTTCAGCATTAATTAAGGGTTTTTGATTCACATGCTCTGCTTGCTTCAACAAGTGTTGCAACTTACATTCTATGTTGCAAAGATCGTCCTCAGTTTGGACTCTATCACTTGCTAATGCAAAATCCGCTTCCTCGGATTCGATTTGAGATTGTATTTCGTCGTATTTGGTGGATAATTCCATCAAATGCCGAAGTTTTATTTTCAGCGCATGATGATCGTTGGTTTACAAATCGAAATTTGTAGCGAAGGTGTTTACGCGGGATATCGAAACTTTAATAGTGCCTCGCTTCTTTATTAAAGCTTTTACATCCGCCATAATTACAATTTAAAATATAATTTAGAATAATTTGAGCGCAGAGCAGGTGAACAATGGACTTAAATTTTGATAAAATCTGAATACGGTGCGGTAGCTAGCGATCGTTATATAGCTTAACACAATACTTGCTACAACATACGCTTATTATCTCTATTAAAACAGCCTCTATTAGAATTTAAGAATTATTGCAATTATGAATTTAAATAATAATAATAATACATATAGTCTTGTCTCGATGGTTGAACTCACAATGAGTTGCTAAATAGTTACGAAAATATGTTCAATAATAATGATATATGTTTACACAAAGGTGTCAAAAATAACATGTTGAATATGAAATATTGCTTAGAACGTTATGTCCATACATTATTTAAACAATTATACTAATAAGTAAAAGGTTCATAGTCACATGGAATCCTAGCGTGTTACGAACTGCTGTGGCCTGTTGGTTCCGATCTGAATCCGTCCGTCAATCCTGTGCTCTTGGTGACCCGCCTGTTCGTGCTGGTTCGATGAAGTCTGTCATCGTATATCAGAGTACATTACAGTTGTGGAATTGCTGCTACTGTATAACTGCCTTGACGATTCCTGTCGTGTCGGCCCTGCCGTTCTGTTGTATCTTGGTAGTCACTTGTTTGAAGTCATTTTTTTCGGTGATAAATGGCATGCCACGGTCAGCAATTTTAATTTGAGAGTTTTTGAATTTTGAAGCTTTTTCGGGAACTAGAACCTTTGCCCAATGAAATAAATGTTTTGAAGTAGTGACCCACAATGTTGCCCATAAGGCGGAAATAAAATCCAGATTAGTGGACCAGAAACTGTTGCGTGCTGGAAGCTCTTGAAGTTTCTCAAGTTGTTCCAGGAGACGCTAAATGAAGAGGGCTGGTTTGAAAGTATAACGAAGTGGACTGTATTGAATTTATATAATGTTCATTTATTGACAACCTTATATTTTAGATGTTATTGCTGACACGTGCGGATGTTTTCTGGCCATAACGCCCGTTAATTAAGTTTTAATAAAAGTCAAACGCCATAATAAATAGACGGAAGTCGCCTGAATTAAATTAGTGCAAGTTGCACATGACGAATAATTGAATAATGAGATCCAGAAGCAGCGGCTGGAAGAGTAACGTTGACGAGTGTACAGCTCGGAGTATCTAAAATAACTGAACAAAAATTGACCACCGTGCGCCCAGCTGCCGGCTGGCGGCGGTAGATAAGTAACGTGACGTCATCCGCGCGTGCCGCAATGCGGTACTTACAACACAGATATGGAAATACAGTACAAAGGATGTTTATTATTAGTCGAAAGAGACTACTTTTAATGATTTTTATTTTTATGACTGGATGTAGATATATTCCATCAGTCTTATAATTGAGCAGAGATGATAATTCTTCTGAGCTCAGCTAAGTGAAGTATAGGACCGCAGAAATTGTAGCCAAATTGTGCCAATCTGATCTGATCCAACTCACATGATAGGGAATGTTAGGGAGTGAAGATCCCGGTGATGAAGCACCAAATAAGGAAGAAAAAATATATAGAATAATAATGCTGAACATAAGATTAAGGATTATCTATTAATAAATTAATAAAGAAGCGAATGAAGGATATACATATCAACTGAGAGCTCAATAGTGGAAAAGTAGGTATATAAAGTGAAATAACGAATAAAACTATGGTAAATATAAGAATCAGAAGTAATTATTTCATCCATACTGAGCGTATGATCTGAATTAATCACTTTTACAGGAAAGCATATGTAGCATAACAGAATTTTCACCCTGAATATAACTTAATACAACCTTGAAAAGAAAAGGAAGAAACAATCTGTAGTGAGTAATAACAAAATGGTTAAAAATAAATTAAATAAATTGATCATTATAGTAAATCAAATGCTGACAATAGACTCTACAACAAAAAAACTCTTGGTCCAAATAAAATGAACAATCTATATAAAACAATATACGTTCAACCACATGATGATTAAAACCCCAGTACATCATCAGTATACCCAGTAAGATAAGAAGCAGTAAGGAAAGATAATCACGGATGAATTATTAAGATAACCACATCAAGGGATCCAAACATAAAACAATACCATACTCATTGAAGAAGAATAAAAGGACCAACTAATTCAAGCTTTGTACAAAGAGTGTAGTATTAGGGAAGGTTACTTCTCAAATCTTATGACAGATAGGTACAATTTATTAGATTCAAAATAATGACACAAAAACCTAAATCCCAGTAACCCAAGTTACAGGATGCATTACATATAGATAAAAGAATGTAAATTAAATGTAGATATAACACCAGTGTAGAAAGTAGAATATTAAGAAGAAAAGATTAAAGACTACCATTAGTGTAGGTGATAAAGAATGCCTCAGTGAGAAGTAAAGTGGTATCAACTATAAACTATAATAGAGAGAAATACCAAAACTGGTGATAATAAATTGTGAATTTCCCTATTCTAAAAAAAAAAAAAATCATTAAAACAAACTGTAATAGAGAATAATGCGGTTAGGAGGTAGCTTAAAGAGAAGTCACAATCAAACAAACAAAAAGACAGAAAATGACTGAAATATTATTAATTGTAATAAAGTATTTAGATATAAGACGTAAGGATTGTTTCATAATAATATAAATGTGGGAACATGAACTTTCATTATATGTAATCGAAAATGTTAGATTATAAGATGTTTTGTTATAGTTAAATAATGTTAATTTGTATTAAAGTTTTGTTAAGTAGGAAAGGCAAGGAAGTAATCATAATATCTTTTAAATAGTAAACCAGAGAAATAATAAGGAAGCAAACTAGTTATAATATCAGTAGCAAAGCAAAACTGATTTTTAGGCCAAATTCAACTTTTACTATGTAATCAAATCCAAAAGGATAAGTTAGATAAAACTGTATAAAATTAACAGAGATTAGTCAGTTTAGAATAAAGATACTTAATTATAATTATCACAGAAATATATAATACTAAATGTAATGATCAGAGGATAAAATTGACTTTATTGGAAATGTGTAATATAATGCCTAACAGAGGACACAGTACAAATAAAATGTAAATTAATCAGTATCGGTTTGTTGTAACAACAAATTGTTAAAGACAAAGAATAATGATGTAATAAGTAATCTTATTTAAGGACAATGTTAACATAAAACGACTTGTAACCCATTTAATTTATAATTATGTGAATTATAATAAGGCCTATAAGAAATGTCAAAAAATGCCAGTTTTAAGCTTAATTGAAACTAAAATAGGTCATGTTGGATATTGATTTATGTAAAATTAGAACAGGAATATTGCTAGGTACTTAAATTTTCATGAAATTAAAAAATATTTAAATTATAGCCATAAAATAGAAATAATGTCATATATTTCTATGAGATCAGATCTGGACAAAGACGAACAGCTGATTTCAGACAATGGAATAGGATACCAAAATATTTCTGGATTTACTATATTAAATAACGATTTCATTTAGCAGTTGATTGTTAAACGCGAACCAGAACGGATGGGAAAGTGCAGAAGGGAGATCTAAAAAATATAATAATTTGAACTAAGTTGAAAGTACCCTATGAAGAGTTACAGAAGAGGTTATAAACATAAAATTAATAAAAATAACAACCAATTAACGAAATGAAGAACCAGTAAAAAGATACATATAATTAAACACCAAAGACACCAAGAATCATCCGCCATGTTGGAATTTTCAAATTAATACTATTCCATTGAACAACGAACTTAGCCAGATTTCGAACACTTAATACGACACTAGTAATACCGCATCAAACTACCTCTCTGAGCGAAAAAGGACATTACAATCGAAGAATCCAGAGGAACTACACTATCGCAGAAGAAAATATCACAATTAAATTTGGTGAGAGGAAAAAACCAGGAGCCGGCATAGTTGGGTGAAATCCGAAGTCGATGGCGGCCATGTTTCGAGTTCATCTTGCCAGCAGTACAATGCCACGGTGAGTCAACAGCTACGTGACGTCATACGTAGCCAACTGGTTCGATTTTTAAATGACATTATTTTCAAATATAATTTTCTTTTACGTAATAGTAATTAAGTATTAATTAATTGTAAGTATAGTATTTTGTAACTTGCCTTTCCCTGACCATTTCTACAGCTCAAAGAACCTTGTTAATCAATATTTTAATTTTATATATTTTGTTAGTTGACACAATCGACCTGGGAATTAAGTCACAGTCGCAGCAATAGTCGATGCACATAAGATTATCGCATCACTTTTAATAAATGTCATTACCGTTTCTAAATACGAGTTTTCTTAATTATTTGAGTAATTAAATTAATTTATTTCATTTTTAATTTAACTTAGAAAATACTAGCTAAAAAATCGAGAAGAAGAAGAAAAAAAAGGAGCTCAGTTAGAAGTGACTACAAATCGACCCAGCTTTGACATAATCTGATTAACACAATAGAACAAACATTTCTTTACAGACCCTAGCAAAATAATACACGAAAATAAATTATTATTAATACTTTTAATTAAATAATATTAAATATTATAAACTAATTAAATAATTAAATTAAACAAATAAAATATATAACTTATAAAAAAAATAATAAATTTATAACTTATAAATTTTCTCAAACCTTAATTTTTATTAAATACAAACATAAATTTTATTTGTAACACGAGTTTAGTTACACAGTATATTTTACATATAAAAGAAGATCTGATAGTATATACATTTTTTACATAGGTATACGTATTTTTATTCATTTTTTCATCTTTTTTCTTTTTCGTCCCCTTCGCTTTCACTACTACTACTGTTGCTGCTGGTCCTACTATTATTACTTTTTTGGCTAAGTTTGTTTCTTTTTTTTGTAAGTTATTTTTGTCGTTTTTATTATTGGGAGAAAGGACTCTTTTTGCTCTAGAAACTGGTGAAAAAGGACTTCTTTTGGTTGTAGAAAAACGTGGAGATAGACTGGAAAATCTTGGAGACGGACTTCTGGTACATCTTGGAGTATAGGATCTATACGTCGAACCATTTGCACTTTTGTTATTTATTGTTACCGAAAATGCTCTCCGCTTTCGTGTGTTGTCTGATTCTATCTAATTCGCTTTCTCTTTTATAGTAAATAGTATCGTACTCTCGAAATCTAGTATAACGATTACTTTCGTTGCAGACACTCTTGCTTCTGAAATATCGAGAATAATTGGAATCGTTACTGTAGTAATTCTAACCATAATTAACTCTGTCATCGAAAAATTTTTACATCGGGTGATCAATGCGTGCTTTTTTAAAATAATTTAGATCTTTTACAAATCCCTCGAATTTGCAATTCTCATTAGAATTTAAATTCTTTATTCTATTGTACTGTTCGTGGTTTGAACATAGTGTACAAACGTTGCTGTAATGATACATTTTGTTTACGCAATAGGGTTAAGTTACCGGAGAATCTAACGTCGGTAAAAAATATTTGTAACAATCATTTATTATTTGTTAAAATTCTTTTTAGACGGAAAAGTCTTTAGGCCTACCTCTCGATATTCTGTAATTCTGTATTTATGTTCTACAGGGGAAAACAAAACATAATTGAATCTATAGTTGTGTATGAAAGATAAAAATCTATCATTTATAGATCCTATAAAATACGATCTATTTAGAAAACATCTTAATGTAACATGACAATATCTGTTTTCGTCCCATGAATATTCTAAGTAATATTCGTTCTCTCTTCTATATTTTTCAGTATTTAGATAATGGACATCGCAGATTCGTTCAGCTAAAGTATATTCGCGACTAAGGATTCATTGTCGCATATTGTGAAATGGATAATATTACACAGATTTAGCAAGTTGTTAAATATCGCTACTGATTTCGCGAAACCGGTGGCTTTATCCTCGTGATTAGTGTGTAAACACGTGTTATGATTAGACCATCGTCTATGCTATTCGCCAGATCAGAGGATCTCAGTATTCTATCACTATACCGACTGCAAAAAAAAGTTGTCAGTATAGTCAGCTAAAGTTATCGTTCTATAAATATCATCCCCTTATAAACTTGCAGTGTAGAGCATTCTTGCAGTGTAGAGAGCTTTCAAATGTTTTAAACGATACAATGTATATTCTTTCTGCTGCCGATCTGTTCATTTTACCTGTAAACAAAACAAAACAAAACCCACGTAAAAATATAAAATATAATAGCCTATATAAATAAGCACGTTTTATAAAATGGAAACTAGTGGTACTTAAATTGATAGTATTCGGTCAATCGTTCTTTAACGATTCTCAAGTGAACAGATTTGTTATGAAAATGTATACCGACTATTTAAAATCAATAGATCTGAATAACGAAGAAGTAGCGCTTTAGTGAATTTTCCGCTAAAACGCTGTCTAATAATGTAAATTCTCTTTCTAAAAAATCTGAAAAATTATTATACGTTTGCAAAATGTTATCAACCAAAGATCCATTCGAATAGATAATAGAATTTGAAAGGATTTACGATTTACAAGAGATTAACGCCTTCGGTATAGGATGTTTGAACGCTCCCGGTTATAGGTTATTATACGAATCGCTGTTGTTTAAAACTTCTTCGTTCTTTTCTATAAACGACGCTTTGAAAATCAAATATACGTTTTCGGTAGAAACATAATATATGAACTAGATCAATTGAAAAGCGTAGAGAGTATCAGGTGCCCACATACATAGATTTTATCGACTTCGAGAAGGCTTTTGACAGAGTGAATCGGAGAAAACTATGGGCAGTAATGGCAAGGAAAGGGATCCCACAACATCTAATTAGAGCAATACAGAGTCTGTATATGGAGAATAAAATGTTAATATAAGCAGGGAGACCGAGAACACCTCCTAGAGTTGGCCTGATCAATTGTGGAGTACGACAAGGATGTCCATTATCACCTACTCTTTTTAATTTATATATTGACGATGTCATACAAAACTGGCAGATGTGTCTTCCAGACCATTTTATGATTGGCACTCTACAATTGACACTTTCTTGTTTGAGGACGATCAGACTATTCTGTTGGACTCTGAATACAGATTGCAGATGGGTATACATTTGTTAAATGGAATCTGCAAAAAACTTTGGATTGCAGATATCCACAATTAAAACCAAGGTGATGGCTTTTTGTGGAACTGATCCCGTACGGGCATAATTGTTATAGACGGTACTGTCCTGGAATAAGTTAGCTGTTTGAATACCTGGGCTACAGTGTGTCCTATAATGCAACGACGTGGTGAGTAAGCTGCATAAGTTCAACATTATATGCGGGACCATCAGACCATTAAGTCAGCAAGTAAAGGAACACGCCTTAAATTCTACAAGGCGATGGCTCTTCCCACAGTTCTTTATGGGTCTGAGAATTAGACTTTAACGAATGGCCAGGCTAGTCGCATCCAAGCGGCTGAAATGAGATTTCTCAGGCACGTGACAGAGTATACTCTCCATGATCATAGAAGAAACACAGATATACGGCAGGCACTGAATATTATGAGTATACTCGACAGGATTGCCCAGTATCGGCTGAATTGGTGGGAACATCTTTACCGAATGGATGACTGCCGGATCCCCAAACTACTATGGAACTATAAGCCGAGGGGACGGCGAGGTGTGGAACGTCCGAGGAAGCGCTGGAGTGACCAGCTGTAATATTTGCCTATTTGAGACCGGAACAAACCATTCTTGGTTTAAACCTTAAGGATGATGATGGTGATGATAAATTGACATTGCCGATTTCAAATATATACTGGAGAACGCATCGGATTTAGAAACAAAAAATATATATATAAAAGTATGCATAAACATCAGAGATTATGCTATTGTAAAAGCAATACGAAGCAATGTCCGAATACGAAGCAATTGTTTGTATAGTTGATTCTAGATACACGTTCGATTCTTTACTTACCAGAATTATTACTGCAAACTGACCGCCACACCCAACAACGTTTATTCGATACGTCTGATAATTATAATGAGATGTCGTTCCACGGCAGAGTACTAGACACTTATAAGAGCTAAAAAGGAGGTGGGCAAATATATACGATCTGGGCACAATCCGGTGAAGCCGCATTTTTTCTAAATGACGTAACAACGATAACTCCCCGTACCCACTTTCACTTTTAAAATATAGCATGATTTTCATCTATTCCACACCAGGATGTATTCTTATATATAATGAGAACCAACATAAGGGTTCCCGTTATAATCGACAAAGTTGTTTTAAAACGGTATGTCGAAAAATAACATTTTAAACTTCTATCGTTGTTAGACTCTAAATATACGGTAACTAAATTAATATAGAATATCAAATAAAAGAAACGGATAACGATCCTACTGGAAAGAGAATAGTGGCCGTGGAGACTTGTGACGGGTGGATGGTAAAATACGTAAATGATTTCGACATTCTATTGGCCGGTAACATGTTACCGTCTGTAAAGTAACTTCCTTTAGGTAATATAGTCGATAAGGATTTTTTTAAACGGCATTATAATATCGAGTGTGTATCGAAAAACGGATTAACGTTATTATTATATTGTTTAAAATTAAAACAGAATTTCAGAAGTTTTTTCCAATCGGGAAACGATTTGATAATAGGCACGTCGATTCAGATTGCGGAGACGTCTCATAAGTAGAATACACTTGAACTATTTATTGGACAAATTCTTAATGATGGTGTTTAAGCGTACACGTGTTACCAGTTGTCGTTGGCACGTTTTAGACGGTGGTTCGTCAAAAATGTTTGTAACAATGCCGACGGTTCGAATTCTTTAACCGTAGCTTATTTTCCACCGCAAGAATTGTGTACGAAAGAAATGTCAAATACAAAAGCTTCGTACAAAAACTCCGTTTTAGATAATGAAAAAAATATCGCCAATAATAGTGAAAAACCGGAATAAGAGGATACCGACATTGATGTTGTTGATATCGATTCTAATTCGGAAGCTGAAAACAACATAAACGACACTAGCACCAATACGAAAAGTAACAGAGATAATACTAATAACGAAACGGACAGATAAAAGGAGGAAGATGAAGACGAGGAAAAGTGGTGAAGAAGTAGAAGAAGAAGAAAAAGAGAAGGAAGGTGAAGACGAAAAAGGAGAAAAAGAGGAGAAGAAGAAGGAAGACAACGGTGAAAGTATGACAGCAAACGAAACGAAACCACCATTAACAGACGAAAAAAAAAGAATAACCTACCATATTGTAAATATTATCACTGTTACTATAACACGACAAAAATATACGAGACAAGTCACTTTACCATCTATGGACGACCTACGTAAGTACTGTAGCGATGAAATCCGTAGAGTGTATGTATATATTAAATAATGACTTTATAAACTTCATGGGTCAATATGCAGGATCTCGTAAAAGACATTGCGTTCACTTACATTATTCACGATCAGTGGCGAAGCGTGACAAAATAATTTGGGTAGACATAAAAGTACCAGTCAACAGCACCCTCCTACTAAGATTGTCGACATTTTTAATGAACCACTAAAACTATGGTAAATAGAGATACCTCTACCTTTATCAGATAATAGCTAAGTGACTCTCATTTCATTATATGTATAATTTTGCCTAAATATAAAGAAAAAACTATATTATTGTTATTAGTGTCATTCATGAATCTTAATTAGAAAATATTGTTCAAAAAATATAAATTTTACTCACAATTTTTGAATGATGACAAATCCGGATACTGTAGGCATTACACAGTCGTTCATATTTTCTTGTAAATGAGTTCCACACGCCGCGTCTTGAAGTTTGCAAAAATATTTATTACCCTTTCCTTGAAAGTTGGGTCCTTTGTGCACATAGAGTCAATTCTTTTTCGATGGACAAAGTAGCCAATTGTGATAATCTTTTATATTTTATGGCATTACGAAGGTACGTTTTGATCCTCTTCAGTGTACTCACTCATTGAAGGCTTAGTCGATGCCGATGTAACTGGAATACTCAGTAGGCCTACTAATTTCAGTAACTTTAATGTTTGTTCATACACACTATCGAGTTGATTCTCCACAATATATTCTAGCAGTTTAACACACGGAAGCATTTTATCATCACTGTTTTAGATGTTCAATAACTAATTGCGCAATGTTACCCAGTCAAAGAATTTTGGGAACAAACATTTCAGCTTGTCAAACTGGAGTTGAGGAAAATTCCTCCGAAATTCAACAAACTTTTTCTCATTTAGAATTTCTACAAAAAATATATTTTCAAATTCGCCGAATCGGGTGTCTAGTTGCACTGTTACAGAATCAAGAATTTCATAAGCAACGCGTTTATGCACTTCACTTACAGATTCCAGCAATACATTATTATGGTCAGCATTCATGCGCCTAAATTCGTCCATACAGTTTTGCAGCACTTTATTTGCATGCAGTGCTGCGATATTTTCTTTCACTGTCCTAATTTCATTAGTGCAGAGATTTACATCACTGCTAGATTTTGCCTGGAGCACATTAAACAGATGTTGAGTAAATACAAAAATTCGATCATATACGCACAAGTAAAACATGAAAGATCTCGACTTTAAAATATTTAGGAGACCAATTGAAGCACTCACAGACTCAGGATCCCAATCATCACACTCGATAATGTGAGAAACCGTACGATATAGTTCTTTGTAATGTTCTTTGATTGTTGAAACTGCCCGCGAACGGTAATTCCAAAGGGTTGATGTTGGGTGAGGACGTTTAAACTCTTGTTCTCGGAGTAAATCAGGTCTAGCAGCAAGCAGATTTACTGAAGAAACTATGAAATGCTTCTTAATATTAATAATTAATAAATAAATTAATAAACTATGAAATTATTAATAAATAATTAGTACGTAAATGATCACACACTTCTTAGTCTCTAACACTATATACAAAATTAAAAATAATTTGTAAACTCAACAAAAACAAATATTCACTACGCGCGCATAATGAACAAACACAGGCGGCCAGGCGAAAATTCTGTACTATTCAGTCAGGGGAGACGTGTCTTTTGACGTGATGTACTGGACATATGATTATGGTGCGCGCGCAGGTCCCTTCCCGTTGTTGTCGACTAAAGCCCTCCTCACCTCCAGCCATGTTGAAAAGACATACCAAGTAACGTCTACCCTGTTACTCCGGGTACAGTTGCATCGCACAGCAAGGTTCCAAGGATCACGCGGTCACATCATGTCGCGTAATACTTAACATTTTAAATTAGTTTTATACCCTTTCTGAGTTTCTTACGCAACTTAATTCATAAATAAAAGTTAATCACTTTATGAATAAATTATTTGGGGAGACACTGTCTACCCTGTCTCCCCTGACGCTTCGCCACTGTTCCTGAATCAATCGATGATATTGTCAATTACAAAACTTTATTTAATGTATTTGGATTATTTATAGTTTCTATGTATGATAATAATAATAATCGTATAATATTTAAGTCTACATTGAAAGATTATATTTTATCTTTTCCTAGATTTGTGTTGATGAAAAGGCATTTACCGAGTAAAGATATGATTAAAAATACTTCGAATACATGTTGTATATATTATAGTCCTTTCAATAAATATAGTCCTAAACGACTGTCTTTTGATCGCCCTGAAACGTACGTGCCTGTCCATTAAACACGTTCAACTAAAAACTAACTTTTTAATTAAGTAAGTTGTGTTAGTGGTTATAATCACAAACAGAATTATCACTGTTGCACACCACTATAGAAAAATTATTCCGACTAGCTGTTTCAAGCTTCATAGCTCATTGTCAGATCGGAAAATCTGAGGAAAATTTTCCGATCTGACGATGAGATATGAAGCTTGAAAGCGCTAACCGAAATAATTTTTCTATAGTGGTGTCCAACAGTGATAATTCTGTTAATAAACTTTCATCAACATTTCCTATCGTGACACTTAAAGGACAACGGAAACTACGCACTGTCCTATTCAAAACGCTGTTAGGTGTTGTTGGTATATTGGTGTATATAGTTATGTTACAATATTTTAGTGTTTTATATGAATATATAGTCAATATAGTTATGTAGAAATATTTTAGGAACAAAAGGTTGCGGATTTAGAAATTAGAACTAGTGAGTTTAGTATGATGACTCATTTATCATATAAAACAAATAATATAATATTTACAAGTACCTACACGTATATATTATAAATATAATACACTGGATTCTGTACAAAAAAAGCGAAATTGTTTAAATATGTTAAAAGTGCAATTCTGTTGCTATAACAGTTAGACACACGATGTAATATTTACATAATATATTATAATATATTCAGTTAAATATAATACATTAGAACAGTGGTTCCAAAAGTAGGGTCCGCGGACCCCTGGGGGTTCGCGACAATGTTTCAGGGGGTCCGCGGCAACTTTTAATAAAAAATAGAATACGCGTATACCGTAATTTTCTCCGATTTTTTATGCTCTAAAATTTAAATTTTAGAATTTTAAAACCGTTAGTAAAATATTCCACTAGGCCTATATTTTATTTTTGGGTTATACTAATTGTAACTGTAAAAGTAATTTCAAACTAAAGGTGTTAATAATGTCCTTAAATCATGGTTTGTCAGCCGAACTAACTAGAGCGCCGCATCAAGAACTGATCTCGCTGTTTTAGTCCACGTATTAGCACGGTATCTTGCGTATAAACACTGTATCTAAGCAAAACGTTCTTCCTTTGTAATATGTGAAAAAATGGGGAATGGCCACAAGCAATCGGATCAATGTTATTAAGTCTCACTGGAACAACTGCACTTGCAGCTAAGGAAATATTTTCCAGTGACGGATGATAGGGACATGTGGATAAGGAATCCATTTGCTGATGGGCTGTCAGCTAACCTCTCTCTTACACTACAAGAAGAAGATTCTTTGGCAGAACTTTTAACTGACAATTCATTAACATTACAATTTTCTCAATTACAGCTAGCTGACTTCTTGATATATGTAATGACTAACTATCCTGAACTCGCAAAAAAGCTTTGAAGTGTTTAACTGTGTTTTCCTCTACTCATTTGTGTGAAACCGCATTCTCCCTGCTCACGTAGGCCTACTTGAAGTCAAAGTAAACAAGTAAACTTAATATTGAGAGTGGCTTAATATTGAAATTATCTGAAATTAAACCCAATATTGAAGAGCTAATTGTTCAAGAGCAGCTCATTGTTTACAACAAAAACTATGTTTGATATCATTAATATTCTAATTTTGCAAGTTAAGAGAATTTTGATTTTAATACATTTTAAATAAAATATAAAAGTTTGTATCATATTTACTGTTTGTTTTATTTCAGAAATCAGACGAGGTCCGTGAAATTTTTAATTTTTTGGGGGGTCCGCGGACTGAAAAGTTTGGGAACCACTGCATTAGAGTCTTAAAAAAAAGCAAAATTTTAAAAATATTTTAATTTTATCAGTTCCTCTTCTATAAAGCTCTCAGTATCCTCTAAATCATACTCGACGTGTTGTTTCACCCTGTATAACCAACAAACATAGTCAAACGATTACTATCTAATTGTGTGCCTTGTTTAGTGGCAGTGGTGGTAGTGGTGATGATGCTGCTGACGACGACGACGACGACGACGATGATGATGATGATGATGATGATGATGATGATGGCGACAGCGGCGACGTAAACACAACAGACTGAACACGCAACGATTGATTCATCTCGATCTCCGGTGGTGTCGGCAACATTAGTGAAGGCGACGAAGACCGAGTATCGTTGAATAACTTAGGCCTATTCTCTCTTAATACACAAACACACTGTACACAATCACCACAATACACACATCTATATAGTTTTGACTTTTTCTTCAGTATACTATGTTTGTATACATAGTTCGGTACCATTGAACGTGTAATTCGTCTGTTCATGGACCGTGTGGATACCATTTTAAATTAAATATTATTACTTATCAGTAGCGTGCCTTCCATGTAACCGCTTTTGCCGGCAACAGTTCTGGAAATGAAAGAAAATTATATTAATTATATCACAGAATAAATAGTTTAGTTATTGACTAATCTGAAATCCGAACAATATTAGTAGGGAAACTTGATGAAAATCATAACATTGTTTTCGAACTGCTGGGCACTTCCACCGTCTTGTGTTGGCTCAGACGTCGACAATGTTTTACTGCGTGTGGTCATTGACCTCGTAGTAGTTGTCACTCTACAAACTGTGGTTGGGGGGGGGGTCACATTCGTTCACCCAATGTGTTGCCGCTGTATAAACCGGCAAAACGCTCAGTTAGCAGCTATGTTCGTTTCGGAACCAATGTGCAGCAGTTACTATCTACCTGTTTGTGTTTTGTTCGTTTAGTTTGTTACAAAACTTACAACGATTAGATTAGATTAAATTATTATTATGAATGTGTGATTATTAATAAACTTAGTGTGGGTGTTCACGTTTAAGGTTTGTCGTTTAAAAGAGTATTTATCACTTCACTGTCAACCTCCCCACTTACCATATGTGGATGTCTTTAATATCCTCGTTGGTGACTTCTTCTGCTGCAAAAACACTGGATATACATATATGGATATTCCGTTTGAATATCATAAATAATGCACATACACAATACAAATAAATTAAAAGTTTAACTGCAATTTGAATGGTATTGGTCATTCAAATCCTACCGCCACCTTATGATAGAACTGTTCATGAAAAATTAAACTACTTTATCTATTATAAAAAAAAATCAAAAACTCTGTTCCACTGGTAAATAAATTGGGGTTTATTAAAAATTATTCAATGCAATGAACTCTTTTAAAAAACAATCAATAATATCTTTACAAACAATAATTACTTTAAACAATTCCTGAGATCTTTGTACCTCAAGGCTGGTAACACTGATGTATGGTACAATGTCTTTGGTGAACGAGGTTATGTCCACTTTATTCAGTTATATTACCAAATTCGTGAGTTCTTGGAAGATACATGATACCAGATTACAAGATGTGATTTTAATTAACAATATCTAATAATGTATTACTATAAAAACAAACAAAAATTTTAAATTAATAAAATTCGGTACCATAACCAAAATATATCGTACTATCGTACGGTTAGCAAACTCATACAGCAGTTGTGGTCAAAACATGTGCTCTGTGCTTGCACTGTTAAAAATATTATTATTATTTATTCCTTAACTATTAAAATTATGTACTGGCAAGAGAAAAAATCTAGATAAAAAAACTCTTGTTATAGCTTTCATTTAATTAAAATTATTTGAGAACAGAATTATTTCTTGGTGACAAAGTTATAATCGTTAGTTCTAGGTTAGGTACCTAGTAAACGTAAGTAATTATTTTGAATAAGTATATTACTTATTACATCCTTAATAATATGAACATAAACATTTTATTTATAAGCCATCTGACGTATAATTATCAGTCATTTAGAATATTTGCGCAATAAAACAGTTATTCGTTAATTTAAAAAGTTTAGTCAAATGAGCGACTATATACTATACATTGACGATCGGTATTTAAATTAATTCCGATCTTCTCAATTATTATTAAATTGTAAAATATTTATTTTTAAATTAATTATTGCGCTATGATTCATTTATTCAGTTCTGATAATTTTTCATCATGGTTTAAGCACTTTAGTACTTTTGACTAGTGCAGTCCAAAACAATATCGTTCGTTTACTAACGAAAGTTATTATTTTAATTCAATTCGTTAAAATAATTAAAATATAGTACTCCCTGATTTAAAAAACACAAAACACGACCTGTATTAGACACTGGTCGAGTTATTTTCACTGATCACTTAATGCACTGGACACTCGTTAATAGATTGTTGTGTATAGGTTAGTGTATGTAGGCTTACTAATGTTAGTGACGCGCACATTTTGAAATAATTTTGACGACTTCTTGCGTGAACCTTGCGTGTTGAGTGATACAGAACGAATGATTCCTCCACCAAAGCGTCTCCTTCTCGTCTGGTCATTTTAAGCTATTTGATTGGTTCAAAAGGTCAAACTCTCAACCCCAAAACACTTTGGTTAAATAAAACTTTTAATTTTTTACAATTTATAGCGTGGGTTCGAGGCTACGAGTGACGTATGCATCGATACATAAAATGACTGAAAAGTTTATAATTGTCATAACTTTTTTATCAATTGTCGTATCGTCGAATTATTAGTGGCATTAAATTGCGGACACTTGTGGCTTCATTTTAAGTCTAAACAAGGATTAAATCCGTTCATTATTAACTCACTTAGCCATTTCACAAACTCATATGGTGATTCTTAATATAAATAAGTTTGTTTCACCATATTTTGTTACAATTGCACTATAACACTCATTACTAAACGTCTCGAGTCCATTTCTCTTTCGTTTTAGTACATAAAATAGTTTTAATGACCATTTAAACAATATTTGGTAATGGCGTCCCTAGCGACCATATTCGATTGTTTATAATTACATGTAACGCTATTATTCCTTACCTAATTACATTTGTTTGACATTCTAACACTAATATATACATTTATTTACATATGTTCACATTTTATTTTGCAAAAATGTTATTTTTTATATACTTATAGTATTATCAAAAATACCTTCTGTTCTCATTTCTCTAATTTGTCACTTTTTTAATTATTTTATCACACAAGGTATATAATGTTATTAATTAAAATAGTGTACAATTGTTGTACCTTGTTGGTTTAATGTATTTATCAACCTTTCGTTATCTGAAAGCTCTCCAATTCTTAGTATAGTGTTTGTTTACATCTGGTTTTACAATGGTAGTTAGTTAGTTTCTAATATTTCAATTACTAAACTACTACTATTACATTTGTGATGTGTTCTCATAGCAGTATCAGATATTTCTCTAACTACTGATAGCATTTTTAGTAATCTTTTAATAAGTTTTGATATTGCTTTTTGATTAACTATCTTGTCACATTGGGTTTCTGTTCTTTTGGATTTATGACTTCATATTCAATCTGATTCGTTTGCTGTGTATTTCAGTATGTTATTTATTGGTTTGCATTACTATTCATAATTAGTCTTTGTTTGAAACAATTGTTGCTAGTTGCTTGGTTTAATTAATATACATGATTTTATGTTATAGGTGCACTTTCTATGAGGTTATGTGTCAGTTGTCTGGTAACAATGTGCAACATATTCTTATGCAGTATTTGACTCTACTATTACCATTTCATTATGGCATTCTACTACAATGGTTTAATTATTAAGTAATACACATGTTTACACTATTTGTTGAAACAATAACACAAGTATTCTTAGTCTAATAGTATTACATTTCTTGTTGGGTTGTACCTAGTTTTTGGTACATTGATTGTTTTATACCTAACAAACTAGCTTATTTGCTACTATTTGTTCTGGATTTTATTTATATTTTGTTCTGTCTTGCCGTGGCATTCAGTCACATTTCATTTTAAGGCATACAAAGCTTTTTTATTATCAGTCCCTATGAACAATTAATTTACTGTTCTATCTCACATTTCTCTTGGTGGTCTTAATGATTACCTATGTTGTGTTACAATCTTGATTAAACTGGTCACACTAATTGTCTGTGCATTTTAACTAGTTAATCTTGGATTCTTCCACTTATAATGGTTACTCATTTTCCTCTGTTATAAACATTCTCACTTGTATTGTCTGTGGTGTTTATTTGGGGTAAAAATGGTTATCATATTACAGGTTGTCACACTTATATTAAGTTTTCACTGTTATTGTTTGTGATTACTCAATTATGCTAAACACTGGTTTCTTTGTAGTTGATCTTCGAATAATCATTACACTTCTTCCGGTCACTAATATAGTTCCTTGTATACCTGGTGAATGGTGATTTCTTGTACTGTCCATACATTATCTTCATTCTTCGTGGTATGTTTCCTTTGTTCTTCTTCTTCTTCCTTTCTTCTTCTGGTTAATTGTTGTTCACTATCGGTGTTCTCCTGGGTTATACATTACTTGTGATAATCAATGTCCCCTTAGTCTTGTCATATTCTTCAATATTTTTATCCGTGGTATTCATTGTTCCATAGTATTTTATACTAATAAATAAATTTGTTTGTTTTATCATCATTGCGGTTGTACTTGAGTTGTCTCCTCTTCGTTTGAATGATTATTTTCGTTGTTTCCCCTCACTATTCGGGATTTATTGGCTCCTCTTCATTTTAATAATTATTTTTGTCATGTTCCCTCACTATTTTGGACCTATTGGGCCTGGTTTCTAACATATTATATTGGCTCGTTGTCATTTTCTCTCTCTTTTGTACTTGATGATGCTATATTACTCTTCCTTCTTCTTTGTTGGGTTGTTTCAATAATATACGTTTGTAGATACACACTTTGTCTATATTCTCCTGTTCCTTATTTTATGCACTTTGAAATATTTTCATGATCTCCCTTTACTTGACGTAATAGATAGTTATTTTATGTAACTGCCAATTTGGTACGTTACAAGTTATGTGTTCATATGTTTGTCTTTATTATTATTAATTCGATCATTTGTGTCCTAATTTATTCTGTGTAAGTATAATGGAGTCATATCCCGTTGAAGCCGGGACCCTCTTCT
This sequence comes from Magicicada septendecula, assembly GCA_034769895.1. Taxonomy (NCBI): domain Eukaryota; kingdom Metazoa; phylum Arthropoda; class Insecta; order Hemiptera; family Cicadidae; genus Magicicada; species Magicicada septendecula. The sequence continues at coordinate 104,373,003 of CM068369.1, read as the reverse complement.
TCTGCCACGGAAAGATAGAAAATGCTCTAAAAAGATGTTTTAGATCTAAAAATAATATTTTGGCTCTAAAAAGAACACTTGGTACTAGAGAAAAATTTGAATTAATTTTTAGGCTGTTTTAGGCCTATCACAACCGGCAACAGCTGTTAGGTACCCACGCCACGCCACTGTTCCTGCAATTGTATTTAACGTAATATAAAAAGTTTTCTAATGGTTTTAGTTTTACAATTACACACGCGCGCGCACGCGTGCGATACGCTTGTAACACAGAACAGAAAGTTTGTTGATTGAAGTTAACGTTCAAAAAGATTATCGCTATTCTTTTTAGAAAGAATGGGAAGTGGGAAGTGCAAATTGAGAAGTGGCAATGCTCTTACAAGCTAAAGAACGAAGGCGAAGATTTCCTTATGAAGAACTACACAAACATCATGATTACATCAAGATGTTTTTTTTTCGAAAGACTCTATTTTTTAATTTTGTAGGCCTGTCTTTGATGTGAATTAAGGAAATATTTTTTTACTAGCATACGTTTTCCTTTTTCTTTCTAACTATTTTTCTTTCTAACTAACTATTTAGTTATAAAGCAATTTAATATCAAATGTTTATGCATTTTTTATTTAAAATTTGCTTAAAGTTAAACAACTTATAGTCTTTAAACTTTTGTCAATCTAAATACAGTGCTAGATATATTTTTAAGTAGACCAGTGATAAAGAATTTGAATTTGTAACAGGCCTTCATGTAGTAGTAATGTGCACAGTTTAAAACGAATAACAGATTTTTGTTCCCACAATGCAAAAGCTTTACTTGTTAATTCCAAAACCTCCTGATTAGCTAAACAATAATGCCGTGGAACCAATTGTTTATTCCATTTACAAGCTGTTAATCGAAAATCAGATATATTATCTTCATTACCACATCTGGGTTTTAGCATCAAATCTTGGGTTTCATTATTTAATTTTCCCTGGTAACTTGTAATATTCTTGAAAAATAAGTAATGCATTTGAAATATTCGTTTCATTTATTAATTCTAAAGAAGTATTATCTTTCACTTGAAGATAACCATATCTATATAAATATGATTTTACTTGATCCAACGTTACATTATCCGTTAAACAGTTTGTTAGTAGCGGCGAAATAAATACTAAAATTATAATATTTCTCATGTTCTTCAATCGAACACAACACAAACAACTGTTGGTTAATTACCATTAAACAATAGTAATATTGAAAAACAAGCGTGCCATCTACGAAAACAAAAAATAAAAACTTTTATATTCAATTTTTTTATTTATTAAGTATACAATTTTCAATATATGTATAAACATCTGAAAACGTTTTACCACTTATATTTAAATACATAATATTACAAATTTCGGCAATAGCTTTAAAATAACAATTTTGTAACAAAAAATATTCATCTGTTGCTAAATTAGTGTCAAAACCATTTCTTTTTAATAATCGTTCCTTAACACTTTTAATATCTGAATCAATTAAAATCAACACATTAGATGATTTAAAATAATCTAACATCCATGAAGGTATAATTTCTTGCAACTCTTGAACACTTCATTTTTCACCTTTTTTATTAACTATACCATAAACAAATGAGGCAACGGGTAATCTATCACAACACATTATCTTATAATTTTTTCCAATTTTACCATTTAAAAATAGTTGTGTCTGATACATAGAGTACCAACTAATCGTATTAAATTGTATTCCATCACAGCGGGTATATAACTCTGGAAATTCATTTCGCAACTGAGCCAAGTCGGATGAGGATGTGAAACAAACGTTATTTTGATAAAGATTTGTTAATATTATAGCGTTGCAGAAATCAGACCCTATAGGGTTTCCACAAATTTTAGATAAATGATAAAAAGTAAAATAATTTAATGAATAATGATGAAAAAAAAATATAAAATGGAATTGAGAAAGTAAAAAGGAGACTTGTAAACAAGAATAATAATTAAGTGAATAGACTAGACTGACAAACAAATGACTATGACCCAACCCCAGAGATTGGCCAGATAAAGACAATAACATAAGAAGAGACAAATTAATGATAAAAGGCACAAATGAGTAAAGCAAATCTAATAACTAACAATGAATAAAATAATACCAAAGAAAGTACACTAACCATAAGAAATAAATAAAACAATTATTAGTAGATAAGGTATGTTGTTAAGAGCCTTATTATGATAAGAAAGTAAGACATAAAATGTTGAAAGAATAACTATAAATGTGTGTTTAAAATATCATAGAAACCAAGAGTGAGAGGTAGGTAGGAAGTGATAGTGACAAACAGTGAAAGTGTTGGAAGTGATAAGAATGAATTAATATAAACAGTGAATAACGTTAAGAAAGAAATAGACAAAGGTAAGAAACCCAAAACAACAAACAATAGGTTGATAGACAACTAATTTCATAATGTTAGATAATAAGAACCATGAGTTATGGGTACAATGATAATAAAACATCCTATATTAATAAATTAATCAAAGGGATGATTATAATAATAGAATAGATGGTGTTAAAATAAAATTCACCACAATTGTTAATTGTTAATTAAAAGAGTTGTGTTTATAAGAAGGAATATGGCTGAAAAATGAACAGACCATAAACCTTTTTTTATGTTATGTTTTTATAATAGTATTAACTGATACAAATGTGTGTAAAGAATAGTAATAGATATAAATAAGGAGATAAATTTTACAATCATAATAATAACAATCAGGATAAAGACAGAAAAACAAAGAGAATAACAGACAAGAAATGATTTTGTAAATTTATAATAACTTTCATTTATTGTAAAATAGCCCAAAGTAATACCAAAAGTAAATAAGTAATAAGTGACAACAACCAAAACATGTGGAAATGATAAATAATCTTTAATTTGTGTAAAGTAAGAAATTAATAGACAATTACAGATTAGGCCTATAAAATGCCTAACTGTATAAATTCAAAATAAACAGTTTGTAAATAAGTAACTATTATATTGGAAAATTAAGGGCAAGTAACTCATTAATTACAATTAGTGAACAATACTAAGATGTCAGAATTAGAATAAAAACATAAAATAAGAAAGATATGTAATAATATAATATTAGCAATTTTGTCAAAACTTTAATACATGAACAAACCCAGCTTTGTGGGATGTCAAAATAATCTTTGAAAGAAAATCGAGACAGTTATGTTAATATCTAATACATTGATAAGAAGACCGAAGAATAATAGCCATTAGAAAATATTTATTCATTTTGAACTAAAATTCAAATATTATAACAATAGACATAAATGCATTCAACCAATGAGAATATGGGAGGTTGCCATAACAACGGAACGTTATTATATTTAATTCCGTTATAAAACATTAGTCCATTATTGACGACCAAGAGAGACAGAAGCCAAACTATAATCGATTCAATTAATATTTAAAACAAGAAGAAATATCATAAAATTTAATAAAATATGTATTCCAGAAGGTGTACAAAGACACAGTAAAAACCGGAGAGCCAATAAACCCAATTTTAATAATTAGTTAAAAATTCTCATTAATTGAACAAGAAGCCGTATGAAGCAGAAAACCAAATGATGGAAGATTAATGACTGTATTAACCCAATAAGGAAAGAATACCTGTGAATCAACACCAGAATCGACAAAGTTTGTTAAGTATATCTGAATTATCAGAAGTTGCGAAATAAATAATTTAACTTTTCTCACTACACAAAAACTCTCACTCCGAACTTGGTAACTCAATTTCATTCAAGGATTGATTGATAATAATTATTAACTTGTAAGCAGATATAAATTAACCTCTGCATGAAGTACGAAAAACTAGCACACACTTTTAACACTCAAAAACGATTTGTATTTAAACATTATTAGTATATAAGAACCACTGATGTAAGGTGGTGTATTTTAATAACATCTTGTTGTTTTAAATTTTCGTAATCCAAAGGACTCGTTGACTGAATGAATCGCATAAAATAAACATTGACGGCAGACATGCTGGTGTAGTCACTATTCAGCCAACATAGCCACCCTTTGAGAGATTATTAGTTTCAAGCCGGAGCAACTTTGTTTTATATTAATATATTTTTGTAACTGAATGATCAATAAGTAACTATTTTGAGCATTAATAAACGAGTACTGATTATTCATAACCGTCCTTCATTTTATTTAATTTGTCTTATAACAATTATGCAATTTAGCGGTGAACAAAATTGTTTACCAGATTTGGACGTTGGTAACACGACGAACAGCAGGCGAGATTCGAGTTCCCGCCAGTCTGCGAGGGTAATTCAAATTTGCTATCACCGAATAGAAGACAACTTACTTTGAAATTTTAATTGTTTTAATAGAAACAATTTGGCGCCTATCGGGAAATCAAATACAACTAATAAGGGCAGGTAAGGATTATCATTGTGAAGATCTCGGTACTGGTTATTCGTGCGTTCGCGACGGACATAGTCTGCGTGAGATACGTTTACAAATTGACGACAACTTGATAAGACGTTCAGAGTACGATAACCGTTTAATTGAAAATAGAGACGATTAAATAGAAAGGGAAGAGGTTACACTATAAATTGACGCATCCAACGTGTGGCTAAATAACACGGGCGATAAAGCGTACATTACAATATACTCGATTTGAAACATGCTGCTGTCCCATCTAAATATTATACAAATTTTCCAGACATAACTAATATTTTAATGTATCACCATATACCATCCTTTTCTTTAGTAGAGTGTTTCCAAATACTTCATCACATTTCGGAGACCACTTCTCATGTTCATCGAACGGATCATCACCAACTTCCAAAAGACCTAATTCGAGCCCGCAGGAATAACAGCGTACTCTGTCATCCGGTCGGCTATTACCACAGTCGCAACAGTCGTAAGAAGCTCGTGTATAATAATAAAACCCTGCGACGGCTAAAGCCCTGGAGAAATATATGATAGAGGCCAATTCCTAAATGATGACCTCCTCTCGTATAACACAGTATATGACTTATCAGGAGCGGATATGGAAACAACAACGTCGAATTTCACTTTTCCTGGCGGGTAGATGTACAATCGGTCATACTGCGCTGTTTAAACGGACCGTTCTCCTTATTATCACCGGTTGGCCCCTTCTTTTCCTCCATTATACAAAGTAAAAATAAACGTGACTTTCAATCACGTTTTACTATAGAATGACAATCGTTAGATATAAAAAGTAATGTATTAAAAATGCGTGTTTCAAACGCTATCTGGAATTAGGTGAAAGAAACGATCACATGTGATTCACAATAAAAGGTGTACCCCAACGTATGTGCGTCAACGATGTTGAAAAATTTTCTATCAGGGTGAGAACGCGTGATTAGAGATCACGTTGCTTACATGTGAACACATGTACCCAAACATACGTCATTCCTATCATAATGCCCGACGTCATAAACAACCTTGACCTTGCCCCTGACCTTGACCTTGCCCATGACCTCGACCCTGACCCCACCTTGGCCTCAAGGTTATCTTTGTTTACTTCCGGGGTCATTGACCTTGTCCCATCACTCCTATTCCAGGCGCGTCTAAGGTTTTGGGAAAGTCAGTCGGTCCTTCTTTGTTTCCTTCAGTTGTCAGTCCTGATTCATCCAGTAGAACCGTACTTCTTCTTACACGCTCTGTTCACAGTTCTTATATATGCATTGCGAATGGCGACCCATTGCTTGAATAATCTGTTACCAAAGACATAGAATAATATATCATTAGTTATATTGAAATTCTTCTAAGAAAAACTCTCAATTACACAGTCTGTACATTGTTTATTTTTAAAAAGCGAATTTGTATCTCTTTTCGAAAAAGAAATGTAAATTTTACTCTCCATATTATAGATATTGTAAAATTTCTTGTTTGTCATAACTACTAAGTCCTGTATCTAATGGCTGTTTTCTTTAAAAGAAAGAACAGAAAAACAAATATGTACTGACAAGGGCATACGATTTTATTTAATACAGAAACATCGTTACAGATATTTGTACAATGAATGAAGTTTCGTGTGTTTTCCATTTACTGGATTTAAAGAATGATTATTCTTCTGTAGATCCAATTACGAATTTTTTGGAAGGAAAAAACTTTATCTATCATGTACATCGTGATGTTTAGGAAAAATCGTTACTTTCATCGTAGTTTTTACTCTTCTTCTTCTTCTTCTTCTTCTTCTTCTTCTTCTTCTTCTTCTTCTTCTTCTTCTTCTTCTTCTTCTTCTTCTTCTTCTTCTCTTCTTCTTCTTCTTCTTCTTCTTCTTCTTCTTTTTCTTCTTCGTCTCCTCCTCCTCCTCCTTCCTCCTCTTCTTCTTGATCGACGATTTTACGTTTTCTAGAATTAAATAAAAGTCTTTAAAATGCATATTAACCATATCGTCGTTGTCAGCGTTTTCCTTGCATGGTTCTTTTATTAAATCGTCGTGTGTATCTAGACTTTCTTCTGAATAATGGTTCAATCGGTTGAGTCTGTTCAATTCTCGTAAAGACTGTTTGTTGTGAGGATCGTTTAAAATGACTTCGACATTTAGATTACTTATTCCTAACGAATCTTATGTGTTTACTTTACTCAAAGCAACGTATAGGCCTACTTGTACTTTCTCGAACAGATTCTCGCCTATAGAAATTACTATACGTTTAAAGGTTAATCCTTGCGATTTATGTACAGTAATAGCCGAAGCCAAGATAAAAGGAAATCTGCATCGTTAGATATCCGGTAGTTTAGATGAACGATAAGGAAACTGAACCGTACACGACTTATATATGCTGCCGTTTACCGTTTCACCGTTTACCCATTTGTACAACAACGTGACCAAGTGTTTTGTCTTTTGTCCGTGTCAATGCTTTGATAGTACCTACGACTCCGTTACATAAACCCTTTTCTGTACAAATGTTTTTGTTTAACATCACTCGAACGTTTGCGCCTAACTTTAATTCTTATGGTATACCTCCTGTAAAGTTGACTTCTTTATGGACAGCATTCGAACTCGGTTGTAATTCTATGCCGACTATTCTGTATTCAGCATACACGGAAAAAATTTTGCTCCGTTGTTCTGTATTTTTTGTATAATTTCTTCATTGTAAATACCTACGTCTTTATTTTTTTTTATAAACACAGAATTTTTTTCATCGACTAAACCTTCTATGGAAACTACCCGAGATTTTATTAATTCTATATCTTGTGCGTTAGCTATTCCTATTCGTACATAGTTTAAAAATCTTCGTATCTACGATCCTCCTTTTGTGTGACGTTTTGTGTCAATTTTCTATACGTGAACCATGTCACGTGTTGGGGCACCATATGCAACTGTAATATATTTTATGTCTGTCTCTACTTGCATAAATTAGTTAAAATTATTCAAAGGAGTTTCCATAAATGTAAGTTTTTACTACAGATCTTGTTTACTGCTCCAGGACGGGCATGCCATATCTGATGATACACTCTGATATCACTGAGCTTTAATACGCCCCGCGTGCTGGAGCACCATATGTAAACAGGTGTTTTGGGTGAATAACAATCATGTGACTCAGACTCTATTAATTTTCGTAAACACTACAAATTTAATTTTTATAAACGATACAAATTTATTATATGTTTTCAATATCATTTAAATACTGAATAAAGTTAGCGTTTCTATACAACATATTAAATACACAATGCTGTTATATTATCTCTAACGTTATGAACATCTACAAAATCAATAAAGATTAATTAATTAATGACCATATAAATTTCAATATATCCTACTCTATGGATTCACATTTCTCAATTTGCGTTACTTTTGAGCATTTAAATATGTGTATATTCAACAATTAAATAAATGTATATTCAACGATTAAATAAATGTATATTCAACGATTAAATAAATGTATATTCATCTCAGTGGCAAGTTCTTTTTGAGTGGCAGGACAGTGGCGACCTAATCTAATGTTACATGAATGATAATAATTTACTTGTTGTTTGTATCCAAATTGCGGTGATTAACTGCGTAGTACCTCTCATACTGCGAAGAAGTCCAGGCTGAAGATACGCCAATTAAATTACACTTGACACTCCGTCACGACACTATTTGTTCCACATTTTATCCGGATACTCGCATGAACGATAATGCTTAATTGCGTTCACTCGAATATTACTTCATCGTCTAAAACACTTTTGCGTGTAGGTTCTTTGTCACTTTCGATGTACGCGTGCAATAGTTTATGCTGCGTTTAACTAGAGCGATTGTACCATTTATACTGTATTCACAATGCAAATATAATTGGTTTTATTTGCATTTCAGTGAGTTAATTCGTGGCACAATCTTACTATATTGTCTCATGTCACTTATGTCACGGTAATGTGATATTGTCAATACCTTATCACTCGCATTAGATTCATAAAAACGAGATTTTTATGATCACAAAGTCTGATCGTACTTAACTCGACATTGTCATAGTATTTGGTCACGGGTTAGTTCTACAGTTTTACATAGTTTCTGATACACTCCCGAACGATCTCTCTGCTTGTATCAATACACTTTACTACCGTCCATCTGAAAGACTCTGGCTGGTTTATACCGAAATAGAATTGACTGACAAAAATTAGAATACGACCGAACTGAGACTGAACTCAAATTTAAAATAGACTGAACTCTCCAAATCGACTGAACTGAGATTTTAAAATAGACTGACTTCTAAAATAAAACTGACCGAGCTTTTAAAATAGACTGACTCAAATTGTTTGAAAATTGGAAATCGACTGCCTTCTTCTTCTCTGCGAACACCTTATTTTATTACTTCAGCAACACGACTCCCTCCACGGATGTCATACCCTTACCACAATCACTGTCATGATTGGTTTCTCGCATCAGATTCTGCGAAGGCTCCTCCTGGATACTCTGGCTGGGGTCAATAGTCTACTTCCCATTCGCTCTTCACCCTTGTCTCCATGTTTACGTCTTCTTTACACCCGCCTTTGCCGAATTCCTTGCTCCTGATAGGTCAGCCAAGACCCCTCTCTAAAAGTCTTGCTGTCCACACCACCTCCCCGTATGACGACGGACCTAATTACACGGTTGTCTGTTATGTGATTGTCTTACGTTCCCTAGTGTCCTTTCTAAGCGATTTCCTTTCCGCACATGTGTGTGCCATAACCCGGGTGTGTCGAATCGCCGTATTGTCCTCGACTTCCCTTGTTACGTTCACACGCTGATGGTGGTCATCTTCCAGGAACTAACATCTGTTCTGCAGCCTTACAAGATGCTCCGTATGTCGTGCCAGTAAGCAAGTTCCCCGCTGTGCGGCTAAGTAAGTTCCTTTGTACTTAATTGCATCCGCTCTTAGACTGCTTTTGTGGAAAATGTTATGTCCATGTGCAGCCGCTAACTCACACGTGTATGTCGAAAATGTTGGCGTCCCCTTAGTACACGCTTTGTCGGTAGTTGTGACGAACTGACACCGTCTTTTGTTTCTTTGTTATTGTCGCCACTTGCGCTTATGTCGTTCATTCACGTCCAACATCTGTTATGTGCCAAGGCGTTGTCTTTCTTAAGTCATTGTCTAACGGCGGCCGTTTGGCTATACCATGCATCACTCTTGACAGTTGACGCCCGCTACAGTGCCGTTTACGCAAAAAAAAATTCTCTACCGTAATTGCTTTACAGGCTGGCTAACGAGAATTCTAACCTCCGAACGGGGCGGAAAAGCGGGTTAGCGAGGATGAGCTCTCTAGCCCCCTTTCTGCTCGTCTAACTTCCAATTCGGAGGTTATATCTTTTGCTCGCCCTTCAAAAGACACACATACACAAACGTGTGAAAACACATTCACGCACACGCGTATGAAAAATTAAATGATCTGGAGGGGGTCTCAGTTTTTCTACTGCCTAAGCGTCCCCAAGATGGTTAATCCGGCATTGGATGTGATAATTTCCGGGGAAGTTCTTTATTTTACCAAGCGGTTAACTTTACATTACATATAGCATAGATTGAATAAGTTAAACTACGCAAGAAAATCAGATTTGAAAAGCCTTCCAATGCCTTGTCAAATACTGCACAAAGCTACGGCTCACTGATTTGTAATTTATTTGATAGATATTGGGGAGGGCAAGTGCCCCCCTTGCCATCCCCGCTTCAAGCCCATGCATAAACATTTACGCTACAAATATACATATCCAATTACGTCTATCAGACCTGTGCCCACAGTGAACGCCACGGCGTACACGTACAAATGCGTCGCGCCCCGGACACAGTGTGCCGATTACAATTATCGAATGCGGAAACGTGCACACGGCATGGACCGTGGTCAGTTGCGGCCCATTAGTAAAAAACACTGTCAGTTGCGGCACTGGTTTAAACTTGACCCGGTCAATTGCGGTTTCTCGTTTAGTGTTCCGTAAATAATCGTTTTTCATCGTACTCTTTTGGAACACCTCTCACAAATTGAATACAAATTTTATTTTTACGTTGACTTCATTTATGTGTAGGCCTATATCAAGATACGTGTTACGCGTTACGTTTAAATTATAAAATTTACGAAATATATATGAACCCATTTTCACTGCGCTACGAACTGGATGACGCAAAGCCGTCGACGGGTGAGGTACGTGGGGTTCCTGTAAAGCAGACGAGTCCATTACATTCAGGCGCTATGAACCTGTCCGCAAGTGAGAGGGGTGGAGTCACCGTAAAGTAGACTCGTTTATTGTTATTAAAATTGTCGAATTAAAAGTATTGTATGCTTTCAAACTGTGTACATATTATTAATTATAATTTAATACATGTTTCCGGTTAACAAAGCGTTACTGAATCGTGCGGTACATATTCGTTGTCGCCATTTTGAGTTCGCTATGAATCTGTCCGCAAGTGAGAGGGGTGGAGTCACCGTAAAGTAGACTCGTTTATTGTTATTAAAATTGTCGAATTAAAAGCATTGTATGCTTTCAAACTGTGTACATATTATTAATTATAATTTAATACATGTTTCCGGTTAATAAAGCGTTACTGAATCGTGTGGTACAGATTCGTTGTCGCCATTTTGAGTTCGCTATGAATCTGTCCGCAAGTGAGAGAGGTGGAGTCATCGTAAAGTAGACTCGTTCATTGTTTTCAAAGTTGTCGAATTAGAAGTATTGTATTATTGTTGACCACAAAAACTACAGATTTGTGCGTGCCATTCACCTGTCCCCAAATGAGAAAGGTGGCGTTACCGTGACGTAGACGAGTCCATTGTGGTCTGACCAGGGGGGTCCCTACTAACCTAATCCAAATCTGCTCCTTTTTCGTTAAATAAACGTGTAAGTTCTTAAATCGTGCCGCACATATTTGCGGGCGCCATTTTGAGTTCACCACGAACCGACTACGAGTGATGAAGATGGAGATACTGTAAAGTAGACGAGTCCTGCCCTAACTGTGTAATATTTTGGTTAATCATATCAATAAAATTATGTTAACCCACTGTAAAAACAAGGCCTACAAGAATATCTGAAGTAAGAAATGTGTAGCGTTGCTAAAGTGTGCAGAACAGATATGTGGGCGCCACGAACTAGATGACGTAACCCGTCGACGAGTGAGAAGGGTGGAGTTCCTATAAAACAGACGAGTCCATTCATTATATTCAGCTTGTGGGTTTAAACGTTTAAGCGTTGTTGTCGTCATTTTGAGTGGTGCGCCATGAATCTGTCCGCAAGTGAGAAAGGCGGAGTCACTCGACCCGTTCATTTTTTTTTCAAAATTGTCCAATTAAAAATATTGTATGCTTTCAAACTGTGTTATTAATTAAAATTGAATACATATTTTCAGTTATGTAAGGAACAAAATAAAATTTTGTAATTATTATGTTGTGCGTTTATAATTTCATGTAAACAATACTGTTTCTTCAATAAAAGACCGTTCTTATTCAATTATATTGAAATAATAAACACAATTTTCTATTTATACTTTACATTTTATATATTTAAATATTCACATATAAACACTTTTTAAATATTTACACAACACATTTATATATAAACTCTTTTTTCAAATATTTACACTACATATTTACATATAACCACTTTTTTAAATATTTTAACAATTCAAATATATTTGTTATAAATTGTATAAGTCTGTATTAAAATAGTAATAAATACAAATATAAACACTTTTTAAATATTTACACAACACATTTATATATAAACTGTTTTTTCAATATTTACACTACATATTTACATATAACCACTTTTTTAAATATTTTAACAATTCAAATATATTTGTTATAAATTGTATAAGTCTGTATTAAAATAATAATAAATACAAATTCACACAAATGTGGGGGTAACTATTACGTCGTCGCAACAAGTAAGTGAAAAGGAAATCATTAGGAATTGATTAATAATCTAAATAATTTTGGAGAAAAATTATGAAAATAGTTAATAGTGATATAATACCCAATTTTAAATTGAAAAAACTATAACAAATTAAAAAAAACCGAAAAGAAAATTTATTAAATTACTCAACAACGTTGACATCATTAATATCGAAGTCAGCCGCGACAACAGGCTCTGATTGTGGTGAGAATGTTGGTACAGTTGGAGAAGGGCGGACGGGCATATTATAAGTTGGATAATATTCTGGGTAATTTTGAGAGGAAGGGTAAGGAGGGACAACATGCCGCGTAGAGTACGATCTTTGTAAATTTATGTTATATAAGGTGTTCATTACGTTCGTTTGGAATAAGAGAATTTCCTCGTCACTTAGTTGTTCCAACGACCCTTGAATTCCTTTAAAAAAATGGTGAAACCAGGTGGTGTCTCCCACTCCCGGTTGCTGGTGCGACCCACCAGGCGCCGCGTTTACGGAGCCCATAGAGGTCGGACCTTGTGTCTGTCGATTCGCTTGTTTCATTTTAAAGTCCACAAGTTTCGTTAAAGCCGCAGTGCAACGATCGTGCCAAGTGTTGAATAACGACTCACCTGAAAAAAAAGACATAAAATTGTTTTAAAGTACCAAGTATATGCGATATTTCAATGTATGTATTGCAACAATGCATACATTTGCATATTTGCCAATTATATTTTTGTTGTCAGAAGAACTTACCAATGAACAGTAAAGAATTAAAGTTTTAAATTTAAATAGTAGTTAAATAAAAGAATTTAATTTACCAACAAAATTTAGAAAAGAAATACTAATCTTTTGTTGTGGGCCTATGTTAAATTTTGGGCGTGTCAGTAGAAATTTTATAAATAATAGATTGGAAATAAATGTTACATTATTTGTTATTTTGTTTATAGCAACAATTAATTTTATTCTTGAGTTTTAATATTATTTTGTTTGTAAATGAGTTGCTATTATTAATTAAAATTTAAGTTATTTAGACACGCTGAAAAAAAAAAAAAGATTTAATGGGCTTGTTTAACTCGTCTGTTTAGCTAGTAAAATAATATGTTTTTTTTTAATATGTTATGAACAGCATACCTGGTTACATTGTATTTGTGAAGCTTATAAAAGAGAATATTTTATTTAATTAAAACCGTTTCAAAATAATCATTCTATGATTTATTAATATTAATAGAAAAATATTCAAATATTAAAATATTAGATAATTATTTCATGTCAACAACATCTCACAACTCTTTGAAAATTATTTAATTATTGTGCAACTACGTATAGTCTACTTGACGCAATGAGAAAACAAATCCTGCGACCTGGTCGGTGTAGCCTAATACGCTTTATATTTGCGTTGAGTACATGGTAATGTGTTTGCGTAATTGTGTATAATATTTGTAACGTTGCAGTATGTATATATATATATATATATATATGTGTGTGTGTGTGTGTGTGTGTACTCAGCATAGAAGAAATATATACCAATTACTAATATAATGCACTAATAATAAGTTCGTATTATTTAGTGAATATTGTAAGCCGTTTTCAGCTATTAATTATTTTGACACACCATCGTATGTCATCGTGATTTAGCAGTCTGTAAATCACGTCATGCTAGTGATTTTTTATTTGTATAATCGCTATTGTACTGTTAAAAAGTTGTAAAAAAAAATAAATTGGTGTTCTCTGTCTCTATAAATGTGAATATACGTTTGGCGTTACGTTTTTAATCTTGGAGAGATATGCAAGGCATGCTAGTTGTAAATAAAAATATTTTTTGAACCAGCAAAACTAAAAAAAAAAAATTAACCAAACAATTCAGATATAGTAATTAATTACTTACTAAATTCAGATTTCTCCTTTTTGTTCATTCTCTCGTACTCAGGCCGCACCGTTTTGAGGATAGACTCCCACATATCTCTTTCCTCGGCGTTGAACGCCCCCATCCGCTTCCCACTCAAAAGAAATGGTTTATTTTGAGCGCAAGATTTTACTTTGGCCAATTCGCTCTCCAGAAAACAATTCATTTTTATATATTGAGTTCGTGATTAACACACTAGTTAACTGAAGTATAGGAGTGAGTTGTAGAACGAGCAACTGTACTGACTGTCTAGGCTACGCACACGACCTTAAATAGGAAGAACTCGTAGTGCCGCGTGCGAAAGTAGTCCCCTCCTTTGTCACGTGCTTGGTTGCGTCATCTTTGAACGCGCGTGTGTGTGTGTGAGATTGTATGCTAATAGGCCCTAGATACCGCATATATATCTGAAGAAGTGTTGAAACTTTTTTCAGTCTGTAAAGATCCACATCATCGTAAGATGCCTGCAACGCATGAAAGATACCAGCGCCGTGAAAGAGAAGCCTCCAATACTATTGGTTTCTCTCCGACGACGTTTATAATAAAGAACAAACGATACCATGTGGGGGCAAGAGAAGCATACCTACAGTGGATTCAGAATCGGAATACGGTTCCTAACAGCTACGTAAATCGATTAGAGTCGTTTAAGACTTGGCCTGTTGCATTACAACGACCTACCCGCGAAGAACTAAGTTATGCTGGTTTCTACTACACCGGTAAAGGAGACAGAACGGTGTGCGCTTATTGCGGCTTAGATCTTCAACACTGGCAACCCGACGACCATCCCTGGATACGACATTACAAAGAGTTCGACAGATGTCCACGTCTGTTGCTTCGTAACAACTACGCAAGACGTTTAGAATCGTTTAAGACTTGCCCTGTTGCATTACAACGACCTACGTGCGAAGAACTAAGTTATGCTGGTTTCTACTACACCGGTAAAGGAGACAGAACGGTGTGCACTTATTGCGGCTTAGAACTTCAAGACTGGCAACCCGACGACCATCCCTGGATACGACATTACAAATGGTTCGACAGATGTCCACGTCTGTTGGAATTCCAAATCGGAGAAAATGTTGTTGGACATAAGGGAGATGATTCTAGGAGTGTGGAAAAAATAGTCGATGTATTGTGTAGAGTTGATTCTAGGAGTGTGAAAATAATAGCCGATTTAATGTGTAAAGTGTGTTATGTTGAAGATATCGATACACTGTTGCTCCTCCTGCGGGTGTTATATGCGAAGTTGTCCGGTGTGCAGAAAGAAATACAAACTTATGATATCTTAAAAGACAGAAAATTATAAACACTGAACATGAAGCCTTTTATATTACTGTATAACTGATAAGACATACAATGTACATTTATTTGTATTACTATTATTTACACCATTTTAATAAAAATAATTTCATACAGGTATACTTCGATCTGTTGATAATCATACGCCTTTTGCATAAACCATAATCCTTTTCTAGTGAGTTAATGGGTGTACATACGTTCCGCAGTCAACTTGCATTGCGGTGACTTTCACTGTCTGTCTGTTTCCCCCACCACACACGCCGCGGGTTGTTGCCGCGAACCAACCATTCTGTGTCGAATTTCTGGACGGGTAAGTAGCGCGTTATCGTCGTATTTAGTTTTCGGGTAGTATTAACGTTTACAGTATTCATATTTAGGCTTTTATTTATTTAATTTTGTGTAACTTAATTTTTGGTGTTTTTGATACTTATAATTTTGTGTAACTTAACTTTTGTTGGTGTTTTTGGAGGCGTAAGTTTTATTTTAATAGTGAAATAGAAACCATGCGAAGTGAAAAGGGTAAACTACTTTTAGTATGCGGGAATTATAAATTTAGATATAGACGGGAATTAAAAAACGATATTCAGCGATGGGAATGTACAAAAAAGACGTGCAGGTGTTTCTTAAAAATTAATTCCAGCAACGTGATTGTTGACAGTTTCCAAGAACACAATCACGAAGAAATAGAAACAAAAGTTCTCAATAGGCAAAAACTAGCAAATACGCTGAAAAGAAAAGCGATTGATGACGTTTCTAGCAAACCATCGAAACTTGTGCACGACGAATTAAAACAGGGAGATATCGAGACGTTATCGTCCAGGGATGTAGAGTTAGTAAAAAGAGTCATAAGACGGGCTAGGAAATCGGTTCATCCCAATCTGCCGAAGAGCCGCGAAGAAACACACCGAGCACTCGACAAGACCGATATATTTACTAATACCGGTGAACCGTTTTTACTTATTAACGATTATGATAGGGGTCTGATTTGTTTTTCTACATTGAGTAATTTAAAAGTTTTGTGTAAAACCTCAAAATTGTACGTAGACGGGACGTTTAAAAGTTGCCCTAAATTTTTCACCCAGATATTCACTATTCACGGCCTCATAAACGATGTATAAGTTCCCCTTATCTTCTTTTTATTACCGGACAAGAACACCCGAAGTTACGTGGCAATGTTTAAATCGGTCGTGGAAAAATGTGAAACGCACGGTTTATATCTTAACCCACACGAAATGTATGTGGATTTTGAAGCCGCTATACACAAGGCCGCGAGAATCGTTTGGCCCGAGATAAAAATAAAAGGATGTCGTTTTCACTTAGGTCAAAGCTGGTGGAAGAAAATACAAACCCTAGGCTTAAGCTCAGAATACAAATCAAAATCTGAAAAGGGGCGATTTCTAAGATTATTTTTTGGATTACCCTTCTTACACCCCGTGGATGTTGACGACTGTTTTACTGACGATATCATGGCTCTAAAACCGAAAGGAGAGAAAATAAAATTATTTTTAGATTATTTGTTTGAAACTTATATTTCTCCGGACGCTACGTTTCCACCTGACATATGGGCAGAATTCAGCGCTTCAACTAACCGGACCACAAACGGGTGTGAATCGTTCCACGCGAAATTTAACGGATATTTTTATACCTCTCATCCAAACGTTTACAATTTCATAGACATGCTAAAAAATATTCAGTCGGATACCTATATAAAGTTAAGAAGCACAAACGATAGCAAAAAAAATAAAAAACTACAAGCACAAGAACAACATCTACGAGAAGAAATGATTAAATTTATGAACAAAAAGTACACCCGTTTGCAATACATAGAAAGGATTTCAAAGAATTTCCTACCAGTGACATAAAACAAATTAAGTACCTAGAACGAGGTGTGTGTTCTAGTTTTCTTTGATACCTATTTACTGTATGTAATAATCAGAACTTGGGATTGTAAATATATATTTGTAAATAACGAATCAAATGTTGCAAACACCTCTGTATATATGTGTAAATAATAAATCAAATGTCGGAAAATATTGTAAACGTAAATGTGTATTTGTACGTAACGAATCAAATGTTGCAAACATATATATTTATACATATATATTATATTGTGAAAAACATGTAGCCTATATTGTAAATACATATTTGTAAATATTCAAGCAAATGTTGCACACACACACATATATATTTGTAAATATTATTTCAAATATTGCAAAATATATATATTGTAAAAATGTAACAAGCGAGAGAGTATTGTACAAATGTATAAAGAAGAGTGTGTCGTAAGATCTTTCAGAAAATTCGACTTATTGTTTGTATCTCTAACATTTTTCTGTTTCACATGGATATATACTGTCACTTACTAAGGTACAGAGTTCACCACCCCCTTTTTTTTTACAAGTAAGTTGTAAATACGATGTACGCATTGAACTGTGTTAGTTGTAAGCTCCAAACATATTTTTGAACCAGCAATACCTCTTTACTCTTGAAGACTTCAACGTGGTCCAACACAACGTTTGGGCTACGTCCACCCACAAAACAAGAGTTGTGTTCTACGTGGCATAATTCTGATGTGGATACATATTGAATTGTGTTTGTTGTAAGTTACAAACACGTTTTTAACCAGCCACACCTCTTTACTCTGGAAGACATCGGTGCGGTCCAACAAAATGTTTGGGCTCGTCCAAGAATTGTGTACTACACGTCACAATTCTGATGTGAATACAGACGAATGTCTTCTACCAGGAGAACAAAAAATCTTCCTGGACAAGACGTTTATGAGGTGGGTGCTAATAACAGCAGTTTAAAGTGCTGTCTGTATCAGATCGGAAGACACAACCAGTGTCTTCTTGGTGAAAAAAAAGATGTATCCACGGTAATTCTTTGCCTTCTTGAACACACTCAAACCAGTTTGTGGGTACTCCGGTAATAAATAATCTTGCGATATTTTCTCAATGGTCACCGCAGAAACCTTAATGAAACTCTGAACGTTACTCTGGTAGAAAGAAAATAAACAAAAGGAAAAAAAGGCGGTGGGTGCATTCGAAACTTTTAAAATCACATTTCTAACCTTCACGACCCACTCTTCTTTGGTTTTCTATTTTGTCTAGTAAAGAAATATCTTGTAATTCATAAATATATATATGTGTGTGTATAAGTCTGAATAAGCAAAACATCATTGTATGTATGTTATTCACTTAAATGCAAATAAAAGGTGTTAATAAAATCAGTTTTTTTTATATCTTTTGCACCACTAGATTTCCACCAGTTATGTGATTGTGCGAATATTTAAAATTGTTTGTTTTTAACATATTACGTGTTCTTATTTAATAAGATGGAAAATTTGACGGAACAGCAAATCGAAATATTTCAGTGTTGGTGGCGTGAAAATAAATTTCATAACGAAGAAAACTGTAGAATTTTTAAAAAGGGAAATGCGTTTTATCATGAATACGGCAACAGACCGTATTCTATACACTGTACAGAGGGAAAACCTATGGTGTCGACAATTGAAAATTTACAACGTTCCATATATTTATCGGATTTTAACTTAAATAACAACACCTGCAATATGGTTTCCTTACCATTTACTCAGAACGAATACACTCATTTATACAATTTAATACCTCAAACTTGCATTAACTTCTGGAACGTAATACGAAATTTAACTTGGTTTTGGGATAACATCGTTCATCGCGGCAATCGTGTGAACATATGGCCATCGTATACAGCCGTTACCGATATAATAATACTGCATAACAAACCCAACGTTGTTATACCTTTGCGACCTGTAGGTTTTTCACATTTGCCGGGGGATTATTATCGAGCTTTACGAGATATTTTAGTGACACTTTTTAATAATGTTACGATAAATCCGGCTATAAACGAAACAAACATAAAACGTGCCAACAGATCCAAACACAAATGCAACAGAACTCGTTTCGACAAAGAACGAAAGAGAAGTGTCTGTCAAATGTAAACTGTCTGGTAGTTGTGCCGGTAGCATTTATAAATTGTTCGGTAAAAACAATTATGTACACGCGCTCTGCTGCGCGACCGACGAAGAACTAACCCCGGAATGGTATGAGTTTTATAAGAGTGCGATCGAGTATCGTTGGAACGAAACGGTCTCGGTCTACGATATCAACTTTGATGTGAATCAACAAATCGTGAAATGTCAATCTGACGACAACTGTGGGCGTAATATCAAAGACTTAATAAAAAAATATAAACTTTGGACCGAAAGTGTAGGAATCGAGAGAATTAAAAGACAACGGAACACCACTAAATATCTTCACACGTCCGGTTAGATGGGAATCCGGATTAGTACTGACGCATTTTTTGTGTCTGACCCCGGGTTCTCCCCACCAAAAATCGTTATCCGACCAATGGCGTTACACTATTTATCCCCACCATACCCCTGTTAATTGGGAAATAACCCTTTGGACCAATAGCCGACCCCGAATCCCCTCTACTCACAAAAATTTCCTATATATATAGAGGAGCGGCCTCGCGCGCGCGACAGAAAGCTTTCGTCCATTATACTGACAGCAAGAAAGCTTTCGGTCGGTCGGTGCGACTCAAGCTTTCTGAATTAAACTTAAAAATGTAGTACTACAAACTTAAAGATTATAATACTATAGACTATAAGATTAAATATTGTATTGTCCTAAACGAAACTGGTAAATGTTATTTATAAGAAGTATGAATTGTATTTTACAAAGAGTTTTATTTTAAACAAAAGTTTTAAATAAGAAGTATGAGTTCTTTAATAGAGTTAAAATTACGACCCTGGAAGAGCGTTTACAAAAACCGAGTTTTTAATTTGGATGATGTTATAAAAGTGACGATAGAAAGAGATTCTTTGTTACACGGACTGAGATTAATTAATTATGTTTTAAATAAAGAAAAAGAAGTTTTGTTTAACGATGGTTTAGTAAATTTGTTTGTTTATGAATACTCCAAAATACACTTTCTTGATATCGATATTAAAAAGATGTGTTCCACAATGGTAAACGATTACGACGGTAACATTGTAGCAGACGAATCTCTTAAACAGTCTTTAATACACATTCTGTACGACAAAGCGTTTATAAATAATATGCTGTGCGTATTTGAAGAAGAAAAAAGCTTGTTAAATGAACGGTGCGAGGTCGTTGATTTATCGGAAAAAACAAATTTATCCGAAGTAGCAGAGAAAATGTTCGAATTGGTCGACGAAAAAATATTTTACAAACCCTTTACATTCTTGGTGCAGAATTTATTTGTTCTGTTAATTCAAACGTATTTACTCCATTGTATGACTTAGCGATTCCGTGAATAAAGAAGAAATAATTTGTAATCGTGTAGGAAGTTACATTAAATTTTGGTTGAACATAGAGGAAGATCGAGAAGTAGTGACAACTACACCCACACTATCAAAAATTATTAACGAAAAAATACAATACGAAACGTTTAAAGAATTACAAAAATTATATTCGAAAAATAAAATAGTTTTTGTAAAAGATTTCAATCGTCGACTGCCGTTTACGTCGGACCGATTGGAAAACTTCATGGAGAAAAATTTAGTTTGCAATACTACAAATCCAAATATTAATAACGATCTTGTAATTCTGCTTAGAGAAATTTTAATAGACGAGTTCCCTAACCACCAAAATTTCATGAACGAGATGGTAGGATTTTTGTTTACAAGAAGGGTCTTTGTGTTTCATAATATGCCGCATACACGAACGACGCGTACGGCGAACGATCCGTAATAGCCAGTTTTTTTCTTCATTTTTATTACTTTTAAACTGGTTAATTTTATAGTCGCAGTACCACGCAACTGTGTTGTATCCCATGTTCGTTTTTTGTGTGTACAGATCGTACTTTTCACGCAACTTAATAATGTCCGTATGTATAATTTCAACGGAGGGGTGTTTCCCAATTTCTTCTGTAGCGGACGTTTTGTAACACGCCGCGCTACCTTCCAACATCACAACGAATTTCATGTTTGTTTTAATAATACGAGCTGTTTCGACAACGGTTAATGAGGGTATGCTAGGTAAGGGCCGTACAGGCGCCCTTTTATATACGTGACGGAGTGCTCTACCGATCGATGGATATATAAAGCGGGAAGGAACGCGGTGTCATTTCACACTGACGATTGCGACTGGAGCCGGTATCGATGGCCGTCAATTTAGCCGCGAATTTGTATTTCGATAAATTGCACGAACAAGCTATTCAGCCACATAAAGCAACGCGGTTTTCGGCGGGAAGTGACGTTTACACGTATTACGATATTTTGATTAAAGCCGGACAATTGGCAACCGTATGTACGGGAATTAGAGTGTTTCTGCCTCCCAACTGTTACGGGCGTATAGCGGCTCGTTCGAGTCTAGCAAAATAATTTGGAATTGTTGCTTTGGGATTAACTATAATTAATAGAGAAGAAAACGAAGTAAAAATTGTTTTAAAAAATACCGGCGACAAAACCGTAACATTACCGACGGGTTCACGCATAGCCCAAATTATTTGTGAAGAATTTACAAGTATAAACACAATTATGAATAAAAACCAACAAATAGAAAAGGAGGAAGGAGAAAACGTAATATATTATGAAAAGATAACAAATGAGGCGATCCCACCCACTTTATCACCCCTAGGAATAATTCTTAATACTTATATCGCTTTTGAATTAAATCCCAATGAAAGAAAAACAATTTCATCGGGATTGTCTCTACTCTTACCAAACGAAACGTACGGTAAAGTGGTGGCTTGCAACGATATCGTTGAAAAATACGGTGTAGAGGTTTTGGGAGGAGTAATCGACCCCGATTACAATGGGGAAATAAAAGTTATACTACTTAATCACGGTAACGAAGTGGTAAAATATGAAATCGGTTCCACCATAGCACAGATTATTTGCGAAAAATATTGTCACATCAATAATGTTCTACATATAAATAATTTGTGTGATGAAAATTACGAACCATTGAATAAACGTGAAAAGAGCGACAGAGGAGATGGTGGATTCGGATCTACTGGAATGTAAAAATAAGGAATTATGGAAAATAAAAACGTATATATTATAATTGGTATTTGTATATGTTTATTTTTCTTCACAATGTATGTATTTACAAAAATAAAAAATTACATAAATATAAAAGTATTAGAAAGGGAGAAACTGATGTTTCGTTTATTTTCTTCGTTACCCAGTAATTCACTTTTTACATTTAAATCTTGTACAAAAAATACGGTTTACTGCTTATCGGATAAAGATTGTAAACTGGCTTGTAATGAAGACAATCACGTTTCCGAATATTTAAATTATGAGTGTAACACAAATTTAATTTGTAGTTTGAAATTAGATCGTTCTTCCTTTAATAATAAAGAGATGTGTAGGAACGAAAATTTAGGAGTACTTCCAGTTATAAACGATTGGGATCAAAAATTAATTAATCCCAAACCGATGTGGCGCTGTATATCATACTTCAATCAAATTGTTAACGACGATGGGGTTGTTAATTCTGGAGTATGTGAGAGGGGAAACTTGTATTTTACAAATGAGACGGGTATGAGCTGTAAATGCAGTGACGGCGACACGTTACTGTTGGAACGTAAAACCAAAGGTATACCTAGATGTGTGCGTCACGCAAATTTATATATAAAAAGTGATGTAGATTTTTATTGAATTGAATCTATCAAAGAGACAATGCTGGGCGGAAATATATATTCGCTGGGAACAAAATCGTCTACAGACCCCAAATCAATATATCTTTGTTTCGAATTTCCGGTTTCTAGATAAAGATGGTTGTCGTAATCCGTTATCACATATTGTAAAAACTGGTAAGATTGATTGATCGCATACCCATCTTTGGAAACCGAATGCGATTGTTGTATAAATGTATTTGCGTAATCGTGCATATGTTTAGAGTACGAATTTTTATCCACTGGAAAATTATTTTTCATAGAATCGTATAGTTCTGGTGTACCCTTTGCACCACTGGAAGTGATAAACTTGTAAATGTCGTCATTCAAATCTGTTGTAATACAAAACTTATTATTTTCATTAGCCTTTATTAAAGCGTTCACTTCGTTTATAAACTTTACACCCCCTTTACTGCCAAATAAAATGGTTATATTTAACAGAGTGTTTTGTAAGGTTTTTTAAAGTTTTATTTTTCCTTTTTTCGATTTGAAAAATGTAATCGTATATTTTGGTTTTCAAATTTTTAACGTCCATCATTTTTAAAATATGCTGTTCAGTAAACACGAGTGCGGTGGTATTGTTAGGTTTGTACATGGACATGTGAGGGTTCATGTTCATGTTGCTTTCAATCGTGGCTCTGCGACTGTTAATTAACTGCATGTTAGCACAGTCTCCGTCTATGTCCATATTCATGTGCGAAAACCACAACGGATTTAACATAACGCACGATCCTTTAACGGGCACCACAACTTCGCCCACGATGTAGCTGCCGCGATTAATCACGGGATCGCGTTTTATCAGGGTTGCGAGATTGTAAGTGTCTCTTGCGAAATCTTTAAAATGTCTATAATAGATGTGCTCGGGAATCCCCACGTCGGTTATACCAAGATCGGGTCCCGGCGTAACAGTACAACGAAGGCTTTTTGTTAATTGTGGGGGAATTACTAATTGACGTAACATACTATTTTTACCCTGTAGCTGCGTTTTAATACTTCTCTGTACTAACTCAACGCTATCCAGTGTTTCCTTAGTTTTTCGAGTGTGTCTGGTTTACTGTTGAACGTTTGTACGCGGTCTTGGTCGTGATTCATTATTTTTGTAAGTGCCTCTACATATTCGTTATTTATTTGGTGAATTGGGCGTGTGATAATAAATTCTTTATCACAAAATTTGTATTTAGTTTTAATAACTAAACCCTTTATTTTTTGCCACATGTGAAAACAATTATTGTACTTTTTTTTTTTTTTTGATTTTACAATTGTATAACGATCTTTATTTTTGTAACGAGAAGCTTGAACATTTTGCTGCCATTGAAATAGCTTGATAATTTTTTTTACATCCTTCCACTCGAAATAATCTTGATTCTTTTCTGGTGTATCACAAAGTTGATAAAACTTTAAATACGTTTTTAATTTTCCATACAACACATCTTCTCTGTCCAGTTCCACACACAGTGATTTCTCCATCTTGTTGAGCGGTTCATAGTCGACTGAACGTCTAGGCATTAAAATCTGTATAATATATCGTTTGAAAAAGCGTAACCAATATCTTTCATTATGGCTTTAAAAAGTGGAGTTAATACGTGTAATATTGAAAATGGATTGTTATTGGGTTGCGCCAATATATTGATCGATTTATGGGTACCGACCTTCTCCGTTTTAGCTATGTGTAAAGGGTCACGCATCGGTATGTCTTTCCCGTACAATTTTGTACCCCAAAAACCAGTATAATAACCGTTACGTTGATATACTCTAAAAGACGTAAGGTTACTGTTAAAACCCAAAATATGTGTTAATTGATGTAAACATGAAACCATGGGGGGTCTAATGCTTTTGTGGTGAAGAGGTGTCATACGCTTAATGTTTAACGTATTCAAATGCATGTATCCTAAACGGGCGTGACCGTCGTATTTTTCTTCTGTATTGTTAATCCACATAGTATCTTCACAGTATTGCGTTTCAGTATAGTCGTCGTGTATCACGTAAACTTTTATAAATACGTTAAAAATATCATACATCTTGTACCTTATTATTTCGGAAGACAGAATTTGTATTTGAGATTCGCATTCTTCTGTAACGGCGTTGCCTAATTCTCCGTATTCTTTCAATTCTTGTAAATCGCCTATTATCGTAAAGTGGGTGTGAGGTCGTACTATTTCTATTTTTTTGTTTGTAAGGTAACATTCTACCGGCTCGTTTACAATTATATTTTTGTTTTCTAATAATTTTAAATATTCCTCACAGTGTACGGGTAAAGGTTTTCTTTTGACATCGATTTTATACATATATAAAAATATTTCAGTTCCTCTAATTAAGGTAAGTTCGTTTTCTGTGTTGTCGTAATAATACAATTTTATGTTTTCTAAATTTATATAGTTTTTATCTGTTCTCATGTCGGCTATATAGAAATTATCAGCAAACTCTGAAGAAGCGTTTTCACCAAACCTGTTTATTAACACTGGTAGAGTGATTGTGTTTATTTCTTCAGTAGAGTCATTAGTTAAGTTCACTGGTAGATTGATTGTGTTTATTTCTTGAGTAGAGTCATTAGTTAAGTTTAGTGGCGCAACTTGTCCTTGTTTTTCAGAGCGCAAAACGTACACAATAGTGTACAATATAAGCGGTATTAGAAATATAATCGTACACGTGCTCAATAAACAACACACGCGCCGTTTTTTGTTAATTTTATCGACGAAAACAGGCGTTTCATCAAAATCGTTATCGCCGACGTTCAGTATCAACCTATCGGTGTGGTGTGCATGGTTAGATTCGTTAGAAGAGGATAATTTTTTTACCCTTTTCAGCACAACGTTTTTGGTTTGCGCCCCCAAATCTTGCGTACAATTTCTTTTCTGCGATAAAAAGCTACAGCGCCTGGACACAATTCTCTCCTTTAATTCGTTTATGTTGTTGCTAATGCAATTGTTTACATTATAGTAAATTCTTGTAAACTGCGATTTATCTCCATTCTTTGCGACTTCCGCAACCGAATAAAATAACTCTTCCGAATCTTCGTTTTTCGATCCCGATGGAACTACGGTTACTTTTGATGTTTCGCAAATTACTTCATTATCACCATCAAACGTATTTACATCTTCTTTTTGCGATTCAACAGTTAGTGTTTCGTAAATTACTTTATTATCACCATCAAACGTGCTTACATCTTCTTTTTGCGATTCCGATGGAACTATGTATACTCTCGGCACATCGTAAATTGAGTTACCGCTTTCCGACGCGCTCGGTTCCATGGTCACCTGTGAACTGCAGAAGAAACAGATCTCTGTTTATATATCTTCAGATGTAAATAAGTATAAAAATGCAAAACACGAAAAAGGGAATTCGTAATGATAACACGGATACGAAGTTTAATCTAGTAAAGATAACACATATAAACAGATATTATCCCATGTTAAAGGATTTTTCCGATCAATCTATAATGCGGTTTCTAGAATGTCTATTGTTTGAACGTGGATTGAAATGGGGCTACGTTAAAAAAGTAGTACTGAGCTTAATAGAACATGGTAAAAAAACCGGATCAATAAACAACAATTTTTCTTTCAAGTCACGATTTTTTAAAAAGGCCGTTTTCTTAAAAATGAAAGGTGATAAATCTAAATTAAAATTAATGGAAAATCAGGCGCCGTTTAATTTCGCTTTTAATGATGCGAAAAATAATAAATGTGTTAAAAAATATGTTAGAAGATAATTCGGGGTGGGCGTTTCGTTTGTACGAACGAGCGTGTATTAAAAGAAAAACTAACATAACTCAATTCGCTATATTTGGTTTATTAATTTTTTCAACCGGAATGCGCGGAATCGATATATATCAATTAACAGCGTTAGAAATGTTATTCGTGTTTCATCCACACTTGAATAAATCTCGTACGGCGTCTATTAATTATATAAATGAAAACGGTACTTTGCATTCAATTCGCATACCCGGATATATTAAAGAAAATTTAGCAATCAAAGAATATTTTTTAAACCTATTGAAGGAATCTGGGTTAAGTGTACCGGTCAAGGATCTGTCAGAAGCAGAAGAAACAGTTTTTGCGAGAATACCCCTTTTCACAGTAACGCGCACGCAATTAAACTATTTGTTCGACAAACTTTTTAAAGAAATATTTCAACGTAAACGAGATGTTTGGCTCCGTTGGCACGCGGGTAGACGATGGTTTGTTAGAAACGTTTGTAATTACATAAACAGTGGAGAGTCTTTAAATATAGCCGCAAAATTAGTAGGTCACAGTAGCGTTAAAACGACTTCGTTGTATAAAAACAATTCATTATGTAATGATGAATTGCAATATGCTTTAGATGGTAGTTTGTTGACTTACTTGTAAATAGCTGACATGTGACACGCATAAATATTACTCGCCTTTTCTTCCAGATAGTACACCAGTCTAAACACTTGGACCGTGCACACAACTGTGAGCGTTCACGATGTCTGCGTTGCAAAATAAGGACGATACTGCCGGATGTCACAGAGAGGAAGTAGTGGGAAACGACGATAACGTTGAAGGACAACAGATAGCGAACGAAGAAAATAACGTGGGCGATATCGACGTTGTTGAAACGGATTCGGAAGAAGAACGAATACTGGGCGAAGAATATAACGTTGCGGATGAAGAGGAAGAAGAGGTGCGTGTTGTTGAAACAGACTCGGAAGACGAGAACGACGGTGTAAAAACGTCGTTCGTAGCAAGCGATAACGACGAAGAACGACAAATACCGAATGAAAAAAATAACGTTGGTGGAGAAGTAAAGGGCGTTGGACTCAATTCTACGAGCGAAAACAACACGGGCGCAGGAACCTCGTCTACAGTATACACGAAAGTTGTAAAAACAATAACAACAATAACAGTAACTAAAGAAAAACAATACACAAAACCTACACCGTCACGTTTTGAAAATAATTCTCCAGACGAGGCAGTAGATAAAAATATAAAAATTCCTAAACCCAATAGTAGTGTTTCGTTGTAAAAAGACGAAACAACACAGGTTTTATTAAATGGTCTGTACAAGAATTGTTCCAACAACCATTGCGCGGTGTACAGAATTATAAATGATCAAAAATGTTCCTCGAACAAGAGTAACAAATATTCGGTAGAATTGTTTTATTCGCAGGCTATGAAAAATACTTTGCCAAATTCAATTAAAGATGTTAAGAATTATAAATTGCTATTAAATTTATATGCATTATTTGTAGACAGCTTATTTGACAACAACAATACTTCGATAGTTTATAAAGAAACGTATAACGGTATAATTTCTTTTCCTAGGTTTGTATTAATGAAACGACGCATGACGTGTAAAGATATAATATCAAAACGTGATACCAAAGATGTTTACTACGATCCATTTAATAATTACAGTTTACACGATTGTTTATTTTTAGCGATGAAGCGTACATTTCCAGAAGTCGACTGTATACATTTTAAAAGGGACAAGTTGTGTAAATATTTTGTACACAAAGAAGCTGTAGATTCCTTTTCTGAAACTGACGACGAAAACTCGAGTAACACTGAAAATTGTTTAATCCTTTGTAGTGTAATAAAACGTTCAAAGACAGTAGCTATATGCAACATAACAGTTGATATCACTTTGTAAACAAATAAAAACCATTGTAGTGCGTACACTGTCTAGTTAATTCAACCCTCGAACGATTTATTTCAGAGTTGTTTGTTTTTAGTGATATACTGTACCTTTCCAAAAATAATTCGATGTTTCGTCGAAATTCTTTCTTGTGTCAAAAGTATCAAAAGTCAACTCTAGAAGCGCCATTTTTTTAATCATGTAGTTGTGAAGATTTCGCAACTCATTCTACAGTGAATATGTTAAGGTCACATGTGTTAAAGTTTGTTTAATCCTTTGTTCAAATACAGTAGCTTTATGCAACATAACAGTTGATATCACTTTATAAAATATCGGTATGGAGAACCATACATGACTTCCATATTCTAAGATTTATATTTAAAATCATTTTCAGCCAAACAGCCAGGGAAGGAATTTTAACAAAAAAATACTTCTTTGTTGCCAATAACGTAGTACACATATAAAAAAAATTATCCCCTCCCCCTTCAACTATAATTTTGATTTATAGAAAATTACCCCCAGCCCGTTCAACTAGCCTCTTCATTTATAGATATTTCATCTACGTTTCTACAGTGGATTATTAAGATCTTATCAGGATACTTTATCAAAATTAAGTACTTTACTCATGTTAAAACAAAAAATGTTTCAGGTAAACTGCCCTTTCCCCGTAACCGATCTTCACCAAAATCAACAGACATTGAGTTCTCTATAGCTCAGGCACACATGTAAAAAGTTATTTGATTCTGTTTGAATTTACGGCAGTTATGGTTCGTCATATAAAAAATTACCCATGTTAAAACATAAAACATGAGATTTATAAAACATATCTAAGATTTATATTTAAAATCATTTTTGAAATAAAATATTTTCATAGAACCTACTAACGCTGGGGAAATCTGAGGAGCCAATCAGAGTTGGGCCTACCTGTCACTCTGCTGAATTTGGTGGAAAGCCCTGTCACTGTCGTCAAGTCCCCACCTCAATGAAGAACCCATTGTTTTATAAAAATATATTTAAATTTTGAAAACTGAAAATTCTTTTCTTGTAAATATTTATATTTTATAATCAAAATGACTTTATTTTTGTTACCTGGCAACAAAATTATTTTATTTTCAACAATTACCATTGTTTCAAAAAGTTTAAATAAATTTTCAAGTACTTTACTCTTGTTAAAACGTAAAAGGTTGCAGGTAAACTACCCCTTCCCCTTAACCGATCTTCACCAAAATCGAAAGTCCTTGAGATCTCTACAATTCAGGGATGTATGCAAAAAATTATTTGATTCTGTTTGAATTTGCGGCAGTTATCGTTTGCCATAGAACAAAAAAATGTTGCAGGTAAACTACCCCTTCCCCTTAACCGATCTTCACCAAAAACAATAGGTCTTGAGCACTCTACAAATCAGGGCTGTATGCAGAAAATTATTTGATTCTGTTTGAACTTGCGGCTGTTATCGTTTGCCATAGAAAATACCCTTGTTAAAAAAACGTTGTAGGTAAACTACCCCATTCCCTTAACCGATCTTCACCAAAAACAATAGGTCTTGAGAACTCTACAATTTAGGGCTGTGTGCAAATAATCTTTTGATTCTGTTTGAATTTGCGGCTGTTATCGTTTGCCATAGGAAATACCCTTGTTAAAACATAAAACGTTACAGGTAAACTACCCCTTTCCCTTAACCGATCTTCACCAAAAACAATAGGTCTTGAGAACTCTACAATTCAGGGCTGTATGGGAAACATTATTTGATTCTGTTTGAATTTGCGGCTGTTATCGTTTGCCAAAAAAAAAAATTTCCCTTGATAAAAAAAAATCGTTGCAGGTAAACTACCCCTTTCCCTCAACCGATCTTCACCAAAAACAATAGGTCGTGAGCACTCTACAAATCAGGGCTGTATGCAAAAAATTATTTGATTCTGTTTGAATTTGCGGCAGTTATCGTTTGCCATAGAAAAAAATCTACAGACAGACACACAGATAGACAGACAGACACACACACACACAGACACTTTTCGGAAAACGACTTTTTTTCATGTTTTGAGTGTAGTAGAATCAGAATCTGCAATAATCTCGAACACGATTTTTTTTGCCATCACCATACTTCCATTCCTTAAGGAATAGGGAAGTAAAATAAAATATCGGTATGGAGAACCATACATGACTTCCATGTTCTAAGATTTATATTTAAAATCATATTCGAAATGAAATATTTCCATAGAAACTACGTCTTTCTACTTATTGCTTCAGCATTAACCACAGTACTGTGCTCACTAACGTATACCACCACCACCTCACGTTTTCGCACTCGATTTTCACCAATGATGGGAGTCGATGGCACTGCCGAAAAGTCTGGTTTTGCAGAAAACATAGGACTACGGCTAAAGAGCCCGGGAAGCAATTTTAACAAAAAACTACTTCTTTGTTGCCGATAACGTAGTACACATATAAAAAATTCTCCCCTACACCTTCAACTATAATTTTTAATAATAGAAAATTACCCCCACCCCGTTCTCCTAACTTCTTCATTTATAGATATTTCATCTACGTTTCTACAGTGGATTACTATGAGCTTCTTATCAGGATACTTTATTTATAAAAATAAAGTACTTTACTCTTGTTAAAACATAAAATGTTTCAGGTAAACTACCCCTTTCTCTGAACCGATCTTCTCCAAAATCAACAGACCTTCCGTCCTCTACAATTCAGGGAAGCATGCAAAAAAATATTTGATTCTGTTTGAATGTGCGGCAGTTATCGTTCGTCATGGAAACATTTCTCTTGTTACAACATAAAATGTTGCAGGTAAACTACCCCTTTCCCTTAAACGATCTTCACCAAAATCAATAGACCTTGAGCTCTCTGCAACTCAGGGGGTGCAAAAAATTATTTGATTCTCATTGAATTTTCGGCAGTTATCGTTCGTCATAAAAAAATTACCGTTTTTAAAACATAAAACGTTGCTGATAAACTACCCCTTCCCTTAACCGATCTTCAACAAAATCAACAGACCTTGAGTTCTCTTTAGTTCAAAAAGGTATGCAAAATCCTAGTTGTTTCTGCTTGAATTTACGGTAGTTATCGTTCGTCATATAAAAAATTACCCTTGTTAAAACATAAAATGTTGCTGGTAAACTACCCCTTTCCCTCAACCGATCTTCACCAACACCAATACTTATTGAGAACTCTACAATACAGGGCTGTATGCAAAACATCATTTGATTCTGTTTGAATTTGCGGTTGTTATCGTTTACTATAGAAAACATGGAAGTAAAAATTACCCTTGATAAAAAACAGTTGCAGGTAAACTACCCCTTTCCCTTAACTGATCTTCACCAAAAACGACAGGTCTTAGGTACTCTACAACTCAGGCCTGTATGCAAACAATTATTTGATTTAGTTTGAATTTGCGGCTGTTATCGTTTGCCATAGAAAACACCCTTGATAAAACATAAAACGTTGCTGGTAAACTACCCTATTCCATTAACCGATCTTCACCAAAAACAATAGGTCTTGAGAACTCTACAATTCAGGGCTGTATGCAAAACATTAGTTGATTCTCTTTGAATTTACGGCAGTTATCGTTCGTCATAGAAAAAATACCCTTCTTAAAACATAAAACGTTGCAGGTAAACTACCCCTTTCCCTTAACCGATCTTCAACAAAACCAACAGGTCTTGAGAACTGTACATTTCACGGCTGTATGCAAAATATTATATGATTCTGTTTGAATTTGCGGCTGTTATCATTTGCCATATAAAATACCCTTCATAAAAAAAAAACGTGTCTGGTAAACTACCCGTTTCCCTTAACCGATCTTCGCCAAAAACAATAGGTCTTTAGTACTCAACAAAACAGGGCTGTATGCAAAAATGTATTTGATTCTGTTTGAATTTGCGGCTGTTATCATTTCCCATATAAAATACCCTTGATAAAACAAAAAACGTGTCTGGTGAACTACCCGTTTCCCTTAACCGATCTTCACCAAAAACAATATGTCTTTAGTACTCAACAAAACAGGGCTGTATGCAAAAACGTATTTGATTCTGTTTGAATTTGCGGCTCTTATCGTTTGTCATAGAAAATACCCTTATAAAACATAAAACGTTGCAGGTAAACTACCCCATTCCCTTAACCGATCTTCACCAACAACAATAGGTATTGAGAACTCTACAATACAGGGCTGTATGCAAAACATCATTTGATTCTGTTTGAATTTGTGGCTGTTATCGTTTACCATAGAAAAAAATTACCCTTGATAAAAAACCGTTGCTGGTAAACTACCCCTTTCTCTTAACCGATCTTCACCAAAAACGAAAATTCTTGAGACCTCTACAATTCAGGGACGTATGCAAAAATTATTTGATTCTGTTTGAATTTGCAACTGTTATCGTTTGCCATAGAAAATACGCTTGATAAAAAAACGTTGCTGGTAAACTACCCCTTCCCCTCAACCGATCTTCACCAAAAACAATAGGTCTTGAGTACTCTACAAATCAGGGCTGTATGCAAAAAATTATTTGATTCTGTTTGAACTTGCGGCTGTTATCGTTTGCCAAATAAAATATCGGTATGGAGAACCATACATGACTTCCATATTCTAAGATTTATATTTAAAATCATTTTCAGCCAAACAGCCAGGCTGTGTCTTACCTGCCTTTTTATTGCTGTATTAAATGAAAAATATTATATTACATTAAAATGAAAAAATTATAATTTTATTGCCTGGCAACAAAATTATTTTATTTTTAACAATTACCATTGTTTCAAAAAGTTTAAATAAATTTTCAAGTACTTTACTCTTGTCAAAACGTAAAAGGTTGCAGGTAAACTACCCCTTCCCCTTAACCGATCTTCACCAAAATCGAAAGTCATTGAGACCTCTACAATTCAGGGACGTATGCAATAAATTATTTGATTCTGTTTGAATTTGCGGCTGTTATCGTTTGCCATAGAAAATACGCTTGATAAAAAAACGTTGCAGGTAAACTACCCCTTTCCCTCAACCGATCTTCACCAAAAACAATAGGTCTTGACAACTCTACAATTTAGGGCTGTATGCAAATAATCTTTTGATTCTGTTTGAATTTGCGGCTGTTATCGTTTACCATAGGAAATACCCTTGTTAAAACATAAAATGTTACTGGTAAACTACCCCTTTCCCTTAACCGATCTTCACCAAAAACAATAGGTCTTGAGTACTCTACAAATCAGGGCTGTATGCAAATAATCTTTTGATTCTGTTTGAATTTGCGGCTGTTATCGTTTGCCATAGGAAATACCCTTGTTAAAACATAAAACGTTACAGGTAAACTACCCCTTTCCCTTAACCGATCTTCACCAAAATCAACAGATCTTGAGAACTTTACAATTCAGGGCTGTATGCAAAACATTATTTGATTCTGTTTGAATTTGCGGCTGTTATCGTTTGCCATAGAAAATACCCTTGTTAAAAAAACGTTGCTGGTAAACTACCCCTTTCCCTCAACCGAACTTCACCAAAAACAATAGGTCTTGAGAACTCTACAATTTAGGGCTGTATGCAAATAATCTTTTGATTCTGTTTGAATTTGCGGCTGTTATCGTTTGCCATAGGAAATACCCTTGTTAAAACATAAAACGTTACAGGTAAACTACCCCTTTCCCTTAACCGATCTTCACCAAAATCAACAGATCTTGAGAACTCTACACTTCAGGGCTGTATGCGAAACATTATTTGATTCTGTTTGAATTTGCGGCTGTTATCGTTTGCCAAACAAACAAAATTACCCTTGCTAAAAAAAAAACCGTTGCAGGTAAACTACCCCTTTCCCTCAACCGATCTTCACCAAAAACAATAGGTCGGGAGTACTCTGCATATCAGGGCTGCATGCAAAAAATTATTTGATTCTGTTTGAATTTGCGGCAGTTATCGTTTGCCATAGAAAAAAAATCTACAGACAGATAGACAGACAGACACACAGACAGACAGACAGACACACACACAGACACTTTTCGGAAAACGACTTTTTTTCATGTTTTGAGTGTAGTAGAATCAGAATCTGCAATAATCTCGAACACGATTTTTTTTGCCATCACCATACTTCCATTCCTTAAGGAATATGGAAGTAATACCCTTGTTAAACAAACGTTGTAGGTAAACTACCCCTTTCCCTTAACCGAGCTTCACCAAAAACGATAGGTCTTGAGAACTCTACAATTTAGGGCTGTGTGCAAATAATCTTTTGATTCTGTTTGAATTTGCGGCTGTTATCGTTTGCCATAGGAAATACCCTTGTTAAAACATAAAACGTTACAGGTAAACTACCCCTTTCCCTTAACCGATCTTCACCAAAAACAATAGGTTTTGAGAACTCTATAATTCAGGGCTGTATGCGAAACATTATTTGATTCTGTTTGAATTTGCGGCTGTTATCGTTTGCCAAAAAAAAAATTTCCCTTGATAAAAAAAACCGTTGCAGGTAAACTACCCCTTTTCCTCAACCGATCTTCATCAAAAACAACAGGTCGCGGGTACTCTACAAATCAGGGCTGTATGCAAAAAATTGTTTGATTCTGTTTGAATTTGCGGCAGTTATCGTTTGCCATAGAAAAAAATCTACAGACAGACACACACACAGACACTTTTCGAAAAATGACTTTTTTTCATGTTTTGAGTGTAGTACAATCATATTCTGCAATAATCTCGAACAAGATTTTTTTTGCCATCACCATACTTCCATTTCCTTAAGGAACATGGAAGTAAAAAATTGAAAGTTGTTTTCATACTTTTGTAGTGTAACAAAACGTTCGAAGATAGTAGTAACTGTATGCAACTTAACAACACTTGATATCACTTTGAATTGTAGTGTAGTAAAAAAAAAAACAAGTGTGTGGTATGCAATGTAACGCTTGACCTCACCTTGCACACAAATAAAACACCGTAGTGTAGTATAAAACTCTATTAGGTGTAGCCTATTATAAAACCTGTTTTGTTCAACACACAACTGTTGTTGTTGCTTTGTAAAGGTGAAAACAAAAACATCTGATTATAGTAAAAAAGATGAAATTGTTTTTGGGAAAAAAATAAATGTGGATACAAAACGTAAAGTGTTCTGAATTTTTGTTTACTTTATGCATATTAAATATACACTTTCCTCTTTCCAATAAAATCGGTAATTGTTACAATACAAAATTATTAGTAGAATAAAATTATAAAGATTGCATTCTTATTTTTATAAATATTTACCAAGCGTTATTACGTATAAAATTATGATTTATATCCAAAAATTATCTTAAGACTAGATTCATGAACACACGTGTACAATATTTGGTTTTTGAAGAGTTAGAAAACTCACTCAATAGCTCACACTCAGCACTCAATACAATGAAACGATAAAAACACTAATTATACACAAAATTATTTATGATTAAATACAAAACTTATCTTAAGGCTGGATTCTTGAACACATGTGTACAAATGTAATATTTGGTTTTTGAAGCGTTAAAAAACTCACTCCATTTGTAATAAAATAATTTCTACAGTAGAAACAAACTCAATACAACAAAACATTATTATACAAGTACTCTAATACAATAAAATTAACAAATATACACACACACGCTCCATTTGTAATAAAATAATTTCTACAGTAGAAACAAACTCAATACAACAAAACATTATTATACAAGTACTCTAATACAATAAAATTAACAAATATACACACACACACACACATAAAAACATAAATTTTGTTACAACTCCCAGCGTTGTTGATACAATAATTTCTATAATACAAAAATCCTAATACAATTATACAGATATATACTATACTATACAATACCCCTAATACTATACCCTCGTGTTGAGATAGGAACGTTACAGTTGATAAGAAACATTCAAAACGAGCCGCCTACGTATTGTAATTTTAAAATAAATTACAAAACAAGGTTATAAAAACTACAATAATACAAGTACTCTAATACGATAAAATTATTAATATAATAAAATTAACAAATAGACACACACACACACACGTGAAAA
The DNA here is from genome assembly GCA_034769895.1 of Magicicada septendecula. Taxonomy (NCBI): domain Eukaryota; kingdom Metazoa; phylum Arthropoda; class Insecta; order Hemiptera; family Cicadidae; genus Magicicada; species Magicicada septendecula. Next base: position 104,336,175 of record CM068369.1, on the reverse strand, counting down.
CATAAATTTTGTTACAACTCCCAGCGTTGTTGATACAATAATTTGTATAATACAGATATATACTATACAATACTCATAATACTATAATACCCTTATTTTGAGATAGGAACGTTACAGTTCAAAACGAGCTGCCTACGTATTGTAATTTTAAAATTACAAAACAAGGTTATAAAAACTATAATGCATGTTTCTAAACCATCAACTCACAATGTTACAAAACGTTTACACACATAGAAGAAATAACGTAAAATTTGGTAACAAACTCTCAGTGCGTTTTGCACAACAAATTTTAAATCTACCAAACAAGTTTACAACACAGCCCATACTTTGTTTTCTAACATATATATTTACAAATCACAACCATCAGTCAGGATTTGTAGTCGGGGTTTACTCCCCTAGACGGGTTGCTTTCACCGCAGCTTCGGAGTCCCATCTACCCCTCAAGGAAGAAGAAAGGGAAGGCACCTCAAGGAAGAAGAAAGGGAAGGCACCCGTTACACATCACAACCACCAGTCAGGATTTTTAGTTGGGGTTTACTCCTCTAGATGGGTTGCTTTCTCTACAGCTTCGGAGTCCCATCTACCCCGCAAGGAAGAAGAAATATAAAAATGGAAGACACACAAAATACCATCGGGGTCTGAAACGAACAAGATTTGGTCAAGAGAGACCCGACAGGAAAGGCTAAAGGAGAGGATCTCGCCCAAGAAAAAAATGAAATGGTGGGCGGGAATCCAGCTGGGCACATCGGGTTCGCCAAGCCCGTATCCACAAGATGTGGACCCCTGATGTAGAGAACTAGAAACAGAGAGCTCAAAAACCTCCATCCATTAACTTGAAGAAAATAATATCAATTATTAGAAATCGAGGAATGCGAAATGATTTTGAAAACAGGTGCAGGCCAATCGCTTGCAACCCGTACACTCCATGCCAAAACCCAATCTATTCATCTTTCTTTTAATAAAGAGATACTGTATTCTACTGTAATTAAAATGTCGATATTTATTTATTACGGCCAATTGTTTTCTTTATCAAGGTTTAAAAATGATTCGTATCTCTTATCTGTAAATTCAACATAAAATTTATCGAGTGTATTGAAGTAATCGTCTAACTGGTTATTTATGTTAATTAAATTTTGAATAAAGGATTTACATTCCTCTTTGTGCATGCTATTATTTTCCCATCCAAAATAAATTAATACGAGAAATATCTTAATGGATGGAGGTTCCCCGCATCTATTCATTTCGGCTTTTATATCTTTAATCATACCCCTTATAGTGGTTTCTGAACAATCCATGTCGAGTTTGGGGAGATATTTACCTTCTAACAATTCGTCTATATAATTTGGAAAACTCTTATTATACTTTTTCTTAGCGGAATAAATCCAAACTATTAGGGGTGCCATATCTTTATCTAATGTTCGAATTTCTTCTAAAACGTTAAATAAATTACACTGTTCCGTTGCCACTAACAGATTATAAATAAATTTAAATTTTATTTCTTTAATTGTTAAACTTGAAGAGGGAAATTTTGATACCGCTTTAAGAAACGCTACATATAAAACTTTACTGCTTTCAATCATCAAATCGTCTACAGCGTGTTTTACATCTAGCGTTGGTTTTATTATATTTTGCACCCCGATACTCTGTAAATTTTGCCAATTCACTTCCTTAACCCCCAAACTCGACAGGTCGACATTTTCCCCCTTCCCCCCACTTTTTGGTATAAAAAATTCATAATTAGAAAAATCTTTATTTACCTCAATTTCAAAATTTATAATTTCATCGAATGATTTTGTTGAATTTCTCCAATTTAAATAATATCCCTTAAATTTTGATAAATATACGTTTTTGTCATTCATGTACTTCTCTTTTAACATTCTACACACAATATGATACGCGCTATTTGCATCGTATTTTTCTTTCATATTGTGTGTAAACGTTGATAAGAGCGGTACTAATAACATAACCTCTTTCAACAGTAACGGTTTACACTGTTTGTATTTTCTAAATATTATATCGAAAATTTCCGTTCTTGGTCTGTTATCGGTTATAAAATTTAGTAATAATTTTTTGATAAAGAAGTTGATCAACTTCAAAAACCCGTTCGCCGATTCATAATATTCGTTTTTATCGGGGTACGCTACCTCCGATACTACGCTCTCTATTTCTATATTAGAAAAAGATGGTGATGGTGGAGTACTCACCTCTGGTGGTTGTGAGGGTGTTAGGGATGCCTTCTTCTCTCGACCGGTGTCCACCTCGGTGAACCGCACCTTCCGTCGTTGCTCCTCCTCACACTTCTTGTGTTTTTTTGGCTCGCCCAACCCTTCGACTTCGACGAGTAAACACTCGAAGTCGTCGAGAAGCTTTTTGTTGGTAGTTACCTCTTCCTTGTGGTTGTGATTTTCGCCGGACTCTCTTTTTCTTTTCCTATTCGCCTCCATATCGCCCACCTCGCTCGGTGTACCAGCGGCAAGCACCAGATCCTCCAACATCGAGCCGCTGTCTGTATCGGCGATCGGTGTGACGATAGGAGGCACCACCAGGTCGCCGGGTGGAATAATAGGATCAGATGGTAGATCGTCCGGCTGAAAATTCTTAAGAAAATGTTGCAGAGTGGCCAAACCCCGCGCGCCTTGTGTTGACTCTGCGGTCTCGTTTGACCACTCGTTCGGCTGCTGTTGCAGCACGTTTATAGCGGTGACCAGAGGCCCGTTGTTGCTGGCTTCTGTGGTTGGGGGTGTTGTCGTTCTGTGCCGTTTTGCCTCTTCCCTCTGCGCGTTCTGACTTAGTGAGGGATAGCGCGGATCGTAGCGATCCGAACTATACCGCTCAACTGACTCCGACTCGTACTTATTGTATTGGGGTTTTCGGCCCCTTCCTCGCCCCCTTCCAGCTCCCCTAATTCTATTAAAAGAATTATTACTATTTCCGTTCATGGTAAAATAATTTGTATGTAACGGAACAAGCGTATGTAACAGAACAAGCGTACAAGCGTGATACACGTACTTAGCTTCAAGATGAAATGACTGCAGTTTGCCCCATCCATTTCTTTTATACTATTAAAGTTTCGTGTTGGGTTGAAAAGAAATAATATTGATGCTAGAATAACGACAAAAGTGCACTCTACATTAAGATACGAATGTAGTTTCTACTTTACAATGTCATGCATTCACCATTGCATGCACCGCATACATTCTATAATGTTATTATTCCGCCGCGAATAAGTGCAACTAGTTGGTGGTGGCATTTATGGTGCATTCACTATTACTTTGTTGTTTTTATAGTTATCCTATTTACTAGTTTGTATTTTAATAGAAGTTCTAATGTATTCACAGAATGACCACTACACTAAAGATTATTCTACAACGTGAGTATATCTACAAACAAACATTTAAAAACAAATTGCATTTGTGCAATTTATGCTGCATTCACAACTACTTTGTTGACCAGTTTGTATTTTAATAGAAGCTCTCATTTATTCACAGAATGACCATTACCGTAAATATTATTTTAACGATCTGCGGTACATCGACCACTAGTCGTACACGATTATAGTTCTTTTAGTCGATTATCGTTGGATGGGATTTGTAAACTAAAATAAAACAAATAAAAACTAGTTGCATAAATCTCGTTGCAATGCGTAAATTGACCCTACAGTCAACACTCAAACGTGGGTCGGTACAGTGTAAATTGAACGATGAGCTCATCTGACGGTGCTAAACGATCGTACTCGGATCGCGATGAAGACAAGCGTGGAACGAATAAAAATCTGAAAACCAAAGACCAGTCGAAAGGAAGTGATGAAATACAGTGTTATAAACGGGACACAATTGTTCATTTTAAAAAGAACGGCGATTATAGTATATCTTACTCTAAACGTTACAAGTAATAAATGCAATCGTGAGAGGTTTGTATATGTATGATAGGTAAAAGATGTTGATTTAATTGTGTACATTTTGTTTCTGTTTGTTATAAAAACCACTTATTACACCATACAAGGAAAACTCTGAATTCTGGTAATTTAAAAAAAACACGAATTTTTGTAAATAAACATACACGTTTTTATTTTACAACTCATACAAATTAACTTTCATATACAAAATATACAATAAAATATACTGTATCAGTATATTTTAGTTTGTTCTGTTTTTATGTATTCGTCTAGTTCCTCTAAAGAAAAGTTTAAATTAGTGTCCAGTCCGTGTAATAAGCAAAAAAAATCAAATATATCTTTTTCGTGTTGTTCTTTCCTCTGTTCCAGCTCTATTAGTTCGCTTAGTTTTGTGAGAAGCAATTCACAACAGTTTCCTTGGTCCGGACCTTTTTCTTCGCAACACCCCACCGTTTGAATCTTCTTCCTAATCGACCAATGCTGTAGTTTTCCTTTTTTCCCAACTTTCGACTATTTAATCGCCTAATAGACCGTTTACTTTTTGTTATGATACTTTTAATTTTCCCCTGTCTCAAGTACCGTTTGTTTTCAGGGACGGATTGGCTGGTTACTCCCGTCGTTGATCTCATTGCAACAAGCTAAACGTTGTTCCTGATAAGAAGAGTATTATATTTAACGTAGTACAAATAATGTTCAATCGTCTTTAACTTATATACCACATACAGTATTGTAATATAAAGGAGTGCTAGTATGAGAAGTGGGAGGTTAATAAAATAACTCGTAAAACTTTGAAACGTGTAATCTTTTTTAATCAATAAATTCTGACCATCCCATTTCTCCTCATACTGTTGTAATGACTCATTGGGATATGTAAAGTTATACTGCATAACGTTTAACTTATTATCGTTATGCTTCACTGCAACTGGAAGCGATACGCACATCCGTAGAACGATCGTGGAATATATTACAAAGTTTAACATTGTTTTAATTAAACAGAATCGTCTTGTATATATATCAGAGTAGGATTACATCACTGTTCGCTGTTAGTAGTGGACACGCTCCAACGTTTATTTAAACTTAATTCGTCGAACAAGGATTTTTTTTTCAGAATCTAGACCTTTGGAGGGATCGAGTAGTTTATGGTGTCTACTTTCTTTTTCATACACGGTAACGCTGTGTTCATCGACAAGTGTACGCTCGACATCACCACTATACATATCGTTATCGTTTTCTAATAGAGTGAAATTGTAATTCAAATAGGTTTCTCGCTCAAAATGAGTCTTGGTGTAGAAACCGTCTGACGAATTGAAACATCCGCGTCCATTACATTTTGTCAACGATTTAAAATTATTGTACAGTTCTTTTGAACTGTCATAGTATTTGTCGCCACCACTTAAAAGAAATATCACGTGCATGAGTATCATAGGATTGTTTGAAATTTCTTTTAGTTTATTAAAGAATTGATTTATATGAGTAAAACTTGTATTTATTTCGTTAACGTTGGTTATCAAGCAAACGTAAGTTCCCAAAAATAAACGCCCGTCTGAAGTATTATCGAATATTGTAAAAAATACATCTTCGTTTTTGTCGTAATTATAAACGCCACTGTAAATCGACGTCATGCTGTCCGTAAATTTGAAATACGGTTCCGAAGCTACCTTTATCATTAAATTACAAACGTTCGACGTGACTTTGTTTTTAGTGTATATCGAAAACATGAAAAATCCGTCATAATAAAATCGTTTATCCAAAAGATTGTTTATTAAAAATGCGTTCAAATCGTATTCGCTGTCTTGTTGCGCATTGTTATTTGTCGTGGGAGAAACAAACAGTACGGATTTATTACGAAAACTATCAAACCAAACGTCTCGCTATAATTTACGATTGGGAATGGGGCGCTTGGAGTGTCGGTGTCTAGAATTTCTAACACTTTAGAGTCAAACATATTTAAAAACACTACATCGGACTTTTGTATCTTTAATTTATCGGAATATTTCATTGAAAAACGTTTTTGTGAAGAGTTGTTTTCGCTGAAAGTTAAAGACAACACATCGAATTTACTTTGGCCGTCTTCGTTATCGGAAATCGCGCTAGTGTTCATTAACAGATCCTGCACATCGTTCAACGACATGTTGTTTTTCCGAAAACTTTTTATAAAAAACATCAATAAAAATACAAATAGTATTAAAAATAATAATATAATGGTTATGTGAAGTAAACGTATTTCCATCCTTTCTACTTCTTATTAAGATTGTGTTTTAATTATACTCTAACCCGTTTTCTTATGGAGTTCTCTGTACTGATAGTACGAGAAAACCCCCAGGCTTATAACTAGGATAGTCAAAATTACGATAACAAGAATTATCGAATACTCCATTCTGATTATCCTTATATATATAAAACGCTTACTATAAGTCGTGTAAATATTTTTCTAATACAGATAAGAAATCAACATTTATCAAACATACGTTTTCGGTAAAAGCTCGTACACCAAAATCTAAAATATTTTCTTTTCTGTTATTATCGTGAATACGATACTCTAATATGTACAGTCCGCTGTCTATTTCATAAGGAAGCCTAATCGGAAGGACCCTTTCAATTTCGTATTGTTGTAAAACGGACGACGGTAACACCAGAGACATCATAATCGACGAATACAAATATCCCAATCAAAATAATTTGGAATTTTTATTTTTATAAATTACAAATTCGTATTCTAATTTTAAGTCGCGTGCAGAAGCGTCGACTTTATTAATTATATATTCTGGTAAAGGTTTGTTGGAAAGAACGTCAAAAAAATAATGATACGTTTTATACGGCGATTTTACAACGAAGGTGTACTGTTTTTTTTTTAAACTTCTTACTCTGTCTCTCGTTATACTCCTGTTCGGATATTGTTCTTTTTTTATTACCGACGGCAAACGTATGTCGCTCACCGTCTTTAAAATCGTTTTTATTAAATGATCGACTTGCCATTTACAAACTTATTAAAAAGTAATTGTGAGGTGTGTTTTACAAAGAAAGTTTATTTTGTTTGTAATAATATTTAATCTTATAGTCTATAGTATTATAATCTTTAAGTTTATAGTAATACATTTTTAAATTTAATTCAGAAAGCTTGAGTCGCACCGACCGACCGAAAGCTTTCTTGCTGTCAGTATAATGGACGAAAGCTTTCTGTCGCGCGCGCATTGCATTGCATTATGGATGCGGGGTGTCTTTGCACCCGTGGCTTGATTGCAGCATCTGGATCGTGTCCAATGGCTGCCAGAAGTAAACATAGTGCTGGTACTGTCGACTGGTGACCTAAAACTGGAAAAGGAAACCGCCAACCAGTTAACTGAGAAGGCGGGGAGTATAACTTTTTGTTTAATGCACTGCCGCTGGTACCGATTCGAGCAACAGATGTTGCCCGTTTCAAGTCCAGTCAGCAGACGCCCTGAGGGCGTCGGTCGCTCCCCGCGAGGCGGAGAGCCTCCGTGCTAGTGATTGATGACAGCGACAAGCAGCCGGCTCAGCGTGCTAGGAGGTGGACAGGAAGGAGAGAAGGACAGTTTGGTGAAATACTCTGGTCTAGGACTGACGATTACTTGTTTTTGTTTAATTTAAAGAGGATGGCGTTATGGCGGGTCATCAAGAAGCGCCCGAGGGCGCTTGACCCGAATGGGCGGTGGTGGTTCTGATGCACTGATGGTTCGTACGTACGGGAAGGTGGAGGTCGAGGCTTTAGCAAAGAGAGTTAGAGCCAGCGACCGGACAAAGGAAGTCAAGGTAGGAACACGGAGACCCCTTCGAATCACGTCGTTCCTTACAAACCAAGGGGACCCCGTCAAGGATCGGAGTGTTCGGGACTGGAAAGCTTCCAGCCTACATCTTGTGCCGAACTGGCTTCGGCAACGTATTAGATTATTAGTATTTTAAAAACGAGCGCCGCTGACGTCACGCACTGCCACTCTGTTAAGATTGTTTGTTGCCGGTCAGTTATACACACAAAAGGTTGTGTGGCTACGCAATACTGCTGGCGCTGCCAGCCAGCTGTGTGTCTGTACATTCCTGCTTTGGAGGTTACTTGGCTGGAGCGAAAAGTTGTTTCGCTCTCATTTCTGCTTGATCCTCCAAGCTGTTCATCTGGTCTCGGCTGGCGGCGAACTTCTAACCAGGACTTCCGTACCTATCACTATGATAGGCTAGATAAAGCGTGCTCCAGGTACGTGCAAGTCTGTGGGTTCTGAAAATATTCTAACCCCAAATATATTTTGCGTTTCAGCTTTCATTATGAGTTATGCCTGTGTGTGTGTGCGTATAGAGCAGTTTTTTAATCTGGGCATTAACGCCGTTACAAAATCAAATTAAATTATATTTAATTAAATTATGAATGTGAGAGTCGTGGGTCAAGTTAATTTCAATAGAGAATATGTTAATGTATCTTGCACTCAGCTGTTTTGATGTAATTAATAACAACGATAGACACAGCAAATCAATTTGAATATCTCAATGAAACATTTAAGAAAGTAATGGCTAGACGAGCTTAGTACTGTTTAATCTGAATTAGTGGCGATGTGTGTATGCGCTGTAGCTACTTAAAGTTAGTGTTGGTATTTAATGTGGACGGCCGAAGTGGCGTGATTTTCTTTATGACACCTCCTACAAGTATTGTATGTCCAGGTGCTCGACCAAGGACGAGATGGGTGTCAGGGGCGAACGAACATCTGTTCCCCCTAATAGCAGAGACGATCTTTAGCCACAATGCCGTCAGTCGAGGACTTTTCGATGCTAAGCTGAACCAAGAACTTTTCCAACGCTAAGCTGCACCAGGGACGGGTGATATGACTGTGACATCACTGATCCTCGCCTATACGAACCAAGTACACCGGACTATCCAGGTGGGAAAATTCTGTTTATCTGTTTCTCTCTCTCTACAACATGTGAATGCACAGAAGCCGCCAGAAGCTCACTCGTTAAGTTCTGAAAATTAGACTCTAGCACAAACTCTCATGTTCAATTATGTGTGACCATCATGTTATTGCATGTGTGAACATTACCACAGTACACCTAATGAAGTATCTTATAACTGTATAATGTGTAAGAAGTTACACACATACACACACATCCGCAGTTTACTGTAAGATCTAACCTTCATCTAATTAAGACCATTAGGGAGTTAATTATCTCGTGCTATCAAGTCATCTGGTCATGGCAGAGTTTAATAACGTAGCTGGGGGTTGTCTGATGCTGTTGATGAGAAACGATTTTCTTTCACACACATACTTAATGCTTAATGATTAAGCTAAGGGTTCGTTTGGCTGTTTGAGTTTCGGGGCGGTAACTTACATTCTCTGGTGTGAACTATGCTTGTGAATATACTAGCAAATCTATGCTTAGGAGCTGTGATATTCCATTTTACGTTGTTATTTATATTTGTACCTAGCTATACATATTAGGCTTCATTTATTTACTGTAGTGGGAATCGGTTTATGTGGAGGTTAGTGTTGAAATGAGGGATGTTTTGTTATTCATGTCGTATATGTGTTTGTGTGTGTAATTTTACTATATATATATATATTTTTGGGGAATATGTAACTGATTTAAAACAAGAGAATAACCATACATGTGCTCGCTGAGACAACAGGCTAGCCTAATTGATATTATACAACACTGATAGATTAGTATTGCTTAATGAATGAGATCATTACCAACTTTGACTCATACATGATCAGGCAGAAATTTTGCAATTAGTAATATCAATTCATTTACTTGGTGACATTATGAATTAATGGAAATAACTAGATATATATAATTCTGTCTTAAATGGTGTGCTCACACAATTACGAACTTGTTATTTATGTAAAATCTTACAGGTCGAATAAAGCACACGCTTGTTGGTTAAAAGAGTTTTCATTTGCAAGTCCTGTCATTCACCTGGGGGGACATGTCTGTAATTGTATTTGGGCCTTGCACACTTTTGCTTCCTCTAGGTTTCTCTTTACCTAGTTCTAAATATGATGTCTCTCCCCTTTTACAAAAAAAAAACTTAATAAAAATAAAATTAAATAAAAATTCAAAAAAAAAAATTTACAAAACTTAGAAAAAAAAGGGGGGCTGCGCTCAAATGTTAGTTCAGAGCGTGGTTTTTATGATTCTGGATGGATAGTAGGTATGATTTCTGCCTTATTTTCTCTGTTGAACTTGTGAAATTTTAGAATCTGGGGACTTGTATTTATTTTCTTAAATGAAACTTAGTGTGGCTACAGACGTGTCAGCTGGTGTTAGGACTTGCAAATTACTTCAAATTATTTTTGACTAGAATCCAAGTGTTGTAAGAAAACTTAATGATAGTGTAATAAATTAACAGAATGAACAACCAGAAAAAAGAGCACATTTTATAAAATGAATAGGGGGTTAATGAAGTTTAAAATAATTTAATATGTGTTAGTGTTTAAGTGATTATTTTGTGATGTTGAGTGCGAGATGAATTTTGAAAAGGGGTTATGAGAATGTGATTAATTTGTTTTAATGAATGTGTGCTGATTGGTTGCACTTGCACATACCCTGGAGCTCATACGGAGTCTGGACATGATGAGGGCCGTCGGTACTTGTTGAGTTTGATTATGACTTGTCTCTTGGATTAGACAACGTGTTTGGTAGCATCCCAGTTATATGGTAATTGTTTATTGAGGGCGTTGAGTTGCGGTATCGTATTTTGAGTGCGGTTATGGTCCGACCAAGGGCATGGATGTGATACTTTATATTTTCGATTATATCGAATTTTATGTGTACTTTGTGTGTTGTATTTAGTGAGTTAGTTTGATTGTTTTGTGTTGTGTTTTCTTCCGGAAATTTTGCATGGCTGTTTCTCTGCTTTTATGACACCCATCTCGTCGTATCGCTAGAGTATTCTGGAGCCACTTGAATGATCAAGTTCTTCCTTATGTGTTGGTGTTAAATTGTTGTCTGTGATGTATGTTGTAAATTGTATAATTCTGGTGGACACTGAGCGAATTTAAGTAGTAAGAGGGGCGTTCCAAATGAAGAAGGAATTCAGATGAATTTGAGTTAGGATTTTTTTTTTTGGGACCTTGTTTTTGAAACGGGAATTTTAACGCCGACTGCACTAAAGACAATAGATGTTAGAAAGAATAAATTGAATATTAAACCGGAATCGATGCAATAGTTTTGAACAGTGATACAAACTGATCCGAAAGATAACCTTTGGCCAACTGATAGCCGCAGCTGTAACACTATTTCAAGCCTTGCTGCCTGCTTATCTGATAGATTGTGTATCGCTATATCCGGCTAAATTCAAAGACCAGTTTATTTGTTTTCTGTCTGATCAGCTGTTCGAGCGATATAAAATATAGGTCAGTTTTTCAATGTGGATTAGTGTTTGGCCCGAACCATGCCGCATTCCGGGTTGATGTCCCCAGGGTTGTTTGGGCGTCGGTTGTATGGCTGAGTGTTGGCTGTCCGCAGAGAAGTTACCCCCCCCTCCTTAGGTAGAGAGATAACTATTATAAGGTGGAGATTGATGTTCGCGTGCCCTCAATGCGGTCTTCTCGGCCTTGCTAATCGGGTCCGTCCGCCCTAGTGTAGGGATGTGGGCCAGTCGTGTGTCAAGGATTGATAATGCCTTGTTTTGCTGCACACGGCTGGTCGGTCCACGAGCTGGACGGTTGTAGAAATGGTACTCCCATATCAAGGTTGTAGCACCTTGTTAGCCTTCGGGCGTGAATATGTGAGTACCAGGAGGGTTAGGTGGTGGTCACCGGTGATGGTGACGTGTTGGGGCGGTCCCGAGAGTTTGGCATGGAGGAGAGGACGCGCGTGGGGGATGGTCGCAGTGTGGAGGAGATTTTCAGTCCTGGAAAGGAATATTGTGTTAGTGGTCCTGGGTCTCAGTTGTTGATTTGGGAGGCCTTGGTGGTCAGTACTCAGAGCAGCGCCTGCGATTCTTCTCTTTCTCCTGTTCTTTTCTGTCTCTCATATCTGCGTGCGGACCAGGGCCCGGCGAGCATGCAGGACTCACACTTACACCTTCTCTTTCAGACACACATTCACTGACTCACACCTCTTCCCTCTGCTTTTTTCGTTTTCCTGTGTTACTGAACTCACCAAGAGCGGTTTTAGAATCTGAGATTTTCCAGGTTTCCCGCAGCCGTCGTGCTTGAGGACTTCTTTGTTTTGGGTCAACCATGTTGCCCTTTTGGGGTGAGGGTGTGCCGAACTGGCTTCGGCAACGTATTAGATTATTAGTATTTTAAAAACGAGCGCCGCTGACGTCACGCACTGCCACTCTGTTAAGATTGTTTGTTGCCGGTCAGTTATACACACAAAAGGTTGTGTGGCTACGCAATACTGCTGGCGCTGCCAGCCAGCTGTGTATCTGTACATTCCTGCTTTGGAGGTTACTTGGCTGGAGCGAAAAGTTGTTTCGCTCTCATTTCTGCTTGATCCTCCAAGCTGTTCATCTGGTCTCGGCTGGCGGCGAACTTCTAACCAGGACTTCCGTACCTATCACTATGATAGGCTAGATAAAGCGTGCTCCAGGTACGTGCAAGTCTGTGGGTTCTGAAAATATTCTAACCCCAAATATATTTTGCGTTTCAGCTTTCATTATGAGTTATGCCTGTGTGTGTGTGCGTATAGAGCAGTTTTTTAATCTGGGCATTAACGCCGTTACAAAATCAAATTAAATTATATTTAATTAAATTATGAATGTGAGAGTCGTGGGTCAAGTTAATTTCAATAGAGAATATGTTAATGTATCTTGCACTCAGCTGTTTTGATGTAATTAATAACAACGATAGACACAGCAAATCAATTTGAATATCTCAATGAAACATTTAAGAAAGTAATGGCTAGACGAGCTTAGTACTGTTTAATCTGAATTAGTGGCGATGTGTGTATGCGCTGTAGCTACTTAAAGTTAGTGTTGGTATTTAATGTGGACGGCCGAAGTGGCGTGATTTTCTTTATGACACCTCCTACAAGTATTGTATGTCCAGGTGCTCGACCAAGGACGAGATGGGTGTCAGGGGCGAACGAACATCTGTTCCCCCTAATAGCAGAGACGATCTTTAGCCACAATGCCGTCAGTCGAGGACTTTTCGATGCTAAGCTGAACCAAGAACTTTTCCAACGCTAAGCTGCACCAGGGACGGGTGATATGACTGTGACATCACTGATCCTCGCCTATACGAACCAAGTACACCGGACTATCCAGGTGGGAAAATTCTGTTTATCTATTTCTCTCTCTCTACAACATGTGAATGCACAGAAGCCGCCAGAAGCTCACTCGTTAAGTTCTGAAAATTAGACTCTAGCACAAACTCTCATGTTCAATTATGTGTGATCATCATGTTATTGCATGTGTGAACATTACCACAGTACACCTAATGAAGTATCTTATAACTGTATAATGTGTAAGAAGTTACACACATACACACACATCCGCAGTTTACTGTAAGATCTAACCTTCATCTAATTAAGACCATTAGGGAGTTAATTATCTCGTGCTATCAAGTCATCTGGTCATGGCAGAGTTTAATAACGTAGCTGGGGGTTGTCTGATGCTGTTGATGAGAAACGATTTTCTTTCACACACATACTTAATGCTTAATGATTAAGCTAAGGGTTCGTTTGGCTGTTTGAGTTTCGGGGCGGTAACTTACATTCTCTGGTGTGAACTATGCTTGTGAATATACTAGCAAATCTATGCTTAGGAGCTGTGATATTCCATTTTACGTTGTTATTTATATTTGTACCTAGCTATACATATTAGGCTTCATTTATTTACTGTAGTGGGAATCGGTTTATGTGGAGGTTAGTGTTGAAATGAGGGATGTTTTGTTATTCATGTCGTATATGTGTTTGTGTGTGTAATTTTACTATATATATATATATATTTTTGGGGAATATGTAACTGATTTAAAACAAGAGAATAACCATACATGTGCTCGCTGAGACAACAGGCTAGCCTAATTGATATTATACAACACTGGTAGATTAGTATTGCTTAATGAATGAGATCATTACCAACTTTGACTCATACATGATCAGGCAGAAATTTTGCAATTAGTAATATCAATTCATTTACTTGGTGACATTATGAATTAATGGAAATAACTAGATATATATAATTCTGTCTTAAATGGTGTGCTCACACAATTACGAACTTGTTATTTATGTAAAATCTTACAGGTCGAATAAAGCACACGCTTGTTGGTTAAAAGAGTTTTCATTTGCAAGTCCTGTCATTCACCTGGGGGGGACATGTCTGTAATTGTATTTGGGCCTTGCACACTTTTGCTTCCTCTAGGTTTCTCTTTACCTAGTTCTAAATATGATGTCTCTCCCCTTTTACAAAAAAAAAACTTAATAAAAATAAAATTAAATAAAAATTCAAAAAAAAAATTTACAAAACTTAGAAAATAAAAGGGGGGTTTCAATCTGTTGGTGGTGGATAAAAGAGAGCACCAGGCGGGTGCCGCATAGGTCAATACAGACCTGAGAAATAGTAGATAGATGGTAAGTTTCGTGCGCATGGCCAGGCGGCTGCGACACGAGAGGAAAGGAGATAATTTGGCTCGGACGCCGCGAGCCTTGGCAAGGGTTTCCGTCACGTGGCGTTGAAGCAAAGGCGACGATCTAGCCGAACGCCTAAATACTTCACCGATTCTTTGTTGGCGATGGGTCTCCCTGCTAGGGAGAGGGGCTGGCATCGGGAGATGGACTTACGGGTGAAGCAGATCGCCTCGGATTTCTCCGTGTTGATCGTCACCCGCCATTTCCGTAGCCAGTCCGGAAGCTGGTTCAACTGACGCTGCAGCTTTGTACTCGCAAATCGCGGGGACAGGGAGCTGCAGTGATACATAGCATCGTCAGCGAACAAAGACAACGTGACTCCGGGCAAGACAGGCAGGTCGTTCGTGTACACAAGATACAGAACGGGGCCGAGGACAGATCCCTGAGGTACGCCGGCGGCGACGGGTCGAACTGTAGAACAGGACCCGTCGACACTCACCCTGAAGGTTCGGTCGCTGAGATACGACCGGAGGAAAAACACTATGGTCGATGGTAGAGGGGAATTGGCAAGTTTGAAGAGAAGACCTTTGTGCCAGACTTTATCGAAGGCCTTGCTCACGTCCAACAGTACGGCGGCCGTAGCCGCTCGCCTGTTGGTGGCGTCTGACAAGTGCGTAACAACGCGGACCAATTGAAGCGTGGTCGAGTGCTCTCTGCGAAACCCGAACTGTTCGCTGCGGATGAAACCATCTAGCAGCGGCGAGATGCGAGCCAGCAGGAGACGCTCGAACACCTTCGAGATGACTGGCAAGAGAGAGATTGGACGATAGCTTTCAGGAAGCATGCGCGGCTTGCGAGGCTTCGGAATCATTACGATGTTGGCTGATTTCCACAGGCGGGGAAAGTACTGTAGCCGGAGACAGGAGTTAAACAGCTCAAGAACGAGGTCAACGCCTGAGGCCGGGAGATTTTGTAGAGCAGCGGCCCCGATCCGGTCAGGACCGGGGGCGCGACGGCGATTTAGTCGGCAGATAGATGAAACTAGTTCATCCCTGTCGAACGGGAGGGCTGGGATTTCGGGAGGGCGTGAAAAATGTCCAGATAGGAAGTCACGGACTTCTGCCGAGTGGGCAGGGTCCGAGACGCCTTGGTGAACAGTAAATTGCACCTCCATGCAGTCGGCGAAGACCTCGGCCTTGCCTTCTGATGAAGATACAACCCCGTTCGGAGTTTCAAGTGGGTTGCGAGTTCTCTTCTCGCGGGTCAGTCTACTCGCCGCTCTCCAGACGGAGGCGTGGTCGACTTCAAGAGACTCAAGGTATGAGTCCCATCGATCAGAGTTTACGTCCCGCAGTAGCTGCTGGACGTAAAGAGACTGGGCCTGAAAGCGCCTTTTGACGCCGGGATCACGGGTTCTTTGCCATCTGCGGCGGAGATTGCGCCGGAGCCAGATGGCGTGGAGTACTTCCGCAGGTAAGGCCGATTTACGATGGTTCACCTCGAGAGTATATGTGTGTCGATCCATGACACCTTGGACCAACTCCTGAAGATGAGTGGCTCGGAGATCCAAATCGTCACAAGTGACGATCGGGTCCGCGGGGAGTGATGGTAACCGCCGTGAGAGCTCATCATGGTAGGAGCGCCAGTTGACTCTCCTAACAGTCTGAGCGGGAGGTCGGGGTGAGGCCGACAGCTCACGGGCAGTTATAAAAAGGGGATTGTGATCGGATGAGAGATCCGACACTGACGAGACCTGGATGTGATGGGTCACGTCCTTGGCTATGACAATGTCAAGGACGTCCGGTCGATGACCGGAAAAGGGGAAGTGAGTAGGGTCTTCTGGGCCGATGACTTGAAGTACCGGGTCGTCGGAGACGAACCGATACAGAGATTTTCCGTAGGCGTTGGCTACTCTGCTGTTCCAGGAGGGATGCTTGGCATTTAAGTCGCCGGCTACAATGGTTGGTAGGGGATGATCGAGGAGAGCGTCCCACTCCTCGGGCGGTGGAGGTAGCCGCAGGCCGGGCCGGAGATACGCCGCAACAACGCGCAACTCCGATCCGCCAGCGTCTATCGCCACCGCACAACCTTCAACAAGAGATGTATCTAAAAGGGGTAGTGGCCTGTGGGATATCCGCCTGTGGACTAAGACGGCTGTCCCCCCCGAGGGGCGACAGCCAGGCCGTTGGGGACGATCCTGACGAAAACAGATGTAAGATGGCAGGTTGAAGGTATGGTAGCGAGCCAGATGAGTCTCGCAAAGGAGGACGACATCAGCGTCGTACTCCGTTACGAAAGTCATCAGTTCAGATCGTCGAGGAGATCCCATGGGCATTCCACGCAACGATCCTAAGACTCCTAGCCATTCAAAGGAAGAAGAGGAAAGAGGGTAGACAGGGATTGAAACACCAGGGCGAGAACCGTGGTTGTATCTGGAGCAGACCTGATGTTGTGGACCAAAGTTTCAGCCCAGGCAGTCAGGGGGTCCACCGGGGCACGGGAAGATTCCCGAGATTCCGGAAGACGGACCTGGCTGGCCTCGGCCGGTGTTGCAGATGGCGCAGGGCTCGGGGACGGACGTGGGGTCTGCTCAGTTGGGAGCTTAGGTTGATGGCTGGGGGCGGGCGGGGCCCGCTGAGGTTTTACAGGCAAGGCCTGTGGAACTTGTCGCTGACGGCGACGAGTGCGCTTCGGTTTGGAGCTCCGAGGAGCGGAAGGCGGGACTGATGTAGCGACCACAGCCGCGTATGAAGGACCGGGCGCTCCGGCAGGCGCCGGGACAGAAGGGGCTGCAGGCGGCGCCGAAACTTCGACTGCAGGCGGAACTGGGGCCCTGGGAGCAGCCGGAACTGCTGCCGGGGCCTGAGATGATGCTCCGGAGAGAGGTGGGAAGGCCTCTCGGCGGTTAGGGAGGGGACCTGCAACACGGCCTGCCTGCGCGCCAGGGCGAGCAGGAGTCCGCTGCAGCTTCATGGCTGATATAAAGTCCCTACATCCTCTATAACTAGCCGGATGGTCCCCGCCGCAGTTGCAGCAAATGGCCGTGAACCCCGTCTTGGGCTTATCACACCCACGACGAGGTTCAGTACATCGCACGCAACGCGGAGGGTGATTACAGAATAAGCTGGAGTGGCCAAACCTCTGACAGTTAAAACACTGCGAGGGGCCTGGCCGCGGGTCAAAAGTACGAACTTGCACCCGAAGGTGCAGGAAGTTTTGGAGGCCATAGACCTCCTCGAACTGGCCTACTTTGAGTAGTTTCACTAGGAAACTATTCACAGGACGGCGATCTTCCCCCTTGCAAGCATGCAGTACACTTACCGCCGTCGGCGAATAGCCTAAAGCGACAAGCTCCTGCCTGATGGTATCGGGGGCGGTCCAGGAAGGAAGTCCGGAAAGAACAACTTTAATTTCGCGCTCTGAAGGAAGCGCGAAAGTATGGAAGGAGATCTTCCGATCGGTAAGAAACTGTTGGACCGATCGGAAGTCCGGGACTGTTGTGGCCGCAATTCGAAGCGAGGAGCCTTGGCACCTGGCCTCGAGTTTGGCCGAAGGAAGCAGATTCTGCAGGGAACGGAGAATTTCCCTGTAGTTACGATTGTCAGGAATAACAATCGGCGGAATTTTAGGTTTGGGGACAGATTTGGAGTGTTGCGGAGTAGGTTGGCTGGCGCTGTTACCGGGACTAGATACCCGATGCGTAGCAGCGGCCGGTGGTGGGTGGGCGACTAATTTTCGCTTGCGTTTGGCAGACTTGCCCTCCACAAGCGAAAATTCACCGTCCCCCGTCCCCACACTACACATCGACGCACAATCACTTTCACATTCACTATCACTAATTGTATGGGACGGCAGCGTGGTAGAATGAGGACTAGTACCGCAGGTTTCCATTAAGGTTACCAGCGGTGCCGGCAAAGGAACGGGAGTTGCGTTCGACGCCATCTCGGGATGAGCCGAAATGAACGTCGAAGACGCAAAAAAGGGCCAGGAAAGAGTGACTTTCACCAGCACTGAATCACTACACTGACAGACAAAGAACACGAACACCAGACGCGCACTGCACACGAGTCACAAAAACACACGCGCACGACACAATACACTGGTAATTTATAACACAATGATGATGATGAACACTGATGATGATGTGTTGAAGAAATCACGTTGATAGAACAATAAACAACGGTAAAATTCACTGGCAAAATTGCCGTACAAAGTGACGCAGCCTACCCTGGCAACAGCTCTAGGTAGACTTCTGTCGCGCGCGCGAGGCCGCTCCTCTATATATAGGAAATTTTGGTGAGTAGAGGGGATTCGGGATCGGCTATTGGTCCAAAGGGTTATTTCCCAATTAATAGGGGTATGGTGGGGATAAATAGTGTAACGCCATTGGTCGGATAACGATTTTTGGTGGGGAGAACATGGGGTCAGACACAAAAAATCCGTCAGGATCCACACAGGTTTACTCTTGAAAAGACGTTTTTGTATTCCATAACCTTTTAATCCTATCTGCAAAAAAAAATATATCATCCACACGGGTTTACTCTTGACAAGACGTTTTTGTATTCGAAGCCCTTTTTTTTTTGCATTCGTCGTCGTAGTTGCTTTTACTCGAACATATAAGCGCGCGATCCGTCACTGGTGATCTATATACCCCTCATTAAATAAATAAATTAAAATGTTACGAGTATCGATCCGATTCATCCGTTTTTGGTGTTCTACCGGCATAACTTCGTTGTGCGTCATCGTTCCGTTTTTCTCGTAGTAGGACAACGTCGAGTCGAGTGTTGTCGTATAGCAGCTGGTCATCACCGTCGTCAACGTGTCGTTATCAAATTTGTATTCTATAAACTGCGTATTGTGATCGCAACCAGCCATCGAATTGGTATAAATATAAAACGTTCTTTTGTTTCTGTTTTCAAAAATCCAGTTAAAGGGTTTGACAACTATCAATCTGCTTTGATTGGTAATATTCTGTGGATAGGTGTAATTAACAGAATACACGGTAAAAACTATTGAGTTCTTTCTGGGTGAGGGATTTGAATGCAAAATGTTATTTATATCTTTACCGAAGGTGGGTACACTGTTATACACCTGTGCAAATAATATAGAAAGTACTAGACATACGAATACGAATAATACGATATTCATAGTGCTTCTTCTTACAATCATGGTAATGGTGATGATAATAAATTACAAAACAGTATGTATGAATACAATGTTTTCAGAACGGCACAAGGGGCACAGTACCGTAACACAGTCGAATACCGGAAAGCAGTGTTCGTAGTAACAGCCATTGTCCTTGGCATTGGTAATAATTTGTAACCACAAGCAGTTGGTGTGAAACCGGTTTCTGTGAATGCACTTTAAGGATAGTGCGTCAGAAGTCACGTCTACCTCTTCGCCGTCCAACTCCCCCAAACAAATAGCACACACATCCATAGGCTATTATTCTATAATTTTTAAAAAATCGACGCATCTATTTTTCTTATTAAGAAAGGAAAGGTCGACGTTAATTTTTGTAGAATATTTTCTAACAACGCTTCAACCCCGTCTTCGTGTTTTACTATAAAAGACACGTGTAATAACGATTTAACAGTACAAACGAATTTATTATTTAACGATATCATTTTACAAAATCTTTGTACATCTTCGTTGTTAAGTATAACGCTTAAGGCGTATACCGTGTTATCTGTTTGATTGGGTAAAATATACTCTAGATAGGTAAAAGTGTTTGTGTTTTTTATTTTGGAAAAACACAAATCCGTGTATAAAATTAAATAAGTTTGTTTGTTTTCGTTTAAAAATTTGTTCTTGTATTTTTCTAAATAGTTTACAGAAATCACATCGCACATTTTAAAACTGTTGTCTTCGTTAAAAAAACATAAACACGAAACACTGTTGTTGTTGTTGTTCTCGTCGTCATCGTCCTTTTCGTTTTCACAGAAATATTCTGTCAACACCGTATAACAGGACCGTTCTTCGTTATCGCGTTTTACCGAGACCAATAACGAGTTAATATCGTTCATTGGTTTTTATGAATTTCTTTTTCTAAAAGACTTGTGTACTGCTGGCTAGACGCCTGCGAGTAATATTCTTCCTTATTAAAAATTCGATTCAAATAAATTTTAATCGACAGAATAATTTTATTTAAGGTCTGATCTAGTTGATTTTTAAGATCGGGAGAATTTATGACAATTAATAAACCTATTAAGATTAAACACAAGAGCACACCGTTCAATACGCACATACCGTTGGGTGAAATGAATAATACACTTAAAAAGATTGTTACGCCAATCGCCATTAAGACGTTTTCATTGACATTGAAGTTATATACGGCATCGCCCATGTTGAGTGCTTCTTATATAAATAGCGGTGTCGAGGATCGCTTTTAACTATAACCGTTTTACTCACCGGCGAGGTTCTTCTTATTATTATACTTACTACTACACAAGATCGTGGATCGCGCCGATAAAGATGGGATTCGGGAAAATTAAACCCTTTTTGAGAGAAACTACACAAGATCGTGGATCGCGCCGATAAAGATGGGATTCGGAAAAATTAAACCCTTTTTCAGAGAACTGGCTCACCACAGGAAGTTGGAAATAAACAAATTCCAAGGTAGTTATTATGACAGATTTTATCACATTTATATATATATAGATGTTATAGCACTAACGCATTGTCATATTCGTAACTCGACTTGTAATCAAAACGTAGAACATGTTGTAAAGAATTCCTTCGAGAAATTCGTTTATTTATTCCATAACCTTTTAATGCTATCTGCAAAAAAATATATCATATTAACTGTAGACGGCAAACAACCGAATTTGAAAAAATTTACACAACAACAAAGAATTAAATCTACAAAAATAAAAATGGATTATCTGTATAAAGTGTCGTGTCTTAACAGTTTCGTTGTGAAACTACAAAATTACCTTTTAGAAGAGAAGCGTTTTAACGTGATCGATGTTCTGATTTCTAACGAAAACCGTTTAGGAGAAGGAGAGCGAAAATGTGTGATGTATAGAAATTATTAGGAAAACAAGTTTGCGAAATACAACATTCTTCACATCATCTTTTCTAACGACAGCGATTCCTTAGTGGATTGTTTATTTATTACGAATAACAATGAAAGCGATACCATGATAATGATCTATGAAAAACATCAAGTTGTAAAATTTATGCACAATAGTAAAGTGGAACGAGAGGAAAAAATTTTATGTTACTGGTTACTGAGTATCTACGGAAACGACTATATCCCACCAATACTACAATCCGAATTGTTACTCGACAAATTGTATTCTTACGTTACGTTAATTATGGGCGCCATGCCGGACTCGATTAAAGGCGATTTCATGTCGGTTTGCGAACGTATACTAAAGACCGAAACGGTCAATAAACAATTGAACGCGAAGGAAATTAAATCACAAAAACGGGTATTTCTGTTTCTGTTTTATTGCAAATACGCTTTGATACCGAATATGATATTTACTTCGTTTACGTTAGAGGAAGAAGAACGGTTCTACGTGAAGGAGTTCTCATTGTTCGAAAATTTTAAATTCGACAAGGGGGTTGCGTTGGAATCTAAAAGCCACGATTCACTGCTGTACGAGTGTATATTTTATCACGTGTTCACGACGTTGTGGTATCTCGGATATATTACTAACACGTTTTTGGCAGAGGGCGAGGAGCATCAGAGAACGACGTTTTTTAATGTATATAAGCCCGATTCTTTGGGACCGTTTCACTTTGACGATCGTATTGAACGCGCCAATCACCTACCCATTAGGGAATACTTATTGGTGTGCGTAAAGGATACAGACGAAGAAAAACTTCGGAAGAAAACAATATTATACAATATAATTTACCTAATTCTGTACGGTCAAAACGAGAGTCGTCTAAATTAAGAAAAAAAGTAAATTAAAACGCGGTGTTCCCGAATCGAGTGAAATGGTGTACACGGTAGACGCTTGCTGTAGCGAAGTAGAAATATCGTGTGAATTCCCGCTGAGCGAAAATCTGTACGATGATCTGGCAACAAAATTATTTGACAATAATAATTCAGACTGGTTTATACAAAATACGTTTTACTATCGCAACGGATTAAGAAAACGAAACGAATACGCGCAGAAGGGTATTAAGAAGATAAAACAAAACGAAGAGTGGCAAAAAAAGGAATTAATTAAAAAAATTACAAATACCGAATGCAGAAAAGACGAAAACTACGTTTATTTTTTAAATTATAATGTGAAGCGGTGTAACGAAGAAATGATTCATTTTAAAAAACATGAAGATGTTCCTTTAAACGATACGCAGACTATCGCAAAATTAACGTTGTGCAAATATGTTGAATTTGAAAAAGAGGGTTATGATTCTAAACTCTTAAGAATAAACTTGGGTAAGCGTGTATACAAATACGGTAGAATGTGCGCTTCTTCACAACTGCTACCTATATATTATATTAGTTTTGAATACGAATTTGAGAACGTTATTAATTTGGAAAAGGAATTTTTAAAAAGTGAAAAGTTTATAAATTACAAACAAAGATTTTTAAGTGTTGTAGACGAAATTATAAGTATTTCAAAAGCAGAAATACTGAACGCAACAAATAACACAATTTACTGTTCCAGAAATAATGTTTTTGAAATTTTTGATTCCTACAAACATCGTTTTGTTTTGTCTATAGATTGGAACGATTTAAACGAAAGCGATTACCGCTTGGTGCCCAAATGGGACGGATTGCGTGGCTACGCTTTTTACAACAGCGAAAGTAAAGAACTGATAGTAAACTATTCTAAAGGTGTTAAAGCGTTTAAACTCTCCACAGATAAGTTGATACAATCTTTAGTCCTGCAGGTCGAAATCTTAAACGACAACGGTAAAGAATTTCCGGTGATCGTTGAAGTTTTAAAAGTAAAAAATCTGTGCGATTATTCGTGTAATTATCACGAAGTAGCACACAACGTGGCAAAAGAATACTTTATAAAAGACGCTATCGATACTAACACCGACGACGCTTACATAAGCGTGCCTATAGAGGAGAGCGTCATATTTTTCGAATTATTAAATGAATCTACGTCAGCACATGATGACGTATTTTTTACCACCGTCATTAAATTCGAAAAGAGATTTCTTAAGAAGAGTGCTAACGAATTTTTATTTTCAACGATACAAGAAATGTTTAACGGCTACATTAAAAACAGAATCGACGGATACATATTGATAAATTTAAAAGAAGATTGGAGATATAAAATAAAATTTTTGGACACTGTAGACGTCTATTACAGTATAAAGGAAGACATTATAAATTTTTATACAGAAGACAAATATGAAATGGAAACTAAACATGTGAGTTTTGTTTCTTGGCAGCGCGCGATCGAACACTCTAAACGAGCGATTTCAAGGCCCGTGTGTGAAATTTTAATCAATTCCATAACCGGTAATCTTTCGATGTTCAGAATTAGAGAAGATCGTTATAAAGCCGATACGTGTGCGAAAATAAAACACATTTTAAAGCAAAACGGTATAACTTTTTATTGTACAAAAACGAATGGGAAAGACAAAAAATTAATAATTTCAAATGTGAAATTACTTTGTGAGCAAATTGTTGAATAAATAAAATTTAAAAAAAAAGCAAAACGATTTTTTCTCTACCACATTTTTTTTGTAAATAAGATGAGTGTGGAGGCTTATGTATTAGAGAACACCGTTAAAAGATTTAGTAAAAAATACAATAATATCATCGACGTTAAAGATTTACAGCACGGCATAGAAACCGGTTTAGACAGTATAATACAACGTATAACCATGTTAAAGACTAACGCAGATTTTTTGTTAAACGTCATAATGCATTGTTCAAACGATAATCCGGTTTTGAAATTTATCAACGATAACTGGGGATTGACTTATAAAGGTAATATTAGGAAAAAATAAAAAATGGAATCATCTATGCCATCGATTTACGCACTACTACAAAATACATTACTGAATCACAATAAATATACGATCAAAATAAATATATTGTACAACATATACGCTTTAGGGTGTAACCTATATTTCAAATACGAGGAAAGACAAAAAATTACTAAACTAAATATATCGGCGAACGTAAAATACTACGATTTGTATGCTATTATATTTTTAATATTTTTGTAAGTCGAACAATAAAAAACGGTTCTTTTGAAAGCGTGCTGGGTTTATTGAAATAAATGAAATCGTTGTATTATTTTTAATTGTATATATTTTAAAACAACATTTGTATGTACTGTTGACATTTATCCGATAACTTTACTAAAAGTAAAGACATGAAATGTGTAATCAGAACTTTTTCGGAAAAGTTTGTCATGGTTTTCTTCATTGCGTCGGACTCGTCGAATTCTACGACGCACGACGTTACAGTTTTCCTTAAGTGTTCGTGTATTTGGTTTCTGCTCAGATTGTTTGAAGAAAACAACAGATAATCGCATATTATGTTCGTGATTTAATTTATTACAATACATTTGACTTGTTCGTAAGTCAAAGATTGGCTTTTGAGCGACTGCACGTCGATGTTTCCAACCTCGATGTTAAATTTTTTTTTGTAAAGTACAGTCAACAGATCGCCGCATAAAGTAATCGCCGTTTAACATACACGTATTTTCTTCTTGTTGTGGTTTTGTTCTTCCATTTTCTTTACTACTCGTTCCGACTCCATCCTCACGAATGAATAGTACACGATGCGAGCTACGTCTTACATATATTAGAAAAACGTAATTAAATAATAAGAATGGCGGGGAAACGAATTATTAAAAAAATTGTAGACGGTGGTGTCGATTTTTTTAAAGACAAAGCGGTCTTTAAACGCGGCGACTATCAATGGGTAGTGGAAAATAATTACTGTTTTTTACAAGAAAGGAAGATATATAAAAACATAGCTTCGTGTGCAGTCGACGTGTGGAACGATTCGCACAGAGGCTTCTTAACGGCAGACCACGTGCACTGTTACGGTTCGTTGAGAACTGTCGTGCATTTACCGTCTCATTTTGAAAAAACGTTTACGTTGTATTTTGACGATAATACATCGTACAAAATAGTATCAGAAGATGGCGTCGAAGTTATAGATTTTCAAATGTTCGATAACGTGTTGGTTTGGAGCGTCCACCGTACCTTCTATTTTCCCTATAAACTGCCGTTCGGCTATCCTCTGTTCGACAGAACATCGACCCACTTAATAGGGTTTGTCGGACATTTAACGGAAGACAATTTGTACAGTATCTTGTGCTCGTCGAGTATGAAACAAATGATACTTCTGGATAACACTAATTATATTTCCGTGCACGTTTCACGATTACAATCTTTAAAACAGGAATTGGCGATTTACGGAAACAACTTTTCACCCATGAGTACGAAACAGTATTGGGAGTATCATAAGGCCGCGACGGAATCTACCAGTAACACCAACAGAACGATACAGAGAATCAATTTTATACTTTCTGACAAATGTTTAACAATTAATTGTGCGAACGGTTCCGAAGAAGACGCTTTGCAAATGTATTACGAAAGAAGAGAATTTAAGCAAACTAATATTGTGGCTCATCAAAATATGATGAACAAATTCGTAGAAGAATATGTTAACGCGAACGAGGGTAATGCTAATGGTACTACTACTACTACTGCAGAACCCAACAAACAAAAACGTAAGAGTTTATTGAAATTGTTAACCAAACAATTTCATAATAATTCTAATTCGAGTTTGCAACAGAGTGATGATGGTGGTGGAATCAGCAGTAGCGTTGTCGTTAAAAAAGAATAATTATTATAAGAAACACGATGGCTGTCGAATCGTGCGCTTTGTTAAAAAACATATTGGACACTTATACGTCTCTAAAAAAAATAGATAATTTATTTTTTTTAGTCAGAAATGTTGAACTCAATAAAAAATCGTTTGAGCGTTCTATCCTGTGTAATATACTGTCAACACACTATAAACACCTGAGCGAACAAATGGTAAAAAAATATTTTACACGTAAAATGTGGAGATTGTGTAGTATGACGTTGGTTTTGAAACCCGAATATGGGTGTATGCGATTTTGTGAAAAATATAAACACAAACTGCGATGGCGTTTACTGTCCCAATATAATACGATTTATACCAAACATTTTTACCACAAATTCAGATTCTATCTTCATTGGAAGAGTATAGTGACTTTCCAAATTATCAGCGAAGACATAATGAGAACTTTCAGCATACATTTGGATTGGAAATCGCTTTTATTGTCTAATCGATTAAGTGAAACGTTTTTAATAGATTATCACGACAAATTTGATATTAACCAAGTTGTAGTTTATCAAAAAGTATCTGAAAATTTTGTGGAAAAATTTCTGCACAAACTCTCGTGGGGAATAATATCACGTCGTTCAAGATTCAGCGACTTGTTTCTGGCAAAACACAAGGACAATCTAGTCTGGGATATCATCAGTGAAAACAGTAACGCTCTAACGGATACGCAAATAAACGTATATTCGGAATACGTAAATTGGAAAGCGCTGTGTGCAAATTATACTTTAAAAGAAATTATAATGCGTAGGTTTGCCGACAAACTATCGTGGGACGACGTATCTCGCCATCAGCGTCTTACAGCAACTTTCTTACAAGACTATAAAGACAAAATAAGTTGGCACCACGTGCTAAATAACAATACAAAAATCAAAATTTCTCATGAAGACATAAATAACGTTTTACATAATTCGACTTAGGGGTTGTGCAACTGTTACACCCAATCCCCTCTTTGAAAAAATTGACAAAAACAATTGGTGGAAGAAAAAGGGTTCCAAAAAGTCGAGCATTTTGAGTGTGTGTTGTTAACCCGTAGTGTTAGGTATTTTGTGTGCTGGTAGAATATTGTATTTATTAATAAAAATCAACTACCGAAGTGTATATGTATTTATTTATTTTGTGTGTCCCATTGTTTCCCTTTTAGTCACAGCAGAACTACCGAGCACGCGGCATGTCTTCTCTGTTAAACGCCGTTATCGACACGTTCGATTATTACTTCAACGAAAAAATTATTACAACGATTAACGGTGTTTGTAAAGTTACGATCTGCACTAATTCCAGATGTTTTAAAACTCTAGAAGTGGCTTTAGTGCACGACGAGTGGTTTAACGATACCAGAATAACCGATAACCGGAAGGTTGACTTTTTCAAAGAAATTACACTCAACAAGGGTTATTTTACGGCGTGTATAGAAAGAGACTCGGATCATCTCTGCGACGGATTTTTGGTGATGATAGGTTCTCGTCTGTCGAGAAATATTTATAGAGAAATCGATACGCTGTTGAAGAAAAAATATGCGAAAGCAGAATTTTGCGTGAATTTTCGGACGGAAAACACCCTTCGTGGTACGTACATTTCTAACGGTATATTGTATTATTCGTCGTTCAGAGATTTTAATAATAACAGGTTCTGCCACCACAACGATATATTGAACAGAACCACGATATACTTATACGACGAATATTCTCGTGGCTACATGATCTATTCCGATTGTCAAAACGGAAAACCATCGAATCTTGTTGTAAAAAATAAAAACGGATCCACCTTTACCATCGATTCGAATAAAGATGAAGACGACGATATTATTAAACAAATATATATCGAGTGTGGATATTTGAACGATAGTGAAAATTCGTTGTACGATTGTAGTCCTAAATCTCAAATAGAATTTCTACAACAGATTTACGAAAACAAAGTAGACATAGATAATATAAAAAACAAATTATTCATATCGTACCCGGAAGCGGTGCACTCTTTATTCGAAAAAATCAACATTTTTGAAAATAAAAATGTATGGAACAAGGCCGTTCTAAACGGAAACGTTGTGTCGGTATTTTCACAGAAGTTGTTGTTTGAAAAGAGCAAGTGTCAAGCAAACCGACAAATAATTAAAAATTTAAAATCGACAAAAAACAAAACCAACTCTACGGGAAAAATGAACAAAAATTATAAAACAGAGACATCCCTAAAACGCATTTTACAAATAAATTCTTCGAACAATACTGGATTTTTTACACCTTTAGATTATTTTCATTTAGATAATAAAATGAAAAGCGTGCAAAGCGTGCAACGCATTAAACCACAAAACGTGAGATCTTTAAAGGCGCTTCAACTGACGCAGGATTCGAAAGGATTTATATGTCCGTTTCAGGTTGGAAATATCGGATCGGCCGGAAAAATAGTTAGTCTGGTCGAAGGAGTTATAGCGTCTTACGGGCGTTTAAAGTATACGGTAAACGATTTATTGATAACTATAAAAGAATTTTCCACCACCGTTGATTGTGATGGGTTGAAAATCATAATAAACAATATAATTACAAAACTCAAGGTGAGCCGTTCAATAGATAAAAAAAAATTCGTGAAAAGGATAAAGGGGATATGGCCTTTTTATGAAATCGTGTTTTATAAAGATTTTTGTTGCATAAATATGTGCAGTGGGATTTTAATGAAACAAATCAATGGAACGTACATGAGTCGTAAGGAAATGGAATGGTTTCTTTCGGAAGAAGAATTAAAGCGCCACGATAACGACATTCACATGGGAAAGTTCGCTAAACGGTGCGCGTCGTTTATTGAATATACAGCGCCCAGTAAAATAATGGTAGGCGTGTTGGCGGCGAAATCGTCTTTACCAAACGTGGCGTATAAGGTCATGGGATTCTGTTTCAACAGAACGAACCAAATATACGTAAACAATAACAAGCCCGATTTTGGAGAAAAGGGAAACAGATATAATCTGTTATTGGCGTTCGGGGAAATTGAAGGTTACAACGAAGGAGACGGTTACGTGATACATCCCGATTACGATTTTAATTTAACGATATGCGACAATTTTGAAATTTACGTTAGATCTAAATCAAAAATAAACGTGAAGCTGTTCGAGCCAGACAAACGGATTTTAATAATGAATCGCAACAAAGAGGGAAGAATAATAGAAGCGTGCTTGGTATTCGGAAAAATAATTACTAACGACGACACTCCGTTTATAGTCGATTACCAAAAACTGTTGTTTCGATCAAAAGAAAACGTGTCGTCCGTTTTCTACATACGATACACAAAAACAGATGAAGGATTTTTAGACTATATGAACGACAAAAAAAACATAAACGCTAATATAAATGTATACAAGTACAAACAGTTTTATAATAAAACTTTAAAAGAATGGACGTACAACGTGCGGGAGTGTGTCAACGAAAAAAACTACCAAACTTATAACGTGTGTGTGATCAAAATAGGTTTAGAATATGCGTGTACATTTTACGCGGGTTTAAAACTTGTGAACGCGTATGGCCAGAAGGGTCTGTGCAACAAACACGAAGCTGTTAGACGTTTGATAGCGGTAAAGGAAAGCGAAATAAAACCCGTCGACGTAGTAGCAAACGTGTTCTCCTTTATTGGCAGATCTGCCCTGGGGCAGTACGAGGAAATGAAAAGTGGCGGTTTGTACGAAATATACGATACGGTCGCAAACCGGTTTGTCAGTTGCGGGGGTGTGTGCAGTCTGTGGATTAACAATAACGATCCAAATAAAATATTATCAGAGAAATCGTCCAGGCAGGTTTAAGTAAACCTTGTCTCGTAGTTAACGGTGTTCCATTAACTATGTACGTGCAGACTTCCTCCAACGATATTCATAATAAATACGGTCACACCCCGCCACATGCAAAGTACATTTTCGATCTATATAAATGTTTGAATTTACATTACAAATTTCTAGATTCTAAAGACGATAGCGATGCCGATTGCTTATTAAAGAAAGAAGAATTTACATCGATAGAATCCCACTACGAAAAGTTACGCTTATCATTAAAAAAAGAAAACAGTGGGAGAAATACAACGCTATAAGTGCAACGATCCATTTCAAAGGCAAGTGACCCTATCCTAAGTCGAGGAAGAAACGAGTCGTCGCCGACCGTTAGAACGCGGAGGCTTATATGACTGCGCATACAATTAACCACTCTCTCCGTGTGTGTTGTGCAAGGTCTGTGCACCCAGTCAAGAGCAACGATCCAGCTTGAGGTTTATTATCTGATCGTATTTTATTTTACAGCTACATATTGTAACAAACGTTTTTGTAAAAAAGTCACTTGTTATATTAAAACTACAAATATTACCAAAACTGTAATTATATTTTATTTACAAACCCGATAGTTGTCAAAAAAAAAAAACAGAACAATGTGGAGAAAAAAAAGCAATAAATGTAACGACACGGTTAGACGCAATTTGCGGTTCTCTGAACCGTGATTTTATTTTATAATAATTGTTTAACATTTTATATTATATAGGCTAACACTGTAATATAAACATTTTTGAAAAAAAAAGTCGCTTGATGCGTTAAATTACAAATATGCGTGAAACTGCGGTTATGTTTTGTTTACAAACAGGACATTCTTCTAAAAAGACGGAACAATCGATACAAGAATATACGTGCCCACATGGCAAAAACGAAATTTGTTTGTCTTCATCAACGCATATTCCGCATTTTAGAGATTCCCGTTCTTCTTGTCTACAAAAATCATTCGAAACACCGTCAACAACATCTTCTGTCTCAACCGTTTCGTTGGACGAAACAGAATATTTTCTTACAATTTTATCCACATATTTTCCTCCCTTCTTCATCAAAAGGTAAACGCAGTGGGGAAACCAACGAGCGTGTTCTACCCAGGGATCGTCGTCGGCCACCCATTGGTATACGCCGCCGCCACACATAAAACAACGCACACTATCCAAGCGTCCGAGGTAAAAAAATCCCGCTTCAGCGAGCGCTTCTATAGAGGGAGAGCGTTGTGTTGACCAGAAGTCGAACGTATCGAGTCTAGATTGTAGACTACAATACGATCTGAAACGTGGTACTCTGAATGTATAAATATTAAGGTCTATTCCTAGATTTTTAAATCTACCCCTGTTAACGGTACAAAACGTGTTGTCCGTGTGAGTACCCATATTGCAGTGTGTGTGCGTAACGATTACAGATTTCTTATTTATAATAGCCTGGGTGTTGGGAAGCAGTGGGAGTGCCCCAACAAGAAATTTACAAACATAAATTTGTTGAATGAAACAAAAAGATATGTTACATACAGAAATTATATTTGTTTGTTCTGTACTTTACAAATTAGATTATATCCAATAGGGGTTGTACGTTTTTTCTTTAATTTATTTTTAAAATTTTCATTAATGTGTATCTGATGTTTTTAATATCCTCCCACCTAAAATAATCTACAAATTCGTACAATATTTTTTTAGACACAGTGTTACCTCGTAACAATATACCAAGATTAAGATCGGATAATTTGGGTATAATTTCTCTTAAAAACGCATCCGACAAATTGTGTTTCAATTTTAAACGTTTCCAATCTGTGGATATTCTATCTAATAGATATTCATTGTCCGGGGATTCTAGACTAAAAATCTCACTGAGAAGCGATTCCGTTAGTGTCTGCGTACTCAATATAAATTTGAAATCCAACAATAACAAAAATTCCTCCATTATATCCACCGATAAAGTTTGGTATGTTTGTAGATATTCCCAGTCCAAAATGGCTGAAAAACGTCTAATAAAATCATCACTTAACGTTTGACGTTTACATATGATTTTCCAGGGGATTATAATCTTAGCTCCCCGTTTGTTTTGTTTCTCGATTGCAGATATGAAACGAAATAAATCGTCATTAATAAAACGATAATAATCAAATATCATACTCAAAGGTAATACACGACTAAACTTAATAAAAAAAATCTAATGAATATTTTTTGCAATCACATTGCGACATACATGTTGTATAATAACGGTTTACCTTTCCTGTTAATTATTATTGAATAGTGTGTAGCGAACCGTTTTATACTTATTATTCGACCTTTTTTCTCGCCGTTAGAAGTTCGTATTTCTCTCTCTTCTAGCTCCAGCGGTTGGTCGTCAATTTGTAATGGAGTCGTGTGTACGGCTACCGTTTTACTCTGTAAAATGTGGATAATGTACAATTTGTGTGTAATGGGTGTAACGTGTCTTCTCGATCCGTAGTTCAAATGCGTGCAACTTCCGCAGATTTCGTCCGTTGCGAACGTACGAATAACCAGGTCTTGATGTTCTTACCTGATGTTCACTAGGGGTATGAAAATCCCGGTGGCGCCAAATTGTTTTCTTAAAACAATTAAAATAAAATTCAAAGGTGTATGACCAGCGCAGCTCAGGCGGTTTGAATAATTCAAATATTTCCGCCAGCTAGGCCCACTGGAGCGCACAGCAGTTCGATGCGTGGGCTGTGTAAATGGTTCGTCGTCTGCTAAAATGTACATAAAATATTGTGCACCTCCTAATGAAATTATAACACCGTGGTTACACTCAATACTTACACATTTTTTATTAGTGATTGTTATTCATTTAATACAAATTATTCTAATACAAATGCTCCGGTTGTTTATATGAGACAATTACAGGGTTTGACAAATCGATATTTGAATTGATAACCAGACGTTTAATAATGGCGTCTGTTGTAAATCGTACATCAGTTATTAATGTTTGTTTGTCACAGGTTCTTGAGGTTACGTTAAAAGGATTACAAATGTTTAAAACAATAAAAATACACACCCTTACATCAAGTAAACTTAACTAACATATTGTGTAGGTATAATTTGTTTAGCGCAGTGTAGTAAAAGTGTTTACAAGTTATGGATCATTAACAACAGTTTATATTGGTTAGTTTATAAATTGTCAGTGACTTAGTATTCTTTTTAATCTTTGAAAGTAATTAATTTCAGTTCAGTGAGATTTCGACCTTTAGTGAGAAATAATTAACGTGAGTTTATTTATATATTTTGGGTAATTTAATAGGTACTTATCACTTCCGTAGTTATGGCGAATTCATACGATCTGTTATTCATGGGTTATACTACAATCTTCTTTAATTTGCTTGGTTCAGGACATCAGGCATCTTTTCCAGTTTAATTGGTAGTAATTTATTTTCTTTTTTCGTTAATTTGGCCTCAACTTCTATAATATGGTTCCAGTCTTATTGTCTTACGTCTTAGTATACACTTAGTAGTAACTTCTTCTGATATTTTCTATGTTTTAATTGACAATTTTGGTCACTCGAAAATTAGCGTCTATACCATTAAAGCGTCATGCATTCAGTAAAAAAATCTAACGGTATTTTTGCTTGTTACTCCACAGTTTCCATGGTAACGTAATTATTCTCCCTGGTCGATCTCAAAATAAACACATTGTTATCAAACTTTGAATTTTTTGTTTAATTTGAATAAATATTTTATAATGGCTATATTTACTTGGGGATAATTTCAATGGTTGTAATCTTTACATAGATGTTTCTATTTTCTTTCAAAGATTAGTTTGATATCTTACAAGATTGGTCTAAGCCATGTATTAATGTTTTAGTCCAAAATTGATAATACTATGTTAATACATAATTTACTTATTTCTAAGTTTTAATATAATTCTGCCATGTTCCCTTTCGTTACACATAATTATTATATTTTGCCTATTATTTCTTATAAAGGTATTGCTATTATTTTCTTTATAAATTCCTTACTTACTTAAAACATACTAACATATTACTGTAAAACTATTTCTTTTGGTATTTATTGCCTTAAACATTAAGCCAATAACTTCTTTCTTTAAATTAACAAATGAACAAATTTGGTGAGTGTTATACCTACACCATCTCTTTTATAACAGTAATCACCCTGGTGATTTTTATACTGAGATAATATTTTTTCTGTTTTTTACATTCACAATTATTCTGTGTCTTTCAGTCTAATATACTTAACTTAATTGCTCATTTAACATGTGCTTATGTTTTGAGTTTGTCACACTTGTTTAACTCTTTTTTCTTAAGATTATATGCTGTTTATTTTATTACACTTATCACTTCACTGTTCATCTTTGTCACTCCCTACCTATCTCTAATTACCCTTATATTTCTCACGATCTCACTATTATTACAAAGTTTTTTTATCTAATGAGTTCATGTCTCTTTTGTTAACTTCAGACTGTCACATATCATTTTATAATATTCAAACAACATGGTATTGTAAATACATCTTTCTAATAAAACATAACTTTGTATACATTGTCATTAAAGTGATAAAAATTGGTCTGAAATGTCATAATTAATAATAATAACAACAATTTAATAATGTTAAAATATATTGTGTTAATTGAAACATACTACATCTGTAGCAACAGCAATAATATTAGTGAATAAATAAACTCTCCAAAACCTTATACTTTCAAACACATAATGCTGAAATAACATACATACTGCTGAAATAATCCTAGTAAAAGTTCGAAAGTATATAGTAGGCTATACAATTTGTTCTCTGATTGAATCACGCCCACATTTCTATTCCCTGTCTGTATGAGTGTAATTTTAAACATAACAGCTGACACATCACCTATAGATAAGGATATACATACAATCATATCTACACATGGTTTTTTATGTATAACAATTGCTGAGATACCGTCATTTACAAGTTACCACTAATAAAAATTTAAACATAAATTATTAATAATAATAAAAAATTATGCTCTTTTAAAACAATCTTATGAGTTAATTGTTATGGCCATGTAATTTTTTTTTTTTTCTTTTTTCTTCACTGTCTTCTTGTCTCGCTTTACTTTGGTTAATATCTGGCCAATCTCTGGGGTTGGGTCAATGTCAGTTGTCTGTCAGTCTAGTTCGTATTTTCTTGTTTTGTAACCACCTTTGGTTGTATTCTTCTTCCTTCACTATTGATTATATTTACTACTTTCATTCTCGTTATCATTTATCTATCAAAATATATTGTTTCTTGGCATTTTTTACATACTTATTTATATCAAATGTGATCAGGGTTTGGCAATGTTATAATGTATACAAAGAGCCCGAATTATAATAACTTAATATTTTATTTTCAATAACATATATTATGTTTTCTGATTGATACATCTTAATCGCTTCATAGAGATTTATTATATCCCCGAATTGTAAATTTTCTATTATTTTCTTCAACACCGGCAAATAGGGAAAAAGTAAATACATTCTGATCCTACTTGCTAGTTACTCGGGAATCCCTTCTTTACCACGAAGACGTAAACAAATGTTAGTAGTAAGTAAATAGGATTGAGTTAAATACTTTGAACGCGTTTTTAATATTGAAAATTGTTTATACTGAAATTTAATTAACGTCTAACCAAAAATTAAAACAAAATTACCGTTTGAAAATTGTAACAAGTGAAGGAGAACGGTAAGTGTAGAGTTAGTTTGGAAGATTAAAAAAACACTCGACGAGTAGCAGCCAAAGAGTGTATAAACATGTCGTTATGCTGGTAGCATATATACCTATTGTAGCCCTAAGTTTAATATGCGAATAAGAATGACGTAATTTCTTATCCCAGTCTTATGTCTTAGTGGGAGGCGACGCGTACCTATCCGGCGTAAGAGTTTTTGTTACAAGGACGTGTGATTCGTATATAAACAACTTAATTGCACACACAAGAGTAAACGTGCGAGGAGATTTCTCCACCGTGACTCGGACGCGTCACCGCTGGCTTCAGGGCACGTGTACCATGGACAGGCGCGATAAGTTAATAGAAGAGGGAAAATCAGTGCTTTTGACGTTTTTAAACAATTTGAACAGCACAAAGGTGTATTCGGGAAAATTAATAAGTATCAGATTTTTCTACAATACACAAATACTGTTTGATACTAACAAAATCTTTCGATATCTTTCCGAAGTTGAAAAATACGAACATATGTATGTGGAAATTATTAATTTGTCCGGAAACGACGTTACAAAAGTGTTGGATGATTCGATATTGTCACTGTATATGGACGACGAACAAATAAAGATTTATAGACTTTTAGAAACCTTCAAGTCGACCATGTATCTACACTGCAGACTTTCGATCGGTATCGCCATCATTAAAACAATTTGTACAAATTTATTACGCTTAGACATTTTTGACAACGAGCAAAAGAGGGTGAGCGAGAACGAAACGCTTTTGTACACATTCTACAACAACAAGAAGTGATATTACGCGATCTGGAGGTTCGGGGTTTGATTCAATCCTGGACGAGTGTAGCGCTGGTCACAAAACTTTGCTCAACCAATTTCCAAAGAAGTCAAGATGATTATTATTCTTGTATGTGTATATACGCAAATACCATGTATAAAACTTTTTATTTTTTTGATAACTTTTCTACTTATAAATGTGTTGATAACTTTTGTATTTGTAAACATTATACATTTTTTGATAAATTTTGTATTTGTAAACATTATACATTTTTTGATAAATTTTAGATTTTATAAATTTTTGTTATAAATTTTTGTAATGGCGTTTTTAAAATCTAATATAGTTAACTCTGGTGCCAATATATGTTTTTCGTTTGTTTGTATTTCACTATAATCCTTTTCAGATCCCAACGAATAACAATTTTCGGACAATATTTTCTCTCCTAATAAATTTATTTTGTTATAACAATTAGTCCTTAAACCAGACACGTATAGTCCAGAATCGGATTTTAACGAATTATATATTTTATCCGTTATAGCTATAGATACTATTTTTTTTATGTCTGCTTGTGATATTTTATTATCGTATGCCAAATTCACTAAACCAATTTTATCGTTGTTGTGAACATTAACCTTACGTAATAAATTATTTACGTGTAATTCGTATTCCTTTTTCGAGTTGGGTTTATCTACACTATATACTTTAGTTAATCTGCGTAAAAACGCCGAATCCAAATCTTGGACGAAGTTTGAAGCGAAAATAAATATACACCTAATGCTATCGTCTTTTAATAAATTATCCAATTCTAGCATAAATAAATTTTTTAAACGTAAAGCGGTGTCACTGTCCTCTAAACTTCTCCTTCTTAACAATGAATCTATTTCATCAAAAAATATAATTTGTACTTCGCCGGTTGTTAAAGAACGTATTTCTTCAAAAAGTTTTTGTACGTTTTTTTCGCCTTCCCCCACATACATACTCAAAATTTCGCTTAAATTTACGGTATACAAAGGTGTACTGTTCTCGTTGGCCATGGCTGCGGCCAGCGACGTTTTTCCCGTTCCTGGTGGACCGGCAAATAGCAATGCGTTCGAGGTGAAATTTAAGTTATAAGTAGATTCTATACTCCGCACATGAACCGACGACTTGACTTTTAAAATATTCAACAATTCGCTTTTTATCGTTTCGTGTCCGATTATATCAGAAAACTTTTCTTTCACGTTGATGGGGTTCAATAGATTGCGGCTAGACTCTTCGGTAAAGTTATTTACAGCTAAGGGATCTTTGTTTAAATACAATTTATCCGATATTCGTTTCAAATCCAACACACCTTTCATATGATTAATATAAATATAATCTATTCTATTGGCGCTTTCTAGAAATTTATTTTCCAGCGGAATTAGTATTTGTTCCTCTATAAGGTCATTTACTAAATTGTTACAAACGATTAATATTAAATCATAAATACTGTAGCAAGCTTTATATTAATTTTTTACAGCGATTTTAAATTTAAAGTTATTTTCGGCGGTTTTAGCGTTTTTTATCGTTGACAAGTACACTTCAACGACGTGTAGAAGATTTTCTAAATCTTCCTCTTCCATATCACTCTTATTTAGAAAAGTAACGCGAAAAAATATCGTCTATTAAATTCGTACACTCCACACGACAACCTATTTCTTTACTGTAATCGTATACATATCCGTTTAAAGAAATTTTATTTAAAAAAATTGTCTGTAACGAAGGATTTGACCAGGCGTTTCCTCCCAACAACGAAGGTATATTGTTTTTAATGTTGGTATTTAGAAAATTAATAATTGGTGCGTTTGTATTGGCGTTTGTTAAAAACGATGTAGATATCTTAAATATGTCATTATTGAAAACTGGTAATAGGTACCGTTCGGATTTTTCTTTGTCGTATAACACAAACGTAAAATACTGATCTTCTAACATACGATTAATATTTATATAATAGGATATCAAATCGTAATTGCTCACGTTATAATTAAAACACGAATTCTTATCGATGAAAGGTATATCCAGGTTTTTTATACACCACCTGAAACCCGTTAATACGTAACTAAAATAAAAAGTTAGGAACGAAAGAAAGGTTTCGAAGGCGTTATAATTGACAATCGTAGTAAATTCGCGTTTACCCAACGAATAAACTATGTTTATTTTATCTTTATTTTCATATTTTTTCAAATCTGTAACTTTCTCTTCGTCGAGTATTTTATCTATATCCAGATCGTATCGTTGATAATTTTCTCTAGTCAAATTTACAAAAGCCGAACACAGTCGTCTCTCGGATACGTTTGTTAATAAAGTACCGACTGATTTAGTGAAACTTACTGTTTTCGTAACATTTGAATAGGAACAATAATCCAGGACGCCCGGGCCGTAAATACAATTTATAATTACAACCATGTTAATTACATTCTTTTTAGCATCTCCACCCAACGTTAATTTGTTATCTTTAAAGTAAAAATTTGTAGACTTTACATTTATCGCAGACAATTTTTGATTCCAACAATTGAAATATACCGCTTTATGGGGCGACGCTTCTAAGTCGTTATACTTTAAAGAATTCTTGTAACCTTTAAACGGATAACTATTTGCAAAATATATTTTAACATCACTAGCGTTTATATCTATATCGTAGTCGGTTTTCAGTAATTCGTGTAAAAATTGTGTATCATCGTTAATTTCAAATTTATTTAAAAATGCGTTTGTGAGTATGCATGCGTACATCGATTCTTTTCTTTTACATTCCATCTTATTAAAGATTATAGTCTATAGTACTATAGTTTATAGTAATACATTTTTAAATTTAATTCAGAAAGCTTGAGTCGCACCGACCGACTCAAGCTTTCTGTCATGCGCGCGAGGCTGCTCCTCTATATATAGGAAATTTTGGTGAGTAGAGGGGATTCGGGGTTGGCTATTGGTCCAAAGAGTTATTTCCCAATTAATAGGGGTGTGGTGGGGATAAATAGTGTAACACCATTGGTCGGATAACGATTTTTGGTGGGGAGAACATAGGGTCAGGCACAAAAAATCCGTCAGTACTAATCCGGATTCCCACCTAACCGGACGTGTTGCGATATAAATATTACACTTAGTAGTATTTACACACTCGTTTCATAATAAATGTTAAATTCTCATAAGAAGAAATTTTTTTTTTTTGAAGTTGTAGTTGTTGGTGGGCAAATAATAAAAATAATTAAGCGACAATTTATTAAAGTTGTTTATAAATTATATTGATATATTCTTACGTTTTAATGAATACACACAATTTTACAAGTATTACAATTGGTTTGTATAGCTACAGACAGATTACATTAACATATTCTTACGTTTTAATGAATACGAACAAGCATTACAATTGCTTTATATATATATATAGCTACGGACACATTTAACAGGAAATCTTATGAGTGGGGCTACAGATTAACGTTACACCCTCTAAACGTACGTTACACCTCCTATAGAGGATAGGGTACTAAATCTAGTAAGAAAAACATACTGGGATCTGAAATCCGAATCCTCGCTATTAAAAATCCCATAACCTCGATATTTTTTATCAAACGTTTCACCTTGGAACTGGTATACTGTTTGAACGAAATACGGTCTAATGGGTATACAAAATACGGGTTCTTTACACTGATAATCCTCGATACAACTTACGAACAAAGTTATTATTTTTATATTACCGTCAATGTGACGCATTCCTATAACTACCGAATTGTATTTTCTTGTCTACAAAATTAATTTTTAATAAACGAACCCTCTGTCTATTCCTAAACGTCTTATTTCCATGCCCCACGATTATATGTGTTAATCCGACAAACAAAAAAGCGGTTATGTTGTCGTTTAAAGAATACATTTTTAAATAATCGTCTACTTCCAAATTATAGTTTAGCACGTTATTGTATACGCAATCGTAAAATTTTTTTAACGTATGAAAACAATGAATGTTGTTTGAACACATTACTATCAAATTTTCGTGTAAATTGTTCTCTAAAAATAGGTACGTATCCAGTAAATTGTCTTTCATAAGCGCAATTTGTTTCAAACAATTAACGTAATTTTCAACAAAGTCGTGTACATCAATTATTATTTTTTCACACTTTAAATTATTGTTTCTAAAAAAGTCGTTTATTTTTGTGTATTTCTCTTCCTCGCCGTGAGAGTCCTTTTCTACAAACTCGATTAACGTTTTCGTTTGTTCTTCGTCCGTTCTTTGTACGTCAGATAAATAATATTTTTTTAACCTTTCACCAAATCTTTTGTTTAAAAACGATTTCATATTACGGTTCTGAGCACCTATACTAATACATTGAGTTTCAGAACCAACCACAAAAAACAAAAATCTCACATCACGATTAAATTTGGTACGAACCTTAATTCTTAACACTTCGAGAAAACTATACATTAAATTTACGTTAATTAAAAAGTATTCGTTTATTAGAAATACTAATGTAGAACCGTTACGAAAAAGAAAGTCCGTAAAATGTGTCAGGGCTGGCGGCAACACGTCTTTTAAAACCAGCCATTCGTCCAGTTGTGAAAAGGGTATATCGTCTTCGTTTAGTATTTTCAGAAAGTGTGCTTTATTTTGTAATTTCAAATATTGCATTACAAAAGCGTGCATTGTTTCGCTTGACGGCAATTTAGATAGTATCCTATCACAACATCTGAATTTGTACTTCATAGAATCCAAACTTTGGTGTTTGTTGGCCAAAAACACGCGTCTCAGTTCTGTGTGTTTCATTACATAGTCCAATATTAAACTTTTTCCAGTACCCGGTTTCCCTTCAAGTAGTACAACTACATCGTTTTTACGCGTGCCGTTTAAAAACTCTTCTAAGCTCTTAAACATGTTTAGTTTTTCTTCATTTAAGTTTTTATAACACCTACAGTCGTACGAGACAAACGCCGCCGCGTTAGACGACTGCGTACCATTTTCGTGGCAATTACGGTCGCTACA
Organism: Magicicada septendecula; assembly: GCA_034769895.1. NCBI lineage: Eukaryota > Metazoa > Arthropoda > Insecta > Hemiptera > Cicadidae > Magicicada > Magicicada septendecula. The sequence continues at coordinate 104,294,726 of CM068369.1, read as the reverse complement.
ACTATTTCGACCAACCTTTACAAAATATTGTTTGATAAAGGTAAAAAAAACTGTATTTATTGGAATTTGGGGACTTTGATTTTCAGATAAATTTTTAAATTCACACAGATCGACACACACATCTTCCACAAACAATTCTTCTTCGTCGGTGTTAGCCGTGAAATGTACAAAACCAGTATTGTCCATTGTAGCGGATTTTATGGACTGGAGTCCGTTTGGGGCGCGTCGTCGGCTATTATATCTCTTTCCAAGGTCTAATAGAAGAATTCTCTCCCACGCCATTTATTGTTATGACCTCAAACGCCAGTTTGCTTTTATTCGTCTTTACTTCATATAATTTTGTTTCGTTGTTCAGTTTCGTCCATGTTGGAATTGGTAATCCTAGACAAGTATTAAAATCAGGTTTGGGTGGGTATTTATAGAAGCGGTAACAGGGCAACTCAGTAGACGCAATTGATCTGCCGTTGACGCACCACGTTCTGTCACCGTAAGCTATCACGTTGGGAACAAATTCCAAATTTGATTTTGCTCACTGAAGATCAACATTTTTGTCAGTCTTTACAACAGGTTTGTTTGACACATTAACTGTCTCAAAAGTATATCCTAAAACGCTGGTACCCAAGTTTCCGTATACGAATTTTTCTTCGTAAATTTCTTTATTACTGTTCCAATCGTTGTTTTGAAAGTCAATCGAGTTTTTAACTACAAAATACTTGTCGAACATTACCGCGCTCGCTTCGTTTTCCGATTTTAAATTTCCGTGTTGTTTAGTGAACTCGTTGTCGAGAGTAAACGTTCTTTCGGAAGGATTGTATTTGAATACAGATTTTTTATTCTGCCAAGACGATGTACAATAGTCTAACGCAAAAGAGTTGGTTACGTTATTAATTTCATCTTCTTCGTCTTTCAGCAACAGCAAAGGTGGATTCGTTTTATGTAAATCTATTTCTAAGTTTTCACTATCCGTTTTGTTTATGTTTTTATCCAAATCGACGTATAACGAAAATTTTACAAAATTTAATAACATTTCTAGTCCCGTATTAAAAAGCCTGAGTTTTTGTATTTCAAATGGTCTGGGTGTATTTGTCTGAAGTCTTTAACTATTATTTTTTCACCGGTTTTTGTGTCGTAATAGAATTCCGGATAATCGAACTTTATTTTCCAGCGACGCGTGTTAATTGTATCTAAAACCTCAGTGGGTAAAGATTCAAGGTTCAGTGAACGATAAAAGGCTGTTAGTTTTTGGATACTCTTGTTATTGGCCGTATTAACAATCGAAATTATGTTGGGTTCTTTTTGCAACAAATTGTGATCTATCAAACCTCCTTGACAGTTGTATTTCTTAACCGGAATATTGGGTTTTAAATTGGGATATGTTTTCCAATTGGAAAAATAAGAATAGACGGTTTCAAAATCGTTATCTTTACATTCAACGTGTATACAGTCTATTCCCGTAGCCACGGCGATTCTGTCTTTGGGAAACCTGTTACATTCTACAATTTTGTACGAGTTATTTTCGCCACATTGGAAGTAAGCGCGTCCGTATTTCGGATCGGATTTGTCTAAAACTTGTAATCTGTAGCCGGGTGGATAGTGTTGGCACAATTTTTTCGGATCGCTTGTAGCCGTGTAGCCACAATTGATTCCATTGAAACGACCGCCATCTATACACTCGATTTCTTCGACGAAAGGCCATTTTTGTAAACAACGTTTGTAGGACGTTTGTGTTGGATCTTCACTCCACACGTAATTGCCGTTAGCGTTATAACTTATGTTGTAGTCGTTATTGACGGGTTTACACCCTCCTTTACCGTAGTACCACTTATCGTTTTTGCACGTCATTCGTTTGGCGCTTTTATCGGTTTTACCGCACTGATAAAACGAATTTTTCAGAACGTTTCTGTTATCGAAATAAAATTGAACCACGTTCGAGCTTTGTCTTACTTTCTTTTCTAGTGCTAATAATTTACTTACATCCGATTCGTTTTTAACTACGGGTAAAAATACAAAATTGTGTTTTTTTAATCGGTTAACGATACTGGGATGTGTGCAGTTTATAAGGCCCGTAAATTGAGTTTCGTTGTCACTCTCGTTTTCGCTTTCAACAAAAACGTTGTAATACAACATCGGAATCTTTGACGTAAAGGTTTTATTCGCATTTAAGGTAAACGATACGTTAAAGGGGTTTCTAGAATGTGATATATTTTGTAAAATGTATCCGTCCAATTCTTTTAACGTGCCGGATAAATAATCGTATTTTAATCCATAACTAGAAATTGTTGACGAATCCGCATATACTTGATTTAGTTTTGAAATGTCCGCTACGAAATTTGGCCGTTCCGCGGATAACTTTCCCGGAATATATCTGATGTTAAATACGGCGCTCAATATACCCCTTTTTGTTTTTATGTCTGTTTTATATACTAATATTGAAAAGTAATTTGTTTTGTGTAACATAAAATAGGGTACAAATAGAAAATTTGTATTAAAATTTGAATTCTTAAAACGTACATTTTTAAGGATTTCATCTAAAAATTTTGTCTCTACCAACAGTTCTACTTCTTTTTCGTTTATTACAGTTATTTTGGGACTGTGAGTTGTGGAGGAATTGAAAAATATATATAAAGTGAATATAACTATTGATATCAGCACCCCGTACAGTATAAGGTGGGAACCCCGTCGTTCATTCATTTCCTTATAATAATAATTTTTTGTTTCAGAAAATGGCCGAAGTAAGGTTATACGATAAGACAGCTGTAGATATAGAAGATCTTTTTATAGACGAAGCGCGCGGAAGCGAATCCAGGGCGTCTTCACCGGACAGAGGGACCATTTACGAAGACGACAATAAAATAAACCACGATATTATTTTTGAAGATGATAACGCAGTAGACGCTTGGGATGTAGCAGACGAGGAAGATGTAGAATTTACGTACCGAGATTCTTTTGCAGAAAAAAAAGTTGATTTAAAAATATCAGATTTTTTCCTATACCGATTTGTAGAAGAACTGAAGAGTGTAGATGTGAAAAATCTCCACCATTCCATTTTTTATTTTACTCCCCTGTTAAATTTAATTAGGGATCTGCGAGACGTCGAAGAAGGGAAAGTGATGTGGTTGAGGGATCCCGTCACAAAAAAAAATTTAACGATGAAGGAATTTTATGCGCGTTTGATTCATAAGTTTCTGAAAAGTTTATCCCCGTCGAAACTGATGTCTGGTGCCTACAGAGTGTTGAGCGTCTTCGACGAAGACAACAAAGATAAATACGACTCCTTCAAAAGATTGATACAGTCGCGTATTGCACTGAGAATAATAGAAAACGACGGGAAAGGTAATAAAGACAATATAAGTTTTAACGTCAATATTCCAATTATGATGATATTCACGGGATCGTTGGTGGAAAATAACACCAAAAAAATTCCTACGTTTCCATAGAGATCAGAAAAGACGATAACCAAAACGTGTGTAATGTTTTCAAGTGGATTTTGTCCATAGCGTACAAAGAAATAAACAAAATAAAGTCAGAGTACACGAACAAACAGCTATTCGAATTTAAAAAAAGGAAAACCGACGATTGGGTCGTTTTGGGCAATCACAAGTTTACGGGCGATGAAATTGAATTCTTTGAAAATGACAGTCCTATTAAAATAGGGACGATATTTTTTAACCTAAAACGAAATTTTAACAGCATACAAATTAATGACTGTAAAGTTGCCATTAATAATGAAGACGTAAAAAAATTCGATGCACACCAAGTGTATTTATTCACAGCCTATAATTATATGATAAAAGTAAATAAGAAACAGAGAGTGGTAAATTTGATTATATATACTCATTATCTTTACCAAACAGATTTCTCCAAATTAGACGATTTTTCACAACAACGTTTCTTTAACGTTTACAAATCGGGAGAAGGAGAAGGCGCAGAAGGGGAAGTGTAAATAATACCTAGTTATTTTTAAATATGTTAATTGTTATCTTTAAGTATGTTAATTGTAAGCTTTATATAACACATAATATAAACGAGTTTGTAATACGTTGATTGTTTATAATTTCTATAATATGTTGTTTGTAATCTTTATGTGAATTGGGAGAAGAAGGTGAAAAAAAGTGTAAATAGATAGGTTTGTTTTAATACATTGTTTGTAATTTCTATAATACGTTGTCTGTAATCTTCATGTGAATTAGGAGAAGAAGGTGAAGTGTAAATAGCCATTTTTAATTTTATAACATATCGAATAATGTACAACAGATTTTTTAATACATTGTTTGTAATCTTTATATATAATAAAAACAATTGTAATAGCATTTATATGTTGTTTTTAACCCATTGCCTATAATCGTTTTTGAAATCCTCTTCTTTGTGCACCAATATTACTGGCTTGTCTTGATTCTTTCTTATTTTGTCGTGTATAACTATTAATTTTTCATCGATAGGTGTATTTGAAGTAATAATGTTGTTAAAATAGTCGCTATTTTTCATATCCAAAAAATGTTCTTTACAAATATTGCAATATATAAACACATCGATATTTTTGAATAAAGCCATCAACAAATTCCCATATAAATTATGAAAGTTGTCGTCGTTAATTGAAATGCACGCTGCGGTTAAATGCAACCATAACCAATAGACGTGCGATATTTTTACCCATTCCTGGACATTCAATGGTAAAATGTTTGTAATAGTAGAATCGGGGAAATGTGTTTTCAGAATGTTGAAAAAGGATTTTTTCTTTTCTAAAACATCGTATAGCTTATATAGTTCTATACGTTCCTCCGGCGTAGATTTCGATCTTTTAATTACAAAGATGACTAGTTCCAAATAATAACTCAAAAGGAAAGCATTTTCGTGTTGTAGATCGCTGTACGTCTTTCTACTTTCTACGGTATTTAAATAAAAATTAGGTATTGTGGGATGACCAATTTCCAATATAGATAAAAAAGTAAAAGACAGTGATAAATAAAAAGATTTGCCGTCTAATGTATTGTACAGTTCTAGAACAGTGTCCCAAGATTTAGACCATTCGTCTTGATTTTCGATAGACTTTTGAACGGCGTTCCCTATAAAAATTTTAGACATCTTGTCTTATATATGACTTACAAACGCAAAAGTCGTCGCCAATAGTGTACAACTATGTTTCAATTTGAGAATACTTTGGTTTTGAAACCCCACCACACACCCGGGGTTTATTATATTCGTGAAAATATGTTTCAAGAAAGTATTCTTAAAAGAAACAACGATATTAATATTAAATGTGATATATATAAGTAGATTTACCGTCCAATAGCCTATAATGGGTATTTCTACAGCAGTTTCCCGGGTTTTGGGAAATTCTCCCGCATACCCCATACAAGTTTGTACTCCTAATTCTATTCTAGACATCAACTTCTCTTATATATGAGATACAACACACCAAATGTAACACAATTAAATTTTATTTACATAAAAACATTTATAATTGTGCATTAACTTATATACTAATTTACACTTTATATTACTTTCAAATAATTCGTGTATCAAAGCGTTATTGTTCCAGTTACAAATCAATATGTCGAATTTGTATTCGTAATGTTTTCGCATCCACGATACTAATATTTCTAACGTTATTAATTAATAATATGTTACGAAAATATTCTTAAAGAGTGTGTTTTTAAAATAAACGTCCACATTAATATTATAAATCGCACAATCATAATAATATGTATTTTGTTTTTTTTAAACAGCTCGTAGATGTAAATTTATTTTCAAAAAGTAATCTCGATTTATTTCGAGAGCCCCTTTTGTAGTTGTTACTTTGAAAAGAGTTTTCTTCTTCCGTATTGTTATAATCAATATTGTTTCCCGACTGGAAGCTTAGAAAAATTCTTACAATATTAGCTTTTTTAAGAGATTCTTTGGTAAAAAGTTTTTTGGGGCCTACGTGCATTTCTGTAAGTCTTTTCCCCAATAAAAACGATAAAACGCTATATATATTTTGTAATTGTTTAGTGGGTTCTAAATTTGAAATGAATTTTGTATGTTTCGAAACATCTTTTGAGTGTTGATTTAAAGCTATTTCCAATTCACCGACATTAGGTTTCATTTTTTCTATCCAAAAAACGGCCCCCTCTTCACAACCTTCTTCACACTCCGTTGTCGAATCGTCGTCAGAATCTTCCTCGTTGTTAGAATTTATAGTTGTTTTTGAACATAAATATTCTTTTATAGAAAATATTTTATACAAAGTGGTTTCTTTATAATCCTGAAGAATCGAACTCGTTTTCGGTCGTTTCAAGGATTTTTTTTCGGGAACTTGTTTCCGGCGTTCGGGTAGGCCTATACCTTTTTTCGTTAAATATTCGTCGAAAGTAGCGAAAGCCATATTGATAAATGAATAAAAACGAGTGAGGTAAATTGTTTATATATCCTTGTTTCCCAATATAAGAACGTCGGTTTTACCGCTCATCGTTTCGTTAACTTTAATATCCATCTTTCGTTTTATATTGGCAAAATCTTATTTGTCATCATTAACATAATTTATGTTTACGTAACCCAGAATGTCGGCAAGGGTTTGATAGTTGTTTGGATTTTTATTTTCGTTTTCGTAATTCAATGAATATATTATTTTATCAAAAATTTTTAGCGTTAGAAGAAATACGAAATTTTTTACATATTCTATTTCGTTTTCAAAAACACGTAAACGTTTATAAACGACCTTTTTTTCTTCTTCGCTCGAATTTTCTTTTCTATCGTTGATATAACTGTTAAGCAACGTTTTTTTATACTCTCTGAGAATTTTGGTAATTTTATTTTCTTCGTCGCAAGCAAGTTTTTTCTTCTTTATTTCGACACTCTCTCTTGTACTTTCTGTATACCTTACGTTGTAATTGCAGCAACGATTTAATATAAACGTTGTAAACCATATAGACTTTTTTATTGAAGGGCCATCGTAAAATACTATAATTGATGATGTTAATTTTTTAGTACTTCCCAAAGAGATAGTATCCATAGAATCGGGTTTAATATCGGTGGTGGTATTATTATTATTGTTGTTAGATTTTGTAGTAAAATGCATAAACTCGTTATCGTTTAACGTCGATTCAACGTCAAGAAAAATACCATTGTACATTGCACACTGTTCAAGTGTTGGAGGGATATGGGGAGAGGTGTGGGTTTCGTCGTGTGTGGAAACATAATCCGTGTTTAAAATAGGCAATAAAAAATCACCCGTTTTACAAAACAATGAATCTTTATTTACAAAATAAATGTTTTGTAATAACTTTACTTTAGAGTTTGTGGTATCGTTGAATAATTCAAACAAAGACCAAGAACAGGTTTTTAATATGTTGTCTAATAAGGAATCCGAGTTGTCAATTTGAAAATCTGGCGATGTGACAACTCGATTAAAGTGCTTCTCGCATACAGACAGTAAAGAGATAATAGTATCGTTGAAATACTTGTCCGTGACGTCAATTTGTAGACACTTATTTATTCCTAAACTATCGTTTTGTAACATCACTTTTTAGTAATAAGATTTATGTATTAGCGTTGTATATTTTTGTGGTAATTCTCTTATTTATTTGTATTTCTGTAAAAAGACTTATACAATAATATGGTATCAAAGTTTGTATTAGTTTTAATAATTATCATTTTGTTTATAATGGCTTGGTTTATTTTATATACCCAACGCGCGTATAATAGCGATTTAAATGTGAACAGATTTTTTTCCAAAAACGTTTTTAAAAAGACACCTCCTACACACAAAATCCAGTACATAAATTTTGGAAATGGTTATATTAATCGTTTAACACCCGATTTAGATTTATTTATTAAAAAACCCATCAAATGTAACGTAAAACCCCCTCATCAATTTTCAACATGTAAAGAAAATTCAGCGTGCGTTAACTTAACAGTGGATACAGAATTGGTCGAAAATGGAAAATCGATTTTTGTTTGGCCTAAAAATTTGAATCCCGAAGAAGGGTACTGTATACCGCTTCCGGAGTATTCAAAACAACACAACTATGCTTTAACAAGCAGGGTGGACTCTTGCAATCCGAAAACTGGCATTAAATACATGTTTAAATATTACGGAGATATAATTTCGGCTTGTAAATGTAAAAATCCAAGACTGTACGATCAAAGCGTACCGGTAACTGGTGATTGCGATAAGGTTGTAGCTTGTCGGGGAGGCAGTCTAGAAGATTTAAATACGGATAATGAATTGAATTTATCACTCATGCGTTGTATCAACTGTGGTAAAGGACTGGTATCGGATAGAGATGAATATGGATATCCCGCCTGTAGGGAACAACCCTTTGTTGAAAAAACAGAAAATCCGGAATACGAAAGTTTTTTTAAAAACAATTCTAATGAAGAATCGTTACTACTGGTTTCAGATGAACGGATAGATAAAGAGTTTTCTGTACATTTTAATAACAAAAATCGTTTGGTACCGAACCCCTGTGCTTTCGACGCCTTTACCGGTAAACCGTTTAACACCAACCAATGTTACATAGATTTTTCTGTTTCAAAATCAGGAAGAACGTATTTTTGTAATACTAACGTTGCTGGTATAGCCACTATGAAATACAATGATGATTATTTATCGAATAACGGTGGTAAATACGCAAACGCTTGTTATTCGTTTTTAAATAATAAAGCTGTTATGGATCGCGATTTTTATTGGATTTTAGAATATTTTAACATACCTGCCAACAGCGATAAACCTCTTACTATGTACCCCGTCGTTGGAACCCGAACGCGTAAAAAATTTATACAACCGGGATTGTATAAAAAATTTGGCATAGAGACAGAGTCGATGGATACGGAAATAACAATTTATAACGAACGTTTACCGACAACATATCTGAAAGAACTGTTACCATTTAAAATAACAAATATTAAAAACCTAATTCCCGATTACCACTTAATAAAAGAATGTGACGATAGGAAACAAATGGGTTTACCGGCAAATGTGATAACGGTGGGTGTTCCAATAGCTAATAACAAAATAATTGAAGTAAAAGATTGCGAAAAACTGGGTAAACTGGATCCCTACGATTGGCCCCCTTTGATATCTCCATGGAATATTAAAACAATCGTTGACCTAAATTTGTGGAACGAATATTTAACAAGGGCGTATGGCGCGTGTCGTATAAACAGAGATATCATCATTAAACCGAACAAAAATTCATTTTCTTTTACCGGTATATTGAAATACCATAACGGTGTATTTTATCCTTGGTGGCCATTGGATAATGACAAGTTGAGGTATTATATTACCCACCTACCCAACATATTTTGAGATATATAAGACTCAAGAAACAGCTTTAAAACACACTATGGCCGTTAGTAAGCGATTCAACAGAGCACTCACAAGAAAATGGAATCGTTTCATAAGGATCCTTTTATTAAAAGAGAAATACAAGCAGTGTGAAGCTATAAACATGGGAAACGGACAAAGATGTTCAAAATTAACGACCTGGGAGTTTTTCACACCACACTATAAAATATTGAAAGAATTCTGTAATTTGTACCACTTGGTTAGCAAAAAATATAAATTTCCCCACGTCGATGTGGGCACTTTAGCAAAAGTTGAGTACGAACTGAGAGAAAAGTACGCAACGCAATTTAGAATTCCAACAGATGAAGAACACCGAAATTGGATGAATTATTTACAATCATTATTGTAATATAATAAATATTACAAATATAAAAATAAATAAAATATATAATATGTAGATAGAAAGAATTATGTATGTTGTCTGGATCTCGGTGTTGAACTCGCCGATGATACAGCTCCACTTTGGATTCACCAATTACAAAGAATAAATTAAATATAAATAATGTTTTATAATTAAGTGTGATTGATTGATAATAAAATAAAATTTTATAAGTTATGGAATTTTTACTAATATTGAGTTTTGGTTTAATCGGTTAATTTAATTAATTAATAATTAATTAATTAATTAATTGTGTGTGTACTTTTCTCAGGTATTTATTCTAGCACTGTAAATTATTTTTGTTTAAAAAAAAAAATAGTTAACATTAATTATAGAAATAAAAACAACTCTTGTAACTGAATAATGATGTTCATTTATTAACACTCAAAATTATGCGCCAGTCAAACTGCGCATGACCAAGGCATTGGCTAATATGTGCTCCAGTCGGTAGCGAACAAGATCAACAAAATATATTTTTTACAAGGTTAGTAATTATGGTTCTTTTAACGAGTCGAAATGGTCAGAGGGGAAGGAACAAGATACATTCTTACAGGTATTCTTAAACTAAATTATTATGGCTGAAATAAAACAAGATTATTATTTAAATTGTCAATTAGAAAAATGAATAGCGAACCAATTCGACGAAATGACGTCACTCCCTTCAAGCTGGCTGTGTACTCGTGCTGGTTTGTAAATCAAGTATGGCCGACGTCGCCTCGATTTTAGCTGCGATGAAGTGGCTGATCTTCTCCCGCAGAAATAAAATGATATTCCCTTCTCTGCGAAGTAGTGTTGGTCCAGGAATATAGTGTAGAGTGTCCTCTCTTCTCCTGCGATGCCGTTTTCGTGATGGGTTTCTTGTGAAGTGTCCGATGTTCAAATATGTGTATTTGTGTTCTGCGAATATGGTCCAATATTGTCTCAAAATGGCTGATGATTTCTTGTGTTTGAGTTTGATGGTGTTATTACTGTTGTTTGGAATTTGTGAAGTGTTATAAATTGATAGTTAATGTTATTTTCACTTTTAGTTAACCTCTGTTACACGCCGCATAACCACACTCGGTTCTACACAAATTTATTCTTTTTTTCGGTATTCTGCTAACACATTTCCAACTAGTCGTCTTCACGATTAACAATAGACTAATAGACTCAACGTTGTCGTTTTAGGGTAATTTGTGCTATGTCTTTTTCCTCTTTATATTGTTCAATTATAAAAATATCTGTCTAAGACTTGGTTCACCATCTAAATATACATAATAAGTTTTCTTATTTTTTACTGTATTTCAAATATTTCTTAATTTTACATAAATCTAACTACTCAGTAATATTGATTAATTAATTTTACATCTTTGGATATATAGCTGGGTTTGTTTCAAGCTCATTTAAGCCCAAAAATGACAATTTTTTATAATGATTGTATGCCTCATATTTTGTACAAATTTATTGTTTAAATGGTTTTTAATTGTTTTTTCTGATAATATTTCCATGGAATATTCTTAATAACTCCGTGATTATCTTTGTTGTTAATAATTTTGTTGTTAAAACACTTCAATATTGATTAATTTACTGTTTAGTCTGATTTGATTACCATTATAGGCCTAGTATTATTTGTTTCAAAAAGAAGTTAATTTTCTTTCCTTTGTCATTCAATTCGCTATTAATTGTATCTGTATTAATTATATTTTCAATTTCTGTATTGTATGTATTGCATTCTATTCCTATTATATAGCTTGATTCTCTGATAGATAGTTTTGGTTTATATTACTAGTCTGTGTTTTCTAAAATGGTGTCTTAGCTAGTCTGCTTGTACATTATATATGGTTTACTGTTTTGAATAAAATTATTACATTTCTATATCCTACTTGCCTCTCTGCCTTACACACTGGAAAATTAAATAACATGATTTTAAAATACAATGGAATATCTTATATCTACTAAACTTTTTTTTTATAATATCATTTAAACATAACAAAAACATCTTATGCCTAATAACACTTTTCAGTTATCCACTGTCTCTTGTGTTTATTATACCTATTTTAGTAATATAACAAAAAAAATAAAAACATCTTATAATTACTGACACCTTCAGTTATTAACTGTCTCTAGTGTTCATTAAAAAAAAAAATAAAAACATCTTATACCTATTATTTTCTTAGACTACTTAATTTTTGAAAACACTTTTATTATCAAAATTGCACTCAGTCATTAGACTGTCCTTTAGTTTTTATATAGTATTTCCCTACAATGATGGTAGTCCTTTTTAATAGATTTCTTATACTACACTTCATTATAATGTGTCACTTATTTTGGCTACACTAATGGTAGTCCTTTTAATAATTTTTTCACATATTATACTTACAACTAGTATACAATTCGGTTTTCTTTGGGATTGTATCTTGTAACTTGTTACTGGGTCTAAATATATTAGTTTTAATTTTGTTTAATGGTATGTATTCCATGATTAACATTTTTTGGAATAACTCTTCTTCGTTCTAGTCTCTTTGTGGGAATCTTGACATATTTTGTCCCTTCTTCATTATTATATTAGTAATTTCTGGTCTTGTGGTTTCTCTGCATCTTGACCTTATACGTTTCCCTTATTAATATGGTTTCATCCTTTTATTTCCTTTTTCTTGTCCTTCCCTTTTTACTGCTTCCCCAATCTACTGGGTATACTGCTGGTTTATTGGGTTTTTACATAGTAAGTTATTTTAATCAATGGTTTTCTTTGTTATTTTTCATTCTTATTAACATTTTATTGACTTAATATCTAGTGTAATCCTTAAAACAATTCCTTCTTCTCACTCACTATGGAACTTTTCTTCTTTATTTATGTTGCATTAAGTTAAATGTTTAGCGTGATACTTTTGTTATGCTACATATGCTCTCCTGTAAAAGTGATTAGTTCAGATCATACTCTTAGTATGGATGAAATAATTACTACTAATTCTTTTGTATTTACCATATTTTCTTCGTGATTACATGTTTTCACTTTATATACCTTCTTTTTCCACCATTGCTTCCTCTCAGATGATGTGTATCTCCTTCATTAGTTTCTTTCTTCATTAATAAGTGATCTTCATTCTTGTGTATAACATTATCACTTTATGTTCTTTCTTATTTGGTGCTTCCTCACCAGTATGTTTACTCCCTAACATTCCCTAACAAATTAATTGGAACAGTTCAGAGTGGCACTTTTGGCTTCAATCCCTGCTGTCCAACACTTCAATTAATTGAGTCCAGAGGCAATTATCATCAATTATCATTATCATCTCTGCTCAAAATATAAGACTGATGGCATTTTCTACATCCAGTCATAAAAATAAATAAACAGTAAAAGTAGTCAGTTTTGACTAAAATAAACATCCTTAGATTCTTCACTTCATAATACTTATATTAATTAATACTTTTATACACTTGACTCTTCTTCTCTCTTAAAGCTTATTCTATATTATGTGGTTTAGGTATGTGGTATAATATACATTTCATCACTTCATCATGTTTACATAGTAATTAGTATTTATATTTATTCTTTCTACCATCTGGTATCCAATAAGTTATTTTTATTGCTCATGGTATAACATGAATTAATTCTTTATCACTTTCACTATAACAGTGGTTATTGCAACAACATTATCATTAATAGTATCAGAGTTTTTTGGGTTCTGGTCTCACTATTTGGTCTTTACTGAGTTGGTCCTTCTTCATTGTTCCATTTTTATTAAATTATTTTCTTTGTGAGTTTGGTTAAGTTGTTTCGATTAAGTCATATGATATTCTAGTTTCCTTTCTCCTTTAGAATATTGTATCTCTTTCTTACAAAATCTTTTTTCATATTGATGAGTTATTTCTCATCATTCGTATGAGTAATGATATGAGCTTACTATTTTTTAACTTTAGATATTTTTATTCAACTAAATTCTTTCTTATTCATAGTTGTTTTTTTTTCCAAATATTTTGGTGTAAGTTGTACTTATTATTGTTTTGAATTTTGAAATATTTATTCATCAAAATTCTTTTTTCATAATTCATAATAGTCTTCGAATGATCAGTGTAAGTTGTACTTACTAATGTTTGAATTTTGGAAGTATTTTTTATTCATCAAAATTCTTTTTATTTATTCATAATTCTTCGAATATTTGGTGTAAGTTGTACTTACTGATTTTTGGAATTTGGAAAATTTTTATGTTCATCCAAATTCTTTTCTCATTCATAATAATCTTTCAAATGTTTGGTGTAAGTTGTCCTTACTAAGTTTTGAATTTTGACAAATTATTATTCCTCAAAATATTTTTTAATGTATAATTGATTATAAGTTCCTTTTACTTTATTTGAAATGATATCCTTTAGTACATACGTATTGTTATTATTATTTTTAATAATCAGGTATGGGCCGGTATACAGCAGTAACAACTTTTTGGTAATGCCTTCCAAAGTACTGGGTAATTCCCTGTTTTTTAGCAGTACCTTTTCTCCGACTTCATAGCTTATTATTTTCTTAATCGCCTTTGGATATTTGTTCTTACGCCTTTCCTGGTCTTCTGCCAATTTATTGTAGAATCTGATTCGATTGAATTTGTATTCTTGACTCCTGGGGAACTCTATTATGTCTTGTATTTCTCTTGGAGGCGGTTTTTCATACATTGCCGTGTATGGCGTGGTACCTATAGCGGGGTGATATGACAAATTAAGGAATTCTTCAGTAGCTAATAAATATTCTTGCCACTTCTTTTGTTGATTATAGCAATAAGTCCGTAATATTCTTCCGACTTCTCGCAGTACTCTTTCCGCTGGATTGCTGCTGGGGTGGTAGACAGATGTCTTGTAAGTCTTAATGCCCAACGTATTTAGAGTGTTTCTCCACCTCCAACCCTTAAATTGCGTTCCATGGTCTGTGATTATGGATGCCGGGCTCCCTATCTCTGGAATGTAATGATTTGTTATTATTCCTAGAGTCTTCAAAGTGGTGGCTCTGTTCACAGGGTATAGTTTTGTGAATTTTGTGAAATGATCCATCATGATAATAATATATTTGTATCGATGGCGTCCGCCACTGCGGGGAAATGGACCACATATGTCCAGAAAGACCTTTTCCAGTTTGGCTTGTGAGGTAATTGGTATCATCATACCCTCTTTTCTCTCATTGTTGGTTTTCACCAATTGACATATCAGACAGGTTTTGAGGTAGTTTCTCGTCTTTCTATTGATACCTTTTATATGACAATTCTCTTCTATCGCCTTGATCACCTTCATAGCTCCCATGTGACCGTATCGTAGATGATAGTCCAGGATGATATCCCTTTCGATTGTAGTAGGGATCATGATCTTCCATATCTCTTCATCAAGGGATGTTTTGATGAATAAAATTCCATTATGTACACAATAAAATTTGGTTATTGTGTCATCTTGGTTGGAGAGACGAAGTTTAATGTGGTTTAACTTCGGGTCGGACTGCTGGTGTTTGCTGATGTCCTGTACTATCTTTTCTAAATCGGATCTGTCCTTAATAATATTATAGATTTTCAAGATGCTCTCCTTTTCGCCTTCGAACGTTTGTTCTTCCAGATTTACTCTCGACAATACGTCGGCTACTACATTTTTACTTCCAGGAATTCCAGGAACATACTCCCACTGTATATCGTATTCCTGCAGGGCGAGTACCCATCTGGTCAATCTACCATGGCTTAACTTGCATCTTCTCAGAAATGATATTGATTTGTGATCTGTTCGAACGGTCACTGGATATCCGAGGATATACGTCCGAAACTTCCCGCAGGCAAAGACTACGCTTAGCAGTTCTTTTTCCGTCACATTATAGTTCTTTTCACACTGGTTAAGGGTTCTGCTAGCAAAGCTCACTACTAGATGGTTTCCACTTTCATCTTCTTGGTACAGTGTTGACCCCAAGCTAATGTTACTAGCGTCACAGTTTAGAAAGAAGGGTCGGTTAAAATCCGGATGGTTGAGCATTACTGCTTCTAAGAACTTCTCCTTGATTGATTTGAAGGTTTCGTCTTGTTCTTGACCCCATCGCCATTTATTCTTGGACGATAACTGGTACTGAAACTGGGCCGTCAGTTCGGAATAATTATTTTGGAACTTCCTATAATAGTTACACAGGCCTAAAAATGATTGTAGTTGCCTTCTGTTTTTTGGTATAGGGAATCGTTGTATGGCGTCTACCTTTTCTGTTGATGGTGTTATTCCTTGACTGTTTAACTGGAAACCCAAGAATTGTACTTCTTTAGCTATAAGCTTGGACTTGTCTAGTTTAAGGGTAACATTATTTTCAGCAAGCTTCTTCAAGACATGCTCCACACGGTAACAGTGTTCTTCCCAATTGGTTGATGTTATTAGGAGATCATCAACATAGACAGTCGTGAATTGGAGCGCTTCTGGTCCGAGTATATGATCCATACAGGCGACAAAAACAGCTACTGAGTTCACCAACCCGAAGGGCAACCTCTTAAACTGATAATTGCGCCCTTCGAAGATGAACGCCATGTATTGCCGGCTTGCTGGGTGCAACTCCACTTGCCAATAGCCGCAGACGGTATCCCACGTGGTAATGAATTTCGTTCCGTGAAATCTCTTCAATATCTCATCAATTTCGCCAGGTGAGGTACGATCGTTAATTATCATTTTATTTATCTCACGTGCGTCAAGGCAAAGCCTTACCTTCCCATTTTTCTTTTGTATAGCCACAATTGGGCTAGTGTATGGCGATTGACTGCTCTCGATGATATCTCTACTGATCATATTCTGGATCTCTGTGCGTACGGCTTCCTTCAAAGATTGTGCTATGGGATACGACTTTCGGTTAAATTCTACCGGTTCTCTGAATCGTATGGAACATTGGTAGTTCCGGATCTTTCCAGGTTCGTCCGAAAATACAGCTCGATACTTTTCATATATGTTGACCAATTGATTCAGCTGGTTTTCCTTTAATTGCTCGTTAGTATTGTGGCACTGGAAATCACGTATCTCCTGAATCTTTTGTTGCCATAGGTCATCCTCCGCATCCTGATGTACTGGCTTGTTGTTTGTTGAGTAGTTGGACAAGTAATTCACCTTATTTTGGTGGTCGAGAAGTTGTCTGGTGTCTAACGTCTTGTTATTAGTTAAATTGGCTACCCAGGTCGAACCTTCAGCAAAGAGTGATACCTTTCCTCGGCACAAGTCGATAACTGCTGAGTTTCTGCGCAATATGTCACATCCTATCATGATGTTGAAAGGTAATCCGGCTGCAACAAGAAATATCATATCCACACTAATGCCCTGACTGTTGACACTTAGGGATACCTGTTTCCTTATGGTCTTGTTCTGTCGGCCGGTAGCTCCTACAAGTACAATATTATTAATAGGTAGTACCGGTAAGTTTTTGTGGCATTCCTGCTGTATCCGGTCCAACTCATTACGATTTATTATAGAGACATTGGCTCCAGTGTCTATCATTATAGGAACAGAAATACCCTCAATTTCTGCAATTATATATATTATTTCATTGTTATTATTATTAATATTAATTTCGCTTTCTTCTAGCAGGTCCTTACGGATATCTTTCAAATAATTACTGTATATTATTATAAAATTTTTTTCTGTCTTTCTTCAAATTTCTTTCTTGGTTAAACCCAGCAGATTGGAGCAGTAAAGGGTTATTGTAGTTTATTACTGCCTCCGTTCGTTTAAATGTTCTGCATCATTACGGATTAGGCCGTTGGAAGCATCAGCTTGGAGTCCTGAAACTGCTTCGTTTGGTTCAGCACGATCGTCCTGTTGGGCTTCTGTTACAGGTATTCTTCGCTGATTGTCCAGGCTGGAACTACGTCTGGGCTCGTACTCTCTGTAACGATTACTTCCCTGACTTCCTTGAAAGGTCTCGTACTCATAATATCGGCTCCTTCGTTGAGGCTGGTACCTCCTCTGTCCACTGCCTTCCGCTCTGATGTAGTTAATATGGGGTCGATATGTCCTGTAATTATTGTTATTACCTCCATTCGGGTAATTCCGGTTATAATTACCATGATAATTGTTATTAGAGAGGTTGGGGTTCCTCTGACCATTTGGAACATAGTTACGATTATTATTATAATAACCGTTGTTGTTTTGTGGACGGTTATTATTATTATTATTATTATTGTTGTTGTTGTTGCCATTATTATTAATGCGAGGAACATGATTATTATTATTATTGTTGTTAAATCTAGGTAAATTATTGTTATTTCGGGTGTTATAATTGTATTCGGCATTATTCCGATTTGCGGAATTATTATTGTTGCCCACATTCTGCCGATTATTATTACTCGAATTATTGGTGTTACTTCTTGGTTCCGGCTTCTCATATCTCCTGCGACTTTGGCGGTAATAGTCTTCATGCTCATACATTTCTAAGAGCTCGGTCATTGCTTGCACGGTCTTTATTTGACTGTTTCTTCTGGCTCTTATTATATCTTCCTCATAATGGTGTGAGAGCTTGCTGACCAGGCATTCTTCCGGTATTCTGGGCTCTAGATGTTTGGCCACGCACACCTTTCCCAAGAAGTACGCCGTTAGAGTCTGGTTTCCATACGGGTTGTATTTTCCATGACAGATCCCGTCTCTGGCGATATTTTGTGTTGATTCAGACCAATATTTGGCTTTGAATAGCCTTCTGAATTGTTGGTAGTCGGTCACTTCGTCTCTTATCGCCATCCACCAATTATCTGCTATCTCCTTGAACGATTCGTCAAGCACTTCTTTATTCTCCCTCCAGCGATTGCCTCTGTGTTTGGTGAAGTACTCTTCGATTCTGGCTAGGAACTCCATTGGTTTGTTTTTATAAAACCTGAAGTTAATTCCTTCACGATTCTCGCTGTTAGGACAACTGGTAATGCTTGTCGGTCGACTATGGAACAGGTCTATATCTGTTTGGTTCTGTCGCACCTGACTGTTGATACTGGTCACAGTAGCTTCGATGCCATCGCATTTTTCTGTGAATCGGTCCTGCACTCGCTCCCAGTCTTCCCGTGTTTCTCTTAGTCTTTCCTCCAACGTCTTCCTAGTCGTTTCTTCAATGTTGTTAACCTTCGTGTTTATTTCTGTCTTGATACTCTGTACTTCTCGTTCGGTTTGACTCCATCTTTCGTCAGCTCTTGTAACCTTTTGTTCGATTACCGTTAATTCCTCTTCTACCTTCTTGCTGATTGTTTCATTATTTTCAGCTATCTTCTGCCCCAGTTCTTCCTTCAATGCTTCCATCTTTCCATCTAATCGGTTCATATTTTCTTGGTTCGTCTCTCTTAATTCTTCTCTTAATTGTAGACTATTATTCTCCATCTTTTTATTGGTTTCTTCCAGTTTTTGGCTTATCTGGGTCAATTCCTCCTTCGATTGTTTATTGTCAGTTTTTATTTCCTCCATTTTCTCCTCAATCTTCTGAATATTTTCCTCCATCTTCTCCTCGCTCTTCTTAATATTTTCCTCCATTATTAATTTATTTTCGTTTTTTATTTCGTCCACTTTCTCCTCCATCTTCTTACTATTTTCTTCCATTTTCTCCTCCATCTTCTTACTATTTTCTTCCATTTTCTTATTGGTATCTCCGATTTTATTACCCAATTCTTCTTTCAATTGTTGGTTATCGTTTTCCAGCTTCTTACTATTTTCTTCCATCTTCTCCTTTAATTCTTCCTTCGTCGTTTTAAATTCTCTGAGTAACATCTCCATCATTCTATCCAATTTTGTCTCTTCCTTTGTGGTGGATTTCTCTGGCTGTTCCTTCTGTGGTGCAGGCTTGTTTGGTTCTGCTGGCGGTAACATCGACTCCACATCTTCCACTGGAGTCGCCTCTTTATCCTCCATGTCTACCTCCTGCTCGGCCTCCATAGCCCTTTTCCTTGATGTAGCTCTCCTGTGCATCTCGCTCCCTCTTCCGACCTATTGACCGCTGCCGAGCTAAAAATAGGAAATTGGACACTCGTTCTTATTTTATAACTCTATTACCTCCTATTTAAAGCCCTTTAGTTGGACGCCAATTTGTAATATAATAAATATTAAAAATATAAAAATAAATAAAATATATAATATGTAGACAGCAAGAATTATGTATGTTGTCTGGATCTCGGTGTTGAACTCGCCGATGATACAGCTCCACTTTGGATTCACCAATTACAAAGAATAAATTAAATATAAATAATGTTTTATAATTAAGTGTGATTGATTGATAATAAAATAAAATTTTATAAGTTATGGAATTTTTACTAATATTGAGTTTTGGTTTAATCGGTTAATTTAATTAATTAATAATTAATTAATTAATTAATTGTGTGTGTACTTTTCTCAGGTATTTATTCTAGCACTGTAAATTATTTTTGTTTAAAAAAAAAAAATAGTTAACATTAATTATAGAAATAAAAACAACTCTTGTAACTGAATAATGATGTTCATTTATTAACATTCAAAATTATGCGCCAGTCAAACTGCGCATGACCAAGGCATTGGCTAATATGTGCTCCAGTCGGTAGCGAACAAGATCAACAAAATATATTTTTTACAAGGTTAGTAATTATGGTTCTTTTAACGAGTCGAAATGGTCAGAGGGGAAGGAACAAGATACATTCTTACAGGTATTCTTAAACTAAATTATTATGGCTGAAATAAAACAAGATTATTATTTAAATTGTCAATTAGAAAAATGAATAGCGAACCAATTCGACGAAATGACGTCACTCCCTTCAAGCTGGCTGTGTACTCGTGCTGGTTTGTAAATCAAGTATGGCCGACGTCGCCTCGATTTTAGCTGCGATGAAGTGGCTGATCTTCTCCCGCAGAAATAAAATGATATTACCTTCTCTGCGAAGTAGTGTTGGTCCAGGAATATAGTGTAGAGTGTCCTCTCTTCTCCTGCGATGCCGTTTTCGTGATGGGTTTCTTGTGAAGTGTCCGGTGTTCAAATATGTGTATTTGTGTTCTGCGAATATGGTCCAATATTGTCTCAAAATGGCTGTTGATTTCTTGTGTTTGAGTTTGATGGTGTTATTACTGTTGTTTGGAATTTGTGAAGTGTTATAAATTGATAGTTAATGTTATTTTCACTTTTAGATAACCTCTGTTACACGCCGCATAACCACACTCGGTTCTACACAAATTTATTCTTTTTTTCGGTATTCTGCTAACACATTTCCAACTAGTCGTCTTCACGATTAACAATAGACTAATAGACTCAACGTCGTCGTTTTAGGGTAATTTGTGCTATGTCTTTTTCCTCTTTATATTGTTCAATTATAAAAATATCTGTCTAAGACTTGGTTCACCATCTAAATATACATAATAAGTTTTCTTATTTTTTACTGTATTTCAAATATTTCTTAATTTTACATAAATCTAACTACTCAGTAATATTGATTAATTAATTTTACATCTTTGGATATATAACTGGGTTTGTTTCAAGCTCATTTAAGCCCAAAAATTACAATTTTTTATAATGATTGTATGCCTCATATTTTGTACAAATTTATTGTTTAAATGGTTTTTAATTGTTTTTTCTGATAATATTTCCATGGAATATTCTTAATAACTCCGTGATTATCTTTGTTGTTAATAATTTTGTTGTTAAAACACTTCAATATTGATTAATTTACTGTTTAGTCTGATTTGATTACCATTATAGGCCTAGTATTATTTGTTTCAAAAAGAAGTTAATTTTCTTTCCTTTGTCATTCAATTCGCTATTAATTGTATCTGTATTAATTATATTTTCAATTTCTGTATTGTATGTATTGCATTCTATTCCTATTATATAGCTTGATTCTCTGATAGATAGTTTTGGTTTATATTACTAGTCTGTGTTTTCTAAAATGGTGTCTTAGCTAGTCTGCTTGTACATTATATATGGTTTACTGTTTTGAATAAAATTATTACATTTCTATATCCTACTTGCCTCTCTGCCTTACACACTGGAAAATTAAATAACATGATTTTAAAATACAATGGAATATCTTATATCTACTAAACTTTTTTTTTATAATATCATTTAAACATAACAAAAACATCTTATGCCTAATAACACTTTTCAGTTATCCACTGTCTCTTGTGTTTATTATACCTATTTTAGTAATATAACAAAAAAAATAAAAACATCTTATAATTACTGACACCTTCAGTTATTAACTGTCTCTAGTGTTCATTAAAAAAAAAAATAAAAACATCTTATACCTATTATTTTCTTAGACTACTTAATTTTTGAAAACACTTTTATTATCAAAATTGCACTCAGTCATTAGACTGTCCTTTAGTTTTTATATAGTATTTCCCTACAATGATGGTAGTCCTTTTTAATAGATTTCTTATACTACACTTCATTATAATGTGTCACTTATTTTGGCTACACTAATGGTAGTCCTTTTAATAATTTTTTCACATATTATACTTACAACTAGTATACAATTCGGTTTTCTTTGGGATTGTATCTTGTAACTTGTTACTGGGTCTAAATATATTAGTTTTAATTTTGTTTAATGGTATGTATTCCATGATTAACATTTTTTGGAATAACTCTTCTTCGTTCTAGTCTCTTTGTGGGAATCTTGACATATTTTGTCCCTTCTTCATTATTATATTAGTAATTTCTGGTCTTGTGGTTTCTCTGCATCTTGACCTTATACGTTTCCCTTATTAATATGGTTTCATCCTTTTATTTCCTTTTTCTTGTCCTTCCCTTTTTACTGCTTCCCCAATCTACTGGGTATACTGCTGGTTTATTGGGTTTTTACATAGTAAGTTATTTTAATCAATGGTTTTCTTTGTTATTTTTCATTCTTATTAACATTTTATTGACTTAATATCTAGTGTAATCCTTAAAACAATTCCTTCTTCTCACTCACTATGGAACTTTTCTTCTTTATTTATGTTGCATTAAGTTAAATGTTTAGCGTGATACTTTTGTTATGCTACATATGCTCTCCTGTAAAAGTGATTAGTTCAGATCATACTCTTAGTATGGATGAAATAATTACTACTAATTCTTTTGTATTTACCATATTTTCTTCGTGATTACATGTTTTCACTTTATATACCTTCTTTTTCCACCATTGCTTCCTCTCAGATGATGTGTATCTCCTTCATTAGTTTCTTTCTTCATTAATAAGTGATCTTCATTCTTGTGTATAACATTATCACTTTATGTTCTTTCTTATTTGGTGCTTCCTCACCAGTATGTTTACTCCCTAACATTCCCTAACAAATTAATTGGAACAGTTCAGAGTGGCACTTTTGGCTTCAATCCCTGCTGTCCAACACTTCAATTAATTGAGTCCAGAGGCAATTATCATCAATTATCATTATCATCTCTGCTCAAAATATAAGACTGATGGCATTTTCTACATCCAGTCATAAAAATAAATAAACAGTAAAAGTAGTCAGTTTTGACTAAAATAAACATCCTTAGATTCTTCACTTCATAATACTTATATTAATTAATACTTTTATACACTTGACTCTTCTTCTCTCTTAAAGCTTATTCTATATTATGTGGTTTAGGTATGTGGTATAATATACATTTCATCACTTCATCATGTTTACATAGTAATTAGTATTTATATTTATTCTTTCTACCATCTGGTATCCAATAAGTTATTTTTATTGCTCATGGTATAACATGAATTAATTCTTTATCACTTTCACTATAACAGTGGTTATTGCAACAACATTATCATTAATAGTATCAGAGTTTTTTGGGTTCTGGTCTCACTATTTGGTCTTTACTGAGTTGGTCCTTCTTCATTGTTCCATTTTTATTAAATTATTTTCTTTGTGAGTTTGGTTAAGTTGTTTCGATTAAGTCATATGATATTCTAGTTTCCTTTCTCCTTTAGAATATTGTATCTCTTTCTTACAAAATCTTTTTTCATATTGATGAGTTATTTCTCATCATTCGTATGAGTAATGATATGAGCTTACTATTTTTTAACTTTAGATATTTTTATTCAACTAAATTCTTTCTTATTCATAGTTGTTTTTTTTTCCAAATATTTTGGTGTAAGTTGTACTTATTATTGTTTTGAATTTTGAAATATTTATTCATCAAAATTCTTTTTTCATAATTCATAATAGTCTTCGAATGATCAGTGTAAGTTGTACTTACTAATGTTTGAATTTTGGAAGTATTTTTTATTCATCAAAATTCTTTTTATTTATTCATAATTCTTCGAATATTTGGTGTAAGTTGTACTTACTGATTTTTGGAATTTGGAAAATTTTTATGTTCATCCAAATTCTTTTCTCATTCATAATAATCTTTCAAATGTTTGGTGTAAGTTGTCCTTACTAAGTTTTGAATTTTGACAAATTATTATTCCTCAAAATATTTTTTAATGTATAATTGATTATAAGTTCCTTTTACTTTATTTGAAATGATATCCTTTAGTACATACGTATTGTTATTATTATTTTTAATAATCAGGTATGGGCCGGTATACAGCAGTAACAACTTTTTGGTAATGCCTTCCAAAGTACTGGGTAATTCCCTGTTTTTTAGCAGTACCTTTTCTCCGACTTCATAGCTTATTATTTTCTTAATCGCCTTTGGATATTTGTTCTTACGCCTTTCCTGGTCTTCTGCCAATTTATTGTAGAATCTGATTCGATTGAATTTGTATTCTTGACTCCTGGGGAACTCTATTATGTCTTGTATTTCTCTTGGAGGCGGTTTTTCATACATTGCCGTGTATGGCGTGGTACCTATAGCGGGGTGATATGACAAATTAAGGAATTCTTCAGTAGCTAATAAATATTCTTGCCACTTCTTTTGTTGATTATAGCAATAAGTCCGTAATATTCTTCCGACTTCTCGCAGTACTCTTTCCGCTGGATTGCTGCTGGGGTGGTAGACAGATGTCTTGTAAGTCTTAATGCCCAACGTATTTAGAGTGTTTCTCCACCTCCAACCCTTAAATTGCGTTCCATGGTCTGTGATTATGGATGCCGGGCTCCCTATCTCTGGAATGTAATGATTTGTTATTATTCCTAGAGTCTTCAAAGTGGTGGCTCTGTTCACAGGGTATAGTTTTGTGAATTTTGTGAAATGATCCATCATGATAATAATATATTTGTATCGATGGCGTCCGCCACTGCGGGGAAATGGACCACATATGTCCAGAAAGACCTTTTCCAGTTTGGCTTGTGAGGTAATTGGTATCATCATACCCTCTTTTCTCTCATTGTTGGTTTTCACCAATTGACATATCAGACAGGTTTTGAGGTAGTTTCTCGTCTTTCTATTGATACCTTTTATATGACAATTCTCTTCTATCGCCTTGATCACCTTCATAGCTCCCATGTGACCGTATCGTAGATGATAGTCCAGGATGATATCCCTTTCGATTGTAGTAGGGATCATGATCTTCCATATCTCTTCATCAAGGGATGTTTTGATGAATAAAATTCCATTATGTACACAATAAAATTTGGTTATTGTGTCATCTTGGTTGGAGAGACGAAGTTTAATGTGGTTTAACTTCGGGTCGGACTGCTGGTGTTTGCTGATGTCCTGTACTATCTTTTCTAAATCGGATCTGTCCTTAATAATATTATAGATTTTCAAGATGCTCTCCTTTTCGCCTTCGAACGTTTGTTCTTCCAGATTTACTCTCGACAATACGTCGGCTACTACATTTTTACTTCCAGGAACATACTCCCACTGTATATCGTATTCCTGCAGGGCGAGTACCCATCTGGTCAATCTACCATGGCTTAACTTGCATCTTCTCAGAAATGATATTGATTTGTGATCTGTTCGAACGGTCACTGGATATCCGAGGATATACGTCCGAAACTTCCCGCAGGCAAAGACTACGCTTAGCAGTTCTTTTTCCGTCACATTATAGTTCTTTTCACACTGGTTAAGGGTTCTGCTAGCAAAGCTCACTACTAGATGGTTTCCACTTTCATCTTCTTGGTACAGTGTTGACCCCAAGCTAATGTTACTAGCGTCACAGTTTAGAAAGAAGGGTCGGTTAAAATCCGGATGGTTGAGCATTACTGCTTCTAAGAACTTCTCCTTGATTGATTTGAAGGTTTCGTCTTGTTCTTGACCCCATCGCCATTTATTCTTGGACGATAACTGGTACTGAAACTGGGCCGTCAGTTCGGAATAATTATTTTGGAACTTCCTATAATAGTTACACAGGCCTAAAAATGATTGTAGTTGCCTTCTGTTTTTTGGTATAGGGAATCGTTGTATGGCGTCTACCTTTTCTGTTGATGGTGTTATTCCTTGACTGTTTAACTGGAAACCCAAGAATTGTACTTCTTTAGCTATAAGCTTGGACTTGTCTAGTTTAAGGGTAACATTATTTTCAGCAAGCTTCTTCAAGACATGCTCCACACGGTAACAGTGTTCTTCCCAATTGGTTGATGTTATTAGGAGATCATCAACATAGACAGTCGTGAATTGGAGCGCTTCTGGTCCGAGTATATGATCCATACAGGCGACAAAAACAGCTACTGAGTTCACCAACCCGAAGGGCAACCTCTTAAACTGATAATTGCGCCCTTCGAAGATGAACGCCATGTATTGCCGGCTTGCTGGGTGCAACTCCACTTGCCAATAGCCGCAGACGGTATCCCACGTGGTAATGAATTTCGTTCCGTGAAATCTCTTCAATATCTCATCAATTTCGCCAGGTGAGGTACGATCGTTAATTATCATTTTATTTATCTCACGTGCGTCAAGGCAAAGCCTTACCTTCCCATTTTTCTTTTGTATAGCCACAATTGGGCTAGTGTATGGCGATTGACTGCTCTCGATGATATCTCTACTGATCATATTCTGGATCTCTGTGCGTACGGCTTCCTTCAAAGATTGTGCTATGGGATACGACTTTCGGTTAAATTCTACCGGTTCTCTGAATCGTATGGAACATTGGTAGTTCCGGATCTTTCCAGGTTCGTCCGAAAATACAGCTCGATACTTTTCATATATGTTGACCAATTGATTCAGCTGGTTTTCCTTTAATTGCTCGTTAGTATTGTGGCACTGGAAATCACGTATCTCCTGAATCTTTTGTTGCCATAGGTCATCCTCCGCATCCTGATGTACTGGCTTGTTGTTTGTTGAGTAGTTGGACAAGTAATTCACCTTATTTTGGTGGTCGAGAAGTTGTCTGGTGTCTAACGTCTTGTTATTAGTTAAATTGGCTACCCAGGTCGAACCTTCAGCAAAGAGTGATACCTTTCCTCGGCACAAGTCGATAACTGCTGAGTTTCTGCGCAATATGTCACATCCTATCATGATGTTGAAAGGTAATCCGGCTGCAACAAGAAATATCATATCCACATTAATGCCCTGACTGTTGACACTTAGGGATACCTGTTTCCTTATGGTCTTGTTCTGTCGGCCGGTAGCTCCTACAAGTACAATATTATTAATAGGTAGTACCGGTAAGTTTTTGTGGCATTCCTGCTGTATCCGGTCCAACTCATTACGATTTATTATAGAGACATTGGCTCCAGTGTCTATCATTATAGGAACAGAAATACCCTCAATTTCTGCAATTATATATATTATTTCATTGTTATTATTATTAATATTAATTTCGCTTTCTTCTAGCAGGTCCTTACGGATATCTTTCAAATAATTACTGTATATTATTATAAAATTTTTTTCTGTCTTTCTTCAAATTTCTTTCTTGGTTAAACCCAGCAGATTGGAGCAGTAAAGGGTTATTGTAGTTTATTACTGCCTCCGTTCGTTTAAATGTTCTGCATCATTACGGATTAGGCCGTTGGAAGCATCAGCTTGGAGTCCTGAAACTGCTTCGTTTGGTTCAGCACGATCGTCCTGTTGGGCTTCTGTTACAGGTATTCTTCGCTGATTGTCCAGGCTGGAACTACGTCTGGGCTCGTACTCTCTGTAACGATTACTTCCCTGACTTCCTTGAAAGGTCTCGTACTCATAATATCGGCTCCTTCGTTGAGGCTGGTACCTCCTCTGTCCACTGCCTTCCGCTCTGATGTAGTTAATATGGGGTCGATATGTCCTGTAATTATTGTTATTACCTCCATTCGGGTAATTCCGGTTATAATTACCATGATAATTGTTATTAGAGAGGTTGGGGTTCCTCTGACCATTTGGAACATAGTTACGATTATTATTATAATAACCGTTGTTGTTTTGTGGACGGTTATTATTATTATTATTATTATTGTTGTTGTTGTTGCCATTATTATTAATGCGAGGAACATGATTATTATTATTATTGTTGTTAAATCTAGGTAAATTATTGTTATTTCGGGTGTTATAATTGTATTCGGCATTATTCCGATTTGCGGAATTATTATTGTTGCCCACATTCTGCCGATTATTATTACTCGAATTATTGGTGTTACTTCTTGGTTCCGGCTTCTCATATCTCCTGCGACTTTGGCGGTAATAGTCTTCATGCTCATACATTTCTAAGAGCTCGGTCATTGCTTGCACGGTCTTTATTTGACTGTTTCTTCTGGCTCTTATTATATCTTCCTCATAATGGTGTGAGAGCTTGCTGACCAGGCATTCTTCCGGTATTCTGGGCTCTAGATGTTTGGCCACGCACACCTTTCCCAAGAAGTACGCCGTTAGAGTCTGGTTTCCATACGGGTTGTATTTTCCATGACAGATCCCGTCTCTGGCGATATTTTGTGTTGATTCAGACCAATATTTGGCTTTGAATAGCCTTCTGAATTGTTGGTAGTCGGTCACTTCGTCTCTTATCGCCATCCACCAATTATCTGCTATCTCCTTGAACGATTCGTCAAGCACTTCTTTATTCTCCCTCCAGCGATTGCCTCTGTGTTTGGTGAAGTACTCTTCGATTCTGGCTAGGAACTCCATTGGTTTGTTTTTATAAAACCTGAAGTTAATTCCTTCACGATTCTCGCTGTTAGGACAACTGGTAATGCTTGTCGGTCGACTATGGAACAGGTCTATATCTGTTTGGTTCTGTCGCACCTGACTGTTGATACTGGTCACAGTAGCTTCGATGCCATCGCATTTTTCTGTGAATCGGTCCTGCACTCGCTCCCAGTCTTCCCGTGTTTCTCTTAGTCTTTCCTCCAACGTCTTCCTAGTCGTTTCTTCAATGTTGTTAACCTTCGTGTTTATTTCTGTCTTGATACTCTGTACTTCTCGTTCGGTTTGACTCCATCTTTCGTCAGCTCTTGTAACCTTTTGTTCGATTACCGTTAATTCCTCTTCTACCTTCTTGCTGATTGTTTCATTATTTTCAGCTATCTTCTGCCCCAGTTCTTCCTTCAATGCTTCCATCTTTCCATCTAATCGGTTCATATTTTCTTGGTTCGTCTCTCTTAATTCTTCTCTTAATTGTAGACTATTATTCTCCATCTTTTTATTGGTTTCTTCCAGTTTTTGGCTTATCTGGGTCAATTCCTCCTTCGATTGTTTATTGTCAGTTTTTATTTCCTCCATTTTCTCCTCAATCTTCTGAATATTTTCCTCCATCTTCTCCTCGCTCTTCTTAATATTTTCCTCCATTATTAATTTATTTTCGTTTTTTATTTCGTCCACTTTCTCCTCCATCTTCTTACTATTTTCTTCCATTTTCTCCTCCATCTTCTTACTATTTTCTTCCATTTTCTTATTGGTATCTCCGATTTTATTACCCAATTCTTCTTTCAATTGTTGGTTATCGTTTTCCAGCTTCTTACTATTTTCTTCCATCTTCTCCTTTAATTCTTCCTTCGTCGTTTTAAATTCTCTGAGTAACATCTCCATCATTCTATCCAATTTTGTCTCTTCCTTTGTGGTGGATTTCTCTGGCTGTTCCTTCTGTGGTGCAGGCTTGTTTGGTTCTGCTGGCGGTAACATCGACTCCACATCTTCCACTGGAGTCGCCTCTTTATCCTCCATGTCTACCTCCTGCTCGGCCTCCATAGCCCTTTTCCTTGATGTAGCTCTCCTGTGCATCTCGCTCCCTCTTCCGACCTATTGACCGCTGCCGAGCTAAAAATAGGAAATTGGACACTCGTTCTTATTTTATAACTCTATTACCTCCTATTTAAAGCCCTTTAGTTGGACGCCAATTTGTAATATAATAAATATTAAAAATATAAAAATAAATAAAATATATAATATGTAGACAGCAAGAATTATGTATGTTGTCTGGATCTCGGTGTTGAACTCGCCGATGATACAGCTCCACTTTGGATTCACCAATTACAAAGAATAAATTAAATATAAATAATGTTTTATAATTAAGTGTGATTGATTGATAATAAAATAAAATTTTATAAGTTATGGAATTTTTACTAATATTGAGTTTTGGTTTAATCGGTTAATTTAATTAATTAATAATTAATTAATTAATTAATTGTGTGTGTACTTTTCTCAGGTATTTATTCTAGCACTGTAAATTATTTTTGTTTAAAAAAAAAAAATAGTTAACATTAATTATAGAAATAAAAACAACTCTTGTAACTGAATAATGATGTTCATTTATTAACATTCAAAATTATGCGCCAGTCAAACTGCGCATGACCAAGGCATTGGCTAATATGTGCTCCAGTCGGTAGCGAACAAGATCAACAAAATATATTTTTTACAAGGTTAGTAATTATGGTTCTTTTAACGAGTCGAAATGGTCAGAGGGGAAGGAACAAGATACATTCTTACAGGTATTCTTAAACTAAATTATTATGGCTGAAATAAAACAAGATTATTATTTAAATTGTCAATTAGAAAAATGAATAGCGAACCAATTCGACGAAATGACGTCACTCCCTTCAAGCTGGCTGTGTACTCGTGCTGGTTTGTAAATCAAGTATGGCCGACGTCGCCTCGATTTTAGCTGCGATGAAGTGGCTGATCTTCTCCCGCAGAAATAAAATGATATTACCTTCTCTGCGAAGTAGTGTTGGTCCAGGAATATAGTGTAGAGTGTCCTCTCTTCTCCTGCGATGCCGTTTTCGTGATGGGTTTCTTGTGAAGTGTCCGGTGTTCAAATATGTGTATTTGTGTTCTGCGAATATGGTCCAATATTGTCTCAAAATGGCTGTTGATTTCTTGTGTTTGAGTTTGATGGTGTTATTACTGTTGTTTGGAATTTGTGAAGTGTTATAAATTGATAGTTAATGTTATTTTCACTTTTAGATAACCTCTGTTACACGCCGCATAACCACACTCGGTTCTACACAAATTTATTCTTTTTTTCGGTATTCTGCTAACACATTTCCAACTAGTCGTCTTCACGATTAACAATAGACTAATAGACTCAACGTCGTCGTTTTAGGGTAATTTGTGCTATGTCTTTTTCCTCTTTATATTGTTCAATTATAAAAATATCTGTCTAAGACTTGGTTCACCATCTAAATATACATAATAAGTTTTCTTATTTTTTACTGTATTTCAAATATTTCTTAATTTTACATAAATCTAACTACTCAGTAATATTGATTAATTAATTTTACATCTTTGGATATATAACTGGGTTTGTTTCAAGCTCATTTAAGCCCAAAAATTACAATTTTTTATAATGATTGTATGCCTCATATTTTGTACAAATTTATTGTTTAAATGGTTTTTAATTGTTTTTTCTGATAATATTTCCATGGAATATTCTTAATAACTCCGTGATTATCTTTGTTGTTAATAATTTTGTTGTTAAAACACTTCAATATTGATTAATTTACTGTTTAGTCTGATTTGATTACCATTATAGGCCTAGTATTATTTGTTTCAAAAAGAAGTTAATTTTCTTTCCTTTGTCATTCAATTCGCTATTAATTGTATCTGTATTAATTATATTTTCAATTTCTGTATTGTATGTATTGCATTCTATTCCTATTATATAGCTTGATTCTCTGATAGATAGTTTTGGTTTATATTACTAGTCTGTGTTTTCTAAAATGGTGTCTTAGCTAGTCTGCTTGTACATTATATATGGTTTACTGTTTTGAATAAAATTATTACATTTCTATATCCTACTTGCCTCTCTGCCTTACACACTGGAAAATTAAATAACATGATTTTAAAATACAATGGAATATCTTATATCTACTAAACTTTTTTTTTATAATATCATTTAAACATAACAAAAACATCTTATGCCTAATAACACTTTTCAGTTATCCACTGTCTCTTGTGTTTATTATACCTATTTTAGTAATATAACAAAAAAAATAAAAACATCTTATAATTACTGACACCTTCAGTTATTAACTGTCTCTAGTGTTCATTAAAAAAAAAAATAAAAACATCTTATACCTATTATTTTCTTAGACTACTTAATTTTTGAAAACACTTTTATTATCAAAATTGCACTCAGTCATTAGACTGTCATTTAGTTTTTATATAGTATTTCCCTACAATGATGGTAGTCCTTTTTAATAGATTTCTTATACTACACTTCATTATAATGTGTCACTTATTTTGGCTACACTAATGGTAGTCCTTTTAATAATGTTTTCACATATTATACTTACAACTAGTATACAATTCGGTTTTCTTTGGGATTGTATCTTGTAACTTGTTACTGGGTCTAAATATATTAGTTTTAATTTTGTTTAATGGTATGTATTCCATGATTAACATTTTTTGGAATAACTCTTCTTCGTTCTAGTCTCTTTGTGGGAATCTTGACATATTTTGTCCTTTCTTCATTATTATATTAGTAATTTCTGGTCTTGTGGTTTCTCTGCATCTTGACCTTATACGTTTCCCTTATTAATATGGTTTCATCCTTTTATTTCCTTTTTCTTGTCCTTCCCTTTTTACTGCTTCCCCAATCTACTGGGTATACTGCTGGTTTATTGGGTTTTTACATAGTAAGTTATTTTAATCAATGGTTTTCTTTGTTATTTTTCATTCTTATTAACATTTTATTGACTTAATATCTAGTGTAATCCTTAAAACAATTCCTTCTTCTCACTCACTATGGAACTTTTCTTCTTTATTTATGTTGCATTAAGTTAAATGTTTAGCGTGATACTTTTGTTATGCTACATATGCTCTCCTGTAAAAGTGATTAGTTCAGATCATACTCTTAGTATGGATGAAATAATTACTACTAATTCTTTTGTATTTACCATATTTTCTTCGTGATTACATGTTTTCACTTTATATACCTTCTTTTTCCACCATTGCTTCCTCTCAGATGATGTGTATCTCCTTCATTAGTTTCTTTCTTCATTAATAAGTGATCTTCAATCTTGTGTATAACATTATCACTTTATGTTCTTTCTTATTTGGTGCTTCCTCACCAGTATGTTTACTCCCTAACATTCCCTAACAAATTAATTGGAACAGTTCAGAGTGGCACTTTTGGCTTCAATCCCTGCTGTCCAACACTTCAATTAATTGAGTCCAGAGGCAATTATCATCAATTATCATTATCATCTCTGCTCAAAATATAAGACTGATGGCATTTTCTACATCCAGTCATAAAAATAAATAAACAGTAAAAGTAGTCAGTTTTGACTAAAATAAACATCCTTAGATTCTTCACTTCATAATACTTATATTAATTAATACTTTTA
Organism: Magicicada septendecula; assembly: GCA_034769895.1. Lineage (NCBI taxonomy): Eukaryota > Metazoa > Arthropoda > Insecta > Hemiptera > Cicadidae > Magicicada > Magicicada septendecula. The sequence continues at coordinate 104,261,514 of CM068369.1, read as the reverse complement.
TACACTTGACTCTTCTTCTCTCTTAAAGCTTATTCTATATTATGTGGTTTAGGTATGTGGTATAATATACATTTCATCACTTCATCATGTTTACATAGTAATTAGTATTTATATTTATTCTTTCTACCATCTGGTATCCAATGAGTTATTTTTATTGCTCATGGTATAACATGAATTAATTCTTTATCACTTTCACTATAACAGTGGTTATTGCAACAACATTATCATTAATAGTATCAGAGTTTTTTGGGTTCTGGTCTCACTATTTGGTCTTTACTGAGTTGGTCCTTCTTCATTGTTCCATTTTTATTAAATTATTTTCTTTGTGAGTTTGGTTAAGTTGTTTCGATTAAGTCATATGATATTCTAGTTTCCTTTCTCCTTTAGAATTTTGTATCTCTTTCTTACAAAATCTTTTTTCATATTGATGAGTTATTTCTCATCATTCGTATGAGTAATGATATGAGCTTACTATTTTTTAACTTTAGATATTTTTATTCAACTAAATTCTTTCTTATTCATAGTTGTTTTTTTTCCAAATATTTTGGTGTAAGTTGTACTTATTATTGTTTTGAATTTTGAAATATTTATTCATCAAAATTCTTTTTTCATAATTCATAATAGTCTTCGAATGATCAGTGTAAGTTGTACTTACTAATGTTTGAATTTTGGAAGTATTTTTTATTCATCAAAATTCTTTTTATTTATTCATAATTCTTCGAATATTTGGTGTAAGTTGTACTTACTGATTTTTGGAATTTGGAAAATTTTTATGTTCATCCAAATTCTTTTCTCATTCATAATAATCTTTCAAATGTTTGGTGTAAGTTGTCCTTACTAATTTTTGAATTTTGACAAATTATTATTCCTCAAAATATTTTTTAATGGACAATTGATTATAAGTTCCTTTTACTTTATTTGAAATGATATCCTTTAGTACATACGTATTGTTATTATTATTTTTAATAATCAGGTATGGGCCGGTATACAGCAGTAACAACTTTTTGGTAATGCCTTCCAAAGTACTGGGTAATTCCCTGTATTTTAGCAGTACCTTTTCTCCGACTTCATAGCTTATTATTTTCTTAATCGCCTTTTGATATTTGTTCTTGCGCCTTTCCTGGTCTTCTGCCAATTTATTGTAGAATCTGATTCGATTGAATTTGTATTCTTGACTCCTGGGGAACTCTATTATGTCTTGTATTTCTCTTGGAGGCGGTTTTTCATACATTGCCGTGTATGGCGTGGTACCTATAGCGGGGTGATATGACAAATTAAGGAATTCTTCAGTAGCTAATAAATATTCTTGCCACTTCTTTTGTTGATTATAGCAATAAGTCCGTAATATTCTTCCGACTTCTCGCAGTACCCTTTCCGCTGGATTGCTGCTGGGGTGGTAGACAGATGTCTTGTATGTCTTAATGCCCAACGTATTTAGAGTGTTTCTCCACCTCCAACCCTTAAATTGCGTTCCATGGTCTGTGATTATGGATGCCGGGCTCCCTATCTCTGGAATGTAATGATTTGTTATTATTCCTAGAGTCTTCAAAGTGGTGGCTCTGTTCACAGGGTATAGTTTTGTGAATTTTGTGAAATGATCCATCATGATAATAATATATTTGTATCGATGGCGTCCGCCACTGCGGGGAAATGGACCACATATGTCCAGAAAGACCTTTTCCAGTTTGGCTTGTGAGGTAATTGGTATCATCATACCCTCTTTTCTCTCATTGTTGGTTTTCACCAATTGACATATCAGACAGGTTTTGAGGTAGTTTCTCGTCTTTCTATTGATACCTTTTATATGACAATTCTCTTCTATCGCCTTGATCACCTTCATAGCTCCCATGTGACCGTATCGTAGATGATAGTCCAGGATGATATCCCTTTCGATTGTAGTAGGGATCATGATCTTCCATATCTCTTCATCAAGGGATGTTTTGATGAATAAAATTCCATTATGTACACAATAAAATTTGGTTATTGTGTCATCTTGGTTGGAGAGACGAAGTTTAATGTGGTTTAACTTCGGGTCGGACTGCTGGTGTTTGCTGATGTCCTGTACTATCTTTTCTAAATCGGATCTGTCCTTAATAATATTATAGATTTTCAAGATGCTCTCCTTTTCGCCTTCGAACGTTTGTTCTTCCAGATTTACTCTCGACAATACGTCGGCTACTACATTTTTACTTCCAGGAACATACTCCCACTGTATATCGTATTCCTGCAGGGCGAGTACCCATCTGGTCAATCTACCATGGCTTAACTTGCATCTTCTCAGAAATGATATTGATTTGTGATCTGTTCGAACGGTCACTGGATATCCGAGGATATACTTCCGAAACTTCCCGCAGGCAAAGACTACGCTTAGCAGTTCTTTTTCCGTCACATTATAGTTCTTTTCACACTGGTTAAGGGTTCTGCTAGCAGAGCTCACTACTAGATGGTTTCCACTTTCATCTTCTTGGTACAGTGTTGACCCCAAGCTAATGTTACTAGCGTCACAGTTTAGAAAGAAGGGTCGGTTAAAATCCGGATGGTTGAGCATTACTGCTTCTAAGAACTTCTCCTTGATTGATTTGAAGGTTTCGTCTTGTTCTTGACCCCATCGCCATTTATTCTTGGACGATAACTGGTACTGAAACTGGGCCGTCAGTTCGGAATAATTATTTTGGAACTTCCTATAATAGTTACACAGGCCTAAAAATGATTGTAGTTGCCTTCTGTTTTTTGGTATAGGGAATCGTTGTATGGCGTCTACCTTTTCTGTTGATGGTGTTATTCCTTGACTGTTTAACTGGAAACCCAAGAATTGTACTTCTTTAGCTATAAGCTTGGACTTGTCTAGTTTAAGGGTAACATTATTTTCAGCAAGCTTCTTCAAGACATGCTCCACACGGTAACAGTGTTCTTCCCAATTGGTTGATGTTATTAGGAGATCATCAACATAGACAGTCGTGAATTGGAGCGCTTCTGGTCCGAGTATATGATCCATACAGGCGACAAAAACAGCTACTGAGTTCACCAACCCGAAGGGCAACCTCTTAAACTGATAATTGCGCCCTTCGAAGATGAACGCCATGTATTGCCGGCTTGCTGGGTGCAACTCCACTTGCCAATAGCCGCAGACGGTATCCCACGTGGTAATGAATTTCGTTCCGTGAAATCTCTTCAATATCTCATCAATTTCGCCAGGTGAGGTACGATCGTTAATTATCATTTTATTTATCTCACGTGCGTCAAGGCAAAGCCTTACCTTCCCATTTTTCTTTTGTATAGCCACAATTGGGCTAGTGTATGGCGATTGACTGCTCTCGATGATATCTCTACTGATCATATTCTGGATCTCTGTGCGTACGGCTTCCTTCAAAGATTGTGCTATGGGATACGACTTTCGGTTAAATTCTACCGGTTCTCTGAATCGTATGGAACATTGGTAGTTCCAGATCTTTCCAGGTTCGTCCGAAAATACAGCTCGATACTTTTCATATATGTTGACCAATTGATTCAGCTGGTTTTCCTTTAATTGCTCGTTAGTATTGTGGCACTGGAAATCACGTATCTCCTGAATCTTTTGTTGCCATAGGTCATCCTCCGCATCCTGATGTACTGGCTTGTTGTTTGTTGAGTAGTTGGACAAGTAATTCACCTTATTTTGGTGGTCGAGAAGTTGTCTGGTGTCTAACGTCTTGTTATTAGTTAAATTGGCTACCCAGGTCGAACCTTCAGCAAAGAGTGATACCTTTCCTCGGCACAAGTCGATAACTGCTGAGTTTCTGCGCAATATGTCACATCCTATCATGATGTTGAAAGGTAATCCGGCTGCAACAAGAAATATCATATCCACACTAATGCCCTGACTGTTGACACTTAGGGATACCTGTTTTCTTATGGTCTTGTTCTGTCGGCCGGTAGCTCCTACAAGTACAATATTATTAATAGGTAGTACCGGTAAGTTTTTGTGGCATTCCTGCTGTATCCGGTCCAACTCATTACGATTTATTATAGAGACATTGGCTCCAGTGTCTATCATTATAGGAACAGAAATACCCTCAATTTCTGCAATTATATATATTATTTCATTGTTATTATTATTAATATTAATTTCGCTTTCTTCTAGCAGGTCCTTACGGATATCTTTCAAATAATTACTGTATATTATTATAAAATTTTTTTCTGTCTTTCTTCAAATTTCTTTCTTGGTTAAACCCAGCAGATTGGAGCAGTAAAGGGTTATTGTAGTTTATTACTGCCTCCGTTCGTTTAAATGTTCTGCATCATTACGGATTAGGCCGTTGGAAGCATCAGCTTGGAGTCCTGAAACTGCTTCGTTTGGTTCAGCACGATCGTCCTGTTGGGCTTCTGTTACAGGTATTCTTCGCTGATTGTCAGGCTGGAACTACGTCTGGGCTCGTACTCTCTGTAACGATTACTTCCCTGACTTCCTTGAAAGGTCTCGTACTCATAATATCGGCTCCTTCGTTGAGGCTGGTACCTCCTCTGTCCACTGCCTTCCGCTCTGATGTAGTTAATATGGGGTCGATATGTCCTGTAATTATTGTTATTACCTCCATTCGGGTAATTCCGGTTATAATTACCATGATAATTGTTATTAGAGAGGTTGGGGTTCCTCTGACCATTTGGAACATAGTTACGATTATTATTATAATAACCGTTGTTGTTTTGTGGACGGTTATTATTATTATTATTATTATTGTTGTTGTTGTTGCCATTATTATTAATGCGAGGAACATGATTATTATTATTATTGTTGTTAAATCTAGGTAAATTATTGTTATTTCGGGTGTTATAATTGTATTCGGCATTATTCCGATTTGCGGAATTATTATTGTTGCCCACATTCTGCCGATTATTATTACTCGAATTATTGGTGTTACTTCTTGGTTCCGGCTTCTCATATCTCCTGCGACTTTGGCGGTAATAGTCTTCATGCTCATACATTTCTAAGAGCTCGGTCATTGCTTGCACGGTCTTTATTTGACTGTTTCTTCTGGCTCTTATTATATCTTCCTCATAATGGTGTGAGAGCTTGCTGACCAGGCATTCTTCCGGTATTCTGGGCTCTAGATGTTTGGCCACGCACACCTTTCCCAAGAAGTACGCCGTTAGAGTCTGGTTTCCATACGGGTTGTATTTTCCATGACAGATCCCGTCTCTGGCGATATTTTGTGTTGATTCAGACCAATATTTGGCTTTGAATAGCCTTCTGAATTGTTGGTAGTCGGTCACTTCGTCTCTTATCGCCATCCACCAATTATCTGCTATCTCCTTGAACGATTCGTCAAGCACTTCTTTATTCTCCCTCCAGCGATTGCCTCTGTGTTTGGTGAAGTACTCTTCGATTCTGGCTAGGAACTCCATTGGTTTGTTTTTATAAAACCTGAAGTTAATTCCTTCACGATTCTCGCTGTTAGGACAACTGGTAATGCTTGTCGGTCGACTATGGAACAGGTCTATATCTGTTTGGTTCTGTCGCACCTGACTGTTGATACTGGTCACAGTAGCTTCGATGCCATCGCATTTTTCTGTGAATCGGTCCTGCACTCGCTCCCAGTCTTCCCGTGTTTCTCTTAGTCTTTCCTCCAACGTCTTCCTAGTCGTTTCTTCAATGTTGTTAACCTTCGTGTTTATTTCTGTCTTGATACTCTGTACTTCTCGTTCGGTTTGACTCCATCTTTCGTCAGCTCTTGTAACCTTTTGTTCGATTACCGTTAATTCCTCTTCTACCTTCTTGCTGATTGTTTCATTATTTTCAGCTATTTTCTGCCCCAGTTCTTCCTTCAATGCTTCCATCTTTCCATCTAATCGGTTCATATTTTCTTGGTTCGTCTCTCTTAATTCTTCTCTTAATTGTAGACTATTATTCTCCATCTTTTTATTGGTTTCTTCCAGTTTTTGGCTTATCTGGGTCAATTCCTCCTTCGATTGTTTATTGTCAGTTTTTATTTCCTCCATTTTCTCCTCAATCTTCTGAATATTTTCCTCCATCTTCTCCTCGCTCTTCTTAATATTTTCCTCCATTATTAATTTATTTTCGTTTTTTATTTCGTCCACTTTCTCCTCCATCTTCTTACTATTTTCTTCCATTTTCTCCTCCATCTTCTTACTATTTTCTTCCATTTTCTTATTGGTATCTCCGATTTTATTACCCAATTCTTCTTTCAATTGTTGGTTATCGTTTTCCAGCTTCTTACTATTTTCTTCCATCTTCTCCTTTAATTCTTCCTTCGTCGTTTTAAATTCTCTGAGTAACATCTCCATCATTCTATCCAATTTTGTCTCTTCCTTTGTGGTGGATTTCTCTGGCTGTTCCTTCTGTGGTGCAGGCTTGTTTGGTTCTGCTGGCGGTAACATCGACTCCACATCTTCCACTGGAGTCGCCTCTTTATCCTCCATGTCTACCTCCTGCTCGGCCTCCATAGCCCTTTTCCTTGATGTAGCTCTCCTGTGCATCTCGCTCCCTCTTCCGACCTATTGACCGCTGCCGAGCTAAAAATAGGAAATTGGACACTCGTTCTTATTTTATAACTCTATTACCTCCTATTTAAAGCCCTTTAGTTGGACGCCAATTTGTAATATAATAAATATTAAAAATATAAAAATAAATAAAATATATAATATGTAGACAGCAAGAATTATGTATGTTGTCTGGATCTCGGTGTTGAACTCGCCGATGATACAGCTCCACTTTGGATTCACCAATTACAAAGAATAAATTAAATATAAATAATGTTTTATAATTAAGTGTGATTGATTGATAATAAAATAAAATTTTATAAGTTATGGAATTTTTACTAATATTGAGTTTTGGTTTAATCGGTTAATTTAATTAATTAATAATTAATTAATTAATTAATTAATTGTGTGTGTACTTTTCTCAGGTATTTATTCTAGCACTGTAAATTATTTTTGTTTAAAAAAAAAATAGTTAACATTAATTATAGAAATAAAAACAACTCTTGTAACTGAATAATGATGTTCATTTATTAACATTCAAAATTATGCGCCAGTCAAACTGCGCATGACCAAGGCACTGGCTAATATGTGCTCCAGTCGGTAGCGAACAAGATCAACAAAATATATTTTTTACAAGGTTAGTAATTATGGTTCTTTTAACGAGTCGAAATGGTCAGAGGGGAAGGAACAAGATACATTCTTACAGGTATTCTTAAACTAAATTATTATGGCTGAAATAAAACAAGATTATTATTTAAATTGTCAATTAGAAAAATGAATAGCGAACCAATTCGACGAAATGACGTCACTCCCTTCAAGCTGGCTGTGTACTCGTGCTGGTTTGTAAATCAAGTATGGCCGACGTCGCCTCGATTTTAGCTGCGATGAAGTGGCTGATCTTCTCCCGCAGAAATAAAATGATATTCCCTTCTCTGCGAAGTAGTGTTGGTCCAGGAATATAGTGTAGAGTGTCCTCTCTTCTCCTGCGATGCCGTTTTCGTGATGGGTTTCTTGTGAAGTGTCCGGTGTTCAAATATGTGTATTTGTGTTCTGCGAATATGGTCCAATATTGTCTCAAAATGGCTGTTGATTTCTTGTGTTTGAGTTTGATGGTGTTATTACTGTTGTTTGGAATTTGTGAAGTGTTATAAATTGATAGTTAATGTTATTTTCACTTTTAGATAACCTCTGTTACACGCCGCATAACCACACTCGGTTCTACACAAATTTATTCTTTTTTTCGGTATTCTGCTAACACATTTCCAACTAGTCGTCTTCACGATTAACAATAGACTAATAGACTCAACGTTGTCGTTTTAGGGTAATTTGTGCTATGTCTTTTTCCTCTTTATATTGTTCAATTATAAAAATATCTGTCTAAGACTTGGTTCACCATCTAAATATACATAATAAGTTTTCTTATTTTTTACTGTATTTCAAATATTTCTTAATTTTACATAAATCTAACTACTCAGTAATATTGATTAATTAATTTTACATCTTTGGATATATAACTGGGTTTGTTTCAAGCTCATTTAAGCCCAAAAATTACAATTTTTTATAATGATTGTATGCCTCATATTTTGTACAAATTTATTGTTTAAATGGTTTTTAATTGTTTTTTCTGATAATATTTCCATGGAATATTCTTAATAACTCCGTAATTATCTTTGTTGTTAATAATTTTGTTGTTAAAACACTTCAATATTGATTAATTTACTGTTTAGTCTGATTTGATTACCATTATAGGCCTAGTATTATTTGTTTCAAAAAGAAGTTAATTTTCTTTCCTTTGTCATTCAATTCGCTATTAATTGTATCTGTATTAATTATATTTTCAATTTCTGTATTGTATGTATTGCATTCTATTCCTATTATATAGCTTGATTCTCTGATAGATAGTTTTGGTTTATATTACTAGTCTGTGTTTTCTAAAATGGTGTCTTAGCTAGTCTGCTTGTACATTATATATGGTTTACTGTTTTGAATAAAATTATTACATTTCTATATCCTACTTGCCTCTCTGCCTTACACACTGGAAAATTAAATAACATGATTTTAAAATACAATGGAATATCTTATATCTACTAAACTTTTTTTTTATAATATCATTTAAACATAACAAAAACATCTTATGCCTAATAACACTTTTCAGTTATCCACTGTCTCTTGTGTTTATTATACCTATTTTAGTAATATAACAAAAAAAATAAAAACATCTTATAATTACTGACACCTTCAGTTATTAACTGTCTCTAGTGTTCATTAAAAAAAAAATAAAAACATCTTATACCTATTATTTTCTTAGACTACTTAATTTTTGAAAACACTTTTATTATCAAAATTGCACTCAGTCATTAGACTGTCCTTTAGTTTTTATATAGTATTTCCCTACAATGATGGTAGTCCTTTTTAATAGATTTCTTATACTACACTTCATTATATTGTGTCACTTATTTTGGCTACACTAATGGTAGTCCTTTTAATAATGTTTTCACATATTATACTTACAACTAGTATACAATTCGGTTTTCTTTGGGATTGTATCTTGTAACTTGTTACTGGGTCTAAATATATTAGTTTTAATTTTGTTTAATGGTATGTATTCCATGATTAACATTTTTTGGAATAACTCTTCTTCGTTCTAGTCTCTTTGTGGGAATCTTGACATATTTTGTCCCTTCTTCATTATTATATTAGTAATTTCTGGTCTTGTGGTTTCTCTGCATCTTGACCTTATACGTTTCCCTTATTAATATGGTTTCATCCTTTTATTTCCTTTTTCTTGTCCTTCCCTTTTTACTGCTTCCCCAATCTACTGGGTATACTGCTGGTTTATTGGGTTTTTACATAGTAAGTTATTTTAATCAATGGTTTTCTTTGTTATTTTTCATTCTTATTAACATTTTATTGACTTAATATACAGTTTCTAGTGTAATCCTTAAAACAATTCCTTCTTCTCACTCACTATGGAACTTTTCTTCTTTATTTATGTTGCATTAAGTTAAATGTTTAGCGTGATACTTTTGTTATGCTACATATGCTCTCCTGTAAAAGTGATTAGTTCAGATCATACTCTTAGTATGGATGAAATAATTACTACTAATTCTTTTGTATTTACCATATTTTCTTCGTGATTACATGTTTTCACTTTATATACCTTCTTTTTCCACCATTGCTTCCTCTCAGATGATGTGTATCTCCTTCATTAGTTTCTTTCTTCATTAATAAGTGATCTTCAATCTTGTGTATAACATTATCACTTTATGTTCTTTCTTATTTGGTGCTTCCTCACCAGTATGTTTACTCCCTAACATTCCCTAACAAATTAATTGGAACAGTTCAGAGTGGCACTTTTGGCTTCAATCCCTGCTGTCCAACACTTCAATTAATTGAGTCCAGAGGCAATTATCATCAATTATCATTATCATCTCTGCTCAAAATATAAGACTGATGGCATTTTCTACATCCAGTCATAAAAATAAATAAACAGTAAAAGTAGTCAGTTTTGACTAAAATAAACATCCTTAGATTCTTCACTTCATAATACTTATATTAATTAATACTTTTATACACTTGACTCTTCTTCTCTCTTAAAGCTTATTCTATATTATGTGGTTTAGGTATGTGGTATAATATACATTTCATCACTTCATCATGTTTACATAGTAATTAGTATTTATATTTATTCTTTCTACCATCTGGTATCCAATGAGTTATTTTTATTGCTCATGGTATAACATGAAATAATTCTTTATCACTTTCACTATAACAGTGGTTATTGCAACAACATTATCATTAATAGTATCAGAGTTTTTTGGGTTCTGGTCTCACTATTTGGTCTTTACTGAGTTGGTCCTTCTTCATTGTTCCATTTTTATTAAATTATTTTCTTTGTGAGTTTGGTTAAGTTGTTTCGATTAAGTCATATGATATTCTAGTTTCCTTTCTCCTTTAGAATTTTGTATCTCTTTCTTACAAAATCTTTTTTCATATTGATGAGTTATTTCTCATCATTCGTATGAGTAATGATATGAGCTTACTATTTTTTAACTTTAGATATTTTTATTCAACTAAATTCTTTCTTATTCATAGTTGTTTTTTTTTCCAAATATTTTGGTGTAAGTTGTACTTATTATTGTTTTGAATTTTGAAATATTTATTCATCAAAATTCTTTTTTCATAATTCATAATAGTCTTCGAATGATCAGTGTAAGTTGTACTTACTAATGTTTGAATTTTGGAAGTATTTTTTATTCATCAAAATTCTTTTTATTTATTCATAATTCTTCGAATATTTGGTGTAAGTTGTACTTACTGATTTTTGGAATTTGGAAAATTTTTATGTTCATCCAAATTCTTTTCTCATTCATAATAATCTTTCAAATGTTTGGTGTAAGTTGTCCTTACTAATTTTTGAATTTTGACAAATTATTATTCCTCAAAATATTTTTTAATGGACAATTGATTATAAGTTCCTTTTACTTTATTTGAAATGATATCCTTTAGTACATACGTATTGTTATTATTATTTTTAATAATCAGGTATGGGCCGGTATACAGCAGTAACAACTTTTTGGTAATGCCTTCCAAAGTACTGGGTAATTCCCTGTATTTTAGCAGTACCTTTTCTCCGACTTCATAGCTTATTATTTTCTTAATCGCCTTTTAATATTTGTTCTTGCGCCTTTCCTGGTCTTCTGCCAATTTATTGTAGAATCTGATTCGATTGAATTTGTATTCTTGACTCCTGGGGAACTCTATTATGTCTTGTATTTCTCTTGGAGGCGGTTTTTCATACATTGCCGTGTATGGTGTGGTACCTATAGCGGGGTGATATGACAAATTAAGGAATTCTTCAGTAGCTAATAAATATTCTTGCCACTTCTTTTGTTGATTATAGCAATAAGTCCGTAATATTCTTCCGACTTCTCGCAGTACCCTTTCCGCTGGATTGCTGCTGGGGTGGTAGACAGATGTCTTGTATGTCTTAATGCCCAACGTATTTAGAGTGTTTCTCCACCTCCAACCCTTAAATTGCGTTCCATGGTCTGTGATTATGGATGCCGGGCTCCCTATCTCTGGAATGTAATGATTTGTTATTATTCCTAGAGTCTTCAAAGTGGTGGCTCTGTTCACAGGGTATAGTTTTGTGAATTTTGTGAAATGATCCATCATGATAATAATATATTTGTATCGATGGCGTCCGCCACTGCGGGGAAATGGACCACATATGTCCAGAAAGACCTTTTCCAGTTTGGCTTGTGAGGTAATTGGTATCATCATACCCTCTTTTCTCTCATTGTTGGTTTTCACCAATTGACATATCAGACAGGTTTTGAGGTAGTTTCTCGTCTTTCTATTGATACCTTTTATATGACAATTCTCTTCTATCGCCTTGATCACCTTCATAGCTCCCATGTGACCGTATCGTAGATGATAGTCCAGGATGATATCCCTTTCGATTGTAGTAGGTATCATGATCTTCCATATCTCTTCATCAAGGGATGTTTTGATGAATAAAATTCCATTATGTACACAATAAAATTTGGTTATTGTGTCATCTTGGTTGGAGAGACGAAGTTTAATGTGGTTTAACTTCGGGTCGGACTGCTGGTGTTTGCTGATGTCCTGTACTATCTTTTCTAAATCGGATCTGTCCTTAATAATATTATAGATTTTCAAGATGCTCTCCTTTTCGCCTTCGAACGTTTGTTCTTCCAGATTTACTCTCGACAATACGTCGGCTACTACATTTTTACTTCCAGGAACATACTCCCACTGTATATCGTATTCCTTCAGGGCGAGTACCCATCTGGTCAATCTACCATGGCTTAACTTGCATCTTCTCAGAAATGATATTGATTTGTGATCTGTTCGAACGGTCACTGGATATCCGAGGATATACTTCCGAAACTTCCCGCAGGCAAAGACTACGCTTAGCAGTTCTTTTTCCGTCACATTATAGTTCTTTTCACACTGGTTAAGGGTTCTGCTAGCAGAGCTCACTACTAGATGGTTTCCACTTTCATCTTCTTGGTACAGTGTTGACCCCAAGCTAATGTTACTAGCGTCACAGTTTAGAAAGAAGGGTCGGTTAAAATCCGGATGGTTGAGCATTACTGCTTCTAAGAACTTCTCCTTGATTGATTTGAAGGTTTCGTCTTGTTCTTGACCCCATCGCCATTTATTCTTGGACGATAACTGGTACTGAAACTGGGCCGTCAGTTCGGAATAATTATTTTGGAACTTCCTATAATAGTTACACAGGCCTAAAAATGATTGTAGTTGCCTTCTGTTTTTTGGTATAGGGAATCGTTGTATGGCGTCTACCTTTTCTGTTGATGGTGTTATTCCTTGACTGTTTAACTGGAAACCCAAGAATTGTACTTCTTTAGCTATAAGCTTGGACTTGTCTAGTTTAAGGGTAACATTATTTTCAGCAAGCTTCTTCAAGACATGCTCCACACGGTAACAGTGTTCTTCCCAATTGGTTGATGTTATTAGGAGATCATCAACATAGACAGTCGTGAATTGGAGCGCTTCTGGTCCGAGTATATGATCCATACAGGCGACAAAAACAGCTACTGAGTTCACCAACCCGAAGGGCAACCTCTTAAACTGATAATTGCGCCCTTCGAAGATGAACGCCATGTATTGCCGGCTTGCTGGGTGCAACTCCACTTGCCAATAGCCGCAGACGGTATCCCACGTGGTAATGAATTTCGTTCCGTGAAATCTCTTCAATATCTCATCAATTTCGCCAGGTGAGGTACGATCGTTAATTATCATTTTATTTATCTCACGTGCGTCAAGGCAAAGCCTTACCTTCCCATTTTTCTTTTGTATAGCCACAATTGGGCTAGTGTATGGCGATTGACTGCTCTCGATGATATCTCTACTGATCATATTCTGGATCTCTGTGCGTACGGCTTCCTTCAAAGATTGTGCTATGGGATACGACTTTCGGTTAAATTCTACCGGTTCTCTGAATCGTATGGAACATTGGTAGTTCCGGATCTTTCCAGGTTCGTCCGAAAATACAGCTCGATACTTTTCATATATGTTGACCAATTGATTCAGCTGGTTTTCCTTTAATTGCTCGTTAGTATTGTGGCACTGGAAATCACGTATCTCCTGAATCTTTTGTTGCCATAGGTCATCCTCCGCATCCTGATGTACTGGCTTGTTGTTTGTTGAGTAGTTGGACAAGTAATTCACCTTATTTTGGTGGTCGAGAAGTTGTCTGGTGTCTAACGTCTTGTTATTAGTTAAATTGGCTACCCAGGTCGAACCTTCAGCAAAGAGTGATACCTTTCCTCGGCACAAGTCGATAACTGCTGAGTTTCTGCGCAATATGTCACATCCTATCATGATGTTGAAAGGTAATCCGGCTGCAACAAGAAATATCATATCCACACTAATGCCCTGACTGTTGACACTTAGGGATACCTGTTTTCTTATGGTCTTGTTCTGTCGGCCGGTAGCTCCTACAAGTACAATATTATTAATAGGTAGTACCGGTAAGTTTTTGTGGCATTCCTGCTGTATCCGGTCCAACTCATTACGATTTATTATAGAGACATTGGCTCCAGTGTCTATCATTATAGGAACACAAATACCCTCAATTTCTGCAATTATATATATTATTTCATTGTTATTATTATTAATATTAATTTCGCTTTCTTCTAGCAGGTCCTTACGGATATCTTTCAAATAATTACTGTATATTATTATAAAATTTTTTTCTGTCTTTCTTCAAATTTCTTTCTTGGTTAAACCCAGCAGATTGGAGCAGTAAAGGGTTATTGTAGTTTATTACTGCCTCCGTTCGTTTAAATGTTCTGCATCATTACGGATTAGGCCGTTGGAAGCATCAGCTTGGAGTCCTGAAACTGCTTCGTTTGGTTCAGCACGATCGTCCTGTTGGGCTTCTGTTACAGGTATTCTTCGCTGATTGTCCAGGCTGGAACTACGTCTGGGCTCGTACTCTCTGTAACGATTACTTCCCTGACTTCCTTGAAAGGTCTCGTACTCATAATATCGGCTCCTTCGTTGAGGCTGGTACCTCCTCTGTCCACTGCCTTCCGCTCTGATGTAGTTAATATGGGGTCGATATGTCCTGTAATTATTGTTATTACCTCCATTCGGGTAATTCCGGTTATAATTACCATGATAATTGTTATTAGAGGTTGGGGTTCCTCTGACCATTTGGAACATAGTTACGATTATTATTATAATAACCGTTGTTGTTTTGTGGACGGTTATTATTATTATTATTATTATTGTTGTTGTTGTTGCCATTATTATTAATGCGAGGAACATGATTATTATTATTATTGTTGTTAAATCTAGGTAAATTATTGTTATTTCGGGTGTTATAATTGTATTCGGCATTATTCCGATTTGCGGAATTATTATTGTTGCACACATTCTGCCGATTATTATTACTCGAATTATTGGTGTTACTTCTTGGTTCCGGCTTCTCATATCTCCTGCGACTTTGGAGATAGTAATAGTCTTCATGCTCATACATTTCTAAGAGCTCGGTCATTGCTTGCACGGTCTTTATTTGACTGTTTCTTCTGGCTCTTATTATATCTTCCTCATAATGGTATGAGAGCTTGCTGACCAGGCATTCTTCCGGTATTCTGGGCTCTAGATGTTTGGCCACGCACACCTTTCCCAAGAAGTACGCCGTTAGAGTCTGGTTTCCATACGGGTTGTATTTTCCATGACAGATCCCGTCTCTGGCGATATTTTGTGTTGATTCAGACCAATATTTGGCTTTGAATAGCCTTCTGAATTGTTGGTAGTCGGTCACTTCGTCTCTTATCGCCATCCACCAATTATCTGCTATCTCCTTGAACGATTCGTCAAGCACTTCTTTATTCTCCCTCCAGCGATTGCCTCTGTGTTTGGTGAAGTACTCTTCGATTCTGGCTAGGAACTCCATTGGTTTGTTTTTATAAAACCTGAAGTTAATTCCTTCACGATTCTCGCTGTTAGGACAACTGGTAATGCTTGTCGGTCGACTATGGAACAGGTCTATATCTGTTTGGTCCTGTCGCACCTGACTGTTGATACTGGTCACAGTAGCTTCGATGCCATCGCATTTTTCTGTGAATCGGTCCTGCACTCGCTCCCAGTCTTCCCGTGTTTCTCTTAGTCTTTCCTCCAACGTCTTCCTAGTCGTTTCTTCAATGTTGTTAACCTTCGTGTTTATTTCTGTCTTGATACTCTGTACTTCTCGTTTGGTTTGACTCCATCTTTCGTCAGCTCTTGTAACCTTTTGTTCGATTACCGTTAATTCCTCTTCTACCTTCTTGCTGATTGTTTCATTATTTTCAGCTATCTTCTGCCCCAGTTCTTCCTTCAATGCTTCCATCTTTCCATCTAATCGGTTCATATTTTCTTGGTTCGTCTCTCTTAATTCTTCTCTTAATTGTAGACTATTATTCTCCATCTTTTTATTGGTTTCTTCCAGTTTTTGGCTTATCTGGGTCAATTCCTCCTTCGATTGTTTATTGTCAGTTTTTATTTCCTCCATTTTCTCCTCAATCTTCTGAATATTTTCCTCCATCTTCTCCTCGCTCTTCTTAATATTTTCCTCCATTATTAATTTATTTTCGTTTTTTATTTCGTCCACTTTCTCCTCCATCTTCTTACTATTTTCTTCCATTTTCTCCTCCATCTTCTTACTATTTTCTTCCATTTTCTTATTGGTATCTCCGATTTTATTACCCAATTCTTCTTTCAATTGTTGGTTATCGTTTTCCAGCTTCTTACTATTTTCTTCCATCTTCTCCTTTAATTCTTCCTTCGTCGTTTTAAATTCTCTGAGTAACATCTCCATCATTCTATCCAATTTTGTCTCTTCCTTTGTGGTGGATTTCTCTGGCTGTTCCTTCTGTGGTGCAGGCTTGTTTGGTTCTGCTGGCGGTAACATCGACTCCACATCTTCCACTGGAGTCGCCTCTTTATCCTCCATGTCTACCTCCTGCTCGGCCTCCATAGCCCTTTTCCTTGATGTAGCTCTCCTGTGCATCTCGCTCCCTCTTCCGACCTATTGACCGCTGCCGAGCTAAAAATAGGAACTTGGACACTCGTTCTTATTTTATAACTCTATTACCTCCTATTTAAAGCCCTTTAGTTGGACGCCAATTTGTAATATAATAAATATTAAAAATATAAAAATAAATAAAATATATAATATGTAGACAGCAAGAATTATGTATGTTGTCTGGATCTCGGTGTTGAACCCGATGACACAGATGTTGATCTCGGTGCCGATGATACAGCTCCACTTTGGATTCACCAATTACAAAGAATAAATTAAATATAAATAATGTTTTATAATTAAGTGTGATTGATTGATAATAAAATAAAATTTTATAAGTTATGGAATTTTTACTAATATTGAGTTTTGGTTTAATCGGTTAATTTAATTAATTAATAATTAATTAATTAATTAATTAATTAATTGTGTGTGTACTTTTCTCAGGTATTTATTCTAGCACTGTAAATTATTTTTGTTTAAAAAAAAAATAGTTAACATTAATTATAGAAATAAAAACAACTCTTGTATCTGAATAATGATGTTCATTTATTAACATTCAAAATTATGCGCCAGTCAAACTGCGCATGACCAAGGCACTGGCTAATATGTGCTCCAGTCGGTAGCGAACAAGATCAACAAAATATATTTTTTACAAGGTTAGTAATTATGGTTCTTTTAACGAGTCGAAATGGTCAGAGGGGAAGGAACAAGATACATTCTTACAGGTATTCTTAAACTAAATTATTATGGCTGAAATAAAACAAGATTATTATTTAAATTGTCAATTAGAAAAATGAATAGCGAACCAATTCGACGAAATGACGTCACTCCCTTCAAGCTGGCTGTGTACTCGTGCTGGTTTGTAAATCAAGTATGGCCGACGTCGCCTCGATTTTAGCTGCGATGAAGTGGCTGATCTTCTCCCGCAGAAATAAAATGATATTACCTTCTCTGCGAAGTAGTGTTGGTCCAGGAATATAGTGTAGAGTGTCCTCTCTTCTCCTGCGATGCCGTTTTCGTGATGGGTTTCTTGTGAAGTGTCCGGTGTTCAAATATGTGTATTTGTGTTCTGCGAATATGGTCCAATATTGTCTCAAAATGGCTGTTGATTTCTTGTGTTTGAGTTTGATGGTGTTATTACTGTTGTTTGGAATTTGTGAAGTGTTATAAATTGATAGTTAATGTTATTTTCACTTTTAGATAACCTCTGTTACACGCCGCATAACCACACTCGGTTCTACACAAATTTATTCTTTTTTTCGGTATTCTGCTAACACATTTCCAACTAGTCGTCTTCACGATTAACAATAGACTAATAGACTCAACGTTGTCGTTTTAGGGTAATTTGTGCTATGTCTTTTTCCTCTTTATATTGTTCAATTATAAAAATATCTGTCTAAGACTTGGTTCACCATCTAAATATACATAATAAGTTTTCTTATTTTTTACTGTATTTCAAATATTTCTTAATTTTACATAAATCTAACTACTCAGTAATATTGATTAATTAATTTTACATCTTTGGATATATAACTGGGTTTGTTTCAAGCTCATTTAAGCCCAAAAATTACAATTTTTTATAATGATTGTATGCCTCATATTTTGTACAAATTTATTGTTTAAATGGTTTTTAATTGTTTTTTCTGATAATATTTCCATGGAATATTCTTAATAACTCCGTGATTATCTTTGTTGTTAATAATTTTGTTGTTAAAACACTTCAATATTGATTAATTTACTGTTTAGTCTGATTTGATTACCATTATAGGCCTAGTATTATTTGTTTCAAAAAGAAGTTAATTTTCTTTCCTTTGTCATTCAATTCGCTATTAATTGTATCTGTATTAATTATATTTTCAATTTCTGTATTGTATGTATTGCATTCTATTCCTATTATATAGCTTGATTCTCTGATAGATAGTTTTGGTTTATATTACTAGTCTGTGTTTTCTAAAATGGTGTCTTAGCTAGTCTGCTTGTACATTATATATGGTTTACTGTTTTGAATAAAATTATTACATTTCTATATCCTACTTGCCTCTCTGCCTTACACACTGGAAAATTAAATAACATGATTTTAAAATACAATGGAATATCTTATATCTACTAAACTTGTTTTTTATAATATCATTTAAACATAACAAAAACATCTTATGCCTAATAACACTTTTCAGTTATCCACTGTCTCTTGTGTTTATTATACCTATTTTAGTAATATAACAAAAAAAATAAAAACATCTTATAATTACTGACACCTTCAGTTATTAACTGTCTCTAGTGTTCATTAAAAAAAAAATAAAAACATCTTATACCTATTATTTTCTTAGACTACTTAATTTTTGAAAACACTTTTATTATCAAAATTGCACTCAGTCATTAGACTGTCCTTTAGTTTTTATATAGTATTTCCCTACAATGATGGTAGTCCTTTTTAATAGATTTCTTATACTACACTTCATTATAATGTGTCACTTATTTTGGCTACACTAATGGTAGTCCTTTTAATAATGTTTTCACATATTATACTTACAACTAGTATACAATTCGGTTTTATTTGGGATTGTATCTTGTAACTTGTTACTGGGTCTAAATATATTAGTTTTAATTTTGTTTAATGGTATGTATTCCATGATTAACATTTTTTGGAATAACTCTTCTTGGTTCTAGTCTCTTTGTGGGAATCTTGACATATTTTGTCCCTTCTTCATTATTATATTAGTAATTTCTGGTCTTGTGGTTTCTCTGCATCTTGACCTTATACGTTTCCCTTATTAATATGGTTTCATCCTTTTATTTCCTTTTTCTTGTCCTTCCCTTTTTACTGCTTCCCCAATCTACTGGGTATACTGCTGGTTTATTGGGTTTTTACATAGTAAGTTATTTTAATCAATGGTTTTCTTTGTTATTTTTCATTATTATTAACATTTTATTGACTTAATATACAGTTTCTAGTGTAATCCTTAAAACAATTCCTTCTTCTCACTCACTATGGAACTTTTCTTCTTTATTTATGTTGCATTAAGTTAAATGTTTAGCGTGATACTTTTGTTATGCTACATTATTTATAACGGAGGACACTGTAAATTTTCCCGATTGCCTATATGGTAAACCATCGGAATATTTACATGTGTTTACCAGCTCGACGAATAATTACGACAATTGGAGAAGAAGGTCGACAAGTCTTTGTAAAAGTGTAAAATGTTTAACAAAAGAAAGTATTTATGTGTTTTACTTTAATGAACATTTATGTAAACAAATAGAAAGCGATTTTAAAAAATTAGAATATTTAAATTTATTTGTAAATATGGAATCACAATACTGACTATATTTTCCAATAAAAATGCATTGTTTACTCATATTGTTTGTGAGTATTAATCAAAGCCAAAAAGGGTGGTGGAAATGGTGTAAAAAATAATAAAACAAAATTTGTTTGTATAATTAAAAAATATATTTAATAAAAAGAATTTTTTTATATTAAAAAAATGAAAAATTAATTTGTATAATAATACAAAGTATAATAAATGTACAAAAATATAAAAATACAAAAGTATAAAAGTACAAAACTATAAAATAATATATACAATACAAAAAATGTTTATATACAATAAATAAAAATACAAAAGTATAAAATACAACACAAAATGTTATAAACAAAAATATAAACAAAAGTATAAAAGTACAAATCTATAAAATAATATATACAATACAAAAAATGTTTATATACAATAAATAAAAATACAAAAGTATAAAATATAACACAAAATGTAATAAACAAAAAATATAAAAGTACAAAAGGATAAAAATAAGCGATTTCATACAAAAAATATAAAAGTACAAAAGTATAAAAATAAAGAAATATTTAAATGGACATTTACCTACACAAAAGTGTAAAATACAAAAGTATAATAAAAATATAAAATACAAAAGTAGGTCTATAAATATAAAAGTACAAAACCATAAAATACTATATACAATAAATAAAATATTTACATACAATAAATAAAATATTTATATACAATAAATAATAAAACTTGGCCGGCATGTTGACACCCAAGCAATTCGAAATTACGGGAAACGAAGAACACTGCATAATAATAATATACATTAATAATACATAATACATAATAATTAATACAAATTAATAAAAAAATGAACCCCCCAAAAAAAGTGTTATTATTTAGATGCTGTAAATAAACCGAGGTACTGTAACCTCCCGAATTCCGGTTTAACCGAAGTACATAAATGTACATTAAAATAAAACAAATTTATATCGCTTCTAGAGAAGCCGTTTAAATCTGGATAATTTAGAGTTAACCAGCTTCCCCATTGGCTATAAAGATCGTTTATATGATCCTGTACATGTAAATATTCTGACGGTTTACCGGAAACCGGTAAATTCGGTATATACGTTGCCTTCAGTTTACTTACATCTATTATTCTTCTTAAATATTGATTCCAAAAAGCGTGTTCTGCGTTTTGCTTAATGTCGAATTGCTTCTCGTACTTTAGACGAGCGTCCAATTCCACCTCCGCTAGAACATCTTCCGCAATGTGCAAATATTTGGGGTTTTCAACGAGATGATAGAGTCTGCAAAACTCTACAGACATTTTCCAGTGCGAGGTGCACAGTCTATGTGATGTTAATTTCGTGCACCTCGCCCCGTTGCCCAAATTAATTGCTGCACATTGGCGGTAGGGTTCTCGCAGCTTCAGATTCTGAAGGAAGCCGTTCCATTTCTGGACGAAGGTGTTGCGAATTTCTTTCATGCCGACCATGATTCCAGCAATATAAAATCTCAGCATTACTTGGTCTTTGTAAATATCATTATTTATCACATGCACAGCAGATTACCGTGGCTCCATAACCATTGACAACAATATTGACCCGATTGTCGCGGTACTCATATACGAACAAATATAACTTTGGTGAGAATAATTTTAACTTTTTTTCTTACCAAAACAAAGAGAACGCAAGATATTTCAATTAAAATATAACGTTATCAATACTAGACAATATACATTTTAGAGGACAATTAGTTACAATAAAAGTAGTTCGTTATCAACATTTTAAACAAATTGTCGGGTGACAATGTTGTGTACTTTACCAATGACAGAATTTTAATTTACATTACCTGAGAAAGGAAAAAAGATATGTAAACGCGGGTACAGTGTATATTAAAAATTTTTTGTAATTAAAAATGGGAATCAACATTTCAAGAATATGTCAATTCCCACGGATGTATTCCTTCCCGTGTGGGTAGTTTTAAAATACTCTCTGCATTCGGTGCAAATGTTAACTTGTACACAGTCGAATATTTTAAATATCTACCCACACTGGCTAATAATTCTAAATTTTTCATACTATAATCATCTTCTTCGATCAACTTGTAATTTAAATAGGTTATCGCGTCATCAAACGGTGTTTTTGAAAATATAAAATGTTTTAATAAAAATTTATATATCCAAGAATTGTTTTTGAATACTGCCAGAGGTAACTTACACAACTCACTCTTGTTGTCAACGGACAAACCACGATTATATGTAGGGGGTAAATTGATGTCTGTGGTTGATGTGGATTTATCTAATAAAAAATAGATATTGCCGCTATCGACGAAAACCACCTCACTCTCTAACCACTTTCGTGTTTTCTTCTAACACCCATTGCATATCCATTGGGACTCGAATTCACCCTCGTGAGTTATTACATGCATATACACATAATGAATTAATTGTGAGACTAACAGTGATTCTAATTTTTTTACAGTACATTTATCGCTTCAGGTGTTTGGAAACGCGCGGCCGGTTGTGATCTCATAGTTTTTTAATTTTTCTGTGTATATACTTTTAAAAACCGATTTACATCTTTCAACCACCCTTTTATCGACGGTGGGAACTGTGTTCATAATGCCTATAGTGAATAACTCATCCCTCTGCATATGTCAAAGCAGGCATCTGTATAATACATCGTATTGACTAGGTTTTTATATTGCGAGATATATGTACTCTATTTTGACTAACTTTCTGCAGTACGCACTCAAGTACATAGTTCCTGAATTCACAGCTCGATAAAACGCGTCAATACCCATATCTTTGACGTATTCGCAGATACGTTTAAAGACGCGTTTGACTATGTACTTTTCTCTTGAAATGTTGTTACACATTTCGGTTATGACTCGCACATCTTCTTTGGGGGCCCAATCGAGTAACGAGGAGGACGTTCTCCTTCCTATAAATCTCTTTTGTTTCCCCCCTGCTTTCCTACTTTTTAAGAGGGCCGAGTCCCAATTTAGCAATGATAAATAATGTGGATGGTCGTCCTCATCATCATCCCCACCACGTTCCAACATGTGGCGTACGTTGGCGTCAAGGTCTGTCTTACGAGCGCAAGAAAACGACGGAATAGGGCGTTTTCTTTCTCCGATCATTACAACTCTTCTGAATACCGTTCCTTCGTAAACCCTTACAATCATGGCAGTTGGAATAATGCCAGACTGTACCAGCTGAAACAAGTATTCATTGAAGGAGTCGTAACAATCGTAAAACCAACACTCTTCTCTTAAAAACGCGTCTATTCCGCTGTTACGTAGCACGTTATACAGAACTATGTACTGGTAATGTCTGACCGCTAAAAAGATGTTGTTTTCTGCTATTATTAGGTGGTTTGTTAGCAGACGACAGGCTTCAACTATGGGTACGGGGCTAAATTCATCACAATACGCACACTCGTGAGGTAAGCAAAGCCTGTAGCTCTGCTCACTGAACTGGCATGCGTACCCCTTCTGTAAAAACACTGTCAGTCTTTTTAGCAAATCGACATTAATCGCCATCCGTTTTATTTGGTCGGGGAATGCGATCCGCAAAAACGATGGAATGTGACAGTTTAGTGGCGGCTTTGTGTCAATTAGTGAATTGTACACATCGTTTTTGTTAACACGAACATTGTGTTTTGTCGTAAAGACCAATGCTGGTGTGTCTTGATCGCAATCCCCTGAGTCCATGTTCAAGTTAAGGGTATTTCTTGAGTCCATGTTCAAGTTAAGGGTATTACTGAAATTCAAAAGCACACCATTACTTGTGTGTGATAAACACCACCTATCGGACACATGGTTTACTTGTAAGATGTAAACGTTCAGTTACTAGGAATTTAATTTTGTTTTGAAATCTACGGTGGGTATAATAATTTACCACACGCAAAATTATTATTGTTAATGTAAATAATAATGTTTATTATTATATAATTATAACATCTGTTTACTCTATCTTTATGAGAGAAAACAAACTTGGGTCCCTAATATTGATCGTTACAAATTAATCGTCTCTATAAATCTAAAGAAGATGTAAAAAGGGATCCGCAACAGTTCATAAAACTGATTTATAACAACAAAGATGGTCACTATGGGATTCTTCTTTTAAAAGAATATAGTGATCAAATAATAAAAAGTGGCTGTACAATTTTTAATTCCAATAAAGAGGACCGCGTAGGTTATCTTACCTTAATAAATCTATTGAATATTACCGAAGAAGCAGAATATAATATTCAAAGTAGATTGAATGTACAACTTGTAGATTGTACTTGAAAGTAGATTGAAGAAGCAGAAACTTGTACACTTCTGTCTTACTATTCAGTCTAGTACAATTCGGTCTTACTCTTCAGTCTGGTGAAAGAGTAACCAGTTGCACTACTTATATAGCCTACAACCCACACACGCACTGACCTTCTCAGTGAACTGGATCTTTGGAGAACTGGTGGGGAATCTAACGAATAACTATAAAAAGGCCGGTCACACCGCTGCGATCCACAGCAATGGACGAGCTCCGTGTTAAGTATTTAGCGCGCAAATTCACTTACGAAAGCTTGAATATGCAACGCACAATCGCGATGAAATTAAAATCTCAAATAGGGAAAGAAAAAATATATATATATATGATTGTATAGGATATTTTAACGACGGTGACGAAAAAGAAACTTGTAACATTCGCTATAAAGAAAAAGACGGAAACGTGGCGGTTTTGAGTCAAACAGCTCAGAACGTTTTTATGAACGTTGAAGAATATAAATATTTTGCTAGTTTTGAAGTTACAACCGACGATATTGGTGCATCTATAAATGAGTAATTGTATCAGAACGTTTTTACGCGCGTTGAAGAACACGATTTGGGATTTAAAAAGTTATAACTGACCTTATTGATCGATGTATATGAATAATTGTATTGTATTAAATAAATTTGTTTTTAAATAAAAAAAATGAGTCGTATATCAAAAATAGACAATTTATTAGACGACCTATTGCGTAGGGAAAAAATATTGTTTCAAGATCATTTATTTAAAACCGTAAATAACATCAATTATAATACGATTTTAAAAAATTTTAACTCTTCATTTGATTTAAAATCTATCAACAAACTAATAAGTGAAATGCAAAACGCTTCTGAAAGGGAAATAAAATTATCTACTACTCTGATAAATCGCGGTGAAGAAATACAAAGAAAACAAGAAAACCTACTTATTTTATTAAATAAAAAAATATCAACCTTGAATTGTTAAAAAATATGAAATCCGCTTCTTTAGAATTAAATGGTTTAAAATTGTTCTATAAAGATAACAGAGACTTTAGAAAACTTATTAACGAATTGGCAAACAATGGATCTCGACGGATAATTAAGGGTACCTTTGCTACAATACTAGTGGGGGGTGGTGTTTACGTTGCAGAAGAAATATTAAACAGTATAGCAAAAAATAAAAACGCAAAGAGTGGGTGTTGGCGTACTTATTCTTCTTCGTTAACTAATAACAAACACAGCTGTCTAATAGTGGAAGCATCGTGTGGTTTAACAAACTTAGCTCACACCGGAGTACCGTTATGTACCGAATTTCCCAATTCAATAAATTCCCAAACGTGCAACGGTTGGACTAATGAAGAAAATTCCGTATGTAGAAGTTGCAATCCGTTAGCTCAAAACACTTCTAAACAATATTTATCACGTAAAGGTTTTATACAAACCGATGATATATATGAATGCACAGAACCCGTCGATTTGTTAGACGTATTTCTACACGTTGCGAAGAATTTACCGTCGGACATTTGGGAGGGAATCCATTCGTTTATTCAACTTGTATGGCAAACATTGCAAATAATAGGTGTGGTCGTTTTATTTTTTGTATTGTGTATATTTGTTTTTAAATGTAAAGATATATTTGTATATCTTAAAAATAAGATCGCATTAAACAGAGAAGAAGTAGTTCTATGAAGGTATCGTCTATCATATATTACCTAATATATGTGTACATGTTACTTGTATTATGAATTTTCAATATTGCGCGTCTGTAAAAAGTGACAACAATATTGACCTTTTAACCATGATCGATGATGAAGCCACACACGAAGATTATGTGAACGAAATTTTCGAAAATAAATCGTTAAAAAGAATCAACTTTTTCTTTACACAAGAGACCGAATTCGATATATTTCAGTTGTTTCGTTTCGTATATAACATTTTAAACAAACGCTCGGTTGATGGTGTTGTTTACTTACCAAAGTTGTGGGACTATAGCGGAATTACGAATAATTTTAATCTACACTATGTAGAAGAAAAGGAAATAATTTATAAAAGAGACGTAAATGAAAATACAATATATGTTTTAAAAAATTGTTATCGTGTATTAAATTTTATTAATTAAAAATAAATAACATTATTATGGTGAATGAATGCTAGAATACGTCAATTCCCACGGATGTATTTCTGTCAGTGTGGGCAGTTTTAAAATACTGTTAGTCCAGTCGCCAGAGTAAAAATAATGGTAAAATTTCGTAAAAAATTGAGGCAAAGTGATATTTGGTATAGTTATTGAAAAAGGTCTAAATATCGGTTTAAAATCATCTTTGCATGTTTATAAGGTCAGGCTTTAAACAAAAAACCTTATTTAAGGGCAGCGCGCGGTAAAATCGATAAAAACGTTTACATTCCGTGAATTTCTTTTCTTACTACTAAATAAACCATTGGATCATGATAAAGTCTTCATTCTTTTTGTTTAAAATAGTTCAAATTTTAATAGTAATAAAATCAAAATAACGATTTTGTTATTATTTCATCGTTAGGAGTATTAAATCGATAGACGGAATGGTCAATTTTAACAAATCTTCCTCTGTTGAATAATATTATTAAATATGTGTATCTTAATATACATAAAAGTCATTGTGTGTATTTATATTTCACACCTCCTACTAAACCACTGGACCGATTTCAACAAAACTTAGCACAAATATTTTATGCAACGGGAGAACCAACATAAGATAGGTGTTTTGGGCCCTGGGGGATGTCAAAAATGGAAAATATGAAAATACCGCATGTAGGGTATCAAATTAAAGGGGATTTCAATGCAAGTAACAATTTTTCATGCATATAAGCACTATTGAAAATTCTTGGGCCCTGGGGCTCAATAAATGGGTGTTTTTGGGGGAGGTCAAAAATGGAAAATATGAAACTGGACCGATTTCCACCAAACTTGGCACAAATTTTTTACGCAATGGGAGAACGAACATAAGATAGGTGTTTTGGGCCCGGGGGGATGTCAAAAATGAAAAATATGAAATATGAAAATACTGTGGGGTATCAAATTAAAGGGAATTTCAATGCAAGTAACAATTTTACATGCATATACGTACTATTGAATACATTTGGGCCCTGGGGCTCAATAAATGGGTTGTAATGGAGGGGTGTCAAAAATGGAAAATATGAAATATCATATGTGACATGCTTATACGCACTATTAAAAATTTTGGTTTTTAAAAATTTTTGGCTCAATAAATTAGTGGAATTGGCGGAGGGGTGATGTCAAAAATGGAAAATATGAAAATACCGCACGTAGGGTATCAAATTAAAGGGAATTTCAATTTAAGTAACAATTTGACGTGCATATAATTTATCATATAATTCTAAGGCTGTTTTCACAATTAATAAGTCTGCATCATCGTCAGCTTGTTTAACGTTAGCTTTCTTCTTCCAAATATCTCGTTAGAATTTCAGTAAATCGAGTTTTATTAGTTTTATTCGAAAGAAATTGTTCTTGGGTCACTGTGACACACATATCTTCATAGAATAAAATATCTAAAGAGGAATTTTGATTGGTACGGCGATAACGCTCCATAGCTTTGATGCTGTTAGAATTGTTTGTATAGCCATCAAAAACTACAGTAACTTTTGATCCAAAGTGTCTCTTGACATAATTTACGTATCTTTGAAAAATACATTTGAACTTGTCATTTTTTGACCATACTACTCTATGCAGTAACATACCACCATCAATGACGTAAATGCAATCTTCAAGGTTAATCTCAGTGCGGTCCACTTCAAACATATCATATAGTTTAGACTTATCTGTTTTCCGAAATACACCTTCGTATAACATAGATGTTGGGTACGGTGCAAGTTCATAACGCATGTAATCTTTTAATTCGTCGTCACTTTTTCTTGCTACACAAATGCGTTGAAATATAAACATTGGATCTATAGGGACAATTTCCTCTTGAATTTTCAGACTACTATTAACACTTTTTAATGACAGTACTCTATTTTTTCGTTTAAACGAAACTTTATGGAAGTTTGTACCAGCAATTTCTTCTAACCCTGCTTTTCCAACCTCAAAAGCATTATGACAGTTAATATTATTACCGCCAGTAACTCCAGTAGATATAGACATTATTGAATCTTGATAAGGAAATGTCTCGTGACAATCAAACCAGGATTTTATTTTGAGAATATCTTCAGTATCTCGTTTTATTCGAGAATCTCTAGCATCTACATGCTGATCGGAAGTAGAAAATTGTATACCACAAAAATTTTCTACTTCTTCGCAGATATCATGTGTATATGGCATCGCTAAAATCCATTTATTTGCAGTACTGGTAGTTACTCCCCGTCCAATCATACCACCATCAACTTTCATGACTCTCATTAAGTCCTGTTCGATTGTCATATCAGTATGAGTTCCTGACCAGAATTTCTCAGTTCGTCTTACAGTACAAAATCTGTTATTTATAAAATTTTGAAGTTCTTTAATTTTTAAAGCGGTAGTTTCTGGAATTACATTTTGGTTTTGCATTGAGGTGAAAAGTTTTTCAGATTCTTTTATAAATTGATTCATATATTGTACATATAATAAGGCTGATTTCGTATAATTAAAATGTCCAGTCGCATAAAACTATGGCAACATTTGCTGAATAACTTGTAATTGAATTTTTATATTACCCATTTTTTCAGAGCGCGCAAATGCTTTTGCAATAGAGATCATTCGTATGTATTGTATCCATAATTTTGCAGTTTTACCGCGTTCCTCAATTTCAATAATTTTTTCTAGAAATTTACCATTTAAGATGTTAAAAAAATTATGATCTTGTACTTCTTTGTAAGTAAGAGTGTCATCTAAAAATTCTTGTAGTAAAGATTTCATATTTGAATATTCAACTTCTGAAAGATTAATTTCCTCAATAATCTTTTTACACAAAACTATCAAAATTAATGTGTGGCCTCGTACTGCTCTAGCATAAGCATGGCCATCTAACATCTTATCTACAGTTCCTGGCGCATAGTAACAGCTTAATGCTTCTTTTAAACCGCTTCCTGCCATCACATAACCGATTGAACCAAGAAAAGACATAAGCAGATGAAATCCTCCAAGTCGAACAATTACATTATGTATATCATCATCAGGTGAGGATTGGACAATTTTAAACGCTTTCTGATACAAAGGTTGATCGAAAGTAACAAAACAATTAAATAGATTTAAGTTTTCACTAGTTTTACAGCGTATTTTAAAACGGTGTATATTGTATTTTTGTCAGTTGGAGGAGAGTGTACAAAAGGCAAGCAAACAATTCTAGATAATGTATACGTCATATTTTCCAAAAGCTTGGACATAAAGGCATCCCAGCCAGTAATGCCTGGTTTGGTCACTCCATAAATCCAAAGCAAGTCAGCATTAGAAAAATCTATATTATTAAAACTCGGGTTATCTACTTTTTCAAAAACAATGTTTTGGAGTGCATGTTTATTAATATTTTCAAAAATTTGGAATGGTATTTTGTCAATTTTGCTAATTTCTTTTGCAGTAGGCTTAACTGTCAATCGTTTTAAGGGAACTTTGTTATTATAACAATCTCTGGGACTTACAATCATAATACCTCCCATACTATGAAAAGTATTTTTCCCGTCTATAGTATTGATGTTAATATCTGAATTGTCAAATGCCAATTGTGCAAAACAACCAGATCTAAATGGAGAACGTGGACTAAGCAATACACTATCCTCATAAAGTGTTGCTTCTTTGTATGATGAACACACTCCCAGATGCGACAATATATCTATAATTCGTTTTGAAGCAAATTTCCTGTGCAACATTACAGACAGACCAACTTGCAATGGTGATAGAAAGGTTCTAGGTCTTATGCAACTCATAATTGAATGAGTAATTGCTGTGCATTTTGTTTCATATGAACTAATATCACCTTTTTTATTTTTTAAAATTATTTCTTCTATCAGAAACTGAAGGGATTCTGGGATATTCTCATTAATATTTTGGAATATATTATCACTTGGAGGATAAAATTCTGTATTACTTTTCTTCAGATTAACATCGTTTCGAATAATTGCTGCTGCAGATTTTAAGATTTTTCTTTTTTCTTCATTTTCATCTTTTTTTGAGGCTATCCATGTCTACGTTTAATTTTTTTAAATGGTCAAAAAATGGTGTCAGAAAGGCCAAAAAATTTTGTTAATTAACCACCCGAAAGTATTTTTAATAAGCTTTAATTTAAGCCGTCGTACACCTTTGTGCCACAATCTTGCCGTACTTTATGAGCACTCAAAGTTTTTTGTGAATTGCGATTTTTTTGAGGTAATATTCCACATTTCAATATGAAATTTTTGGGGTTTATAGTACTCCACAAAGGTTACCTTTCCCTCAAGTTTTATCAACTTTCATTAATTTGTGTTAAAACAACAGCAATTTGTTTATAAACGCCATCGCCACTTTATTTATTTATTAACAATAATAATAACATCGACTTCCGTATTAAGGCTAGAAATGTTCTTAATTTATTATAGAATACTGAAAAAAATTCACATTAAAATCGGCTTGTTAGGTCCAAAGATATTTATAAAAACGCTATTTTGCAACTTAAATTGTTAATAAAAAAATAAACGGGTTGTTTTTACACAAAACTTAACTATTAGCTCAACTTGATCCCATTAACCAATTTAGCACACAAAAAATCGACTCCCAAAACAATTCACATTTGATTTTTATTTTGACTCCACTACACGTGCTCACAAATAAATAAATATTAGCATGTATAAAAAGTGTAAATAAAAACTTTAAACTGCAATTTTTTTACCTGTTTTATATGATAAAAACAAAAATATTTGTAATGTTTTGATTATAACCTTTGAAGAAATATCAACTGCGTTACTGCTCCGTTCTTGTATAGCAGATGTTTGTATGGCACACCACAACAATGGGTGTTGCGCGCGCAGCTACATTTACAGTTGCACACTCGAGGGGAATAGAACGCCGCGCCGTTTAAAAATTTTACCTGTTTTCTAGGGTCTTGTTTTTAGAGTATAGGTATAATCAGGTAAGAGAAATAACATGAATAGATAGATTTAGTATTGTAGTAGCTGTAACGTTAATTTCAAGTACTCAAATAAACCCACTTAAAAGATACATGTATGTAACGCAAAGGAGGCACCTTTTTTTAGTATACACAATTTTTATTTATTTTTTTTAATTTCGAAAATGATTTTAATTTTCATGAGTATAGTATTTGATGCAGAACACTTGCAGCTTTCAAATACAATTTTTTGTATTTCGATATCTCTATTTTTAAGATTAATAAAGGCAGATAAACTCTGAATTTTCGAGTAAATTTAAAATACGTCGAAATACTCACTTTTGAAAAGGTGTTTTTTTTTTAAATAACAACTTCAAAAGTAGTTTTCATTGTTATAAAATAAAAAGTTTATCTCTTTTAAAGGTAAATTAGTAAAGAACTACTATTTTTTTAAATTTTATTGTATAGTACTTGTAATTTTGTGGTTTCACTTCTTTTTGTATCTACAGTAAATATTTATACACTATATTCTTTATGTTCAAATAAAATATTTATGTAAAAA
Source organism: Magicicada septendecula (assembly GCA_034769895.1). NCBI lineage: Eukaryota > Metazoa > Arthropoda > Insecta > Hemiptera > Cicadidae > Magicicada > Magicicada septendecula. The sequence goes on along the minus strand of CM068369.1, from coordinate 104,229,810 downwards.
TCAACAAATTTTGAAAGCTATACTGTTCCCCTTTAAAACTAGCCTTTATTTAACTGGCTATGCTTAGATTAAAGAAAGTTATGATATTTTTGAATAGACGCGCCTGGCTAATTTAGCGAATTACGCAAGATCGGGGGCAAACGCTCTTTTTAAAACGCAGCGCTCATCATTACCAATTTTCAGGAAAACAGTTCCATTAACGTAAAAATATGTAAGGAGACTTTCTGAAGGAAATTGTTTGCTCTTCAATATACACCTTTTTATTTCTTCCAACTGTACATATTTACGGAGTGCTTTAAGAAAATCTGTCTTTACGATTTTTCCAGACCATTTTCAGAAAACCCTAGAAAGGTAAACATGCAAAGAATTTTTTATATTAATTATTAACGTTTATTTAACACGTGCACCAAATATTGCTTTGCCCCAATTTTTTATCAAGTCAAAATCTCTGGCGACTGGACTATGTGTGCATTCGGTGAAAACGTTAACCGGTACACAGTCGAATATTTTAAATACCTGCCCACGTTGGCTAATAACTGTAATCTTTCACAACCGTAATCATCTTCTTCGATCAACTTGTAATTCAAGTAGGTTATCGCATCATCAAACGGCGTTTTTGAAAATATAAAATGTTGCAATAAAAATTTATATACCGACGAGTTGTTTTTGAACGTTACCAAAGGTAAAATACACAACGCGTTCTTATTTTCAGTGGACAGACTACAATTGTGGGGTAAATCTCGACATTGTGCGCTCGATACGAGTTTATTTAATAAAAAATATGTATTGTCGATATCTACAAAAACTATCCCATCCTCTATCCAATTACACGATTTTTCCCAACATTTTTCGCACATGTTTAGGGACTCGTTACATGGATATCTGAATTCGTCTTTGTGACTTATTACGTACATATACACATAATGAATTAATTTTGAGACCAACAGTGATTCTAATTTTTTTACAGTACATTTATCGCTCCAGGTGTTTGGAAACGCGCGGCCGGTTGTGATCTCATAGTTTTTTAATTTTTCTCTGTATATACTTTTAAAACCGATTTACATCTTTCAACCGTCCCATTGTCGATGGTGGGAACCGTTTCTTCACCTAATCTCAACCGGGCAGTCTTCTCCATATTTAAAAACAGGCATCTGTATAGTACGTTATATTCGTAATTCTTATTAACCCCAAGGTACACGTTTAATATTGTTAGAATACTTTCATAGTCGTTTCCCATAATGTGTTCATCGTCTGCGTCAAGCGCTTCGTAAAACGCATCGATACCATTACTACATTTGACATATTTGTAGATACGTCTATATATATATTTACTCATATATGTTACTTTTGACGCGTTATTGGATAAGTGTTCCATTGCGGATATAACGTCGTAGGTAATATCGGAAAATGCATACGACAACACATTAGTGATCAACCGTCTTTTGGTTTGTCCGATTAGTCGTTTTGCATTTTCTTTCGCCTCCTTTTCCTCTTTAACAATATTTTTAAACAAATATGACTCCCAGTTTAAGAAAGATAAATAACTCGGGCTTCTGTCACTCTCACCATGTTTAAACATATGGCATATGTTGGTGTCAAAGCTTTTCATGCAACCGCTCGTCGGAATAGTGTGTTTTTTTTCTTCTATCATTACGACTCTGTTGAATACCGTGCCTTCATAAACCAATACGGTCATGAAGGGTGGTATAGTTTCGGACTGTATCATCTGAAACAAGTATTCATCGAAGGAGTCGTAGCGATCGTAGAAACAACACTCTTCTTTTTAAAACGCGTCTATTCCGCTGTTACATAGCACGTTGAACAGCGCTAGAAACCTATGTTCTAGGTTCTATTGTTGTCTATGTTGAGAATATACAACCACTGTATATGTTGAGAATCTCTGACCGCTAGAAAGATATTATTTTCTGCTATTATCAAGTGATTTGACACCAGACGATACGCTCCAAGTACGGGTAAAGGGTTAAATTTTCTACAGTATAAACACTTGTGTACTCTCATACGTTTGTAGTGTGTTCTGCTGAACGGACAAGCGTATCCCGACCGTAAAAACCGCTCCAATTTTCTCTTTAATTCTTCATCAACGGAGGTCGGTTTAATTCTATCGCAAAACACTAATCGCAAAAACGACGCAACGTTGCAACTCCAAGGTAATCTTATGTCGTTAATATATTGGTAGAAGTTGTTTTTCTGTATTCGATAATGATTGTGTGTGCTAATACACACCAAAGGTGGATCTTGATCCCACATTTTTAAATGGTATAAAAGACTGCGTAGAGCTACGAATAAGGACAAAAATTCTTAACAACCGCTACAGTTCGTACCGTAATACGAACTATGAATAACCTCGCTCCTGGACGCAATTTATATTCGGTGGTTAATCTAGAAATAGAGGATGATGAAAATTCTAAGGAATTTTATAAAATTACGGCAATAGATAAATTTGGAAAGAGTAATATTTTTAAAATATATAACAAAATACACTACATATACTTGTGTCTGTGTTTTAAACCTTTCGATGGCAAGAACGCGATATTGGAAAAACAAAAAAGATTACTTTCAATAATGGAGTGTTGTTTTTTAAATAAAAATTTTACAATAGAAAACATAGGTTTATGTACATTTATGTACGCTTTAAATGTAAACCCCATTACAACAATTTTACAAACCCCAAAATGTGATTTTTTTTATAAACACTGTCTTCTTCATCGTATAAGTGTTTTAGAAAACGATTCTACGAATAATACTTACGCTTCGTATTACACAGTTAAAGAAATTTACAAATGGTTGAAAATGAACGCAAACAGTATGACAGATTTGTACACCATTTTTCCCATATTTTCCTTGGAAGTCAACCTTCTCTACGATAAAATCTCGCTTCTATCTGCATCCAGTTTTCCGAAATTGGAAACTGAACTAAAGTACGACGATTTATTTGAAATTCATAAACTATACGACGAAATATATCACGCGTCGCCACTAGAGTGGAATATTATAACTAGTAAAGGATTGATAATTCCATACAATCAATATAAACAATTTAAAATGAAAATACCACAAATCGATATCGATTCTCACACAAACGAAGAAAGTGTTGGAAATTCACAAATAACAAGCAAGGGGCCGTCAATCAAGTACATGCCTTTGGTTTCAATCGATATTGAGACTGTATCGACTAACATGGAAAGTATACCCAGCGGCGCACTTCCTTACGAAAAAATAAACTCTATAACAGTTATAATTGAATTATTGAGATACAACAACAGCGATTCCTTACTGGATCGCGTGTTAATTTTCTCATACCTATACATGGACGATTTACCAGCTTACGTTACTGAAGAATTTACAATTCGTATAGCTAACAGATTAACTGAAGAGGGGTTCTCGTTTGATCACAAAAATTTGTGTATTAAAGTTTTTGATAACGAACGCGATTTATTGTTATCCTTTATAAAGGATTACATGAGGAACGACATATTTAACAACATATTCAAGCCCCAGGGATATGAAAATTTTTTATTTAATTTTATTACCGATGTCAATTTAAACGAAAAAAATCTTACAGACAGTGATTACAAATTACATTTTTTAACGGGATACAATATCAGAGGTTACGACATTAATTTCATAGTACGACGAATGATTTTCTACAAAATGTACGAAGATCTGAACAAATATGTTTCGTATAATTCGTATACTGATAATTATAAAATTAATCCTTACTCGGTGCAAATCGATTTGCTCGATATCGTCATAGATTTGTATTCGTTTGGTGTGCCAAATTTAAAATTAAAAACGATATGTAAAAAATATTTGGGTAGAACTAAATTGGACGTCGACGTATTGGACGTCAGGCGTTTGCAGATAGTATGGAATCAGCTGATAAAAAACAGAAGCGACGACAACGTTAAAATTCTTTTAACTAAATTTATTTCTGAGAGCGACGATATCGATGTTAGTAACAGGGAAATAGCCAACACGTATTTCAAAAACGACATTTCGTCAATTTATTTTTACGAGAATATGCGAAGTGTGGGTGACAAACACTTACCGTGCATCATTAAAACGTTAATTTATAATATTATCGACTGCATTTTAGTACACATGCTGTGGGACAAGTTCAATGTCGACATGACCATTTACGAATTCAGCGATAATTTTCTTATGTGCCCCGAAGCAATATTTTCATCGAATAAAGAAGATAGATTTATTAAAGCTCTGGTCGTGGCTTACACCAAACAGGGACGTTTTACAAGCAATATTTACGACAGAATATTTTATGACGATAACGACGAAGTCGTTGATAACGTAGATATACTGAAAGAAAATTTTTTAGAAAAATCGAAAAAGAATTTTTATGGGGCAATTAACGCCGCTAAACCGGGTTTCTATAAATCGGGAACCACTCAAGATTTTTCATCGTTCTACGTGTCGTGTGCCATACAGTACAACATTTCTATAGAAAACGGTTGCGTTTTGAGGTATAAAAATTTCAAACGGTTTTTAAACACAAATCGATCGATATTAGTTAACGGCGATGGATCTTTTAACGATAGTGTTTTTAAATTATACATTTACGAACCTCCAAAATATTTACTAGATAAACAAGCTTTGATTGAAAATCCAGATTTACTGAACAAGTGTTTGGAACAAATAGTTACGCGCATAGACGATCCCAACTACGAAACCCAACCGTTACCACTCAACGATTATTTACCCGGTGAAAGAGTACTAAAAGAAACATATTTGGAAAAACTCGACGAAAACACGAGGCTATTAATAACGTTTAATTTACCATCGGTAATAACAAACTTCTTCAAAATGGTATTCAAAGAACGTAAAAAATATAAAAAATTACAAAAAGAAGCCAAAACCACAAGCGAAAAGGTCATATATCAACAGCGAGAAATGGTATACAAATTAATAGGAAATTCCTCTTACGGGCGTTTAGGAAATTTAAAGGGAAAATATCCGTGCATGTACGTATGTTCCTTTATAACTTTAATGACAAGAAGAAATATTTTACTAGCCACCGCTTTTATTAAAAAACATTATCCCTGTTTGGATGTTATTTACATAGACACCGATGGTTACATTTTAACAAATTCCGAAAAAAAGGAAGACAGTTATTACGTGCAAATATCCGATCACGTGAACGGATTTTTCAATAATTTAAACCTTCCCTACATACAGATTGTAAACGAACAGTCTTTTGATTACGCTTGCGTAATGACAAAAAAGAAATACATTTTATACAACGTTGATCCGAATAACAAAAATACCGTAACAAAGATAAGGGCCACAGGATTTGTTAAAAGTCAAAACGAGTGTGTAAGGAACTGCTTTTATTTTGCCGTATTTACAGCGCTAAGGATCTTTACAAATCACTCGGATATAGATGCGAAAGATCTGATAATTGTCACTAAATTTGTAATATTTTCTTTCTGGAAATACTTAAATTCTTTAAGTTTAGAAGAATGCACGTTTACAATACCGCTAAATTTGTCTAATAACAATAGTCAAAAGTCTATTTTTATTAAACACATTATTCAAAATTTAGGCGGTGAGGCCAATACACGCTATAACGTGCGTGCCATAGTACGGTACAATTTATGCACAACACCGCAAAACAAAAAAATATTTTTACCGCAGTTGGAACGTAAATTGATATCTGGATACCAAGAAGTTCCGATAGGATATTTTGTCGACAAACATTACTTAATTAAAAACTTTATTACTATGATATCCAAAATAATGTTTTTAGCTTACTGTTGTAAGAACAGCGTGTTACAAGATTCAGAACGAAACCAGAAAGATTATATACAGTTTTTCAAAAATAAAATCGAAGAAGAGTTTTTTTACTTTGATTGTAAAGAGTTTTGCAACAAAGACTGTACACAATTAAATGAAAGCATAATGGCGTTTCTACAAAAGGATTATTTTAATGTGAAGGAAACTGAACGAATAAAAGAATTGCAATTATTGGATATAAAAGATTTTATTAAAATTATTAAAGACATAATTAAATAAATTATATATTTTGCAAAATTTTCTGTGCGTATTGAGATATATTCTTGTCTACCAATAATTTTCCTTCCAAACAGGCTCCAGATTTTACAGTAAAGGTGTTTTTACCGCACGGAATTTTATTCACCAAAGATATTCTACTATCGTAGTGTATGTCAAAATCGTAACTTTTCACACACGCTCTGGATGTAATCGGATAATGTATACCCTCTGCAGATTTATATAATTTATTGTTTAGACAAGGCGAACAAACGCGTTGAAGAATATCCTCGGAATCCAACCTTTCGTTATATTCGGGCGAACAGTCGCATATACCATCTAAAAAAATTGTCGTATCTGAGAATTGTTTATATTGTTTAATAACAGTGCGCAGGAATTTATTATTCTGCTAAATGGAGAAAACTCCGCACGTATTTTGTGATTTTTACTCCCGTCCAATATAGCGTATTTAGACTCCTTAACAAAAACTTCATCGGCGCAAAGAAATCTGGGTACCGCATCTTCTAGGTATTCGTGGGGGCCCTCTTGAGTTAAATCCACATCTTTGGGTAACTTAAAATCGTATACAGTTTTGTATTTATTGTCATATAGATATCCGTTACACACTTTAATAACGTCGTTGTCGAATATTTCTCCCCATTTAGGACGACATTCCCATTTATCTGATATTTTTATTAAATTGGACGTTTTCAAATTACAATATAAAAAATTTTAAGAACGCAATAACTTCCGGTATAAAATATACGATTTTCTACATTTATATAATTATTTGTTTCCACAAAAACGTGTCCGTATTCATTGTTACCACAAACTTTACCACAGTCTATAAATTCGTTTTTTTCACTAACGAATGGATTTAAATTACAGTCTTTAATTTCGTTTTTTTCACCGTCAACAATAATCTTTGTTTGTGGATTGCGGCCCCCTTCGAGGTCGCGATAGTAGTAGCCATTTTTTAAAAAAATTGATATAAACGATATAATGAATATTATAAAAACGATCAATTTAATCTTGATCATTTCCTCCACCGTCTTTGCTTACTACAAATTGTAACCAAATATTGTACAACACCACAACCATGGAAACCATTTCACCTATATGAATATACATCTTTTTGAATGAATAGAATCTCGTTACACATATAAACACGATACACACTAAAATCAATATAGAAACACTCTGCGAATGTGATGTAAAATTGTTCCGAATGTTATTTAGGTACGAACTGTACATTTGTTTAGTTTTCGTCGTGCCTCTGGAAAGAACGGTTCCAGTAGAAAGGCGACTCAAGTGCGGCGTCATTGAATTTGTTGCCATTTCTCCTTATAATATAAGAATGATTTCTTTGAGCAAACCCTTTTTACATAGAAACGAATTAACACGATTGTTAATGCTGTTACTCGAAAGCGACGTCAATTGTAGAGAAATTGAACATTTTTTAATAGAAAAACGAAAAGCTAATCTTCCCTTAAGCACAATATTAATGTCGTTTATCAAACATATTTCTCGAAACGGATTAAACGTAACTCTCGTACGCAATTCTTTTAACGGCAATTACTCGGAACGTGTAGATCTTTCCAACGGATTCGATTACGTTTTATGATTTTTATTTATTATAATAAGTGGGCAAGTGAAAAAAAAATCATGCCCGACCCTTTAAAAACCGACTGTGTTTCTAAGCAGAAGTTTCTTAAAGCATACGGGATGCAATCTAAAAAAATAAAGCAAAAGGATTCTATTACGTTACGGGGTGTTGTAACTATACACCCAATACGAAAAACAAGCTCGCCAAGGAAAGCTCGGTCTAGAAGCAAGTCACCCGACACCAAACGAAAGCGTAGCAAAAGTCCAGCGCAGAAGACCAAAAAGGAAACGCAAAAACAAAAAAACAGATCGAGATCCCGCAGCCCCTCCACCAAGAAATCTTTCGATCGTGGCGTGGTGTGCGTATACAAACCCCAGAAAAAAAAAGCAGAGAAAAAAATCATCATCCAAAAAATAAATTGTATTTATTGTGTTGTCCAAATAAATGTTTTTTTAAATAAGAAATAACATGTCTGATATTTTGCAACTTACACCCACAGACCCGGGTAGGCCTACTGCCGGGCTAGTTTACGTACCAACTGCGTTTGGAAGTTTTTCAGAATTAGACGACGATTCTAGACATAGTGGTGGTAGTCGATTTATTAGAGTTATACCAAACTCACCAACTACAAATGATAACCGGGGAAATGACCAGACTTTGGAAGCGTTGCTAAATTCCGATTCTGTAAGCTCGTTAGAAAATCAGCATATTTCAGATATATTAAATACGGGGCCTTTTCGCGTCCACCGTGAAACTATAGACATAGACGCAGAGTTCAACCAAATTTTACACTCCTTACACCCTACTAACAACGGACCGTGGTCAGTTGCGGCCCATTAGTAAAAAACACTGTCAGTTGCGGCACTGGTTTAAACTTGACCCGGTCAATTGCGGTTTCTCGTTTAGTGTTCCGTAAATAATCGTTTTTCATCGTACTCTTTTCGAACACCTCTCACAAATTGAATACAAATTTTATTTTTACGTTGACTTCATTTATGTGTAGGCCTATATCAAGATACGTGTTACGCGTTACGTTTAAATTATAAAATTTACGAAATATATATGAACCCATTTTCACTGCGCTACGAACTGGATGACGCAAAGCCGTCGACGGGTGAGGTAGGTGGGGTTCCTGTAAAGCAGACGAGTCCATTACATTCAGGCGCTATGAATCTGTCCGCAAGTGAGAGGGGTGGAGTCACCGTAAAGTAGACTCGTTTATTGTTATTAAAATTGTCGAATTAAAAGTATTGTATGCTTTCAAACTGTGTAAATATTATTAATTATAATTTAATACATGTTTCCGGTTAACAAAGCGTTACTGAATCGTGCGGTACATATTCGTTGTCGCCATTTTGAGTTCGCTATGAATCTGTCCGCAAGTGAGAGGGGTGGAGTCACCGTAAAGTAGACTCGTTTATTGTTATTAAAATTGTCGAATTAAAAGCATTGTATGCTTTCAAACTGTGTACATATTATTAATTATAATTTAATACATGTTTCCGGTTAATAAAGCGTTACTGAATCGTGTGGTACAGATTCGTTGTCGCCATTTTGAGTTCGCTATGAATCTGTCCGCAAGTGAGAGAGGTGGAGTCATCGTAAAGTAGACTCGTTCATTGTTTTCAAAGTTGTCGAATTAGAAGTATTGTATTATTGTTGACCACAAAAACTACAGATTTGTGCGTGCCATTCACCTGTCCCCAAATGAGAAAGGTGGCGTTACCGTGACGTAGACGAGTCCATTGTGGTCTGACCATGGGGGTCCCTACTAACCTAATCCAAATCTGCTCCTTTTTCGTTAAATAAACGTGTAAGTTCTTAAATCGTGCCGCACATATTTGCGGGCGCCATTGTGAGTTCACCACGAACCGACTACGAGTGATGAAGATGGAGATACTGTAAAGTAGACGAGTCCTGCCCTAACTGTGTAATATTTTGGTTAATCATATCAATAAAATTATGTTAACCCACTGTAAAAACAAGGCCTACAAGAATATCTGAAGTAAGAAATGTGTAGCGTTGCTAAAGCGTGCAGAACAGATATGTGGGCGCCACGAACTGGATGACGTAACCCGTCGACGAGTGAGAAGGGTGGAGTTCCTATAAAGCAGACGAGTCCATTCATTATATTCAGCTTGTGGGTTTAAACGTTTAAGCGTTGTTGTCGTCATTTTGAGTGGTGCGCCATGAATCTGTCCGCAAGTGAGAAAGGCGGAGTCACTCGACCCGTTCATTTTTTTTTTCAAAATTGTCCAATTAAAAATATTGTATGCTTTCAAACTGTGTTATTAATTAAAATTGAATACATATTTTCAGTTATGTAAGGAACAAAATAAAATTTTGTAATTATTATGTTGTGCGTTTATAATTTCATGTAAACAATACTGTTTCTTCAATAAAAGACCGTTCTTATTCAATTATATTGAAATAATAAACACAATTTTCTATTTATACTTTACATTTTATATATTTAAATATTCACATATAAACAGTTTTTAAATATTTACACAACACATTTATATATAAACTGTTTTTTCAAATATTTACACTACATATTTACATATAACCACTTTTTTAAATATTTTAACAATTCAAATATATTTGTTATAAATTGTATAAGTCTGTATTAAAATAATAATAAATACAAATATAAACACTTTTTAAATATTTACACAACACATTTATATATAAACTGTTTTTTCAATATTTACACTACATATTTACATATAACCACTTTTTTAAATATTTTACAATTCAAATATATTTGTTATAAATTGTATAAGTCTGTATTAAAATAATAATAAATACAAATTCACACAAATGTGGGGGTAACTATTACGTCGTCGCAACAAGTAAGTGAAAAGGAAATCATTAGGAATTGATTAATAATCTAAATAATTTTGGAGAAAAATTATGAAAATAGTTAATAGTGATATAATACCCAATTTTAAATTGAAAAAACTAGAACAAATTAAAAAAAACGAAAAGAAAATTTATTAAATTACTCAACAACGTTGACATCATTAATATCGAAGTCAGCCGCGACAACAGGCTCTGATTGTGGTAAGGATGTTGGTACAGTTGGAGAAGGGCGGACGGGCATATTATAAGTTGGGTAATATTCTGCGTAAGTTTGAGAGGAAGGGTAAGGAGGGACAACATGCCGCGTTGAATACGATCTTTGTAAATTTATGTTATATAAAGTGTTCATTACGTTCGTTTGGAATAAGAGAATTTCCTCGTTACTTAGTTGTTCCAACGACCCTTGAATTCCTTTAAAAAAATGGTGAAACCAGGTGGTGTCTCCCACTCCCGGTTGATGGTGCGACCCACCAGGCGCCGCGTTTACGGAGCCCGTAGAGGTCTGACCTTGTTTCCTTTCATTCGCTTGTTTCAATTTACCGTCCACAAATTTCATTGTAAAAATAACAGGAAAGCGATGGGCGACCCAAGCCTTGAATAATGACTCACCTGAAAAAAAAGACAAAAAATTGTTTTAAAGTACCAACTATATGCGATATTTCAATGTATGTATTGCAACAATACATACATTTGCATATTTGCCAATTATATTTTTGTTGTCAGAAGAACTTACCAATGAACAGTAAAGAATTAAAGTTTTAAATTTAAATAGTAGTTAAATAAAAGAATTTAATTTACCAACAAAATTTAGAAAAGAAATACTAATCTTTTGTTGTGGGCCTATGTTCAATTTTGGGCGTGTCAGTAGAAATTTTATAAATAATAGATTGGAAATAAATGTTATATTATTTCTTATTTTGTTTATAGCAACAATTAATTTTATTCTTGAGTTTTAATATTATTTTGTTTGTAAATGAGTTGCTATTATTAATTAAAATTTAAGTTAGTTAGACACGCTGAAATAAAAAAAAAAGATTTGTTTAACTCGTGTGTTTAGCTAGTAAAATTATATATTTTTTTTAATATGTTGTGAACAGCATACCTGGTTACATTGTATTTGAGAAGCTTAAAAAAGAGAATATTTTATTTAATTAAAACCGTTTCAAAATAATCATTCTATGATTTATTAATATTAATAGAAAAATATTCAAATATTAAAAATTAAAATATTAGATAATTATTTCATGCCAACAACATCTCACAACTCTTTGAAAATTATTTTATTATTGTGCAACTACGTATAGTCTACTTGACGCAATGAGAAAACAAATCCTGCGACCTGGCCGGTGTAGCCTAATACGCTTTATATTTGCGTTGAGTACATGGTAATGTGTTTGCGTAATTGTGTATAATATTTGTAACGTTGCAGTATGTATATATATGTGTGTGTGTACTCAGCATAGAAGAAATATATACCAATTACTAATATAATGTACTAATAATAAGTTCGTATTATTTAGTGAATATTGTAAGCCGTTTTCAGCTATTAATTATTTTGACACACCATCGTATATGGAATGTAGTACGTCATGCTAGTGATTTTTTATTTGTATAATCGCTATTGTACTGTTAAAAAGTTGTAAATTGGTGTTCTGTGTCTCTATAAAAGTGGATATACGTTTAGCGTTACGTTTTTAATCTTGGAGAGATATGCAAGGCATGCTAGTTGTAAACAAAAATATTTTTTGAACCAGCAAAATTTAAAAAAAAAATTAACCAAACAATTCATATATAGTAATTAATTACTTACTAAATTCAGATTTCTCCTTGCTGTTCATTCTCTCGTACTCGGGCCGCACCGTTAGTAGGATAGACTCCCAAATATCTCTTTCCTCGGCGTTGTACCTCTCCACCATCTTCCCACTCAAAAGAAATGGTTTATTTAGAGCGCAAGATATTAATCTGGCCAATTCGCTCTCCAGAATACAAGTCATTTTTATATATTGAGTTCGTGACACTAGTCAACTGAAGTATACGAGTGAGTTGTAGAACGAGCAACTGTATACTGACTGTCTAGGCTACGCACACGGCCTTAAATAGGAAGAACTCGTAGTGCCGCGTGCGAAAGTAGTCCCCTCCTTTGTCACGTGCTTGGTTGCGTCATCTTTGAACGCGCGCGTGTGTGTGTGTGAGATTGTAGCTAATAGGCCCTAGATACCGCATATATATCTGAAGAAGTGTTGAAACTGTTTTCAGTCTGTAAAGATCCACTCATCGTAAGATGCCTGCAACGCATGAAAGATACCAGCGCCGTGAAAGAGAAGCCTCCAATACTATTGGTTTCTCTCCGACGACATTTATAATAAAGAAAAAACGATACCATGTGGGGGCAAGAGAAGCATACCTACAGTGGATTCAGAATCGGAATACGGTTCCTAACAGCTACGTAAATCGATTAGAGTCGTTTAAGACTTGGCCTGTTGCTTTACAACGGCCTACGCGCGAAGAACTCAGTTACGCTGGTTTCTACTACACCGGTAAAGGAGACAGAACGGTGTGCGCTTATTGCGGCTTAGATCTTCAACACTGGCAACCCGACGACCATCCCTGGATACGACATTACAAAGAGTTCGACAGATGTCCACGTCTGTTGCTTCGTAACAACTACGCAAGACGTTTAGAATCGTTTAAGACTTGGCCTGTTGCATTACAACGACCTACGTGCGAAGAACTCAGTTATGCTGGTTTCTACTACACCGGTAAAGGAGACAGAACGGTGTGCACTTATTGCGGCTTAGAACTTCAAGACTGGCAACCCGACGACCATCCCTGGATACGACATTACAAATGGTTCGACAGATGTCCACGTCTGTTGGAATTCCAAATCGGAGAAAATGTTGTTGGACATAAGGGAGATGATTCTAGGAGTGTGGAAAAAATAGTCGATGTATTGTGTAGAGTTGATTCTAGGAGTGTGAAAATAATAGCCGATTTAATGTGTAAAGTGTGTTATGTTGAAGATATCGATACACTGTTGCTCCTCCTGCGGGTGTTATATGCGAAGTTGTCCGGTGTGCAGAAAGAAATACAAACTTATGATATCTTAAAAGACAGAAAATTATAAACACTGAACATGAAGCCTTTTATATTACTGTATAACTGATAAGACATACAATGTACATTTATTTGTATTACTATTATTTACACAATTTTAATAAAAATAATTTCATACAGGTATACTTCGATCTGTTGATAATCATACGCCTTTTGCATAAACCATAATCCTTTCCTAGTGAGTTAATGGGTGTACATACGTTCCACAGTCAACTTGCAGTGAGGTGACTTTCACTGTCTGTCTGGCTTCCCTCACCACACACACACTGGTGTAGAGGAAGAAACAGCGCTGCCGCGGGTTGTTGCCGCGAACTAACCATTCTGTGTCGAATTTCTAAACGGGTAAGTAGCGCGTTATCGTCGTATTTAGTTTTCGGGTAGTATTAACGTTTACAGTATTCATATTTAGGCTTTTATTTATTTAATTTTGTGTAACTTAATTTTTGGCGTTTTTGATACTTATAATTTTGTGTAACTTAACTTTTGTTGGTGTTTTTGGAGGCGTAAGTTTTATTTTAATAGTGAAATGGAAACCATGCGAAGTGAAAAGGGTAAACTTCTTTTAGTATGCGGGAATTATAAATTTAGATATAGACGGGAATTAAAAAACGATATTCAGCGATGGGAATGTACAAAAAAACGTGCAGGTGTTTCTTAAAAATTAATTCCAGCAACGTGATTGTTGACAGTTTCCAAGAACACAATCACGAAGAAATAGAAACAAAAGTTCTCAATAGGCAAAAACTAGCAAATACGCTGAAAAGGAAAGCGATTGAAGACGTTTCTAGCAAACCATCGAAACTTGTGCACGACGAATTAAAACAGGGAGATATCGAGACGTTATCGTCCAGGGATGTAGAGTTAGTAAAAAGAGTCATAAGACGGGCTAGGAAATCGGTTCATCCCAATCTGCCGAAGAGCCGCGAAGAAACACACTGAGCACTCGACAAGACCGATATATTTACTAATACCGGTGAACCGTTTTTACTTATTAACGATTATGATAGGGGTCTGATTTGTTTTTCTACATTGAGTAATTTAAAAGTTTTGTGTAAAACCTCAAAATTGTACGTAGACGGGACGTTTAAAAGTTGCCCTAAATTTTTCACCCAGATATTCACTATTCACGGCCTCATAAACGATGTATACGTTCCCCTTATCTTCTTTTTATTACCGGACAAGAACACCCGAAGTTACGTGGCAATGTTTAAATCGGTCGTGGAAAAATGTGAAACGCACGGTTTATATCTTAACCCACACGAAATGTATGTGGATTTTGAAGCCGCTATACACAAGGCCGCGAGAATCGTTTGGCCGGAGATAAAAATAAAAGGATGTCGTTTTCACTTAGGTCAAAGCTGGTGGAAGAAAATACAAACCCTAGGCTTAAGCTCAGAATACAAATCAAAATCTGAAAAGGGGCGATTTCTAAGATTATTTTTTGGATTACCCTTCTTACACCCCGTGGATGTTGACGACTGTTTTACTGACGATATCATGGCTTTAAAACCGAAAGGAGAGAAAATAAAATTATTTATAGATTATTTGTTTGAAACTTATATTTCTCCGGACGCTACGTTTCCACCAGACATATGGGCAGAATTCAGCGCTTCAACTAACCGGACCACAAACGGGTGTGAATCGTTCCACGCGAAATTTAACGGATATTTTTATACCTCCCATCCAAACGTTTACAATTTCATAGACATGCTAAAAAATATTCAGTCGGATACCTATATAAAGTTAAGAAGCACAAACGATAGCAAAAAAAATAAAAAACTACAAGCACAAGAACAACATCTACGAGAAGAAATGATTAAATTTATGAACAAAAAGTACACCCGTTTGCAATACATAGAAAGGATTTCAAAGAATTTCCTACCAGTGACATAAAACAAATTAAATACCTAGAACGAGGTGTGTGTTCTAGTTTTCTTTGATACCTATTTACTGTATGTAATAATCAGAACTTGGGATTGTAAATATATATTTGTAAATAACGAATCAAATGTTGCAAACACCTCTGTATATATATGTAAATAATCAATCAAATGTCGGAAAATATTGTAAACGTAAATATGTATTTGTACATAACGAATCAAATGTTGCAAACATATATATTTATACATATATATTATATTGTGAAAAACATGTAGCCTATATTGTAAATACATATTTGTAAATATTCAAGCAAATGTAGCACACACACACATATATATTTGTAAATATTATTTCAAATATTGCAAAATATATATATTGTAAAAATGTAACAAGCGAAAGAGTATTATACAAATGTATAAAGAAGAGTGTGTCGTAAGATCTTTCAGAAAATTCGACTTATTGTTTGTATCCAAACATATTTTTGACCCAGCAATACCTCTTTACTCTTGAAGACTTCAACGTGGTCCAACACAACGTTTGGGCTACGTCCACCCACAAAACAAGAGTTGTGTTCTACGTGGCATAATTCTGATGTGGATACATATTGAATTGTGTTTGTTGTAAGTTACAAACACGTTTTTAACCAGCCACACCTCTTTACTCTGGAAGACATCGGTGCGGTCCAACAAAATGTTTGGGCTCTTCCAAGAATTGTGTACTACACGTAACAATTCTGATGTGAATACAGACGAATGTCTTCTACCAGGAGAACAAAAAATCTTCCTGGACAAGACGTTTACGAGGTGGGTGCTAATAACAGCAGTTTAAAGTGCTGTCTGTATCAGATCGGAAGACACAACCAGTGTCTTCTTGGTGAAAAAAAAAGATGTATCCACGGTAATCCTTTGCCTTCTTGAACACACTCAAACCAGTTTGTGGGTACTCCGGTAATCCGCAGAAACCTTATTGAAACTCTGAACGTTACTCTGGTAGAAAGAAAATAAACAAAAGGAAAAAAGGCGGTGGGCGCATTCGACAATTTTAAAATCACATTTCTAACCTTCACGACCCACTCTTCTTTGGTTTTCTATTTTGTGTAGTAAAGAAATATCTTGTAATTCATAAATATATATATATGTGTGTGTATAAGTCTGAATAAGCAAAACATCATTGTATGTATGTTATTCACTTAAATGCAAATAAAAGGTGTTAATAAAATCAGTTTTTTTTATATCTTTTGCACCACTAGATTTCCACCAGTTATGTGATTGTGCGAATATTTAAAATTGTTTGTTTTTAACATATTATGTGTTCTTATTTAATAAGATGGAAAATTTGACGGAACAGCAAATCGAAATATTTCAGTGTTGGTGGCGTGAAAATAAATTTCATAACGAAGAAAACTGTAGAATTTTTAAAAAGGGAAATGCGTTTTATCACGAATACGGCAACAGACCGTATTCTATACACTGTACAGAGGGAAAACCTATGGTGTCGACAATTGAAAATTTACAACGTTCCATATATTTATCGGATTTTAACTTAAATAACAACACCTGCAATATGGTTTCCTTACCATTTACTCAGAACGAATACACCCATTTATACAATTTAATACCTCAAACTTGCATTAACTTCTGGAACGTAATACGAAATTTAACTTGGTTTTGGGATAACATCGTTCATCGCGGCAATCGTGTGAACATATGGCCGTCGTATACAGCCGTTACCGATATAATAATACTGCATAACAAACCCAACGTTGTTATACCTTTGCGTCCTGTAGGTTTTTCACATTTGCCGGGGGATTATTATCGAGCTTTACGAGATATTTTAGTGACACTTTTTAATAATGTTACGATAAATCCGGCTATAAACGAAACAAACATAAAACGTGCCAACAGATCCAAACTCAAATGCAACAGAACTCGTTTCGACAAAGAACACGAAAGAGAAGTGTCTGTCAAATGTAAACTGTCTGGTAGTTGTGCCGGTAGCATTTACAAATTGTTCGGTAAAAACAATTATGTACACGCGCTCTGCTGCGCGACCGACGAAGAACTAACCCCGGAATGGTATGAGTTTTATAAGAGTGCGATCGAGTATCGTTGGAACGAAACGGTCTCGGTCTACGATATCAACGTTGATGTGAATCAACAAATCGTGAAATGTCAATCTGACGACAACTGTGGGCGTAATATCAAAGACTTAATAAAAAAATATAAACTTTGGACCGAAAGTGTAGGAATCGAGAGAATTAAAAGACAACGAAACACCACTAAATATCTTCACACGTCCGGTTAGATGGGAATCCGGATTAGTACTGACGGATTTTTTGTGTCTGACCCCATGTTCTCCCCACCAAAAATCGTTATCCGACCAATAGTGTTACACTATTTATCCCCACCACACCCTTATTAATTGGGAAATAACTCTTTGGACCAATAGCCGATCCCGAATCCCCTCTACTCACAAAAATTTCCTATATATAGAGGATCGGCCTCGCGCGCGCGACAGAAAGCTTTCGTCCATTATACTGACAGCAAGAAAGCTTTCGGTCGGTCGGTGCGACTCAAGCTTTCTGAATTAAATTTAAAAATGTAGTACTACAAACTTAAAGATTATAATACTATAGACTATAAGATTAAATATTGTATTGTCCTAAACGAAACTGGTAAATGTTATTTATAAGAAGTATGAATTGTATTTTACAAAGAGTTTTATTTTAAAATAAAAGTTTTAAATAAGAAGTATGAGTTCTTTAATAGAGTTAAAATTACGACCCTGGAAGAGCGTTTACAAAAACCGAGTTTTTAATTTGGATGATGTTATAAAAGTGACGATAGAAAGAGATTCTTTGTTACACGGACTGAGATTAATTAATTATGTTTTAAATAAAGAAAAAGAAGTTTTGTTTAACGATGGTTTAGTAAATTTGTTTTTTTATGAATACTCCAAAATACACTTTCTTGATATCGATATTAAAAAGATGTGTTCCACAATGGTAAACGATTACGACGGTAACATTGTAGCAGACGAATCTCTTAAACAGTCTTTAATACACATTCTGTACGACAAAGCGTTTATAAATAATATGCTGTGCGTATTTGAAGAAGAAAAAAGCTTGTTAAATGAACGGTGCGAGGTCGTTGATTTATCGGAAAAAACAAATTTATCCGAAGTAGCAGAGAAAATGTTCGAATTGGTCGACGAAAAAATATTTTACAAACCCTTTACATTCTTGGTGCAGAATTTATTTGTTCTGTTAATTCAAACGTATTTACTCCATTGTATGACTGTTAGCGATTCCGTGAATAAAGAAGAAATAATTTGTAATCGTGTAGGAAGTTACATTAAATTTTGGTTGAACATAGAGGAAGATCGAGAAGTAGTGACAACTACACCCACACTATCAAAAATTATTAACGAAAAAATACAATACGAAACGTTTAAAGAATTACAAAAATTATATTCGAAAAATAAAATAGTTTTTGTAAAAGATTTCAATCGTCGACTGCCGTTTACGTCGGACCGATTGGAAAACTTCATGGAGAAAAATTTAGTTTGCAATACTACAAATCCAAATATTATTAACGATCTTGTAATTCTGCTTAGAGAAATTTTAATAGACGAGTTCCCTAACCACCAAAATTTCATGAACGAGATGGTAGGATTTTTGTTTACAAGAAGCGCGTTTAAAGTTGATGAAAATAATTTTCCAACAAATATAGACGCTATGAATTTTTCTGTTGTTGTTAAATTTCAACCCATATTGAACAATAAAAGCGTACTGGGTTTACTAAAGAAAATAATATCACTAATAAATGCAACTCCCGGCAAATTTATAGATACAGCAATATTTAGTGGTTGGTTGCGAAACGAATATACTGCAGAATTCATGAAAATTGTGTTACAAATAAATAAACAGGATAAACTTGTAAAGAAATTTAAAAGAGTGTACACTTGATCGGCTTCATCTTTTTTTATACAATAAATAAATTTGAGTTTTTTTCACTCTCTTAGTTTTGTACCAAACTACACTTTACACAGAGATATTCCAATTGTTCGTTCCCGAAATGGTCCAGCCCGTTTTAGTTGGTTGGGAGTACTATACACTATGATTGGTTTGTCGATTTCTTGTTCCAATAAACTGTATAGTTTGCTGTAGAGTAAACAGAACACTAATTCTCTTCCAAATATTGAAAAGTTAACGATTACCTTAAGGTAAAAAAAAAAAATAACAAACGCATACACGCTATATTTTCAATACAAATAATATTTTAATTAATCAAACTTATAATTACGTTACATTAATTTATTTACACACAAAATTATAATTCATGTTAATATAATACAAAAATGAATAATGGAGAACAATATTTTTTTACACAAAATACATAAAATTACACCTCAAGATTGAGGGGAAGGGGGACAGTTAGAAAGGGGATTTGAAGTATCGAAGACATACAACATTTGTTGGAGGTTGTAAAATTTACTTACAACCTCCAGAATTTCTAAGCGCATTTGCAGTTTCAGCGCGTGGGGTAGCTCGCGCATCGTCGGGAGGATCGACAGGAGGAAACAGTGCTCCTCATCGAAGACTACATCGGCTGATGAAAGTTTTATTTTCTTGGACGGCCTGGTTTCTTCTCCCAATTCTCCGCCGGTATTGGGGGGCTCAGCACTTCCTGGGCTTCTGTTAAAAATTAAAAGGTTTATTCCAAGTTCGGTTTCGATATACCACCATATATAATATATATATATATAATATATATATAATATATATATAGTAGTAATGCAATAAAACAATACACAAAATAAAAATTCTACGTTTTAAAACATGTGTTACAATATTAGGTATCAATCCCCCAGTTGCTTGATATTTGTGCCTAAAAAATGGTGTTACAAATTGTCACGAAACAAGCAGCACAATTTCATATCAACTTGGCGTTCACAAAGTGTATAAATGTTAAATATAGCAAGAACACACACACACACACATACATATATATACCTATATAAAACACATTACTATTTTTTTTATGTTGGTGAACACTTACGATTTCGAACTTGAAGCTGGTATCAGGAACGATAATGCCTCATAATGGGGGCAGTTCTTGTTTTCCTCCGAACCTGGTGATGCCTCCCTCCTTTTTAATTCTTTTTGGAAAGACCCCTTTAGGTCCTTCCACTTTTTGTATAATTCTTTCGCTGAAATTTAAAATGTTCATTGAAATAACTACTTAGGTAAAGTAAATCAAACAATTAAAAATTTTAGTGGTGTTTCCAGATATTATTTAGCCGCGGTTTGTAGTTTGATTTACGGGTATTATTCACAAGGGTGTCATATTTGTGGGTACGTTTTACTGTGACGGTCGGTTTAATTTACCACTATCGAGAGCACAAGCCCCAAAATTTAGAAACGTTTTGCAGATTAGTTGTATAAGAGTGAACGAATCAGATCGGCAAAACACAAAAAAGTGCACTATTAATTCTAATCGTTATGTTGAGTAATATATACATTTTTGATTGGTTGTTCGTTTATTGTATTTTGTAGTGTACGATAAAAGGAATGTTATCGCTATCGCGATAAGACAATATTAAGACTTTTGTTTTAAAAAGTGTGTGTATTTTACTTTTTTGATAGAATTTCCCTATGTTTAATAGTAGAAACGTGTAAATAAACGTTCTAGGTATAAATAGAACAAAATTAATAAAAAGCGGTGACCATTCACTTACCGGCTGCACATTTCTCTTCTTCTGACATTGCCATAAAATTTTTATCTATCCCAGTGAATACTTCGATCCACCTTTCTGTTCTTTTATTGTTGTTAAAGTACTCTTCAAACGACGAATCCCATAGTGCCCGCCTTTCTTGAATAAGTTTTATAAATTTTTGTAGGCTTATTATTGTAGGCCTACTGTTCATTTTAAATAAGTAAATATAAAAATTAAGAAAATGTAAAAAATATGTATAGGGCTTAAGATATAAAAGTAAAATGCAAAAACTAAAAGAAAATACTAATACTGTATAACAATATGTAAAAAATATAAAAAGTTAAAAATTGCGAATCCAACGAGTACGATACGAGGAACTGAACTGTGGAGCAGATGCCAAGACGCCCGGTATTTATTTGCTTCTCGCGACTACCCCACCTCGTTTTGTTGATAATGACGTACACCACATAGGTCGGTTGGAGTTAATCTACCCACTATATAAACGCGTACATAAAGAGCCTGAACCGCACATGTCAGCCTCATGTCAGCCTCGCGCGTAAGCGCACGTATAAAGAGCCCTGAAACTATATCATTAAATAATGTTTTGTAAACGAAGTACAATTGAATTGCATTTAAATAATACAACGAAATGTTTTTTATTAAATCAGTGTGTACACAAAATCTGGCATTAATGATGGTTTTATTAATATACATTTTCTTTACAAAGTTGGTTATTTATTTTGTAATACAATATTGGTAAATAGGGTAAACGTTCAAGGAAAAGTTATCTCCCCCTTTGTATAACTTTCTATACTCCTCTTTATTAGGTTTATAATCTCCATGGGTTTCTTTTCTTTTACGTCTATTAATTTTAAATTACAAACTCTTGCTAACGCAGAGAAATAGTCATTCTGTATGCGGCAGTAGTTTTCGTCAGCGAATTCCGCGTCGAAATATCCTCTTGATAGAATTCGTTTTAAACATTGTTTTGTATCCGTGTCTATTAAAACAAGAACGTAGTTTTGTTTTCCGTATTCAATAAACCAGTCTGGAATCAACGACTCAAACTCTTTAACACTGGGTCTTTGTGTTTCATAATATGCTGCATACACGAACGACGCGTACGGCGAACGATCCGTAATAGCCAGTTTTTTTTCTTCATTTTTATTACTTTTAAACTGGTTAATTTTATAGTCGCAGTACCACGCGACTGTGTTGTATCCCGTGTTCGTTTTTTGTGTGTACAGATCGTACTTTTCACGCAACCTAATAATGTCCGTATGTATGATTTCAACGGAGGGGTGTTTCCCAATTTCTTCTGTAGCTGACGTTTTGTAGCACGCCGCGCTACCTTCCAACATCACAACGAATTTCATGTTTGTTTTAATAATACGAGCTGTTTCGACAACGGTTAATGAGGGTATGCTAGGTAAGGGCCGTACAGGCGCCCTTTTATATACGTGACGGAGTGCTCTACCGATCGATGGATATATAAAGCGGGAAGGAACGCGGTGTCATTTCACACTGACGATTGCGACTGGAGCTGGTATCGATGGCCGTCAATTTAGCCACGAATTTGTATTTCGATAAATTGCACGAACAAGCTACTCAGCCACATAAAGCAACGCGGTTTTCGGCGGGAAGTGACGTTTACACGTATTACGATATTTTGATTAAAGCCGGACAATTGGCAACCGTATGTACGGGAATTAGAGTGTTTCTGCCTCCCAACTGTTACGGGCGTATAGCGGCTCGTTCGAGTCTAGCAAAAGAATTTGGAATTCTTGCTTTGGGATTAACTATAATTAATAGAGAAGAAAACGAAGTAAAAATTGTTTTAAAAAATACCGGCGACAAAACCGTAACATTACCGACGGGTTCACGCATAGCCCAAATTATTTGTGAAGAATTTACAAGTATAAACACAATTATGAATAAAAACCAACAAATAGAAAAGGAGGAAGGAGAAAACGTAATATATTATGAAAAGATAACAAATGAGGCGATCCCACCCACTTTATCACCCCTAGGAATAATTCTTAATACTTATATCGCTTTTGAATTAAATCCCAATGAAAGAAAAACAATTTCATCGGGATTGTCTCTACTCTTACCAAACGAAACGTACGGTAAAGTGGTGGCTTGCAACGATATCGTTGAAAAATACGGTGTAGAGGTTTTGGGAGGAGTAATCGACCCCGATTACAAAGGGGAAATAAAAGTTATACTACTTAATCACGGTAACGAAGTGGTAAAATATGAAATCGGTTCCACCATAGCACAGATTATTTGCGAAAAATATTGTCACATCAATAATGTTCTACATATAAATAATTTGTGTGATGAAAATTACGAACCATTGAATAAACGTGAAAAGAGCGACAGAGGAGTTGGTGGATTCGGATCTACTGGAATGTAAAAATAAGGAATTATGGAAAATAAAAACGTATATATTATAATTGGTATTTGTATATGTTTATTTTTCTTCGCAATGTACGTATTTACAAAAATAAAAAATTACATAAATATAAAAGTATTAGAAAGGGAGAAACTGATGGTTCGTTTATTTTCTTCGTTACCCAGTAATTCACTTTTTACATTTAAATCTTGTACAAAAAATACGGTTTACTGCATATCGGATAAAGATTGTAAACTGGCTTGTAATGAAGACAATCACGTTTCCGAATATTTAAATTATGAGTGTAACACAGATTTAATTTGTAGTTTGAAATTAGATCGTTCTTCCTTCAATAATAAAGAGATGTGTAGGAACGAAAATTTAGGAGTACTTCCAGTTATAAACGATTGGGATCAAAAATTAATTAATCCCAAACCGATGTGGCGCTGTATATCATACTTCAATCAAATTGTTAACGACGATGGGGTTGTTAATTCTGGAGTATGTGAGAGGGGAAACTTGTATTTTACAAATGAGACGGGTATGAGCTGTAAATGCAGTGACGGCGACACGTTACTGTTGGAACGTAAAACCAAAGGTATACCTAGATGTGTGCGTCACGCAAATTTATATATAAAAAGTGATGTAGATTTTTATTGAATTGAATCTATCAAAGAGACAATGCTGGGCGGAAATATATATTCGCTGGGAACAAAATCGTCTACAGACCCCAAATCAATATATCTTTGTTTCGAATTTCCGGTTTCTAGATAAAGATGGTTGTCGTAATCCGTTATCACATATTGTAAAAACTGGTAAGATTGATTGATCGCATACCCATCTTTGGAAACCGAATGCGATTGTTGTATAAATGTATTTGCGTAATCGTGCATATGTTTAGAGTACGAATTTTTATCCACTGGAAAATTATTTTTCATAGAATCGTATAGTTCTGGTGTACCCTTTGCACCACTGGAAGTGATAAACTTGTAAATGTCGTCATTCAAATCTGTTGTAATACAAAACTTATTATTTTCATTAGCCTTTATTAAAGCGTTCACTTCGTTTATAAACTTTACACCCCCTTTACTGCCAAATAAAATGGTTATATTTAACAGAGTGTTTTGTAAGGTTTTTTTAAAGTTTTATTTTTCCTTTTTTCGATTTGAAAAATGTAATCGTATATTTTGGTTTTCAAATTTTTAACGTCCATCATTTTTAAAATATGCTGTTCAGTAAACACGAGTGCGGTGGTATTGTTAGGTTTGTACATGGACATGTGAGGGTTCATGTTCATGTTGCTTTCAATCGTGGCTCTGCGACTGTTAATTAACTGTATGTTAGCACAGTCTCCGTCTATGTCCATATTCATGTGCGAAAACCACAACGGATTTAACATAACGCACGATCCTTTAACGGGCACCACAACTTCGCCCACGATGTAGCTGCCGCGATTAATCACGGGATCGCGTTTTATCAGGGTTGCGAGATTGTAAGTGTCTCTTGCGAAATCTTTAAAATGTCTATAATAGATATGCTCGGGAATCCCCACCTCGGTTATACCAAGATCGGGTCCCGGCGTAACAGTACAACGAAGGCTTTTTGTTAATTGTGGGGGAATTACTAATTGACGTAACATACTATTTTTACCCTGTAGCTGCGTTTTAATACTTCTCTGTACTAACTCAACGCTATCCAGTGATTTCCTTAGTTTTTCGAGTGTGTCTGGTTTACTGTTGAACGTTTGTACGCGGTCTTATTGGTGATTCATTATTTTTGTAAGTGCCTCTACATATTCGTTATTTATTTGGTGAATTGGGGGTGTGATAATAAATTCTTTATTACAAAATTTGTATTTAGTTTTAATAACTAAACCCTTTATTTTTTGCCACATGTGAAAAAAATTATTGTACATTTTTTTGTTTTTTGATTTTACAATTGTATAACGATCTTTATTTTTGTAACGAGAAGCTTGAACATTTTGCTGCCATTGAAATAGCTTGATAATTTTTTTTACATCCTTCCACTCGAAATAATCTTGATTCTTTTCTGGTGTATCACAAAGTTGATAAAACTTTAAATACGTTTTTAATTTTCCATACAACACATCTTCTCTGTCCAGTTCCACACACAGTGATTTCTCCATCTTGTTGAGCGTTTCATAGTCGACTGAACGTCTAGGCATTAAAATCTGTATAATATGTCGTTTGAAAAAGCGTAACCAATATCTTTCATTATGGCTTTAAAAAGTGGAGTTAATACGTGTAATATTGAAAATGGATTGTTATTGGGTTGCGCCAATATATTGATCTATTTATGGGTACCGACCGTCTCCGTTTTAGCTATGTGTAAAGGGTCACGCATCGGTATGTCTTTCCCGTACAATTTTGTACCCCAAAAACCAGTATAATAACCGTTACGTTGATATACTCTAAAAGACGTAAGGTTACTGTTAAAACCCAAAATATGTGTTAATTGATGTAAACATGAAAACATGGGGGGTCTAATGCTTTTGTGGTGAAGAGGTGTCATACGCTTAATGTTTAACGTATTCAAATGCATGTATCCTAAACGGGCGTGACCGTCGTATTTTTCTTCTGTATTGTTAATCCACATAGTATCTTCACAGTATTGCGTTTCAGTATAGTCGTCGTGTATCACGTATAACTTTATGTATCACGTATCACGTCGTGTATTTATAACTTTTATAAATACGTTAAAAATATCATACATCTTGTACCTTATTATTTCGGAAGACAGAATTTGTATTTGAGATTCGCATTCTTCTGTAACGGCGTTGCCTAATTCTCCGTATTCTTTCAATTCTTGTAAATCGCCTATTATCGTAAAGTGGGTGTGAGGTCGTACTATTTCTATTTTTTTGTTTGTAAGGTAACATTCTACCGGCTCGTTTACAATTATATTTTTGTTTTCTAATAATTTTAAATATTCCTCACAGTGTACGGGTAAAGGTTTTCTTTTGACATCGATTTTATACATATATAAAAATATTTCAGTTCCTCTAATTAAGGTAAGTTCGTTTTCTGTGTTGTCGTAATAATACAATTTTATGTTTTCTAAATTTATATAGTTTTTATCTGTTCTCATGTCGGCTATATAGAAATTATCAGCAAACTCTGAAGAAGCGTTTTCACCAAACCTGTTTATTAACACTGGTAGAGTGATTGTGTTTATTTCTTGAGTAGAGTCATTAGGTAAGTTCACTGGTAGATTGATTGTGTTTATTTCTTCAGTAGAGTCATTAGTTAAGTTTAGTGGCGCAACTTGTCCTTGTTTTTCAGAGCGCAAAACGTACACAATAGTGTACAATATAAGCGGTATTAGAAATATAATCGTACACGTGCTCAATAAACAACACACGCGCCGTTTTTTGTTAATTTTATCGACGATAACAGGCGTTTCATCAAAATCGTTATCGTCGACGTTCAGTATCAACCTATCGGTGTGGTGTGCATGGTTAGATTCGTTAGAAGAGGATAATTTTTTTACCCTTTTCAGCACAACGTTTTTGGTTTGCGCCCCCAAACCTTGCGTACAATTTCTTTTCGGCGATAAAAAGCTACAGCGCCTGGACACAATTCTCTCCTTTAATTCGTTTATGTTGTTGCTAATGTAATTGTTTACATTATAGTAAATTCTTGTAAACTGCGATTTATCTCCATTCTTTGCGACTTCCGCAACCGAATAAAATAACTCTTCCGAATCTTCGTTTTTCGATCCCGATGGAACTACGGTTACTTTTGATGTTTCGCAAATTACTTCATTATCACCATCAAACGTATTTACATCTTCTTTTTGCGATTCAACAGTTAGTGTTTCGTAAATTACTTTATTATCACCATCAAACGTGCTTACATCTTCTTTTTGCGATTCCGATGGAACTATGTATACTCTCGGCACATCGTAAATTGAGTTACCGCTTTCCGACGCGCTCGGTTCCATGGTCACCTGTGAACTGCAGAAGAAACAGATCTCTGTTTATATATCTTCAGATGTAAATAAGTATAAAAATGCAAAACACGAAAAAGGGAATTCGTAATGATAACACGGATACAAAGTTTAATCTAGTAAAGATAACACATATAAATAGATATTATCCCATGTTAAAGGATTTTTCCGATCAATCTATAATGCGGTTTCTAGAATGTCTATTGTTTGAACGTGGATTGAAATGGGGCTACGTTAAAAAAGTAGTACTGAGCTTAATAGAACATGGTAAAAAAACCGGATCAATAAACAACAATTTTTCTTTCAAGTCACGATTTTTTAAAAAGGCCGTTTTCTTAAAAATGAAAGGTGATAAATCTAAATTAAAATTAATGGAAAATCAGGCGCCGTTTAATTTCGCTTTTAATGATGAGGAAATGCGAAAAATAATAAATGTGTTAAAAAATATGTTAAAAGATAATTCGGGGTGGGCGTTTCGTTTGTACGAACGAGCCTGGATTAAAAGAAAAACTAACATAACTCAATTCGCTATATTTGGTTTGTTAATTTTTTCAACCGGAATGCGCGGAATCGATATATATCAATTAACAGCGTTAGAAATGTTATTCGTGTTTCATCCACACTTGAATAAATCTCGTACGGCGTCTATTAATTATATAAATAAAAACGGTACTTTGCATTCAATGGGCATACCCGGATATATTAAAGAAAATTTAGCAATCAAAGAATATTTTTTAAACCTATTGAAGGAATCTGGGTTAAGTGTACCGGTCAAGGATCTGTCAGAAGCAGAAGAAACAGTTTTTGCGAGAATACCCCTTTTCACAGTAACGCGCACGCAATTAAACTATTTGTTCGACAAACTTTTTAAAGAAATATTTCAACGTAAACGAGATGTTTGGCTCCGTTGGCACGCGGGTAGACGATGGTTTGTTAGAAACGTTTGTAATTACATAAACAGTGGAGAGTCTTTAAATATAGCCGCAAAATTAGTAGGTCACAGTAGCGTTAAAACGACTTCGTTGTATAAAAACAATTCATTATGTAATGATGAATTGCAATATGCTTTAGATGGTTAGTTTGTTGACTTACTTGTAAATAGCTGACATGTGACACGCATAAATATTACTCGCCTTTTCTTCCAGATAGTACACCAGTCTAAACACTTGGACCGTGCACACAACTGTGAGCGTTCACGATGTCTGCGTTGCAAAATAAGGACGATACTGCCGGATGTCACAGAGAGGAAGTAGTGGGAAACGACGATAACGTTGAAGGACAACAGATAACGAACGAAGAAAATAACGTGGACGATATCGACGTTGTTGAAACGGATTCGGAAGAAGAACGAATACTGGGCGAAGAATATAACGTTGCGGATGAAGAGGAAGAAGAGGTGCGTGTTGTTGAAACAGACTCGGAAGACGAGAACGACGGTGTAAAAACGTCGTTCGTAGCAAGCGATAACGACGAAGAACGACATACCGAATGAAAAAAATAACGTTGGTGGAGAAGTAAAGGGCGTTGGACTCAATTCTACGAGCGAAAACAACACGGGCGCAGGAACCTCGTCTACAGTATACACGAAAGTTGTAAAAACAATAACAACAATAACAGTAACTAAAGAAAAACAATACACAAAACCTACACCGTCACGTTTTGAAAATAATTCTCCAGACGAGGCAGTAGATAAAAATATAAAAATTCCTAAACCCAATAGTAGCGTTTCGTTGCAAAAAGACGAAACAACACAGGTTTTATTAAATGGTCTGTACAAGTATTGTTCCAACAACCATTGCGCGGTGTACAGAATTATAAATGATCAAAAATGTTCCTCGAACAAGAGTAACAAATATTCGGTAGAATTGTTTTATTCGCAGGCTATGAAAAATACTTTGCCAAATTCAATTAAAGATGTTAAGAATTATAAATTGCTATTAAATTTATATGCATTATTTGTAGACAGCTTATTTGACAACAACAATACTTCGATAGTTTATAAAGAAACGTATAACGGTATAATTTCTTTTCCTAGGTTTGTATTAATGAAACGACGCGTGACGTGTAAAGATATAATATCAAAACGTGATACCAAAGATGTTTACTACGATCCATTTAATAATTACAGTTTACACGATTGTTTATTTTTAGCGATGAAGCGTACATTTCCAGAAGTCGAGTGTATACATTTTAAAAGGGACAAGTTGTGTAAATATTTTGTACACAAAGAAGCTGTAGATTCCTTTTCCGAAACTGACGACGAAAACTCAAGTAACACTGAAAATTGTTTAATCCTTTGTAGTGTAATAAAACGTTCAAAGACAGTAGCTATATGCAACATAACAGTTGATATCACTTTGTAAACAAATAAAAACCATTGTAGTGCGTACACTGTCTAGTTAATTCAACCCTCGAACGATTTATTTCAGAGTTGTTTGTTTTTAGTGATATACTGTACCTTTCCAAAAATAATTCGATGTTTCGTGGAAATTCTTTCTTGTGTCAAAAGTATCAAAAGTCAACTCTAGAAGCGCCATTTTTTTAATCATGTAGTTGTGAAGATTTCGCAACTCATTCTACAGTGAATATGTTAAGGTCACATGTGTTAAAGTTTGTTTAATCCTTTGTTCAAATACAGTAGCTTTATGCAACATAACAGTTGATATCACTTTATAAAAAATAAAAAAAATTGAAAGTTGTTTTCATACTTTTGTAGTGTAATAAAACGTTCGAAGATAGTAGTAACTGTATGCAACTTAACAACACTTGATATCACTTTGAATTGTAGTGTAGTATCAAAAGTCAACTCTAGAAGCGCCATTTTTTTAATCATGTAGTTGTGAAGATTTCGCAACTCATTCGACAGTGAATATGTTAAGGTCACATGTGTTAAAGTTTGTTTAATCCTTTGTTCAAATACAGTAGCTTTATGCAACATAACAGTTGATATCACTTTATAAAAAATAAAAAAAATTGAAAGTTGTTTTCACACTTTTGTAGTGTAATAAAACGTTCGAAGATAGTAGTAACTGTATGCAACTTAACAGCACTTGATATCACTTTGAATTGTAGTGTAGTAAAAAAAAAACAAGTGTGTGGTATGCAATGTAACCCTTGACCTCACCTTGCACACAAATAAAACACCGTAGTGTAGTATAAAACTGTATTAGGTGTAGCCTGTTATAAAACCTGTTTTGTTCAACACACAACAGTTGTTGTTGCTTTGTAAAGGTGAAAACAAAAACATCTGATTATAGTAAAAAAGATGAAATTGGTTTTGGGAAAAAAAATAAATGTGGATACAAAACGTAAAGTGTTCTGAATTTTTTTTTTATTTTATGCATATTAAATATACACTTTCCTCTTTCCAATAAAATCGGTAATTGTTACAATACAAAATTATTAGTAGAATAAAATTATAAAGATTGCATTCTTATTTTTATAAATATTTACCAAGCGTTATTACGTATAAAATTATGATTTATATCCAAAAATTATC
Source organism: Magicicada septendecula (assembly GCA_034769895.1). NCBI lineage: Eukaryota > Metazoa > Arthropoda > Insecta > Hemiptera > Cicadidae > Magicicada > Magicicada septendecula. Next base: position 104,198,736 of record CM068369.1, on the reverse strand, counting down.
TTAAGACTAGATTCATGAACACACGTGTACAATATTTGGTTTTTGAAGAGTTAGAAAACTCACTCAATAGCTCACACTCAGCACTCAATACAATGAAACGATAAAAACACTAATTATACACAAAATTATTTATGATTAAATAATTTCTACAGTAGAAACAAACTCAATACAACAAAACATTATTACTCTGATACAATAAAATTAACAAATATACACACACGCGCTCCATTTGTAATAAAATAATTTCTACAGTAGAAACAAACTCAATACAACAAAACATTATTATACAAGTACTCTAATACAATAAAATTAACAAATATACACACACACACACACACACACATAAAAACATAAATTTTGTTACAACTCCCAGCGTTGTTGATACAATAATTTCTATAATACAAAAATCCTAATACAATTATACAGATATATACTATACTATACAATACCCCTAGTACTATACCCTCGTTTTGAGATAGGAACGTTACAGTTGATAAGAAACATTCAAAACGAGCCGCCTACGTATTGTAATTTTAAAATAAATTACAAAACAAGGTTATAAAAACTACAATAATACAAGTACTCTAATACGATAAAATTATTAATATAATAAAATTAACAAATAGACACACGCACACACGTGAAAACATAAATTTTGTTACAACTCCCAGCGTTGTTGGTACAATAATTTCTATAATATATACTATACAATACCCACAGTTCAAAACGAGCTGCCTACGTATTGTTATTTTAAAATAAATTACAAAACAAGATTATAAAAACTATAATGCATGTTTCTAAACCATCAACTCGCAATGTTACAAAACGTTTACACACATAGAAGAAATAACGTAAAATTTGGTAACAAACTCTCAGTGCGTTTTGCACAACAAATTTTAAATCTACCAAACAAGTTTACAACACAGCCCATACTTTGTTTTCTAACATATATATTTACAAATCACAACCATCAGTCAGGATTTGTAGTCGGGGTTTACTAACACAGCCCATACTTTGTTTTCTAACATATATATTTACAAATCACAACCATCAGTCAGGATTTGTAGTCGGGGTTTACTCCCCTAGACGGGTTGCTTTCACCGCAGCTTCGGAGTCCCATCTACCCCTCAAGGAAGAAGAAAGGGAAGGCACCTCAAGGAAGAAGAAAGGGAAGGCACCCGTTACACATCACAACCACCAGTCAGGATTTTTAGTTGGGGTTTACTCCCCTAGATGGGTTGCTTTCACTAGTCCCATCTACCCCGCAAGGAAGAAGAAATATAAAAATGGAAGACACCCAAAATACCATCGGGGTCTGAAACGAACAAGAATTGGTCAAGAGAGACCCGACAGGAAAGGCTAAAGGAGAGGATCTCGCCCAAGAAAAAAATGAAATGGTGGGCGGGAATCCAGCTGGGCACATCGGGTTCGCCAAGCCCGTATCCACAAAATGTGGACCCCTGATGTAGAGAACTAGAAACAGAGAGCTCAAAAACCCCCATCCATTAACTCGAAGAAAATAATATCAATTATTAGAAATCGAGGAATGCGAAATGATTTTGAAAACAGGTGCAGGCCAATCGCTTGCAACCCGTACACTCCATGCCAAAACCCAATCTATTCATCTTTCTTTTAATAAAGAGATACTGTATTCTACTGTAATTAAAATTTCGATATTTATTTATTATGGCCAATTGTTTTTCTTTATCAAGGTTTAAAAATGATTCGTATCTCTTATCTGTAAATTCAACATAAAATTTATCGAGTGTATTGAAATAATCGTCTAACTGGTTATTTATGTTAATTAAATTTTGAATAAAGGATTTGCATTCGTCTTTGTGCATGCTATTATTTTCCCATCCAAAATAAATTAATACGAGAAATATCTTAATGGATGGAGGTTCCCCGCGTCTATTCATTTCGGCTTTTATATCTTTAATCATACCCCTTATAGCGGTTTCCGAACAATCCATGTCGAGTTTGGGGAGATATTTACTTTCTAACAATTCGTCTATATAATTTGGAAAACTCTTATGATACTTTTTCTTAGCGGAATAAATCCAAACAATTAGGGGTGCCATATCTTTATCTAATGTTCGAATTTCTTCTAAAACGTTAAATAAATTACACTGTTCTGTTGCCACTAACAGATTATAAATAAATTTAAATTTTATTTCTTTAATTGTTAAACTTGAAGAGGGAAATTTTGATACCGCTTTAAGAAACGCTACATATAAAACTTTACTGCTTTCAATCATCAAATCGTCTACAGCGTGTTTTACATCTAGCGTTGGTTTTATTATATTTTGCACCCCGATACTCTGTAAATTTTGCCAATTCACTTCCTTAACCCCCAAACTCGACAGGTCAACATTCCCCCACCTTCCCCCCACTTTTTGGTATAAAAAATTCATAATTAGAAAAATCTTTATTTACCTCAATTTCAAAATTTATAATTTCATCGAATGATTTTGTTGAATTTCTGCAATTTAAATAATATCCCTTAAATTTTGATAAATATACGTTTTTGTCATTCATGTACTTCTCTTTCAACATTCTACACACAATATGACACGCGCTAATTGCATCGTATTTTTCTTTCATATTGTGTGTAAACGTTGATAAGAGCGGTACTAATAACAAAACCTCTTTCAACAGTAACGGTTTACACTGTTTGTATTTTCTAAATATGATGTCGAAAATTTCCGTTCTTGGTCTGTTATCGGTTATAAAATTTAGTAATAATTTTTTGATAAAGAAGTTGACCAACTTCAAAAACCCGTTCGCCGATTCATAATATTCGCTTTTATCGGGGTACGCTACCTCCGATACTACGCTCTCTATTTCTATATTAGAAAAAGATGGTGATGGTGGAGTACTCACCTCTGGTGGTTGTGAGGGTGTTAAGGATGCCTTCTTCTCTCGACCGGTGTCCACCTCCGTAAAGCGCACCTTCCGTCGTTGCTCCTCCTCACGCTTCTTGTGTTTTTTTTGGTTCGCCTAACCCTTCGGCTTCGACGAGTAAACACTCGAAGTCGTCGAGGAGCTTTTTGTTAGGAGTTACCCCTTCCTTGTTGTTGTGATTTTCGCCGGACTCTCTTTTTCTTTTCCTATTCGCCTCCATATCGCCCACCTCGCTCGGTGTACCAGCGGCAAGCACCAGATCCTCCAATATCGAGCCGCTGTCTGTATCGGCGATCGGCGTGACGATAGGAGGCACCACCAGGTCGCCGGGTGGAATAATAGGATCAGATGGTAGTTCGTCCGGCTGAAAATTCTTTAGAAAATGTTGCAGAGTGGCCAAACCCCGCGCGCCTTGTGGTGACTCTGCGGTCTCGTTTGACCACTCGTTCGGTTGCTGTTGCAGCACGTTTATGGCGGTGACCAGAGGCCCGTTGTTGCTGGCTTCTGTGGTTGGAGGTGTTGTCGTTCTCTGCGCGTTCTGACTTAGTGAGGGATAGCGCGGATCGTAGCGATCCGCGCTATACCGCTCAACTGACTCCGACTCGTACTTATTGTATTGGGGTTTTCGGCCCCTTCCTCGCCCCCTTCCAGCTCCCCTAATTCTATTAAACGAATTATTATTATTTCCGTTCATGTAAAATAATGAAACGGAACAAGCGTATGTAAAATAACAAGCGTACAAACGTGATACACGTACTTCGCTTCAAGATGAAGTGACTGCAGTTTGCCCCATCCATTTCTTTTATACTATTAAAGTTTCGTGTTGGGTTGAAAAGAAATAATATTGATGCCAGAATAACGACATAAGTGCACTCTACATTAACATATGGATGTAGTTTCTACTTTACAATGTGTCCGGTGCATTCACCATTGCATGCACCGCACACATTGTATAATGTAATTATTCCGCCGCGAATAAGTGCAAGTAGTTGATGGTGACATTTATGGTGCATTCACTTTGTTGTTTTTATTGTTATCCTGTTCACTACTTTGTATTTTAATAGAAGTTCTAATGTATTCACAGAATGACCATTGCACTAAAGATTATACTACAACGTGAGTATATCTACAAACATTTAAAAACAAACAAATAAAAACAAATTGCATTTGTGCAATGTATGCTGCACTCACAACTACTTTGTTGACCAGTTTGTATTTTAATAGAAGCTCTCATTTATTCACAGGATGACCATTACCGGAAATAGTATTTTAACGATCTGCAGTACATCGACCATTAGTCGTACACGATTATAAAACACATAAAAACTAGTTGCATAAATCTCGTTTTAATGCGTAAATTGACCACACAGTCGACACTCAAACGTGAGTCGGTACAGTGTAAATTGAACGATGAGCTCATCTGACGGTGCTAAACGAACGTACTCGGATCGTGATGAAGACAAACGTGGAACGAATAAAAATCTGAAAACCAAAGACCAGTCGAAAGGAAGTGATGAAATACAGTGTTATAAACGGGACACAATTGTTCATTTTAAAAAGAACGGCGATTATAGTATATCTTACTCTAAACGTTACAAGTAATAAATGCAATCGTGACAGGTTTGTATATGTATGATAGGTAAATGATGTTTAGTTTAATTGTGTACATTTGGTTTCTGTTTGTTATAAAAACCACTTATTACACTATACAAGGAAAACTCTAAATTCTGGTAATTTAAAAAAAACACGAATTTTTGTAAATAAACATACACGTTTTTATTTTACAACTCATACAAATTAACTTTCATATACAAAATATACAATAAAATATACTGTATCAGTATATTTTAGTTTGTTCTGTTTTTATGTATTCGTCTATTTCCTCTAAAGAAAAGTTTAAATTAGTGTCCAGTCCGTGTAATAAGCAAAAAAAATCAAATATATCTTTTTCGTGTTGTTCTTTCCTCTGTTCCAGCTCTATTAGTTCGCTTAGTTTTGTGAGAAGCAATTCACAACAGTTTCCTTGGTTTTCAGGGACGGATTGGCTGGTTACTCCCATCGTTGATCTCATTGCAACAAGCTAAACGTTGTTCCTGATAAGAAGAGTATTATATTTAACGTAGTACAAATAATGTTCAATCGTCTTTAACTTATATACCACATACAGTATTGTAATATAAAGGAGTGCTAGTATGAGAAGTGGGAGGTTAATAAAATAACTCGTAAAACTTTGAAACGAGTAATCTTTTTTAATCAATAAATTCTGACCATCCCATTTCTCCTCATACTGTTGTAATGACTCATTGGGATATGTAAAGTTATACTGCGTAACGTTTGACTTATTATCGTTATGCTTCACTGCAACTGGAAGCGATACGCACATCCGTAGAACGATCGTGGAATATATTACAAAGTTTAACATTGTTTTAATTAAACAGAATCGTCTTGTATATATATCAGAGTAGGATTACATCACTGTTCGCTGTTAGTAGTGGACACGCTCCAACGTTTATTTAAACTTAACTCGTCGAACAAGGATTTTTTTTCAGAATCTAGATCTTTGGAGGGATCGAGTAGTTTATGGTGTCTACTTTCTTTTTCATACACGGTAACGCTGTGTTCATCGACAAGTGTACGCTCGACATCACCACTATACATATCGTTATCGTTTTCTAATAGAGTGAAATTGTAATTCAAATAGGTTTCTCGCTCAAAATGAGTCTTGGTGTAGAAACCGTCTGACGAATTGAAACATCCGCGTCCATTATATTTTGTCAACGATTTAAAATTATTGTACAGTTCTTTTGAACTGTCATAGTATTTGTCGCCACCACTTAAAAGAAATATCACGTGCATGAGTATCATAGGATTGTTTGAAATTTCTTTTAGTTTATTAAAGAATTGATTTATACGAGTAAAACTTGTATTTATTTCGTTAACGTTGGTTATCAAGCAAACGTAAGTTCCCAAAAATAAACGCCCGCGTGAATTATTATCGAATATTGTAAAAAATACTTCTTCGTTTTTGTCGTAATTATAAACTCCACTGTAAATCGACGTCGTGCTGTCCGTAAATTTGAAATACGGTTCCGAAGCTACCTTTATCATTAAATTACAAACGTTCGACGTGACTTTGTTTTTAGTGTATATCGAAAACATGAAAAATCCGTCATAATAAAATCGTTTATCCAAAAGATTGTTTATTAAAAATGCGTTCAAATCGTATTCGCTGTCTTGTTGCGCATTGTTATTTGTCGTGGGAGAAACAAACAGTACGGATTTATTACGAAAACTATCAAACCAAACGTCTCCGCTATAATTTACGATTGGGAATGGGGCGCTTGGAGTGTCGGTGTCTAGACTTTCTAACACTTTAGAGTCAAACATATTTAAAAAAACTACATCGGACTTTTGTATCTTTAATTTATCGGAATATTTCATTGAAAAACGTTTTTGAGAAGAGTTGTTTTCGCTGAAAGTTAAAGACAACACATCGAATTTACTTTGGCCGTCTTCGTTATCGGAAATCGCGCTAGTGTTCATTAACAGATCCTGTACATCGTTCAACGACATGTTGTTTTTCCGAAAACTTTTTATAAAAAACATCAATAAAAATACAAATAGTATTAAAAATAATAATATAATGGTTATGTGAAGTAAACGTATTTCCATCCTTTCTACTTCTTATTAAGATTGTGTTTTAATTATACTCTAACCCGTTTTCTTATGGAGTTCTCTGTACTGATAGTACGAGAAAACCCCCAGGCTTATAACTAGGATAGTCAAAATTACGATAACAAGAATTATCGAATACTCCATTCTGATTATCCTTATATATATAAAACGCTTACTATAAGTCGTGTAAATATTTTTCTAATACAGATAAGAAATCAACATTTATCAAACATACGTTTTCGGTAAAAGCTCGTACACCAAAATCTAAAATATTTTCTTTTCTGTTATTATCGTGAATACGATACTCTAATATGTACAGTCCGCTGTCTATTTCATAAGGAAGCCTAATCGGAAGAACCCTTTCAATTTCGTATTGTTGTAAAACGCTCGACGGTAACACCAGAGACATCATAATCGACGAATACAAATATCCCAATCCAAATAATTTGGAATTTTTATTTTTATAAATTACAAATTCGTATTCTAATTTTAAGTCGCGTGCAGAAGCGTCGACTTTATTAATTATATATTCTGGTAAAGGTTTGTTGGAAAGAACGTCAAAAAAATAATGATACGTTTTATACGGCGATTTTACAACGAAGGTGTACTGATCTTTTTTAAACTTCTTACTCTGTCTCTCGTTATAATCCTGTTCGGATATTGTTCTTTTTTTATTACCGACGGCAAACGTATGTCGCTCACCGTCTTTAAAATCGTTTTTATTAAATGATCGACTTGCCATTTACAAACTTATTAAAAAGTAATTGTAAGGTGTGTTTTACAAAGAAAGTTTATTTTGTTTGTAACAATATAATCTTATAGTCTATAGTACTATAATCTTTAAGTTTATTGTAATACATTTTTAAATTTAATTCAGAAAGCTTGAGTCGCACCGACCGACCGAAAGCTTTCTTGCTGTCAGTATAATGGACGAAAGCTTTCTGTCGCGCGCGCAAGGCCGATCCTCTATATATAGGAAATTTTGGTGAGTGGAGGGGATTCGGGGTCGGCTATTGGTCCAAAGGGTTATTTCCCAATTAATAGGGGTATGGTGGGGATAAATAGTGTAACGCCATTGGTCGGATAACGATTTTTGGTGGGGAGAACATGGGGTCAGACACAAAAAATCCGTCAGTATCCACACAGGTTTACTCTTGACAAGACGTTTTTGTATTCCATAACCTTTTCATGCTATCTGCAAAAAAATATATCATCCACACGGGTTTACTCTTGACAAGACGTTTTTGTATTCGAAGCCCTTTTTTTTTGCATTCGTCGTCGTAGTTGCTTTTACTCGAACATATAAGCGCGCGATCCGTCACTGGTGATCTATATACCCCTCATTAAATAAATAAATTAAAATGTTACGAGTATCGATCCGATTCATCCGTTTTTGGTGTTCTACCGGCATAACTTCGTTGTGCGTCATCGTTCCGTTTTTCTCGTAGTAGGACAACGTCGAGTCGAGTGTTGTCGTATAGCAGCTGGTCATCACCGTCGTCAACGTGTCGTTATCAAATTTGTATTCTATAAACTGCGTATTGTGATCGCAACCAGCCATCGAATTGGTATAAATATAGAACGTTCTTTTGTTTCTGTTTTCAAAAATCCAGTTAAAGGGTTTGACAACTATCAATCTGCTTTGATTGGTAATATTCTGTGGAGAGGTGTAATTAACAGAATACACGGTAAAAACTATTGAGTTCTTTCTGGGTGAGGGATTTGAATGCAAAATGTTATTTATATCTTTACCGAAGGTGGGTACACTGTTATACACCAGTGCAAATAATATAGAAAGTACTAGACATACGAATACGAATAATACGATATTCATCGTGCTTCTTCTTACAATCATGGTAATGGTGATGATAATAAATTACAAAACAGTATGTATGAATACAATGTTTTCAGAACGGCACAACGGGCACAGTACCGTAACACAGTCAAATACCGGAAAGCAGTGCTCGTAGTAACAGCCATTGTCCTTGGCATTGGTGATAATTTGTAACCACAAGCAGTTGGTGTGAAACCGTTTCCTGTGAATGCACTTTAAGGATAGTGCCTCAGAAGTCACGTCTACCTCTTCGCCGTCCAACTCCCCCAAACAAATAGCACACACATCCATAGGCTATTATTCTATAATTTTAAAAAAATCGACGCATCTATTTTTCTTATTAAGAAAGGAAAGGTCGACGTTAATTTTTGTAGAATATTTTCTAACAACGCTTCAACCCCGTCTTCGTGTTTTACTATAAAAGACACGTGTAATAACGATTTAACAGTACAAGCGAATTTATTATTTAACGATATCATTTTACAAAATCTTTGTACATCTTCGTTGTTAAGTATAACGCTTACGGCGTATATCGTGTTATCTGTTTGATTGGGTAAAATATACTCTAGATAGGTAAAAGTGTTTGTGTTTTTTATTTTAGAAAAACACAAATCCGTGTATAAAATTAAATAAGTTTGTTTGTTTTCGTTTAAAAATTTGTTCTTGTATTTTTCTAAATAGTTTACAGAAATCACATCGCACATTTTAAAACTGTTGTCTTCGTTAAAAAAACATAAACACGTAACATTGTTGTTGTTCTCGTCGTCATCGTCCTTTTCGTTTTCACAGAAATATTCTGTCAACGCCGTATAACAGGACCGTTCTTCGTTATCGCGTTTTACCGAGACCAATAACGAGTTAATATCGTTCATTGGTTTTTATGAATTTCTTTTTCTAAAAGACTCGTGTACTGCTGGCTAGACGCCTGCGAGTAATATTCTTCCTTATTAAAAATTCGATTCAAATAAATTTTAATCGACAGAATAATTTTATTTAAGGTCTGATCTAGTTGATTTTTAAGATCGGGAGAATTTATGACAATTAATAAACCTATTAAGATTAAACACAAGAGCACACCGTTCAATACGCACATACCGTTGGGTGAAATGAATAATACACTTAAAAAGGTTGTTACGCCAATCGCCATTAAGACGTTTTCATTGACATTGAAGTTATATACGGCATCGCCCATGTTGAGTGCTTCTTATATAAATAGCGGTGTCGAGGATCGCTTTTAACTATAACCGTTTTACTCGCCGGCGAGGTTCTTCTTATTATTATACTTACTACTACACAAGATCGTGGATCGCGCCGATAAAGATGGGATTCGGGAAAATTAAACCCTTTTTCAGAGAACTGGCTCACCACAGGAAGTTGGAAATAAACAAATTCCAAGGTAGTTATTATGACAGATTTGATCACCTTTTTATATATATAGATGTTATAGCACTAACGCATTGTCATATTCGTAACTCGACTTGTAATCAAAACGTAGAACATGTTGTAAAGAATTCCTTCGAGAAATTCGTTTATTTATTCCATAACCTTTTAATGCTATCTGCAAAAAAATATATCATATTAACTGTAGACGGCAAACAACCGAATTTGAAAAAATTTACACAACAACAAAGAATTAAATCTACAAAAATAAAAATGGATTATCTGTATAAAGTGTCGTGTCTTAACAGTTTCGTTGTGAAACTACAAAATTACCTTTTAGAAGAGAAGCGTTTTAACGTGATCGATGTTCTGATTTCTAACGAAAACCGTTTAGGAGAAGGAGAGCGAAAATGTGTGATGTATAGAAATTATTACGAAAACAAGTTTGCGAAATACAACAATCTTCACATCATCTTTTCTAACGACAGCGATTCCTTAGTGGATTGTTTATTTATTACGAATAACAATGAAAGCGATACCATGATAATGATCTATGAAAAACATCAAGTCGTAAAATTTATGCACAATAGTAAAGTGGAACGAGAGGAAAAAATTTTATGTTACTGGTTACTGAGTATCTACGGAAACGACTATATCCCACCAATACTACAATCCGAATTGTTACTCGACAAATTGTATTCTTACGTTACGTTAATTATGGGCGCCATGCCGGACTCGATTAAAGGAGATTTCGTGTCGGTTTGCGAACGTATACTAAAGACCGAAACGGTCAATAAACAATTGAACGCGAAGGAAATTAAATCACAAAAACGGGTATTTCTGTTTCTGTTTTATTGCATATACGCTTTGATACAGAATATGATATTTACTTCGTTTACGTTAGAGGAAGAAGAACGGTTCTACGTGAAGGAGTTCGCATTGTTCGAAAATTTTAAATTCGACAAGGGGGTTGCGTTGGAATCTAAAAGCCACGATTCACTGCTGTACGAGTGTATATTTTATCACGTGTTCACGACGTTGTGGTATCTCGGATATATTACTAACACGTTTTTGGCAGAGGGCGAGGAGCATCAGAGAACGACGTTTTTTAATGTATATAAGCCCGATTCTTTGGGACCGTTTCACTTTGACGATCGTATTGAACGCGCCAATCACCTACCCATTAGGGAATACTTATTGGTGTGCGTAAAGGATACAGACGAAGAAAAACTTCGGAAGAAAACAATATTATACAATATAATTTACCTAATTCTGTACGGTCAAAACGAGAGTCGTCTAAATTAAGAAAAAAAGTAAATTAAAACGCGGTGTTCCCCAATCGAGTGAAATGGTGTACACGGTAGACGCTTGCTGTAGCGAAGTAGAAATATCGTGTGAATTCCCGCTGAGCGAAAATCTGTACGATGATCTGGCAACAAAATTGTTTGACAATAATAATTCAGACTGGTTTATACAAAATACGTTTTACTATCGCAACGGATTAAGAAAACGAAACGAATACGCGCAGAAGGGTATTAAGAAGATAAAACAAAACGAAGAGTGGCAAAAAAAGGAATTAATTAAACAAAGTACAAATACCGAATGCAGAAAAGACGAAAACTACGTTTATTTTTTAAATTATAATGTGAAGCAGTGTAACGAAGAAATGATTCATTTTAAAAAACACGAAGATGTTCCTTTAAACGATACGCAGACTATCGCAAAATTAACGTTGTGCAAATATGTTGAATTTGAAAAAGAGGGTTATGATTCTAAACTCTTAAGAATAAACTTGGGTAAGCGTGTATACAAATACGGTAGAATGTGCGCTTCTTCACAACTGCTACCTATATATTATATTAGTTTTGAATACGAATTTGAGAACGTTATTAATTTGGAAAAGGAATTTTTAAAAAGTGAAAAGTTTATAAATTACAAACAAAGATTTTTAAGTGTTGTAGACGAAATTATAAGTATTTCAAAAGCAGAAATACTGAACGCAACAAATAACACAATTTACTGTTCCAGAAATAATGTTTTTGAAATTTTTGATTCCTACAAACATCGTTTTGTTTTGTCTATAGATTGGAACGATTTAAACGGAAGCGATTACCGCTTAGTGCCCAAATGGGACGGATTGCGTGGCTACGCTTTTTACAACAGCGAAAGTAAAGAACTGATAGTAAACTATTCTAAAGGTGTTAAAGCGTTTAAACTGTCCACAGATAAGTTGATACAATCTTTAGTTCTGCAGGTCGAAATTTTAAACGACAACGGTAAAGAATTTCCGGTGATCGTTGAAGTTTTAAAAGTAAAAAATCTGTGCGATTATTCGTGTAATTATCACGAAGTAGCACACAACGTGGCAAAAGAATACTTTATAAAAGACGCTATCGATACTAACACCGACGACGCTTACATAAGCGTGCCTATAGAGGAGAGCGTCAAATTTTTCGAATTATTAAATGAATCTACGTCAGCACATGATGACGTATTTTTTATCACCGTCATTAACTTCGAAAAGAGATTTCTTAAGAAGAGTGCTAACGAATTTTTATTTTCAACGATACAAGAAATGTTTAACGGCTACATTAAAAACAGAATCGACGGATACATATTGATAAATTTAAAAGAAGATTGGAGATATAAAATAAAATTTTTGGACACTGTAGACGTCTATTACAGTATAAAGGAAGACATTATAAATTTTTATACAGAAGACAAATATGAAATGGAAACTAAACATGTGAGTTTTGTTTCTTGGCAGCGCGCGATCGAACACTCTAAACGAGCGATTTCAAGGCCCGTGTGTGAAATTTTAATCAATTCCATAACCGGTAATCTTTCGATGTTCAGAATTAGAGAAGATCGTTATAAAGCCGATACGTGTGCGAAAATAAAACACATTTTAAAGCAAAACGGTATAACTTTTTATTGTACAAAAACGAATGGGAAAGACAAAAAATTAATAATTTCAAATGTGTAATTACTTTGTGAGCAAATTGTTGAATAAATAAAATTTAAAAAAAAAGCAAAACGATTTTTTCTCTACCACATTTTTTTTGTAAATAAGATGAGTGTGGAGGCTTATGTATTAGAGAACACCGTTAAAAGATTTAGTAAAAAATACAATAATATCATCGACGTTAACGATTTACAGCACGGCATAGAAACCGGTTTAGACAGTATAATACAACGTATAACCATGTTAAAGACTAACGCAGATTTTTTGTTAAACGTCATAATGCATTGTTCAAACGATAATCCGGTTTTGAAATTTATCAACGATAACTGGGGATTGACTTATAAAGGTAATATTAGGAAAAAAGAAAAAATGGAATCATCTATGCCATCGATTTACGCACTATTACAAAATACATTACTGAATCACAATAAATATACGATCAAAATAAATATATTGTACAACATATACGCTTTAGGGTGTAACCTATATTTCAAATACGAGGAAAGACAAAAAATTACTAAACTAAATATATCGGCGAACGTAAAATACTACGATTTGTATGCTATTATATTTTTAATATTTTTGTGTCACATAGAAGAAAGTCGAACAATAAAAAACGGTTCTTTTGAAAGCGTGCTGGGTTTATTGAAATAAATGAAATCGTTGTATTATTTTTAATTGTATATATTTTAAAACAACATTTGTATGTACTGTTGACATTTATCCGATAACTTTACTAAAAGTAAAGACATGAAATGTGTAATCAGAACTTTTTCGGAAAAGTTTGTCATGGTTTTCTTCATTGCGTCGGACTCGTCGAATTCTACGACGCACGACGTTACAGTTTTCCTTAAGTGTTCGTGTATTTGGTTTCTGCTCAGATTGTTTGAAGAAAACAACAGATAATCGCATATTATGTTCGTGATTTCATTTATTACAATACATTTGACTTGTTCGTAAGTCAAAGATTGGCTTTTGAGCGACTGCACGTCGATGTTTCCAACCTCGATGTTAAATTTTTTTTTGTAAAGTACAGTCAACAGATCGCCGCGTAAAGTAATCGCCGTATAACATACACGTATTTTCTTCTTGTTGTGGTTTTGTTCTTCCATTTTCTTTACTACTCGTTCCGACTCCATCCCCACGAATGAATAGTACACGATGCGAGCTACGTCTTACATATATTAGAAAAACGTAATTATATAATAAGAATGGCGGGGAAACGAATTATTAAAAAAATTGTAGACGGTGGCGTCGATTTTTTTAAAGACAAAGCGGTCTTTAAACGCGGCGACTATCAATGGGTAGTGGAAAATAATTACTGTTTTTTACAAGAAAGGAAGAGATATAAAAACATAGCGTCGTGTGCAGTCGACGTGTGGAACGATTCGCACAGAGGCTTCTTAACGGCAGACCACGTGTACTGTTACGGTTCGCTGAGAACTGTCGTGCATTTACCGTCTCATTTTGAAAAAACGTTTACGTTGTATTTTGACGATAATACATCGTACAAAATAGTATCAGAAGATGGCGTCGAAGTTATAGACTTTCAAATGTTCGATAACGTGTTGGTTTGGAGTGTCCACCGTACCTTCTATTTTCCCTATAAACTGCCGTTCGGCTATCCTCTGTTCGACAGAACATCGACCCACTTAATAGGGTTTGTCGGACATTTAACGGAAGACAATTTGTACAGTATCTTGTGCTCGTCGAATATGAAACAAATGATACTTCTGGATAACACTAATTATATTTCCGTGCACGTTTCACGATTACAATCTTTAAAACAGGAATTGGCGATTTACGGAAACAACTTTTCACCCATGAGTACGAAACAGTATTGGGAGTATCATAAGGCCGCGACGGAATCTACCAGTAACACCAACAGAACGATACAGAGAATCAATTTTATACTTTCTGACAAATTTTTAACAATTAATTGTGCGAACGGTTCCGAAGAAGACGCTTTGCAAATGTATTACGAAAGAAGAGAATTTAAGCAAACTAATATTGTGGCTCATCAAAATATGATGAACAAATTCGTAGAAGAATATGTTAACGCGAACGAGGGTAATGCTAATGGTACTACTACTACTGCAGAACCCAACAAACAAAAACGTAAGAGTTTATTGAAATTGTTAACCAAACAATTTCATAATAATTCTAATTCGAGTTTGCAACAGAGTGATGATGGAGGTGGAATCAGCAGTAGCGTTGTCGTTAAAAAAGAATAATTATTATAAGAAACACGATGGCTGTCGAATCGTGCGCTTTGTTAAAAAACATATTGGACACTTATACGTCTCTAAAAAAAATAGATAATTTATTTTTTTTAGTCAGAAATGTTGAACTCAATAAAAAATCGTTTGAGCGTTCTATCCTGTGTAATATACTGTCAACACACTATAAACACCTGAGCGAACAAATGGTAAAAAAATATTTTACACGTAAAATGTGGGGATTGTGTAGTATGACGATGGTTTTGAAACCCGAATACGGGTGTATGCGATTTTGTGAAAAATATAAACACAAACTGCGATGGCGTTTACTGTCCCAATACAATACGATTTATACCAAACATTTTTACCACAAATTCAGATTCTATCTTCATTGGAAGAGTATAGTGACTTTCCAAATTATCAGCGAAGACATAATGAGAACTTTCAGCATACATTTGGATTGGAAATCGCTTTTATTGTCTAATCGATTAAGTGAAACGTTTTTAATAGATTATCACGACAAATTTGATATTAACCAAGTTGTAGTTTATCAAAAAGTATCTGAAAATTTTGTGGAAAAATTTCTGCACAAACTCTCGTGGGGAATAATATCACGTCGTTCAAGATTCAGCGACTTGTTTCTGGCAAAACACAAGGACAATCTAGTCTGGGATATCATCAGTGAAAACAGTAACGCTCTAACGGATACGCAAATAAACGTATATTCGGAATACGTAAATTGGAAAGCGCTGTGTGCAAATTATACTTTAAAAGAAATTACAATGCGTAGGTTCGCTGACAAACTATCGTGGGACGACGTATCTCGCCATCAGCGTCTTACAGCAACTTTCTTACAAGACTATAAAGACAAAATAAATTGGCACCACGTGCTAAATAACAATACAAAAATCAAAATTTCTCATGAAGACATAAATAACGTTTTACATAATTCGACTTAGGGGTTGTGCAACTGTTACACCCAATCCCCTCTTTGAAAAAATTGACAAAAACAATTGGTGGAAGAAAAGGGGTTCCAAAAAGTCGAGCATTTTGAGTGTGTGTAGTTAACCCGTAGTGTTAGGTATTTTGTGTGCTGGTAGAATATTGTATTTATTAATAAAAATCAACTACTGAAGTATATATGTATTTATTTATTTTGTGTATCCCATTGTTTCCCTTTTAGTCACAGCAGAACTACCGAGCACGCGGCATGTCTTCTCTGTTAAACGCCATTATCGACACGTTCGATTATTACTTCAACGAAAAAATTATTACAACGATTAACGGTGTTTGTAAAGTTACGATCTGCACTAATTCCAGATGTTTTAAAACTCTAGAAGTGGCTTTAGTGCGCGACGAGTGGTTTAACGATACCAGAATAACCGATAACCGGAAGGTCGACTTTTTCAAAGAAATTACACTCAACAAGGGTTATTTTACGGCGTGTATAGAAAGAGACTCGGATCATCTCTGCGACGGATTTTTGGTGATGATAGGTTCTCGTCTGTCGAGAAATATTTATAGAGAAATCGATACGTTGTTGAAGAAAAAATATGCGAAAGCAGAATTTTGCGTGAATTTTCGGACGGAAAACACCCTTCGTGGTACGTACATTTCTAACGGTATATTGTATTATTCGTCGTTCAGAGATTTTAATAATAACAGGTTCTGCCACCACAACGATATATTGAACAGAACCACGATATACTTATACGACGAGTATTCTCGTGGCTACATGATCTATTCCGATTGTCAAAACGGAAAACCATCGAATCTTGTTGTAAAAAATAAAAACGGATCCACCTTTACCATCGATTCGAATAAAGATGAAGACGACGATATTATTAAACAAATATATATCGAGTGTGGATATTTGAACGATAGTGAAAATTCGTTGTACGATTGTAGTCCTAAATCTCAAATAGAATTTCTACAACAGATTTACGAAAACAAAGTAGACATAGATAATATAAAAAACAAATTATTCATATCGTACCCGGAAGCGGTGCACTCTTTATTCGAAAAAATCAACATTTTTGAAAATAAAAATATATGGAACAAGGCCGTTCTAAACGGAAACGTTGTGTCGGTATTTTCACAGAAGTTGTTGTTTGAAAAGAGCAAAAGTCAAGCAAACCGACAAATAATTAAAAATTTAAAATCGACAAAAAACAAAACCAACTCTACGGGAAAAATGAACAAAAATTATAAAACAGAGACATCCCTAAAACGCATTTTACAAATAAATTCTTCGAACAATACTGGATTTTTTACACCTTTAGATTATTTTCATTTAGATAAAATACCGGCCCTGGTGCAAAGCGTGCAACGCATTAAACCACAAAACGTGAGATCTTTAAAGGCGCTTCAACTGACGCAGGATTCGAAAGGATTTATATGTCCGTTTCAGGTTGGAAATATCGGATCGGCCGGAAAAATAGTTAGTCTGGTAGAAGGAGTTATAGCGTCTTACGGGCGTTTAAAGTATACGGTAAACGATTTATTGATAACTATAAAAGAATTTTCCACCACCGTTGATTGTGATGGATTGAAAATCATAATAAACAATATAATTACAAAACTCAAGGTGAGCCGTTCAATAGATAAAAAAAAATTCGTGAAAAGGATAAAGGGGATATGGCCTTTTTATGAAATCGTGTTTTATAAAGATTTTTGTTGCATAAATATGTGCAGTGGGATTTTAATGAAACAAATCAATGGAACGTACATGAGTCGTAAGGAAATGGAATGGTTTCTTACGGAAGAAGAATTAAAGCGCCACGATAACGACATTCACATGGGGAAGTACGCTAAACGGTGCGCGTCGTTTATTGAATATACAGCGCCCAGTAAAATAATGGTAGGCGTGTTGGCGGCGAAATCGTCTTTACCAAACGTGGCGTATAAGGTCATGGGATTCTGTTTTAACAGAACCAACCAAATATACGTAAACAATAATAAGCCCGATTTTGGAGAAAGGGGAAACAGATATAATCTGTTATTGGCGTTCGGGGAAATTGAAGGTTACAACGAAGGAGACGGTTACGTGATACATCCCGATTACGATTTTAATTTAACGATATGCGACAATTTTGAAATTTACGTTAGATCTAAATCAAAAATAAACGTGAAGCTGTTCGAGCCAGACAAACGTATTTTAATAATGAATCGCAACAAAGAGGGAAGAATAATAGAAGCGTGCTTGGTATTCGGAAAAATAATTACTAACGACGACACTCCGTTTATAGTCGATTACCAAAAACTGTTGTTTCGATCAAAAGAAAACGCGTCGTCCGTTTTCTACATACGATACACAAAAACAGATGAAGGATTTTTAGACTATATGAACGACAAAAAAAACATAAACGCTAATATAAATGTATACAAGTACAAACAGTTTTATAATAAAAGTTTAAAAGAATGGACGTACAACGTGCGGGAGTGTGTCAACGAAAAAACTACCAAACTTATAACGTGTGTGTGATCAAAATAGGTTTAGAATATGCGTGTACATTTTACGCGGGTTTAAAACTTGTGAACGCGTATGGCCAGAAGGGTCTGTGCAACAAACACGAAGCCGTTAGACGTTTGATAGCGGTAAAGGAAAGCGAAATAAAACCCGTCGACGTAGTAGCAAACGTGTTCTCCTTTATTGGCAGATCTGCCCTGGGGCTGTACGAGGAAATGAAAAGTGGCGGTTTGTACGAAATATACGATACGGTCGTAAACCGGTTTGTCGGCTACGGGGGTGTGTGCAGTCTGTGGATTAACAATAACGATCCAAACAAAATATTATCAGAGAAATCGTCCAGGCACGACAGTTTAAGTAAACCTTGTCTCGTAGTTAACGGCGTTCCATTGACTATGAACGTGCAGACTTCCTCCAACGATATTCATAATAAATACGGTCACACCCCGCCACATGCAAAGTACATTTTCGATCTATATAAATGTTTGAATTTACATTACAAATTTCTAGATTCTAAAGACGATGGCGATGCCGATTGCTTACTAAAGAAAGAAGAATTTACATCGCTAGAATCCCACTACGAAAAGTTACGCTTATCATTAAGAAAAGAAAACAGTGGGAGAAATACAACGCTATAAGTGCAACGATCCATTTCAAGGGCAAGTGACCCTATCCTAAGTCGAGGAAGAAACGTGTCGTCGCTTGACTGCGCATACAATTAACCACTCTCTCCGTGTGTGTTGTGCAAGGTCTGTGCACCCAGTCAAGAGCAACGATCCAGCTTGAGGTTTATTATCTGATCGTATTTTATTTTACAGCTACATATTGTAACAAACGTTTTTGTAAAAAAGTCACTTGTTATATTAAAACTACAAATATGACCAAAACTGTAATTATATTTTATTTACAAACCCGATAGTTGTCAAAAAAAAAACAGAACAATGTGGAGAAAAAAAAGCAATAAATGTAACGACACAGTTAGACGCAATTTGCGGTTCTCTGAACCGTGATTTTATTTTATAATAATTGTTTAACATTTTATATTATATAGGCTAACACTGTAATATAAACATTTTTGAAAAAAAAAGTCGCTTGATGCGTTAAATTACAAATATGCGTGAAACTGCGGTTATGTTTTGTTTACAAACAGGACATTCTTCTAAAAAGACGGAAAAATCGATACAAGAATATACGTGCCCACATGGCAAAAACGAAATTTGTTTGTCTTCATCAACGCATATTCCGCATTTTAGAGATTCCCGTTCTTCTTGTCTACAAAAATCATTCGAAACACCGTCAACAACATCTTCTGTCTCAACCGTTTCGTTGGACGAAACAGAATATCTTCTTACAATTTTATCCACATATTTTCCTCCCTTCTTCATCAATAGGTAAACGCAGTGGGGAAACCAACGAGCGTGTTCTACCCAGGGATCGTCGTCGGCCACCCATTGGTATACGCCGCCGCCACACATAAAACAACGCACACTATCCAAGCGTCCGAGGTAAAAAAATCCCGCTTCAGCGAGCGCTTCTTTAGAGGGAGAGCGTTGTGTTGACCAGAAGTCGAACGTATCGAGTCTAGATTGTAGACTACAATACGATCTGAAACGTGGTACTCTGAATGTATAAATATTAAGGTCTATTCCTAGATTTTTAAATCTACCCCCGTTAACGGTACAAAACGTGTTGTCCGTGTGAGTTCCCATATTGCAGTGTGTGTGCGTAACGATTACAGATTTCTTATTTATAATAGCCTGGGTGTTGGGAAGTAGTGGGAGTGCCCCAACAAGGAATTTACAAACATAAATTTGTTGAATGAAACAAAAAGATATGTTACGTACAGAAATTATATTTGTTTGTTCTGTACTTTACAAATTAGATTATATCCAATAGGGGTTGTACGTTTTCTCTTTAATTTATTTTTAAAATTTTCATTAATGTGTATCTGATGTTTTACAATATCCTCCCACCTAAAATAATCTACAAATTCGTACAATATTTTTTTAGACACAGTGTTACCTCGTAACAATATACCAAGATTAAGATCGGATAATTTGGGTATAATTTTTCTTAAAAACGCATCCGACAAATTGTGTTTCAATTTTAAATGTTTCCAATCTGTGGATATTCTATCTAATAGATATTCATTGTCCGGGGATTCTAGACTAAAAATCATCTCACTGAGAAGCGATTCCGTTAGTGTCTGCTTATACAAAATATATTTGAAATCCAACAATAACAAAAATTCCTCCATTATATCCACCGATAAAGTTTGGTATGCTTGTAGATATTCCCAGTCCAAAATGGCTGAAAAACGTCTAATAAAATCATCACTTAACGTTTGACGTTTACATATGATTTTCCAGGGGATTATAATCTTAGCTCCCCGTTTGTTTTGTTTCTCGATTGCAGATATGAAACGAAATAAATCGTCATTAATAAAACGATAATAATCAAATATCATACTCAAAGGTAATACACGACTAAACTTAATAAAAAAATCTAATGAATATTTGTTGCAATCACATTGCGACATACATGTATACAAAGAGCCCGAATTATAATAACTTAATATTTTATTTTCAATAACATATATTATGTTTTCTGATTGATACATCTTAATCGCTTCATAGAGATTTATTATATCCCCGAATTGTAAATTTTCTATTATTTTCTTCAACACCGGCAAATAGGGAAAAAGTAAATACATTCTGATCCCACTTGCTAGTTTCTCGGGAATCCCTTCTTTACCACGAAGACGTAAACAAATGGTAGTAGTAAGTAAATAGGATTGAGTTAAATACTTTGAACGCGTTTTTAATATTGAAAATTGTTTATACTGAAATTTAATTAACGTATTACCAAAAATTCAAACAAAATTACCGTTTGAAAATTGTAACAAGTGAAGGAGAACGGTAAGTGTAGAGTTAGTTTGGAAGATTAAAAAAACACTCGACGAGTAGCAGCCAAAGAGCGTGTAAACATGTCGTTATGCTGGTAGCATATATACCTATTGTAACCCTAAGTTTAATATGAGAATAAGAATGACGTAATTTCTTATCCCAGTCTTATGTCTTAGTGGGAGGCGACGCGTACCCATCCGGCGTAAGAGTTTTTGTTACAAGGACGTGTGATTCGTTTGCAACAACTTAATTGCACGCATAAGAGTAAACGTGCGAGGACATTTCTCCACCGTGACTCGGACGCGTCACCGCTGGCTTCAGGGCACGTGTACCATGGACAGGCGCGATAAGTTAATAGAAGAGGGAAAATCAGTGCTTTTGACGTTTTTAAACATTTTGAACAGCACAAAGGCGTATTTGGGAAAATTAATAAGTATCAGATTTTTCTACAATACACAAATACTGTTTGATACTAATAAAATCTTTCGATATCTTTCCGAAGTTGAAAAATACGAACACATGTATGTGGAAATTATTAATTTGTCCGGAAACGACGTTACAAAAGTGTTGGATGATTCGATATTGTCACTGTATATGGACGACGAACAAATAAAGATTTATAGACTTTTAGAAACCTTCAAGTCGACCATGTATCTACACTGCAGACTTTCGATCGGTATCGCCATCATTAAAACAATTTGTACAAATTTATTACGCTTAGACATTTTTGACAACGAGCAAAAGAGAGTGAGCGAGAACGAAACGCTTTTGTACACATTCTACAACAACAAGAAGTGATATTACGCGATCTGGAGGTTCGGGGTTTGATTCAATCCTGGACGAGTGTAGCGCTGGCCACAAAACTTTGCTCAACCAATTTCCAAAGAAGTCAAGATGATTATTATTCTTGTATGTGTATATACGCAAATACCTTGTATAAAACTTTTTATTTTTTTGATAACTTTTCTACTTATAAATGTGTTGATAACTTTTGTATTTGTAAACATTATACATTTTTTGATAAATTTTGTATTTGTAAACATTATACATTTTTTGATAAATTTTAAATTTTATAAATTTTTGTTATAAATTTTTGTAATGGCGTTTTTAAAATCTAATATAGTTAACTCTGGTGCCAATATATGTTTTTCGTTTGTTTGTATTTCACTATAATCCTTTTCAGATCCCAACGAATAACAATTTTCGGACAATATTTTCTCTCCTAATAAATTTATTTTGTTATAACAATTAGTCCTTAAACCAGACACGTATAGTCCGGAATCGGATTTTAACGAATTATATATTACATCCGTTATAGCTATAGATACTATTTTTTTTATGTCTGCTTGTGATATTTTATTATCGTATGCCAAATTCACTAAACCAATTTTATCGTTGTTGTGAACATTACCCTTACGTAATAAATTATTTACGTGTAATTCGTATTCCTTTTTCGAGTTGGGTTTATCTACACTATATACTTTAGTTAATCTGCGTAAAAACGCCGAATCCAAATCTTGGACGAAGTTTGAAGCGAAAATAAATATACACCTAATGCTATCGTCTTTTAATAAATTATCCAATTCTAGCATAAATAAATTTTTTAAACGTAAAGCGGTGTCACTGTCCTCTAAACTTCTCCTTCTTAACAATGAATCTATTTCATCAAAAAATATAATTTGTACTTCGCCGGTTGTTAAAGAACGTATTTCTTCAAAAAGTTTTTTTACGTTTTTTTCGCCTTCACCCACATACATACTCAAAATTTCGCTTAAATTTACGGTATACAAAGGTGTACTATTCTCGTTGGCCATGGCTGCGGCCAGCGACGTTTTTCCCGTTCCTGGTGGGCCGGCAAATAGCAACGCGTTCGAGGTGAAATTTAAGTTATAAGTAGATTCTATACTCCGCACATGAACCGACGACTTGACTTTTAAAATATTCAACAATTCGCTTTTTATCGTTTCGTGTCCGATTATATCAGAAAACTTTTCTTTCACGTTGATGGGATTCAATAGATTGCGGCTAGACTCTTCGGTAAAGTTATTTACAGCTAAGGGATCTTTGTTTAAATACAATTTATCCGATATTCGTTTCAAATCCAACACACCTTTCATATGATTAATATAAATATAATCTATTCTATTGGTGATTTCTAGAAATTTATTTTCCAGCGGAATTAGTATTTGTTCCTCTATAAGTTGATTTACTAAATTGTTACAAACGATTAATATTAAATCATAAATACTGTAGAAAGCTTTATAATAATTTTTTACAGCGATTTTAAATTTAAAGTTATTTTCGGCGGTTTTAGCGTTGAACAGGTCGTTTTTTATCGTTGACAAGTACACTTCAACGACGTGTAGAAGATTTTCTAAATCTTCCTCTTCCATATCACTCTTATTTAGAAAAGTAACGCGAAAAAATATCGTCTATTAAATTCGTACATTCCACACGACAACCTATTTCTTTACTGTAATCGTATACATATCCGTTTAAAGAAATTTTATTTAAAAAAATTGTCTGTAACGAAGGATTTGACCAGGCGTTTCCTCCCAACAACGAAGGTATATTGTTTTTAATTTTGGTATTTAGAAAATTAATAATTGGTGCGTTTGTATTGGCGTTTGTTAAAAACGATGTAGATATCGTAAATATGTCATTATTGAAAACTGGTAATAGGTACCGTTCGGATTTTTCTCTGTCGTATAACACAAACGTAAAATACTGATCTTCTAACATACGATTAATATTTATATAATAGGATATCAAATCGTAATTGCTCACGTTATAATTAAAACACGAATTCTTATCGATGAAAGGTATATCCAGGTTTTTTATGCACCACCTGAAACCTGTTAATACGTAACTAAAATAAAAAGTTAGGAACGAAAGAAAGGTTTCGAAGGCGTTATAATTGACAATCGTAGTAAATTCGCGTTTACCCAACGAATAAACTATGTTTATTTTATCTTTATTTTCATATTTTTTCAAATCTGTAACTTTCTCTTCGTCGAGTATTTTATCTATATCCAGATCGTATCGTTGATAATTTTCTCTAGTCAAATTTACAAAAGTCGAACACAGTCGTCTCTCGGATACGTTTGTTAATAAAGTACCGACTGATTTAGTGAAACGTACTGTTTTCGTAACATTTGAATAGGAACAATAATCCAGGACGCCCGGGCCGTAAATACAATTTATAATTACAACCATGTTAATTACATTCTTTTTAGCATCTCCACCCAACGTTAATTTGTTATCTTTAAAGTAAAAATTTGTAGACTTTACATTTATCGCAGACAATTTTTGATTCCAACAATTGAAATATACCGCTTTATGGGGCGACGCTTCTAAGTCGTTATAATTTAAAGAATTCTTGTAACCTTTAAACGGATAACTATTTGCAAAATATATTTTAACATCACTAGCGTTTATATCTATATCGTAGTCGGTTTTCAGTAATTCGTGTAAAAATTGTGTATCATCGTTAATTTCAAATTTATTTAAAAATGCGTTTGTGTGTATGCATGCGTACATCGATTCTTTTCTTTTACATTCCATCTTATTAAAGATTATAGTCTATAGTACTATAGTTTATAGTACTATATTTTTAAATTTAATTCAGAAAGCTTGAGTCGCACCGACCGACCGAAAGCTTTCTTGCTGTCAGTATAATGGACGAAAGCTTTCTGTCGCGCGCGCGAGGCCGATCCTCTATATATAGGAAATTTTGGTGAGTAGAGGGGATTCGGGGTCGGCTATTGGTCCAAAGAGTTATTTCCCAATTAATAGGGGTGTGGTGGGGATAAATAGTGTAACACTATTGGTCGGATAACGATTTTTGGTGGGGAGAACATGGGGTCAGACACAAAAAATCCGTCAGTACTAATCCGGATTCCCATCTAACCGGACGTGTTGCGATATAAATATTACACTTAGTAGTATTTACAGACTCGTTTTATAATAAATGTTAAATTCTCATATGAAGAAATCTTTTTTCTTTTTGAAGTTGTAGTTGTTGGTGGGAAAACAATAAAAATAATTAAGCGACAATTTATTAAAGTTGTTTATAAATTATTTTGATATATTCTTACGTTTTAATGAATACACATAATTTTACAAGTATTACAATTGGTTTTTATAGCTACAGACAGATTACATTAACATATTCTTACGTTTTAATTAATACGAACAAGCATTACAATTGCTTTTATATATATAGCTACGGACACATTTAACAGGAAATCTTATGAGTGGGGCTACAGATTAACGTTACACCCTTTAAACGTACGTTACACCTCCTATAGAGGATAGGGTACTAAATCTAGTAAGAAAAACATACTGGGATCTGAAATCCGAATCCTCGCTATTAAAAATCCCATAACCTCGATATTTTTTATCAAACGTTTCACCTTGGAACTGGTATACCGTTTGAACGAAATACGGTCTAATGGGTATACAAAATACGGGTTCTTTACACTGATAATCCTCGATACAACTTACGAACAAAGTTATTATTTTTATATTACCGTCAATGTGACGCATTCCTATAACTACCGAATGTATTTTCTTGTCTACAAAATTAATTTTTAATAAACGAACCCTCTGTCTATTCCTAAACGTCTTATTTCCTTGCCCCACGATTATATGTGTTAATCCGACAAACAAAAAAGCGGTTATGTTGTCGTTTAAAGAATACATTTTTAAATAATCGTCTACTTCCAAATTATAATTTAGCAAGTTATTGTATACGCAATCGTAAAATTTTTTTAACGTATGAAAACAATGAATGTTGTTTGAACACATTACTATCAAATTTTCGTGTAAATTGTTCTCTAAAAATAGGTACGTATTTAGTAAATTGTCTTTCATAAGCGCAATTTGTTTCAAACAATTAACGTAATTTTCAACAAAGTCGTGTACATCAATTATTATTTTTTCACACTTTAAATTATTGTTTCTAAAAAAGTCGTTTATTTTTGTGTATTTCTCTTCCTCGCCGTGAGAGTCCTTTTCTACAAACTCGATTAACGTTTTCGTTTGTTCTTCGTCCGTTCTTTGTACGTCAGATAAATAATATTTTTTTAACCTTTCACCAAATCTTTTGTTTAAAAACGATTTCATATTACGGTTCTGAGCACCTATACTAATACATTGAGTTTCAGAACCAACCACAAAAAACAAAAATCTCACATCACGATTAAATTTGGTACGAACCTTATTACACACTTCGAGAAAACTATACATTAAATTTACGTTAATTAAAAAGTATTCGTCTATTAAAAATACTAATGTAGAACCGTTACGAAAAAGAAAGTCCGTGAAATGTGTCAGGGCTGGCGGCAACACGTCTTTTAAAACCAGCCATTCGTCCAGTTGTGAAAAGGGTATATCGTCTTCGTTTAGTATTTTCAGAAAGTGTGCTTTATTTTGTAATTTCAAATATTGCATTACAAAAGCGTGCATTGTTTCGCTTAACGGCAATTTAGATAGTATCCTATCACAACATCTGAATTTGTACTGCATAGAATCCAAACTTTGGTGTTTGTTGGCCAAAAACACGCGTCTCAGTTCTGTGTGTTTCATTATATAGTCCAATATTAAACTTTTTCCAGTACCCGGTTTCCCTTCAAGTAGTACAACTACATCGTTCTTACGCGTGCCGTTTAAAAACTCTTCTAAGCTCTTAAACATGTTTAGTTTTTCTTCATTTAAGTTTTTATAACACCTACAGTCGTACGAGACAAACGCCGCCGCGTTAGACGACTGCGTACCATTTTCGTGGCAATTACGGTCGCTACAACTATTTCGACCAACCTTTACAAAATATTGTTTGATAAAGGTAAAAAAAACTGTATTTATTGGAATTTGGGGACTTTGATTTTCAGATAAATTTTTAAATTCACACAGATCGACACACACATCTTCCACAAACAATTCTTCTTCGTCGGTGTTAGCCGTGAAATGTACAAAACCAGTATTGTCCATTGTAGCGGATTTTATGGACTGGAGTCCGTTCGGGGCGCGTCGTCGGCTATTATATCTCTTTCCAAGGTCTAATAGAAGAATTCTCTCCCACGCCATTTATTGTTATGACCTCAAACGCCAGTTTGCTTTTATTCGTCTTTACTTCATATAATTTTGTTTCGTTGTTCAGTTTCGTCCATGTTGGAATTGGTAATCCTAGACAAGTATTAAAATCAGGTTTGGGTGGGTATTTATAGAAGCGGTAACAGGGCAACTCAGTAGACGCAATTGATCTGCCGTTGACGCACCACGTTCTGTCACCGTAAGCTATCACGTTGGGAACAAATTCCAAGTTTGATTTTGCGCACTGAAGATCAACATTTTTGTCAGTCTTTACAACAGGTTTGTTTGACACATTAACTGTCTCAAAAGTATATCCTAAAACGCTGGTACCCAAGTTTCCGTATACGAATTTTTCTTCGTAAATTTCTTTATTACTGTTCCAATCGTTGTTTTGAAAGTCAATCGAGTTTTTAACTACAAAATACTTGTCGAACATTACCGCGCTCGCTTCGTTTTCCGATTTTAAATTTCCGTGTTGTTTAGTGAACTCGTTGTCGAGAGTAAACGTTCTTTCGGAAGGATTGTATTTGAATACAGATTTTTTATTCTGCCAAGACGATGTACGATAGTCTAACGCAAAAGAGTTGGTTACGTTATTAATTTCATCTTCTTCGTCTTTTAGCAACAGCAAAGGTGGATTCGTTTTATGGAAATCTATTTCTAAGTTTTCACTATCCGTTTTGTTTATGTTTTTATCCAAATCGACGTATAACGAAAATTTTACAAAATTTAATAACATTTCTAGTCCCGTATTAAAAAGCCTGAGTTTTTTGTATTTCAAATGGTCTGGGTGTATTTGCCTGAAGTCTTTAACTATTATTTTTTCACCGGTTTTTGTGTCGTAATAGAATTCCGGATAATCGAACTTTATTTTCCAGCGACGCGTGTTAATTGTATCTAAAACCTCAGTGGGTAGAGATTCAAGGTTCAGTGAACGATAAAAGGCTGTTAGTTTTTGGATACTCTTGTTATTGGCCGTATTAACAATCGAAATTATGTTGGGTTCTTTTTGCAACAAATTGTGATCTATCAAACCTCCTTGACAGTTGTATTTCTTAACCGGAATATTGGGTTTTAAATTGGGATATGTTTTCCAATTGGAAAAATAAGAATAGACGGTTTCAAAATCGTTATCTTTACATTCAACGTGTATACAGTCTATTCCCGTAGCCACGGCGATTCTGTCTTTGGGAAACCTGTTACATTCTACAATTTTGTACGAGTTATTTTCGCCACATTGGAAGTAAGCGCGTCCGTATTTCGGATCGGATTTGTCTAAAACTTGTAATCTGTAGCCGGGTGGATAGTGTTGGCACAATTTTTTCGGATCGCTTGTAGCCGTGTAGCCACAATTGATTCCATTGAAACGACCGCCATCTATACACTCGATTTCTTCGACGAAAGGCCATTTTTGTAAACAACGTTTGTAGGACGTTTGTGTTGGATCTTCACTCCACACGTAATTGCCGTTAGCGTTATAACATATGTTGTAGTCGTTATTGACGGGTTTACACCCTCCTTTACCGTAGTACCACTTATCGTTTTTGCACGTCATTCGTTTGGCGCTTTTATCGGTTTTACCGCACTGATAAAACGAATTTTTCAGAACGTTTCTATTATCGAAGTAAAATTGAACCACGTTCGAGCTTTGTCTTACTTTCTTTTCTAGTGCTAATAATTTACTTACATCCGATTCGTTTTTAACTACGGGTAAAAATACAAAATTGTGTTTTTTTAATCGGTTAACGATACTGGGATGTGTGCAGTTTATAAGGCCCGTAAATTGAGTTTCGTTGTCACTCTCGTTTTCGCTTTCAACAAAAACGTTGTAATACAACATCGGAATCTTTGACGTAAAGGTTTTATTCGCATTTAAGGTAAACGATACCTTAAAAGGGTTTCTAGAATGTGATATATTTTGTAAAATGTATCCGTCCAATTCTTTTAACGTGCCGGATAAATAATCGTATTTTAATCCATAACTAGAAATTGTTGACGAATCCGCATATACTTGATTTAGTTTTGAAATGTCCGCTACGAAATTTGGCCGTTCCGCGGATAACTTTCCCGGAATATATCTGATGTTAAATACGGCGCTCAATATACCCCTTTTTGTTTTTATGTCTGTTTTATATACTAATATTGAAAAGTAATTTGTTTTGTGTAACATAAA
Organism: Magicicada septendecula; assembly: GCA_034769895.1. Classification (NCBI taxonomy): domain Eukaryota; kingdom Metazoa; phylum Arthropoda; class Insecta; order Hemiptera; family Cicadidae; genus Magicicada; species Magicicada septendecula. The sequence continues at coordinate 104,169,118 of CM068369.1, read as the reverse complement.
ATAGGGTACAAATAGAAAATTTGTATTAAAATTTGAATTCTTAAAACGTACATTTTTAAGGATTTCATCTAAAAATTTTGTCTCTACCAACACTTCTACTTCTTTTTCGTTTATTACAGTTATTTTGGGACTGTTAGTTGTGGGGGAATTGAAAAATATATATAAAGTGAATATAACTATTGATATCAGCACCCCGTACAGTATAAGGTGGGAACCCCGTCGTTCATTCATTTCCTTATAATAATAATTTTTTGTTTCAGAAAATGGCAGAAGTAAGGTTATACGATAAGACAGCTGTAGATGTAGAAGATCTTTTTATAGACGAAGCGCGCGGAAGCGAATACAGGGCGTCTTCACCGGACAGAGGGACCATTTACGAAGACGACAATAAAATAAACCACGATATTATTTTTGAAGATGATAACGCAGTAGACGCTTGGGATTTAGCAGACGAGGAAGATGTAGAATTTACGTACCGAGATTCTTTTGCAGAAAAAAAAGTTGATTTAAAAATATCAGATTTTTTCCTATACCGATTTGTAGAAGAACTGAAGAGTGTAGATGTGAAAAATCTCCACCATTCCATTTTTTATTTTACTCCCCTGTTAAATTTAATTAGGGATCTGCGAGACGTCGAAGAAGGGAAAGTGATGTGGTTGAGGGATCCCGTCACAAAAAAAATTTAACGATGAAGGAATTTTATGCGCGTTTGATTCATAAGTTTCTGAAAAGTTTATCCCCGTCGAAACTGATGTCTGGTGCCTACAGAGTGTTGAGCGTCTTCGACGAAGACAACAAAGATAAATACGACTCCTTCAAAAGATTGATACAGTCGCGTATTGCACTGAGAATAATAGAAAACGACGGGAAAGGTAATAAAGACAACATAAGTTTTAACGTCAATATTCCAATTATGATGATATTCACGGGATCGTTGGTGGAAAATAACACCAAAAAAAATTCCTACGTTTCCATAGAGATCAGGAAAGACGATAACCAAAACGTGTGTAATGTTTTCAAGTGGATTTTGTCCATAGCGTACAAAGAAATAAACAAAATAAAGTCAGAGTATACGAACAAACAGCTATTCGAATTTAAAAAAAGGAAAACCGACGATGGGGTCGTTGTGGGCAATCACAAGTTTACGGGCGATGAAATTGAATTCTTTGAAAATGACAGTCCTATTAAAATAGGGACGATATTTTTTAACACAAAACGATATTTTAACAGCATACAAATTAATGACCGTAAAGTTGCCATTAATAATGAAGACGTAAAAAAATTCGATGCACACCAAGTGTATTTATTCACAGCCTATAATTATATGATAAAAGTAAATAAGAAACAGAGAGTGGTAAATTTGATTATATATACTCATTATCTTTACCAAACAGATTTCTCCAAATTAGACGATTTTTCACAACAACGTTTCTTTAACGTTTACAAATCGGGAGAAGGAGAAGGCGCAGAAGGGGAAGTGTAAATAATACCTAGTTATGTTTAAATATGTTAATTGTTTGTAAGCTTTATATAACACATAATATAAACGAGTTTGTAATACGTTGATTGTTTATAATTTCTATAATAGGTTGTTTGTAATCTTTATGTGAATTGGGAGAAGAAGGTGAAAAAAAGTGTAAATAGATAGGTTTGTTTTAATACATTGTTTGTAATTTCTATAATACGTTGTCTGTAATCTTCATGTGAATTAGGAGAAGAAGGTGAAGTGTAAATAACCATTTTTAATTTTATAACATATCGAATAATGTACAACAGGTTTTTTTAATACATTGTTTGTAATCTTTATATATAATAAAAACAATTATAATAGCATTTATATGTTGTTTTTAACCCATTGCCTATAATCGTTTTTGAAATCCTCTTCTTTGTGCACCACTATTACTGGCTTATCTTGATTCTTTCTTATTTTGTCGTGTATAACTATTAATTTTTCATCGATGGGTGTATTTGAAGTAATAATGTTGTTAAAATAGTCGCTATTTTTCATATCCAAAAAATGTTCTTCACAAATATTGCAATATATAAACACATCGATATTTTTGAATAAAGCCATCAACAAATTCCCATATAAATTATGAAAGTTGTCGTCGTTAATTGAAATGCACGCTGCGGTTAAATGCAACCATAACCAATAGACGTGCGATATTTTTACCCATTCCTGGACATTCAATGGTAAAATGTTTGTAATAGTAGAATCGGGAAAATGTGTTTTCAGAATGTTGAAAAAGGATTTTTTCTTTTCTAAAACATCGTATGTCTGCTTGTATAGTTCTATACGTTCCTCCGGCGTAGATTTCGATCTTTTAATTACAAAGATGACTAGTTCCAAATAATAACTCAAAAGGAAAGCATTTTCGTGTTGTAGATCGCTGTACGTCTTTCTACTTTCTACGGTATTTAAATAAAAATTAGGTATTGTGGGATGACCAATTTCCAATATAGATAAAAAAGTAAAAGGCAGTGATAAATAAAAAGATTTGCCGTCTAATGTATTGTACAGTTCTAGAACAGTGTCCCAAGATTTAGACCATTCGTCTTGATTTTCGATAGACTTTTGAACGGCGTTCCCTATAAAAATTTTAGACATCTTCTCTTATATATGACTTACAAACGCAAAAGTCGTCGCCAATAGTGTACAACCATGTTTCAATTTGAGAATACTTTGGTTTTGAAACCCCACCACACACCCGGGGTTTATTATATTCGTGAAAATATGTTTCAAGAAAGTATTTTTAAAAGAAACAACGATATTAATATTAAATGTGATATATATAAGTAGATTTACGGTCCAATAGCCTATAATGGGTATTTCTACAGTAGTTTCCCGGGTTTTGGGAAATTCTCCCGCATACCCCATACAAGTTTGTACTCCTAATTCTATTCTAGACATCAACTTATCTTATATGTGAGATACAACACACCAAATGTAACACAATTAAATTTTATTTACATAAAAACATTTATAATTGTGCATTAACTTATATACTAATTTACACTTTATATTACTTTCAAATAATTCGTGTATCAAAGCGTTATTGTTCCAGTTACAAATCAATATGTCGAATTTGTATTCGTAATGTTTTCGCATCCACGATACTAATATTTCTAACGTTATTAATTGATAATATGTTACGAAAATATTCTTAAAGAGTGTGTTTTTAAAATAAACGTCCACATTAATATTATAAATCGCACAATCATAATAATATGTATTTTGTTTTAAACAGCTCGTAGATGTAAATTTATTTTCAAAAAGTAATCTCGATTTATTTCGAGAGCCCCTTTTGTAGTTGTTACTTTGAAAAGAGTTTTCTTCTTCCATATTGTTATAATCAATATTGTTTCCCGACTGGAAGCTTAGAAAAATTCTTACAATATTAGCTTTTTTAAGAGATTCTTTGGTAAAAAGTTTTTTGGGGCCTACGTGCATTTCTGTAAGCCTTTTCCCCAATAAAAACGATAAAACGCTATATATATTTTGTAATTGTTTAGTGGCTTCTAAATTTGAAATGAATTTTGTATGTTTCGAAACATCTTTTGAGTGTTGATTTAAAGCTATTTCCAGTTCACCGACATTAGGTTTCATTTTTTCTATCCAAAAAACGGCCCCCTCTTCACAACCTTCTTCACACTCCGTTGTCGAATCGTCGTCAGAATCTTCCTCGTTGTTAGAATTTATAGTTGTTTTTGAACATAAATATTCTTTTATAGAAAATATTTTATACAAAGTGGTTTCTTTATAATCCTGAAGAATCGAACTCGTTTTCGGTCGTTTCAAGGATTTTTTTTCGGGAACTTGTTTCCGGCGTTCGGGTAGGCCTATACCTTTTTTCGTTAAATATTCGTCTAAAGTAGCGAAAGCCATGTTGATAAATGAATAAAAACGAGTGAGGTAAATTGTTTATATATCCTTGTTTCCCAGTATAAGAACGTCGGTTTTACCGCTCATCGTTTCGTTAACTTTAATAGCCATCTTTCGTTTTATATTGGCAAAACCTTGTTTGTCATCATTAACATAATTTATGTTTACGTAACCCAGAATGTCGGCAAGGGTTTGATAGTTGTTTGGATTTTTATTTTCGTTTTCGTAATTCAATGAATATATTATTTTATCAAAAATTTTTAGCGTTAGAAGAAATACGAAATTTTTTACATATTCTATTTCGTTTTCAAAAACACGTAAACGTTTATAAACAACCTTCTTTTCTTCTTCACTCGAATTTTCTTTTCTATCGTTGATATAACTGTTAAGCAACGTTTTTTTATACTCTCTGAGAATTTTGGTAATTTTATTTTCTTCGTCGCAAGCAAGTTTTTTCTTCTTTATTTCGACACTCTCTCTTGTACTTTCCGTATACCTTACGTTGTAATTGCAGCAACGATTTAATATAAACGTTGTAAACCATATAGACTTTTTTATCGAAGGGCCATCGTAAAATACTATAAGTGATGATGTTAATTTTTTAGTACTTCCCAAAGAGATAGTATCCATAGAATCGGGTTTAATATCGGTGGTGGTATTATTATTATTGTTGTTAGATTTTGTAGTAAAATGCATAAACTCGTTATCGTTTAACGTCGATTCAACGTCAAGAAAAATACCATTGTACATTGCACACTGTTCAAGTGTTGGTGGGTTATGGGGAGAGGTGTGGGTTTCGTCGTGTGTGGAAACATAATCCGTGTTTAAAATAGGCAATAAAAAATCACCCGTTTTACAAAACAATGAATCTTTATTTACAAAATAAATGTTTTGTAATAACTTTACTTTAGAGTTTGTGGTATCGTTGAATATTTCAAACAAAGACCAAGAACAGGTTTTTAATATGTTGTCTAATAAGGAATCCGAGTTGTCAATTTGAAAATCTGGCGATGTGACAACTCGATTAAAGTGCTTCTCGCATACAGACAGTAAAGAGATAATAGTATCGTTGAAATACTTGTCCGTGACGTCAATTTGTAAACACTTATTTATTCCTAAACTATCGTTTTGTAACATCACTTTTTAGTAATAAGATTTATGTATTAGCGTTGTATATTTTTGTGGTAATTCTCTTATTTATTTGTATTTCTGTAAAAAGACTTATACAATAATATGGTATCAAAGTTTGTATTAGTTTTAATAATTATCATTTTGTTTATAATGGCTTGGTTTATTTTATATACCCAACGCGCGTATAATAGCGATTTAAATGTGAACAGATTTTTTTCCAAAGACGTTTTTAAAAAGACACCTCCTACACACAAAATCCAGTACATAAATTTTGGAAATGGTTATATTAATCGTTTAACACCCGATTTAGATTTATTTATTAAAAAACCCATCAAATGTAACGTAAAACCCCCGCATCAATTTTCAACATGTAAAGAAAATTCAGCGTGCGTTAACTTAACAGTGGATACAGAATTGGTCGAAAATGGAAAATCGATTTTTGTTTGGCCTAAAAATTTGAATCCCGAAGAAGGGTACTGTATACCGCTTCCAGAGTATTCAAAACAACACAACTATGCTTTAACAAGCAGGGTGGACTCTTGCAATCCGAAAACTGGCATTAAATACATGTTTAAATATTACGGAGATATAATTTCGGCTTGTAAATGTAAAAATCCAAGACTGTACGATCAAAGCGTACCGGTAACTGGTGATTGCGATAAGGTTGTAGCTTGTCGGGGAGGCAGTCTAGAAGATTTAAATACGGATAATGAATTGAATTTATCACTCACGCGTTGTATCAACTGTGGTAAAGGACTGGTATCGGATAGAGATGAATATGGATATCCCACCTGTAGGGAACAACCCTTTGTTGAAAAAACAGAAAATCCGGAATACGAAAGTTTTTTTAAAAACAATTCTAATGAAGAATCGTTACTACCGGTTTCGGATGAACGGATAGATAAAGAGTTTTCTGTACATTTTAATAACAAAAATCGTTTGGTACCGAACCCCTGTGCTTTCGACGCCTTTACCGGTAAACCGTTTAACACCAACCAATGTTACATCGATTTTTCTGTTTCAAAATCAGGAAGAACGTATTATTTTTGTAATACTAACGTAGCTGGTATAGCCACTATGAAATACAATGATGATTATTTATCGAATAACGGTGGTAAATACGCAAACGCTTGTTATTCGTTTTTAAATAATAAAGCTGTTATGGATCGCGATTTTTATTGGATTTTAGAATATTTTAACATACCTGCCAACAGCGATAAACCTCTTACTATGTACCCCGTCGTTGGAACCCGAACGAGTAAAAAATTTATACAACCGGGATTGTATAAAAAATTTGGCATAGAGACTGAGTCGATGGATACGGAAATAACAATTTATAACGAACGTTTACCGACAACATATCTGAAAGAACTGTTACCATTTAAAATAAAAAATATTAAAAACCTAATTTCCGATTACCACTTAATAAAAGAATGTGACAATAGGAAACAAATGGGTTTACCGGCAAATGTGATAACGGTGGGTGTTCCAATGATGCCGGCAATAGCTAATAACAAAATAATTGAAGTAAAAGATTGCGAAAAACTGGGTAAACTGGATCCCTACGATTGGCCCCCTTTGATATCTCCATGGAATATTAAAACAATCGTTGACCTAAATTTGTGGAACGAATATTTAACAAGGGCGTATGTCGCGTGTCGTATAAACAGAGATATCATCATTAAACCGAACAAAAATTCATTTTCTTTTACCGGTATATTGAAATACCAAAACGGTGTATTTTATCCTTGGTGGCCATTGGATAATGACAAGTTGCGGTATTATATTACCCACCTACCCAACATATTTTGAGATATATAAGACTCAAGAAACAGCTTTAAAACACACTATGGCCGTTAGTAAGCGATTCAACAGAGCACTCACAAGAAAATGGAATCGTTTCATAAGGATGCTTTTATTAAAAGAGAAATACAAGCAGTGTGAAGCTATAAACATGGGAAACGGACAAAGATGTTCAAAATTAACGACCTGGGAGTTTTGCACACCACACTATAAAATATTGAAAGAATTCTGTAATTTGTACCACTTGGTTAGCAAAAAATATAAATTTCCTCACGTCGATGTGGGCACTTTAGCAAAAGTTGAGTACGAACTGAGAGAAAAGTACGCAACGCAATTTAGAATTCCAACAGATGAAGAACACCGAAATTGGATGAATTATTTACAATCATTATTTATAACGGAGGACACTGTAAATTTTCCCGATTGCCTATATGGTAAACCATCGGAATATTTACATGTGTTTACCAGCTCGACGAATAATTACGACAATTGGAGAAGAAGGTCGACAAGTCTTTGTAAAAGTGTAAAATGTTTAACAAAAGAAAGTATTTATGTGTTTTACTTTAATGAACATTTATGTAAACAAATAGAAAGCGATTTAAAAAAATTAGAATATTTAAATTTATTTGTAAATATGGAATCGCAATACTGACTATATTTTCCAATAAAAATGCATTGTTTACTCATATTGTTTGTGAGTATTAATCAAAGTCAAAAAGGGTGGTGGTAATGGTGTAAAAAAAAAAAATAAAACAAAATTTGTTTGTATAATTAAAAAATATATTTAATAAAAAGAATTTTTGTATATTAAAAAAATGAAAAATTAATTTGTATAATAATACAAAGTATAATAAATGTAAAAAAATATAAAAATACAAAAGTATAAAATACAAAAGTATAAAAGTACAGAACTATAAAATAATATATACAATACAAAAAATGTTTATATACAATAAATAAATAAAAATACAAAAGTATAAAATACAACACAAAATGTTATAAACAAATAGATAAACAAAAGTATAAAAGTACAAAACTATAAAATAATATACACAATACAAAAAATACAGTACCGTTTACCAAATGGTAAAAGCTTAAGAGCATGATAATGTCTTTCTTTAAAAAAAACTTTTGTTGTTGATATTTAAGGCGTTACTAAATATTTATTACGTACAGAAGATTAAAAGGAACCCTTCAGTTAGCCTATAAAGGAATATACAATGGAGGAGATATAAACGAATGTACTCAAAAAATACAGTACCGTTTACCAAATGGTAAAAGCTTAAGAGCGTGATAATGTCTTTCTTTAAAAAAAAACTTTTGTTGTTGATATTTAAGGCGTTACTAAATATTTATTACGTACAGAAGATTAAAAGAAACCCTTCAGTTAGCCTATAAAGGAATATACAATGGAGGAGATATAAACGAATGTACTCAAAAATGTATTGTCCAAATTAGTCGGCGAAGTCGTTGCTAAGTGAAAAAAGAACAGTAGATTTGCATTTACGATGACAAATATTTTAATGAATAGATCGTTAGCTGAATCACATACGAAGACAACCATTAACTAGAGACAATAACCCCAATAACCTATCTACAGCTATGCAGTGTTGTTTGCTTGTTAGGTCTTTAATCTGCGACGACGTTAGCATGTTAGCGGTCGCGGTTTTAGTTAACGATTCCCAGCTGGTAAATTGTGCTAACACTTGATTTTAAACTTTCAGGACGCTTTATAAATCTGGTTTAATTGTTTGCAGTGATATTATTTTTAACACATTATATATATTGCGACGTATCAAAACAAACGTTTATTTACAACAATCCCAATGACGTCATGCAGCGTGATGCGTTACAGTTTACAGCGTTACAGAAATTTTCAAATGATGGCCAGCCAAAAGACATTATCATGTCAAACATGTTTATATACAATAAATAAAAATACAAAAGTATAAAATATAACACAAAATGTAATAAACAAAAAATATAAAAGTACAAAAGGATAAAAATAAGCGATTTCATACAAAAAATATAAACGTACAAAAGTATAAAAATAAAGAAATATTTAAATGGACATTTACCTACACAAAAGTGTAAAATACAAAAGTATAATAAAAATATAAAATACAAAAGTAGGTATATAAAGGATAAAAATAAGCGATTTCATACAAAAAATATAAAAGTACAAAAGTATAAAAATAAAGAAATATTTAAATGGACATTTACCTACACAAAAGTGTAAAATACAAAAGTAGGTCTATAAATATAAAAGTACAAAACTATAAAATAATATATATAGAGTACAATAAATAAAAATACAAAACTATAAAACGGCAAAACCATAAAATAATATATACAGTATAAAAATGTATATACAATTAAATACTATATACAATAAATAAAATATTGATATACAATAAATAATAAAATTTGGCCGGCATGTCGACACCCAAGCAATTCGAAATTACGGGAAACGAAGAACACTGCATAATAATAATACACATTAATAATACATAATACATAATAATTAATACAAATTAATAAAAAATGTACCCCCCCCAAAATGTTATTATTTAGATGTAAATAAACCGAGGTACTGTAACCTCCCGAATTCCGGTTTAACCGAAGTACATAAATGTACATTAAAATAAAACAAATTTATGTCGCTTCTAGAGAAGCCGTTTAAATCTGGATAATTCAGAGTTAACCAGCTTCCCCATTCGCTATAAAGATCGTTTATATGATCCTGTACATTTAAATAATCTGACGGTTTACCGGAAACCGGTAAATTCGGTATATAGGTTGCCTTCAGTTTACCTACATCTATTATTCTTCTTAAATACTGTTTCCAAAAAGCGTGTTCTGCGTTTTCCTTAATGTCGAATTGCTTCTCGTACTTTAGACGAGCGTCCAATTCCACTTCCGCTAGAACATCTTCCGCAATGTGCAAATAATTGGGGTTTTCGACGAGGTGATAGAGTCTGCAAAACTCTATAGACATTTTCCAGTGCGAGGTGCACAGTCTATGTGATGTTAATTTCGTGCACCTCGCCCCGTCGCCCAAATTAATTGCTGCACATTGGCGGTAAGGTTCTCCCAGCTTCAGATTTTGCAGGAGGCCGTTCCATTTCTGGACGAAGGTGTTTCTAATTTCTTTCATGCCGACCATGATTCCTGCAATATAAAATCTCAGCATTACTTGGTCTTTGTAAATATCATTATTTATCACATGCACAACAGATTACCGTGGCTCCATAACCATCGACAACAATATTGACCCGATTATCGCGGTACTCATATACGAACAAATATAACTTTAGTGAGAATAATTTTAACTTTTTTTCTTACCAAAACAAAGAGAACGCAAGATATTTCAATTAAAATATAACGTTATCAATACTAGACAATATACATTTTAGAGGACAATTAGTTACAATAAAAGTAGTTCGTTATCAACATTTTAAACAAATTGTCGGGTGACAATGTTGTGTACTTTAACAATGACAGAATTTTAATTTACATTACCTGAGAAAGGAAAAAAGATATGTAAACGCGGGTACAGTGTATATTAGAAATTTTTTGTAATTAAAAATGGGAATCAACATTTCAAGAATATGTCAATTCCCACGGATGTATTCCTTCCCGTGTGGGTAGTTTTAAAATACTCTCTGCATTCGGTGCAAATGTTAACTTGTACACAGTCGAATATTTTAAATATCTACCCACACTGGCTAATAATTCTAAATTTTTCATACTATAATCATCTTCTTCGATCAACTTGTAATTTAAATAGGTTATCGCGTCATCAAACGGTGTTTTTGAAAATATAAAATGTTTTAATAAAAATTTATATATCCAAGAATTGTTTTTGAATACTGCCAGAGGTAACTTACACAACTCACTCTTGTTGTCAACGGACAAACCACGATTATATGTAGGGGGTAAATTGATGTCTGTGGTTGATGTGGATTTATCTAATAAAAAATAGATATTGCCGCTATCGACGAAAACCACCTCACTCTCTATCCACTTTCGTGTTTCCTTCCAACACCCATTGCATATCCATTGGGACTCGAATTCGCCCTCGTGAGTTATTACATGCATATACACATAATGAATTAATTGTGAGACCAACAGCGATTCTAATTTTTTTACACCACATTTATCGCTCCAGGTGTTTGGAAACGCGCGGCCGGTTGTGATCTCATAGTTTTTTAATTTTTCTGTGTATATACTTTTAAAAACCGATTTACATCTTTCAACCACCCTTTTATCGACGGTGGGAACTGTGTTCATAATGCCTATAGTGAATAACTCATCCCTCTGCATATGTGAAAGCAGGCATCTGTATAATACATCGTATTGACTAGGTTTATATATTGCGAGATATATGTACTCTATTTTCACCAACTTTCTGCAGTACGCACTCAAGTACATAGTTCCTGAATTCACAGCTCGATAAAACGCGTCAATACCCATATCTTTGACGTATTCGCAGATACGTTTAAAGACGCGTTTGACTATGTACTTTTCTTTTGAAATGTTGTTACACATTTCGGTTATGACTCGCACATCTTCTTTGGGGGCCCAATCGAGTAACGAGGAGGACGTTCTCCTTCCTATAAATCTCTTTTGTTTCCCCCCTGCTTTCCTACTTTTTAAGAGGGCCGAGTCCCAATTTAGCAATGATAAATAATGTGGATGGTCGTCCTCATCAGCATCCCCACCACGTTCCAACATGTGGCGTACGTTGGCGTCAAGGTCTGTCTTACGAGCGCAAGAAAACGACGGAATAGGGCGTTTTCTTTCTCCGATCATTACAACTCTTCTGAATACCGTTCCTTCGTAAACCCTTACAATCATGGCAGTTGGAATAATGCCAGACTGTACCAGCTGAAACAAGTATTCATTGAAGGAGTCGTAACAATCGTAAAACCAACACTCTTCTCTTAAAAACGCGTCTATTCCGCTGTTACGTAGCACGTTATACAGAACTATGTACTGGTAATGTCTGGCAAAAAGATGTTGTTTTCTGCTATTATTAGGTGGTTTGTTAGCAGACGACAGGCTTCAACTATGGGTACGGGGCTAAATTCATCACAATACGCACACTCGTGAGGTAAGCAAAGCCTGTAGCTCTGCTCACTGAACTGGCATGCGTACCCCTTCTGTAAAAACACTGTCAGTCTTTTTAGCAAATCGACATTAATCGCCATCCGTTTTATTTGGTCGGGGAATGCGATCCGCAAAAACGATGGAATATGACAGTCTAGTGGCGGCTTTGTGTCAATTAGTGAATTGTACACATCGTTTTTGTTAACACGAACATTGTGTTTTGTCGTAAAGACCAATGCTGGTGTGTCTTGATCGCAATCCCCTGAGTCCATGTTCAAGTTAAGAGTATTTCTTGAGTCCATGTTCAAGTTAAGGGTATTTCTGAAATTCAAAAGCACACCATTACTTGTGTGTGATAAACACCACCTATCGGACACATGGTTTACTTGTAAGATGTAAACGTTCAGTTACTAGGAATTTAATTTTGTTTTGAAATCTACGGTGGGTATAATAATTTACCACACGCAAAATTATTATTGTTAATGTAAATAATAATGTTTATTATTATATAATTATAACATCTGTTTACTTTATCTTTATGAGAGAAAACAAACTTGGGTCCCTAATATTGATCGTTACAAATTAATCGTCTCTATAAATCTAAAGAAGATGTAAAAAAGGGATCCTCAACAGTTCATAAAAATCTGATTTATAACAACAAAGATGGTCACTATGGGATTCTTCTTTTAAAAGAATATAGTGATCAAATAATAAAAAGGGGCTGTACAATTTTTAATTCCAATAAAGAGATCCGCGTATGTTAACTTACCTTAATAAATCTATCGAATATTACCGAAGAATGAGAATATAATATTCAAAGTAGACTGAAGAAGCAGAAACTTGTACACTTCTGTCTTACAAAACAAACTAGTCTAGTAAAACAGTAAAACGTGAAAACAGTGTATTAAAATTCTGTCTTACTCTTCAGTCTGGTGAAAGAGTAACCAGTTGCACTACTTATATAGCCTACAACACACACACACACACACACACACACACACACACACGGACCTTTCTCAGCGAACTGGTGGGGAATCTAACGAATAACTATAAAAAGGCCGGTCACACCGATGGCACTGACCTTTCTCAGCGAACTGGTGGGGAATCTAACGAATAACTATAAAAAGGCCGGTCACACCGCTGCGATCCACAGCAATGGACGAGCTCCGTGTTAAGTATTTAGCGCGCAAATTCACTTACGAAAGCTTGAATATAAAACGCACAATCGCGATGAAATTAAAATCTCAAATAGGGAAAGAAACAATATATATATATGATTGTATAGGATATTTTAACGACGGTGACGAAAAAGAAACTTGTAACATTCGCTATAAAGAAAAAGACGGAACGTGGCGGTTTTGAGTCAAACAGCTCAGAACGTTTTTATGAACGTTGAAGAATATAAATATTTTGCTAGTTTTGAAGTTACAACCGACGATATTGGTGCATCTATAAATGAGTAATTGTATCAGAACGTTTTTACGCGCGTTGAAGAACACGATTTGGGATTTAAAAAGTTATAACTGACCTTATTGATCGATGTATATGAATAATTGTATTGTATTAAATAAATTTGTTTTTAAATAAGAAAAATGAGTCGTATATCAAAAATAGACAATTTATTAGACGACCTATTGCGTAGGGAAAAAATATTGTTTCAAGATCATTTATTTAAAACCGTAAATAACATCAATTATAATACGATTTTAAAAAATTTTAACTCTTCATTTGATTTAAAATCTATCAACAAACTAATAAGCGAAATGCAAAACGCTTCTGAAAGGGAAATAAAATTATCTACTACTCTGATAAATCGCGGTGAAGAAATACAAAGAAAACAAGAAAACCTACTTATTTTATTAAATAATAAAAATATCAACCTTGAATTGTTAAAAAATATGAAATCCGCTTCTTTAGAATTAAATGATTTAAAATTGTTCTATAAAGATAACAGAGACTTTAGAAAACTTATTAACGAATTGGCAAACAATGGATCTCGACGGATAATTAAGGGTACCTTTGCTACAATACTAGTGGGGGGTGGTGTTTACGTTGCAGAAGAAATATTAAACAGTATAGCAAAAAATAAAAACGCAAAGAGTGGGTGTTGGCGTACTTATTCTTCTTCGTTAACTAATAACAAACACAGCTGTCTAATAGTGGAAGCATCGTGTGGTTTAACAAACTTAGCTCACAGCGGAGTACCGTTATGTACCGAATTTCCCAATTCAATAAATTCCCAAACGTGCAACGGTTGGACTAATGAAGAAAATTCCGTATGTAGAAGTTGCAATCCGTTAGCTCAAAACACTTCTAAACAATATTTATCACGTAAAGATTTTATACAAACCGATGATATATATGAATGCACAGAACCCGTCGATTTGTTAGACGTATTTCTAGACGTTGCGAAGAATTTACCGTCGGACATTTGGGAGGGAATCCATTCGTTTATTCAACTTGTATGGCAAACATTGCAAATAATAGGTGTGGTCGTTTTATTTTTTGTATTGTGTATATTTGTTTTTAAATGTAAAGATATATTTGTATATCTTAAAAATAAGATCGCATTAAACAAAGAAGAAGTAGTTCTATGAAGGTATCGTCTATCATATATTACCTAATATATGTGTACATGTTACTTGTATTATGAATTTTCAATATTGCGCGTCTGTAAAAAGTGACAACAATATTGACCTTTTAACCATGATCGATGATGAAGCCACACACGAAGATTATGTGAACGAAATTTTCGAAAATAAATCGTTAAAAAGAATCAACTTTTTCTTTACACAAGAGACCGAATTCGATATATTTCAGTTGTTTCGTTTCGTATATAACATTTTAAACAAACGCTCGGTTGATGGTGTTGTTTACTTACCAAAGTTGTGGGACTATAGCGGAATTACGAATAATTTTAATCTACACTATGTAGAAGAAAAGGAAATAATTTATAAAATAGACGTAAATGAAAATACTATATATATTTTAAAAAATTGTTATCGTGTATTAAATTTTATTAATTAAAAATAAATAACATTATTATGGTGAATGAATGCTAGAATACGTCAATTCCCACGGATGTATTTCTGTCAATGTGGGCAGTTTTAAAATACTGTGTGCATTCGGTGAAAACGTTAACCGGTACACAGTCGATTATTTTAAATACCTGCCCACGTTGGCTAATAACTGTAATCTTTCACAACCGTAATCATCTTCTTCGATCAACTTGTAATTCAAATAGGTTATCGCGTCATCAAACGGCGTTTTTGAAAATATAAAATGTTGCAATAAAAATTTATATACCGACGAGTTGTTTTTGAACGTTACCAAAGGTAAAATACACAACGCGTTCTTATTTTCAGTGGACAGACTACAATTGTGGGGTAAATCTCGACGTTGTGCGCTCGATACGAGTCTATTTAATAAAAAATATGTATTGTCGATATCTACAAAAACTATCCCATCCTCTATCCAATTGCACGATTTTTCCCAACATTTTTCGCACATGTTTAGGGACTCGTTACATGGATATCTGAATTCGTCTTTGTGACTTATTACGTACATATACACATAATGAATTAATTTTGAGACCAACAGTGATTCTAATTTTTTTACAGTATATTTATCGCTCCAGGTGTTTGGAAACGCGCGGCCGGTTGTGATCTCATAGTTTTTAAATTTTTCTCTGTATATACTTTTAAAAACCGATTTACATCTTTCAACCGTCCCATTGTCGATGGTGGGAACCGTTTCTTCACCTAATCTCAACCGGGCAGTCTTCTCCATATTTAAAAACAGGCATCTGTATAGTACGTTATATTCGTAATTCTTATTAACCCCAAGGTATACGTTTGATATTGTTAGAATACTTTCGTAGTCGTTTCCCATAATGTGTTCATCGTCTGCGTCAAGCGCTTCGTAAAACGCATCGATACCATTACATTTGACATATTTGTAGATACGTCTATATATATATTTACTCATATATGTTACTTTTGACGCGTTATTGGATAAGTGTTCCATTGCGGATATAACGTCGTAGGTAATATCGGAAAATGCATACGACAACACATTAGTGATCAACCGTCTTTTGGTTTGTCCGATTAGTTGTTTTGCATTTTCTTTCGCCTCCTTTTCCTCTTTAACAATATTTTTAAACAAATATGACTCCCAGTTTAAGAAAGATAAATAACTCGGGCTTCTGTCACTCTCACCATGTTTAAACATATGGCATATGTTGGTGTCAAAGCTTTTCACGCAACCGCTCGTCGGAATAGTGTGTTTTTCTTCTTCTATCATTACGGCTCTGTTGAATACCGTGCCTTCATAAACCAATACGGTCATGAAGGGTGGTATAGTTTCGGACTGTATCATCTGAAACAAGTATTCATCGAAGGAGTCGTAGCGATCGTAGAAACAACACTCTTCTTTTAAAAACGCGTCTATGCCGCTGTTACATAGCACGTTGAACAGCGCTACGTGTTGAGAATCTCTGACCGCTAGAGAGATATTATTTTCTGCTATTATCAAGTGATTTGACACCAGACGATACGCTCCAAGTACGGGTAAAGGGTTAAATTTTCTACAGTATAAACACTTGTGTACTCTCATACGTTTGTAGTGTGTTCTGCTGAACGGACAAGCGTATCCCGACCGTAAAAACCGCTCCAATTTTCTCTTTAATTCTTCATTAACGGAGGTCGGTTTAATTCTATCGCAAAACACTAATCGCAAAAAAGACGCAACGTTGCAACTCCAAGGTAATCTTATGTCGTTAATATATTGGTAGAAGTTGTTTTTCTGTATTCGATAATGATTGTGTGTGCTAATACACACCAAAGGTGGATCTTGATCCCACATTTTTAAATGGTATAAAAGACTGCGTGGAGCTACGAATAAGGACAAAAACTCGTAACAACCGCTACAGTTCGTACCGTAATACGAACTATGAATAACCTCGCTCCTGGGCGCAATTTATATTCGGTGGTTAATCTAGAAATAGAGGATGATGAAAATTCTAAGGAATTTTATAAAATTACGGCAATAGATAAATTTGGAAAGAGTAATATTTTTAAAATATATAACAAAATACACTACATATACTTGTGTCTGTGTTTTAAACCTTTCGATGGCAAGAACGCGATATTGGAAAAACAAAAAAGATTACTTTCAATAATGGAGTGTTGTTTTTTAAATAAAAATTTTACAATAGAAAACATAGGTTTATCGATGTACGCTTTAAATGTAAACCCCATTACAACAATTTTACAAACCCCAAAATGTGATTTTTTTTATAAACACTGTCTTCTTCATCGTATAAGTGTTTTAGAAAACGATTCTACGAATAATACTTACGCTTCGTATTACACAGTTAAAGAAATTTACAAATGGTTGAAAATGAACGCAAACAGTATGACAGATTTGTACACCATTTTTCCCATATTTTCCTTGGAAGTCAACCTTCTCTACGATAAAATCTCGCTTCTATCTGCATCCAGTGAATGTTTTCCGAAATTGGAAACTGAACTAAAGTACGACGATTTATTTGAAATTCATAAACTATACGACGAAATATATCACGCGTCGCCACTAGAGTGGAATATTATAACTAGTAAAGGATTGATAATTCCATACAATCAATATAAACAATTTAAAATGAAAATACCACAAATCGATATCGATTCTCACACAAACGAAGAAAGTGTTGGAAATTCACAAATAACAAGCAAGGGGCCGTCAATCAAGTACATGCCTTTGGTTTCAATCGACATTGAGACTGTATCGACTAACATGGAAAGTATACCCAGCGGCGCACTTCCTTACGAAAAAATAAACTCTATAACAGTTATAATTGAATTATTGAGATACAACAACAGCGATTCCTTACTGGATCGCGTGTTAATTTTCTCATACCTATACATGGACGATTTACCAGCTTACGTTACTGAAGAATTTACAATTCGTATAGCTAACAGATTAACTGAAGAGGGGTTCTCGTTTGATCACAAAAATTTGTGTATTAAAGTTTTTGATAACGAACGCGATTTATTGTTATCCTTTATAAAGGATTACATGAGGAACGACATATTTAACAACATATTCAAGCCCCAGGGATATGAAAATTTTTTATTTAATTTTATTACCGATGTCAATTTAAACGAAAAAAATCTTACAGACAGTGATTACAAATTACATTTTTTAACGGGATACAATATCAGAGGTTACGACATTAATTTCATAGTACGACGAATGATTTTCTACAAAATGTACGAAGATCTGAACAAATATGTTTCGTATAATTCGTATACTGATAATTATAAAATTAATCCTTACTCGGTGCAAATCGATTTGCTCGATATCGTCATAGATTTGTATTCGTTTGGTGTGCCAAATTTAAAATTAAAAACGATATGTAAAAAATATTTGGGTAGAACTAAATTGGACGTCGACGTATTGGACGTCAGGCGTTTGCAGATAGTATGGAATCAGCTGATAAAAAACAGAAGCGACGACAACGTTAAAATTCTTTTAACTAAATTTATTTCTGAGAGCGACGATATCGATGTTAGTAACAGGGAAATAGCCAACACGTATTTCAAAAACGACATTTCATCAATTTATTTTTACGAAAATATGCGAAGTGTGGGTGATAAACACTTACCGTGCATCATTAAAACGTTAATTTATAATATTATCGACTGCATTTTAGTACACATGCTGTGGGACAAGTTCAATGTCGACATGACCATTTACGAATTCAGCGATAATTTTCTTATGTGCCCCGAAGCAATATTTTCATCGAATAAAGAAGATAGATTTATTAAAGCTCTGGTCGTGGCTTACACCAAACAGGGACGTTTTACAAGCAATATTTACGACAGAATATTTTATGACGATAACGACGAAGTCGTTGATAACGTAGATATACTGAAAGAAATTTTTTAGAAAAATCGAAAAAGAATTTTTACGGGGCAATTAACGCCGCTAAACCGGGTTTCTATAAATCGGGAACCAGTCAAGATTTTTCATCGTTCTACGTGTCGTGTGCCATACAGTACAACATTTCTATAGAAAACGGTTGCGTTTTGAGGTATAAAAATTTCAAACGGTTTTTAAACACAAATCGATCGATATTAGTTAACGGTGATGGATCTTTTAACGATAGTGTTTTTAAATTATACATTTACGAACCTCCAAAATATTTACTGGATAAACAAGCTTTGATTGAAAATCCAGATTTACTGAACAAGTGTTTGGAACAAATAGTTACGCGCATAGACGATCCCAACTACGAAACCCAACCGTTACCACTCAACGATTATTTACCCGGTGAAAGAGTACTAAAAGAAACATATTTGGAAAAATTCGACGAAAACACAAGGCTATTAATAACGTTTAATTTACCATCGGTAATAACAAACTTCTTCAAAATGGTATTCAAAGAACGTAAAAAATATAAAAAATTACAAAAAGAAGCCAAAACCACAAGCGAAAAGGTCATATATCAACAGCGAGAAATGGTATACAAATTAATAGGAAATTCCTCTTACGGGCGTTTTGGAAATTTAAAGGGAAAATATCCGTGCATGTACGTATGTTCCTTTATAACTTTAATGGCAAGAAGAAATATTTTACTAGCCACCGCTTTTATTAAAAAACATTATCTCTCTTTGGATGTTATTTACATAGACACCGATGGTTACATTTTAACAAATTCCGAAAAAAAGGAAGACAGTTATTACGTGCAAATATCCGATCACGTGAACGGATTTTTCAATAATTTAAACCTTCCCTACATACAGATTGTAAACGAACAGTCTTTTGATTACGCTTGCGTAATGACAAAAAAGAAGTACATTTTATACAACGTTGATCCGAATAACAAAAATACCGTAACAAAGATAAAGGCCACAGGATTTGTTAAAAGTCAAAACGAGTGTATAAGGAACTGCTTTTATTTTGCCGTATTTACGGCGCTAAGGATCTTTACAAATCACTCGGATATAGATGCGAAAGATCTGATAATTGTCACTAAATTTGTAATATTTTCTTTCTGGAAATACTTAAATTCTTTAAGTTTAGAAGAATGCACGTTTACAATACCGCTAAATTTGTCTAATAACAATAGTCAAAAGTCTATTTTTATTAAACACATTATTCAAAATTTAGGCGGAGAGGCCAATACACGCTATAACGTGCGAGCCATAGTACGGTACAATTTATGCACAACACCGCAAAACAAAAAAATATTTTTACCGCAGTTGGAACGTAAATTGATATCTGGATACCAAGAAGTTCCGATAGGATATTTTGTCGACAAACATTACTTAATTAAAAACTTTATTACTATGATATCCAAAATAATGTTTTTAGCTTACTGTTGTAAGAACAGCGTGTTACAAGATTCAGAACGAAACCAGAAAGATTATATACAGTTTTTCAAAAATAAAATCGAAGAAGAGTTTTTTTACTTTGATTGTAAAGAGTTTTGCAACAAAGACTGTACACAATTAAATGAAAGCATAATGGCGTTTCTACAAAAGGATTATTTTAATGTGAAGGAAACTGAACGAATAAAATAATTGCAATTATTGGATATAAAAGATTTTATTAAAATTATTAAAGACATAATTAAATAAATTATATATTTTGCAAAATTTTCTGTGCGTATTGAGATATATTTTTGTCTACCAATAATTTTCCTTCCAAACAGGCTCCAGATTTTACAGTAAAGGTGTTTTTACCGCACGGAATTTTATTCACCAAAGATATTCTACTATCGTAGTGTATGTCAAAATCGTAACTTTTCACACACGCTCTGGATGTAATCGGATAATGTATACCCTCTGCAGATTTATATAATTTATTGTTAAGACAAGGCGAACAAACGCGTTGAAGAATATCCTCGGAATCCAACCTTTCGTTATATTCGGGCGAACAGTCGCATATACCATCTACAAAATTCGGTCGTATCTGAGAATTGTTTATATTGTTTAATAACAGTGCGCAGGAATTTATTATTCTGCTAAATGGAGAAAACTCCGCACGTATTTTGTGATTTTTACGCCCGTCCAATATAGCGTATTTAGACTCCTTAACAAAAACTTCATTGGCGCAAAGAAATCTGGGTACCGCATCTTCTAGGTATTCGTGGGGGCCCTCTTGAGTTAAATCCACATCTTTGGGTAACTTAAAATCGTATACAGTTTTGTATTTATTGTCATATAGATATCCGTTACACACTTTAATAACGTCGTTGTCGAATATTTCTCCCCATTTAGGACGACATTCCCATTTATCTGATATTTTTATTAAATTGGACGTTTTCAAATTACAATATAAAACATTTTTAGGAACGCAATAACTTCCGGTATAAAATATACGATTTTCTACATTTATATAATTATTTGTTTCCACAAAAACGTGTCCGTATTCATTGTTACCACAAACTTTACCACAGTCTATAAATTCGTTTTTTTCACTAATGAATGGATTCAAATTACAGTTTTTAATTTCGTTTTTTTCACCGTCAACAATAATCTTTGTTTGTGGATTGCGGCCCCCTTCGAGGTCGCGATAGTAGTAGCCATTTTAAAAAAAAATTGATATAAACGATATAATGAATATTATAAAAACGATCAATTTAATCTTGATCATTTCCTCCACCGTCTTTGCTTACTACAAATTGTAACCAAATATTGTACAACACCACAACCATGGAAACCATTTCACCTATATGAATATACATCTTTTTGAATGAATAGAATCTCGTTACACATATAAACACGATACACACTAAAATCAATATAGAAACACTCTGCGAATGTGATGTAAAATTGTTCCGAACGTTATTTAGGTACGAACTGTACATTTGTTTAGTTTTCGCCGTGCCGCTGGAAAGAACGGTTCCAGTAGAAAGGCGACTCAAGTGCGGCGTCATTGAATTTGTTGCCATTTCTCCTTATAATATAAGAATGATTTCTTTGAGCAAACCCTTTTTACATAGAAACGAATTAACACGATTGTTAATGCTGTTACTCGAAAGCGACGTCAATTGTAGAGAAATTGAACATTTTTTAATAGAAAAACGAAAAGCTAATCTTCCCTTAAGCACAATATTAATGTCGTTTATAAAACATATTTCTCGAAACGGATTAAACGTAACTCTCGGACGCAATTCTTTTAACGGCAATTACTCGGAACGTGTAGATCTTTCCAACGGATTCGATTACGTTTTATGATTTTTATTTATTATAATAAGTGGGCAAGTGAAAAAAAAATCATGCCCGACCCTTTAAAAACCGACTGTGTTTCTTAAGCAGAAGTTTCTTAAAGCATACGGGATGCAATCTAAAAAAATAAAACAAAAGGATTCTATTACGTTACGGGGTGTTGTAACTATACACCCAATACGAAAAACAAGCTCGCCAAGGAAAGCTCGGTCTAGAAGCAAGTCACCCGACACCAAACGAAAGCGTAGCAAAAGTCCAGCGCAGAAGACCAAAAAGGAAACGCAAAAACGAAAAAACAGATCGAGATCCCGCAGCCCCTCCAGCAAGAAATCTTTAGATCGTGGCGTGGTGTGCGTATACAAACCCCAGAAAAAAAAGCAGAGAAAAAAATCGTCATCCAAAAAATAAATTGTATTTATTGTGTTTTCCAAATAAATGTTTTTTTAAATAAGAAATAACATGTCTGATATTTTGCAACTTACACCCACAGACCGGGGTAGGCCTACTGCCGGGCTAGTTTACGCACCAACTGCGTTTGGAAGTTTATCAGAATTAGACGACGATTCTAGACATAGTGGTGGTAGTCGATTTATTAGAGTTATACCAAACTCACCAACTACAAATGATAACCGGGGAAATGACCAGACTTTGGAAGCGTTGCTAAATTCCGATTCTGTAAGCTCGTTAGAAAATCAGCATATATCAGATATATTAAATACGGGACCTTTTCGCGTCCACCGTGAAACTATAGACGTAGACGCAGAGTTCAACCAAATTTTACACTCCTTACAACCTACTAACAACTCTAGTAATCGGGGCAGTATAATAACCGCGATACCCGGCCCGAGTAATGATACTACTAACAACAACAGAAATTCCCATTCTGTTTACGACCATCGTGAAAATATAATGATGGGATTTGAGTTAGACCGAGTTATAAACGGGATTAGCACTAACAACAACTCTAGGGATGGCGACATATTAACTCCAACACCCGGTCCGAGTCACCGCACCGACGACATTAATCAATCTATAGAGAGAGTAAATAACAACCCAAATTTTACGTATCGAGATCTCGTAAATGCGACTTTGGACGAGGGTGGTAACCAACCCAACGAATCCGTTGAACAACAAAATAACAGACCCCAAAACCGCGTTATTTTAGGAGATAAAAATTTTTATAAACAGGCTCGTAATTCTAGACTAAACAACGATTATCAACGACGAAAACTTTTTAAAGAAAGGAATATACCGTACAACAGAAGTGCAAATCCATCGTTCACCACACCCAAAACTCGTACGTCTAAAGTGGACTGGGACGGTGGTCTATGCATAGACGACAAAGCCAGAGTTACCGATTGCGGACTTGCATTCTTACAACACCGATATTTATCCGGACAAATTAATATAAACAAAATACTGTTAGCGATTGTAATGGGATTAGATATTCCTTCGGAATTTGTTCCAACATTTGACCGCAAAGAATTAGAAAAATTTGCAACAGCGGTGATAAATTTTGCTTACGAAAACATAAAAGAAGAACCCATAAATTCGGACGACCTTCTTCTTAGATTTACAAATAATTACGATTATATAGTGAACAATATACATACAGCTGTAGGTAAAAACTCCGTTATAGAGTATCTGGTATACTTCAATCGAGAGAGAGCCGATGTCACTAAAGCATTACGAGATTTAATTGCTGCCTATTATGACAACACACCGTTTGATCAACGAGATTTGAATAACAAAATTGGTAAAATTTTCAAAGCGGCTGAGGAAAAAATTCCACCGAAAGTTGTTGGTTTCGTTTCTCAGGATGGTGAGGGTATTCAAACGATCAAGAAACAGTTTCGTCTTAGCGACAGTAAACTGTTAAAAACGGATCCATACAAATTTCATAAATTGACTCCACCGACATACGATAGTGAATAAAAAAGGTCATATATCGGATTTTTATTTTCAACATAATAATGTTAATTTTTAGGCTGAGGATCATTCCACATAATGCGTGATGGAAAATGATGTGTAACGTCATCGAAAAATGTAACGCTCCAAGTGATGTTAGTAATAAATAAATTTGGTCACTCGAAATTATTTGGATGTATTTCTTCTTAGGTCCTGCTTTAACACTTCTACTGAGAGTTAATTATTTTAGAGACGTATTTTTAAGAAATAAATATGAACCAACATTAATTTATATTATATTTATTAATACACATTATTTCTTTTTACAAGTATAAATTATATTATAATTATTAATACAAATACAAACTATTTCTTTTTACAAGTATAAATTATATTATAATTATTAATACAAATACAAACTATTTATTAATACAAATACAAACTATTTATTAATACAAATACAAATACAAACTACTTATTAATACAAATACAAATTTTTTACTATTTATTATATTACAAATACAAACTTTTTACCAATATTTTATTATAAACACAAATGTTTTTTTGTATTATTTATTTAACAAACTCTCCAGTCAACAATATTCTATTCCATACACATTTTAATCTCAAAGCTTCTTTAAACGACATTCTAGGTAAATTTTTGTAGGCAAACTTGTTTGTGTTTTTTTTGTGTATTTTAAAAAACGTCTGTCCCCTATCGTAAGTGATATGTTCACATAAATGCATTAATAAAGTTTTCAAATACAGTAATTCATTTTTTACAATTGTTGTATTTGTTGAGGCCGCAGCCCGTTTTGTCACATTCACCCACCGTTCTAATAATAATCTATCTTTAGGATACAAAGGTACAATCAATTCTAAAAATTCATTATAATTGATGTGATCCGTTTCCAATTTTATTCTGCTAGTTTCGGAATGTTCAAAAAATACTATATCATCGGAATCTGGTACTCTGACCGTTGTGATGTTCTCGCACCTTTCCATTATCAATCTGTTGATATTACGTAGCGTTCTACAGAAACTCCAATCACGGTGGAGAGTAAACTTTCCAACTGCTTGTAGTCGCTCTTATAGTCGGTAGCCTCGTACTCTACAAATTGGAAAGAAGTGGTCAGTCCATAACTAGATCTGATATTTATAATGTGCAACAACAAATGCCGTATAAACATTAGCATTGCGTTGCGTAAACTT
The DNA here is from genome assembly GCA_034769895.1 of Magicicada septendecula. Taxonomy (NCBI): domain Eukaryota; kingdom Metazoa; phylum Arthropoda; class Insecta; order Hemiptera; family Cicadidae; genus Magicicada; species Magicicada septendecula. The sequence continues at coordinate 104,143,834 of CM068369.1, read as the reverse complement.
CTATTTATATTCATGCCTAGAATGTATAAGTTTAAAATTTTCTGATTCATACAATGTATCGAATTTTTTATAACGTTGATACGAGTCTCAAACGTTTCAACGAATTCATTGTACGACCAATCGTAAATACAGAAACGCGTAGCCCCAATAATCGAGTTTATGTTAAATACTTGGCCGACACTAAAATCCAATACGCCACGTTTTTCTTCGTTTCCGGCCGTGTTTTTAATAATAACACCGGACCAAAAGTCCCACAAGGCGTCGATATAAGTCGTGTGTAGTGTATTACCGTTTACACTAAAGGGATTACCGTTTTTTATGTATTGATTCGGATTTTTCAATATTTTGTTTATTTTATTGTTTTGTTTCTTTTGCTTTTTATCCTCAAAGTCAGATTCTTCTCCAGAACCCCGTTCTATGCTCTTCTTTTTGGGACCCCTTTTTCTGGGTTCACAGACGACCTTTTCCGGCGATTTGCGTTTGTTGTGACCTTTCTTTCTCTTAATCGGTATCTCGCTTTCGTCCATTGACATTAAATTTTCTGCCGCTTTATACGCAGCGTTTAACGCACCCGATTTTTCGTATTCTTCCAATGTTGTTTTCAATATCTTTCCCATATTGGTATTTTCGAATTTCTTCAAAGAGCTCATCACTTCGCGCGTCGACTCGTCCGAATCGGAACAAGTGTCATTCGGAGACAAACAATTTGTTGATTCTTCCATGACGACGGCTGCAGAAGTGAAAGCAACGACCAAACCTTCTTGCTTTTATATCATCGCGATTGTAGCGAACTCTATATAAAGAAACGCAACATATAATAATATTCAATGATGGAGGGTACACTAACCAATTCACAGCGTTGTGTATACGACGAAATTATAACGGGGATCAAAGATGCGGAAAAACAGAAATTATACTTTATATGTGGATGTGCGGGAACAGGCAAATCGTATCTTTTAAAATTAATCGCGAACACTCTGTACAAAGAACACGGTATCGACGTGATTCTTTTGGCATATACCGGAATTGCCGCTCACAATATCGGTGGAAAAACTATACACTCATACTTTCACATTCCCGTTTCAGATGATGAAAATATTATATTGGATTATACAAATAACTATTACAAACCTCAAAACAACGACGGGTGGGTTATTATCGACGAAGTGTCTATGGTTTCAAATAAACTGTTGAGATTAGTGGACGTCTTGTTACGTAAGGATCGTAAAAGCCCCGAATTACCGTTTGGAGGATGCAACGTTTTGTTGTTCGGCGATTTAATGCAACTTAAACCCATTTTTAAAAACGGTAACGGATATTGTTTTCAAAAATGTTTTAAAGACATTTACGGACAACCCGATGAAGATTACAACGTATGGCGTATTTTTGAATATAGAAAATTAGAACAAAACGTAAGACAAAAGAGTGATACGCGATACGAAACGTTTTTGAACAGACTCCGCGTAGGAGAGGTTTTACAAGACGATCTAAAATTACTGGAAACTCGTAAAATACCCTTGGTCGGACAGTTCGACAAGCACGAATCGGTCTATTTGTATCCGAAAAACAAAGACGTCAACTTACACAACGAGGAGATGATAAATACTCTGAAGCACAACAATGTTAAAATTTTTACAGTTTATTCAGAAGACAGAATAGTTAATACAAAAAAACAACCCTCAAAGTACGCGGTACCCGACGAGGTTAACCTGACGGGGGGTATACCCAAGCGAATCGAATTGGGAATCGGAGCCAGAGTTATGTTGAAACGAAACATTCAAACGGAGGCCGGTTTATGCAACGGTGTTATCGGTACAGTTACCGATTTCGTTTGGAATAAAAACCACAAAATTATAGAAATTATTTGTATTAAATTTGACGACGAAAATATTAATAACGGCAAAGTGGTGTATTTAAAACCCCTCCCAGTGAGGTTCGACTCTTGTATCAGTGGTCATCCCGAGATCGTTAGATTCGGATTTCCGCTCATTCTCGCCTGGGCTATAACCGTACACAAGTCACAGGGACTCACGTTTACGCGTGTAGTGCTTTCTATAGATACCGATTTTTTTGAAAGGGGACAACTGTACGTAGCACTAAGCAGAGTCAGAACACTGGATTCCTTGGGTATAGTGAAAATCGATAAAGACGTTTTATTAATCAGTCCACACGATAAAAACTCTTTAGAAGAATTAAACCGTTTGAATCGTTTACACGGATATCCGAACGAAGATTCGAGAGAAAGCGAAGAATCGGACAACGCAAATTCTAGCGAAGATACTGTTTATTTAAGCGAAGAATTTTTTATTCACAAAAGAAGAAAACTATGACGTTTGTGAAGAACCATCAACTACACTTTGAATACAAATATTTTGCTTCTAATAAATTTGAAATAGGATCCGACAACGAACGATCGTTTTTTAAATCGAAAAAATGGAGAACACACCCTAACATAACCACAGTAGAGAAAATATACAAAGATATATTTGATTTAAATCTAAACGTTTGCCCGTGTCAATTTATTTTTTATTTTTCGGTTTTAGGTTTGCAAGTTAACAAAATGTGGATTGCAGATAATGCGGAAATGACTTACAAGAAATTTTATAATCTATACGACATGGAAAGTAAATTCATTTTTACTTGCGAAATAAAACATGATATTTCGTATTTTAGAAATAAAGATTATATAAATTTGTTAATCGAATCGTTTTCCTCCCAGACTTTTAACATCGATAATGACATAACCGAGTTTTGTAAAACGTTAAAAAACAAGGAACCCATAACGACCGTTTCAAGTACACGCAAAATTTGCGAAAACAGAGACGCGTTAAAATGGAAAATGTCGATCTTAAAGAAATATTTGAAAAATGAAAATTCTGTGAATTGTAGATTGTTAATGCTAGCCTATTTAAGAGCAGATTATTTTTTAAACAACGGAACGCGGTTAACAGATATAACAGAATATAAACGAAAAATCAATAACAATAAGGCGTTTAAATCTTCATTGGATACGTTTGTAGATTTATTTGCTAATTATTATTTAAAGGAGAAGAAAAACGTTTTTTTTAAAAAAGAAGACGAAAAAAAGTTAAACGAGTATTACTATATTACAAGTAAAAACTGTATTTACGGTTGTAAACACAATAGTGGATACACTGTAAAATTTTTACAGACTCGTTCAAACGACGAAATCGTTACTACGCTCAAGGTGTGCAATTCGTGTAACAAAACGATCGATTATAAATGATTAACAATGACTACGTACAACAATATGTATCGTTGTTTTATCCCAAGACCGCTATACTCATAATTCACACAATTTTGTTATGTATATTCTTTTTTTTATCAATATTCAGTGTATTTTATGTACTCGATGAAAACAATAAAACAGTCTAACCACAACCATTTGCGTCTGTGTGTAATTACTATATCACCTCTCACGAGTATTATTATTAACCTCAATATTTTTTGATTTTATCATAATGGGTTAATACCATCAATTCAATGGTCTCTAAGAGCGTGTACATTTTTTTGAAATAAATACTACTAAGTGTAATATTTAATAATATCACAACACGTCCAGTTAGATGGGAATCCGGATTAGTACTGACGGATTTTTTGTGTCTGACCCCATGTTCTCCCCACCAAAAATCGTTATCCGACCAATAGTGTTACACTATTTATCCCCACCACACCCCTATTAATTGGGAAATAACTCTTTGGACCAATAGCCGATCCCGAATCCCCTCTACTCACCAAAATTTCCTATATATGGAGGATCGGCCTCGCGCGCGCGACAGAAAGCTTTCGTCCATTATACTGACAGCAAGAAAGCTTTCGGTCGGTCGGTGCGACTCAAGCTTTCTGAATTAAATTTAAAAATGTATTACTACAAACTTAAAGATTATAATACTATAGACTATAAGATTATATTGTTACACTTCAAGACGTTTAAAGTTTAAAGTAAAAAAATAATGTAACCTACATTTCATTCTTTTTATTAAAACCGACAAAATAGTAGTATAACAAGAAGTTGTCTGAATATGTCAGTGCACGTTGTATTTATACCGGGATTAAAGGGAAGTGTTTTAAAATCCAAGTCTAGAATAGTTTGGCCACCGAAAACAACAGAATTTTTGTTTGGTATAAACGATGAAACGTACACGGCATTAAAGTGTTCCTATCTGTTTACAGACGATATTATACATCATCTGAAATTTTTTGGAATAAATTATTTTTGTATTTACGATAAAATTATCAAAGAGTTGAGAAAAGAATACGGAGAAGATCGTGTGAAGGTGTTTCCTTACGATTGGCGAATGTCTATAGATGGTATTACCGATACATTACTTAAATTTTTAGAAAACACGTTTACTATAGAAAACAACAATTATTTTTATCTAGTAGGTCATTCGCTAGGAGGGATTGTAGCTACGAATATTTTAAAATTTAAAACTAACGAACTGATTAATAAAAAGCTAATAGGAATTTGCACTTTGGCTTCCCCACTATTAGGATCGTTCGACGCGTTCGTTAATCTGTACCTTCTCAAAACTAAAAATACGTATTATTTCAATCTGTTGACAAGAGATAAAATGCATTCCCTCATAACAAACTATCAATCTATTTATGATGTTATACCGTACGATACCATAGGAAAGAGAATTTTAATAGATAACAATACAAATAGATCTGTGGTGAGCTTTTTAACCTCGATGCAGGAATTTATGCAAAAACGCATGAAAAGGGTACCATATATTAATAAATTATTCAACGGGTATAAATTCAGTATAAACTTTAGGAAACGGTTGTTCGACTTTGATCACAAATGCGCTAGAATGAACATATCTGTTGGTGCAAAACGTCAGTTAGAAGTCGTGGACTTTCGTTTCGTTAACAAGAAAGGTATTGTTTATTGGCACGACCATAATAACGGAGGAGACGGTATAGTTAATTTTTCTAAACCAGAACGTTTAACAGCTAGAAACGATAATGTGATAAATGAAAACGTGCATACCTCGATATGTAAAAACGATTTTATAATTTCTACTTTGAAAGAAGAAATAAATAGGTGTATTCACTGTGTTGTAAATTCTAAAATTCTTTTCGCAAAAATTTCAAGTAATTCATTTAACGAATGTATGAAAATTTGTAAACATACAACTAAATTTTATTCTATAGAAGTTTTGTGTTTTTTGTCTTCAAGATTTCGTGGCCAACATTATTTATTAAAGTTGTCGTTAAAAATTGACTTCTTCGATAGAGACTGGTTGTTAAAAGGCGTCGCTTGTTTTGATAGGGATTTTAAAATTATTTCTTCTTACGATAATATTTTTAAAAAAGAAATGGAAATTACCTATGCAGAAATTTATTTACCAGTAAATAAAAACGATATAAATTTCGAATTATATTTAGAAGTGTTTAATAAACATAGTGGAAATTCAAATACTGAAAAAATAAATATTAAAAATTAATTATTTATGTAATGTTTTATTCAATTAGATTACCTTTCTGAGATGAGTTGGTAGAGAAAACTGTATTACTTATACACCACAATTGCTGTTCGCTTTCTGGACCACCCTGTGTTGATAAAACTAAAAACATAAAGAGAAATTACTTATGCAGAAATTTATAAATACCAAATTAATTGTTTATGGTTTATATGTTTATTTTTGGTAGAAAAATTTACCTTTTAAAGATGATGAAGTCGACGGAGAGAACACAAATACACCACCACAGTTCTTGTAAAAGATTTCCTGAGTACTATAATCCTAAATAAATATGTAATAATTCCTGAGTAGTAGAATCCTAAATAACTATATAATAAATCCTGAGTAGTAGAAGCCTAAATAACTATATAATAAATCCTGAGTAGTAGAATCCTAAATAACTATATAATAAATCCTGAGTACAAAAAAAGAAACGTGTAGCGTATAACTGACAAAGAAAAAACTCAAGTGCAGAACACTCTCGTAAAGAACAGTTAATGTTGTACAACTTTCGGGTGGTTGTATTTTATAGCCTACAGTATGGCTCTTTTTGAACAGGCTAGGTGGGATAAAGAGGTAATTTTGTGCGGTGAATACACCACCAATTTATTTTTCAAATGCTGGTTAAGTCTATACGTTAGGTAGTGAATAAAATTCAAATTCACCACCAGATAAGACAATTATTCTCGTTTTTTTGGAATAATTTTGCTATTTGATGGTGTATTAGAAGGTGCATTCACCTCAACATCGTAAATAAAAATAAGTTTATTTTTACTTTTATGAATTATATAAGAAGGTGAATACACCATCACATTGTTGTTCTTAAATAAAGTGAATACACCGCCATATTGTTTAAAATAATTATGTTAGTGAATCGAAGATTAAACAGAAATAATACGAGACGTAAATGTAGAAACGTAAACGAGGATTTATTGCAGCAAAGTAATATCACAAAATTTTATTTCAATGTAAATAAAATAAACAATATTATTTCAAACGCTAAACTCGATCGTGAAGACAAGTATTATTTAGAAAAATTAATATTTACTTCCATAAACGAAATAATTACGATAATCTGTAATTTTAAAAAACAAGAAATTTCTACGTTAAAAGACAATATACAGGAATTAAATACTAATTATAAAGATTTGGCCGTTAAATGCGACCGGTATATGTCTTCATAAAGAAATAATTGCTTTTATTAATAAGAATAAAATGGATTATCTAGTTTTAGATATACAATGTTTCAGAGATAATGCGAACAACTACGTGGTCAAAGAATTGGCGTGTTTCCGTTTATTTGATTATCGTGAAACACATCTTATGTTTTTACCTCCATTTCCTTTTGACCGTTTATATGATAAAGTGAAAAGAAATAACCTATGGATTGGTAAAAATTTGTTACACTTGTCTTGGGACTCTGGACATGAACCTTTTTGCTACTTAGACGATGTCCTTGAATACGTTACAAAAAACGTGCAGTGTATTTATGTAAAGGGATCTGATAAGGCTTACTTTGTACGAACCAGGTTAGACTATATAGGAAAAACTTATATAGGTGTATATAATATGGATCATATTAAGTGGTGCCCCCAGTTGTCAACATTAAGGCGTCGCTATCAATGCGGTTCACCCTGTATCTTTAATCACGGATTACACAATTGTGCACAAATAAATGCTCACTGTTTATACAAGTGGTTAAAAAGTAAATTTTATTGACAGTTTTTGTACAAAAATGTGTATAAAATTAATTATAATGACTTTTTACAAAAATGTGTATAAAATTAATTAATATTGTTTATATAAAAATACAAAATAAAATTTACATATAAAAAGATACAAAAAAATGATACATTATTTTTTTATTGTTTTTTTTTCATTTTCTTCATCGCCGCTTTCACTACTACTACTACTACTACTACTACTACTGCTACTACTACTGCTGCTGCTGCTGGTGCTGCTACTCCTCGACCGGCCGTTTCTTCTAACGTTGTCTTGTTTCGGTGGCGACCCCTCTTTAATTGCTCCCGTTTTACTAGTTGGTGATTGTTCGCCTTTATATTGTGGTTTCGGAGATCCCAACTTGTTCGGCGAACGTCCGTGTTGATGATCTGGTCTGTAGTCCCTCGAGACGCTTTTGGCACGCTGATCTGGTCTGTAGTCTCTCGAGACGCTTTTGCCACGCTGATCTGGTCTGTAGTCTCTCGAGACGCTTTTGCCACGCTGAGGGTTGTATGGCGCTTGTCTGTAGTCCCTGGCAACACTTTTGCTTCTGTACACGCGTTGATAATCCTGGCTTTTTCTATAATTATTTTCCTTAAAATTGTTTAAGTCTCTGATAAAATTTTGAAATTTTTGTGGTAGTGGATAAAAAGACCTGTAAATAAAAAAAACATAAATAACGTATACGCAGACACAAACACATATATGCATTTTACGCTGTTAGTTAAAAAAAATATATAATAAATACCTCATTTGGTTGTAAACGTCGAATGCAGCACATACGGTGCATCTATCGGTGGAATGATTGATTTTATTTATACAGTATTTACTAGTCGAGGGGAGATCTAAACTTGGTTTACACATTTTGTAACTATTACGTGCTACATTATAAAATATATCTTTTAAGAAAAAATCATCACTAGATTGTAATTTTAAATAATGTTCATCAGATATGACTAAAACGTATTGTTCGTTGTAATTTCTAATGTAATTTTTCAAAGTTTTAATTATTGAGTCCGTAAAATCAACTCTGTCTACAAAACATTTCAGTTCTTCAAGCACACCATCACTGTTTTTCCATAGGAATTTCAAACACTCAACACTGTGCGTTTTCATATATCTTTCCGTGTTCGGGTAATGTATGAAATTTCTCCCAGGAAAAGAGTATATTTCTAACGACACCTCTCCCCTCCAAACGTGGAGTAGGATGCATTCAATAGTTTTCCTACTGTCAAAGTAAAATGAGATAACAAGTATTCTGTTGCACCCACTCATTTTTTATCTGAAAAAATAAACAAACATTATAGATAAGAATGGATATAGAAAATTTTACCAAATTAATATTGTTTGGGCAGTCGTTTTTTAACAAATGGTCATTAAATAATTATCCTATAAAAACATACAAAAAATATTTAAAAGAATATTTGAATATAAAAAATAGCGAACTAGAAGATCTATTTTCTTATTTACTGGGTGATTTAACCGCTTCGCAATTATACGCCAAAATAAAAACATTTAATAATATTCCCGATATATTAAAAGTTTCGAGTGAATTAATAGCAAAAAACGACCCATTTGATTCACCAATAGAATTTATCAGAAATTATAAATTAAGCCAAATATATAATTTTGGTATTGGATGTTTAAATGTACCTGGAATAAGATTATACGCATCGCCATTATTTAAAGTTTCTTCGTTCTTTTCAATCAACAAAAGTTGTTGTGACGATATTTATGTTATCGGTACGAATAAAATTTTCGAAATCGACAATTTAACTTTCCCAGCTTCACATATTATTGATGAAAAAAAAGTAAATTCTGCACTGTATAAACTATGCACCAATACTAGAGATTATGCTATTCTGCACTCGCCCGCATTGGAAGCAGTAGTATTTGTAGTAGATTCCAGATATACCTTTGATTCATTGATATCCTTCCAACACCACGAATGTAAGATGATAGCGAATCCTGACAACTTTTATCCCTTAAGAGTAGCGGTTGTTTTAAGACTACTAACAGTAGAATCGGAAGACCGAACAATAATGGATAGTGCGCGAGAAATCTGCGACTATATACGCGCTGGATATGCCGTCAAACCGCACTATTTTTTTGCTGACCTCATTTCACCCAAACCGGTTAGTAGAGTTCATCTGCGAGACATTGATAAGTTTGAACTGTTAGATAACGTTGATGTTTTTAATTTTACACTCGGTGGAAATTTCAAAGCGTTGATTATTTTCGATAAAGGGATTTTAAAGCGTTATATAGGATTTAAACACGCCAAACTCCTTTCTTTACTGGATTCAAAATTCACCAAAATAAAAATATTATTGTGTACGGAGGTGGGTGAGGACGACGAAAAACGGAAAGGCGCCGTTGTTGCCGTAGAAACAAACGATGGATGGATGACAAACATATTTGAAAATGTCGATATTGAATCGTTTGCATCGTTGAAGGGGTCTTGTGTTTATGGTACTTTAGTTAATAAGAATTTCTTCGGTCAATTTAAATTAGAATGTGTATCCAAAAACGGACTGTCTTTTCTGTTTTATTCGTCGAAATTACAAACAACTTTCAGAGCGTTTTTCACCCACAAACTGAGTTAAAAGTTACCGGCGTGAACAATGTAAATAATATATCAGATAACGAAATAGTTTCTTTAATTAAAAGTAATCCAAAAGAAAGTATAAAAGAGTTCATTGAAAACAGTTTTACAAACGTAATTGTTTTAACATATAGAGATGTACACCGAGAGAACGGTGTGTTGATGGTAAATTTAAGAAACACAAATATAACTATGTACATATTAATCGGTAACGGATGGAATAACAAATCCGAAATTGTCGTTTTGTTAAACAAATTAAATGAAACGTTTACCTATCTGTCTAGGGAAGTTGAAAATCGTTTTTATAGTCCTATTATAATTGTAAGGGAACTGCAAATCTATTTTTATAGAAAATATTCATTATGAACGATTACAGAATGAATACTTTCAGTCTTCCCAATGCAGAGGAAAACCTTTCGAGTTCGTCGTCGCCGAACAAAGAATTTTTCGTGTTCGGTTTAATAGTATTTGTTTTAATTATAGCCATTCTCACTCTTTTTACGTTAAATAAATACACTAAATTATTACAAAACACGTACATTGGCGACTTGATTAAAAGAATCGATAACGGTCTTAAAAAAAAATGTGCTACTTAATAATAGTCCTTGGATTGGGCTATAGCGTAAAAATTTTCGATTAATAATAGATAAGCTATGGACGAGTGTGTTAATGAATACAAAGATATTGTAAATAAAATTACCAATATTTATAATATAATAAAAAATACAAACCAGTTTTCATTACCATTACTGATTAATTCAATTGTTGAGTTTTCGAGAACTCACTACAGTATAAATGAATTAAATATCGTAAAAAATATGTTATTAAACGAACCTATCAGGGACAACAGAACGGAATATCTCGACGGTGTGATTACTTTTATTGGACAATTAAAGGATACGAAAGTGAATTTGTTTGAAAACGCGTATAGGTTTATTGAAGTTTATGATTATTTACGATGTTGCGACAATTACATAAAAATTTCTAATTGTAATGAAAAGATAGGTAAGAACAACGATGAAATAATGAGTGACGGTTGCTTTAAAAGTAAATCACAGTTAACCCTTTACTTGCAATCGGAAATTTTACGGGGTGTATTATGGGATTTGGATTATTCTAGATTATTCGAAAGGCTCAGAACTACGCCATACGTTAACAGTTGTGCTTCATCGATTAGCACGTCCACCCGCGAAGATCTTTACACGCTAGAGGAAATAATGAATATCCCGAAAGAAAACCAAAAAACTGTAACAAAATACGAGTATGAGAGTTTAAAAAAAGAAATGAACTCTTTTTATAAAGAAGATAAATCTATGCGCGATATCGAAAAAAGCGAGTATTTAAAAAACAACATTGAAAACATAGTTAAAACGTCTCTTTTGGTAGAAGAATATTTAGCAATATTCTCTGACAAGAAAACGGCTCAGTGTTTCTTTTTTAAATTCAAGAAAGTATAAAGTTAAAAAATTAAATTTATTTGTTCACAGACAACTATATAGAGGGGATAAAAGCCGGAAACTTTAAGAGAAACAATCAGTCGATTCGAAACCCTCGTTAAAGAATGGCAAGGCGAGTTGAATTCGAACATTTCCATTCGGTTAATATGAAACTGTTTGAAGAAACCATTTCTAAAAACGAAACAGATCTTAAAGCTTTTTCAAACGCATTATATCATTATTGGAATAGTGGAAAGGGCCGTTTAAAAACTTTAACTCTTAATAAAAATCAAATACTACTTTTAATGCGTGCGTACAGAACGACGTATCCAGCGCCGGGATCTCACTTCGGACTCTTACTCAGTATGATGTATTTTGAACCGAAACAGCAAACCAATTTAAACGCTAAACAAGTAAAAATAGAAAATAAAAAGTTTTTAAAAGAATTGGAAGAGAAATATTTCGTATTGAGAAACGTTAAATATGTAAAAGAAATATATAAAATTACAAATACGTCGATTAAGTCTGACAGTATATTTAGTAATTTTAATCACAAAATTACTTACAGTGTATTTATTTTTTACGGGGATATTTATTTTATCAATAAAGTATTATTAAAATTAAAAAAATATTGTGTTGGTATACGTTTTGAGGAAAGTAATAACAACAAACACATTGTTTCTATTTTCACGTTAAAAAATGATTTTTATTATTTTTTAATTCACCTATATTCTTTGGTTGTTAAAAATGTAGATATGGTATTTACCTCGATAAAAAATTTGTTTAAAAACAACAAAGAAGCTTTTATAATAAATTCCACGTTTTACTTATATTGCATAACTACTGGTCAATATTTACCGATAGTAAACTGTTTAGAAGACGAAATCAAGTTCAATTATTTACGTTTAATATCCACAATTTCTTACGAGGGTGGGTGTGGGGCGTTGAAAAATTTTGCCGATTTCGGTTGGGGTCCCCTAGCTAATATAATTTTTGAAGCCGGTATTATGTAGTCTAAAAAATATTTTAAAAAGTATCCCGATAAAATCAACAGAGTTGGGGGAATATTTCAAAACACATTTCTTAACAAACCAATTATTTCAAAATTTTGAATTTTACAACAAAGAGGATTCAGTTTCTAAAGAATGTGGTTAATATGCCTATTACTGTTACGCCTATTCCGACACCGATGACGCTCTCTAGGATTGTGGAAGAGGCGCCGTTATCGTCTATCATAACAGGCGCCGTCGACGTTTTCTCTCCTTGGTTATTTCTGGATTCGGTAGTTTGTTTTTCTAAATCGTCGTGTAGGTTGTGCTGCAAACGTTTAATATTTTCTACAGTCTTATCTATTTTAATATCCATAACGTTCGTTTGCTTATTAATAAGATATAAGAAATGAATTCTGATAACAAAAGTAAGATATTCAAATTGTGTCATTTTTATTACAATCCTAGAGAAATGATACGTTATAAACTATAAAATGATGATGTAATCATAAACGATGGGGTGATATATCCTACCCCAATAGTTTTAGACGGAAGAAAGGCGTGTAGTATAAATAAATTAATAACAAATTTCAATATGTCGAAGGGTGTGTTCGTTTTCCCCACAGGAATATACAACAACCTAGATACTGTAATATTTAGATCGAAACAGTTAGGAAAAATTGAGAATCTAAATGACATTGTCGATAGAATATTTCACAAAGAAGAAAGTTTACAAAAACATCTATTTATGTCTACCGTAAACGGTTGTTTCGATTTAAAAGTTCCACAGTACGACGAAAAAAGAAAACAGTCGTTTTTAGATAAATTCAGAAAACTAAAAAAGAGTAACGATGTGAATTCAACGTATTTTAATGGCGAAACGTTTGAGGGAAGGTTAGATACGTCGTCCTGTCCACCTCCCGAGGAAATAGAAAAAATTCTGAAAGAAACGTTACGTGAAAAGAAATCAAAATGCGATAGTAATACAGATTCGGTAGTAACGATTGATGAAATAAAAGAACAAGTACCCGTACGAGACGTCGTTTCTAGTGATCAAGTTGCGGGATATTCCGGAACGTACAGTGGCATGTGGCAAGATGGAAGCGAAGAATAGTAATAAGAATAATATGTACAAACAATTTATAAATTCCACGTTATTAAACGTTTCCATGATAAAATTTATAAAATATACTGGTTTTTGTAGTAAAATATGGGATATTTCTAATTTAAATGGAGATGTAAACGACGATTTAAAATCATATCTGAAAATAAACAAAATTTCAATTAATAAAGACGAGAATACCGTTGTTATGTATTTGAGACCAGCGGATTACATATATGTAGATGATAATAATTTCTTAAGTAAACAAAACGATATACCAACTTGGTTATTCGTTATAATAATCAAATATCTATTGACGTACTTGGAAGAAACCTTTGAAGACGAAAATTATACATTTTTGAAAACGGCATTTGTTGACAATAATTGTACTACACTGAATGTAGAAACTCTGATAGAGCAAAATTCATGCAAGGATCTGTTTGAGAAATATGTATCGATAATAGAAATATACTTAAAGCATACCGACGTATATGTAAACTTCGGAATAAAAACTTCTACACTAGATCTAATAGTGAAGGACATTTTAAATTATAATACTCCCAGTCAGGTTATTTACGAGCCGTCGACGATTCCTTCGCAAAAACGCTTTCCCATCGAGCACGTTCACGACAATATAAATATGCGAATGTTTCAAGATCGGTTTCAGAATAAAATAGGTTTCGATAAAAATATCGGAATACAAGAAAGTGGATGTATTTTTAGTTTTAAAAACGAAAAAATCTATTTACAGTTTGATGATTATAATACCGTAGTATATTCGGATATAATCATTAAAGAATTAAACGAAATACAATTATTTATGTTTACCAAAAACCCCACCGATCATAAATTTATTATTTCCAATACGGATTTAATAAATACCTACCTGTCCAGGTGGAATATGGAATTAATCGTGGAGGAAGAGATTTTAATCGTTTTAATGAAAAACCTAAAGAATGCGGATTTAGACTTTAACAATAACGATTTAAACATAATTTTCTTTTTTAATATATACGAGGATAATCTCAGCAACGAAACGGCCCCATCAATTGCTAACAATAATTCAGTAGAGAATAACATTAATTCTATTTCCGAATTTGATGACGATTTACAAGACGAAAATATATTTTTTACGATGGATAACGATAATTCTTATGAAGAAGATTTTTAATAAACCTTGTTTATTACTTTATTATACAATTCAATATCCTATCATAATGTAATACCCTGTCCTAGCAAATTAAAAAGTGTATCACAAAAAACTGCTAATTAATATATAAGGTGTGATGGCTTTCAGATGTCGTTTATCGGTTTCCCTATTGATTTTCTGTGTAAAAATTCTAAACACGATCGCTCAAAATGAAACAATTGTTTCAAATTCTTCGAGCACTAACAACACAGAAAATTATAACACCGAGAAAAATAATCTAACAAGTATAAATGTTAATGGTTCGCTTAACGAAAATAATAATACCTTAGAAACAAACCTTACAAAAACACAATATAACGAATCGAAGTCAGCACTTCAACAACATCCAACGAATTCAACCAATAGTACAGATTATAACACCGAGAAAAATAATCTAACAAGTATAAATGTTAATGGTTCGCTTAACGAAAATAATAATACGTTAGAAACAAATCTTACAAAAACACAATATAACGAATCGAAGTCAGCACTTCAACAACATCCAACGAATTCAACACACTCTGTTGACTCAACCAATAATACAGATTATAACACCGAGAAAAATAATCTAACAAGTATAAATGTTAATGGTTCGCTTAACGAAAATAATAATACGTTAGAAACAAATCTTACAAAAACACAATATAACGAATCGAAGTCAGCACTTCAACAACATCCAACGAATTCAACACACTCTGTTGACTCAACCAATAGTACAGATTTAATTAACCAAAGCTTTAATACATCGAAACCGAATTCAACATACAAGCTTACTGCGGTGACCGATAGAGGAACCAACATTCAGTACGCCTTTCTAAATACGCTTCAACGTAAGAAAGCCAACGAATTTAAAGTTGAATGTGACAAAGAAACGGACTGCACGATGTGTAAATATTTAAACAAATTGAATTTAAATGAGGGGGAAACGACAAGTTTACACTTACAATCAGACGTTCCCGACGTTTGTGTTATTTATAGAGAATGCCTATCGTTGTCGGAATACGACAGAATGTACTTAACAGAGAAAAAGATATTTCCCTTTCTCGTAACAGAAATTAAAAAACAATTAAAGACCAAAGACATTAGATATATAATTTTAAATTCATATGCTTTTAAACGTGTTTACGGGGGATGTTTTACTCTTGTAGAAAATATTTTTATTAATTTTTTATATAACGAAAAAAGAATAAACAACACGCGATCTATTAATTATGAAGAAACGAAAATAACTATACGATTACAAAAAACGGATAAAGAGAAATCGGTTTATTTAATCAATAACATCCCGATAGGATCCGTTAATAATACGTTTTTTTACAATGACACTCATCTTTTTGGAAAAATAAAAAACAGTGTAATAAAAATTCGTACTATATCGTATCCGACCGTAAAAGAGGAAAACGGTAAAGACGTGTATAGTTTACTTAAAACGCATTTTGGTAGCAACATATTTTTTTATATTTATTTAGCTGTGGGAATATTACAATCCACGATTATTATGAAATCTTGCTGCCCGAAGAAAATTGGAAAGATAAAATTTCATGAATGCGATTTTCCAAATTATTTTGATGGCAATACAAGAAAAAAATCGGTTAACGTAGAAACACCATTAATTAATAAAAGTACATTTCAATTGTATCCTTTAAACAGCACTAAAGTGCCTACAATTGTAAAATAATTGTATATTTATAAGATAGAAAAGAACTATGAGTATTTTCAGAGAAAGCGTCGTAAATACCAACCAACCTCCCCCAAGTGTCAATTTACCAAATATTAACATAGACAAAGAAACTACAGAACAAATGGATTGTGCTGACAACATTTGTTCGAACACGCTTCCATCTCTATCACTTTCTATACAGAGTTTCATAACATCGGAACCAGATTTACCGACAACCACGAATAAAATAAAATCCGATTTTTTCAGAGAGAAAAGATTTGTTTTTTCAAAGTATCTAAAAATTTTGGTGGTAGAGAATGTTGGGGATACAACATTTGCGGGTGGTGTGAATACCACTGGATGATAGTTGCTAACATAACCTTTCTGGTTCAAAAAGACGTGGCTATAGATGAAAATAATAAAGTAGTTCAGAGTGCGGTCTTCAAAGCCGTATTCATGAAAACCATCTCTTCGGCTGTGTCGTTTTTTCCTTCTGCTACACGTCTATTGAAAAACGATTCACAAGATACAAAAACAGTGGAAAGAAATATTGCTTCTGGTTTCGATTTCTGCCGTAGGGCTTATGAAAAAGAATATGACGCTATATGTAAGGCTTATACTTACATGGTGTGTCCCGCGTCCTGTAATCCTTTGCCCGCTGAAAGTGAAATCGCCAGACAGGCTACCAGAAGATCGTGGATAAACGATCAAAAAATTATATTAAATTCGCTACATGGAACGTTGATAGGAGAAGCCATAGGATTAGACGATAATGTAGACGTGGTATTATATAACGCTACAGACATGGTTATATTCGATTCGCCCATTCTCTGTCTACAGAAATCTTCATGGAGCGGACAATCCCCGGACGAACAGTGTAGTATAAGAGCGAACGTGGGTATTGTTGGTGGTAATTTTGTAATTATTAAACCCGTTTATTTATCATATCCTGGAAGAGTAAAAATATCACGAGAACTACAGGGGGTGTACAAAAATTTTAATATGGAAGTATCTTACGAAAGTGTCGCACTTTGTGGTATAACAAATAATTTTTCGCACGAGTTATTTGTGAGCGAAGTGCAGAGTGGAAGCGATATGATAGTCTCTATTCCCGAATTAATGAATTCTTCGGTTCTTCCATTACAATCAAAAGTATAGATGAATTTGTTATTATAGTGTATTCGTAGCAATAAAAGTGTTTAGAAATTAACCAACTTGTATCTTTTTTTTCAAACTTACAACCTCGCACAATTTTGTAACACCGAAAGTAATACCCACCACAAACAAGAGCAGACGGGTGTTTTTTATTTTGTATATAATGTTAAGTAGTGACAATTTCATTTTCTTCCAACTAATCTATTCGTCGTTTTAATGAATGCGACCACCAACTTCGAGTTCCAAAACGCGACTGATCAAAATTTTACCCCTTCCACCTCGATTTTTCGTCAGTTCGCGACTCGACCGCCAGGGACGACCAATGGGAACGCTGGAAATCTCGTCCTACGTTACCGCCCACAACGTTCAGCCAATCGTGTGCCCGGATTTCTGAAAAGTGGTGGGGGAAACAGTATATTAGGAGGTTTCCTCTCGCTCGCGACCTTTTAGAAGCTTCGTGTTTAGAAACAGAGAAGGTAAGAACCTTCTAAGAGCGAACGCAACACTCCGCTTCTAAAAATTTTAATAACTATATACTATAATACTATAGTACTATATACTATAGTACTATACGTTCCTAATCTCAAAATATAAACCGACCCGACGTGAAACAAAAATAAAATCTTGGGATCCCGACAAAAACGTTCGTCTTGAAACGGACGTTTTCTGCAGACCGCCTCGCTCGCCAGAATGTTAAAACTCGACCCGATAAAAGTTTTCGATCGGGTTTCACATTTCTAAGAAAAAATATTTCGACGAAACCGAAACATCGAAGCATGATAATGTTTTTAGGCTTTTGATACGTATAATGTGGATTACGTTTGCTGGATTACGTAAATCATTTCCAAACCACAGACGATCACAAACAGAGCATGTAAAACCAAATTTATTCTCACAAAAAAAAGTTTGCTAAACTCAATATCGGCGGCGATTATTTCTAGACTGTGTGGAATCGAAAGTGCGAAAGCGTTACATTTTTGTGGAATGACCCCAGCCTAAAAAAACATTATCATGTTAAAGCAATGGACTCGTCTACTTTACAATAACTCCACCTTCATCACTCGTAGTCGGGTTCGTGGCGAACTCAAAATGGCGCCTGCAAATCTGACGATTCAGTAACGCTTTATTAACGGGAAATATGTATTAAATTGTAATTAATAATATGAATTAATAAAATATTACACTGTTTGAAAGCATACAATACTTTTAATTGGACACATTTGAAAAATATGAACGAGTCTACTTTACACCGACTCCACCTTTCTCACTTGCGGACAGATTCGTGGCGCCCGAATGTAACTAGTCTGCTTTACGGGAACTCCACCCACCTCACTCGTCGACGGGTTGCGTCATCCAGTTCGTGGCGCACTGAAAATGGCGCCCACAAATCTGTTCTGCACGCTTTAGCGACGCTACACATTTCTTACTTCAGATATTCTTGTAGGTCTTGTTTTCTTTTTGTAGTAGGTTAACATAATTTTATTCGTATGAATTAATAAAATATTACACAGTTAGGAAGCATACAATTTTTTTATTACAACCAACAAAATACACAAAAAAACAAAAAACACAGGACTCGGCTACTTTACACTAACTCCACCTTCATCACTCGTAGTCGGGTTCATGGCGACCGCAAATCTGTGCAGCACGATTGAAGAAGGCTTACGGGTTTATTTAACGGGAAAGGGGCCGATTTGGGTTAGGTTAGTAGCGACCACCATGATCAGACTACAATGGACTCGTCTACTTCACAGTAACTCCACCTCTCTCACTTGCGGACAGTTCATGGCGCACTCAAAATGGCGACAACGCTTCGCTTTATTAACTGGAAATATGTATTACATTTTAATTAATAATATGAGTTAATAAAATATTACACTGTTTGAAAGCATACAATACTTTTAAGTGGACAACTTTGAAAAAAAAAATGAACGAGTCTACTTTACACCGACTCCGCCTTTCTCACTTGCGGACAGATTCATGGCGCACTCAAAATGGCGACAAGGAGGTTACAAACAACCTATTATAGAAATTACAAATAATCAATGTATTTAAAAAAAACCTATGTATTTACACTTCATCTTCTTCTCCCAATGTATGTAAAGATTACAAACAATGTATCAACAATCTGTTATAAATTATATACTTATAGAAATTACAAACAATCAATTTATTACTTTGGGGTATGTTGTGCATAGTTGAATTACATCGCCTCTTTTATAGAACGTTTTCCGTAGATTTAATTTTTATACGATACGTTCCCGATTTATGATTGCGATATTCTTCAAATTCGGACTTGAATTCGTTGTAAATTGTTTTATAATTTATTTTACGTAATGTACGCGATGAAGTCGATTGTAAAGATTTTAGAAATTCGTTAATTGTATTGATTATGAACTCTGGCGTGACTTGAACGGTGTCTTTATTGTCCGGTCTCACGCTGTATGCGTTCTTCCACCGTACATATGCGTTTCTCTCGTTTACGAGTTCTTTATAAACACGTTGCATACAGGGCGGCGTGTCTTGAGTGTCCGTTATTTTTACCGGTACCTTCATGGAGTCGAAATATTCGAACCAAGAATAAAACATAGTAATATAGGTCATACCCTGCGTGATTGCAGTTCTATCGACTTCCCCCTTTCCGTATGCGTTTGTATTTTTATCCGAGTAGGTGAAAGGTGCGGCCTTTCTAATTGAAGAATGCTTTTCTTCGTCTTGCTCAATTAAATCCTTATCTTCCTCCAAATTTAAAATATATTTGACCATTTTTTTTGTCTTTCTATCTTCGATCCAATTTAACGCCATTTCCCCAGGTGTAGGATATTCTTGGTAAATATGTTTTGTTTGTATGTAGGAAGCGCGCGAGTATAAACCACTACAATCTGTCATTTCGGGCTCTTGGTTTGCAGATACTATATATTTTGCATTCGTAAACAATTCTACAGAATGATTAGAATTTTTTAACGTTACCGTGTGTCTAGATTCGGATATTACACATTTCACATAATCTGGAAAATTATCCGCTTCCTGTTGTATAACAAGAAATGCTTCGAACAAAATTCTGCTCTCCAATTTAAATTTAGTAGAAGCGGAGGGCATTGCTGAAATAACTTTAGCCATTTTAGCGTACAGAGCAAAAAGTTCGGTAAGCGTCGATTTTCCCCCACCCGATGTACCGTATATAACCATGAACTTCTTAATCCACTGTCCCGGATATTCGATACCCAGCATCGCTTGAAATATGTATCGGACCAATTTTGTGTCGAATCCACAAGCGTATAGAAAATAATTTAAAGTTGTGATTACACGCTTCAATATTGCGCTTCTAAAATCTGACTCATTTTTTATTAGACCGGAACACATATTACTTGTAGTCTTTAGTACATAATTAAAAAGGTGATCTTCGCGATACTCGTTTTCTAAACCATGAAAACATATACCCAATTTACGTTCAGAGTTTGTGTAAACCATATTTTTCAACAAACGTAAACCGTTTTCTCTTTTGCGAAACAATTTTCCTAGTATAGAATTTTTATTATTATCTTGGTACCAAATAAAGTTACTCGATGTGTTGTCTGTGACATCGATTTTAACTAAATGCAACACTACCAAATAACAAATTAATAACGATCTTCTATCGTATTCCAAGTTATTATCCGTGTAATAACTAATATCGTCACTAATTAAAAATTTAGTTAACGTGATTTTTAGTTGACTTTCGTGTACAGATGAAGAAAATTCTCTATTAAGTAGAGATCTCTTTACCAAAGAGTTCCCTTTATTGTATTTTAGATGACGTAAATCTATGTTCAGCATTTCTTTCGCTAACATTTGTAAAACGTTGTCGTTACCATCTTTATTACCGCTTAACTCACCACGTCTTTCAGTAACGTCGTTTTCGTTATTCATATTGTATAATGTGGTATTAACAATTTCTTGCTGCACGCGTTTTATCAAATCACAGTTTCTAAAAAACATTAATTGTAGGGGCGCTTTATTGTTAAATCTATCATTTGAGGTTTCTATTTCTTTACCGAAAGTAGATAAGTCTTTAATTAAAATGAAATTATTTTGATCTGAATTTACTTCTGTTAATTCGGAATTTTCCTCATTAATTCTTTTTTTATACTTTAAATCACTTGTGTTTTTATCAAAGGAGTATTTGTTATGTAATACTTTCAAAATTGCTTCTTTTGCTGCTTCTAGGTTGATACCAGCAGACGTGAGATTACAGTTATTGAATATCGCCTGTATAAAAATTTTTATAGTTACCAGTGTTGGTAAACATTTCAATTCGTTGACTGTATAATAGTAAGCGTTCAACAGAAACGTTAATACCCTTTTAATATTAAATAAAATTTCAAACTCACTTTCGTTTTGTTTGCATATGTCTTGCCATAAACCAGTATTTATTATTTCGTCTTCCGACAACTCATATAACTGTTTCACTCTTCCGTAAAACTCATCGTCACAATCTTTTAAAAACGAAATGTAGTTGTTCATTCCAATTCCGTATACGTCTGACGTTTTCGCCTTGCAATTACCGACAACGTTCAATTCGTGTATTAAAGGAGGAGTTTTATCTATTTCCTCTACGTATGTATCTAACGATGAAATAATTTCGGATATGCATGTTTTTAGATCCACATCGTACCGTAAAGTGAGATGCGACGTATTAATTACACTGTAATGGCGAACCAACATAAAGGCGTCAATTGTTCCGTATACCGATTCAAAGGTTTTAGTTAACGTATTCATGACCAAGTGGTCTCCCATTTTACCACGCAAAGTCGTGTAATATACGTATTGGCGCATATGATCGTTACACTTGAACGGAGTAATTATGTTATCTACTACAACATCAAACATATTATTGTTCATTGAACTCAACGACGACAGGCGGTGAGTTTTTTCAACCTCTTCGTAACAGCTTCCGTTGTATAAGTATCTTTTTTCAAAGTACGTTTTTGGTTTTGAAAACGCCGATAACATCTGTTCTAAAAATTTGTCTCCAGCTTCCTTTTGTACATCTTCGAATTGTTTGTTAATCATGTTGAACATGCTTGTAGTACTGTATTGAACAAATCCGTGCACGTTTGCTGTTTCGTCGTTATCGACATCTAAGACAAATTTGAAAACCGCAATTTGGGTTACAAAGGAAGCGAATATGCTATCGT
Source organism: Magicicada septendecula (assembly GCA_034769895.1). NCBI lineage: Eukaryota > Metazoa > Arthropoda > Insecta > Hemiptera > Cicadidae > Magicicada > Magicicada septendecula. The sequence goes on along the minus strand of CM068369.1, from coordinate 104,121,310 downwards.
TTTTAAATTCCGAACATACTTCTTCAAGAAGGTTGTTTGAAATGTTGTTAATGTAGTAATACATTATCTGAAGCGCCTGTATACAACAGGAATCCTTTTCGTTTTTATAAAGATATAACAAATATTTGTACAATTTTTGTAATATCGCTATCATTCCATACGTAGCCGAATTATCAATTTTGTTTTTTTTTAAGGTTTCCACGTCCCCAGAGTCGAATACGTGTATGTTTAGTTTGAAGCTGTCTCCAGTTATTGATAATTCGCGTTGAATTGTTTTACAAATTTCAGCAAAAACAACAGTAAAGCAATAATTTCTAAACATCAATTTTATCAAAAAACGCATAATTAAAATTTTCTTCTCGTCATCCAAGTTGTAATTTTCGGTCATCAAGTTATGAAAATCTTCAAAACCCATTTCTTTGTTAAATCTAACATTGTCAAATGCGTATTTAAAAATGTACGGTAAATAATTGATATTCGCTCCTTTAGAAGCGAACGTGGAATCTGAAATTTTCACAAGAGCGCGTTCTATCATATTAAAATCGTCGTTATCTATACTACCATCGTATTCGGAATAGGGATCAAAGAGATATATGTTTTTTATTTTTTCTATTAAAGGTGGGTCTTCGTGTTTTCTTGTAACCGCGTCCGATGAAGAGTCTACGGTGTCGTCGGTCTCTTCCACGTCTACACTACTAGTAGTTTCCAGCCTGGCCTTTTTTTTAGGAACCTCGATCATGCCGTCGTCGTTTTCACCCTCTCTAAATGTTGGATAAAGGTCGGGACTAATGCGTCCCAATTTTCTGTTCGTTTCTTCTCTGTTTGTTGAGATATCGTCCATCTTATTCTTTATAATAATGGACAGCCCGGTATCAACGCCCCCCTTAGGCTTTTTAGAATCGATCCATATATTTTTAAATGCAAATACATCGGATTTATACAGGAATACATTTCTCATTCTGTTGTTTTCAACCGCCAAATCGTTTACAATTTTTCTTACTAACGAATTGTAAGTATTTATGAATATACCGTCAACCGGTTTTACAAAATCGTATTTGCTCGCATAAAATAAACGAGACAAAGTAGACATTTGTGACACGGTTTTATCTAATTCAGAAGACAATAACAAATCAAAAATAGATGTGTTTTCGACATCATCGTTTTCTTTTTTATCTGTAAAAAGTAGCGTATAAATACCCAACTGCCAGAGATCGTTTATAGACGGAACCGGTATAAGATTTTTGGCATTGGTTTTAATTTCGTCAGCAGTTAACAATTTCAGGAGTTCCTCTTCACAATTCAGGACGTATATATTTCTGTGGCCACGCCCAAACGGTAAAACAAAACTGGTAATTTTATCGTCCAAAATAATACAGTCTAATATAGAATATTTTGAAATTTTTGTTTTTGTATCGTTTATGTACGTTGAAAGTTTTTTTAAAATGTCCAAATAACACATACGATCGATTAACAGTTCTGAATATATAAGATGGAATCCGTGTTTACGACGCGTTAAAAACGTTTTCGTATTTTTTTGTAATTTAAAATGTGATCGTATAAACTTGTCAATGAAAAATACCAATTTTGTCAATTTATCTAGATCGTTCAGATGCGTAAGGTGATTGTCGTCTGCTCTTCTATCTTTACAGGAAATACAGTCGACATCTAATATTAAACGTAAAAAACACTCTTTTCTCACAACTAAACTCAACAAATGTTCGTTGACGCGCGTTCGTTCATAAATCGAACCCCAGTCAAAATCAAACAATGCCTTATTTGTTGCCTTAATCTTGTAACATTTTTCGGATACAATTTCATGCTGTTTGAATTTCTTACCCCATTCGTACGTAAATTATTTAATATAAACGAATCTGCGTCTTCCATTACGATGAAAGTATGCGTAAAGCTATAGTTTATACAGTAAGTCGCTCCTTCCACACGAATGTGTTGAGTGAAGTGGTAGCGAATGGACGTTATATTTATGTGGGGTATCCACGTTGGTGACATTGAAAATGACGTCACTTTCGCGGTGCAATTTATACGTAATGACTATGCACTCGGCCAATGTTCGCCGACATAAAAGCGGCATCGTTCGTGCATAAAAGTGCGCGTACAGAATCGAGTGTGGTTCATTCTGACGCAAGACACTAAACAGCGCACAGCTTTCTATTGCATTCGGCAAGGTGGGTACTAATATTTAGTAAATGCTTTCAATTGCGTTCAGTATAATAGGAGAAGCGCAACTAACCGGGTCCAAATAAGCGTACTGGCCGTTTCACCGCAATCGACCGAATGGGAAATCACGAACAGTTGAAAATAGCATAAAAAGAGCGATAAAAGAGAGAGTGATTTCGGGTCTGTTGAATGTTAAAACACTATCACCATTAGTGTTTTAGGATGTGTTTATTAAAAATATTTACACACACACACACACACACACACACATTTACACACACACACGCAAATACAAAAATATAAAACTACAAAAATATATACAATCGACCCGAGTGGGCGCGGTGCAGGGGGCTGGCGCTGGTGGTAGTACTCGTGGTGGTGGCGGCTGGTGGTGGTAGTGGCGCTGGTCCGGTCCAGTTGCTCGCCCTAGAAATTTATTTTACGTTATCACTTTTGATTGTACATTTTGTACCAACAAAACTGTTTACTGATTCTGAAATAAGCGATTGTCGTACCAAATACAAAAGTTAAAAATTGCATACGACAGCTAGTTGTTTAAATTATAGGATTTCGTTTTATTATAATACACTGTTTACTGTTTATACCATAACGATACAAGATAAAATTAATAAATTAAAACATTGCGTAAAGTAGGCTACTCCAAATAGATATAGAGTGATATTGATTTTATAATTTAATACAGATAAGACCGAAATAAAAATTGGTCGTACAAAATATAAAGTAAATTTATATTTAAGTTAAAATATATATAAGTATAGTTAATTGTTTAAACAAAATTATAGTAATTCACTTTTAATCGTACTGTTTACGATGTAAATATTATTATCGTACAAACAAATGTTTAAACTTGTATACGCCATGAACTATTTTATTATTTTTTTAACACACAAATTTAATTTATAGAGTATTCGAAAAAGAGATATCATTGATTGATTAAATAATTACTTTTTATTATAAAACCTGTACCAATAACACTGTTTATGGGTACTGAAATAAAAAGTTGTCGTACAAAATATAAAGAAAAATTGTCTACACCAACAACTAGTTGTTAAAAAAAATATGCAATTCACTTTTAATCGTACTGTTTACGATGTAAATATTATTATCATACAAACAAATGTTTAAACTTATATACGCCATGAACTATTTTATTATTTTTTTAACACACAAATTTAATTTATAGAGTATTCGAAAAAGAGATATTATTGATTGATTAAATAATTACTTTTGATTATAAAACCTGTACCAATAACACTGTTTATGGGTATTGAAATAAAAATTTGTCGTACAAAATATAAAGAAAAAGTGTCTACACCAACAACTAGTTGTTAAAAAAAATATGCAATTCACTTTTAATCGTACTGTTTACGATGTAAATATTATTATCGTACAAACAAATGTTTAAACTTGTATACGCCATGAACTATTTTATTATTTTTTTAACACACAAATTTAATTTATAGAGTATTCGAAAAAGAGATATTATTGATTGATTAAATAATTACTTTTGATTATAAAACCTGTACCAATAACACTGTTTATGGGTATTGAAATAAAAAGTTGTCGTAGAAAATATAAAGAAAAATTGTCTACACCAACAACTAGTTGTTAAAAAAAACATGCAATTCACTTTTAATCGTACTGTTTACGATGTAAATATTATTATCGTACAAACAAATGTTTAAACTTGTATACGCCATGAACTATTTTATTATTTTTTTAACACACAAGTTTAATTTATAGAGTATTCGAAAAAGAGATATTATTGATTGATTAAATAATTACTTTTGATTATAAAACCTGTACCAATAACACTGTTTATGGGTATTGAAATAAAAATTTGTCGTACAAAATATAAAGTAAAATTCTATACGCCAACAACTAATTGTTAAAAAAAATATAGTAATTCACTTGTAATCGTAAGTCTAGTAATTTTTATTGTTTACGATGTAAATATTGTCGTACAAAAATATTACAAGTTATTTTCCATCACATAATTTTATTTACCTTTGATGTGAATTTTATACTGTTTATTATTTATAAAATAAAGATGGTTTATAAACATTTCTCACCGTTTAATTTTGGACGATCGAAACGAAGCGGCTCCCCGACGCTGACGAGTGACTCTGACCTTCCATGTCGTCAAACATGTCCTCTACTTACAGGAGGTACTGAACGTGGTCGCTGGTCAACTCCCGGACGTCGGGATGGGTCTTGGAAACGAGTTTCCAATATCCATCCCCCATTTTCCGGTAGTTGCCGATTTTAGGGACAGTGTCGGCCCACTCACCACCCTCTTCTTCCTCTACCTCTTCAGCTGGGAGGTACACTATTTTTCTTTCTTTCGCCGCGGCTCCCACCTCTTCTTTTTTCTCGCAACTCATGACTACTTTGATGACTAATAAACAGAAAACACAGAAGTGTAATTACCTTATGCAGTTCAGTAGTCGACTACATGAATACGGTATCCTCCGCTGAATATATACTCTTAGGAACAACCCCACTATTCCCGTTTAAAAGATTATTCTACAACGGGAACGTGATATCCCGTTGCTATCAAGGTCGAGTTCACCTTTGCACACGATCACATACACATGCACATGCACGTGATCACATACACGACATACACATGGTGCATTTACATATAGGCCTACAGGTGCTTTCACACGTGTTAATTATGTCCCGTTATGGTGGTATACATTAATCATTCAAACGGTGCATTACTCATCAGATATCTGTAAATATTGTCTTTACCCTAACAAAACTCTTTTCAACCAGAATTAACACTACTGTTGCTTTTTATTTTCTATTAATTAAAACAACTCTTTTTGCAGAAATAAAAATGGTTTTAAAGTGTTGTATGAAACTAAACAAACGTTATAAAAAAAACGGAATAAACTATAATCCTACACAACACATAAACATTAACGTTTGCACTACAGATAGGTGTTCGGATCTGTGATCATAGTGAAAGCCGGTGTTGGCTATATAAATGCTCGGCGCCGGAAGAGCGTGTGCCGATTACCGTTATCGATGGGGGGAGACTTTTGCACGTGTGCCGATTACCATTATCGAAGGCTGAGACTTTCGCACGCGGCACTACGAGTCCTCCCTATTTAAGGCCGTTTGCGTACACAGTCAGTACAGTTGCTCCTTTCCTTGTACAACCCACTCACATAATCTACTTGACGAGTGTGTTATTTTCTTGTCAAAAAATGAATTGTCTTGATACTTAATTGGAGAAATTGATACCATGCGCTGTAACCAAACCATTTCTTTGGTATGCGAAGCGGGTGGAGGATTTCAACTCTGAAGAAAAAGATATATGGGAGACCATCGCCAAAACAGTGCGGCCCGAGTACGAGAAACTAACCGACAGGGATAAATCCGATTTTAGTAAGTAATTAGTTATTATGTCTGAATTGTTTGGTTAATTTTTTTTTTAGTTTTACCGGTTCAAAAAACATTTTTGTCTACAATTAGCATGCCTTGTATATCTCTCCAAGATTAAAAACATAACTCCAAGGGAGTAATAAATATTCACATTTATAGAGACAATGAACACTAATATATATTTTTTTACAACTTATTAACAATACAATAGTGATTAAATATACAATGAGAAATCATGAGCATGACATACTACGTATCATACACGATGGTGTGTCAAAAAAATTAATAGTAGCTGAAAACGTCTTACAATTCACCAAATAATATGACCAGTTATTAGTACTTTATATTAGTAATTAGTATATATTTTTACTATGCTGAACACACACACACACACACACACACACACACACACACACACACACACACACACATTAAAATGTCGCATATAGTTGGTTCCTTAAAACAGTTTTTTTGTCTTTTTTTAGGTAACACGTTATTCAGGATTTGGCGCGCCCGTCGCCTTACTATTGGCTTATCCCTGAAACTTGCTCAAGAACACCTACTAACGATTGAGAACAACGAAGGTCCAACCTCTACACCTGGTTCAACCTCTACAAACTCCTTAAACGCGCCTCGTGGTCCAACCTCTACACCTGGTTCAACCTCTACAAACCCCTTAAAACGCGCCTCGTGGTCCAACCTCTACACCTGGTTCAACCTCTACAAACTCCTTAAACGCGCCTGATGGGCCACGTCATCAAAAGGTAGTGAAAGAAATCACTTGGTATATACATTTCTTCAAAGGGATTCGAGGTTCGTTGAGCGGACTAAATGATGAAGAAATTCTCATATTCCAAACAAACGCATTGAACACTTTATACAACATACACCATCAAAGGTCATATTCTAAACAGCACGTTCGCCCCTCTTACCACCCTTATAAACCCCGGTTATTAGCACACTTATTAGGTGTAAATAATAATGTCCCAAAACCCCGACCGGAACCAGAGCCTGCTGTCGCGGCTGACTCCGACAGTAATGAAGTCAACGTTGTTGACTAAACGCGGTTCGTGGTCCAACCTCTACAAACTCCTTAAACGCGCCTGATGGGCCACATCATCAACGGGAAGTGATTTCTTTCACTTGGTTTGCCCATTTCTTCGAAGGGATTCGAGGCTCGTTGGAACGACTAAATGATGAGGAAATTGTCATATTCCAAACCAACGCATTGAACACTTTATACAACATACACTTACAAAGGTCATATTCTAAACAGCACGTTCGCCCCTCTTACCACCCTTATCTACCTTTAGGTGTAAATAATAATATCCCAAAACCCCGACCGGAACCAGAGCCTGCTGTTGCGGCTGACTCCGACAGTAATGCAGTCAACGTTGTTGACTAAACGCGGCTCGTGGTCCAACCTCTACAAACTCCTTAAACACGCCTGATGGGCCACATCATCAACAGCAAGTGATTTCTTTCACTTGGTTTACCCGTTTCTTCAAAGAGATTCGAGGCTCGTTGGAACGACTAAATGATGAGGAAATTGTCATATTCCAAACCAACGCATTGAACACTTTATACAACATAAACTTGCAAAGGACGTAAATTACTGTTTGTTTAATTAATTAAAATATTATTACATATGGTAATTTAAATTGTAATAGTGTATAAATTAAGTTCTGTGGTACTATAATTTTCTCGTTCTCTTAACGAAAACATTTGAAGATGTGAACAAACTATCTCAACTCCTTCACATATACAATGATACATACATACGCACGCACACACACTCACATACACGAACACGTTCAACCAAATTATTGTTCTGTTGTGTTTGGCATTTCTTCTGTATTTCATTACCAGGTCCTGATGATGACAATAAACAATGTCGAAATGTCGACACAAGAAAGTTAAAAATTTGTGTTATTATTTACCGATCCTCACTAACCTTTCACTGGAAAATTCATAAATAGCAAATTGTGTTTATCAGTTCAATAGTCTATTACAGTTATGTGAATTGTGTAAATATACGTACAAAACATATGTTTACGCTTAATAAAAACTATACATCTCACCGTTATGACAATGTTGCAAGAATGAAGGGAAATGTGCCGCCGCCGTGAACACAGTGGACGGTTTGGTCCGTACGGAAATTTACCGCCCGCCGTGAACACAGTGGACGGTTCGGTCCGTTCGGAATTATACCGTACGTTAGTTTGTACAGCCGCCCGCCGTGAACACAGTGGACGGTTTGGTCCGTACGGAAATTTACCGCCCGCCGTGAACACAGTGGACGGTTCGGTCCGTTCGGAATTATACCGTACGTTAGTTTGTACAGTCGCCCGCCGTGAACACAGTGGACGGTTTGGTCCGTACGGAAATTTACCGCCCGCCGTGAACACAGTGGACGGTTCGGTCCGTTCGGAATTATACCGTACGTTAGTTTGTACAGCCGCCCGCCGTGAACACAGTGGACGGTTCGGTCCGTTCGGAATTATACCGTACGTTAGTTTGTAGAGCCGCCCGCCGTGAACACAGTGGACGGTTCGGTCCGTACGGAAGTTTACCGCCCGCCGTAAACACAGTGGACGGTTCGGTCCGTACGGAATAGTACCGTACGTTAGTTTGTACAGCCGCCCGCCGTGAACACAGTGGACGGTTCGGTCCGTACGGAATAGTACCGTACGTTAGTTTGTACAGCCGCCCGCCGTGAACACAGTGGACGGTTCGGTCCGTACGGAATAGTACCGTACGTTAGTTTGTACAGCCGCCCGCCGTGAACACAGTGGACGGTTCGGTCCGTACGGTAAATTACCGTACGTTAGTTTGTACAGCCGCCCGCCGTGAACACAGTGGACGGTTCGGTCCGTACGGAATAGTACCGTACGTTAGTTTCTACACAGTGGAACGAAAGGGACGCGGCACGGATGCCGCTCTAACACTTAATAAGTGTAACAAATTATTAAATTAGATATGTCAATGTTTATTGTCCCCAAACACACATATTCACATCTCAAACCATTATTCGATACAGTTCGCATATATTCACATCTCAATCCATCAACACATTATTTGATACAGTTTGTTCTTAACGTTTATTATAAAAATACAAAAACATTAATTATTTTACAATTTCTTTTCCATTAAATACAAAAACTATACATTATTACGTATTATATATACAACAAATTATATATTTAGATTTGAATGTTTTTACAATTTTTTTATTAAATACAAAACTATACATTATTACATATTATATACACAACAAATTATATATTTAGATTTGAACGTTTTTACGTGATGGGCAGAAATTTCAGTGATACTGTTTCTACGTATTCTAAACGGGAACAGTTTCTGTTACCGAATCTAAGCATTTCTTTTCTTAAGTGAGTTTCTTGTTCCAGCAATTTTTTGTGTTTTTTCAAACTGTTTGAACTCCTTAATTTTATGTAGGTTTCGGATTGAATGTTTTTTTTAAATTTCAATAAAATTATAAACGTTTGGATGCGCGGTGTAAAAATATCCATTAAATTTCGCGTGGAATGATTCGCACCCGTTTGTGGTGCGATTGGTGGAAGCACTGAATTCTGCCCAAACGTATGGTGGAAACACAGCATCAGGTGAAATATAATTGTCAAATATATAGTCCATAAACGATTGTATGTTTTCCCCCTTTGGCTTTTGGCTCATCAAATCATCGGTGAAACAATCGTCTACCTCACCGGGGTGTAAAAACGGTAATCCAAAAAATAATTTTAAAAATTTACCCTTTTCCGATTTTGAGTTTTTATACTGTCTACTTAATCTTAATGTCTGTATCTTTTTCCACCAATTTTGGCCCAGATGGAAACGGCACCCTTTTATGTTAATTGTAGGCCACACTATTCTTGCAGCGTTGCGTATTGCGACTTCAAAATCTATATACATTTCATTGGGGCAAAGATGCAGATTGTGTGACTCGCATTTTTCGACGAGCGCTTTAAACATATTAGTATAGGTATTGGTGGATTTATCGGGTAAGAGAAAAAATACAAGGGGAATATATAAGTCGTTGACAAACCCGTGTAAAGTAAATATTTGGGTGAAATATTTAGGGCAACTTTTAAAAGTTCCATCAACATAAAGTTTTTGTGTTTCACATAGCACATTTAAATTCCTTATGCAAGAAAAGCAAATCAATTCTTTTTGAGAATTGTTTATTAATAGAAACGATTCCCCGGTATTAGTGACTATGCTCATGGTGTCGAGTGCGCTGTGTGCTTCATGACGACTTTTAGGTAAATTGGGGTGCACCGATCGTCTAGCTCGTCGTATGACCCTTTTTACTAATTCAACATCTCCCGATGACAACGTTTCGACGTCCCCTTCTTTTAATTCCTCGTGAACGAGTTTCGAGGGCTTACTTGAAATGTCTTGGATTGCTTTCCGTTTTAACGAATTTTCTAATTTTTGTGTGTTAATTGTTTTAGCATCTAGTTTATCGTGATTGTGATCACGAAAGCTTTCCACAATAATGTTACTCGAATTAATTTTCAAGTAACATCGGCACGTCTTATTTGCGCAATCCCATCTCTGTATTTCGTTTTTTAATTCTCTTTTAAATCTGTATTTGTAATTGTCGCATATTAATAGAGGTTTCCCCTTTTCACTACGCATAAATTGCATTATGTTACTTACCTTCGAAGACGTGGTCTTTGAAAGTCTTTCTAATTTAGATAACTGCAGAAAACCTGAAAATAAAAAAAAACAAATTAGAAAATACGATTAAAAAATTAACAAAAATGCAATGTGTTATCTTTTAATATTTGAACATAGCATAACGTTAGTTGAATTAAATTGTACAAAGTAGGCTACTTACATCTCAATCCGAAACTCTCCCATTGTCGAATATTGCTGTTGTCAAACTTCATTTTTGTGTGAATTGATAATCCAAGTTTATTTTTCTGTTTCGCTCCTACTTTCATTTTACGTGTAACCACACCGGAAACTAAGTTATGCCTATCCTCAGTCGTTTCTTCGTATACATACGAACACGCATTACTGGAAATAAAAATTAATAAAACAAATTAAAACCGATTTTGTTTATCAGATATCTTTACAGTCTAGATGTTAGATTTCTGAGATCAACTAATATATTTTTTCATCGAGCAAATACTATTCGCGACTAAAGGATTAAATGTTAATTTATCAATCGCTGAAATTAACAGAGGTAAAAATTTTTCGTTTTGCATAACCTCCATCTTAATGATAACTTGTAATACACAAAAAACATACCTGTGTTTCGCTCGCAGTCCAGTCCTTGATGTGTGTATGACTCTCCAACTCGGTTCTTCACCTTGTAGAGTTCACCTGGTCACCTTGTAGAGTGATTGCGTTGAAAACCTAAAACAACAAAACCAAAAATCAATGTCAATAAATGTACAGTTAAAAACAAATGTTTCTAAGTTTAATTTATATACGATAAATTCCAAAATAATAATCTATAATCATTATCACTATTTACATCTAAATAAATAGGTTACAGTAATTACGCACGATTTTTACCTGCCCAAAAACACTGCAACTGAGTCCGTTTCTACCTGGAGACGAACGGAAACCGCCCACTGCCACTGCAAAGGATGGTAGCCGTGCCGAGGGTGATAGGCAATCCAAATCATACCACTCCACTTCATTCCACCCCAATTATTGGTGTCAAAGTTCGGATGGATCAATTTATATACGCGGATGAGGAGAAAGGGGTGCTCTCGTTGTTTCTCTTGGTCGCAATTGGCCGGGTCGCAACTGACCGGTTTCAATATTTCACGTGGCCCCAATTGACCGGGGTTTTTACTAAAACGCCGCAACTGACCGCGGTCCGAAAGAACATCTGAATGGAGGGATATTTGGAGAAAAATGAATGCCAGATTCGACTATCTGAACGAGAACCACAAAAATAAATATAGTAAGTAATTAATTATTATTTCTGGATTTTTCTATATCAAGGTTGCTGTCTGTCACCATTACTTTTTAACCTTTATCTAGATGTTCTCAAGAAATGGAAAGAACAATCCCCAAATAAAAGCTTGAAAACTATTCTCTTCGCGGGTCACCAAGCTATATTCGCCACTTCAGAAGACGATTTCCAGCGAGTAATATACATATTACATAAAATAGGTAAAGAATATAACTGTAACATATCTGAACCAAAGACAAAATAAATGGCCTTTATAGGAGATGAACCGGTTCGGACCAACACATGCATAGAACAATCTTGGACGTGACGTTACTTATGATTAAGATAGAGATATAAAAAAATAAAGTGGTCAATTTGACAAGAATGTGTGGAACGATTTGGAGAAAGTTGGAAAATAAATGTAGGAAAGAAACCCAGATAATATTTTATAAAACAATGGCATTACCTACACTACTATATGGTTTTGAAACTTGGGTCATAAAGAAAAAAGACGAACAGAAGATACAAACAGCAGAAATGAAATTTCTGAGATCAGTTAAAAGGTGTAATAGACGAGATCATATAAGAAATGAAGAGATAAGAAGTGATTTAGATATTTTTGCAGTTAATGAAAGGATTAAAGTATACAGAAGAAAATGGATTCAACACATCAGTAGAATGGAAGAAAGTAGAATACAGAAGATGGCGAAAGATTACAACCCTAGAGGCAGAAGAAAAGTTGGTAGACCTAATAAAAGGTGGACTGTGGAATAGGAACAGGCCGCTAAAGCCTGAAACCGTTAAGAAGATGATGATGATGATTCTGAATTTTTGAGTTAATTTTATTTTTTGGCTTTAAGAAAATCAAAGTATTATATTGCAATCAACGGACTAGTTCAAAAAACATTTTTCTTTTACAAACCTCCTTAGTACAATCCAACTAACTTCCCTTGTATATCTCCCCAAGATGGAAAACGTAACTCCGAAATACAAAAAAGGGGGTAATAAACATCTACGTTTATAGAAAAAGTGACCACACCATAATTTTTTTTTTTTAACAACTTCTTACAGTACAGTAGTGACAACATATACAGCGAAAAATCACGAACATCATAATAAGTATCATACAAGATGGTGTGCCAAAATTAACATCTCAAAACGTCTTACAGTTCACCAAATAATATCAACGTTTGCTAATAAATTATATTAGTGATTAGTATATTTTATCATAACGTTAAACACAAACACACACACATACAGTGAAATGTCGCGTATAGTGGATACTTTTTACGTTTTCTATCTCTGTTTCAGGTAAAAAATTATTCAAGGCTTACGTCGGCATTCGCGATGGGTTTATAGAATGTATGAACAAAGTATGGGAGCAGAGGAACAATTCTTCAAGGACTGAAGGAACTACATCTAATCTGATCGGGTTCGAGGAATTTGAAACGAATGAAGCAAACAAAGACGAACCGACTGACTCCCCCAAAAACTTAGACGCGCCTGGATGTAGTAGAGAGCATATTTTAAGCAATAAACTAGGCGGCACTAGTGCCAGTGCCGAAAAGTGAATGCCGAAAAAAGGGGAGAAATCAGAAAATCATGAAGGCACGTTTGACTTGACTTAAGTCCTTAATTCCTAGGTGGAACATAATGCCTCGACGAAATTTCTCCAGCGTGTCTGTCCATTGCCATGGGCTTCACCTTCCTCCATGCCTTGTTGACACCAGCCAGCTCTCTTTCCATAGTCCTCTTCCATGTGTTCCTCGGTCTTCCACGTCTGCGGCTACCTTGCGCATTACAAGTCAGTGCCTGTCTAGCGATATTCTCTGGTGGTCTTCTCAGGGTGTGACCGACCGATCCACCTCCATTTTCTTCTCTTTATCTATAGTTGGATGGTACTCTGACTTGTGGCCTCCCATAGATCTCTGTTCGAGATGGTCTTGGGCCACCAAATTCTCATTATGTAACTCAAGCAACGGTTTATGAAAATCTGTAACCTTGTGGTAATGTCCTTTGTCAGCCTTTTTATATGCTCTATTGTAGACACAAGGATGCTGAGGTATTACTCGTATAACTTAACAGAGCATATTTTAAGCAATAAACTAGGCGGCACTAGTGAAGGACTTAGTGCCGCCTAGTGGCAGGTATTAGTGCCGGTGCCGAAAAAAGAGAAAAAAGGGGAGAAATAAGCAAATCACGAAGGCTCGTTTGCATCTGCATATATTACCTTTGCGTCTGTACAGAGTGCGAATTGGGTGCTTATTTTTGGGAGGTTCAAAGAATTGTTGACCATTAACTGCATAATCTCACATCGCTTCGGAAAATTTTAAAAATATGCAGCAAAAATGGTTGGCTCAATATGACAAACATCCATGGGTAAACCTTGAAATCACTTAATACTGAAAAAATTAAAATATTAATTGAAATGTCCGTAGATGTCTATAACGATAGCCGTCATTTGACGCTAAGTGCAAATTCCTTAAAGGCTTTGAATTTCTAACAGGCCTCCATGTAGTAGTAATGTGCACATCACACTGTAATGTACTGATTGAATATTACATAATTAGTTATAATAAAATTTTTGAGTATTTGTGGTGGTTTTTTTAATTTTCCTAATGTCTAAAGCATTTGTGTCTATTTTTACAGTTAATTTCACGAGTAAAGAATGAACATGGTCGTAGTAAAGTTAAACTCAAATTACATAATTTTCAATATTATATAAAAATCATATGTGTATGGAGGCTGAGGATGGGAACACAAGGCTTCCCGAAACATGTTCCAAATAGGGAGAAAACATCTTGAGGTAAAGTCATTATAAAATATATATTACATACATCAAGAAACGAACTGTAGCAGAAAGTGTTTGAATTAACAAAACCATCAAGGTAAATAAGCCTACAGTGAAAATAGTGAAAAAACGAAAAGTGAGGTTATTAAACAAATCAAACAAAAGTGTATTGGAAAAAATAGTGAAGTGAATAACAATAATAAAGTGAAAGCAACAATCAGTTAACGGAAAAATAAATATATAACAAAATATCTCTCACATAAATATACATTAACATGTACGCAAAGAACATAACCACAACTCCAGATGACCACATTACCAAATTATTAAATACATTTCAGACACGAAAAAAACAATAATGAACACAAACATGAATATATACTTCAATACACAATGCCAAAAACATAATAACACCTAAATACATTAACATAAACACAAACAACAAAAATATGACTGCACAAAAACAATAAAACAAACACAAAGGTTATGGATACAAAATGAAATTAATCAATTGTACAGTAAGAAAAATAGCATAACACTAGACATATATAAACTACACTTAGAGCTAACAAGTTTATTACATCCAATTACATGGAATAATAAATACAATAACATAGAAAATAAAATAAAATTTGAAAAAACAAAAAGACAATTACAATCAACAAAAAACTCAACACATTAAAACAACAAAACGAAAATCAAGAACAAAAAAACAAAAATAAACACACATTTTACCCTCGAACCATTAACCTAAGCAATACAGAATTTAACAAAAAAGAAACAGAATATTTTAAACAATATGTCAAAAACTAACCTAACTCAAAACATAAACAAAAACCTAGAAAATTTAATAGTAGAAACTATATAGTATATAGTTTGCCATTAACCTAATTGAAGACAATATACAAGAAGAAAAACGAACAGAAGCAACACGTATAATTAAAAAAAAAAATTCACTAGTGAAATGAAAAACAAATCTAAACAAAAGAAGGACAATAAAACAATAAAAGAAATTAAAAATAAAGTAAAGAACAATAATTTAATATTAACTAAAGCAGACAAAAGTCAAGCAACAGTAATTATTGACAAAACAGACTATTAGCAAAACTGAAGACTTCATCAACAATAATAAATGCATACAACTAAATAAAGATCCAACAGAAAAATATCTTAAACAAACAATAAAACTAATAAAAACAGCTAAAAACATTTTCAAAAATAAAAATAGATACATATATATATATATTGTAATGTGACAGAGTTGAGGTCCCCGACGTTACACAAAAAACTATGTAAAAATGGTTTAGAACAATACCCGAAGCCGGTTATAATTCAATACAAGAGAGTCCATCTCACCTGAAGAATGCATTAAGAGGTACATAGTAAGGTTACTAAGTAATTAAAACATCAAAGATGTACCTAAATCTAAAATAAGTAATGAATAATACAAGATGTAAAACATAAACATTGTGTCTAATGGGAGGAGTTTAATGTGTAGGAA
This sequence comes from Magicicada septendecula, assembly GCA_034769895.1. Lineage (NCBI taxonomy): Eukaryota > Metazoa > Arthropoda > Insecta > Hemiptera > Cicadidae > Magicicada > Magicicada septendecula. Next base: position 104,105,488 of record CM068369.1, on the reverse strand, counting down.
TTAATTATAAAATACTAATCAAATTAATATTTAATGTGTTATAAAATGTACTTGGTGTTGTACTGTAGCATGATATAGTGTTTACAGGATATTTATTTTATGTTTTGTGGATAGTAAGAGTGGAGCTGTTGTTTTATAGAAGTACTTAGTCAGTGGTACTCCTTTCATTTATGTTAAAATTGTCTTTAGATAATTAAGTATAAGTACATGTGTTAGGTATTATATTATGTTAAATGTATTTACTGTAATTGATTAATGAAGATGTTTGAAATAATGTTTGTAAACTTGGCCAGGAAGGCAATAAGTGTTAAAAAGTTGGCAAGTAGTTCTTATAGTTATGTTAAAAAATAATGAAGGGTTCAATGATGAACTAAATAATATAATGAATTAAAACCAGGAAATTAAAATTGATGTAAGTGGCCATAAACCAGTGACTATTTGTACAGTAGGTCAGGTAAAGAAAAATTAAGTTAAAAAACAAAACAATATTATAACAGGTGTAAGAAAATCAATAGGCCTAAATTTAATATTTGTAAAAGGAAATTAATACCTTTTTAATAAGTCCAGTCAGATGAAACTATAGTAAAATATATACGGTTTAATAAGGTAGATTGAGTGAAAGTTTTATGTAATTTGGTATAATTCCAAGCATGGAGTATTTTATTAAAAAAGAGTAGTAATATTTTCTAATTCTGGCTCTAGGATATCAAATATTATCCAATGACAGAAAGTAATCGTTGTTAGGGTAACTAAAATTAAAAAAAATCTTGTTGATTTTGATTATTCGATTGTTATATGCTAATGGGTCAAGTTGAATTCATGCAAAATACAGAAAAGAATTTATAAAAAACTTTAATATATTCGATTGTTATATGCTATTGAGTTCAGATCAGTAGACAAATTTAAAATAAAAGAAATAAATTAAAATAAAATGAATTAAAATTAATAAATTAAAGTATCAAAACCAATTCCTTCAAACCAAACTGATGAATAATTCATGAATTAGATTTCGAGAAATATACTCATACACCTCCAAAAGGTAGCGGAATTATTATTTCACTCTTCAAAGTAATTCCATTGGAATTAGTGATGAACCCGGTTTCCCATTTAACCAGGATACTTATTGACTTAATAAGAAGTCTGAATTAATGGAATTATAGACAAAATTTACACAAGAACCTTTGTCACTGGAGACATAAACCTCACTTTCAAAAAGGAAATTATAATACGACACCAATTCCACCGGGACCGACAACCACAAGGATCGTGAAGAAGAACGAAGAATAGAAGAGTTCCTGTTGCACTCCGGGACATCACCTTTCCATTTTATTAATAATCTGGACACATTTTCTGGACCAAAGTAACCTCAACTGTAAGTCTTCAAGCGTTTGTAAACAGACACAGCTATCTTGAGAATCGCCTCGTACGGTAACATCAGCTTATATTTAATCTTATACACTAAGAATTAATAACAATTTGTAATACTTAGTAACCTTAATTTTGCATTACCTGGCCTTACTAATCGTTAAAAGAATCACACGTACCCTGGGATAAGAGATAAATAAAATTATATTTAAATTGTGTTAAACAGGACTAGTCCATTGACATATCGATTCAACACTGTACAATCGATATAACGGTCATATAACCGTAAAGAGCACTGTTGGAATTTTAAAAATAGTAATACAAATAAAGAATCTTTCTTGTATGTAATGATGTTTTATATTATTGTAGAATAGGTATTGTATTTTGATGGGGGAGTAATTTACAGGTAAAGAAGGTGATTAACTATCAGGTGAAACAAGCTAACCTATAAGTGTGGGCCAATTACGAATAACAGCGCTTGCAGTAGACAGCTGGTAGAACGTGGGATTGCCGAACTAGCGTGTTTCCTTCGCAACTTTTGAATTAATTTAAATAATACGGACTGAATAGGGTTGGAGAGAATTATCAAATTATTAACTAAAATACATGTAATATAGAATTATCATCGAGCAAACATTTAGTAATTGATTAACACAGTGCTATGGTATACATAAAAGTTGCAATAACGATATAATAAATAAAGTTTTTCTATTAATATTAAGTTGCAGGAGGTCACCTATAAGACTACATAATAAACATTTTCCTTAATAACAGATTGGTTAATTCCACGGGGCTGAATTAACGATAAACCCGTAACTGTATTACACTTGCTACACACGTAAAATCGGCTAGTTGTTACAAATTGGCGCCTACCAACGTGGGGCTTGAATAAACCCTAGTACTCATTAACTAGTTGGTTACCAACCAACTAATTGTTTAACTAACAAGTAACCAAGTAACAAGCTAGTTGTTACTATATATATATATATATATATATATATATAAATATATATATAGTAATCCAGAACCACCTAAAATGAATAGCCTAATAAAAATACACAAATTAAACAACCCAATACGTCCATTAATCAACTTCAAAAAAGCACCTACATACAGGCTGAGGATGGGAACACAAGGCTTCCCGAAACATGTTCCAAATAGGGAGAAAACATCTTGAGGTAAAGTCATTATAAAACATATTTAAAAAAATAATATATTATATATTGCGACGATACAAATAAATATTTTCGCATAGGATAATTATGTGTGTTGAAATTATGCACAAGTCTATATTGGAGGTGTAGAAAAATTATTTATTTATAACACAAGTAAATAATTGTTTATATGATATATTTAAATTAAACATAACGTCATGTATAGTATTTTATTTGTTATCAAAGAGTTTATATAGTTCAGTTTTGGTAGGTTTTACTTGAAACGTAGAATTCCTTTACACTCGGTGTGACGTCACTCGCTCCGCCGCTGTTACGCTCTTCTCTGCAATGATAGCCGCTCTTGTCTCTCTCTCTCTCTCTCTCTCTCTCTCTCTCTCTCTCTCTCTCTCTCTCTCTCTCTCTCTCTCTCTCTCTCTCTCTCTCTCTCTCTGCCCTGGGGTTCGCCGAAAAGCTGAACTGATGAAGATTTTACACACAAATTGTCACTTTCCGAATCGTTTGTTTACTCGCTCGCAATTGGTTATTATTAATTATTGTTACTCAGGGTGATAATGAATGATATTCTTTAAAAGTGGTGTATATTACTTACACCTTCTGGCTATTCTTGAAGTGTTCCGCGTTAGTAAGGATTTATCACGGTAGATAAATCTCCCTAAGCGGAAAATCTTCCACTAACACGTAATAGCCCTTGAATATTTTATAACTGGTAGTTCACCCGCTTGTTTCTAATCGAAAAACTCGAAAAGAGTCCCAAGACTTAGAGTTACTCTAGATTAAACCAGTTCGAACAAGAAAAACTCTTGACGAAGAGCACACGTTCCCTAGGCAACGGGTTCCGAAGAACTGCCTCAAAGTACACCTGACAACCGACGGATCTGACTGAATTTAGGGGCTTCTGATTGGTCAATCGACTGTCTACATGGTTGATTGGACAAAAGATAGACGCGTTGCAGGCGATTTGTATAAATCTGCGAGTGCCTGCTCAGATTTTATCTAGAAATTTTATGACTCTTCAATCGATAAGCGTGAAAAGTTAAGTTTCCAATTACTAAAAAACCACATTAAAACAATAACTGAGAACAACAGAGTATATAGAAAATGTAGCTAGTTTCATAAATAATTCACTGTCCAAGTCTCATGCCGATCGGATAACAAACGCGGAAGATATAACACGAAGGTTCACTACACGCGAAAGCGCGCACATATTGTAACATGACATAAGGTAGTGAAGATCCAGTTATATTTAACTATAAAATAAAAAGCTGAAGATAAGAATAAGAGGCAAAAACTTATAAACTTAGAAATTCAAAGATCAATAACCCAGTAACCCAAATGACAAATGACTATTAAACTGACACAATAGATCGGATAAATACCAAAGGAACCAAGAACCAATGAAGAAGCAGTTGAGACCTAAGTGTAATCAAATAATCCCAAATAATGACCATTATATTGTAATTTGAATAATGAACTGATAATTGTAGTAGATGAGATTTACTTAGGGTAATAAGGTTAATGGAAAGTAATAATGTCAAGTATATTTTATTGATAAAACAATGTACTTATAATATAAGGTAGGGAGTTAGAAACTAACCATACCCAAATTAATAGTGATGATAATAGTCAAAGCCAATAAACGATGCTTTGAGCCAAACAAAAGCAATAATTAAGTAATAACCAAAAGTGATCAGAGTGATTTAAAAGTAAAATAGTTATTCATGACCCATAATCACACAGTGATATCAAAATAATCAGACAAATCGTGTGAATAAACAAGTGAGTGAATTAAAAATGTGTGTAAAAATAAATAAGTGGTGAAGTGCTAGGTATAGCATATAATGAAAAAAGTAATAGTGATAATAGATAAAGAAACCTTCCAGGAAGGGAAAAGTGCAGTGGGTGTGTAGAATAAAATATTTTATAAGCAGACTATAATAAATAGCTAAACAATCTTTGATAAACTTTATGTTAGCAAGTAAGATTAAAATGATTGTGCTATTATGAATTTAGGTAATAGGATGTCAGAGTTATAAAATAAGGTAAAAATTAAGTTATTAGAATGAATAGTAAAATAAGAAGGACAGACACTGTATTTAAGTGAAGGGATTAGTAAGTAAGACATATCGAGTAAGGCACAGTTGAACAGTAGTATTATAAGAGTTTTGTTATTGTTAAAAAAAAAACCATAGAATGTAGTAAATTATAGGATAAGCAAGATAATAGTAAAAAACAGAAAAGGTAATTAAAAGTTATTTCAGGCTAGAACCTGACAAGGAATATTTTTATAATAAGAAGTGGAGTTAAGAATACTGATGTTTATTGCTTGTTTTGTTTATAAAATTGTATTAGTATTACCAGATATGTTATTAAGAAATGTTAGATGGGAGTAGAATAAAATCTAGGCTCTAGGCTTAACTGTTGAATATAAATTTAGAAGATTTGAGAACAAATAATAGTCCAAAGTTAAAGCAGAGTATACCAAATGGTTAAACAAATTAAGGGAGTATTTCTAGTACCAAAATGTATGAATAACAACTAATTTTGAATAAAATACATGTAAAATATAAATATGGAAAATAATAAAAATGTAATTAGCTATTCAAAAGTGGGCATGAGGGATATCAAAATGATCATCATGAAAAATTAGGAAGAATGGTACTCATATAATAACTCTAGCTATTAGTATAAGATAGAAATCTTCATTTGAAGATATTTTGGTAAAATTTGACTAAAAAAGACGTTAAAACATAACAATGACTTAAGTTATAACCAATGAAAATTAACATAATTTATTAGGTAACCATAGCAACCAGAAATTTATTGCCAAAAAACCGTTAGATTTTCATTACTGTATTATTGACCAACGCTGAGAGTGGATCGAGTAGCTCTCACACTAAAATATTATTACTAAAATGAATTTTAACTTAATTTAAACCAAAAGGAGATAATAACAACAGCCCAGGGAATCCTGAACAAAATTTTGTTTAATAAAAAATTATCAACAAACCATGATTATCTGAAGAAGTCGGGAAGACGCAGTGAAGAAGAGAGATGACGACGGACACCGAATGAAGATCATCGGGACATAGATTAATAGAAGAAGACGGACGATCACAGAAGGAATGCGAGGCCTGAGTCAGCGAGGAAAACCGTCAGAACGAGAGAAATAAACTTCTGGAGAATATAAGAAGACGACATCTCAGGAGTTATCCGGAAGAAGTAGACGACATCAGGATCTTCAGCGGAAAACCGATGAGTATAAACATAATCCCATTATCGAATTCAAAATTTTTTGGTCAAAATTAATAAATAACTATTTCACTTCACTGATCACTATTCCGATTTAGAACTAAATGCTTTGTTAAAATCACTATTCAAATTTTAATCAATTAATAATTATTGAAAGCAAAATATAATAAATAATTGACAAACCTTTTGATAAATAAATTTGACAAACGAAACTAACCCAAAACCTTGTTAAACTTTCATTGGTAATTACTTACTTGAATATGATAAGATATTAATTTGTTTATGTAACTAGTATTAAGGATTGTTATAAATTTGTGTGTCTTAGCCGTAAGTATATATTTCTGTAGCCGAAAGGACTTATTAACACCCCTGAGAAAAACCATATTAACTGTAAACTAACGTTAAAGACGAATTGTATACAAACACGGGAGCTGAGCAAGTACCAACCGAACAAGTGTAATAGCCGGTGCTGAAAATAAATTTGATGTATCATAAAGTAATTGAAATCATCTAAAGTGTCAATAAATGTTCTCAGTCTGCAATTCTGTATGTTTGATTCAATTAATTTACAATAACAACTAAGAATTTATTGAAGTGAAAGCGTCAAAGCAAAACGTTAGCCGAGTCAACACTGCAGAAAGCCGTGCGCCAATCAGGTGGCGAGGCGACAACATTTGAATGCAACAGAGAGAAATACGGTTTACCCGTAAATGATAAGAGAAGTTACAATTTGACCTATTATTACACAATTATTACGCAATTAACACTAACTATTAATTAATTAAATAAACACACAAAAGTTCTCTTATTACAAAGTGGCGCGCCAACTAGTAGGGCTAGAATAGTTAAGGAAACATACCTTTAAACTTTACAGATTCTAGCGGCGACTACAGAAATGGAACCGGCAAAACACGGGACGAGACACCAGACGAAGCTACGCGAAAAGGAGGCGGAAGAGGAAGCAAGGAGGTTAGAAAAGGAGATCGAGAAAGGTGCCAGAATGGAAGAAAAGGAAATAACATCAGTGGAAGATGTGGAAGAATTACTAACTCCCATGGAAATAGATAAACCCACACAACAGGAGGAAGGCAGAGGAGGCCTGGATTTACAAAAATTATGGGAACTAATCAAAGAGGAAAATCGACAAACTAATGAAAAAATAGACAGTATTAAGGAAGATTCCAGGAAGCAGAAGGAAGAAATAAATGACAATTTCAGGAAAATGGACAAAAATAATGAGAAGATGGAGAAGAAATTGGACAAGAAGTTTGAATCATTAAATGAAACCCTGACACAGAAAATGAAGGAGGAGAATAAATTGATTAGTGAGAAGATAGAGAGAAGTATTGAGACTAATGAAGGAAGATATCGAAACGCTGAACGATAAGATTGAATATAACCAGGATACATTACAGCAACAATTAACCGAATACAGAGAAGAACTGAAACAAACTGTAATGGAAACGGAAGAGAAGATAGAGAAAACCAGCGAAGTAGTGATGCAAGTCCGAGAAGAAATTTTGATCAAGGTGAATGAAGTTGAAGGCGAAGGTAAGAGGAGGATTGAAGGACTCCAAAAAGAAACCAACAACAAATTAGAACAAATACAGACCAGAGTAGAAGAGAACTATAGCAGGTTGGATGCATCAGTGAGTGAAGTGAAGGACACCACAACCGCCCAAGAAGGGAAAATAGCTGAATTTAGGGCAAGAGAGCTACGCCTACAGGAAGAGATCAATGCATTGAAGGACCGACCAATCATGAGCTCACATGTATTATGTAGCGAAGGTAGAGAAACGATAAATTTTAAAAATTATAAACGCAACCCAATTGAGTTTATAGAACGAGTAGAGGAGAACTTAGCCCGAACCAGAGAGACACGGTGAACAATAATCAAGGGCATGATAGACGACATGTTCAAAGAAGTCCATGACAATTGGTGGACGGCGGTGAGACCAGATATAAATAATTTCAGTGAGTTCAAAAAATTAATCAAAGACAAATACTGGTCGGAGGCGACTCAGCACGTGGTGAGAAACAACATAAGCAACGGCCGATTCGACCCTTACCTAGGACAGTCCCCAACCGCTTACTTTTTAGGTAAGGTAAGCATAGCGAGGAACCTCGAACCTAACATCCCTGAAGAGTGCCTGGTGACACAATTGGCATACCACTACGACGGGGAAATCACGAAAAGCCGTTTAAGTGGACGAATCAAGACTATACAAGAGATGGCCGCATTATTGGGAGAGTATGAGCGGGAGAAACATTATGTCTTGAACAGACAGAAGAACACACCGAACTACAGGAATTATGATAACCGGAATCAACCAAGTGGGCCGCAAGGAAACCACACCCCGGCCAATCATCCGCCAGCCAACCCCAATAATTATCGAGGGTTTAATAACTATAACAACAACAATAATTACCCAAGAAACCATAACCAGAATTACCCAAACAACAATAACAATACAAACCATCCTTACAACAGGGGAAATAACCAAAATGGAGGTGGTTATAACAGACCCAATAACCAATATCACAATAATAACCAATCGATACAGAATCAAACATACAGACGACGGGTAAACTATGTAAATGCAGAAGGTAGAAACGACGGGAGACGTAGTTATAGAAGACAGAGGAGCCGGAGTGCCGAAGAGAACAGAAGGAGTCGGGAACAAATAACTCGTAATGACCACTCGATCGAGAGAAGGCAAAACACTGAGAATAGTCACCCCGTCAGAACAGAGGACCGCGCCGAAGGCAACGGCCAGCATTTAAACGAGCAGCGGCAGTGAGAATACCACAGGACCCGTCACTGATCCGATATATTGGGTTACTAACTACACAGACAGACGAGACTAATGACAACACTATCATAATAATTCAGAACCATTATCTGAAAAATATCCGAGAGGAGCTAATGGAAGAAAATTCCTCATTAATCAAGCACCCGGATAATGAAATTGCCTATGTTACCGCCAAGGTATATAATGTAAATGTAAAATTTATGATTGACACAGGTGCAAACGTGTCTTTAATTGATATAAACATGTACGACAAAATTCAAAAAGAGAGTAAGATCAGCTTACCCACGTTACCAATGAGTAACATTATTTTAATTGGAGCCACTGGGAGGCAGAATAAAACCATTAAGAGACAAGTGTCTCTAGAAGTCATAAGTAATGGTGAGACACTGCCTATGATATTTTTAATTGCTCACAACTTACCATTTGATATTCTAATTGGTTGTGACATACTGAGAAAGTACTCTGCAGTTATCGATATGGAACTATCAAAGGTAACCATGAAAAATGAAGGCAGAGAATGGGTAGCTGAATTAACTGGCAGCAAAGGGGTCATACCAGTAAGTACAATATATAGCATAAGAACAATTTGTGATTCACCAGACCGGAGGTGGGAAGTGAAGCCAGACAGTCAACTAAACAATGACATTCTATGGAATCGGAAATTGGAGGAAATCCGACAGTTTCGAGGAACCCAAGACGGGAATCCATTAACGGAGCGAGAGGTGGAGAAATTAATAAGAATTTATAACAAGTACCGACATGTATTTTCCGACCAACCAGGAAAGGTACGGGGGTATCAGTGCGAGTTGAAATTCAAAGAAGTGGCCAATTTCAATAAAAAATCCTACCCCATAGCGTATGCAGCAAAGGAAGCAGTGCGCACAGAAATTAGTAAAATGATGGAGGAAGATATCATAGAGTATAATTGTTCGCAGTACACCAGTCCTATAGTAGCTGTTACGAAAAAGGATGGAAGAGTACGCTTGTGTCTCGACGCCTGAGAAATAAATAAAATACTAATCAACGACAGGACATCTCCTGGTGAGATTGAGGAGATCCTCAAGAAGTTCCATGGAACGCAATTTATCAGCACCTGGGATACAGTCTGCGGGTACTGGCAAGTAGAATTGCACCCAGACAGTCGAAAATACGTAGCGTTCATATTTGAAGGCAGGAACTACCAGTTCAAGCGACTACCTTTTGGGCTGGTAAACTCGGTAGCAATATTTGTTCGCTGCATGGACCAGATACTGGGTCCAGAAACTATGAACTATACCACTGTATACGTCGATGATCTGCTGATCACTTCATCAAATTGGGAGGAGCATTGTATGAGAGTTGAAAAAGTGTTAGAAAAATTAACCATTAACAATGTGACATTAAAACTAGAGAAGCCTAAGATGATAGCAGCAGAAGTCCAATTCCTTGGATTCAACCTGTCACGACAAGGAATAACACCATCAACCGACAAAGTAGATGCCATTCAACGTTTTCCTACCCCTAAAAATAAGAAACAGTTCAGTCGTTCCTGGGCATCTGTAACTACTACAGAAAATTCCAGCAAAATTATTCAGAGCTGACTACTAAACTATCACCACAGCTGTCATCCAAAAACAAGTGGATGTGGGGCCCAGAACAGGAAACGATATTCAACACTATTAAAAACACTTCCTCGACATAATCATGTTAAACCACCCCGATTTCAATAGACCCTTTTACATGAACTGCGACGCAAGCGACATTAGCTTGGGATCGGTGCTTTACCAAGAAGACAAAGATTGAAACCACCAAGTAATAAGCTTCGCCAGCCGAACATTAAACCAATGTGAGCGCAATTATCATGTAACCGAAAAAGAACTGTTGAGTGTGGTCTTTTCTTGTGGAAAATTTCGGACTTACATTCTTGGATATCCTATCACCGTGCGCACCGACCATAAGTCTATTTCCTTTTTGAAGAACTGCAAACTCAGCCATGGTCGATTAGCCAGATGGATTCTTGCTCTCCAAGAATATCACATCAACTGGGAGTATATCCCTGGTAACAAAAACACAGCAGCTGATGTCCTATCACGAATTAACACGGAACAACAAACCTTCGATGGAGAGGAGACCATAGTGAAGGTATTTAACATTATGAAAAATAGCGCTGACCTAGAAGTGAGAGTGAATAAAGTGAAACAACACCAGAAAGAGGATACAAAATTAAATCAAATCCGAGAGAGGCTAGAGCGACAAGAAGAAAAAGCAACTCAGTACTATTGTGTACATGAAGATATTTTGTTTGTTAAAACTAAACCCAACCAAGATACGTGGAAACTAATGATACCTAAAGAAATCGCAGCTGAGATCATAATGGAATACCACCTCAGGTACGGACACATGGGAGCTTGTTTGATGCAACAACGACAAGAAGGAAGGGGTAATGCAACCAATAACCTCTACTAATAAAATGGAACGAGTCTTCTTAGACATATGTGGACCTATGCCACGGAGTGGAGGTAGAAAGCAGCACAAATTCATAATCATTATCATGGACCATTACTCAAAATTTATAAAATTATACCCGATCAACCGTGCTACTACAAACAAGGTGTTGAACATCATCACACAGACATACATTACTGAGGTGGGGAGTCCCACGAATATTATCACTGACCATGGTACTCAATTCCGAGGAAGACGATGGAAAGACACATTAATGGATCTGGGTATCCGAACATACAAGACTTCAATTTACCACCCGAACGGCAACCCAGCTGAAAGAGTACTCCGTGAAGTTGGGAGGATTCTTCGTACATACTGCCACGATCAGCAACGTAAGTGGAGCGAATAACTCGAAGCCACTGAAAATTTCATAAATCTCGCCTATCATGAATCCATTAAGGATACCCCTTACACCATCATGTACGGAAAACCACCACCTCGAGCCATAGAAGAACTTGTCAATTTCCCCACCAATCCAGTATACCAATTTGATAACGCTAAATTCTATAGTAAGATAGCAGAGCAAACAGAAAAGAAAAAGGCTAAATATCACAAAATTCAACCGAAAGCAATCCGGTATCACGAAGGAGAAAAGGTACTAATACGAAACCGAGAATTACCAAGTTCCAGAGAGGGAATCACAAAGAAATTGCTGTTATTATACAATGGACCCTATCTCATAGCAAAGGATAACAAAAAAAATACCTATGTCATAAGTGAAATCACAACTAAGAAAATAAAAGGAACTTACAACCAGTCTTCTTTAAAAAAGTATTATGAACCAGTGCCAGAAAATTAAAGAGAATTTTGAAAGTAACAATTATCAAAATTCAAAAATAAATGTAAGCACAACTTACAATAAGTATTTGATTGGAACTATTATTATTATAAATGAAAGGGAATTTAGAAGAAAGATAAGCTAAATTCAAAACAAAGTAAGGCCAAACTTACGACCAAGTGTGAAACAAAATGTGTAAACCCATGTAATTTTGAAAAAATATGTATAATGAAATATCATAAAAAAAGAGATAAAATAATTAAATGTTACACAAATAATGATGACGCTACATAACATCATTAACCAACCCTATCAAAAAAGGGAATAATAAAAATTAATGTCTCACAAAAGAAAGGACAAGGCAATCAAATAAAAAATAAGTCTGACATATTAACTGAACAATCAATGGAAAATATATAAGTGAGCCAGAAACCAGCCACAATGCTAATTTTAAATATCAATGAGCATTAAAGTGATGACAAATAAAATCACTACCATATAAAATAAGCTAATGAAACAATGCAAAATGCCTATTAAATATCGCCATAAGCTTAAACAAAGGAACCCAAATAAGTTACTGAGATGAAAAAGTCATGAGATGTGTAAAAGAGAGAATAATTAATCCCAAAAGTGTTTTATTGTATTAATATTATGTGAGTCGGAAATGAACGACTATTATTATAATTATTATGAATATTATTATGTGATGATTTTATGTTGAGATACGTCCAACAATTATTTATGTTATTGAGCAGATGGGCAAGGCCTCTGAACTCAAAATGTGTATAAATGGATAGCAGAGTAATAGAGCCACACATGCCCTCTGGATAGTACCAATTTATATGAAGGAGAGAGAAGAAAAATTTTAGGGAAATAGAACATAAAAGGGAATAATAAAGAAAGAAAATAATACCAATTACCATATTATGAACCATGACTTAGTAAAGATGAATACAGAAGAAGTAGCGATGGATGAATTTCTGAATAATAACAACTTGATAGAATGAACTATATTGATGATTTCAGAAAAAATATAATAATCTTTGTTTCGAAATAATCAATTTTGGTGGCAATGCATTATGTAACATGACATAAGGTAGTGAAGATCCAGTTATATTTAACTATAAAATAAAAAGCTGAAGATAAGAATAAGAGGCAAAAACTTATAAACTTAGAAATTCAAAGATCAATAACCCAGTAACCCAAATGACAAATGACTATTAAACTGACACAATAGATCGGATAAATACCAAAGGAACCAAGAACCAATGAAGAAGCAGTTGAGACCTAAGTGTAATCAAATAATCCCAAATAATGACCATTATATTGTAATTTGAATAATGAACTGATAATTGTAGTAGATGAGATTTACTTAGGGTAATAAGGTTAATGGAAAGTAATAATGTCAAGTATATTTTATTGATAAAACAATGTACTTATAATATAAGGTAGGGAGTTAGAAACTAACCATACCCAAATTAATAGTGATGATAATAGTCAAAGCCAATAAACGATGCTTTGAGCCAAACAAAAGCAATAATTAAGTAATAACCAAAAGTGATCAGAGTGATTTAAAAGTAAAATAGTTATTCATGACCCATAATCACACAGTGATATCAAAATAATCAGACAAATCGTGTGAATAAACAAGTGAGTGAATTAAAAATGTGTGTAAAAATAAATAAGTGGTGAAGTGCTAGGTATAGCATATAATGAAAAAAGTAATAGTGATAATAGATAAAGAAACCTTCCAGGAAGGGAAAAGTGCAGTGGGTGTGTAGAATAAAATATTTTATAAGCAGACTATAATAAATAGCTAAACAATCTTTGATAAACTTTATGTTAGCAAGTAAGATTAAAATGATTGTGCTATTATGAATTTAGGTAATAGGATGTCAGAGTTATAAAATAAGGTAAAAATTAAGTTATTAGAATGAATAGTAAAATAAGAAGGACAGACACTGTATTTAAGTGAAGGGATTAGTAAGTAAGACATATCGAGTAAGGCACAGTTGAACAGTAGTATTATAAGAGTTTTGTTATTGTTAAAAAAAAAAAACCATAGAATGTAGTAAATTATAGGATAAGCAAGATAATAGTAAAAAACAGAAAAGGTAATTAAAAGTTATTTCAGGCTAGAACCTGACAAGGAATATTTTTATAATAAGAAGTGGAGTTAAGAATACTGATGTTTATTGCTTGTTTTGTTTATAAAATTGTATTAGTATTACCAGATATGTTATTAAGAAATGTTAGATGGGAGTAGAATAAAATCTAGGCTCTAGGCTTAACTGTTGAATATAAATTTAGAAGATTTGAGAACAAATAATAGTCCAAAGTTAAAGCAGAGTATACCAAATGGTTAAACAAATTAAGGGAGTATTTCTAGTACCAAAATGTATGAATAACAACTAATTTTGAATAAAATACATGTAAAATATAAATATGGAAAATAATAAAAATGTAATTAGCTATTCAAAAGTGGGCATGAGGGATATCAAAATGATCATCATGAAAAATTAGGAAGAATGGTACTCATATAATAACTCTAGCTATTAGTATAAGATAGAAATCTTCATTTGAAGATATTTTGGTAAAATTTGACTAAAAAAGACGTTAAAACATAACAATGACTTAAGTTAATAACCAATGAAAATTAACATAATTTATTAGGTAACCATAGCAACCAGAAATTTATTGCCAAAAAACCGTTAGATTTTCATTACTGTATTATTGACCAACGCTGAGAGTGGATCGAGTAGCTCTCACACTAAAATATTATTACTAAAATGAATTTTAACTTAATTTAAACCAAAAGTAGATAATAACAACAGCCCAGGGAATCCTGAACAAAATTTTGTTTAATAAAAAATTATCAACAAACCATGATTATCTGAAGAAGTCGGGAAGACGCAGTGAAGAAGAGAGATGACGACGGACACCGAATGAAGATCATCGGGACATAGATTAATAGAAGAAGACGGACGATCACAGAAGGAATGCGAGGCCTGAGTCAGCGAGGAAAACCGTCAGAACGAGAGAAATAAACTTCTGGAGAATATAAGAAGACGACATCTCAGGAGTTATCCGGAAGAAGTAGACGACATCAGGATCTTCAGCGGAAAACCGATGAGTATAAACATAATCCCATTATCGAATTCAAAATTTTTTGGTCAAAATTAATAAATAACTATTTCACTTCACTGATCACTATTCCGATTTAGAACTAAATGCTTTGTTAAAATCACTATTCAAATTTTAATCAATTAATAATTATTGAAAGCAAAATATAATAAATAATTGACAAACCTTTTGATAAATAAATTTGACAAACGAAAACTAACCCAAAACCTTGTTAAACTTTCATTGGTAATTACTTACTTGAATATGATAAGATATTAATTTGTTTATGTAACTAGTATTAAGGATTGTTATAAATTTGTGTGTCTTAGCCGTAAGTATATATTTCTGTAGCCGAAAGGACTTATTAACACCCCTGAGAAAAACCATATTAACTGTAAACTAACGTTAAAGACGAATTGTATACAAACACGGGAGCTGAGCAAGTACCAACCGAACAAGTGTAATAGCCGGTGCTGAAAATAAATTTGATGTATCATAAAGTAATTGAAATCATCTAAAGTGTCAATAAATGTTCTCAGTCTGCAATTCTGTATGTTTGATTCAATTAATTTACAATAACAACTAAGAATTTATTGAAGTGAAAGCGTCAAAGCAAAACGTTAGCCGAGTCAACACTGCAGAAAGCCGTGCGCCAATCAGGTGGCGAGGCGACAACATTTGAATGCAACAGAGAGAAATACGGTTTACCCGTAAATGATAAGAGAAGTTACAATTTGACCTATTATTACACAATTATTACGCAATTAACACTAACTATTAATTAATTAAATAAACACACAAAAGTTCTCTTATTACAAAGTGGCGCGCCAACTAGTAGGGCTAGAATAGTTAAGGAAACATACCTTTAAACTTTACAGATTCTAGCGGCGACTACAGAAATGGAACCGGCAAAACACGGGACGAGACACCAGACGAAGCTACGCGAAAAGGAGGCGGAAGAGGAAGCAAGGAGGTTAGAAAAGGAGATCGAGAAAGGTGCCAGAATGGAAGAAAAGGAAATAACATCAGTGGAAGATGTGGAAGAATTACTAACTCCCATGGAAATAGATAAACCCACACAACAGGAGGAAGGCAGAGGAGGCCTGGATTTACAAAAATTATGGGAACTAATCAAAGAGGAAAATCGACAAACTAATGAAAAAATAGACAGTATTAAGGAAGATTCCAGGAAGCAGAAGGAAGAAATAAATGACAATTTCAGGAAAATGGACAAAAATAATGAGAAGATGGAGAAGAAATTGGACAAGAAGTTTGAATCATTAAATGAAACCCTGACACAGAAAATGAAGGAGGAGAATAAATTGATTAGTGAGAAGATAGAGAGAAGTATTGAGACTAATGAAGGAAGATATCGAAACGCTGAACGATAAGATTGAATATAACCAGGATACATTACAGCAACAATTAACCGAATACAGAGAAGAACTGAAACAAACTGTAATGGAAACGGAAGAGAAGATAGAGAAAACCAGCGAAGTAGTGATGCAAGTCCGAGAAGAAATTTTGATCAAGGTGAATGAAGTTGAAGGCGAAGGTAAGAGGAGGATTGAAGGACTCCAAAAAGAAACCAACAACAAATTAGAACAAATACAGACCAGAGTAGAAGAGAACTATAGCAGGTTGGATGCATCAGTGAGTGAAGTGAAGGACACCACAACCGCCCAAGAAGGGAAAATAGCTGAATTTAGGGCAAGAGAGCTACGCCTACAGGAAGAGATCAATGCATTGAAGGACCGACCAATCATGAGCTCACATGTATTATGTAGCGAAGGTAGAGAAACGATAAATTTTAAAAATTATAAACGCAACCCAATTGAGTTTATAGAACGAGTAGAGGAGAACTTAGCCCGAACCAGAGAGACACGGTGGACAATAATCAAGGGCATGATAGACGACATGTTCAAAGAAGTCCATGACAATTGGTGGACGGCGGTGAGACCAGATATAAATAATTTCAGTGAGTTCAAAAAATTAATCAAAGACAAATACTGGTCGGAGGCGACTCAGCACGTGGTGAGAAACAACATAAGCAACGGCCGATTCGACCCTTACCTAGGACAGTCCCCAACCGCTTACTTTTTAGGTAAGGTAAGCATAGCGAGGAACCTCGAACCTAACATCCCTGAAGAGTGCCTGGTGACACAATTGGCATACCACTACGACGGGGAAATCACGAAAAGCCGTTTAAGTGGACGAATCAAGACTATACAAGAGATGGCCGCATTATTGGGAGAGTATGAGCGGGAGAAACATTATGTCTTGAACAGACAGAAGAACACACCGAACTACAGGAATTATGATAACCGGAATCAACCAAGTGGGCCGCAAGGAAACCACACCCCGGCCAATCATCCGCCAGCCAACCCCAATAATTATCGAGGGTTTAATAACTATAACAACAACAATAATTACCCAAGAAACCATAACCAGAATTACCCAAACAACAATAACAATACAAACCATCCTTACAACAGGGGAAATAACCAAAATGGAGGTGGTTATAACAGACCCAATAACCAATATCACAATAATAACCAATCGATACAGAATCAAACATACAGACGACGGGTAAACTATGTAAATGCAGAAGGTAGAAACGACGGGAGACGTAGTTATAGAAGACAGAGGAGCCGGAGTGCCGAAGAGAACAGAAGGAGTCGGGAACAAATAACTCGTAATGACCACTCGATCGAGAGAAGGCAAAACACTGAGAATAGTCACCCCGTCAGAACAGAGGACCGCGCCGAAGGCAACGGCCAGCATTTAAACGAGCAGCGGCAGTGAGAATACCACAGGACCCGTCACTGATCCGATATATTGGGTTACTAACTACACAGACAGACGAGACTAATGACAACACTATCATAATAATTCAGAACCATTATCTGAAAAATATCCGAGAGGAGCTAATGGAAGAAAATTCCTCATTAATCAAGCACCCGGATAATGAAATTGCCTATGTTACCGCCAAGGTATATAATGTAAATGTAAAATTTATGATTGACACAGGTGCAAACGTGTCTTTAATTGATATAAACATGTACGACAAAATTCAAAAAGAGAGTAAGATCAGCTTACCCACGTTACCAATGAGTAACATTATTTTAATTGGAGCCACTGGGAGGCAGAATAAAACCATTAAGAGACAAGTGTCTCTAGAAGTCATAAGTAATGGTGAGACACTGCCTATGATATTTTTAATTGCTCACAACTTACCATTTGATATTCTAATTGGTTGTGACATACTGAGAAAGTACTCTGCAGTTATCGATATGGAACTATCAAAGGTAACCATGAAAAATGAAGGCAGAGAATGGGTAGCTGAATTAACTGGCAGCAAAGGGGTCATACCAGTAAGTACAATATATAGCATAAGAACAATTTGTGATTCACCAGACCGGAGGTGGGAAGTGAAGCCAGACAGTCAACTAAACAATGACATTCTATGGAATCGGAAATTGGAGGAAATCCGACAGTTTCGAGGAACCCAAGACGGGAATCCATTAACGGAGCGAGAGGTGGAGAAATTAATAAGAATTTATAACAAGTACCGACATGTATTTTCCGACCAACCAGGAAAGGTACGGGGGTATCAGTGCGAGTTGAAATTCAAAGAAGTGGCCAATTTCAATAAAAAATCCTACCCCATAGCGTATGCAGCAAAGGAAGCAGTGCGCACAGAAATTAGTAAAATGATGGAGGAAGATATCATAGAGTATAATTGTTCGCAGTACACCAGTCCTATAGTAGCTGTTACGAAAAAGGATGGAAGAGTACGCTTGTGTCTCGACGCCTGAGAAATAAATAAAATACTAATCAACGACAGGACATCTCCTGGTGAGATTGAGGAGATCCTCAAGAAGTTCCATGGAACGCAATTTATCAGCACCTGGGATACAGTCTGCGGGTACTGGCAAGTAGAATTGCACCCAGACAGTCGAAAATACGTAGCGTTCATATTTGAAGGCAGGAACTACCAGTTCAAGCGACTACCTTTTGGGCTGGTAAACTCGGTAGCAATATTTGTTCGCTGCATGGACCAGATACTGGGTCCAGAAACTATGAACTATACCACTGTATACGTCGATGATCTGCTGATCACTTCATCAAATTGGGAGGAGCATTGTATGAGAGTTGAAAAAGTGTTAGAAAAATTAACCATTAACAATGTGACATTAAAACTAGAGAAGCCTAAGATGATAGCAGCAGAAGTCCAATTCCTTGGATTCAACCTGTCACGACAAGGAATAACACCATCAACCGACAAAGTAGATGCCATTCAACGTTTTCCTACCCCTAAAAATAAGAAACAGTTCAGTCGTTCCTGGGCATCTGTAACTACTACAGAAAATTCCAGCAAAATTATTCAGAGCTGACTACTAAACTATCACCACAGCTGTCATCCAAAAACAAGTGGATGTGGGGCCCAGAACAGGAAACGATATTCAACACTATTAAAAACACTTCCTCGACATAATCATGTTAAACCACCCCGATTTCAATAGACCCTTTTACATGAACTGCGACGCAAGCGACATTAGCTTGGGATCGGTGCTTTACCAAGAAGACAAAGATTGAAACCACCAAGTAATAAGCTTCGCCAGCCGAACATTAAACCAATGTGAGCGCAATTATCATGTAACCGAAAAAGAACTGTTGAGTGTGGTCTTTTCTTGTGGAAAATTTCGGACTTACATTCTTGGATATCCTATCACCGTGCGCACCGACCATAAGTCTATTTCCTTTTTGAAGAACTGCAAACTCAGCCATGGTCGATTAGCCAGATGGATTCTTGCTCTCCAAGAATATCACATCAACTGGGAGTATATCCCTGGTAACAAAAACACAGCAGCTGATGTCCTATCACGAATTAACACGGAACAACAAACCTTCGATGGAGAGGAGACCATAGTGAAGGTATTTAACATTATGAAAAATAGCGCTGACCTAGAAGTGAGAGTGAATAAAGTGAAACAACACCAGAAAGAGGATACAAAATTAAATCAAATCCGAGAGAGGCTAGAGCGACAAGAAGAAAAAGCAACTCAGTACTATTGTGTACATGAAGATATTTTGTTTGTTAAAACTAAACCCAACCAAGATACGTGGAAACTAATGATACCTAAAGAAATCGCAGCTGAGATCATAATGGAATACCACCTCAGGTACGGACACATGGGAGCTTGTTTGATGCAACAACGACAAGAAGGAAGGGGTAATGCAACCAATAACCTCTACTAATAAAATGGAACGAGTCTTCTTAGACATATGTGGACCTATGCCACGGAGTGGAGGTAGAAAGCAGCACAAATTCATAATCATTATCATGGACCATTACTCAAAATTTATAAAATTATACCCGATCAACCGTGCTACTACAAACAAGGTGTTGAACATCATCACACAGACATACATTACTGAGGTGGGGAGTCCCACGAATATTATCACTGACCATGGTACTCAATTCCGAGGAAGACGATGGAAAGACACATTAATGGATCTGGGTATCCGAACATACAAGACTTCAATTTACCACCCGAACGGCAACCCAGCTGAAAGAGTACTCCGTGAAGTTGGGAGGATTCTTCGTACATACTGCCACGATCAGCAACGTAAGTGGAGCGAATAACTCGAAGCCACTGAAAATTTCATAAATCTCGCCTATCATGAATCCATTAAGGATACCCCTTACACCATCATGTACGGAAAACCACCACCTCGAGCCATAGAAGAACTTGTCAATTTCCCCACCAATCCAGTATACCAATTTGATAACGCTAAATTCTATAGTAAGATAGCAGAGCAAACAGAAAAGAAAAAGGCTAAATATCACAAAATTCAACCGAAAGCAATCCGGTATCACGAAGGAGAAAAGGTACTAATACGAAACCGAGAATTACCAAGTTCCAGAGAGGGAATCACAAAGAAATTGCTGTTATTATACAATGGACCCTATCTCATAGCAAAGGATAACAAAAAAAATACCTATGTCATAAGTGAAATCACAACTAAGAAAATAAAAGGAACTTACAACCAGTCTTCTTTAAAAAAGTATTATGAACCAGTGCCAGAAAATTAAAGAGAATTTTGAAAGTAACAATTATCAAAATTCAAAAATAAATGTAAGCACAACTTACAATAAGTATTTGATTGGAACTATTATTATTATAAATGAAAGGGAATTTAGAAGAAAGATAAGCTAAATTCAAAACAAAGTAAGGCCAAACTTACGACCAAGTGTGAAACAAAATGTGTAAACCCATGTAATTTTGAAAAAATATGTATAATGAAATATCATAAAAAAAGAGATAAAATAATTAAATGTTACACAAATAATGATGACGCTACATAACATCATTAACCAACCCTATCAAAAAAGGGAATAATAAAAATTAATGTCTCACAAAAGAAAGGACAAGGCAATCAAATAAAAAATAAGTCTGACATATTAACTGAACAATCAATGGAAAATATATAAGTGAGCCAGAAACCAGCCACAATGCTAATTTTAAATATCAATGAGCATTAAAGTGATGACAAATAAAATCACTACCATATAAAATAAGCTAATGAAACAATGCAAAATGCCTATTAAATATCGCCATAAGCTTAAACAAAGGAACCCAAATAAGTTACTGAGATGAAAAAGTCATGAGATGTGTAAAAGAGAGAATAATTAATCCCAAAAGTGTTTTATTGTATTAATATTATGTGAGTCGGAAATGAACGACTATTATTATAATTATTATGAATATTATTATGTGATGATTTTATGTTGAGATACGTCCAACAATTATTTATGTTATTGAGCAGATGGGCAAGGCCTCTGAACTCAAAATGTGTATAAATGGATAGCAGAGTAATAGAGCCACACATGCCCTCTGGATAGTACCAATTTATATGAAGGAGAGAGAAGAAAAATTTTAGGGAAATAGAACATAAAAGGGAATAATAAAGAAAGAAAATAATACCAATTACCATATTATGAACCATGACTTAGTAAAGATGAATACAGAAGAAGTAGCGATGGATGAATTTCTGAATAATAACAACTTGATAGAATGAACTATATTGATGATTTCAGAAAAAATATAATAATGTTTGTTTCGAAATAATCAATTTTGGTGGCAATGCATTATGTAACATGACATAAGGTAGTGAAGATCCAGTTATATTTAACTATAAAATAAAAAGCTGAAGATAAGAATAAGAGGCAAAAACTTATAAACTTAGAAATTCAAAGATCAATAACCCAGTAACCCAAATGACAAATGACTATTAAACTGACACAATAGATCGGATAAATACCAAAGGAACCAAGAACCAATGAAGAAGCAGTTGAGACCTAAGTGTAATCAAATAATCCCAAATAATGACCATTATATTGTAATTTGAATAATGAACTGATAATTGTAGTAGATGAGATTTACTTAGGGTAATAAGGTTAATGGAAAGTAATAATGTCAAGTATATTTTATTGATAAAACAATGTACTTATAATATAAGGTAGGGAGTTAGAAACTAACCATACCCAAATTAATAGTGATGATAATAGTCAAAGCCAATAAACGATGCTTTGAGCCAAACAAAAGCAATAATTAAGTAATAACCAAAAGTGATCAGAGTGATTTAAAAGTAAAATAGTTATTCATGACCCATAATCACACAGTGATATCAAAATAATCAGACAAATCGTGTGAATAAACAAGTGAGTGAATTAAAAATGTGTGTAAAAATAAATAAGTGGTGAAGTGCTAGGTATAGCATATAATGAAAAAAGTAATAGTGATAATAGATAAAGAAACCTTCCAGGAAGGGAAAAGTGCAGTGGGTGTGTAGAATAAAATATTTTATAAGCAGACTATAATAAATAGCTAAACAATCTTTGATAAACTTTATGTTAGCAAGTAAGATTAAAATGATTGTGCTATTATGAATTTAGGTAATAGGATGTCAGAGTTATAAAATAAGGTAAAAATTAAGTTATTAGAATGAATAGTAAAATAAGAAGGACAGACACTGTATTTAAGTGAAGGGATTAGTAAGTAAGACATATCGAGTAAGGCACAGTTGAACAGTAGTATTATAAGAGTTTTGTTATTGTTAAAAAAAAAAAACCATAGAATGTAGTAAATTATAGGATAAGCAAGATAATAGTAAAAAACAGAAAAGGTAATTAAAAGTTATTTCAGGCTAGAACCTGACAAGGAATATTTTTATAATAAGAAGTGGAGTTAAGAATACTGATGTTTATTGCTTGTTTTGTTTATAAAATTGTATTAGTATTACCAGATATGTTATTAAGAAATGTTAGATGGGAGTAGAATAAAATCTAGGCTCTAGGCTTAACTGTTGAATATAAATTTAGAAGATTTGAGAACAAATAATAGTCCAAAGTTAAAGCAGAGTATACCAAATGGTTAAACAAATTAAGGGAGTATTTCTAGTACCAAAATGTATGAATAACAACTAATTTTGAATAAAATACATGTAAAATATAAATATGGAAAATAATAAAAATGTAATTAGCTATTCAAAAGTGGGCATGAGGGATATCAAAATGATCATCATGAAAAATTAGGAAGAATGGTACTCATATAATAACTCTAGCTATTAGTATAAGATAGAAATCTTCATTTGAAGATATTTTGGTAAAATTTGACTAAAAAAGACGTTAAAACATAACAATGACTTAAGTTAATAACCAATGAAAATTAACATAATTTATTAGGTAACCATAGCAACCAGAAATTTATTGCCAAAAAACCGTTAGATTTTCATTACTGTATTATTGACCAACGCTGAGAGTGGATCGAGTAGCTCTCACACTAAAATATTATTACTAAAATGAATTTTAACTTAATTTAAACCAAAAGGAGATAATAACAACAGCCCAGGGAATCCTGAACAAAATTTTGTTTAATAAAAAATTATCAACAAACCATGATTATCTGAAGAAGTCGGGAAGACGCAGTGAAGAAGAGAGATGACGACGGACACCGAATGAAGATCATCGGGACATAGATTAATAGAAGAAGACGGACGATCACAGAAGGAATGCGAGGCCTGAGTCAGCGAGGAAAACCGTCAGAACGAGAGAAATAAACTTCTGGAGAATATAAGAAGACGACATCTCAGGAGTTATCCGGAAGAAGTAGACGACATCAGGATCTTCAGCGGAAAACCGATGAGTATAAACATAATCCCATTATCGAATTCAAAATTTTTTGGTCAAAATTAATAAATAACTATTTCACTTCACTGATCACTATTCCGATTTAGAACTAAATGCTTTGTTAAAATCACTATTCAAATTTTAATCAATTAATAATTATTGAAAGCAAAATATAATAAATAATTGACAAACCTTTTGATAAATAAATTTGACAAACGAAAACTAACCCAAAACCTTGTTAAACTTTCATTGGTAATTACTTACTTGAATATGATAAGATATTAATTTGTTTATGTAACTAGTATTAAGGATTGTTATAAATTTGTGTGTCTTAGCCGTAAGTATATATTTCTGTAGCCGAAAGGACTTATTAACACCCCTGAGAAAAACCATATTAACTGTAAACTAACGTTAAAGACGAATTGTATACAAACACGGGAGCTGAGCAAGTACCAACCGAACAAGTGTAATAGCCGGTGCTGAAAATAAATTTGATGTATCATAAAGTAATTGAAATCATCTAAAGTGTCAATAAATGTTCTCAGTCTGCAATTCTGTATGTTTGATTCAATTAATTTACAATAACAACTAAGAATTTATTGAAGTGAAAGCGTCAAAGCAAAACGTTAGCCGAGTCAACACTGCAGAAAGCCGTGCGCCAATCAGGTGGCGAGGCGACAACATTTGAATGCAACAGAGAGAAATACGGTTTACCCGTAAATGATAAGAGAAGTTACAATTTGACCTATTATTACACAATTATTACGCAATTAACACTAACTATTAATTAATTAAATAAACACACAAAAGTTCTCTTATTACAAAGT
Source organism: Magicicada septendecula (assembly GCA_034769895.1). Taxonomy (NCBI): domain Eukaryota; kingdom Metazoa; phylum Arthropoda; class Insecta; order Hemiptera; family Cicadidae; genus Magicicada; species Magicicada septendecula. The sequence continues at coordinate 104,080,478 of CM068369.1, read as the reverse complement.
GGCGCGCCAACTAGTAGGGCTAGAATAGTTAAGGAAACATACCTTTAAACTTTACAGATTCTAGCGGCGACTACAGAAATGGAACCGGCAAAACACGGGACGAGACACCAGACGAAGCTACGCGAAAAGGAGGCGGAAGAGGAAGCAAGGAGGTTAGAAAAGGAGATCGAGAAAGGTGCCAGAATGGAAGAAAAGGAAATAACATCAGTGGAAGATGTGGAAGAATTACTAACTCCCATGGAAATAGATAAACCCACACAACAGGAGGAAGGCAGAGGAGGCCTGGATTTACAAAAATTATGGGAACTAATCAAAGAGGAAAATCGACAAACTAATGAAAAAATAGACAGTATTAAGGAAGATTCCAGGAAGCAGAAGGAAGAAATAAATGACAATTTCAGGAAAATGGACAAAAATAATGAGAAGATGGAGAAGAAATTGGACAAGAAGTTTGAATCATTAAATGAAACCCTGACACAGAAAATGAAGGAGGAGAATAAATTGATTAGTGAGAAGATAGAGAGAAGTATTGAGACTAATGAAGGAAGATATCGAAACGCTGAACGATAAGATTGAATATAACCAGGATACATTACAGCAACAATTAACCGAATACAGAGAAGAACTGAAACAAACTGTAATGGAAACGGAAGAGAAGATAGAGAAAACCAGCGAAGTAGTGATGCAAGTCCGAGAAGAAATTTTGATCAAGGTGAATGAAGTTGAAGGCGAAGGTAAGAGGAGGATTGAAGGACTCCAAAAAGAAACCAACAACAAATTAGAACAAATACAGACCAGAGTAGAAGAGAACTATAGCAGGTTGGATGCATCAGTGAGTGAAGTGAAGGACACCACAACCGCCCAAGAAGGGAAAATAGCTGAATTTAGGGCAAGAGAGCTACGCCTACAGGAAGAGATCAATGCATTGAAGGACCGACCAATCATGAGCTCACATGTATTATGTAGCGAAGGTAGAGAAACGATAAATTTTAAAAATTATAAACGCAACCCAATTGAGTTTATAGAACGAGTAGAGGAGAACTTAGCCCGAACCAGAGAGACACGGTGAACAATAATCAAGGGCATGATAGACGACATGTTCAAAGAAGTCCATGACAATTGGTGGACGGCGGTGAGACCAGATATAAATAATTTCAGTGAGTTCAAAAAATTAATCAAAGACAAATACTGGTCGGAGGCGACTCAGCACGTGGTGAGAAACAACATAAGCAACGGCCGATTCGACCCTTACCTAGGACAGTCCCCAACCGCTTACTTTTTAGGTAAGGTAAGCATAGCGAGGAACCTCGAACCTAACATCCCTGAAGAGTGCCTGGTGACACAATTGGCATACCACTACGACGGGGAAATCACGAAAAGCCGTTTAAGTGGACGAATCAAGACTATACAAGAGATGGCCGCATTATTGGGAGAGTATGAGCGGGAGAAACATTATGTCTTGAACAGACAGAAGAACACACCGAACTACAGGATTATGATAACCGGAATCAACCAAGTGGGCCGCAAGGAAACCACACCCCGGCCAATCATCCGCCAGCCAACCCCAATAATTATCGAGGGTTTAATAACTATAACAACAACAATAATTACCCAAGAAACCATAACCAGAATTACCCAAACAACAATAACAATACAAACCATCCTTACAACAGGGGAAATAACCAAAATGGAGGTGGTTATAACAGACCCAATAACCAATATCACAATAATAACCAATCGATACAGAATCAAACATACAGACGACGGGTAAACTATGTAAATGCAGAAGGTAGAAACGACGGGAGACGTAGTTATAGAAGACAGAGGAGCCGGAGTGCCGAAGAGAACAGAAGGAGTCGGGAACAAATAACTCGTAATGACCACTCGATCGAGAGAAGGCAAAACACTGAGAATAGTCACCCCGTCAGAACAGAGGACCGCGCCGAAGGCAACGGCCAGCATTTAAACGAGCAGCGGCAGTGAGAATACCACAGGACCCGTCACTGATCCGATCTATTGGGTTACTAACTACACAGACAGACGAGACTAATGACAACACTATCATAATAATTCAGAACCATTATCTGAAAAATATCCGAGAGGAGCTAATGGAAGAAAATTCCTCATTAATCAAGCACCCGGATAATGAAATTGCCTATGTTACCGCCAAGGTATATAATGTAAATGTAAAATTTATGATTGACACAGGTGCAAACGTGTCTTTAATTGTCAAGATACGTAATACAATTATTACGCAATTAACACTAACTATTAATTAATTAAATAAACACACAAAAGTTCTCTTTACAATATTCACAAACAAAGTACATGCTATTATAGAGCAAAAATTTACAAAGAATTTGATATAACACAAGTCCTTATCCACACTAAATACAAAACTTATAGCTAATTGACAAAAATTGCATAAATCAATTTAAAACATGCTAATGTCCGTCATCCATGCTCTGATATACTTATTCTAGATCATCATCCTGTGTTTTGTTGCAATATATATATTCAAACCCCTTTTGCTACAGTCTATTTCTTGATGTATATAATGTATTTAATATTTATAATAATTTAGCTCAAGATGTTTTTTCCTTATTAGGAAGGCTGTTAAAATTATGAAACTTCCTAAAATTAGGAAGGGTGAGGATGGGAACACAAAGTGTCCCGAAACATGTTCCAAATAAGGAAAAAACATCTTGAGGTAAAATTATTATAAATATTAAATATTATATTAATATTAAACGTTAAATATTTTATATATATAGGCCTATATATATTTAGTCACTTTCTGCTACAGTCCGTTTCTTGATGTATATTTTTGATATATATATATATATATATATATATATACATTGGTTGGTTTGGTGCCGCCTAGTGCAAGTTCCTTAAAATATGCTCTGATGTAGTGACGGACCACATCGAAAACGAATTAAGAAGAAGTCGTATACAGAAATCGAGAAGGTTACCCTGCCTAAACTGGAACAGACGGAAAACAGGCACACGAACGTTTTTAAGACAATATTTTTATCTTTGCAACAACTAACTGATTAGGAAATCGTATCGCCATAAAGTAAAAACTGAAGGCTGCAACAGGTAAACTTTGTGTGACATACATATTGTTATTGGTATCCAAGTCACTTCGTTATTTATAAATTAATAAATTACTTTAGATCCATAGTGTGACTTCCGTTTTTTATTTAAAATAACGCGTTTCGGAACGTATGTTTCATCTTCAGATTAATTCACTCAGTTGAGGTCGTTAAATTTTAAAATCACATTACTTTGTACTTGCACACGTCCGTATTGGTGCACACCCTTTGAAGGCCGACCGGACAGTGAAGTTGTCTATGAATGTTTGTGCAAGCTCAAGGCTGTATCGTATAGTGGGTTCGATTTAAAGTTCAAATGATCATTCAGTATGAAATCCCGACTGTGTGTGTTATTGTATGCTTTGTAAATTTCGAACTCCTCTAAAGCGTTCATGTGCTGGCCTTTATTGCAAATGTGTGAGGGTTTTAAATTTGATGTGAAGTCTGTGTAAGTATGATTGCTTGAAATTACATGTCGCGAATAGTTTTGTTTTGTTTTGTTTGAATAGTTTACAAGAACACGCATATTTTAAGTTTCTAATTTTTTTTTTTAATAAAAAAGATAATTTTATTCTAATTCAAATTTACAGTCATTATTTCATTGAATATAATATTCCCTCCCTGTAAAATTCATTTTACGAGCGACGTAGTGTTTGGATGAAACTCATAAAATCATATCCCACGACCTGGTGAGTACATAAATGTATTAGAGATACTTTCAACACACTCGCAAATAGATTTGATTTAGTAACTGTTTAGTTATTTCATAATCTTGAATAATACTTATTCATTTAAAATTAGGATGAATGCGTGTGTGCGCGCGCGCGTGCGTCTGGTTATGGTTAGGATGTACTAGAAATACTATGTAATCTTGAAAAAAGAAATAGGAAAGAAGTTAACACACATCCACTTGTAATTATTATCTAAGTTACAGACAAATTAATGAAATACCGTACCTCGTGTAATCGATGTCCAGCTGTTCGTACCCGAAAGACGGCTGCGATGTTAGGGAGACCCAGAACGCACTGTTCAACAGTTTTAAGTTGGTTTTCATTGCTTGCATGTTCCGGCGCTCGGTGGATATACGTAATATTTCTTGTTCTGTGTCCACGAACAGGCTCTCAATTCTTCGCAAGTCCTGAACTTTCATCCTTGAAAAGAAAAATATTGCAAGAACCTTAAAAAAATGCTATAAAATTTTAGACTGCTGCAAACAAATTTCATTTTAATCATTCAATAGTTATTTGATAATATGAAATAAGACTCGGTTCACTTGACTGAGTTAAATTAATTTCAAATAAATACATAAGTTTGTGTATATTGATACTAATAAATACGTATGTTTTACAGTATTGTACGATTTTACGTTGTTTGTGTTACTTCGCTTCTATTTGTTTACATTAAAATTGATATTGTACGTTTTAAAATCTTGTATTAAAACATATTAATTGGTAGAGTATTTAAATATTTAATTCTCACAGTGTACAATAAAAAAAGTTTTCTGTTAGTATTATAGCAATAGCTATTACTTCATTTTGCTGTGTCAGCACTTTTATTGCCATACAGCAACATTTAACCGTATTGAAAACATGCAGTGATGAAATAAAATCTAATATATATGAACAATACCGAATATACAAACATGTAAAAGAAGAGGGCCATGAAAATCTATTGAACATCATGACAGATTTCAAAAATCGTATCACATTTGAAATATTGCGGCAAAATGAAAATCAACATTCAGTAATCAGCTGATATAATGTATAGAACGGAATGTAAACATGAACACTCTGTAACAAGATCAGTTCTCGGGAAACTTTGGACAACGACGGAGGCCTACGTATCAAGTTCATTAATCAATGTCTACGAATTAGTTTTGTAAATAGTGACTGTTTTAATATATTGTGACCGCAAGTGTGCTGTGTATGACCTGACGATGGTCTGTGACCGAAATCGATCGTTTTTAATAATGTGAGTTAATAAAAATTTTTATTGCAAATCGTATGTATGTTACCTTTAGGCTATGAACAATAAATACAATATAATAGAAAATTCAAGTAGCTTGCAGACTGTTTGAGCTCTTGTAACTATGCAAATTATGTTAACACGCGGCCAGGAGTATGGAAAATTATTCTGGAGCACCTGCAGGGTGTAAATATGGATCTACGGCCGGCTTAGAAATTAGTTTCACCTGGCGATATTGTAGAGTTCGGATCAAGTTATTCTTGCGGATTAGTGGGAAGTGATTATTGTGTTATAATTAGCGTGGAACTCTAATAGTTGACATTATTATTGCGTGTGGACAAATTTAACTTGAAATTGTCTGAGAGTACCTTGTTGATTTCAAATTGTTATTCGTGACTAATTAAAGCTGGTATTAGTGACTTTATTGTTGTCTGTATATTGTTTCCACTGAACAATACGACGATCCATGAGACCGTCGTAACAATACATTATATTCCAACAATACAAATTGATGTAGAATATAAAAATGAATATTTAATTTATAAAAGTTCAATAGACGTCTTCTAATTTGAAGTGCAGCTGTATCATATCCTGATTTCACTTCATCAAGGGCGAAAACGTGTGTACAATGTAATCGTTTGTGTGTGTGCGCGCGCGCGCGCGTTTGGTTTGTGTGTGACCTGCACGGACAAGAAATCTGACATCCGGAAAAACTATACACGAGTTAGCAAAACTAGACAATTCTACGTGAAAACGAGTTGTACCAACGGTTAGTGGACGACTTTCCTCTCGCGTAGGCTCGCCATTGTGCGATTTTTTGTACGTATAAACGAACTGAGAAATATTGTGTTAATTATTTCGTTAATACGGAATAATAAAAAACACTATAACGTATGCTAACCATTGTAAATCGATTACAACCACTGAATTTACCTATGTATTTTAATAACTGTGCGAACCACTGATACACACGAATTTACCAGGGTAATGAAAATAACGCCACCCCTGTTGCAACAATCCGGGACAGGATTAAGGCTGTTATTCAACCTCTGGATGGAACGTCAGACTACATGTATCAAACGTTGCCTAACGATTCTCTCTCTTGTAATCTTGAATCTTATTGAGTTCAACCGAAGACGCGCGCGCGCGCGCGCGCACATTCACTCAATTAATTGATATGGATTAGCTTCTTGAATGCCAATAATGGGTGAGAAATAATAACAACTTTTAATAATATACATATTCGAACATGTATATTATTGAATGTATTTGAACATATTTATTTGAACTTATCTGTATTCGACTACAACATATTTTGCTATGTTATATGTAGACTTGTATTGCTATTTGTACCAATCCCAATATACAGTAGGCCTACATTCCATGATTACTACATCTATAATTATTTCTAAATATAGGCCTAATTAAGAGATTATTACATTATAAATATTTTAAATTGTAATATTGTATTAATAAATATTATGTTTTGGAGTATTATAATTCTATCTATGCATTTAAGTAAAATAATATGTAAGGAATGTAATTATTTTGCTGATATAAAACAAACAGTATCAACTCCCTCATGCTCGCGCGCGCGCCCACACACATTGACTCAAGTAATTCTTCTTTTGTTTGATATTTTCTCTTGTGTCCGTGCACAGGTCGTGATGATGACAATAAATATTGTCGAAACTTCGACACAAATAATCTAAAATCTGTGTTGTGCTTATTGACCGTGAAAATTTATTGATCGACGGTCACTACTAAATTAAGGATATTTGGATATTTAACTGTACAATATTATACAGCTACTAAATCAAACTGCAATTCTGTAATCAAACTGTGATCTACTGTAATCATAAATTATTATTTAGTTATTTCATAATATTAAATACTATATAATATTGTGATATTGTTCAATATAGTTTCTTCTGCAAGTAGTGTATTGCGTTTTTTTCTATTCAACACCTTACGCACGTTTCACTGCAAAAATCAGCATCATCGGAGGTTTGTAAATAAATAACATGATGCTGATTTTTGCTGTGAAACGTGCTTAAGGTATTGAAGCGACAAAAACACAATACACTACTTGCAGAAGAAACTATATTGAACAATATCACAATATTAAATAATTGCCTTAAGAAACTTTTAGTTTCGTATATAGAAAATGATAAATAATATATACATTTAAAGATTAGTATGTGTGTGTGTGGGGGGGGCGAGCTTGTGTTAAATATGCACTATAGTAATATCTGGTAATACTGTTAATACTATGTAATCTTGGTATAAATTATCTTGTCTAAAAAAAAATTAAAAAGTTAAAGCAGCCACATGTAATTATCTAAGTTACGAACATATCGAAATACCGTACCTCACGTAAACGATGTCCAACTGGGCTCTGATCTTTCCGTACCCGACGGACGTGCGCGATGTTACGGAGAGGCAGAACATCCTGTTTAATAGTTTTAAGTTGGTTTTCCCTGACTGCAGGTTCCAGCATTTGGCAGATATACTCAACATTTCGAGTCCTGTGTATTTATGAGTGGGCTCTAAAATCTTCCAAGTCCTGGACTTTTAACCTAAAAAGAAAAGTAATGCATTAACTGTCGATTGCCATAAGAAATGTTACAAAACTCCAGACTGTTGTAAACAGATTCGGTTTAATAATTGTATAGTTTTTCGTAATATTAAATAATATACTCTGTTTACTTGAATAAGTTAAACTATATTCATATAAATACATAAGTTCATGTGCATACATTTCACGAAAAAACCTGTTTTATATTCAATATTTACCCCTCAATTTTGTATTGTATAATATTACGTTCTTTGCTGTACCTAGCTCATTTTTATTTACATTAAATTGATACTAAACACTTGAAAATATTGTATTGAAAACATATATTGAAGATTTTACATTACATGGTGTACAAAGAAAAGAGGTAAAAACAAATGACGTAGATATGTTTCTTATATGTCACTGCATATTAAAATGTTACTTTACGTATTAAATATAATTATTTCACTACCGACTCGAATATTTATTATTTATTGCACATACATCAATAATAAAATGACAAAACTATTCAAAATCACAGATATCAAAATAGCATACAAAACTAATAAAAATAATTTACAAAAACTAAATAACCCACACAACAAAGATAATACAACAACCAATTGTATGTACAAAATTGAATCCCAAGATTGCAATAAATGTTACATAGGACAAACAAAAAAACAGCTGAAAAAACGTTATCTTCAACACCTAAATGCATACAAAAACCAGAAATATATAAATCTAGTTTGGCCACACATGCAATAAACACTGGACATGAATTCCCAGACATAACCAATATGACACTAATAAAACATATACCACACAAAGGGACCATAATGAACATTTGGAAAAATTTACAAATATACAAACATAAAACACAAAACAAACTAATACCTGAACAAATACAAATCAATACAAAACATGACACAATTTTCAAAGCACTCAACCTAGAAAATACACAAAATACTAATATATACACCACAATCACTCACAATAATACCAATTTAAAGCACCAGAGACCAACAGGAAACCAAAGCAACAACCAGCCAACACATAAATAACTCACAAGGCTCAACGTTCGGAAGGCTGAAGATGGGAACACAATGATTCCCGAAACATGTTCCAAATAGGGAGAAAACATCTTGAGGTAAAGTAATTATAAAATATATATTATATATATCAAGAAACGGACTGTAGCAGAAAGTGTTTGAATGTACACACACACACACTTTATTTTTACATTTTTCATTCTATTTAAATGTTTTTAATAATCTTATAATCTATCGCTATCACAGAAAGCTCACCTTTTGTAAATAATCAAAATATTCGTTGTTTCTATTCGTGGTATGCATAGGCTACTTGGAGACGTTAACTTTACTTCCATGTTCCGTAAGAAAATGGAAGTATGGTGCTCGCGAAAAAAGTTGTGTTCGAGATAAGGGCTTATTCTGATTATACTACCTTCAAAACATGAAGGAAAGTCATTTTCCGAAAAGTGTCTGTGTGTAGAATGTTTTCTATAGCGAACGATAACTGCCGCAAGTTCAAACAGAATCAAATAATCTTTTGCATATGTGCCTGAGTTGTAGAGGACTCAAGGTCTATTGATTTTGGTGAAGATCGGCTAAGGGGAAAGGGTAGTTTACCTGTAACGTTTTATGTTTTAACAAGAGTAAACAACTTAATTTTAATAAATAAAGTATCCTGGAAAAAAGGTCATAATAATCCACTGTAGAAATGTAGAAGAAAAATCTATAAATTAAAAGGTTAGTTGTAGGGAAGGGGGTATTTTGTATATGTGTACTACGTTATCGCCAACAGAGAAGTAGTTTGTGTTAGCTGTTTGGCCGGAAGTGAAACAGGCTGTTGACGCCTGGCTCCGAAATCTGGGTACGCACTGGTTCAAAGAAGGAATTGAAAAACTGTTTTTACGCTACAGAAAGTGTATTGACATGCCTGGAGATTATACTAAAGTAAGAACACGTTTCTGAATAAAAGTATAGTTTTCTTTTAAATTTTTACATGTATTTTTGTTTTTCCTAAATCAAGGAAACTTACTTTTGAGATGACCCTCGTATATTGCGGGAGCCGTCCACCCATCGTTACGAACGGCTTGCCTCCGGGCAGTCGAGCCTATCGACCACACCAGCGCGTCTCTAAGTCCTGCGGGCGATGCCTTAAGGGGGCCACGGAGGTGCGCCTCAGGCCTGGCGACTGACTGGAGCAAAAATACTCAGAGATGCCCCACATCATATATGCAATATCATGTATTCGTGGACCACACCCTAACACCTTGTGCCGAGCATACGACCGCGCTGCACTGTTTGAACCTGGCGTTCATCGGGCTACGAACTGGACAACGGAAACAAACCAGAGCTCGAAATGCCCTGTGCATCTTCTGTCTGTCTTGTCTACGCACTTTTTTCTCCGTAAATAGGTTCGACCGCCGTTTAAAATAATTTTTTCTGTGTTTACATAATGTACAAGAATCGAAAAATATCGGTATGGAGAATTATACATGACTTCCATCTTCTAAGATTTGTATTTAAAATCATTTTTCTTTAATTCAGTTCGATAATTTATAAAAAAATATCCCCCACCGTCAAACTATTTTCACTATTTATAGATATTTTTGTTATTATGGGGTAGTCGTTTAATATAACGTTATTTTCGACTCACTTTATTTACAAAAATTAGGTACTTTATTCTTTAAAGAAATTTAACAACGCAGATAATCATCCCTCCTCCTCAACCAATCCCCACCATTAATGATATTTACACTTTCATAGAGTAATAGTTTTATCATATGTAATTGTTAAGGTATCTTATCCTTCAAAATTAAATACTCGTACTTAACTTGATATCAGCAAAGTTATTTTCAAAACATCACCCCCTCCCCTTCAACTACCCTTTCCATTTACAGATATTTCTTTTACATTTTACAGTGGATTAATATGGCTTTATTTCTGGGGCACTTATTTATCAAAATTAAGTTTTACTCTTGTTAAAACACAAAACAATGCAAGTAAACAACCCCTTCACTTGACCGAACAATCCCATTTTTGATATTCACACTTTTATTGAGTAATAGTTGTATTACAATTATTTATTTTAAAACCTACAAAAAGGTCAAAAAATGAATATTTGGGAAAATCTTAACATTTACAAACACAATAACAATAATTTATTAATTAAAGAACAAACCCAAATAAAAACAAAACAAGACGATCTATTTAAAATTATAAATTTACTAAACAATAAAAATGAATAAAATATAAACAAAAAATTTTCAAATATAACAGAGAAAACAGCTGCTGAAGAAAATAAACATTAAAACAATCGTTAACTAATCGACCTAAATCGATTATCAGTTATTTTACATTAAAATCGATACAAATTCGATTATTCGTTAATTTTATATTAATAGAATTATTTCGATTGTTATTAATTTACTTACAAACCTCTGATGATACTGATATTTTTTTCAGTGAAACGTGCGTCAGATGTTAAAAAGAATATAGGAAATTATACTACTTGCAGAAGAAACAAATTGAATAACATCAAAAATTAAATAGTTTTATTATATGTAATTACTAACGTATCTTATCCTTCTAAAAGAGGTAGTTTATTCGACATCACAAAGACAATTTTCAAAAAATTACCCCTTCACCCTTCAACTACCATTTTAATTTAGAAATGTCATCTACCTTTTTACAGTGGATTATTAGGATCTTCTTTTTAGGATACTTTACCTATCAAAATTAAAAAATACTCTACTCTTGTTAAAAAACAAAACTTTGCTGGTAAACTACCCATCCCTTCCCCCCCAACCGAACAACCATATTTTTTATATTTACAGTTTATTGAGTAAAAGTTTCATTATATGTAATTATTAAGGTGTTTTATCCTTCAAAATGAAGTACTTTATTCGACATCAAAAAGGCAGTTTTCACAAAATTACCCTCTCCCCCTTCATTACCCTTTTCGTTTATAGATATTTCATCTACCTTTCTACAGCGATTATTTATAACCTTCTTTTCAGAATACTCTGTTTATCAAAATTAAGTACTTTACTCTTGTTAAAACGCAAAACGTTGCAGATAAACTACCCCCCCCCTTAACCGATATTTATCAAAATCAATAGGACTTGAGTACTTGAGTACTCTACAACACAGGGTATATATGCAAAAAATTATTTGGTTCTGTTTGAATTTGCGGCAGTTATCGTTGCAAAAATTCTACACACAGACTCACAACAGACACACAGACACTTTTCGGAAAATGACTTTTCTTCATGTTTTGAGGGTAGTACAATCATAATCAGCGTTTATCTCGAACACGATTTTTTCGCGATCACCATACTTCCATTTCCTTATGGAACATGGAAGTAAAAATATAATTATATTTCACCTCAATATCAGAAAAGTTAAGAAAACTTAACGATTCTTTTTAAAAAGCTATATAATTAGACCACATTACTGAAAAAAATTATATTCCATTAACGAAACACAGCGGATAAATTTCAATGAAACTTGTTTAAACATATTACTAAAATGCGAAAGGAATTTGATGAAGTCTTCAATACACAATTTTACATGGTTTTCAAATTACTTATTGCTTGAAACTATATGTATGTAATAGAATCACAAATCTGAATAAACTATTTCATAACGAAGTAGACTGGAGACATATATCCTATGAAATAAGGATTTCCTTCCTAACGTACTGTACGCGACTTGAAAAATGGAATGTAGGCCTACGCGTCAAGATAATCCTATAACGTGAACACACAGTCGTGTCGTGAACCTTGAGGAAGTGGTAAACAATATATGACATTAATTCAATTAACTATTCTAAATGTAAGCTTTCTTAAAAAGCGTAATTTTTTTACCAATATTAGGCTATTTGTTTTTGTTACATTACTGCATTCATTATTTTATGAATATAAAATTAATATCTTACGTTTTCATCTACTGTTTTGTTGTTTTTTGTTAATAAAAAGTTTACAATCACTGTGTGTGTGGGAGGGCGCGGTGATAAAACACAGTCAAGTTTTATGGTAAACCATGTAAGGCTTGTTGTATTATTTATATTAGCCAGTTTTCATTTAAGGAAGTCTTCAGAAAAAACTTTATCATATAAAATAAATTATCTCTACAAAATTATTTTAATCCACAGTACCACCACCACAACAAATAAATTAAACCATCGCGGACACAAGCTCATACATTTGACTTAACTCGTGAAACAAATATTTATCGTTTTAACCAAGTGAAATAAAATCATAATTATATTAACGAATTAGTTCAATAAACACGACAATTAGATATATTATATGCGTCGTCTAGTTTCGAAACCAGATACATCCACTTTTTTCATATTCACATTTTTTTGCATTTTCCTATACTTTATTACCATCTACATGTCCCTATCTACTTCACAAGTTTCTAAAACAGATATATCCTTATTACAATTGGAGTTGAAATTGCTGGTCAGTTGCAAAACCAGCTCAACTGCAATAAAGTTTTTTAGCTCTCCTGAAAATTTTCATTTTTTGGATGTATCTGGCAGGGGCAAACCTAGGATATCATTTCGGGGAGGGGATTTTTTCATCCACATATCGTTTCCTTAGAGTATAATTTTTCTCATGTTACAATGAAAATCGTACCAAAAATTAAAACTAATAGGCAGATAATAGCTGTAATTCTCTAATTTCATAAAAAAAATAATAAATAAAAACATACATCAGATAGGATTCCAGTTTGTCTTGCTAACTTAATAATACCTTTCTGAGGAATATACGTAAATACTATAAAGAGAACGTTAAAATTACGAAAATGAGGGTTACCAGCATGTATATAATTGCTGTGGATATAACTGTATCCAACAAGGTTGTGAATATAAAATTTTACAGCATGTAAAAAATTTAAATAATTTTGTTAAAAAATATAATGATTGTTAGTCTTTTTCAATTAATTACACATTAAAAGAACACGCAACCAGTTTAAAGTTTTTGCTTAAACATTTTTGGATTTCGGGGGAGGGGGATAATCCCTTATATCACCCCCTGGGTTCGCCCTTGGTATCTGGTTTTTAAACTAAATGACTCAATTATAATACATGGATTCCATTTGTAAATATTCAAGATACAAACACACACACACACAATAAACGGGTACATGCATTTTAGTTTTAAACCAGCTGAAACAATAAAAAGCTAATCGTGTGACATACAACTCTGTAATACATTACCTAAATAATGTATGCGTATTATGAAGTCAAGAGAACTGCGTAGTATAGCGTACAACGTCTCTTACACAAGTAGCGTACTCGACGTCTTGAAGTCCAATGTCAGTGGGTGGTGCAGAAGTTAGCCTATACGTTACTGGTCACTGGCATCTGGCGTCTGGCCAAACTCTGCTGTAGTGTTGCAGTTGTTTTAATGAGCTGCATCGGCGAGCGTAACCTTGACGGAAGTCAACTGGTTTTGCGTTTGCTCCTCGCGAGTCGTTAAAATTGCACATCCCACACTGCATAGATTGCACAGCCTTCGTAGTGGTAGAGAAAACTATCCATTTACCGCGAGCGAAGAATATCTGTGTGCGTTCAGACAACACACATCGCTTGGTGGCACGAAAATTCTATAATCTCTGTGAGAAATGTATTCACGCAAACGGTTCACATACAGTTAACAGAAAGATATAAAGATGTAATTGGTTACAGTTGTTTAGAAATATATCACTAGTTTTTTGAAAAACTAAAATATTTTAAATACACGAATAACACATTTTAAAATATAAATTAAGTAAAAATTTTATTTTTTTAATAATTATAAATTATTTATTTTGGCAAAAGGTGATACGCGTGGGGTCAAAAACCGTTCCTTGAGTGAACAATAGAGGCATACGATAAACGTGACCCCCGAAAAGTCTTGTGGGACAGTTTTATAGCTTCTTCTCCTACCTGCAAGTATTACCTCATTTTGGAAACTGAAGATCTAGTTTCTTATATGCTGAGCCGAAATGTCTGCATATCAGGGGTGCATACAGAAGGGGATCGTGTCGCCATTGGCGACATTTAGAAAATTTTTGGGGGTATTTTTTTTACTATTGGATGAAAAATCTTCTTCAATTTTACAAAACTGTAAAAAACTTATAACGGACACGTATCAGACGTATAAATCTACCCAGTTGACTTTTTCGAGCGGGCTGTAGCCGCGGTGTGCACGGAAAAAAGTATCTAGTCTTCTACTCGATGCTTCAAACATTTTTTTTATTTTTATCTTTATTTTTATTTGTCTTTCTTTCTGCTACATTTTAGTACACTACGAAAAGGTCCAAAAACAGACTGAAATTTTATAGCATTTTATCGATAAAAACAGATTTAAGTGAGACGTTTAAGTTGCAAAATTAAGTATTTTTTCTATAAAGTCATGGAGTACTGGTATTGTAAAACAAATCACGTTTTACTGTAAATATTAATTTGTGATTTATTATTAGAAATCCTTATTTTTTTAGTTTCTAGCTACCTACAATCAATATATCGTTTCGGTAAAAGGTAATATTTTGTAATAGTTTTGAGTTAGGAAGGCCCCGGCCTTTGCTCTATTAGGTAAGACATTTTACTGTAAAAGAGAGAAAAGGTCTTGTCTGTAAAAGGGGAGGATTTTTTTATAAAATTGGGGGAAGCGTCATAGGTGTTTGGGGGGGTCGGCACCCCTGCTGTATATATTCTGCGACAATACAAGCATAGGCTGTAATGCGCATATATAATATATTATAAATATTTAAGTTAATTTCAGTAATATATAATAGACGAGCAGGTGTGAGATTGGAAGCTGGCTTTCAAGCAGGAACCAACAGGTAAACATCACGCGATTACCACTGCATGTGTGTATACAAGTAAATAGTGTGTGTGCGTGAAGCCTGTTTGATGCTGAAAGTTTGCAACCTCACCCCAAGTCAATGCTAAATTAAGAATATATTTAATATTAAGTAAACTATAAATGTTAGCGAGAAGGTAAAACTTCTAAAAATGTGTAAAAATCAGACACAAGTGCAGTGCGAATTTTACGTAATTCGGACAATCAGTGCGAATCCAGTGCGATTTTTAAAGCATTATAATTACACTAGTGGTGCGAGCATCATGATAATTGTACATCACATAGGTCATTAAATTAGACAATATTTTAACGCCGTAAAATCTGCGTTAAACAGTGCGATTGCCGAAAAAGTGCAATTATGTGAAATGAGACGAGAGTGGGGGCTATCATGCCATGGTTCAACTGTCGACAGGCTGATTCCTGAATCGACAGCTGTAGTTTTCTTGGTGAATATAAATAAGAAGCCCAGGAGAGCTAATCTCTCTCTTCTAAAGTACCTCAGTCGCGGCGGTACGCTATGTGCGTCCGAGACGCGAATTTTTTAACTACTTTGGACAAAGTTAGACGCTAGGTCTAATATCAGTATGATTTTTGTTTAAGCTTAACTTATAAAGTATTAGGGAAAATGTTTTGATTTAAAGTATTAATGAAAACAATAATTAAAAATGTACCGTAACAAAGAAATCGTCGACAACTAAGAACATCAACTCCTGACAGAGGACGAGAGAACGACTAGCAAAGGAACGAGACGCAGAGGACTAGAGACGGTTCTACCATAACAGCTACAGATCCAGAGCAACACGTCATCGTAATCTACAGCAGCCAATGTACCATGAAGGACGAGAGACGAGAGGACGAGCAGTGAGGACAAGAGGACATGCAGGAGGATCGAACCGACAGAATCACTGGAGGACATGGGACAACTCTGCAGAATTTAAGGTGACGAAAAACCAATATATAATTATCAAAGAGAAAGACATTGAAAGACTTTAATGAAAAAAAAAAACAAAAACGAAACATTTTTGTAAGAGTAAATAATAAGTATGTAGATAAAGATAAAACCAATGTAATTTATGTGTAATCAGAATATTCTTTAATTATTTTTCTTTAATGAATGAACAGTCATTCAGTGACTGTAAAGATAAGTTAAATCCTTGCTTTGAAAATGAACAAGTAATTAATTTATTTAACTTTTTTTTAGTAAAAGCACATAACGTAGAGTCATTGAAAATAATCAATTAATTGTGTTAAAATGATTATAAAGCCGTAAAAAGGTATAAAGAAAATATGGAATAAGAATGTATTAACAATTTTAAAAAAAAGCACACATTTAGACTGAGTAGTCAAGAAATCATAGTATAATGAAGAAAAGTTTTTAATTAAAATTTATAATATAATATCCAGAATATAAGATATATGTTTGTGATGATAACACGGCAAGTAAAGAAACTTTGAAACCATGGGTAATGGATATCGTATGGTGAATTGATCATTATTTTTTTTTATGTTTGTTTAAAGTAATAAATGAAACATATTACGATTCCTAAAAAGAGTTACTCTTATTATAATTACACCTGAACCTCAATTATACACACACGTTGTTAGTAATATTATATATAAATGTTATATGAGTATAAAGACAGCACTAATTCAAAATACATTAAATACAGCAACGTGTACCGTCGTAATTCATTGTTCATATCACGTACACGCACACGTTCCTTTGCCGTTTACAAATGCACATACTTAATGTGCATACCTCTGTGTGTGTGTGTGTGTGTGTGTGTGTGTGTGTGTGTGTGTGTGTGTGTGTGTGTGTGTGTGTGTGTGTGTGTGTGTGTGTGTGTGTGTGTGTGTGTGTGATCTACACACTACTTCTCTCACGTTTACCCTCCACGTTTACCCATGGAAATAAATGTTTTTCTTTACATGTAAATTAAGAACATTTATTTCCATTGTGGCCCATTTGCTTGTTCAGTTGTGGCCCGTTTGATATACTCTCCAGTTTTTCGTCAATTGCTCTGTTACACTCATTCATAATTTAGGAGGAATTCTTAGATAGTTTGTCAAGGTGTTCTGCTTATTTCTCTCGAGTAGGTTTACTATAGTTTTTGTTAAAATATAAATTAATATCTGACAGGGTAATTTGTTCGTCATGTAGAAACACACAAACAATTCTGTCTAACTGTATGAGCTACACTAGTTGTTATCAATAATTTATTTTTCACTAAGTAATGTTCATTCATTGAAATAATAGACTTTACCGGTCACATTGATTTAGCCTTTCAAACTTCTGAAAACACTGCAAAACATATATATTCTGAACAACAGAGTTAACTTTTGTTTTTAATTATACCTCTTGATTATTTAGAAAAATATTGTTTTTCAGTTTTTAAATACTACACTGAGTAAACAATAGATTCAGTAACAACAGATTTAATAACTAAAAGAGCGTATCTTAGAAAATATAATTAATCAAATGAATTCAATTATGAACTGGAACATTCATGTGTATGAATCTGTTGACTCAAGTTTATTAGTGCAACAATTTTAATACGGTTATAACATGTCTGAAACATGTACACTACTATACATATATTGTGTGTGTGTGTGTGTGTGTGTACATGCACACGTTTGTTTCGTGTAGATGGGTGTTCTGTTCACCTGTACTGTACATTTATATATAAAATAAAAGGTCCGCGTGTGTATACTGTTCATGTGTACGTATATTGTGCAGGCCAATAGAACAGTATTCGTGCTGCTATCGTTTACTCTTTGTTACATTTTGTGAACGAACCATGCGTGTCCATATTGAGCGTGAATTGTGAACTATTCGTTTGCAACGGCTCAATACCAGAACTGTTTCTTACAACTATGATTATGACTATAACTAAGGTTATAAAATACCCTTCATGGGTTTATTTTGATTGCACCCTAATTGTTCACTCGAGAAATTCTTTTTGGCCCCACACGTATCACTTTTTACCTTTTTCTTTCTTTTTACCCGATAGGCCGTCTAAGGACCACATGCCAATTTCAATTCTTTATTCTTTGTTCTTTTCTTTTTCTCCAACATTCTTTCATCTTTTCACAGTGTCTCTTCCTCCTGTCTTCAGTCCACTTTAAACTTGCGTTTGTCTCTCTCCTACCCTGGACTCCTTCCATTTTTGCCCGAAAAACTTCTCTTTCAATTGCTTTTTCTGCGTTTATATTATTTTTTTCTAAATCCTTTTAGACTTGTTTAATCCAACTTGATGTTGACTTCTTCCCCCACAGATATTTGAAGATCTGCTTTGTTAACCTATTGTCGTCCATTCTATATAAATGTCCAAAAAATTATATTCTTCCTTTCCTCATTGTTTCTGTTATATTTTCTATACTTTGATATATTTCATCATTACTTCTTAATTTCCAACTTTCTGAAGTTTTTCGTGGGCCTAATATTTTCCTAATAATTCGTTTTTCAAATATTTCTAGTTTCTCTAAATTATAATTCAATGCTAGGCATTCACTTGCATATAGGCATTCTGGATTCACTACTGTACTGTATTGCCTTATTTTCGCATTTTTAGATATGCACTTTTTATTGTAAATATCTTTAATTATATCATATTCCCTTTCCATCTTTATTTTTCATATTGTGAATGAACCATGTCTGCATATTGAGCGTGAATTGTGAGCTATTAGTTTGTAACGGCTCAAAACTAGAACTGTTTCTTACAACGATAACTGTGAGGCAGATGTGTCAGGTATAGAGGAGGTTGTAAAATAGTTATTCCATAGTTATATATAGTTCCATAGTTATAAAATAGTTCCATAGTTCCATAGTTAATCCATATAGGGCATAGTTATTCCATATGCCCTTTTTACCCTTTATTTTGTTATCCTAGTCTTTATTTCTACTATTATTCATGAACAATTCGTTGAACACCTTTTACGGATCAGCATCATCACAATAATGTGAAAAAATTTTTATATACTGAAAACAGTTACAAACCTAATATTAGAGTTGTTGAATATATATTTTTTTATAGTAATATATTAAATGAATGACAAAATGTAACAATTACATAATTTCACACACGCGCGCACGCGTTATTGTGTCACATGTATACGACGATGTCAACCTTCTCTCCACAACTTGGGGGGGGGGGGAGGATAATGTAAGATGATCACGGACGAAAATCGCTTAAGATGTTT
Source organism: Magicicada septendecula (assembly GCA_034769895.1). Taxonomy (NCBI): domain Eukaryota; kingdom Metazoa; phylum Arthropoda; class Insecta; order Hemiptera; family Cicadidae; genus Magicicada; species Magicicada septendecula. The sequence goes on along the minus strand of CM068369.1, from coordinate 104,060,773 downwards.
ACCGCGGCGGTGTGTGACCAGCAAGCCACAGGGTAAAACAAAGTGGGCAATACCTGGCCGCCTTACACACACAAACGCTTTCTTGCGTGATTGGGTGCAGCAGAAGCTTTCGCGCGGGAAAGATTGTGTGTGAAGGTGTACAAGGGCAAAATGAAAGCGTGTCGGTAATCACGTACGCAGATTCCTTCGTACACGTCCTGCAGAGGTAGAGTTTTGACAGTGCGCTTTATCTAGTACCTAGTGTGTTGTAGTCATTCGTTCGCTTGTAGGCCTATAGTTTTGTATGTTATAAGTCTGTTACCCCTTGTTCACTTTCTGTGACAGTTAGTTGTTTTGTTATTCGATGATTATCACGCGAAGTCTGTAACAAGGGTAGGTGACTATAAGGGTGTCTATAATCATTAATCCACGTCCTCCGTTTTCATTTTTTTTTTTTTTTGTTGTTGTTGTTGTTGTTGTGAACATGACAGTCACACCAGAAAAAACTGTGGCCAGTACGATATTTCTTCATCGGAAGTCAATTCTACAACCTTGTAGTACAATGGAAACTGTGAAACTTGCAGACGTTCCACGAGATTAGCTTTCGCCAAGTAAAGCGTGCGTGATTGTCGTTTAGACACACATTATTTCGCGTGTAGGCTTCGTCTTATAAATTGGCGCGGTTTCTTGCGCGAAAGAGCGTGAGTGCATTTTTTACAGTTTTACAATCGCCCGTGAATAATCGATTGCGTTTTACCGAACGCAAACCTTTACGCTCTTTCACGTACGGGAAAGAGTGACTGAAAGCGCTTGTGTGTAAAGCCATCTAATATAAACTATGATATTATACAGGTGTTGGTGCATTTCGTTTTCACTCTAAGAACTTCTTCATCAACACCGGCTAAAGCCAGGCGCGTAGTTGAAGTGGGCGTGCCTCCACGTGGCTGGATCGCCACGAACGCTCTGCGACGTGACTTCCTCTGCCTTCTCCCAGTAATTTCTGCATTCGAAATAATTTTACACGTATCTGTTGTACACGGAATAATTTTTGATAAAATATAAAAGTCGCGGATCTTTTCGGTTAAGTGGCAGCATGCAGTGAGCAATTACTCGACGTAGCATCGCCAGTAACAACGCATTCCATGGTGACAGCGTGCCCTGTCACTCTGTACGCCGCAGTCGCAAGTGTAATAGTATCGTAGTGAATCATGAATTTCCTTCAGTTAACAGCACAGATTCCCGACAAAGATTCAGTGACACAGTTTCTAAGAGACAAACATATTTTACACAACCCAAGAATTTGTACGAACGGCCATCAAATGAAACTGTATACGACAGGTAAATACCGTTGGGTTTGTTTTAAAAAGGACTGCCGGGAATCCAAACAAGTGCGACAGCATACATTCCTAAATAATTCTCGATTAGATTTCCGCACAATCGCATACTTCATTTACTGTTGGAGTAAGGAGTACTACACAACCATGCAATACTGTCAAGATGAGTTGGAAATGAATCACTCCATATGCGTGGACTGAATTCATACATGCGAGAAGTGTGTGACCACCATTTATTAAAAAGTCCAAATTTTATTTTATTAATTGTAAAAGTCCAAAGTGGAAATTCATTGTAAAATGAAAATTAAATGTAAAATTGTAAATAAAATGTAAACTAAAATAAATGTAAATTTCTAGTAAATTGTAAATAAAATATAAATATAAAAAATATAAAAATATAAATATCAAAAATATGTAGTTTAAAATGAAAATAAAAATACAAACTGTCGCTTGTTATCGCTACGTGTGGAGGGGGAAATGCGTTGTTACTGGCGATGCTACGTCGAGTAATTGCTCACTGCATGCTGCCACTTAACCGAAAAGATCCAAAGTCGCTTCAAAGAGAATAATAGGCATCTCGAGAACATTGTAGGTGTAACAGATATTGCTGCTGACTGGCGTAGCGTCAATGGAGCTTTGGGAGGCCTGTTTCCGGTTTTTAAAACCATCTGCTAAAAATAATTTTAAATAATTATTTTCAAGGTATTCAGCGATTCTCTGGAAAAGCTGAGAACACGAACGGACACGTAAGTTATATGAACAGTTTGGCCGGCTGAGTGAGAAGCTGCACCCAGGCCTGCATACGCCTACCTATGGCTGTTTTAATGAAATTAATTTTTGTCAGTCAGTACTTGTAAAACTATAATTTCCTAATTAGCCTACAGCTGTATCCAGTGGTGGACTATCCATAACGCTAGGGTATGCTGCAGCACTGGGCACCAGGGCTTCAGCGCTCAGAGGTGTGTGTGTGTGTGTGTGTGTGTGTGTGTGTGTGTGTGTGTGTGTGTGTGTGTGTGTGTGTGTGTGTGTGTGTGTGTGTGTGTGTGTGTGTGTGCCTATTGTAAGTTTTCCTGATTCCTCTTCTCTCGGCTTCAGCTCCTCTACCAGCGTTGTATATAAGCGAGCCCTTAGTGAGAAAGAATAAGAAAGTATTAGTTTTGTCAGAAAATCTTCACAAGATTTATACCTAGGCATAGGCCTAAATTTAGAGTCGTCTTAGAATGCGCGGAGTTCTATTTGCGTGATTCTTAACAACAGCCACTTGCTTGGTATTTAAACGATGAAATAAAGCTAAGAGTCCTTTTCGTTTTCCCAGTTGCGCGATTTGGGGAGAACAGCTGAATTTAGAGTGTAGTGGCAGTAAACATTGTTATACAGAGCGCGTGCGTCATACACACTCGCGCGCGCACGGTAAAAGGTGATATAGGCCCGCCAGTGATTCCTGAACAGTCATCGGCGCAGACCCAATGTATGAATTACCCCCACTCAAAAAGTACTCAAGAGAGGAGAGTATGCGATAACAGCGTCTCTCTAACACGTACAGTCCCTTCAAAACAAAACTTACACGCTTATGATGTTCTTGCCAGAAATCTGTATTTACATTTTAACTTTATCTATTTTGTTACTTAACATCACTGATGTTACTTAGTATGTGTAACATAGTATTACATTTACTCATTACTTTGAAAACAGTCATTTACAGTTTTTGATATATTTGTTATTTGCATTGTTTTTAATGTACGTAACCAAATTTATTTTAAAATTATAAATTCGAGAACATTTTGAGTTATTCATATATAATTATTTGTTTAATATTATTAACAATAAATACAACTTTTCTTACAAGAATATATTTTTTGTATTTTTTTAATAAGGCACTGTTTTGATAGTATAAACTATCATCATCATAGTTTTGATTATGATAATTTATACTATCGAAATAGTGTTATATATTCAAAAAATACAAAAAAAATATTGTAAGAAAAGTTTTATTTATTAATAATAATAACAAATGTAAACAACAATAACTGAGCAAATATTAATTATTATATTTAATTAAATATAAAAATGTTTACTACATTTAAAAAATAATATTGGAGTTATTTAACTACAAAAACTATTGTACAGTACTTACGTTTGAAGGAAGTTTTCAGTCGCTGTCAGGCAATACCTATATTCCAGAGATATTACCATCTTCCTCTTCAGCAAAGTCGTCGGAACTGTCTGAACTACTCTCTCCTCCAAGATTAATTATGAAGCGGTCTACTGTTTCATCAACAATAGCTTCCTTTTCCAGATATTCTTTTTCAATGCTTTCTACATGTTTGCATCTTTTTTCCCAATCGTCAGCAGTCACAGTTGAAATTTTTTCTTCACATAAGTTTTTCACATCATTTAAATTAAACGTTACATTTTTTTCAGCAACACCCCGCTTAATTTCTGCCCACATCATCTCTATAGGATTTAGTTCAGGGTGGTAAGGGGGAAGCCTTAAAACTAAATGTCCTTTGCTTTGCAGAATTTGATCTATTAAGTATATTTTAAAGTTTGATTTATACATTTTAACAACTTCATAAAGTTCTGCTTTAACCATATCAGGACGGAACGGTATTGCGTGTCGTGTTAGCCAGTCTTGCATATCACGTTTCGTAGAATTAGACGTAGGTGTTTTTTCTAGCTGTACATTATGATAGCTGGCATTGTCAATTACCAACACACTGTTGGCGGGCAAATTCGGGACCAATTTGTCTTCAATCCAACGTCTGTAGTTGTCAGCGTTCATGTTATCGTGGTAATCTCCTGTCTTTTGGTTAGATTTAAAAATCAGCAGTGCGTTTGGAACAAACCCGTATTGACTGCCGGCGTGAACAATAATTAATCATTAAATAAATAATTACCTTATTTTATCCACTAAGTGATCTTCTTTTTCTTTTTAATTACTACATGTTTCAGGGCTTATATCCCCATCTTCAGGTAAAAGCAAATCTACCCTATTATTAGGGTTTCGTTAAAAATTCACAACGACACAAACACATAACACACTTAAATAAATTAACATTGAACATTAAATCTGTATCGGAACACGCTACAAACGAACCAGTGCACTGGCCGAAGTCCGACTTTCAACTGATCCGTACACGCTATTCACGGTTTGTTTTCATAGCTGTGTCATATAGTTTATTTGATTTGAATGATAACTGTTCATTAAGTACCTGATTTTTATTTCTTCTTAAGGCCTTGTATATTTCAAATTCCTCTAAAGCATCCAGTAGTTGACCCTTTTTACCTATATGTAAAGGTTCCAAATTCTCTTTAAATCCAGTGTATGTATGATTTTCGTTTATTAGATGTTGTGCGTAATGCGATACATTATTATTGGGGAACTTCTTAGGTAAATGTTCTTTAAATCTCTCGGAAAATTTTCTCCCCGTCTGGCCTATATAGATTTTATCGCATTCATTACACCGGATTCTATAAACGCCAGAACAATCCTCTAGTAATGCTTTGGTATTAGGCTTAAGTATATTTGTTAATTTGTTCGTGGTCCTGAATGAGACAATAATCCCTAGCTTTTTTAATTCATTATGTAGTGTATTAGGTAGTATGTTTGTATATCTAGCAGAAACATATTGGGTTTTATCTTTAACTTTGTCCAATCGTTTTAATTTATTAGCGTGTTTATATATTATTTTATCAATGATTTTACTATTGTAACCATTCACTATCGCTATATGTTTTATTATATTAATTTCATCGTTATAGTCTTCTATGTCCATCGGTATATTTGTCAATCTATGTGCCAGTGCGTTAAAAGTTGCCATTTTATGTGTATAAGGATGATTGGAACTAGCATGTATGGCTATATCAGTTGTTGTTGGCTTTCTATATATTTTAAAGCTAAGGAGGTTATTACGTTTATATGTGGTTACGTCCAGGAAATTCAACATATTGTTATGTTCTACTTCCATAGTGAATTTAATATTACTGTTTATGCCGTTCAAAAAAGTAAGCAATCCGTCTATCTGTCTAAGAGTACCACCAAAAATTAAAAATGTGTCGTCTACGTACCGTGTGTATGAGATGATTTTATTGTATAACTTGTTTTGGTCAGATAGTATATACTTGTTCTCATAATGATTCATGTAAATCTCCGCTAAAATTCCACTCACCGGTGAACCCATGGCCAGCCCATTTTCCTGGATAAAAAACTTATTGTCGTGTGTAAAGTAATTCTGTTGCACAACAATTTTCAATAAAAATATAAGTTCATCAATTTGTATCTGTTTTAAGACATTTGTCTTGATTAAAAGTCTCTCGAGAATATTTATCGTCTCTAGCACGGGTATGTTCGTATACAAATTCACTATGTCCATAGATATCAGTTTATGGTTAGGCAGTACTTTAATGTTTTTAACTTTGTTTACAAATCCTATTGTATTTTTTACGCTATGTATGTTGTCCATTACTAAGCTGTTTTTGATGATTATTTGTAGCTTTTTGGCTACATTATAGCTTGGGGCAGTTGTATGATTTATTAAAGGACGTATTGGTATATTAGGTTTGTGTAACTTTGGTAGTCCTCTGAAAGTAGGCGCTTTCGGATTTATATTTTTGATACGTCGTCTAGTTTGAGCATCGAATAAATTAACACATTTATTCACCGCTGAGTTTATGGCTTTTGTATATTTAATGGTGGGGTCATTATTTAGGGTCTTAATATTATTTTCATTTATAAAATCATAGCATTTTTGTGTGTATTCAGTTTTATTGATGATAACTACTGTACTACCTTTATCAGCCTTAGTTATCATTGCGTCAAAATTTTCTAATTTGCGTTTGATGTTCTTCGCGATTTTAATTTCATTACTAGGTCTCATGTTATGCGTCCTACCCGACTGTAATATACGATTTAATTTATAGTTGATAGCTACCCGTGTATCATTCTGAATTTCCTGGTTTTTTATTTGTTTAATGACAGCTTCTGCATTTACAACTTCTCTTATTAACATGTTTTTTCCATAATCAGATAAATTATGTTGTAAACCCTTAGATAATAAACTACATTCTTCATTAGATAGTTCAATGTTCGTGAGGTTATCTACACGCTTATAAAATTTGTGTTTACAAATTATGTTATCTGCTTTGTTTTGCTCGCGGTTCAATTTATCATATTTCTTGTTGTGTCTTGATACAATCGAGATAGCAATGTTCCTTATCTGTCTGTGAATAACTCCTAAAACTTCGTTAATTATGATCGGGTGTATCGAGTTCAGGACCTTCAAATGCGCATTAAATAACAACTTGTTCAGATAATTTTTCTTTTTGTACAAAGCCTTAATTTCTTCCTTAAGCCAAACTTTCTGTGCTTTAATTTTAGTGTTAGATGCTGCTATTGATGTGTTTCTTATTTTTATAATAGCAAATTTAGGCGTTATGTCTTGTCTCAAACATCTCTTGATAAACCTGATATTGAGGTTTGCTTTCAATATCTTGGTTTTAAGGTTTTTATATTTATAGACCACTTTTGCTTGATCAGCTTCGATATACATAGTTACCGTTGGTCTCCAGATCACTGTATATGATTAAATAAATAATTACCTTATTTTATCCACTAAGTGATCTTCTTTTTCTTTTTAATTACTACATGTTTCAGGGCTTATATCCCCATCTTCAGGTAAAAGCAAATCTACCCTATTATTAGGGTTTCGTTAAAAATTCACAACGACACAAACACATAACACACTTAAATAAATTAACATTGAACATTAAATCTGTATCGGAACACGCTACAAACGAACCAGTGCACTGGCCGAAGTCCGACTTTCAACTGATCCGTACACGCTATTCACGGTTTGTTTTCATAGCTGTGTCATATAGTTTATTTGATTTGAATGATAACTGTTCATTAAGTACCTGATTTTTATTTCTTCTTAAGGCCTTGTATATTTCAAATTCCTCTAAAGCATCCAGTAGTTGACCCTTTTTACCTATATGTAAAGGTTCCAAATTCTCTTTAAATCCAGTGTATGTATGATTTTCACATGATTCACAGACAGATAAGGAACATTGCTATCTCGATTGTATCAAGACACAACAAGAAATATGATAAATTGAACCGCGAGCAAAACAAAGCAGATAACATAATTTGTAAACACAAATTTTATAAGCGTGTAGATAACCTCACGAACATTGAACTATCTAATGAAGAATGTAGTTTATTATCTAAGGGTTTACAACATAATTTATCTGATTATGGAAAAAACATGTTAATAAGAGAAGTTGTAAATGCAGAAGCTGTCATTAAACAAATAAAAAACCAGGAAATTCAGAATGATACACGGGTAGCTATCAACTATAAATTAAATCGTATATTACAGTCGGGTAGGACGCATAACATGAGACCTAGTAATGAAATTAAAATCGCGAAGAACATCAAACGCAAATTAGAAAATTTTGACGCAATGATAACTAAGGCTGATAAAGGTAGTACAGTAGTTATCATCAATAAAACTGAATACACACAAAAATGCTATGATTTTATAAATGAAAATAATATTAAGACCCTAAATAATGACCCCACCATTAAATATACAAAAGCCATAAACTCAGCGGTGAATAAATGTGTTAATTTATTCGATGCTCAAACTAGACGACGTATCAAAAATATAAATCCGAAAGCGCCTACTTTCAGAGGACTACCAAAGTTACACAAACCTAATATACCAATACGTCCTTTAATAAATCATACAACTGCCCCAAGCTATAATGTAGCCAAAAAGCTACAAATAATCATCAAAAACAGCTTAGTAATGGACAACATACATAGCGTAAAAAATACAATAGGATTTGTAAACAAAGTTAAAAACATTAAAGTACTGCCTAACCATAAACTGATATCTATGGACATAGTGAATTTGTATACGAACATACCCGTGCTAGAGACGATAAATATTCTCGAGAGACTTTTAATCAAGACAAATGTCTTAAAACAGATACAAATTGATGAACTTATATTTTTATTGAAAATTGTTGTGCAACAGAATTACTTTACACACGACAATAAGTTTTTTATCCAGGAAAATGGGCTGGCCATGGGTTCACCGGTGAGTGGAATTTTAGCGGAGATTTACATGAATCATTATGAGAACAAGTATATACTATCTGACCAAAACAAGTTATACAATAAAATCATCTCATACACACGGTACGTAGACGACACATTTTTAATTTTTGGTGGTACTCTTAGACAGATAGACGGATTGCTTACTTTTTTGAACGGCATAAACAGTAATATTAAATTCACTATGGAAGTAGAACATAACAATATGTTGAATTTCCTGGACGTAACCACATATAAACGTAATAACCTCCTTAGCTTTAAAATATATAGAAAGCCAACAACAACTGATATAGCCATACATGCTAGTTCCAATCATCCTTATACACATAAAATGGCAACTTTTAACGCACTGGCACATAGATTGACAAATATACCGATGGACATAGAAGACTATAACGATGAAATTAATATAATAAAACATATAGCGATAGTGAATGGTTACAATAGTAAAATCATTGATAAAATAATATATAAACACGCTAATAAATTAAAACGATTGGACAAAGTTAAAGATAAAACCCAATATGTTTCTGCTAGATATACAAACATACTACCTAATACACTACATAATGAATTAAAAAAGCTAGGGATTATTGTCTCATTCAGGACCACGAACAAATTAACAAATATACTTAAGCCTAATACCAAAGCATTACTAGAGGATTGTTCTGGCGTTTATAGAATCCGGTGTAATGAATGCGATAAAATCTATATAGGCCAGACGGGGAGAAAATTTTCCGAGAGATTTAAAGAACATTTACCTAAGAAGTTCCCCAATAATAATGTATCGCATTACGCACAACATCTAATAAACGAAAATCATACATACACTGGATTTAAAGAGAATTTGGAACCTTTACATATAGGTAAAAAGGGTCAACTACTGGATGCTTTAGAGGAATTTGAAATATACAAGGCCTTAAGAAGAAATAAAAATCAGGTACTTAATGAACAGTTATCATTCAAATCAAATAAACTATATGACACAGCTATGAAAACAAACCGTGAATAGCGTGTACGGATCAGTTGAAAGTCGGACTTCGGCCAGTGCACTGGTTCGTTTGTAGCGTGTTCCGATACAGATTTAATGTTCAATGTTAATTTATTTAAGTGTGTTATGTGTTTGTGTCGTTGTGAATTTTTAACGAAACCCTAATAATAGGGTAGATTTGCTTTTACCTGAAGATGGGGATATAAGCCCTGAAACATGTAGTAATTAAAAAGAAAAAGAAGATCACTTAGTGGATAAAATAAGGTAATTATTTATTTAATCATATACAGTGATCTGGAGACCAACGGTAACTATGAATAATTAATCTTTGTCCTTTCGCAACTGGAACAGCGTAGCCACCAGGCTGAATCTGATCGTTCCAGGTGTACGGAAGTGTGTGGCTGCTATGAATGTATGTTTCGTCCTGATATACTACGGTTCTGCCTTCTTCTCTAAATTTTTTTATGTTTTGTGAATTTCTGTTAATACAGGTCGATTATTTTTAGTTTTTACCCACCTAAAGGCTATTTCCTTCAAGATAATTTTTAGGCTGCTACTGCTGCCTTTACAGTTGATAGATTCTTTTAATTTTTCTAACAGCTTTTTTACCGTTGGGAGACACTTTTCTTGAATGTAAAAATTCCGAACTGTTCTCCTAATTACATCTTTATCAAAATCGTCAAGCCCGGTTATAGGTTTACGAACGCGGTGTTTCTTTCCCGGTGTGCTAAATGACGTTCCCGCTTCTGCATCTGGACTGTGTAGCTGTTGACCTTCCTTTATTATTCTCCTCACGGAGCTATGAGAAATACCCGTCGCTTTTGCAACACGTTCTTGTACTTTATGGAAATCTAAGAGAGGTTCCCACTTTCAGCCTCACTCTTCATGAAATTATACACATTCCACACTACCTCACGAGTCTGGCTATGCAGAGTTTTTGAACTCAATTTGGAACTTTTGGGGGACATATTAATGTACGTTTCACACTAATATTTAAAACATATACGCGCAATTATGAAATAGTTTATTAACACTTTTCTAAAATATAATAATACGTTCTCTAATAAAATGTAAATAGGTAGCCTACAACTAATTTCACTGATTAACACAAATAGTTTTGTCGTCACAGTATAATTTGTAAATGACTATACACCACGTTTGCAAAGCCCGATGTGCACATTCCGGAACACTGCACAAAACTGTTTTGCGCATGTGCGAACTGAAAGAAAATTTTGTTAGCCTCGCAGCGAGGCGTTTGTCTATTGCGCATCGAGACAGCGTTCAATTTTCACTGTCCGGCCTTCACGTGTGGGGCCCCAAAGTGTTCCTTGCGCGAACAACAGGACTGCATGCGATAAACGTGACACTCCTGAAGTCTTGGGAAACAGTTTTACACTCTCTTCTCCTATCTGCAAGTATTGCCTTGTACTCACCATTTTTGAAACGGAAGAACTAGTTCTTTATAACTGAGCCGATACGTCTGAAATAGTAATTGTTCAGTCGCACACACGTACACGTTCTTTTGCCGTTTACAAATGCACAAACTTAAGTTTACATACACCTCTCTCTCTCTCTCTCTCTGTAATGTACCAACTAGTTATCTGACATCTACCTTCAACTACCCTTCCACCAACACCAGTATACATGTAAAGAAAAACATTTATTTCACATTTATTTCAATTGTGGCTCATTAGCTTGTTTGCTGGTTTCCGATACATAGTCGACCTATGTTGCTTGGAACACTCACAGACAGGTAGATGGGACGTCTATACAGGTTCCGTTCGTATATACTGTACATTTATATTTAAAATGAAACGCGCGCGTGTCTGTGTCTATACTGTTCTAGTGTACGTACATTATATTATAATATAACAATATTCGTGTCGCTATCTTTTATTCTTTTGTTAAAAGTTGTGTGTTGTGCGTGTGTTATTGAGTATAATAATAATGACAATGATAACCATCGCACGTTCTACTGAGAGTGAATTGTGAACTTGTAATGGCTCAATACTACAAAACGGCTTTTGTAGAACTGTTTCTTACAACAATGACTGTGGGTAGATGTGTCAGGTATAGAGGAGGTTGTAAAATACCATTCTTGGGATTATTTTTATTTGCACCCTAATTGCTCACTGGAGATGTTCTTTCTGGCCGCACACGTATCACATTTACCCGACAGGAAGTGTATTGCGCAGGCTGTCATGGCCGGAGTCGTTGTAATAAAAGAGAGTTAATATGCGGGCTTTAGGGCCGTGGTCCATTGCTTCGAGATGGCATTTTCTAAACCTTTCGGCGTCCAGCCGGAGGCCTTCTTCAGTAGAGAAAGTTTTTAAAAATGTTCGGGAAGGGACAGAAGGTCCAGGTACTCCTGACTGAGGTACATTCTTTCGGGCTACGTTCTGCCTTTCATCCCTTGTCGAACATTTTTAAAAACTTGCTCTACTGAAGAAGGCCTCCCTCCGGCTGGTGGCCGAAACATCTAGAAAATATCATCTCAAAGCAATCGACCACCGCCCTATAAACTTAAACATTTTAAAATTAGAAATTATGTTAAAGAATTTGCAGAACTTGAAAATGATTTGCTTCAATTGAATTGCCATTTATGTTTGATGGACTAAACACCAGAGTTAGAGTTTCTAGACACTCTTTAAAAATTTCAAAAAGGAAATTTGCAAGTTACAGAAAAATTCTGAATTGTTACTGTTCTAATTTACTGGCACATTATGAAGGATAAACTTTTGAGTTACGAAGTCACGTGAAAGACGTATTTAGGTGTTTAGAACCCTCTACGCATAATTTGTATAATTGCTTTAACGTTTTCAATAACGGCAACTGTCACCGAAGCCAAACATGAGCGAGGGTATTGTCCATTGGGTAGGCCTACTGTTGTTGTTGGAAATAGACAGGATTATTGCCCGAGGTGTGACGTAACCCCCTTACCCCTGCCACGCTGCGGAATATCCCCCTGTCTGTTATCCGCGGCTGTTTATACAAGATATTAAACCTACAGGCTCATTTCCCTACAGTCAGCAATGCACATTAGTAAAGAAATAATAAAACGTTTGCATTTGTAACTATTATGGAATTCCTCAAAAAGATGATAAATCTATAGCAGTATGTAATAACCTACTTCTACTACAGACCACAATGAAACACCTGTCCTTTATACTTAATGCTTCGTTCAGTCAGACATGTTTAAATGAGACTCTGATGAGCGGCATACCTTCGTTACTGACACTAATTTTTATGCTTCATCGCTTTTACAGGCAGAAGTCACTTTTGATAGTATTGTTACGACATTACAGAACAATCTACGTGTTTCTCGAATGTTCCAGTGGAATCCGGCTGTAATGTGTGTTCGTACGTGATTCTCAACGCGTTAGGTAGACTGTGCCTGAAGTCGCGCGGCCGCGCGCACTGTGTGCAAAGCCGCAACCAATTACGTTCTGGTGTTTTCTAGGGTTACACGACAAAAGGGTACAGCGACAAAAGGGTACTACAGAAATTATGCGACAAAAGGGTACAAGGCGATGGCCTAACACTTGACGAGAGTTAAACGCGAGGCCATAAAAACTGGACAGGCGACAAAACGGTGCAAAGTCTAGTCCCTAGCTACCTGATGCAACTTTCCCCCGGTTATTTAGTATATCAAATTATCCTATCCAACCTGCGACCTAAATTAAGCTATTTGATTAAGTTTTCTAACTGATTTCCATCACACTTTTCCCAGGCTTTGGACTGGCAAAATGATAGTGCACACAAATACCATCATTTTGGCGTGTTTAAAATCAGCTTTCGCTTCGTCTTTTTTTTGTAGTTTATTTTATTTTTTATTTTTAGTTTTATTTTTTTATTTTAGAAAATGCCTCTTAACAAAAATCTTAATCTAGTTTCTGAAGATAAGAGACGGATTTCAAACAAGAATAAATATCCCCTGTTTCTTCGTACTTTTTCACTGCTCTTTCTAAAGACTCGTCGAGCTTTATGTATTTGGTTCTCCTCCTCTTCCCTTCCATGTTGAGCTCCATTCGCATGAACATGCAGTTGGTGTTCTCTGCTTCTTTTTTTAAGCACTCTACAACATATCTCACCTTGGGATTAGGGGTTTGTAGAATGTTGTTTATTTTGTGGTGCCACCCCTCAACAGCATTAGTTGTTCGGTGTCTTCGTCGATGGCAGGACCACAACTCAACCGGGACATCAGCATTTTCGAGCCACTGGTCTACGAAGTAGTCAAAAAAACTCTATGAGTTTTTCGTTGTCCGGTGCTTGTGAGTGTATCTCGGCAAATCCCTCTTCGGCGTCTTCTGGTTTCAAAAAACTTAGAGCTGCACACATCCTGATTGACTGTCGGATTTCTTCGTTTTCACGGTATTCTCTCGTTAACCCAATTTCTTGGACCCTCCTCCACAAACATTTTTTCATGTGGAAGAAACAACCGTTGATCTCTGTCTCCAGGAAAACGTCTCGAAGCGCTGAGATTGCCGCAGCTTCAAAATCTACATTAATCTTTTGAGGCTTCCATTCGGGAATCTCATCAAGGATGAGGCGAAACATCCGGACATACGATTCTTTTTTCTTATTTGGCAGCAGAGCAAATGTAGCCGAATGCACATTGGTTTCTTCTTCTGTGCTGTCAAAGTCGGCATGTATTGTGTAGATTTGAGCAAACTGTTTGCTACAACTCTTGAATGTACCATCCATAAAAATATTTTTGACGTTTTCATGCTTTCTCGGCCTTTTTCACCGCTGAAAAGTAATATTTTTTGAGCATATGAATCGTCATTCAAAAGAAAATTGCTGCCATCACTCATCCTTAAACAACCCTCATCAAGGACAATTTCATCACGCGTTGTGGCTCCCTCTGGTTTCCTCGAGCGACACTTCTGTTTCTTTGCAGTACTCTTCTAACAGTGGAAGTTGATGGCATTTCTGTGACGAAATCATACCCTCTGTTATGAAGATCGCTAAGTTCTTCGGAGTATATCTGAGATATAGAAATCGAATCCTCTCGTGCCCGCTTCTTTGCCTATAAACAAAGAGAAAACTGACTGTTGCAAGGACATTTTATAAACAATTTTATATGACTTGTGTTTAGGAAGAGACTTCCATCCCTAAGCGCACTTTTCTAACAAGCTTCTCTGGAAATGTATGTTTAAGCCCATTTTCTCTTTAGGCGAGGAACGTTAGATTCGTAACATGTGAATAGGGGAAAAAATTCGTCGGAAGATCGGACCAAGCTGTAGTTCATTAAATATTGATTTTACAGAAAAAATTGTTCTTTTTAAAAATGTAGAGCGGAATATTTTTCACAAAAACGTCTATAAGCATATTTCGATCAAATCATAAATAAATGAGCTGCGCAATAAACAATAGTGCTGTATATACTGCCTATGTGGAGAGAGACGAGGCAGCCGGTGGCACCGTTTTAACAAGCGCGCGCTATAAACAAATGCCTATATCTTTTGATCTAATATGGATAATTAAAAAAAATCAAAATCTCATTGATTAATAATACCTTAAGGAATAACTTTTGGTTAATTTAAATTAATTTGCTACATTCAGAAATAACATATTATAGTATAATGTTGTCAGATCGAAGTATTTTCGAATTTGTTTACATCGAAACTAACCTTGCAGATTTGCTTTTTTACTTCTAACATTGCTTCATCTGGCGGCCCACCCTGATGGTCTGCAACTTCAAGTACGTCTCCGTTCTTACTTCTCAATCTTCCCTTACATCCCTTTCTTTGCTGCTTCAAACACAACCACGTCACAACTCCCTCCGCGTTTTCCCTATGCTTGCGATAACCGTAGCCAAGGTAATGCGCCGATGGCTTTCCCTTATTAGTTAGTACCACTTCCATATTCACAGTGAGTTACAGATAATATGAACTACAGCTAATATATACCGGCAGCGGCTACCTGGCGTAAGGGCTGTTTTCGTGGAAATATCTTGCATTTACCGTAATGTAAATTACTAGACGTTGTACCGTAATGTCGCCTGTCAAGTATTTATGGCCTCGTGTTTAACCCTCATCAAGTGTCACGGCAACGCCTTGTACCGTAATGTCGCATGTACCCTTTTGTCGCTGTACCCATTCGTCGTGCTACGTTTTCTAGTAGCGTTGTTAATGCGTATTATGGATGTTTCTGGATTTTCGGCGGGGTATAAATACAAGTACTCAGCGACGCTCTGTTTCAGTTTGAGTTGCGAGTTATTGTCGGTGATTACTCTGTGCGTTCAAGTGGTTATTAGTGAAAAGTAATTGTTGTGGCGAAGTGTTATGTGTTTTGTAATTGTGCGGGACAATTGTAATAAATTGTGTTTCTATTAGTAGACATTTTTATTGCGTGTGAACAATTTTTATTTGATTTGTTGTAAGTGACTATCTTGCTGATTAACCTGTTTAATTGTGATAATTAAAGCTGGTGATTAGTGACTTCATTGGTGTTTTGTATTTTGTTTTCCACTGTAGCATACGACGATCAGTTAGACCGTCGTAACAGTATCATCCTTCTACCTCTTTACATCTTTTTCATGATTCAGTTTTTAATGAGCAGTAGTTTACGTCAAGTGTTGTGATCCCAACTGTTACAATGCCCTAGCGGAAATTTCATTGTTTGTCCGTGAGTAATTAAAGATAATCAAAGAATCTGAGAGTGGCAAATCACGCGATGAACTTAATAAGGAGTTTAATTTGCCAAGTCGACTCTGTGCCGTATTTAAACGAAAAGAAAAGTTTCAGTCAAAAGGCCACGGCAACTTAAAAAAACAGAATGAACACTGTTGCACACCACTATAGAAAAATTATTCCGATTAGCGCTTTCAAGCTTCTCAGCTCATCGTCAGGTCGGAAATAACCTTCTTTCAGATTAAGGAAATAATAACCTTATTTCCGATCTGACGATGAGCTGAGAAGCTTGAAAGCGCTAATCGGAATAATTTTTCTGTAGTGATGTACAACAGTGATAATTCTGTTTGTGATTATAACCACTAACACAACTTTCTTAATTAAAAAAATAAAAAAACTTGCAGTTTCGCTAAATGAACTCATTCAGAATTATGAAAATTGCTGCAAACAACATCTAGAAAGAATGGACTATACCAGCCTTCTGAAGTTGCCTTATGAGTGTGAGATATCCAATATACCAATATCAAAGAGATGCCGCCGTTCCCAAGGTCCAAGATTTTTTCCCACGCTCTCCCCACCACCGCTGGACACGCAGCATCCCAAATGGAGCACAGCATCCGCGAATTTCCGCGAATAAACTTTTTTATTTTTTTAATTTGATATTTTTATTTTTGTAATTAAATTGATTTGCATATCCGCGAATATATGCCGCCTTTCGCACGCCTAGATCAAAGAGATGCCGCCGTTCCCGCGGTCCAAGATTTTTTCCCACGCTCTCCCCACCACCAATGGACCCGCAGCATCCGCGAATTTCCGCGAATAAAATTTTTTTATTTTTTTAATTAAATTGATTTGCATATCAAGGGGTAGGTGGGGGTGGGGTGGGGTTCAATGGACCACCCGCATCCGCGAATATAATTTTTTATTTTTTTAATAAAGCTGATTTGCATATCAGGGGTGGGTGGTGGGTGGGGGGTTCCAACTTGATGCAATATAATGTATATTAAAAATATATGATCAGGGTTACCAACCTTTGCACGAGTTCAAATTTGTTACGTGTTATAATGTATATTAAATCTATATGATCAGGTTTACCAACCTATGAATGGGTTCAAACTTGGTGGGTGGTAGGTGGGGGGTTCCAACTTGATGTAATATAATTTATATTAAAATATATGATCAGGGTTACCAACCTTTGCATGAGTTCAAATTTGTTGTGTGTTATAATGTATATTAAATCTATATGATCAGGTTTACCAACCTATGCATGGGATCAAACTTGATATGTGTATTATAGTGTATATATTAAAATATATGATCAGGGTTACCAATCTAGCATTATTGTGTATAGAACAGATCTGCCAACATTTTTCTGTGGTGGGAAATTCAAACTATATGAGCAGACGCATTATAGTGTATAGTAAATTATATGACTGTTGACGACTACGATATCAAGTTATCAACTCTCCCCCTTCCTCTCTCTCTTCGTCTCTAGATAACGTCTCTCTCTCTCTCTCGCTCTCTCTCTCTCTCACACATTTCTGATTACTATACACGGAATTACATATTGTTATCTGCTCGTACACAAGGGTATTCGTCATTGTAAGATTTTAATAAAAACAATTATCAGTTTAGTAAATTATATGACTGTTGACGACTACGATATCAAGTTGTCAACTCTCCCCCTTCCTCTCTCTCTTTGTCTCTAGATAACGTCTCTCTCTCTCACTCGCTCTCTCTCTCTCACACATTTCTGATTACTATACACGGAATTACATATTGTTATCTGCTCGTACACAAGGGTATTCGTCATTGTAAGATTTTAATAAAAACGATTATCAGTTTAAATAATAATTTTCGTGATTGCAAGATATAACCTGTGTACACGAAAACTTAAAATATAGTTTTTACCGCTGTGGTAGGAAATTCAAACTATATGAGCAAACACATTATTAAATTGTCTCTCTCTCTCTCTCTCTCTCTCTCTCTCTCTCTCTCTCTCTCTCTCTCTCTCTCTCTCGCTCTCTCTCTCACACATTTCTGATTACTATACACGAAATTACATATTGTTATCTACTCGTACGCAAGGGTATATCCTTTGCAAGTAAGTGATATTTTAAAAAATTATTTACAACGTTCGACTAAAATCATATTTCAAGATAAGGGGTTGTGTCAAGAAATAAAATCATACTACGATCACACACACACACACACACACACACGACATATGTTTATGCGTTGTATACATGTAACAGAAATAATGTATTGCTGTCTCTATGTGTTTATGTAACGTCTCTGTCTCACATCTCTAGACACAGTTACCAATCACAATATTATTCCTCAAAAATCTGTTGTACAACATCTCTCTCTCTCTCTCGCTCGTAGATGTCGGAAGAAATTCCCAGTTTATAATGTAATTACCTGTGTGTATGCTGTTACAGATGAAAAATCCATACGTTAACAACTTCACAATAAATGTTAGCCTATTGTGTGTGTGCTATGTAAATTGTTTGTACATCAATGAATAATATAATCGTGCTACAGAAATAATGTATTGCTGTCTCTATGTGTTTATGTAACGTCTCTGTCTCACATCTCTAGACACAGTTACCGATCACAATATTATTCCTCAAAAATCTGTTGTACAACATCTCTCTCTCTCTCTCTCTCGCTCGCAGATGACGGAAGAAATTCCTAGTTTATAATGTAATTACCTGTGTGTATGCTGTTACAGATGACAAATCCATACGTTAACGACTACACAATAAATGTTAGCCTATTGTGTGTGTGTGTGTGCTATGTAAATTGTTTGTACATCAATGAATAATATAATCGTGCTACAGAAATAATGTATTGCTGTCTCTATGTGTTTATGTAACGTCTCTGTCTCACATCTCTAGACACAGTTACCGATCACAATATTATTCCTCAAAAATCTGTTGTACAACATCTCTCTCTCTCTCTCTCGCTCGCAGATGTCGGAAGAAATTCCCAGTTTATAATGTAATTACCTGTGTGTATGCTGTTACAGATAAAAAATCCATACGTTAACAACTTCACAATAAATGTTAGCCTATTGTGTGTGTGCTATGTAAATTGTTTGTACATCAATGAATAATATAATCGTGCTACAGAAATAATGTATTGCTGTCTCTATGTGTTTATGTAACGTCTCTGTCTCACATCTCTAGACACAGTTACCGATCACAATATTATTCCTCAAAAATCTGTTGTACAACATCTCTCTCTCTCTCTCTCTCTCTCTCTCTCTCTCTCTCTCTCTCTCTCTCTCTCTCTCTCGCTCGCAGATGACGGAAGAAATTCCTAGTTTATAATGTAATTACATGTGTGTATGCTGTTACAGATGACAAATCCATACGTTAACGACTACACAATAAATGTTAGCCTATTGTGTGTGTGTGTGCTATGTAAATTGTTTGTACATCAATGAATAATATAATTGTGCTACAGAAATAATGTATTGCTGTCTCTATGTGTTTATGTAACGTCTCTGTCTCACATCTCTAGACACAGTTACCGATCACAATATTATTCCTCAATAATCTGTTGTACAACATCTCTCTCTCTCTCTCTCTCGCTCGCAGATGTCGGAAGAAATTCCTAGTTTATAATGTAATTACCTGTGTGTATGCTGTTACAGATGACAAATCCATACGTTAACGACTACACAATAAATGTTAGCCTATTGTGTGTGTGTGTGCTATATAAATTGTTTGTACATCAATGAATAATATAATCGTGCTACAGAAATAATGTATTGCTGTCTCTATGTGTTTATGTAACGTCTCTGTCTCACATCTCTAGACACAGTTACCGATCACAATATTATTCCTCAAAAATCTGTTGTACAACATCTCTCTCTCTCTCTCTCGCTCGCAGATGTCGGAAGAAATTCCTAGTTTATAATGTAATTACCTGTGTGTATGCTGTTACAGATGACAAATCCATACGTTAACGACTTCACAATAAATGTTAGCCTATTGTGTGTGTGTGCTATGTAAATTGTTTGTACATCAATGAATAATATAATCGTGCTAGTTTTAATGTAATGCGTATTGTGTATTGCTGCTGCTGTTGCAAACGTCGGAGGAAATTCACACATTCAAATAGTTGACAGCACCAATAATGTATGATCTGAATCTTTCGGTGTAGCATTTCACATAATTTAATGTACTTTACAAATATTTGCTTACATGTTCAGAGGTTTATAGTGAAATAAATTAAAATAAACCATAATTTGTTTAAATGATTAAATATATATATTTACACCACTGTATAGAAAGATTAACTATGCGCGCGCGCGCGCACACACACACACACACACACCGATACAGAATTATTCACTAACTTAAGCCAAGGGTCATTGATTGTGATTATATCGTCTAAATCGGTGCGTCCTACTTTCTAATCCGTAAGTAACTCATCTTACTGTCATCGCTTGGTACTTCATTAAGCTAGTTCTTGGACTTTACTTTTCTGGGTGCTTCATAAACATAAAGATCACTACCACCAATAACTTGTGGTACAATACTTTTATTCAATGGTAAAACCTAAGACAAAAAGCATTAAATAAAACATACAATCAGTATTAATAATACAAAATCACTGTTTTATTAATTTAAAATACTGTATGAAAGAGTGGTATGTAATTTTCATCCAAAATATGTAAAACAAAAATACAGATTTTATGAAATGTATATTAACAAATGTATATTTACAAAATAAGTATATTACAACTCAGGAAAGAGTGGTACGTAATTTTCACCCACCCAATCTTCCACAAATCTGCCATAATTTACTCCGCCAGCATGGTCGGTAATGAACTGGATGTAAATATTTGATAAGTCTTTTTTAACTTGTGTCTCGCCTTGAGACTGGCAATCGGAGCGACGTTGTAATAATAGTTCCCTGTTGTGCTTCACTTGAGTCGCATGTCTGTCTACCCAATCCGCCAAAAGATCATTTCGTTGGTCTAAGCGTACATTTATTATGTAAATCATCTCTTTTTCAGTCATCTACGTATGTACATTTGAATTATTTGCGCATGCGCATAACAGCTTTTTTAGTACAGTTGCACACACATCGACGCTTGCACTATATATAACCTGTGAACTTCGCAACAGCGTCTTACTTACCACTCGAATCTATATAACGTTCTGTTTCTGTTTCAGATAATAATAATAGTTTGAATATAAAATGAAATGGCACGTTGTATTTTATTATGAGAAAATGCATTTCTAAATTTTTTTACATTTGTAAATTACAGAATTGTTCTCTAACTACAACTGCAATCGTTCAGTTTCGGTAACATTTGAAAAATTGATGGATTTGGTACTCGATATATTCTACTCTCACAGTATTTTCATTGATACATTTCGGAAACTGAGTACAGAATAAATCTACAATCACCCAGTCGGAATCATTAAGTTTTACAAAAGATCTTATTGATCAGACGTGTGAGTAATTATATTAATCTTTATGTAGCAAATACGCGCACATTCATAAAATACAGCACTCAGGTGTAGGGCAATTAATCTCTTTTGTATTGAACGTATTTAAGTAGGCCTACTCGTGATGACAGTAAATTTTGTCTAAACGTCAACTCAAATGTCTGGTACATAAACGTACCTGATAAAACCTTTAATCGCTTCTTGAGTCGTAGTCATTATTAAGCTCGACATAACTACTTGTGTTACGCGATTGATGTTCGTGTTAAACGATTGATGACTCATGTAATAATACAGATTAACCTCGTATAATAATTAAAGTAACATGAGTATTAAATTATACTATACAATATTTATTGTCATCATCAAGACTGTGTATGAATACAAAGAAATATCAAACACAACAGATCAATTATTTGAGTGAACGTGATTGTGTATGTGAGCGCGTGTGTGTGCGCGTGCGCGTACGCGTGTGTATCATTGTATATGTGAATTAGTTGAAGCAATACGAGGTAGAGGGAGAATGGGTGTGATTGTTGACATAGGCCTATACATAATTTTAAAATATTCTAATTTAAAATACTGTATAATTGTCTACGATTGACAAATAAGAGAAAAGACATACTTTACGGAATTTCTTGAATTTTTGTAGTTAGTCTTCACCTCATCACCCTCGCATGTACTAGCAGTGTGTTTGGGTACAATTAACGATTTAAATTCAATGTTCTGAGAAGTACACATATTCATCTGCTCGTCTCCCTCTCGTTTACTGACAGTATGTTTGGATACAGTTAACCATTCAATGTTCTGATAAGAATTCATCATCTTCTTGTTCCTATAATAATAATAACAGTACCTACTTCATTATCATATACATTATGTGCTATATATACACATAAGGCTTTCAACATACACACACACACACACACACACACACACACACAGCACATACCATAAATCTAGAACATGAAAAGGTATTATAACAAACATTACGAAAACATGTACGTATGGTCACGTACATAGATCAAACGTATAAACAAAACAGATTAATACCTGAATAAATTAAAAAAAAAAACAGGACAGCGTATTTAGAACACTTAGAATTGGAAATCCGCAAACACATTAAAAAATATCCGTCAAACCCTATCAAACATCGTACCCAACAGAAACCCTGTTCTTATCGAGAGACATCAGTAACCGACCTAAGCACAAGTGCTTCAGACCAAAATCAAAATAGACGACTATAAGCTCAATTTAAATAAAATCTGTATATTCAATAAAATTATGTTCACTTATTAACATATTCAAATCTTTTTACTTACCTCTTAAATGTTGTTATATACACACAACAGTCGATTTCACGATGAGTGCAGTGTATCATGCAAATGAGAAATAGTGACTAGTCTTCTTGTGTATATATATCATACGACGGAAGGGTAGAGTAGGAGGGTAGCTTGCGTACACGTTTGAAAGTTGATGTAAGACATGTACCCGAGGGGGTCATTGTCTGTGTTGGAATGTTTTTATTTTCATACATTAGTCAAATTAGGAAAACAAACGAACCAGTAAACATTATGAATTCCATATGATTACAACAACAGCTTAACTCAAGAGGTCATTGTCTGTGCTAGAAAGCTTTCTCAACGATTATATCTTAAGAAATTAGTGATACGAAAGTATTTCGTACATAGCTAAAATTATGAATCTTGTACGTGAGAAGCCTGTAAATTCATGCTCATAGACAATTTTATTTCATTAATATTATTATTTGTATATATAGACCTTTTTTACATAGCTCATAATTTACACAAAAATCATAAAGCATCAAACTGTATGGGAATGATGACCTGCGACTTACCGCAACGCTTAATTTCTATCTCTTCACATATCAAATTGTTTCTTTACGTTTTTGTATTTTGTCTAAACCATGTTAACTTCACACACACACACACATACACACACACACACTCACACACACACAATCAGGTCAATGACTGCTACGTGCTGTCACCTTTTTATATTGGATCTTTCTTATGAGGTATTGAAAATTATTGTCCAACCTTGTTTTGTTAGATCGAGAAAATTAAGTTTATATTTTAGTGTGTGTGATCGTAGTATGATTTTATTTCTTGACACAACCCTTTATCTTGAAATATGATTTTAGTCGAACGTTGTAAATAATTTTTTTAAATATCACTTACTTGCAAAGGATATACCCTTGCGTACGAGTAGATAACAATATGTAATTTCGTGTATAGTAATCAGAAATGTGTGAGAGAGAGAGCGAGAGAGAGAGAGAGAGAGAGACAATTTAATAATGTGTTTGCTCATATAGTTTGAATTTCCTACCACAGCGGTAAACTATATTTTAAGTTTTCGTGTACACAGGTTGTATCTTGCAATCACGAAAATTATTATTTAAACTGATTATTGTTTTTATTAAAATCTTACAATGACGAATACCCTTGTGTACGAGCAGATAACAATATGTAATTCCGTGTATAGTAATCAGAAATGTGTGAGGGAGAGAGAGAGAGCGAGAGAGAGAGAGACGTTATCTAGAGACAAAGAGAGAGAGGAAGGGGGAGAGTTGATAACTTGATATCGTAGTCGTCAACAGTCATATAATTTACTATACACTATAATGCGTCTGCTCATATAGTTTGAATTTCCCACCACAGAAAAATGTTGGCAGATCTGTTCTATACACAATAATGCAAGATTGGTAACCCTGATCATATATTTTAATATATACACTATAATACACATATCAAGTTTGATCCCATGCATAGGTTGGTAAACCTGATCATATAGATTTAATATACATTATAACACGTAACAAATTTGAACTCATGCAAAGGTTGGTAACCCTGATCATATATTTTTAATATACATTATATTGTGCATCAAGTTGGAGCCCCCCACCCACCACCCACCCCTGATATGCAAATCAGCTTTATTAAAAAAATAAAAAATTATATTCGCGGAAATTCGCGGATGCGGGTGGTCCATTGAACCCCACCCACCCCCCACCTACCCCTTGATATGCAAATCAATTTAATAAAAAAAATAAAAAAATTTTATTTGCGGAAATTCGCGGATGCTGCGGGTCCATTGGTGGTGGGGAGAGCGTGGGAAAAAAACCTTGGACCGCGGGAACGGCGGCATCTCTTTGATCTAGGCGTGCGAAAGGCGGCATATATTCGCGGATATGCAAATCAATTTAATTAAAAAATAAAAATATCAAATTAAAAAAATAAAAAATTTTATTCGCGGAAATTCGCGGATGCTGTGCTACATTTGGGATGCCGCGGGTCCAGCGGCGGTGGGGAGAGAGTGGGAAAAAATCTTGGACCGTGGGAACGGCGGCATCTCTTTGATCTTGGTGGTGGGGGAAGCGTGGGAAAGGCGGCATTCCTTTGTTAGTCAGGACCAGTATTTTCCCCCTACTGACAGATTTTTAAAAACATTTCTTGAAGCGTTTTTTGTTTTTTCCACCATTTCACTATACATTTTATTATTTGTTATTCTGAATTAAAGTGTGGGGTTCTTTTTTATTAGCAGTGGACTGTATATTGTAAAACTAAAATAGTTAAAAGGATTTATTCTCATGTAATCAACAATGCATAAATATTAAGCGTTTACTGACCTTGTCCTTGTGCGTTGTAAATGTCCCGTTGTAAGCAACACTTTGGTGATTTTCTAGGCAGTCCTAAACTTAACAATAATATTCCTAATAAACGTTAAACACATAAAGTAAACACATGAAATAAGCGGAGTTTTATATTATAATAAGCGGAGTAAAATAACAATAGCGGTGAATAGTCTTTCTATTCTTGCGGAATGCGTGTATAAACCAAAAGAAAACTGAACTGCACGATATACCTTACACTACAGGAAAGAAAACTCTCTAATTATGACTGTTGATTACTAGGTGAATTGTACTTTGAAACAGTTAATGGGAGTGAACTCTATTAGAGAACTAATGAAGTAGTGATAGGGGGAGTTTTATTATTGTTATGAAAACAAAATATCTGACATAAAGTATACTTACGTTCCGAAAGCGTACAGTAATTGTGTAAATGTTACATTTGTATACAGCAATTAAGTACTGTCTATTATCATGAACAAAACGTTTTTCGGTAATAGTCGGCAGTGACAACCTGAGCTTTGGCAGCCAAAAAAGTTGCAAAAAACGCATTTTTTTGTTTCTACGTGAACTACAGGTCAAAACTAGGTGCGGACACGAAAATTCCCACTTTTTATTTGCACGTTGCAACAAAATGCATAATTACTTATAGCGATACAGCATTGAAAACAATGCTACTTCGAGCTGGTTGTTTTCCAGTGAAATACACAAAAATAACGAGTATTAGTGGAAAACGAGTTCTGCCACAGAAAGGGAAACACGTAGGCCCTATAGTAATAGTCAATGGAACCTTACTTCGACTTGTTTGCTTTTTCTGTGATCTGCACAAAAACCAAGTACAGTATAGTATTATTGAAAAAACGAGTAGGCCTACTGTGGAAAACTAGTTCTGTCACATAAAATGAGACATGTATAATAACAGGCAAAGGGTGGCCCAAGGGCTGCCTCACTTCAAGTTGTTTTTTTTTTTTTACTTGAATTTCACAAAAAGCGAGAAAGATTAGTTGTTACGTTAGTTTGTATGTTAACCTAACAACGACAATTTTACCTTGTCTTCTTATGTCTTCAATCCTAAGATCGGTTTGCAGCAGTCTTCCACTGTAATCGATCTTGTGCTTTCCTCTTCATTTCCTCATAAGTTTTAAAATTTAAATCATCCATAATTTGCTTTATAATTTGGTCTTCTCTAAGGCAATATATCCTTTACCTTATATTGTTCCTTGCATTACCAATTTCAGTAGTCCTTCATGCCGCAATGTATGTCTAATAAGTTCTACCCTTCTTCTAATTATGCTTTTCAACAAACGCCTCTCATTGCCTATTCTGTTCAGCACCTCTTCATTTGTAATTTTGTTTTTAGCATCTTGTGATAACACCATATCTCAAAGCTGTCAAGTTTCCTTTTTTTTCTTCACACCTATATTTTTCACGACTCGCAACCATACATGACAGTGCTCCATATAAAACAATTTTACCTTATTTACGTCAAAAAACAACCTTATTTACCGCGTACGCCGCTAAATTAGATGTGGATTCCACGTAGGAAATGAAAAAACGCGTTCGCATCTAGTTTTGGCCTGTAGTTTACGTAGAAGGGCAAAAAACGTGGATTTTGCAAGTTTTGTGGCTGCCAGAGCTCAAACTGTCATTGCCGACTATTACCTATTTTTCTTACACATATACATACAATATAGGTTATGTATAGTATGTTTGCCTAAATTAAAATTTGTAAGTAGTAATTCATATCAATGTATTCATATCCAACTTCAGCGTTACACTACATCTACTAAAGTAAAAACTATAAACATTTTCTTTTCAGGTATTTATCGTAGTTGATACGCTGAGCTGTTTCAAACGTTTTAAGAAACTTCGGCTTATTGGTTAAATCCGTTTTGCTTGCCGTGCTTCTTGATTCCAGTTCATAACAGTAAATAGAAGAAACAGTTGTGTCGTTACTAACGCGAACATGAAACTAACGGTATACAGACAGTTTCTGCGATTCTCGACGTACACTGATATCCGTTTCATTGGTTTCTATAAAGGTAACCATGGATACCGAACAAATAATAGACTGGTATCGACAGACGACTGCGCTATTGAATATTGATGAAACAACACAACTGAAGCAGTTTTGCTCTGCACGACGAAAACCTTACAAGATTGACGTTGAATTGTTGGATATTTCCTTGCCCGAATTATAATGCCAGATATTGCTTTAAATTTGAAAATAAAATTCTAGGTAAATTTTGTATTGCTTATGAAAACACCACAAAATTAAATATATTCTTTCGCACAACAGCACAGTACAGGCAGGGACGTATTTACGGGATGAGATGAACGGACCCCCCCCCCCCGAGGGTCGAAAAAAGTTGACGAATCTTGTATAATAATCTCTGACTTTTTAGACTGTTTTATTAGTTTTCCAGCCGTGTACGCTAATCTAGTAGTACGGTAACAATTTATTAAACATACGAACAGGTTTATTACACAGCATTCGCGTATACGTTATGAAATATAGGAAAACCAATCCAGTCAGTATCTTCTAACCAATGTTTCAATAACGCGTATTTTTATTGTGTTATTACCGTTTGTGCCGTTCTAATATAGATCGGCTATTATCCAGTATTGAACGTCGGGAATAACCGTTAAATGCAGTACGGTATTTAAAGCGGCTGGGTTAGTGCCGCACCCTAGCAGTGGAGATAAGCAATACTACTGCGTGAATCTAGAGCGCTTGATAGGTGCTGACCTCTAGCGAGAAACCCGGTTTGCGAGTTCCAAGCGGAAATAACGTTTGATGCAAAGTTTGTCTCGCTCCAAACGTAGTCAAAATCGGCTGCGTCGTTTCCTCCGGACAGATGAAGAAATTTGTTACACCATTCTTCCACTATGACAGGCTAAGATCTAAATAGAACTGCGGTAAGTCTCGCCAATATTTTTATAATTATCTATTTAAAGTTTTATTAAGAAAAAACTTGTTTAATAGGCCACAGTAAGTGAATTTCTGATAACCTTTGAGTCACCTCATGGCTATTGTGCAATACGTAATTTAAAGGTAATTTTTTTTTTAAACATAGTAATACAATATTAAATTCACATGTCCTAACTAAGGCACTAAAAGTGAGAGTCATATAAATGCAAAAAGTATTAGTTTAAATAGTAAAGAATTGATGTAATCAGATATAACCTATCTCAACACGTGGCAAACAAAAATTCAGAATATGTACAAATCTTATTAAAAGTGTAACAAGCCAAATATTAGCTAAACAAAATTGAAGTATGTTCACCCACATGGGTAAAGTTTGTTAATATTAAAAGTAACTGTACTAAATATTTTCAAATAGGGCCTGTTGGCCATATAACCTTGCCAAGTGTGTCAAGTATTATATTTAGATAGCCCTAAAGCTGTGTTAAGATTATATATGGGTTTTGGGGGGTGTGAAGTTTCTGGGGGCATTGTTTTGTGTACTCTGGCTGATATAATGTTGTGTAATCAGGGTCCCTCGATCAAGACGTGGACCAGCCCAAAACCTGAACATGTAACACCTAGATCCTCTCTCTCTTCATCTGCCGGGGAGGAATTGCCATGACGAAGCACCAACACCTATAATGTAGGCCACGAGATTGCCACTTCACCCCCATGGACAAAAATAAGGTGATCTCAACCCATTATATTCTTTACACGTAGTGATGCACTCAATAAGAGCCAGTGAACCAATTCAATCAGTCAACAACATGACTTTCAAGTTTTAAATATTTTAATTGGATCCCCAATTAACGGGACAGTATAGTGCGTGAACTGGGAGGGAAATCTTTTATAAATTTTATTCATTTGTTTGTATAATTGTGAGCTCAGAGGCTGACATGCATCTTTGGCAGCTCACCATTTAAACGTACAATTCCTTCTTATTTTCAGAATAAGGGTTTCATTACTGCTATTAAGTCATTCATTCAATTTGTAATTTCTCTGTTTCAATTTAGTCTTCATTTTATATATATATTTTCTCATTTTTAAATTCAGTTTGGTTTATATAGGGATAGAAATTTCTGTGGTAGTTAAGTAGATTCACAAGTTTAATCCTGAATGGGTGCATGTCCATGCAGTTTTAAACATGTTGTTGAGACAGGTTGAATTATGCACTGACTGGCAAATGAACATGTCGGTCTCTGGGCCAAAATTACTTTTAAAAGGGTTATAAGATTCATAACACATTTCTATTTTTAAAACTTAACAATATTTCTATATATATATATATTCTATTAATTAATTATGATAACTGGGGGGGGGGGTGTTCACTGTTTTCTAAATTTTATTTTCTCCCAGTATAAGAGCCCAGTGGGGCAGAATTTTATAATAGTATTAGGCACTTGGCCAAATTTTGAATTTATTATGTCCTGGGGACTACTGGAGTTGCATATGTATAATCTAATACACATGTAATGTGTTATGCACAAATTAAGAATTGTAATCCTAACATGGATTTCCATAAAATAATTAATGAATTACCTCATGGGGGTAAGAAAAGGGCGTGGCAAGAGATCTATGTAATATTGTCTTGTATTGTGGAACATGTGATGTATTGTATATTTGTGTGTGTATTTTGTGGGGTTCTATATGTATTGTACATTTGGGTGTATTTTTGGGGGAGTTAGATATAGGGTTCTTATCAAAGAAAAGATGAAACATAGGGTTATGTATCCATTTAATTTTGATGACAATTAATTTATTCTATCTCAATTAATTTTTTATTAATATTTTTTCTAAGAGAGTTAATTTATTTTAATTAACTTTAATAAAGAGTATGTAGATTTGTCTCTATTTAATTTTAATTAATTTTGTTTGAGAATTAGTTATTCTAATTAACCTTATCAAGAAGTCTATAAAAATTTTCTCAATTAAGTTTCTATTGATCATTTTAATCAGAAGATAGAAAGTAAATTTTATATTTATTAATAATTTTCAGGAAACATTACTTAAAGAAAATTAATGATTTTATTTTTAATTCATTTTAAAGAGAAGATAACAATTAAATTTTATATGTGTCAATAATTTTCAGGTGACATTATTTAAAGAGAATAAATTATTTTAATTAACAATTTAAGGGGAAAATAGATTCTGACTGTTATATTTATTGATTTTGTTGTTAATATTGTTTTTAAAAAGGAGATAGAATAATAAAAGCGATTTTATTAATTGTTAATTTTATGAGTTTTCATTGCAAGTCCCGTCTCACTGGATCCAGCGCATTTTTGGCTTCTCTAGGCTTTGGTCTAGTTCTAATTAACTTGTGGCCCCTCTTTTCAAAAAAAAAAAAAAAAACACTTTTTTTTTTCCAGTCTAAGTTAAAGAGGGGTTACACGTTTTTGATGGGATCGATTTCAGGATATTATTACACGTTTTCCAATCAATTTTAAGATCGTAATATTGATTAAGCGGCACTTGTTTTTTCTTTTCTATGAACCCCTCCCCAGACCAAATTCTAGATACGCCACTGAGTATAGGAAATAAAAAGGTATTGACTAGGTATACAAATTATAAGGTAGTTTGAGTACAAACACAATAATTTGTTGAATAAAAATGAATAAAAAGTCTCTCCCTCTCTCTCTCACTCTCTTTACTTTCTGTAGTGTAGGATGATGATCATCTGCACATAAAAGGTTTTGTGAAGTGAAGTGAAGTGAAGCTGCATTTTTCATATTACTTTATTGCCTATTGTATTTTTCCCCAAACTTTAAACGTCTAACAAGTGCTTTCCCAACCAGAGTCAGAAAAACCAGTAGAAACTTTTCTTGTTTCTACTTTTTATGTTCATTTTTAATGTTCGTTAAGAAATGTGAAGCTAATTAAAATATAAATACTGATTAAAATAAAGCACTCTTCAATAATGCAACATGTAGGTCGATAAAAATTTTCGACGTTTTGGGTTAATTGCCGTTAATTACTTTAGTTCGTAAATTTCGTTAAAAAAAAACTAGACTCTTTTCAAAAAACGTTGTTTTAAAAACATTAAATTACAGTTTTTTTTACATCAATCTACTCCATAGACCAATCCTCTTATCAGCAACGCTGCAAACCAGTCGCCATTCTTAATAACGATAAACTGGCAGTTTTAATATAGAAAAGTAAATAAGTCAAAATAAGTAAACTGACTAATGAATTAAAACTAACCATGTTAACAGGTTACTAATATTTCGTGTATATAGTGCCTATTTCATTTAGTATAGAGCTATATCAAACGTTAATCTGTACCAAAACTTAAACACAACGGAAAATTAAATGAAATTATACTAAATGCTTGATGTCTGAAAGTTTACTAAAATGTTATTTGGAGCCGCAGATTTGACTAGTCCAGTCTACTGTAGAGATACATGTTTACGGAATTTTGAAACAGCACTAAGTTTGATGTGTCGATTAAAAGAATGTTAGTTACATCAACAAATATATATCTACTCTAACTTTATGTAACTGGTGACCCCCAGTTCGTGTAGAAGGAGAATTAGAAATTCAATTAGATATCACTTAAATGTAAAAAATAACAAAAACCCTTTATCATATTCGACTGGGAACAGTAAGCTTTATTTCAAGTTAACGACAATTTTAATAATAAAAAGTTATTCTAAATTGCTTCTTAACTATGCTCCAACAGGTAAAGACGGTAGCCTATAACTGTTATTTATAACAGTCTTTATTTTTATAAAGACGGTAGCCTTTATTTTTATAACTGTCAGACCCTAGGGCCCACGCAAACGTTTCCTTTAATTTTGTACGAAAAGGTATAAACAATTCAACTTAAGTAAGACCAAATTTCCCCGATCTATTTAACGTCAACATCAAATAGACTTATTTTTTTTTACCCTTATTTAACCAGTACCTAATGATCAGGGACGTATCCTGCTTTGACAAGGTGAGTGTGCTGCTTAAAAAATAATCATATCCATCTACTTTGAAACTATTTAATTATCAAGTTTATAAGCTGCATTATTTAGGGAAATGCAACAACAAAATAATAATAATAATAATAATAAAAGTATCCTAAAAGTTAGTTCAGTTAACTTTTCTCCTGTTTACATATCTATTTATAAACAAGTTCTGCTCTTCTTTCTTTACATAAAAACTTCTCAATTACCCTTTCATGAAATGAGACTTTGAGTCTCAGTCTGTGGAGTATTTCTTTCTCAATAGAAATAATACTTGAACTGCTTAACCTGTCCTCGCTCTGAGTGCTCCTGCAGTAGTTGTGAATGCGTTTTAGAGCCGAAAAAGAACGTTCAGCTGAATTTGTGGTACTTGGTATAGTCAGAATTAACTCAGCTAACATGTATACTTCTTTGAATACAGAAATTATGTCATTGTTCTTTAGAAACCTGACCAACTCAAAGACA
Source organism: Magicicada septendecula (assembly GCA_034769895.1). Classification (NCBI taxonomy): domain Eukaryota; kingdom Metazoa; phylum Arthropoda; class Insecta; order Hemiptera; family Cicadidae; genus Magicicada; species Magicicada septendecula. The sequence continues at coordinate 104,028,214 of CM068369.1, read as the reverse complement.
TGTAGACCATGAAATTCGTCACTAGAATATACCACTAAAAGTTCACTTTTGAGTCTTACAAGATCAAATAATGACTCATACACTGATCCTAAGGACTCCAGAAGGACAGACGGAAAATTTTCCTTGTCAATGGAAAATTTATTAGGTGAGAGGATATGACAGATTCTCAACTTCGAAACTGAACCACACCTCACATCTATTTGTTGCACAATATTGTCAATGATTTCACAGAACAATCGACGACAATAGTTGTCCTCAGAGTCCTGACAAATGCTTTTAGTTCTAGGCTCAGCTCCTCTTCTCTCACCTTTAGCTGTTATCCATAGGGCATCAAAACCATTTTGTCTCTCACTTTGCAATTGTTGTACAGTATCAATAACTTTTTGATGACAGTACATTATATCTATAGATTCACTCTGCAGAATATTGTACAGTACATCTGTGTATGAAAACAGTTTGGAAAATACTTCCAACAAAAATACGGTATTGAACTCACTTAAAAAAGAGAGAAAACCTCTTGATTTGACTACTGTATCACTTTTCCATTCACTACAGTTTTCCACAATACTTTCAAAAAATTCTATAAGTTGAACACTATATTCTTTGACAGTTTGCACTAACCTTGAAGTAAAATTCCATCTGGTAGGAGCAACTGATGGCAGTTTCCTCTGTACAAATTCTTCCAAAGCAATTGTCCTTTTTGAGGATTTGGAAAAGAACGCTGGAAGCCCACTATGTGTTTGAAAAAAAAAATCCTGCAGTCTTTATATTTGAGAGACATTGTTGAAGAACTAAGTTTAAAACATGGGTATAACAATGTGTAAAGAGAGCCTTTGGGTAAGATTCTAGAACTTTAGCTTGAAGCCCGTTCAAGTGACTGCTCATTACTGCGGCACCATCATACGTCTGCCCTACCAATCTGTCACTGATATTAAACTCGTCCACAAAACTTGTCACATGTGCAAATAGTCCTTCAGCTGTTCTATCGGAACTTACGGCAGTAAATCCAACAAAACGTTCACAAGCAGCACCATCGTTAACAAACCGGAGCACGGTTGAAAGTTGGGATTTACATGAGATATCAGACGAATCGTCCAGCATGATAGAAGCGAAGGTTGCTGAAGAAACTTCTTCGTTTATTTCGTCTATAATAACATCCCGTATAGCATGGATTATGTCATTTTGTATTGCTGGAGATGTACCACGAAACACAGTAGCTGTTTTTAGATCGTTGTCTAAAAGAGGATCATATGCTCTGAGTGCCTCAAGAAACTCCAAGTAATTTCCTTTGTCTAATGAGTCGGCTGATTCATCATGGCCTCTCAGAGGAAGTTCCTGCTTTGCAAGATAACAAACAGCATCTATAAATCTCTTCAATATGTCTCGATTTTTTTTAACAAGCTCATTGTGTTTGCTGATATTGTCTTTATGTTGGTAGTCAATTAAAACGTCAATTCTCTGCTTTCCAAACATCATGCATTTAAGAAATGATTCTACATGAGACTGCGATCTCTCGTGTCGTTGCTGTGCAGAGGATAAATGACAGAGATCGGAAAATCCAGTTTTCGTCCACACACTTTTTTATTTGGAAAAAAGAATACATGGCCAACAAAATAATTTATTTAATTTCTCACAGCCAGTTAACCATGGAATCGAGTTGAAAGATGATACTGAAACGTGTCTAGTGTATTCTTCCTTTTTGCCCTTGTGTTTAGTTGTTAAATTAGGCAACGGAGGGCACAGTCTTCCATTTGTAACAAATTTAAGTTTTTCTTCGAAACTTCTACATAAAAATCCATTTTTCAAAATGTCATCAATTGTACAATTATGATTTTCTATGATTTAGAAGCACATCACGAAAACAGAATCACGATTCAACAGAAATTATTCGAAAATCTCAAAGAACTTTAGAAACCATACAACTCTCGGCACGCCTGGTTGGTGCGGTACTGAACACGTCGCACACATGGAGAATTCGCGCCTGCTAATGATGTATTTTGAAAGTATAAATTCGTTTAACTGCACAATAGAGCGGTGAGTCCATTTAGGAATATACCGAGGCCAGTTAAGGACTGCATTCAAGTAACGCTTTGAAATACAAAAACCCAATTTTGTAAAATAAAATGTCTTTATATCAGACCGTTTTTCTATTAATTTTAGTGCCAATATTAATTCTTATCTACAATTACTGCAAATGATAAAACTGTAAGCAGATAACAGAAAGTTGTAAAAGTGAAATAGATTTTTCGTTTGTTTAAAAATACTATAATATTAGTTAATAAAGTGTACGATTTAATATAAACATTCACTGTCTTCATAAATTTAAATTGAATAAAGTTTTTTACTTTTTCCATGACGCTTATAAGTTTAATAAATGACAGTGACATGTCTGATAATCAGTTTTCTTTAACATTGATCGAAAGCATAAAAGATACTAAACAACGATTCAAACTATTAATTGAAACAAAAGTTATATTTTGTTAATTGAGTGCACACCGTACAAGACAGTATAGTTATTCTGGATACGTTACATAATTGTAGTAGTCCCCACGAGTATAAGGAGAGGTGAGTATCCAAGAGGGAGCAATGGCACGACATAAGAGAGGGTTGTAAGGGGGGCCCGCACAGGATTTCTGCGCGGTGCCGAGAAAAAATTTTACGCCACTGGGTAAAGAAGCGGTTGATGGTTTATCAATCTGTCAGTGGTTCCCAAACTGGGGTCCGCAGACACTTTTAAGAAAAATTAGAATATACCATAATTTATTAGAATATACCGTAATTTATTAGAATATACCGTAATTTTTTCCGATTTTTTATGCTCTAAAATCTAAATTTTATAATCGTGAAACAATTAGTAGAAGATTCCAATATCTTTCTTTTGGATTAAAACTAATTGTAATTGTAAAAATAATTTCAAACTAATAGCTTTAATAATGTCTTTAAATCATGTCGTGTAGCAGATCTGTTTGTCAACAGAACTGACTAGACCTCTCTCTTACACTACAAAAAGAAGATTCATTGGCAGAACTTTCAAATGAAAGTTCATTAAAATTACAGTTTTCGCAAGTGAAGCTAGCTGACTTCTGATTATATGTAATGACTGACTATTCTGAACTCGCAAAAAAAGCTTTGAAGCGTTTCACTGTGTTTCTCTCTACTTATCTGTGTGAACTGCATTCATTCTACCTGCTCACGTACTTGAAGTCAAAGTTAAGAAATAAACTTGATGTCGAGAGTGACTTAGTATTGAAATTATCAGACATTAAACCCAATATTGCAGAGCTAATTGTTCAAAAGCAGCTTCATTGTTCACATTAAACTATGTTCGATGTCATTAATATTATAATTTTGCAAGTTAAGAAAATTTTGATTTTAATACACTTTAATTAAAATACAAGAGTTTCTATAATATTCATTGTTTGCTTTTTTTCAGAACTCAGACGGGGTCCGTGAATTTTTAAATTATTTGGGGGGTCCGCGGACTGAAAAGTTTGGGAACCACTGATCTATGTTATTACTGTGATGGAAAGAGAACATGCCAAATTTAATCGTATACATGGCAACAATTGTAATGAAATAACTTGACAGAACTGTTTTTTAATGTGTGTGCGAGCGTGGTTTTAGTGATGGTGGTGGTGGTGGTGGTGGTGGTGGTGGTGGTGGTGGTGGTGGTGGTGTGTGTGTGTGTGTGTGTGTGTGTGTGTGTGTGTGTGTGTGTGTGTGTGTGTGTGTGTGTGTGTGTGTGTGTGTGTGTGTGTGTGTGTGTGTGTGTGTGTGTGTGTGTGTGTGTGTGTGTGTGTGTGTGTGTGTGTGTGTGTGTGTGTGTGTGTGTGTGTGTGTGTGTGTGTGTGTGTGTGTGTGTGAGCGAGCACGATGTTCAATTTTTAAGAATACATCATTTTGTATGTATTTGTAAGAAAAATTGGAAAGTAAGGAATAATAGAAACTAGTCGATTTATGTAGCAAAGAGGAAATACTGACATGGCAGACTGAATAGACGGAGAATTAATGAAATGAATAAAGAAGATAAATTGAGTGCAATTGCAGTACAGTAGCCGCGGTATTCTTTAACTAATACCACTGGTCGTTAAGTATAGGCCTACACTCTTTTTACTGTAGAACAGGAAATACGGGTGTATAAAAACTTGAGTAAGCTGTATAGCGTAAAATATGATACGGCAGGCAATGCGGAACAGTAGACACCTTTGTCTGCAAGATGCATGGCTGTGTATGACATCAGCTCATGTCCAGAACACGCCCGCGACATTAATTGTTCGCCGGCTGCTTCGCACACCTGTCACTGACACCTGGTCTATAAAATTTTTCATTACGGTCCCCATTAACTGCAGTATATACGTGTGCATCGGCTGCAGGCTCTAGCAACTTATTGTATAGAAAAACTGTAACTGTAAAAGAGATTTGCTTTAAAAATAACCGTGTAGTTAAAGTTATACATTACTTTTTCAGTTATCAAATACACTGCGCCTAATTTCGTATTCAGAAGAGGCTGACAAATCTACGACCATCGAATTTCATTAAAAAGAAAACTTTCAAACGTTTAAAAAGTTTAAACGATTTTAGAAAAATAAAATTTTATTTTCATTGGATTAAATTATTTTTGTCTATTTACTGGTGGCGACAGAATCATATTTTTAATGTTTGGATGTTAATTTTTAAATTGTAATGAACAGTAGCGTGGCCTCCATGTAACCGCTGTTGCCGGCGGCAACAGTACAGGAACTGAAAGAAAATAAAGTTCGATTATATCAGAGAATAAATACTTTAGTTACTGATTGTTTTGAAATGTGAACAATATTAGTAGGGAACTTTGAACAGAAGCATAATATTCTTTCTGAACTGCATGGCACTCGAACTGTCATTTTAATGTGTTGCCAGCTCAAACATCGGCGACATCAGTAGAATGTGCAGTAGCCTGTGGTCATTGACCTAGTAGTAGTTGTCACTGTAGAGACTAATGGAGGGGACACATTCGTCAGTCTAACGTGTTGCCGCTGTATAAACAGGCGAAACGTTCAGTTGGCAGCTACCTTCTTTACCAAAAATAACACGTACCTGTTACTACTTGAACTTGTTTCTGTTTTGTTGGTTTAGTTATGTGTTTCACTGTGTTACTTTATTATTATTAATTCGATTATTTGTATTTTGTTTCATTTTGTGTACTTACAGTGGCTTCAGATACCCTTGAACCAGGACCCTTTTCTTCCGCCAACGAATATAATTGCGTAATGGAAAATCTAAAATACCATTTGGTTTGCGTATTTTTAAGGACACGAGTGGTACTGTTAATAACGGGAGACCTACTCCTAATCTAAACACTTTAAAATCGAAATCATCTGGCTGTTATGATCGGCATTTTAACGTTGCATGGTAGACCTGTATGGAATATTATTAGCTATGTGGGTGTATTAGGTTGACGAAACGTTTCTGCTGGCCATGTCTTTGGTTTTCAACAGAAAACAGTGCATGAAACAGTGATGGTGTCGTAAACATGGATAATTTTATAACTGTCCTTAGTCGACATAAATTTTCAAAAAATTATATCTTTCATTGTGTGCTTTAGCCAAGTTTTGTAATACGAGAATTGGTGTTTCATTAAGTAATACTTCTAAGCAAGCGACAGATCAATATAATAAAAATGTGAAACGTAACAGATTCATTTTGGAACGCTTAATTAGTGCTACGGGTTTTTTAGCTCAACAAGAATTACAGTTTAGAAGTAATAGTGAATACTCTAATTCACTTAATAAAAGAGACTACGTAGAATTTACTCGCTGAAACTGATGATCACTTATCATCAATTACAGACTGCAACAATGTTATCCGGTACGTCTAGTGTATTTCAGAATGACATCATTGACTGTATGTCCTGCTGTCAAATGAACAAAATTAAAGAAGAAATAACTGTTCTAATGTTGTTGCTGTAGGATGAAACAACTAATGTACTGAATAAATCCTAACTTTCAACAATTTTCCTTTATGTAACTTCGGAATGAAAAGTTGGGGAGAGACTTTAGGATTTTCGGGCGGCAGTAGCTGACGCACGGCTGCTTGGCTCTTATTCCAATTGAACACATACACCAGTTCCAGTGCAGTGAAAAACTAGTCGCACAGACATACGACGGCGCACTAGTGATGTCTGGTTCAATTGGTGGTCTTCAAACTCGCGTAAAAGAGAAATATTCGTATCCAAAAATATTGTTTGTCCATTGCTTTGCCCACAGACTTAATATAGTTTCAAGAAAATTTGTTGACAAAAGCAAGTAAAATATTTTTTCAGTGTCAGTGTTCTCTTCCTTTCTCGTAAAATCTTACAATAGAACTAGCGCCCTTGATCGCGAAGTTAAACAGCGTCATCCCACAGTGTGTAAAACTAGATGGAACTAAAAAAAAAATGAATGACGTGATTTTTAGTTGTAAACCCAAGCTGTCTAGACGTTACAGGTCAATTGGAGAAGACAGTGTGAGCAGTGAGATTCCGAAACGTGAGCTTGTACAATAGGTTATTATCAGACACATGCGAGCTTTGAGTTTGATTTTTTCCTCGAAGTGTTTTCTGCTATACATCCTAAAACTGATGTTTTGTTCAATAGGGGAGGGTTTATACTAAGCAGGATACTTCTCGCTGCTTTGTCATCATCCCCCGCGCCTTGCGAGGGGGAACGGTCGTATCTAAATCAGATGGGCCCGGCGGGAATCGAACCTGCACCGACTGCATAGCAGCGCCACACGCTAGCCACTACGCCACGAGCGCTCCTAAAAAAATATAGCCTAGATAAAGAATGAATAATTCTATATTCTTCATGGAATATAGATAGCTGAATAAACTAATACAGTACGTGATGTTTCAAAACTGGCGTGTTTGGAATCTAAAAGTTGTACTGTTAAAAAAGGACTGGAAATAAACATAAACGTGATTAACTGTGTATTCTGGCCCTGTCAACGGAAAGCAAACGTCATAAATCTTGGCCGTCACGGTAAATTAAATAGATGAAAAGCGGCGCGCCGAGAGAAAATAAATTCTGCCAAAACAATTCCGCTGTTATGAACACTTATATTAAACTGTTTTATGTGCGAGTATATTGTTGAAAGCTGGGGTGAATTTCTAGCGAAAGTTAATTTGCACTGGAAAACATTACTGGCGGCCGAGTTTGATACGTGTGGTTGCTGTATGGCTAAGTGTAGCTAGTACCTGTTGACTGTTAATGCGCTCGTTTATATACAATAGACTTTTGTAATCCTCTCTCACTTTATATGTCCGTATCGCAGTATTTGTAATGTAAATTCTCCTGTAAAGCAACCATAATTTATAAAAATTTGTAAATGACCGTACACGCGAGCTGTTTATTATCTGGGATGTGCCGGTGGGTCTCATCAAATCCACGTTCACAAATGTTATAATATCATTTTAGAAACCTTGATTCTTCAAATTTTCTTCAAATATTTTATTTATTTTAAATGAATTATATTTTATATTTTCTTCAAATAGTATTTATTTAATTTAAATGAACTCGTCTCATTCGGAGTTAATTACTGTCTCATATTAATGAAATAAATGTACACGTTTAAATGGAAAATGAAAAGTACAGATCAAATAGTTAGACATGAAACGGTTCGCGCAGATGGTAGTGCGAGCAGGGAAGTCAGTGCAGGATGTGAGCTGTGAGGTGGTCAATCATAACACACACTCATGTGATTCACCATCCATCTCGTTGTTCTGAACACAAAATAATTGGTCCGAAAAAAACGCGTCAAAGCTACACATGCGCAATGAGATCTTTTGACACAGCACAGATAGCCGTTTCATGTCTAATTATTTTAGATGTATATTTACATATGAAGCAAATGCATTAAAACATTACGTTAAATAAAGTCTATATAAAACACAAACTGTCAGAATTATAATATGAAAATTTTGTACTGTTGTATGACAAGTTTGTCTTCTGTTGTGTGTGTGTGTAATTTAGAAATGACAGTGACACACACATACACACACGCACACGCACACAAGTATTTTAAGTATATTTTTTAAGTTTCATTAAAATTTTACATTACTTTATTGTTGGTGGCCGTGAAGCACTGTTAGGATATTAAAGTTATCGCAAATGGGGCAATAAATACTGTACTGTAGGACGATCCCTGTTAACCTCTTTAACGCATTTATGTTACATTTTAATTTATTCCGGCTTCTAATCTGCTCCACCAACTATAATTACCGGCTTTTACATGCTATGCTCTACTTGAAATGGTGATACCAACCCATGTGTGTGTGAGTGTAAAATGCAAAAGGAAATTTAGAAATTTGGTAAACCTATTTTGGGCTTTAGCAAAAATATAGCAAATAAAAAAAATAAAAATATTTGAAAAATGACAAAAATAATTTTAAAATCAACTACCGTGCGCGCGCGCGGGGTACGTGGAAAGTTCCGGGTCTGACATGGAGATAGCGCCACTACACTCACTATTTTGATCGTGTTGTATGATTTCATCCTTTGTAGGCTGAATTTAGATATTTGAACCCAACTGTAAAAAGCAACAAAATCTCTTACGCTCTATTGATTCAGACTTAAAGAATATTTTTATATACAATTAGAACGTTGGAAATATTCCAGACAGTAGAATTGCAAACCACGTAAAAATAAGAATTTAGTCATCAGATATAATTTAATACTTATAAAGAAAGAGAACACACAAAATGACGAGAAGGTATACTCACATTAATAGTTAAAGTCGCGTTTCCTGTTAATCCTACGAAACACTATCCCTGTTTAATTGACATGGGTTACAATATATTCTTAATTAGACAACACGTGGTGGTCAATGTAACACTATAAGGCAACAATGCACTTAAGCTAATTTCCGCTAACAATATGCCATTAAAAGTTATTGGATCCACACAAAAACTATAAAGATGGCAGAACGTACATTCAAAAAGAAACATTTAACGCTATAAAAATTTCAAACGCCCGTCAATTAGACTTAATTCACTTCCATGAACTGTCGTCGACTGCAATCTATGAATAAAATACAAAAAAGAAACATCTAATATTTTAGCAGACGGTGTAAGTTGAGCCCCACCAGAAAAATGTATGCAGGAAGATATATTAAATACATGTTTCAAGATAAAGTTACCAAAAGAAGTAGACCTCATTAATTCTAGAGTCAGGACCCTTATGTAATATTAAATAAACTAGCGAAAGTAAACTCAGATGAGGTGAATAATAAAATAAGAAAACAATCAAGGAACTAATACGACAATTTATACTACAGATATTACGATGGCCAAAATACAAAATATCTCATAGCAGTTCCTTAATTACAAAAGCATGAGGTTTTGAAAACCAACCATGATAACTCTACTAATGGAGCACACGTTTTGTAATACAAAACATTAACTAGAATAAAAGAATACACAAAATAAACAGGCCTACACAAATACGCGTGAACCGTACCTACTTAGAAGGGAACAACCGAAGAAACCTTATTGAATGCTGTATTGTTGTTCCCCAACCATATTATCAGTGGATTGCTTTTTTAAATCCAAATGTCCCACCAGCAGGATATAAGCGTATCCTTATTAATGCGCATTACGTGTAGTGCGACAAAATACGCTTTTGCCTATTCAACTAGAAGACCCAAAAACTATAGCAGAAAAACTAATTGGCCTTGGTTGTACTTTTGGTTTTCCTAAAATGTATGTCATGAAGAGGAACACATTTTGTGAATAACGCTTTACAGATGTCAGCACTTATATGCAAACAAACGTAAGACTTTCCTATGCACTACTATATTCTAGTCAAGCTCAAGGACCAATAGAGAAAACGAACAACATGATCATACAAGCGAGGTCACATTGTGTTTCATCAGATACTGCTGAGCAAATACTCGTGCCAAGCATTTAAAACATATATCATTTGCATATAATACTTGTAACGTTTCCTTTTTTATGGGTTACAAAAATAAATATATGAATTTGTAAAAAATGTTGTTTAAATTTAATTAAAGAAAAAAATTTTTTTTCTTTATTTTTATTTATTTATTAATTATTTACTAGTTTATTTATTTATTATATTAGTCCTTAATTCTATTAATTACTATTTTAGTTGATTTATTGTGTTATAATAACAATAATTTGTTTCCAGCGTTAAATAGATTATGAAATGTAATAATCGACTAGTGCTATTCAGCTATTCAGTGATTGTACTCCGTTGCGATGTTATTCTCTTCTTCCTTGAAGTCCAGGTTTCAAGTGCTACCTGAAATTCTTCTAAATATATGTTCACCAAGAAATAAAACTCAAAATTGGAATGTTAAATGAATTTATTAATCTAATTGCGATTAATCGACTTTGAATTGAACTACTAATCCACAGCTCGAAAACTCATATCTCAGGGCAAATTATTTTCTTTATATAGATTATTAACATTTGAAATTATAGGTTCTTTTAGCTGTTATCATAAGTCAGAGAAAGGGTAATGCTGAAAAGTCAGCATTTGTCATTATTTGATTTCAGTGTTAGTAACTCATATTTTAAATTTCTCTTTTTTTTATAGGTTTAGTTCTTGTCAAAATTATATTTTCTATCTTTTTTAATTTGTGTGAGATCGTTCTGATGTGTTCATCTCGACGTTTAACAATTAATTCTTGTTTTTTCTTCATCATACAAAAGGTCCTGGCTGATTTATTAGTAAATTTTCATTGTTTTAAATCAGCTGACACTTAAGCCTCAAATTTGACGTTGTACAAAAGAATTGAATTTTACATTATATTATAAATTACATTTTGCTTATTATTTATTCTTATTAAATGATAATTACATAATCAAATTCCTTATTTAATTCTGAATCATTTAATACCACACATGATATATTTTATAGTATTTTTTTAACTCAAAAAGTCATATTTACAGTATATTTGGTTGTAGGCCTTAACTACTTTACTTCTTTCCACATTAAATGGTTGACAATTTATGTTAGATTCTAATTATCATTGAACAAGATCATTGATTGAATTATTATGGTTTGGGTTCTTTAATTCTCAGTAATTTGATGATTTGGTTAGCTAATTTAAATACTATCTTCAATTTAGGCTTTTCTTTAGACTCCAGTGTTATTACACTTGCATTTTTACTAATAATATCGTATACATTCCTTAATTACTTTCACTAAGTGTTGTTACAGTTATTATATATGGTTAGTGTTTAAACTTTGTACTGTTTTGTCAGCTGTAAGCAGTCTACTAACATTGCACGGCACGCGCGGATGACGTCACGCTTTTATCAAACCTTGCAATCGGCCAGCCTAGCCGACTGCAAGCCAGTATTAGTTCAGTTTATAACACGACTCCGAGCGCAACTCTCGTTAAACACTTCTTTTACAGCCGCGGCTTTTGGCTATTATACAGCATGCATTTATAACATTTCACTTTAATCGTCTACCTGCGTCCATCTGCAATGGACCACGATTTCATTCAAAATTAATCTCGGGCATTATCGCCTCTAATGCTTCCGCACGTGCCGATCGTAACTAACAAACCAAATTATTCAATAAACGCATGTTCAATATCTTAAATACAGTCCACTTCTTTCTAACAAACAATCCAGCCTTCCTTATTAGCGTCTTTGGAATAACTCGCGATTCTTCAAGAGCTTCCAAACCGCAACATTTTTGGTCCCACCGGACCGGATTTCACATTTCAGGCCAAAAACGACATCATTTTTGGTCCAATCAGGCAGGATTTCATATTTTCAGGCCAAAACAAACTACATCATTTTTGGTCCCAACGGCACAGATTTCTCATACCTGAGTACACAGGCGACAGCATTTATTTATATACATCATTTCTGGAAAAACCAATCTGAAGTTAATCACGACAGACGGGCATCATTTTCGTCCTGAGCGACACCATTATCGTGAAGCACGTCGCAGTCATCTCGACAAGATTCAGCCAAGCAGTAGACCAGAGACGACGGGACGAAACAGGACAACATTTTCGAGATTCCACAGCTTTAATTGATGGAGGGTACAACATGAGGCAACGGCTAACCGGCAGAGACAGGAGGTGTAGCAGCTCCAAACGGGATCGAAGCCAGCTTCATCACGAATGGATCGACGGCCACGTGACTATAAACTTTACCTATATTTGATTTATTTTTAATAATATTTCACCCAGTGTGTATTTTTTGACATATTTATATAAACAATTAACTTATTACACAATATAAATTAATAGATGGTTGGCAGCTCATTATCAGTCAGAACTTTAAAGATAAAGCTATACTTTGTAATCATTTAGATTTATAATTTCAATAATTTAACTGCCAACGAGTTTGATTACTTAGAGAGAGTAAGTTTATGTGCAAACCAACGATCGCTAGCTACCAAACGTATTTAAACTCATTCAAAATTAAGTTTGTGGTTCACATGCTCGATGCTCAATTGTTTCTAAATATCTTTCCCTTTTTTATCTCAAACTGTAATAATGGCCGATGTAAGGGCTCTGATAAAAAAACGAGGTACAATTAAGGCCTCAATATCCCGAATAAATACCTTCGCGGATAATTTTGATTTGTTAAACAGCGATCCTCATGCGCTCAAAATAAAACTGCGTCATTTGATGGAATTATCCACCAAATATGACGAGATACAGTCACAAATCGAGGCTGAGGAAGCAGACGTTGCGTCAACAAGTGATAGAGTGCAAACGGAGGACGATCTCTGTGCTATAGAATGTAAATTGCAACACTTGTTGGAGCAATCTGAGCACTTGAACCAAAAACCACTAATTAATACTGATGGTAAACAGCCTAAAACAACCCCCATTCAATTGGAACCAATAAAATTACCACGGTTCGAGGGTAGTATTGTGGAATGGCAACATTATTACCATATTTTTTTGGAACTAATTCATGTCAGAACAGACCTGACAGATATACAGAAGCTTCATTATTTGCACTCGTCATTACATGGCGAGGCGCTTAACGTAATAAAATCATTACCCATAACACATGAAAATTACGCGGTGGCTATCGATCTGTTGAGGAATAGATATGATAGTAAGCTGATTGTCTCCGCTCACCACGTGTGGAATGTCCTAGACGTACCATTAGTTCAGCAGGAATCCCAAGGTAGCATATCGCAATTTATTGATCAAATCTCTGCAAATATAAACGCTTTAAATAATCTCAAACTGCCAGTCAACACGTTTGAAATTATTGTCGTAAATTATCTAGCCAAAAAACTTGACAGTTATACTTTACGTTTGTGGAAAGAGAGTTTATCGGAGCATAAACTCCCTGATTTTAATAATTTTATAAATTTTTTAAATTCACGTAGGAAACTACTGCAAAATATCGATAACGCGACTAGCCCAACGAGCAGGTTGAACAAAAGCGATAAGTCTCCTTATCGCAAAGCAGTTAAACAGATAAGCACTCCAAAGGGCGCATTCCACTCACATATTAGAAATAATTTATGCAGGCTATGTAACGGTGGACATAGACTTAGCGATTGCCCACAATTTATATCGCTGTCTATCCCTGATAGAAAAAATGCGTTACTAAAAAACAAACTTTGCTTAAACTGTCTCCGTTCGGGACACGAGGGTTCAAAATGTCCCTCCAAATTTTCGTGTAAAAAATGTTCTAGGCGTCACCACACCACGATTCATGTCCCCAACAGGGACGTGACTTCTGTTAACAACCAGTGTTCACTGAAATCACAGACCAATAAATCGGTATTGTTATCTACCGCCGTCTGTATGACATACAATAAGGTCGGCAAAAAATTTCCCGTTAGGATATTACTGGATTCCGGTTCTCAAGCGAACTTTTGCACAATGGATTTCGCCCGCAGGTTGGGCCTCCAATTAGTTAAATCGCAATTGCCCATCACGGGTATAAACAACTCGCTTTCCCAGGCTGACTTCAGCACTAATGTAAGGCTACATTCACGCTATAAACCCTTCACGTTAAACGTACATTGTGCCGTATTACCCAGTATAACTAATAATTTACCGGCGGAGTCGTTCAATCTTACCTCTTTAAATTTACCCAAGCGCATATTCCTGGCGGATCCTCACCTACATTGCTCATCGCAAGTCGATATATTAATCGGCGCTCAATATTTTCTACAATTAATTGAACCTGTGAAATATACGCGCGGACCACACTTTCCTATAATTCAGGAAACCAAGTTAGGATTTATTTTGGCCGGTGACTTACCATTCAACGTCGACATGACTAGAACGGTTTCTTCATTTATGGTCTGTAAGGATGATAATCAGGTTTCCTCGCAACTAAAGGAATTTTGGAAGTTGGAGGAAATCTCTAGTCGCGAAACCCGATCTGAGGACTCACCGTGTGAAAGGCATTTCGTGGAAAACACTAGCCGCAATCGCGACGGGAGATTCGTGGTAGCCCTGCCCCGCAGATCTGATAAATCTTATTTGGGAGATTCTCTCCGCGGAGCAATACGAAGATTCCAATCGTTAGAATTCAAATTCAAGCAGAACCCTACCCTTTATAAGGATTATAGTGAGTTCATGAACTTAAGACTTGGCCACATGTCGCCGCTTAGTGAATACGATCTGTCGCTTGACAGGTCAGAGATCTTTTATCTGCCCCATCACGCAGTCTTCAAAGACTCTAGCTTAACCACTAAATTGCGCGTGTTATTTGACGCATCCGCTAAAACCACCAATAATTTGTCCCTTAACGACACTTTAATGGTCGGTCCTACGATCCAGCAGGATCTGTTTTCGATAATGGTTCGGTTCCGCACCAACCGATACGTACTTATTGCGGACATTGAAAAGATGTATCGCCAGATCATTGTTAATCCTAAGGATTCAAACTTGCAACGCATTGTTTGGCGTGATGCACCGCATAAGGAATTGCGACATTACGCGTTAAGGACGGTTACATATGGCACTGCTAGTGCCTCCTTCCTTGCTACGCGTTGTCTGGCTCAAATAGCATATGAAAACAAAGCCGACTACCCTACCGCTGCTAAGGCCATAACAAATGACTTTTACGTAGACGATCTCATAACGGGTTCGGATGATCCGAACAGCTTAGCTGAAATGAAAGGCGAGATCGAGAAGTTGTTGAGGAGGTATGGTTTTTCGTTACACAAATGGTTCTCTAACCACCATAAGATTATGACTCTTCGCGCCCAAGTAACCCGTGACTTCAGCAAGGGTCAAAACGTGCGTACCTTGGGCATACAGTGGAATGTTGAGGGGGATAACTTTTTGTACACCGTTAGGGGTGATGACAATTTAGCCGTTCTCAACAAGAGAAGCGTGTTGTCAATCATTGCCGGGATCTATGATCCACTAGGTCTAATTGCTCCCATCACATTTTGCTGCAAGCATTTCGTGCAGCAGTTGTGGTTGGCGGGCACTGATTGGGACGAACCCTTGTCCGGGTCACTAGCCAATCAATGGTCGGAATTATACGCCCAATTAGTCTCCGACACTCATTTTGAGATTACGAGGTCGGTTAAGAGTTCGAACAGTTACCCAGTTAGTTCATTGCAGCCGCACGGATTCGCCGACGCTTCGGTTAAAGGTTACGCGTGTTGCATTTATGTGCGGGCGGTCTATTCGAACGGCGCCATATCATCAAACTTGTTGTGTGCTAAATCTAGGGTCGCTCCGCTGAAACAGATAACGCTTCCTAGACTTGAACTTTGTGCTTGTTTATTGTTGGCTCAATTAACGTCCAAGGTTTTAAATGCCGTCGATTACAATTTTGACGGATTATATCTTTATTCGGATTCGATGATAGCGTTGTACTGGATACATCAGCAATCTTCCCGCTGGAAGGTATTTGTGGCTAACCGTGTCGCAGAAATGCAGCGTCTTGTTAGCAGCAGGGGAACTTGGCGTCATGTAGTATCGAATGACAACCCTGCCGACGTTTTATCGCGCGGTTGCCTCCCTCGTAGTCTGCACTGTCATGCTCAATGGTGGCATGGTCCCTCCTGGTTGGCTCGTGATGCGGCCTCATGGCCGGTCAGCGCGTTCGACATTAATACTCCCTGTACCTTTCCCGACATTGAAGAGGAACGTCGTAAGCAGGCTCAAACCTCACTAATTGTCGCGTCCTCAACACATAGTTACATTGAAAACTATTCATCTCTTACGAGGCTTATTCGCGTCTTCGCATACTGCCGTCGATTTCTTCGCAATTCTAGGCTCGCGGTGGTTGATAGAGACACGTCCTTTTTGTCGGCTCAAGAATTGTCTGACACGCTCTTGGTTTTTGTCCGGCAATCTCAGAAGTTGCATTTCGACGTAGAGGTTAGGGAACTTGAGGCACACCGGTGCCTTCCACGCAGTAGTAAAATTCTTGCTCTCAACCCATTCCTGGATAAATCAGGCATTTTAAGAGTGGGTGGACGCTTGCAATTCTCCCCACTTAGCTACGAGACTAAACACCAAATAATTTTACACCCGCACTCTCATCTCACGAGATTAATAATTGAATACGAACACATCCGTTTGTTGCACGCTGGAGTGCAATCAACTCAAGCTTCGCTTAGGCTTAAGTATTGGATCATACACGATAAGTCCTATATCCGCTCAGTGATACATAAGTGTGTCACTTGTTTTCGTTTTCGGGCTAAAGGCGCGAATCAATTACTCGGTCAATTACCCTCTTCTAGGGTCACGCCGTCAAGGCCATTCTCACAGTCGGCCGTGGATTACGCAGGTCCGGTGCTTTTGCGCCATGGCGGGCAGCGCTCTAAGTCCACGACCAAGGCATATATCGCTCTATTTACATGCATGTGTGTGCGTGTATGTGTGTGTGTGTGCGTGTCCGTGTGTGTGTGTGGGTGTGTCTAGGGATTATCTGCACCAGCTGCAGCAGCGCAACAAATGGCGCACCCCATTTAAAAATTTGAAGGTCGGACAACTTGTCCTCATTTTGGATGACAATTCCCCCCCTCTAGAATGGAAGCGTGGGGTAATTACCAATGTTTTTCCGGGTCAAGATTCCTTAGTACGCGTCGCAGAAGTACGCACCGCGCTAGGTATCTTACGCCGACCCATCCACAAATTATGCCCCCTTCCGGTGGCAACAAGCTAGTCGTTTGCGTGCCTTACGGTGTGTGTGTGTGTGTGTGTGTGTGTATGTATGGGTGTGTGCGTGTCACATTACATGGAACACGCCCGGGACATTCCCCGGGGCGAGCATACAAGTCAATTGTATCATAAGCATTGTAACATTGTTAAGTGTCGCTAGCTATTACAGAAATAGTGACTGTGTCTCATATGTACTATCAATTATTATGAATGTTGTGTATCGTTAATATGTTTGTGTGATTCAACTCTGAGAACCACAAGTGTCAGTTATAGTGGCAATTATTCTATATATGTATTGTATTTTCTAAGGGTCAACACATTATGAAATTCATTGGGGTTGTTATGTCAATATCATGGGGAAATTATTGTATTTTTTATGGTGTTATCAATTTATTGTAATGCTTGACAAATATCAAGGGGTATCATTTGGGAAAGATCAATACCTACTTAATTATTGTATTATTGTGCGTATTGTATTACTGTTATGTGTTGAGTAATCTTGACGTCAGTAAGCCCTTGCTATTGGCGTAAGGGTCAATTTATTGTATGCTTGGTGATTGTTAATTGAATTTATATTATGTCCATTATGTCATTGCTCTCTGGCCAGTGCGCCAATTATTGTATCGCTTACGACATGTAAGTCTAATTATTATATTGTTCAATTTAACCGTTAATGTACAAAATCGTCCCGATTTTGGCGGGCAGTATGTTTAAACTTTGTACTGTTTTGTCAGCTGTAAGCAGTCTACTAACATTGCACGGCACGCGCGGATGACGTCACGCTTTTATCAAACCTTGCAATCGGCCAGCCTAGCCGACTGCAAGCCAGTATTAGTTCAGTTTATAACACGACTCCGAGCGCAACTCTCGTTAAACACTTCTTTTACAGCCGCGGCTTTTGGCTATTATACAGCATGCATTTATAACATTTCACTTTAATCGTCTACCTGCGTCCATCTGCAATGGACCACAATTTCATTCAAAATTAATCTCGGGCATTATCGCCTCTAATGCTTCCGCACGTGCCGATCGTAACTAACAAACCAAATTATTCAATAAACGCATGTTCAATATCTTAAATACAGTCCACTTCTTTCTAACAAACAATCCAGCCTTCCTTATTAGCGTCTTTGGAATAACTCGCGATTCTTCAAGAGCTTCCAAACCGCAACAGTTAGTGATTTACATTCAACAATTTTCATTCATTTAATTAATTTCATTAACTTATTTACTAATTATAATGTTGGTCAGAGGTACCATTTGGCCTATTTTTTTTTTTTATTTTAGTTCAATTACAAAGTTTACTATTATTTCAGCTTGCTAATACCCTTTCTGACATACAATTCTAATAAAATCTTAACTAAATTGCCCTTACTTAATTACAACAGTGTTTATTATTAATAATTGACATCATTAAAATATAATAAAGATATATTAAAAAAATAAACTTAATCTCAAGCATTCAATGCTTTGAGTTCAATGAACTGTTAACATAAACAAAACACATCTGTTTTTATTTAAACAGTTTATTAAAATCAATTATTATTCAGTCTTTTGCTGTTTTTGTTTTAATTTAGGGATTTACCCTCACTATTCACTATATTCCCAAATTTGATTTCTAGCCATTTTATCTAGTCATTGGGGAATAAAGAACATCACTTAAATGGGATTATTGTTTGTCATTTTTTCACTATCAAATTAAATTATCTTTGTACACTTTCCATCATATATCTAATATTTCTACTTATATTTAATTTACATAGTTTCTTTTTTTCTACTGTATTGTACTTTTCTTTGTTATACTTTGTTGGGGGTTTTGTTTTTATGTGCTTACTATATATATTTTTATTCGGTGGTTTTAGTTTATATATGGTTTTTTCTTAACTGCTCCTATTCTACCTGGGTATATATACTACATAAGTTGGATTATCACTTAAGTTGTTTTTAATGAACTTAACTTCTTTTAATTTCGGATTTCATTTTACTTTTATTCTTGATTAATTATTATAATACTTTTTCTTTTCTTTTTTTTTTAATTATCTATGTTATATTCTATTTTTGCTTCTTTTTTGGTCTTATAATAAGATGGATTTTCTGTCATGCTACATACTACTAAACATTCCACAACTCAGAGAACATGCTTTTATTTGCTGTTTGCTTATGAGGAACATCTTCCGACAGATTATCTGAACGTGCTGAAATACATTGATATAGACTTAATAATATAAAAAGACTCCAACAAGTAAGACAAGAAATGCCTAATGTAATTAAGAAATTACAAAGCTTAAAAAATGTATCGTGACAAGAATAGACGAAACATCACTCTACAGAATAGAGATGAAGTCTTAATATATTTCCCGGATAGCCAGAAGGACAATAAGTTTACCGTACTACAAATTAAAGGGGTCCGTAAAATCAAAGGCAAATGATGTAATTCATACTGTTGGAATGGTTATTAGAAATGGAAAACTAATAGATGGATTGGCTACTGATGGATCTAGACTACGTATATAACACAAAAGAACACAGTTTAAAAATAACTTACATGAACAAATAATTATTTCAGAGATTCAACAAAATACTTAGGCCTACTAATTAAATAAATAATGTTATGATATTATTATTGTTATCTTAACATTGAAACATATATACATTGTCATGAAGTAAGAAAGAAAATTCGAGAGAATAAAATGGAAACATTAGAAAGAAAATTGGAGTAAGATATAAGTGTGTGTGTGTGTGTGTGTGTGTGTGTGTGTGTGTGTGTGTGTGTGTGTGTGTGTGTGTGTGTGTGTGTGTGTGTGTGTGTGTGTGTGTGTGTGTGTGTGTGTGTGTGTGTGTGTGTGTGTGTGTGTGTGTGTGTGTGTGTGTGTGTGTGTGTGTGTGTGTGTGTGTGTGTGTGTGTGTGTGTGTGTGTGTGTGTGTGTGTGTGAAATCAAATTATAATTACTTCTACAAGTACCACGTTCTTAGTTTTTCTTTGTATTTCAACCCGAGGCAAGCTTCACAGAATATATCCGTATTAAAAGTGGTTTCCATATGAATCAACTAATAATCGGTTTCGTTTCGATTTCAAAACAAGAAGTAAATGTCAAAAATTAAATAAATTTGTACGTTACTAGGAAGGGTTTTTACTTGGAAAACAATACAAAACATTTAAGAAACTACGATCCGGAGATAAGGTCCTACAACGTATACGTCAACCATAACCTATCAAAATATGTACCATCGTATTCAGTATGTATTAACCGACAATTTAAGATTAAATTTGATACTTAATATAGTGAATTACAATTATGGTAGAATCAAAATACACATCTTGAAACAAGAAATAAATCGAGTAGGAGAAGGTCATGAGTGATTTCCAAAAATCTAACAGTATAGGTCTTGCCACTTTGTTGAATAAAGAAATGGGGGAAGCGGCGAAGAGGGCATCATAGCCATGAGGGGGAAAAATTGGGCAGATTTTAAAAAATAAAAAAAAATATTGATTTCATTTTATAAATCTGCAAAATGATGTAGTTATGATGAAGTGTACATACGATGTTTTACCCCCTCAATCTTAACTTTGTAATTTATCTAAATGTCATCCAGTTGCATTCATATTAGCTGTAAGTCCAATTTTTTGCATAATAGCTATGTAAACCTGTATGAACACCAAAAAAAAAAAAGATTCTGAAGCGCAAAAGAATTCGGTGGATCCGAAAAGTAACTACAACGTAGAGTTTCTTGTTTACAAAGTCCACGGTCAGATCTTATCCCCTTTGGACAGCAGATGCGAGAACTTCAAAATTCTGATTTTCTAAAAATCATGACAACTAAAAGACATGATTTCTAGAACAATTTCTACTACCTTTTGGTGTAAAATTTATTCATCCATCGATGAGCGGGTGCATGTGCAGCTATTGGCGTCCCAAGCTTCCAGCTACGTACATCCGAGTCTCCTCATAGGCGTACTCTTTCCACAAATCCCAAGGTTTACAAATGTTCCTTCTTCTATGTGGAACCGAGAACAAGTTTGTAGGGTAACAATAGTCAGGTATCCGTTCCACAGGGCGTTTCGTATTTATGGTGTCAAAAATAGTTCTATCCACGAGAAGTTGCTTCGTGACGTCTTAATTTATAACCTACAAAAGGTTCCAGAAGTAAATTTCCTTCTTTGATTTAACTTCCAAAGCCATAAGACGGTACCGCCTTTTTGATTTTGTGGGTTATTTTCCCAATCCAAAGAACTGAATTCAGCTTCCACAGTCACCCACCATCTACCCTTATTTTATTTTCTGTTGATGTTTTCAACAGTTCTAGCAGAGTATCACTACCAGAGATTCATTTACATATGAAAAAATTAACTGTGGACAACTATCAATTGGAGTTCATACCTGAGGGACTGCTACAGGATGTTTCTCCAATGGTCACGGTAACAAAACCAGCAATGGTTTTACAAATTTTCTTACTTTACCGGTGTCTGTGGCTTCTTTACCGGTATCAATCTGGCAAAACTTTCAACACAAAACGTTACTACTTAATGTTTAGACAACAATAATTTAATTGTAACGACTTTGCCAGAATAAAAGTTAAATTTTAAGCAATCTCGTTTTATTGTAGAGGTGAATGTTTAGTTTTGACGTTTATAGGTGTGGTGGAATAGCCCCTAGCATATGTTGGGGCTGCGTGCAATCTTGAATTTGCTGCCTCACGATTTTCTCCTGTCTCAATGCTTCTAAGCCTTGGATTTTCTTGCCCATTACGTGTCCGTCGATTAAGTAATTATAAGTATAATACTACTGACTCGGAACACAAAGTTTTTTATTTGTAAAAATGTTCAGGGTCAAAGGTTTGTAATAAGCGAAAACTGGTTCAGGCTGCAAGATACAAATTTTATATTTTTACCAATAAAAAACTTTGTGTTCTGCATCAGTATAATTCTGTATACTTGTAGCTTCTAAGCCATTGGTCAATTTTAAATAACATTTTATGATTTTAATTTAGAGATTGATCTTTCGCCAGCTGCAGCTGATACTGTTAATGTAAGTAATATTCTTAATGCTATTTCTGTATTTGGGAATGTTGAGACGAATTATTTTGAAAAAGGCACTGAAATGATTTTCCGCTCATCCAGCAGATTTTGGAAAAATTTTAGTTCATTAAACACGTCAGACCCATCACTGTGTGCTTCATATCAAGAATCTTTTAAGTTTGTATCTTTACAATGTATAATTACTTTTTCTTTTGTGTAATTAAAGAAATTACTACCCAAAAATTAAAATACGCTATCCAGTATTTTTAAGTTTTTGAGCCTGTTTTTCAAAGAGGATTATATCTGACCCTGGACTTTGTAAACAAAAATACTCTACTTTTATAGTTACTTTTCTAACCCACTGAATTTTCTGAATTTTTGGAGTCTTTTTTGAAGTTCATACAAGTTTATGTATTACTCGAGAAATACGTAACATGGATGCAGTTGGAAAATTTTGAGAAGCATTACAAATTTGGACTTGACCGGGTAAAACATATCGTTTATACTCGTCGACAATGGTGTGTCTTGCCTCCCGTGTGCAGTGCAGACCTTGCACATCCACGCGACCGCTTATGGCGGTCCTGAAATAGGTGCAAGTTGTCTACAGTACCTTTACCAAATTATCAAGTCATGATTTTGGGGGCTTGGTTGTCTCAAATGTATTATAATACCTTGGTTACCTCAAAAGACTTGTCACACTGCATGGCATATGTTACAGCTTTTGCAATTTTGGATGGCAACATAGCTTCATGTTTTATATATTCACAAATTGGTATCTCTGCAACTGTCTTGCCTGTGTAATCTCCTACTGTTATTGTCTGTAAACAGTGAAAGATTATTTGATTACGTCATATAGGTATGTACATATCATTTCCATAAGACTTGAAGATAATTTCTGTTTAATCTTGTGGCTTGTGTGTGTGTGCGTGTGTGTGCGTGTGTGTGTGTGTGCACGTGCGCACAACCTGTCTTGCTTAGGTTGTGGTATGGTCGTCATTTAATTCTTGACATCTACATGTATTACTAAACTGGTTAAATGAAATCATTATTATTTGAATAGAAAAATAAAATAAAAAACCTCTGCTCAACAGTCCATAAAGGACCGCGCGGCTTTTGTCGTTAGTGGGTCAGTTGCATGGCTAGTACACCACGTCACCAGCCACTAGTTGCAGTATTCACAACCAGGAGGCCCTGCTGTTATCTCACTCGGTTACTCAGTTTTCCACTGTATTATTTGAATACACTTAATCCAACAATGTTAATTCAACAAAATTCCGTCAGACTCAGGAATTGCAGGTATTAAATTGGTGTAATTGGTACTGGTATTATTAAATTTCTAGATATATGATGTCAGTTGTCAGACTAATATAGAATGATATTATGTTTTACTTAAATCTAAAAATCTCTAAAAAGATATTTTTCAAATATGGAATTTTCAAATGATTGTAATTCTACAGACAGACAATTTGTATATGGCTTCACGGGGATCCAAATTCATAAACTTTGTTAATGCAGGAAGACAATTTTTAAAAAGAGGATGTGAATGCTTAGAAAAAAACAACAGTTACGACTATTAATAACAAAAACTTTATGAACATTCAAACTGAAAGATGGGTAAAGGAATACACAGTAAGTTTGTTATATTTGAAAATTATAATACTGGACCACAAAAATCACTTGTTAATATTAGAATGAATAACATTACATTACACTTTTGTTACATACCATTATTGTATGGTATGGACCGAGCCAAGCGAGTTCTCAGTTTTAACTCAACTGTTTGGCATTTGTCTGTCTGTCTATTTGGGGTTTCACATGACAACTTTTGAATACATAAATCAATTTTTGTAAAACTTAGCAAGTGTGTCCATACTCTTACCATACTCTTACACTATATTGGTTTTGAAGTAAAACTAAAGGCAGTGGAAGGCAGCCTTTTGGAGAGGGGGCCAAATTTTAAAATAATGTCAGAAGCCCTTGTGGGGTATTAAATTGACAAAATTTTAACCAATATATGAATTTAGTAGTCATTTTTTTAAGTTTCAAAATTTTGGGACACTGGGCCAAATAATGGGTGAAAATTTTCATAAAATCAAAAAATTCATGTGGCATATCAAGTTGAAAGGAATTTTAACTAAAATCCTAATGTAATGTAAATTTTTGGAAGTTTCATAATTTTTGTATGCCAGAGTCCAAAACGTAAGGCAAAAGTTAAAAAAAAATTTAATTTACATGTGGTGTACAATTTAAAGATAATTTTATAAAAATCAGAATATAGTGTATAGATCTGGAAATTTCATATTTTTGGACAATAGAGCCCAAAAAATGGGATTAACTATTTTTTTTTTAAATTGTATACAAATACGCTTGTTTGAACTTTTAGTGTTGATTGTGTGATTGCTGTACAATTGTTACTTTAGTAAACCAAAAATATTAGCGTAATAGGGATTTTCATAATTTTTCTAATAATTGAAAAATTATCTAATATCAATATTTATTCAATAATAAACATACTTTACTCAAAACAGTAAGAGAGTTCTCCAGCTCAGTGAGTGTACTAGTATTATAAATATAAGAGTGTTTGAACTGTTTTTCATATCAGCAATTTAGAAGATATACTGGTACTATTTAAACAGATATTACATGTGAGAAAGCCAGTGATAACCATTGTATCATGTGATTATTTCAAAATTGCTAACAAAACTAAGAATTATCTTCATTAAGTTAGTACCACATGGGAATATATTTACTTCATGCTACTAAAAGACAGTGACAGTGAAGCATTTAAAGTTACTGAAACAAATGATTGAAGTGTAGAAGCAGTACACATATGGTATGAAACCATTTTCAGAAAATTATGAAAAAATGTATGCTACAAGGAAAATGGTATAAGTAATTTGGACGTATTGTTGACAACATATTGTCCATGTGCTAGTAAAAATATCAAATTAATAAACAAAATAACACGTGATAATAGTACACTCAGAAAAACTAATAATAATATTCCTGTAATAATAACTACAAATAAGTGCAACACTTGTGGTTAATTAACAATTGGCGGAGATATTAAAAATGAAGGATTGCTTTCACGGGCAGAGTCATCATACATAAAACTTTCAGGCTATTATGCCATGGTCGTGGTTTACATTTCCTCTGCCAATTGTTTCAGCTGTGCCCATGGATCCATAATCGGTGGTGTAACTTATGAAATCGTAGGGTCCATACACTACCCATGCAGAAATCAACAACCAATCTTGTTGGAGGCAAGGCAATTCTCCCATAAGACACTAGGCCCAGCAATGGCTTCTAATTCGTTCATGTTTCAGCAAGTCCCAGTGAGGCCAACAAAAAAAGAGGAAGCCAAGTCATGCAGAAAACTTTTTTTTTTTCAGAGAAATTTTGCTGATACCTTTTCTAATGACATTGCCACTGATCTTGATATTTTGTTTTCTAATTTTACTACTTATAAATATAAATGGTCACTTTCCTTTTCTTTTTTGTTTAATATTTAGTGATGATAACAAACTTAATATTTAATAATTATAATAATTTAATATTTTTTTGCATTATAAAAATCAGCAAAGTTTCATATTTATATGTGTGGGTGTGTGTTTTACACAAGGAGCACATACAGCTATTAATGGTTACAATCTAAAATACATGACAAATGCCAGCAACTTACTGTCACCTTGGTTGTGAAGCCATTCTGTAACAACTCCCTTCGTAATGTATTACTCAAATTTGTAACAGCATACTTCCAAGCTTCACATAAACTCTGACTTCCCATAATACTGGAAACAAAAAGCATAATTATATGAACAGGACCATATATATTAGTCTTTTGATCTGTTAGTGCTAGTGATCTTAAGCTGCAAAAAATTAAGGCTGTCGCCAATGTTCTGTGTGAGGTAGAAATGTTGAATGCTAGCCATAAGCCTTCATTACTTAGGCTAACAAAGGGTGGAGAAATGGAGCCTTGAAAGGAACTCTCAATTACCTTGGGGGAGGGAGACTCCATCAAAGGTTGGCTGATGGTAATTAAATGTTATTAATGGTAATTAAAAGGTAGTTAAATGGTACATACTTAGTTCAGAGAAATAAAAATTTGAATTGTTTAATTCAAACAGACACACTCTGCAACAAAAACATAACATACTATGAGCCCCAGTATAAACATTTAAAATTTCATATTCAGTTCCGGTTTGATATTTATCATAGTAACGTGTGATATAGAAGTGCATAAAACTATGTTTTATCATGGTACAGAATTTCAGGGAAATGCAAGCAGGAAGTGCTGGGCATTAAACGTAAACTTAATATTATTCATCAGTAGAGAGTAATGCAACTCATCAGAAAATTATCATGCAATGTGGTGTTGGTCAACAGAGTCTGAACATGACATAAATAGAAGAAAAAAGAGCTTTTAAAATTTTCAGCATATTCAGATTCTTCAGTTGCATTAGAATGTCAAAATAAATGAAAAAATCAAGACATGATGAATTAGACAATGTCATGTTTCAATGGTTAAAATAGTAGAGACCAGTTCATTTATCACTGGTTCTGTTTGTTCAAAACATGCAAAGGCAGTTTTGATGCACTTGGAATGGGTGAAACTTTATCAGGCTGGTTAACCAGATTCAGGTTGTGCCACGGCTTTTGTAAAACACAATTTAATGTGAAAAACTAAGTCATGATGAGAACTGTGGAAGAATTTAAAAGCAAATCTTAAAAATTTATTTCATAACAAAATTTCCCTCCAGATCAAATACTTCAACTGATGCAGTTATAAATACTTTCAAAAGAAGACTGTGGATTATCCGTACTTTTTAATTATTCAAAAATCCAGGAGGTTATATTCATCCTCTTCATAACCCCAGGTAAATGGTAGTTGACTGTATTTGCTGAAGAAGTCATATATATATATTTTTTTTTTTTAAATAAAAAGTACAGTTATTTGTCTGAATGGAGATTGGTTATTTTGGTTTTATACCCCACAAATAATTATTTTCATAATTACTTTACATAAAGAAGTCAACTATAATGAAATCGAGAAAAAATGTTTAAATCAAGGAGAATAGAACAACAGAAACCACTGCTATGCAAGATGCAAGAGATTGCAATAATATGTACATGCCCTCGTACATGGATGAACTGACTTAAACATTGCTGTAAATCAACCAGACAACTCATCAACATGGCTGACGTTGTTCATACTGTATAATAGTCAAACCATGTCCTAAGTAAGACAAACACTAACATATAACACTAATTTATGAATTAATTAATAAGTCAGATCTGTTCTACCTTACACGCACACACACACACAAATTTTCTATGCTACCTATCCATGGTTTAGACTGTATATAAATTGTCTGATGTTTCGACCATATCTATGACGGACATCTTCAGTGGCATGGGAGAAGACATCTCAAACATGCACTGAGGCACTTCTGTTTCATGCACTGAGGCACTTTTCTAAGGTGCCGGTCAGTCATTAATTGGCCAATCGCATCACTTTCCTTTCTTGATTGGCTGGGTTATCACACCATGTTTCAATGCCGGTATCCAGCTTTTACTTAGCACTAAGGACTCATCTTTCTTATTTTTTAGCAGACCACATCTAGGAACAGCTATACATGTGTACCTCTAACATGGTGGGAGCTGTACTGTAGCCCACAATGCAGCAGCATCAAGGCAGATGGTCACATCTGCAGGTCACAAGGCAGCCCATCACAGCCCCAAAGTTTCTCTTCCTTATTTATATACTTAGGTCACCATAGTCACATATTTCAACTGCCTCCCTGTGCAACTGAAGAATTAAATTAAATTTTATCCTCAAATCGACAATAGTTTGCTGGTCATCATGACCAAAGTACCAAATAATGACCAACACCTTTGAAAAATGTTTTAATAGGAAAGCCTAAATGGGGTAGAATAGTCTTTGCGTAGGCATGATCAAAATGTCAGACAGTATATGCAGACTGTCTGAAGCACAGCCCAACAGCTTCCAAAACTGTGACAGTATAGTACACAAATTGTTACATACTATACAGTTATAATTGTATCAATTGCATTTGTACACAATGACATTTCCAGTCAGTTACCCTATAATTACAGTTGATAATTTTGCATTAAATTACTTATTACAAAGTTTCAAAAAATTCTACTATCAGAAGAGTAACATACGCTTACTAACCAAATCACAGTTCAAAGTGTTAACTGTATGAATATGTTTTGGATTGCTACTATCTCTCATATGAAGTCACACAAAGGTATCATTTTGTAAGTTACAATATTGCATTATGATACCAATTTTTGAATATATATACATTCAGCAACCAGTATTAAATAATTAACAGGAAGAAGCTAAATTGAACCAAATTAGAATAGTTATAAATAAACAATCTGGTTCTTCACTTTCTCTCATTCACTTTCTTCACCTTCCATTTTATTTTTCAGTCATCCATTCGGCAAAGATATTCCCACCAATTCAGCTGATACTGGGCAATCCTGTTGAGTATACTCATATTATACAGTTCCTGCCGTATATCTGTGTTTCTTCAATGATCATGGAGAGTATACCCTGCCACATGCCTGAGAAGTCTCATTTCAGCTCCTTGGATGCAACTGGCTTGGCCTTTCGTTAAAGTCCAATTCTCAGACCCATAAAGAAGTGTGGGAAGAGCCATCCCCTTGTAGAATTTTAGGCGTGTTTCTTTACTTGCTGACTTAAGAGTTCGCCTGATGGTCCTGCACATGAGTTGAACTTATGCAACTTATTCACAGCGTCGTTGCTTGTATTATAAGACACACTGTAGCCCAGGTATACGAAATTGCTGACTTGTTCCAGGGCAATACCATCTATAACAATTTTTAACATGATAATGTTTTTAGGCTGGGGGTCATTCCACAAAAATGTAACGTCATCGAAAAATGTAACGCTTCCACACTTTCGATTCCCCACAGTCTAGAAAGATAAGTAAACGCATCAAGACAGAAGTAATCGCTGCTGACATTGAGTTTAGCAAACGTTTTAGTGAGAATAAATTTGGTTTTATATGCTCTGTTTGTGATCGTCTGTGGTTTGGAAATGATTTACGTAATCCACCAAACGTAATCCACATTATACGTTTCAAAAGCCTAAAAACATTATCATGCTTCGATGTTTCGGTTTCGTCGAAATTTTTTCCCGTATGGGATCAGTTCCACGAAAAGCAATTACCTTGGTCTTAAGTGTTGATTTTGTAATCCAGAGTTTTGCAGATTTTATTTAACAAATGTATACCCATCTGCGACCTGTTTTCCGAGTCTGACAGAATAGCCTGATCATCCGCAAAGAACAAAGTCTAAATTGCAGAGTGGCCAATCATAAAATGTTGCGGAAGACACATCAGCCAGTTCTGTATGACATTGCCAATACATAAATTAAAAAGAGGTGGTGATAATGGACACCCTTGACTTTCTCTGCAAATGATCAGACCAACTCTAGGAACTGTTCTCCGTTTCCCTGCTTCAATTCAAATTTTATTCTCTACATAAAGACTCTGTATAACTCTAATTAGATGTTGTGGGATCCCTTTCCTTGCCATTATTGCCCATAGTTTGCTCCGATTCACTTTTATTCTGCGCAACTCTTCCTATATTCTAGTTTACTAGTTATGTTTCAGGTTTTGATGTATTTTCTGTAGTATAAGTTAGTTTTTCTTGAACATAGTTGTTTCGTGTATATAAGAAATTTTTATTTTTCCCACTGTGCTTTTCTTTATATAATTTTTATTGGAATTGAAATAATTCTACTTTTTTTAAGGTTTGTTGTAGGTCTCCAAGCGCCTCGTTTTTCAATGTTAATATTCGTTCACAAACGTTCGGTTGTAAACAATGAGTGACGTATTTAAAACTGTTTTCTCTTAAATGCTTGGGTCATTTCTGTTACATATGTCTAAATTTCAAGACAATAATTTGTAAATAGTTCATCTGGTTGCTGTATTTCTTTATTCAGTAGTGTACGCAACTCATGTAGAAAGTCTTAAAGTGTAGGGGACTCTATTATATAAGTTAAATTTTTTCCAAACTTTAGTTTGGAAAAATACAAAGTTCATTGATGTGCTAGGAAAAAATTATTCTCATTCCAGACAGGAAAACGTGATTGGGCAGCTGAAAATTGAGTAGGATCTTAGAAGTGGGTATACAAGAAAAGTATTAACTATCGCTAAAAATACACCATTTACCATGAATGAAAATATTCATAAACAGGAAAAATTCCACGTTTCCAGATGATCCTACAAAACAATACCGCTGTGGGTCTATACTTGTCACGGGTTGCAATCTATCCTTAATTAGACCAGTAGCCTACTACGCTAAACTGTAATAATACTCCTAACCTAATTTCAACTAACAATATATCTTTAAATGTTGTTTGAGCAACAGAATTACTATAAACATAGCGGTACTTACGTTTAAAGAAACATTTTGTGTTTCACCATACCTTAATTGACCAATAACACTAGGACATTTCTTCACATATAACAACAAAATAATTAGAAAGTTTTAAAAGGAAATAATAAAAATAAATAAAAATAATGCTAACCACATCTTACCTACGGATCTAAAGTGGCTAATGTAGGCTATATTTCAAACTTGACCAACATAAATAACTTATCAGACACGAAACCACAGTTTTTAAAACATGTACAAACCACCAAAGATATATACATTGCACCATATCAGTATTTACGTATTACCACGTTTCAAAACATTGACGACGACACTGACTTTAAAATTGATTTAATATAAGAATAAAAAACTGCCACGGTTATTTGGCTAAAAAACCAAAAAAACAATATCACCGATCTATGGTTATACGATTCTTCTAACCAACCGAAAAAAATTCTCTTTAATACAGGAATTGGTTATTTATCAAAATTCAGGCATTCGCTGACTTCACAAGACAGTAACTTTGACCACACAGACACAACCTATCGCCCTCAAAAAGAACAAATATTTGATGAGGAAGGACACTCATTTGACATTTCACCACGTCTTAAACACAATAAAAGGCCATACATACACCTAAAACAAAGTACCCCCCCTTCAGTTAAAATGAAAACTATGGCAAATATTAAATCAGTATCCTTACCACCTGTAAACAAAGTAAATCAGAAAGAGGTGAATTAAAAAAATTCAGCTATCAAAACTAACAAATCCTCAGATTTACAGGAAATGCGAGCCCAATCTTTGTTTTAATCTCCATGCTTTCTTTCTATCCTAGACTATTCGTTACATTTCCTGATATCGCATCCGTATACCGTCTATCATCTGGTCTCTCCTGTGTCCTCTATTCTGCTTTCCGTTTACCAGCGCCTCCAGTGAGTGGCGTAACTATAGAGGATTAGAGAATCACCCCCCCCCCATCACAAAAGCTATTAGAAATTTCAGCAAGTGTCCGCATTCACTTAACGTAGGCGATACCTCATTACAGGAATACAAAGTCTTTATGTGGAAAACAAAATCTTAATTGAGACAAGAAGACGGAGCACAACTCCTAGTGAGGGCCTGATCAATTGTGGAGTAGGACAAGGGTATTCAATGTCACCTTCTCTTTTTAATTTGTATATAGACGGTCACATACACAAAATACATATAAAAAGTAAATTATACTAAATTATACATGACGTGGTATATGTCATATATCATGACTTGATATTTGTAAGACGCCATAAACTCTTGTGACGCCGCACTTTAAAGCAGACGTAAATTAAAATAACGTTTAATCACAGTACGTCCTCCGTTGCAACACTAAAAAATAGCACCGACAACCCATCTCTCTACCTCACTTAGTCTTAGTCTTAGTCGCGTCCTCTTATACCCTGGAGTGTCGAGGAGTTGCAAACAGATCGCCACTGTTGCCTCTGGAGAGCAAGCGCCCTTGCCTGCCCCTGTCCTCCAAGAAGCCTTGCACATTGTCTTGCCGTGTCGTTCTGGGGCTTCCTCTAGATCGACAGCACGTTCCCGTGCTTCTTGCCTCATATGGTTTCCTGCGAAGTCTCTCATCACCCATTCGCTGAAGGTGTCCGAACCATCTCATTTGAGATTTTTGATTATGTCAACCACTGGTCTTACTTTTAATGCTGCTTTTATTGTAACATTTCTGACTCGGTCGCTGCAAGTTTTACCCTCCACTCGTATCAAGTATCTTGTTTCCTGGCTTTGAATAGCACTGAAGTGGCTTGCATTTAGTGCCCAAGTTTCACTCCCCATACGTAAGGATTGGGACATAAGTGTCCTTAGAAACTGTTACCTTCTCTTTGGCTCACACCTCTCGTTAACTCTGTTGTTCTGGCAATTTCTCGTCTTATCACTTTGACTTTTCAGCCTTCCAGTCACTTCAAAAAATCTTCTAAACTTTGCTAGGACACCCATTACCTTTGCATCCTGAACGATGACCTCTTGCTTCACCGTACCAATGACTTATTGAAAGTTTACTAGTACTTAAAGTAACGTTACTACTTCTTCATAAATTTTTCTAAAATTTGTCACTCTATAACTGTGACATCCACCATTGGTCTTCTCTGACTGGACCCGTACTGAAAGTCCCGTATCAGTGTTATCGACGATAAGACTTCACATGCGGCATTAAATAGCGTTATTTTCCTGTAGTTCCCACACGTCATTCTATTTCCCGTTTAGTAACTAGGCACTGGCTTTCTCCATTCATTCTTCGGGCACTCTATTCATCCTCCAAATCGGTAAAATTTTACCATGACTCTGACAAGCTTCAGGTCTTTCTCCTAAATGTTAAATCTCCTACAAATACCAACGAGGTCAGACAACGCGCTCAATAATAGTCAGCCCTGTAGGATGCAGGGGCGGCTTTGTAACTAGGAACACTAGGCACGTGCCTAGGATTAAGCATCTTTTGGCAGCACAAAGGAAAAAATGTTTTTGAAAATATTTATGTATTCATGCAATCATGCTTTTAGTAATTGTTCTGCTGAGAGATCATTTTCTGCTTTGAAGAGAATAAAATCATATCTCCGATCTACTATAAAAGAAAAAAGTTGAATTCCCTCTCAATCCTCTACATTGAGGCTGATATTTTAAATGGAGAGGGATTTGAATACCTTATTGATGAATTTGCCACGAAGGAAGCGAGGCGTAAACGCTTGTGAACCAAACATTTGCGTAAGATGAACTTTGATTGTGATAGTGACACATTACATAATAATCCATAAATAACACTGCATTTTTTAAATAAATTACTTGTTTTGTTTTCATAAATAAACGCCTAATGTTGAATTCATTATGTGTTTTTATTATTAATTCCTTTAACAGATTATTGTTGTTTTCAAATGTCTTTATGTTAAACATAAATAGACTCATTAAGAGCTAGTGACATTCCAAGGAACGAGAACTTTACCCTGTTATCGTTCTTGTCTAAAACGGAGTAACGAACTCTAAAGAAATTTTGGGGGGGAGGGCAAAAAATTGTACCTAGGGGCAGCATATTTCAAAAGCCGGCCCTGGTAGGATGTAATCGTAGAACGTTTGTTGCTGAAAATGATTTTAAAAACCCTGTGTTAAACTGACAAGCAAGAGTTGTTATAAATGTTTTTCAGTGTTTAATCCGTGAGAATCTACGTAAACATAACTGTTGTTTGTTTTGCGGCAGATATTGCAAAGTCCAAACTGTACTTCCAGCATGTATTTTTGTTTGCTGAAACGTAATTATGAATTTCTCAAACGAAAACCCAAAAGTATTTTATGGTACTTTTAGATAATAACTACAATTTGCGGCAGTTACTCAGAATTGCAGGGAAAACATATGTTCCAGGTAGCGTAAACGACAGACGTAGGAAAGGGTTGAAGGCACGAGGGAGAAATATTGTTAACTGTGAAACGGGGAGGCAGAGGTGGAGAGGCAGAGGTGAGGAGACTGTGCGAAGTAAATGGTGAAACCTCAACCCACAAGCGGGGAAATTTATTGTCTTAACAGCTGTTGTTTACGCAGCAAACACACACACATACAGCTAATGTTTACTTACGTTTATAACTGCTATGTGTAAACGTGGCGTCATTGAGTTGTAATGTCACACACACATTCATTACCTGGAAAAGGTGTACAAAAAATTTTTAAATTATCTTGAATACTCGCGCAAAAGTTAAATTTGTAATTACTACATTAAAACTTCGACTATATTCATAACATTATGCTCAACTTGAAAATTCGTTTTAAAGTTTTGTAAGCTGGGAAACCCTCGACCACTTAACAAAATTACAAAAAACTTGTTTATACTCGCAGATTTTAAAGCGGGGGACGAGTAATACGGTGAAAATGAACTTCCACTTAATATCTGTTCTTTACCATGCTGAAATTTTTTCCTTTACTTTTGTTTTCTTTTAAGATACAATATCTTTCAAAATAAAATTATTAATGTTTTTTTTATTAATTACGTAAACGGTAAACTACTCGTTTGTAGACTATGACTTGTTATTTTTTAGTTAGACATTATTTCTTTTGTAGCTAATGTAATATCTTCAAATAAATAAACCTACTCGCAGTGTATTTATTTGAAAATATTACATGGGAGACCTGCAGAATTCAACGAGTTACTTACAAAAGAATTTTGTAGTTAAGTAAATTGAAACGTTATCTGGATTACAGAGGAAATAGTAAGACATGGAACGGTTCGCGAAGATCGCAGTGGATGGCAAAGGAAGGCAGTGAAGGAAGTGGGGTGTGAGGTGACCAACCATGACACACACCATGTGACAGACCAACCATGTCGCTGTTTTGAACACAAAGTATATCAAAGCTGCGCACGCACAATGAGATCTTTTGACACTGTGCATCCAGACGCCCGTTTCATGTCTAATTATTTTAGCTGTACAACAATCGGTTGTTACAGTAGTATAGAATTGTATATATTTAGTAAAAACGAATTACAACCACCACTAAAAGGTGCTTTAAAATTGTTTTTCCTTCTTCAGACCAGGATGAGTAGATCATAGTTTAACTTCTAATTTAGCTAATGCTACATCATGTTCAATCTATAAGATAATTTACTACGGTGATCATGAAATTAACAATACCATCGATAATGAATAACGTATTGTTACGCCATTACAGAACAGTAATGGCCGTGTTTCTCGGCTATCACAGCAGAACCAGCTGTAATGTTGTGTGCGTACGTGATTCTTAACATGCGTTAACGCACACTGTTCCAGACTTCACCGTCCGCGCGCACTGTGTTCAAGGCCGCAAGCAATTACGCTATAGAGTTTTCTAGTAGTGTTGACGCGTATTATGGGTTATTCTGGAATCTCAGCGGGGTATAAATATAAGCATTCAGCGATGCTTAGTTTCGGTTTTAGTGGCGATTCATTCAAGTGAGGTTCGAGTTATTGTCGGGCGATTTACACGGTGGGTTTCAAGTATCAAGTTTCAAGTTAGTGAGAAGTGATTGTAGTGCGGAATTCTTTATAGTTGACATTAGGTAAAATTTTTGTGAACAGATTAACTTGAATTGTTGTACGAGAATAATCTTGTTGAATACCTTGTGGATTACAAACCGTTAATTGTAATAATTAAAGCTGGTTTTTAAGTGACTTTATTGGTGTCTGTTGTACCATACGACGACCAGTGAGACCGTCGTAACAGTATTTTGAAATGTTATTAGATGTGGTTTTGTCAAAATACTACAAGGAAGACGGTATACCAAAATCAAAACGTCAGAACACTATAAAGAGTCCTACACAATTTAAAAAACGAAAAAAAATTGTTTTTAATAACGTACTGGTAATTTCTATCTAAAACGTCTTACAGAACATAAAATACCTACAGTTATATTTCCTGAACAATGAATAGAAAACGGACACTCGGTTAATGAATTGTCAAAATAAATTACGTTTAGTTGCCGACCAATTTAATATTTCAGCCTAAAATTCAGCTTAAAAATTTTGCCGCTAGTAGAAGTATATTTCTTGTAAATTTCGTAAAAAACCATCTCGTACATTTTGAGTTTCAAAAATTTTTGAAATTTTTCTGTACTTGGTAGGTTTCGTTAACATTATTTTGACTGCTCACTGGGCTATTAGGTCGCGGTCTAATACTGCCGCATAAAACAGACGTTTCGGCCCCACCATTGGACGTCAGCTTCAGTGTTACAACTTGAGACAAGCACTCGATTCACAGTACTTTC
Source organism: Magicicada septendecula (assembly GCA_034769895.1). Lineage (NCBI taxonomy): Eukaryota > Metazoa > Arthropoda > Insecta > Hemiptera > Cicadidae > Magicicada > Magicicada septendecula. The sequence continues at coordinate 103,991,890 of CM068369.1, read as the reverse complement.
TTTTGCGGTTCTTTTGCCACAGTACTGTGGGAACTGGTGAAGAGCGTACCGGTTTTATGCGGCAGCATTAGACCACGGTCTAATTGCCTGGTGAAAAATCAAAATAATATTAACAGAGTTGACGAGGGCCGGCCGTGAATCTTAAGATACCCGTTGGTAGGTTTTCTTTGTTTTCGGTTATGTAGAACAAATTTGTAGTAATAATTCATAAATGTAGCCATTTTAAAAAGTAAATATCGGTATGGAGAACCATACATGACTTCCAAGTTCTAAGATTTATATTTAAAATCATTTTCGAAATGAAATATTACCATAGAAACTACTTCTTTCTTCAGCCTTAACCACAGTACTGTGGTCACTAACGTATACCACCTCACGTTAGCGCACTCGATTTTCACTGCTGATGGCAGTCGATGGCACTGACGAAACGTCTGGTTTTGCAAAAAACACTGGACCATGGCCAAACAGCCCGGGAAGGTATTTTAACAACAAACTACTTCTTTGTTGCCGATAACGTAGTACGCATAAAAAATTATTCCCTCCCCCTTTAACTATCATTTTCATTTATAGAAAATTATCCCTCCCCCTTCAAATATCCTTTTCATTTATAAATATTTCATCTATCTTTCTACAGTGGATTATTATGACCTTCTTTTCAGGATACTTTATTTATCAAAATTAAGTACTTTACTCTTGTTAAAACGTAAAATGTTGCAGGTAAACTACCACTTCCCGTTAACCGATCTTCACCAAAATCAATAGGCCTTGAGTACTCTCCAACTCAGGCATATATGCAAAAATTATTTTATTCTGTTTGAATTTGCGGCAGTTATCGTTCGCCATAGAAAAAATTCTACATACAGACAGACACAGACACAGACACACACACAGACACACACACAGACACTTTTCGGAAAATGACATTTCTTCATGTTTTGAGGGAAGCACAATCAAATCAGAATCAGCCTTTATCTCAATCACGATTTTTTCGCGATCACCATACTTCCATTACGGAACATGGAAGTAAAAAATGTGTTTCAGTCAAGACCCACGGTAGATATTTCAGGGCGGACTATCTATGGGTGCCCAGAATATGTTTAAAAAATGCTCGTCCCAGAGAATTACCTTTTCTTAAATTTTCATTAAAGCTTACGCCGCCGTTATACTATCTTGCGATGTCTAGCGAATTCACGGTATCCTCTCCGTTCTCACAATTCTCTGTAGAAACAGTCGGGTCACTACTGGGAAACTAACGTACATGTCGTGTGCATACCAACATACAAAGTCAGCGCTATTGTTGTAATTGTCAAATATAATTAATGTACTTATGTCATAACTGTTACTTAGAAGTGAGAGTATAAGAAACTGTCATTTGGCAAACACAGACGCCAGACTGTATACCACACTAGCAGATGTTTTGAATATAAAAATAGTTTTAGGGAACTTTCCCACGGTTTGTTGATTTCACCCTCAGAAGAGCAACTATCAGGAAACAATAACCGTAAACTTTAGTTTATGGGCAACCAGAGGTTACTTACGCCCTTATCCGGACAAGCAGCTGTGGTATATTAAAAAGCCAATTAATTAAGATATACAGGAGACAGATTTATGAAAAATATAGGAAGTCTGATGAGACATATAAAGTAAGAGTTAACGGTGACAGGGGCCAGACAGAACACATAAATGTCGCCATAAAGTTAACATTCTTTTGGAGTAAGTCAAATAATTGGTCACGGTTCGAAGATGCGTTGTATTTCCGTGAGAATTTTAATCTAAGAGGGAAACCCGACCAAATCGTGACGTAGAGTCACATGATGCAGTCTTTAACGAATAGTAGTCTTATAAAATTGTAAGAGGTTTCCCTCACTTCTATTAGTTTCAGCCTATCGTAGTTAAGGTTTTAGAATTAAGTGGAGAGAACAGTCCCACCACTGAAAATAAGTGTTACACCCATGATTGTGGATTATGTACAAAAATTCGAGCATTTGCTCGAGAAGGCAGATTTGATTGTAAGAGATCCGAGAGAACTTCCATCTGTCTCACTCTGACTTTGATCTGTGTTAAAAGGTGTTCTAAGAGAGCCAGTGATAGTCATAGTTTTTATCTTTGTCTAAAGAGTAACTAAAAGTAGTTACATTATTTTGTTAAACTAAGTACTAGTAAGTGAAGGCACTTAGAGTTTAAAAGTAATTGAATTAATTGAATTACGTTAATTTGAAGAATATTTGTTATACAGGAAATTGTAGAAGTTTTGTATTTGTTAATCATCAATAAATTGTCTTCAGAGAAGAATGGTTCATATTAATGATTTAAATTCACCTCCGGAGCCACAACAACTAACAGTTGTAGCCCAGCAGCCACTCGATAGGTTACAACACTATTTTAAAAACAAAGTTAGCAGGAAGTAAATAACAATAAGTTGTGTAGCAAAGTTGTAAGTTAACAATTTTGTCGGCAACACTAATCGCTAAGCTCATTGGCAAGGCATAACCGTACAGTTTCATCTGGCCGTGTAATTTAAAGTAATGGGATGACGTAATCCTTTTAACGAGGACTGTATGTCTTAGTGGACTTACAGCTAACGCTGGTAAGGCTTGCTTGTTGCGACCACCGACTCACTTATTACCATAATAATATTTTTTTCACACTAAAAATGTAAATCCTCGTCTGTCATAGAAGTATTTTCTCATTTGTTCCATTAAAAGTATTTTACAGTACGCCTATAGTTTCAAAATGAAATGAATTCTTATTTTGATACTTATCTTCTTGTATCGTATGTGTACTACGTTTATAAGATTCCTGTATGACTTAAATATATACCGTACTTTCTCGTGTATAACGCGCACTTTTTTCCTCAGATTTTCTTTCCAAAAATGGGGGAGCGCATTATACACAAATAATATAACTTATATGATAAATTGTAGATCTGCATAAGTATGGTCAGATTGTGCATGACAGGATTGGCAACATCGCTTAAAACTGAAAGGCTTGAGTCTAGTAATAGTAAAATGAAATTTACCGGTAAAGGGTTTTCACTGCTTCTCCATCAGTTATTTGTTCAAGTTGTAGACTTATAACAGTACTCTGTTGTAGCGTTCTGTTACTGTACTTGTTTGTCGTCGTTAGTCTGTTGTTTTTACAGTTGTTCAGTACCTGTATTGCGTACGTTGTCAAGAAACATACCGTATAGTCATAATGACTATCGTCCTATAGAATTCGAAATGAAATATTTAGGAAAAGGTTAGATATTGTTCCTGTAGCAATAACACTAGAACAAGCACAACTTAGATGGCTGGGGCATGTAATGAGGATGGGGGAGGAAAGACTGGTAAAGCACGTGTTTGAATCCAGAGAAACAGGTAAAAGAAAGAGAGGACGACCGAGAAAGCTCTGGAAGGATGAAGCCCGCACAGCTGAAGAAAGAAGAGGAGTAAAATGGGAGAAAATAAAGGATCTCGCAGGAGATAGAAAGAAATGGCGGGATATGTGGAGAAAGACGACCTCAGAGGACTCAACTCCAACATAGCTTTACACCGAAAGGTAGAAAAGCTAAGGATTAAGTAAGTAAGTAAGACTATCGTCCTATGCGGCTCAGTTTAAATTACCCGTAATAAAATCCAGAAAAGACAATTATTGTAATCGCACCGCACCGCGTATATTTGATGTAGCGGAATCTAATGTTCAGGAATGGCAAAACAAAATGGAAAAGACAATGCCATGTGCCAGTAAAAAACTAAAATATAACAAACTAAACAAAAACTATGACTTGTTTAAGTTTTAAGTTGTTAAAAATTTTATATGATTTTAATATTTCTGTTTTGTGTCTACAAATAAATAGGCACGGTTAAGTATATTTTTTCTAATATTTTGTATGAAACACTTTAACTGCACAGTCTAATATTCAAGCAGTGTATATTTTCAACTGTTTCTCATCACAAATATGGATGCGCCTTACACACGAATTACATTTTTTCTGCGAAATGTTACGATAAAATGGGGGCGCGCCTTATAACGAGGGCGCATTAGACACGCGAAAGTACGGTAAGTCAATGAAGTAAAGTTATATCGATTCATGTAAAGGCAGTACTGATTATATCGAAGTGACAGTTGTCGCCAGTAAACCAATATTGTAATTTTAGGTAACCAAATAATTTCACAAATACTTTTACACAAATAAATACATTTTCTATTTAATTAAAAATTTTCCGTTGGGCCCTTTTCATTTTTTACTTTCTACGGTTACTACTGACTATGTTAAATATATTGAGGAACTAGCTGTATACCCGTGCTTCGCTACGGTTTTTACTGAATAAACACATTGGTTCGGTGGTTTTTTTTTTTAACCTTGGGTAACCAAGCACATTGTATAAATGTAATATTTACAAATTTTTAAAAGCATAAATGGGTGCTAATACTAAGTCTACTGAAATCGTTTTGTGGAACGAAATACGGCACTTATAAAACTTCCTTGTAGACAACGTTATTTGTTTGACCCTGTGGCTGAAGGATAGTTAAACTCTCAGAAGAGCTAACTCGTGATCAAGCAACAAACAACTGGCCATGGGAGAAGCAGTCTTCCCTCAGATCAACACCGGCCATTTTCAAAGACTGCCCTTGTGATTTATTTATTGTCATAGCAAAGCAGAGCTTGACAGGGAACTGGAGTCTTTTAAACTGAAAATCGTAATCCGATGGAATTAAGGGAATGCGTGGAATGAAGACTGCTTCCCCCTGACCACATCCAGTGAATATTGTTGCTTCTATGACGTTGTTGTGCAACGATTTAATCTGCAGCCTAGTACCGTTACAAAGCTTAGGCGGTACCAGGTTTCGTAGCAGCATTATTGGAGCTCCAACTTTAAGGCAAAGATTGTGCGGTGGAATGCCTGGAGCGTGTGCAAGAACTCTACTGGGTAATGGACCGCATCTTCTACTTCCACCACAGAGTCCACGGATTGGTACTGGACAATCTCAGTTGGCAGTTTTTCCAATAATGTGTTATTGATATTTGCAGCAGTGTCATTCTTTGGAGTAAGGATAGCTCTTTCTTTCAGCTAAGATACATCTTTCAAGTAAAAATTAGTTAAATCTGGGTAAATTTTTTCAGCCAACGTTGTCAAGTCGCATACAACTTCACATAAGTCTTTTGTAATATTGACTTTGCCATTTTCTTCAGGTAGATTTCCATTACCGATCTGTAAAAGTAAACTTGAAAACTCGTCTGCCTTTAAACTGCCTTTAAGATGCACCCGCATGTTGACTCTCAAGGAACGAACTTGGACTTTAGGCCACAGGACAGAACTCTTTAGACAGGCTTTAACTTCATCTGCTCGAGTTCCCCTAGGTACAACAGGTAAAGTCTGTCTGAAGTCTCCGGCCATTAGAAGTATGACTCCACCCATCAGGTTTTTTATTGCTTCTAATGTCCTGCAGAGTTCTATCCAAAGCTTCAATTCCTCGCTTGTGAGCCATGGTGCACTCGTCCCAAATTATCAACTTACAATCCTTAAGTACCTTCGCTGTGTCGCTTCGTTTTGATATGTTGCAAAATGGGCTCTCAGAGTGGTTTAAGTTGAGAGGCAGTTTGAAGGCAGAATGAGCTGTCCTCCCTCCATCCAACAACGTTGCTGCTTTACCTGACGAAACCACATATATAGCAATTTTCCTATCTTGTCTTACCGTGGCTAATATTAAATTAATCAAAAAGGTTTTCCCTGTACCACCTGGTGCGTCAAGGAAAAATAGTCGTCCAGCCTCTGATTCAATGCTCGCAATTACTTCATTGTAGACATTTTTCTACTCGTCGTTCAGTTTAGGCACGTTTTCAGCAACCAAATCAGATAGATGGACCGTGTTGTAAGAGAGTTCTTTCAGGTACTCGTGGTTGACTGCAGAACTGTTGGGCTCTTGACTTGGAGAAGGAAGACCGAGTTGTTGGAGGGATTGATTGGACATTGAAGAGACTAAGTTTTCTAATGAATGTAGGCATTTGTTGTAAATGATGTTGTTCCGTAGTTCAAACTCTAAGCCCGGTCACTCATACTCCATCTGTCTCTTGAAGTCCTCTGACATACTGTCTCTGTGTTTCTCCCACAGCACTAAGGGATCCGCTGCTTGACAAAACACCAAAATGACAGCAAACAGTTGTCTGATTTTCGGTGGTGACTCCGACAGAGCAGCTTCCTCCAAGGTGATGTCCCAATGATTGTCATCTTGAAGTAAACCCACCGCTCTGCAGGCAGACTGATAAGTGGAGTGAACTATGCCAGATACCCTCTTAAGATCATTAAAACTCGTAGGCCCTTTAACTTCATGAAGGAGAAGACGTAGGTAGTAACATTCTGCATTGTTAGGGTGTACAGTATAAACCCGACCGAGCACTTGATCTTTTTTCACTCCTGGATGTCCGGGAACGGCTTTGCCTTGTTTCCGCCGACTAAACTTATTGTTTTTCCAGGTGTAGTAAGCAGGGACTTCACTGTAGATTATGGTTCTGGCAAAATTGTCTGATTTGCATACTTCAAATAATGCCAGTGGAGTGGTTTTGGGTGGATTTTGAACTTTGTCTTGAACGTTTCCGGGATTAAAATCAATTCTCTGGCCATTTTCAAGGTGTACAGCCAAATGCATTACGGGAGGATATCTTTCATGGATTGGGAAGCAAAATATACGCCATGCCGCTTCGGAACTACTTATGTAACGGTCTGCTTCATATTTGGACACTTCGTCCCACTCATTTTCCAACACAAAAGGTGCTTGATCACTGCCCTTGTTCACGTATTTGCAAATATACTTTATCGATTTGACAGAGTTACACAACTCGACATTGATATGTGCCAAAAAGGTACGTGACAGAACAGGATTGTACGGTACCACCCACCGACTGTCTAGGTCTACTCCATTGATGTTGACTGTAAAACCACCATCAGCAGGAGACCTTCGACGGTACTGGGGGTAGCCATCGTCAGCAGTTTGGGTTTCTTTAGATAAGGGACGTGGCTATCTTTTGGAGCATGAGCCGTTAACCATGCAGGGCGAGTTCCTGTTTAAGCTTCCGCAAGGGCCATGAATCATTGTCGACTTAATAATTTCATGAAGTTCAGGGTCCGTTTCAGGGTCAGGTACCTCTGCGCTTATGACACTGTCAGTTTGGTCGGCCATGATCCTGTCCTGCAGCCATAGCAAGATGTGTGCGTGAGGCAAGCCACGCTTCTGCCACTCCACAGTATACATGTAACACCTACTTTGACCGAAAATGGAACCTTTAGTTAAAAGATGAATAAGTTTTTTAACTTTCAAATGAAACACTCGAGCTATGATGTCATGTCTGTCTTGAGGCTTTTGTCTGTCTCTTAAGGCAGCTCCAATTTCAGACCATTTCGGATTACATGTAAATGTGATAAACAAATCAGGACGACCATAGTGACGAACATATGTCATGGCGTCCTGAGTTCTCTCGTGCATATAGCGGTGCCCACCAGTAAAACTGGATGGTAACACGACCTTATTTCCCATATCTGAAACGTTAGCATCCCCCTTACACATGGCGTCTTTAAGATGAACATAGTTTTCCGCTCGCAGCTTACTCTGGTTGAATCTTATAAAGTTAAGCCTTTCTGTCTCTATCTTGGCATACATATCAACCAAAAACTGGTTGAAAAGACTACGATACAGCAATAGGTAACTTTCATCACCTTGTCTTTCCATTATTCTGTAAGCGTAGAAGTCTGAAGCGGAAACTGTTTTCTTGAGAGATGCTTTAGATATTGGATCATATTGTGGAATATTGATAGAGTAGCCGTCCACGGCAGAACATAAGAGGGTACTGGAGAGCGTCGTATGCACGATGAGTTTCGTTCGCTGATCCGTACCAACTTTGTGTCTCTGCTATGAAGAATTATGTCTCTCTTTTCAAACTCCTGTCCCACAATAACCAAAGCTACCTCGCTTGTTGCTGGCGCGTTGTAACGACCCCTATGTTCAACTGCAGGCTTCCTATCTGCATGAATAACAACTTTAAACTCCTGCCCCTCCGGAACATTTTCCATTGCGGTTTTAAAATCTCGTATGTAGGGATTGTTATCATGCAGACATTTTTGAAGTTGGCCAACTAACCAAGGCTTAACCACAGTAAAGAGGTTGGATCTGATTTCTGTTTCTTTTTCATCGTTTCCAACAAAATAAATTTGTAGAAAAGAGGGGTCTTGCTGGGGAGAAGGTAACAAACTTCCCATTCTATGGTAAATCTGCCCTTGGACCTTAAAAGTTGGCATGAAATTTCCTTCGTGCACTTCTTTAGCTCCAAATGAAGTCATTTGAAAACATCCGTTATACTTTCTGGTATTTGATAAAAAATGCTGAGACTGACGGTGACTGTAAGTAAGAAGACTATGGAGCGGCTCAGGAAGCTGTTGAGTAGAAGGAAGACGAACCTTGCCATTGCTGCAGTATAAGCCAGGGCTCTCTTCTTTCCACTTTTTCGCATGGCACCACTTGACCTTTGTGTTCTTTAAAAGAGGGTTAAGTTAACTTGTAGAACAAATTTCATGTTTCTATCTCATCTAGAAGCTGCCTAACAGTTGTCACGTTTTAACTGTCATGTATTTCTTATGAGAATATTCGGTCACTTTGACCCCTCCAAAACCTCCCTAGAATTTTGAATTTCGTCAAACCCCGTCTTATTGCACATCTACAGTATCTAGTGAATATTTATGTAAAGTTTCATCTTTCTAGGCCTTGTCATTGTTGAGATACAGTGATGAGTGAGTGAGTGAGTATGAGAATAATCGGTCATTTTGACCCCTCCAAAACCCCCCTTAAATTTTGAATTTTGTCAAACCCCGTCTTATTGCACATCTACAGTATCTAGTGAATATTTATGTAAAATTTCATCTTTCTAGGCCTTGTCATTGTTGAGATACAGTGATGAGTGAGTGAGTATGAGAATAATCGGTCACTTTGACCCCTCCAAAACCCCCCTTAAATTTTGAATTTTGTCAAACCACGTCTTATTGCACATCTACAGTATCTAGTGAATATCTATGTAAATTTTCATCTTTCTAGGCCTTGTCATAGTTGAGATACAGTGATGAGTGAGTGAGTATGAGAATATTCGGTCACTTTGACCCCTCCAAAAACCCCCTTAAATTTTGAATTTTGTCAAACCCCGTCTTATTGCACATCTACAGTATCTAGTGAATATCTATGTAAAGTTTCATCTTTCTAGGCCTTGTCATTGTTGAGATACAGTGATGAGTCAGTGAGTGGGCTTTGGCAAATATATTATAGATTTGCTATCTGGGTAGCTTGGTTAGTCAGGATGGAGGTGCTCTTAGGGATGTGATAAGTCGTATAAATAAATCAAAAGGAGCATTTGCACAGGTAAGACCAGTATGGAGATCACCCCATATACGCAGGAAAACAAAACTCAGAATATTTGACTCAAATGTCAAATCGGTGTTGCTGTATGGATGTGAGCCCTGGAAAGTGACAAAGGGCATTACCACAAGGTTACAGACTTTCATAAACCGTTGCCTGAGGTACATAATGAGAATTTGGTGGCCCAAGATCATCTAATCTATGGGAGGCCACAAGTCAGAGTACCATCCAACTGCAGATAAAGAGAAGAAAAATGGAGGTGGATCGGTCACACCCTGAGAAGACCACCAGAAAATATCGCTAGACAGGAACTGAATTGGAATCCGCAAGGTAGCCGCAGACGTGAAAGACCGAGGAACACCTGGAAGAGGACTATGGAAAGAGAGCTGGCCGGTGTCAACAAGACATGGAGGGAGGTGAAGGCCCTGGCAATGGACAGAACACGCTGGAGAAATTTCGTCGAGGCCCTATGTTCCACCTAGGAATTTAAGGACTTAAGCAGTAAGCAGTAAAAATGTTAAATATAAGACAAAGGAAAACTACCCAACAGACAAGGTCCCTAATACATGAAGCGGAGTTTATGATGACCATTATTAAACATTTTGTTGTATACGCACGCTCACGACTGTTTATCTGCTTGCGGTGTGTGTGTGTGTGTGTGTGTGTGTGTGTGTGTGTGTGTGTGTGTGTGTGTGTGTGTGTGTGTGTGTGTGTGTGTGTGTGTGTGTGTGTGTGAATTATTCAGTTAACAGTAACCTAAGTATAACTACGCGCTGTAAGGCTGTGAGAAGTACGTGAACACTTGAAGTGTCTCAAATTCAATACCAGACACCTGTTGTTCTGTTGAACTCCAGAAACGTAACATTAGCAGAACAAAAAATTATAAAATTACAGGAATCTTCCATCAGCAAGAACGGTTAGAGTAAGTTTTCTTGGAAAACTGTATGCCAGCATCTCTGGTTTTACACGTGTGTGTAATCTTAGACTCAGAACACATTCTTATAGCTACTGCGTTCACAAAAATGGTATGTACACACAAATTTGCGTTCTACAATTTAATAATATAATTAAATTACCTTATTCGGTCCACCTTAGTGACACTATCTGCTGTCGGTTAAGACGCGTTTCGGGATAAAATTCCATCTTCAGATACACAATTATCAAACTTTAAATGTATACCACAATTTGTGGCTTGTCATAATTTTAAAATATTTAAAATCTTTTAAATAAAATATATATAAACAAAAACGTAACAACTGAATCGCTCGGAGCGTCCGCATGCATGCACGCTGTATTACGACTTCCTCACGACTGGGAATTGTATACTATTAATACTATACAATTTAATAGTATGATACAGTTTTGATTATAAACTATGTAATCCAGTTCTGAACAAACAAACAGTTGAAATCTGTATTTTATTAAAAACTGCCAGAGGTAATCAACGTATATATTGATGACATGTTGAGAGCATGGAAATGCAGAGTGACTTCGGGAATACGGCTTAACAAATCAATTTGTATGGGTTCCCTGCTACATGCGGATGACATAGTTCTTATTCAAGACAATGAGGATTATTTACAAAGAGCTATATTTTAATTACAAAAAGGGCAAAAGAGAACTCACTGACAATTTCAGTAAAAAGACCAAAACCATGGCCTTTAAAGGTAAATATCCAGTGAGGACTGATCGTTATAGACACCAGCACTTTAGAACAAGTGAGCCGTTTCACATATCTCGCCTGTGCAGTAAGCTATGAATCTGAATATGATATAAGAGAGAAGACAAATAAATTTAGGAATATTTGTGGTATGATTCATAGAAATCTTAGAAATAAAACAAGACACAGCACAAGGATTAAATTTTATAAGACAATTGCAATACCGACGTTGATCTATGTCAGTGTGGCGCGTGCCATGACAAAAAAGGAAAGCGGCAAGATGCAGAGTGCTGAAACCCAGTTTCTTCGAAATACTTTAAATTATATATAGCAAGATAGAATAAGGAATGAATATATCAGAGCAGAACTCTAAGTAAAGGACATAAATGAAATTATTTCAATTTACAGAAGACAATGGTGGGATCATCTGCAAAGGATGACAAAGGGATGGTTGCCGAAAGCGCCACTGAACTATAAAGCCATTGTAGCCGGTAGAAGAGGCGTGGGTCTTCCGAGGATGAGATGGGTGCCGGAACAAGTTTATATAATCTAGGCCTTGAAGAGGAGAAGAAGAAGAAGGTAATCAACGTGTAACGTGCGATAGTCTAATGACTATTATTCATATCAGGCTAATTTATTTTAATTTTTATCACTTCTTACCTTCTCATTGTCCAGTCACCAATTAATTGAAAACTTGAGGGGAAATACAAAAGTGAGAGAAGGGTTAATAAATATTACATGTAGGAGGACTGAGAGTTCCTGAAGAAAGCTCAAAGATGAAGGAAGAAGGGGGTATGCGCAAAAGTTATCCCGTTTGCAATGGAAACAGCAATGTCAATGTGTAAGGAAAAAATCAACAGTTACACAACAAAAGGAATTACTTTTTTGTAGAACATGTAGTAAAATTCATAAATAATAAATGTGGAATATAAATGTGATGCTTAAAATTATGTTAAAAGGTGCAAACTTACTTAAAATTTTGTTTTAAGATAGTGTTATAATTATGTAATTCTCTGTCTCTGTTAAAAATACGGTATATTGGTACGTAAACCAAAATTTTGACTAACTTAATAATTATATGAATCATCTTGTAATCTGAGTGTAGTTATGTTATTTTGAACATCGAAACCAACATCCTATTGCACCGAGGACCATTTACTTTATTAATTACAAAAGTGTAATTTTTACGACCGGAGTCCATATTATTAAATTAGAAATAACTGGGCTGTTCGGCCGTGGTCGACTGCTTACACTATTGTTCATTATAAACGTATCGAGGCTTTGTAATTGGCTCGCGTGGGAGACTGAAAGTGTTATATAAGTAGCCTCGCTTTCACGAGAACTTACTGCCAGATATGAACAGGAAATTGGGGAAAATGATCGTCGGCGCGTTTTTGCTGCCGCTCATAACTTACGCTTGCCCGGTCTGGGGTTACCTCGCCAACGTGCATAAAAATAAGTTGCAGAGCATCCTCGACAGGGGACTTCGGCTAGCGGCCAAAGTCCCCGCCGATTCTCTTCTCGTCTTCTAAGGAGAGGACTTGATGTCCGCTCCTTGGACGACACCTTCAGGCGGCTTGCACGCAGATTTATGCATGTGCGGCGAGGTTCCCAGACAACCCTCTAGTAGCTGGGGTGGTCAGGTACCGTATATGTCCAGGTGATTTGTGGAAACGCCCTCGGTGTATACAGCGCTAGTGTAGGCTAGCACAAAACACCCGAGCACGGCCTACTACAGGGCAAATCGCCCTATTAGGGCAGGACCATGAGGCATTGATTATAAACTATGTAATGTGTAAAGTATTTTATGCACACAGAAGAGTCATCATGGCAGGCGACCTGAATTGTAAGTATCGCGATTGGAACAGTCGCTCGACTGCTCCGAACGGCAAGCTTACGCAGGTTTCTCGATGCCTGCCAGGCGACGGTAATTGGACCCGCCCAAGTAACGTTCTACCCCTCACGACTCAACGCGGCTCCCGATCGATGTCTTAGACATCGAGGCGACACAGGGCGTTATCTGTCCGGTCCAGATGTCCGCGCTAAGCGAACTCTCGTCTAATCGTCTCCCGATCTTGGTCCACGTCGCTACCCAGCACGACACACGCAGAGATGTCACACATAAAAGAAAGTTGCAAAGCGTTCTCGAAAGGGGTCTTCGACTAGCGCCCAAAGTCCCCCGTCGTTCCCTTCTCGTCTGTTGAGAAGTGGACTCGGTGTTCATTGTTCGGCGACTTGCACGTAAATTTTACGTTCGAGCGGCAAGGCGCCAGACAAACCCCCTCATAGCCGGCCTTGGCATGTACCGTATACGACCAGATGATTCTTGGAAACGGCCTCGACAATTACTGTACTAGACCGACCTAGTACGAGCATGCCGCTGTAACTCCCCCTAAAACAACAAAATAGTTCGTTCTGGGCCGGACCACATGACAGGAGCTCCTACCGGAAGCTCGGTACATGTAAACCTAGGGGACGTTTCAAAGACGCACATCCCCTCAGCCTAGATGGATTGAACTTATCGCTTAATCCTCAACTGTTAGGTGCATTTGGCCATCCAACAATTTGAAATAGGTGTTGTTTAAGACCTGAAGATGTCAGTGATGACGAAAAGCTTAGTCGAACAATAAAAATTATAGCAGTTAGCAAATTCATAAAAGAAATAATTTGAAATAGATTGCTACTTAAGGAAACCTTCTCCGTTGGGTGACCGAAACGTTTAGAAGGAACAACGGTGTAATCAATCAACCACAGTCCAATAGCCCGGTTATTTTTAATTTTAGTAATACTTTGATAATTATTTACATAGTATATCGTTACCTGTCGATAAGTATGTCGTTAAGATAATTAAACCAACACTACTTATATTTATCATCATCAACCCTTGGCTACAACTCATTACTGTGCCTTGACCTCCTCCAGAAGCCTTCTCCGACGGTCCCGATCTGAGACGATGGCTCTCCAGCCCCTCAGTCCAAACAGTTCGGCATCATTGGTCACATCATCAATCCATCGCAGCTTTGGCCTGCCTGTCTTGCTTCTTCCATCCACCTGCACTGTCAAGATTTTCCTCGGTATTTCATCCTACATCATTCATCAAATACCCGGCCCACTTCAATATTAATAATTTAATGTATTTCATAAAGTCTACATCCCCATAGAGTGCGTACTCTATTATATATATTCTTATAATTAATTTCTGGTCACATGGAACAGAAAACGAATTCAAATATCTAAGTTAGATTAAAACAACTAAATTTAACCACAAACGTGTAAAAAATAAAAATAATCCGATACGATAACTCCAGTTATTGCATTAATAATATAGTTATCTACTAAATAGTATATATTTATTTAATCATAAAATGTATTGTATGGCACTCGTTTCATTAATTATATAAAAACCAGTACAGTAGTTTTAAAGTAACAGGAATTTATAATTTAGAATAATTATTCTTTTTTTGTTCTATTTGTATCGGCCATCTGAGGACCACATGCCAATTTCAATTCTTATTCCTTGTTCTTTTCTTTTTTCCAATAGTCTACTCTTTCATCTTTTCACTACTTTCTCTTCTTCCTGTCTTCAGTCCACTTTGAACCTGCGTTTTTCTCTCTCCTACCCTGGACTCCTTCCATTTTTAACATTTTTGCCCAAAAAACTTCTCTTTCAATTGCTTCTTCTGCGTTTATATTATTATTTTTTTCTAAATCCTTTTTAGACTTCTTTAATCCAACTTGATGTTGATTTCTTTCCCCACAGATATTTGAAGATCTGTTTTGTTAACCTATTGTCGTCCATTCTATATAAATGTTCAAAAAATACTATCTTCTTTTCCTCACAGTTTCTGTTATATTTTCTATACTTTGATATATTTCATCATTACTTCTTAATTTCCAACCTTCTGAGGTTTTTTGTTGGCCTAATATTTTCCTAATAATTCGTCTTTCCAATATTTCTAGTTTGTCTAAATTATAATTCAGTGCTAGACATTCACTTTCATATAGCTATTCTGACCTCACTTCTGTACTGTAATGCCTTATTTTCGCACTTTAAGACATGCAATTTTTATTGTAAATATCTTTATTTATACCATATGCCCTTTCCATTTATGAATCCTTTCGTCTATAGCAGATTTTTCTAAACCATTCTGTTGAATTATTTCTCCTAGATACTTAAATTTTCTAACCCTCTCTAATCGACCAAAATTATTCTTTTATTATTAAATTGTTTCGTTTGTGAAGTGCTGTTCATTCACTAACAACTCTGTTTTTGAGTTAAAAACTAATTAATGGTCTGTTACTGTAAAACAGCATTATACAAAACGAATATAATGAAAGACTTTCTCTTTTAGTGACCGTGTATCGAGTACAGAAACCGCTCTTCGGAGATTCGTTGGAGGTCGTTATCGACTACTTATTCTGTTAATAGTACAATACTTTTTTGGGTGTGTTCAATCAAAAACTCGTTACAGTTGTAATTGCGCAATATCAGTTTGTTAAAAAGGTGTTGATAAAATCATATAAAATATAATTAGAATATATAAAACTATAGTCGAAAGTATAGGCCTATATGGGGCAGAACTGTGGGAAATTAATAAAAGAAATAAATCCGTAATAAGAGCTATGGAGATGGATTACTGGCGGAGGTGCTGTAGACTAACAAGGCTAGATAGAGTGAGAAATGTAGAGATAAGGCAAGCGATGGGAATCAACCTTGACGTTATAGAAACAATAGAGGCAAGAAGACCGAATTGGTTTGGACACCTAAAAATAATGTTGGATGAGAGATGGCAAAGGAAGGTATAGGAATGGACTCCACCCTCTAGAAGAAAAAAAGGAAGACCTAAACATTCATGGAAAATGGACGTCGAAGATGCAATGAATGCAAAAGGACTGTTTAGACCGGCGTCAGTGGAAGCTAGGATGCGAGAGGAGGCGCCAGCCGTAATTAAATCGCCTAAAAAAAATTAAATCATTACAATGTTTATGTAGGTGCCTATTATTTCCCGTGCCTTTCTCGTCATATTAGAAATATCCCATACACAAACTTAATTTGAAAGTAAAAAGTAAGATACGGTATCTTTTCGGTTCCGTCGAAAACAACACAATGTTTTCGTAATTAAACATTTAATGATAGGTGTACGTTTTTCTGCTTGCTATTATTACAGTAAAATGATCTCTTCTGCTTAAAACAATTGATTGCCAAATCTGTGCATTTTGTTTAGAGAAAGAATAAAACAGGTCAAGTTTTTGAAAATAATTTTCCGAAAGTGTGTCTTCTAAAGACTTTTATAAATCAATCGTCACTGTTTACTGTACATTAAAATATTTAAACATGTTTTCGATAGGCGTAGATCGTCGCTCAGTTGATAAACCTACACAGTAGGCTACGCTTACAAACTAGAGGTGGGCCGATATACCTATAACAGGTATTTTGGAACGATTATTTTTGCGGAATGGATATAACAGTGACTGAAAAGTTGAAATACTGTTCCCATTCAGCGATAACTGAAAAGTCGAAATACTTGTTCCGATTACTCGCGGGATCTCCCTACCGAACAAACGAATAAACGAGTACAAAGTCACAGTTATTGGTGCTGAATACTTGATTCTGCGCATGGGCCGATTGACATACCAATACGAAACGAAGCAAAACAGCGAGGTTCAGAATATATCTATGCCAAGGAGACGAAGCTGTTTTTAGTGAATGAAAAAAATTCATGCTGATGTTTCATTTATTCGTGTGTTATTCAGATATATAATACAGATTATAATAACAAATTATATATTATACTAGTCACCAACTTGGTAAATTTTGAAAAAGCGAATTACATTGTGTTGTAACCTACAGAGTACATAGTGGCTGATAGGCCATATAGTACTTTTTGTTAATGTGATTTCGGAGATGATTTTTGTTTGTAAAATTATTTTTATTCTCATTCACTCTTGTGGCTTACTGTTATGTTTTTATTATATGTTTCTAATGTTTTTTTTTTTACATTATTTGTTGTGCGACAACGTGCACTCTAAATTTCATTGCCTGAATTTCGCAACTGATTAGTCTAATCCAAATTATAGTATAATATTAAATTCCTGGTAGTAATCTTAATTTATATTTAACAATAGTGTTATCATTTATAGGCCTAGTATAAAATCTATATTAGTTTGTTTACTGCTAGTGAAAACTTAAATTAGTATTTCCAAGGGAGATAGGCCTATAAATTCTCTTCTTTCTTATTTTCTTTTAAACAGTAACTTGTAAAGTAACACTGTTAAAAGAGTACTTTTAGTTTCAATTTATTTCTTGTAACAAATTATATAATACAGGTACGTGTACCTATAATAGGTATATAATAACAGGTATTTGTTCGTGTTATGTTTTGGAACGGTTTCGTTTGTACCTGTTATTTTCAAATACTAGTTTAGTGCACCTCTATTAGAAACACGAGAGTCTAGCGATGTGGGTAACACGGTGTTCCGCAGCCGTCACGGACGTTTGTGCATGACGTCACTTCCGTTGTCCTCATCACAGTATGTGCATGACTTCGCGTCGCGTTGTGATTTAAGAATATTGTGTTAACATCAAGAATCTTTGTAACTAACACAAGGAAGATTGTACTTGTTAATGACGCGTTGAAGAAGTATCATTTCATCGTACACGGATTTCGGCCTCAAAATCCGAAACGGACTTCACTCAAAAACAGCTGGTATAAATAAATATATAAAGGAAATTTTGTAATAAAATTTGCCTTCTTTTGCAAAGATAATTAGAACATTGTCTTGTCTTTGAACGCATCCCGACGCTTGAATTCAATCCATATCAAATAATTACATTCTATTATTTATCATGTTAATATAACTGCTGCCAAAGCTGTAGGGATGCTCGTCGTGAGACGTCCCTGTGGTTCCCTAGTTTCGAGCTTCCGGAAGGAGCTCCTGCCTAGTGGTCCGGTCCAGTCGGAATATTTATTATTGACATGGAATCCATAGGTATGTAATGTCTTACTCGCACGTTTCGCGAAAATCGACCGTTATGTTTCAAATGTACTTTCGGCATACCACTATCTCACGAACCGCTCAACCAATCCCACCAAACCAGGTGTCAGGTGATCGAGTCACTCGGCCCCCTTCCACCAATAGTACTGAGAATTTTGACAACTGACTTCAGTCGCCTCTAGGCTTTGCCTGCGTGAGGGTGTTTTTGCGCCGAAAATTTATAAATTGCTCCACTAAAACTTAAATATCTCGGGAACTACAAGTCCGATAGCGAAAATACAAAGTGCGTTGTGATCCTCAGAACTAAATCTCTCCAATAACACCAATTCCGAGTACCAGAAGCACTCACAGAAAATAATAACAACATTTGAACTCAAAAATTTGAAATGCCTCGACCTAAAAATCGCGATAAAACTCGAACCAAAACTTTCAAACCGAAAACCGGCAAATCCTGTGCAGAGCGTCAACAGGCCTATCGTTTGAGACTAAAATCAAAGAAATCGGCCGAGAACTTAGAAAATGGCAAACCATTTGAAGGTTGACGAAACCCCGTCAGCGCCCAAGCGGCCCGCATCTCCGATACCTGGGTCATCCGGCGTGCCCCCAAAGCGACTCAGATCGAGCGTACGGCTAGCTAGCAAGAAAACAGACGATGAGAACATTAAGACGATAAGAGCTGTTTATTTAACCAACCCTTAATTCCTTCCCAAAGCACAAGTCTGCCCATGATTCCATGTCTACCGGTAGTCCCACGACTACCAGGTTTAATTTTTTTAATTTAAGGGCCGTTACAACGCCATGCTCGTACTAGGTCGTTCTCGTACATGCTCGTACAACGCCATTGCCGAGGCCGTTTCCAAGAATCACCTGGACGTCGGTACTTGCCAAAGCCGGCTATGAGGGGGTTTTCCTGGGTCCTTGCAGCTCGGACGTAAACTTTACGTGCAAGTCGCCGCACGGTGTCATCCAAGGAGCGCACACCGAGTCCACTTCTCAAAAGACAAGAAAGGAACCGATAGGGGGCTTTGGCCGCTAGCCGAAGACCCCTATCTAGAACGCTTTGTAACTGTCTTTTATGAACGGCTGCAAGGTAACCCCAGACGGGAATGGCGTAGGTGATGATCGGTAACAGGTACGCGTTCACGATCAACTTACCTACCTTGTGGTCCATAGCATGTTAATATAAATATAGCCTCCTGTTTATATGCACGTTTGAAATAGTGTTACCTTGAACAAAAATAAAGTACAACAAAATTAAATTTAAACGGTAATAATTTATACTTCTTTTTAATTTATTATTTTTATTCCTATATTTTAATTGATTAATTGATTTTAATTATTATTATTAATTGATGATAGTATAAAGCGGTAATGACAATACACTATTAAGCAATAATATTGTTTCATAATTATTTATGATAAGTGTAATACTACTGTTACATTTAAGGTTTAATTTAAATAATTAGACTACTGTATTTAAAACAAGATCATTATAAAACAATTTTGTATGTATAAAGTCTAAAAACAAAGTTTAAAAAATATTTTCATGGTTACTCCCTTTGGGAAAGAAAAAGATTCTTAAAGTTAACAGGCTAACCTTTTAACTTTAAAAAATTGCTTAATGTCATATGTCTAGAGTAGTAAAACGTGGCGTCATACCCATTGAAGCCCGTTTTAAGGAAATAAACAATTCATAAAATGTTTATATGTTTTACTTTAGTCAGATCGCTGTAATCCATTGATCGTGTCTATAATTTATTTTTCAGTTTTGAAGGCCCATTAGACCAGCGTGCATACGTGGGAACCCAGAGTAAGAAACCCCGTACCCATATTGTTTATTTGGATATATGAAATTTTGAGAAAATGTTTTCGTTGAAAGTTATCACTTAAAAGCCTAATCTTTATCCCTATCGTCCACAGAATTCTCTGAAGAATTCTTAGAATCCGGACTCACTAAACCCGGGGATCAAGAGACAGCAACTGCTGCGCGACTGATTTGTCGTTGTTTCATACTAATCCCTTTAACATTATTTTATTGTGCTCTGAACTTTGCAGTAGTATTTCTTACCTCGCTCGTGTTACTCTTTGTTCGTTACATATTTGGGGAAATTAGGGTAATAAGTTAATTTCGACGATGATGATAATAATGTTAACGAGTCAGAAAGTTATAGAAATTGCTTATGTATTGTTATGAAAACTATAGGCTATATATGTTTATTTTCCAAATTTGTTTTATTTATTATCTCGTAAATATTTTTCTCTTAGAAGAAAAACAGGACTTATTTTATTTAATCAAGAAAATAGTGCTTACCGAAAGAACGAAATACAAATTGAAAAAGGTAAGCCATTTTGTTTCAGGTTTCTATGGTTGTAAATACTTTTTACGATACTAACTTCTAATAAACCTTCACTAACCGAAAAATGCTACAAAGCGTGCTTTACTCTCGGCAGATCCCCAGAGGCTCACAATTTGTGAGTGCGTAAAATGGCCACTACGATCTGACCGTGTGTCCATTATTATTGTCTACCTACGTCAGCTTTATTTTTTAATGACCAACAGTCTGTCAGTCAAAAACCGTATTTCTTTAAATATGATAACATTATGCTCTTAGAGCTTCTCTTCTCATTTCCGTATTTCTCTTCATTTTCATTCCTTTCGTCCTGTACAAGTAGTGTTCTTACGTATTTCTGAATCAATTGCAACTTATAACGGTAAAACCCTAAGTTTTTAATTTAGAACCTAACACACACAATGCGCAAAGAAAATATTTAAGTTTAATGTTGACATCTTGTTACATAAAAAATAGTTTCACTCTCCAAAGCTGTGGAAGTTATATAATTTCAAATCCTAGCTCGCCATGCATTTCTCCGTACTTCGCTCCCGAAGGTTGTAGGAGACTTATCTTAGGCTCCCATAGCTCGCTTTTGTGGGTAAGAATGTGCACATATGTGAACAGTGCATATTATTATCCTTTGCAAAGTCTTTCTTTTATACGAATCCTTTTCTCAAATTGAAACAAACTATTTGCACTTACCTTCACGTCGAATTTCCTGATCACAGAAACTACAAAAACTGCCTTCTTAAACTGGCCTCACGTATTTTGTCCAAAATATTCTTGGAGTAATATCTTGACAATCCGAATATTCTTGGAGGTTTTATACATCCACACATACACACATATAAGCCGCATGTTTCTGAAACTTATCTTTAGTATCTACCAGCAACGCTAGATTCCAGTAACCTGCAGAGAAAAATACTGACTGTAGTCTCCGATATCCAAGTCTCACTGGATCGGTTTTACATTACAGGCTTTTGCATCATCATTCATGAGTAAAACACACATCAAGAGACTCGATACTTACCTTATCTTACTCAGGAAATACGTTGTCTGGAAGTTGGACGATGAAGTTTTTACATAATTCCTGCGAAATTTATAAAAGCTTTTTATTACTGATCTTCTACCATTCTTATTTTTTAATAAAATAATAATTTGTTTCTAGACATAAGGATTTTGAAAATTTTTGGAAGTAACATGTTTTCTCTGTAGATCTGTAACCTGCTCTTTAACAGAATCGTGTCTGTTCTTATGATTATATGACATCTGATTGAGTTTTGAACGTCCGTCAACATTACACTTTCTTAAATGTAAGCAGACAGTATATCTTACCAAATATAGGCCAACTTAATAAAGAGTCACCTCAGTGTCAGCACACCCTGAGCTTCCATTCCCGTGAAGCGCTGTAATTACCACTGTCTTTTAATCCTTCGGAATCGTTTTTGTCAGAGCCTTTCAAAAACTCTGAATAGCATTGGATATTCCCCTCTTCTCTCTAATTCTTAACAATTCTGGAGCTTTCCCAGCATACCTGCTGCTTTTCTCAGCTTGATCCTCCTGGGATTGTTCTGTGTTATACGCTTTTCCATCCTGTCAACCTCAGGAAGGCAAAGAAACACAGCTTGTTTTAACTTGAGTACTGTAATGTTAACCTGTCTTGTTTCTTGTTTACATATTGTCTTGTTACCTGTCTTGTAACGTGTAACATGTGAATTCACAGATACACGTAAGCCTACTACATTGTGGATTACTGAAAACTTATAAATCTATTCTCATAAACTGTTCACGTCAGCTAGAGCATATAAACGCTAATTAAATAGTATGTGTAGTAAGCTGTTTGGATCGAGGTATTCAAACCTGGAACAGTCTTAATAATTGTCTCTAGACTTCCACTGAACTATTCATCCAGAGTACGAAAACAAGCTTCGAGGCATTTTGCTAGTATAGGCTACTGGTTACAAACAAAAGCGAACAAACAAATTGTCGCCGGCTGCCTCTGTTGCGTAGACGGCAATGTAGGCTGGCGCGCGCCCACACACATACACAATCTTTTGTTACATAAAATTTAAATGAGTTATTTTTTTACAATAGCAGAGCATTTTGAATATGCAAGGCTTAGAAAACAAAAGATCATATTTTTTTTAAATTGCTTTAAAATGTAAAAATATTAAATCTCTGTAAAGGGTACTTGAAGCACAAAAAGTGCTTAATTATGTATACAACTGGCTAAACAAAAAAAGTCGACAAGACACAATGGAAGAAAAAATGTAAATCACCATGTTGCCGCGCGCTTTCATACAGAATTATCTAAATAGAAAAGAGCTCAGTGAAAATAAATCCCTCATAAAAAACAAGCCAATGGTTATGAATATGCATTATAATGGAGTAAACTGTTGAGCGAATGGATCGGGTGGGGTCGTGGGGAGGAAAACTGTACGCCGGCTTTGTATTGAAAAATACTGCCCGCGGCCTGTGGCTCGATATGTACGACACCTGTTGACTAACAAAGAATTCTCATCCTGCTACCAGCTTTCACGAACAATATATGATATCTAAACAACCACCACAAGGTGAAAAAATATTTAGTTATCTCTTGTTTAATAAAAAGCCTCTGTGATTCATTTTCTTCTTCTTCTGATAGTGCCTACCCGTTTCGTATGTTAGATATCATACAGACTATTTTAACTTTCTGTATTGCTGCACGGAATAAGTCAGTTTTATTAATGCCAAAGGATGTTGGATGCCAGAAAACAATGAAGAAATAAATGAAATAAGGAAAAAGATACAGGCCGCAAATAGAACATATGCTTCGTTGACACCTATATTAAAGGCAAGGAATATCCACCATTAGTCCAAAGTCACATTATATAAAGTTATGATTAGACCGGTGATAACATATGGCAGCGAGACTTGGGCTTCGAACAAACAAGCCGCGAACATAGTCAATACTTTTGAAAGGAGAATTTTGAGGAGAATATATGGACCAATCCAAGTAAACGGGATGTGGAGAATGTGTCACAATGAGGAGCTATACAAGTTGTATAAAGACAATGATCTGGCCACCACCATCCGACTGCGTAGATTGCATTGGGCAGGACACATCATTAGGATGGAAGACAACCGAATACCTAGGAAGGTACTGTTTAGTCAGATCAAGTGTAGAAGGCCTGTCGGAAGATCCAAGACATGCTGGATTGACGCAGTGGTGAGGGATGCTGATAATTTACTTAAAATAAAACGAAGGACATCGATGGCCAAGGACAGGGAAAAATGGAGGCGGATGATTATGGAGGCTAAGGTTGACTTCGAACTGTGACGCCATAGAAGAAGAAGAAGATTCATGCCAAACCAGGTCCTTAAATTTCTCAGCCATGATATTCTCGGTCGCCCAACTCCTCTCTTTCCAAGTACTTTTCCCTGTAGTATGGACACCAATAAGTAAAATCTCTGTTCATTTCTCATGAGATGTCCCAGATACTGAAGCTTTCTTATCTTCACTGTGTTAATAACTCCCCTTTCTTTCTTCATCTTTCTAAGAACTTCAACATTAGTTGTATGTGCTGTCCATGAAATACTCAGTATTATACGGTAAAGCCTCATTTCGAAAGAATAATTCATTTTAATAAAGTCAAAATATTAAAAAAAGAACAGCGAAAAGTACTGTTATTATTAATAGGGCTAAGGTGTTTTGTCACTCCGTTTTAGTGTCTAGAAAAATATGAGTATCAGTTGCTTTATTTGCTTTCCCAGGGTAGAACTTCTGAGAATACATGTTTGGTAAGTAATGACGTACATTTGCTATAATTTGCTAAAAAGAATATTGGTGCAGTAAAAATTTCATTTGTGAGAACTTATATCTGGAAAGAAATGTTCAGTGTACCAAACACATTGAAGACGGTAAATGTTTGCCAATGTGTCTTAATTTTAGTTTGGTTAGGCTGAACACTTTAAAAATATGAATAGTTTATAAAATAATTGATTAACTTTACTGACTTTTGGACACGACAAATAATACTTTGCGTGTGTACGGAAATTAATTATAATCGAATATTTATAAAATTTTATGGTAAGAATGTTGAATTTCTCGTTTTCCGTGCGGGATACAGTTATTGTAATATATAAAACTCTTTTGGACGACACGTAACGGTAGTATGACGCAAACAACACACACGAACAGTCCAATGTCTGTTAACTTCACACACGGTCGTGGTGTGGCAATTTACTCAAAATCTACCCTTGCGACTAACTTGCTTGGCCGGTGTGTCAATCGCCTATAGCAGTGATTCCCAAAGTGAGGCCGCGGATAACTGAGGGTAGGCGACAATTTTTCAGGGGATCCCCAGACACTTTTAAGAAAAAAAAGAATATACCGTAATTTTCTCAGATTTTTTTGCCTCTAAAATCTAAATTTTAGAATCTTAAAACAATTAGTAGAAGATTCCAGTACTTTGTTTTTGTTCAAACTAATTGTAATTGTGAAAGTAATTTCAAACTAGTGGCTTTACGAATAGTCGTGTAGCAGATCTATTTGTCACCGAACTGACTAGAGCGCCGCATCAACGCAGCACTGATCGCTCTGTTTTAGTCCACGTATAAGCTCTGTATCTTGCTTATAAGTACTGTATCTCGCGTATAAGCATTCATCTAAAATGTTTTTCCGTGTAGCTGGTTTTATGCCTAAGTAGCTGGATTTCGACACGTGTGGCTGGAAAGATAGAGCCGTGTTTGCCAAAGTTAAGAAATAAACTTGATGTCGAGAGTGACTTAATATTGAAATTATCAGACATTAAACCTAATATTGCATAGCTAATTGTTCAAAACCAGCTTCATTGTTCACATTAAAGTATGTTTGATAACATTAATATTATAATTTTGCAAGTTAAGAGAATTTTAATTTTAATACATTTTAATTAAGATATAAGAGTGTATCATATTTACTGTTTGTTTTAATTTCATAACTCAGACGGGGTCCGTGAAAGTTTTTATTTTTTGTGGGGGTCCGGGACTGAAAAGTTTGGGAACCACTGGCCTATAGTTCTAGATTATTGAAACGGCGTGACAATGTGCATACACCACTGATATACTGGCCTTAATCAAGTTATGTCGATAACACTTCAATTAATCAACTTATGTCGATCGGTTCACTACTTTCTGTACGTGGTAACTTCAATTGACATAAACGAACTTTTTTGAACTTCTCATGCTCGCATACGCTCACAAATACAATACAGGCCTCAATACTCATTGTTCAGTTATGTGAAACAGTCAAGTTTCACCAAAACTTGAGCATTTCATACTAATGATATTATTTAGTATAATTTATTGCTAATATTAAATGTTAGCATTTAGTACAATATCACTATTTAATACACATTAAACTTATCATATACATACAAAATGATTTTTAAAATATTAGTTATCAAGGGAATGTTCAGGAAAGAATTTCGTAATTTTTTTGTATACGAACCAATTTAAATTCTACATTAATGTTCGTGAAAAATCTTATCTTTACGTGCAGCGAAGGTCTTTGTATTTACTGCATATTCGCGTCTGTATTCAAACTTCGAGTAACCGAATGCAACTGAACATCAGTATTTTCTGACAGACAAGGTAGGGAGAGACAGGTAAATGGCAAAAGCTAGTACTGTTTTCTGTTCTGTTGCTGCAAACTCTAGACAAGAATGGGGCGTGACATGTACGGATAGCCCTACTATATCAACCTATGAGGTACATCCAAACGGAGATGACTTATAAGTGGTTCAAAACTTTATTCGCCATGAAGGGAAATGTAGGAAATATTTCCCAGAACTTGTGGAACCACCCGCTAGAGACGCAAGTTCATAATTTTTCGTAACTGTCAAGACCGTATAAAGAAAGATTACAAATGACCCATGCTGGGAGCTACCTGCTTCCCACTGGTAGTAGAAAAACAGGGGAATCGACTAAGTTAGCTGAGATCATCATTTTTTCAACAAACAGATGAACAAATCTCCACCATCGTCTGGCAGACGTCAGGAGGCAAGAGGTTCGACCTTCTCATCTCTAGGGCCTTGCCACTATGTGGGAAAGCTATAACGTTTCCCAGCAGGGATTGCGATGGTTAGTTAAGGATAATTAATGGTTACATTATTTTCAGGGGAATGCGATAATAATTTTATGGGTAAAAATAGTAATTGGTCACTGACGCGGTCATTTTGTAGTCCTTGTCAACGGACGGAATCCTCGTCAATGGCGTCAGCTCACTGCTTTGCTGACGTTATTATCTTTACTGAAGATAGATAGACTTCAACCCCCCCCCTCACTCCACATTCTAAAAACTATAGGTAAATTTTCACTACTCCCTAAGCCATGCGCTCTGCTGGCTTTCCGAGTGCTCGAAAATTCAAAACTCAAACGAGATGGGCCCTCTTTAAAGCCGTTCGCTTCCTTTGTTACTCGTCTAAAACAGAAAAACACAAACCAAAATTAGTAATTTCAGTTAGTAATATTGATACTGTAAAAGACGAATTAAATAGACTTCTGAATCTAAATAGACTCATTTACATCTTTTTTTATAAGTCACCATCTGAGATTATCAGATCCCCTTGAATATCTGCCACTGTAAGAAGCTTCTCGCCACCTATGGCTGTGAAGATTGATGCTCACAAGGAATGAATGAAGTTTTCGAAATATATATGGCCCAGTTAGAGAAAACAATATGCGGAGAATACGCTTTAATTGTGTACTGAAGGAGTTGTACAAGAACAACAAATTTTTGAATGTTGTCAAGTTGCAGAGATTTAGACGGGAAGGGAATAAAGGAGCGCGACAAAAGTACAACTCTCAACATATGCTACTTCAGAATGTTGTCAAGTTGCAGAGATTTAGACGGGAAGGGAATAAAGGAGCACGACAAAAGTACAACTCCCAACATATGCTACTTCAGAATTTCAAATAAATCCCTATTTATTTAAAGCGAAAGGCAATTCCCTTTAATTGTATTGAAAGGGGAAAGGCTAAGGTAAAACGTCGGTCGTGTTCAGTAGACAATATAAAAAAGGAACGAAATGATTCAAAATGAACAACTGATGAAGGAAAGGTAATATCTCGGAATCGGAACCGAGAAACTGTCTACTGATCTACTTCAAGAAAAAAGTGAAACAGGCCAACGCTCGATTTAAAGAATGGAGTCATTTAATATGACGAACGCCTTAATCCGGGAAAGAGGATTAAGGGAAGGTCACGGACACAGCGACGTCGGGACAACATTAGAAAGGATCCTGGGTGTCATTAATTGGCAGCACTGAATAGAGATGTTGGAGGCTAGGACTGTCGTGCAGGTGTTCAAGTAGAAGACTGTCATGTCACTGAAAGAAGAAAATAACCACACCTTGGCATGTCTGTGTACAAAATAAGTAACCGTTCACAATAAACTTATATAACTGCTTTGTCGATTGATACAAAAATAGTCCTTCTGCGTTCTGCACAAATTTATTAGCGTAATAAATCTTTCATGTTTTGAAATTTTCGATTTACCAGAAAGGACCCCTATCCCAGCGAAACCGGATCCCCCCTGAGGGTCGAAAGTTGACAAGAAACTTTGTTAAACTCTTAATTTGTAAGCTGTTTTATTAATTTCTCAGCTGTGTACGCTGAGAGCCCAGTAGTACTGGGTAATACAGTAGTAGCCCTTTTTTTAATATAGGTCTACAAACAAGTTTATTACATACCGTTTGCATGTACGTTGGAAACATGAAATATAAGAATATGAATCTGTCAATAAGTATCTTAGTAACAATGTTTCAATAGCGCTTATTTTTACCGTGTTATTACTTTAATGTGATTGATTTCAGTATTTCAGTATGTTATTACACGTTTTGCAGCCACTTTCACGATGGTAATACTGATTAGTCTTAACTTGTTTTTTTATTTTTTATGAAGCCGACTCGACCGGACCCCCTCCCCAAGACCAAATTGTAGATTCGCTACTGCCCAATCCTAGCTCCTGACAAATACGTGTTGGACGTGAAAACTTACGAAGCCACTTGCAGTAAAGCATTCTGTTTCACCGCTGTTCATTCATTATAAAGGCACACATAAATGTTCTTTATTATTTCATTTTTTTAAATAATAACTTAGCATTGCGACATAGTCTTTTATGTAGTTCTGAACTCTACCTTAACAATATTTATCTCCTGTTAATACTGAAATGGAAATCAGGACAAATATTCTTAAAGAAGATCATTATAAAATGATGGTTACAATTTTTTTTAATTTATAACTTTTTGTATACAATATAAACTTGTACAAATTTTCAAACTGTATTTGGTTACATTTATTGTTCTTATTTTAAATGTGCAAAAAAGTTTCGTATTTATTATTATTATTATTATGGGGCGTTATTCATTAACTGGTCACGTATGTTTCCAATATTTTTGTATTTATTAACGCGTGATTGAAATGCTATTCAAAATGAATTTTTGAAATAGTTAGATTTTGAATACATGTTTAAATTATTATTATTATTCCGGCAGTACAATGTTTACACATTTTCCGGAACGAAAGATTACAGAATTGATTGAATTCTCATCTCTTACTGCTGCTTGTCCATCCAAAGATCTTCAATTTCACTTTCCCTCAACATAGTCTGAATTTCTTCTATCCTGGTGATAGGTGGTCTTCCTCTTTCCCTTCTTCCTGGTGGGGTCCATTCCATAACTCTCCTTGGCAACTTTTTTGTGCTATTCTTTTTGTGTGTCCATACCACTTTATTGAATCCATCCGGCTATAATCATTTGGTTTTTAACATTTCCTTTTTTCCTAATGATCGGGGAGTTGGCACATTGCATTATCTCCCAGCCTGGAAAACCAGAACATTTTTAATCAAGGTTTACTTCCTTTAGCCTTTGATAAACCAATATCCAACTATTGCTCCGCCTCGGGTATTTTATTTCCCCGGTACCCACCATATCTGGTGAGCATTCCCCTATCCGCCACCTGGGGAGGCGGCCGATGGGAAACTAGCAACTCTACACGGGACATGTTTAAATTATAATTGTTGAAAAAAATTAATATTGTATTGTATAAAAAAATAGTATATAATTCTTTTAAAAAATTCTGTAATGTATCAACTTGAATGTGTTCGACTATTAATCGGTTTCCCAATCAATAAAAGTTCTCTATATTTGTTCTACAAATTTGTAGAGTTAGCAGATTCACATGATTGTAAAACTGCGCATAGGGGACATAAATACGAGTATGTAAGTTCGAATGCTAGAAGGCTCAGTTTAAAACGTTCCAGACACCCACAGAATTTTAACATACGTACAGTAATTCAGTTTACAAAACGCTGCGAAGTTAATAATTACACATTTAACGCATTGTACCGTGTGGCAGTAATCAATGACAGTACGCAATGTGCATACAGTCCAAGGTTGCCAAAGACTACCAGTGACTGAACAAATGTCGTTAAAGACAAATAAAATATTCAGCTATGATGTACACAATTTATGTGTGTCATTGAAATCACACTGGATCAAACACTACATTATTAATTCATGATGATCGAGCGGATAATTACATTGTTTTCAATAGGGTCGGTTGTGTTTACAAACGATTGTTGTATTTTATAAATGACTGCAGTTAATAGGGATGCATTATTAACCAGCAGTTATCATTTATAATCTACCTATTCAAAGGCAAACATATTATTTAAAATATCAGTTTGTTATATTTGTAACAAAAAATTCTGTGTGGTGTGTGTGTGCGCGCGCGCGTGCATATGAATATGCGCCGCGCTTGACTGTCTACATTTCCACATAGTATTTTAAAACCGTAGACAGTGAATTCGAAAGTAGTAATAATGATGTATTGTTACTCCGCCAGTTCGATATATTTTGATAGCGCATAAGCAACATTAAATATCCTATGACGCAGGGATTTAGAGTTAGTAGGCCCCTAGGCTGATCATGTGGTGTGGGCCTCCCAACTACAGGGGGGTTGACTCGTCGATAAATTATGAAAAAGATATCTTCCAGATCTGCAAATAAAAGCATTATTAAGTGTACAAATTATATTTGGATACACGTTTTCTGTAAATTTCCAATACTATCTTAAACAATTAAAAGGTTTCAAGGTACCTCTGTGTACAATGGCATTCTGGAATCTATGAAAATAATAATAAAAGATTGCATTTGTTTTTTTATTATACTCAAAAGACCCTAAACAGAAAGGAAATGTAGGAAAAATAAAACCAACCGATTTCCAAAGGAAAGTAAAACAATGCCATTGTAATGTTCACAAATTAAGCATATTTTTAAAAAGAATATAAAAGTATTAGGGTGTATTTACATTATACAAATCTGTAAGTATATCATAATTTTTCTGCATCATAAAAAGATTGTAGTATACTACTTTCATTAGGCTTTGGTTTGATTTATTGGCACTCGCCTACATTTAATATTTCTGTCAAAATATAACGAGTCTCAGTGCGATGAGTGCAGTTTGAGATGAATTTAAAATTTAAGTTTAATTAAATTTACCCCATTCTACCCTATACATGACTTTATAATACCACATTTTCCTATGATAACTTCTATACTGTTCTCACAAACCAAATAATTTTTATGCAAGTTGACTCTTCTTTTTTTCTTTTTGTTTGTTGTGAAGA
Organism: Magicicada septendecula; assembly: GCA_034769895.1. Classification (NCBI taxonomy): domain Eukaryota; kingdom Metazoa; phylum Arthropoda; class Insecta; order Hemiptera; family Cicadidae; genus Magicicada; species Magicicada septendecula. The sequence goes on along the minus strand of CM068369.1, from coordinate 103,960,872 downwards.
ACCTTAGGCTGCAACATATGTAGCCTAAGCTTAAATCCTGCACTGCATGGACGTGCAACAATCCAATAGTATGTTGATGTTCGTTACACGTCCATATATATTGTAACGCAACAGAAATGCGGTCCCCGACGTTACATAAAGAAAAATATTAAAAATAGAATAGGAAAGTAAATATTTATATCCCACACTAATAAAAGGGTCAGATAAATAAATTTATCATTGTATAAAAGTAATAAGAATGCAAGGTAGTAATGATAATAAAAAATAAGAATGTAATAAAGATAATAGTGATAAGTCTCAATGTTCAGTGAGAGGTAAATAAATAAAAAACATTGACTAAATATCACTATAATATTGACGACTCGGAACACTAAGTTTTTTATAAGTAAAAACGTAAAGTTTTACCTTACAGCCTAAACCGGCTTTCACCTATAGAAGGCTTCATCAGAGGCTGTCGTTAGTAGCGCTGCTCGTCTTGTTGTTGGCGAGGAGATAGTGTTTCGAAAGATTGAAGCTGTGTGTGTGTGGTGAGATGTGTTCGAATAATGCGTGCGATTTGAATTGTGTCTGTTCGTTTAGGATGTCGTTTTTATTTGTTTTTGTGTGTTTGTATATTTCTAATTGTTCTAGAGTGTCTAGTTTTCGGCCTTTTGTGTGTACGTGTAGTATGTTCATGTTATTGTCGATGTTTTTATATGTGTGGTTTGCTTCAATGAGGTGGTTTGCGAAGGTAGATTCTGTAGTGGTGTGGAGTGCTTTTGTGTGTTCAATGTATCTCTGTTTGAAGCTACGTCCTGTCTGGCCTATGTAGAATTTACTGCAAATTGCAGTAAATTCTACATAGGCCAGACAGGACGTAGCTTCAAACAGAGATACATTGAACACACAAAAGCACTCCACACCACTACAGAATCTACCTTCGCAAACCACCTCATTGAAGCAAACCACACATATAAAAACATCGACAATAACATGAACATACTACACGTACACACAAAAGGCCGAAAACTAGACACTCTAGAACAATTAGAAATATACAAACACACAAAAACAAATAAAAACGACATCCTAAACGAACAGACACAATTCAAATCGCACGCATTATTCGAACACATCTCACCACACACACACAGCTTCAATCTTTCGAAACACTATCTCCTCGCCAACAACAAGACGAGCAGCGCTACTAACGACAGCCTCTGATGAAGCCTTCTATAGGTGAAAGCCGGTTTAGGCTGTAAGGTAAAACTTTACGTTTTTACTTATAAAAAACTTAGTGTTCCGAGTCGTCAATATTATAGTGATATTTAGTTAAGTAACGGACACGTCATGGACAACGAAATCCAAGAAAAAACATTGATAAAAAGTTGTAAAAAAGAAAACTAATAGTGACTATTTTAAAGTAATTGATGATATGAAAATAGATAAGAATGAGTCAATAATGTACGTTATAAGTTAATCTAAAGTACTTATTATGAATTGTATAATGTTATGTTGTTATCATAAATATGATGTTATAGTTTGTGTTATCATATGAAAGCTTACTTGTTGATAGAATATCAAATAATGAACTAATATGTATTATTCGTTTACTGTTGTAGAACTGTGATTGAAATCAGTTATTTAGTATTAATTAATTTCATTTTTCTTATGTGTGATCTATAGGTCAAGATAAAGTTATTGTTAGATATCATAAAGATAATTATTTGTGTACATGTACGTAGTTAAAGGTTGATTATGTTTGTAAACTTGTATAAAAAGGCTATGGTTGTTAACTAGTTAAATTCAAAAGTAGATCAAGGTATAATAAAAGGCCTAACCGCCAATAACACTATATCATAAATCAGATCAGAAAGGTTAGGTAAAGAATTTAATAACAAATACTAAATATAATTCAATAAGTTAGTAGAAACCAATAATAATTAATAATAAATAATAAACAAACCCAAACTACCAAATTATGATAATGCCATAGTGCAATGATATCGATAGATAATGTTTGATATCGGAAAAATAATATTTATTAAAAGAAACAAGCTAAGAGAGAAAACCAGCAGAATATATAGAAATTAGTAAACAAGCAATAAATAAGATTATATTCTGATATAATGGAAGTTTAGTAAGGAATTATTTTGATGATTGGAAGAATATTATATGAAATTATTACTATATAACAAAATATTAAATAAGAATAAAAAAGTTTGTTGCTAGGGACGACAAAATGAATATAATTTGTTGATTTTGATTATTGAAATTTATGACATGAACGAGAAGAGATTAACCACGAGAGATGGTCAATAAAATACTGAACTAATCTAAATTATAAAATACGTCAACATTCACAATAAATGAAGGACTAATTACCATAATTTGGGCCATATAAACATTAACCAAATTATCTAATTGGATAGTACAAAACGATAATAAGTAATTGAATTCAAAGGAATGACTTGGATTGCCCAATATCAGATCATGAAACGAATGTTCATTTAATGAAGTAATAAAACCAGATAAAGAACTACCTGTGTAAGGATTTAATCCTCTAAACCAAACGAAAATAGAATAACCATCAAATCACATTGGACATCGCAGTTTACATCATACAATAGAAAAACGTATTTGGATCCAGAGTTTGTCGAAGCACGTAATCACAAGTTTGGCCGTTGGTGAACAAAAGGAGCGGTATTTCTGCATCAACCCAGGACCAAGGATTCCACTTTATTACAACTTTGAAGACAAGACTGAAGAAAATCATCTCATCTGCGTTTGATACCGAACGACAACTAACAAGGTTAGTTGCGAACAGCCTTCCCGAGTCGCATGTCCAGCGAACGGTAAACTTCAATTATTTAAATAATATTAAATTAAATAAACTTTAATCTTGTAATATCTTGCATTCCTATTTATGTATTTTTTAATCTTCCCAGCAGTTGAAAGAACCTTCACGCCCTGAATCTAAATTAATTATAAAAACAACTATAACTGAATTTAATATAAAACACTGTACCGATCGATAATCGATTAACTCAGACGTATAGCCTTTTCGTATATCAAGTAAGAACAATCTTATTGGATGTTAAAATATTTGAATTAATAAAGAAGCATTGTATAATTTCAAGATCTTATCATTTATGTATTATTTAATGAAGTGTGAATAAGAATTAAACGGATAGAGAGTATAACAACTAATCACCGTACGCGGTGGGTTGACCTCTAAATTTCATTTGTCTTGGAACTGCAGCGCTTGTTGCGGACTTCTCAGATACCAAAGAGAGGAGAATTACATACGAAATTTCTCTAATTCTCTGCAAGGCAGAATAGGCTTGAGCGGAATTTTGAATAGCACCCTACATACATAAGTCTCATTCACACCAACACTTTTAGATTAAATAGAGAGATAAGGTAATCATAATTAACTATATTACTATATCTAATAAAACAAGATATATAAGAAATTGGCATATTAAATAATTAAAGAGAGGAAGGACAGAGAGGTACGTACCCGGTAAGTTATAAATTGGCGCTCAACTAGTGTAGGGCTTAAGTTAAGTAAAACTATAATTATCTAAATATTACTTAACTAGAGCAGGCAACTGTTGGAGACTAAAAATGCCTAATACCAGAGGTAGATCAAAGAAGAGGGCAGAAGACAAGGAGAAGGAAGAATTGTCCACCTTCCTTCTAGTGAAATAGAACAACAGGCAAGCGATAAAGAAGAAACTGAAGTAATTATGGACACGGAAAAGGAAATAATAGAAGAAGATGCTCAAGGGGACCAAATAGATAAAGCGGGAGCCAGAGAAGCACCAAGTTGGCAGGAAATGATGAAATTCAAGGCAGAACAATTTAGGAAACAGGAGGAAAACTCAAAGAAAACAAACGAGGAAAATTTAAAGAAAATAAATGAGGAAAATAAGGAAAACTCAAGGAAACAAAATGAGACCTTGAGCGAGAAATTTGACAAGATAGATGAGAATTTTAGGAAACAGGAGGAAAACGCAAAGAGACAGGAGGAAAAATTCGATAAAACAAATGAGGAAATTAAAGAAACCTCAAAACTAATGAACGAAAGGCTCGATAGGAACAACGAAAGCTTAATCCAAATTAACGAAAGGTTTGACAGGAATGAGGAGGGTTTAAGACAAATGAAGGAAGATATCCTACAAATAAATGAAGAAAATTTAAGGCAGATTAACGAAAGAATTGAGAATATCCAGGTGACAATTAACCAAAAAGTGGACAATAATAATGAGGAAAGAAAACTAGAAATAGCCGAAACAAATGAGAATTTAGAAAAAACTAACGAAACCGTAATACAGGTTCGTGAGGAATTACAAAATAAAATTAATGACATACAAAATGAGAATAAAACAATGGTCGAAGAAATCCAACAGGAGACTGTAGAAAAATATGAGAAAATTAAACAAGAAGTACATCGGATACGGGAGGAGAATAAGGAAGGGATTATGCAAGTACAGACAGACATGGGTGAGCGACTGGAAAGAGTATACGGTAATTTAAACAATGTGGAAAGCCAAATTAATACAAATAAAAATAAAATCGAGGAAATTAGTAGACGCGAATTACAGATACAAGAAGAAGTAGATTCATGGCGGGATAGAACATGCCAGCATAATCATATAACTAACCACGATAACCGGGAGTCGATTAATTTTCGAAATTATAAACGTAATCCAATGGAATTTTTAAAGAGGTTGGAAGAGTTGATCACACGAAATAGAGAGAACCGTTGGAGTATAATACGCGGTATGATTGATGATACATTTAAGGATACGTACGACAATTGGTGGACGGCGGTGCGTCCGGATATACAGGACATGACCGAATTCAAAAAGCAATTCAGAGAAAAATATTGGTCGGAGTCGACCCAGAATATGGTCAGGAATAATTTGAGCAACGGTCGATACGAAGCAAATGTAGGACAGTCTCCGACATCATACTTCCTTGGAAAAGTATGCATGGCACGTAATTTAGAGCCCAGAATTCCAGAGGAATGTTTAAAAATACAGCTATCCTACCATTGTGAGGAAGGAATAAAGAACGCACGTATGTGTAGCCAAATTAAAACAATTCCAGCCATGGCCAAATTCCTTGAGAATTATGAACACGAAACTCATTACCAAAGGAACAGAGTACTAAATTCTAAATACCATAAGTATAATGGTAACGACCAACAAACAAATTCCCATAGTAATGATCACAATCGACCAACTCAGAACGTTAACACGAATAGAACACAGAACGATCACCCGAATAATAATCAAAGGAATTATAATTATCGGGGCAATAATCATTATAATTACCGCGACAATCGTAATAATAGAGGAGATGGGGACAACCGACCCAATAACTATAGACACAATGTTAATTATATATATTCCAGACCTCAAAATAATCAGAGACGGTATTACCCGAGGACACACAAGTATAACAATTATTATAATCAATCCCGGCGTGAAGACAATTACCAAAATGAAAGAAATTATAGGACAACGGAACATAATACAGAGGACAGACGCGAGCCATTACAAAATCAACCTCAGAACTCACCAGAAAATAGAGAAAACGAGGGAAGCCCTCATTTAAACTAATAGAGGCAGTGAGAAATGAAGAATACCCTTCACTGAACCGAAATCTTGGGGAACAACGACTTACAAATAGGCCTACAAAGGACAATACCATAACCATAATCACTAACCATTATTTAAAAAATATTAGAGAAGATTTATTGGAAGAGGATAATAATCATGTACACAGTAATAGTAATAATGAAATTATATATGTAATAGCTAAATTAAATGGAATACAATCCACCATTATGATAGATACGGGATCCAACATCTCGTTAATAGATAGTACTGAACTGGAAAAAATACAGCGAGAAGGCCAGTTACCTATACCCACCTTACCTGTGAATAATGTAATCATCATTGGAGCCACTGGACGGCAAAATAAAGCTGTTAAAAAACAAGTATCGCTCGATCTCACCAATAATAATGTAACCATACCAATAGGGTTCTTAGTCGCAACGGGATTACCGTTCAACGTATTGATTGGATGCGATATATTGCGACAGCATTCAGCAGTAATTGACTTACACAAAGGAATAGTATCATTAACATCCGAAGGATTATGGACAGCAGAATTGGTAGACGTTAATAGAACCGTTCCAGTTAACGACGAATGTCAGGTCATAAAAAGTTATTTTTGTAAGAACAATAAAATACAAGAAGTCATCCAATATGAGGACGACGATCCCGAACTATGGCAGAGTAAGTTGGAAGAGATACGAGAGTTCCAAAGAGAAAAAACTTGTCAACAAATAAGTAAAGTACAGGCCGAAAATTTAATTAAAATATACAATAGATACAAACACATATTCTCCAACGCTCCAGGTAAAGTAAAAGGCTACCAGTGTGAAATAAATTTTAAAGAACCGGTGGACTTTCGTAGAAAATCCTACCCGATAGCATATTCAATAAAAAACGAAGTTCGGGAAGAAATAAATCGTATGATCAAGGATGACATAATAGAATACAGTCAATCACCCTATACCAGTCCCATAGTGGCAATCCCGAAAAAGAACGGAAAGGTGAGAATTTGCCTGGACGCTAGGGAAATAAATAAAATGATCATCAACGATAGGACTTCCCCTGGCGAGATAGAAGAAATCTTAAAAAAATTCCACAGCACCAAATACATTAGTACTTGGGATACGGTATGCGGATACTGGCAGGTTGAGTTGCACCCAAATAGTAGAAAATATATGGCGTTCCTTTTTGACGGAAGGAACTATCAATTTAAAAGGCTACCTTTCGGATTAATTAATTCTGTTGCTATATTCGTAAAATGTATGGACCAGATATTGGGACAAGAAACTCTACAATTCACTACAGTCTACGTAGATGACTTACTTATAACTTCTTCACATTGGGATGAACATTGCGAGAGGGTAGAACAAGTACTGAGAAAGATGTCTGAAAATAATATAACACTCAAATTAAAAAAATCTAAATTTATTGCTAACCAAGTAAAGTTCTTAGGTTTTAATTTGACTGAGAAGGGTATCACGCCTTCAACAGAGAAAGTAGAAGCAATTCAACAGTTCCCTACTCCAAAAAATAGAAAACAGTTACAATCCTTCCTTGGAATTTGTAACTATTACCACAAACTCCAAGATAATTATTCAGAAAACACTGCTAAATTCCAAAAACAACCTATCATCCAAGGACAAATGGGCATGGGGACAAGAACAAAATAGAGTTCTACAATTAATCAAAGAAAAATTTCTAGAGACTGTTATGTTGCACCACCCTGACTTTAATAAACACTTTTATCTAAATTGTGATGCAAGCAATGTCAGTTTAGGAGCCACTTTATATCAAGAAGATGGAGAAGGACACCACATGGTAATTAGTTTCGCCAGCAGAGTGCTAAACAACTGCGAACGCAACTATAATGTTACCGAAAAGGAGCTGCTAAGTGTAGTTTACGCATGCAATAAGTTCAGAACTTATATACTTGGATACCCAGTGACCGTAAGGAGTTGTCACAAATCAATTTCATTCCTAAAACGATGTAAACTCAGTCATGGTCGGTTAACTAGATGGGTCCTTGCACTGCAAGAATATCACATTAATTGGGAATATATACCTGGAAGGAAGAACATAGCAGCCGATATCTTGTCCCGAATAAACATACAAGACCAATCGTTCGATGGAGAAAAGGAACAAATTGCCAAAGTGTACAATATTATTAAGAGTAGGAAGGATTTAGAAATAATAACAAACGAAATTAATCAACATCAAAAACTGGATCCCAAATTAGTAAACATACGCCAGAAGGTGCAAAATGCTGATGAAATTATTACAAAATATTACTGTATACATGATGATAGATTATTTATTAAAGTTAACCCTAATCAAGAAAACTGGAAATTGGTAATTCCCACAGCTGTGGAAAACAAATTAATCTTGGATTAGCATATAAGATATGGACACATGGGAGCCATAAAAATCGTCAAGGCCCTGGAAGAACAAGTGTACATAAAAAACATTAACAGAAAGGTACAAAAATCAATCCAAACCTGTCGTATCTGTCAGATGGTTAAATGTAACAATGAGAAGAAGGAGGGAGTAATGATTCCTATTACATCCAAACACAAGCTGGAGAAGGTATTCCTGGATATATGTGGACCGTTCCCACGCAGTGGAGGGAACCATAGATATAAATTTATCATTATTATTTTCGACCATTTTTCTAAATATACTAAACTTTATGCTATCAGCAGAGCCACTACCAAGAAAATTCTGGAGATAGTCATTGGACATTATATAATAGAGATTGGTAAACCTTCAGCAATTATCACTGATCATGGTACGCAGTTCAAGGGAAGCAAATGGAGAAATAGTCTTCTAAAACACGGTATTAGAACATATAAGACTTCAGTCTACCACCCCAGCAGCAATCCTGCGGAGCGTGTATTGAGGGAAGTTGGCAGAATACTCCGAACTTACTGTCATGACCAACAGAGGAGGTGGCACGAATACTTGTCACTTACCGAAGAATTTCTCAATATATCTTACCATCAATCCATTGAAAATACCCCTTATACTGTTATGTTTGAAAAGCTTCCACCTAGGGAAATACAGGATATCATCAATTTTCCAATAAACCCAGAATATCAATTTGAAAACGTTAAATTTTATAACCGGATAATGGAGAAGGCAGAACAAAAGAAAAAGAAGTATGAAAGGAATAATCCAAAACCAATAAATTACCAGGTTGGCGAAAAAATATTAATAAGAAATAGAGTTACCCAGTACACTAGAAGGAATAACGAAAAAATTATTATTATTATATACTGGACCCTATGTGATAACAAAAAATAATAATAATAATACCTATAAAATAATGAACCCTATCACGAAAAAGATTAAGGGAACATATAATCAGGAATCTATAAAAAAATATCATGAAGAAACATCATCACCCATCATAAAGTACTGACAAGACGGACGAAAATATTATTTAATAAAAACCCTCTAAATCCAAAAAGGTAGGTAAGCACAACTTACTAAAAAATTTTGAACAATATTATTTAATAGAAAATACAACATTCAAAAGGAAGTAAGTACGTCTTACTATATGGTTATGAAGAAAGTATTAAGAAGAGTTAATAACAACCCCAAGATTACAGCAGGAAGTAAGAAATATTACTATATGTCTACAAAGAAATATTATAAATACTTAAGAATAAAACCCCAAGATAAAAATTTTTATATCAAGAAGTACCTATGCAAAATAATAAAAGAAAAAACACTATGATCTAAAATACATGCCGAATTGCCAAACGAAGTGAACAACAAAATAAATGATTGTTTATGATCAGTATAATGTCAAATGGAACAAGAAAAAATGTGTATCAACATAATTAATTGTAATGTGACCAGACAAAATGGTAAAATAAGAAGAACAATGGATAATTTAATGACTATAATTACACTGAACTTAAGTAATGATAATAATTAAGGAAATTACGATTTAGAAATTCTTTGAAATAGAAGAACAAATGAAAAAATAATACTTAGAGTTACTGTCACAACAAAAAAGAAGATCAAGATTAATTACAATTAATGACTGTCAGAAATGTTATCAGAAAATAATTAAGGAAAATAAAATGGAATCATGAAGTATAGAATATATGAATAATTAAATATAAAACGCGACAATGTAAAGAATTCCCAAGATGTTTATTATTAATTAATTAAGAAGATTATTATGATATTATTATATTTTATAGCTGACTGTAGATGAATTCCAGCAGTACTATATTGAAGTGTAGTGTGGGCAGCAGAGTATGAAGCCAAACAGTGCCTCTCTGAACTGTACCAACTCACATATTAGGGATTGTTAGGGAAATTGAATATTTAAGGATATTAGAATCGTTGCGAAGAATGACATCAAATTCCAAAAAAGTATGACGAAAGAAGACAGAAGGAAGATAGCTGACAGAAGAATAATGGAGAAACGCTTTGATAGCAGTAACTAGCAGTAGAAGAGAAGTCAACCTAAGTTTCATTGAGTATTGTGACAACCATCGACAAATACTGTTTAAAAAAAAAAAAAAAATAGAGAACCCAAGAATGTTAATATGAGTAATAAAATGTCATTAAATAGAAAATTGTAAATACAAGTCTAAACAAGTTACATTAAGAATTCCATCGTTGACCATTGAAATTGATATGAAGGAAAGGCATGTAAAAGATATAAGTTTACTTGACCTAAATTACATTCAGGTAAATTAAACTTCTTTAGGAGGGGGAGCATATGTAACGCAACAGAAATGCGGTCCCCGACGTTACATAAAGAAAAATATTAAAAATAGAATAGGAAAGTAAATATTTATATCCCACACTAATAAAAGGGTCAGATAAATAAATTTATCATTGTATAAAAGTAATAAGAATGCAAGGTAGTAATGATAATAAAAAATAAGAATGTAATAAAGATAATAGTGATAAGTCTCAATGTTCAGTGAGAGGTAAATAAATAAAAAACATTGATAAAAAGTTGTAAAAAAGAAAACTAATAGTGACTATTTTAAAGTAATTGATGATATGAAAATAGATAAGAATGAGTCAATAATGTACGTTATAAGTTAATCTAAAGTACTTATTATGACTTGTATAATGTTATGTTGTTATCATAAATATGATGTTATAGTTTGTGTTATCATATGAAAGCTTACTTGTTGATAGAATATCAAATAATGAACTAATATGTATTATTCGTTTACTGTTGTAGAACTGTGATTGAAATCAGTTATTTAGTATTAATTAATTTCATTTTTCTTATGTGTGATCTATAGGTCAAGATAAAGTTATTGTTAGATATCATAAAGATAATTATTTGTGTACATGTACGTAGTTAAAGGTTGATTATGTTTGTAAACTTGTATAAAAAGGCTATGGTTGTTAACTAGTTAAATTCAAAAGTAGATCAAGGTATAATAAAAGGCCTAACCGCCAATAACACTATATCATAAATCAGATCAGAAAGGTTAGGTAAAGAATTTAATAACAAATACTAAATATAATTCAATAAGTTAGTAGAAACCAATAATAATTAATAATAAATAATAAACAAACCCAAACTACCAAATTATGATAATGCCATAGTGCAATGATATCGATAGATAATGTTTGATATCGGAAAAATAATATTTATTAAAAGAAACAAGCTAAGAGAGAAAAACCAGCAGAATATATAGAAATTAGTAAACAAGCAATAAATAAGATTATATTCTGATATAATGGAAGTTTAGTAAGGAATTATTTTGATGATTGGAAGAATATTATATGAAATTATTACTATATAACAAAATATTAAATAAGAATAAAAAAGTTTGTTGCTAGGGACGACAAAATGAATATAATTTGTTGATTTTGATTATTGAAATTTATGACATGAACGAGAAGAGATTAACCACGAGAGATGGTCAATAAAATACTGAACTAATCTAAATTATAAAATACGTCAACATTCACAATAAATGAAGGACTAATTACCATAATTTGGGCCATATAAACATTAACCAAATTATCTAATTGGATAGTACAAAACGATAATAAGTAATTGAATTCAAAGGAATGACTTGGATTGCCCAATATCAGATCATGAAACGAATGTTCATTTAATGAAGTAATAAAACCAGATAAAGAACTACCTGTGTAAGGATTTAATCCTCTAAACCAAACCGAAAATAGAATAACCATCAAATCACATTGGACATCGCAGTTTACATCATACAATAGAAAAACGTATTTGGATCCAGAGTTTGTCGAAGCACGTAATCACAAGTTTGGCCGTTGGTGAACAAAAGGAGCGGTATTTCTGCATCAACCCAGGACCAAGGATTCCACTTTATTACAACTTTGAAGACAAGACTGAAGAAAATCATCTCATCTGCGTTTGATACCGAACGACAACTAACAAGGTTAGTTGCGAACAGCCTTCCCGAGTCGCATGTCCAGCGAACGGTAAACTTCAATTATTTAAATAATATTAAATTAAATAAACTTTAATCTTGTAATATCTTGCATTCCTATTTATGTATTTTTTAATCTTCCCAGCAGTTGAAAGAACCTTCACGCCCTGAATCTAAATTAATTATAAAAACAACTATAACTGAATTTAATATAAAACACTGTACCGATCGATAATCGATTAACTCAGACGTATAGCCTTTTCGTATATCAAGTAAGAACAATCTTATTGGATGTTAAAATATTTGAATTAATAAAGAAGCATTGTATAATTTCAAGATCTTATCATTTATGTATTATTTAATGAAGTGTGAATAAGAATTAAACGGATAGAGAGTATAACAACTAATCACCGTACGCGGTGGGTTGACCTCTAAATTTCATTTGTCTTGGAACTGCAGCGCTTGTTGCGGACTTCTCAGATACCAAAGAGAGGAGAATTACATACGAAATTTCTCTAATTCTCTGCAAGGCAGAATAGGCTTGAGCGGAATTTTGAATAGCACCCTACATACATAAGTCTCATTCACACCAACACTTTTAGATTAAATAGAGAGATAAGGTAATCATAATTAACTATATTACTATATCTAATAAAACAAGATATATAAGAAATTGGCATATTAAATAATTAAAGAGAGGAAGGACAGAGAGGTACGTACCCGGTAAGTTATAATATATATATATATATATATATATATACACTACTGGATCGCTAAGCCAATGCAGTGAAAACGGTCTGCCGCTGTCTCGCTACCCCCACTCCTCGAAGGGAGTCACAGCCGTGCGTATGCCGTACGTATATGGGCGCGACTTTAATTTTTCAGTTGCATATTTCAATCACCCCAAACCACCGTTTTATTGGAGATTCTATTGAACTGCTACCTGTTTCTAACATGACAGCTAAAATAAGCCATTTTCTGGATATAGTTGGTGAATAAAAGGATCATCATCATCAGCCGTGGCTCTACAACCCTTGGCGGGACTTGGCCTGCTCCAAGAGTCGATTCCATTCTTCCCTATTGTGTGTCTTGGCTTTCCAGTTTCTTATGTTCAGCTTTCTGAGGTCCTCCTCTCTTTCTGAGGTCTTTGAATCTACTTCGGGGCCAACCCCTTTTTCTACTACCCATTGGTTTCTGGTAGAAAATATGTTTCGTAGGCTGTCCTTCCTCCATTCACTCTATGTGTCCGACCCACCTTAGCCCGTTTATTTAGATTATCTTGACAATGTCCGTCTCTTTATACAGACGGTAGACGGTATAGTTCATAATTATACCGCCCGCCCAACATTCCATTTTCTTGTACTCCTCTAAATATTGTTTTTAGAATCCGCCTTTTACAGCAACCTAGAAGTCTCTGGCTATTTTTTTTTTCATTGTCCAGGTTTCTGAAGCGTATGTCAGCACTGGCCTGAAAAGTGTTTTGTAAATTTTGCATTTCGTGCTTGTTGAGATGAAGCTAGATGCCATGTGCTTTTTCGACCCATAATATGTTTTATTTTGTACCCCGCTTTAACTTTGACTGGTAAAAAAAATTTTTTTTTAATTTTTTTTTGAAATTTTTTTTTTTTAAGAGGGGCCACAAGATAATTAAAACTAGACCAAAGCCTAGAGAAGCCAAAAATGCGCTGGATCCAGTGAGACGGGACTTGCAATTAAAACTCACAAAATTAACAACCAATAAAATCCTTTTTAATTATTCTATCTCCTTTAAAATTGTTACCTACAAAAATCAATAAATATAACATTTAGATTCTATGTTCCCCTTAAAATTGTTAATTAAAAATAATTAGTTCTCTTTAAAAAATGTTACTTGAATATCATTAATAAATATAAAATTTATTTTCTATATTCTCTAAAAAAAATTAATTGAAAATTAATTGAGATAAAATCTATATGCTCCTTAACAATGTTAATTAAAAATAATTAATTCTCTTTAAAAATATTAATTGAAAATTAATAGAGATAGAATCTATTCTCTCCTTAAAAAAATGTCTTTTGAAATTAATAATTATAAATCCTTATTCTCCCTTTCAAAATTGTCATTAGAAATTAATAAATATATATAAACCCTATGTTTTATATTTTCTTTTTTAGCCCTATATCTAACCCCCCAAAAATACACACGATTGTACAATACATATAGAACCCCAAAATTACACACACTAATATACAATACATATACATGTTCCACAATACAGGACAATTATAACATATATCTCTTGCCACACCCTTTTCAACCCAATGAGGTACATCATTAACAATTTATGAAAATCCATATTTGGTTTTAATTTAATATGTGTATAACATATTACATGTGTATCTGATTATATATATGCAACACCAGTAGCCCCCAGGACATACTAAATTCAAAATTTGGCAAAGTGCCTGATACTATTATATAATGCTGCCACACTGGGCACTTAGACTGGGAGAAATAAAATTTAGAATACAGTGAACACCCCAGTGATCATAATTAATTAAAAGAATTTAAATATTGATAAATTTAGTTAAGTCTTGAAAACCGGAACGTGTCATAAAGCTTATAACCCTTTTAAAGTAATTTGGCCCACAGGCCGACATGTTCCTAGGCAAGATAGTGCATAACTCAACCTGTCCCAACAGCATGTTTAACTCTGCATGAAAATGCACCTATACAGGATTAAACTGGTGACCCGAATTAACTACCAAAGAAACTTCTATCCCTATATAACCCAAATTGAATTTAAAAATGGGAAATTAATATATAAATTGAACCAGAGAAATTACAAGTTGACTGAATGAATTAGTAGCACTAATGAAACCCTTATACTGGAAATAAGAAGGAAATTACACGTCTGAATGGTGAGCAGCCACAGATGCATGTCAGCCCCTGGGCTCACAGATTATACAAACAAAATTACAAAATTTACAAACGATTCCCCCCCCCAAGTCCACGCACTATTCTGTCCCGTTAACCGGGGACCCAATTAAAATGTTTAAAACTTAAAGTCATTGTTGTAGAGTGACTCAATGTCCACTGGTTCTAGTGAGTTACATCACACTGTGTAAAAAATACAATATGGATTGATTTCACCTTATTTTTTCCATGGGTGTGAAGTGGTGATCTCCTGGCGTACATGATAGGGTGTTTGTGGTTAGTCTTCGCTATTCTCCTCCGGCAGATGAAGTTGAGAGAGAAAGTCTGGATGTTAAAAGTTCAGGTTGGAGCTGGTTCCCCGTCTTCCTCGAGGGACCCGCAGATCTGTAATTGTTTAGCCTGCCATAGGTAGTAGATGGTGCAACAAATTTGCTCTTCTCTGTCGGAGTAGAAAGCAAGCGAAGCTAACAGGACGACGATCAGCCAGAGACGAATTTTTAGAAACCCAGTTCCGCTTTCTCGCTTGCAAACAGCGGCGGGCACTAGAGTGCAGCACCGATCAAGCGTTCTAGATTATAACAGCTGCAGATTGTTTATCTCAACCGCTAAATACAGTACAGCATTTAACGTCAGCTTTGACGTTAAATACCGAACACGCGCCGAATCTATCTTAGACTCGGCACAATTTGTTAGATATATTCTTCCAATAAAAGGATAAAAAGCATTAAACTACAAAGACGTCGTTCTGTCGAAAATTGTGTAGAAACTAAATTCAGAAATTATAAACTACCGGGCTGTTGGGCCGTGGTCGATTGCTTACAACTTGGGTCAGGCAATCGACCACGCCCCAACACCCCTGTTGACTCCGGCCGTAACAGCCTCCGAAATAATTCAGAACGTTCACAGCATGGAACTCATTGTGCTATCTCATACTTGCAGCAAATTGCAAAAGCGAGAATTCAGGTAAACCAATATCTCCTAATTCATCATCATCATCAACCTCAAGGTTTAAACCAAGAATGGTTTGTTGCGGTCTCAAATAGGCAAATAGGTATTATAGCTGGTCACTCCAGCGCTTCCTCGGACGTCCCACACCTCTCCGTCCCCTCGGCTTATAGTTCCATAGTTGTTTGGGGATGCGGCAGTCATCCATTCGGCAAAGATATTCCCACCAATTCAGTCGATACAGGGCGATCCTGTCGAGTATACTCATAATATTCAGTTCCTGCCGTATATCTGTGTTTCTTCTATGATCAAGGAGAGTATACCCTGCCACGTGGCTGAGAAATCTCATTTCAGCCGCTTGGATGCGACTGGCCTGGCCTTTCGTTAAAGTCCAATTCTCAGACCCATAAAGAAGTGTGGGAAGAGCCATCACCTTTTAGGCGTGTTCCTTTACTTGCTGACCTAAGGGTTCGCCTGATGGTCCCGCACATAAGGTTGAACTTATGCAACTTATGCACCACGTCGTTGCTTGCATTATAAGACAGGGACACACTGTAGCCCAGGTATTAAAAACTGCTAACTTGTTCCAGGACAGTATCTATAACAGTTTTTGCCCGTACGGGATCAGTTCCACAAAAAGCCATCACCTTGGTTTTAATTGTGGATATCTGCAATCCAGAGTCTTTGCAGATTCCATTTAACAAATGTATACCCAACTGCAATCTGTTTTCAGAGTCCGACAGAATATCTCCTAATTTCTCCTACAATTTTACTGTACGAGAATCTACATACAGGTAGCTTATGAACGCTAATTATGCAGTGAAGATGAGGACTGTAAAAAAAGCGATATGCTAGCTAGTGCAAATCAATAAACAATTAAAGTATCGTTATAATAGTTCCAGTACACGACACTTCTGAATTGTTACGATTACGGGTAAACTAGAAATTTGAGTTTTTCTGTTTACGGTGCCTCTGATTACTAAATTGATGTAAAAATTGCTATATACAACTATACATGACTTCCATGTTCTAATTAATTATAAAATTATTTTAATATGTACCCCCACACTGTAACATGACATAAGGTAGTGAAGATCCAATGATATTTAACTATAAAATAAAAAGCTGAAGACAAGTATAAGAGGCAAAGACTTATAAATTCAAAGATCAATAACCCAGTAACCCAAATGACAAATGACTGTTAAACTGACAATGACCTGACACAATAGATCGGATAAATACCAAAAGGAACCATGGAACAATGAAGAAGAAGCTAAGAACTAAATGTAATCAAGACATTAAGAATGAATATTGTAAATCCCGAATAATGACCATTAACATGAATGTTAACAATGAACTAATGTAATCAGAGTGTAGATGAGATTTACCTAGGTTAATAATGTTAATGAAAGATAATAATGTTATGTATATTTTATTGATGAAGGAATGTGTTTATAAATATAAGTTAGGGAATTAATAATCCACACACCCTAATAAATAGTGATGAATATAATCAGAATTAGTAAACATAACCTAAGGCAAATCAAGGCCACAGTCAATTACAAAAAGTGATCATTGGTGAAGGGAAATAAAATAAACAATTGTAGTCAGTAACCCCAGAATAATACTAACATCAAAAGCAACCCAGTGAATAATTAAGTGAGTGAAAGAAGGAGTATATTTAAATTAAAGTGGTAACATGTAGTGAGAGCATGTTACACATAGTGAGTGAAAGTGTAAAAGTCAAAAACCTTCTATGAAGGAAAAAGTGTAGTTGGTAAACTTCAAAAGGTATTCTAATTAATAAACTGTGTTAGAATAACAGGAAGACCAGAGATAAACTTTGTATTAGTAAGTAAGAGGAACTTATTATGATGTAATTAAAGTAAGCCATAGGCAATTAGGATTATAGGATAAGATAGTATTTAAGGCATGGGAATGAAGGACAAACAAGAACAATAGACACTTTTTCTAGTGAAGGAATGGAGGAATAGTATATATTGTGCAAAGTATAAATTAATGTTAGTATAATAAGGATGTTGTTACTGTTTTAAAAGAACCAACATAATGTAATGAATTGTTAATTGAACCAGATAGTAAAAGAGAGCAGAAAAGTAGTTAGAAGTTATTTCAGGCTTAAACCTGTAAAGAAAATGTTTATTACTATAGTAAGAGGTGGAGTTAGGAACACCAATGTTTATTACTTGTTTTGTTTAAAAAATTATGTTAGAAATACCAAATATAAAGGTAATAAGTTACTAAGAAATGTTAGATAGTAGTATAGTAAAATCTAGGCTCTAGGCCTAACTGTTAAATAAGAATTTAGTAAATTTGAGAACAAATAATAGTCCAATATTGAAGCAGAGTATACCAAATGGTTAAACAAATTAAGTGAGTATTCCTAATACCAAAATATATGAATAACAGCCTATTTTGAATAAAATATATGTAAAATATAAATATGAAAAATAATAAAAATGTAATTAGCTACTCAAAAGTGACCATGAGGGATATCAAAATGACCCTTATGAAAAATTATGAACAATGGTACTCATGTAATAAACCTAGCTATTAGTATAAGATAGAAATCTTCATTTGAAGATATTTTGTAAAATTAAACTAAAATAAGACGTTAAAACCTAACAATGACTTAAATTAATGACCAATGAGAATTAGCATAATTTATTAGGTAACCATAGCAACCGGAAATCTATTGCCAAAAAACCGTTAGATTTTCGATAGTCCATTATTGACCGACGCCGAGAGCGGATTGAGTAGCTCTCACCACAAAATTGTATTCCAAATGAGTGAATTTTAACCAAAATCAAACAAAAAGAAGAGTATGATAACAGCCCAGGGAATCCTGGATAAGATATTGTTTATTAAATTTGTCCACAAACCGTAATTACCCAAGGAAGCCAAGAAGACGCCGCGAAGAATAGATGACGACGAATCCCGAAGGAAGATCATAAGGACCTACATCAACTCAAGAAGACGGACGATCACAGAAGGAGTACGAAGCCGAAGTCTACGAGAAAAACCGCCTGGACGAGATAAATGAAATTCTGAAGAACAGAAGACGACTGGATCTATCTGGAAGAAGAAGACGGCATCGCAGGAGCTTCAGCGGAAAATTGATGAGTATAAACAATAATCCCATTAAACGAATTCCAAATTTTTTGATCAAAATAATAAGTAACAATTTCACTTCACTGATCACTATTCTGATTTAGAACTGAATGCATTGGTAATATCACTATTTGAACTTTAATCAGTTGATAATTATTAAAATCAAAATACAATAAATAATTAACAAACATTTCTAATAGACAAATCCTAACCAATTTTTTTTACTAAATCTCATTGATAATTACTTACTCAAATGTGTTAAGATATTAATTTTTTGTGTACCTAGTATTAAGGATTGTTATAAATTTGTGTGTTTTAGCCGTAGTCAAATAATTCTGTAGCCAAAAGGACTTATTAACACCCCTGAGTAAAACATTTTAATTGTAAACCTACGATAAACGCCAAGACGGTGTGTATACAAAACGTTGGGACTGAGCATACCAACTGAACAAGTGTAATAGCCGATGCTAAAAATAAAATTAATGTATTACAAAGTAATTGAAACCTACCAAAGTGTTAATAAATATTCTCATTCTGCAACACTGTATGTTTGATTCGAGTAAATTAAGATAATAAATAAAATTTATTGAAGTGAAAACATCAGAACAAGACGTTAGCCAAGTCGACACTGCAGAAAGGCGTGCGCCAATCAGGTGGCGAGGCGGCAACATTCAAATCAAACGGTGAGAGATACGGTTTACCCGTAAAAGGTAAGAGAAGATACAATTCGACTTGCTATACGCAGGTAACAGTGACAGAATTCATTGAAATTATTAATAACTTCAATCTTACACACATACTATACCACGAACCCAACGAGCGAGTTAACAAACGCTCGACACTCACACATATACTATACGAAGATACAACGACTACATCAATCAATTCTAAACAACCCACATAAAGATCTACGTTACAAAGTGGCGCGCCAACTAGTAGGGCTAGGATAGTTAAGGAAACATACCTTTAAACTTTACAGATTCTAGCGGCGACTACAGAAATGGAACCGGCAAAGCACGGTACGAGATACCAGACAATGATATGCGAAAAGGAGGCTGAAGAGGAAGCAAGGAGATTAGAAAAGGAGATCGAGAAAGGCGCCAGAATGGAAGAAAAGGAAATAACTTCAGTGGAAGATGTGGAAGAATTATTAACCCCAGCAGAGCCAATCAGGACCACGGAAGAAACGAGATTCGACAATCTGATGAGAATTATAATGGTGGGGAATAACAGAACCAGTGAAATGTTTCAACAAATGAATGAAAAATCAGACAGACATAAGGAAGAATTGAATAAGAAGTTCGAGTTAATTAATCACAATTTTAAGAAGCAGGAGGAGAAAATAGATGAAAAACTAGACAAGAAGTTTGAGTCATTAAATGAAACTCTGACACAGAAAATGAAGGAGGAGAACAAACTGATCAGTGAAAAGATAGAGAGAAGTAATGAGAAAACCAGCGAAACCTTGAGACTCATGAAAGAGGACATTGAAACACTGAACGACAAAATTGAATACAACCAGGATACATTACAACAACAGTTGACGGAATACAGAGAAGAACTGAAACAAACTGTAATGGAAACGGAAGAGAAGCTAGAGAAAACCAGCGAAGTAGTGATGCAAGTCCGAGAAGAAATTTTGATCAAGGTGAATGAAGTGGAAGGCGAAGGTAAGAGGAGGGTTGAAGGACTCCAAAAAAAAACCAACAACAAATTCGAACAAATACAGACCAGAGTCGAAGAGAACTATAGCAGATTGGATGCATCAGTAAGTGAAGTGAAGGACACCACAACCGCCCAAGAAGGGAAAATAGCTGAATTTAGGGCAAGAGAACTACGCCTACAGGAAGAGATTAATGCATTGAAGGACCGACCAATCATGAGCCCACATATATCATGTAGCGAAAATAGAGAAACGATAAACTTTAAAAATTATAAACGCAACCCAATTGAATTCATAGAACGAGTAGAGGAGAACTTAGCCCGAACCAGAGAGACACGGTGGACAGTAATCAAGGGCATGATCGACGACATGTTCAAAGAAGTTCACGACAATTGGTGGACGGCTGTGAGACCAGATATAAACAATTTCAGTGAGTTTAAAAAATTATTCAAGGACAAATACTGGTCGGAGGCGACTCAGCACGTGGTAAGAAATAACATAAGCAACGGCCGATTCGACCCTTACCTAGGACAGTCCCCAACCGCTTACTTTTTAGGTAAGGTAAGCATAGCGAGGAACCTCGAACCTAACATCCCTGAAGAGTGCCTGGTGACACAGTTGGCATACCACTACGACGGGGAAATCACAAAAAGCCGTTTGAGTGGACGAATCAAGACGATTCATGAGATGGCCGCGTTATTAGGGGAATATGAGCGGGAGAAACATTATGTGTTAAACCGACAAAAGAACACACCAAACTACAGAAATTACGATAACAGAAATCAACCAAGTGGGCCGCAAGGAAACCACATACCGGCCAATCATCCACCAGCCAACCCCAATAATTATCGGGGTTTTAACAACAATAATAACAACAATAATTACCCGAGAAACTATAACCAGAATTACCCCAACAACAATAACAATCCAAACCATTCTTACAACAGGGGAAATAACCAAAATGGAGGCGGTTATAACAGGCCCAATAACCAATACCACAATAATAACCAGTCAATACCGAATCAAACATACAGGCGACGGGTGAACTATATAAATGCAGAGAATAGAAACGACGGGAGACGTGGTTATAGAAGACCGAGGAGTCGGAGTGCTGAAGAAAACAGAAGGAGTCGAGAACAAATAACTCGCAATGACCACTCGATCGAGAGAAAGCAAAACACTGAGGATAATCACCCCATCAGACCAGAGGACCGCGCCGAAGGCAACGCCCAACATTTAAACGAGCAGCGGCAGTGAGAATACCACAGGACCCGTCACTGATCCGATCTATTGGGTTACTAACTAGACAGACAAACGAGACTAATGACGACACGATAATAATAATTCAGAACGATTAACTGAAAAATATCCGAGAGGAGCTAATGGAAGAAAATTCCACATTAATCAAGCACCCGGATAACGAAATTGCCTATGTCACCGCCAAGGTATATAATGTAAATATAAAATTTATGATTGACACAGGTGCAAACGTGTCTTTAATTGATATAAACATGTATGAAAAAATTCAATAAGAAAGTAAGATCAGCTTACCCACGTTACCAGTAAGTAACACTGTTTTAATTGGAGCCACTGGACGGCCGAACAAAACCATTAAGAGACAAGTGTCTCTAGAAGTCATAAGTAATGGTGAGACACTGCCTATGATATTTTTAACTGCTCATAACTTACCATTCGAAATTCTAATTGGTTGTGATATACTGAGAAAGTACTCTGCAGTTATCGATATGAGACTATCAAAGGTAACCATGAAATGTGAAGACAGAGAATGGGTAGCCGAATTAACTGGCAGCAAAGGGGTCATACCAATCAGTACAATATATAACATAAGAACAATTTGTGATTCACCAGACCGGAGGTGGGAAGTGAAGCCAGACAGTCAACTAAACAATGACATTCTATGGAATCGGAAATTGGAGGAAATCCGACAGTTTCGAGGAACCCAAGACGGGAATCCATTAACGGACCAAGAGGTGGAGAAATTAATAAGAATTTACAACAAGTACCGACATGTATTTTCCGATCAACCAGGAAAGGTACGGGGGTATCAGTGCGAGTTGAAATTCAAAAAAGTGGCCAATTTTAATAAAAAATCCTATCCCATAGCGTATGCAGCAAAGGAAGCAGTGCGCACAGAAATTAGTAAAATGATGGAGGAAGATATAATTGAGTATAGTTGTTTGCAGTACACCAGTCCTATAGTAGCTGTTACCAAAAAGGATGGAAGGGTACGCCTATGTCTCGACGCCCGAGAAATAAATAAGATACTAATCAACGACAGGACATCTCCTGGGGAAATTGAGGAGATCCTCAAGAAGTTTCATGGAACTCAATTTATCAGTACCTGGGATACAGTTTGCGGGTACTGGCAAGTAGAATTGCACCCAGCCAGTAGAAAATACGTAGCGTTCATATTTGAAGGCAGGAACTACCAGTTCAAGCGACTACCTTTTGGGCTGGTAAACTCGGTAGCAATATTTGTCCGCTGCATGGACCAGATACTGGGTCCTGAAACTATGAACTATACAACTGTATACGTCGATGATCTGCTGATCACTTCATCCAATTGGGAGGAGCACTGTATGAGAGTAGAGAAAGTACTAGAAAAATTATCCATCAACAATGTAACATTAAAATTAGGGAAGTCAAAGCTGATAGCAGCAGAAGTCCAATTCCTTGGATTCAACCTGTCACGACAAGGAATAACACCATCAATCGACAAAGTAGATGCCATTCAACGTTTCCCTACCCCTAAAAATAAGAAACAGTTACAGTCGTTCCTGGGCATCTGTAACTACTACAGAAAATTTCAGCAAAATTATTCTGAGCTGACTACTAAACTATCACCACAGCTATCATCCAAAACCAAGTGGATGTGGGGCCCAGAACAGGAAACGATCTTCAACACTATTAAAAAACACTTCCTCGACACAATCATGTTAAACCATCCCGATTTCAATAGACCCTTTTACATGAACTGCGACGCAAGCGACATTAGCTTGGGATCGGTGCTTTACCAAGAGGACAAGGATGGAAACCACCAAGTAATAAGTTTCGCCAGCCGAACGTTAAACCAGTGTGAGCGCAATTATCATGTAACCGAAAAAGAACTGTTGAGTGTGGTCTTTTCTTGTGGAAAATTTCGAACTTATATTCTTGGATATCCTATCACCGTGCGCACCGACCATAAGTCTATTTCCTTCTTGAAGAACTGCAAACTCAGCCATGGTCGATTAGCCAGATGGATTCTTGCTCTCCAAGAATATCACATCAACTGGGAGTATATCCCTGGCAGTAAAAACACAGCAGCTGATGTGCTATCACGAATTAACACAGAACAGCAAACCTTCGATGGAGAGAAGGAGACCATAGTAAAGGTATTTAACATTATGAAAAGTAGCGCCGACCTAGAAGTGATAGTGAATAAAGTGAAACAACACCAGAAAGAGGATAAGAAATTAAATCAAATTCGAGAGAGGCTGAACCAACAAGAAGAAAAAGCCACACATTTCTATTGCTTACATGAAGATATTTTATTTGTTAAAACTAAACCCAACCAGAATACGTGGAAACTGATAATACCTAAAGAAACCGCAGCTGAGATCATAATGGAATACCACCTCAGGTACGGACACATGGGAGCACTGAAGGTGACAAAAGCGTTAGAAGAGCACATCTATCTGAAAGACATTAACCGGAGGGTAAGGAAGACCATAAGAAACTGTCACATATGTCAACTTGTTAAATGCAACAACGACAGGAAGGAAGGGTTAATGCAACCAATAACCTCTACTAATAAAATGGAACGAGTCTTCTTAGACATATGTGGACCTATGCCACGAAGTGGAGGTAGAAAGCAGCACAAATTCATAGTCATTATCATGGACCATTACTCAAAATTTATAAAATTATACCCGATCAACCGTGCTACTACAAACAAGGTATTGAACATTATCACACAGAGATACATTACGGAGGTGGGAAGTCCCACGAATATTATCACTGACCATGGTACTCAATTCCGGGAAAGACGATGGAAGGACACATTAATGGATCTGGGCATCCGAACATACAAGACTTCAATTTACCACCCGAACAGCAACCCAGCTGAAAGAGTACTCCGTGAAGTTGGGAGGATTCTTCGTACATACTGCCACGATCAGCAACGTAAGTGGAGTGAATACCTCGAAGCCACAGAAAATTTCATAAATCTCGCCTATCACGAATCCATTAAGGATACCTCTTACACCATCATGTACGGAAAACCACCACCTCGAGCCATAGAAGAACTTGTCAATTTCCCCACCAATCCAGTATACCAATTCGATAACGCTAGATTCTATAGTAAGATAGCGGAGCAAATAGAAAAGAAAAAGGCTAAATATCATAGAATTCAACCGAGAGCAATCCGGTATCATGACGGAGAAAAAGTGCTAATACGGAACCGAGAGTTACCAAGTTCCAGAGAGGGAATCACAAAGAAATTGCTATTATTGTACAATGGACCCTATCTCATAGTAAAAGACAACAAAAACAATACCTATGTCATAAGTGAGATAACAACTAAAAAAATAAAAGGGACTTACAACCAGTCTTCTTTGAAAAAATATTATGAAACAGTGTCAGAAAGTTAAAGAGAATTTAGAGCAGAACAATTATCAAAATTCAAAATAAATGTAAGCACAACTTACAATAAGTATTTGATTGAACTATTATATGAATGAAAAGGAATTTAGAAGAAAGATAAGCTAAATTCACAACAAAGTAAGTACAACTTACGACCAAGTGTGAAACAAAATGTGTAAACCCATGTAATTTTGAAAAATATGTACAATGAAGTATCATAAAAAATCGGTATGGAGAACCATACATGACTTCCATGTTCTAAGATTTATATTTAAAATCATATTTGAAATGAAATATTTCCATAGAAACTACGTCTTTCTACTTATTGCTTCAGCATTAACCACAGTACTGTGGTCACTAACGTATACCACCTCACGTTTTCGCACTAGATTTTCACCGATGATGGCAGTCGATGGAACTGCCGAAAAGTCTGGTTTTGTAGAAAACATTGGACTACGGCTAAAGAGCCCAGGAAGCAATTTTAACAAAAAACTACTTCTTTGTTGCCGATAACGTAGTACACATATAAAAAATTCTCCCCTCCACCTTCAACTATAATTTTTAATAATAGAAAATTACCCCCACCCCGTTCACCTAACCTCTTCATTTACAGATATTTCATCTACGTTTCTACAGTGGATTACTATGAGCTTCTTATCAGGATACTTTATTTATAAAAATTAAGTACTTTACTCTTGTTAAATCATAAAATGTTTCAGGTAAACTACCCCTTTCTCTTAACCGATCTTCTCCAAAATCAATAGACCTTCCGTCCTCTACAATTCAGGGAAGCATGCAAAAAATATTTGATTCTGTTTGAATGTGCGGCAGTTATCGTTCGTCATGGAAACATTTCTCTTGGTACAACATAAAATATAGCAGGTAAACTACCCCTTTCCCTTAACCGATCTTCACCAAAATCAATAGACCTTGAGGTCTCTGCAACTCAGGAAAGAGTGCAAAAAATTATTTGATTCTCATTGAATTTTCGGCAGTTATCGTTCGTCATAAAAAAAATTAGCCTTTTTAAAACATAAAACGTTGCTGATATACTACCCCTTCCCGTAACCGACCTTCAACAAAATCAACAGACCTTGAATTCTCTTTAGTTCAAAAAGGTATGCAAAAACTTAGTTGATTCTGTTTGAATTTACGGCAGTTATCGTTCGTCATATAAAAAATTACCCTGGGTAAAACATAAAATGTTGCTGGTAAACTACCCCTTTCCCTTAACCGATCTTCACCAACACCAATAGGTATTGAGAACTCTACAATACAGGGCTGTATGCAAAACATCATTTGATTCTGTTTGAATTTGCGGCTGTTATCGTTTACTATAGAAAAATATCGGTATGGAGAACCATACATGACTTCCATATTCTAAGATTTATATTTAAAATCATTTTCAGCCAAACAGCCAGGGAAGGAATTTTAACAAAAAAATACTTCTTTGTTGCCAATAACGTAGTACACATATAAAAAAAAATTATCCCCTCCCCCTTCAACTATAATTTTGATTAATAGAAAATTACCTCCAGCCCGTTCAACTAGCCTCTTCATTTATAGATATTTCATCTACGTTTCTACAGTGGATGATTAAGATCTTATCAGGATACTTTATCAAAATTAAGTACTTTACTCATGTTACAACAAAAAATGTTTCAGGTGAACTGCCCTTTCCCCGTAACCGATCTTCACCAAAATCAACAGACATTGAGTTCTCTATAGCTCAGGCACATATGTAAAAAGTTATTTGATTCTGTTTGAATTTACGGCAGTTATGGTTCGTCATATAAAAAATTACCCATGTTAAAACATAAAACATGAGATTTATAAAACATATCTAAGATTTATATTTAAAATCATTTTTGAAATAAAATATTTTCATAGAACCTACTAACGCTGGGGAAATCTGAGGAGCCAATCAGAGTTGGGCCTACCTGTCACTCTGCTGAATTTGGTGGAAAGCCCTGTCACTGTCGTCAAGTCCCCACCTCAATGAAGAACCCATTGTTTTATAAAAATATATTTAAATTTTGAAAACTGAAAATTCTTTTCTTGTAAATATTTATATTTTATAATCAAAATGACTTTATTTTTGTTACCTGGCAACAAAATTATTTTATTTTCAACAATTACCATTGTTTCAAAAAGTTTAAATAAATTTTCAAGTACTTTACTCTTGTTAAAACGTAAAAGGTTGCAGGTAAACTACCCCTTCCCCTTAACCGATCTTCACCAAAATCGAAAGTCCTTGAGACCTCTACAATTCAGGGATGTATGCAAAAAATTATTTGATTCTGTTTGAATTTGCGGCAGTTATCGTTTGCCATAGAAAGAAAAACGTTGCAGGTAAACTACCCCTTCCCCTCAACCGATCTTCACCAAAAACAATAGGTCTTGAGTACTCTACAAATCAGGGCTGTATACAGAAAATTATTTGATTCTGTTTGAACTTGCGGCTGTTATCGTTTGCCATAGAAAATACCCTTGTTAAAAAAACGTTGTAGGTAACTACCCCTTTCCCTTAACCGATCTTCACCAAAAACAATAGGTCTTCAGAACTCTACAATTTAGGGCTGTATGCAAATAATCTTTTGATTCTGTTTGAATTTGCGGCTGTTATCGTTTGCCATAGGAAATACCCTTGTTAAAACATAAAACGTTACAGGTAAACTACCCCTTTCCCTTAACCGATCTTCACCAAAAACAATAGGTCTTGAGAACTCTACAATTCAGGGCTGTATGCGAAAAATTATTTGATTCTGTTTGAATTTGCGGCTGTTATCGTTTGCCAAAAAAAAAAATTTCCCTTGATAAAAAAACCGTTGCAGGTAAACTACCCCTTTCCCTCAACCGATCTTCACCAAAAACAATAGGTCGCGAGTACTCTACAAATCAGGACTGTATGCAAAAAATTATTTGATTCTGTTTGAATTTGTGGCAGTTATCGTTTGCCATAGAAAAAAAATCTACAGACAGACACACAGATAGACAGACAGACACACAGACACTTTTCGGAAAACGACTTTTTTTCATGTTTTGAGTGTAGTAGAATCAGAATCTGCAATAATCTCGAACACGATTTTTTTTGCCATCACCATACTTCCATTCCTTAAGGAATATGGAAGTAAATATCGGTATGGAGAACCATACATGACTTCCATATTCTAAGATTTATATTTAAAATCATTTTCAGCCAAACAGCCAGGCTGTGTCTTACCTGCCTTTTTATTGCTGTATTAAATGAAAAATATTATATTACATTAAAATGAAAAAATTATAATTTTATTGCCTGGCAACAAAATTATTTTATTTTTAACAATTACCATTGTTTCAAAAAGTTTAAATAAATTTTCAAGTACTTTACTCTTGTTAAAACGTAAAAGGTTGCAGGTAAACTACCCCTTCCCCTTAACCGATCTTCACCAAAATCGAAAGTCATTGAGACCTCTACAATTCAGGGACGTATGCAAAAAATTATTTGATTCTGTTTGAATTTGCGGCTGTTATCGTTTGCCATAGAAAATACGCTTGATAAAAAAACGTTGCAGGTAAACTACCCCTTCCCCTTAACCGATCTTCACCAAAAACAATAGGTCTTGAGTACTCTACAAATCAGGGCTGTATGCAAAACATTATTTGATTCTGTTTGAATTTGCGGCTATCGTTTGCCATAGAAAATAAAACGTAAAAAGTTGCAGGTAAACTACCCCTTCCCCTTAACCGATCTTCACCAAAAACAATAGGTCTTGAGTACTCTACAAATCAGGACTGTATGCAAAACATTATTTGATTCTGTTTGAATTTGCGGCTGTTATCGTTTGCCATATAAAATACCCTTGTTAAAAAAACGTTGCAGGTAAACTACCCCTTTCCCTCAACCGATCTTCACCAAAAACAATAGGTCTTGAGAAATCTACAATTCAGGGCTGTATGCGAAACATTATTTGATTCTGTTTGAATTTGCGGCTGTTATCGTTTGCCAAAAAAAAAAAAAATTTCCCTTGATAAAAAAAACCGTTGCCGGTAAACTACCCCTTCCCCTCAACCGATCTTTACCAAAAACAACAGATCGCGAGTACTCTACAAATCAGGGCTGTATGCAAAAAATTATTTGATTCTGTTTGAATTTGCGGCAGTTGTCGTTTGCCATAGAAAATACGCATGATAAAAAACGTTGCTGGTAAACTACCCCTTCCCCTCAACCGATCTTCACCAAAAACAATAGGTCTTGAGTACTCTACAAATCAGGGCTGTATGCAGAAAATTATTTGATTCTGTTTGAATTTGCGGCTGTTATCGTTTGCCATAGAAAATACCCTTGTTAAAAAAACGTTGTAGGTAAACTACCCCTTTCCCTTAACCGATCTTCACCAAAAACAAAAGGTATTGAGAACTCTACAATTTAGGGCTGTATGCAAATAATCTTTTCATTCTGTTTGAATTTGCGGCTGTTATCGTTTGCCATAGGAAATACCCTTGTTAAAACATAAAACGTTACAGGTAAACTACCCCTTTCCCTTAACCGATCTTCACCAAAAACAATAGGTCTTGAGAACTCTACAATTCAGGGCTGTATGCGAAACATTATTTGATTCTGTTTGAATTTGCGGCTGTTATCGTTTGCCAAACAAACAAAATTTCCCTTGCTAAAAAAAAACCGTTGCAGGTAAACTACCCCTTTCCCTCAACCGATATTCACCAAAAACAATAGGTCGCGAGAACTCTGCAAAACCGGGCTGTATGCAAAAAATTATTTGATTCTGTTTGAATTTGCGGCAGTTATCGTTTGCCATAGAAAAAAAATCTACAGACAGATAGACACACAGACACACAGACACACAGACACACAGACACACAGACACACAGACACACAGACAGACACACAGACACTTTTCGGAAAACGACTTTTTTTCATGTTTTGAGTGTAGTAGAATCAGAATCTGCAATAATCTCGAACACGATTTTTTTTGCCATCACCATACTTCCATTCCTTAAGGAATATGGAAGTAAAAATTACCCTTGATAAAAAACCGTTGCAGGTAAACTACCCCTTTCCCTTAACCGATCTTCACCAAAAACGATAGGTCTTGAGTAATCTACAATTCAGGCCTGTATGCAAACAATTATTTGATTCTGTTTGAATTTGCGGCTGTTATCGTTTGCCATAGAAAACACCCTTGATAAAACATAAAACGTTGCTGGTAAACTACCCTATTCCATTAACCAATCTTCACCAAAAACAATAGGTCTTGAGAACTCTACAATTCAGGGCTGTATACAAAACATTAGTTGATTCTCTTTGAATTTACGGCAGTTATTGTTCGTCATAGAAAAAATACCCTTGTTAAAACATAAAACGTTGCAGGTAAACTACCCCTTTCCCTTAACCGATCTTCAACAAAATCAACAGACCTTGAGTTGTGTATAATTTAAAAAGGTATGCAGAAGAGTAATTGATTCTGTTTTAGTGTATGGCAGTTATCGTTCGTCAAACAAAATTACCCTTGATAAAACATAAAACGTTGCTGGTAAACAACCCTATTCCCTTAACCGATCTTCACCAAAACCAACAGGTCTTAAGAACTCTACATTTCAGGGCTGTATGCAAAATATTATATGATTCTGTTTGAATTTGCGGCTGTTATCGTTTGCCATACAAAATACCCTTAATAAGACAAAAAATGTGTCTGGTAAACTACCCCTTTCCCTTAGCCGATCTTCACCAAAAACAATAGGTCTTTAGTACTCAACAAAACAGGGCAGTATGCAAAAACGTATTTGATCCTGTTTGAATTTGCGGCTCTTATCGTTTGCCATAGAGAATACCCTTTTAAAACATAAAACGTTGCTGGTAAACTACCCCTTCCCCTTAACCGATCTTCACCAACACCAATAGGTATTGAGAACTCTACAATACAGGGCTGTATGCAAAACATCATTTGATTCTGTTTCAATTTGCGGCTGTTATCATTTACCATAGAAAAAATTACCCTTGATAAAAAACCGTTGCCGGTAAACTACCCCTTTACCTTAACCGATCTTCACCAAAAACGATAGGTCTTGAGAATTCTACAATTCAGAGTGTATGCAAAATATTATTTGATTATGTTTGAATTTGCGGCTGTTATCGTTTGCCATATAAAATACCCTTGTTAAAACATAAAACGTTGCTGGTGAACTACCCCTTCCCCATAACCGATCTTTACCAAAATCAACAGATCTTGAGAACTCTACAATTCAGGGCTGTATGCGAAATATTATTTGATTCTGTTTGAATTTGCGGCTGTTATCGTTTGCCAAACAAACAAAATTACCCTTTATAAAAAAAAACCGTTGCAGGTAAACTACCCCTTTCCCTCAACCGATCTTCACCAAAAACAATAGGTCGCGAGTACTCTACAAATCAGGGCTGTATACAAAACATTATTTGATTCTGTTTGAATTTGCGGCTGTTATCGTTTGCCATAGAAAAAAAATCTACAGACACACACAGACACACAGACACACACACACACACACACACACACTTTTCGAAAAACGACTTTTTTTCATGTTTTGAGTGTAGTACAATCAGAATCTGCAATAATCTCGAACACGATTTTTTTTGCCATCACCATACTTCCATTTCCTTAAGGAACATGGAAGTAAAAATTGATATAAAATAATAAAATGTTACACAAATAATGATGACGCTACATAACATCATTAACTAACCCTATCACAAAAGGGAATAATAAAAATTAATGTTTCACAAAAGAAAAGACAAGACAATCAAATAAAAAATAACACTGACATATTAACTGAACAATCAATGAAAAAATATAAGTGAGCCAGAAACCGGCTACAGTGTTAATTTTAAATATAAATGAGCAATAAAGTGATGACAATTAAAATCACTACCATATAAAATAAGCTAATGAAACAATACAAAATGCATATTAAATATCGCCATAAGCTTAAACGAAGGAATCCAAATAAGTCACTGAGATGGAAAAGTCATGAGATGTATAAAAGAGAGAATAATTAATCCCTAAAGTGTTTTATTGTATTGATATTATGTGAGTCGGAAATGAACGACTATTATTATAATTATTATGAATATTATTATGTGATGATTTTATGCTGAGATACGTCCAACAATTATTTATGTTATTGAGCAGATAGGCGAGGCCTCTGAACTCAAAATGTGTATAAATGGATAGCAGAGTAATAGAGCCACACGTGCCCTCTGGCTAGTACCAATTTATATGAAGGAGAGAGAAGAAAATTTTTAGGGAAATAGAACATAAAATGGAATAATAAAGAAGGAAAATAATACCAAATACCATATTATGAACCATGACTTAATAAAAATGAATAAAGAAGAAAGTAGCGATGGATGAATTCCTGAATAATAACAACTTGATAAAATGAACTATATTGATGATTTCAGAAAAAATATAATAATCTTTGTTTCGAAATAATCAATTTTAGTGGCGATGCATTATGTAACATGACATAACGTAGTGAAGATCCAATGATATTTAACTATAAAATAAAAAGCTGAAGACAAGTATAAGAGGCAAAGACTTATAAATTCAAAGATCAATAACCCAGTAACCCAAATGACAAATGACTGTTAAACTGACAATGACCTGACACAATAGATTGGATAAATACCAAAAGGAACCATGGAACAATGAAGAAGAAGCTAAGAACTAAATGTAATCAAGACATTAAGAATGAATATTGTAAATCCCGAATAATGACCATTAACATGAATGTTAACAATGAACTAATGTAATCAGAGTGTAGATGAGATTTACCTAGGTTAATAATGTTAATGAAAGATAATAATGTTATGTATATTTTATTGATGAAGGAATGTGTTTATAAATATAAGTTAGGGAATTAATAATCCACACACCCTAATAAATAGTGATGAATATAATCAGAATTAGTAAACATACCCTAAGGCAAATCAAGGCCACAGTCAATTACAAAAAGTGATCGTTGGTGAAGGGAAATAAAATAAACAATTGTAGTCAGTAACCCCAGAAAAGCAACCCAGTGAATAATTAAGTGAGTGAAAGAAGGAGTATATTTAAATTAAAGTGGTAACATGTAGTGAGAGCATGTTACACATAGTGAGTGAAAGTGTAAAAGTCAAAAACCTTCTATGAAGGAAAAAGTGTAGTTGGTAAACTTCAAAAGGTATTCTAATTAATAAACTGTGTTAGAATAACAGGAAGACCAGAGATAAACTTTGTATTAGTAAGTAAGAGGAACTTATTATGATGTAATTAAAGTAAGCCATAGGCAATTAGGATTATAGGATAAGATAGTATTTAAGGCATGGGAATGAAGGACAAACAAGAACAATAGACACTTTTTCTAGTGAAGGAATGGAGGAATAGTATATATTGTGCAAAGTATAAATTAGTGTTAGTATAATAAGGATGTTGTTACTGTTTTAAAAGAACCAACATAATGTAATGAATTGTTAATTGAACCAGATAGTAAAAGAGAGCAGAAAAGTAGTTAGAAGTTATTTCAGGCTTAAACCTGTAAAGAAAATGTTTATTACTATAGTAAGAGGTGGAGTTAGGAACACCAATGTTTATTACTTGTTTTGTTTAAAAAATTATGTTAGAAATACCAAATATAAAGGTAATAAGTTACTAAGAAATGTTAGATAGTAGTATAGTAAAATCTAGGCTCTAGGCCTAACTGTTAAATAAGAATTTAGTAAATTTGAGAACAAATAATAGTCCAATATTGAAGCAGAGTATACCAAATGGTTAAACAAATTAAGTGAGTATTCCTAATACCAAAATATATGAATAACAGCCTATTTTGAATAAAATATATGTAAAATATAAATATGAAAAATAATAAAAATGTAATTAGCTACTCAAAAGTGACCATGAGGGATATCAAAATGACCCTTATGAAAAATTATGAACAATGGTACTCATGTAATAAACCTAGCTATTAGTATAAGATAGAAATCTTCATTTGAAGATATTTTGTAAAATTAAACTAAAATAAGACGTTAAAACCTAACAATGACTTAAATTAATGACCAATGAGAATTAGCATAATTTATTAGGTAACCATAGCAACCGGAAATCTATTGCCAAAAAACCGTTAGATTTTCGATAGTCCATTATTGACCGACGCCGAGAGCGGATTGAGTAGCTCTCACCACATAATTTTATTCCAAATGAGTGAATTTTAACCAAAATCAAACAAAAAGAAGAGTATGATAACAGCCCAGGGAATCCTGGATAAGATATTGTTTATTAAATTTGTCCACAAACCGTAATTACCCAAGGAAGCCAAGAAGACGCCGCGAAGAATAGATGACGACGAATCCCGAAGGAAGATCATAAGGACCTACATCAACTCAAGAAGACGGACGATCACAGAAGGAGTACGAGGCCGAAGTCTACGAGAAAAACCGTCAGACGAGATAAATGAAATTCTGAAGATTAGAAGACGACTGGATCTATCTGGAAGAAGAAGACGGCATCGCAGGAGCTTCAGCGGAAAATTGATGAGTATAAACAATAATCCCATTAAACGAATTCCAAATTTTTTGATCAAAATAATAAATAACAATTTCACTTCACTGATCACTATTCTGATTTAGAACTGAATGCATTGGTAATATCACTATTTGAACTTTAATCAGTTGATAATTATTAACATCAAAATACAATAAATAATTAACAAACATTTCTAATAGACAAATCCTAACCAAAATTTTTTACTAAATCTCATTGATAATTACTTACTCAAATGTGTTAAGATATTAATTTTTTGTGTACCTAGTATTAAGGATTGTTATAAATTTGTGTGTTTTAGCCGTAGTCAAATAATTCTGTAGCCAAAAGGACTTATTAACACCCCTGAGTAAAACATTTTAATTGTAAACCTACGATAAACGCCAAGACGGTGTGTATACAAAACGTTGGGACTGAGCATACCAACTGAACAAGTGTAATAGCCGGTGCTAAAAATAAAATTATATATTACAAAGTAATTGAAACCTACCAAAGTGTTAATAAATATTCTCATTCTGCAACACTGTATGTTTGATTCGAGTAAATTAAGATAATAAATAAAATTTATTGAAGTGAAAACATCAAAACAAGACGTTAGCCAAGTCGACACTGCAAAAAGGCGTGCGCCAATCAGGTGGCGAGGCGGCAACATTCAAATCAAACGGTGAGAGATACGGTTTACCCGTAAAAGGTAAGAGAAGGTACAATTCGACTTGCTATACGCAGGTAACAGTGACAGAATTCATTGAAATTATTAATAACTTCAATCTTACACACATACTATACCATGAACCCAACGAGCGAGTTAACAAACGCTCGACACTCACACATATACTATACGAAGATACAACGACTATAGAATAACATTAATCAATTCTAAACAACCCACATAAAGATCTACGTTACAACACTCAGAACGAAACTAAAAGCATGCTTTTGGTAAAAACGCTGAGAAAGGTAATCAAAATACGAATTGTAATTAGTTGTTAATATTTTAAAAATAAAGAATTAATTTGATTAAATTATCTTTTATTTAAACAACGCGAAAGAAAGCGAATACCGCCCACCGTTTGTTATGTGTGAATTTATGAAAACGAAAAATTATTTTGTTGGCGTATCAGTGGTTACATAGCATGGAACGATATCAATTGTTAATATTTTATTGAAATTTTTAAGTTTTCGGTCGAATAAATTTATAACATCAATACAAAAAAATCGGTATGGAGAACCATAAATGACTTCCATGTTCTAAGATTTACATTTTAAATCATTTTTGAAAAGAAATATTTCCATAGAAACTACTTCTTTCTTCAGCCTTAACCACAGTACTGTGGTCACTAACGTATACCACCTCATGTTAGCGCACTCGAAACCAGACGTTTCGGCAGTGCCATTGACTGCCATCATCAGTGAAAATCGAGTGCGCTAACATGAGGTGGTATACGTTAGTGACCACAGTACTGGTCATAGTACCAGTTCATATTTCATTTCGAAAATGATTTTAAATATAAATCTTAGAACATAGAAGTCATGTATGGTTCTCCATACCGATATTTAAATATACAAACATGTTTAGCCTATTACACAGCATTTTTGTATACATTCGAAATATGAAATATACGAAAATCAATCCAATCAATAAGTATCTTCTAAAGAATATTTCAAAAACAACGTATATATTTTTGTTATGCTATTACCGTTTATTTTAGTGTGATTGATTTCACGATGTTATCACGCGTTTTTCAGCCACTTTAAAGGTAGTAATGTTGATTAACCTTAACTTGTTTTTTCTTTTTTATAAATCCGACTCTACCGGACCCCCCCCCCAAGTAAAATTCTAGATACGCCACTGTCCTTCGCATCACTGTTTACTGTACAACGGCATCACTATACAGAGTGTTCACAAATGGTCGTCCAATATTTCGGTAACGTGTTCCTTACATAATTCCAAGTAAAAAAGTTCCTGTAAACATAGGTCCAGAAACGTATAGTTTTTCCATCTGTCCGCCATTTTGTATTTTTTAAGGAAAATTTTATTTCTCGAGACTGGAGTGAGATATTCTAATGAAATTTGGTACGTGTTACCCCAGTAACATACTCTACAAAATGATATTTTTTGAAAATTTACATTCACAAATTTCAAAATGGCAGCTGTTTTAATTTTTAAATCATTCATATTTCACAAACTATTAGCTTTATGGAATAATGTTTCATTAGATAAAATCGTAAGCATTATTTCATGAACAAAATGGTACCGGTACCTTACTTGTTACAATGCGATCTCAAACAACCGAGTTATGATGGGAAAATGTCAGTGTGAGTCACTCAATGCTCAATACCATGAAATCAGTCCAGGTATCTCGTCCAGGTATTATTCAAAAACACTAGGCCAACTGAATATAAGTCAACAATACTTCAATCAGCTGTTTTGTAAATTAATAAGCAAATTTGTAAAATCGAAACTGCAGTTTATCTTAGTGTTTTGAACAGAGTAGTGAATTGTGCGTTATGTTGATTATTTTTTCGCAATACTGTTGTTTTGTTTTTATTATTTTTTTATTGTTTATTGTGCGTTTTTTCATAATTGTCATTAGATATGGCAAATTTGTATAATAATCATGAAATGGCTGACATCCATTTTATCTACGGGAAAGCCAATGGATCTGCTACAAAAGCAGCCCGCCTTTATCGTGAAGCTTATCCAGATCGTAGGCAGCCTTCCAGTAAAATGTTTGTAAAAATCCATCACCGATTGTGTGAGATTGGTACATTCCAACCATCGACTCAGGATTATGGTAGATCGAGATCTGTTTCAACTGTTGAATTAGAGGAACGTGTTTTGGTCAGAATTGAAGAGGAACCAGAATTGTCATACCGAAGAATCGCTCATCAGGAAGGTATTCAAAGCCACACCACCATATGGAAAATTCTTCGCAATCAATTGCTGTATCCGTATCACCTTCAGCGTGTTCAAGCTAATGAATGAGCGAGTTTGTGACCCTGTTTGTATCTAAAATATTATTTACGGATGAGGCGTCTTTTAGTCGGGATGGAATAAATAATTTTCAAACAACCATATCTGGGCAGAGGAAAATCCACATGCAACCTTAGTGACAAACCATCAGCATCGTTTTCGGTTAATGTCTGAGCTGATAATCTTCGGAGATAAGCTGATTGGTCCTTACTTTTTGCCTAACAGATTGAATGGAGAAGCATACCATTAATTTCTTACCAACATACTTAATGAAATAGTGGATGATATTCCTCTACATCATATGCAACAAATGTGGTTCATGCATGACGGTGCACCCGCACATTTCTCAAATGTCAAGCAGTTATTGAATAATCGCTTTCGTGGCCAGTGGGTTGGGCGTGGTGGTCCAGTTGCATGGCCTCCCCGCTCATCAGATTTAAATCCATTGGATTTTTACTTGTGGGAGCATCAGAAGAGCTTGGTGTATAGCACTCCAATAAACACGGCAGATGAATTGAGAAACAAAATAATTATTTGCTGTCAACAAATTAAAGTAACATGGTAACAAATTCGAGCTTCGATGGTAAAACGGGCTGAAATGGGGGACACATTGAACACCTACTTTAATTATTTCGTGCTGTCGTTATGGTAATTTTACATTTTAGTTAATACTAAAATCTGCAGATAAATAAAATAGTTTAAAATCTTTTTTATTCATTTTGTATTTTACGTTTTCATTTTCTCCTTTCAAATAAATTGTAATGTTTTTAATATTTTTTTTTTTTGCTTGTATTTACAAATAAAACTATTTGCCAATAATTATTTTTGCAGTATGATGGTAGACTCACACTGCCATTTTCCATCATATACTCGGTTGTTTGACACCGCATTGTAACAAATAAGGTATAGTTTTGTTCAAGAAATAATGCGTAATATTTTATCTAATGCACCATTATTCCATAAAACTAATAGTTTGTGAAAAATGAATGACTTAAAAATTAAAACAGCCGCCATTTTGAAGTTTGTGAATGTAAAATTTTCAAAAAATTTCATTTTCTAGAGTATGTTACTGGGGTAACTCGTACCAAATTTCAGTATAATATCTCACTCGATTCTTGAGAAATAAAATTTTCCTTAAACAATACAAAATGGCGGACACATTGAAAACTATACGTTTTTGGACCTATGTTTACAGGAACTTTTTTTCTTGTAATTATGTAAAGAACGCGTTACCGAAATATTGGACGACCATTTGTGAACACTCTTTATATGTAAAAATATCCGCGTACACCAAATTCCAATGCGGTGGGAGGATAGCAAGTAGGGAGAGGATATCTTTTCAGAAATAGTATTAAAATAATGTCTGAATAAAATAAACTCCTTAAAGTTTATATATGGTGTAAGTAAAGATATTTACAATAAAATGTGCATATCTAAAAATGCGAAAATAAGGCATTACAGTACAGTAGTGAAGCCACAATCTAAAAATGTAAAAATAAGAAATTACAGTACAGTAGTGAAACCAGAATGCCTATATACAAGTGAATGTCTGGCACTGAATTATAATTTAGACAAACTAGAAATATTGGAAAGACGAATTAATAGGAATTAGGCCCAAAAAAAACTTCAGAAGTTTGGAAATTAAGAAGTAATTATGAAATATATCAGATTATAGAAAATATAACAGAATCAACGAGAAAAAGAAGACTATTATTGTTTGGACATTTATATAGAATGGACGACAATAGGTTAACAAAGCAGATCTTCAAATATCTGTGGGGGAAGAAATCAACATCTAGTTGGATTGAAGAAGTCCAAAAGGATTTAGAAAAAAAAATAATATAAGAAATTGAAAGAGAAGTTTAGAAGTTTTTAAGGCAAAAGTGTTAAAAATGGAAGGAGTACAGGGTAGGAGAGATAAAAACGCAGGTTCAACGTGGACTTAAGCAGGAAGAAGAGACAGTGAAAAAATGAAAGAATACTGGAGAAAAAGAAAAATAAAGAATTGAAATAGGCATGTGGTCCTTAGATGGCTCTCCCCTCTTTCTTTCCTTGCTGTTGGTGTCCAGAGCAGAGTGCCGTCCCCGAAGCAGCCAAGATTCCACGTACTTTGAAGGGTCAAAACGAGCCAGTGGTGGGCCATTCAACTTCAGAAAAAGTAGCGAAGAGACAGTTTTTGTTAACAGAGATGCTCTACCGTCAGTAATGATTAGATTCATTTGGGAAAACCCTCTTTCACATTCACTAGAAGACACTGGAATTGTCTTGATGGCAGTTGTCAATGGAAGGAATTTTTCGGGATACTTTGTTTTATTTTCACAATTTCCACCAAAGCTCTCACAATTATCAAAAACATATTCACGAAATGCTTTAAGTGCGTCCCGTTTGTTCAACTGAAGGCGAACTGCAAGCGACTCAACATCTTTTTTCCCAAAAGTATTGTCTTTAATGTCTTTGGGCCAAGTGCTTGTGTCAACTATACGGGCTGAATTGGCCAAAGCTGCGTCTCCCCACTAAGCATTCTCTTTTCAATCGATTGTGCAAGGTTGTCATAAAACACAACAGGATTAATGGGGTCTTCTTTAGTTTTTTCATAAAGTTTGATTCCCATAAATCTTTTGTTGTTGACAGATGTCACAGCCTGCTCATAAAAAGTTCCCGGGTTATCTTTCTGAGCAACAAATGTGTTAGCCAAAATCTGAAGTTTTTTGTTAGCCCGAAATAAGTCTATATCTCGAATTTGCAGTTCTTCACTAACTTCTGAAAGTTCTTGAAGTGCATCACACATCAACGCCAAATCTAAAACGAAGCACGTGGATTAAGTTTCCTGTGTAGGCCTTCATACTTCATACTTGCATCTGTCCGAAGCATCATGTGTTTGGTCTTCTTTAGCTGCTACAAAATGGTTTGCTAAAACCTCGTAGTTCTCCCAAACAGCTGAAACTGTACGAAAACTGGACGCTACCCATCTTGTGTCTAACATCCTTCCAATTTTCAACAGTTGAACACCAAGTTCGACCGCACACAAACGCAATTCTCGGCTGTTCTTGGGTGAGGCGTGGTATAGAAAATAAAGTTTATCAATGAGTCCTTTAAAACGATTGATATTTCCCATTTCCTTTAAAACGTCACTTACACAAAGCTCAAGCCTGTGATTACAGCAATGCCAAACAATAATAGATGGAAACTTGTCTTTTAAAAGACTCCCAACACCAGATTTGCGTCCAAGCATCACTGCCGCTCCGTCATATGCCACAGCAATTAGTCTATTTTTTAGAACATTGTCATCTAATTTGTGAGGCATCAAAAATTCCAAGAGATGTCACACTTTCGAGTTCAACAAGGTCCAAACATAAATTTACAAGGGATTCCATATTTATTTTCCTTAGGCAAACTCTAATGTACAAAATCAGAGTTGATTTTTTGCTTAAAGTAGTTGATTCATCGATGATGATTGCAAACTTATCGTCCCCTGTTATTATTTGCTGTAGAATAGGTTTTTTCATTTCTGCACTGATATGGTTAATAATATGCACACAGGCGTTTTTTGAATGCAGAATTCGGCCCATATTTAATCCATTCAGCTCTTGAACATCGATTTCTGACTCAAAGCTGTTGAAAGATTGATTCTCTTTTGCAACCTTATAGGCAGTGCGTAAAATTCTCGCTGTAACTTTTTTCTCTTTTGATATTGTTTTCAAACAAATGTTTTCCAGTGTTTCTTTTTGGGACTCCTCTAAAATTTTTAAAGCTGCTTTGTGCGCAGCACTGTCTTTGTGATCAAATATCTTTTTTCTCAACGCTGTTTGTTGCAGGGCTCGATTTTCCCCAAAACTATTAGTATCACATCCAGTCCATTGCTTAGACATTTTCATGCCCGTTTTTTTTCCACGCCCAGAGATCCAACTTCTCGGCAAACCTTACAGCCCAATTTTTTGTTGTGTACAATAAGCCAACCGTATTTTTTACAAAAATCACTCTTTTGTTCAAGAGACCAACAGTCTAGCCACTGTTTATCACCTTCTTTGACTTCATCAATAGAAGAAGTTTGATCTGATTCCATCGGCGACGGCGGTGTCGGGCATTTTTCAGCTAGGAACTGTTAAGAATGAGATGTTCTTTCCCGTGACGTTGACGGCAAAACTAAAAGCGGCTCTAAGCTGTTTGACTGAGATTTCTCACCATCATCGTCTAGTTTTTGTTTTTTTGGTTTACTAAAAAAATTAGTTATTTACTGCATTGTGTTTACGCAACACGGCGAGCGAACTGAAACTGTTTACTTATACATCTCGCGTTATGAAATTTTCCCGTCCGAATGCCGAACCGCATTAAGGGAGGATTTTGGACTGCTCGGGTGGATTCTGTACTGCTCGTAAAAATCTAAATAAGTGAGGTCATTCATTTCCGGAGTATCAGGGCGACCGAAGTATAAAATTAAAAGGGACGTTGATTTTTCACACGCTTCCTGTTCGTTACCGAGACGAAAAACGACGTTGTGCTTTCCTTTTAGGTGAACCGGCAAATTTATAACTGTTGGTTTGCGGCCTGTTAGATCGAATTCCAGAACCCTCCAAGCAGCATCTGAAGCTCCTATGTACCGTTTTGTTACGTATTCTTCAACTTCGTAGACTTCTTCATCTTCCCGAACTACTGTCATGCGCAGAAGCGGAGAACCCTTCGAAATGTATTTGAAAAGGTACTTTACTACTCTGCGGGCCGACGCAATTTCCAGGTTAGCGTGGCATTCATACTCCAGCAGTAACGCCGCATTGTATGGCACTATCCACCTATCATCGACCTCTATCATTTGATGTTTAAATTGTACGGTCGTTTTGTTTTCGCTGTTCCGCTTGTAGTGTACGAATCCTCTTTCGTCTGTGTACGTGGTGTCCGTATGGGGTTTTGGACAAAATTTATTGCATTTTTGCAGTTCTCGATCCCAGCACGGCAAATCTGTTCTGTATAGGGGCCCGCAAGGTCCGTGCTTCATGTGCCACAAGACAAGACTTCTTAGTCTGCCGCCAGCCTCTTCTTCGCCCGGAATATCTGCCCTAATTATCCTGTCTATTTCCGTGTTCTGTTTTGGGCCACCATCTTTAACCCTAAAACAAATATG
The DNA here is from genome assembly GCA_034769895.1 of Magicicada septendecula. NCBI lineage: Eukaryota > Metazoa > Arthropoda > Insecta > Hemiptera > Cicadidae > Magicicada > Magicicada septendecula. The sequence continues at coordinate 103,917,920 of CM068369.1, read as the reverse complement.
CGCCTGAGGTAAACCGCGCATTTGAAATTCTATTACCCATACTATATACGCGATTTCCCCGAATAATCTACCACTTTGAATATCGCGCATTAATTCTCGCCTTTTAAGTTCGAAAACCCGGTTACATAAGTGGGGCTCATGTCTACTGCCGGGGTGTTTGGATTTTTTAATTTCTTCCCAGCCCCCGCAAGCTGTAAAAGTTAGGAAATACGTGGGGCCGCCTAATCGGGATACGAGGGCCATCGCGTCCATGTAACAAATTTTCATATATCTCGGGCCACCGGTAAACGTGTGAGGAAGATATATTCTTCCAGCGACTATTTTTCCTTCTCCTTGCACCGTTTCGTCACGTAATATCTCTTTCTCAACCGCCGCTTGCACCTCATCCATTGGGCCAGTTCGAAGTCCTCCAGGTTTTTGCGCTTTCTTCTGCTCGTTCTGAAAAAAGAACATTCGCTGTCCTTCGATCCGCGCATACATGTCGATCAGCCAAGTTTCCGAAAGAGGGCCGAACCTTGAAAACCTATCTTCCGAAAGAAGTAAACACCGAGTATACTTCAAGAGGGACAATTTTTGTCCCTTGTTATCTGACCTACCCAAGTGCCAACCCGGTTGGCCTTCGGGATACAGAAGAGGGTATTGGAAAGGTTCGACCAAAAAATTGTTGGTGTGTATAATTCTCGGTTCTGTTGATCCCTTTTTCCAAACGCAGAATTTTCCCTGCGGTGGTTCTGATTCGTCGCAACTGAGGACTGCCGAGACTTCAGTGGAAAGCGGCCTGTCACCTAAAACCGGTCCGTGTGTTCGTCGCGAGGTGGTTTCGAATTCAAGGGGGGCATTTTCTGAAGGTTCCTCATGTAACTTCTTGTAAAGGGAAACGTATGGGTGGTTTCGGGATCCAAGAAATTGTTGGATTTCGCGTATTATTTCCGGTTCCAGTTGCTTCTGTTGGCCCTCAGCGATCCGCGCATTACCGTCGTCTATATAAAGAAAACTATTATTCCGGCCTCCGCAATTTAAATCATACACCAAATGGTATGTCCGACCTAATATTTTTATAAAAGAGAGTCCTTTAGGGTGGTGATAGTCTAAGGGAACCGAAAGGGTACAAAAAGAGAAGAGGTCGTTATACCTCCGCGGATGTTTCGGAACCGCTTGTCCGAATAAATTGTATCTGAAAGAATTGGAAAATCCATCACATTGTATTTTCCTAGTCCGCAGCACCACTGTATTCTTCCAACTTCCTCCTCGAAGAGTCGCGTTCCACAGTGAGAACACTTGTGGGTTCCATCAAGTAGAGAAGGAGTTTTAAGACGATAGGCCTTTATTTCATCCAAAGATTTTCCCGTCCGTTCAGCAATTATTGGTCCTTTTCTAAGCACTGTCGGTAGATGAGCTCCAGGATGAGAATCTTTGTATTTCTTGACTGCCCCTTTATTTACCTCCGGATTTTCTTTTCTATATTTCCCTACCGCCTTTCTGTTTACCTCAGGATGTTCTTGCGAGTAATTTTCGACAGCCTTTCTGAGTACCTCAGGATGTTCTTGTGTGTATTTTTCTACCGCTTTTCTGTTTACCTCCGGATGTGTTTTATAATTTGGTTTTATAATTTTTCCCCACGTTACTTCGGACGGGGAATAAAAAAGGTTTCTTGTGTTTTTTTCGCTCCGAGGCTTGCGTATGGGTTAGAATTTATGTCAGTCAGTTAGCGAGTCAGTGAGTGATCTCTGGGGCTTTATATATTTAATATATATATATATATATATATATATATATATATATATATATATATATGATTAAATATAGATTGAAATTTGATTCAGTGTTAATTACTTCATATTCCTGATTACTTATTAGGTTTTGGCTCAAAGTATAGTGAATGGCCCAAGGTACAATTCAGGGTGGTCCAAGGTACAATGACATTCATTGTACCTTAGGCCATTTAATAATTTTTTTAAAAATAATTAAAAAATAGAAAATGTTAAGTTAAAATTGTTCAAAAATTAACATAGGATCTTAAGAATGTGATTAATCCAATGCTAATCAAAACTCTTACGTAACATAATTAATTTGGAAATATTTACTTAAAAAAAACTGACCCAAGGTAGAATTGTTACCCCTACAAATAAACACAACTGACACTGTAGTGAAACAATTTAACTTTCTGGCAAGTCTATAGATGCTCGTTTCTGCAAGGTGAAGAAAAGTGAATCCGCATGTCCATATGACATTTGATTTGTGTTCATAATTATGTTAAGATCATGCAGTACTCTCTGTTTTTGAAATAATTAGTTTTAGTGTTCAATTTAGTGGTTTATAATATACATTTTGTATAAGTATAAACAAAGTACCAGTATAATTTTGTTACCAACAAAAATTTTGTTACCATTACTGTGGCTATAAGCCTATAGATATGCCAAACAGTGTGTATACAGTTACGCAGATTTTTAACTCATTTAATTTACAGAGAAAAAATGTACGAAAATCAGATAGTTTATATGTATAAGTAAATCTAAACGTTCAGAATTTTAGGGTTTTTTTAGAAAAAACTGTAGTTTAAAAATCAAATATCTATTTACGATTTTATTTATGCATACAAAAATCATAATATAAATTATGAAAATATATGAATATATTTTGTGAGTTTCCCAAAATTGTTGTGCAACGTACAAATGTACACGAATTTTCTGTACTCTCTCCCTGACAGGGACCAGGAAGTTTAAGTCTTGGCTCAATAAATAATCTAGAATTTTTTCATGATCCGCACACGCACACACACACACACACACACACACATTGCTGTTTGATCTCACAAATTTTATATTTTGTAAACGCAGATATTTTTTATTTGTAAACGTTTTGCAAAACATTTCATTTGTAACATTTCAAAACTGAATTGTATTTTGTGTCAACTTCAATTTGTTGGTTATTACAGTAATTTGTTCCCACCTAAACATTTATTAAATCACTTTGAAGGCCACTCCCATATAAGTTTTACTTTCCTTCTAGTTTATCTCTCTCTGTCTCTCTCTAACACACACACACACACACACACACACACACACACACACACACACACACACACACACACACACACACACACACTGTAACGTCACAGAACGTTCCATAAAGCAAATTAATGGCAAAGTAAATTATCATAAGAGGAAGGTGAGATGAACAGTATCAAACCCAAGTAATCCAAAAAGTTTGTAATATTGTCCGATAATTAATATCATTAATATGAAAAAACGACAAAGACTAGGACCAAGACTCAAACCCCATGTATATTGTTTAAGTGAAGAACAGTGTAAACTGATAATGTACTATAAGAGAAACAGATAATCTCAGAAATGACCAAAATGAGGTCATGACATATTAAGAAATGTAACTCTGAATAGGGTATAAAAAACTATTTATTGTGAATTAATGGACAAGATCTATTATTATGCTTTATAATATAAATAAAATAAATGTGTTAAATGATTTGAACACATCATTAAAAAGGATGTAAGTTAAAATAAAAAATATATAAATGTTATAACAAAAAAACCAAGGTTTTGGAGTTGAGACCAATCACTCAGATTTTATGCGAAAATTAATTATTATAGAATTAATATAAAAACTATATGTAAATGTCAATTAGACAAAGACAAACAAATTATTTTAAATAGAGAAAGCTTTAAATTGATTAGAAGTCAATTAAAATAATCAAAAACTGTGTTAAACTGAAAACATGTGATGAACATATAAAATTGTAATATTTATGAATTTAATGTTATCAAAATGCAACAAAATTGTATTTTAAAGTTGAAACACAATATGAAGTAACTATACTTATATATATATATGACCACCTAAAACACTTTAACAGTCAAGTTGTGAAACTATTTACCTATACCATACTAGGCTGAGGCCAAAAAACAATCACAAAAGTAGTCGTATTTGACAGAATAATTGTAGAATATTAGAAAAAATAAAGGAAAAAGGTACAATCCTATAATGTACAATGGAAACATACTTGCTCAATTGAAGACAAGCTTAATTCATAGAGAATTTTAAATATAAAAGTGAAAATTGTCACACCAAGAAAATAACTCATCTGTGCAAACCCAGTGAGATGCTAAGTAATATTACAGTAAAAATAAAATGTATTAGGATAAACCAGGTATTCCCAAAGATAAACAATATAACAAACTCTAAGTGAATACCCAAAAACTCCCATATATATTGTAGCGTGACAGAAAATCCACTACTTATTAATTCAATTAAGATAATAAACAATAATTACATTACATATACTAATATAATATCGAATGAAATTTAATGAATTCAAAGGAAATAACCGCAATAAATTAAAGACCATCATTACATTATATAAAAACCACTATAAAAAATTAAAGAAATAATTAAGATTAACTCATATTATAAAATCAGGAATTTACCCAGGAAGTTAGGAGCAGTAAACAAACTAGATACCACAAAATCAAGAAGAAAGAATCAGTTTAGGAGTGGTGAAACAACAAAATACCCCAAACACAAGAAGAAAGAAGAGTAGAGTTTATTATCAGGAAGTAAACAATACCCTGAAACCTTCAGCGAAGAGCAAAGTCAGTATCAGAAAATAAATTAGATACTACAAACAAACCATCAGTCAAGATAACACGAAGTACCTTGGTTTACCCAAGAGTGAAGACAAGAAGAAAGACAAGAATGAAGACAAAAAGAAAGACAAGAAGAAAGACAAGAATCAAGAATAAAGACAAGAAGAAAGACAAGAATGAAGACAAGAAGAAGGACAAGAGTGAAGACAAGAAAGAAGGCAAGAAGAAAGGAAGAAATTAGTATGGAAGAAACACCATTATAAAACCTATTATTAACTACCATGAACCCCAAACCTATAGAGACAATTAGAGAAAGTATAACATCCCGAAACCCTATAAAACTGTAATTATTAATAAACCAAAAGTGTTGTATAGTATGAGTAGAAATGACCATAACTAAAGTTATTGTGTGATAAAAAAAATAAACAAGTCTTAACAGTCCATGATGACTAAAGGTCTGGTCTGAGATAATAAGACTCAAAATATCAGAACCACCAGTGAAAGTGAACTAGTGCAAGTGTTTTTGGAAATACAATAGACTTAAAGTTGTAGTGATACTATGACTTAACAATATGCTAGATAACAACTTTTATATTCAATAATTCACAAATCATAAAATACTAAAATGGAAGGTTTCCAATATTTTATTATTTTAATGTCACTTTGTTATTACAAGACATTTGTAGAAATGATAATAACTAAAGTATGGGTGAAATTGTTTACTCAATAAGGGGATAATAAATAATAATGGTTTCGACCAGAAAGGACTGGAATTAATTTAAGTGTTCATAGGTTTAAAATGTTTAAAATGGCTATTTGTTCACAGCCATAAACTCCATATATTTTAAAGAGTTCTTAGTCAATAAGATTTATATGTGTTTAGAATAAATTATGTTTGTTAAATAACAGCATACATACCATTTAAAATATTTCAGTAGGTATGCTGTATTAATTACAAAAAGAGTTAAATGTATGTTTAAAAAAAAAAAAAAAAAAAAAAAAAAATGTCAGCAATATGTCCTATTTTTACAAAAGGCTGAATGATGTTCATTATTATTTTTTTATAACAGTAGTATTAATTAGATGCTACACATCACAATAAGTAAATAAACCATTTTATTTTTATGTCATAATAACGGTTCAAAGTCAGAGGAGGAGTAGGATTAAATTTATTTGAGACAACCAGACATGTAAAATTCTAAACTCTAGGCCATTTGATGAATTCACAGAAACCATATAAACCAGTTAATTTACTTATAAATCCTGTAAACTGGCAAGATTTAGGTAAGGTAAATCAGTTAACAACTACTGTGAATGAACCTATGAGATAAAATGATAATATGGAAATAGACCTTAAATTATTGTAAATTTTTGAAATATATAAATTAATTATTTTTAAAGAGGAGTGTTAAATTCAGAGATTATCACTAAAAACCAGTTCAAAGGTTCAATTTATGTAATTAAGGAAAGGAAGAGAAATATGACCATTTGAAATTTATTATAATGGTATTAATAACAATTAAAATGGCAGAAAAATTATATGAAGGCGGAAACCAGTTTTTAAGCCTAGATTTCCAAAAAGAAAGAAATTTGGTAATTTTCACAAAAATGTCAACAGATATAGACTATAATATATCAATTTAAATAGACTGAGATAATTAAACCAATGATAAGGTTAATAATTCATGAAGATGAATAATAAACTAAATTAATTCCATATATAATGTATTTTTGTATCATGTATATGGGAAGTCGAAATTATTTAACAATACTTTTCAAATATTAACTGGGCCAGATTTTTACTAACGTGAAGGAAGTTCTTAGTTCTTTGTTAATGATCAAGCCGAACAGTTTATGTGAGATTACGTTCCTTGAAACCGAGAAAAATGGAGTACTAAGGTTACCTAATAAAGTCAGTGAAACGAGAGTTACGTAAATTAAACACTTTTCCAATTAAACCCACAGAAAACTTTAACCACAACAGTGAAAACAACACCAACACTACATAATACCAGTGCATAAGAACAGTAAAACGACATATTTGTGATAATTATATATTCACAAATGTGAAATGTAGATGTTATACTTCTACAACAGTATAACCGTTTTTTGCGTAGCGAACAAAGAGCAGTGAACACCAAAAACATATAACATAATTAACACCAGTGAACACTAAACATTCTTCCAGAATACACCAAACAACATATTAGACAGATTACACAAGTTCGGGGACATTTAAAACATATATGAAGTTAATTTTGCGGAGAGATTTTCTCGCGACGACATTGCAAATAACCTCGTCATCTTTTTGAGCGGCCATCTTGGAAATGCCAAGCAGCGCCAACTACATCGAGTGACTACAGCGCCTGCAGTATTGGTTTGACAACTCAACAATATTGCATATTTTATAAAATTTATTAACATTTTGTTAGATAATAGTTATTGAAAATACTTTATTTGTAAATGTTATACTTTCCCATACTACCCTTCTCTGACTATTAATAATATAATCGCTCCAAAAACCTTTTCTAATACTTGTAATAATTTTTAATCTGCATGAACAAATCGATTATTTCCTGAGACGGAGTCGACAATTGCTTAAAATCGATTAAACATCGATCATTCTTTAATTTTGTTAATAAATCAATTTATTTCAATTGTTTGGATCTACAACTTATTTCACATGCTAGTTTAAGGTTTATTATTGCAACGAGACTTCCTGAAGAAGAAAATATTTATAGAAAGTGAGATATTGGACCAGCACAAAAAATCATAAATCGATTGCTGACCGGAGTTAATCTAATTAACTCCGGACTTTGTTAAGATCTTCAAGAAGTGTTAAATAATTAATAATTATTTTATTAAATTTTAGAATTTCCAATAAAACAATAAAATTGAATTTATTCTCAGTCATAGACATTATAAACAAACATACAATTTTTTTGAAAATTTTTTTTTTATAAATTTTTTTCTTTCTTATTTTATTTGTAACGACAGCAAATAGGGTCTTGTTACAAATTGACGCTCGCAACAGTGGGGCTTAAAAGAGTCAACAGCGGCTTGTTACCAAGCGACATTACCCACAGCGGAGCGAAACCTTACTAGCGTGGAGGTTTATTTAAACGAACCTCTTAATTTATTTGTACGAACTGTAAAAATATTACCAAAAAAGACAAATTATTATAAAAAACCAGTGACAAAAAACCTAGGCCATATGTAATGCCTACACAAGAATGAATTTATTTATATGTTATATGTTTTAATATTTGCTTATTTTGTTACGTAAAGATAATTATGTTATGTATTAATGTTATAGCAAGAACCAAGCAACTTCATAACATTTTAATAATTAGAAAATTAGAATTTTGTGCAAACACTACAAGGTAAGAATTGTATTTTATGTTAATTTATTAGATTTAATTTGTTCAAAACCAATCGTGAATGGTATCATTTTATTCAGTTAAAAGCAGAGAATCCAAAAATAATAATGGCATGCAGATTGTAAGTAGTTCTGTAAAATTGTTTGACAAATAATTGACTTAACCTATGTAAGGAGTATATCGCTAAGCGCTAACGTGTTGTTGAATAGAGCAGCAACACGCCATATTTAATAGAAACGCACACAGCCAGATATCCAGCGGCCCTGAAAAGGACCGATTTTAATGGAGAAAATCAATTTTGCTGGTATTTGCTAAGATAAACCGACTTTGACAAAATTCCCAAACAATTTACTAACACGAGCCTTCTACATTGAGTTTGGAACTAGCGCTGAGACGGCAGAATAGAGAAACCACGCAGTCAGCTGTTCGCCGCCGCCAGAATTCAAAGCATAGAAACAGTACGAATTTTATTTCAATTTTGCGGAGTCTTAAAACCGTAATTTGACTTATAAATAGTTACCAGTGCATGAGGAACGTAAACACGAAGAGGCGCAAGATTGGAATCGTCCCAAGAACAGTGTCCAGTGAAGGAAATACTTACCCACCGGAACGTGAGTTGTTCAAAAGTTAAAATCATCTTTACCTGGTATCCTTGTCACACAGTTGTACTACACATGTCAAACACCTTCAAACCACACAATTTTTGTAAAGCATCCCACTGATTTGTCTTGATGGTTCAAAGGAGTCACGTCCTGAGTATAAAGTTTTTTCATACATTAAATTCATGCTATTCAACTGAGCAATACAATTTTTTTCAGCCGATGATTAATAAAAAAATTGTCAATAACTTGTTTGTAACTATGCAATTTTGTTTAATTTGAGTGTTAGTCCTTCAGACGATTTTTATGAAAAGAAAGATCATTAAACATACGTTATTTACAATTCAAACTGTCTTGTTCACATTTTTTATATAATTAATTTAACAACTAAAAATCAATTTTTAATAATAATAATTTCTTGGAACAAATATCCAAGTGGCGCCCACATACACATATTAGCATAAGTTGTGTTTGCAGGACAACATCGTCGCAGAGAAACCAGCAATCAGTAAGTATTAAAAGTGCGCGGAGTGTAACACCCGACATCACAACACAAAACAGCACACAATCGCTGTCCGTGATAAATTGGCGCCCAACGTGGGGCTTGAAAGGAAAGGAACAAGCCCGGCAACTATCAACAAATCAAGATGCCGCTACCAAAAGGAAAGAAGGTGAAGAAAAATGTAGAACCCGAATTAAGTGTGGAAGATGGGGAGGCAGTCCAAATCGAGGAAATAGAAATAGAAATAGAACCGCCAACATTAGAAATTGAAAAACCCATACAAACGGGAGATGAATCAGAGGAACAAGCGGGAGAAAGACCCATAAAAATGGGGGACCAAACAGAGAAACCCGAACCAGAAAAAGCAACGGGGAGCATCGACATGAATGTAATAATGACGATGTTCCAAAGAATGGAAGAAACGATAAACAAAAATACGAATAAAAATACAGAATCCCTAAGGAGAGATAGACAGGAAGACAAGGCGGAAATAAAAGGAAGTATAGAATCCCTGAGAAAAGATAGACAGGAAGATAAGGAGGAATTAGACAGAAAATAGAATCTTTAAGGGAGTATATAACCAATAAGATCAATGATAACGGAAAAAAGTTGGAGCTATTTCAGGAGGAAAATAAAAAAAGTATAGAGTCCCTGAAAAAGGAAATTAGTGCAAATTACGAGACGGTAAACCAAAAAATCGATGATAGTAAAGTCGACACTGACAGGAGGATTGAGACAATGGCGAAACAGTTAGAAAGATTGCAGGAAGGAAATAATACCCGTTTCGAAACCATAGAGGAGCGAACCGTAGAGACGAAACAAGATGTTAGAACTCTCGATAATAAGGTAAGGTAAAACCAGGAAGAAATTATGCAGGAGGTAGGAGAAGTCCGGAAAGACGTTAGCGAGAGAATACAAAGAACGTATGACATAGCTAACAGGTTGGACGAGCAGATAAAAACCAATAGAAATAATATACAGGAAATTGACCAGAGGGAGAAAAACCTCAGGAGAGATTAGAAGCGCTGAGGGACACACCGATATTGAATACCCATACGTGTCATAACGAAAATAGGGAGGTAATTAACTTCCAAAATTATTGCCGGAACCCTATGGAATTTTTGGAGAGGATGGAAGAGTTCATCGAAAGGAATAGGGAAACAAGATGGGATAGAATAAGGGAAATGTTAGACGAAACATTCCGAAATACGAAGGATAATTGGTGGATAGCGGTACGACCCGAAATAACAAACTTGAACGAATTCAAACGCCAATTCAAAGAAAAATATTGGTCAGAAACAGCGCAAAACAAAGTGAGAATGGACATATTTTACGGGAAATACGACGCGTCCAAGGGATAATCCCCAACATCATATTTCCTGGGAAAGATATGTTTGGCGCGAAAATTAATACCGCCAATCCCGGAAGAATGTTTGGTGAGACAGTTGGCTGGACATTATAGCTACGGTATTAAAGATGCCCAATTATACCAGCAACTTAGTAAAATTACGGACCTAGCTAAGCTATTAGAGAACTGCGAGTCTGCGGGAAAATTTCAAGACTACCAACCCCCCAGTCGTAAGGTAGACTATTATAATAGTAACAACGGGCCAAATCGGAATGGAAGTGGAAATGGTAATAATTTTAACCCGAATAACCAGAACAATAGCACCCCACTAAATAGCCACAATAATAATAATCAAGGTCCGAATAACCGTAACAATCCGGGACCAAACCGAAATAATTACCCCGAAAATAATTACCGTAGAAATTATAATCAAGGAAATAATTATCGCGGCAATAATTATAGAGGAAATAATTATAGTCAAGGAAATAATTATCGGAACGGAGGTAATAAAGGAGGAGGTGATAGAAGGAACCAGGAGTACAGACCCCAGGTAAACTATACGATGGCCAATAGGCAACGACCATACCAACACAATTTACCGACTTACGTGTATTACCACAGCAGACGCAAGGTAACCAAAGTAATACAACAAATAGCCGACCTATTAGTGGTAACCCAGAGGTTAGACACGAACCACAAACAAGTTAGCAACCCAATGTTCCGGGAGACCGGGCAAATGAGACAGGTGCTCATTTAAACTAGACGTGGCAGTGAAAAAGGAAGACAGCCCTTCATTGATCCAATATTATGGGGTAACTGGACGCAAAAATAGACATGACGAAGACGGGACAATGACTTTGAGAACAAATAATTATCTCAGAGATATTAGGGAGGAATTGTTAGAAGAGAGGGATAATATAGTTGAAAATCATAATAATGGGAATAATGGGATAGCACAAATTAAGGCAGATATAAATGGTGTAGATGCAACATTACTAATTGATACAGGATCAAACGTATCGTTGATAGACAGTGTGGAGTTAGAGAGAATTAAACAGAATAGTAATCTACCCATACCCACTCTGCCTATAAATAACATTATACTAGTCGGAGCGACGGGAAGGCAGAATAAATCTATAAAGAAACAGGTGTCGTTAGAGATGACCAGTAATGGTGTAACGTTGCCAATAGGACTATTAGTAGCAAACAATTTACCCATGAGTATTCTAATAGGCTGTGATATACTTAGGCCATATAAAGCGATAATAAATTTAGACAGTAAGGTAATAACTTTAAAGACGAAAGAGGGAATTTGGACCAATAAGTTAATTGATACCCAAGGAAATAGTACAAATAATACACATTATCAAGCCATTGTAAATCATTATTATTGTGCCGATCGACCACTAAACATGCCCTTATATCAGGAGGATAACCCAGAATTATGGTTGGAGAAATTGGAAGAAATAAGGGAATTCCAAAGGATAAAAGCAAGGGTTCAGATTAGCGAAGCACAGGCGGAACGATTGATTACTGTGTATAATAATTACCGACATATATTTTCAAACGCTCCAGGCAAAGTCAGAAATTATCAATGCACCATTAAATTTAAAACCCCTGTAGAATTTAACAAAAAAACATATCCGATTGCTTACTCACTGAAAAATGAAGTTAGGGAGGAACTGAACAGGATGATAGAGGACGACACAATTGAATATAGTCATTCGCCCTATACTAGCCCAATCATAGCTGTGCCGAAAAAGAATGGACAGGTGCGTATATGTCTCGATGCTAGGGAGATTAACAAGATGATTGTTAACGACCGCATATCCCCTGGGGAGATAGAAGATATACTAAAAAAGTTTCACGGGACAAGGTATATAAGTTCATGGGATACAGTATGCGGCTACTGGCAGGTAGAACTCCACCCAGATAGTAGGAAATATATGGCATTCATATTTGAAGGCAGAAACTATCAGTTCAAACGATTACCCTTTGGTTTGATAAATTCAGTGGCGGTATTTGTAAAAATAATGGACAGGATATTGGGACAGGAAGTGCTGAAATTTACGACAGTATACGTCGACGATTTACTGGTAACTTCAGCTAATTGGGATGACCATTGCAATAGGGTTGAACAGGTGTTAGAGAAGCTATCTGAGAATAATATTACCCTCAAATTAGATAAGTCCCACTTTATTGCAAAGGAGGTAACATTTTTAGGTTTTAATCTAACCGAGCAAGGGATTACTCCATCTAAAGAGAAAGTAGAGGCAATACAGAAGTTCCCCACCCAGAAAAACAGGAAACAGCTTCAATCATTTTTAGGAATCTGTAACTATTACAGGAAGTTTCGGTCCAATTATTCACAACTGACTGCCAGGTTTCAAAAGCAGTTATCAGCTAAAGACAAATGGACTTGGGGACCAGAGCAAGATGGAGTGCTCAATCTAATAAAGGAGAAATTTTTAGAAGCAGTTATGTTACATCACCCCGACTTTACGAAGCCATTTTATCTAAATTGCGATGCTAGAAATGTAAGTTTAGGTGCAGCCTTATATCACGAAGATCAGGATGAAAACCATTTAGTGATTAGCTTCGCCAGCCGCGTGCTGAACAGTTGCGAACGAAACTACAATACCACTGAAAAAGAGTTATTGAGTGTAGTTTTCGCATGCGGTAAATTTCGAACGTATATATTAGGATACCCCATCACGGTTAGGAGTGATCACAAATCAATTTCGTTTTTAAAACATTGTAAGTTAAATCATGGAAGGTTGACGAGATGGGTTTTGGCCCTACAGGAATATAATATCACGTGGGAATATATACCAGGCAAGCAAAACATAGCAGCCGACGTCCTATCCCGCATCAATTTACAAAACCACACATTTGACGGCGAAAAAGAACAAATAGTGAAGGTATATCATATCATTAAAAGCAGGGAGGATTTGAAAAATATTTTAAAAGATGTGAAGGCACAACAAGAGGCCGACCCAAAATTAGGAAATATTAGGAAAAGGGTACTGGAAGGCGACGAAGTTATAGATAAATATTACTGTATACACGACGATACTTTGTTTATAAAGAACACCCCACACCAAGAGAATTGGAAGTTAGTAATTCCACCAGGGATAGAGAGGCCACTAATCATCGATTATCACAATAGATACGGACACATGGGTGCCCTCAAGGTAAGGAAAGCGTTGGAAGAACAGGTATACATCAAAGGGATTAATAAAAAAGTGCAACAGGCGATACAGTCATGTGATATTTGTCAAAAGGTAAAATGTCATAACGAGAGAAAGGAAGGGGTCATGATACCCATAACATCCACCGGAAAATTAGAAAAGGTATTTCTCGATATCTGCGGACCATTTCCACGCAGCGGTGGAAGGCACAGATATAAATTCATCGTAATTATTTTTTACCATTTCAGCAAATATACTAAGCTTTATCCGATAACTAGGGCTACGACAAAGAAAATTATAGAAATTATAATAGAAAGGTACATAATGGAGGTAGGCAGACCATATTCTATAATTACAGACCACGGTACCCAGTTTAAAGGGAAATTATGGAAGGAGAATCTAATAGAACACGGAATAAAGACGTATAAGACATCCGTGTATCACCCAAATAGTAATCCAGCCGAGAGAGTGTTGAGGGAAGTAGGACGGTTGTTGAGGACCTACTGCCATGATGAACAGAAGAGATGGCACGAATACTTATCGTCAACAGAGGACTTTCTCAATTTATCCTATCATAATACAATAGAGGAGTCACCGTACACAGTTATGTTCGAAAGACCCCCACCCCGGGAGAAAAGGATATTATTAGTTTTCCCAGCGAACCTGAATATCACTTTGAAGGAACCAAATTTTATAATAGAGTATTAGAAAAAACGGAACAGCAACGGAAGAAATATGTTCAATCCCAACCAAAGGCTATTAAGTATAAGGTAGGAGAAAAGGTATTAGTCCGGAATAGAGAATTGCCCAGTACTATACAAGGCATAACAAAAAAATTATTACTTTTATATACAGGACCCTTTACAATTAAGAAAGATAAAGAAAACAATACATACGAGGTAACAGACACTGTCAATAACAAAATAAAGGGTACATATAATCAAGCGTCGTTGAGAAGGTACCATGAATAAAATTACAAGTCAACGTATATTTACCAACTTACCCGTACTTAGGAAAGGAGAGAAGATATTATTAATAAATAAAAATACGAGAAGGACACCTTCCACCAAAGGCAAAAATATATATGTAAAATATAAATTTATTTCCAATAGCCAAGTCAACGTAAATTTACCAACTTACCCGTACTTAGAGAAGGAGAGAAGGAAAGGAGGAAAGGACATAATTTACAATGTTACTCAAATTAATTAAATAAATTATTGAACAATCAAATAACAATTGATATTACTAAGGAGGAGAAATACTGTCATATAATTGAAACTAAAAGGAAATGATAAAAGGAAAAAAAAGGGAACAGTGTGTTACATAAGGAGGTAATGATGAATTTATAAATATAGCTATTGACATCGAATGATTTTAAAAGATAATTTTACCTGCGGAGAACAGTACAGTATATTAATATAATTGAGAAATAATCAGAAGAGATTAAGAAAGAGAATTTATGTGTAGGAGCCTATGATCTTTGAATATTATATTTTATTATTATTATTATTTGTTGCGAAAGTGCAATTATAAGTACGTCTTATATATTTTCTGGACAGAGATGTGTTTCTTCTGATTTCAGTGGTTATAGTTAGGGAACGGCGGAGATTGGATTGCCAATGGGGCCCCTCTGACTCCGAACCCGCTATAAAGGTTAGGGAATTGTTAGGGAGTTATATCAAAGATTAAATAATTAACATCAAGGTAAAGGAAAGGAAAAGGAGATATGTAAAGATTGAGACATGGATAATGAGATGGATTAATATATTAAAGGAGTAGTACAGGAATCTAATTATAAGATAAAAGAATGAAATATAAGGAAGCTAATAAAAGGTTAATATAGAAATGATAATTTCATCAAAACTGAAGGAATGTTTTTCCCAAATTATCAATTTTAACGGGGAGGCATATGTAACGTCACAGAACGTTCCATAAAGGAAATTAATGGCAAAGTAAATTATCATAAGAGGAAGGTGAGATGAACAGTATCGAACCCAAGTAATCCAAAACATTTTGTAATATTGTCCGATAATTAATATCATTAATATGAAGAAAAGACAAAGACTAGGACCAAGACTCAAACCCCATGTATATTGTTTAAGTGAAGAACAGTGTAAACTGATAATGTACTATAAGAGAAACAGATAATCTCAGAAATGACCAAAATGAGGTCATGACATATTAAGAAATGTAACTCTGAATAGGGTATAAAAAACTATTTATTGTGAATTAATGGACAAGATCTATTATTATGCTTTATAATATAAATAAAATAAATGTATTAAATGATTTGAACACATCATTAAAAAGGATGTAAGTTAAAATAAAAAATATATAAATGTTATAACAAAAAAACCAAGGTTTTGGAGTTGAGACCAATCACTCAGATTTTATGCGAAAATTAATTATTATAGAATTAATATAAAAACTATATGTAAATGTCAATTAGACAAAGACAAACAAATTATTTTAAATAGAGAAAGCTGTAAATTGATTAGAAGTCAATTAAAATAATCAAAAAATGTGTTAAACTGAAAACATGTGATGAACATATAAAATTGTAATATTTATGAATTTAATGTTATCAAAATGCAACAAAATTGTATTTTAAAGTTGAAACACAATATGAAGTAACTATACTTATATATATGACCACCTAAAACACTTTAACAGTCAAGTTGTGAAACTATTTACCTATACCATACTAGGCTGAGGCCAAAAAACAATCACAAAAGTAGTCATATTTGACAGAATAATTGTAGAATATTAGAAAAAATAAAGGAAAAAGGTACAATCCTATAATGTACAATGGAAACATACTTGCTCAATTGAAGACAAGCTTAATTCATAGAGAATTTTAAATATAAAGTGAAAATTGTCACACCAAGAAAATAACTCATCTGTGCAAACCCAGTGAAATGCTAAGTAATATTACAGTAAAAATAAAATGTATTAGGATAAACCAGGTATTCCCAAAGATAAACAATATAACAAACTCTAAGTGAATACCCAAAAAATCCCATATATATTACCAAAAAAGACAAATTATTATAAAAAACCAGTGACAAAAAACCTAGGCCATATGTAATGCCTACACAAGAATGAATTTATTTATATGTTATATGTTTTAATATTTGCTTATTTTGTTACGTAAAGATAATTATGTTATGTATTAATGTTATAGCAAGAACCAAGCAACTTCATAACATTTTAATAATTAGAAAATTAGAATTTTGTGCAAACACTACAAGGTAAGAATTGTATTTTATGTTAATTTATTAGATTTAATTTGTTCAAAACCAATCGTGAATGGTATCATTTTATTCAGTTAAAAGCAGAGAATCCAAAAATAATAATGGCATGCAGATTGTAAGTAGTTCTGTAAAATTGTTTGACAAATACCAGAATAATTTCAGTAATATCCTTTAGTATGAAGAATAAGAAGTTTTTGCTCTAAAGCTTCTACGGAAGTCAAATTTGTTCTATGATGTTCTATTTGCATATTCTCGAACGTTCCAGAAGAAAATTTTACTCAAAAATACCGGAAGTTCATGTTTAAAAATTAAAACAATGACCCTTACAGAGTATAAAAGGAAGACGAAATTTGACACAAAAAACACTTTATGCTTTGAATCCACAAGAGACACATCACCTACGAATCCGATCATCTCGTCCAAGGCGACTTCGAAGAACAGGAATTCAACCCGAGAACACAGAAAGGCTTTTTCCCGTACATGACAAAAGATTGACTTAACCTATATAAGGAGTATATCGCTAAGCGCTAACGTGTTGTTGAATAGAGCAGCAACACGCCATATTTAATAGAAACGCACACAGCCAGATATCCAGCGGCCCTGAAAAGGACCGATTTTAATAGAGAAAATCAATTTTGCTGGTATTTGCTAAGATAAACCGACTTTGACAAAATTCCCAAACAATTTACTAACACGAGCCTTCTACATTGAGTTTGGAACTAGCGCTGAGACGGCAGAATAGAGAAACCACGCAGTCAGCTGTTCGCCGCCGCCAGAATTCAAAGCATAGAAACAGTACGAATTTTATTTCAATTTTGCGGAGTCTTAAAACCGTAATTTGACTTATAAATAGTTACCAGTGCATGAGGAACGTAAACACGAAGAGGCGCAAGATTGGAATCGTCCCAAGAACAGTGTCCAGTGAAGGAAATACTTACCCACCGGAACGTGAGTTGTTCAAAAGTTAAAATCATCTTTACCTGGTATCCTTGTCACACAGTTGTACTACACATGTCAAACACCTTCAAACCACACAATTTTTGTAAAGCATCCCACTGATTTGTCTTGATGGTTCAAAGGAGTCACGTCCTGAGTATAAAGTTTTTTCATACATTAAATTCATGCTATTCAACTGAGCAATAAAATTTTTTTCAGCCGATGATTAATAAAAAAATTGTCAATAACTTGTTTGTAACTCTGCAATTTTGTTTAATTTGAGTGTTAGTCCTTCAGACGATTTTTATGAAAAGAAAGATCATTAAACATACGTTATTTACAATTCAAACTGTCTTGTTCACATTTTTTATATAATTAATTTAACAACTAAAAAATCAATTTTTAATAATAATAATTTCTTGGAACAAATATCCAAGTGGCGCCCACATACACATATTAGCATAAGTTGTGTTTTCAGGACAACATCGTCGCAGAGAAACCAGCAATCAGTAAGTATTAAAAGTGCGCGGAGTGTAACACCCGACATCACAACACAAAACAACACACAATCGCTGTCCGTGATAAATTGGCGCCCAACGTGGGGCTTGAAAGGAAAGGAACAAGCCCGGCAACTATCAACAAATCAAGATGCCGCTACCAAAAGGAAAGAAGGTGAAGAAAAATGTAGAACCCGAATTAAGTGTGGAAGATGGGGAGGCAGTCCAAATCGAGGAAATAGAAATAGAAATAGAACCGCCAACATTAGAAATTGAAAAACCCATACAAACGGGAGATGAATCAGAGGAACAAGCGGGAGAAAGACCCATAAAAATGGGGGACCAAACAGAGAAACCCGAACCAGAAAAAGCAACGGGGAGCATCGACATGAATGTAATAATGACGATGTTCCAAAGAATGGAAGAAACGATAAACAAAAATACGAATAAAAATACAGAATCCCTAAGGAGAGATAGACAGGAAGACAAGGCGGAAATAAAAGGAAGTATAGAATCCCTGAGAAAAGATAGACAGGAAGATAAGGAGGAATTAGACAAAAAATAGAATCTTTAAGGGAGTATATAACCGATAAGATCAATGATAACGGAAAAAAGTTGGAGCTATTTCAGGAGGAAAATAAAAAAAGTATAGAGTCCCTGAAAAAGGAAATTAGTGCAAATTACGAGACGGTAAACCAAAAAATCGATGATAGTAAAGTGGACAGTGACAGGAGGATTGAGACAATGGCGAAACAGTTAGAAAGATTGCAGGAAGGAAATAATACCCGTTTGAAACCATAGAGGAGCGAACCGTAGAGACGAAACAAGATGTTAGAACTCTCGATAATAAGGTAAGGCAAAACCAGGAAGAAATTATGCAGGAGGTAGGAGAAGTCCGGAAAGACGTTAGCGAGAGAATACAAAGAACGTATGACATAGCTAACAGGTTGGACGAGCAGATAAAAACCAATAGAAATAATATACAGGAAATTGACCAGAGGGAGAAAAACCTGCAGGAGAGATTAGAAGCGCTGAGGGACACACCGATATTGAATACCCATACGTGTCATAACGAAAATAGGGAGGTAATTAACTTCCAAAATTATTGCCGGAACCCTATGGAATTTTTGGAGAGGATGGAAGAGTTCATCGAAAGGAATAGGGAAACAAGATGGGATAGAATAAGGGAAATGTTAGACGAAACATTCCGAAATACGAAGGATAATTGGTGGATAGCGGTACGACCCGAAATAACAAACTTGAACGAATTCAAACGCCAATTCAAAGAAAAATATTGGTCAGAAACAGCGCAAAACAAAGTGAGAATGGACATATTTTACGGGAAATACGACGCGTCCAAGGGATAATCCCCAACATCATATTTCCTGGGAAAGATATGTTTGGCGCGAAAATTAATACCGCCAATCCCGGAAGAATGTTTGGTGAGACAGTTGGCTGGACATTATAGCTACGGTATTAAAGATGCCCAATTATACCAGCAACTTAGTAAAATTACGGACCTAGCTAAGCTATTAGAGAACTGCGAGTCTGCGGGAAAATTTCAAGACTACCAACCCCCCAGTCGTAAGGTAGACTATTATAATAGTAACAACGGGCCAAATCGGAATGGAAGTGGAAATGGTAATAATTTTAACCCGAATAACCAGAACAATAGCACCCCACTAAATAGCCACAATAATAATAATCAAGGTCCGAATAACCGTAACAATCCGGGACCAAACCGAAATAATTACCCCGAAAATAATTACCGTAGAAATTATAATCAAGGAAATAATTATCGCGGCAATAATTATAGAGGAAATAATTATAGTCAAGGAAATAATTATCGGAACGGAGGTAATAAAGGAGGAGGTGATAGAAGGAACCAGGAGTACAGACCCCAGGTAAACTATACGATGGCCAATAGGCAACGACCATACCAACACAATTTACCGACTTACGTGTATTACCCACAGCAGACGCAAGGTAACCAAAGTAATACAACAAATAGCAGACCTATTAGTGGTAACCCAGAGGTTAGACAGGAACCACAAACAAGTTAGCAACCCAATGTTCCGGGAGACCGGGCAAATAAGACAGGTGCTCATTTAAACTAGACGCGGCAGTGAAAAAGGAAGACAGCCCTTCATTGATCCAATATTATGGGGTAACTGGACGCAAAAATAGACATGACGAAGACGGGACAATGACTTTGAGAACAAATAATTATCTCAGAGATATTAGGGAGGAATTGTTAGAAGAGAGGGATAATATAGTTGAAAATCATAATAATGGGAATAATGGGATAGCACAAATTAAGGCAGATATAAATGGTATAGATGCAACATTACTAATTGACACAGGAGCAAACGTATCGTTGATAGACAGTGTGGAGTTTGAGAGAATTAAACAGAATAATAATCTACCCATACCCACTCTGCCTATAAATAACATTATACTAGTCGGAGCGACGGGAAGGCAGAATAAATCTATAAAGAAACAGGTGTCGTTAGAGATGACCAGTAATGGTGTAACGTTGCCAATAGGACTATTAGTAGCAAACAATTTACCCATGAGTATTCTAATAGGCTGTGATATACTTAGGCCATATAAAGCGATAATAAATTTAGACAGTAAGGTAATAACTTTAAAGACGAAAGAGGGAATTTGGACCAATAAGTTAATTGATACCCAAGGAAATAGTACAAATAATACACATTATCAAGCCATTGTAAATCATTATTATTGTGCCGATCGACCACTAAACATGCCCTTATATCAGGAGGATAACCCAGAATTATGGTTGGAGAAATTGGAAGAAATAAGGGAATTCCAAAGGATAAAAGCAAGGGTTCAGATTAGCGAAGCACAGGCGGAACGATTGATTACTGTGTATAATAATTACCGACATATCTTTTCAAACGCTCCAGGCAAAGTCAGAAATTATCAATGCACCATTAAATTTAAAACCCCTGTAGAATTTAACAAAAAAACATATCCGATTGCTTACTCACTGAAAAATGAAGTTAGGGAGGAACTGAACAGGATGATAGAGGACGACACAATTGAATATAGTCATTCGCCCTATACTAGCACAATCATAGCTGTGCCGAAAAAGAATGGACAGGTGCGTATATGTCTCGATGCTAGGGAGATTAACAAGATGATTGTTAACGACCGCACATCCCCTGGGGAGATAGAAGATATACTAAAAAAGTTTCACGGGACAAGGTATATAAGTTCATGGGATACAGTATGCGGCTACTGGCAGGTAGAACTCCACCCAGATAGTAGGAAATATATGGCATTCATATTTGAAGGCAGAAACTATCAGTTCAAACGATTACCCTTTGGTTTGATAAATTCAGTGGCGGTATTTGTAAAAATAATGGACAGGATATTGGGACAGGAAGTGCTGAAATTTACGACAGTATACGTCGACGATTTACTGGTAACTTCAGCTAATTGGGATGACCATTGCAATAGGGTTGAACAGGTGTTAGAGAAGCTATCTGAGAATAATATTACCCTCAAATTAGATAAGTCCCAGTTTATTGCAAAGGAGGTAACATTTTTAGGTTTTAATCTAACCGAGCAAGGGATTACTCCATCTAAAGAGAAAGTAGAGGCAATACAGAAGTTCCCCACCCAGAAAAACAGGAAACAGCTTCAATCATTTTTAGGAATCTGTAACTATTACAGGAAGTTTCGGTCCAATTATTCACAACTGACTGCCAGGTTTCAAAAGCAGTTATCAGCTAAAGACAAATGGACTTGGGGACCAGAGCAAGATGGAGTACTCAATCTAATAAAGGAGAAATTTTTAGAAGCAGTTATGTTACATCACCCCGACTTTACGAAGCCATTTTATCTAAATTGCGATGCTAGAAATGTAAGTTTAGGTGCAGCCTTATATCACGAAGATCAGGATGGAAACCATTTAGTGATTAGCTTCGCCAGCCGCGTGCTGAACAGTTGCGAACGAAACTACAATACCACTGAAAAAGAGTTATTGAGTGTAGTTTTTGCATGCGGTAAATTTCGAACGTATATATTAGGATACCCCATCACGGTTAGGAGTGATCACAAATCAATTTCGTTTTTAAAACATTGTAAGTTAAATCATGGAAGGTTGACGAGATGGGTTTTGGCCCTACAGGAATATAATATCACGTGGGAATATATACCAGGCAAGCAAAACATAGCAGCCGACGTCCTATCCCGCATCAATTTACAAAACCAGACATTTGACGGCGAAAAAGAACAAATAGTGAAGGTATATCATATCATTAAAAGCAGGGAGGATTTGAAAAATATTTTAAAAGATGTGAAGGCACAACAAGAGGCCGACCCAAAATTAGGAAATATTAGGAAAAGGGTACTGGAAGGCGACGAAGTTATAGATAAATATTACTGTATACACGACGATACTTTGTTTATAAAGAACACCCCACACCAAGAGAATTGGAAGTTAGTAATTCCACCAGGGATAGAGAGGCCACTAATCATCGATTATCACAATAGATACGGACACATGGGTGCCCTCAAGGTAAGGAAAGCGTTGGAAGAACAGGTATACATCAAAGGGATTAATAAAAAAGTGCAACAGGCGATACAGTCATGTGATATTTGTCAAAAGGTAAAATGTCATAACGAGAGAAAGGAAGGGGTCATGATACCCATAACATCCACCGGAAAATTAGAAAAGGTATTTCTCGATATCTGCGGACCATTTCCACGCAGCGGTGGAAGGCACAGATATAAATTCATCGTAATTATTTTTTACCATTTCAGCAAATATACTAAGCTTTATCCGATAACTAGGGCTACGACAAAGAAAATTATAGAAATTATAATAGAACGGTACATAATGGAGGTAGGCAGACCATATTCTATAATTACAGACCACGGTACCCAGTTTAAAGGGAAATTATGGAAGGAGAATCTAATAGAACACGGAATAAAGACGTATAAGACATCCGTGTATCACCCAAATAGTAATCCAGCCGAGAGAGTGTTGAGGGAAGTAGGACGGTTGTTGAGGACCTACTGCCATGATGAACAGAAGAGATGGCACGAATACTTATCGTCAACAGAGGACTTTCTCAATTTATCCTATCATAATACAATAGAGGAGTCACCGTACACAGTTATGTTCGAAAGACCCCCACCCCGGGAGATAAAGGATATTATTAGTTTTCCCAGCGAACCTGAATATCACTTTGAAGGAACCAAATTTTATAATAGAGTATTAGAAAAAACGGAACAACAACGGAAGAAATATGTTCAATCCCAACCAAAGGCTATTAAGTATAAGGTAGGAGAAAAGGTATTAGTCCGGAATAGAGAATTGCCCAGTACTATACAAGGCATAACAAAAAAATTATTACTTTTATATACAGGACCCTTTACAATTAAGAAAGATAAAGAAAACAATACATACGAGGTAACAGACACTGTCAATAACAAAATAAAGGGTAAATATAATCAAGCGTCGTTGAGAAGGTACCATGAATAAAAATACAAGTCAACGTATATTTACCAACTTACCCGTACTTAGGAAAGGAGAGAAGATATTATTAATAAATAAAAATACGAGAAGGACACCTTCCACCAAAGGCAAAAATATATATGTAAAATATAAATTTATTTCCAATAGCCAAGTCAACGTAAATTTACCAACTTACCCGTACTTAGAGAAGGAGAGAAGGAAAGGAGGAAAGGACATAATTTACAATGTTACTCAAATTAATTAAATAAATTATTGAACAATCAAATAACAATTGATATTACTAAGGAGGATAAATACTGTCATATAATTGAAAATAAAAGGAAATGATAAAAGGAAAAAAAAGGGAACAGTGTGTTACATAAGGAGGTAATGATGAATTTATAAATATAGCTATTGACATCGAATAATTTTAAAAGATAATTTTACCTGCGGAGAACAGTACAGTATATTAATATAATTGAGAAATAATCAGAAGGGATTAAGAAAGAGAATTTATGTGTAGGAGCCTATGATCTTTGAATATTATATTTTATTATTATTATTATTTGTTGCGAAAGTGCAATTATAAGTACGTCTTATATATTTTCTGGACAGAGATGTGTTTCCTCTGATTTCAGTGGTTATAGTTAGGGAACGGCGGAGATTGGATTGCCAATGGGGCCCCTCTGACTCCGAACCCGCTATAAAGGTTAGGGAATTGTTAGGGAGTTATATCAAAGATTAAATAATTAACATCAAGATAAAGGAAAGGAAAAGGAGATATGTAAAGATTGAGACATGGATAATGAGATGGATTAATATATTAAAGGAGTAGTACAGGAATCTAATTATAAGATAAAAGAATGAAATATAAGGAAGCTAATAAAAGGTTAATATAGAAATGATAATTTCATCAAAACTGAAGGAATGTTTTTCCCAAATTATCAATTTTAACGGGGAGGCATATGTAACGTCACAGAACGTTCCATAAAGGAAATTAATGGCAAAGTAAATTATCATAAGAGGAAGGTGAGATGAACAGTATCGAACCCAAGTAATCCAAAACATTTTGTAATATTGTCCGATAATTAATATCATTAATATGAAGAAAAGACAAAGACTAGGACCAAGACTCAAACCCCATGTATATTGTTTAAGTGAAGAACAGTGTAAACTGATAATGTACTATAAGAGAAACAGATAATCTCAGAAATGACCAAAATGAGGTCATGACATATTAAGAAATGTAACTCTGAATAGGGTATAAAAAACTATTTATTGTGAATTAATGGACAAGATCTATTATTATGCTTTATAATATAAATAAAATAAATGTATTAAATGATTTGAACACATCATTAAAAAGGATGTAAGTTAAAATAAAAAATATATAAATGTTATAACAAAAAAACCAAGGTTTTGGAGTTGAGACCAATCACTCAGATTTTATGCGAAAATTAATTATTATAGAATTAATATAAAAACTATATGTAAATGTCAATTAGACAAAGACAAACAAATTATTTTAAATAGAGAAAGCTGTAAATTGATTAGAAGTCAATTAAAATAATCAAAAAATGTGTTAAACTGAAAACATGTGATGAACATATAAAATTGTAATATTTATGAATTTAATGTTATCAAAATGCAACAAAATTGTATTTTAAAGTTGAAACACAATATGAAGTAACTATACTTATATATATGACCACCTAAAACACTTTAACAGTCAAGTTGTGAAACTATTTACCTATACCATACTAGGCTGAGGCCAAAAAACAATCACAAAAGTAGTCATATTTGACAGAATAATTGTAGAATATTAGAAAAAATAAAGGAAAAAGGTACAATCCTATAATGTACAATGGAAACATACTTGCTCAATTGAAGACAAGCTTAATTCATAGAGAATTTTAAATATAAAAGTGAAAATTGTCACACCAAGAAAATAACTCATCTGTGCAAACCCAGTGAAATGCTAAGTAATATTACAGTAAAAATAAAATGTATTAGGATAAACCAGGTATTCCCAAAGATAAACAATATAACAAACTCTAAGTGAATACCCAAAAAATCCCATATATATTACCAAAAAAGACAAATTATTATAAAAAACCAGTGACAAAAAACCTAGGCCATATGTAATGCCTACACAAGAATGAATTTATTTATATGTTATATGTTTTAATATTTGCTTATTTTGTTACGTAAAGATAATTATGTTATGTATTAATGTTATAGCAAGAACCAAGCAACTTCATAACATTTTAATAATTAGAAAATTAGAATTTTGTGCAAACACTACAAGGTAAGAATTGTATTTTATGTTAATTTATTAGATTTAATTTGTTCAAAACCAATCGTGAATGGTATCATTTTATTCAGTTAAAAGCAGAGAATCCAAAAATAATAATGGCATGCAGATTGTAAGTAGTTCTGTAAAATTGTTTGACAAATACCAGAATAATTTCAGTAATATCCTTTAGTATGAAGAATAAGAAGTTTTTGCTCTAAAGCTTCTACGGAAGTCAAATTTGTTCTATGATGTTCTATTTGCATATTCTCGAACGTTCCAGAAGAAAATTTTACTCAAAAATACCGGAAGTTCATGTTTAAAAATTAAAACAATGACCCTTACAGAGTATAAAAGGAAGACGAAATTTGACACAAAAAACACTTTATGCTTTGAATCCACAAGAGACACATCACCTACGAATCCGATCATCTCGTCCAAGGCGACTTCGAAGAACAGGAATTCAACCCGAGAACACAGAAAGGCTTTTTCCCGTACATGACAAAAGATTGACTTAACCTATATAAGGAGTATATCGCTAAGCGCTAACGTGTTGTTGAATAGAGCAGCAACACGCCATATTTAATAGAAACGCACACAGCCAGATATCCAGCGGCCCTGAAAAGGACCGATTTTAATAAAGAAAATCAATTTTGCTGGTATTTGCTAAGATAAACCGACTTTGACAAAATTCCCAAACAATTTACTAACACGAGCCTTCTACATTGAGTTTGGAACTAGCGCTGAGACGGCAGAATAGAGAAACCACGCAGTCAGCTGTTCGCCGCCGCCAGAATTCAAAGCATAGAAACAGTACGAATTTTATTTCAATTTTGCGGAGTCTTAAAACCGTAATTTGACTTATAAATAGTTACCAGTGCATGAGGAACGTAAACACGAAGAGGCGCAAGATTGGAATCGTCCCAAGAACAGTGTCCAGTGAAGGAAATACTTACCCACCGGAACGTGAGTTTTTCAAAAGTTAAAATCATCTTTACCTGGTATCCTTGTCACACAGTTGTACTACACATGTCAAACACCTTCAAACCACACAATTTTTGTAAAGCATCCCACTGATTTGTCTTGATGGTTCAAAGGAGTCACGTCCTGAGTATAAAGTTTTTTCATACATTAAATTCATGCTATTCAACTGAGCAATAAAATTTTTTTCAGCCGATGATTAATAAAAAAATTGTCAATAACTTGTTTGTAACTCTGCAATTTTGTTTAATTTGAGTGTTAGTCCTTCAGACGATTTTTATGAAAAGAAAGATCATTAAACATACGTTATTTACAATTCAAACTGTCTTGTTCACATTTTTTATATAATTAATTTAACAACTAAAAAATCAATTTTTAATAATAATAATTTCTTGGAACAAATATCCAAGTGGCGCCCACATACACATATTA
This sequence comes from Magicicada septendecula, assembly GCA_034769895.1. NCBI lineage: Eukaryota > Metazoa > Arthropoda > Insecta > Hemiptera > Cicadidae > Magicicada > Magicicada septendecula. The sequence continues at coordinate 103,890,415 of CM068369.1, read as the reverse complement.
GCATAAGTTGTGTTTGCAGGACAACATCGTCGCAGAGAAACCAGCAATCAGTAAGTATTAAAAGTGCGCGGAGTGTAACACCCGACATCACAACACAAAACAACACACAATCGCTGTCCGTGATAAATTGGCGCCCAACGTGGGGCTTGAAAGGAAAGGAACAAGCCCGGCAACTATCAACAAATCAAGATGCCGCTACCAAAAGGAAAGAAGGTGAAGAAAAATGTAGAACCCGAATTAAGTGTGGAAGATGGGGAGGCAGTCCAAATCGAGGAAATAGAAATAGAAATAGAACCGCCAACATTAGAAATTGAAAAACCCATACAAACGGGAGATGAATCAGAGGAACAAGCGGGAGAAAGACCCATAAAAATGGGGGACCAAACAGAGAAACCCGAACCAGAAAAAGCAACGGGGAGCATCGACATGAATGTAATAATGACGATGTTCCAAAGAATGGAAGAAACGATAAACAAAAATACGAATAAAAATACAGAATCCCTAAGGAGAGATAGACAGGAAGACAAGGCGGAAATAAAAGGAAGTATAGAATCCCTGAGAAAAGATAGACAGGAAGATAAGGAGGAATTAGACAAAAAATAGAATCTTTAAGGGAGTATATAACCGATAAGATCAATGATAACGGAAAAAAGTTGGAGCTATTTCAGGAGGAAAATAAAAAAAGTATAGAGTCCCTGAAAAAGGAAATTAGTGCAAATTACGAGACGGTAAACCAAAAAATCGATGATAGTAAAGTGGACAGTGACAGGAGGATTGAGACAATGGCGAAACAGTTAGAAAGATTGCAGGAAGGAAATAATACCCGTTTGAAACCATAGAGGAGCGAACCGTAGAGACGAAACAAGATGTTAGAACTCTCGATAATAAGGTAAGGCAAAACCAGGAAGAAATTATGCAGGAGGTAGGAGAAGTCCGGAAAGACGTTAGCGAGAGAATACAAAGAACGTATGACATAGCTAACAGGTTGGACGAGCAGATAAAAACCAATAGAAATAATATACAGGAAATTGACCAGAGGGAGAAAAACCTGCAGGAGAGATTAGAAGCGCTGAGGGACACACCGATATTGAATACCCATACGTGTCATAACGAAAATAGGGAGGTAATTAACTTCCAAAATTATTGCCGGAACCCTATGGAATTTTTGGAGAGGATGGAAGAGTTCATCGAAAGGAATAGGGAAACAAGATGGGATAGAATAAGGGAAATGTTAGACGAAACATTCCGAAATACGAAGGATAATTGGTGGATAGCGGTACGACCCGAAATAACAAACTTGAACGAATTCAAACGCCAATTCAAAGAAAAATATTGGTCAGAAACAGCGCAAAACAAAGTGAGAATGGACATATTTTACGGGAAATACGACGCGTCCAAGGGATAATCCCCAACATCATATTTCCTGGGAAAGATATGTTTGGCGCGAAAATTAATACCGCCAATCCCGGAAGAATGTTTGGTGAGACAGTTGGCTGGACATTATAGCTACGGTATTAAAGATGCCCAATTATACCAGCAACTTAGTAAAATTACGGACCTAGCTAAGCTATTAGAGAACTGCGAGTCTGCGGGAAAATTTCAAGACTACCAACCCCCCAGTCGTAAGGTAGACTATTATAATAGTAACAACGGGCCAAATCGGAATGGAAGTGGAAATGGTAATAATTTTAACCCGAATAACCAGAACAATAGCACCCCACTAAATAGCCACAATAATAATAATCAAGGTCCGAATAACCGTAACAATCCGGGACCAAACCGAAATAATTACCCCGAAAATAATTACCGTAGAAATTATAATCAAGGAAATAATTATCGCGGCAATAATTATAGAGGAAATAATTATAGTCAAGGAAATAATTATCGGAACGGAGGTAATAAAGGAGGAGGTGATAGAAGGAACCAGGAGTACAGACCCCAGGTAAACTATACGATGGCCAATAGGCAACGACCATACCAACACAATTTACCGACTTACGTGTATTACCCACAGCAGACGCAAGGTAACCAAAGTAATACAACAAATAGCAGACCTATTAGTGGTAACCCAGAGGTTAGACAGGAACCACAAACAAGTTAGCAACCCAATGTTCCGGGAGACCGGGCAAATAAGACAGGTGCTCATTTAAACTAGACGCGGCAGTGAAAAAGGAAGACAGCCCTTCATTGATCCAATATTATGGGGTAACTGGACGCAAAAATAGACATGACGAAGACGGGACAATGACTTTGAGAACAAATAATTATCTCAGAGATATTAGGGAGGAATTGTTAGAAGAGAGGGATAATATAGTTGAAAATCATAATAATGGGAATAATGGGATAGCACAAATTAAGGCAGATATAAATGGTATAGATGCAACATTACTAATTGATACAGGAGCAAACGTATCGTTGATAGACAGTGTGGAGTTTGAGAGAATTAAACAGAATAATAATCTACCCATACCCACTCTGCCTATAAATAACATTATACTAGTCGGAGCGACGGGAAGGCAGAATAAATCTATAAAGAAACAGGTGTCGTTAGAGATGACCAGTAATGGTGTAACGTTGCCAATAGGACTATTAGTAGCAAACAATTTACCCATGAGTATTCTAATAGGCTGTGATATACTTAGGCCATATAAAGCGATAATAAATTTAGACAGTAAGGTAATAACTTTAAAGACGAAAGAGGGAATTTGGACCAATAAGTTAATTGATACCCAAGGAAATAGTACAAATAATACACATTATCAAGCCATTGTAAATCATTATTATTGTGCCGATCGACCACTAAACATGCCCTTATATCAGGAGGATAACCCAGAATTATGGTTGGAGAAATTGGAAGAAATAAGGGAATTCCAAAGGATAAAAGCAAGGGTTCAGATTAGCGAAGCACAGGCGGAACGATTGATTACTGTGTATAATAATTACCGACATATCTTTTCAAACGCTCCAGGCAAAGTCAGAAATTATCAATGCACCATTAAATTTAAAACCCCTGTAGAATTTAACAAAAAAACATATCCGATTGCTTACTCACTGAAAAATGAAGTTAGGGAGGAACTGAACAGGATGATAGAGGACGACACAATTGAATATAGTCATTCGCCCTATACTAGCCCAATCATAGCTGTGCCGAAAAAGAATGGACAGGTGCGTATATGTCTCGATGCTAGGGAGATTAACAAGATGATTGTTAACGACCGCACATCCCCTGGGGAGATAGAAGATATACTAAAAAAGTTTCACGGGACAAGGTATATAAGTTCATGGGATACAGTATGCGGCTACTGGCAGGTAGAACTCCACCCAGATAGTAGGAAATACATGGCATTCATATTTGAAGGCAGAAACTATCAGTTCAAACGATTACCCTTTGGTTTGATAAATTCAGTGGCGGTATTTGTAAAAATAATGGACAGGATATTGGGACAGGAAGTGCTGAAATTTACGACAGTATACGTCGACGATTTACTGGTAACTTCAGCTAATTGGGATGACCATTGCAATAGGGTTGAACAGGTGTTAGAGAAGCTATCTGAGAATAATATTACCCTCAAATTAGATAAGTCCCACTTTATTGCAAAGGAGGTAACATTTTTAGGTTTTAATCTAACCGAGCAAGGGATTACTCCATCTAAAGAGAAAGTAGAGGCAATACAGAAGTTCCCCACCCAGAAAAACAGGAAACAGCTTCAATCATTTTTAGGAATCTGTAACTATTACAGGAAGTTTCGGTCCAATTATTCACAACTGACTGCCAGGTTTCAAAAGCAGTTATCAGCTAAAGACAAATGGACTTGGGGACCAGAGCAAGATGGAGTACTCAATCTAATAAAGGAGAAATTTTTAGAAGCAGTTATGTTACATCACCCCGACTTTACGAAGCCATTTTATCTAAATTGCGATGCTAGAAATGTAAGTTTAGGTGCAGCCTTATATCACGAAGATCAGGATGGAAACCATTTAGTGATTAGCTTCGCCAGCCGCGTGCTGAACAGTTGCGAACGAAACTACAATACCACTGAAAAAGAGTTATTGAGTGTAGTTTTTGCATGCGGTAAATTTCGAACGTATATATTAGGATACCCCATCACGGTTAGGAGTGATCACAAATCAATTTCGTTTTTAAAACATTGTAAGTTAAATCATGGAAGGTTGACGAGATGGGTTTTGGCCCTACAGGAATATAATATCACGTGGGAATATATACCAGGCAAGCAAAACATAGCAGCCGACGTCCTATCCCGCATCAATTTACAAAACCACACATTTGACGGCGAAAAAGAACAAATAGTGAAGGTATATCATATCATTAAAAGCAGGGAGGATTTGAAAAATATTTTAAAAGATGTGAAGGCACAACAAGAGGCCGACCCAAAATTAGGAAATATTAGGAAAAGGGTACTGGAAGGCGACGAAGTTATAGATAAATATTACTGTATACACGACGATACTTTGTTTATAAAGAACACCCCACACCAAGAGAATTGGAAGTTAGTAATTCCACCAGGGATAGAGAGGCCACTAATCATCGATTATCACAATAGATACGGACACATGGGTGCCCTCAAGGTAAGGAAAGCGTTGGAAGAACAGGTATACATCAAAGGGATTAATAAAAAAGTGCAACAGGCGATACAGTCATGTGATATTTGTCAAAAGGTAAAATGTCATAACGAGAGAAAGGAAGGGGTCATGATACCCATAACATCCACCGGAAAATTAGAAAAGGTATTTCTCGATATCTGCGGACCATTTCCACGCAGCGGTGGAAGGCACAGATATAAATTCATCGTAATTATTTTTTACCATTTCAGCAAATATACTAAGCTTTATCCGATAACTAGGGCTACGACAAAGAAAATTATAGAAATTATAATAGAACGGTACATAATGGAGGTAGGCAGACCATATTCTATAATTACAGACCACGGTACCCAGTTTAAAGGGAAATTATGGAAGGAGAATCTAATAGAACACGGAATAAAGACGTATAAGACATCCGTGTATCACCCAAATAGTAATCCAGCCGAGAGAGTGTTGAGGGAAGTAGGACGGTTGTTGAGGACCTACTGCCATGATGAACAGAAGAGATGGCACGAATACTTATCGTCAACAGAGGACTTTCTCAATTTATCCTATCATAATACAATAGAGGAGTCACCGTACACAGTTATGTTCGAAAGACCCCCACCCCGGGAGATAAAGGATATTATTAGTTTTCCCAGCGAACCTGAATATCACTTTGAAGGAACCAAATTTTATAATAGAGTATTAGAAAAAACGGAACAACAACGGAAGAAATATGTTCAATCCCAACCAAAGGCTATTAAGTATAAGGTAGGAGAAAAGGTATTAGTCCGGAATAGAGAATTGCCCAGTACTATACAAGGCATAACAAAAAAATTATTACTTTTATATACAGGACCCTTTACAATTAAGAAAGATAAAGAAAACAATACATACGAGGTAACAGACACTGTCAATAACAAAATAAAGGGTAAATATAATCAAGCGTCGTTGAGAAGGTACCATGAATAAAAATACAAGTCAACGTATATTTACCAACTTACCCGTACTTAGGAAAGGAGAGAAGATATTATTAATAAATAAAAATACGAGAAGGACACCTTCCACCAAAGGCAAAAATATATATGTAAAATATAAATTTATTTCCAATAGCCAAGTCAACGTAAATTTACCAACTTACCCGTACTTAGAGAAGGAGAGAAGGAAAGGAGGAAAGGACATAATTTACAATGTTACTCAAATTAATTAAATAAATTATTGAACAATCAAATAACAATTGATATTACTAAGGAGGATAAATACTGTCATATAATTGAAAATAAAAGGAAATGATAAAAGGAAAAAAAAGGGAACAGTGTGTTACATAAGGAGGTAATGATGAATTTATAAATATAGCTATTGACATCGAATAATTTTAAAAGATAATTTTACCTGCGGAGAACAGTACAGTATATTAATATAATTGAGAAATAATCAGAAGGGATTAAGAAAGAGAATTTATGTGTAGGAGCCTATGATCTTTGAATATTATATTTTATTATTATTATTATTTGTTGCGAAAGTGCAATTATAAGTACGTCTTATATATTTTCTGGACAGAGATGTGTTTCCTCTGATTTCAGTGGTTATAGTTAGGGAACGGCGGAGATTGGATTGCCAATGGGGCCCCTCTGACTCCGAACCCGCTATAAAGGTTAGGGAATTGTTAGGGAGTTATATCAAAGATTAAATAATTAACATCAAGATAAAGGAAAGGAAAAGGAGATATGTAAAGATTGAGACATGGATAATGAGATGGATTAATATATTAAAGGAGTAGTACAGGAATCTAATTATAAGATAAAAGAATGAAATATAAGGAAGCTAATAAAAGGTTAATATAGAAATGATAATTTCATCAAAACTGAAGGAATGTTTTTCCCAAATTATCAATTTTAACGGGGAGGCATATGTAACGTCACAGAACGTTCCATAAAGGAAATTAATGGCAAAGTAAATTATCATAAGAGGAAGGTGAGATGAACAGTATCGAACCCAAGTAATCCAAAAAGTTTGTAATATTGTCCGATAATTAATATCATTAATATGAAGAAAAGACAAAGACTAGGACCAAGACTCAAACCCCATGTATATTGTTTAAGTGAAGAACAGTGTAAACTGATAATGTACTATAAGAGAAACAGATAATCTCAGAAATGACCAAAATGAGGTCATGACATATTAAGAAATGTAACTCTGAATAGGGTATAAAAAACTATTTATTGTGAATTAATGGACAAGATCTATTATTATGCTTTATAATATAAATAAAATAAATGTATTAAATGATTTGAACACATCATTAAAAAGGATTAAGTTAAAATAAAAAATATATAAATGTTATAACAATAAAACCAAGGTTTTGGAGTTGAGACCAATCACTCAGATTTTATGCGAAAATTAATTATTATAGAATTAATATAAAAACTATATGTAAATGTCAATTAGACAAAGACAAACAAATTATTTTAAATAGAGAAAGCTGTAAATTGATTAGAAGTCAATTAAAATAATCAAAAACTGTGTTAAACTGAAAACATGTGATGAACATATAAAATTGTAATATTTATGAATTTAATGTTATCAAAATGCAACAAAATTGTATTTTAAAGTTGAAACACAATATGAAGTAACTATACTTATATATATGACCACCTAAAACACTTTAACAGTCAAGTTGTGAAACTATTTACCTATACCATACTAGGCTGAGGCCAAAAAACAATCACAAAAGTAGTCATATTTGACAGAATAATTGTAGAATATTAGAAAAAATAAAGGAAAAAGGTACAATCCTATAATGTACAATGGAAACATACTTGCTCAATTGAAGACAAGCTTAATTCATAGAGAATTTTAAATATAAAAGTGAAAATTGTCACACCAAGAAAATAACTCATCTGTGCAAACCCAGTGAAATGCTAAGTAATATTACAGTAAAAATAAAATGTATTAGGATAAACCAGGTATTCCCAAAGATAAACAATATAACAAACTCTAAGTGAATACCCAAAAAATCCCATATATATTACCAAAAAAGACAAATTATTATAAAAAACCAGTGACAAAAAACCTAGGCCATATGTAATGCCTACACAAGAATGAATTTATTTATATGTTATATGTTTTAATATTTGCTTATTTTGTTACGTAAAGATAATTATGTTATGTATTAATGTTATAGCAAGAACCAAGCAACTTCATAACATTTTAATAATTAGAAAATTAGAATTTTGTGCAAACACTACAAGGTAAGAATTGTATTTTATGTTAATTTATTAGATTTAATTTGTTCAAAACCTATCGTGAATGGTATCATTTTATTCAGTTAAAAGCAGAGAATCCAAAAATAATAATGGCATGCAGATTGTAAGTAGTTCTGTAAAATTGTTTGACAAATACCAGAATAATTTCAGTAATATCCTTTAGTATGAAGAATAAGAAGTTTTTGCTCTAAAGCTTCTACGGAAGTCAAATTTGTTCTATGATGTTCTATTTGCATATTCTCGAACGTTCCAGAAGAAAATTTTTCTCAAAAATACCGGAAGTTCATGTTTAAAATTAAAACAATGACCCTTACAGAGTATAAAAGGAAGACGAAATTTGACACAAAAAACACTTTATGCTTTGAATCCACAAGAGACACATCACCTACGAATCCGATCATCTCGTCCAAGGCGACTTCGAAGAACAGGAATTCAACCCGAGAACACAGAAAGGCTTTTTCCCGTACATGACAAAAGATTGACTTAACCTATATAAGGAGTATATCGCTAAGCGCTAACGTGTTGTTGAATAGAGCAGCAACACGCCATATTTAATAGAAACGCACACAGCCAGATATCCAGCGGCCCTGAAGAGGACCGATTTTAATAGAGAAACTCAATTTTTCTGGTATTTGCTAAGACAAACCGACTTTGACAAAATTCCCAAACAATTTACTGACACGAGCCTTCTACATTGAGTTTGGAACTAGCGCTGAGACGGCAGAATAGAGAAACCACGCAGTCAGCTGTTCGCCGCCGCCAGAATTCAAAGCATAGAAACAGTACGAATTTTATTTCAATTGTGCGGAGCCTTAAAACCGTAATTTGACTTATAAATAGTTACCAGTGCATGAGGAACGTAAACACGAAGAGGCGCAAGATTGGAATCGTCCCAAGAACAGTGTCCAGTGAAGGAAATACTTACCCACCGGAACGTGAGTTGTTCAAAAGTTAAAATCATCTTTACCTGGTATCCTTGTCACACAGTTGTACTACACATGTCAAACACCTTCAAACCACACAATTTTTGTAAAGCATCCCACTGATTTGTCTTGATGGTTCAAAGGAGTCACGTCCTGAGTATAAAGTTTTTTCATACATTAAATTCATGCTATTCAACTGAGCAATAAAATTTTTTTCAGCCGATGATTAATAAAAAAATTGTCAATAACTTGTTTGTAACTCTGCAATTTTGTTTAATTTGAGTGTTAGTCCTTCAGACGATTTTTATGAAAAGAAAGATCATTAAACATACGTTATTTACAATTCAAACTGTCTTGTTCACATTTTTTATATAATTAATTTAACAACTAAAAAATCAATTTTTAATAATAATAATTTCTTGGAACAAATATCCAAGTGGCGCCCACATACACATATTAGCATAAGTTGTGTTTGCAGGACAACATCGTCGCAGGGAAACCAGCAATCAGTAAGTATTAAAAGTGCGCGGAGTGTAACACCCGACATAACAACACAAAACAACACACAATCGCTGTCCGTGATAAATTGGCGCCCAACGTGGGCTTGAAAGGAAAGGAACAAGCCCGGCAACTATCAACAAATCAAGATGCCGCTACCAAAAGGAAAGAAGGTGAAGAAAAATGTAGAACCCGAATTAAGTGTGGAAGATGGGGAGGCAGTCCAAATCGAGGAAATAGAAATAGAAATAGAACCGCCAACATTAGAAATTGAAAAGCCCATACAACCGGGAGATGAATCAGAGGAACAAGCGGGAGAAAGACCCATACAAATGGGGGACCAAACAGAGAAACCCGAACCAGAAAAAGCAACGGGGAGCATCGACATGAATGTAATAATGACGATGTTCCAAAGAATGGAAGAAACGATAAACAAAAATACGAATAAAAATACAGAATCCCTAAGGAGAGATAGACAGGAAGACAAGGCGGAAATTAAAAGAAGTATAGAATCCCTGAGAAAAGATAGACAGGAAGATAAGGAGGAATTAGACAAAAAATAGAATCTTTAAGGGAGTATATAACCGATAAGATCAATGATAACGGAAAAAAGTTGGAGCTATTTCAGGAGGAAAATAAAAAAAGTATAGAGTCCCTGAAAAAGGAAATTAGTGCAAATTACGAGACGGTAAACCAAAAAATCGATGATAGTAAAGTCGACAGTGACAGGAGGATTGAGACAATGGCGAAACAGTTAGAAAGATTGCAGGAAGGAAATAATACCCGTTTTAAAACCATAGAGGAGCGAACCGTAGAGACGAAACAAGATGTTAGAACTCTCGATAATAAGGTAAGGCAAAACCAGGAAGAAATTATGCAGGAGGTAGGAGAAGTCCGGAAAGACGTTAGCGTGAGAATACAAAGAACGTATGACATAGCTAACAGGTTGGACGAGCAGATAAAAACCAATAGAAATAATATACAGGAAATTGACCAGAGGGAGAAAACCTGCAGGAGAGATTAGAAGCGCTGAGGGACACACCGATATTGAATACCCATACGTGTCATAACGAAAATAGGGAGGTAATTAACTTCCAAAATTATTGCCGGAACCCTATGGAATTTTTGGAGAGGATGGAAGAGTTCATCGAAAGGAATAGGGAAACAAGATGGGATAGAATAAGGGAAATGTTAGACGAAACATTCCGAAATACGAAGGATAATTGGTGGATAGCGGTACGACCCGAAATAACAAACTTGAACGAATTCAAACGCCAATTCAAAGAAAAATATTGGTCAGAAACAGCGCAAAACAAAGTGAGAATGGACATATTTTACGGGAAATACGACGCGTCCAAGGGATAATCCCCCACATCATATTTCCTGGGAAAGATATGTTTGGCGCGAAAATTAATACCGCCAATCCCGGAAGAATGTTTGGTGAGACAGTTGGCTGGACATTATAGCTACGGTATTAAAGATGCCCAATTATACCAGCAACGTAGTAAAATTACGGACCTAGCTAAGCTATTAGAGAACTGCGAGTCTGCGGGAAAATTTCAAGACTACCAACCCCCCAGTCGTAAGGTAGACTATTATAATAGTAACAACGGGCCAAATCGGAATGGAAGTGGAAATGGTAATAATTTTAACCCGAATAACCAGAACAATAGCACCCCACTAAATAGCCACAATAATAATAATCAAGGTCCGAATAACCGTAACAATCCGGGACCAAACCGAAATAATTACCCCGAAAATAATTACCGTAGAAATTATAATCAAGGAAATAATTATCGCGGCAATAATTATAGAGGAAATAATTATAGTCAAGGAAATAATTATCGGAACGTAGGCAATAAAGGAGGAGGTGATAGAAGGAACCAGGAGTACAGACCCCAGGTAAACTATACGATGGCCAATAGTCAACGACCATACCAACACAATTTACCGACATATGTGTATTACCCACAGCAGACGCAAGGTAACCAAAGTAATACAACAAATAGCCGACCTATTAGTGGTAACCCAGAGGTTAGACAGGAACCACAAACAAGTTAGGAACCCAATGTTCCGGGAGACCGGGCAAATGAGACAGGTGCTCATTTAAACTAGACGCGGCAGTGAAAAAGGAAGACAGCCCTTCATTGATCCAATATTATGGGGTAACTGGACGCAAAAATAGACATGACGAAGACGGGACAATGACTTTGAGAACAAATAATTATCTCAGAGATATTAGGGAGGAATTGTTAGAAGAGAGGGATAATATAGTAGAAAATCATAATAATGGGAATAATGGGATAGCACAAATTAAGGCAGATATAAATGGTATAGATGCAACATTACTAATTGATACAGGATCAAACGTATCGTTGATAGACAGTGTGGAGTTAGAGAGAATTAAACAGAATAGTAATCTACCCATACCCACTCTGCCTATAAATAACATTATTCTAGTCGGAGCGACGGGAAGGCAGAATAAATCTATAAAGAAACAGGTGTCGTTAGAGATGACCAGTAATGGTGTAACGTTGCCAATAGGACTATTAGTAGCAAACAATTTACCCATGAGTATTCTAATAGGCTGTGATATACTTAGGCCATATAAAGCGATAATAAATTTAGACAGTAAGGTAATAACTTTAAAGACGAAAGAGGGAATTTGGACCAATAAGTTAATTGATACCCAAGGAAATAGTACAAATAATACACATTATCAAGCCATTGTAAATCATTATTATTGTGCCGATCGACCACTAAACATGCCCTTATATCAGGAGGATAACCCAGAATTATGGTTGGAGAAATTGGAAGAAATAAGGGAATTCCAAAGGATAAAAGCAAGGGTTCAGATTAGCGAAGAACAGGCGGAACGATTGATTACTGTGTATAATAATTACCGACATATCTTTTCAAACGCTCCAGGCAAAGTCAGAAATTATCAATGCACCATTAAATTTAAAACCCCTGTAGAATTTAACAAAAAAACATATCCGATTGCTTACTCACTGAAAAATGAAGTTAGGGAGGAACTGAACAGGATGATAGAGGACGACACAATTGAATATAGTCATTCGCCCTATACTAGCCCAATCATAGCTGTGCCGAAAAAGAATGGACAGGTGCGTATATGTCTCGATGCTAGGGAGATTAACAAGATGATTGTTAACGACCGCACATCCCCTGGGGAGATAGAAGATATACTAAAAAAGTTTCACGGGACAAGGTATATAAGTTCATGGGATACAGTATGCGGCTACTGGCAGGTAGAACTCCACCCAGATAGTAGGAAATATATGGCATTTATATTTGAAGGCAGAAACTATCAGTTCAAACGATTACCCTTTGGTTTGATAAATTCAGTGGCGGTATTTGTAAAAATAATGGACAGGATATTGGGACAGGAAGTGCTGAAATTTACGACAGTATACGTCGACGATTTACTGGTAACTTCAGCTAATTGGGATGACCATTGCAATAGGGTTGAACAGGTGTTAGAGAAGCTATCTGAGAATAATATTACCCTCAAATTAGATAAGTCCCAGTTTATTGCAAAGGAGGTAAAATTTTTAGGTTTTAATCTAACCGAGCAAGGGATTACTCCATCTAAAGAGAAAGTAGAGGCAATACAGAAGTTCCCCACCCAAAAAAACAGGAAACAGCTTCAATCATTTTTAGGAATCTGTAACTATTACAGGAAGTTTCGGTACAAATATTCACAACTGACTGCCAGGTTTCAAAAGCAGTTATCAGCTAAAGGCAAATGGACTTGGGGACCAGAGCAAGATGGAGTGCTCAATCTAATAAAGGAGAAATTTTTAGAAGCAGTTATGTTACATCACCCCGACTTTACGAAGCCATTTTATCTAAATTGCGATGCCAGTAATGTAAGTTTAGGTGCAGCCTTATATCACGAAGATCAGGATGGAAACCATTTAGTGATTAGCTTCGCCAGCCGCGTGCTGAACAGTTGAGAACGAAACTACAATACCACTGAAAAAGAGTTATTGAGTGTAGTTTTTGCATGCGGTAAATTTCGAACGTATATATTAGGATACCCCATCACGGTTAGGAGTGATCACAAATCAATTTCGTTTTTAAAACATTGTAAGTTAAATCATGGAAGGTTGACGAGATGGGTTTTGGCCCTACAGGAATATAATATCACGTGGGAATATATACCAGGCAAGCAAAACATAGCAGCCGACGTCCTATCCCGCATCAATTTACAAAACCACACATTTGACGGCGAAAAAGAACAAATAGTGAAGGTATATCATATCATTAAAAGCAGGGAGGATTTGAAAAATATTTTAAAAGATGTGAAGGCACAACAAGAGGCCGACCCAAAATTAGGAAATATTAGGAAAAGGGTACTGGAAGGCGATGAAGTTATAGATAAATATTACTGTATACACGACGATACTTTGTTTATAAAGAACACCCCACACCAAGAGAATTGGAAGTTAGTAATTCCACCAGGGATAGAGAGGCCACTAATCATCGATTATCACAATAGATACGGACACATGGGTGCCCTCAAGGTAAGGAAAGCGTTGGAAGAACAGGTATACATCAAAGGGATTAATAAAAAAGTGCAACAGGCGATACAGTCATGTGATATTTGTCAAAAGGTAAAATGTCATAACGAGAGAAAGGAAGGGGTCATGATACCCATAACATCCACCGGAAAATTAGAAAAGGTATTTCTCGATATCTGCGGACCATTTCCACGCAGCGGTGGAAGGCACAGATATAAATTCATCGTAATTATTTTTTACCATTTCAGCAAATATACTAAGCTTTATCCGATAAATAGGGCTACGACAAAGAAAATTATAGAAATTATAATAGAACGGTACATAATGGAGGTAGGCAGACCATATTCTATAATTACAGACCACGGTACCCAGTTAAAGGGAAATTATGGAAGGAGAATCTAATAGAACACGGAATAAAGACGTATAAGACATCCGTGTATCACCCAAATAGTAATCCAGCCGAGAGAGTGTTGAGGGAAGTAGGACGGTTGTTGAGGACCTACTGCCATGATGAACAGAAGAGATGGCACGAATACTTATCGTCAACAGAGGACTTTCTCAATTTATCCTATCATAATACAATAGAGGAGTCACCGTACACAGTTATGTTCGAAAGACCCCCACCCCGGGAGATAAAGGATATTATTAGTTTTCCCAGCGAACCTGAATATCACTTTGAAGGAACCAAATTTTATAATAGAGTATTAGAAAAAACGGAACAACAACGGAAGAAATATGTTCAATCCCAACCAAAGGCTCTTAAGTATAAGGTAGGAGAAAAGGTATTAGTCCGGAATAGAGAATTGCCCAGTACTATACAAGGCATAACAAAAAAATTATTACTTTTATATACAGGACCCTTTACAATTAAGAAAGATAAAGAAAACAATACATACGAGGTAACAGACACTGTCAATAACAAAATAAAGGGTACATATAATCAAGCGTCGTTGAGAAGGTACCATGAATAAAAATACAAGTCAACGTATATTTACCAACTTACCCGTACTTAGGAAAGGAGAGAAGATATTATTAATAAATAAAAATACGAGAAGGACACCTTCCACCAAAGGCAAAAATATATATGTAAAATATAAATTTATTTCCAATAGCCAAGTCAACGTATATTTACCAACTTACCCGTACTTAGAGAAGGAGAGAAGGAAAGGAGGAAAGGACATAATTTACAATGTTACTCAAATTAATTAAATAAATTATTGAACAATCAAATAACAATTGATATTACTAAGGAGGAGAAATACTGTCATATAATTGAAACTAAAAGGAAATGATAAAAGGAAAAAAAAGGGAACAGTGTGTTACATAAGGAGGTAATGATGAATTTATAAATATAGCTATTGACATCGAATGATTTTAAAAGATAATTTTACCTGCGGAGAACAGTACAGTATATTAATATAATTGAGAAATAATCAGAAGAGATTAAGAAAGAGAATTTATGTGTAGGAGCCTATGATCTTTGAATATTATATTTTATTATTATTATTATTTGTTGCGAAAGTGCAATTATAAGTACGTCTTATATATTTTCTGGACAGAGATGTGTTTCCTCTGATTTCAGTGGTTATAGTTAGGGAACGGCGGAGATTGGATTGCCAATGGGGCCCCTCTGACTCCGAACCCGCTATAAAGGTTAGGGAATTGTTAGGGAGTTATATCAAAGATTAAATAATTAACATCAAGGTAAAGGAAAGAAAAAGGAGATATGTAAAGATTGAGACATGGATAATGAGATGGATTAATATATTAAAGGAGTAGTACAGGAATCTATTTATAAGATAAAAGAATGAAATATAAGGAAGCTAATAAAAGGTTAATATAGAAATGATAATTTCATCAAAACTGAAGGAATGTTTTTCCCAAATTATCAATTTTAACGGGGAGGCATATGTAACGTCACAGAACGTTCCATAAAGGAAATTAATGGCAAAGTAAATTATCATAAGAGGAAGGTGAGATGAACAGTATCGAACCCAAGTAATCCAAAAAGTTTGTAATATTGTCCGATAATTAATATCATTAATATGAAGAAAAGACAAAGACTAGGACCAAGACTCAAACCCCATGTATATTGTTTAAGTGAAGAACAGTGTAAACTGATAATGTACTATAAGAGAAACAGATAATCTCAGAAATGACCAAAATGAGGTCATGACATATTAAGAAATGTAACTCTGAATAGGGTATAAAAAACTATTTATTGTGAATTAATGGACAAGATCTATTATTATGCTTTATAATATAAATAAAATAAATGTATTAAATGATTTGAACATATCATTAAAAAGGATGTAAGTTAAAATAAAAAATATATAAATGTTATAACAATAAAACCAAGGTTTTGGAGTTGAGACCAATCACTCAGATTTTATGCGAAAATTAATTATTATAGAATTAATATAAAAACTATATGTAAATGTCAATTAGACAAAGACAAACAAATTATTTTAAATAGAGAAAGCTGTAAATTGATTAGAAGTCAATTAAAATAATCAAAAACTGTGTTAAACTGAAAACATGTGATGAACATATAAAATTGTAATATTTATGAATTTAATGTTATCAAAATGCAACAAAATTGTATTTTAAAGTTGAAACACAATATGAAGTAACTATACTTATATATATGACCACCTAAAACACTTTAACAGTAAAGTTGTGAAACTATTTACCTATACCATACTAGGCTGAGGCCAAAAAACAATCACAAAAGTAGTCATATTTGACAGAATAATTGTAGAATATTAGAAAAAATAAAGGAAAAAGGTACAATCCTATAATGTACAATGGAAACATACTTGCTCAATTGAAGACAAGCTTAATTCATAGAGAATTTTAAATATAAAAGTGAAAATTGCCACACCAAGAAAATAACTCATCTGTGCAAACCCAGTGAAATGCTAAGTAATATTACAGTAAAAATAAAATGTATTAGGATAAACCAGGTATTCCCAAAGATAAACAATATAACAAACTCTAAGTGAATACCCAAAAAATCCCATATATATTACCAAAAAAGACAAATTATTATAAAAAACCAGTGACAAAAAACCTAGGCCATATGTAATGCCTACACAAGTATGAATTTATTTATATGTTATATGTTTTAATATTTGCTTATTTTGTTACGTAAAGATAATTATGTTATGTATTAATGTTATAGCAAGAACCAAGCAACTTCATAACATTTTAATAATTAGAAAATTAGAATTTTGTGCAAACACTACAAGGTAAGAATTGTATTTTATGTTAATTTATTAGATTTAATTTGTTCAAAACCAATCGTGAATGGTATCATTTTATTCAGTTAAAAGCAGAGAATCCAAAAATAATAATGGCATGCAGATTGTAAGTAGTTCTGTAAAATTGTTTGACAAATACCAGAATAATTTCAGTAATATCCTTTAGTATGAAGAATAAGAAGTTTTTGCTCTAAAGCTTCTACGGAAGTCAAATTTGTTCTATGATGTTCTATTTGCATATTCTCGAACGTTCCAGAAGAAAATTTTACTCAAAAATACCGGAAGTTCATGTTTAAAATTAAAACAATGACCCTTACAGAGTATAAAAGGAAGACGAAATTTGACACAAAAAACACTTTATGCTTTGAATCCACAAGAGACACATCACCTACGAATCCGATCATCTCGTCCAAGGCGACTTCGAAGAACAGGAATTCAACCCGAGAACACAGAAAGGCTTTTTCCCGTACATGACAAAAGATTGACTTAACCTATATAAGGAGTATATCGCTAAGCGCTAACGTGTTGTTGAATAGAGCAGCAACACGCCATATTTAATAGAAACGCACACAGCCAGATATCCAGCGGCCCTGAAAAGGACCGATTTTAATAGAGAAACTCAATTTTTCTGGTATTTGCTAAGACAAACCGACTTTGACAAAATTCCCAAACAATTTACTGACACGAGCCTTCTACATTGAGTTTGGAACTAGCGCTGAGACGGCAGAATAGAGAAACCACGCAGTCAGCTGTTCGCCGCCGCCAGAATTCAAAGCATAGAAACAGTACGAATTTTATTTCAATTGTGCGGAGCCTTAAAACCGTAATTTGACTTATAAATAGTTACCAGTGCATGAGGAACGTAAACACGAAGAGGCGCAAGATTGGAATCGTCCCAAGAACAGTGTCCAGTGAAGGAAATACTTACCCACCGGAACGTGAGTTGTTCAAAAGTTAAAATCATCTTTACCTGGTATCCTTGTCACACAGTTGTACTACACATGTCAAACACCTTCAAATCACACAATTTTTGTAAAGCATCCCACTGATTTGTCTTGATGGTTCAAAGGAGTCACGTCCTGAGTATAAAGTTTTTTCATACATTAAATTCATGCTATTCAACTGAGCAATAAAATTTTTTTCAGCCGATGATTAATAAAAAAATTGTCAATAACTTGTTTGTAACTCTGCAATTTTGTTTAATTTGAGTGTTAGTCCTTCAGACGATTTTTATGAAAAGAAAGATCATTAAACATACGTTATTTACAATTCAAACTGTCTTGTTCACATTTTTTATATAATTAATTTAACAACTAAAAAATCAATTTTTAATAATAATAATTTCTTGGAACAAATATCCAAGTGGCGCCCACATACACATATTAGCATAAGTTGTGTTTGCAGGACAACATCGTCGCAGAGAAACCAGCAATCAGTAAGTATTAAAAGTGCGCGGAGTGTAACACCCGACATCACAACACAAAACAACACACAATCGCTGTCCGTGATAAATTGGCGCCCAACGTGGGCTTGAAAGGAAAGGAACAAGCCCGGCAACTATCAACAAATCAAGATGCCGCTACCAAAAGGAAAGAAGGTGAAGAAAAATGTAGAACCCGAATTAAGTGTGGAAGATGGGGAGGCAGTCCAAATCGAGGAAATAGAAATAGAAATAGAACCGCCAACATTAGAAATTGAAAAGCCCATACAACCGGGAGATGAATCAGAGGAACAAGCGGGAGAAAGACCCATACAAATGGGGGACCAAACAGAGAAACCCGAACCAGAAAAAGCAACGGGGAGCATCGACATGAATGTAATAATGACGATGTTCCAAAGAATAGAAGAAACGATAAACAAAAATACGAATAAAAATACAGAATCCCTAAGGAGAGATAGACAGGAAGACAAGGCGGAAATAAAAGGAAGTATAGAATCCCTGAGAAAAGATAGACAGGAAGATAAGGAGGAATTAGACAAAAAATAGAATCTTTAAGGGAGTATATAACCGATAAGATCAATGATAACGGAAAAAAGTTGGAGCTATTTCAGGAGGAAAATAAAAAAAGTATAGAGTCCCTGAAAAAGGAAATTAGTGCAAATTACGAGACGGTAAACCAAAAAATCGATGATAGTAAAGTCGACAGTGACAGGAGGATTGAGACAATGGCGAAACAGTTAGAAAGATTGCAGGAAGGAAATAATACCCGTTTTGAAACCATAGAGGAGCGAACCGTAGAGACGAAACAAGATGTTAGAACGCTCGATAATAAGGTAAGGCAAAACCAGGAAGAAATTATGCAGGAGGTAGGAGAAGTCCGGAAAGACGTTAGCGAGAGAATACAAAGAACGTATGACATAGCTAACAGGTTGGACGAGCTGATAAAAACCAATAGAAATAATATACAGGAAATTGACCAGAGGGAGAAAAACCTGCAGGAGAGATTAGAAGCGCTGAGGGACACACCGATATTGAATACCCATACGTGTCATAACGAAAATAGGGAGGTAATTAACTTCCAAAATTATTGCCGGGACCCTATGGAATTTTTGGAGAGGATGGAAGAGTTCATCGAAAGGAATAGGGAAACAAGATGGGATAGAATAAGGGAAATGTTAGACGAAACATTCCGAAATACGAAGGATAATTGGTGGATAGCGGTACGACCCGAAATAACAAACTTGAACGAATTCAAACGCCAATTCAAAGAAAAATATTGGTCAGAAACAGCGCAAAACAAAGTGAGAATGGACATATTTTACGGGAAATACGACGCGTCCAAGGGATAATCCCCAACATCATATTTCCTGGGAAAGATATGTTTGGCGCGAAAATTAATACCGCCAATCCCGGAAGAATGTTTGGTGAGACAGTTGGCTGGACATTATAGCTACGGTATTAAAGATGCCCAATTATACCAGCAACTTAGTAAAATTACGGACCTAGCTAAGCTATTAGAGAACTGCGAGTCTGCGGGAAAATTTCAAGACTACCAACCCCCCAGTCGTAAGGTAGACTATTATAATAGTAACAACGGGCCAAATCGGAATGGAAGTGGAAATGGTAATAATTTTAACCCGAATAACCAGAACAATAGCACCCCACTAAATAGCCACAATAATAATAATCAAGGTCCGAATAACCGTAACAATCCGGGACCAAACCGAAATAATTACCCCGAAAATAATTACCGTAGAAATTATAATCAAGGAAATAATTATCGCGGCAATAATTATAGAGGAAATAATTATAGTCAAGGAAATAATTATCGGAACGGAGGTAATAAAGGAGGAGGTGATAGAAGGAACCAGGAGTACAGACCCCAGGTACCCTATACGATGGCCAATAGTCAACGACCATACCAACACAATTTACCGACTTACGTGTATTACCCACAGCAGACGCAAGTTAACCAAAGTAATACAACAAATAGCCGACCTATTAGTGGTAACCCAGAGATTAGACAGGAACCACAAACAAGTCAGCAACCCAATGTTCCGGGAGACCGGGCAAATGAGACAGGTGCTCATTTAAACTAGACGCGGCAGTGAAAAAGGAAGACAGCCCTTCACTGATCCAATATTATAGGGTAACTGGACGCAAAAATAGACATGACGAAGACGGGACAATGACTTTGAGAACAAATAATTATCTCAGAGATATTAGGGAGGAATTGTTAGAAGAGAGGGATAATATAGTTGAAAATCATAAAAATGGGAATAATGGGATAGCACAAATTAAGGCAGATATAAATGGTATAGATGCAACATTACTAATTGATACAGGATCAAACGTATCGTTGATAGACAGTGTGGAGTTAGAGAGAATTAAACAGAATAGTAATCTACCCATACCCACTCTGCCTATAAATAACATTATACTAGTCGGAGCGACGGGAAGGCAGAATAAATCTATAAAGAAACAGGTGTCGTTAGAGATGACCAGTAATGGTGTAACGTTGCCAATAGGACTATTAGTAGCAAACAATTTACCCATGAGTATTCTAATAGGCTGTGATATACTTAGGCCATATAAAGCGATAATAAATTTAAACAGTAAGGTAATAACTATAAAGACGAAAGAGGGAATTTGGACCAATAAGTTAATTGATACCCAAGGAAATAGTACAAATAATACACATTATCAAGCCATTGTAAATCATTATTATTGTGCCGATCGACCACTAAACATGCCCTTATATCAGGAGGATAACCCAGAATTATGGTTGGAGAAATTGGAAGAAATAAGGGAATTCCAAAGCACAAAAGCAAGGGGTCAGATTAGCGAAGCACAGGCGGAACGATTGATTACTGTGTATAATAATTACCGACATATCTTTTCAAACGCTCCAGGCAAAGTCAGAAATTATCAATGCACCATTAAATTTAAAACCCCTGTAGAATTTAACAAAAAATCATATCCGATTGCTTACTCACTGAAAAATGAAGTTAGGGAGGAACTGAACAGGATGATAGAGGACGAGACAATTGTATATAGTCATTCGCCCTATACTAGCCCAATCATAGCTGTGGCGAGAAAGAATGGACAGGTGCGTATATGTCTCGATGCTAGGGAGATTAACAAGATGATTGTTAACGACCGCACATCCCCTGGGGAGATAGAAGAAATACTAAAATAGTTTCACGGGACAAGGTATATAAGTTCATGGGATACAGTATGCGGCTACTGGCAGGTAGAACTCCACCCAGATAGTAGGAAATATATGGCATTCATATTTGAAGGCAGAAACTATCAGTTCAAACGATTACCCTTTGGTTTGATAAATTCAGTGGCGGTATTTGTAAAAATAATGGACAGGATATTGGGACAGGAAGTGCTGAAATTTACGACAGTATACGTCGACGATTTACTGGTAACTTCAGCTAATTGGGATGACCATTGCAATAGGGTTGAACAGGTGTTAGAGAAGCTATCTGAGAATAATATTACCCTCAAATTAGATAAGTCCCAGTTTATTGCAAAGGAGGTAAAATTTTTAGGTTTTAATCTAACCGAGCAAGGGATTACTCCATCCGAAGAGAAAGTAGAGGCAATACAGAAGTTCCCCACCCAAAAAAATAGGAAACAGCTTCAATCATTTTTAGGAATCTGTAACTATTACAGGAAGTTTCGGTCCAATTATTCACAACTGACTGCCAGGTTTCAAAAGCAGTTATCAGCTAAAGACAAATGGACTTGGGGACCAGAGCAAGATGGAGTGCTCAATCTAATAAAGGAGAAATTTTTAGAAGCAGTTATGTTACATCACCCCGACTTTACGAAGCCATTTTATCTAAATTGCGATGCCAGTAATGTAAGTTTAGGTGCAGCCTTATATCACGAAGATCAGGATGGAAACCATTTAGTGATTAGCTTCGCCAGCCGCGTGCTGAACAGTTGCGAACGAAACTACAATACCACTGAAAAAGAGTTATTGAGTGTAGTTTTCGCATGCGGTAAATTTCGAACGTATATATTAGGATACCCCATCACGGTTAGGAGTGATCACAAATCAATTTCGTTTTTAAAACATTGTAAGTTAAATCATGGAAGGTTGACGAGATGGGTTTTGGCCCTACAGGAATATAATATCACGTGGGAATATATACCAGGCAAGCAAAACATAGCAGCCGACGTCCTATCCCGCATCAATTTACAAAACCACACATTTGACGGCGAAAAAGAACAAATAGTGAAGGTACATCATATCATTAAAAGCAGGGAGGATTTGAAAAATATTTTAAAAGATGTGAAGGCACAACAAGAGGCCGACCCAAAATTAGGAAATATTAGGAAAAGGGTACTGGAAGGCGATGAAGTTATAGATAAATATTACTGTATACACGACGATACTTTGTTTATAAAGAACACCCCACACCAAGAGAATTGGAAGTTAGTAATTCCACCAGGGATAGAGAGGCCACTAATCATCGATTATCACAATAGATACGGACACAGGGGTGCCCTCAAGGTAAGGAAAGCGTTGGAAGAACAGGTATACATCAAAGGGATTAATAAAAAAGTGCAACAGGCGATACAGTCATGTGATATTTGTCAAAAGGTAAAATGTCATAACGAGAGAAAGGAAGGGGTCATGATACCCATAACATCCACCGGAAAATTAGAAAAGGTATTTCTCGATATCTGCGGACCATTTCCACGCAGCGGTGGAAGGCACAGATATAAATTCATCGTAATTATTTTTGACCATTTCAGCAAATATAATAAGCTTTATCCGATAACTAGGGCTACGACAAAGAAAATTATAGAAATTATAATAGAACGGTATATAATGGAGGTAGGCAGACCATATTCTATAATTACAGACCACGGTACCCTGTTTAAAGGGAAATTATGGAAGGAGAATCTTATAGAACACGGTATAAAGACGTATAAGACATCCGTGTATCACCCAAATAGTAATCCAGACGAGAGAGTGTTGAGGGAAGTAGGACGGTTGTTGAGGACCTACTGCCATGATGAACAGAAGAGATGGCACGAATACTTATCGTCAACAGAGGACTTTCTCAATTTATCCTATCATAATACAATAGAGGAGTCACCGTACACAGTTATGTTCGAAAGACCCCCACCCCGGGAGATAAAGGATATTATTAGTTTTCCCAGCGAACCTGAATATCACTTTGAAAGAACCAAATTTTACAATAGAGTATTAGAAAAAACGGAACAACAACGGAAGAAATATGTTCAATCCCAACCAAAGGCTATTAAGTATAAGGTAGGAGAAAAGGTATTAGTCCGGAATAGAGAATTGCCCAGTACTATACAAGGCATAACAAAAAAATTATTACTTTTATATACAGGACCCTTTACAATTAAGAAAGATAAAGAAAACAATACATACGAGGTAACAGACACTGTCAATAACAAAATAAAGGGTACATATAATCAAGCGTCGTTGAGAAGGTACCATGAATAAAAATACAAGTCAACGTATATTTACCAACTTACCCGTACTTAGGAAAGGAGAGAAGATATTATTAATAAATAAAAATACGAGAAGGACACCTTCCACCAAAGGCAAAAATATATATGTAAAATATAAATTTATTTCCAATAGCCAAGTCAATGTAAATTTACCAACTTACCCGTACTTAGAGAAGGAGAGAAGGAAAGGAGGAAAGGACATAATTTACAATGTTACTCATATTAAATAAATAAATTATTGAACAATCAAATAACAATTGATATTACTAAGGAGGATAAATACTGTCATATAATTGAAACTAAAAGGAAATGATAAAAGGAAAAAAAGGGAACAGTGTGTTACATAAGGAGGTAATGATGAATTTATAAATATAGCTATTGACATCGAATGATTTTAAAAGATAATTTTACCTGCGGAGAACAGTACAGTATATTAATATAATTGAGAAATAATCAGAAGAGATTAAGAAAGAGAATTTATGTGTAGGAGCCTATGATCTTTGAATATTATATTTTATTATTATTATTATTATTTGTTGCGAAAGTGCAATTATAAGTACGTCTTATATATTTTCTGGACAGAGATGTGTTTCCTCTGTTTTCAGTGGTTATAGTTAGGGAACGGCGGAGATTGGATTGCCAATGGGGCCCCTCTGACTCCGAACCCGCTATAAAGGTTAGGGAATTGTTAGGGAGTTATATCAAAGATTAAATAATTAACATCAAGGTAAAGGAAAGGAAAAGGAGATATGGCAAAGATTGAGACATGGATAATGAGATGGATTAATATATTAAAGGAGTAGTACAGGAATCTAATTATAAGATAAAAGAATGAAATATAAGGAAGCTAATAAAAGGTTAATATAGAAATGATAATTTCATCAAAACTGAAGGAATGTTTTTCCCAAATTATCAATTTTAACGGGGAGGCATATGTAACGTCACAGAACGTTCCATAAAGGAAATTAATGGCAAAGTAAATTATCATAAGAGGAAGGTGAGATGAACAGTATCGAACCCAAGTAATCCAAAAAGTTTGTAATATTGTCCGATAATTAATATCATTAATATGAAGAAAAGACAAAGACTAGGACCAAGACTCAAACCCCATGTATATTGTTTAAGTGAAGAACAGTGTAAACTGATAATGTACTATAAGAGAAACAGATAATCTCAGAAATGACCAAAATGAGGTCATGACATATTAAGAAATGTAACTCTGAATAGGGTATAAAAAACTATTTATTGTGAATTAATGGACAAGATCTATTATTATGCTTTATAATATAAATAAAATAAATGTATTAAATGATTTGAACACATCATTAAAAAGGATGTAAGTTAAAATAAAAAATATATAAATGTTATAACAATAAAACCAAGGTTTTGGAGTTGAGACCAATCACTCAGATGTTATGCAAAAATTAATTATTATAGAATTAATATAAAAACTATATGTAAATGTCAATTAGACAAAGACAAACAAATTATTTTAAATAGAGAAAGCTGTAAATTGATTAGAAGTCAATTAAAGTAATCAAAAACTGTGTTAAACTGAAAACATGTGATGAACATATAAAATTGTAATATTTATGAATTTAATGTTATCAAAATGCAACAAAATTGTATTTTAAAGTTGAAACACAATATGAAGTAACTATACTTATATATATGACCACCTAAAACACTTTAACAGTCAAGTTGTGAAACTATTTACCTATACCATACTAGGCTGAGGCCAAAAAACAATCACAAAAGTAGTCATATTTGACAGAATAATTGTAGAATATTAGAAAAAATAAAGGAAAAAGGTACAGTCCTATAATGTACAATGGAAACATACTTGCTCAATTGAAGACAAGCTTAATTCATAGAGAATTTTAAATATAAAAGTGAAAATTGTCACACCAAGAAAATAAGTCATCTGTGCAAACCCAGTGAGATGCTAAGTAATATTACAGTAAAAATAAAATGTATTAGGATAAACCAGGTATTCCCAAAGATAAACAATATAACAAACTCTAAGTGAATACCCAAAAAATCCCATATATATTACCAAAAAAGACAAATTATTATAAAAAACCAGTGACAAAAAACCTAGGCCATATATAATGCCTACACAAGAATGAATTTATTTATATGTTATATGTTTTATATTTGCTTATTTTGTTACGTAAAGATAATTATGTTATGTATTAATGTTATAGCAAGAACCAAGCAACTTCATAACATTTTAATAAGTAGAAAATTAGAATTTTGTGCAAACACTACAAGGTAAGAATTGAATTTTATGTTAATTTGTTAGATTTAATTTGTTCAAAACCAATCGTGAATGGCATCATTTTATTCAGTTAAAAGCAGAGAACCCAAAAATAATAATGGCATGCAGATTGTAAGTAGTTCTGTAAAATTGTTTGACAAATACCAGAATAATTTCAGTAATATCCTTTAGTATGAAGAATAAGAAGTTTTTGCTCTAAAGCTTCTACGGAAGTCAAATTTGTTCTATGATGTTCTATTTGCATATTCTCGAACGTTCCAGAAGAAAATTTTACTCAAAAATACCGGAAGTTCATGTTTAAAATTAAAACAATGACCCTTACAGAGTATAAAAGGAAGACGAAATTTGACACAAAAAACACTTTATGCTTTGAATCCACAAGAGACACATCACCTACGAATCCGATCATCTCGTCCAAGGCGACTTCGAAGAACAGGAATTCAACCCGAGAACACAGAAAGGCTTTTTCCCGTACATGACAAAAGATTGACTTAACCTATATAAGGAGTATATCGCTAAGCGCTAACGTGTTGTTGAATAGAGCAGCAACACGCCATATTTAATAGAAACGCACACAGCCAGATATCCAGCGGCCCTGAAAAGGACCGATTTTAATAGAGAAACTCAATTTTTCTGGTATTTGCTAAGACAAACCGACTTTGACAAAATTCCCAAACAATTTACTGACACGAGCCTTCTACATTGAGTTTGGAACTAGCGCTGAGACGGCAGAATAGAGAAACCACGCAGTCAGCTGTTCGCCGCCGCCAGAATTCAAAGCATAGAAACAGTACGAATTTTATTTCAATTGTGCGGAGTCTTAAAACCGTAATTTGACTTATAAATAGTTACCAGTGCATGAGGAACGTAAACACGAAGAGGCGCAAGATTGGAATCGTCCCAAGAACAGTGTCCAGTGAAGGAAATACTTACCCACCGGAACGTGAGTTGTTCAAAAGTTAAAATCATCTTTACCTGGTATCCTTATCACACAGTTGTACTACACATGTCAAACACCTTCAAACCACACAATTTTTGTAAAGCATCCCACTGATTTGTCTTGATGGTTCAAAGGAGTCACGTCCTGAGTATAAAGTTTTATCATACATTAAATTCATGCTATTCAACTGAGCAATAAAATTTTTTTCAGCCGATGATTAATAAAAAAATTGTCAATAACTTGTTTGTAACTCTGCAATTTTGTTTAATTTGAGTGTTAGTCCTTCAGACGATTTTTATGACAAGAAAGATCATTAAACATACGTTATTTACAATTCAAACTGTCTTGTTCACATTTTTTATATAATTAATTTAACAACTAAAAAATCAATTTTTAATAATAATAATTTCTTGGAACAAATATCCAAGTGGCGCCCACATACACATATTAGCATAAGTTGTGTTTGCAGGACAACATCGTCGCAGAGAAACCAGCAATCAGTAAGTATTAAAAGTGCGCGGAGTGTAACACCCGACATCACAACACAAAACAACACACAATCGCTGTCCGTGATAAATTGGCGCCCAACGTGGGCTTGAAAGGAAAGGAACAAGCCCGGCAACTATCAACAAATCAAGATGCCGCTACCAAAAGGAAAGAAGGTGAAGAAAAATGTAGAACCCGAATTAAGTGTGGAAGATGGGGAGGCAGTCCAAATCGAGGAAATAGAAATAGAAATAGAACCGCCAACATTAGAAATTGAAAAACCCATACAAACGGGAGATGAATCAGAGGAACAAGCGGGAGAAAGACCCATACAAATGGGGGACCAAACAGAGAAACCCGAACCAGAAAATGCAACGGGGAGCATCGACATGAATGTAATAATGACGATGTTCCAAAGAATAGAGGAAACGATAAACAAAAATACGAATAAAAATACAGACTCCCTAAGGAGAGATAGACAGGAAGACAAGGCGGAAATAAAAGGAAGTATAGAATCCCTGAGAAAAGATAGACAGGAAGATAAGGAGGAATTAGACAAAAAATAGAATCTTTAAGGGAGTATATAACCGATAAGATCAATGATAACGGAAAAAAGTTGGAGCTATTTCAGGAGGAAAATAAAAAAAGTATAGAGTCCCTGAAAAAGGAAATTAGTGCAAATTACGAGACGGTAAACCAAAAAATCGATGATAGTAAAGTCGACAGTGACAGGAGGATTGAGACAATGGCGAAACAGTTAGAAAGATTGCAGGAAGGAAATAATACCCGTTTTGAAACCATAGAGGAGCGAACCGTAGAGACGAAACAAGATGTTAGAACGCTCGATAATAAGGTAAGGCAAAACCAGGAAGAAATTATGCAGGAGGTAGGAGAAGTCCGGAAAGACGTTAGCGAGAGAATACAAAGAACGTATGACATAGCTAACAGGTTGGACGAGCAGATAAAAACCAATAGAAATAATATACAGGAAATTGACCAGAGGGAGAAAAACCTGCAGGAGAGATTAGAAGCGCTGAGGGACACACCGATATTGAATACCCATACGTGTCATAACGAAAATAGGGAGGTAATTAACTTCCAAAATTATTGCCGGGACCCTATGGAATTTTTGGAGAGGATGGAAGAGCTCATCGCAAGGAATAGGGAAACAAGATGGGATAGAATAAGGGAAATGTTAGACGAAACATTCCGAAATACGAAGGATAATTGGTGGATAGCGGTACGACCCGAAATAACAAACTTGAACGAATTCAAACGCCAATTCAAAGAAAAATATTGGTCAGAAACAGCGCAAAACAAAGTGAGAATGGACATATTTTACGGGAAATACGACGCGTCCAAGGGATAATCCCCAACATCATATTTCCTGGGAAAGATATGTTTGGCGCGAAAATTAATACCGCCAATCCCGGAAGAATGTTTGGTGAGACAGTTGGCTGGACATTATAGCTACGGTATTAAAGATGCCCAATTATACCAGCAACTTAGTAAAATTACGGACCTAGCTAAGCTATTAGAGAACTGCGAGTCTGCGGGAAAATTTCAAGACTACCAACCCCCCAGTCGTAAGGTAGACTATTATAATAGTAACAACGGGCCAAATCGGAATGGAAGTGGAAATGGTAATAATTTTAACCCGAATAACCAGAACAATAGCACCCCACTAAATAGCCACAATAATAATAATCAAGGTCCGAATAACCGTAACAATCCGGGACCAAACCGAAATAATTACCCCGAAAATAATTACCGTAGAAATTATAATCAAGGAAATAATTATCGCGGCAATAATTATAGAGGAAATAATTATAGTCAAGGAAATAATTATCGGAACGGAGGTAATAAAGGAGGAGGTGATAGAAGGAACCAGGAGTACAGACCCCCAGGTACACTATACGATGGCCAATAGTCAACGACCATACCAACACAATTTACCGACTTACGTGTATTACCCACAGCAGACGCAAGGTAACCAAAGTAATACAACAAATAGCCGACCTATTAGTGGTAACCCAGAGGTTAGACAGGAACCACAAACAAGTCAGCAAACCAATGTTCCGGGAGACCGGGCAAATGAGACAGGTGCTCATTAAACTAGACGCAGCAGTGAAAAAGGAAGACAGCCCTTCACTGATCCAATATTATAGGGTAACTGGACGCAAAAATAGACATGACGAAGACGGGATAATGACTTTGAGAACAAATAATTATCTCAGAGATATTATGGAGGAATTGTTAGAAGAGAGGGATAATATAGTTGAAAATCATAATAATGGGAATAATGGGATAGCACAAATTAAGGCAGATATAAATGGTATAGATGCAACATTACTAATTGATACAGGATCAAACGTATCGTTGATAGACAGTGTGGAGTTTGAGAGAATTAAACAGAATAATAATCTACCCATACCCACTCTGCCTATAAATAACATTATACTAGTCGGAGCGACGGGAAGGCAGAATAAATCTATAAAGAAACAGGTGTCGTTAGAGATGACCAGTAATGGTGTAACGTTGCCAATAGGACTATTAGTAGCAAACAATTTACCCATGAGTATTCTAATAGGCTGTGATATACTTAGGCCATATAAAGCGATAATAAATTTAGACAGTAAGGTAATAACTTTAAAGACGAAAGAGGGAATTTGGACCAATAAGTTAATTGATACCCAAGGAAATAGTACAAATAATACACATTATCAAGCCATTGTAAATCATTATTATTGTACCGATCGACCACTAAACATGCCCTTATATCAGGAGGATAACCCAGAATTATGGTTGGAGAAATTGGAAGAAATAAGGGAATTCCAAAGCACAAAAGCAAGGGGTCAGATTAGCGAAGCACAGGCGGAACGATTGATTACTGTGTATAATAATTACCGACATATCTTTTCAAACGCTCCAGGCAAAGTCAGAAATTATCAATGCACCATTAAATTTAAAACCCCTGTAGAATTTAACAAAAAATCATATCCGATTGCTTACTCACTGAAAAATGAAGTTAGGGAGGAACTGAACAGGATGATAGAGGACGACACAATTGAATATAGTCATTCGCCCTATACTAGCACAATCATAGCTGTGCCGAAAAAGAATGGACAGGTGCGTATATGTCTCGATGCTAGGGAGATTAACAAGATGATTGTTAACGACCGCACATCCCCTGGGGAGATAGAAGAAATACTAAAATAGTTTCACGGGACAAGGTATATAAGTTCATGGGATACAGTATGCGGCTACTGGCAGGTAGAACTCCACCCAGATAGTAGGAAATATATGGCATTCATATTTGAAGGCAGAAACTATCAGTTCAAACGATTACCCTTTGGTTTGATAAATTCAGTGGCGGTATTTGTAAAAATAATGGACAGGATATTGGGACAGGAAGTGCTGAAATTTACGACAGTATACGTCGACGATTTACTGGTAATTTCAGCTAATTGGGATGACCATTGCAATAGGGTTGAACAGGTGTTAGAGAAGCTATCTGAGAATAATATTACCCTCAAATTAGATAAGTCCCAGTTTATTGCAAAGGAGGTAAAATTTTTAGGTTTTAATCTAACCGAGCAAGGGATTACTCCATCCAAAGAGAAAGTAGAGGCAATACAGAAGTTCCCCACCCAAAAAAACATGAAACAGCTTCAATCATTTTTAGGAATCTGTAACTATTACAGGAAGTTTCGGTCCAATTATTCACAACTGACTGCCAGGTTTCAAAAGCAGTTATCAGCTAAAGACAAATGGACTTGGGGACCAGAGCAAGATGGAGTGCTCAATCTAATAAAGGAGAAATTTTTAGAAGCAGTTATGTTACATCACCCCGACTTTACGAAGCCATTTTATCTAAATTGCGATGCCAGTAATGTAAGTTTAGGTGCAGCCTTATATCACGAAGATCAGGATGGAAACCATTTAGTGATTAGCTTCGCCAGCCGCGTGCTGAACAGTTGCGAACGAAACTACAATACCACTGAAAAGAGTTATTGAGTGTAGTTTTCGCATGCGGTAAATTTCGAACGTATATATTAGGATACCCCATCACGGTTAGGAGTGATCACAAATCAATTTCGTTTTTAAAACATTGTAAGTTAAATCATGGAAGGTTGACGAGATGGGTTTTGGCCCTACAGGAATATAATATCACGTGGGAATATATACCAGGCAAGCAAAACATAGCAGCCGACGTCCTATCCCGCATCAATTTACAAAACCACACATTTGACGGCGAAAAAGAACAAATAGTGAAGGTATATCATATCATTAAAAGCAGGGAGGATTTGAAAAATATTTTAAAAGATGTGAAGGCACAACAAGAGGCCGACCCAAAATTAGGAAATATTAGGAAAAGGGTACTGGAAGGCGATGAAGTTATAGATAAATATTACTGTATACACGACGATACTTTGTTTATAAAGAACACCCCACACCAAGAGAATTGGAAGTTAGTAATTCCACCAGGGATAGAGAGGCCACTAATCATCGATTATCACGATAGATACGGACACATGGGTGCCCTCAAGGTAAGGAAAGCGTTGGAAGAACAGGTATACATCAAAGGGATTAATAAAAATGTGCAACAGGCGATACAGTCATGTGATATTTGTCAAAAGTTAAAATGTCATAACGAGAGAAAGGAAGGGGTCATGATACCCATAACATCCACCGGAAAATTAGAAAAGGTATTTCTCGATATCTGTGGACCATTTCCACGCAGCGGTGGAAGGCACAGATATAAATTCATCGTAATTATTTTTGACCATTTCAGCAAATATACTAAGCTTTATCCGATAACTAGGGCTACGACAAAAAAATTATAGAAATTATAATAGAACGGTATATAATGGCGGTAGGCAGACCATATTCTATAATTACAGACCACGGTACCCAGTTTAAAGGGAAATTATGGAAGGAGAATCTTATAGAACACGGAATAAAGACGTATAAGACATCCGTGTATCACCCAAATAGTAATCCAGCCGAGAGAGTGTTGAGGGAAGTAGGACGGTTGTTGAGGACCTACTGCCATGATGAACAGAAGAGATGGCACGAATACTTATCGTCAACAGAGGACTTTCTCAATTTATCCTATCATAATACAATAGAGGAGTCACCGTACACAGTTATGTTCGAAAGACCCCCACCCCGGGAGATAAAGGATATTATTAGTTTTCCCAGCGAACCTGAATATCACTTTGAAGGAACCAAATTTTATAATAGAGTATTAGAAAAAACGGAACAACAACGGAAGAAATATGTTCAATCCCAACCAAAGGCTATTAAGTATAAGGTAGGAGAAAAGGTATTAGTCCGGAATAGAGAATTGCCCAGTACTATACAAGGCATAACAAAAAAATTATTACTTTTATATACAGGACCCTTTACAATTAAGAAAGATAAAGAAAACAATACATACGAGGTAACAGACACTGTCAATAACAAAATAAAGGGTACATATAATCAAGCGTCGTTGAGAAGGTACCATGAATAAAAATACAAGTCAACGTATATTTACCAACTTACCCGTACTTAGGAAAGGAGAGAAGATATTATTAATAAATAAAAATACGAGAAGGACACCTTCCACCAAAGGCAAAAATATATATGTAAAATATAAATTTATTTCCAATAGCCAAGTCAATGTAAATTTACCAACTTACCCGTACTTAGAGAAGGAGAGAAGGAAAGGAGGAAAGGACATAATTTACAATGTTACTCATATTAAATAAATAAATTTTTGAACAATCAAATAACAATTGATATTACTAAGGAGGATAAATACTGTCATATAATTGAAACTAAAAGGAAATGATAAAAGGAAAAAAAGGGAACAGTGTGTTACATAAGGAGGTAATGATGAATTTATAAATATAGCTATTGACATCGAATGATTTTAAAAGATAATTTTACCTGCGGAGAACAGTATATTAATATAATTGAGAAATAATCAGAAGAGATTAAGAAAGAGATTTTATGTGTAGAAGCCTATGATCTTTGAATATTATATTTTATTATTATTATTATTTGTTGCGAAAGTGCAATTATAAGTACGTCTTATATATTTTCTGGACAGAGATGTGTTTCCTCTGATTTCAGTGGTTATAGTTAGGGAACGGCGGAGATTGGATTGCCAATGGGGCCCCTCTGACTCCGAACCCGCTATAAAGGTTAGGGAATTGTTAGGGAGTTATATCAAAGATTAAATAATTAACATCAAGGTAAAGGAAAGAAAAAGGAGATATGTAAAGATTGAGACATGGATAATGAGATGGATTAATATATTTAAGGAGTAGTACAGGAATCTAATTATATAAGATAAAAGAATGAAATATAAGGAAGCTAATAAAAGGTTAATATAGAAATGATAATTTCATGAAAACTGAAGGAATGTTTTTCCCAAATTATCAATTTTAACGGGGAGGCATATGTAACGTCACAGAACGTTCCATAAAGGAAATTAATGGCAAAGTAAATTATCATAAGAGGAAGGTGAAATGAACAGTATCGAACCCAAGTAATCCAAAACATTTTGTAATATTGTCCGATAATTAATATCATTAATATGAAAAAACGACAAAGACTAGGACCAAGACTCAAACCCCATGTATATTGTTTAAGTGAAGAACAGTGTAAACTGATAATGTACTATAAGAGAAACAGATAATCTCAGAAACGACCAAAATGAGGTCATGACATATTAAGAAATGTAACTCTGAATAGGGTATAAAAAACTATTTATTGTGAATTAATGGACAAGATCTATTATTATGCTTTATAATATAAATAAAATAAATGTATTAAAAGATTTGAACACATCATTAAAAAGGATGTAAGTTAAAATAAAAAATATATAAATGTTATAACAAAAAATCAAGGTTTTGGAGTTGAGACCAATCACTCAGATTTTATGCAAAAATTAATTATTATAGAATTAATATAAACACTATATGTAAATGTCACTTAGACAAAGACAAACAAATTATTTTAAATAGAGAAAGCTGTAAATTGATTAGAAGTCAATTAAAATAATCAAAAACTGTGTTAAACTGAAAACATGTGATGAACATATAGAATTGTAATATTTATG
Organism: Magicicada septendecula; assembly: GCA_034769895.1. Classification (NCBI taxonomy): domain Eukaryota; kingdom Metazoa; phylum Arthropoda; class Insecta; order Hemiptera; family Cicadidae; genus Magicicada; species Magicicada septendecula. The sequence continues at coordinate 103,855,567 of CM068369.1, read as the reverse complement.
AATTTAATGTTATCAAAATGCAACAAAATTGTATTTTAAAGTTGAAACACAATATGAAGTAACTATACTTATATATATGACCACCTAAAACACTTTAACAGTCAAGTTGTGAAACTATTTACCTATACCATACTAGGCTGAGGCCAAAAAACAATCACAAAAGTAGTCATATTTGACAGAATAATTGTAGAATATTAGAAAAAATAAAGGAAAAAGGTACAGTCCTATAATGTACAATGGAAACATACTTGCTCAATTGAAGACAAGCTTAATTCATAGAGAATTTTAAATATAAAAGTGAAAATTGTCACACCAAGAAAATAAGTCATCTGTGCAAACCCAGTGAGATGCTAAGTAATATTACAGTAAAAATAAAATGTATTAGGATAAACCAGGTATTCCCAAAGATAAACAATATAACAAACTCTAAGTGAATACCCAAAAAATCCTATATATATTACCAAAAAAGACAAATTATTATAAAAAACCAGTGACAAAAAACCTAGGCCATATGTAATGCCTACACAGGAATGAACTTATTTATATGTTATATGTATTAATATTTGCTTATTTTGTTATGTAAAGATAATTATGTTATGTATTAATGTTATAGCAAGAACCAAGCAACTTCATAACATTTTAATAATTAGAAAATTAGAATTTTGTGCAAACACTACAAGGTACGAATTGTATTTTATGTTAATTTATTAGATTTAATTTGTTCAAAACCAATCGTGAATGGTATCATTTTATTCAGTTGAAAGCAGAGAATCCAAAAATAATAATGGCATGCAGATTGTAAGTAGTTGTGTAAAATTGTTTGACAAATACCAGAATAATTTCAGTAATATCCTTTAGTATGAAGAATAAGAAGTTTTTGCTCTAAAGCTTCTACGGAAGTCAAATTTGTTCTATGATGTTCTATTTGCATATTCTCGAACGTTCCAGAAGAAAATTTTACTCAAAAATACCGGAAGTTCATGTTTAAAATTAAAACAATGACCCTTACAGAGTATAAAAGGAAGACGAAATTTGACACAAAAAACACTTTATGCTTTGAATCCACAAGAGACACATCACCTACGAATCCGATCATCTCGTCCAAGGCGACTTCGAAGAACAGGAATTCAACCCGAGAACACAGAAAGGCTTTTTCCCGTACATGACAAAAGATTGACTTAACCTATATAAGGAGTATATCGCTAAGCGCTAACGTGTTGTTGAATAGAGCAGCAACACGCCATATTTAATAGAAACGCACACAGCCAGATATCCAGCGGCCCTGAAAAGGACCGATTTTAATAGAGAAAATCAATTTTGCTGGTATTTGCTAAGACAAACCGACTTTGACAAAATTCCCAAACAATTTCCTGACACGAGCCTTCTACATTGAGTTTGGAACTAGCGCTGAGACGGCAGAATAGAGAAACCACGCAGTCAGCTGTTCGCCGCCGCCAGAATTCAAAGCATAGAAACAGTACGAACTTTATTTCAATTGTGCGTAGTCTTAAAACCGTAATTTGACATATAAATAGTTACCAGTGCATGAGGAACGAAAACACGAAGAGGCGCAAGATTGGAATCGTCCCAAGAACAGTGTCCAGTGAAGGAAATACTTACCCACCGGAACGTGAGTTGTTCAAAAGTTAAAATCATCTTTACCTGGTATCCTTGTCACACAGTTGTACTACACATGTCAAACACCTTCAAACCACACAATTTTTGTAAAGAATCCCACTGATTTGTCTTGATGGTTCAAAGGAGTCACGTCCTGAGTATAAAGTTTTTTCATACATTAAATTCATGCTATTCAACTGAGCAATAAAATTTTTTTCAGCCGATGATTAATAAAAAAATTGTCAATAACTTGTTTGTAACTCTGCAATTTTGTTTAATTTGAGTGTTAGTCCTTCAGACGATTTTTATGACAAGAAAGATCATTAAACATACGTTAATTACAATTCAAACTGTCTTGTTCACATTTTTTATATAATTAATTTAACAACTAAAAAATCAATTTTTAATAATAATAATTTCTTGGAACAAATATCCAAGTGGCGCCCACATACACATATTAGCATAAGTTGTGTTTGCAGGACAACATAGTCGCAGAGAAACCAGCAATCAGTAAGTATTAAAAGTGCGCGGAGTGTAACACCCGACATCACAACACAAAACAACACACAATCGCTGTCCGTGATAAACTGGCGCCCAACGTGGGGCTTGAAAGGAAAGGAACAAGCCCGGCAACTATCAACAAATCAAGATGCCGCTACCAAAAGGAAAGAAGGTGAAGAAAAATGTAGAACCCGAATTAAGTGTGGAAGATGGGGAGGCAGTCCAAATCGAGGAAATAGAAATAGAAATAGAACCGCCAACATTAGAAATTGAAAAGCCCATACAACCGGGAGATGAATCAGAGGAACAAGCGGGAGAAAGACCCATACAAATGGGGGACCAAACAGAGAAACCCGAACCAGAAAAAGCAACGGGGAGCATCGACATGAATGTAATAATGACGATGTTCCAAAGAATAGAAGAAACGATAAACAAAAATACGAATAAAAATACAGAATCCCTAAGGAGAGATAGACAGGAAGACAAGGCGGAAATAAAAGGAAGTATAGAATCCCTGAGAAAAGATAGACAGGAAGATAAGGAGGAATTAGACAAAAAATAGAATCTTTAAGGGAGTATATAACCGATAAGATCAATGATAACGGAAAAAAGTTGGAGCTATTTCAGGAGGAAAATAAAAAAAGTATAGAGTCCCTGAAAAAGGAAATTAGTGCAAATTACGAGACGGTAAACCAAAAAATCGATGATAGTAAAGTCGACAGTGACAGGAGGATTGAGACAATGGCGAAACAGTTAGAAAGATTGCAGGAAGGAAATAATACCCGTTTTGAAACCATAGAGGAGCGAACCGTAGAGACGAAACAAGATGTTAGAACGCTCGATAATAAGGTAAGGCAAAACCAGGAAGAAATTATGCAGGAGGTAGGAGAAGTCCGGAAAGACGTTAGCGAGAGAATACAAAGAACGTATGACATAGCTAACAGGTTGGACGAGCTGATAAAAACCAATAGAAATAATATACAGGAAATTGACCAGAGGGAGAAAAACCTGCAGGAGAGATTAGAAGCGCTGAGGGACACACCGATATTGAATACCCATACGTGTCATAACGAAAATAGGGAGGTAATTAACTTCCAAAATTATTGCCGGGACCCTATGGAATTTTTGGAGAGGATGGAAGAGTTCATCGAAAGGAATAGGGAAACAAGATGGGATAGAATAAGGGAAATGTTAGACGAAACATTCCGAAATACGAAGGATAATTGGTGGATAGCGGTACGACCCGAAATAACAAACTTGAACGAATTCAAACGCCAATTCAAAGAAAAATATTGGTCAGAAACAGCGCAAAACAAAGTGAGAATGGACATATTTTACGGGAAATACGACGCGTCCAAGGGATAATCCCCAACATCATATTTCCTGGGAAAGATATGTTTGGCACGAAAATTAATACCGCCAATCCCGGAAGAATGTTTGGTGAGACAGTTGGCTGGACATTATAGCTACGGTATTAAAGATGCCCAATTATACCAGCAACTTAGTAAAATTACGGACCTAGCTAAGCTATTAGAGAACTGCGAGTCTGCGGGAAAATTTCAAGACTACCAACCCCCCAGTCGTAAGGTAGACTATTATAATAGTAACAACGGGCCAAATCGGAATGGAAGTGGAAATGGTAATAATTTTAACCCGAATAACCAGAACAATAGCACCCCACTAAATAGCCACAATAATAATAATCAAGGTCCGAATAACCGTAACAATCCGGGACCAAACCGAAATAATTACCCCGAAAATAATTACCGTAGAAATTATAATCAAGGAAATAATTATCGCGGCAATAATTATAGAGGAAATAATTATAGTCAAGGAAATAATTATCGGAACGGAGGTAATAAAGGAGGAGGTGATAGAAGGAACCAGGAGTACAGACCCCAGGTACACTATACGATGGCCAATAGTCAACGACCATACCAACACAATTTACCGACTTACGTGTATTACCCACAGCAGACGCAAGGTAACCAAAGTAATACAACAAATAGCCGACCTATTAGTGGTAACCCAGAGGTTAGACAGGAACCACAAACAAGTCAGCAAACCAATGTTCCGGGAGACCGGGCAAATGAGACAGGTGCTCATTAAACTAGACGCAGCAGTGAAAAAGGAAGACAGCCCTTCACTGATCCAATATTATAGGGTAACTGGACGCAAAAATAGACATGACGAAGACGGGATAATGACTTTGAGAACAAATAATTATCTCAGAGATATTATGGAGGAATTGTTAGAAGAGAGGGATAATATAGTTGAAAATCATAATAATGGGAATAATGGGATAGCACAAATTAAGGCAGATATAAATGGTATAGATGCAACATTACTAATTGATACAGGATCAAACGTATCGTTGATAGACAGTGTGGAGTTTGAGAGAATTAAACAGAATAATAATCTACCCATACCCACTCTGCCTATAAATAACATTATACTAGTCGGAGCGACGGGAAGGCAGAATAAATCTATAAAGAAACAGGTGTCGTTAGAGATGACCAGTAATGGTGTAACGTTGCCAATAGGACTATTAGTAGCAAACAATTTACCCATGAGTATTCTAATAGGCTGTGATATACTTAGGCCATATAAAGCGATAATAAATTTAGACAGTAAGGTAATAACTTTAAAGACGAAAGAGGGAATTTGGACCAATAAGTTAATTGATACCCAAGGAAATAGTACAAATAATACACATTATCAAGCCATTGTAAATCATTATTATTGTGCCGATCGACCACTAAACATGCCCTTATATCAGGAGGATAACCCAGAATTATGGTTGGAGAAATTGGAAGAAATAAGGGAATTCCAAAGCACAAAAGCAAGGGGTCAGATTAGCGAAGCACAGGCGGAACGATTGATTACTGTGTATAATAATTACCGACATATCTTTTCAAACGCTCCAGGCAAAGTCAGAAATTATCAATGCACCATTAAATTTAAAACCCCTGTAGAATTTAACAAAAAATCATATCCGATTGCTTACTCACTGAAAAATGAAGTTAGGGAGGAACTGAACAGGATGATAGAGGACGACACAATTGAATATAGTCATTCGCCCTATACTAGCACAATCATAGCTGTGCCGAAAAAGAATGGACAGGTGCGTATATGTCTCGATGCTAGGGAGATTAACAAGATGATTGTTAACGACCGCACATCCCCTGGGGAGATAGAAGAAATACTAAAATAGTTTCACGGGACAAGGTATATAAGTTCATGGGATACAGTATGCGGCTACTGGCAGGTAGAACTCCACCCAGATAGTAGGAAATATATGGCATTCATATTTGAAGGCAGAAACTATCAGTTCAAACGATTACCCTTTGGTTTGATAAATTCAGTGGCGGTATTTGTAAAAATAATGGACAGGATATTGGGACAGGAAGTGCTGAAATTTACGACAGTATACGTCGACGATTTACTGGTAACTTCAGCTAATTGGGATGACCATTGCAATAGGGTTGAACAGGTGTTAGAGAAGCTATCTGAGAATAATATTACCCTCAAATTAGATAAGTCCCAGTTTATTGCAAAGGAGGTAAAATTTTTAGGTTTTAATCTAACCGAGCAAGGGATTACTCCATCCAAAGAGAAAGTAGAGGCAATACAGAAGTTCCCCACCCAAAAAAACATGAAACAGCTTCAATCATTTTTAGGAATCTGTAACTATTACAGGAAGTTTCGGTCCAATTATTCACAACTGACTGCCAGGTTTCAAAAGCAGTTATCAGCTAAAGACAAATGGACTTGGGGACCAGAGCAAGATGGAGTGCTCAATCTAATAAAGGAGAAATTTTAGAAGCAGTTATGTTACATCACCCCGACTTTACGAAGCCATTTTATCTAAATTGCGATGCCAGTAATGTAAGTTTAGGTGCAGCCTTATATCACGAAGATCAGGATGGAAACCATTTAGTGATTAGCTTCGCCAGCCGCGTGCTGAACAGTTGCGAACGAAACTACAATACCACTGAAAAAGAGTTATTGAGTGTAGTTTTCGCATGCGGTAAATTTCGAACGTATATATTACGATACCCCATCACGGTTAGGAGTGATCACAAATCAATTTCGTTTTTAAAACATTGTAAGTTAAATCATGGAAGGTTGACGAGATGGGTTTTGGCCCTACAGGAATATAATATCACGTGGGAATATATACCAGGCAAGCAAAACATAGCAGCCGACGTCCTATCCCGCATCAATTTACAAAACCACACATTTGACGGCGAAAAAGAACAAATAGTGAAGGTATATCATATCATTAAAAGCAGGGAGGATTTGAAAAATATTTTAAAAGATGTGAAGGCACAACAAGAGGCCGACCCAAATTTAGGAAATATTAGGAAAAGGGTACTGGAAGGCGATGAAGTTATAGATAAATATTACTTTATACACGACGATACTTTGTTTATAAAGAACACCCCACACCAAGAGAATTGGAAGTTAGTAATTCCACCAGGGATAGAGAGGCCACTAATCATCGATTATCACGATAGATACGGACACATGGGTGCCCTCAAGGTAAGGAAAGCGTTGGAAGAACAGGTATACATCAAAGGGATTAATAAAAAAGTGCAACAGGCGATACAGTCATGTGATATTTGTCAAAAGTTAAAATGTCATAACGAGAGAAAGGAAGGGGTCATGATACCCATAACATCCACCGGAAAATTAGAAAAGGTATTTCTCGATATCTGTGGACCATTTCCACGCAGCGGTGGAAGGCACAGATATAAATTCATCGTAATTATTTTTGACCATTTCAGCAAATATACTAAGCTTTATCCGATAACTAGGGCTACGACAAAGAAAATTATAGAAATTATAATAGAACGGTATATAATGGCGGTAGGCAGACCATATTCTATAATTACAGACCACGGTACCCAGTTTAAAGGGAAATTATGGAAGGAGAATCTTATAGAACACGGAATAAAGACGTATAAGACATCCGTGTATCACCCAAATAGTAATCCAGCCGAGAGAGTGTTGAGGGAAGTAGGACGGTTGTTGAGGACCTACTGCCATGATGAACAGAAGAGATGGCACGAATACTTATCGTCAACAGAGGACTTTCTCAATTTATCCTATCATAATACAATAGAGGAGTCACCGTACACAGTTATGTTCGAAAGACCCCCACCCCGGGAGATAAAGGATATTATTAGTTTTCCCAGCGAACCTGAATATCACTTTGAAGGAACCAAATTTTATAATAGAGTATTAGAAAAAACGGAACAACAACGGAAGAAATATGTTCAATCCCAACCAAAGGCTATTAAGTATAAGGTAGGAGAAAAGGTATTAGTCCGGAATAGAGAATTGCCCAGTACTATACAAGGCATAACAAAAAAATTATTACTTTTATATACAGGACCCTTTACAATTAAGAAAGATAAAGAAAACAATACATACGAGGTAACAGACACTGTCAATAACAAAATAAAGGGTACATATAATCAAGCGTCGTTGAGAAGGTACCATGAATAAAAATACAAGTCAACGTATATTTACCAACTTACCCGTACTTAGGAAAGGAGAGAAGATATTATTAATAAATAAAAATACGAGAAGGACACCTTCCACCAAAGGCAAAAATATATATGTAAAATATAAATTTATTTCCAATAGCCAAGTCAATGTAAATTTACCAACTTACCCGTACTTAGAGAAGGAGAGAAGGAAAGGAGGAAAGGACATAATTTACAATGTTACTCAAATTAATTAAATAAATTATTGAACAATCAAATAACAATTGATATTACTAAGGAGGATAAATACTGTCATATAATTGAAAATAAAAGGAAATGATAAAAGGAAAAAAAAGGGAACAGTGTGTTACATAAGGAGGTAATGATGAATTTATAAATATAGCTATTGACATCGAATGATTTTAAAAGATAATTTTACCTGCGGAGAACAGTATATTAATATAATTGAGAAATAATCAGAAGAGATTAAGAAAGAGAATTTATGTGTAGAAGCCTATGATCTTTGAATATTATATTTTATTATTATTATTATTTGTTGCGAAAGTGCAATTATAAGTACGTCTTATATATTTTCTGGACAGAGATGTGTTTCCTCTGATTTCAGTGGTTATAGTTAGGGAACGGCGGAGATTGGATTGCCAATGGGGCCCCTCTGACTCCGAACCCGCTATAAAGGTTAGGGAATTGTTAGGGAGTTATATCAAAGATTAAATAATTAACATCAAGGTAAAGGAAAGAAAAAGGAGATATGTAAAGATTGAGACATGGATAATGAGATGGATTAATATATTAAAGGAGTAGTACAGGAATCTAATTATATAAGATAAAAGAATGAAATATAAGGAAGCTAATAAAAGGTTAATATAGAAATGATAATTTCATGAAAACTGAAGGAATGTTTTTCCCAAATTATCAATTTTAACGGGGAGGCATATGTAACGTCACAGAACGTTCCATAAAGGAAATTAATGGCAAAGTAAATTATCATAAGAGGAAGGTGAAATGAACAGTATCGAACCCAAGTAATCCAAAACATTTTGTAATATTGTCCGATAATTAATATCATTAATATGAAAAAACGACAAAGACTAGGACCAAGACTCAAACCCCATGTATATTGTTTAAGTGAAGAACAGTGTAAACTGATAATGTACTATAAGAGAAACAGATAATCTCAGAAACGACCAAAATGAGGTCATGACATATTAAGAAATGTAACTCTGAATAGGGTATAAAAAACTATTTATTGTGAATTAATGGACAAGATCTATTATTATGCTTTATAATATAAATAAAATAAATGTATTAAAAGATTTGAACACATCATTAAAAAGGATGTAAGTTAAAATAAAAAATATATAAATGTTATAACAAAAAATCAAGGTTTTGGAGTTGAGACCAATCACTCAGATTTTATGCGAAAATTAATTATTATAGAATTAATATAAACACTATATGTAAATGTCACTTAGACAAAGACAAACAAATTATTTTAAATAGAGAAAGCTGTAAAGTGATTAGAAGTCAATTAAAATAATCAAAAACTGTGTTAAACTGAAAACATGTGATGAACATATAGAATTGTAATATTTATGAATTTAATGTTATCAAAATGCAACAAAATTGTATTTTAAAGTTGAAACACAATATGAAGTAACTATACTTATATATATGACCACCTAAAACACTTTAACAGTCAAGTTGTGAAACTATTTACCTATACCATACTAGGCTGAGGCCAAAAAACAATCACAAAAGTAGTCATATTTGACAGAATAATTGTAGAATATTAGAAAAAATAAAGGAAAAAGATACAGTCCTATAATGTACAATGGAAACATACTTGCTCAATTGAAGACAAGCTTAATTCATAGAGAATTTTAAATATAAAAGTGAAAATTGTCACACCAAGAAAATAAGTCATCTGTGCAAACCCAGTGAGATGCTAAGTAATATTACAGTAAAAATAAAATGTATTAGGATAAACCAGGTATTCCCAAAGATAAACAATATAACAAACTCTAAGTGAATACCCAAAAAATCCTATATATATTACCAAAAAAGACAAATTATTATAAAAAACCAGTGACAAAAAACCTAGGCCATATGTAATGCCTACACAAGAATGAACTTATTTATATGTTATATGTTTTAATATTTGCTTATTTTGTTATGTAAAGATAATTATGTTATGTATTAATGTTATAGCAAGAACCAAGCAACTTCATAACATTTTAATAATTAGAAAATTAGAATTTTGTGCAAACACTACAAGGTACGAATTGTATTTTATGTTAATTTATTAGATTTAATTTGTTCAAAACCAATCGTGAATGGTATCATTTTATTCAGTTGAAAGCAGAGAATCCAAAAATAATAATGGCATGCAGATTGTAAGTAGTTCTGTAAAATTGTTTGACAAATACCAGAATAATTTCAGTAATATCCTTTAGTATGAAGAATAAGAAGTTTTTGCTCTAAAGCTTCTACGGAAGTCAAATTTGTTCTATGATGTTCTATTTGCATATTCTCGAACGTTCCAGAAGAAAATTTTACTCAAAAATGCCGGAAGTTCATGTTTAAAATTAAAACAATGACCCTTACAGAGTATAAAAGGAAGACGAAATTTGACACAAAAAACACTTTATGCTTTGAATCCACAAGAGACACATCACCTACGAATCCGATCATCTCGTCCAAGGCGACTTCGAAGAACAGGAATTCAACCCGAGAACACAGAAAGGCTTTTTCCCGTACATGACAAAAGATTGACTTAACCTATATAAGGAGTATATCGCTAAGCGCTAACGTGTTGTTGAATAGAGCAGCAACACGCCATATTTAATAGAAACGCACACAGCCAGATATCCAGCGGCCCTGAAAAGGACCGATTTTAATAGAGAAAATCAATTTTGCTGGTTTTTGCTAAGACAAACCGACTTTGACAAAATTCCCAAACAATTTCCTGACACGAGCCTTCTACATTGAGTTTGGAACTAGCGCTGAGACGGCAGAATAGAGAAACCACGCAGTCAGCTGTTCGCCGCCGCCAGAATTCAAAGCATAGAAACAGTACGAATTTTATTTCAATTGTGCGGAGTCTTAAAACCGTAATTTGACTTATAAATAGTTACCAGTGCATGAGGAACGAAAACACGAAGAGGCGCAAGATTGGAATCGTCCCAAGAACAGTGTCCAGTGAAGGAAATACTTACCCACCGGAACGTGAGTTGTTCAAAAGTTAAAATCATCTTTACCTGGTATCCTTGTCACACAGTTGTACTACACATGTCAAACACCTTCAAACCACACAATTTTTGTAAAGCATCCCACTGATTTGTCTTGATGGTTCAAAGGAGTCACGTCCTGAGTATAAAGTTTTTTCATACATTAAATTCATGCTATTCAACTGAGCAATAAAATTTTTTTCAGCCGATGATTAATAAAAAACTTGTCAATAACTTGTTTGTAACTCTGCAATTTTGTTTAATTTGAGTGTTAGTCCTTCAGACGTTTTTTATGAAAAGAAAGATCATTAAACATACGTTAATTACAATTCAAACTGTCTTGTTCACATTTTTTATATAATTAATTTAACAACTAAAAAATCAATTTTTAATAATAATAATTTCTTGGAACAAATATCCAAGTGGCGCCCACATACACATATTAGCATAAGTTGTGTTTGCAGGACAACATCGTCGCAGAGAAACCAGCAATCAGTAAGTATTAAAAGTGCGCGGAGTGTAACACCCGACATCACAACACAAAACGACACACAATCGCTGTCCGTGATAACACACACACACACATTCAGGGTGATTATATTTATAAGCAAACCTCAACATACGTAAGTTTGTTTACTATTAGAAATAATATTCATGTTGGTTGCACTGATGCTGCTAACTATTCTCTTCTCACACCTCAGAGCAATTCCCTCCACTTTGCCATTCCCCTCAGACCATAAGAGTTTCCCGCATTTCTATGCCCTTAACTTTTAATTATAATTATAAGTATAATACTACTGACTCGGAACACAAAGTTTTTTATTCGTAAACATGTAAATTTTTTTACCTTGTAGCCTGAATCAGTTTTCGTTTATTACAAGCTTCATCACAGGCTTTTTTAATTATACTTGGGAATAATATAATGGAGTAAATACATTGTGATAATATACTGTGAGTAGTTACAATAACATGTGGTGTAACTTTTAATTCTATTTTTGGATGTTGTTGGATTTTAATCCTCTTCATCTTGTCAGCTGATTTGGTGTGCTGCAATGTTTTTTTAATTCTATTTATGAATTCATATCCATGTAAAAATGTCAGCCTAGCTCACCTTTACCCCCACCTTTAAAATGCTGGAACTACCACTGGTAACAATACTCCAGTACAGTATGTCAGATTCATTGGTTAGTTAAAATAAATAAATAATTATATCGAAGAAAAAGGATACTACTGACCTGCTTTTCTTTATATCAGTTAAGCTTCTGATAAAGTCCAGTGTGAGAGCATTTATTTCAGATTTAAAAAGAGCATATCATATATTTTACAAACTACCAAGTCATTCCTCTCTGACAGACACTTCTTTATCCAGCAATGTGATGCGCAAACAACATTGAAACCTATAACACTAGGTATTCCACGGAAGACTGTACTGGGCCAAGTGTTGTACATACATACTTAGTCTACACAGCTGACCTGCCACAGACTAATCAAAGCACATTGGTAATATTTGCAGATGGTAACACCAGTGGCGGCTTGCCCATAAGGGCTCTCGGGCGCAGCCCTCCCAATAAAATAAAAAGTAATAATTAATTATTAATTTTTCACTAAATCAATTAAAAAAGTTCCTATACGCATCAAAACAATAATACAACGGAAAACATTTGACGTTTAAAGTCCGGAGTTGAGTTGCGGGCGTTGGCCATAGAGCCCAAAGCTACTGTGTGCAGTGTAAATGGAAAATACAGCATACAGCTCTAACGGTGCGGTGACGTCAATCAGCTGTGTTCTTACAGACATGCTGGGACCCATCCTTGGCCACGCATGCGCAAATCATCTCAGCCAGCGCCAGCGGCCAGCAGTGTAGCAGTTATTATCACTCCTTGTTAGCAAACAGACTTATTGTGTTTAGTGGGGTAATGTGTGTCATAATGAATAACACGGATTCTAACTTTGTAATTACGAATGATCTAAGTAAAATTATTAGCCAAGGGATAAAGAACTTAGAGCACAGGGTTGAACTTAAAAGATTAGGGCCTCCTAGGCCTAATATGGTGATTAATCAAGTACAAAAATCCACTAAGAGTAGGAATAGCTACAATCGGAAATTTAGTATTCATTTGTATAATTATGCTGATTGGTTGTGTGGGTGTGGAATAAAAAACTCATTTTTCTGTTACCCGTGCATAGTAATGGGCGTACAGGATCCCACCTGGACTGTTGATGGTGTCTCGGATATTAAGCATTTGAGTGAAAAACTTAAAAAACATAAATTAAGTGAAAACATATAAATGCGTGTATCGAGTATGCAGTACTTGGGAAGGTTGACATTAGATCTCAGTTAGACAGTGCGTATAGATTAAGAATTCAAAAGTTAAATGAGGAAGTATCAAAAAATCGGTACATTTTAAGTAAGTTGATTGATGCTGTGAAGTTTTGTGGGGCTTTTGAACTTGCATTAAGGGGGCATGACGAAAGTGGCACTGACACATCTAACAACCCTGGCATATTTCGTGGTCTTGTCAACCTAATGGCAGAGTTAGACTCTACATTAAAACAACATATTGAAAAAAGCAATAACCGAGTGTTTTTAGGGCTTTCCAAAACCATCCAAAATGATTTACTTGATTCCATATATGCCGTGTGCTTGGAAATTATATGCGACGAAATTACTCAAACCAAATATATTGCTATTGAAGCCGATGAGACAACTGACTGTGCTACATTGTCTCAGCTAGTGTTTGTTGTCAGATACGAGTTAAATGGGGTTGTAAATGAAAGATTTGTTAGTTTTGTAGTACCCAAAGGTCATGACGCAGCATCTGTTAGTGAAGCAATTTTTAACGAGCTGGAAAAGCTAAAAATTGACAAAACACCTGAAAGAGTGATTGCTCAAAGCTACGATGGCACTTCTGTCATGAGTGGCCAGCACACAGGTGTGCAGGCAAGAGTCAAAGCTGTGTACAAAAATGCACATTTCGTTCACTGCTACGCGCATCAACTAAATTTGATCATTGAACGCTGCGCAACACAAAATAAACAGATAAAAATATTTTTTAGTAATGTTGAAGCATTTTCATCCTTTTTTTCACAATCGACTAAAAGAACAGCAGTACTTGACCACATTATGAAAAAACGAATACCAAAGAGCTCTGGCACTCATTGGAACTTCAAGTCTAGAATTGTCAGCACATTATTTAAGTATAAAAATGAAATAGAAGAATGCTTAAATAAAATATTAGACGACGACAGCAATGATTATACAACTGTAAACAAAGCAGTTGGTTTAAGCAACCTTCTTAAAGACAACGATTTCATTTTCTGGGTAACATTTTTTAATAAAATAATGCCCCATTGTGATATTTTGTACAACGAGCTTCAGAACAAGACAATCGACTGCATCAAGGCCTTAAAATATATAGGCGAATTTAAGTCTATAATCCAAAAAATAAGAAACTTGCCTGAGGTTGACCAGCCCAGTTCTAGCGAACTTGATGGAACTGAAAATGATTTATCTTGTTCAGGCCCCAGTAGAAAACGTGGCCGATTTGATGATAGAAGACACGTTGTGGCAAAAGAAGTGTGTGATGTTATCATGACTGGAATTGACAATCGCTTTAATTTCTTAGATCATTTGTCGGTAGCCAAGTTATTTCAGCCAAGTTTGTTTCCTGAGTTCAAAAATAAATTTCCTGAAAATGAATTAGAAATTGCTGTAAATTTATTCCAGTTGAATAAAATAGAACTGAAACAAGAGTTGGTAGTAATATACAGTAGAAGTGATTTTTCTGAGGCAACAGGCTCATTACGGTTGCTTAATTTTATTTATGATAATAATCTGAGAGATGTGCTCCCCGAATCAGTGAAATTACTTCAGATCATCTGCACAATCCCAATGACCACTGCAGAAAGTGAAAGATGTTTTTCAACTTTAAAGCGAATAAAGACTTTTACCAGGAGCACAATGAAAGAAGGTAGACTCAGTGCACTCGCCATGTGTTCAATTGAAAAGAAATTATTATCTACCCCCAATTTCAATGAACGTGTGATCAACCACTTCGCTGCACAGAAGGAGAGGAGGATGGACTTCTGCTACAAACAATATAACTAAAGGTATGAATTTTCAGTTGTAGATTAATTTATTTTTGATATTAAATGTGACTAAGTATATTTAAAGTGGTAGAAGATTAATACCTTGTTACTTAATACAACTTCCTCCTGAATTCTGATGCTTGGTCTAATTTTAAAAATATAGCTTTCACATTTGCCCTGTGGTATATAGCTATGTACTTCTGTTCTATAAAATATTTTGAATGTCCACTCTTATTAGTCACATATCTTAAAAATAAAATACTTACAGTAAAATCAAATGTTATAAGTAGACTAATTTTGACAATTTTATAAATTTATAAAAATACATACAAGAAAGTGAATGAGTGTGTGTATCTGTGTGTGCGCGTTCGCGTGCGTGTGTGTTTGTGTAGAGATAGTTATGACCTTATGAAAGAGCCCCTCCCATGTTCATAACGACGAGCCGCCACTGGGTAACACCTATTATACCCTACTTCACTAATTGTAAAACTGCCACAAGGAACTTACAAATACATTAAGAAAAACTACAGGTACAAATTATGAAGAAAGAAAATAATTTCTCATGCAGAAACAGCGAAATATATCAGCATGTTTTTCCATGGAAAGTGCTATACTTAATAAATGGAAAGAACAAAACTGAAAATTGAGACACTGGGTTATGGGCAGGCAGTGATATTTACGAATAGAAAATAAGGTCATACAAGAAAATCGGAAAACTTAATCGGACCTATGGAGTGCAAGTTTAGGGACCAAAAGCTAAAAACAATATTGGGAATAGCAATAGACAAAATTTGTTTGTTTCTAAATAAAGCTTACAGACCATTCTGAATGTGCCATGGTATGTACGAAAACCATGAGATGCAATGAGATTCAGAAGTATGCACCATCAAAGATGTATCAGAATGTGCAAGTGTCAAATATATTAAACAAATTGCAGCACACCAAAGTAAACTAGTTGGTAAGCTGATGGGCAGACAAGATGAAGAGGATTAAACTCTCTGACATAGCAACAAGATCAGGGTAAATCAGTGAGCTGACATTATTAAGCTTAAGCAAAGACAGTAATAAAAGGTCTGATCAGAAAGTTCGCACAATTTTTATTTAATTGACAAATTAAACATTGGTTCATCTACATTTACAATCCTCCCTTCAACCTACCATCAATTGGTTATAACACAACTATGCCAACATTTTTTTTTTCAGTCTTAAAAACAGTTCTCGAACACACTTTTTTGTGTAGAATTCAGCTTGGTCACGATTTTATTTTTACACCTTCAACAGTCGCAAAACGTCCTTTTGTGGTGCTTTTAATTATTCAGAAGAAAGATCGTGTTGGGCAAACATAGCAGATATGGCAGTTGTGGTATCAGTATGTTTTATTTTTGCCTAAAATTCATGAAGAAGCAATGACTGGTGCATTATTGGTGAGCAATTTTCATAAATTGCCCTTCCATTTCACTGTATCCTATGAATAGCTTCACACACGTGATGTAAAAATTTTTTATTTGTCATTGCACCTAATGATAAAAATGAACGGAAAACAAAACTATAATTTGCATATGATTATCATGATCTTCAATTTGTTCACAACAATCTTTGCAGATTTGAACTGTTTCTTTATGCATAGATTCTGCATTCCCAGAAGCCTTCTGCAACACTTTCTCCATGACAGAACAGTTCATCTCATTCTTTACACAAAATGTACTCCATATTTTTTTATGAATATTAATTGTTAAACTTTCACTTGTGAACTTACTTTGTTTTTCCCCGTACACGTTTTGGCGTGATGTGCGCCTTCTTCAGCGGTGTGAGACAGAATGTCCGGAACTTGTAATGGTTTTCTAGTTGGTAGGTTGAGTGGGGGGTGGAAGGGGATTGGCGCGGGGATCCGAATTATTGTATGTTTTATGTATAATTGTGTCAAAGAGTGCGTGTGATTTAAAGTGTAATTGGTCGTTAAGTATGTTGTTTGGTTGTGTTGTGTAGTGTTTGTATATTTCATATTGTTCTGCTGTGTTAAGTTTCCGACTTTTAGGCAAGTAGTGTAATATCTCAAGATTATTATCTATGTTGGTGTAGCTATGGTTTTTTGTGTGTATGTGTGTGGCGAACGCGGAATGTATGTTGTTGCTGGATAGAGCTTTTAGGTGTTCAGAGTAACGTGAAGAAAAAGATCTTTCCGTCTGGCCTATATAGAAACTATTACAATCACTACAGTTTAATTTTTATACCCCTGTTTTGTTGTATTTGTCTATGTCTGTGTTTGTATCATTGATGTGTTTTTTTATGGTATTGTTTGTTCTGTAGGCTATTTTGTACTTGTGTTTCCTGAATGTGTTGGCAATTTTGTGTGTGTTGAAGTTATGGTATGTGAGTGTGATGTATTTATTTTGTTATGTGTTGTTGGTATTTTTTGTTTTGTTGTTTTTGTTTATGATATTTATACTATTGTTTTGTTCTATTTCCAGTGTAAATTTTAGTTTGTGGTGTACTGTGTTTATGTATTTGAGGAAAATTTTGACCTGTCTTGTATTGCCATTAAATAAAAGTAATATATCATCCATGGACCTGTGCCAATAAATGATTTTGTTGGTGTATTTGTTGGTTTTTATTATATGTTATATAGGCCAGACGGGAAGATCTTTTTCTTCACGTTACTCTGAACATGGAAATAGAACAAAACAATAGTATAAATTTTCTGGACCTAACAATTAACAAAACAAACAATGCACACACATATAAAATATACAGGAAACCAACCACAACTGACATGGGCATACACAACACATCAAACCATCCAACGCAACACAAACATGTGGCATTCAACCATATGCTCCATAGACTAACAAAAATACCACTAAGTAAACAAGATTATAAAGAAGAACTCAACACAATCAAATATATAGCAATAAAAAACGGTTACAACCCTAATTTAATAAACAAACTACACAGACACATCATAAACAAAAACAACAAAACAAAAAATACCAACAACACACAACAAAATAAATACATCACACTCACATACCATAACTCCAACACACACAAAATCGCCAACACATTCAGAAAACACAAGTACAAAATAGCCTACAGAACAAACAATACCATCAAAAAACACATCAATGATACAAACACGGACATAGACAAATACAACAAAGCAGTGGTATACAAATTAAACTGTAGTGATTGTAATTGTTTCTATATAGGCCAGACGGGAAGATCTTTTTCTTCACGTTACTCTGAACACGTAAAAGCTCTATCCAGCAACAACATACATTCCGCGTTCGCCACACACATACACACAAAAAACCACAGCTACACCAACATAGATAATAATCTTGAGATATTACACTACTTGCCTAAAAGTCGGAAACTTAACACTGCAGAACAATATGAAATATACAAACACTACACAACACAACCAAACAACATACTTAACGACCAATTACACTTTAAATCACACACACTCTTTGACACAATTATACATAAAACATACAATTTGGATCCCCGCGCCAATCCCCTTCCACCCCCCCCCCCAATCAACCTACCAACTAAAAAACCGTTCATTCTGTCTCACACCGCTAAAGAAGGCGCACATCATGCCGAAATGCATACGGGAAAAAACAAAGTAAGTTCACAAGTGAAAGTTTAACAATTAGCATTCATTAAGTGCTGTGAATGAAGAAGATGAACCATCAAAACAACCATATATTTTAATCTTGCATTGCAGAATATCAAAAAAATTTCGCTAAATACTCCAATATATAACTTATTCAATTAGTTCTCAAATCTAAACTATTAGTTAATGTACAAATTTTAGGCAATTGTGACTAAGATGGGTACAAACATCACATAAAACAATTTTTAACAAACTATAATTTATAGTGCACGAAATCCAAAAATTGCATGAACTTTTTGATCAAACCTCAAATGTTACAAACTATGCATGTATAGCCAGTCATAGATGTAATAAAATAAAAAGAGACAGAACTCAAAGGAGTACTCCCTAAAAAACAATTTAATGTACACAAGATGTACTTACTGTCCAGTCAAACTATTTGGATATTGAACTAACATGTTGGATCAGAAATGGAGGTTGACTGAAGTTTCAATCACATTTTGTGTCTGGAATTATGACTTCCACAACAGAATCCCATTTCAAGTCCATAATTTTTTACCACATTTATTACTTCCATGTTTGTGATATGCAATTCAAGTCAACATAATTTTCATTTTTCCAATTCTGCAGGTCTCATTTTTCTTTGGCAACTTGTAATAGCAATTCTGTATCTTTGTTTTTGTTGTCACTGAATACATATAGTTTTCACTACTTGGGCAAACAAACTATTGCCACAAATTTTTCCATCAGTTTAATGAGTCTTGGGGGTGATAGAATCCCAAGCATAAACATCGATGAAAGACAGCATCCTTTATTGCATGGATGTTGGATCTTCAATTTTAACTACAATATCAAGTATGAGACTTTTCTGATAAATTAATTTTATGCACTAAATACATTTTGGCTCACTTGTTCCGATGCAGTGCGGTCGCATAGCAATTCTGCTATTCACTCTGTTCGGAACAGTCATAATTATAAAATTGAACATAATTTTCTTATTAGCCTCTGAGTAGATGAATTATAGTTCACTTTGTAATCTGTAAAATTGTAATACAGTAAAACTTGCTCAATGCGGAATCGCAAGGGACCGAATTTATTTTCCAAATTGGCCAAGTTTCCGCACTATACAAAATTACATAATGTGTAAGAAATTTTATTAAAAACATACAGCGTTACTGTACATACCTGTTTATGAGTGAAGATCGGAGGGGCTGGCTGTTGTACGTAGGTGAAACACATATGTTATTACAGTATTATATTATTATTTATTACAGTATTATTATTACACTACACATTACACGATTCAAATGTACAAATCATTCAGTTTTTTCCCACAGATCCAACAAAGAAATTTGTTTCCACTTTTTTGTGATCGTGTCTTTTTGAATGCAGTCCGTAACTGTATACAATAGTTCAAGAAGGCTGGAAGCGTTCGAATCAATGGCAAACTGCATTATGTCACTGATACAACGAATGCGATGCGATGCGTTAGATAGTGGGCCTCTTTGCACCCATGTCTGTATTACAGCTTCCGGGACGTGCCCGATGGCTGTCAGAAGAAAACAGTGCTGGACTTTCATAAGAAGGTTTCCTAATTATCGGGAGGGACACGCCAACCAGTAACTGAGAAGGCGGCGGAAATTTTTCTCAATTTTGTATTATATAGGTGCCGGGTCATGGTAACACTGCCGCCGGTCTCGGGGCGAAGGGCCTGCTCATGTGTGCGAATCTTCGTTGAAATATCTTCTCCTCCTTCTTCTTCTTCTTCTTCCTCCTCCTCCGTATTTCTTACCGCTAGAAGAGCTGTAGCAGACTCAAAGTTGTAATGTGTGGCTAGATAGTCATCACTTTGAACAAAGTTCTCTGTATTACAGGAAAGTTCTTTTTCTCGGCAAAGATTGAATATTGCCACTATGTTTTCACTCGCCTCCTCCAAATCATCTGCAACATCACTTTCCCCAAACCCTGCTTTACCAAAACACGTTTTTACAGTTTCTGCTTTAATTTTCTTCACTGCCAACCCGATCCAGTTCACAGCATCCAGAACTGATACAGATCTTGCTAAAGCGTAAGAGCTATCAGCTTCTTCTGTATTGGCAACCAAAGATTGCATCAGTAACCGTCTGTAGTGCGATTTGAATGTGTAAATAACACCCATACCCATGGGCTGTAATACACTTGTTGCATTTGCTGGGAACCAGGCGATTTTCACATTTGAAAGTGTTACCTTTGGGTGGCAGGTGGCATTGTCAAGAAAAAGGTTCACCTTTCGATTTTCCTTCTTCATTTTTGCATTGAACCCATTTAACCACCCTTCCATTGTAGCAGCAGTCATCCAAGCTTTTTTATTGTTTCTCCAAACCACTGGTAGATTATTAATTTTCAGGTTCTTGAAACATCTCGGTTTTGCTGCCTTTCCAATCATGAGAGGCTTTTCCATATCTCCCACCATATTCCCACACAATAACACTGTGATTCTTTCTTTGGATATTTTGCTCCCGGCACACCTTTCTCCCTTAACCGCAAGTGATTTTGTTGGTAATGCCCGGAAAAATCCTGTTTCGTCTGCATTGTAAATGTTTTTAGGTTCATATGGTGAAATCAATTCTAACACTTTTGGTTTCCACTCACTTACCACACTTTCATCCACATCCTTAGATTCCCCACAAACTTCGTTCTACACAATATTGTGCCGCTTCTTAAAACTGTCCAGCCATCTTGTAGACGCCTTAAACTGATCGTTTCTGAGAGATTTGGCTACTGCGAGAGCTTCACTTTGGAGCATTGGACCGGATATATGAATGTTTTTTGACCTTGCATTGGTGAACCACTCCCACACTACCTCGTTGATTTCCTCGTTGCCGGTTATCTTTGCCTTCCTTTTCATTCGACCGTTTCCTTGCAGCCACTCGTTCATTATTTTATCTTTTTGTTTAAGCGTGTTGTAGATTTGCGTTTTGCCACACTTGAACCACATCATTATTTTCCGTACCGATAACGATTTAGCGACAACGCCACGTACGATTTAGCCGTGATGCAAAAATGAACTGACCGGTTTATTGAAATTCCAGTTACTGAACATGGACACTGAAAAGTTTGGGCTTTTCCATGAACTGGAAAGTTTAATTCCCCCTCCTCTCACTCTCTCTCTTTCTTTTTTTTGTCCCTATAACTGTTAGGCATTAAGTTAATGATCCATAGTAAGTGTCAATTTATTGTTTACCTACCAGCTTTCTAATCCTCTTAACATTTTTCGATACAACAGAGAGGCAGGTAGTTGACCTTGTTCTATGTATTCTTGTGGTATGAAGCTACTTGTCCGAGCAATGACTACCTGACTAACATTAATTCTCAAATAAAACAGTAAAAGGTAGGGAGTGCAAAATCATTTTTACACATTTTCCGCATTATACAAGTACTTTTTAACAAATTCTTGAAATATTGCTTTCCGTTTCCGCATTGGGCAGATTCCGCATTATAGAAAATAAATAACACTATAGTCCCTATTCTATACGCCGGGACTAGAGAATTTGTTCACATTGGGCAAATTTCTGCCTTATTCATGTTCTGCCTTGGACAAGTTTTACTGTATTAATGAATAAGAACAGATACACTTTACAGGGCATCTGCAGGAGTCACTGCAAATAATTTGTGCCATTTACAAATAAAAAAACCTGTTGTTTTTTTACATCTTGAAGTCTTATATCCGCTTTCATTAAACCAAATTAAATTTTGAAATATGTAGTCTTCATCAAACCTTTTGAAATCTGATTTTAGTTCTTTCAAACTGATTCTGTTTTTTAAGTATTGTGAACAACCTTCATGTTTCTGAAATGAGAGCAATTCAGTTGATATGCTGTCAAAGTCGGCATGATTCCATGCATCTTTCTTGATACCATCAAAATGTGGGACCCAAAAAAAAAAAACAATTTAAAAAAGATTTTCACATAGTTATGAATAATTAACTCAGCAAAAGCTCTAAAAAATGTGTGTGTACTCTGGTTTGCTAGTACAACTTGCAGGTATTATAGAAAAACAACTAAGCTGGGCTGTTAAGTCTTTTCACCACGTTCTTTCTAAATTATGGACAGAGTTTCTAACAAGCAACAAACCATGTCATGTTCTGGTTCAGTTTAAAATTAAATTTGCACCTGATAAATATCAACTAATTTAAAAGAGACATATCTCTACAAAAATTTAACTACAAAGTTAAATTCTAAAAAAAAAAACACACCTAAACATTCTGAATATTTAGATTTACTTATATATAATCTTTTTGATTTTCGTGCATTTTTTTGTGAATTAAATGAGTTAAAAATTTGCTTAACTGTATACACACTGTTTTGCATACCGTATCTATAGACTTATAGCCACAGTAAAGTAACTAAGCTTTGACAAAATAATTAAATAAAACTGACATAAACAATGTCTACCTGCTGTAAAATTATTCCGATTCAAGGCTCCCCAACTTGGCTCTACATCATCCACATTGCACTGCATACTAAACACATGTTGTCTGCCATAACAACCACAGTTGCTGAGTGCCCATTTGTATCTCACCTGGCTGCTGTTACCTTCTTGTTTATCACTTGGTACTTACAAATTTGTAGCAGTATCAATATATTTGCATTGACATTTATATATTTACATTGACATTTATATCAATCAATTTATTACTTTAGTCGAATGTATATATAAAATCAATGGTGGCCTGTATAGGAATGGAAAAAAACTCCTATTAAATGTGTAATTAAAATAGTTAAGAATACTACTTGTGCAAGTAAGCAAAGTTACCTTGTGTACTATAGATTGCCTTATAGTAAAGTTACATCATATTATAATAAGAAAATTGCCATGTATTCAGTAAATAATATCAGACATTTGATCATATCACCTGTTCAATTACAAAACACAACTAGAACTGAAACAATTATGGCTACCACTGTCAAATTTACAGGTTACCCAACCAAAAAAGAAAAGAACTAAATGTTTTTATTACCATTTAACTATTACAATTTAGAACTGAAGAACTTAGGCTTTCTGGTGGTAGTTCATTACTTTTGTTATAAATATTAGATATAAGTTTTTACCAAACTAAAACTCCACCAGCAGCCACTGTATAAAATAATTAATAGCAATATTTTATTTTTCATAACACTGTACAACCGGGCTGTACATGCTGCTCCTGCATAGCAGCTAGTGGCCCAGGCGCATTGTCTTACATAAGCAGTTATTTTCTGAAAGATTCATGGATTTTAGATATCTCCTTACTTATGGAACAAATTCTTGGCAGACAGTTTCTATATACAGTTTCATATATCGTTCTTTTGCCCTTTGTACATAATTGAAAGAGAACAAATTTTGATGCTTTAAAAGTGTAGGTGTAATCTTTAATTACAAAAATGAGCCAATATAGATAATACTGTTATCCCAGTGGCCAGGAAAACACTTCTGTACTTATTTAGGAATTGTACATTTACATTTATTTGTGTAATGTAACTAGAATTAAGAATTGTAGTGGATATTAAAAGTGAACAGTTTTCACTAACATTACACACAAAAATGTTTTTCATACAGTAGACAAATACTGAAGTCTTTTATAATTACAGTAGAAGCCCTCTCGTCTGGCCACCTTGGGACCAGACCCTAGGCCAGATTACAAAATGGCCGGACAAACCGAAAATACTCTATACTGATGAAATAACGCTCTTTAATGAATGACCCATACAATAAATAACCCAATACAGTGTATATAAATATAATTATAATAATTATAATTACTCACCCTTACTCCATGGTAGCAAGTAAAAAACAAACAAGGAAAATTACTACAAACTCACAGAGATATTACTGGACTTTAATACTCTGGACCAATTCGCCTAATCGAGATCCTGAAGGACTTGTAATTTTAGGGCGAATTTACATACATAGAGTTCGTGTCCATAGTCACAAACCTGTGTTTTCGTTTCGCACTCATGTTGAAAAACGTTTTCATTTACACAGATACATACAGTATTACTATATACACAGATATATTTACACAGACTATATACACAGAACTCACAACATAAGACATACATCCACACATGAACAAAACCGCGAGTCAACTGAGCTACATATATTTTCCGTTTAACAAGTTGGGTTGGGACCTGTCGCTGGAGGCTCGTCTAGACTGTGTGACTCACCGTATGGCTGGCCGAACCATCCGACGGCCGATCCAATCGAGGCCGGACTAGAGGGCGTCTACTGTATGTTACTTTTCTTTAACAAAATCAGATTAATTACTGCTTCAGTCTACAGGAATTTGGGTTGTAGGATATGACTCCACTAACATATTTTATAAGACAGAGATCAATCGATGAAAAAAGTAGACAAAATATATATGATATAATTGAGAAATATTTAAATCCAAAATAGCAACTAGATAGAACAGAAAAAGTGACAGGCTGAGAATTAATTTTTATTTATTCAAAATTTACATATCTCATAATCTCATAATATAATACAAAAAATATAACCACAACCAAAAATGTAAGGATAACAGTATTACAGGTACACAAGTAAATATAACCCATTTAAGATCCCTTTTGATCATATTGCTAAAAAAAGTAGGCCTATATTTACAATGAAAATTTAATATGTTAAAACATTAACGTTAAACATTCTTAAAAGTTTAATTACTACCAAATTCTGCTAACCATATTGCAGGGAATGATTAGATTTTCTGTAAACAAGCATGCTAAAGAAGTAAATATATTTAATATCAAAATCTCCGGTTACACAGTTCTAATAATATACTATTTTACATACAAAATATTGTCTCACATAACTACATAACAATATATTATTGTACAAGGAAGTCATATTCAATTTATTTCATTAACCATAAGGTCAGTGTCAGAAAAACCCAGTTATTAAATATCGAAGATGAGAAGATATGCATCAGTTGTTAAAAATACTTTATAACTACTAAGTGTCAAGGAATGTAGAATATGGTCTGATCAAAATTATTTTGTAAAAAGTAATTTTTGTGTATATTTTAATAAAAACTTTTTTTTGAAAATGCAGTATTCAACAATACTCCAGCATGAAGTGAAAAAGTTGTACTTTCTTCATTTTCAAGGTTTATTATTACATACTTTTCTATTACCTGTGCTTATCTGTGTTTATATACTGAATTACTGTGCTTCTGACATCAAGTGTATTATATACAATCATATGCACTTCATAATCTTTTATCTTGTTATGTTTTTACAAATCATCTAATCATCACTGGTTCTTTCCCCCCAATTCATTTACATTTCAAAATCTGTTTAGACAATTACCTCCAGTTTGTTGTAATGAGATATCATTTCCAGCTCCTTTTCGTTGGTTGTAATACTATACTGTGTTAGTTCCTGATACTAAAACGTGTTAAGTTTGTTCAAAATCTCTTTTATATCAAGCAACCCATAATAATTTCCAATAATATATTTTGGAACTAGAACTATCAACTCCCTCAATTTAACAGATTACACAGTGGTATTGATGTTTACTAAAGCTTTGAAAAATGATGGTGCACTAACAGCGGAGGTCTTAGAATATCTACTTAGGAATAAATGGAGTTTTGATACTCTTCCTGAGGAATGGAAACGAGGTGTACTGATCACAGTCCTGAAGAAAGGCAATCTCTTGAACTGCAACAATTAGAGAGGAATAACTTTACCTTCAAGATGTAGACAACTTTTAACCTGGATTGTCTTGAACAGACTAAGAAAACCTATTGACGATAAACTTTGGGAAGAACAAGCAGGGTATTGAAAAGGACTATCAAAATAAACATCTATGTATTATAATCAAACAATCTGCTGAATACAAATCCACTCTTTATATGCTCTTCATTAATTCTGAGAATGACTTCAGTCAATTGGGGAAGATATGGACAGCAATGAGAGAATGTTTGAACCCATAGAATATTCAACTGACACAGCCGATAAATGAGGCGTATGAATGCCAAGTGGAACATCATGGTACACTGTCTGAGCCTATAACTAAATCAGGATGACCTTTTGTCACCAATTTTGTTCCTATTAGTGACATACAGGATGAAGCTATGGAATGGAATCTTTAAGGCTATAGAAGAAAAGAAAGACCAAAGATTACATGGCGTATACTAGTCTAAAAGGAATTGGAGTCTACAGATAGCATGCGGGAGTAAGCAAGGTTGAGGCCTCTTCTTTCCACATCAAAATAACAATGAAAGTATTAAAACTTCAAATTTCCAGTGGGCCATTATTTATTATCTATAGCCCTATTTAGTTTTCTCATTTTGGGTGTCATACCTAATCAGTTCACCCTGACATACAAAAAAAAAGTAAATAAATATACCTTCCAATAAACTACATTTTAATTAAAAAATATTAGCATTTATTAACCACATAGAAACTACTTTTGATCTTAAACTAATGCTTGCATGTTTACAGTGAATGAATGAAAATCAATAAAACATCCCTTCCCTTCAACCCTAAAACACAAATTGCTGTCACATTAAAGAACAGACAATGAATAGCTGTGGACACTGTAAACTCTTCCATGTTTATGAATTTTTCTGCTATTCTGGGATCTGTATATTAATTTTTCACAATCATTTACTTATCTTATATGAAGCTATGTTTTTATAAAAATAAAACAACTTTGTATACTCATTTATAACACAATAGTAAATAATGATGCCATAAACACATCCATTCTGCTGTCTTAAAAACAGAAATTAACCATTATTGATCTCTAGTTTAATAATAAATTTAAACATTACAAACAGCTACTACTCTTCAAGGATAAACCATCTGTTTCTCTTTTGTCATGTAAACCGCCTGTTCATATTTATTGTCATGAAAGTATATTCAAGATGTGCAAGGAACGATAAGCATACCTACAAAGTCAATATGAGACATGAACTCATACATAATTTAGGTTTGTTCATTTGGAATTTCTTTCTTGTACTCACAGGCGTAACTTGAGAGGGGCAAGGGGAGGCACTCGCCCCCCCCCCAAGTTCCGAGGATTATAAAATTTTGTTTCCAGTTGTTTATAAATAAAAACTAACAAATAGTCAAACAGGAGACAGTATCTATGCTTGCGAGCACAGTAAGCACTATTTCTCAATGTCTGTACTGTTATCAGATGGCTAGTTGCCATAAATTCATTGTTCTTACTTCTTTCGAAGAAACTTGTAAGGGGAATGTTCGACAGATTTGAATGATATACGTCAAAATAATATTTCTGTTAAAAAAAAAGAAACAAACGCTAGAGACCTAATTAACTGGAATACAATGCTTGCCTTTTACACAAACAAAGACTTGTTTTGGAACACCTTGGAAGACGTCAATGGCTTTGTTCACAAATCTTAAAAGACGGTCATTTGGAACTGTTGTTTGTTAGTGATTACTGATACAAGTGCGGTTGGTTACTCAGTCGTGTACGTAGTCCATTAAAGTACACATCGCTTGTCTCTTTCTTAATTCGTTATTGTTGTGATTGTTTTGGTTCTTTGTGTTGATTAGTGCTGAGAAATGGGAGATAAGACACGCAAAGGAGTAACACTGCTTAATTTTTTTGAAAATTGCCTGACTGGTTGTGTTGTGGTTATGAACATTTTCTTTGTGTTGTGACTGATTTGGCTTACTGCTACTACTGCTGAGCATTTTGTGACAGTGTGCCTAGGGGAGAGGATGCGTTTACGAAAACTGGGTATTAGAATTGGGAGAACTGAAATTGTTTATGTTTATAGGCCTACAGCATATTTGTTCTAGGTAAACATAACTGGAAGTACAACTTATGAAGAAAGGTTTGTTGATCATTAAAAAATGAAATTGTTCCTCATTTACTAACTAAGAATTATTACCAAACTTTCTAATTTTGTATATATTTTATTAATTTTATTATATACATGGGGTCTCACTACACACTTGAATTTATGAAGCTTGAAACTATGTTCAAACCGGCCTCAAGCCACATCAAAGTAAAGATCAGAAACTAAGCTTTAATTTAGTAATAATAGCATAAAGAATGGAATTGTAATAGTTGAATAATTAGTGTTAGCATCATTTTTTAACAAGATTTAAGAAAGTGCAAGAAAATACTATCAACAACGACTGTGAGTACAGAAATACGTATCGGCGTAGTTTATTAATAACATTACGTCATCATGACATAATTTTGTACCAATCACAAACGAGTTTACTTAGCGGAAATTACTCCTAGCGGCGATCGAGAGAGGGGTATATAATCAAAAGGACGCTAAGAAATTGGCATTCGCATTTTTATCCACAAGCTAATCAGTTGCGTCTCTGCGTTGTGTTCATATTTTAATAACCAACAACAGTACAATAGTAGTAAATACATTGACTTTTGTAAAATTAACCATTGGAAAGACGAGTCATCGCATCTAAGTGCAACGAAAGTTAATTGTGAATTTATATAAACAGTGCGTGTATTGGAACGAGACGAGTAAAACTAACCTGTAAAGGCTGTAACCTATTGTTAGTCAGAAGAAGGTTATTTCTCGTTCCCAAGTGCAACTAAAGTGAAGTGTATTAGCGATCAATATAATCCGATCGTTAAAGTGTTCATTTTTAATCAAGACGATTAAAAATCAAGGTAGTACTGTGACCAAATTTATTGTTTATATACCATCTATTGATTGTAGAAATTAACACATTTGTACTGACGCAAAAACAATCAAACTATTTGTAGAGAACATTGTATTAATTTATTTAGAGGGGTTAATATATCCCAACGTAAGAATATATGTATTAGGATCTTTTATAACTAATATCAATTAGAATATAAGCAAACGAAATTCTCGTTAATCAATTATTTAATTGAAATTTATTAAAGAGGCTTAAACCGAATTATTACATCATAGTAGTATTTTTTAAAGAAATTAATATCGTTCTATTCTGTATTTCAAAGAACTTACCCTTGAGGTACTTAGTCCATTAAGATAAATATTTTGTTAGTAAAAATAAGAGTTTTTTATTGTGCTTAAACTGAGCTAGACCAATCATTAAACAGATAACTTGTGATCCGAATTATATTATTGTTAAATGTATTTTTCAAATCAATTCTAGATGTTATAATAAACCAATAATATTATACAGCATTAACTTTTGTTTTAATTATTTTAGAATAGGTAATCAACCCTCAGTATGGCAGACACTGAGGTACATCAAAACATAAATTTTTAAGTATACTATTTAAATTATTTTCAATTCAATTTACATTTAAAAGATAGAAACAGTAAAAAGTCAATACACACAATTATAGAAAGAAGTTTGTTTTTTATGGGACATTTCTTTAAGAAAACCCATATGGCGCCCAAATAACATTCAAGGTGTTGTAAAACCTTGTTTATGAAATATTATACTGGTCAAAAAAGGAACTTGACAGTTTATTCATTAGCTGTGAACGTCTGAACCTCAAGTACGTCAACCAGGTACGTGAAGTGTTAATTATATTAATATATTTTGTCCAGACAACACTTGACTTACACATACACAGCCGACATTTTTATATAGAAGAGGATTTCGACTTCAAGTTCGACGCAACCGTTACATTCATCAGCGGATCAACAAGTTAATATTTTATTCATAATAAACCATATCACTACAAATAAATTACACTTTATAAAATTATAAAAATAATTACTGCATATATTAGAGAGACCCCATTAAACAATAAATCGATAATTAAATTATATAGGGAGGATCTAGTTGTATTACAATATTTCAACCATCAGAAGAATATTTTATGAAAAATTGTGTACACATCGATCAATGGTAAAACAGTGTACCTTCATATTAAATTTTATTACAATCATCCAGATATTAGCCCGAAAATGCGTTACAAATAAACGGAGGCACAGCTGGACGATAGAATTAAATCAAAACTTCATTTCGACAGGTCAAGTAATCTAAAAGTTTCATACATACAGTGACTAACAAAAGAGAATTTACTTCAGTGTGATTAATCTTAAATGAATACAAGCACAAAAAATTATTATTGTAATTTAATCACTTAAGTTTGAAGTAAAAATTAAGTATTAACTTGTGGGGGTATGGGGGCGCGTCTGCCTGTTTTGAATATTTATTTACTATTAGCAAATGATTTATATATACAACTATTTCATTAACGACTCGGAACACAAAGTTTTTTATGAGCAAAAACAAAGTTTTACCTTACAACCTGAACCGGTTTTCACTTTTAAAAAGCTTCTTCAGAGGTTGCCGCTGGTAGCGCTGTCCGTCCTGTTGTGGGCGACGGAATCGAATTTCGAAAGATCGATGTTGTGTGTGTGGGGTGAGATATGTTCGAATAATGTGTGCGATTTGAATTGTGTCTGTTCGTTTAGGATGTCGTTTAAACACACGAAAACAAATAAAAAATGCATCGCCTTTGAAATAATCATAAAATTACCATTTAACAATAATAAAAAAATTCAGGGAGTATTCTTTATACTCCCGTCGGATCTTTATTTCGTGAATGCGAAATTAAATACGTTACTCTCGTTATTGGGAGATTCTTTTGTTTTGTTTGTCAGAAAGAAAGTTGAAATGAAAGAAAGAAAATTACGCTATACATAACATTTATTCATCGAAATCATTAGTACAAATGGCTAACCTATGAACAATTGGTCGATGGTAACTAAAATATGAAACGTAGGGCATAATCGTCGGACTAAGTTGACGTACAAACGTTAAGTCGATTGTGGTGTTTCCAAGTGTAGTCGGAGAGGTTTGTACAAGTTGTAGATCGTATTCTTGTTCCATATATGGAACCAGCCAATCATTTCTCGGATCGTTGGGATCGACATTGAAATCACCAGTAAGAAATATTGGCGTTGTAATGTCGGGCTCAATTTCCTCAATGACCTTAGATATTGAGCGCCCAAATCTACAAAGACTTCGAAAGAGGAGAAGTTTAATGTATTTTGTTTCTGCATTTGGATGAATATACAATGAGGCAGCAATGAATCTGAAAGAATTGTTGACTGTGATTTGTGCCAATGCAATATCGCCTATGCCATGTTCCACGTATGCACCAAGTCGTTGGGTTATATTGTTTGGTATATTGGAAGGCATAGCACATAGCTTGTTGCTACGACGTTGATAAATTGCAACACCGCCAGCCTTTCTCTTTTGTTGTTGTTGTTGTTGTTGTTGTTGTTGTTGTTGTTGTTGTTGTTGTTGTTGTTGTTGTTGTTGTTGTTGTTGTTGTTGTTGTTGTTGTTGTTGTTGTTGTTCAGTGGGGTTATTATCCATGGCCTCGTGTTCATATGAGATGAGATTATAATTTTCAAGCTGCACAGACTCGTCATTTGTAATCCATGTTTCTGAAACCATATGAAAATCAGCTCTCTTTAAGACAGGATCCGTTTCAATGTCAAGTTTGTGTGCAACGAGACTTTGCGCAATCATTCCAACGAAGAATATTACAATCGTGTCGTCTTCAATCAAACTGTCGGAGCAATTCATAAACAGTTCAACACGTTTGGTAAGTGTATTAAGTGGATGGCTCTCGAGTCGCAGATATTCATTTCGCATTTCTCTAACAGTTGAGCTGTCACAACCAAGTCCGTGATAGAATTTAAAGTCGTTGCGCGAGTTCTTAATGTAAAGACCTTCGATGCTTGTTACTCGACTCATTGCAACATAGACCAATTGTATTTGCTGACTTTTGCTGTAGTCATACACAACCGTGTCAAATGTGCCTCCCTGACTTTTGTGTATGGTTATGGCACAAGCGGGTACAATTGGAAATTGCATTCGTTTACAACTTATAGAACCACCGAGTTTGATGTTACCGCTACGCATACAGATGGGTGTCCAAGTTAGATCTATTAGACCATTGCTGCAAATTACTCTTGGTGCTGCTTTTAGTCTTGCCATTTTGCCGATGTGGGCTTGTGGAAAGTGTAGCCACAATCTGATATAAGGATTGATTTGTGTAGACTCGTCGCGTTGTTGGATTAATTGAACTGCTGTCTCATGAGTGACTTCTTCGATGTACTCAAGTATTCCTATTGCACCATTAACAATTCCATCGTCTACATCAATGTTAGTTGTAATCATATAAGGCATACCACTCTGTAAATTAAGCAGATACGGCAAACCGCCAGTTTCCATCACACTGAGCTTGTGTAATTTGACTCGTGCAGTGCCAAGTTGAGTGCTGTTATTGTAGCCAGTGATCAAATCGGAGGCACTGCTACAAATTCTGTCTGATATTGCAAGTCGGTTGTAAGCATCACATCATGATTTCTATGGAAGAGACGTATTGCATTTGGTTCGTGTTCCCTACACCATTCAACTGTCCTGAAACGAGACTCGATCGCTGCCTTTTCTTCAGAGTCTAAACGTTTTCTATCACCAATCTTCGTCAAAATTTTAGAGAATAAGAGGTCGCTTTGTCGCATAACCTGAGTGAGCGGATAGAAATAAACTGATTGCCACAATACGCACCCACCCAAGTTGTTTCGTGATGATTTATAAACGGGGGTAGCATTTACAGGCGGTAATTGCCGAAAATCTCCAGTCAGAAAGGTATCCATGCCGCCAAATGGTTGATCATATACGCCCGTAATTTCATTCAGTCTAGAGTTGATTTTATTGAAAACATCGGACCCAATCATACTTATTTCGTCAACTATTACACATTTTACTCCAACGAAGGCAGTTCGGAAACACTGCAAAGCTTCATGGGGCAATGAAGTTGATGTTCGCATTAGACTTATACGAAACGCAGAGTGAACGGTCGTACCCTGCAAATTTACAGCGGCCTTTCCAGTCGACGCACAAGCAATGTAAGCATCTCGTCGTGTAGTGTGTTGTTGAGTGTATCGATTATAGGTCTCCATGGCTACACGTAACACATACGTTTTGCCACTACCGGCTGTCCCAGTGAGATACACTTGGATTGGCGGCGAACCGAATGTGTGGATCCGATGTATAATTTCTAATATATATTCTCGCTGGCGTTTATTAGTACTGCGTAACAGTTTGCAGTAGTCTTCTTTTGAAAGCACATTCGATCGTTTTCGTACAGCAGATATGCCCACAGACGAAGCCTGTGCTGCATCGATGTCATCGTTATTCTCTTGGTTGCCATCATTCAACACGCTGCTCACAAAATTATCTCGATTTGTTTGCTCCTCATTTGTCGCATTTTCGTGTATATCGTTATGAATATATAATTCTTGAATTTCTCGCATCACTTCTTCAATATTTATGTTGAGTAGGGGGAAAATGACAGTTCTACTCTGGAAGTGACGTCACATGGCGGGAAATTCAAAAATTGTGGTGGTGGGGGTAAACATGCGGTAGTCGGCTTTCGACCATGTTGTCGTCGGCCAGCCTAAAGTGGGGTTATGTGTGTGTTGATTGGTGTCGGCGTGTCCTGTCGGTTCGCAGTTCGCCGTTCGCCGTCCGGCGGCGGCCTGGCGGCGGCCTGGTCGTGGCTTGACCGCCGCCAGGAGTGGTGGGGTCGTCGTCCATGTTGTCGGCGGGGGGTCGGCCATGTTGGAAAAGCGGCGAGGTTGTCGGGTTGTGTAAGAGTGTGGTGGTTAAGGTTCGGCCACGTTGCCGACTCGTGCATGTGTTATAGTGTATGGGTATGTATATGTAAGGGGTTTTTCCGGAAGTGCGGCCATGTTGGAAAAGCGTCGTCGGCGTTGCCAACTTGTGCTGGTTTATCGACGTTGTCAACTCGTGCGTGGGTTATAGTGTACGGGTTTGTATATGTACGCCGCCGCCGTCCGGATATCGTCGATGTCATGTCTATGTGTTAAGTAAATACATATTGTAAAAATAAAAAGATGTCTCGGTCCTTCAGTTGCAAATCAATGTCAAATGAACGTAAAAAAAGTGTAGTATCATGTACATTTGTTGTTGTAAGAAACACACATGATATGCACTGCATAATTGAACGTCAATTCACTTATATAAAACACACACACACAATACTTATAGAAAATAATTACTGTTTATGTAATATCTGAATAATAGGACGTCGCAAATGATGTAATCGGCTCCCACTGTGATCTTCACATGTGGAGTTATTTTTTACATCAGAATGCTGACTGACCATCCGTTATCGCTGGTGGGTATGTAATATGAATAATAGGGACAAGTGGCAGTTGACTTCCGCTGAGATCTATACACGTGCAGTTATTTATAACTTCTTACATCATGATGCTGTTTGTCCATAGTCGTATGTTTTTTTGTTTTAATAACAGAACATGCTGCAGCTGATGTAATCGACTCCGGCTGTCTGGCCATCTGTTATCGCGAGCCGCTAATGGTAATAATTAATTGCCTCCGTCTGTCTGATTATATAATTAATTGCCGCCGTCTGTATGAGCATATGTTATCGTTGCGTGTGAACGAAGTTAGGGACGTACATAAATTATTGTGTGAAATAGAAAGCAAGCCAAGCTAAGTGTGCGTCTTTGACTTTGTGTGTGTGTGTGTGTGTTTGTGTGTGTGTGTGTGTGTGTGTGTGTGTGTGTGTGTGTGTGTGTGTGTGTGTGTGTGTGTGTGTGTGTGTGTGTGTGTGTGTGTGTGTGTGTGTGTGTGTGTGTGTGTGTGGCAGCTTTTACGTTTTTTTGTTGTTGTTGAGTGTGCATTAGTTGTTATGATGATGTAATCGACTCCGTCTGTCTGGCCATCTGTTTATCGCAGCGTGTGAACGTAGTCGTACATAAATTTTTTTTTAACAACAGAACACACAAGCTGTCTGACACCATCTGTTATCACAGCGTGTGAGAGACAGAACGCAAGCCAAGCTAATTGCGCGTCCGTGACTTTGTGTGTGGGAGCTTTTTTTTGTTGTTACCATCTCTTTCGTGTACATCCTTGAGATACTATATATAAGCTGTACGAACTGCTCTCAACGACACATCGTTCGTCGCGAGACTCAACTGGAACTCGTACAAGGTTAGTTTGATTTTTAAATATTCTTTAATTTCTAAAGTATATTATAATCATGCAATTATTGTTTAATAAAATTGATTTTTTAAATTAGTTCTATGTAACTCGTTCTAGCTTGTATATTGAGTGATGAATAGTGTTAATGTTCAAAGGAATTTTGAAATTAAAAAACAATAAAAATGTTAAAGCAATACTGTTTAATTACAAATAATTAAAATACATGTAATCAAAATATATTACAATTTAAAATACATAATATGTAAACGCACACAGTAGTGAAAATTACAAAATGTAAACATGTGCAATATGACAATTGTGTACGAAATACATCTAAGTAAAACTAATTACAAGTGCACTATGACATGACAAATATGTACAAAAAAATGAAATAAACACACACAGTAGTGACAATTAAAAAAATACAATTGTATACAATTATATCAAATGAATTATGTGTAAGCACATTATATTATAACATTATGTAAACGCATACACAATTGTGTAGAATTAAATCAAATTGAAATAAGTGTAAGCACATTATATTTTAAATACTATTGGTAAACGCGTGCAATGACAATTATGTACAAATATATTTGTTAATTCTGAAGATGTCTATCCTGGCTTACTCTAAAATGTACACCACGTAAGCCTTGTTTTATTATCTAGACACAAGTACATTGACAATTGATTACAATTAAATCAAATGAAATATGTGTAACCACATTATAATATATAAGTTAAAATATATTATTTATAATTAAATGAAATACAACTAAGTACATGTTAATATATATATTATAACAGGACCAAATATCATTAATTTGGAGTTATATGTTAACGGTATGCCATATTGATGTTTAAATATTTTTAATAGTTGAAACTCCACTCATATGTTATAGCGATCATAATAATGCATTGTACAAGGCGCACACGCGGCTGTTACATAATCAACTCACTGTGTAACGAATACGACCACACCCAAACTTTCAATTATTAATATTTCGGAAACCAGTAAATTCAGGCGAAACCCATTATAGCCAAAATGTTTGCCGAAATATTAATAATAGGGTGTGCGAATTTTATGCAAGATAATTAAATAATAACAGAGTTAATTAATTTTATGTTAATAACTTCCGTAATAATTGAGCTACATAAAAGAGCTTTTGATATGTTATAGCTATAAGAATTTACAACAAATTGTATATTTTAGAATTAGCACAAATTGGTTTGCAGCCAAGATAATTGCAATATAGAAGTGCCACAGGAAATCCGAAACGACAATTCAGTTCCGTTGTGTTTAGAATATTAATAATAATATAAATTCTCCGTCTGTGGGAAAGTAGTTTCGTTCTCACGGGCTGAGGTGATTCAAATTTTGTGTAGTAGGGAGAGTGTGTCAGCCAATCAAATCATTCGAAGAAATTGGAACCAACGCGGAGTTTTGGGGCTGATTAAACACTCTACTGCCAGTATTCAAGAAGAACAGACGTATATCTTCGATCGTCGCAAAACCATAGTTTTGTGAAGACTCGTCTGAAGACTCTACGCGGTCAACACGCCTAATTACGGTCATCATAAAACAGATCAACTGTAACGACTCGTAATTACAGCGTCCAGTCAAGATACTCTTCCACTTCAACAAACAAGCGTATTGTGCACTACATTAACCGTGGGCGTAAGCACGCAAGAGATCTACAAGACTGCAAGACATTACTTCAAGAATACGACAGAGAGGCCGTCTAAACCATTTGTGAATCAGCTGACAAGCATAGCTACAACTCGAAACGACACACACACACGCAGACGTGGAACGTGAATCGACGAGGGACGTGAAGCAGTTCTCGCAGAAAGCTACAGACGTAAAATACTTCATCAAATAGCAGGAGAGCAGAGTGTTGCTGATTTCCGAGCTCACCGCCAAAACCCAGGACGCTCAAGTAGATCACTATCTCTAGCCGATTGGACAAGGACGGCGAGGGACATCCGGAGCACCTCTACAATCCACTTCAGAATCAGGAAAGTCAAAATCAAGTTATTTATTTTTCAATAGATCAATTTTTCTTTCTTTTTTAATTAAAATCAATGTAATATAAATCATTCAGATGCCAGAAATCAAAGACTCTAGTTAAATAAGAATTATTCACGTGTGATAATCTGTATAGCCAGTATAAGTAATTAATAAGCATTAGTTAAGAATTAATAGTAGATAAAACAAAAAGCGCTATCCAAATCTTAACAAAGAATTAAATAATTTGCTCACACTGCAGTATACGTGAGTCTGATCAAAAGTAAATAAAGGGACGTGAACGATTGTCACGCCTAGTTTATTTTCAATATTTCCAAGTAACTTTAGAGTTTTTATTTCATTAGAATCAGAATTTTAAAGACATTGAAATTAAATTGAATTAAAGTAAATTGATTAATTGAATTCTCAGTTAAAATAAACTCTTTCAAAATAACGAGCTCAACTTCTGAAAATTATTAATCATGCAGAAAACATTATTCAAGCTTTATTTATTGTTTAGTTTGTAAGAATACTTGATCATATAAGCATTCCATTCTTGTGTGTCATTGGAGTAATAAACACCGTTTTATTACCCCACATTGTATTTTTATTGCTGTACTACGGAGCCTACCAAACTCACAAAACTCTTCACTTTTAAAATAACTTATTCAGTGTGCGGTTGTTATACACCTGAGTTTACATACTTGCGAAATCAAATCCAAAATCCACACGCCCTAGCCGGAAGAAAACCGCAAGGTCGGACAGCAGGTAGGTGCTCATACATACACACAACACAACAACACGCAAAAAGGAGTTAAGTTATAATATATATATTTAATCGTACGCGACAAATGAAGATGTCCATTCAGTCCTACTGTACAATTTCTACTATGTAAGCTCTATCCTTTTCTCCGCGATAAATTAGTTGCAGTGAACACGGTACTAAATTTTTTAATTCCTCATCTTCGAAAACGCCTGCGTATCTCTTTGGTAGATATACACGATATTTTAGTTTAGGGTCTCTGTAATCTTGGAGAGTGACGAGTACAGCTTTCCCGTACTTTGCGTCTATATTCTGCATTTCTTCTATTGGATATTTTACGCCGATTATCAATTCCTTTATTTTTTTATACACAATTGCGCTAATAGTTGCAAACTTTTCAGTGAATGATGCCATATTAAAATAAAGAATTTATAATTTCTCGCGCGTCTCTCAACGAATGAACGAATGACGCTCGTGCACAGCGGAATAAATAGGGAGGTGGTTGTGGAGGTGGAAACCGGAGAGGGGGAACCACTCAACGCACAGTAAGCGTTTATTTTTAACCGTGTGAACAGGATACGAGCTGATTTCTCACGGTTCGATGAGTAGGTGGGGAAGAGGGGAGTCGGTTATTTTTTATACGTCTAGACAGCACTCGTGCTTGTTCGAACATGTCGTCGACGTTAATTTATTTTTAGACAGGTGATGTATTTAACCGTGTGAACAGGATACGACTTGATTTCTCACGGTTCGATGGGTAGGTGGGGAAGAGGAGTGTCGGTTATTTTTTTATACGACTAGACAGCGCTCGTGCTTGTTTGAACATGTCGTCGACGCTAATTTATTTTTAGACAGATGATGTAATCGATAGAAAGGCGACGACTGTTCTTTTTTACGTAAGCGCTAAACAATAATGTTTTCAATTAGTAATTTATCAGAAACACATTGATTATTCTAAAATCTGATACAACCCACTCACGTAAAGCGTGTACTCTAGTATTTGTACATATTTCCGGAAATAAGCGGTGCGCGAGACAGGTTGTTCCGTGTATTGATTGTAATTGATCGAGTTTGGGACAACCGAAATCTTCTAAATTTATAATATTAAAATGCACGATACGCTTCTGTAGAAATCTTTTTTTTTTTGCAATCCTTTTACGAACACGAAGTTGAAAGGAAACGTATACTTTTCTAATATCGGTACAAGATGTTCGTACGATGTGTCCCCGTCCGTCCACGTTAGTCCATGATAGTGGTCTGTTAACCATCTATTTGTCCTCACATGTTTGTGATTCGAAACAATCGTGTCTACTGGATGTGTAAATATCCAATGCCTGCTGGCAAATGCGGTGAGGTCCATAACGGCTAGTTCCTTAACGAGTTCGCTTCCATCGTTGTCGATGAAACAGTGAAAGTCAAGTATGACTGCTAGTTTATCCTCGCAAGTCCTTTTTTCGTTATAAACAACGTGTTTGGTGTTACTAGGAACGTTGCAGATCCGTCCGTCTTACGGAACAGACACGATGTATATTGTGAAACGTTCGTAAAGAATTTGTTCGGAACGTTTATTTTGTAACTTATATTGTCGTCACGGATCAGTGCAACAAATTTACATGACAAAACGTTGTATACAAAAATTTCTATAGGGTACAGTACTGTATGCTTTAAATCACTGCAGCGTATGTACTCGTACGAAGATAGCAGCTCCATGCGTCCATCTTCAACGCGTGCTGTTCAAACACTGAGGTATGCGATATTAGCGGAGGTTGGATTAAACACTTTTGTCACAGCAGCATATATATTTTCAAACCTTGTGTTCACTAGACGATAAAATTATAGCGTGAAAACGAACTAGAAATACGCTCTCATGTAAGCGGTGTATGCGGTTCTACATAAGGGACAATTATGTAAGGTTATGGCGCTATTCACACATGTGATAAAATGTCGACAGGGAACAAGTACAACTTCCACGTTTTGTGTGTAACAGACTTTGCACATCGTATCACGATTCGAGCTTCCTTCTACGTTTTTTATATTCTCCTTGATCGTGTCGGTGCGTTGTTCGTTCTTTGCTGTCACTGCTGCTGCTGTTGGTGCTTGCGCTTCGGTAACGATACCCAGTGCCTTGATGATAAAATTTGTACTTTCATTAACATTACGTAAGAGCACGCAGGGAAATGACGTGCGTCTTCCATCCAAGCATATTCTCCACGTTCCCATTTGTTTAATCCGCCTCCACAGCAAAAACAAATCAATCTATCGTTGCATCCGGTGTAAAAGAAACCCGCTTCTGATAATTCTTTAGGCGTTATAGTTAACGATACAGGCCATTCTTTAAAACTCTTTAAACGGTTTTCCAAGTTTCTGTAACGTGGGTACGGAG
Source organism: Magicicada septendecula (assembly GCA_034769895.1). Lineage (NCBI taxonomy): Eukaryota > Metazoa > Arthropoda > Insecta > Hemiptera > Cicadidae > Magicicada > Magicicada septendecula. The sequence continues at coordinate 103,814,880 of CM068369.1, read as the reverse complement.
ATGTGATTTTTTAAATTAAGATGACCTGCACTTCTTTATCGTCTGGTGATAAGGACTTGATCGACGTCGTCGTCGTCGTCGTCGCCGCTTCACCGCATTGTTTGAAATAGCGGTTGTTGTTGGGATTGATATCGTCATCATCGATATCGTGTGAAAGCATCTTGTGCGTCCACTCACGACTCGTGCTGATGAAACACTGAGCGAAGAATAGGGAGGAGAGGATAATCGTTTCTCCCTCCACAAGAATAAAATACACGAAAATTGATTAAATTTTTTTTTTTATAAAATATCACATTACATTCTATTTACAACAAAATAAAAATACATGAAAATTGATTACATTTTTTTAATTTAATAAAATCACATACATATAATGCACACATTACATTCTAAAAAAAAGCAACGTTCTATTTACAGCAAAAAAAAACATTAATATATAGTAAGCGTTTAATTGTGTCTGTGCACTGTGTTGGATAACGGAGTGTACACGTTGATTGAATCATGCAGTATCAAGCAGTAGGCCGCGGTCTGAGCGGGGAAATTGGTCGATGACTCGAATTCCAATCTGACGTCGACTGGTGAAGACTTGAGCGATTCGTCCTGTCTTCTACAATCGAAGACGAATAACGGTGCTTTTGCTATGAACTCAGTAGGTGTTAGAAGTACGTTGGGTTGACTTCTGTGGTAATACGATTTTTGAAATCGCGTATACATGTCGTACAGCAATGCGTAACGTCCGTTATCGATATCCAGGTTCAGGTTATCGTACGGGTAGTATTTGTCGTTCAGAAAGAGTCTCGCGTTTGTCACATAGCAGTGACCGAATTCGTCTGCGTGTTTTTTCAGATTGTTTTTTCTGGCGGTCTGAAAGGTGAGTATCACGTACAGCGGTTTCTCCAGTTGTGTAGTTGTTTTCACCGTCCAAGTCTGTCTGTCGGTCGTCGGTAAAGCCGGGTACTCGTGCAGTTCCCAACTACGAAACGGTAAGAATAGCGGTAGGTCCTTGCGTATGATATCCAACAATCGTATCCGTACTTCGTTGTTCATGTACACGAACGGAATCATCCAAGAGTTTTTGGTCAGTTCTATATCAGCGTTAGCGGGCGCATCCGTGGACGAGAACAGAGCGTTAACGTCGCTGGAAGTGCGCAACAGTATCAGTTCCTGTTTCATGTTTAAAATAACGTGCGTGAAATCTTCAGCGAATCCCATCAGCATCCTCAACGGTATGCAAAAGTTGAATTCCTCGTGTTTGCCGGTCGGTGTTAGCTCGTCAGCTGTAGGAGCAACCCAACCGGCGTTTTGCATCGAAACAATGTCCTGCTTGCCGGCAGATAGCACGGTTTTATAGTGGACGTGAGGCCGACGCTCTTGGTACGATCCACTTCCACACCGGCCAGTTCGTAACGGATTTCTTCGAAGAGAAACGCGATCGCGTTGTTGATCATTTTCACGTTCACAGTACCGGTGCTGTCGGTCTTTTTGCTCAACCTGCCTTCAACGTACAGGAAACTTTCCATCGGTAAAGTGAATACTTCCTGTTGAAGTATAGGTATGCGTATCTCATCGTTATTTCCGTATCGTGACGCCGACGCGTACGGTGCATGAGGATGATATTCGTAATGCGTGATGTTGTCTTCAAAGAATAGCCGACGTTCAACCGATAAGACGACACCGCTGTCCGTCATGTTACTTGTTTTTCTTGAGTTTGAATCCTAGTGAAATCAGGTAGCGTCGGTTAGTTGCTGTTAACCGTGCCAACGACGAACGTCTACTGATACCTTTTCCAAAAGTGTTGACCTCTTTTATCTTGTGGTGCGAGCCGTCGCCGCCGCCGCTCTTCATCACGGGGGTATCGGTGAAATAAATTCCCATGATTACTACACACGTTTCAAATGTATACGCACAGTGATGACTTCGCCTTGAAAATTCACAATATCACCGTCCTGATCGTGTACAGACACTGTAACGTTACGCAAGTGTAGTACTTTAAGCGGAAAATAAATGACGTTTCTAGGCGTTTCGACTATCTTGAATCCTGGCTCAACCGTTGGATAGAACGAGTGCAGTATATGCTCGTTTCGACCCGCCTTGTACGAACCTTGTACAGCGTTAAAACTTATCTCCAAAACGTTCACTTTGTTAATGTTTACAGGTGCGTCCGACGTGTGTAATATATACGCTTCTAACTTTCGGTTCTTGGAAAACCCCAACATGGTACCGATCGTGTGTTCCGTACATCCGAAATCGATATTGTATGAACAATAATTTTCACATTTCAACGAGTTGTTGTTGTGTCGTAGAGAAAATTTCGGGTCTGCTAGTTCTTTCTTCAGGTACGTTTCGATATCGCTGATTTCGTACACACCGGTCGGTATATTGACAAGTTCTAACGTTTTACGTGCTCCCTTTAGTACGGGAAAGACGTTGTTTCTTCCGCTTTCCACGTTCGGTATAGAGTTGTACGTGGTAAAGTCCAGCAGTCCCGCGTACCATTCACCGTCCGTCAGTTCAAGCGGTGGAAAAAAATTACAAACCAGTGCGCGCGGATCCGTTCCCGTGACGGTGACCGTAAGTGAAGACATCTTGTCGTTTACTGATCGTTCGATGTCAAAAACTCCAAACATAAATGTCCGCAGATGACTATGTCCGACGGCTGTGTCCGTGTGTAATTGTAATGAACGTCGGTCACGTTCGATCCAAAGTACCGTATTAGCTCGACAGGAGGGCGCAGATTGCCGAATCCATCAAAGTACCAGACACTGTCGCCTCGCTTCTTGTAGCATACCCAATGCGTGCCCGGTCCGGTAGCGTCGTCCAGATTCACGATCGCACATTCGTTCTCCCACGGTTCCGCACTAGGAAGTGCGTCGCGCATGTACACGCCTCTGAAATAAGGTATACGCAATAGTTTCGTGTACTCATAAAGATCTCGATCGGACAACGCACGCACGGGTATTTTGATTAGTTTTTTCGGTACGGTCGAAGGTATAGTCCTGAAGCCTTTTTACCACCGGTCCGTCTTCGTCGTCGTCCTCCCGTGCCCGTCGTCGTCGTCGACCCGTGCCCGTCGTCCTCCTCCTCCTCCTCCTCTTCCTGATTATCGTGCGTTGAACCGCTTGCGTCGTCTGGTGCGACGTCGACGTTTACGCACCACCACCACCGCAGCATAGCCCGCTGCCTAACGCCGATTTCGCCTTCATCGCTGCTGCTACGGCTGGCGCGTACGCTCTTTCACTGATGCCCGAATTCAAAGCTTTCACTCGTTCCCACGCCTTACCGGCTAGCACGCGATCCGGTACACGTCGTCGTTCGTTGTCCTTGTACTTGCTGTAAGCGATATCGTGTTCGCGACAAGCTTCGTCCAACTCGTTGATTCCTCGATCACCGCGAGCCAATCTCTCCTCTAGTTTCGTTCCGGGTCCACAGAACCTGTAGCCGGGCAGATGTAGTTCCACCGGTAATACGTCCACCGCTCGATTGATCAGTGTTGGTACTGACTTCGCAACGAATGGTACCGCCCTTTTAACTATTTTTCCGATAAGACCACGCCCCCCCTTTTTTTATCATCTCGGCTACGTAGCTCATACATGACTACTGTTTCGGTTGCTTTCGATAAAGGGACCTCAAATCGTGCTCGTCCTTAGATTTGTCCAGATCACTAATCAACTCGTTCGTCTCCGCCTTGTTCGTAAGTAGTAAGTCTGCCTCTTCGGCACAGAGTGAAGTACGCGCTGCGCGCGTATGCAATTTACAGATATACGATACCACTTTCTCCCAACGGCGTTGGAACACTTTCGCGAGTTTGTACGTTTCGCTCTTCGCGTACCGCTTCGCCTCCTCTAATTGACGTGCGTTCACCGCGTCCGTAGCCCGTGTGCCACCGTCGCCGACGTTTAGTATAGTCTTTCCTTGTGCGTTGAAATAAGCGTTGTTTACCGCGGTGATCGTGTGTCGGTTCAAAAATTCCAAGTTCACCGCGTCCTTGTTGTTGACGGGCGGCGCTAACTGCGTTATCCGCACGTTGCCGACCATTAGGTTAGAGTTCGTATCCTTCGGTATGATTTTCGTGTCCACGTATACTTTAGTCGCAGCGTCTCTCGCACGAATCGGTTCCCTCAGAGACTGTATGCGATGGTCCCGCGCGTCGAAGACAGCTCAGTTTTTCTTGTTCGGTGCCAGCTGTGTGAAACGTAAGCACGAGTAGTCTACGTACTGCTTGTTGACGGCGTCTCCGAGATCGACGGGAGCGCCGACGTTGACGAGCTTACTACCTTTCGCGTCTATTCCTTGCCTCGTCGGCGGATCGTCGGCTAACAGACAGTGGTCACGCACGAAGCGCAGTGGAACGGCATCGTTACCGTCTTGCGGTTCGCCCAAGTTGTGTATTTTTTCCCCGCTACATCGAAGTGCCCGTCCTTGGTCATCGTGATACCAATATCCTCCCGCAGACTGCGACGCGTCTCCCTTCGCGCTCTGACAGCGCTCTGGTGTCTGCCGAACTTGTCAACACTCATCTCGTGAATGATGCGTCTCGTCCGTTGTGCACGGCACTTATACGTACTCGCGTAATAAATCGATTAGTTTTGATACGATCGTACCGTCTATGCATTTTATTCCGACAACGGAGAGTCCGTCGCTATGTTTTCCTTTTACGATCGTATTTAGAAATTCATCGTACACGTATACGCGTGCGTCTTTGAAGAAATAAATCTTTCCGTCGATGTATCGGAACGCGCTATCGACGGCTTCTGGTAAGCCGACAAAACGATCTTTAACGTATCCGTGTTTCTTGATCGTGAACGTGCACTCGTCTATTTCGCTGTAATACATATCGTTGTACAACAGAAGGGTTCGACCCGTGTACGTGTGTATCGCAGCGTTTATTTTCGTCATCGTGCGAACACCGAGCGTTGTGATCGAACGCGGATACCCGTTAAGCGGCTGCAGACTGTGTATATCGAACATGTATACATAGTTGTCTATGAAGAGCACCACTTCTTCGGTCCGCGGTCTCTGGTACATCGCCGAAACGTTGGTGAACGTCAGCGGTAAGAACGTCAACCAATCCGTCAACAGAAGCGGCGGACCCGATCGCTTCGACTCGAGATCCAATGTCCACAAAACGTTATCGTGCACAATATACAGGTGTCTGTTGATTATTAAAAATTGATTAACGTTCTTTAGCCGACATAAATCCGTCGTCCGAACGGTGTCGTTCGTTGTCGTCGCCGTCGTCGTTGACGTCGTCGTTGACGTTGACGTCGTCGTCGTAGCGGGCGGCGGCTTCCCGTACAAGCGTTGAATGCCTTTTATATCGTCGTCTCTCAGGTCGAACGGTCCGTCCGAGCGTGGTACGTAGAATGGGTACATGATCGAATCCCTCTCGAGGGAATGAGACAGTCCTAACGCGTGTCCGATTTCGTGCGTTAGCACCTGAACAAAACTGGTCTGATCGTCTGGTATTTCGGTTGCGTTATTATAATTCCACGATTCTTAGTAGTCCATGTGTATTTTGGTAGTGTTATACGGTAAATCGGGCGGGTAGTAAGCGTGAGCGAGTATACCTCCTCGTCCGCCCAAATCGTACCGAAGATCGTGCAACTGGAAGTCAGACACCTGTGTTTAAAATATTTCATAGCAATGACCACGTCTGCGTTTATGTCGTTGGGCCGATATTCGAATTCCAGATTCGAATGTTTCTGCCATACAGCGAACGCTTGTCGCGACGCTTCTATAGCGCTGGCGCTACCGTGAAAGAACCGCCACGACAAACGTCTCTTGGCCCACGGTGTTCGTAAGGTGTACGACACGAAATCTTCGTTACCGCATCTCCGCGCACGCATCAGATTCATCGTTTCGTTGTTCAATTCTCCATTTACGGTTAAATTGTAATTCACTTGAAATGTGCGAAGGTAGGCGTCCATATAGATGGTGGCGTTGTCCGTCAGTCGTAAACTATCGTCGGGCACGTATCCGTATCGCACCAAGTAATCTATAGCGAAATCTACATCGTTAGCGTTAACGCTCGATGCGACAACGGCACTTGTGCACACGATAATAAACAGTAGCACGATATCCATGTTGTCACAACCAAACGTGGAATGTCCCCGGCGCGTGTACGACAGTATTATTTATACTTTATCGGCTTTGCTGCTGCTGCTGCTGCTAATGACAGTTGATGATGTATATCGCTCTTGTTATACGATGATGTCGGCTTCGCGTAGTTCTTCCACTATGGAGACGATTTCGTTCGTGTGCCCGCTGTTTCCGACACGCTGTGACGCCATTAACAGTCGCAATCTGTCCACCAGTTCGTTCGGATCGTCCCAGTGCACGTAATCGATTTTGTCTTTTTTTCTTGTTAGCGTCATATACGATGTATCGACATTATTATGCCCCTGTCCTGTACGTTTCGGTGGAAAAAGTTGTGATATTATTCGTTTATACTTTACACCTTTGTTCGCGTCCACATGTGAGTTCGCTAAATAATACTGCTTGTGCGCGTTGGTGTCACGCAGTATATCTTTGTACGCTCTCAGATCCGAATCGTTGAAAACCTTTTCTTTAGGATGCTTCATGAATACGAGTTCGTAGAGTCCTGGTGTACCTTTGTATCGTTTACCGTTGATAAGAATCGTATCGTCCGTTTCGATTTCCAACGCTGAATCACCGATCATCCATTTTCCGTTTTCGTGTCTTACACCGTACGTGTAGTCCATCAGACGATCGCGTTCGGACGAAACGATCATACGCATGTACTTGTTCGCTAACGATACACTGTCGTATTTGTCCTGAAAATATCTACGCGCTTCACGTCTTCCTTCCGGTGTGTCTAACATTTTTTCAATGTTGAGACTAGGATCGCCGTCATCACCATCATCATCGTCCAATGTTTCGGCTATCACAGGCGTTTTCAGGAAACGTGGTGGCTTCGTTCGGGAACGAAATGGTGTTCCCACATCGATTTTACTAATTCCTCCTCCTCCTCCTCTTCGTCTTCCTCTTCACGTTTCATCTTTTTCACTCTTATAGGCTTTTCATTTGTTGTTTTACGTTTTTTTTCAAGCAACGCTTGCGAAATATTTTGTAACGGTTCCAGAATCGGTTTGTAACTTTTGGATAACATTGCTTCTTCTTCACGAATCCCGTGTTTTAACCCACGGTATTTCTTCCGTATGTCATCACTGATCGTGTCGATATCACGTGCTAGTCGTTTCTTCTTGTCGTCCATCTCGATAAACGGCAGAACGACAACTAAAGTCGTTGACAGCAGGACATGTGTATTTAGCTGAACGTATGACGAATTTTTTTTGTTTAATCGTTAGGTACGACTACTATGAAACGGTCAAAACCGACTCTGTACCTGCCGGTGTGGATAGAAGAATCCTTGTCCACAACGAGAAAGCCGTAACGATCTTTCCACGCTTCAGCGCACATGTTCTTAAACGTGTCATATTTCATGTCCGTGTTGACGTGATCGTTGTACGCATGTTTCAAGTTGCGATCGTCCTGTTTGAACAATACTATTAGATTGGCATTGTCACGAACCAACTGTTTTGGCACTTGACTGTACGTCTGACAAAGGTAAAACGCGTCCACACCGCTGTGTCGTCCCATAGAGAAATACTTGCGTATGTTGTGTTGTCTTTCACAAGACACGTCGTCGAACACCATAATAGAATTGGGATCGACCTCGTCGGGAGGCGGTACCTCTTCGTTATCGTTGTAGGCGTGATAACCCATTCCTTCGTTGGAAAGTCGTGTCATCAGGGTCTCCAGCATCTGATATTTGGGTTGAAATAGTGATTTAGAAAACACGTATAAGTTCGCGAATCTCAATCCGTTTACATCGAACAACAGTTTGAACATGACGTTTGTCTTTCCGCACGCGGAAGGTCCGCAGATGATCGAACGAACGGTATCGGGCAGAACACGTCCGTGTTTTTTTCTGCCACAACCACCCCCACCACCACCATCGCCGCACAATTTCGAATAGTCCACGTCCTTCATTTTTAGTCTGTGTGGTTGTTGCAATATTTTCATGTTGTCGTTCTATGCACAGTCTATTTAATAGTCGCACTATATCGCAGCAGTCGGCAGATATGTAACTGCATACACATGTGTCCGGACCCGTTTCACAGTCCGGATCCGACCAAACACATTCTTTGTAGTGATCGAATCCGGTGCCGGTTGGTACTATTTCGTCGAGTCGGAACCTCGTCACACGATTGGTAACCCGTTGCCAGTACTCGTACACTGTCAAGATCCTGCGCATGCGTTCAACGTCGTTTGCAGTCGTGTTCACAATGTACTCATCGTAACCAGGATGCGACACAATGTCTTTTACACTGTACACAGCGCGCATGTTGTCATCGTAACGCATCGACGCATACTGGTTCTATTTCCTCAAGTCGAATCGTTGTTATAGAAGTTCTTCTTGTGTATCCACGAATCGTGTTTACCATCGAATCCTAACCACCTGACTTTCACGCGATCGCCTTTACGTTGTACGATCTTTTCTACCAAGTACACGTCACCAACGCTCGATTTACTGATTTCGTGTTCATAAAAACCGCCTTTCAACACTTCTCCCGTATGATCCATTTCGCTAAAGGTACTTGAATCCCTTTTTCGCCTTTGCGTGCGGTATCATCTCTACCAGGTCTGCTTGGTACAAGTCGTGAAGTCCCTTCAACTCGACCGCGCGTCTCGGAAAATTCCTTCTTACCGGTCTGTGCAACTCCGTCGCGATAGTCTTGCGAACGCTCTGGTGTATGTTCTTCACAGCTCGTTTCATTCTCATGTTGTCGTGCGAACCGCGATTCACAATACGCTGGAATGTAGTAAACTGTCGGCTCGGTGCTGAAGGTAATTCTCATCGATGCCGTTCTGGTACGACCACCTTCCATCACGTGACTGTCACGTCGCCACCGCTCCACATCCACTTATATCATCTCGACCGAACGGAAGAACATCGCGTTCTTTTTGCGATTGCGCAAGTACGTTAAAACGTGAGCTAAACTGATTTTCATACGCCCATTACGCACGAGGCTCATACCGATGTAATATCTCGTGAGCGCGTGTTGTTTCGCGTCCAACCCTCTTACAGTCTTAACAGAATTCATGTCTTTGAACATGACGCTACGTATAACGTTGTCGCGGTACTCGTGCATTTCCGCGACTATGACGTTATCGTTCTCAGGTAGCCGCTCGCACATGTGTTTAGCTTTGAGTTCGGCGATTGGTGCCTCGGCTCTCCGTATGCAGGTGTATCAGATACGAGTTCAACAACCGAAATTCGTCCGCCATAGCGCCCGTGCAATGATGCCACTGTTCGTACAAACGCCGGTCTTTCACCGTGTACCCTTGTTCGTGCGAATACCGCAGACCAAAGTACTTGCAATACTCGCGGAGTGTAGGCAACGCCTCCTTCAGAAAGGCTACCGAAAATAATCCCTGCGCCTTGTTGTTCACCAACGCGAACTGTTTCCCTCTCGCTAGTATCGGTAACGAGGACGGCGTGCAGTGCACATCAAAATTTACGTTGTAGCTAGGATCCAATGCGCACTTTGGCGCTATCATCATCACGCTTCTGTATATTTCCATTGGTGTACGTATCGGAATAGTGCGCTCCGTAAGGACGATGCAACAAGAAGCGTGTGGTATCGAACTTCCGTAGGCGAGCATGTCCGTGTATACAGTCGCGTAGTTCATCTGCCCGTGTGAATCGTGTAAGCCGTGCACGCGTTGAACGGCGTTATACAGTTCAGGAATCGGACGGAAACGTGAAAGAAAATTCCATCCGTGACGTACGGTACACTTGAACATATTCTTTTCGTAAACCACAAGTTCTATCGGTACGTTGTTTTGTTCGCACTCTACGATAAATTCAAGCCATCGTGATTTGTTGTGTATACGATCGGAGACTATCATCAACAGCACGATCGGCGGCAAATCACCGCTGCGTTTTTTTATGTGACGCCAACGACGGGCGTGATATCTGTTAACACCGAACTTGTAACGTGTACAGTAGTTGCCGCAAAATCGTCTTTTCTTCACAAAATACACGGAACATAAGTTGGACCGTATCGCGCTTCGTGAAGCTTTTGTTATTGTGAAATGTTTCCCATCATCGTATCGATAGACGTCCATCGTGTCGATGATCTGCGATGTGAGTGATACGCTATTAGCCATGATCGTGATATTTATAGTGTATACGCATATTGTTTGAGGAATTTTTTTAGTACTACCCAAACGGGTATGTTTGTACATGAGTTTTTGTGTGCTTCGACTTCTACAAGTGTTCACGAACGAAATCGCATGTGGGCATTGACGCCTTATGGACTTGGACTGGATCATCACCCACTGCCCAATCCATAATTCGTATTTTACACTTGCAGCATCTTACAACATCACCATCGCCTTCGTAAATAAACCCGGCTTTGGCTAGGTCAAAAAATTTTACGTTCGCATTCGGAAATTTATCAACGTAAAATTTAATGTTACCTCGACGACTGATGTTATAAAAGCTTTTTAATCGGCTTGCAAAAGAATATGTGTACACGTCTATATCTGAAGCAAGAATGTTAGTTTGTCGCGTTGCATTTCACCTCCTCAGCGATAGCTGCGCGCGCATCCGTAGTGAGGATGGCTGTTGTCAATTGGTCGGTATGAAATAAAGCACAGTAGTGGGAGCAGATAGCTGCGCACGCAGTTGGTAGTGGGGGATCGTTGACGACAATAGTTCGGTATCGCGGTGGTGGGAGCGGATAGCTGCGCGCGCAGCCGTCATAGATAGTATAAGTAGAGCGACGATCACTGCCAGCGTTCACCTTCGAGTCTCGCGCAGTCTACCTTTCACGTGTCGCATGTAAAATAGTGCTTATTTTCTAACTTCGTATCAGTCTTCTATTGTTCTTCAAGCGAGCAAGTAATTGTTATAGTTTCGTGTTTTTTGTTGTTGTTGTTAATTTACTACAAATGCAGTCGTTTGCTGTTGATTGTAAACATTCGTTACGTGGCGCGTTGGTATCGTACGTTCACACGCCTGTCACGGATGACGAAGAATGCGTCAACGATGTCATAACCTTTTTTGATGAAATGCACGATACGTTACGTACGGACATTCTAAACGAACTGACACGTTTGCTTACTATAAAGTGGCATATAACGGTTAAAGCGAGATTTCTCAAGTACATCGTAAACGCTGACACGGACCAGGACGAAGAAGTGACGACTGAAGCTTATTTTCACGGACGATGTCATACGACACTGATCGCTGACCAAGATGTATTGCCCGATCGTTTAGAAGCTTCGTACGAAAAGATCATTGAATCGATTTATAAATTCACACGCGAAGGCAGCGGTTGGGCGTTAGACCACATAATCTCCTTAGAACTCGTTCTCTCACGATACCAACCGCTAACAACCGCTAACCGCCTCCAGTTTCATACGCCCCCTGAATTGTCTCGTACTAAATCCATCATCAATGTGAACAATACAGGCGATCAAATGTGTTTCGTATCGTCAGTGTTGGCCGCTCTGTTTCCACAACACTCACACAACTTTCACGTATCCAAATACAAGCCACATATCCACAGTATCATTACTTCTGGTATAACTTATCTCACCCGACTATCTGACATTGTGAAGTTCGAACGAGACAATCCTAACGTTTCTATAAATGTTTTCGGTTACGAAGAAAATTTACCCTTTAAGAATAACTCCTTCCAGTGGCAGACGTTGTCACGTTAATCTATTACTTCTTACCGCTGACGATCGAAAACATTACTGTTTAATAAAAAATACGAGTCGCTTATTCTCTTCACTAAGCAAACACGACGGGCGTTCTTTCTATTGCAATTACTGTCTGCATAAATTCTGCGAAGAACGACTCCTTACCGAACATATCCCCCACTGTTCACCGTACGGCGAACAGAAAATTCGTTTACCCATGAAGGAGGAGGAGGAGAATGTGATGTGTTTCAGAAATTACACATACTGCCATAAGGTTCCTTTTGCGATATACGCAGATTTTGAATCATTTATCGTCCCTTGCCGTCGCTGCGACGCTCCTCCGCACATATCGTCCACCACAACGGAGTCGTTACATCTTCCTTCAGGTTTCTCCTACCTCATAGTCGACTACGAGCGTAATATTTTCAAACCCCAGGTCGTTTATCGCGGCGAGAACGTGGTAGACGTTTTTCTCGATAGACTGGTCGCTGAAGAGCGAGAACTGTTCAGAATCATCCGATCCATTGTCCCTATGACTAAAAGTGACCGTGATATGTTATCTTTCGCAAATGCCCTCGTATGTCATCTCTGTGAAAAACCACTGACCGAGGACGACAAAGTGCGCAACCATTGTCATCTGACAGGACGATACCTGGGCGCAACTCACAACATCTGTAACCTTAACTTCAAGACTCCACGACACATACCCGTCTTTTTCCATAACTTACGAGGTTACGATGCACATCACTTAGTACAAGGGTTGGGTAAATACGACAATCTCGCTTGTATCGCTACCACTAGCGAACGCTTCGTATCAGTCTCGTTGGGTGGTCTGCGTTTCGTAGACACGCTTCAATTTCTGAACACGTCCTTCGACACGCCTGTTGGAAACTTGCACGCGAGCGGTGCGGATTTCGATTTAACGAAGCAATGTTTCGAAGAACACTTCGATCTATCTTACGTAAGGGCGTGTACCCTTACGATTACATGACAGGTAGCGAGAAATTCGACGAAACACGTCTGCCCGCACGCGAACATTTTTTCAACAGGTTGAGTGAATCGCCAGTATCTGACGAAGATTACGCTCACGCGCAGAACGTGTGGCGTACTTTCGGAATCAGTACACTGGGCGAATATCACGATCTGTATCTTAAAACAGACGTGCTGCTACTGGCCGACGTCTTCGAGGCGTTCCGTGAGATGGCCATGCGGTACTACCAGATCGATCCGGCTCATCTTTACTCGCTTCCTGGCGTCGCTTGGCATGCGATGTTAAAGATGACCGGTATGCGACTGGAGCTGTTGACGTATATAGATCAGCATCTCTTTATCGAATCGGCCGTTTGCGGTGGCGTTAGCATGGTACCCAACCGCCACGCCAAGGCCAACAACCCGCTAATTGTCGATCAGTACGATGCTTCAAAGCCGACCTCTTTCATATTGTACACGGACTGCAACAACCTTTACGGTGCAGCCATGTCACAACCGTTCCCTTACGCCGACTTCAGATGGCTAGATCGTAACGAGATCAACTCGCTGGACGTGCGTACCTTGTGCGATGACGGTGACATGGGCTACATACTCGAGGTCGACTTACACTATCCACCCGAACTTCATGACCTCCATTCCGATTATCCACTGGCGCCCGTCCGTTCCTGTGTCCATCCTGACGTACTTTCACCGTACTCTCGACGACTCCACACACGACTGCACTATACAAAAAGTATAGCGGATCGGAAACGCCTTCGTCGTCCCTTCCCAAGTTGCTGACAACTTTGGACGACAAGCAAAATTACGTTCTCCATTTTCGAAATTTAAAATTGTATCTGAGTCTCGGTCTAGAATTGAAAGCGATACATAGGGTGTTGAGTTTTAAACAGAGAGCGTGGATGAAACCGTTTATCGATTTCAACACGCAAAAGAGAGCAGCAGCCACCAACAGTTTTGAAAAGGTTTTTTCAAACTGATGGTCAACGCCGTCTATGGCAAATCGCTGGAGAACGTGAGGAAACGAATAAACTTCCAACAAGCCTCTAACGAACGTCGGCTGCAGAAAATTGTTTCCAATCCTCGGCTAAAGCGTATGATCCGCTACACCGATAACTTGGTCGGACTGGCCTTACGAAACAGGACGATATTCCTTTCCCGTCCGGTGTACGACGGCTTCACAGTACTCGATGTTAGCAAATTGATAATGTACGATTTTCATTATCGGTACGCTGTCGCCAAGTACGGACAACGATTGACCTTACTAATGACTGACACGGACAGTTTGCTTTACAGCATACGGACTGACGATGTGTACTCGGATATGAAAGAGGATCTCCACCTTTTCGATACGTCGGACTATCCCATGGATCATCCTTGTCATTGCGACGACAACAAAAAAGTCGTGGGGAAGTTCAAGGATGAGACCAACGGAAAACCCATCAGGGAATTTGTTGGACTCAGGGCGAAGTGTTACTCGCTCTTGTTGGCCGACCGCACCGACAAAAAGGTGGCGAAAGGTGTGCCAAGGACGGCAATAAAAAAAAGGTTACGGCATTGATTGTACAGCGAGTGTCTTTTTGACAGTCGTACGGTTTTCACCTCTGCTGAGTGTATACGAAGCAATCATCATAAGCTGTACACGCAACGTATAACAAAACTTTCCCTGTCTCCTTATGATGATAAAAGGTACGTACTGGACGATGGTGTAAGTACACTCGCGTACGGGCATTACAGGATACGTGCAATAACCGACGACGCTGCTGGTCCTAAGGCAAAGAAGAGAAAGTACGCGGACCAATAACTAACGGTAATGATGATGTTCAGCATTACACACACACACACACTTCATTATGTTCTTTACCTACTTATTTTACAACTTTCGATACGTTTTACAGAATGAACACAACAACAACAACAACAACAACAACAAAGTAACAAAACATATGCCGGCAGAGCAACGTCGAGTATAATGGTAAATATAACATTTTTTTTCTTTATTTATAATGTACAAACAGAATATTCCATTCGATTGACATGTTGTACTGTATTTTTTTATAGTTCACAACGGTTACGACGTGCTTTGCTGGGACCCGGCTCGAGTCGGTAAGGCCGTTTTCATTAATAAATTCTTGTCCTATTGCGTTTACCTCCGGTGTTCAATTACATATTTTTTTTTCAGTGATGTCGACGAGACACCTGCTGCTGCTACTGATGTGGATCCCCCCCTATCTCCAGAACTCGGCTCGAGTCGATAAGACAATTGTCATTTTAATAAACTCTTGTGCTCTCGAGTTTTACCTCCGGTGTTCATTTCATATATTTTTTTTAAGTGATGCTGACGCTCCAACTGCTGCTGCTGGTGCTGTTGCCGCTACTGCTGCTGCAGTTCGTCCCCTATCTCCAGACAGCGTGCAACGTTTAAAACGTGCAATATTACAGCTAAAAAGTGGTCTGTTGCGGTAAGTCCGTTTTCATTAACAACAAAGTCTTGTGCTATTGCGTTTACCTCACGTGTTCAATTTATACTTTTTTTTTCAGCGATGCTCTAGCTGAAGGAGTGGCGGTCTTTCTCCCTCGATCCGGCACGAGTCGGTACGTTCGTTTTCATTAACATTCAATTGTTCTCTTGCGTTTACATCTGGTATTAAAGTTGTACCTTTTTTTTCAGTAATATCGAGTCCACAGAAGATGAAGGATTTATGGAGGACAATCAAAGTGATGTCGATACTGTGGACTTGAATATGGACCATGGCGGGGACAGCGATGATAATGATGATCATGTTGATGATGACGATGCAGCAGTCATCGACGTAAATATGTAAGTCATCTTCTTATGCATACATACTGCCTTGTTTTATTTGCGATTATACATAATTTTTATGTCTTTTTTTTCTTAGTGACATTCGCCCGATACCAGCGCCGCCACAACAACTTCAACAACACATTCCAGTTACACCCCCACAATCACCACCACCGTCACCGCCACCGCCACCGCAGATACAACCTCTGCCACGACCTCAACCGATATATCGACAGCAGGAGCAGCAGCAGCTATATATGCGAAGAGATCCCCGTTTGTGGACCCCTCCAGAAGACGCGCTACCCGTCTTCTTTGACGTATTACACGCCACTGAACCAAGGACGCACGACGACCCAACAACAATGAGACTCCTTCTTAGAAGGAGTCTACCAACATGGTGTTGGCGTCGCGGAGAACCCTGCCCTGTTCAAGGTATGGTTCCGAACACTACCTGCAGTGTGTGCATAGAAACATACAGTGACGGGCAGAGGCTCCTCGGTTTGGTATGTGGTCATATATACCATTACCGATGCGTCCTCGACTGGTTTCAGTCGGTAGCGTTGGAGGGGACACCACCCGCATGCCCGCAATGCAGACAATATATATTTGGAAGGCCCAATCGCACTTTCTATGGGTGCATGCATATTTGAGGTATCTTACAGTGTTCATAAAGGTTTTACTAATCCATCCTACTTGTAACAACCACATGTCACTAATACTGTTTCTTTTTTTGTTACAGATGGAAATTGTCTACCTAATCCAGATTGTGACTTATTATTTTGTAAATATATATACCCGATTGTGACATGTATATTTGGTATGTTTACATTTTTATGTTTATATTTTGTGTATTTATAAATATTATTTTTAAAATAAACTTGTACATATTTTTTCATTGTATAAGTGTTTATTTTCAACTATCCTTTTCCCATACTACAATATATATATAAATTTACTTAACACATAGACACGCAGTTCACAAGTTGCCAACAATGAAATACACGGCATCGACGATATCCGGACGGCGGCGTATATATCCGAGCCCGTACACTATAACACACGCACGAGTTGACAACGTGCACGCTAAACCAGCACAAGTTGGCAGCGCCGACGACGCTTTTCCAACATGGCCGCACTTCCGGAAAAACCCCTTACATATACATACCCATACACTATAACACATGCACGAGTCGGCAACGTGGCCGAACCTTAACCACCACACTCTTACACAACCCGACAACCTCGCCTCTTTTCCAACATGGCCGACCCACCGCCGACAACATGGACGACGACCCCACCACTCCTGGCCGCGGTCAAGCCACGACCAGGCCGCCACCGGACGGCGAACGGCGAACTGCGAACCGACAGGCCACGCCTACACCAAACAACGCACACATAACCCCACTTTAGGCTGGCCGACGACAACATGGCCGAAAGCCGACTACCGCATGTTTACCCCCACCACCACAATTTTTGAATTTCCCGCCATGTGACGTCACTTCCGGAGTAGAGCTGTCATTTTCCCCCTACTATGTTGGACTCATATTCACGACGTTTAGTAAGAATTACGGATTCGTTGGTGTCATAGATCTCGACAAACCTATTATGATCGAGTGTATCAACTGTCTAATTTCGAAACGGATAGTATAGCGTAATCATTTCCCGTTTGTAATTGACCACATCACTTATATCATATTGTCTGTAACGTATAACACATGGAACTGACCGCTTCTTATTGATAAATCGAACCTCATCATTCTGATCGGCGTTTGGATCGTCACATTCGTCTGGCTGCTGTTGTACTGACTTCTTTCCAGAATAACAAGCTATGAAATCAGCGAGGCATAGATCTTTTAACGATTCATCGCGTTCCTCATAACGTTCGATTTTAGTTTTGGTCCACACATCCGTACTATCATCAGCCAAATTTTCCAAGTCCATTTGACGTTTCAATTTCCTTGATCGTTGTCGTTCTTATGGCCACACCGTTGGAATATACACAACTTGACGACTATAATGGCTCATCGATTGACGAAGCAAATACCAGGCCGCCTCCTGTGCCGACATTTCGACCGAATTAAGAACTTTCACCAATCGTTCGTACTAACTCGGTGAAGTCCAACTCCGGATTCTCTTCTTGTAATTTTATGAGTTCTAGTTGCAAACGACTTACTCCACGATTCGCCTTGTTAACATATTCTACAACATATGTCGCACAACTATATTCGTCCAGTATAAATTGCAAGTCACTATTTGAGCCCAACACTCTGGCTAACCACGGATTGAAAGTATTGGTGTAGATTTCAGACATATTACGTTTGAACAACATCGTCGGCCGTCGCAGTGAAGCTCGAATTGTATCGAGGTATTTGCGCTCTGTCAAATGGTTGTCTACAAGAAATTCTTCAACATTGTCATACACTTTCTGCTCCAGTATTGTTTTTAAACGCTCAGCTGATTTCTGCATGGTAGCTTTTCTTGGATCACCTTTAGCGAGCGGCAACAGTACCACTGTCTTTCGCATTGGCCAATACGGGATTCCAAAGCGACACGTTGATTCTTCACGCTTGGTACAAGTAAACGTATGCTGGTGCGTTTGATTGGAGTACATCTCTGCAGGCAAATCTCCCCTCGATACGCTCGCCAATGTATTCATCAACACAATTGTATGTGGCATATCTTCACTGATTGATTCTTTAGGATCATTGTTCAACCACAAGAGTATATGCGCATGTAAACTGCCTCGATGCTGGAACTCGATGCGCTTAAAGTAATCAACGACTCGATACCGATCACCAAATGGATTCGCCTTTGTCTTACTGCACAACATACTCATCAAAATCTCGACCAGTTTGTTAAACACAATGCAACACGTAACTGGATCTTCATTCACCAAATGACACCGCATTGATCTGCTAAGTGCCTCAACATTTTGCACATCTTTATACGAATCACTTAGGCGATGCAACACCGACAGCAAACCTGGCCAACGAATTTCATTTGCACTCAACGTAAGACACACAGTAGGCTTCCCAAGCTGGCGCATCATTGCAAACAAGTCACGCTTACGATCTTGCCAATACTGCATCGAATTTGGAATGGATTTAAGAAATGACAAATTCTTTTCCATGCAATCACGTATGAACTCCTTATCATTTAACATAGCCGGAGTCACCTTAACTTTGCTGGACGTTTTGAAAGTATGAAACATTCCCTCGACGACTCTCATTCTCAAGATTTTCATCTCCATATACAAGATGTGTTGTGGGGTCACACCTCGCCGATCTTTACGTCTAATTTCACTCGTGGCCATCATATAAGGAGTCACTCTTACACCATCTTTGTAGCGACGATCTATACCCAAGTAAATATTTGGAAACGACAATTCCTCGGCGTGTGTATCGTACACAATATTCAACGGCATACTGTGTTGGCCGGGCGCTATATCAAGACAGTTCTCCTCGTTCCACAGAAGTGTATGTTGCCTGGCCACAATGCAATCCGAGTCTAACACTGGTGCCTCTTCTACACAATCCTCTTCTCCACTACTTGGTCGGGGAACTCGCTGCGCAAAATGTTACAGTGTTTAACTTTAACGAGCTTAAGATCCTTCTTGAACCAAAGTCGATTACAAACATCACAACCAAGTCCAAATTCATTGTCAAAGAACATTTTCATAAAGTGGCGATCGCATGCAGCATACTTATTTGTCAAATCGAGCGAAAGGTCTGAACGCGCCATTGACGGACCGATGTTACCGTCCGTACGAATCTCAGTATTGTCATCCTGCATATCAATGGAATCGTCGTTGCTTTCTACGTCTATTGGACCACTTTCCAAATCCATTCGACACGATGACGAAGTGCTAGGTTACTCCAAACGTTGTACGCACTCGCTACTTGTACAGGGCACTCCACTTCCACCATCCAAATTCGAATTCTGGCGTCTTCTTTCCAATTCCTTTTGTTGCAATCGACGTAGCCGACAACGTTCTATATTTGTAAGTCGTGGTGCACGCATTTTGTTTGGAGTTCCAGATTTTACAGCCTTCTTTCTCTTCTGAGGACGCGGCATTTTCACAATATCTCAATATTTTCTGCTTTCCAATGTTAATTTTATATTTCTTGTGTTATTAACGTCTAACTCACGTTCTCAGCTCTCCGTAGACACCTCGATCACTAAAATTGACCAACTCATTCCGGAGATACAACTGAACTGAGCGCGCGCCGTGCCCACACAAGCCCAAATTTAGACCCCCACGCGCAGCGCTGTGACGTCACCGCGCAACCCCCCCCCCGCTCGCCACAAACCATTTCCGGTAGTCGACGAAACGGGCTATCCAGTCATAGTTTTAGATATTCTGTAATCCTTATAGTTTTTGCACACGAGGCCCTCGAAAGTACACAAATATTGGTCGCGGCAAAACCTTACATGACACTGAGAACGAACCGTAAGATGTTCATTCGCATTCACATCAAAAAGGCACACGCAAAATACGAATCTTTAAAGGTAAATTGACAATGACATGCTTATTTTTACTATGCATGCGCGCCCTCCCAATATTTTTTGGTGTTTCAACATAAAGATGTTATGAAAATAAATTTATTCATGTCGCCTTCGGCCAGAATCGTGATACCTATCTCTCATTTAAGAATCGTAATAAATAATATAACACATCTAAAGTAACAAAAATTATTCTTTTCAGTTATGTAATTTGTAAATCGACTTCTCCCAATCCCAGAATACGATATTCTCTGATATTTTACTTTTATCACACTTATCCCAAAATTTGTCGAAAGAACAAAAATCAGACAATAAAACAAAAGTTTCAAATAGTCTGTTCTCTCACTCTGTTCCGATTCATCGGAACTGATAGACTTTTACAAATCCAAAAACCGCTTATTAGTTTTATAACTGGCCGATAGGAGCGTGGCTAACGCGAACTACTGTTCAGCGGCGCGAACTACTGTAGTCAATAGTTCACTTGACGGAGTAGTTCTTTTTGGCTAAGCCGTTCGCGAACGACCCGCCACTACATAACGCGTGAATTAAAGTAAAATATGTTGAAAAGTAAAAGGTTAGTGGTGCTATTGTGAATTGTGCTGTTTGTGATCCAAAACTGTAGTGAAACAATTCGAAAAATAGTATACAGTGATATCAGTGAAGCCGTTATCGCATATAAACGACTGTGTAAGTAAGATAGGTTAAATGTCATTT
This sequence comes from Magicicada septendecula, assembly GCA_034769895.1. Lineage (NCBI taxonomy): Eukaryota > Metazoa > Arthropoda > Insecta > Hemiptera > Cicadidae > Magicicada > Magicicada septendecula. The sequence goes on along the minus strand of CM068369.1, from coordinate 103,794,134 downwards.
CTCACCGTCTACACAGTTAATATGGCGATCATTCACCTTTGCATGCATGCTTATGGGAGTATTTATTTTATTTTTTTTCTTCGTAAATAGCTTTGACCCCCGTTTAAAATTAAGGTTAATATTTACCTGTGCCACACCATACAATCTTGAAGTGAAATATTTTTTTTTCTATTCTTCTATGTTATATAAACACGCGAAAATTCTCTTCATATACGAAAAAATTCCTTGGCTTTGTGGTTGTGAACAAACAAACAAAATATTTTGTTTTCCTTTTTTGTTATTTTCCCGTGAAAAGGGCGATCCTGCTAGGGTGAAAAACGGCGTTTGTGACTTAGCTCATTTGAATCAAAAAATGAAAAAACACGAAAGTTCTCATGGACACATAAGTGCTACATTGGATTTTAATTTGCTGGGAAAGGTTGATGTTCGTCAGCAGCTTGACAGTGCTTATCGACAAAATATTAAAAAGCACAATGAACAAGTGACTAAAAATAGGTATGTCCTTTCTAAGCTTATAGACTGTATTAAATTTTGTGGTGCATTTAGTTGGCCCTTCGAGGTCATCGTGAGGATGACGATTCCTTAAATCCTGGCATATTTAAAGGGCTTGTAAACTTTTCTGCAGAACTTGACTCATCTTTGAAAGAACACTTGAGTACCGCTACTGTCTTTAAAGGTACCTCGAAAGAAATTCAAAATGAATTGTTAGATTGTATACTTTTTGTATGTCAAGAAAACATAATAGAAGAAATAAAAACTGCACAGTATGTTTCTTTGATTGCGGACGAAACATCAGACATCTCGTCTGTATTTCAGTTAGTTATAGTTTTCCGCTATGTTTTAGCTAATGGCCAACCAGTTGAAAGATTTTGGAAATTTGATAACCCTGAAGGGCACGATGCAGAATCTATAGCCAAATGTATTTGTACCAGTTTAGATTATGTTGGGCAAAATCCAGAAAAACTCGTATCTCAAAGCTATGACGGTGCGAATGTAATGAGTGGGCACCATGCTGGCGTGCAGACCATAGTGCAACAAACCTATAAACATGCTTTTTTCGTTCACTGTTACGCTCATCAGTTGAACTTGATTGTAGCTCAAGCAGCAAGCCAAAACCAAGATGTCAGAATTTTTTTTTCGGACTTAAGTGATATAACAAATTTTTTTTCGAATTCCCCTCAGAGAGTGGCTGTTTTGGACAAGATAGTTGGCAAACGAATACCTCGGGCGTCAGCTACAAGGTGGAATTTTAAGAGCAGAACTGTTAATACTGTTTTTGAGCACAGAGAGCAATTAATTGAATGTATGGAGGAAATCCAATCAACCTCTAAGCAACCAACCACCATAATTAAAGCTGGTGATCTAGCTCGTCTCCTTAGAGATAATAAGTTTATATTTTGGCTTTCTATTTTTCACAGATTAATGCCACATGTGGATATTTTGTACAATCAATTACAGCTAACTTACACTGATGCTGTGAGAACTAAAGCCAATGTTGACCACTTCGTCAAAGCCATTGATAAGGGAAGAGCTAACATGGACAAAGTGACAGAGCTGGTTAATCAGTACCTAGAAAATGCACCTGAACGATCGAGGCGTGAAGAAGATTTTTACTTAAGTAGAACAGTGGCTGCCAAAGAAACCTGTGACATTATTACAACGCAAATAAAAACAAGATTTTCATTCAAACATCTTGCTCAGCTGTATCTCTTTTTGAATCACAAAAGTTTGAAGAGTTTGAACAGAAATTCCCCGAGAAAAATTGCTTGAAGATACAGTAAATGTGTATTCATTTCTTGAAAAAAATCGCCTCAAGACAAAGCTTGAAATCATTTACAAAAGAACTGATTTCAGAAACATGCGTGGTGCTGTTAGTCTTTTAGTTTTTTATTGAAAACTACTTATTGTCATCATTTTCTGAAAGTTATAAACTGTTATTAATTATTGCAACACTGCCAATGACGACTGCTGAAGCTGAAAGGTGTTTTTCAACCCTAAAACGGATAAAGACATTTTTGCGGTCTACGATGTGTCAAGAGAGGCTTACAGCTTTAGCCATGCTTGCAATCGAGAAGGAAATGATTTCTAACATCCATAATTTCAATGAAAGAGTTATTGATGTTTTTGTGTCAAGAAAAGATAGAAGGATGGACTTTGTTTACAAAAACTGTACTTAAAGAAAATATTAAGCTACCATCCAAGTAAATTTGTGTAAGTAAATACTAGACCTTACCATCATATGCAGCAGCTTTGATTATTTTCCTTTTTCTGTGTGTTTAATAATCTAATCTAATAATTGAGAGCATGAGGCCTTGTGACTAACTATCTAAATATTTAACACTTAAAACAAGCTTTCTGTTTTGCGTTTATTTTACTACTTTAAAATTAAATGAAAATAATTGTTTTAGTAAAAAAGAACAATTAGCATATTATAACAAGTATGATCAATAAAGTAATCCTTTATTATTAAGTTGTGGAATAGTTAAAGTACAGTAATATCTAGAATAACATTTCGTTTCAAAATTAATACATTACATCAAGGTATAGCAGCGCCTAAATTATATGAATATTGCAAGCAACACACAAGTGTTTGACACAGTGTATCTCAAAAACTGCAAATTATTAATTGTGAACCCCCTGTAGATGTACTCACGAGCCGCCACTGCCCCACACACACAACATTGATCTTTCGAAATTCGATTCCTTCGCCCACAACAGGTCGGACAGCGCTACCAGCGGCAACCTCTGAAGAAGCTTTTTAAAAGTGAAAACCGGTTCAGGTTGTAAGGTAAAACCTTATGTTTTTACTCATAAAAAACTTTGTGTTCCGAGTCGTTAATGAAATTGTTGTATATATAAATCATTTGCTAATAGTAAATAAATAATACATTCAAAACAGGCAGACGCGCCCCCATACCCCCCACAAGTTAATACTTAATTTTTACTTCAAACTTAAGTGATTAAATTACAATAATAAATTTTTGTGCTTGTATTCATTTAAGATTAATCACACTGAAGTAAATTCTCTGTTGTTAGTCACTGTATGTATGAAACTTTTAGATTACTTGACCTGTCGAAATGAAGTTTTGGTTTAATTCTATCGTCCAGCTGTGCCTCCGTTTATTTGTAACGCATTTTCGGGCTAACATCTGGATGATTGTAATAAAATTTAATATGAAGGTACACTGTTTTACCATTGATCGATGTGTACACAATTTTTCATAAAATATTCTTCTGAGGGTTGAAATATACAGAAAATCGTAATAAAGTACCCTGACATGAAAATACAGGGTATCAAATTATAAGGAATAATTTTGTTATACCGTTAAATAATTAATTTATAATTTCTATATGGTATTTATGAATTTTATAATCAATGCTGATATTGCTGTGAAATATTTCTTTTTCTATTCTTCTGTGTTATATAAACACGAGAAAAATAATTTTAAACGGCGGTCGAACCTATTTACGGAGAAAAAAAATTAAATTATTACTCCCATAAGAACGCATGCAATTGTGAATGAGCGCCATATTGACTGAGAAATGACAGGTCCAGCTGTTGTTGACGCGTGACGTCACCGTGTGTACAAAACCAGTCGATCCGAATTTGACTGGAAAGCATGTTGATGCTTTTTAAAAACAAAATTTACATGATTCTTACATGTTCAAAATTGCGTTGAGCCCAAACGGCGGTTTAAAGCTTTGCGTTGAGCCCACCGCGAGTTTATTATTAGTAACCTCGGAGGCTACCCAAAATCACTCTCAGCGGTGGATACTGTAGGAAACTGATGAGCCGGCCACGCACAGTAAATCGCTACTATACATCTCGAACCGCATTATCCTTGACACAGGCCGAACGCCCGAGCGAAGCCCGGCACAGTCGAGAAGATTCTCGCAAAATGCGTATAGTAGCACGTACGCCACACGCGTTACATCGAGATCCTTCTGGCACATTCGATAAACGCGTAGATTGTTCTGGGCTATCGTAGCAATACATAAAACCACCTACTTTAACAAAAACAGAAACCTCATTAAATCTATGTCAGGTTTGTTTACTCCTAGTGAAAATTTAAGTTAGCTTGGTAATTCTCAAAAGAGAAATTTTATCTTCTCCACTCTGTCCTAAGGTAGTGGTCGGCAGTGAAAACTGCTATCACAACTTCCTTAGCTGAAGAGGCGAACTGAAGACGAAACAGAGACAAGCAAAAATAACCAGAGCGTAATGCTCAAATTATAAGTTTGTGTTTGTCAAGCAATCTTTGTCAAACGGTAGTCCTTCAAAGCATTTAGTGAGAATTACCAAATTGTAATTTTGATACAAAACTCCTCAGTGCCAAACTTCGCTTGTACTTTGTCTTTCGACTTTGACTCGCGTACTTTGTTCAACATTAAATAAGTATTCCCAAAGAGAGATAGACCTATAAACTCTCTTATTTTCTTTTAAACAGTAAAAGCTGAAAATTACAGTGTAAAGTAACATTGTTAATACTTTTCTAAAACTAATTTATCTAAAACTTTGTGGTAGTTATCGATAGTATGAAAATCGCAACTGAACCATCGATAGTAAAAATTTCGAAAAACCCCGCGGCGACGTCACAACGATTAACCAATGGCATAGGTCTGATGCAAATAACCCGCGAATTGATTAAAACCGCTTTATAAAGCTGATGCTGATTGGTAGATACAAAAAAAGCGCGTTGGTACACCGTTAATTTTCAAATTTTGCATATTCTCAATTGTCATTGGTTGCTAATGTGTGTGGGTGTCATTAATCGGCGGCAACAGTACTGTATTCTCAGTTCCGTTGTTGTAACGAACCTCGTAAGATACGGTTATCGTGTATTTAATTATTTTGTGAATTCAGTGTTTTCATTTGTGTTATTGTGTTGTGTTATTATTAATTATTATTTCTGTTGTTTAGGGTTATTATTATAATATACCATATATTATTTATTTAACATTTTGCACTGAAATGGCCTGCCATGATATTCAGTGCGATGGGACGTCAGACGAATGCATTCGAATGACTGAGTCTGAGATTATTGACTTTTTAATTTCCCACGAGGTTATTAAAGGATCAATAAATTGTCCTTAGTGTGGGTCCTCGTCGTTGACTGGTACAGTTTTTGTCGAGAAGTTTTTATTTTCGACGCCCAGCGCACTTCAGCTAAGCTGGGGGGCCCTGGAAAGACTGTAGAAGTCGACGAAGCCAAATTTTGCCGTCAGAAATATAATCGGGGCAGGTTCATTGAAGGACAGTGGGTGTTCGGGGGAGTGGAATGCGGTTCTGGCAAGTGTTTTTTGATACCGGTTGAGCGCCGGGATTCCGCTACTCTCCTCAAAATAATTGAGGAGTGGATTAAGGTAAGAGTTTCATCTTTCCATAATTATGGTAATGCATGCATTTCATGTGAGCGCGTTTGTGTGAGTGAAATATTTCTTTTTCTATTCTTCTATGTTATATAAACACGGGAAAAATAATTTTAAACGGTGGTTGAACCTATTTACGAAAAAATAAATAAAATAATTACTCCCATAAGACGCCAAATAACGCCATATTAACTGTGACAAATTACATTTAAAGATTTTTTAATTTTATTTAGTAGTAGAAAAACGCGTGTTATTTGGCGCGTAAATTTGATGAACTTCATAGGTAATCCGCGCATGACGTCATAACTCGTCATTCGCTGTCCATTAGTGTGCCGTCGCCCGACTGCGGTGATCCGACTCAGTTAATATGGCGCTCATTCACTTTCCATGCGCGCTTATGGGAGTATTTATTTTATTTTTTTTCTTCGTAAATAGCTTTGACCCCCGTTTCAAATTAATTTTCGCGTGTTTATATAACATAGAAGAATAGAAAAAAAATATTTCACTTCAAGATTGTATGGTGTGGCACAGGTAAATATTAACCCAAAATTATATTCAACATATACTATGATCCGAAAATATTCACAATCTATCCAATTACGGAAACTTAACTAATTATCAAAGTTACTTAAAAATAAAATTTCTTATAAGGTACTTACCGTGCTTCTTGTTTCCGCCGTGGAAAATAAAAAAATCGTCTTCTCCCATCATTAATATTGTAGCAGCCTCTCACTGTACAATTATTCATTTTTATATATTCACAAAAAGTCCTATATGACTGCTACAGCAAAACAAAGAACAGTTCGGAATGACCAAAATGGCGTCTTCCACTTGCAAATACCAAGATGAAGCGCCAACCATTCGCTAACTCACGAGTTTCTCGTTTCAGCGCTGCCAGCTGCCGCACTAGCGCTCGTTGTGACTGGCTGTGAACTTTTAGCAGACGACAAAACTTATGACCAACAACTCCTGTTTAACTGTCCTACCCCTCCTGGACCCAACTGACGATGTCACTGGGAGCCAGCCAGGTGAAGCGACGCGCGCGCCCCATATTGGTGTAAACGTGAACTTTAGCGGTCATAATGACCGATATTCCGGGGAGAGGGTTAATTCAGACCGTAGTAATTGGAACTAGGTTTTAATTCCGGTACTTACAATAAATACAGCCTTATATCCATACAATAAATACAGCCTTTTAATGTACACTAACAAAGGAAATTTTATGTTAAATCTAATTAATTTTAAAAGTCTAAAAAAGGTTAAGTTAGATTGTTAAACGTAGACACAACCTCCCAAAATCGTCTCTGTACCGTAATTATGTGCGATAAATGGAAAGTAATTTCTGTACTTCCAATAAATACACCCTTTTAATGTACACTAACAAAGTAAATTTTATTTAAGTTACATAGTCGTACATAACCTCCATAACCTGGCATTAGTTACTTGTGAAGAAAACACAGTTGTACACAACGGACACCGAAATGAAGTACAAATGCGGAGACGGAAGTTTGTCTTTCCCGTAGAAAAGATCCTAGATTCGTTTATTCATATAATTACGTGTCAGATTATGCTGAAAGACTTTTAGTTTCTATGTTGGAAGATATGTTATGTTATTTGGGATTTGGCTTCTATAGGTGAAAGCCGGTTCAGGCTGTAAGGTAAAACTTTACGTTTTTACTTATAAAAAACTTTGTGTTCCGAGTCGTCAATACTATAGTGATATTTAGTACTTGTTTGGTTATACGTTAGATTGTACTAGGTTATAGGTTCTAAATTGGAAGTAGGTTTTAATTCCGGTACTTCGAATAAATACAGCCTTTAATGTTATAAACAGCCTTTTATCCATACAATAAATACAACCTTTTAATGTACTATAACTAAGGAAATGTTTGTTAAGTCTAATTAATTTTAAAAATCTAAAAGGTAAAGTTACATTGTTAAACGTAGACACAACCTCCAAAAATCTTAAAAACTTAGTGTTCCGAGTCGTCAATACTATAGGGATATTTCGTTAAGTAACGGACACGTCATGGACAACGAAATCCAAGAATCAAACAAGTACATTAAAATATTTTTTTCAACATATTGCAATAAAAAGCAGTGTGCAGTTTCTGTTAACACGCAAATGATTAAGTATTAATAATGGGTTACAGTGGAATTTAAGGTTACGACGGTCTGAATTAATGCAAATAAAATTGGAGAATCTCGTAAACATATTAAAGGATGCTTGTATATTACACACAAAATTATTACAGTATGGACCTTTGTTAATGAATAGAATCAAATAAGACTCTATACTTTAGTATGTACCAATAAAATTCACCTTTTTTCAAGTACTGTATCTATTGTTTTTTCATACTCTTAAAAAAAGGCCATTAACAACATTTTATGTTATCCCAAACAAGAAATCTTCAATTCTCTCCCTATTTGTTCTATAAAAACTGGAGTTTCTACTGCAGGTTTTTAAGTCCACTAACTACTTAATTTGATATACATAATTGTTCCTGATCTTGTTGGGTAACATTATATTAATACATCTGCTTCCTACTCATATGTGCAAACAATATTTTTAATTGTCTTGTTGCTGCTGAAAGAGCAAAGAGCATATTTGTTATAGACATAACAAACCTATACACCAATGTACCCATAAAAGAAACTATAACAACATTAGAACAGTTACTAAAACTAAATAACACACCAGAAACACACATAAAAGAGATCATCCACCTCACCAACATTATTTCTCACACAATAACATGGTTTACACACAAACAGATGGACTACCCATGGGCTCCCCTATATCTGGAATATTAGCCGAAATATTCATATGTACCATAGAACAAGAACACATATTAAACAATAACAAATACACCAACAAAATCTTATATTGGCACAGATATGTTGATGACATTTTACTCCTATACAACGGCAACTAAAGACAAATTGAAAATTTTCACAAATACATCAACACTATACACCAAAAATTAAAATTCACACTAGATTTAGAACAAAACAATAGCATAAACTTCCTGGACCTTACAATTACCAAAACAAACAACACACACACATACAAAATATACAGAAAACCCACCACAACAGACATGGTCATACATAACTCATCCAACCACCCAACTCAACACAAACATGCAGCATTCAACTACTTCTCCATAGACTCACTACAATACCCCTAAACACACATGACTACCAAGAAGAATTTAACACAATCAAATATACAACAGTTAAAAATGGATACAACCCCGATTTGGTAAATAAAATACACAAACGCATCCTAAGCACAAAAAGTAAAACACATAAAACCAACAGTACACAACCTAGTAAATACATCACACTCACATACTACAATTCCAACACACACAAAATTGCTAACACATTCAGGAAACACAATTATAAAGTAGCCTACAGAACTAACAACACCATCAGAAAACACATAAATAATACTAACAAAGACACAGACACATACAGCAAAACTGGTGTTTACAAATTAAACTGCAGTGATTGCAACCAGTTCTACATCGGCCAGACGGAAAGATCTTTTTCCTCAAGATACTCTTAACATCTAAAAGCCCTCACCACAAACTACATACATTCCACATTTGCCACACATTTACAAAATGAAAACCACGGTTACACAAACATAGAACACAACATGGAAATACTACACTACTTACCCAAAAGTAGAAAACTAAACACAGCAGAACAATATGAAATATAAAGACATCACACACTACAACCAAACAACATATTAAATGACCAATTACACTATAGATCACATATACTTTTTGATACACTTGTTCATACACACACTTTGAATCCCAGCACCAATTCCCTCCCACCAGCAACCCCCACCACACGCACCTACAACCCATAATGGTTACTTTGTACAGACATTACTGTATTTCAAATCCCACTGAGGAAGACGGACACCACGTCGAAACATTTGGGACAAAAACCAAAAGTAAGTTTCTTCACTAGTGAAAGTTGTGTATGTATATATATATATATATATATATAATATTTTTAATGTATGGTGCTAAACATCTTTACAATTTAGACAAAGTCTAATGAGCAATTTGACCTAACCTGTATTACTACATCTAAGAATATCTTATTAGGTCACTTAGCTTTATTTATATATTTAATGCATCTTAATTAGTACACTAACAGCACTGCTCTGTCTTACATTAACACAATACATTACACTAACTCAACAGAATTTCTTGTTTTCAGTTTAAGAAAGTTGAAATTGTGTATTTCTTTTCTTTTCCATTCACTTTTTATGGAAACGTGCTTTACATTAATATGTGTACCCTTACTGTATTATGGTCCTAAACATCTTTATCAACACTTTATAACTTTAAAAGTTAGACAAAGTGTAATGAGCTATTTGGCTTAACCTGAATTTACATGACCTGGCTCAGAATAACGTGGTATTTTGGCAAATACAAAGATGACGACTCTGTACACCCTGGTTGCAATTTCTTCGGGGCTCACACCTGCTGCCAAACTTAGTTCTATAACATAATCAGGAAGAAAGGAATCAGCTCCAACCTGCAACCACTGTGGAAAGGCTTGTACACCATCACCAAAAAGATTAATGATGTCATCTACGAATAACTCATTATGCCATTTAGCTTTATTTATACATTTAATGCATCTTAATTAGTACACTAACAACACTGCTCTGTCTTACAGTAACACAGTACATTACACTAACTCTAAAGAATTTCTTGTTTTCAGTTTAAAAAAGTTGAAATTGTGTATTCTTTTTTTTTGCATTCGCTTTTTGTGAAACAACCAACATTAATATGTGTATGCTTAGTATATTGAAATCCAGTGTTCATTATCCAATAGTTAAAAATTTTGTGCAATTGTGAAATTAGTGACACTATATACTAATGTGTGATTATCAGTTGAATTTCTGAATTCCTTTGATTCATTAATAAATTTTACTAATTTGTTTCTTAATGTCTATTGAATGATTTCTTATTAGTTTTTAATCTTTGCATTTTCATTATTCATTTGCAAATTCTTGGATTTTGTTTTCCATGACATGTCCATTGGTTAACTAATTATCATTAAAACACACAGAGGACTGATCCTCTTTTGCAAGATCACAAGTACGTTTCAAGACCGTTTGCAGGTCAGGTATTGTTCTGTCTGTTCACTTTCTGAAAGTGGTTGAGGAGCAAGGGAGAAGATGTCTCCATTAAAACACACACTAACACACACAATTCATTTTTTCTTTATTTAATTTGAATTCTGTATTAGATCAAATGTTTTCAGAGTTTACAAGTTTTTTTTTTAATTTCATGGTTTAATTTTTTTTAATTTTATGCAATGTGGACACATACAGAGGAGTGCCAGTTTTTATGTTTTTTCAATAAATAAAAATGAGTGAGGAGAGACAGAGAGAGACCAAAAATGACACATACAGAAATTTCATCAGAACTTTTCCTGATAGTAAAAAAATAACTAAATAATGAATGGCAAAGAACATTAACAAACTTAATGGAAATTATAGTTATAATTTCTTGTCTAATGAACAGGTACTAGTAATGGCTTCATATACTTCACATCTTAAATTATAAACCTATTACAAACATATTTGGTATACTCAGCTTGAAACAAACGTTCAGACCAACAAAAATGGTTTAAATTTTGCCATGCTGCATTATTAGTATTGTTGAAACTGCAGGTTGATTATATTTGTTTTTAGAACAGACTTCTGGAATGTTGTGCGCAAGTGTATTGTGTTCAAGTAGCAAGTTTCCACTACTTTATAAAACATTGTAATGGGACAAATATTGGGATTTATTTTATTCTTTAATAATTGTAAAAAGTAGCAGCTACTCAAGCTGAACAACATTTTGATCACAAACGCTTGACATTTTTGAACACCTTGCAGTCAGTGCGGTACCAAGCCATGTGAGGCCCAAAATAATTAAGAGTCTGGGAATGTTAAGTATCAGAAGGGGGCGTATTCACGTGTACGCGCGTACGGGTGTGCCGCTGTGAACAGCGTGAAAGACACATACGAAACATTCCAGAGCCGAACATGTGATGGAAACAAAGAACTCAACACAGTATAATCTGCCCCAGTCGCATATACAGCTTAAAACCGGCCGGTTGTGAAAAAAGTTCCGGAACGACAATGCGGGCCTGCGACTCAAACAAAAATGTGATTTTAGAATGATATTTATAATTTCAGTCAGAATATAATTGTACAGTGAGTAATTAAATAATTAAAGTAACAGTTTCGATAAAAGATGGTGTGAAGAATATGTGCTAAGTGATGGAAGGTACTACGGAACAGTGGACTCTTTCGGACATAAAATAGCCAGATAAGTAACCAGTGGTGTACACCAAATTCAAAATTATGTCTTTGCCATTGAATAAAGAAATTGAGATCTCAAATGGGCATGGGGCATATGTATGAATGTGAGCGTGAATAAAAATGATAAAATAAGAAGCGCTGGTTTGGGTTAATTAAATTTTGATGGTAGTTTTAAAGATGTTATTTTCCATATACTGTAAATTCATATATAAGAAAAATTAAGTTTTTGTCTGAATAATTTTCATTTTGATATGTAAAAAATTGTTAAGAATTATTGGAACTGAAAGGGATATAAAAAAAAAGAAATGATCAATAAAATTTTATTGCTTGGTAAACTAAGAAATGATTGTTATTATTCAAATAACCAGTTCTGATTTTCCCGTTAGCTGATTCTAAACCTGGACCCTGACGAGTGAAATTTTAAGTTGGCAGATAACAACATGGCGGCTACAGAGCCTAAATGCATAGTAAATAAACAAAATCTATTTATTAATTTATAAAAAGGTAAGTACGTGTACAACATATCCTAGAAGCATACTTTGACATCCAGTTGCTGTTGCTGAGAAACCTTATTAAGAGACTTAAAAAAAAAAGAAAACAACAATTACACGCTTGCTCTTTTGAACATCTGATGAAAAGGTTTTGTAAAGTGTACCTAACCTAAAAATGGACAATGCTCGACTTGTCTTTGTATTCCCTACTTCTAGATGATATATTGCTAACACGAATAAGAAAAGTTTAAATCTGATGAAGGTTTAAACGAGTGATAGTTATTTGCAGACCGACAGGGCCATAAAATAATTCTGAAAGAATTGTTGCTTTTACACCATCCTTTATCAAGTGGCTACTCAAATCTGCCAGTTTTTCACAGCAAACTGAAGTTTGATGATTTGATCCGTCATTACATAGTGATGGTCCAAACATTTCAAGGATTCCCCTAGCCTTAAAAAACTGGACTGGCGTCATTGAGTGTTATGACTAATGTTAAATTTACTTTTGGATACTTCCAAACATAATACAGTTTACAATAAACAAACAAAACTTTATGCCTGTCTAATTTTTCCAGAACTCCATACATATAATTTGATCTGGATAGAACATTTATTAAACAATAATACTATTTGATGCAAATAATTAAAATATCGGTATGGAGAACCATCCATGACTTCCATATTTTAAGATTTATATTTAAAATCATTTTAAAAATGAAATATTTCCACAGAAACTACTTCTATCTTCAGCCTCAACCAGGTCACTAACATATACCACCTCACGTTAGCGCACTCAATTTTCACTGATGATGGCAGTCGATGGCACTTCTGAAACATCTGGTTTTGCAGAAAACATTGGACCACGGCCAAACAGCCCGTGAAGGAATTTTATCAACAAACTACTTCTTTGTTGCCGATAACGTAGTACACATATAAAAAATTATCCCTTCCCCTTCATCTATCATTTTCATTTATAGAAAATTATCCCCTCCCCTTCAACTTCCCCCTACCCCTTTTCATTTATAGATATTTCATCTACCTTTCTATAGTTGTATAATTATGACCTTCTTTTCAGGATACTTTATTTATCAAAATTAAGTACTGTACTATTGTTAAAACATAAAACGTTCCAGGTAAACTACCCCTTCTCCTTAACCGATTTTCACCAAAATCAACAGACCTTGATTCCTCTACAATATGCAAAATATTATTTGAATTTGTGGCAGTTCGCCATAGACAAAATTCTACACATAGACATCTTTCAAAAAATGAATTTTCTTCATGTTTTGAGGGTAGTACAATCAGAATCAGCCCTTATCTTGAACGCGATTATTTTTTCATCCATATCCTTATGGAAAATGGAAGTAAAAACAATATCCTTCTTTTTATAATATGTATTGCACTTGTTTTCTAACATGGGACACTAATTATTAGATAAAATTGTTACCTTCATTTAAGCCAGCTTCCACTCACTGTGTACTTTCTCAGGGGCCATAGCATGTTCTTTTTAACTTTGCCGAACATAAATTGACGTTAAATTAAAAATAAAGTAAAGGCTTAGCACCTGAAGTTTGCAACGTCCAAGTTGAATAATCTACTTAATTATTGCACTTAACTTGATATAAGTACTGATTACATTTCAGGATTTTTATTTTCAGAAATAATGTATGTAAACCAGTTTTCCCCATATGAAGTTAGTTAAAATTCTTTAATGCTTAGCACTCCAGGCCTTTATGGTAGTAGATTTGTATAACTAAATTTGAATTTACACAAATAATTCTCTTTAATTAACCAGAGTTACACACACAAACTAAATGTTGAGTGTCCTAGTGTACAAATTCAGGTAAAACACTATTCCAAAAACTTACCTTGTTACTAGAATATGTGACATGATGAACTTTTCATGTTAAATAGTTTAAATACTTTGTGTTGAGAGTTAAGCATTTTAATAATTTTTATTTATGCAGGCGTATAGCAAAATCTGATCATCATGAAAAAGGAATAAGGCATTTTGTAATAGCAATATACTTATTAGTTCCTGCTGTATTACCGACTCATATTACAAGACCAATTTTTGTTTAATTGAAAAGATATATTTTAATTGTTTCTTTTGGTGCAATCTGTAAATTCCATGACACACATCCATAAAGGTTTGAAAATGTGCTTATTGCAGTTTGATAGGAATAAATTCTCAAAAAACTAATACAAATTTGTTATGTCTGATCACACCAGCTATCCTTTCTATCTGAAATGAGCCTTTTATCCAAATTTATTACATAGTATTGTGCCAAGATATTTCACTACATTTGTATACTGTAACACAGTAGTGGTAGAATATTATGATTCCACTAATATTACCCTAACTTAATAAATGAAAATACATTATTTACACATCTTTTGACATAATCATCCTTTCACTTATCACTTTTCGCCTATCAATTTATTTGATGAATATTGTAATGCTACATAATAGTAACCCTCTCCCAAAGCTAGAACTGCTCAATTCAGTAGGAATGATAGTAGGCAGAGTCGCATATGCTATCAACATAGACCAATAAAAAATAGAAAACCTTTATAATAAATTACCTTATTTCAGGGAGACAGGGAGACCTTTCGTCAAAAGATTTCAAGAACACACACCACGCAAAAATTTAAATAACATATATTCACTTGAAAACATTAAGTCAAATTACGCACGCCATTTGATTTCAAACAACCATACTTACACGGATTTAAGGTCTAATCTTACACCTTTACATTGCTGTAACAAGGGTCGCTACATGGACGCATTAGAGGAGTTTGAAATATACAAAAGTTATAACAGCATGAACAACCATGATGGCATACTGAATGATAAATTGAATTTTAAATCCAACCCACTGTATGACACCGCGTTGCATTTGCTTGAGATAAACAACCTGGCAATAACTCGAAGTCCAAGAATTCAGTATCCGACCGAACGTTGCACGGTGCGCACCGAGTCAAACACGTGTGTTTAAATAATGTACTTTTATGAATTTTAATATTTGACGATCTCTTCCCTAGTGATACGTCTGATGATGGGACACAGTTCCCGAAACGCATAACAACATAAACAATGCAACGAAGTCACAGGACGGATTTGAAATAAGGTAATTTATTATCAAAAACATGACTTGGACCATAATCAACAATGAGAAAACCTTTAGTTATAGAAAAGACAGACTGTCTCATATAAATAATGAAAGTAAAAATACAGTGCAGGTAGTTAATAAACCAATCAAAATGTATTATAAATATAAAATAACATACAAACCTTTTGTAATTATGTTAATATGAAAGAGTGTGGGATAAAGGTAGTTACTAAGCAAACAGAAACAGACTGTGAAAGCTAATGATCCCTGATATTAGATAGTGCAAACAAACAAACACCCAAATAATAAAGTGTCAGTGAAGCACCAGTGATATTCCCAAACACAAAAAGTGACAGTGAGGGGGTAATGGCAGAAGTGTGGGTTAAATACTTTTATATAAAGAAAACCCACGGACCACGTTAATAGTGAGTTGTGGTGGGGTTTTACATTATGTTAAAATGTTTACAAAGGTTTTGGCATGGCTAGTTATGTTTGTGTTTCATGCCAAAGCTTATGGGTAACATTCATGAACCATGTTGTTAGAAATAGTTGGAGCCTATGAGCAGAATCAGAAGGTGATGCATTAGGAACCAAAAACCCATGAACAATAATCTAATCACTGATTAGTAGTACTGGTTAAGATTAGTGGGATGGCTAAATAGTATGCCAGTTAACTAATGATTGTGGCTAATTGTAAAATACAAGGTTTAACCATGTAGGCCATGCTTAAAACATAGCATGCCGGATGATTCTGTTCTTATCAGATTATTATATTAATACTAATTATATTATTTGTTAATTAATAATTGTAGACTAGGCCATGGAGGCAGTATATTAAATGATATGTTAAAGGATTTTTTTGTAACCATTTGTTAAATAATGTTAAGGGTCCAGACTCGTTTAGTAAATAGTAAAATCAGAAAAAAAGGGTTCAGAATCAGAGTTTAAGTAATAATAAATATAAATTATAAAATAGTATTGAAAAACCACTAATGGCCTAAGCCACAAATTCAGTATAAAAGGAATACTGTCAGAAACAAATAGATTAGTAAATAAATGTAAGGAAACCATAAGTGTAGGCCCAAAGTTAGAAATTTTGTAAGGTGGGAAATCACCCTTTATAATAACCAACTTATGTAAATAAGGTATCAAAATGCTCATAATTATATAAAGAAAAACATGATGTAATTTAAATTTAAGGAAACTAAGCTAAAAAAGGAGTATTTTTCTTATAGGTAAATGAACATTTGATTTTTGTAAACTGACCATGTGACCTAATGAACTCTCAGTTTTGACCAATCACAGGCCAGTATTGTAAGGTCAGGAGACCGTTGATGAAGAAGCAAGAAAATAGTATTGTATTGTTAACCATTGCAGAGGGCAGATGTGCTCTGATGAAACCAATTTTAATTAAATACAAGTAATGTTTTTTGGACCATTGGCAGTCAATAATAATTACCAACAGAAGCGGTAAACACTGGGGAAGACCAGAAAACAGAGATAATTGAATTAAAACTAAAACTAAATGCAGAACCTCAGAAAATCCTGGCTACCTAAAGCGAACGCACATTTTGTGGGTGAGACCGAAAAAATTCATAACCACACTACAGATACGACTACACAACACTACTGTAGAGACTATCTACACTAACAGAACAGACACTAGTGATCATTAATTAAAAAAAAGCTTAAAAACTAAAACTGTGAACACGAAAACATATATTTTAAAATAATTTGGAACAGCTCAAGGTTAGACGTCTGAGCAGCCATCTTGTGGAAACGACAGTTGTTGCTTAGCAACGATTAATAGAATATAGTATTAAGATTTTAAATTTTACTTACCTTTTGTGATGTATTGTATTTTTGTGTGCATTCTCTGAATTCAATAACAGTCTCAAAGAACCATTAAACCCTGAGATTTAATATAATTATTACAATTAATTTGTTTACTGAAAGTTGTTAGCGTCATAATCGAATTGAGCAGTAGAGTCGACCCGACCATTATTTTGTTTCGACACAAGTCGACTGTTCCTTTTCTGAACAATTTAAATAAAAATAAATATTGTTATTTTGACTGGAAAGAGTTGTCATTGTAGAGAACTAAAGAATTTACAGGATAATTACAGGCAGCAACCAGGAGAGTGAGCAGCGAATGGACCAGATTACTTAATAGAAGAACAGGGTGCTCGAAGACAGAATCGATTACGACAACAAATCCGTTTTTACTCAAATGGAATCAACTTACACTTGATAACTTTTCACGATAAACAAATTGAAAGCAGCACGTTAAAATAAAATCAAAACCCCGAGAAAACACTGTTACATTACAATATATACTTAACGATTTATGTAAAATACAATAGGTGTTTAACGGACATGTACTATAACCTTTAAAATTAATGATCATGGAAAAAAGATGTCATTCCATGGCACACACACACTTTTATAAGTGTGTACATCAGAGGCGGATTTACTGTCTAATACTGAATTTAAATTAAATCCAGAACTGTAAAAAAGAATTTATTGGGTCTTTGGCTATTCTAAGCAAAATTCAAGAGCTTTAGGAAAAAACTCTTTAAAACAAATTTAAAGACTCCCTGTATTAAGTCTTTTAAAGTCTACTAAAATTAATGTTTCTTTTTCATACACATGTTATTTCAATTTATTTTCATAGCAATTAACATTAAAAGTGCTAACTGAAGACAGACACACACCATACATTTGCGGTTAGGTGGGGTATTTGTAAACGGAAAATGGATTGAAACATTTTGATTGATTAAAAAAATTGTGTATAGGTTTTAAAATTGAAATAACTGCAAATAATAGTTATTTCAACCTTTGTTATTATGTTGTGTACAAAAAATTGTTTAAATATAAATAATAAATACAGCTCTAAAATTCAATTTACAATTACCCTTGACATCTTAGAGGTAATTGTAATTAAGTGTTTTCTTTATCTTTTGAAATATTGAAACAAAAATAGTGACAACTGTAAACTAATTGACATTGTACTATTTCATGTGTTTATAATCCTAACTGCATGTTTACAATTACCCTGTCTTCGTCTATATGGAAAATAAAATGCAAACAAGTTAATTCAGATACTATGTATATTAAAATCATAAATAAATAATAAAGAAATGTTGTTCTGTTACATAATGTAACAAGTAAATGATAGAATAAAAGTTTATCATTTTTCAAACACTTTCAGGGAACTCATACACAATTTGTCTGTCAATTTCCTTCATTTCTGTATTGGGCAAAATTGTCAATATTTGTTCAAAGCTAACAGTACTTTCATAATTTTTTTAATGTAAACTTGGTAGAAATTCCATTTTTGCTATGTGTACATAGTTCTGGAAAAATTAGATAGGCATAAAATTTTGTTTATTGTAAACTGTATTATGTTTGGAAGTATCCCAAAGTAAATTTAACATTAATGTCAATCGATGGGCCCAGTCTAGTTTTTTAAGGCTAGGAGAATCATTGAAATGTTTGAAGCATCACTAGGTCATGATGGATCAAATAGCGAAACTTCAGTTTGCTGTGAAAAACTGGCAGATTTGAGTAGTCACTTGATAAACGATGGTGTTGGAAAAGTAACAATTCTTTCAGAATTATTTTAGAGCCCTGTCAGTCTGCAAATAACTATCATTCGTTTAGACCTTCAGCAGATTTAAACTTTTCTTATTCGTGTTAGCAATATATCATCTAGAAGTATGGAATACAAAGACAAGTCGAGCATTGTACATTTTTAGGTTAGGTACACTTTACAAAACCTTTTCATCAGATGTTCAAAAGAGCAAGTGTGTAATTGTTTTTTTCTTTATAAGTCCCATAGTAAGGTTTCTCAGCAACAGTTACCGGATGTCAAAGTTTGCTTCTAGGCTATGCTTTATAAAGTAGTGGAAACTTGCTACTTGAATTCTGTGTTTCTTTGACTCCCTAATCTTTCAGCTTTTTTAAGGGATTCGAAGATAACTCTACTAGAAATAAATCTGCATCTTAATAAAGTGCTACACATAAGTATTGATGGGTCTAATCCTAAATGGAAATTTTAAGAACAATTCAGAATACTGTGACTCTGGGAACACAAGTTGATAAAATGTAAAAAAGGGTGAAGTAACTGTGGATAAACGCAGTATCCATGGTGTTAAAAGGTTTGAAAAAAAGTTCACCCTGAGTAATCTTGTCATTTCCAATCAGTAGTAGTATACTTAGAAGTTTTTCAGTGTAACGAGTTGGTTTCACCTTTTCTTAATTCTTAACCTCATATTATGAGTACAAATGTTACTTACTTAATTATGCCTACTTATAAGTAACTTTACTAATGAAACATCTTTTTAAAAAAGAGACTTGTGTCCAGCAAAGAGACATATTAACAGCAAAGATGACTATTACTGAAGCTCTGAGAACTGTCATATGATAATGGCATGACAATATATCAGTTAGAATAATCAACAACTTATTAAGGCATACTGTAAGGAGGTATGCTTTAATCATTTTGCACACATCATTCCAGAAGTCTGTTCTAAAAACAAATATAATCAAACTGCTGTTTCAACAATACTAATAATGCAGCATGGCAAAATTTAAACCATTTTTGTTGGTCTGAACGTTTGTTTCAAGCTGAGTATACCAAATATGTTTGTAATAGGTTTATAATTTATGATGTGAAGTATATGAAGCCATTACTAGTACCTGTTCATTAGACAAGAAATTATAACTATAATTTCCATTAAGTTTGTTAATGTTCTTTGCCATTCATTATTTATTTATTTTTTTACTATCAGGAAAAGTTCTGATGAAATTTCTGTACGTGTTATTTTTGGTCTCTCTCTGTCTCTCCCCTCTCATTTTTATTTATTGAAAAAACATAAAAACAAACTCCTCTGTATGTGTCCACATTGCATAAAAATAAAAAAAATTAATCCAAGAAACTAAAAAAAAAAAACTTGTAAACTTTGAAAACATTTGTTCTAATACAGAATTCAAATTAAATAAAGAAAAAAGGAATTGTGTGCATGCTAGTGTGTGTTTTAATGGAGACATCTTCGCCCTTGCTCCTCAACCACTTTCAGAAAGTGAACAGACAAAACAATACCTGACCTGCAAATGGTCTTGAAACATTCTTGTGATCTTGCAAAAGAGGATCAGTCCTCTGTGTGTTTTAATGATAATTAGTTAACCAATGGACATGTCATGGAAAACAAAATCCAAGAATTTACAAATGAATAATGAAAATGCAAAGATTAAAAACTAATAAGAAATCATTCAATAGACATAAAGAAACAAATTAGTAAAATTTATTAATGAATCAAAGGAATTCAGAAATTCAACAGATCATCACACATTAGTACATAGTGTCACTAATTTCACAATTGCACAAAATTTTTAACTTTATATAATAATGAAACTTTCTCTTGTGAACTTACTTGTGTTTTTTCGTCGAACGCGTTTCGGCGTCATGTTCGCCTTCGTCAGCTTAGAAACAGAATTTTTAACTATTGGATAGTGAACACTGGATTTCAATATACTAAGCGTACACATATTAATGTTGGTTGTTTCACAAAAAGTGAATGCAAAAAAAAAGAATACACAATTTCAACTTTTTTAAACTGAAAACAAGAAATTCTTTAGAGTTAGTGTAATGTACTGTGTTACTGTAAGACAGAGCAGTGTTGTTAGTGTACTAATTAAGATGCATTAAATGTATAAATAAAGCTAAATGGCATAATGAGTTATTCATAGATGACATCATTAATCTTCTTGGTGATGGTGTACAAGCCTTTCCACAGTGGTTGCAGGTTTGAGCTGATTCCTTTCTTCCTGATTATGTTATAGAACTAAGCCTGGCAGCAGGTGTGAGCCCCGAAGAAATTGCAACCAGGGTGTACAGAGTCGTCATCTTTGTATTTGCCAAAATACCAAGTTATTCTGAGGCAGGTCATGTAAATTCAGGTTAAGCCAAATAGCTCATTACACTTTGTCTAACTTTTAAAGATATAAAGTGTTCATAAAGATGTTTAGGACCGTAATACAGTAAGGGTACACATATTAATGTAAAGCACGTTTCCATAAAAAGTGAATGGAAAAGAAAAGAAATACACAATTTCAACTTTCTTAAACTGAAAACAAGAAATTCTGTTGAGTTAGTGTAACGTGTTGTGTTACTGTAAGACAGAGCAGTGCTGTTAGTGTACTAATTAAGATGCATTAAATATATAAATAAATGTTGTAGTGGATGGTTAGTAAGGATCGGTCAATAATACAAATTTTAGCTATTTTGCGTCGACGTTTCGACAACATTTATTGTCATCTTCAGGACCTGTGTATGAAATACAATAGAAATATCAAACATAACGAAACAATTAAATATTTGGGTGAATGTGTTGGTGATGTGAGTGTGTGCGTGCGTATGTATGTATCATTTTATATGTGAACTTCTCTCATACTATAATTTGCTCGTTTTCTTAAAGATAATTTGAAGATGTAAACAAACTATCATAAGTCTTCACATATAAAATGATACATACATACGCACGCACACACTCACATCACCAACACGTTCACCCAAATATTTAATTGTTTCGTTATGTTTGCTATTTCTATTGTATTTCATACACAGGTCCTGAAGATGACAATAAATATTGTCGAAACGTTGACGTAAAATAGCTAAAATTTGTATTATTGACCGATCCTCACTAACCATCCACTAAAACATTCATTGATTGACGGTCCCTAAAAATTTAAGGATTTATATAAATAAAGCTAAGTGACCTAATAAGATATTCTTAGATGTAGTAATACAGGTTAGGTCAAATTGCTCATTAGACTTTGTCTAAATTGTAAAGATGTTTAGCACCGTACATTAAAAATATTGTTTGCACATATGAGTAGGAAGCAGATGTATTAATATAATGTTACCCAACAAGATCAGGAACAATTATGTATATTAAATTAAGTAGTTAGTGGACTTAAAAACCTGCAGTAGAAACTCCAGTTTTTATAAAACAAATAGGGAGAGAATTGAAGATTTCTTGTTTGGAAATGTTATATCTGTTTTCTTCACAAGTAACTAAAATGTTGTTAATGGCCTTTTTTTAAGAGTATGAAAAAACAATAGATACTGTACTTGAAAAAAGGTGAATTTTATTGGTATATACTAAAGTATAGAGTCCTATTTGTTTCTATTCATTAACAAAGGTCCGTACTGTAATAATTTTGTGTGTAATATACAAGCATTCTTTAATATGTTTACGAGATTCTCCAATGTTATTTGCATTAATTCAGACTGTAGTAACATTAAATTCCACTGTAACCCATTATTAATACTTAATCATTTGCGTGTTAACAGAAACTGCACACTGCTTTTTATTGCATTATGTTGAAAAAGGGATTTTAATGTACTTGTTTGGTTATACGTTCTAATAATGATCTTCGAATAAATACAGCCTTTAATGTTCTATACACCCTTTTATCCATACAACAAATACAGCCTTTTAATGTACACTAACTAAGGAAATGTTTGTTAAGCCTAATTAATTTTAAAAATCTAAAAGGTTGTTAGATTGTTAAACGTAGACACAACCTTCAAAAATCGTCTCTGTACCGTAATTATGTGCGATAAATGGAAACTAATTTCTGTACTTCCAGTAAATACAGCCTTTTAATAAAATATGTACCAATAAACTCCAATAAAATGTGTACCAATAACATACTAAAGTAAGTAATATTAAAGAATTGACATGACCTTGGTACGTGCCCGCTTACAGCGACAATTTCCCCTCCAATTTCTCTCCCACTACAAGGTGTCTGCGCTTAACCGTTACTCACTTTATTTCTGTCTACCACTTCTCACAGGTAGTAGAGCATTGTGTAGCCAATATTCTTACATTTTCACAAGGTTAGCAGCAATGTTTAATACAGTCTAATCAGTTTAGCTCTTTTGGTTTTTTGTATGTGTAGAATTTTTTTTAGTAGTTTTATCATCATTTGATCGACGTTTTAATTGTTACATTTTAATCAGGCCTAATTAAGTTTTAATTTAATCGTTATATTATTTATTTACTTTTAAAATGCCACGCCATGTAGATTGAGGAAGAGTGCATAAATTTGGGAGAGGGGCGACATTAAACTCACAAGCACGGATTTTCTTAAGACGACTGAGAGATTACTTCCAAAAAGAGTCTGCAAGTAATGCTCCACTACTGCCATTTCCGAAAGTCACTGAACGAGTTGCTAATGCACTCCAGGTCAGCAGGGCGACTGTATCTAAAGTTACAGCGGAAGTTGTGGATGTAACACCGGGAAAGAAATGTCCTCGTAAAAGCCCAAAGTCGGGCTTGGATTCTTTTTCGGAAACGGCAGTACGGAATCATATATACGCATATTACAGAAGAAGAGAGCTACCGACAATAAGAAAACTACTGAATTCGTTAAAAGAGAGTGATATTTTCGACGGCAGTAGGTTTACTCTTTGGAAAATTATAAAAAATTTGGGCTTTAAGTGGAGAAAGATTAATAATAGAAAGTTTCTAATGGAGAGAAATGATGTTGTTAATTGGAGGTATAATTTTTTAAGAGAGATGAGGGAAATCAATGTAAAAAAAATAGTCTATCTGGATGAAACCTGGATAAATGCGGGTCACACAGTTGCCAAATGTTGGGACAATGACACTTTGCAATCGTCAAGAAAAGAGCCGACAGGAAGAGGTCAACGGGTGATAATTATTCATGCGGGCACTAGCGCTGGATTCATACCGAATTGTTTAAAAATGTTTAGATCGACAAAGAAGGGTGATTATCACGAAGAAATGAATGCGAGCACTTTCAAATTTATTAATTTATTAGAAAATATACAACCCTGTTCCACAATTGTAATGGACAATGCGCCGTATCATTGTGTTCAAGAAAACAAACCTCCACCGCAGACTTCAACAAAACCGGCAATCCAAGATTGGCTGCAGTCAAATAACATACCGTTTGACTGTCATTTAAAAAAGGCAGAACTGCTTCAAATTGTACACAAAAATAAGCCAAATTTCAAATCCTATGAACTGGATTCACTAGCAAAATCAGAAGGCCACAGAGTGATAAGGCAGCCTCCCTATCACTGTCACTTTAATCCCATCGAGCTTATATGGGCAAACGTTAAAGGCAAGGTAGCCAGAAACAATAAATTATTCACCTTAGCTGAAGTAGAGAGACTGGCTCTTCAAGCCATCGATGAAATTAAAGAGGAGGACTGGAGAAGAGCGGTTAATCACGTTGAAAGAGTAATGGACGAAGCTTGGGACGCAGAAGGCATCCTAGAAGAAAGGGTAGATGAAATGATTATTTCCATAAGGAGTGATCCACAATGTATGTCTTCGGATAGCTCATCGTGTACTTCGGAGGAGGAATCGGATGCAGATAATGAGGCTGACGCTGAAGCAGGTCCAAGTGGCCTGTCAAATATAAGAGGAATTCAACCGCTTCCAAGTGACAGTGATAGTTGAGTAAAAAATGCTTGCATTTCAATGTAAATAAAGAATTTCTTTTAGTAAATAAAGAATTGTCAATAGTAGTATGATTCAGTCGATAAGATAAAATATAATTATATGAAAACAAAAAAAAATCAAAATAAAAGAGACAAAAAAATTAAATAAAAAAAATAAATAAATAAAAACTTGTAATGCGGGCTTCGGTGTAATATTGCTACTTAATAGAAATTTTCTGTACCTTAAGGTTAAAATATAACACCGATGACTGTCCCAACCCAGTTAAAACGCAGAGGGCAAGTTTACAACAAAGCAAATTATTATTAAAAAAATTAATAATAGCCATGGTACACTCATGGTAGGCTATTATGAAATTGCTCAGACCTGAATAAGGTTGAATTTACATAACATCTTTTAAAATTAACAGAAAGATAATAAAGTATGGAATAGATCAGAGTAATGCAAAAATTTAGTCGTTAATAAAACTCTGTCGCAGACAAAGGAATAAATATTATATAAATGGCAATAAACACAGTGAAAGGAAAGATATTATTGCTTTGTCTTTTCTATAACTGTACATGTAGTGCTTAGAAATACGCAACCGATGACTGACAGTTGTAAACTGAATGCTGCCGAGTTTCGCGCGCATGCGTAGCGGAAGCGGGTGGGGGATTGGCTAACTCCCTCTCAGTGTTAATTCTCTTGTATGACAGACTTTAGGTCATACGTTTTAAATTGGGAGTAGGTTTTAATTTCGGTACTTCGAATAAATATAGCCTTTAATGTTATAAACAGCCTTTTATCCATACAATAAATACAGCCTTTTAATGTACACTAACTAAGGAAATGTTTAAGTCTAATTAATTTCAAAAATCTAAAAGGTTAAGTTGCATTGTTAAACGTAGACACAACCTCCAAAAATCGTCTGTGTACCGTAATTATGTGCGATAAATGGAAAATAATTTCTGTACTTCCAATAAATACACCCTTTTATTGTACACTAACAAAGTAAATTTTATTTAAGTTACATTGTCGTACATAACCTGGCATTAGTTACTTGTGAAGAAAACTGTTGTAGTACACATCGGACACCGAAATAAAGTACAAACGCGGAGACGAAAGTTTAACTTAGCCGTACGAAAAGGGGGTCTTGGGGAATAGTCAGCGGCAAAATGTAACTTCCGTAGCCGCGCGTGTACTATATTTCGGTGTCCGATGTGTACATCCAACAGTTTTCTTCACAAGTAACTAATGCCAGCTTATGGAGGTTATGTACGACAGTGTAACTTAAATAAAATTTACTTTGTTAGCGTACGTTAAAAGGGTGTATTTATTGGAAGTACAGAAATTAGTTTACATTTATCGCACAATTATGGTACAGAGACGATTTTGGGTGGTTGTGGCAACGTTTATCAATAAAACAATAAAACAACCTTTTACATTTTGAAAATTAATTAGACTTAACAGACATTTCCTTAGTTAGTGTACATTCAAAGGCTGTATTTATTGTATGGATAAAAGGCTGTAATAACATTAACGGCTGTATTCATTCGAAGTAAGTAATGCCAGCTTATGGAGGTTATGTACGACAATGTTACTTAAATAAAATTTACTTTGTTCGTGTATATTAAAAAAGTGTATTTATTGGAAGTACAGAAATTAGTTTACATTTATCGCACATAATTACGGTACAGAGACGATTTTGGGAGGTTGTGGCTACGTTTAATTATTTAACTTAACCTTTTAGATTTTTAAAATTAATTAGACCTAACAGACATTTCCTTAGTTAGTGTACATTCAAAGGCTGTATATAATATTAAAGGCTGTATTTATTCAAAGTACCGGAATTAAAACGTACTTCCAATTTAGAACCTAGTACAATCTAATGTATAACCAAACAAGTACATTAAAATCCTTTTTTCAACTTAATGCAATAAAAAGCAATGTGCAGTTTCTGTTAACATGCAAATGATTAAGTATTAATAATGGGTTACAGTGGAATTTAATGTTACTACGGTCTGAATTAATGCAAATAAAATTGGGAGGATCTCGTAAACATATTAAAGAATGCTTGTATATTACACACAAAATTATTACAGTACGGACCTTTGTTAATGAATAGAAACAATTTTGACTCTATACTTTAGTATGTAGGAAATAAAATTCACCTTTTTTCAAATACCAATATCTGTTGTTTTTTTCATACCCTTTAAAAATGGTCACCATACATTATGAGAAAACGTGATTACAAATAACCAGCCATTAGTTACTTGTGAAGAAAATAGATATAACATTTACAAACATCAAATCTACAATTCTCTCCCTATTTGTTTTATAAAAACTGGAGTTTCTACTGCAGGTTTTAAGTCCACTAACTACTTAATTAAAAAATACATAATTGTTCCTGTATCTTGTTGGGTAACATATTATATACATCTGCTTCCTACTCATATGTGCAAACAATGTTTTTAATGTACGGTCCTAAAATCTTTATCAACACTTTATATCTTTAAGATTTAGACAAAGTCTAATGAGCAACTTAGTCTAACCTGAATTTACATGACCTGGCTCAGAATAACTTTATTTTGGCAAATACAAAGATGAAGACTGGTTGCAATTTACTACCATAAATGCCTGGAATGCTATGCATTAAAGAATTTTAATTAACTTTATATGGGGAAAACTGGTTTACATACATTATTTCTGAAAATAATAATCCTGAAATGTAATCAGTACTTATATCAAGTTAAGTGCAATAATTAAATTGAATCTTCAACTTCCACGTTGCAAACTTAAGGTGCTAAGCCTTTACTTTATTTTTAATTTAACATCAATTTATGTTCGGCAACGTTAAAAAGAACATGTTATGGCCTCCGAGAAAGTACACAGTGAGTGGAAGCTGGCTTAAATGAAGGTAAAAATTGTATCTAATAATTAGTGTCCCGTGAGGGCTGATTCTGATTGTACTACCCTCAAAACATAAAGAAAAGTCATTTTTAGAAAGATGTCTGTGTGTAGAATTTTGTCTATGGCGAATGATAACTCCCGCAAATTCAATAATTTTTTGCATATTGTAGAGGACTCAAGGTCTGTTGATTTTGGTGAAGATTGGTTAAGGAGAAGGGGTAGTTTACCTGCAATGTTTTGTTTTAACAAGAGTAAAGTACTTAATTTTGATAAATAAAGTATCCTGAAAAGGTCATAATAATCCACTGTAGAAAGGTAGATTTAATATCTATAAATGAAAAGGGGTAGGGGTAGGGGATAATTTTCTATAAATGAAAATGATAGGTGAAGGGGAGGGGATAATTTTTTATGTGTACTACGTTATCAGCAACATTGAAGTAGTTTGTTGATAAAATTCCTTCCCAGGCTGTTTGGCCGTGGTCCAATGTTTTCTGCAAAACCAGACGTTTCGGAAGTGCCACCGACTGCCATCATTAGTGAAAATCAAGTGCGCTAACATGAGGTGGTATATGTTAGTGATCACAATTCTGTGGTTGAGGCTGAAGATAGAAGTAGTTTCTGTGGAAATATTTCATTTCTAAAATGATTTCAAATATAAATCTTAAAACATGGTAGTCATGTATGGTTCTCCATATCGATATTTTAATTATTTGCATCAAATAGTATTATTGTTTAATAAATGTTCTATCCAGATCAAATTATGTGTATACAGTTCTGGAAAAATTAGACAGGCATAATATTTTGTTTGTTTATTGTAAACTGTATTATATTTGGAAGTATCCCAAAGTAAATTTAACATTAGTCATGTCAATCAATGAGGCCAGTCCAGTTTTTAAGGCCAGGAGAATCCTTGAAATGGTTGGAGCATCACTAGGTCATGATGGATCTAATCATCAAACTTCAGTTTCTGTGAAAAACTGGCAGATTTGAGTAGTCACTTGATAAAGGATGGTGTTGTAAAAGCAACACTTCTTTCAGAATTTTTTATAACCCTGTCAGTCTGCAAATAATATACTGTATTACAGTAAACAAATTTAGTGTAATATCTTGGCACAATACTGTATGATAAATTTGGATAAAAGGCTCATTTCCAATAGAAAGGATAGCTGGTGTGATCAGACATAACAAATTTGTTGTATTAGTTTTTTGAGAATTTATTCCTATCAAACTGGAGTAAGCATATTTTCAAACCTTTATGGATGTGTGTCATGGAATTTACAGATTGCACCAAAAGAAACAGTTGAAATATATCTTTTCAATTAAACAAAAAATGGTCTTGTAATATGATTCGGTAATAGAGCAGGAACTAATCAGTTAATTGCTATTACAAAATGCCTTATTCCTTTTCCATGATGATCAGATTTTGCCTGCATAAATAAAAATTATTAAAATGCTTAACTCCCAACACAAACTAAATATCACTATTGTTTGACGACTCGGAACACTAAGTTTTTTACTTATAAAAACTTAGTGTTCCGAGTCGTCAAACAATAGTGATATTTAGTTAAGTAACGGACACGTCATGGACAACGAAATCCAAGAACCCAACACAAAGTTGAACACATGATGAAAGTTCATCATGTCACATATTCTAGTAACAAGGTAAGTTTTTGGAATACTGTATTAGCTGAATTTATACACTAGGAGGACACTCAGCATTTAGTTTGTGTGTGTAACTCTGGTTAATCAAAGAGAATTATTTGTGTAAATTCAAATTTAGTAATACAAATCTACTACTGTAAACGCCTGGAATGCTATGCATTAAAGAATTTTAATTAACTTTATATGGGGAAAACTGGTTTACATACATTATTTCTGAAAATAATAATCCTGAAATGTAATCAGTACTTATATCAAGTTAAGTGCAATAATTAAATATATTCTTCAACTTGCACGTTAAATAGATCCCTTCTCCTTCACTTACCAGGCACATAAGGGAAGCTCTATACCATGAACTGTCCCAGTAGTGAATGCTACAATGAGATCTTTAGAGTCTGTATCACTTTCTTTTGAACTTCTAAATACAGGATTCCTTGGAACTGTGTAGAGTGGGATCAGTGGAGTAACTTGCGGAGGGGGGTTATCAGGGGATCAATTTCCCTCCAGAACTATTCGAAATTTCAGCAGAATTCCATAATTTCCTAAGTAATAATTTCCTAAGTAGACCTATTTCTAAGCCAGTTTTGTTTGTACAAGTAATACTTATAAATAATTATAGAAATAAAAGTAATTACAATATTGTAACGTTATGTTTTCCCCTTACATAAAATAGGCCCCAACTTAAACCATTTCATGACCGTGATACATGAAGAACAAAATACTAAGTCATTAACTAAACTGTATACTATAAATATTGTCTGAGATAATAAAAAGAGATAAGAATAATGTAATGAAACTGATAAGAACATTATCAATAAGAAGATTTTACTCCAGTAAACTGCATTAAAAATTGTTAAAAAAGATAAAACCTATACTCCATACTGCAGTAATAAACTGGATAATCAATAAAGAAAATTATTAATTCAATAATTAGTTTCTAAGTACTAAAATAATGAAATCAAATTTTATTTATGATTATGAATAGAATAATGTAAATCAAAAAGAGTATTACAAAAATGTAATAATAAAACAACAATAAAGCTAAATGTAAGCCTACAAGTAAGGTTATGTAACATTATAATGTTTTAAACAACAGAAAGAACAAAAAAGCATTGTAAAATCCATGAATTGTAAACAGAAGGTGAAAACTACTGATGAAGTAGTAAATAAGCTTATAATAGCTAGACAATAATGGTTATAATTTGAATTATAACATGAAGAAAAAATATGAGAAACTAAAACTTGTCAATAATTGTATGTAAAAAGAACAGTTTTAATGTAAACTTATTAAACAAACTATACTGTATAAATAATACTAGAATCGTTATTATTAGAAAAATATTCTAGTAAGGAAGATATGATTAACCCATAAGTATAAACAAAGTAAATAATGAAACAAGATACATGGACTAAACCTTCAGAATACTGATACTGAAGATAATAACAACTAGAATAAGTAAGAAAAACAATATTAAAGGACAAACTATGTTGTCAAAGCTTCAGTAAATTGTGAAGAATGTTTTAGAATAATGATGTAATAGGAAGAAACGTGTATTTTCAAGGTATGAATGAAATTAAGGGTCAATATCAAAGGCAAATGAGCCTAGAACATTTGTTATGTTACTCATAGTAAATAATTGTTAAGTTATGTCATTATTATTGTAGTGAAAGTTGAATAAGGGTATCAAGAACAATGTAAAGTAATTGTCTGATAGCAAAAGCAATTATTTTAAACGTACGAAAGAAACTAAGGTGTCCACTACAATGGGCCAGTAGGCCCTATACCTGAATAACTTATTTCTACTATTTGTAAACAATTATTGCTAATAATTGCCATTATTAGTGTAACAAAAGTGAAAGCCAAGGATCAAGAACAATTTAGAATAGTTGTCTTGTATTAAAAACAAAAATTGTTAAAATATGAAAAAATAATGTTCAAACTATAATAGGCCAATATGCCTAGACAAATTATGTATGTTAATTGTAATAAATTATTATTGACTTTTGTCATTAGCATTGTTGTAAAAGTTTTACGGAGTTATAAGGAACCATTGTGTCAGTTATATCACAATAAAGTTAAGTAATATTATTAGAAGAAATAGAATTAGGATGTCAGGAACCCAGGTTGGGTTATGCCTAGTTAGCCAAACATGACTTTTATAAATTGGGGCATTATTAATTACTGTAAATAATGTT
Source organism: Magicicada septendecula (assembly GCA_034769895.1). Classification (NCBI taxonomy): domain Eukaryota; kingdom Metazoa; phylum Arthropoda; class Insecta; order Hemiptera; family Cicadidae; genus Magicicada; species Magicicada septendecula. The sequence continues at coordinate 103,762,561 of CM068369.1, read as the reverse complement.
ACACTCAATGGTTAGTAAGTAAATATCATTCTTTAATTTTCTTAATTCTTAACCACATATTATGAGTACAAATGTATGCCTACTTATAAGTAACTTTACTAATGAAAAGTCTTTTTAACAAAGAGACTTGTGTCCATGTTAACAGCAAAGATGACTATTACTGAAGCTCTGAGAACTGTCATGTGATAATGGGATGACAGTGTATCAGTTAGAATAATCAACAACTTATTAAGGCACACTGTAAGGAGGTATGTTTTAATCATTTTGCACACATCATTCCAGAAGTCTGTTCTAAAAACAATTATAATCAAACTAGTGTTTCAACAGTACTAATAATGCAGCATGGCAAAATTTAAACCATTTTTATTGGTCTGAACATTTGTTTCAAGCTAAGTATAACAAATATGTTTGTAATAGGTTTATAATTTAAGATGTGAAGTATATGAAGCCTTTACTAGTACCTGTTCATTAGACAACAAATAATAACTATAATTTCCATTAATTTTGTTAATGTTCTTTGCCATTTAGTTACTTTTTTACTGTCAGGAAAAGTTCTGATGTAATTTCTGTACGTGTTATTTTTGGTCTCTCTCTCTCTCTCCCCCCTCTCATTGTTATTTATTGAAAAAACATAAAAAAACCGACACTCCTCTGTATGTGTCCACATTGCATACAATTAAAAAAATTAAAAACATACTTGAAACATACTTGTGATCTTGCAAAAGAGGATCAGTCCTCTGTGTTTTAATGATAATTAGTTAATCAATGAACACGTCATGGACAACAAAATGCAAAAATTTACAAATGACTAATGAAAACACACAGATTAAAAACTAATAAGAAATTATTATAGACATAAAGAAACAAATTAGTAAGATTTATTAATGATCAAAGGAATTCAGAAATTCAACTGATAATCACACATTAGTACATAGTGTTACTAATTTCACAATTCCACAAAATTTGTAATTATTGGATAGTGAACACTGGATTTCAATATAGTAAGCGTACACATATTAATTTTAAGCACGTTTTACAAATAGTGAATGGAAAATAAAATAAATACACGATTTCAACTTTCTTAAACTGAAAACAAGAAATTCTTTTGAGTTAGTGTACGGTAACGTGTTTTGTTACTGTAATACAGAGCAGTGCTGTTAGTGTACTAATTAAGATGCATTAAATGTATAAATAAAGCTAATGAGTTATTCTTAGATGACATCACTAATCTTATTGGTAATGGTGTAAAAGCCTTCCCACAGTGGTTGCAGGTTTGGGCTGATTTCTTTCTTCCTTATCATGTTATAGAACTAAGCCTGGCAGCAGGTGTGAGCCCTGAAGAAATTGCAACCAGTCTTGATCTTTGTATTTGCCAAAATAAAGTTGTTCTGAGCCAGGTCATGTAAATTCAGGTTAGGCCAAGTTGCTCATTAGACTTTGTCTAAATTTTAAAGATATAAAGTGTTGATAAAGATTTTAGGACCGTACATTAAAAACATTGTTTGCACATATGAGTAGGAAGCAGATGTATTAATATAATATGTTACCCAACAAGGTACAGGAACAATTATGTATATTTAATTAAGTAGTTAGTGGACTTAAAACCTGCAGTAGAAACTCCAGTTTTTATAAAACAAATAGGGAGAGAATTGAAGATTTGATGTTTGTAAATGTTATATCTATTTTCTTCACAAGTAACTAATGGCTGGTTATTTGTAATCACGTTTTCTCATAATGTATGTTGTTAATGACCTTTTTTTAAGGGTATGAAAAAACAACAGATATTGGTATAAGAAGAAGGTGAATTTTATTGGTACATACTAAAGTATAGAGTCAAATTTGTTTCTATTCATTAACAAAGGTCCGTACTGTAATAATGTTGTGTGTAATATTTTATTTGCATTAATTCAGACTGTAGTAACATTAAATTCCACTGTAACCCATTATTAATACTTAATCATTTGCATGTTAACAGAAACTGCACAATGCTTTTTATTGCATTATGTTGAAAAAAGGATTTTAATGTACAGAAATTAGTTTCCATTTATCGCACATAATTACGGTACACAGACGATTTTTGGAGGTTGTGTCTACGTTTAACAATGTAACTTAACCTTTTAGATTTTTAAAATTAATTAGATTTAACAAAAATTTCCTTTATTAGTGTACATTCAAAGGCTGTATTTATTGTATGGATAAAAGGCTGTATATACATTAAAGGCTGTATTTATTCGAATTAAAACCTACCGGTACTTCCAATTTAGAACGTATAACCTAGTAGGCTACGTTATTCGTACATATTTTATTGGTACATATTTTATTGGTACATATTTTATTAAAAGGGTGTATTTATTGGAAGTACAGAAATTAGTTTCCATTTATCCCACATAATTACGGTACAGAGACGATTTTGGGAGGTTGTGTCTACGTTTAATTATCTAACTTAACCTTTTAGATTTTTAAAATTAATTAGACTTGTAGGGGTGTGCATGGCAGAACTACTTGTAGGGGTGTGCACCCACTTTATAATCATATTTTTGGTAACACTGAGAACTTTAAGCCTTCTTTTATGCTTAAACAAATTATATATACACTTAATTATAGAAAAGCAAAAAGCAAATATGTAATTCAAAAGACTAATTTGCTCTAATAAACACATGCTGAAGTTAAAAACAAAAGAGTTTTTACTTGCCTAACTAATCATTAGTTACTAATGTGAGAGTTGGGGCTGCTTTTTCTGCAAAAGCTGGGGTATGTTGGATTCAAGAGTGGTTAAATTAAGTCATAAATCTGAGTGTGCGTCAAGTCTATTTCTGTGCTTGCTTTTTACTTGAGATGAAAATCCCATTTCACTCAAGAATGAGGTGATGAATGGGATGAGCAACTCCGAAAGTTCAGGATATTCATCTCTTAAAGATATCCAGAACTTTGTTACGTCAGAATCTAAAAGTTTATGGATTTTGTTGTCCATGACATGTCTCATGTTATCACTAACTATACAAAATAATTTACTAAAAATTTAGTTTTAACCCCAGCATCACAGATGATATAACACAATTGCTCATTTAGTTTTACTGAGAACATGTTAGAACTTTCAAAATACAAGAATGGGTCTTGAATCCAATTGAATTCACTGTATCCCTCTGGGAAGCAACTTTCAATCTGGTTATAGAGAGTTAAACATCAGAGCTGGTAAAAAGCAATGGTAGAGCATGAATAACAAAAATGTACAGTTTAGACTATGTACAAAACAGGTTGAATTTAAAATGATATATCTTAGTTATTTGCATGTAGTAGGTTTTTAAGACACAGTAAATAAATTTCCGAACCTGACTTTGCAACCCTCCAAATGCCCTCTCGGGACCCAGCAGTGGCTCATGCCCAATAGGTTAAGAAATGCTGAATTAAAGGCATGTTTGTGGAGTGAAACATAAAAGATAACCCAGACTTCTAAAATGCTCTTAGTGAAATGGGATTTTCAGGAGTAACAACACACTATTTGGTTAACAAGCACATTTTACTAATATTGTAATACCAAGTCAATTAGATAGCTTAAATGTGTAGTACTCTATGTGATGCTGATCACATAAGTTACTGTTAATCAGCAGCACTGCAGAATATTCTAGAGCCACACTCTTGGCATTCATCTGGAACTTTCTCACATTAGCCTGATAATTACGATGTTGCCACCAGCTGAGTTTTAGAAAGCTGGTGTAGTAGGTTGTGCATTCATATAGGATGATATTAGACAACAGTTTTTAATGAAAGTGACAAATGATCAATTGTTTATTTGTGTTGTAAACTATTGCGATTTTTGTATTACTGTTTGTAGGCTATACAATGTGTCCTGGATAATTATATAAAGAGAACTGTTGTAATATAAGTGTGTTTGTTTTAGCAATTGAGAGTATCTGGTATTCAATAATTCATTCCACTGTTTTAAGTTCATAATTCTTGTCACTGGTTGTAAGAATATTATTTTCATTAATTTTCCAATTCTATGAAGTCTTCAGTAGTTTTACCACGATGAGACTCAACTTTATCACTGAAGATGCCACATCACTGAATGAGCAAAACTTTTCGTTAATAATCTCAACAAAGCATGGTTATCAGCTGAAAAAAAGTTTTAGTATTAAAAGTTTTGATCACACAAATATATAAGGGATACTAAAAAGAAATAACATAATAATTGTATTGGACATAAAGTTATGTCCACAAAACAGATTTTGTTTGAAATAAATAAAACACAATTTGACAAAAATATTAATTTTATGAATACTTGTTTGGCACATATTACAGAAGGTTACACCATTAAATGAGTTTGCCTAAGTATAAAATTCTTGTCAGATGAAAAACGAGTACAGTCAGAATACTATTTGTTATGTACAATACAAATGATTCACTATGGGTAGCAGTGACACATAAACACTAGACATTGACACTGAATTGTACTTGTTTTGAATGATTCATTGTGTGCTACCTGACCAGAGTACAGGTATTAACCAAGAGATGTTTAGTATACTGCTGTGTAACTGCTACAATGATGAATTATAAGTAGTACTTTTTGTTTTGGTCATCAACCTTGAAAAGGATAATAGAAACTTTGTATGCCATACTTCCAGCAGTTTTACATGATACATTCCTAGCACAAATAAGAAAACCCTAATTTAATAAACATACCACACAAACGCATCAAAAACAAAAACAACAAAACACAAAATACCATCAACACACAGCACAATAAATACATCACACTCACATACCACAACTCCTACACACACAAAATCGCCAACACATTCAGAAAACACAAATACAAAATAGCATACAGAACAACCAATACCATCAAAAAACACATCAATAATACAAACACAGACATAGACAAATATAACAAAACAGGTGTTAACAAATTAAATTGTAATGACTGCAATAGTTTCTACATAGGCCAGATGGGAAGATCTTTTTCATCCCGTTATTCTGAACACTTAAAAGCTTTAACCAACAACAATACACACTCCGCATTTGCCATACACATACACACAGAAAACCACAGTTACACCAACATAGACACTAATCTTGAAATTTTACATTACTTACCCAAAGGTCGAAAACTCAACACAACTGAACAATACGAAATATATTGTAGCGTGACAGATGTATGCATAATATTGAATGGCAATTGATCATTAGAATAATAAAGTTATAACATTTAAATTTGGAAGAAAGCATTAAGTTTAATATAAATAGATTAATTCATAGCAACTGTGGAAAGAAATCATTATTATTTAAAAAAATACAAGTTCAAATAAAATGAGTTACTAGTGTTGAGTCATCCAAAACCAGTCTCATAACCAAAGGTTTTCAAGTTATAACCCAGGAAGGTAAGAAAGTGAATAACCAAGCAGTACAGAATATGACCAAACCAACAACGAGGAAGAATAAATAGAATAGAAACCCTAAAATAAGCCAAGATCAACCAATACAGGTGGTGTATTTCTTCAGAAATAATAGTAAGATCACAGTACTATAAACAATTCTGAATGAAACAATTCTGGGAATAAATGAATTAAACAGAATTTGAATGTTGATAGAACGTCAGAACTTTGAAACAAGATAAGATCAACATATTACAAGGATTTATGAGAAATATTTTTCAATTAAATAAAAAGAATAGTTTGAATTTTACATTAAAACTAACCAAGTTCCAAAAAATAATTATGTGTCAATTATAATTGAATTGAGAAGAAAATAAAGTGATTAATTCAGAAAAGAGAATTAACGTTAATCCAGAATAAATGCTAGATATTCACAATAGCATTTGAAGGAGTAGAGAAGAATAACAAAAAAGAGAGTAATATGCAAGAGAAGAGAAAATTTGGAAGCAAAGAGACTAATTACCTATGAAACGATAATGAAAACAGTTAATTAATAGCAAAGAAGAACAACTCATACCAAACATATGGAGAAGATGATTTCGAACAAATGATTATAATAAGACCTATACGAAATGCAAAGAGAAGAAATACCACATGAAATATAATATAAATGAATTAATGTTAATAAATGCGAAGGCGGATTAATAACTTTCTAAGAGAAAGGAAACAACCAAAATGTTTAAAGAAAATGATCAATATAACAACCTGTATATCTAATGTAAAGATACAAAGTTAAAAAATTAAATATAATATATTAAGACCATTCAAATAATGAATAAGAAAGACTATATATAAAGACCATGCTAATACCATGAGTAACCAGAAGAAAATATAAAGAGAATTCAGATGGAGAAGAAAGAGAGTTACACTGCAAACAGTAACCAGAATTATTAAAAGAAAGGTTTTCAACCATAATAAAAATAAATATATCAGACAAGTTAAGAGTTTTGAAAAATATATATATAATGAGTATAATAATAATTATGAAGATTTATTAAGATAGAAAATGTGAGATAATCTGAGAGACTACGAAGTGGAGAATCCAAAGATATTTTTATTAGTCGAAAATGAGACTACTTTTTATTTATTTATTCGATGACTGACTGAAGATAATTCCAGCAGCATTATGTTTTTTTTTAGCAGGGATGGATATGCCTCTGTACTCAATTTATAGAAGTGGTGTATGGCCAGCAGAGAAGTAGCGTACAGTGCCCCTCTGATCTGCCCCAGCCCACGTGATAGGGAATGTTGGGGAATTAATATCCCAAGGATGCAACACGAAGTTGATAAAGAAAGAAAATGTATTACAATAATAATATATCTCAGAAGACACTAACTATCCGAAAAGGATCAGTAGTAAAACAAGTAACCATATATATAAAATTAATTAAACTCTAATATAAAAAAGTCGATATAAAAATGGAGGAGAAAATGAATTATAAGAAATGATGAAATTATCATAAGAAATTATTTCATCCATAAACATGTCTGAAATAATTACTTCTGGAGGAGAGCAATCTGTAGCGTGACAGATGTATGCATAATATTGAATGGCAATTGATCATTAGAATAATAAAGTTATAACATTTAAATTTGGAAGAAAGCATTAAGTTTAATATAAATAGATTAATTCATAGCAACTGTGGAAAGAAATCATTATTATTTAAAAAAATACAAGTTCAAATAAAATGAGTTACTAGTGATGAGTCATCCAAAACCAGTCTCATAACCAAAGGTTTTCAAGTTATAACCCAGGAAGGTAAGAAAGTGAATAACCAAGCAGTACAGAATATGACCAAACCAACAACGAGGAAGAATAAATAGAATAGAAACCCTAAAATAAGCCAAGATCAACCAATACAGGTGGTGTATTTCTAAAATAAAGAAGAAGATGGAGAAGATCCCAAGAAACCTGATGGCATCAAGAAGAAGATGGAGAAGATACCAATCCCAGAAGGCAGGAGAAAAGAAGACTGATGAAAGAAGAAGAAGGCAGCATCCTGAAGAAGATGTCATGCTCTTATAAAAGACACCCAAATCCCCATACCCCCAAAATAAATCATTAACCAATAAAAGTATAACGAAATGAAAACCACATGTATATAAATTTAAGAGAGAGAAGTGTATAAAGTAAAAGTTGCCTGTGAACTAAGATGAAACAATAATATTGTACCCATGGAACAAATCTCCATTGTAAATCACTAACCAATTTATTATGTTAATAAGACTATACGACCATTTAGCAATAACATAATATAAAAGTGCAAAGTGAACCAGTGATAGTTTTGGGTATTATAGAAAATGAACCTTGTGTTTCATTCTTGACAATCACAAACATTGAATACAATGAAATATGCAATTTTCAATGACTTGAAATGTGTACTGTGATAATATGTTACTTATAAGACATAAATCTGTTTAAAATAACATTTTGTTTTATATGCAAAAAGAAAAACAGATTTCATAATACTTTTTGAACAATTTATGCTATTTATTTATTTATGACAGGGTACAATTCCCCAAAGACAATGTGTAAAAGACGGTATAAAAACTGTAGAATCCCACTTATAATAATAGTTAGCAACAAGAATATAGATATAAGGTTTTTATGTATATAGTATAAGAATGTTTTAAAAATGTGTTAGATATAAGGCCATTTGTTTGGGTCTGATACAACTAACATCAGAACTATAAAAATAATTACTACTTATAAATAGTAGGGAGTAATTAAGATGTTAGTTAGTAGAAAACTTTTTTCTGTAAACCATATTTCCATGTTTAGAAATAAGGATTTTGTTGTAAAATGTCTGACTTGAAGACAACCATTTATTTAAAAAATATTCTTTATTTGTTTAACTGTTATTGGTATTGTAACCAATACTATTTGTTATTGTGTAATTCGGAAAACATGTTTAATTTATAATACTATATGTAAAAGTCAGAGAGGGTATCACACATCATATATTGTTTGTAAAATATTTTTTAAGGAAAAAATGTTAAAAAATCTAGGCCAGAGAAAGAAAACCAAAATTCATTAAGACAGAGAAATTACTCATTTAAATGCAAATAAACAAAAGGGATTTAGACGAAATAAACTTAAGATCAAGCCATATAATTGCACATACCATTTAGAAAGATTTTAATAAATTATATTCAGAATTAAAAATAAAAATGAAAATGACTAAAATCAGAAATTTGGACATGGGAGTCATATATTTCAGAATAATGTTTCAGAATACAACTAATTCAATTAATTACAAGAAAATAAGGGAATATAAACCTTTTAATACAATATAAGATAATTAATATTAAATATAACTGATAAAATGGCTGAATTTTTATAATGACAGGAAGTATGTTTTGACTTTTCAGAGAGTACCCAAAATGAAAGTAAAATTACTAATTTTGGACAGAAAACACTATAAAACGGCATTATTTATTCTTAAAATAAGCCGAATGAACTGAAAGATTAATTTAAATAACATCTAGTGAATAAAATTGATAAATAACCAAAGTTTAGGCAATCATATAGTGAATTTTAAAGTATGCACAGGATATGAAAATATATTTGAACAATGTTAAGAATAATATTATATTGGCTAAGAGTTTAATTGAAACTGAAGGAAATAAGATAGTTGATTATTGGTATTCGAACGGTTAATATGACGAGCGTTTTGTGTCGAATCTAACCTAACTTACAACGGTAAAGTTGAGCGGTGAATAGTACATTTTTGTGAAATCGCGAGTGACTTATAAAATACTTCTAGAACTCTCACATTATAACAGAAACAATCAAGAAACACTAAATAACACTGAACAATACATATCTACTCCGAAAAACACCACAAAACACCAGAAAACTGTATAATACAATAACCGTATTAGTGTCGGAATACGGAAAAGTGTTTGAACTTATATTTACACGGATACACAAAATACAACCCAGAAACATTACACCAGGCACTACACAACATTTAACAAGAGATTTGCAGACACCAGAACAGGAATACTGCCAGAAAATACATCTTTCGGAACGTAGCAGAATCGAGCAATATTTGGACCAGCTGGATGGCGGCCATATTTCTTTGACAATCCCAATGCCTTTTCTGTGATCACGTCAGCTGTTGGTGAAAACAATTATATTATTTTCTATTCAATGTCTGTATTTAGTAATAATTATTAATTTGTTGTAACGTTATACTTTTTAAATATTAACCCGATTTCTCTGACTTTGATAATAATTGGCTGTTTAAAGAACCCTGTATGAATTTTATATAAAATACTTTGTAACTTGTTCGATATCCTGAGAATCGATATTATAATCGATAAGAGTCAATATTGCCATTAACTAATAAAACATTAATACTTTTCAACACTAAATAGTTCTTTATTTCATAAATATTACTATTTACCACTAATATAATTCTAATTAACAATCTACCAGGACTTTACCACCTATAAGTGAAGATAACCTAAAAAACCAAAAGGTAAACAAGTATCGACTGTCCTGAAGACAATCTTATGAGTGGTGATAGTTTATTTAAAATATACCAAAACTTCAATAAAATTTTTCAGAAGAGCATTACACTTTTTAAAACTTCACAGCACTCTATTAATTAATTGATTATAATTAATTAATTAATTAAATTATAATTTTTTTTTTTTAAACACATATTTTTTTTTTTTCTTCAAAACAACAATTTTTGTTTTTGAAACTTTTAGTGGAGCTGAACATATATTTCTTCATCAAGATTACGCTACTCGACCTGTCTTGCTACCATTGGGACTCGACCAGCTGGGAAACTTAAGGAAGTGTTTCAGGCCAGTAAGACGTCGAGAGCCACACCAATTAACAATACACACACCTATTATTATTTTATTACAAATCGACTAGTCCTAACAGTGGGGCTTGATTACATCAGAGTTTCATCACCTCAATCTATTTTTCTATTATTACAAATTGGCGCACAACTTTAGGGGCTTTAATTAGCGATTGGAAGGCCAATAAATTCTGCCCAATCACTAGTTGGAGCTAGGCAACAGCTACAAAGCCAGAGAATTTCAAGGGAAAATGCAACGACGTGCAACATCTAAGAAACGGGCGGCGGAGGCCGAAAAAGAAATAGAGTTGGAAATGGACAATAAGGAGGCAACGCCAGTAGATGCGGAGAGTTCATTACCGCCGGCGTTGTCCAAACAAACTGAACAACCAGACGAACAACCCGAAACACCCACACAAACAGGGGAAATCAATGTCCGGAAGGAACAATTGGAAAAGTCGACACGAACGGAGGAGGGGAGAATACGAGAGATGATCCGAGCAATGATGGAAACAATGGATCAGAACAGGAAGAAGGACACACAGTCTTTGAAAGAAGATATCAAATCTACGAAGGAAGACTTGAGTAAGAAGATGGGAAGTGACAACCAGTCTTTAAAAGAAGATTTGGGAAATAAAATAGAAAAAACAAAGGAAGAATTGAATGAAATGAACAAGAAGATGGAAGAAAACAGCAAGAAGATGGAAGAGAAGATGGAAGAAAATAGCAAGAAGATGGAAGAAAACAGCAAGAAGATGGAAGAGAAGATGGAAGAAAATATCAAGAAGATGGAAGAAAACAGCAAGAAGATGGAAGAAAATAGCAAGAAGATGGAAGAGAGGATGGGAGGAAAGTTAGAAGAATTGAAGAAGGATAATCAATCCACAAAAGAAGAGTTGACTGGAATGAACAAGAACATAGAAGATTTGAAGGAAGACAACCAAGCGTTCAAGGAAGAATTCAAGTCAACTAAAGAAGAATTGATTAATAAAATCGAGAACACCAATCAGAAAATCGATGAAACCAGGAAGAAGATAGAGAAGAACAACCGACAATTGAAGGAAGAGTTGAAAGAAGATAACAGGAAGTTGGAAGAGAAGATGGGAGAGAAATTGGAAGAATTGAGAGAGGACAATCAAATTTTGAGAGAAGAATTAAGAGAGGTCAATCAGGAGAATCTGGACAAACTGGACGAAAGGATGAAATTGTTGCGAGAAGAACTGAATAAAGAAATCAATGTTAACAAAAAAGCGATGAATAAGAAGATGGAAGAAGAAAATATAATGGTCAATAGACAGATTCGAGAGATTGATGGAAAGTGCAACCAGACCGAAAAGGAGGTGCATGAGTTTAAAGAAGTGGTGAACATCAAGTTCACGAATATCGAAGAACATAGTCGTAGGAAGGTAGAAGAACAGAGGAAGGAAAATCAAGAAGAGTTCGGAAAAGTACGCAACCAAGTCACAGAACGATGTAATGATATACAAGAGACCATGGCCAGTATCACCGGTCAGGTGCGACAAAGCCGAGAGGAGATGGAAGCAATAAGAAACAGACCGACTCATTTCACCGGATTGCCTGTCAACGAAAGCCGAGAGTGGCTCAACTTCCGGCAATACAAACGCAAGCCGATGGAGTTCCTGGCTAGGGTTGAAGAATATTTGACCAAGCATAAAATTACCCAATGGAGCCATAGCAGGGAGATATTAGACGAGTCTTTCCGAGACATAACTGATAATTGGTGGATGGCCAACCGGAGTGAAATTCCCGACTACCAACAGTTCCGGAAAATGTTTAAGACAGAATACTGGTCTGAGACCACCCAGAACTTGATCCGTGACAATATTTGTAATGGAAGATACAGGGCACAATTAGGTAGCAGTATGACGGCATATTTCTTGGGAAAGGTGTGCATGGCAAAACACCTCGAGCCAGCAATCCCAGAAGAATGTTTAGTGAACAAGATATCGTATCATTATGATGAGGACATTATCAGGGCCCGGAGAGGTAGCCAGATCAAGACGATCCAGGGAATGACCGAGGTATTACCCCATCAGCAGAGAAAGTGGAGGCAATTCAGAGGTTCCCGCAACCAAGAAACAGGAAACAATTGCAATCTTTCCTCGGACTCTGTAACTATTACAGGAAGTTTCAGAGCCGATATTCCGAGTTGACCAGCAAGTTTCAACCACAGTTATCTGCTAAGAACAAATGGACTTGGGGTGAAGATCAAGATATTACTTTCCGCTTGATAAAAGAGAAGTTTCTGGAGAGTGTTATACTTCGTCACCCAGATTTTAAGAAACCGTTCTTTCTAAACTGTGACGCTAGCGACCTAAGCTTAGGAACGACATTATACCAGGAAGATGAGGAGGGACAACATCTGGTAATAAGCTTCGCTAGTCGCACACTGAACCAGTGCGAAAAGAACTACAGTGTGACAGAAAAGGAATTGTTGAGCGTGGTGTTCGCATGCACCAAGTTCCGGACGTACATTCTCGGATATCAAGTCACGGTACGAACTGATCATAAATCCATCTCGTTCCTTCGTAGGTGCAAGTTGAGTCACGGCCGATTGGCTAGGTGGGTACTCGCCCTACAAGAATATGACCTGAAATGGGAATACATTCCAGGAAAAAAGAACGTGGTAGCGGATGTGTTGTCACGTATAAATCTGGAAGATCAGACTTTCGAAGGGGAGAAGGAGAGCTTGGTCAAAATTTATAACATATTCATGACCAGAGCCGATTTACAAGCTTTGCTAATAAATATTCGAATCCATCAGCAGTCTGATCCTAAGCTGAAAAACATTGTGAGTCGTTTGGAAGCCAATGATGAAACCATTTCTAAATATTACCACCTTAACAAGGGAATTTTATTCATAAAAACGGCCTTGGACGATGAGACGTGGAAGGTGATAATCCCACACCAAATCGAAAAGGAGGTCATCATCGATTACCATGTCAGGTATGGTCACATGGGAGCGTTAAAAGTGATACAGGCTCTAGAGGAAAACTGTAAGATCAAGAATATCAACCGCAAGGTGAGAACATACATCAAGTCCTGTAAGATCTGCCAATGTGCAAAAATAAACAATGAAAAGACAGAGGGTATCATGATACCGATAACTTCCAACGCAAAACTGGAAAAAGTGTTTTTGGATATCTGCGGGCCATTTCCCCGTAGTGGTGGTCGACACAGATATAAATACTTGGTAATTATAATGGATCACTACACCAAGTATATAAAGCTATATCCGGTTAATCGGGCAACAACAGCAAAGGTTTTGGCGGTGATTATCGATTTGTATATCCCAGAGATCGGTAGACCATCATCTATTATTACCGACCACGGTACACAATTTAAGGGGAGGAGATGGCGAGACACTTTATTAGCACTTGGGATCAAGACGTATAAGACATCAGTCTTACCCACCCAGGTACCAATCCCACCCAAGTAGCAATCCGGCTGAGAGAGTACTGAGAGAAGTGGGTAGGATATTGCACACATACTGTCACAACCAACAGAAAAAGTGGCAAGAGTACCTAGCAGCGACAGAAACATTCCTAAATTACGCCCACCATCCAGCTATAGGAATTCCACCATACTCAGCCATGTATGAGAAGCCGACTCCCCGAGACATTGAACAAATCATTGAATTTCCAACAAACAATAATAGGAAATTCAACCAGTTGAAGTTTTACAGCAAGGTAGCAGAAGATCAGGAAAAACGGCAAGCCAAGTACCAAAAGGCAATAGGGCGAATTGTAACATATAAAGAGGGTGAAAAAGTCCTCCTAAAAAATAGAGAGCTGCCTAGCACCTTAGAAGGCATAACCAAAAAATTATTATTACTTTACACCGGACCATATGTTGTGGTAAATGATAAGCATAACAATACATATGAGTTGAGGGAAATCGTTTCAGGAAAAATCAAGGGAGTGTACAATCAAGCTTCTATGAAGAAATATTATGAAGAATGAGTGGTGAGTTTAGAATTTTTAATTAAATATTTTTAAAAAATTCTAAAATATGTAAGAACAACTTACAACCTAATATTTTGAACAAACTTTATGGAAGACAAAGAGAAAGAAAAAGAATTTTTAATTTAATATTTAAAAAAAATTCTAAAATATGTAAGAACAACTTACAACCTAATAATTTTGGAACGAACTTTATGGAAGAAAGAAAAAGAAAGACTTTTGAATTGAAATATAATTATAAAAATTTAAAATTGAGTAAGTACTTCTTACTACAACCTGATAATTTAGAACAAAACTTTATGGAAGAAAAAGAGAAAGAGAGAGAATTTTGAATTTTGAACTTATTAATTTAAAAAATTTAAAATCTAGTAAGCACATCTTACTACCATTGTATTTCGAAGAAAAACCTTTATGGAAGAAAAAGAAAAAGAAAGGAATTTTGAATTTAATATACAAAAAATTTTAAAACTGAAGTAAGACCAACTTACTATAACTAAGTTTATGAGAAAACTTTATAGTAAATAATTAAGAAGAATTTGAATTTGGAGAAATACCAAAACATTCAGAAATAATAGTAAGATCACAGTACTATAAACAATTCTGAATGAAACAATTCTGGGAATAAATGAATTAAACAGAATTTGAATGTTGATAGAACGTCAGAACTTTGAAACAAGATAAGATCAACATATTACAAGGATTTATGAGAAATATTTTTCAATTAAATAAAAAGAATAGTTTGAATTTTACATTAAAACTAACCAAGTTCCAAAAAATAATTATGTGTCAATTATAATTGAATTGAGAAGAAAATAAAGTGATTAATTCAGAAAAGAGAATTAACGTTAATCCAGAATAAATGCTAGATATTCACAATAGCATTTGAAGGAGTAGAGAAGAATAACAAAAAAGAGAGTAATATGCAAGAGAAGAGAAAATTTGGAAGCAAAGAGACTAATTACCTATGAAACGATAATGAAAACAGTTAATTAATAGCAAAGAAGAACAACTCATACCAAACATATGGAGAAGATGATTTCGAACAAATGATTATAATAAGACCTATACGAAATGCAAAGAGAAGAAATACCACATGAAATATAATATAAATGAATTAATGTTAATAAATGCGAAGGCGGATTAATAACTTTCTAAGAGAAAGGAAACAACCAAAATGTTTAAAGAAAATGATCAATATAACAACCTGTATATCTAATGTAAAGATACAAAGTTAAAAAATTAAATATAATATATTAAGACCATTCAAATAATGAATAAGAAAGACTATATATAAAGACCATGCTAATACCATGAGTAACCAGAAGAAAATATAAAGAGAATTCAGATGGAGAAGAAAGAGAGTTACACTGTAAACAGTAACCAGAATTATTAAAAGAAAGGTTTTCAACCATAATAAAAATAAATATATCAGACAAGTTAAGAGTTTTGAAAAAATATATATATAATGAGTATAATAATAATTATGAAGATTTATTAAGATAGAAAATGTGAGATAATCTGAGAGACTACGAAGTGGAGAATCCAAAGATATTTTTATTAGTCGAAAATGAGACTACTTTTTATTTATTTATTCGATGACTGACTGAAGATAATTCCAGCAGCATTATGTTTTTTTTTAGCAGGGATGGATATGCCTCTGTACTCAATTTATAGAAGTGGTGTATGGCCAGCAGAGAAGTAGCGTACAGTGCCCCTCTGATCTGCCCCAGCCCACGTGATAGGGAATGTTGGGGAATTAATATCCCAAGGATGCAACACGAAGTTGATAAAGAAAGAAAATGTATTACAATAATAATATATCTCAGAAGACACTAACTATCCGAAAAGGATCAGTAGTAAAACAAGTAACCATATATATAAAATTAATTAAACTCTAATATAAAAAAGTCGATATAAAAATGGAGGAGAAAATGAATTATAAGAAATGATGAAATTATCATAAGAAATTATTTCATCCATAAACATGTCTGAAATAATTACTTCTGGAGGAGAGCAATCTGTAGCGTGACAGATGTATGCATAATATTGAATGGCAATTGATCATTAGAATAATAAAGTTATAACATTTAAATTTGGAAGAAAGCATTAAGTTTAATATAAATAGATTAATTCATAGCAACTGTGGAAAGAAATCATTATTATTTAAAAAAATACAAGTTCAAATAAAATGAGTTACTAGTGATGAGTCATCCAAAACCAGTCTCATAACCAAAGGTTTTCAAGTTATAACCCAGGAAGGTAAGAAAGTGAATAACCAAGCAGTACAGAATATGACCAAACCAACAACGAGGAAGAATAAATAGAATAGAAACCCTAAAATAAGCCAAGATCAACCAATACAGGTGGTGTATTTCTAAAATAAAGAAGAAGATGGAGAAGATCCCAAGAAACCTGATAGCATCAAGAAGAAGATGGAGAAGATACCAATCCCAGAAGGCAGGAGAAAAGAAGACTGATGAAAGAAGAAGAAGGCAGCATCCTGAAGAAGATGTCATGCTCTTATAAAAGACACCCAAATCCCCATACCCCCAAAATAAATCATTAACCAATAAAAGTATAACGAAATGAAAACCACATGTATATAAATTTAAGAGAGAGAAGTGTATAAAGTAAAAGTTGCCTGTGAACTAAGATGAAACAATAATATTGTACCCATGGAACAAATCTCCATTGTAAATCACTAACCAATTTATTATGTTAATAAGACTATACGACCATTTAGCAATAACATAATATAAAAGTGCAAAGTGAACCAGTGATAGTTTTGGGTATTATAGAAAATGAACCTTGTGTTTCATTCTTGACAATCACAAACATTGAATACAATGAAATATGCAATTTTCAATGACTTGAAATGTGTACTGTGATAATATGTTACTTATAAGACATAAATCTGTTTAAAATAACATTTTGTTTTATATGCAAAAAGAAAAACAGATTTCATAATACTTTTTGAACAATTTATGCTATTTATTTATTTATGACAGGGTACAATTCCCCAAAGACAATGTGTAAAAGACGGTATAAAAACTGTAGAATCCCACTTATAATAATAGTTAGCAACAAGAATATAGATATAAGGTTTTTATGTATATAGTATAAGAATGTTTTAAAAATGTGTTAGATATAAGGCCATTTGTTTGGGTCTGATACAACTAACATCAGAACTATAAAAATAATTACTACTTATAAATAGTAGGGAGTAATTAAGATGTTAGTTAGTAGAAAACTTTTTTCTGTAAACCATATTTCCATGTTTAGAAATAAGGATTTTGTTGTAAAATGTCTGACTTGAAGACAACCATTTATTTAAAAAATATTCTTTATTTGTTTAACTGTTATTGGTATTGTAACCAATACTATTTGTTATTGTGTAATTCGGAAAACATGTTTAATTTATAATACTATATGTAAAAGTCAGAGAGGGTATCACACATCATATATTGTTTGTAAAATATTTTTTAAGGAAAAAATGTTAAAAAATCTAGGCCAGAGAAAGAAAACCAAAATTCATTAAGACAGAGAAATTACTCATTTAAATGCAAATAAACAAAAGGGATTTAGACGAAATAAACTTAAGATCAAGCCATATAATTGCACATACCATTTAGAAAGATTTTAATAAATTATATTCAGAATTAAAAATAAAAATGAAAATGACTAAAATCAGAAATTTGGACATGGGAGTCATATATTTCAGAATAATGTTTCAGAATACAACTAATTCAATTAATTACAAGAAAATAAGGGAATATAAACCTTTTAATACAATATAAGATAATTAATATTAAATATAACTGATAAAATGGCTGAATTTTTATAATGACAGGAAGTATGTTTTGACTTTTCAGAGAGTACCCAAAATGAAAGTAAAATTACTAATTTTGGACAGAAAACACTATAAAACGGCATTATTTATTCTTAAAATAAGCCGAATGAACTGAAAGATTAATTTAAATAACATCTAGTGAATAAAATTGATAAATAACCAAAGTTTAGGCAATCATATAGTGAATTTTAAAGTATGCACAGGATATGAAAATATATTTGAACAATGTTAAGAATAATATTATATTGGCTAAGAGTTTAATTGAAACTGAAGGAAATAAGATAGTTGATTATTGGTATTCGAACGGTTAATATGACGAGCGTTTTGTGTCGAATCTAACCTAACTTACAACGGTAAAGTTGAGCGGTGAATAGTACATTTTTGTGAAATCGCGAGTGACTTATAAAATACTTCTAGAACTCTCACATTATAACAGAAACAATCAAGAAACACTAAATAACACTGAACAATACATATCTACTCCGAAAAACACCACAAAACACCAGAAAACTGTATAATACAATAACCGTATTAGTGTCGGAATAGGGAAAAGTGTTTGAACTTATATTTACACGGATACACAAAATACAACCCAGAAACATTACACCAGGCACTACACAACATTTAACAAGAGATTTGCAGACACCAGAACAGGAATACTGCCAGAAAATACATCTTTCGGAACGTAGCAGAATCGAGCAATATTTGGACCAGCTGGATGGCGGCCATATTTCTTTGACAATCCCAATGCCTTTTCTGTGATCACGTCAGCTGTTGGTGAAAACAATTATATTATTTTCTATTCAATGTCTGTATTTAGTAATAATTATTAATTTGTTGTAACGTTATACTTTTTAAATATTAACCCGATTTCTCTGACTTTGATAATAATTGGCTGTTTAAAGAACCCTGTATGAATTTTATATAAAATACTTTGTAACTTGTTCGATATCCTGAGAATCGATATTATAATCGATAAGAGTCAATATTGCCATTAACTAATAAAACATTAATACTTTTCAACACTAAATAGTTCTTTATTTCATAAATATTACTATTTACCACTAATATAATTCTAATTAACAATCTACCAGGACTTTACCACCTATAAGTGAAGATAACCTAAAAAACCAAAAGGTAAACAAGTATCGACTGTCCTGAAGACAATCTTATGAGTGGTGATAGTTTATTTAAAATATACCAAAACTTCAATAAAATTTTTCAGAAGAGCATTACACTTTTTAAAACTTCACAGCACTCTATTAATTAATTGATTATAATTAATTAATTAATTAAATTATAATTTTTTTTTTTAAACACATTTTTTTTTTTTTTTTCTTCAAAACAACAATTTTTGTTTTTGAAACTTTTAGTGGAGCTGAACATATATTTCTTCATCAAGATTACGCTACTCGACCTGTCTTGCTACCATTGGGACTCGACCAGCTGGGAAACTTAAGGAAGTGTTTCAGGCCAGTAAGACGTCGAGAGCCACACCAATTAACAATACACACACCTATTATTATTTTATTACAAATCGACTAGTCCTAACAGTGGGGCTTGATTACATCAGAGTTTCATCACCTCAATCTATTTTTCTATTATTACAAATTGGCGCACAACTTTAGGGGCTTTAATTAGCGATTGGAAGGCCAATAAATTCTGCCCAATCACTAGTTGGAGCTAGGCAACAGCTACAAAGCCAGAGAATTTCAAGGGAAAATGCAACGACGTGCAACATCTAAGAAACGGGCGGCGGAGGCCGAAAAAGAAATAGAGTTGGAAATGGACAATAAGGAGGCAACGCCAGTAGATGCGGAGAGTTCATTACCGCCGGCGTTGTCCAAACAAACTGAACAACCAGACGAACAACCCGAAACACCCACACAAACAGGGGAAATCAATGTCCGGAAGGAACAATTGGAAAAGTCGACACGAACGGAGGAGGGGAGAATACGAGAGATGATCCGAGCAATGATGGAAACAATGGATCAGAACAGGAAGAAGGACACACAGTCTTTGAAAGAAGATATCAAATCTACGAAGGAAGACTTGAGTAAGAAGATGGGAAGTGACAACCAGTCTTTAAAAGAAGATTTGGGAAATAAAATAGAAAAAACAAAGGAAGAATTGAATGAAATGAACAAGAAGATGGAAGAAAACAGCAAGAAGATGGAAGAGAAGATGGAAGAAAATAGCAAGAAGATGGAAGAAAACAGCAAGAAGATGGAAGAGAAGATGGAAGAAAATATCAAGAAGATGGAAGAAAACAGCAAGAAGATGGAAGAAAATAGCAAGAAGATGGAAGAGAGGATGGGAGGAAAGTTAGAAGAATTGAAGAAGGATAATCAATCCACAAAAGAAGAGTTGACTGGAATGAACAAGAACATAGAAGATTTGAAGGAAGACAACCAAGCGTTCAAGGAAGAATTCAAGTCAACTAAAGAAGAATTGATTAATAAAATCGAGAACACCAATCAGAAAATCGATGAAACCAGGAAGAAGATAGAGAAGAACA
This sequence comes from Magicicada septendecula, assembly GCA_034769895.1. Lineage (NCBI taxonomy): Eukaryota > Metazoa > Arthropoda > Insecta > Hemiptera > Cicadidae > Magicicada > Magicicada septendecula. The sequence goes on along the minus strand of CM068369.1, from coordinate 103,741,958 downwards.
ACCGACAATTGAAGGAAGAGTTGAAAGAAGATAACAGGAAGTTGGAAGAGAAGATGGGAGAGAAATTGGAAGAATTGAGAGAGGACAATCAAATTTTGAGAGAAGAATTAAGAGAGGTCAATCAGGAGAATCTGGACAAACTGGACGAAAGGATGAAATTGTTGCGAGAAGAACTGAATAAAGAAATCAATGTTAACAAAAAAGCGATGAATAAGAAGATGGAAGAAGAAAATATAATGGTCAATAGACAGATTCGAGAGATTGATGGAAAGTGCAACCAGACCGAAAAGGAGGTGCATGAGTTTAAAGAAGTGGTGAACATCAAGTTCACGAATATCGAAGAACATAGTCGTAGGAAGGTAGAAGAACAGAGGAAGGAAAATCAAGAAGAGTTCGGAAAAGTACGCAACCAAGTCACAGAACGATGTAATGATATACAAGAGACCATGGCCAGTATCACCGGTCAGGTGCGACAAAGCCGAGAGGAGATGGAAGCAATAAGAAACAGACCGACTCATTTCACCGGATTGCCTGTCAACGAAAGCCGAGAGTGGCTCAACTTCCGGCAATACAAACGCAAGCCGATGGAGTTCCTGGCTAGGGTTGAAGAATATTTGACCAAGCATAAAATTACCCAATGGAGCCATAGCAGGGAGATATTAGACGAGTCTTTCCGAGACATAACTGATAATTGGTGGATGGCCAACCGGAGTGAAATTCCCGACTACCAACAGTTCCGGAAAATGTTTAAGACAAAATACTGGTCTGAGACCACCCAGAACTTGATCCGTGACAATATTTGTAATGGAAGATACAGGGCACAATTAGGTAGCAGTATGACGGCATATTTCTTGGGAAAGGTGTGCATGGCAAAACACCTCGAGCCAGCAATCCCAGAAGAATGTTTAGTGAACAAGATATCGTATCATTATGATGAGGACATTATCAGGGCCCGGAGAGGTAGCCAGATCAAGACGATCCAGGGAATGACCGAGGTATTACCCCATCAGCAGAGAAAGTGGAGGCAATTCAGAGGTTCCCGCAACCAAGAAACAGGAAACAATTGCAATCTTTCCTCGGACTCTGTAACTATTACAGGAAGTTTCAGAGCCGATATTCCGAGTTGACCAGCAAGTTTCAACCACAGTTATCTGCTAAGAACAAATGGACTTGGGGTGAAGATCAAGATATTACTTTCCGCTTGATAAAAGAGAAGTTTCTGGAGAGTGTTATACTTCGTCACCCAGATTTTAAGAAACCGTTCTTTCTAAACTGTGACGCTAGCGACCTAAGCTTAGGAACGACATTATACCAGGAAGATGAGGAGGGACAACATCTGGTAATAAGCTTCGCTAGTCGCACACTGAACCAGTGCGAAAAGAACTACAGTGTGACAGAAAAGGAATTGTTGAGCGTGGTGTTCGCATGCACCAAGTTCCGGACGTACATTCTCGGATATCAAGTCACGGTACGAACTGATCATAAATCCATCTCGTTCCTTCGTAGGTGCAAGTTGAGTCACGGCCGATTGGCTAGGTGGGTACTCGCCCTACAAGAATATGACCTGAAATGGGAATACATTCCAGGAAAAAAGAACGTGGTAGCGGATGTGTTGTCACGTATAAATCTGGAAGATCAGACTTTCGAAGGGGAGAAGGAGAGCTTGGTCAAAATTTATAACATATTCATGACCAGAGCCGATTTACAAGCTTTGCTAATAAATATTCGAATCCATCAGCAGTCTGATCCTAAGCTGAAAAACATTGTGAGTCGTTTGGAAGCCAATGATGAAACCATTTCTAAATATTACCACCTTAACAAGGGAATTTTATTCATAAAAACGGCCTTGGACGATGAGACGTGGAAGGTGATAATCCCACACCAAATCGAAAAGGAGGTCATCATCGATTACCATGTCAGGTATGGTCACATGGGAGCGTTAAAAGTGATACAGGCTCTAGAGGAAAACTGTAAGATCAAGAATATCAACCGCAAGGTGAGAACATACATCAAGTCCTGTAAGATCTGCCAATGTGCAAAAATAAACAATGAAAAGACAGAGGGTATCATGATACCGATAACTTCCAACGCAAAACTGGAAAAAGTGTTTTTGGATATCTGCGGGCCATTTCCCCGTAGTGGTGGTCGACACAGATATAAATACTTGGTAATTATAATGGATCACTACACCAAGTATATAAAGCTATATCCGGTTAATCGGGCAACAACAGCAAAGGTTTTGGCGGTGATTATCGATTTGTATATCCCAGAGATCGGTAGACCATCATCTATTATTACCGACCACGGTACACAATTTAAGGGGAGGAGATGGCGAGACACTTTATTAGCACTTGGGATCAAGACGTATAAGACATCAGTCTTACCCACCCAGGTACCAATCCCACCCAAGTAGCAATCCGGCTGAGAGAGTACTGAGAGAAGTGGGTAGGATATTGCACACATACTGTCACAACCAACAGAAAAAGTGGCAAGAGTACCTAGCAGCGACAGAAACATTCCTAAATTACGCCCACCATCCAGCTATAGGAATTCCACCATACTCAGCCATGTATGAGAAGCCGACTCCCCGAGACATTGAACAAATCATTGAATTTCCAACAAACAATAATAGGAAATTCAACCAGTTGAAGTTTTACAGCAAGGTAGCAGAAGATCAGGAAAAACGGCAAGCCAAGTACCAAAAGGCAATAGGGCGAATTGTAACATATAAAGAGGGTGAAAAAGTCCTCCTAAAAAATAGAGAGCTGCCTAGCACCTTAGAAGGCATAACCAAAAAATTATTATTACTTTACACCGGACCATATGTTGTGGTAAATGATAAGCATAACAATACATATGAGTTGAGGGAAATCGTTTCAGGAAAAATCAAGGGAGTGTACAATCAAGCTTCTATGAAGAAATATTATGAAGAATGAGTGGTGAGTTTAGAATTTTTAATTAAATATTTTTAAAAAATTCTAAAATATGTAAGAACAACTTACAACCTAATATTTTGAACAAACTTTATGGAAGACAAAGAGAAAGAAAAAGAATTTTTAATTTAATATTTAAAAAAAATTCTAAAATATGTAAGAACAACTTACAACCTAATAATTTTGGAACGAACTTTATGGAAGAAAGAAAAAGAAAGACTTTTGAATTGAAATATAATTATAAAAATTTAAAATTGAGTAAGTACTTCTTACTACAACCTGATAATTTAGAACAAAACTTTATGGAAGAAAAAGAGAAAGAGAGAGAATTTTGAATTTTGAACTTATTAATTTAAAAAATTTAAAATCTAGTAAGCACATCTTACTACCATTGTATTTCGAAGAAAAACCTTTATGGAAGAAAAAGAAAAAGAAAGGAATTTTGAATTTAATATACAAAAAATTTTAAAACTGAAGTAAGACCAACTTACTATAACTAAGTTTATGAGAAAACTTTATAGTCAATAATTAAGAAGAATTTGAATTTGGAGAAATACCAAAACATTCAGAAATAATAGTAAGATCACAGTACTATAAACAATTCTGAATGAAACAATTCTGGGAATAAATGAATTAAACAGAATTTGAATGTTGATAGAACGTCAGAACTTTGAAACAAGATAAGATCAACATATTACAAGGATTTATGAGAAATATTTTTCAATTAAATAAAAAGAATAGTTTGAATTTTACATTAAAACTAACCAAGTTCCAAAAAATAATTATGTGTCAATTATAATTGAATTGAGAAGAAAATAAAGTGATTAATTCAGAAAAGAGAATTAACGTTAATCCAGAATAAATGCTAGATATTCACAATAGCATTTGAAGGAGTAGAGAAGAATAACAAAAAAGAGAGTAATATGCAAGAGAAGAGAAAATTTGGAAGCAAAGAGACTAATTACCTATGAAACGATAATGAAAACAGTTAATTAATAGCAAAGAAGAACAACTCATACCAAACATATGGAGAAGATGATTTCGAACAAATGATTATAATAAGACCTATACGAAATGCAAAGAGAAGAAATACCACATGAAATATAATATAAATGAATTAATGTTAATAAATGCGAAGGCGGATTAATAACTTTCTAAGAGAAAGGAAACAACCAAAATGTTTAAAGAAAATGATCAATATAACAACCTGTATATCTAATGTAAAGATACAAAGTTAAAAAATTAAATATAATATATTAAGACCATTCAAATAATGAATAAGAAAGACTATATATAAAGACCATGCTAATACCATGAGTAACCAGAAGAAAATATAAAGAGAATTCAGATGGAGAAGAAAGAGAGTTACACTGTAAACAGTAACCAGAATTATTAAAAGAAAGGTTTTCAACCATAATAAAAATAAATATATCAGACAAGTTAAGAGTTTTGAAAAAATATATATATAATGATTATAATAATAATTATGAAGATTTATTAAGATAGAAAATGTGAGATAATCTGAGAGACTACGAAGTGGAGAATCCAAAGATATTTTTATTAGTCGAAAATGAGACTACTTTTTATTTATTTATTCGATGACTGACTGAAGATAATTCCAGCAGCATTATGTTTTTTTTTAGCAGGGATGGATATGCCTCTGTACTCAATTTATAGAAGTGGTGTATGGCCAGCAGAGAAGTAGCGTACAGTGCCCCTCTGATCTGCCCCAGCCCACGTGATAGGGAATGTTGGGGAATTAATATCCCAAGGATGCAACACGAAGTTGATAAAGAAAGAAAATGTATTACAATAATAATATATCTCAGAAGACACTAACTATCCGAAAAGGATCAGTAGTAAAACAAGTAACCATATATATAAAATTAATTAAACTCTAATATAAAAAAGTCGATATAAAAATGGAGGAGAAAATGAATTATAAGAAATGATGAAATTATCATAAGAAATTATTTCATCCATAAACATGTCTGAAATAATTACTTCTGGAGGAGAGCAATCTGTAGCGTGACAGATGTATGCATAATATTGAATGGCAATTGATCATTAGAATAATAAAGTTATAACATTTAAATTTGGAAGAAAGCATTAAGTTTAATATAAATAGATTAATTCATAGCAACTGTGGAAAGAAATCATTATTATTTAAAAAAATACAAGTTCAAATAAAATGAGTTACTAGTGATGAGTCATCCAAAACCAGTCTCATAACCAAAGGTTTTCAAGTTATAACCCAGGAAGGTAAGAAAGTGAATAACCAAGCAGTACAGAATATGACCAAACCAACAACGAGGAAGAATAAATAGAATAGAAACCCTAAAATAAGCCAAGATCAACCAATACAGGTGGTGTATTTCTAAAATAAAGAAGAAGATGGAGAAGATCCCAAGAAACCTGATGGCATCAAGAAGAAGATGGAGAAGATACCAATCCCAGAAGGCAGGAGAAAAGAAGACTGATGAAAGAAGAAGAAGGCAGCATCCTGAAGAAGATGTCATGCTCTTATAAAAGACACCCAAATCCCCATACCCCCAAAATAAATCATTAACCAATAAAAGTATAACGAAATGAAAACCACATGTATATAAATTTAAGAGAGAGAAGTGTATAAAGTAAAAGTTGCCTGTGAACTAAGATGAAACAATAATATTGTACCCATGGAACAAATCTCCATTGTAAATCACTAACCAATTTATTATGTTAATAAGACTATACGACCATTTAGCAATAACATAATATAAAAGTGCAAAGTGAACCAGTGATAGTTTTGGGTATTATAGAAAATGAACCTTGTGTTTCATTCTTGACAATCACAAACATTGAATACAATGAAATATGCAATTTTCAATGACTTGAAATGTGTACTGTGATAATATGTTACTTATAAGACATAAATCTGTTTAAAATAACATTTTGTTTTATATGCAAAAAGAAAAACAGATTTCATAATACTTTTTGAACAATTTATGCTATTTATTTATTTATGACAGGGTACAATTCCCCAAAGACAATGTGTAAAAGACGGTATAAAAACTGTAGAATCCCACTTATAATAATAGTTAGCAACAAGAATATAGATATAAGGTTTTTATGTATATAGTATAAGAATGTTTTAAAAATGTGTTAGATATAAGGCCATTTGTTTGGGTCTGATACAACTAACATCAGAACTATAAAAATAATTACTACTTATAAATAGTAGGGAGTAATTAAGATGTTAGTTAGTAGAAAACTTTTTTCTGTAAACCATATTTCCATGTTTAGAAATAAGGATTTTGTTGTAAAATGTCTGACTTGAAGACAACCATTTATTTAAAAAATATTCTTTATTTGTTTAACTGTTATTGGTATTGTAACCAATACTATTTGTTATTGTGTAATTCGGAAAACATGTTTAATTTATAATACTATATGTAAAAGTCAGAGAGGGTATCACACATCATATATTGTTTGTAAAATATTTTTTAAGGAAAAAATGTTAAAAAATCTAGGCCAGAGAAAGAAAACCAAAATTCATTAAGACAGAGAAATTACTCATTTAAATGCAAATAAACAAAAGGGATTTAGACGAAATAAACTTAAGATCAAGCCATATAATTGCACATACCATTTAGAAAGATTTTAATAAATTATATTCAGAATTAAAAATAAAAATGAAAATGACTAAAATCAGAAATTTGGACATGGGAGTCATATATTTCAGAATAATGTTTCAGAATACAACTAATTCAATTAATTACAAGAAAATAAGGGAATATAAACCTTTTAATACAATATAAGATAATTAATATTAAATATAACTGATAAAATGGCTGAATTTTTATAATGACAGGAAGTATGTTTTGACTTTTCAGAGAGTACCCAAAATGAAAGTAAAATTACTAATTTTGGACAGAAAATACTATAAAACGGCATTATTTATTCTTAAAATAAGCCGAATGAACTGAAAGATTAATTTAAATAACATCTAGTGAATAAAATTGATAAATAACCAAAGTTTAGGCAATCATATAGTGAATTTTAAAGTATGCACAGGATATGAAAATATATTTGAACAATGTTAAGAATAATATTATATTGGCTAAGAGTTTAATTGAAACTGAAGGAAATAAGATAGTTGATTATTGGTATTCGAACGGTTAATATGACGAGCGTTTTGTGTCGAATCTAACCTAACTTACAACGGTAAAGTTGAGCGGTGAATAGTACATTTTTGTGAAATCGCGAGTGACTTATAAAATACTTCTAGAACTCTCACATTATAACAGAAACAATCAAGAAACACTAAATAACACTGAACAATACATATCTACTCCGAAAAACACCACAAAACACCAGAAAACTGTATAATACAATAACCGTATTAGTGTCGGAATACGGAAAAGTGTTTGAACTTATATTTACACGGATACACAAAATACAACCCAGAAACATTACACCAGGCACTACACAACATTTAACAAGAGATTTGCAGACACCAGAACAGGAATACTGCCAGAAAATACATCTTTCGGAACGTAGCAGAATCGAGCAATATTTGGACCAGCTGGATGGCGGCCATATTTCTTTGACAATCCCAATGCCTTTTCTGTGATCACGTCAGCTGTTGGTGAAAACAATTATATTATTTTCTATTCAATGTCTGTATTTAGTAATAATTATTAATTTGTTGTAACGTTATACTTTTTAAATATTAACCCGATTTCTCTGACTTTGATAATAATTGGCTGTTTAAAGAACCCTGTATGAATTTTATATAAAATACTTTGTAACTTGTTCGATATCCTGAGAATCGATATTATAATCGATAAGAGTCAATATTGCCATTAACTAATAAAACATTAATACTTTTCAACACTAAATAGTTCTTTATTTCATAAATATTACTATTTACCACTAATATAATTCTAATTAACAATCTACCAGGACTTTACCACCTATAAGTGAAGATAACCTAAAAAACCAAAAGGTAAACAAGTATCGACTGTCCTGAAGACAATCTTATGAGTGGTGATAGTTTATTTAAAATATACCAAAACTTCAATAAAATTTTTCAGAAGAGCATTACACTTTTTAAAACTTCACAGCACTCTATTAATTAATTGATTATAATTAATTAATTAATTAAATTATAATTTTTTTTTTTTAAACACATATTTTTTTTTTTTTTCTTCAAAACAACAATTTTTGTTTTTGAAACTTTTAGTGGAGCTGAACATATATTTCTTCATCAAGATTACGCTACTCGACCTGTCTTGCTACCATTGGGACTCGACCAGCTGGGAAACTTAAGGAAGTGTTTCAGGCCAGTAAGACGTCGAGAGCCACACCAATTAACAATACACACACCTATTATTATTTTATTACAAATCGACTAGTCCTAACAGTGGGGCTTGATTACATCAGAGTTTCATCACCTCAATCTATTTTTCTATTATTACAAATTGGCGCACAACTTTAGGGGCTTTAATTAGCGATTGGAAGGCCAATAAATTCTGCCCAATCACTAGTTGGAGCTAGGCAACAGCTACAAAGCCAGAGAATTTCAAGGGAAAATGCAACGACGTGCAACATCTAAGAAACGGGCGGCGGAGGCCGAAAAAGAAATAGAGTTGGAAATGGACAATAAGGAGGCAACGCCAGTAGATGCGGAGAGTTCATTACCGCCGGCGTTGTCCAAACAAACTGAACAACCAGACGAACAACCCGAAACACCCACACAAACAGGGGAAATCAATGTCCGGAAGGAACAATTGGAAAAGTCGACACGAACGGAGGAGGGGAGAATACGAGAGATGATCCGAGCAATGATGGAAACAATGGATCAGAACAGGAAGAAGGACACACAGTCTTTGAAAGAAGATATCAAATCTACGAAGGAAGACTTGAGTAAGAAGATGGGAAGTGACAACCAGTCTTTAAAAGAAGATTTGGGAAATAAAATAGAAAAAACAAAGGAAGAATTGAATGAAATGAACAAGAAGATGGAAGAAAACAGCAAGAAGATGGAAGAGAAGATGGAAGAAAATAGCAAGAAGATGGAAGAAAACAGCAAGAAGATGGAAGAGAAGATGGAAGAAAATATCAAGAAGATGGAAGAAAACAGCAAGAAGATGGAAGAAAATAGCAAGAAGATGGAAGAGAAGATGGAAGAAAATAGCAAGAAGATGGAAGAGAGGATGGGAGGAAAGTTAGAAGAATTGAAGAAGGATAATCAATCCACAAAAGAAGAGTTGACTGGAATGAACAAGAACATAGAAGATTTGAAGGAAGACAACCAAGCGTTCAAGGAAGAATTCAAGTCAACTAAAGAAGAATTGATTAATAAAATCGAGAACACCAATCAGAAAATCGATGAAACCAGGAAGAAGATAGAGAAGAACAACCGACAATTGAAGGAAGAGTTGAAAGAAGATAACAGGAAGTTGGAAGAGAAGATGGGAGAGAAATTGGAAGAATTGAGAGAGGACAATCAAATTTTGAGAGAAGAATTAAGAGAGGTCAATCAGGAGAATCTGGACAAACTGGACGAAAGGATGAAATTGTTGCGAGAAGAACTGAATAAAGAAATCAATGTTAACAAAAAAGCGATGAATAAGAAGATGGAAGAAGAAAATATAATGGTCAATAGACAGATTCGAGAGATTGATGGAAAGTGCAACCAGACCGAAAAGGAGGTGCATGAGTTTAAAGAAGTGGTGAACATCAAATTCACGAATATCGAAGAACATAGTCGTAGGAAGGTAGAAGAACAGAGGAAGGAAAATCAAGAAGAGTTCGGAAAAGTACGCAACCAAGTCACAGAACGATGTAATGATATACAAGAGACCATGGCCAGTATCACCGGTCAGGTGCGACAAAGCCGAGAGGAGATGGAAGCAATAAGAAACAGACCGACTCATTTCACCGGATTGCCTGTCAACGAAAGCCGAGAGTGGCTCAACTTCCGGCAATACAAACGCAAGCCGATGGAGTTCCTGGCTAGGGTTGAAGAATATTTGACCAAGCATAAAATTACCCAATGGAGCCATAGCAGGGAGATATTAGACGAGTCTTTCCGAGACATAACTGATAATTGGTGGATGGCCAACCGGAGTGAAATTCCCGACTACCAACAGTTCCGGAAAATGTTTAAGACAAAATACTGGTCTGAGACCACCCAGAACTTGATCCGTGACAATATTTGTAATGGAAGATACAGGGCACAATTAGGTAGCAGTATGACGGCATATTTCTTGGGAAAGGTGTGCATGGCAAAACACCTCGAGCCAGCAATCCCAGAAGAATGTTTAGTGAACAAGATATCGTATCATTATGATGAGGACATTATCAGGGCCCGGAGAGGTAGCCAGATCAAGACGATCCAGGGAATGACCGAGGTATTACCCCATCAGCAGAGAAAGTGGAGGCAATTCAGAGGTTCCCGCAACCAAGAAACAGGAAACAATTGCAATCTTTCCTCGGACTCTGTAACTATTACAGGAAGTTTCAGAGCCGATATTCCGAGTTGACCAGCAAGTTTCAACCACAGTTATCTGCTAAGAACAAATGGACTTGGGGTGAAGATCAAGATATTACTTTCCGCTTGATAAAAGAGAAGTTTCTGGAGAGTGTTATACTTCGTCACCCAGATTTTAAGAAACCGTTCTTTCTAAACTGTGACGCTAGCGACCTAAGCTTAGGAACGACATTATACCAGGAAGATGAGGAGGGACAACATCTGGTAATAAGCTTCGCTAGTCGCACACTGAACCAGTGCGAAAAGAACTACAGTGTGACAGAAAAGGAATTGTTGAGCGTGGTGTTCGCATGCACCAAGTTCCGGACGTACATTCTCGGATATCAAGTCACGGTACGAACTGATCATAAATCCATCTCGTTCCTTCGTAGGTGCAAGTTGAGTCACGGCCGATTGGCTAGGTGGGTACTCGCCCTACAAGAATATGACCTGAAATGGGAATACATTCCAGGAAAAAAGAACGTGGTAGCGGATGTGTTGTCACGTATAAATCTGGAAGATCAGACTTTCGAAGGGGAGAAGGAGAGCTTGGTCAAAATTTATAACATATTCATGACCAGAGCCGATTTACAAGCTTTGCTAATAAATATTCGAATCCATCAGCAGTCTGATCCTAAGCTGAAAAACATTGTGAGTCGTTTGGAAGCCAATGATGAAACCATTTCTAAATATTACCACCTTAACAAGGGAATTTTATTCATAAAAACGGCCTTGGACGATGAGACGTGGAAGGTGATAATCCCACACCAAATCGAAAAGGAGGTCATCATCGATTACCATGTCAGGTATGGTCACATGGGAGCGTTAAAAGTGATACAGGCTCTAGAGGAAAACTGTAAGATCAAGAATATCAACCGCAAGGTGAGAACATACATCAAGTCCTGTAAGATCTGCCAATGTGCAAAAATAAACAATGAAAAGACAGAGGGTATCATGATACCGATAACTTCCAACGCAAAACTGGAAAAAGTGTTTTTGGATATCTGCGGGCCATTTCCCCGTAGTGGTGGTCGACACAGATATAAATACTTGGTAATTATAATGGATCACTACACCAAGTATATAAAGCTATATCCGGTTAATCGGGCAACAACAGCAAAGGTTTTGGCGGTGATTATCGATTTGTATATCCCAGAGATCGGTAGACCATCATCTATTATTACCGACCACGGTACACAATTTAAGGGGAGGAGATGGCGAGACACTTTATTAGCACTTGGGATCAAGACGTATAAGACATCAGTCTTACCCACCCAGGTACCAATCCCACCCAAGTAGCAATCCGGCTGAGAGAGTACTGAGAGAAGTGGGTAGGATATTGCACACATACTGTCACAACCAACAGAAAAAGTGGCAAGAGTACCTAGCAGCGACAGAAACATTCCTAAATTACGCCCACCATCCAGCTATAGGAATTCCACCATACTCAGCCATGTATGAGAAGCCGACTCCCCGAGACATTGAACAAATCATTGAATTTCCAACAAACAATAATAGGAAATTCAACCAGTTGAAGTTTTACAGCAAGGTAGCAGAAGATCAGGAAAAACGGCAAGCCAAGTACCAAAAGGCAATAGGGCGAATTGTAACATATAAAGAGGGTGAAAAAGTCCTCCTAAAAAATAGAGAGCTGCCTAGCACCTTAGAAGGCATAACCAAAAAATTATTATTACTTTACACCGGACCATATGTTGTGGTAAATGATAAGCATAACAATACATATGAGTTGAGGGAAATCGTTTCAGGAAAAATCAAGGGAGTGTACAATCAAGCTTCTATGAAGAAATATTATGAAGAATGAGTGGTGAGTTTAGAATTTTTAATTAAATATTTTTAAAAAATTCTAAAATATGTAAGAACAACTTACAACCTAATATTTTGAACAAACTTTATGGAAGACAAAGAGAAAGAAAAAGAATTTTTAATTTAATATTTAAAAAAAATTCTAAAATATGTAAGAACAACTTACAACCTAATAATTTTGGAACGAACTTTATGGAAGAAAGAAAAAGAAAGACTTTTGAATTGAAATATAATTATAAAAATTTAAAATTGAGTAAGTACTTCTTACTACAACCTGATAATTTAGAACAAAACTTTATGGAAGAAAAAGAGAAAGAGAGAGAATTTTGAATTTTGAACTTATTAATTTAAAAAATTTAAAATCTAGTAAGCACATCTTACTACCATTGTATTTCGAAGAAAAACCTTTATGGAAGAAAAAGAAAAAGAAAGGAATTTTGAATTTAATATACAAAAAATTTTAAAACTGAAGTAAGACCAACTTACTATAACTAAGTTTATGAGAAAACTTTATAGTCAATAATTAAGAAGAATTTGAATTTGGAGAAATACCAAAACATTCAGAAATAATAGTAAGATCACAGTACTATAAACAATTCTGAATGAAACAATTCTGGGAATAAATGAATTAAACAGAATTTGAATGTTGATAGAACGTCAGAACTTTGAAACAAGATAAGATCAACATATTACAAGGATTTATGAGAAATATTTTTCAATTAAATAAAAAGAATAGTTTGAATTTTACATTAAAACTAACCAAGTTCCAAAAAATAATTATGTGTCAATTATAATTGAATTGAGAAGAAAATAAAGTGATTAATTCAGAAAAGAGAATTAACGTTAATCCAGAATAAATGCTAGATATTCACAATAGCATTTGAAGGAGTAGAGAAGAATAACAAAAAAGAGAGTAATATGCAAGAGAAGAGAAAATTTGGAAGCAAAGAGACTAATTACCTATGAAACGATAATGAAAACAGTTAATTAAGAGCAAAGAAGAACAACTCATACCAAACATATGGAGAAGATGATTTCGAACAAATGATTATAATAAGACCTATACGAAATGCAAAGAGAAGAAATACCACATGAAATATAATATAAATGAATTAATGTTAATAAATGCGAAGGCGGATTAATAACTTTCTAAGAGAAAGGAAACAACCAAAATGTTTAAAGAAAATGATCAATATAACAACCTGTATATCTAATGTAAAGATACAAAGTTAAAAAATTAAATATAATATATTAAGACCATTCAAATAATGAATAAGAAAGACTATATATAAAGACCATGCTAATACCATGAGTAACCAGAAGAAAATATAAAGAGAATTCAGATGGAGAAGAAAGAGAGTTACACTGTAAACAGTAACCAGAATTATTAAAAGAAAGGTTTTCAACCATAATAAAAATAAATATATCAGACAAGTTAAGAGTTTTGAAAAAATATATATATAATGAGTATAATAATAATTATGAAGATTTATTAAGATAGAAAATGTGAGATAATCTGAGAGACTACGAAGTGGAGAATCCAAAGATATTTTTATTAGTCGAAAATGAGACTAATTTTTATTTATTTATTCGATGACTGACTGAAGATAATTCCAGCAGCATTATGTTTTTTTTTAGCAGGGATGGATATGCCTCTGTACTCAATTTATAGAAGTGGTGTATGGCCAGCAGAGAAGTAGCGTACAGTGCCCCTCTGATCTGCCCCAGCCCACGTGATAGGGAATGTTGGGGAATTAATATCCCAAGGATGCAACACGAAGTTGATAAAGAAAGAAAATGTATTACAATAATAATATATCTCAGAAGACACTAACTATCCGAAAAGGATCAGTAGTAAAACAAGTAACCATATATATAAAATTAATTAAACTCTAATATAAAAAAGTCGATATAAAAATGGAGGAGAAAATGAATTATAAGAAATGATGAAATTATCATAAGAAATTATTTCATCCATAAACATGTCTGAAATAATTACTTCTGGAGGAGAGCAATCTGTAGCGTGACAGATGTATGCATAATATTGAATGGCAATTGATCATTAGAATAATAAAGTTATAACATTTAAATTTGGAAGAAAGCATTAAGTTTAATATAAATAGATTAATTCATAGCAACTGTGGAAAGAAATCATTATTATTTAAAAAAATACAAGTTCAAATAAAATGAGTTACTAGTGATGAGTCATCCAAAACCAGTCTCATAACCAAAGGTTTTCAAGTTATAACCCAGGAAGGTAAGAAAGTGAATAACCAAGCAGTACAGAATATGACCAAACCAACAACGAGGAAGAATAAATAGAATAGAAACCCTAAAATAAGCCAAGATCAACCAATACAGGTGGTGTATTTCTAAAATAAAGAAGAAGATGGAGAAGATCCCAAGAAACCTGATGGCATCAAGAAGAAGATGGAGAAGATACCAATCCCAGAAGGCAGGAGAAAAGAAGACTGATGAAAGAAGAAGAAGGCAGCATCCTGAAGAAGATGTCATGCTCTTATAAAAGACACCCAAATCCCCATACCCCCAAAATAAATCATTAACCAATAAAAGTATAACGAAATGAAAACCACATGTATATAAATTTAAGAGAGAGAAGTGTATAAAGTAAAAGTTGCCTATGAACTAAGATGAAACAATAATATTGTACCCATGGAACAAATCTCCATTGTAAAACACTAACCAATTTATTATGTTAATAAGACTATACGACCATTTAGCAATAACATAATATAAAAGTGCAAAGTGAACCAGTGATAGTTTTGGGTATTATAGAAAATGAACCTTGTGTTTCATTCTTGACAATCACAAACATTGAATACAATGAAATATGCAATTTTCAATGACTTGAAATGTGTACTGTGATAATATGTTACTTATAAGACATAAATCTGTTTAAAATAACATTTTGTTTTATATGCAAAAAGAAAAACAGATTTCATAATACTTTTTGAACAATTTATGCTATTTATTTATTTATGACAGGGTACAATTCCCCAAAGACAATGTGTAAAAGACGGTATAAAAACTGTAGAATCCCACTTATAATAATAGTTAGCAACAAGAATATAGATATAAGGTTTTTTATGTATATAGTATAAGAATGTTTTAAAAATGTGTTAGATATAAGGCCATTTGTTTGGGTCTGATACAACTAACATCAGAACTATAAAAATAATTACTACTTATAAATAGTAGGGAGTAACTAAGATGTTAGTTAGTAGAAAACTTTTTTCTGTAAACCATATTTCCATGTTTAGAAATAAGGATTTTGTTGTAAAATGTCTGACTTGAAGACAACCATTTATTTAAAAAATATTCTTTATTTGTTTAACTGTTATTGGTATTGTAACCAATACTATTTGTTATTGTGTAATTCGGAAAACATGTTTAATTTATAATACTATATGTAAAAGTCAGAGAGGGTATCACACATCATATATTGTTTGTAAAATATTTTTTAAGGAAAAAATGTTAAAAAATCTAGGCCAGAGAAAGAAAACCAAAATTCATTAAGACAGAGAAATTACTCATTTAAATGCAAATAAACAAAAGGGATTTAGACGAAATAAACTTAAGATCAAGCCATATAATTGCACATACCATTTAGAAAGATTTTAATAAATTATATTCAGAATTAAAAATAAAAATGAAAATGACTAAAATCAGAAATTTGGACATGGGAGTCATATATTTCAGAATAATGTTTCAGAATACAACTAATTCAATTAATTACAAGAAAATAAGGGAATATAAACCTTTTAATACAATATAAGATAATTAATATTAAATATAACTGATAAAATGGCTGAATTTTTATAATGACAGGAAGTATGTTTTGACTTTTCAGAGAGTACCCAAAATGAAAGTAAAATTACTAATTTTGGACAGAAAACACTATAAAACGGCATTATTTATTCTTAAAATAAGCCGAATTAACTGAAAGATTAATTTAAATAACATCTAGTGAATAAAATTGATAAATAACCAAAGTTTAGGCAATCATATAGTGAATTTTAAAGTATGCACAGGATATGAAAATATATTTGAACAATGTTAAGAATAATATTATATTGGCTAAGAGTTTAATTGAAACTGAAGGAAATAAGATAGTTGATTATTGGTATTCGAACGGTTAATATGACGAGCGTTTTGTGTCGAATCTAACCTAACTTACAACGGTAAAGTTGAGCGGTGAATAGTACATTTTTGTGAAATCGCGAGTGACTTATAAAATACTTCTAGAACTCTCACATTATAACAGAAACAATCAAGAAACACTAAATAACACTGAACAATACATATCTACTCCGAAAAACACCACAAAACACCAGAAAACTGTATAATACAATAACCGTATTAGTGTCGGAATAGGGAAAAGTGTTTGAACTTATATTTACACGGATACACAAAATACAACCCAGAAACATTACACCAGGCACTACACAACATTTAACAAGAGATTTGCAGACACCAGAACAGGAATACTGCCAGAAAATACATCTTTCGGAACGTAGCAGAATCGAGCAATATTTGGACCAGCTGGATGGCGGCCATATTTCTTTGACAATCCCAATGCCTTTTCTGTGATCATGTCAGCTGTTGGTGAAAACAATTATATTATTTTCTATTCAATGTCTGTATTTAGTAATAATTATTAATTTGTTGTA
Source organism: Magicicada septendecula (assembly GCA_034769895.1). Taxonomy (NCBI): domain Eukaryota; kingdom Metazoa; phylum Arthropoda; class Insecta; order Hemiptera; family Cicadidae; genus Magicicada; species Magicicada septendecula. Next base: position 103,724,991 of record CM068369.1, on the reverse strand, counting down.
ACGTTATACTTTTTAAATATTAACCCGATTTCTCTGACTTTGATAATAATTGGCTGTTTAAAGAACCCTGTATGAATTTTATATAAAATACTTTGTAACTTGTTCGATATCCTGAGAATCGATATTATAATCGATAAGAGTCAATATTGCCATTAACTAATAAAACATTAATACTTTTCAACACTAAATAGTTCTTTATTTCATCAATATTACTATTTACCACTAATATAATTCTAATTAACAATCTACCAGGACTTTACCACCTATAAGTGAAGATAACCTAAAAAACCAAAAGGTAAACAAGTATCGACTGTCCTGAAGACAATCTTATGAGTGGTGATAGTTTATTTAAAATATACCAAAACTTCAATAAAATTTTTCAGAAGAGCATTACACTTTTTAAAACTTCACAGCACTCTATTAATTAATTGATTATAATTAATTAATTAATTAAATTATAATTTTTTTTTTTTAAACACATATTTTTTTTTTTTTTCTTCAAAACAACAATTTTTGTTTTTGAAACTTTTAGTGGAGCTGAACATATATTTCTTCATCAAGATTACGCTACTCGACCTGTCTTGCTACCATTGGGACTCGACCAGCTGGGAAACTTAAGGAAGTGTTTCAGGCCAGTAAGACGTCGAGAGCCACACCAATTAACAATACACACACCTATTATTATTTTATTACAAATCGACTAGTCCTAACAGTGGGGCTTGATTACATCAGAGTTTCATCACCTCAATCTATTTTTCTATTATTACAAATTGGCGCACAATTTTAGGGGCTTTAATTAGCGATTGGAAGGCCAATAAATTCTGCCCAATCACTAGTTGGAGCTAGGCAACAGCTACAAAGCCAGAGAATTTCAAGGGAAAATGCAACGACGTGCAACATCTAAGAAACGGGCGGCGGAGGCCGAAAAAGAAATAGAGTTGGAAATGGACAATAAGGAGGCAACACCAGTAGATGCGGAGAGTTCATTACCGCCGGTGTTGTCCAAACAAACTGAACAACCAGACGAACAACCCGAAACACCCACACAAACAGGGGAAATCAATGTCCGGAAGGAACAATTGGAAAAGTCGACACGAACGGAGGAGGGGAGAATACGAGAGATGATCCGAGCAATGATGGAAACAATGGATCAGAACAGGAAGAAGGACACACAGTCTTTGAAAGAAGATATCAAATCTACGAAGGAAGACTTGAGTAAGAAGATGGGAAGTGACAACCAGTCTTTAAAAGAAGATTTGGGAAATAAAATAGAAAAAACAAAGGAAGAATTGAATGAAATGAACAAGAAGATGGAAGAAAACAGCAAGAAGATGGAAGAGAAGATGGAAGAAAATAGCAAGAAGATGGAAGAAAATAGCAAGAAGATGGAAGAAAACAGCAAGAAGATGGAAGAGAAGATGGAAGAAAATATCAAGAAGTTGGAAGAAAACAGCAAGAAGATGGAAGAGAAGATGGAAGAAAATAGCAAGAAGATGGAAGAGAGGATGGGAGGAAAGTTAGAAGAATTGAAGAAGGATAATCAATCCACAAAAGAAGAGTTGACTGGAATGAACAAGAACATAGAAGATTTGAAGGAAGACAACCAAGCGTTCAAGGAAGAATTCAAGTCAACTAAAGAAGAATTGATTAATAAAATCGAGAACACCAATCAGAAAATCGATGAAACCAGGAAGAAGATAGAGAAGAACAACCGACAATTGAAGGAAGAGTTGAAAGAAGATAACAGGAAGTTGGAAGAGAAGATGGAAGAGAAATTGGAAGAATTGAGAGAGGACAATCAAATTTTGGGAGAAGAATTAAGAGAGGTCAATCAGGAGAATCTGGACAAACTGGACGAAAGGATGAAATTGTTGCGAGAAGAACTGAATAAAGAAATCAATGTTAACAAAAAAGCGATGAATAAGAAGATGGAAGAAGAAAATATAATGGTCAATAGACAGATTCGAGAGATTGATGGAAAGTGCAACCAGACCGAAAAGGAGGTGCATGAGTTTAAAGAAGTGGTGAACATCAAGTTCACGAATATCGAAGAACATAGTCGTAGGAAGGTAGAAGAACAGAGGAAGGAAAATCAAGAAGAGTTCGGAAAAGTACGCAACCAAGTCACAGAACGATGTAATGATATACAAGAGACCATGGCCAGTATCACCGGTCAGGTGCGACAAAGCCGAGAGGAGATGGAAGCAATAAGAAACAGACCGACTCATTTCACCGGATTGCCTGTCAACGAAAGCCGAGAGTGGCTCAACTTCCGGCAATACAAACGCAAGCCGATGGAGTTCCTGGCTAGGGTTGAAGAATATTTGACCAAGCATAAAATTACCCAATGGAGCCATAGCAGGGAGATATTAGACGAGTCTTTCCGAGACATAACTGATAATTGGTGGATGGCCAACCGGAGTGAAATTCCCGACTACCAACAGTTCCGGAAAATGTTTAAGACAAAATACTGGTCTGAGACCACCCAGAACTTGATCCGTGACAATATTTGTAATGGAAGATACAGGGCACAATTAGGTAGCAGTATGACGGCATATTTCTTGGGAAAGGTGTGCATGGCAAAACACCTCGAACCAGCAATCCCAGAAGAATGTTTAGTGAACAAGATATCGTATCATTATGATGAGGACATTATCAGGGCCCGGAGAGGTAGCCAGATCAAGACGATCCAGGGAATGACCGAGGTATTACCCCATCAGCAGAGAAAGTGGAGGCAATTCAGAGGTTCCCGCAACCAAGAAACAGGAAACAATTGCAATCTTTCCTCGGACTCTGTAACTATTACAGGAAGTTTCAGAGCCGATATTCCGAGTTGACCAGCAAGTTTCAACCACAGTTATCTGCTAAGAACAAATGGACTTGGGGTGAAGATCAAGATATTACTTTCCGCTTGATAAAAGAGAAGTTTCTGGAGAGTGTTATACTTCGTCACCCAGATTTTAAGAAACCGTTCTTTCTAAACTGTGACACTAGCGACCTAAGCTTAGGAACGACATTATACCAGGAAGATGAGGAGGGACAACATCTGGTAATAAGCTTCGCTAGTCGCACACTGAACCAGTGCGAAAAGAACTACAGTGTGACAGAAAAGGAATTGTTGAGCGTGGTGTTCGCATGCACCAAGTTCCGGACGTACATTCTCGGATATCAAGTCACGGTACGAACTGATCATAAATCCATCTCGTTCCTTCGTAGGTGCAAGTTGAGTCACGGCCGATTGGCTAGGTGGGTACTCGCCCTACAAGAATATGACCTGAAATGGGAATACATTCCAGGAAAAAAGAACGTGGTAGCGGATGTGTTGTCACATATAAATCTGGAAGATCAGACTTTCGAAGGGGAGAAGGAGAGCTTGGTCAAAATTTATAACATATTCATGACCAGAGCCGATTTACAAGCTTTGCTAATAAATATTCGAATCCATCAGCAGTCTGATCCTAAGCTGAAAAACATTGTGAGTCGTTTGGAAGCCAATGATGAAACCATTTCTAAATATTACCACCTTAACAAGGGAATTTTATTCATAAAAACGGCCTTGGACGATGAGGCGTGGAAGGTGATAATCCCACACCAAATCGAAAAGGAGGTCATCATCGATTACCATGTCAGGTATGGTCACATGGGAGCGTTAAAAGTGATACAGGCTCTAGAGGAAAACTGTAAGATCAAGAATATCAACCGCAAGGTGAGAACATACATCAAGTCCTGTAAGATCTGCCAATGTGCAAAAATAAACAATGAAAAGACAGAGGGTATCATGATACCGATAACTTCCAACGCAAAACTGGAAAAAGTGTTTTTGGATATCTGCGGGCCATTTCCCCGTAGTGGTGGTCGACACAGATATAAATACTTGGTAATTATAATGGATCACTACACCAAGTATATAAAGCTATATCCGGTTAATCGGGCAACAACAGCAAAGGTTTTGGCGGTGATTATCGATTTTATATCCCAGAGATCGGTAGACCATCATCTATTATTACCGACCACGGTACACAATTTAAGGGGAGGAGATGGCGAGACACTTTATTAGCACTTGGGATCAAGACGTATAAGACATCAGTCTTACCCACCCAGGTACCAATCCCACCCAAGTAGCAATCCGGCTGAGAGAGTACTGAGAGAAGTGGGTAGGATATTGCACACATACTGTCACAACCAACAGAAAAAGTGGCAAGAGTACCTAGCAGCGACAGGAACATTCCTAAATTACGCCCACCATCCAGCTATAGGAATTCCACCATACTCAGCCATGTATGAGAAGCCGACTCCCCGAGACATTGAACAAATCATTGAATTTCCAACAAACAATAATAGGAAATTCAACCAGTTGAAGTTTTACAACAAGGTAGCAGAAGATCAGGAAAACGGCAAGCCAAGTACCAAAAGGCAATAGGGCGAATTGTAACATATAAAGAGGGTGAAAAAGTCCTCCTAAAAAATAGAGAGCTGCCTAGCACCTTAGAAGGCATAACCAAAAAATTATTATTACTTTACACCGGACCATATGTTGTGGTAAATGATAAGCATAACAATACATATGAGTTGAGGGAAATCGTTTCAGGAAAAATCAAGGGAGTGTACAATCAAGCTTCTATGAAGAAATATTATGAAGAATGAGTGGTGAGTTTAGAATTTTTAATTAAATATTTTTAAAAAATTCTAAAATATGTAAGAACAACTTACAACCTAATATTTTGAACAAACTTTATGGAAGACAAAGAGAAAGAAAAAGAATTTTTAATTTAATATTTAAAAAAAATTCTAAAATATGTAAGAACAACTTACAACCTAATAATTTTGGAACGAACTTTATGGAAGAAAGAAAAAGAAAGACTTTTGAATTGAAATATAATTATAAAAATTTAAAATTGAGTAAGTACTTCTTACTACAACCTGATAATTTAGAACAAAACTTTATGGAAGAAAAAGAGAAAGAGAGAGAATTTTGAATTTTGAACTTATTAATTTAAAAAATTTAAAATCTAGTAAGCACATCTTACTACCATTGTATTTCGAAGAAAAACCTTTATGGAAGAAAAAGAAAAAGAAAGGAATTTTGAATTTAATATACAAAAAATTTTAAAACTGAAGTAAGACCAACTTACTATAACTAAGTTTATGAGAAAACTTTATAGTAAATAATTAAGAAGAATTTGAATTTGGAGAAATACCAAAACATTCAGAAATAATAGTAAGATCACAGTACTATAAACAATTCTGAATGAAACAATTCTGGGAATAAATGAATTAAACAGAATTTGAATGTTGATAGAACGTCAGAACTTTGAAACAAGATAAGATCAACATATTACAAGGATTTATGAGAAATATTTTTCAATTAAATAAAAAGAATAGTTTGAATTTTACATTAAAACTAACCAAGTTCCAAAAAATAATTATGTGTCAATTATAATTGAATTGAGAAGAAAATAAAGTGATTAATTCAGAAAAGAGAATTAACGTTAATCCAGAATAAATGCTAGATATTCACAATAGCATTTGAAGGAGTAGAGAAGAATAACAAAAAAGAGAGTAATATGCAAGAGAAGAGAAAATTTGGAAGCAAAGAGACTAATTACCTATGAAACGATAATGAAAACAGTTAATTAAGAGCAAAGAAGAACAACTCATACCAAACATATGGAGAAGATGATTTCGAACAAATGATTATAATAAGACCTATACGAAATGCAAAGAGAAGAAATACCACATGAAATATAATATAAATGAATTAATGTTAATAAATGCGAAGGCGGATTAATAACTTTCTAAGAGAAAGGAAACAACCAAAATGTTTAAAGAAAATGATCAATATAACAACCTGTATATCTAATGTAAAGATACAAAGTTAAAAAATTAAATATAATATATTAAGACCATTCAAATAATGAATAAGAAAGACTATATATAAAGACCATGCTAATACCATGAGTAACCAGAAGAAAATATAAAGAGAATTCAGATGGAGAAGAAAGAGAGTTACACTGTAAACAGTAACCAGAATTATTAAAAGAAAGGTTTTCAACCATAATAAAAATAAATATATCAGACAAGTTAAGAGTTTTGAAAAAATATATATATATAATGAGTATAATAATAATTATGAAGATTTATTAAGATAGAAAATGTGAGATAATCTGAGAGACTACGAAGTGGAGAATCCAAAGATATTTTTATTAGTCGAAAATGAGACTACTTTTTATTTATTTATTCGATGACTGACTGAAGATAATTCCAGCAGCATTATGTTTTTTTTTAGCAGGGATGGATATGCCTCTGTACTCAATTTATAGAAGTGGTGTATGGCCAGCAGAGAAGTAGCGTACAGTGCCCCTCTGATCTGCCCCAGCCCACGTGATAGGGAATGTTGGGGAATTAATATCCCAAGGATGCAACACGAAGTTGATAAAGAAAGAAAATGTATTACAATAATAATATATCTCAGAAGACACTAACTATCCGAAAAGGATCAGTAGTAAAACAAGTAACCATATATATAAAATTAATTAAACTCTAATATAAAAAAGTCGATATAAAAATGGAGGAGAAAATGAATTATAAGAAATGATGAAATTATCATAAGAAATTATTTCATCCATAAACATGTCTGAAATAATTACTTCTGGAGGAGAGCAATCTGTAGCGTGACAGATGTATGCATAATATTGAATGGCAATTGATCATTAGAATAATAAAGTTATAACATTTAAATTTGGAAGAAAGCATTAAGTTTAATATAAATAGATTAATTCATAGCAACTGTGGAAAGAAATCATTATTATTTAAAAAAATACAAGTTCAAATAAAATGAGTTACTAGTGATGAGTCATCCAAAACCAGTCTCATAACCAAAGGTTTTCAAGTTATAACCCAGGAAGGTAAGAAAGTGAATAACCAAGCAGTACAGAATATGACCAAACCAACAACGAGGAAGAATAAATAGAATAGAAACCCTAAAATAAGCCAAGATCAACCAATACAGGTGGTGTATTTCTAAAATAAAGAAGAAGATGGAGAAGATCCCAAGAAACCTGATGGCATCAAGAAGAAGATGGAGAAGATACCAATCCCAGAAGGCAGGAGAAAAGAAGACTGATGAAAGAAGAAGAAGGCAGCATCCTGAAGAAGATGTCATGCTCTTATAAAAGACACCCAAATCCCCATACCCCCAAAATAAATCATTAACCAATAAAAGTATAACGAAATTAAAACCTCATGTATATAAATTTAAGAGAGAGAAGTGTATAAAGTAAAAGTTGCCTGTGAACTAAGATGAAACAATAATATTGTACCCATGGAACAAATCTCCATTGTAAAACACTAACCAATTTATTATGTTAATAAGACTATACGACCATTTAGCAATAACATAATATAAAAGTGCAAAGTGAACCAGTGATAGTTTTGGGTATTATAGAAAATGAACCTTGTGTTTCATTCTTGACAATCACAAACATTGAATACAATGAAATATGCAATTTTCAATGACTTGAAATGTGTACTGTGATAATATGTTACTTATAAGACATAAATCTGTTTAAAATAACATTTTGTTTTATATGCAAAAAGAAAAACAGATTTCATAATACTTTTTGAACAATTTATGCTATTTATTTATTTATGACAGGGTACAATTCCCCAAAGACAATGTGTAAAAGACGGTATAAAAACTGTAGAATCCCACTTATAATAATAGTTAGCAACAAGAATATAGATATAAGGTTTTTATGTATATAGTATAAGAATGTTTTAAAAATGTGTTAGATATAAGGCCATTTGTTTGGGTCTGATACAACTAACATCAGAACTATAAAAATAATTACTACTTATAAATAGTAGGGAGTAATTAAGATGTTAGTTAGTAGAAAACTTTTTTCTGTAAACCATATTTCCATGTTTAGAAATAAGGATTTTGTTGTAAAATGTCTGACTTGAAGACAACCATTTATTTAAAAAATATTCTTTATTTGTTTAACTGTTATTGGTATTGTAACCAATACTATTTGTTATTGTGTAATTCGGAAAACATGTTTAATTTATAATACTATATGTAAAAGTCAGAGAGGGTATCACACATCATATATTGTTTGTAAAATATTTTTTAAGGAAAAAATGTTAAAAAATCTAGGCCAGAGAAAGAAAACCAAAATTCATTAAGACAGAGAAATTACTCATTTAAATGCAAATAAACAAAAGGGATTTAGACGAAATAAACTTAAGATCAAGCCATATAATTGCACATACCATTTAGAAAGATTTTAATAAATTATATTCAGAATTAAAAATAAAAATGAAAATGACTAAAATCAGAAATTTGGACATGGGAGTCATATATTTCAGAATAATGTTTCAGAATACAACTAATTCAATTAATTACAAGAAAATAAGGGAATATAAACCTTTTAATACAATATAAGATAATTAATATTAAATATAACTGATAAAATGGCTGAATTTTTATAATGACAGGAAGTATGTTTTGACTTTTCAGAGAGTACCCAAAATGAAAGTAAAATTACTAATTTTGGACAGAAAACACCATAAAACGGCATTATTTATTCTTAAAATAAGCCGAATGAACTGATAGATTAATTTAAATAACATCTAGTGAATAAAATTGATAAATAACCAAAGTTTAGGCAATCATATAGTGAATTTTAAAGTATGCACAGGATATGAAAATATATTTGAACAATGTTAAGAATAATATTATATTGGCTAAGAGTTTAATTGAAACTGAAGGAAATAAGATAGTTGATTATTGGTATTCGAACGGTTAATATGACGAGCGTTTTGTGTCGAATCTAACCTAACTTACAACGGTAAAGTTGAGCGGTGAATAGTACATTTTTGTGAAATCGCGAGTGACTTATAAAATACTTCTAGAACTCTCACATTATAACAGAAACAATCAAGAAACACTAAATAACACTGAACAATACATATCTACTCCGAAAACACCACAAAACACCAGAAAACTGTATAATACAATAACCGTATTAGTGTCGGAATAGGGAAAAGTGTTTGAACTTATATTTACACGGATACACAAAATACAACCCAGAAACATTACACCAGGCACTACACAACATTTAACAAGAGATTTGCAGACACCAGAACAGGAATACTGCCAGAAAATACATCTTTCGGAACGTAGCAGAATCGAGCAATATTTGGACCAGCTGGATGGCGGCCATATTTTTTTCACAATCCCAATGCCTTTTCTGTGATCACGTCAGCTGTTGGTGAAAACAATTATATTATTTTCTATTCAATGTCTGTATTTAGTAATAATTATTAATTTGTTGTAACGTTATACTTTTTAAATATTAACCCGATTTCTCTGACTTTGATAATAATTGGCTGTTTAAAGAACCCTGTATGAATTTTATATAAAATACTTTGTAACTTGTTCGATATCCTGAGAATCGATATTATAATCGATAAGAGTCAATATTGCCATTAACTAATAAAACATTAATACTTTTCAACACTAAATAGTTCTTTATTTCATAAATATTACTATTTACCACTAATATAATTCTAATTAACAATCTACCAGGACTTTACCACCTATAAGTGAAGATAACCTAAAAAACCAAAAGGTAAACAAGTATCGACTGTCCTGAAGACAATCTTATGAGTGGTGATAGTTTATTTAAAATATACCAAAACTTCAATAAAATTTTTCAGAAGAGCATTACACTTTTTAAAACTTCACAGAACTCTATTAATTAATTGATTATAATTAATTAATTAATTAAATTATAATTTTTTTTTTTTTAACATATTTTTTTTTTTTTCTTCAAAACAACAATTTTTGTTTTTGAAACTTTTAGTGGAGCTGAACATATATTTCTTCATCAAGATTACGCTACTCGACCTGTCTTGCTACCATTGGGACTCGACCAGCTGGGAAACTTAAGGAAGTGTTTCAGGCCAGTAAGACATCGAGAGCCACACCAATTAACAATACACACACCTATTATTATTTTATTACAAATCGACTAGTCCTAACAGTGGGGCTTGATTACATCAGAGTTTCATCACCTCAATCTATTTTTCTATTATTACAAATTGGCGCACAACTTTAGGGGCTTTAATTAGCGATTGGAAGGCCAATAAATTCTGCCCAATCACTAGTTGGAGCTAGGCAACAGCTACAAAGCCAGAGAATTTCAAGGGAAAATGCAACGACGTGCAACATCTAAGAAACGGGCGGCGGAGGCCGAAAAAGAAATAGAGTTGGAAATGGACAATAAGGAGGCAACGCCAGTAGATGCGGAGAGTTCATTACCGCCGGCGTTGTCCAAACAAACTGAACAACCAGACGAACAACCCGAAACACCCACACAAACAGGGGAAATCAATGTCCGGAAGGAACAATTGGAAAAGTCGACACGAACGGAGGAGGGGAGAATACGAGAGATGATCCGAGCAATGATGGAAACAATGGATCAGAACAGGAAGAAGGACACACAGTCTTTGAAAGAAGATATCAAATCTACGAAGGAAGACTTGAGTAAGAAGATGGGAAGTGACAACCAGTCTTTAAAAGAAGATTTGGGAAATAAAATAGAAAAAACAAAGGAAGAATTGAATGAAATGAACAAGAAGATGGAAGAAAACAGCAAGAAGATGGAAGAGAAGATGGAAGAAAATAGCAAGAAGATGGAAGAAAACAGCAAGAAGATGGAAGAGAAGATGGAAGAAAATATCAAGAAGATGGAAGAAAACAGCAAGAAGATGGAAGAAAATAGCAAGAAGATGGAAGAGAAGATGGAAGAAAATAGCAAGAAGATGGAAGAGAGGATGGGAGGAAAGTTAGAAGAATTGAAGAAGGATAATCAATCCACAAAAGAAGAGTTGACTGGAATGAACAAGAACATAGAAGATTTGAAGGAAGACAACCAAGCGTTCAAGGAAGAATTCAAGTCAACTAAAGAAGAATTGATTAATAAAATCGAGAACACCAATCAGAAAATCGATGAAACCAGGAAGAAAATAGAGAAGAACAACCGACAATTGAAGGAAGAGTTGAAAGAAGATAACAGGAAGTTGGAAGAGAAGATGGGAGAGAAATTGGAAGAATTGAGAGAGGACAATCAAATTTTGAGAGAAGAATTAAGAGAGGTCAATCAGGAGAATCTGGACAAACTGGACGAAAGGATGGAATTGTTGTGAGAAGAACTGAATAAAGAAATCAATGTTAACAAAAAAGCGATGAATAAGAAGATGGAAGAAGAAAATATAATGGTCAATAGACAGATTCGAGAGATTGATGGAAAGTGCAACCAGACCGAAAAGGAGGTGCATGAGTTTAAAGAAGTGGTGAACATCAAGTTCACGAATATCGAAGAACATAGTCGTAGGAAGGTAGAAGAACAGAGGAAGGAAAATCAAGAAGAGTTCGGAAAAGTACGCAACCAAGTCACAGAACGATGTAATGATATACAAGAGACCATGGCCAGTATCACCGGTCAGGTGCGACAAAGCCGAGAGGAGATGGAAGCAATAAGAAACAGATCGACTCATTTCACCGGATTGCCTGTCAACGAAAGCCGAGAGTGGCTCAACTTCCGGCAATACAAACGCAAGCCGATGGAGTTCCTGGCTAGGGTTGAAGAATATTTGACCAAGCATAAAATTACCCAATGGAGCCATAGCAGGGAGATATTAGACGAGTCTTTCCGAGACATAACTGATAATTGGTGGATGGCCAACCGGAGTGAAATTCCCGACTACCAACAGTTCCGGAAAATGTTTAAGACAAAATACTGGTCTGAGACCACCCAGAACTTGATCCGTGACAATATTTGTAATGGAAGATACAGGGCACAATTAGGTAGCAGTATGACGGCATATTTCTTGGGAAAGGTGTGCATGGCAAAACACCTAGAACCAGCAATCCCAGAAGAATGTTTAGTGAACAAGATATCGTATCATTATGATGAGGACATTATCAGGGCCCGGAGAGGTAGCCAGATCAAGACGATCCAGGGAATGACCGAGGTATTACCCCATCAGCAGAGAAAGTGGAGGCAATTCAGAGGTTCCCGCAACCAAGAAACAGGAAACAATTGCAATCTTTCCTCGGACTCTGTAACTATTACAGGAAGTTTCAGAGCCGATATTCCGAGTTGACCAGCAAGTTTCAACCACAGTTATCTGCTAAGAACAAATGGACTTGGGGTGAAGATCAAGATATTACTTTCCGCTTGATAAAAGAGAAGTTTCTGGAGAGTGTTATACTTCGTCACCCAGATTTTAAGAAACCGTTCTTTCTAAACTGTGACACTAGCGACCTAAGCTTAGGAACGACATTATACCAGGAAGATGAGGAGGGACAACATCTGGTAATAAGCTTCGCTAGTCGCACACTGAACCAGTGCGAAAAGAACTACAGTGTGACAGAAAAGGAATTGTTGAGCGTGGTGTTCGCATGCACCAAGTTCCGGACGTACATTCTCGGATATCAAGTCACGGTACGAACTGATCATAAATCCATCTCGTTCCTTCGTAGGTGCAAGTTGAGTCACGGCCGATTGGCTAGGTGGGTACTCGCCCTACAAGAATATGACCTGAAATGGGAATACATTCCAGGAAAAAAGAACGTGGTAGCGGATGTGTTGTCACGTATAAATCTGGAAGATCAGACTTTCGAAGGGGAGAAGGAGAGCTTGGTCAAAATTTATAACATATTCATGACCAGAGCCGATTTACAAGCTTTGCTAATAAATATTCGAATCCATCAGCAGTCTGATCCTAAGCTGAAAAACATTGTGAGTCGTTTGGAAGCCAATGATGAAACCATTTCTAAATATTACCACCTTAACAAGGGAATTTTATTCATAAAAACGGCCTTGGACGATGAGGCGTGGAAGGTGATAATCCCACACCAAATCGAAAAGGAGGTCATCATCGATTACCATGTCAGGTATGGTCACATGGGAGCGTTAAAAGTGATACAGGCTCTAGAGGAAAACTGTAAGATCAAGAATATCAACCGCAAGGTGAGAACATACATCAAGTCCTGTAAGATCTGCCAATGTGCAAAAATAAACAATGAAAAGACAGAGGGTATCATGATACCGATAACTTCCAACGCAAAACTGGAAAAAGTGTTTTTGGATATCTGCGGGCCATTTCCCCGTAGTGGTGGTCGACACAGATATAAATACTTGGTAATTATAATGGATCACTACACCAAGTATATAAAGCTATATCCGGTTAATCGGGCAACAACAGCAAAGGTTTTGGCGGTGATTATCGATTTTATATCCCAGAGATCGGTAGACCATCATCTATTATTACCGACCACGGTACACAATTTAAGGGGAGGAGATGGCGAGACACTTTATTAGCACTTGGGATCAAGACGTATAAGACATCAGTCTTACCCACCCAGGTACCAATCCCACCCAAGTAGCAATCCGGCTGAGAGAGTACTGAGAGAAGTGGGTAGGATATTGCACACATACTGTCACAACCAACAGAAAAAGTGGCAAGAGTACCTAGCAGCGACAGGAACATTCCTAAATTACGCCCACCATCCAGCTATAGGAATTCCACCATACTCAGCCATGTATGAGAAGCCGACTCCCCGAGACATTGAACAAATCATTGAATTTCCAACAAACAATAATAGGAAATTCAACCAGTTGAAGTTTTACAACAAGGTAGCAGAAGATCAGGAAAACGGCAAGCCAAGTACCAAAAGGCAATAGGGCGAATTGTAACATATAAAGAGGGTGAAAAAGTCCTCCTAAAAAATAGAGAGCTGCCTAGCACCTTAGAAGGCATAACCAAAAAATTATTATTACTTTACACCGGACCATATGTTGTGGTAAATGATAAGCATAACAATACATATGAGTTGAGGGAAATCGTTTCAGGAAAAATCAAGGGAGTGTACAATCAAGCTTCTATGAAGAAATATTATGAAGAATGAGTGGTGAGTTTAGAATTTTTAATTAAATATTTTTAAAAAATTCTAAAATATGTAAGAACAACTTACAACCTAATATTTTGAACAAACTTTATGGAAGACAAAGAGAAAGAAAAAGAATTTTTAATTTAATATTTAAAAAAAATTCTAAAATATGTAAGAACAACTTACAACCTAATAATTTTGGAACGAACTTTATGGAAGAAAGAAAAAGAAAGACTTTTGAATTGAAATATAATTATAAAAATTTAAAATTGAGTAAGTACTTCTTACTACAACCTGATAATTTAGAACAAAACTTTATGGAAGAAAAAGAGAAAGAGAGAGAATTTTGAATTTTGAACTTATTAATTTAAAAAATTTAAAATCTAGTAAGCACATCTTACTACCATTGTATTTCGAAGAAAAACCTTTATGGAAGAAAAAGAAAAAGAAAGGAATTTTGAATTTAATATACAAAAAATTTTAAAACTGAAGTAAGACCAACTTACTATAACTAAGTTTATGAGAAAACTTTATAGTAAATAATTAAGAAGAATTTGAATTTGGAGAAATACCAAAACATTCAGAAATAATAGTAAGATCACAGTACTATAAACAATTCTGAATGAAACAATTCTGGGAATAAATGAATTAAACAGAATTTGAATGTTGATAGAACGTCAGAACTTTGAAACAAGATAAGATCAACATATTACAAGGATTTATGAGAAATATTTTTCAATTAAATAAAAAGAATAGTTTGAATTTTACATTAAAACTAACCAAGTTCCAAAAAATAATTATGTGTCAATTATAATTGAATTGAGAAGAAAATAAAGTGATTAATTCAGAAAAGAGAATTAACGTTAATCCAGAATAAATGCTAGATATTCACAATAGCATTTGAAGGAGTAGAGAAGAATAACAAAAAAGAGAGTAATATGCAAGAGAAGAGAAAATTTGGAAGCAAAGAGACTAATTACCTATGAAACGATAATGAAAACAGTTAATTAAGAGCAAAGAAGAACAACTCATACCAAACATATGGAGAAGATGATTTCGAACAAATGATTATAATAAGACCTATACGAAATGCAAAGAGAAGAAATACCACATGAAATATAATATAAATGAATTAATGTTAATAAATGCGAAGGCGGATTAATAACTTTCTAAGAGAAAGGAAACAACCAAAATGTTTAAAGAAAATGATCAATATAACAACCTGTATATCTAATGTAAAGATACAAAGTTAAAAAATTAAATATAATATATTAAGACCATTCAAATAATGAATAAGAAAGACTATATATAAAGACCATGCTAATACCATGAGTAACCAGAAGAAAATATAAAGAGAATTCAGATGGAGAAGAAAGAGAGTTACACTGTAAACAGTAACCAGAATTATTAAAAGAAAGGTTTTCAACCATAATAAAAATAAATATATCAGACAAGTTAAGAGTTTTGAAAAAATATATATATATAATGAGTATAATAATAATTATGAAGATTTATTAAGATAGAAAATGTGAGATAATCTGAGAGACTACGAAGTGGAGAATCCAAAGATATTTTTATTAGTCGAAAATGAGACTACTTTTTATTTATTTATTCGATGACTGACTGAAGATAATTCCAGCAGCATTATGTTTTTTTTTAGCAGGGATGGATATGCCTCTGTACTCAATTTATAGAAGTGGTGTATGGCCAGCAGAGAAGTAGCGTACAGTGCCCCTCTGATCTGCCCCAGCCCACGTGATAGGGAATGTTGGGGAATTAATATCCCAAGGATGCAACACGAAGTTGATAAAGAAAGAAAATGTATTACAATAATAATATATCTCAGAAGACACTAACTATCCGAAAAGGATCAGTAGTAAAACAAGTAACCATATATATAAAATTAATTAAACTCTAATATAAAAAAGTCGATATAAAAATGGAGGAGAAAATGAATTATAAGAAATGATGAAATTATCATAAGAAATTATTTCATCCATAAACATGTCTGAAATAATTACTTCTGGAGGAGAGCAATCTGTAGCGTGACAGATGTATGCATAATATTGAATGGCAATTGATCATTAGAATAATAAAGTTATAACATTTAAATTTGGAAGAAAGCATTAAGTTTAATATAAATAGATTAATTCATAGCAACTGTGGAAAGAAATCATTATTATTTAAAAAAATACAAGTTCAAATAAAATGAGTTACTAGTGATGAGTCATCCAAAACCAGTCTCATAACCAAAGGTTTTCAAGTTATAACCCAGGAAGGTAAGAAAGTGAATAACCAAGCAGTACAGAATATGACCAAACCAACAACGAGGAAGAATAAATAGAATAGAAACCCTAAAATAAGCCAAGATCAACCAATACAGGTGGTGTATTTCTAAAATAAAGAAGAAGATGGAGAAGATCCCAAGAAACCTGATGGCATCAAGAAGAAGATGGAGAAGATACCAATCCCAGAAGGCAGGAGAAAAGAAGACTGATGAAAGAAGAAGAAGGCAGCATCCTGAAGAAGATGTCATGCTCTTATAAAAGACACCCAAATCCCCATACCCCCAAAATAAATCATTAACCAATAAAAGTATAACGAAATTAAAACCTCATGTATATAAATTTAAGAGAGAGAAGTGTATAAAGTAAAAGTTGCCTGTGAACTAAGATGAAACAATAATATTGTACCCATGGAACAAATCTCCATTGTAAAACACTAACCAATTTATTATGTTAATAAGACTATACGACCATTTAGCAATAACATAATATAAAAGTGCAAAGTGAACCAGTGATAGTTTTGGGTATTATAGAAAATGAACCTTGTGTTTCATTCTTGACAATCACAAACATTGAATACAATGAAATATGCAATTTTCAATGACTTGAAATGTGTACTGTGATAATATGTTACTTATAAGACATAAATCTGTTTAAAATAACATTTTGTTTTATATGCAAAAAGAAAAACAGATTTCATAATACTTTTTGAACAATTTATGCTATTTATTTATTTATGACAGGGTACAATTCCCCAAAGACAATGTGTAAAAGACGGTATAAAAACTGTAGAATCCCACTTATAATAATAGTTAGCAACAAGAATATAGATATAAGGTTTTTATGTATATAGTATAAGAATGTTTTAAAAATGTGTTAGATATAAGGCCATTTGTTTGGGTCTGATACAACTAACATCAGAACTATAAAAATAATTACTACTTATAAATAGTAGGGAGTAATTAAGATGTTAGTTAGTAGAAAACTTTTTTCTGTAAACCATATTTCCATGTTTAGAAATAAGGATTTTGTTGTAAAATGTCTGACTTGAAGACAACCATTTATTTAAAAAATATTCTTTATTTGTTTAACTGTTATTGGTATTGTAACCAATACTATTTGTTATTGTGTAATTCGGAAAACATGTTTAATTTATAATACTATATGTAAAAGTCAGAGAGGGTATCACACATCATATATTGTTTGTAAAATATTTTTTAAGGAAAAAATGTTAAAAAATCTAGGCCAGAGAAAGAAAACCAAAATTCATTAAGACAGAGAAATTACTCATTTAAATGCAAATAAACAAAAGGGATTTAGACGAAATAAACTTAAGATCAAGCCATATAATTGCACATACCATTTAGAAAGATTTTAATAAATTATATTCAGAATTAAAAATAAAAATGAAAATGACTAAAATCAGAAATTTGGACATGGGAGTCATATATTTCAGAATAATGTTTCAGAATACAACTAATTCAATTAATTACAAGAAAATAAGGGAATATAAACCTTTTAATACAATATAAGATAATTAATATTAAATATAACTGATAAAATGGCTGAATTTTTATAATGACAGGAAGTATGTTTTGACTTTTCAGAGAGTACCCAAAATGAAAGTAAAATTACTAATTTTGGACAGAAAACACCATAAAACGGCATTATTTATTCTTAAAATAAGCCGAATGAACTGATAGATTAATTTAAATAACATCTAGTGAATAAAATTGATAAATAACCAAAGTTTAGGCAATCATATAGTGAATTTTAAAGTATGCACAGGATATGAAAATATATTTGAACAATGTTAAGAATAATATTATATTGGCTAAGAGTTTAATTGAAACTGAAGGAAATAAGATAGTTGATTATTGGTATTCGAACGGTTAATATGACGAGCGTTTTGTGTCGAATCTAACCTAACTTACAACGGTAAAGTTGAGCGGTGAATAGTACATTTTTGTGAAATCGCGAGTGACTTATAAAATACTTCTAGAACTCTCACATTATAACAGAAACAATCAAGAAACACTAAATAACACTGAACAATACATATCTACTCCGAAAACACCACAAAACACCAGAAAACTGTATAATACAATAACCGTATTAGTGTCGGAATAGGGAAAAGTGTTTGAACTTATATTTACACGGATACACAAAATACAACCCAGAAACATTACACCAGGCACTACACAACATTTAACAAGAGATTTGCAGACACCAGAACAGGAATACTGCCAGAAAATACATCTTTCGGAACGTAGCAGAATCGAGCAATATTTGGACCAGCTGGATGGCGGCCATATTTTTTTCACAATCCCAATGCCTTTTCTGTGATCACGTCAGCTGTTGGTGAAAACAATTATATTATTTTCTATTCAATGTCTGTATTTAGTAATAATTATTAATTTGTTGTAACGTTATACTTTTTAAATATTAACCCGATTTCTCTGACTTTGATAATAATTGGCTGTTTAAAGAACCCTGTATGAATTTTATATAAAATACTTTGTAACTTGTTCGATATCCTGAGAATCGATATTATAATCGATAAGAGTCAATATTGCCATTAACTAATAAAACATTAATACTTTTCAACACTAAATAGTTCTTTATTTCATAAATATTACTATTTACCACTAATATAATTCTAATTAACAATCTACCAGGACTTTACCACCTATAAGTGAAGATAACCTAAAAAACCAAAAGGTAAACAAGTATCGACTGTCCTGAAGACAATCTTATGAGTGGTGATAGTTTATTTAAAATATACCAAAACTTCAATAAAATTTTTCAGAAGAGCATTACACTTTTTAAAACTTCACAGAACTCTATTAATTAATTGATTATAATTAATTAATTAATTAAATTATAATTTTTTTTTTTTTAACATTTTTTTTTTTTTTTCTTCAAAACAACAATTTTTGTTTTTGAAACTTTTAGTGGAGCTGAACATATATTTCTTCATCAAGATTACGCTACTCGACCTGTCTTGCTACCATTGGGACTCGACCAGCTGGGAAACTTAAGGAAGTGTTTCAGGCCAGTAAGACGTCGAGAGCCACACCAATTAACAATACACACACCTATTATTATTTTATTACAAATCGACTAGTCCTAACAGTGGGGCTTGATTACATCAGAGTTTCATCACCTCAATCTATTTTTCTATTATTACAAATTGGCGCACAACTTTAGGGGCTTTAATTAGCGATTGGAAGGCCAATAAATTCTGCCCAATCACTAGTTGGAGCTAGGCAACAGCTACAAAGCCAGAGAATTTCAAGGGAAAATGCAACGACGTGCAACATCTAAGAAACGGGCGGCGGAGGCCGAAAAAGAAATAGAGTTGGAAATGGACAATAAGGAGGCAACGCCAGTAGATGCGGAGAGTTCATTACCGCCGGCGTTGTCCAAACAAACTGAACAACCAGACGAACAACCCGAAACACCCACACAAACAGGGGAAATCAATGTCCGGAAGGAACAATTGGAAAAGTCGACACGAACGGAGGAGGGGAGAATACGAGAGATGATCCGAGCAATGATGGAAACAATGGATCAGAACAGGAAGAAGGACACACAGTCTTTGAAAGAAGATATCAAATCTACGAAGGAAGACTTGAGTAAGAAGATGGGAAGTGACAACCAGTCTTTAAAAGAAGATTTGGGAAATAAAATAGAAAAAACAAAGGAAGAATTGAATGAAATGAACAAGAAGATGGAAGAAAACAGCAAGAAGATGGAAGAGAAGATGGAAGAAAATAGCAAGAAGATGGAAGAAAACAGCAAGAAGATGGAAGAGAAGATGGAAGAAAATATCAAGAAGATGGAAGAAAACAGCAAGAAGATGGAAGAAAATAGCAAGAAGATGGAAGAAAATAGCAAGAAGATGGAAGAGAGGATGGGAGGAAAGTTAGAAGAATTGAAGAAGGATAATCAATCCACAAAAGAAGAGTTGACTGGAATGAACAAGAACATAGAAGATTTGAAGGAAGACAACCAAGCGTTCAAGGAAGAATTCAAGTCAACTAAAGAAGAATTGATTAATAAAATCGAGAACACCAATCAGAAAATCGATGAAACCAGGAAGAAAATAGAGAAGAACAACCGACAATTGAAGGAAGAGTTGAAAGAAGATAACAGGAAGTTGGAAGAGAAGATGGGAGAGAAATTGGAAGAATTGAGAGAGGACAATCAAATTTTGAGAGAAGAATTAAGAGAGGTCAATCAGGAGAATCTGGACAAACTGGACGAAAGGATGGAATTGTTGTGAGAAGAACTGAATAAAGAAATCAATGTTAACAAAAAAGCGATGAATAAGAAGATGGAAGAAGAAAATATAATGGTCAATAGACAGATTCGAGAGATTGATGGAAAGTGCAACCAGACCGAAAAGGAGGTGCATGAGTTTAAAGAAGTGGTGAACATCAAGTTCACGAATATCGAAGAACATAGTCGTAGGAAGGTAGAAGAACAGAGGAAGGAAAATCAAGAAGAGTTCGGAAAAGTACGCAACCAAGTCACAGAACGATGTAATGATATACAAGAGACCATGGCCAGTATCACCGGTCAGGTGCGACAAAGCCGAGAGGAGATGGAAGCAATAAGAAACAGACCGACTCATTTCACCGGATTGCCTGTCAACGAAAGCCGAGAGTGGCTCAACTTCCGGCAATACAAACGCAAGCCGATGGAGTTCCTGGCTAGGGTTGAAGAATATTTGACCAAGCATAAAATTACCCAATGGAGCCATAGCAGGGAGATATTAGACGAGTCTTTCCGAGACATAACTGATAATTGGTGGATGGCCAACCGGAGTGAAATTCCCGACTACCAACAGTTCCGGAAAATGTTTAAGACAAAATACTGGTCTGAGACCACCCAGAACTTGATCCGTGACAATATTTGTAATGGAAGATACAGGGCACAATTAGGTAGCAGTATGACGGCATATTTCTTGGGAAAGGTGTGCATGGCAAAACACCTCGAGCCAGCAATCCCAGAAGAATGTTTAGTGAACAAGATATCGTATCATTATGATGAGGACATTATCAGGGCCCGGAGAGGTAGCCAGATCAAGACGATCCAGGGAATGACCGAGGTATTACCCCATCAGCAGAGAAAGTGGAGGCAATTCAGAGGTTCCCGCAACCAAGAAACAGGAAACAATTGCAATCTTTCCTCGGACTCTGTAACTATTACAGGAAGTTTCAGAGCCGATATTCCGAGTTGACCAGCAAGTTTCAACCACAGTTATCTGCTAAGAACAAATGGACTTGGGGTGAAGATCAAGATATTACTTTCCGCTTGATAAAAGAGAAGTTTCTGGAGAGTGTTATACTTCGTCACCCAGATTTTAAGAAACCGTTCTTTCTAAACTGTGACGCTAGCGACCTAAGCTTAGGAACGACATTATACCAGGAAGATGAGGAGGGACAACATCTGGTAATAAGCTTCGCTAGTCGCACACTGAACCAGTGCGAAAAGAACTACAGTGTGACAGAAAAGGAATTGTTGAGCGTGGTGTTCGCATGCACCAAGTTCCGGACGTACATTCTCGGATATCAAGTCACGGTACGAACTGATCATAAATCCATCTCGTTCCTTCGTAGGTGCAAGTTGAGTCACGGCCGATTGGCTAGGTGGGTACTCGCCCTACAAGAATATGACCTGAAATGGGAATACATTCCAGGAAAAAAGAACGTGGTAGCGGATGTGTTGTCACGTATAAATCTGGAAGATCAGACTTTCGAAGGGGAGAAGGAGAGCTTGGTCAAAATTTATAACATATTCATGACCAGAGCCGATTTACAAGCTTTGCTAATAAATATTCGAATCCATCAGCAGTCTGATCCTAAGCTGAAAAACATTGTGAGTCGTTTGGAAGCCAATGATGAAACCATTTCTAAATATTACCACCTTAACAAGGGAATTTTATTCATAAAAACGGCCTTGGACGATGAGACGTGGAAGGTGATAATCCCACACCAAATCGAAAAGGAGGTCATCATCGATTACCATGTCAGGTATGGTCACATGGGAGCGTTAAAAGTGATACAGGCTCTAGAGGAAAACTGTAAGATCAAGAATATCAACCGCAAGGTGAGAACATACATCAAGTCCTGTAAGATCTGCCAATGTGCAAAAATAAACAATGAAAAGAAGTTATCATGATACCGATAACTTCCAACGCAAAACTGGAAAAAGTGTTTTTGGATATCTGCGGGCCATTTCCCCGTAGTGGTGGTCGACACAGATATAAATACTTGGTAATTATAATGGATCACTACACCAAGTATATAAAGCTATATCCGGTTAATCGGGCAACAACAGCAAAGGTTTTGGCGGTGATTATCGATTTTATATCCCAGAGATCTGTAGACAATCATCTATTATTACCGACCACGGTACACAATTTAAGGGGAGGAGATGGCGAGACACTTTATTAGCACTTGGGATCAAGACGTATAAGACATCAGTCTTACCCACCCAGGTACCAATCCCACCCAAGTAGCAATCCGGCTGAGAGAGTACTGAGAGAAGTGGGTAGGATATTGCACACATACTGTCACAACCAACAGAAAAAGTGGCAAGAGTACCTAGCAGCGACAGAAACATTCCTAAATTACGCCCACCATCCAGCTATAGGAATTCCACCATACTCAGCCATGTATGAGAAGCCGACTCCCCGAGACATTGAACAAATCATTGAATTTCCAACAAACAATAATAGGAAATTCAACCAGTTGAAGTTTTACAACAAGGTAGCAGAAGATCAGGAAAAACGGCAAGCCAAGTACCAAAAGGCAATAGGGCGAATTGTAACATATAAAGAGGGTGAAAAAGTCCTCCTAAAAAATAGAGAGCTGCCTAGCACCTTAGAAGGCATAACCAAAAAATTATTATTACTTTACACCGGACCATATGTTGTGGTAAATGATAAGCATAACAATACATATGAGTTGAGGGAAATCGTTTCAGGAAAAATCAAGGGAGTGTACAATCAAGCTTCTATGAAGAAATATTATGAAGAATGAGTGGTGAGTTTAGAATTTTTAATTAAATATTTTTAAAAAATTCTAAAATATGTAAGAACAACTTACAACCTAATATTTTGAACAAACTTTATGGAAGACAAAGAGAAAGAAAAAGAATTTTTAATTTAATATTTAAAAAAAATTCTAAAATATGTAAGAACAACTTACAACCTAATAATTTTGGAACGAACTTTATGGAAGAAAGAAAAAGAAAGACTTTTGAATTGAAATATAATTATAAAAATTTAAAATTGAGTAAGTACTTCTTACTACAACCTGATAATTTAGAACAAAACTTTATGGAAGAAAAAGAGAAAGAGAGAGAATTTTGAATTTTGAACTTATTAATTTAAAAAATTTAAAATCTAGTAAGCACATCTTACTACCATTGTATTTCGAAGAAAAACCTTTATGGAAGAAAAAGAAAAAGAAAGGAATTTTGAATTTAATATACAAAAAATTTTAAAACTGAAGTAAGACCAACTTACTATAACTAAGTTTATGAGAAAACTTTATAGTCAATAATTAAGAAGAATTTGAATTTGGAGAAATACCAAAACATTCAGAAATAATAGTAAGATCACAGTACTATAAACAATTCTGAATGAAACAATTCTGGGAATAAATGAATTAAACAGAATTTGAATGTTGATAGAACGTCAGAACTTTGAAACAAGATAAGATCAACATATTACAAGGATTTATGAGAAATATTTTTCAATTAAATAAAAAGAATAGTTTGAATTTTACATTAAAACTAACCAAGTTCCAAAAAATAATTATGTGTCAATTATAATTGAATTGAGAAGAAAATAAAGTGATTAATTCAGAAAAGAGAATTAACGTTAATCCAGAATAAATGCTAGATATTCACAATAGCATTTGAAGGAGTAGAGAAGAATAACAAAAAAGAGAGTAATATGCAAGAGAAGAGAAAATTTGGAAGCAAAGAGACTAATTACCTATGAAACGATAATGAAAACAGTTAATTAAGAGCAAAGAAGAACAACTCATACCAAACATATGGAGAAGATGATTTCGAACAAATGATTATAATAAGACCTATACGAAATGCAAAGAGAAGAAATACCACATGAAATATAATATAAATGAATTAATGTTAATAAATGCGAAGGCGGATTAATAACTTTCTAAGAGAAAGGAAACAACCAAAATGTTTAAAGAAAATGATCAATATAACAACCTGTATATCTAATGTAAAGATACAAAGTTAAAAAATTAAATATAATATATTAAGACCATTCAAATAATGAATAAGAAAGACTATATATAAAGACCATGCTAATACCATGAGTAACCAGAAGAAAATATAAAGAGAATTCAGATGGAGAAGAAAGAGAGTTACACTGTAAACAGTAACCAGAATTATTAAAAGAAAGGTTTTCAACCATAATAAAAATAAATATATCAGACAAGTTAAGAGTTTTGAAAAAATATATATATAATGAGTATAATAATAATTATGAAGATTTATTAAGATAGAAAATGTGAGATAATCTGAGAGACTACGAAGTGGAGAATCCAAAGATATTTTTATTAGTCGAAAATGAGACTACTTTTTATTTATTTATTCGATGACTGACTGAAGATAATTCCAGCAGCATTATGTTTTTTTTTAGCAGGGATGGATATGCCTCTGTACTCAATTTATAGAAGTGGTGTATGGCCAGCAGAGAAGTAGCGTACAGTGCTCCTCTGATCTGCCCCAGCCCACGTGATAGGGAATGTTGGGGAATTAATATCCCAAGGATGCAACACTAAGTTGATAAAGAAAGAAAATGTATTACAATAATAATATATCTCAGAAGACACTAACTATCCGAAAAGGATCAGTAGTAAAACAAGTAACCATATATATAAAATTAATTAAACTCTAATATAAAAAAGTCGATATAAAAATGGAGGAGAAAATGAATTATAAGAAATGATGAAATTATCATAAGAAATTATTTCATCCATAAACATGTCTGAAATAATTACTTCTGGAGGAGAGCAATCTGTAGCGTGACAGATGTATGCATAATATTGAATGGCAATTGATCATTAGAATAATAAAGTTATAACATTTAAATTTGGAAGAAAGCATTAAGTTTAATATAAATAGATTAATTCATAGCAACTGTGGAAAGAAATCATTATTATTTAAAAAAATACAAGTTCAAATAAAATGAGTTACTAGTGATGAGTCATCCAAAACCAGTCTCATAACCAAAGGTTTTCAAGTTATAACCCAGGAAGGTAAGAAAGTGAATAACCAAGCAGTACAGAATATGACCAAACCAACAACGAGGAAGAATAAATAGAATAGAAACCCTAAAATAAGCCAAGATCAACCAATACAGGTGGTGTATTTCTAAAATAAAGAAGAAGATGGAGAAGATCCCAAGAAACCTGATGGCATCAAGAAGAAGATGGAGAAGATACCAATCCCAGAAGGCAGGAGAAAAGAAGACTGATGAAAGAAGAAGAAGGCAGCATCCTGAAGAAGATGTCATGCTCTTATAAAAGACACCCAAATCCCCATACCCCCAAAATAAATCATTAACCAATAAAAGTATAACGAAATGAAAACCACATGTATATAAATTTAAGAGAGAGAAGTGTATAAAGTAAAAGTTGCCTGTGAACTAAGATGAAACAATAATATTGTACCCATGGAACAAATCTCCATTGTAAAACACTAACCAATTTATTATGTTAATAAGACTATACGACCATTTAGCAATAACATAATATAAAAGTGCAAAGTGAACCAGTGATAGTTTTGGGTATTATAGAAAATGAACCTTGTGTTTCATTCTTGACAATCACAAACATTGAATACAATGAAATATGCAATTTTCAATGACTTGAAATGTGTACTGTGATAATATGTTACTTATAAGACATAAATCTGTTTAAAATAACATTTTGTTTTATATGCAAAAAGAAAAACAGATTTCATAATACTTTTTGAACAATTTATGCTATTTATTTATTTATGACAGGGTACAATTCCCCAAAGACAATGTGTAAAAGACGGTATAAAAACTGTAGAATCCCACTTATAATAATAGTTAGCAACAAGAATATAGATATAAGGTTTTTATGTATATAGTATAAGAATGTTTTAAAAATGTGTTAGATATAAGGCCATTTGTTTGGGTCTGATACAACTAACATCAGAACTATAAAAATAATTACTACTTATAAATAGTAGGGAGTAATTAAGATGCTAGTTAGTAGAAAACTTTTTTCTGTAAACCATATTTCCATGTTTAGAAATAAGGATTTTGTTGTAAAATGTCTGACTTGAAGACAACCATTTATTTAAAAAATATTCTTTATTTGTTTAACTCTTATTGGTATTGTAACCAATACTATTTGTTATTGTGTAATTCAGAAAACATGTTTAATTTATAATACTATATGTAAAAGTCAGAGAGGGTATCACACATCATATATTGTTTGTAAAATATTTTTTAAGGAAAAAATGTTAAAAAATCTAGGCCAGAGAAAGAAAACCAAAATTCATTAAGACAGAGAAATTACTCATTTAAATGCAAATAAACAAAAGGGATTTAGACGAAATAAACTTAAGATCAAGCCATATAATTGCACATACCATTTAGAAAGATTTTAATAAATTATATTCAGAATTAAAAATAAAAATGAAAATGACTAAAATCAGAAATTTGGACATGGGAGTCATATATTTCAGAATAATGTTTCAGAATACAACTAATTCAATTAATTACAAGAAAATAAGGGAATATAAACCTTTTAATACAATATAAGATAATTAATATTAAATATAACTGATAAAATGGCTGAATTTTTATAATGACAGGAAGTATGTTTTGACTTTTCAGAGAGTACCCAAAATGAAAGTAAAATTACTAATTTTGGACAGAAAACACCATAAAACGGCATTATTTATTCTTAAAATAAGCCGAATGAACTGATAGATTAATTTAAATAACATCTAGTGAATAAAATTGATAAACAAAAACAACAATTTTTGTTTTTGAAACTTTTGGTGGAGCTGAACATATATTTCTTCATCAAGATTACGCTACTCGACCTGTCTTGCTACCATTAGGACTCGACCAGCTGGGAAACTTAAGGAAGTGTTTCAAGCCAGTAAGACGTCGAGAGCCACACCAATTAACAATACACACACCTATTATTATTTTATTACAAATCGACTAGTCCTAATAGTGGGCCTTGATTACATCAGAGTTTCATCACCTCAATCTATTTTTCTATTATTACAATATAAACACCACACGACACAACCAAACAACATACTTAACGATCAATTACAATATAAATCACATACCCTTTTTACACAATTATACAAAAAACAAACATTAAGTTGAATCCCCGCGCCAATCCCCTTCCTCCACGCACCACCCCCACTACACCTTCCACACAACAATCGTTACCAAATGATGGCAGTCTGTCTCTAAGCTGAAGAAGGCGAATACGTACGCCGAAACACGTTCGACGAGAAGAGAATAAACAGTAAGTTCACAGGAAAAAGTTTCATTTTTAGATAAATAAGAAAAGTTGATCTAAAGGAGTGATAGTTATTTGCAGACTGACAGGGTTATAAAATAATTCTGAAAGAATTGTTGCTTTTACAATACCATCCTTTATCAACTGACTACTCAAATCTGCCAGTTTTTCACAGAAACTGAAGTTTGATGATTTGATCAGTGGCGGCTCGTGGATTCGAGGATTGGTGAAGCAGAATCGGTGGCAGTCCCCCCCCCATCATTTATGTGAATATGTTTCTTCCTGTTTTGGAATCATGAATAACATATGGAGACAAAAGAAAAGTATGTTAATAAAATTTACAAATAAAGTAGTTAAAAATAGTAAGTACTTACAGGCTTGCATTTTATTTCTTGAACACAAGGTCAATTCTCCTCTCTTTCAAATATGCAAACTTGTCGATAATGTCGTCATAAAATGGTTGTACATTATTTAATTCGTTTAACAGTTCCTTTTCTATGGAAGTTTTTGATAAGTTAGTAAGTCTGTCCTCTGTCATTGTACTGCGCAGGTATGATTTTATTCTTTTTAAACAAGAAAAACTTCGTTCTACGGAAACGCTTTTGAATGGAATAGTTACTATTAAACAAAACAGTTTGTAAGCTTCTTTAAAGATGTTCCTGTTAACAGCTAAAAGTTCCATCAAATTTAGTGTTTCCATTTGTCTGTATTGCTTATCCTCATAAATAAGCTGTAATTCGTTTTTCAGTCTTTGGAAATCGGTAAACAGATTAGGGTAGCACACCTTTAAGTTACTTAATGCATCCGTGGAAAAGTTTTCAAAATACGTTACGAACTTTGAAGTATCCATTAATGTAACAAACTGAAGCTTTTCCATATCATTAAAACGTGTGGCTATTTGTACTGAAAGGTTATCTAAAATTTCATAATACAGAATTTTGTATTTTTCAAAAAGTTGATCTCGTGTGAGTGTTCTTTTCTGCCATTCATGGTATTCAGTTGGAACTGTTGTTTTTGAAGCAGCTAAATCGAAAATTTTCATAAATGCATCATCAGTTCTTTTGCTATTTATGAGTGTTTGCGTATTTTTAACTTGCGAGATACAGAAATTAATGTCAAATGATTCTTTTGTAGCACATCGAAGAGAGCATCCGTGGCTCCAAAAATATCGTTAAAAACGACAACCAAAAGCGTGAATTCAAAATCATTAAATTTATTTAAGAAGCCATCACTCTGCCTAATTGACGTTTGATCATAATTTGAATCGTTCACAATTTTAGTGAATACTTCTTTTAATGAATCCCATTCGTTATATATAGTAGGCTATTCACAATTTTGGAATTAGACTTCCATCGCGTAATAACGGAAGTAGGGATTCGTCTTCCAACGACTGTGTCTACTGCGTAAGTTCGCCTAGCAGAACTGTGAAAAAAGACGGTAAACCGTTAACAGTTGCAAAAAATATCCGACATTGCGAAATGATGTTGCAGCTTTGTTGTAGCACTAGATTCAAACGATGCGCCATGCAGTGAACAAAAACCGCTTGTAGCACTACTTCTTTGATTTTTGCCTGAAGACCATTTAATTCCCCTGACCATCAAAACACTGGGGAATAAGTTTTGATTTATAGTCCAATTTTTCGAGGGACTATAACACAACGTGAAACAGTGTCGGCAGTCCGACTGGAACTAACATCATAAAATCCCAAAAATCTTTCCACCAGCTTTCCTCCGGGAATAACGTATCTAATTATGATGCTACATTGAGATTTGTGGACATTGTCTGTGGAATCATCCACTTGAATTGAATAAAATGTACTATCTTCTATTTCCTTTGCGAAGTGCTCATCAATATATTGTGAAATGCAGTCAATTATTTCATTCCGAATAGTCTTAGAATTGCCGGCAAAGACGGGTAAGATTTTTTTATAGTGTTCTTGAATATTTACAGGGCTTATCGATACGAAGGTTTCTAGCAGTTCTTTAAAATTTCCGCGATTAATAGATGATAACTCTTCGTGGTGACCGCAAAATGCTAATTCTTGTTTACCCAAGTAAAGAACTGCACGAATAGGAAGATGCATGAAATGTCTGTTAAGCCGAACGTTGTCATTGAAATGTTTAATATACAACCTAGAATTTTCCTTCAAAGCATCCTCGATAGTACTTAAATTTTTCTTTAGTTTTGAAAAACTCAATGCACAAAGCATGTGCTCAGAAGAACCTTCATGTTTGGAAAGAGCACGAGTAACGTTACCGAAATCATCAAAGCCGTTCGTATTCCACGCACTTGATTTAACACTAATAATTAAGCAGGGCATACAAAAAAGTTTATTTAAATAATAACTGCCACACAACCACTCGAACGTTGAATACCAATTTTGTTTAAAGTTGCGATTGTACAACTTGCCCTTTATTTTTGCAACTTTATTTACTTTCAATATAGGCATAGGTTTTTAACAGCTTAAAAGTTCTTCTTACCATCATTATTCCATCTTGAAAATGGTGTTTCTAATAAAACACATACTGGGTCATATGAAGGAATCATTCTGTAAAAACTTCACACACGATCAAATACAACGAACAAAACAAACGCGCTGGATAGGTAAAGCACTGTATACGTACACAGCTGAGAAACAGCACAGCGACACTGCTTCAAGTGGGTGGGGGAACGCTGAGTACGGCTATACGTTGTCATGGCAACCGTCATAAACCTAGCATTGTTAGTGACGTATTAACTGATGCAGTATACAAGTTGCAGAAAGCTGCTTCTACGGTCTCAGCGCTTTCCGCCACCAGTAGGCTTACGATCGCAGCGATGTCCAGCTTCTGTAACCTATTTCCATGGCGTGTAAATGTTATTTTAATTATTATACAGACGAAATTTAATTTAAAAAAATATTTTTAAACACAAAATTGAAAATAATTTTGTGTAAAAAGAAACACACTGAACCAGTTATTTTAGGTGAAGCAGCGCTTCACCTGCGTCACCTGACGAGCCGCCACTGGATTTGATCCATCATGACCTAGTGATGCTCCAAACATTTCAGAGATTCTCCTAGCCTTAAAAAACTGGACTGGCCTCATTGATTGACATGATTAATGTTAAATTTACTTTGGGATACTTCCAAACATAATACAGTTTAAAATAAAAAAAAAAAAAAAATATTTATAATTTTTCCAGAACTGTATACACATAATTTGATGTGGATAGAACGTGTATTAAACAATAATACTATTTGATGCAAATAATGAAAATATCCATGTGGAGAACAATACATGACATCCATGTTTTAAGATTTATATTTAAAATCGTTTTAGAAATGAAATATTTCTACAGAAACTACTTCTATCTTCAGCCTCAACCACAGAAAACACACACACACACACAGAATTCCTTTTTTCTTTATTTAATTTGAATTCTATATTAGAACAAATTTTTTCAGAGTTTACAATTTTTTTTTTATTTCTTGATTTAATTTTTTTAATTTTATGCAAAGTGGACACATACAGAGGAGTTTTAGTTTTTATGTTTTTTTCAATAAATAAAAATGAGAGGAGTGAGTGAGAGAGAGTGAGAGAGAGAGAGAGAGAGAGAGAGAGAGAGAGAGAGAGAGAGAGAGAGAGAGAGAGAGAGACCAAAAATAACACATACAGAAATTTCATCAGAACTTTTCCTTTCTAATAGTAAAAATATAACTAAATAATGAATGAGAAAGAACATTAACAAAATTAATGGAAATTAAGTTATAGTTATTACATAGGATACAAGGCTGCTGTACATAACATTAAAGGCTGTATTTATTCGAAGTACCGGAATTAAAACCTAGTTCCAATTTAGAACGTAGACCTATAACCTATTTGTATATTTTATTGGGGTTTATTGGCACATATTTTATTAAAAGGGTGTATTTATTGGAAGTACAGAAATTAGTTTCCATTTATCGCACATAATTACGGTACACAGACGATTTTTGGAGGTTGCGTCTACGTTTAACAATGTAACTTAACCTTTTAGATTTTTAAAAATTATTAGATTTAACAAAAATTTCCTTTGTTAGTGTACATTCAAAGGCTGTATTTATTGTATGGATAAAAGGCTGTATATACGTTAAAGGCTGTATTTATTTGAATTAAAACCTATCGAGACTTCCAATTTAGAACGTATAACCTAGTAGGCTACGTTATTCGTACATATTTTATTGGAGTTTATTGGTACATATTTTATTAAAAGGATGTATTTATTGGAAGTACAGAAATTAGTTTCCATTTATCGCACATAATTACGGTACAGAGACGATTTTGGGAGGTTGTGTCTACGTTTAATTATCTAACTTAAATAGTAGGCTTCGTTATTGGTGCATAGGCCTATTTTATTGGGGTTTATTGGCACATATTTTATTAAAAGGGTGTATTTATTGGAAGTACAGAAATTAGTTTCCATTTATCCCACATAATTACGGTACAGAGACGATTTTGGGAGGTTGTGTCTACGTTTAATTATCTAACTTAACCTTTTAGATTTTTAAAATTAATTAGACTTGTAGAGGTGTGCGTGGCAAAACTACTTGTAGGGGTGTGCACCCACTTTATAATCATATTTTTGGTAACACTGAGAACTTTAAGCCTTCTTTTATGCTTAAACAAATTATATATACACTTAATTATAGAAAAGCAAAAAGCAAATATGTAATTCAAAAGACTAATTTGCTCTAATAAACACATGCCGAAGTTAAAAACAAAAGAGTATTTACTTGCCTAACTAATCATTAGTTACTAATGTGACAGTTGGGGCTGCTTTTTCTGCAAAAGCTGGGGTATGTTGGATTCAAGAGTGGTTAAATTAAGTCATAAATCTGAGTGTGCGTCAAGTCTATTTCTGTGCTTGCTTTTCACTTGTGATGAAAGTCCCATTTCACTCAAGAATGAGGTGATGAATGGGATGAGCAACTCCGAAAGTTCAGGATATTCATCTCTTAAAGATATCCAGAACTTTGTTAAGTCAGAATCTAAAAGTTTATGGAGTTTATTGTCCATAACATGTCTCATGTTATCACTAACTGTACAAAATATTTTACTAAAAATTTAGTTTTAATCCCAGCATCACAGATGATATCACACAATTGCTCATTTAGTTTTACTGAGAACATGTTAGAACTTTCAAAATACAAGAATGGGTCTTGAATCCAATTGAATTCACTGTATCCTTCTGGGAAGCAACTTTCAATCTGGTTATAGAGAGTTAAACATCAGAGCTGGTAAAAAGCAATGGTAGAGCATGAATAACAAAAATGTACAGTTTAGACTATGTACAAAACAGGTTGAATTTAAATTGTTAAAATGATATATCTTAGTTATTTACATGTAGTAGGTTTTTAAGACACAGTAAATAAATTTCCGAACCTGACTTTGCAACCCTCCAAATGCCCTCTCGGGACCCAGCAGTGGCTCATGCCCAATAGGTTAAGAAATGCTGAACTAAAAGCATGTTTGTGGAGTGAAACATAAAAGATAACCCAGACTTCTAAAATGCTCTTAGTGAAATGGGATTTTCAGGAGTAACAACACACTATTTGGTTAACAAGCACATTTTACTAATATTGTAATACCAAGTCAATTAGATAGCTTAAATGTGTAGTACTCTATGCGATGCTGATCACATGCTGTTAATCAGCAGCACTGCAGAATATTCTGGAGCCACACTCTTGGCATTCATCTGGAACTTTCTCACATTAGCCTGATAATTACGATGTTGCCACCAGCTGAGTTTTAGGAAGTTGGTGTAGTAGGTTGTGCATTCATATAGGATGATATTAGACAGCAGTTTTTAATGAAAGTGACAAATGATCAATTGTTTATTTGTGTTGTAAACTATTGTGATTTTTTTATTACTGTTTGTAGGCTATACAATGTGTCCTGGATAATTATATAAAGAGAACTGTTGTAATATAAGTGTGTTTGTTTTAGCAATTGAGAGTATCTGGTATTCAATAATTCATTCCACTGTTTTAAGTTCATAATTCTTGTCACTAGTTGTAAGAATATTATTTTCATTAATTTTCCAATTCTATGAAGTCTTCAGTAGTTTTACCACGATGAGACTCAACTTTATCACTGAAGATGCCACACCACTGAATGAGCAAAACTTTTCGTTAATAATCTCAACAAGGCATGGTTATCAGCTGAAAAAAAGTTTTAGTATTAAAAGTTTTGATCACACAAATATATAAGGGATACTAAAAAGAAATAACATAATAATTGTATTGGACATAAAGTTATGTCCACAAAACAGATTTTGTTTGAAATAAATAAAACACAATTTGACAAAAATATTAATTTTATGAATACTTGTTTGGCACATATTACAGAAGGTTACACCATTAAATGAGTTTGCCTAAGTATAAAATTCTTGTCAGATGAAAAACGAGTACAGTCAGAATACTATTTGTTATGTACAATACAAATGATTCACTATGGGTAGCAGTGACACATAAACACTAGACATTGACACTGAATTATACTTGTTTTGAATGATTCATTGTGTGCTACCTGACCAGAGTACAGGTATTAACCAAGAGATGTTTAGTATACTGCTGTGTAACTGCTACAATGATGAATTATAAGTAGTACTTTTTGTTTTGGTCATCAACCTTGAAAAGGATAATAGAAACTTTGTATGCCATACTTCCAGCAGTTTTACATGATACATTCCTAGCACAAATAAGAAAACCCTAATTTAATAAACACACCACACAAACGCATCAAAAACAAAAACAACAAAACACAAAATACCATCAACACACAGCACAATAAATACATCACACTCACATACCACAACTCCTACACACACAAAATCGCCAACACATTCAGAAAACACAAATACAAAATAGCATACAGAACAACCAATACCATCAAAAAACACATCAATAATACAAACACAGACATAGACAAATATAACAAAACAGGTGTTAACAAATTAAATTGTAATGACTGCAATAGTTTCTACATAGGCCAGATGGGAAGATCTTTTTCATCCCGTTATTCTGAACACTTAAAAGCTTTAACCAACAACAATATACACTCCGCATTTGCCATACACATACACACAAAAAACCACAGTTACACCAACATAGACACTAATCTTGAAATTTTACATTACTTACCCAAAGGTCGAAAACTCAACACAACTGAACAATACGAAATATATAAACACCACACGACACAACCAAACAACATACTTAACGATCAATTACAATATAAATCACATACACTTTTTGACACAATTATACAAAAAACAAACATTAAGTTGAATCCCCGCGCCAATCCCCTTCCTCCACGCACCACCCCCACTACACCTTCCACACAACAATCGTTACCAAATGATGGCAGTCTGTCTCTAAGCTGAAGAAGGCGAATACGTACGCCGAAACACGTTCGACGAGAAGAGAATAAACAGTAAGTTCACAAGAAAAAGTTTCATTTTTAGATAAATAAGAAAAGTTGATCTAAAGGAGTGATAGTTATTTGCAGACTGACAGGGTTATAAAATAATTCTGAAAGAATTGTTGCTTTTACAATACCATCCTTTATCAACTGACTACTCAAATCTGCCAGTTTTTCACAGAAACTGAAGTTTGATAATTTGATCAGTGGCGGCCCGTGGATTCGAGGATTGGTGAAGCAGAATCGGTGGCAGTCCCCCCCCCATCATTTATGTGAATATGTTTCTTCCTGTTTTGGAATCATGAATAACATATGGAGACAAAAGAAAAGTATGTTAATAAAATTTACAAATAAAGTAGTTAAAAATAGTAAGTACTTACAGGCTTGCATTTTATTTCTTGAACACAAGGTCAATTCTCCTCTCTTTCAAATATGCAAACTTGTCGATAATGTCGTCATAAAATGGTTGTACATTATTTAATTCGTTTAACAGTTCCTTTTCTATGGAAATTTTTGATAAGTTAGTAAGTCTGTCCTCTGTCATTGTATTGCGCAGGTATGATTTTATTCTTTTTAAACAAGAAAAACTTCGTTCTACGGAAACGCTTTTGGATGGAATAGTTACTATTAAACAAAACAGTTTGTAAGCTTCTTTAAAGATGTTCCTGTTGACAGCTAAAAGTTCCATCAAATTTAGTGTTTCCATTTGTCTGTATTGCTTATCCTCATAAATAAGCTGTAATTCGTTTTTCAGTCTTTGGAAATCGGTAAACAGATTAGGGTAGCACACCTTTAAGTTACTTAATGCATCCGTGGAAAAGTTTTCAAAATACGTTACGAACTTTGAAGTATCCATTAATGTAACAAACTGAAGCTTTTCCATATCATTAAAACGTGTGGCTATTTGTACTGAAAGGTTATCTAAAATTTCATAATACAGAATTTTGTATTTTTCAAAAAGTTGATCTCGTGTGAGTGTTCTTTTCTGCCATTCATGGTATTCAGTTGGAACTGTTGTTTTTGAAGCAGCTAAATCGAAAATTTTCATAAATGCATCATCAGTTCTTTTGCTATTTATGAGTGTTTGCGTATTTTTAACGTGCGAGATACAGAAATTAATGTCAAATGATTCTTTTGTAGCACATCGAAGAGAGCATCCGTGGCTCCAAAAATATCGTTAAAAACGACAACCAAAAGCGTAAATTCAAAATCATTAAATTTATTTAAGAAGCCATCACTCTGCCTAATTGACGTTTGATCATAATTTGAATCGTTCACAATTTTAGTGAATACTTCTTTTAATGAATCCCATTCGTTATATATAGTAGGCTATTCACAATTTTGGAATTAGACTTCCATCGCGTAATAACGGAAGTAGGGATTCGTCTTCCAACGACTGTGTCTACTGCGTAAGTTCGCCTAGCAGAACTGTGGAAAAAAGACGGTAAACCGTTAACAGTTGCAAAAAATATCCGACATTGCGAAATGATGTTGCAGCTTTGTTGTAGCACTAGATTCAAACGATGCGCCATGCAGTGAACAAAAACCGCTTGTGGCACTACTTCTTTGATTTTTGCCTGAAGACCATTTAATTCCCCTGACCATCAAAACACTGGGGAATAAGTTTTGATTTATAGTCCAATTTTTCGAGGGACTATAACACAACGTGAAACAGTGTCGGCAGTCCGACTGGAACTAACATCATAAAATCCCAAAAATCTTTCCACCAGCTTTCCTCCGGGAATAACGTATCTAATTATGATGCTACATTGAGATTTGTGGACATTGTCTGTGGAATCATCCACTTGAATTGAATAAAATGTACTATCTTCTATTTCCTTTGCGAAGTGCTCATCAATATATTGTGAAATGCAGTCAATTATTTCATTCCGAATAGTCTTAGAATTGCCGGCAAAGACGGGTAAGATTTTTTTATAGTGTTCTTGAATATTTACAGGGCTTATCGATACGAAGGTTTCTAGCAGTTCTTTAAAATTTCCGCGATTAATAGATGATAACTCTTCGTGGTGACCGCAAAATGCTAATTCTTGTTTACCCAAGTAAAGAACTGCACGAATAGGAAGATGCATGAAATGTCTGTTAAGCCGAACGTTGTCATTGAAATGTTTAATATACAACCTAGAATTTTGCTTCAAAGCATCCTCGATAGTACTTAAATTTTTCTTTAGTTTTGAAAAACTCAATGCACAAAGCATGTGCTCAGAAGAACCTTCATGTTTGGAAAGAGCACGAGTAACGTTACCGAAATCATCAAAGCCGTTCGTATTCCACGCACTTGATTTAACACTAATAATTAAGCAGGGCATACAAAAAAGTTTATTTAAATAATAACTGCCACACAACCACTCGAACGTTGAATACCAATTTTGTTTAAAGTTGCGATTGTACAACTTGCCCTTTATTTTTGCAACTTTATTTACTTTCAATATAGGCATAGGTTTTTAACAGCTTAAAAGTTCTTCTTACCATCATTATTCCATCTTGAAAATGGTGTTTCTAATAAAACACATACTGGGTCATATGAAGGAATCATTCTGTAAAAACTTCACACACGATCAAATACAACGAACAAAACAAACGCGCTGGATAGGTAAAGCACTGTATACGTACACAGCTGAGAAACAGCACAGCGACACTGCTTCAAGTGGGTGAGGGAACGCTGAGTACGGCTATACGTTGTCATGGCAACCGTCATAAACCTAGCATTGTTAGTGACGTATTAACTGATGCAGTATACAAGTTGCAGAAAGCTGCTTCTACGGCCTCAGCGCTTTCCGCCACCAGTAGGCTTACGATCGCAGCGATGTCCAGCTTCTGTAACCTATTTCCATGGCGTGTAAATGTTATTTTAATTATTATACAGACGAAATTTAATTTAAAAAAATATTTTTAAACACAAAATTGAAAATAATTTTGTGTAAAAAGAAACACACTGAACCAGTTATTTTAGGTGAAGCAGCGCTTCACCTGCGTCACCTGACGAGCCGCCACTGGATTTGATCCATCATGACCTAGTGATGCTCAAAACATTTCAGAGATTCTCCTAGCCTTAAAAAACTGGACTGGCCTCATTGATTGACATGATTAATGTTAAATTTACTTTGGGATACTTCCAAACATAATACAGTTTAAAATAAACAAAAAAAAAAATATTTATAATTTTTCCAGAACTGTATACACATAATTTGATGTGGATAGAACGTGTATTAAACAATAATACTATTTGATGCAAATAATGAAAATATCCATGTGGAGAACTATACATGACATCCATGTTTTAAGATTTATATTTAAAATCGTTTTAGAAATGAAATATTTCTACAGAAACTACTTCTATCTTCAGCCTCAACCACAGAAAACACACACACACACACACACACAGAATTCCTTTTTTTCTTTATTTAATTTGAATTCTATATTAGAACAAATTTTTTCAGAGTTTACAATTTTTTTTTTAATTTCTTGAATTAATTTTTTTAATTTTATGCAAAGTGGACACATACAGAGGAGTTTTAGTTTTTATGTTTTTTTCAATAAATAAAAATGAGAGGAGTGAGTGAGAGAGAGTGAGAGAGAGAGAGAGAGAGAGAGTGAGAGAGAGAGAGAGAGAAAGAGAGAGAGAGAGAGAGAGAGAGAGAGAGAGAGAGAGAGAGAGAGAGAGAGAGAGAGAGAGAGAGAGACCAAAAATAACACATACAGAAATTTCATCAGAACTTTTCCTTTCTAATAGTAAAAATATAACTAAATAATGAATGAGAAAGAACATTAACAAAATTAATGGAAATTAAGTTATAGTTATTACATAGGATACAAGGCTGCTGTACATAACATTAAAGGCTGTATTTATTCGAAGTACCGGAATTAAAACCTAGTTCCAATTTAGAACGTAGACCTATAACCTATTTGTATATTTTATTGGGGTTTATTGGCACATATTTTATTAAAAGGGTGTATTTATTGGAAGTACAGAAATTAGTTTCCATTTATTGCACATAATTACGGTACACAGACGATTTTTGGAGGTTGTGTCTAGTTTAACAATGTAACTTAACCTTTTAGATTTTTAAAATTAATTAGATTTAACAAAAATTTCCTTTGTTAGTGTACATTCAAAGGCTGTATTTATTGTATGGATAAAAGGCTGTATATACGTTAAAGGCTGTATTTATTCGAATTAAAACCTATCGAGACTTCCAATTTAGAACGTATAACCTAGTAGGCTACGTTATTCGTACATATTTTATTGGAGTTTATTGGTACATATTTTATTAAAAGGATGTATTTATTGGAAGTACAGAAATTAGTTTCCATTTATCGCACATAATTACGGTACAGAGACGATTTTGGGAGGTTGTGTCTACGTTTAATTATCTAACTTAAATAGTAGGCTTCGTTATTGGTGCATAGGCCTATTTTATTGGGGTATATTGGCACTTATTTTATTAAAAGGGTGTATTTATTGGAAGTACAGAAATTAGTTTCCATTTATCCCACATAATTACGGTACAGAGACGATTTTGGGAGGTTGTGTCTACGTTTAATTATCTAACTTAACCTTTTAGATTTTTAAAATTAATTAGACTTGTAGAGGTGTGCGTGGCAAAACTACTTGTAGGGGTGTGCACCCACTTTATAATCATATTTTTGGTAACACTGAGAACTTTAAGCCTTCTTTTATGCTTAAACAAATTATATATACACTTAATTATAGAAAAGCAAAAAGCAAATATGTAATTCAAAAGACTAATTTGCTCTAATAAACACATGCCGAAGTTAAAAACAAAAGAGTATTTACTTGCCTAACTAATCATTAGTTACTAATGTGACAGTTGGGGCTGCTTTTTCTGCAAAAGCTGGGGTATGTTGGATTCAAGAGTGGTTAAATTAAGTCATAAATCTGAGTGTGCGTCAAGTCTATTTCTGTGCTTGCTTTTCACTTGTGATGAAAGTCCCATTTCACTCAAGAATGAGGTGATGAATGGGATGAGCAACTCCGAAAGTTCAGGATATTCATCTCTTAAAGATATTCAGAACTTTGTTAAGTCAGAATCTAAAAGTTTATGGAGTTTATTGTCCATAACATGTCTCATGTTATCACTAACTGTACAAAATATTTTACTAAAAATTTAGTTTTAATCCCAGCATCACAGATGATATCACACAATTGCTCATTTAGTTTTACTGAGAACATGTTAGAACTTTCAAAATACAAGAATGGGTCTTGAATCCAATTGAATTCACTGTATCCTTCTGGGAAGCAACTTTCAATCTGGTTATAGAGAGTTAAACATCAGAGCTGGTAAAAAGCAATGGTAGAGCATGAATAACAAAAATGTACAGTTTAGACTATGTACAAAACAGGTTGAATTTAAATTGTTAAAATGATATATCTTAGTTATTTACATGTAGTAGGTTTTTAAGACACAGTAAATAAATTTCCGAACCTGACTTTGCAACCCTCCAAATGCCCTCTCGGGACCCAGCAGTGGCTCATGCCCAATAGGTTAAGAAATGCTGAACTAAAAGCATGTTTGTGGAGTGAAACATAAAAGATAACCCAGACTTCTAAAATGCTCTTAGTGAAATGGGATTTTCAGGAGTAACAACACACTATTTGGTTAACAAGCACATTTTACTAATATTGTAATACCAAGTCAATTAGATAGCTTAAATGTGTAGTACTCTATGCGATGCTGATCACATGCTGTTAATCAGCAGCACTGCAGAATATTCTGGAGCCACACTCTTGGCATTCATCTGGAACTTTCTCACATTAGCCTGATAATTACGATGTTGCCACCAGCTGAGTTTTAGGAGTTGGTGTAGTAGGTTGTGCATTCATATAGGATGATATTAGACAGCAGTTTTTAATGAAAGTGACAAATGATCAATTGTTTATTTGTGTTGTAAACTATTGTGATTTTTTTATTACTGTTTGTAGGCTATACAATGTGTCCTGGATAATTATATAAAGAGAACTGTTGTAATATAAGTGTGTTTGTTTTAGCAATTGAGAGTATCTGGTATTCAATAATTCATTCCACTGTTTTAAGTTCATAATTCTTGTCACTAGTTGTAAGAATATTATTTTCATTAATTTTCCAATTCTATGAACTCTTCAGTAGTTTTACCACGATGAGACTCAACTTTATCACTGAAGATGCCACACCACTGAATGAGCAAAACTTTTCGTTAATAATCTCAACAAGGCATGGTTATCAGCTGAAAAAAAGTTTTAGTATTAAAAGTTTTGATCACACAAATATATAAGGGATACTAAAAAGAAATAACATAATAATTGTATTGGACATAAAGTTATGTCCACAAAACAGATTTTGTTTGAAATAAATAAAACACAATTTGACAAAAATATTAATTTTATGAATACTTGTTTGGCACATATTACAGAAGGTTACACCATTAAATGAGTTTGCCTAAGTATAAAATTCTTGTCAGATGAAAAACGAGTACAGTCAGAATACTATTTGTTATGTACAATACAAATGATTCACTATGGGTAGCAGTGACACATAAACACTAGACATTGACACTGAATTATACTTGTTTTGAATGATTCATTGTGTGCTACCTGACCAGAGTACAGGTATTAACCAAGAGATGTTTAGTATACTGCTGTGTAACTGCTACAATGATGAATTATAAGTAGTACTTTTTGTTTTGGTCATCAACCTTGAAAAGGATAATAGAAACTTTGTATGCCATACTTCCAGCAGTTTTACATGATACATTCCTAGCACAAATAAGAAAACCCTAATTTAATAAACACACCACACAAACGCATCAAAAACAAAAACAACAAAACACAAAATACCATCAACACACAGCACAATAAATACATCACACTCACATACCACAACTCCTACACACACAAAATCGCCAACACATTCAGAAAACACAAATACAAAATAGCATACAGAACAACCAATACCATCAAAAAACACATCAATAATACAAACACAGACATAGACAAATATAACAAAACAGGTGTTAACAAATTAAATTGTAATGACTGCAATAGTTTCTACATAGGCCAGATGGGAAGATCTTTTTCATCCCGTTATTCTGAACACTTAAAAGCTTTAACCAACAACAATATACACTCCGCATTTGCCATACACATACACACAGAAAACCACAGTTACACCAACATAGACACTAATCTTGAAATTTTACATTACTTACCCAAAGGTCGAAAACTCAACACAACTGAACAATACGAAATATATAAACACCACACGACACAACCAAACAACATACTTAACGATCAATTACAATATAAATCACATACACTTTTTGACACAATTATACAAAAAACAAACATTAAGTTGAATCCCCGCGCCAATCCCCTTCCTCCACGCACCACCACCACTACACCTTCCACACAACAATCGTTACCAAATGATGGCAGTCTGTCTCTAAGCTGAAGAAGGCGAATACGTACGCCGAAACACGTTCGACGAGAAGAGAATAAACAGTAAGTTCACAAGAAAAAGTTTCATTTTTAGATAAATAAGAAAAGTTGATCTAAAGGAGTGATAGTTATTTGCAGACTGACAGGGTTATAAAATAATTCTGAAAGAATTGTTGCTTTTACAATACCATCCTTTATCAACTGACTACTCAAATCTGCCAGTTTTTCACAGAAACTGAAGTTTGATAATTTGATCAGTGGCGGCTCGTGGATTCGAGGATTGGTGAATCAGAATCGGTGGCAGTCCCCCCCCCCCCATCATTTATGTGAATATGTTTCTTCCTGTTTTGGAATCATGAATAACATATGGAGACAAAAGAAAAGTATGTTAATAAAATTTACAAATAAAGTAGTTAAAAATAGTAAGTACTTACAGGCTTGCATTTTATTTCTTGAACACAAGGTCAATTCTCCTCTCTTTCAAATATGCAAACT
Organism: Magicicada septendecula; assembly: GCA_034769895.1. Taxonomy (NCBI): domain Eukaryota; kingdom Metazoa; phylum Arthropoda; class Insecta; order Hemiptera; family Cicadidae; genus Magicicada; species Magicicada septendecula. The sequence goes on along the minus strand of CM068369.1, from coordinate 103,681,783 downwards.
TGTCGATAATGTCGTCATAAAATGGTTGTACATTATTTAATTCGTTTAACAGTTCCTTTTCTATGGAAATTTTTGATAAGTTAGTAAGTCTGTCCTCTGTCATTGTATTGCGCAGGTATGATTTTATTCTTTTTAAACAAGAAAAACTTCGTTCTACGGAAACGCTTTTGGATGGAATAGTTACTATTAAACAAAACAGTTTGTAAGCTTCTTTAAAGATGTTCCTGTTGACAGCTAAAAGTTCCATCAAATTTAGTGTTTCCATTTGTCTGTATTGCTTATCCTCATAAATAAGCTGTAATTCGTTTTTCAGTCTTTGGAAATCGGTAAACAGATTAGGGTAGCACACCTTTAAGTTACTTAATGCATCCGTGGAAAAGTTTTCAAAATACGTTACGAACTTTGAAGTATCCATTAATGTAACAAACTGAAGCTTTTCCATATCATTAAAACGTGTGGCTATTTGTACTGAAAGGTTATCTAAAATTTCATAATACAGAATTTTGTATTTTTCAAAAAGTTGATCTCGTGTGAGTGTTCTTTTCTGCCATTCATGGTATTCAGTTGGAACTGTTGTTTTTGAAGCAGCTAAATCGAAAATTTTCATAAATGCATCATCAGTTCTTTTGCTATTTATGAGTGTTTGCGTATTTTTAACTTGCGAGATACAGAAATTAATGTCAAATGATTCTTTTGTAGCACATCGAAGAGAGCATCCGTGGCTCCAAAAATATCGTTAAAAACGACAACCAAAAGCGTAAATTCAAAATCATTAAATTTATTTAAGAAGCCATCACTCTGCCTAATTGACGTTTGATCATAATTTGAATCGTTCACAATTTTAGTGAATACTTCTTTTAATGAATCCCATTCGTTATATATAGTAGGCTATTCACAATTTTGGAATTAGACTTCCATCGCGTAATAACGGAAGTAGGGATTCGTCTTCCAACGACTGTGTCTACTGCGTAAGTTCGCCTAGCAGAACTGTGGAAAAAAGACGGTAAACCGTTAACAGTTGCAAAAAATATCCGACATTGCGAAATGATGTTGCAGCTTTGTTGTAGCACTAGATTCAAACGATGCGCCATGCAGTGAACAAAAACCGCTTGTGGCACTACTTCTTTGATTTTTGCCTGAAGACCATTTAATTCCCCTGACCATCAAAACACTGGGGAATAAGTTTTGATTTATAGTCCAATTTTTCGAGGGACTATAACACAACGTGAAACAGTGTCGGCAGTCCGACTGGAACTAACATCATAAAATCCCAAAAATCTTTCCACCAGCTTTCCTCCGGGAATAACGTATCTAATTATGATGCTACATTGAGATTTGTGGACATTGTCTGTGGAATCATCCACTTGAATTGAATAAAATGTACTATCTTCTATTTCCTTTGCGAAGTGCTCATCAATATATTATGAAATGCAGTCAATTATTTCATTCCGAATAGTCTTAGAATTGCCGGCAAAGACGGGTAAGATTTTTTTATAGTGTTCTTGAATATTTACAGGGCTTATCGATACGAAGGTTTCTAGCAGTTCTTTAAAATTTCCGCGATTAATAGATGATAACTCTTCGTGGTGACCGCAAAAATGCTAATTCTTGTTTACCCAAGTAAAGAACTGCACGAATAGGAAGATGCATGAAATGTCTGTTAAGCCGAACGTTGTCATTGAAATGTTTAATATACAACCTAGAATTTTCCTTCAAAGCATCCTCGATAGTACTTAAATTTTTCTTTAGTTTTGAAAAACTCAATGCACAAAGCATGTGCTCAGAAGAACCTTCATGTTTGGAAAGAGCACGAGTAACGTTACCGAAATCATCAAAGCCGTTCGTATTCCACGCACTTGATTTAACACTAATAATTAAGCAGGGCATACAAAACAGTTTATTTAAATAATAACTGCCACACAACCACTCGAACGTTGAATACCAATTTTGTTTAAAGTTGCGATTGTACAACTTGCCCTTTATTTTTGCAACTTTATTTACTTTCAATATAGGCATAGGTTTTTAACAGCTTAAAAGTTCTTCTTACCATCATTATTCCATCTTGAAAATGGTGTTTCTAATAAAACACATACTGGGTCATATGAAGGAATCATTCTGTAAAAAACTTCACACACGATCAAATACAACGAACAAAACAAACGCGCTGGATAGGTAAAGCACTGTATACGTACACAGCTGAGAAACAGCACAACGACACTGCTTCAAGTGGGTGAGGGAACGCTGAGTACGGCTATACGTTGTCATGGCAACCGTCATAAACCTAGCATTGTTAGTGACGTATTAACTGATGCAGTATACAAGTTGCAGAAAGCTGCTTCTACGGCCTCAGCGCTTTCCGCCACCAGTAGGCTTACGATCGCAGCGATGTCCAGCTTCTGTAACCTATTTCCATGGCGTGTAAATGTTATTTTAATTATTATACAGACGAAATTTAATTTAAAAAAATATTTTTAAACACAAAATTGAAAATAATTTTGTGTAAAAAGAAACACACTGAACCAGTTATTTTAGGTGAAGCAGCGCTTCACCTGCGTCACCTGACGAGCCGCCACTGGATTTGATCCATCATGACCTAGTGATGCTCCAAACATTTCAGAGATTCTCCTAGCCTTAAAAAACTGGACTGGCCTCATTGATTGACATGATTAATGTTAAATTTACTTTGGGATACTTCCAAACATAATACAGTTTAAAATAAACAAAAAAAAAAAATTTATAATTTTTCCAGAACTGTATACACATAATTTGATGTGGATAGAACGTATATTAAACAATAATACTATTTGATGCAAATAATGAAAATATCCATGTGGAGAACTATACATGACATCCATGTTTTAAGATTTATATTTAAAATCGTTTTAGAAATGAAATATTTCTACAGAAACTACTTCTATCTTCAGCCTCAACCACAGAAAACACACACACACACACACACACACACAGAATTCCTTTTTTTCTTTATTTAATTTGAATTCTATATTAGAACAAATTTTTTCAGAGTTTACAATTTTTTTTTTAATTTCTTGAATTAATTTTTTTAATTTTATGCAAAGTGGACACATACAGAGGAGTTTTAGTTTTTATGTTTTTTTCAATAAATAAAAATGAGAGGAGTGAGTGAGAGAGAGAGAGAGAGAGAGAGAGAGAGAGAGAGAGAGAGAGAGAGAGAGAGAGAGAGAGAGAGAGAGAGAGAGAGAGAGACCAAAAATAACACATACAGAAATTTCATCAGAACTTTTCCTTTCTAATAGTAAAAATATAACTAAATAATGAATGAGAAAGAACATTAACAAAATTAATGGAAATTAAGTTATAGTTATTACATAGGATACAAGGCTGCTGTACATAACATTAAAGGCTGTATTTATTCGAAGTACCGGAATTAAAACCTAGTTCCAATTTAGAACGTAGACCTATAACCTATTTGTATATTTTATTGGGGTTTATTGGCACATATTTTATTAAAAGGGTGTATTTATTGGAAGTACAGAAATTAGTTTCCATTTATTGCACATAATTACGGTACACAGACGATTTTTGGAGGTTGTGTCTACGTTTAACAATGTAACTTAACCTTTTAGATTTTTAAAATTAATTAGATTTAACAAAAATTTCCTTTGTTAGTGTACATTCAAAGGCTGTATTTATTGTATGGATAAAAGGCTGTATATACGTTAAAGGCTGTATTTATTCGAATTAAAACCTATCGAGACTTCCAATTTAGAACGTATAACCTAGTAGGCTACGTTATTCGTACATATTTTATTGGAGTTTATTGGTACATATTTTATTAAAAGGATGTATTTATTGGAAGTACAGAAATTAGTTTCCATTTATCGCACATAATTACGGTACAGAGACGATTTTGGGAGGTTGTGTCTACGTTTAATTATCTAACTTAAATAGTAGGCTTCGTTATTGGTGCATAGGCCTATTTTATTGGGGTTTATTGGCACATATTTTATTAAAAGGGTGTATTTATTGGAAGTACAGAAATTAGTTTCCATTTATCCCACATAATTACGGTACAGAGACGATTTTGGGAGGTTGTGTCTACGTTTAATTATCTAACTTAACCTTTTAGATTTTTAAAATTAATTAGACTTGTAGAGGTGTGCGTGGCAAAACTACTTGTAGGGGTGTGCACCCACTTTATAATCATATTTTTGGTAACACTGAGAACTTTAAGCCTTCTTTTATGCTTAAACAAATTATATATACACTTAATTATAGAAAAGCAAAAAGCAAATATGTAATTCAAAAGACTAATTTGCTCTAATAAACACATGCCGAAGTTAAAAACAAAAGAGTATTTACTTGCCTAACTAATCATTAGTTACTAATGTGACAGTTGGGGCTGCTTTTTCTGCAAAAGCTGGGGTATGTTGGATTCAAGAGTGGTTAAATTAAGTCATAAATCTGAGTGTGCGTCAAGTCTATTTCTGTGCTTGCTTTTCACTTGTGATGAAAATCCCATTTCACTCAAGAATGAGGTGATGAATGGGATGAGCAACTCCGAAAGTTCAGGATATTCATCTCTTAAAGATATCCAGAACTTTGTTAAGTCAGAATCTAAAAGTTTATGGATTTTATTGTCCATAACATGTCTCATGTTATCACTAACTGTACAAAATATTTTACTAAAAATTTAGTTTTAATCCCAGCATCACAGATGATATCACACAATTGCTCATTTAGTTTTACTGAGAACATGTTAGAACTTTCAAAATACAAGAATGGGTCTTGAATCCAATTGAATTCACTGTATCCTTCTGGGAAGCAACTTTCAATCTGGTTATAGAGAGTTAAACATCAGAGCTGGTAAAAAGCAATGGTAGAGCATGAATAACAAAAATGTACAGTTTAGACTATGTACAAAACAGGTTGAATTTAAATTGTTAAAATGATATATCTTAGTTATTTACATGTAGTAGGTTTTTAAGACACAGTAAATAAATTTCCGAACCTGACTTTGCAACCCTCCAAATGCCCTCTCGGGACCCAGCAGTGGCTCATGCCCAATAGGTTAAGAAATGCTGAACTAAAAGCATGTTTGTGGAGTGAAACATAAAAGATAACCCAGACTTCTAAAATGCTCTTAGTGAAATGGGATTTTCAGGAGTAACAACACACTATTTGGTTAACAAGCACATTTTACTAATATTGTAATACCAAGTCAATTAGATAGCTTAAATGTGTAGTACTCTATGCGATGCTGATCACATGCTGTTAATCAGCAGCACTGCAGAATATTCTGGAGCCACACTCTTGGCATTCATCTGGAACTTTCTCACATTAGCCTGATAATTACGATGTTGCCACCAGCTGAGTTTTAGGAAGTTGGTGTAGTAGGTTGTGCATTCATATAGGATGATATTAGACAGCAGTTTTTAATGAAAGTGACAAATGATCAATTGTTTATTTGTGTTGTAAACTATTGTGATTTTTTTATTACTGTTTGTAGGCTATACAATGTGTCCTGGATAATTATATAAAGAGAACTGTTGTAATATAAGTGTGTTTGTTTTAGCAATTGAGAGTATCTGGTATTCAATAATTCATTCCACTGTTTTAAGTTCATAATTCTTGTCACTAGTTGTAAGAATATTATTTTCATTAATTTTCCAATTCTATGAAGTCTTCAGTAGTTTTACCACGATGAGACTCAACTTTATCACTGAAGATGCCACACCACTGAATGAGCAAAACTTTTCGTTAATAATCTCAACAAGGCATGGTTATCAGCTGAAAAAAAGTTTTAGTATTAAAAGTTTTGATCACACAAATATATAAGGGATACTAAAAAGAAATAACATAATAATTGTATTGGACATAAAGTTATGTCCACAAAACAGATTTTGTTTGAAATAAATAAAACACAATTTGACAAAAATATTAATTTTATGAATACTTGTTTGGCACATATTACAGAAGGTTACACCATTAAATGAGTTTGCCTAAGTATAAAATTCTTGTCAGATGAAAAACGAGTACAGTCAGAATACTATTTGTTATGTACAATACAAATGATTCACTATGGGTAGCAGTGACACATAAACACTAGACATTGACACTGAATTATACTTGTTTTGAATGATTCATTGTGTGCTACCTGACCAGAGTACAGGTATTAACCAAGAGATGTTTAGTATACTGCTGTGTAACTGCTACAATGATGAATTATAAGTAGTACTTTTTGTTTTGGTCATCAACCTTGAAAAGGATAATAGAAACTTTGTATGCCATACTTCCAGCAGTTTTACATGATACATTCCTAGCACAAATAAGAAAACCCTAATTTAATAAACACACCACACAAACGCATCAAAAACAAAAACAACAAAACACAAAATACCATCAACACACAGCACAATAAATACATCACACTCACATACCACAACTCCTACACACACAAAATCGCCAACACATTCAGAAAACACAAACACAAAATAGCATACAGAACAACCAATACCATCAAAAAACACATCAATAATACAAACACAGACATAGACAAATATAACAAAACAGGTGTTAACAAATTAAATTGTAATGACTGCAATAGTTTCTACATAGGCCAGATGGGAAGATCTTTTTCATCCCGTTATTCTGAACACTTAAAAGCTTTAACCAACAACAATATACACTCCGCATTTGCCATACACATACACACAGAAAACCACAGTTACACCAACATAGACACTAATCTTGAAATTTTACATTACTTACCCAAAGGTCGAAAACTCAACACAACTGAACAATACGAAATATATAAACACCACACGACACAACCAAACAACATACTTAACGATCAATTACAATATAAATCACATACACTTTTTGACACAATTATACAAAAAAACAAACATTAAGTTGAATCCCCCGCGCCAATCCCCTTCCTCCACGCACCACCACTACTACACCTTCCACACAACAATCGTTACCAAATGATGGCAGTCTGTCTCTAAGCTGAAGAAGGCGAATACGTACGCCGAAAACACGTTTCGACGAGAAGAGAATAAACAGTAAGTTTCACAAGAAAAAGTTTCATTTTTAGATAAATAAGAAAAGTTGATCTAAAGGAGTGATAGTTATTTGCAGACTGACAGGGTTATAAAATAATTCTGAAAGAATTGTTGCTTTTACAATACCATCCTTTATCAACTGACTACTCAAATCTGCCAGTTTTTTCACAGAAACTGAAGTTTGATAATTTGATCAGTGGCGGCTCGTGGATTCGAGGATTGGTGAAGCAGAATCGGTGGCAGTCCCCCCCCCCATCATTTTATGTGAATATGTTTCTTCCTGTTTTGGAATCATGAATAACATATGGAGACAAAAGAAAAGTATGTTAATAAAATTTACAAATAAAGTAGTTAAAAATAGTAAGTACTTACAGGCTTGCATTTTATTTCTTGAACACAAGGTCAATTCTCCTCTCTTTCAAATATGCAAAACTTGTCGATAATGTCGTCATAAAATGGTTGTACATTATTTAATTCGTTTAACAGTTCCTTTTCTATGGAAATTTTTGATAAGTTAGTAAGTCTGTCCTCTGTCATTGTATTGCGCAGGTATGATTTTATTCTTTTTAAACAAGAAAAACTTCGTTCTACGGAAACGCTTTTGGATGGAATAGTTACTATTAAACAAAAACAGTTTGTAAGCTTCTTTAAAGATGTTCCTGTTGACAGCTAAAAGTTCCATCAAATTTAGTGTTTCCATTTGTCTGTATTGCTTATCCTCATAAATAAGCTGTAATTCGTTTTTTCAGTCTTTGGAAATCGGTAAACAGATTAGGGTAGCACACCTTTAAGTTACTTAATGCATCCGTGGAAAAGTTTTCAAAATACGTTACGAACTTTGAAGTATCCATTAATGTAACAAACTGAAGCTTTTCCATATCATTAAAACGTGTGGCTATTTGTACTGAAAGGTTATCTAAAATTTTCATAATACAGAATTTTGTATTTTTCAAAAAGTTGATCTCGTGTGAGTGTTCTTTTCTGCCATTCATGGTATTCAGTTGGAACTGTTGTTTTTGAAGCAGCTAAATCGAAAATTTTCATAAATGCATCATCAGTTCTTTTGCTATTTATGAGTGTTTGCGTATTTTTAACTTGCGAGATACAGAAATTAATGTCAAATGATTCTTTTGTAGCACATCGAAGAGAGCATCCGTGGCTCCAAAAATATCGTTAAAAACGACAACCAAAAGCGTAAATTCAAAATCATTAAATTTATTTAAGAAGCCATCACTCTGCCTAATTGACGTTTGATCATAATTTGAATCGTTCACAATTTTAGTGAATACTTCTTTTAATGAATCCCATTCGTTATATATAGTAGGCTATTCACAATTTTGGAATTAGACTTCCATCGCGTAATAACGGAAGTAGGGATTCGTCTTCCAACGACTGTGTCTACTGCGTAAGTTCGCCTAGCAGAACTGTGGAAAAAAAGACGGTAAACCGTTAACAGTTGCAAAAAATATCCGACATTGCGAAATGATGTTGCAGCTTTGTTGTAGCACTAGATTCAAACGATGCGCCATGCAGTGAACAAAAACCGCTTGTGGCACTACTTCTTTGATTTTTGCCTGAAGACCATTTAATTCCCCTGACCATCAAAACACTGGGGAATAAGTTTTGATTTATAGTCCAATTTTTCGAGGGACTATAACACAACGTGAAAACAGTGTCGGCAGTCCGACTGGAACTAACATCATAAAATCCCAAAAATCTTTCCACCAGCTTTCCTCCGGGAATAACGTATCTAATTATGATGCTACATTGAGATTTGTGGACATTGTCTGTGGAATCATCTACTAGAATTGAATAAAATGTACTATCTTCTATTTCCTTTGCGAAGTGCTCATCAATATATTGTGAAATGCAGTCAATTATTTCATTCCGAATAGTCTTAGAATTGCCGGCAAAGACGGGTAAGATTTTTTTATAGTGTTCTTGAATATTTTACAGGGCTTATCGATACGAAGGTTTCTAGCAGTTCTTTAAAATTTCCGCGATTAATAGATGATAACTCTTCGTGGTGACCGCAAAATGCTAATTCTTGTTTACCCAAGTAAAGAACTGCACGAATAGGAAGATGCATGAAATGTCTGTTAAGCCGAACGTTGTCATTGAAATGTTTAATATACAACCTAGAATTTTCCTTCAAAGCATCCTCGATAGTACTTAAATTTTTCTTTAGTTTTGAAAAACTCAATGCACAAAGCATGTGCTCAGAAGAACCTTCATGTTTGGAAAGAGCACGAGTAACGTTACCGAAATCATCAAAGCCGTTCGTATTCCACGCACTTGATTTAACACTAATAATTAAGCAGGGCATACAAAAAAGTTTATTTAAATAATAACTGCCACACAACCACTCGAACGTTGAATACCAATTTTGTTTAAAGTTGCGATTGTACAACTTGCCCTTTATTTTTGCAACTTTATTTACTTTCAATATAGGCATAGGTTTTTAACAGCTTAAAAGTTCTTCTTACCATCATTATTCCATCTTGAAAATGGTGTTTCTAATAAAACACATACTGGGTCATATGAAGGAATCATTCTGTAAAAACTTCACACACGATCAAATACAACGAACAAAACAAACGCGCTGGATAGGTAAAGCACTGTATACGTACACAGCTGAGAAACAGCACAGCGACACTGCTTCAAGTGGGTGAGGGAACGCTGAGTACGGCTATACGTTGTCATGGCAACCGTCATAAACCTAGCATTGTTAGTGACGTATTAACTGATGCAGTATACAAGTTGCAGAAAGCTGCTTCTACGGCCTCAGCGCTTTCCGCCACCAGTAGGCTTACGATCGCAGCGATGTCCAGCTTCTGTAACCTATTTCCATGGCGTGTAAATGTTATTTTAATTATTATACAGACGAAATTTAATTTAAAAAAAATATTTTTAAACACAAAATTGAAAATAATTTTGTGTAAAAAGAAACACACTGAACCAGTTATTTTAGGTGAAGCAGCGCTTCACCTGCGTCACCTGACGAGCCGCCACTGGATTTGATCCATCATGACCTAGTGATGCTCAAAACATTTCAGAGATTCTCCTAGCCTTAAAAAACTGGACTGGCCTCATTGATTGACATGATTAATGTTAAATTTACTTTGGGATACTTCCAAACATAATACAGTTTAAAATAAACATATAATTTTTCCAGAACTGTATACACATAATTTGATGTGGATAGAACGTGTATTAAACAATAATACTATTTGATGCAAATAATGAAAATATCCATGTGGAGAACTATACATGACATCCATGTTTTAAGATTTATATTTAAAATCGTTTTTAGAAATGAAATATTTCTACAGAAACTACTTCTATCTTCAGCCTCAACCACAGAAAACACACACACACACACACACACAGAAATTCCTTTTTTTCTTTATTTAATTTGAATTCTATATTAGAACAAATTTTTTCAGAGTTTACAATTTTTTTTTTAATTTCTTGAATTAATTTTTTTAATTTTATGCAAAGTGGACACATACAGAGGAGTTTTAGTTTTTATGTTTTTTTCAATAAATAAAAATGAGAGGAGTGAGTGAGAGAGAGTGAGAGAGAGAGAGAGAGAGAGAGAGTGAGAGAGAGAGAGAGAGAAAGAGAGAGAGAGAGAGAGAGAGAGAGAGAGAGAGAGAGAGAGAGAGAGAGAGAGAGAGAGAGAGAGAGAGAGACCAAAAATAACACATACAGAAATTTCATCAGAACTTTTCCTTTCTAATAGTAAAAATATAACTAAATAATGAATGAGAAAGAACATTAACAAAATTAATGGAAATTAAGTTATAGTTATTACATAGGATACAAGGCTGCTGTACATAACATTAAAGGCTGTATTTATTCGAAGTACCGGAATTAAAACCTAGTTCCAATTTAGAACGTAGACCTATAACCTATTTGTATATTTTATTGGGGTTTAATGGCACATATTTTATTAAAAGGGTGTATTTATTGGAAGTACAGAAATTAGTTTCCATTATCGCACATAATTACGGTACACAGACGATTTTTGGAGGTTGTGTCTACGTTTAACAATGTAACTCAACCTTTTAGATTTTTAAAATTAATTAGATTTAACAAAAATTTCCTTTGTTAGTGTACATTCAAAGGCTGTATTTATTGTATGGATAAAAGGCTGTATATACGTTAAAGGCTGTATTTATTCGAATTAAAACCTATCGAGACTTCAATTTAGAACGTATAACCTAGTAGGCTACGTTATTCGTACATATTTTATTGGAGTTTATTGGTACATATTTTATTAAAAGGATGTATTTATTGGAAGTACAGAAATTAGTTTCCATTTATCGCACATAATTACGGTACAGAGACGATTTTGGGAGGTTGTGTCTACGTTTAATTATCTAACTTAAATAGTAGGCTTCGTTATTGGTGCATAGGCCTATTTTATTGGGGTTTATTGGCACATATTTTATTAAAAGGGTGTATTTATTGGAAGTACAGAAATTAGTTTCCATTTATCCCACATAATTACGGTACAGAGACGATTTTGGGAGTTGTGTCTACGTTTAATTATCTAACTTAACCTTTTAGATTTTTAAAATTAATTAGACTTGTAGAGGTGTGCGTGGCAAAACTACTTGTAGGGTGTGCACCCACTTTATAATCATATTTTTGGTAACACTGAGAACTTTAAGCCTTCTTTATGCTTAAACAAATTATATATACACTTAATTATAGAAAAGCAAAAAGCAAATATGTAATTCAAAAGACTAATTTGCTCTAATAAACACATGCCGAAGTTAAAAACAAAAGAGTATTTACTTGCCTAACTAATCATTAGTTACTAATGTGACAGTTGGGGCTGCTTTTTTCTGCAAAAGACTGGGGTATGTTGGATTCAGGAGTGGTTAAATTAAGTCATAAATCTGAGTGTGCGTCAAGTCTATTTCTGTGCTTGCTTTTGACTTGTGATGAAAATCCCATTTCACTCAAGAATGAGGTGATGAATGGGATGAGCAACTCCGAAAGTTCAGGATATTCATCTCTTAAAGATATCCAGAACTTTGTTAAGTCAGAATCTAAAAGTTTATGGATTTTATTGTCCATAACATGTCTCATGTTATCACTAACTGTACAAAATATTTTACTAAAAATTTAGTTTTAATCCCAGCATCACAGATGATATCACACAATTGCTCATTTAGTTTTACTGAGAACATGTTAGAACTTTCAAAATACAAGAATGGGTCTTGAATCCAATTGAATTCACTGTATCCTTCTGGAAGCAACTTTCAATCTGGTTATAGAGAGTTAAACATCAGAGCTGGTAAAAAGCAATGGTAGAGCATGAATAACAAAAATGTACAGTTTAGACTATGTACAAAACAGGTTGAATTTAAATTGTTAAAATGATATATCTTAGTTATTTACATGTAGTAGGTTTTTAAAGACACAGTAAATAAATTTCCGAACCTGACTTTGCAACCCTCCAAATGCCCTCTCGGGACCCCAGCAGTGGCTCATGCCCAATAGGTTAAGAAATGCTGAACTAAAAGCATGTTTGTGGAGTGAAACATAAAAGATAACCCCAGACTTCTAAATGCTCTTAGTGAAATGGGATTTTCAGGAGTAACAACACACTATTTGGTTAACAAGCACATTTTACTAATATTGTAATACCAAGTCAATTAGATAGCTTAAATGTGTAGTACTCTATACGATGCTGATCACATGCTGTTAATCAGCAGCACTGCAGAATATTCTGGAGCCACACTCTTGGCATTCATCTGGAACTTTCTCACATTAGCCTGATAATTACGATGTTGCCACCAGCTGAGTATTAGGAAGTTGGTGTAGTAGGTTTTGCATTCATATAGGATGATATTAGACAGCAGTTTTTAATGAAAGTGACAAATGATCAATTGTTTATTTGTGTTGTAAACTATTGTGATTTTTTTATTACTGTTTGTAGGCTATACAATGTGTCCTGGATAATTATATAAAGAGAACTGTTGTAATATAAGTGTGTTTGTTTTAGCAATTGAGAGTATCTGGTATTCAATAATTCATTCCACTGTTTTAAGTTCATAATTCTTGTCACTAGTTGTAAGAATATTATTTTCATTAATTTTCCAATTCTATGAAGTCTTCAGTAGTTTTACCACGATGAGACTCAACTTTATCACTGAAGATGCCACACCACTGAATGAGCAAAACTTTTCGTTAATAATCTCAACAAGGCATGGTTATCAGCTGAAAAAAAGTTTTAGTATTAAAAGTTTTGATCACACAAATATATAAGGGATACTAAAAAGAAATAACATAATAATTGTATTGGACATAAAGTTATGTCCACAAAACAGATTTTGTTTGAAATAAATAAAACACAATTTGACAAAAATATTAATTTTATGAATACTTGTTGGCACATATTACAGAAGGTTACACCATTAAATGAGTTTGCCTAAGTATAAAATTCTTGTCAGATGAAAAACGAGTACAGTCAGAATACTATTTGTTATGTACAATACAAATGATTCACTATGGGTAGCAGTGACACATAAACACTAGACATTGACACTGAATTATACTTGTTTTGAATGATTCATTGTGTGCTACCTGACCAGAGTACAGGTATTAACCAAGAGATGTTTAGTATACTGCTGTGTAACTGCTACAATGATGAATTATAAGTAGTACTTTTTGTTTTGGTCATCAACCTTGAAAAGGATAATAGAAACTTTGTATGCCATACTTCCAGCAGTTTTACATGATACATTCCTAGCACAAATAAGAAAACCCTAATTTAATAAACACACACCACACAAACGCATCAAAAACAAAAACAACAAAACACAAAATACCATCAACACACAGCACAATAAATACATCACACTCACATACCACAACTCCTACACACACAAAATGCCAACACATTCAGAAAACACAAACACAAAATAGCATACAGAACAACCAATACCATCAAAAAACACATCAATAATACAAACACAGACATAGACAAATATAACAAAACAGGTGTTAACAAATTAAATTGTAATGACTGCAATAGTTTCTACATAGGCCAGATGGGAAGATCTTTTTCATCCCGTTATTCTGAACACTTAAAAGCTTTAACCAACAACAATATACACTCCGCATTTGCCATACACATACACACAGAAAACCACAGTTACACCAACATAGACACTAATCTTGAAATTTTACATTACTTACCCAAAGGTCGAAAACTCAACACAACTGAACAATACGAAATATATAAACACCACACGACACAACCAAACAACATACTTAACGATCAATTACAATATAAATCACATACACTTTTTGACACAATTATACAAAAAACAAACATTAAGTTGAATCCCCGCGCCAATCCCCTTCCTCCACGCACCACCCCCACTACACCTTCCACACAACAATCGTTACCAAATGATGGCAGTCTGTCTCTAAGCTGAAGAAGGCGAATACGTACGCCGAAACACGTTCGACGAGAAGAGAATAAACAGTAAGTTCACAAGAAAAAGTTTCATTTTTAGATAAATAAGAAAAGTTGATGTAAAGGAGTGATAGTTATTTGCAGACTGACAGGGTTATAAAATAATTCTGAAAGAATTGTTGCTTTTACAATACCATCCTTTATCAACTGACTACTCAAATCTGCCAGTTTTTCACAGAAACTGAAGTTTAATAATTTGATCAGTGGCGGCTCGTGGATTCGAGGATTGGTGAAGCAGAATCGGTGGCAGTCCCCCCCCCATCATTTATGTGAATATGTTTCTTCCTGTTTTGGAATCATGAATAACATATGGAGACAAAAGAAAAGTATGTTAATAAAATTTACAAATAAAGTAGTTAAAAATAGTAAGTACTTACAGGCTTGCATTTTATTTCTTGAACACAAGGTCAATTCTCCTCTCTTTCAAATATGCAAACTTGTCGATAATGTCGTCATAAAATGGTTGTACATTATTTAATTCGTTTAACAGTTCCTTTTCTATGGAAATTTTTGATAAGTTAGTAAGTCTGTCCTCTGTCATTGCATTGCGCAGGTATGATTTTATTCTTTTTAAACAAGAAAAACTTCGTTCTACGGAAACGCTTTTGGATGGAATAGTTACTATTAAACAAAACAGTTTGTAAGCTTCTTTAAAGATGTTCCTGTTGACAGCTAAAAGTTCCATCAAATTTAGTGTTTCCATTTGTCTGTATTGCTTATCCTCATAAATAAGCTGTAATTCGTTTTTCAGTCTTTGGAAATCGGTAAACAGATTAGGGTAGCACACCTTTAAGTTACTTAATGCATCCGTGGAAAAGTTTTCAAAATACGTTACGAACTTTGAAGTATCCATTAATGTAACAAACTGAAGCTTTTCCATATCATTAAAACGTGTGGCTATTTGTACTGAAAGGTTATCTAAAATTTCATAATACAGAATTTTGTATTTTTCAAAAAGTTGATCTCGTGTGAGTGTTCTTTTCTGCCATTCATGGTATTCAGTTGGAACTGTTGTTTTTGAAGCAGCTAAATCGAAAATTTTCATAAATGCATCATCAGTTCTTTTGCTATTTATGAGTGTTTGCGTATTTTTAACTTGCGAGATACAGAAATTAATGTCAAATGATTCTTTTGTAGCACATCGAAGAGAGCATCCGTGGCTCCAAAAATATCGTTAAAAACGACAACCAAAAGCGTAAATTCAAAATCATTAAATTTATTTAAGAAGCCATCACTCTGCCTAATTGACGTTTGATCATAATTTGAATCGTTCACAATTTTAGTGAATACTTCTTTTAATGAATCCCATTCGTTATATATAGTAGGCTATTCACAATTTTGGAATTAGACTTCCATCGCGTAATAACGGAAGTAGGGATTCGTCTTCCAACGACTGTGTCTACTGCGTAAGTTCGCCTAGCAGAACTGTGGAAAAAAGACGGTAAACCGTTAACAGTTGCAAAAAATATCCGACATTGCGAAATGATGTTGCAGCTTTGTTGTAGCACTAGATTCAAACGATGCGCCATGCAGTGAACAAAAACCGCTTGTGGCACTACTTCTTTGATTTTTGCCTGAAGACCATTTAATTCCCCTGACCATCAAAACACTGGGGAATAAGTTTTGATTTATAGTCCAATTTTTCGAGGGACTATAACACAACGTGAAACAGTGTCGGCAGTCCGACTGGAACTAACATCATAAAATCCCATAAATCTTTCCACCAGCTTTCCTCCGGGAATAACGTATCTAATTATGATGCTACATTGAGATTTGTGGACATTGTCTGTGGAATCATCCACTTGAATTGAATAAAATGTACTATCTTCTATTTCCTTTGCGAAGTGCTCATCAATATATTGTGAAATGCAGTCAATTATTTCATTCCGAATAGTCTTAGAATTGCCGGCAAAGACGGGTAAGATTTTTTTATAGTGTTCTTGAATATTTACAGGGCTTATCGATACGAAGGTTTCTAGCAGTTCTTTAAAATTTCCGCGATTAATAGATGATAACTCTTCGTGGTGACCGCAAAATGCTAATTCTTGTTTACCCAAGTAAAGAACTGCACGAATAGGAAGATGCATGAAATGTCTGTTAAGCCGAACGTTGTCATTGAAATGTTTAATATACAACCTAGAATTTTCCTTCAAAGCATCCTCGATAGTACTTAAATTTTTCTTTAGTTTTGAAAAACTCAATGCACAAAGCATGTGCTCAGAAGAACCTTCATGTTTGGAAAGAGCACGAGTAACGTTACCGAAATCATCAAAGCCGTTCGTATTCCACGCACTTGATTTAACACTAATAATTAAGCAGGGCATACAAAAAAGTTTATTTAAATAATAACTGCCACACAACCACTCGAACGTTGAATACCAATTTTGTTTAAAGTTGCGATTGTACAACCTGCCCTTTATTTTTGCAACTTTATTTACTTTCAATATAGGCATAGGTTTTTAACAGCTTAAAAGTTCTTCTTACCATCATTATTCCATCTTGAAAATGGTGTTTCTAATAAAACACATACTGGGTCATATGAAGGAATCATTCTGTAAAAACTTCACACACGATCAAATACAACGAACAAAACAAACGCGCTGGATAGGTAAAGCACTGTATACGTACACAGCTGAGAAACAGCACAGCGACACTGCTTCAAGTGGGTGGGGGAACGCTGAGTACGGCTATACGTTGTCATGGCAACCGTCATAAACCTAGCATTGTTAGTGACGTATTAACTGATGCAGTATACAAGTTGCAGAAAGCTGCTTCTACGGTCTCAGCGCTTTCCGCCACCAGTAGGCTTACGATCGCAGCGATGTCCAGCTTCCGTAACCTATTTCCATGGCGTGTAAATGTTATTTTAATTATTATACAGACGAAATTTAATTTAAAAAAATATTTTTAAACACAAAATTGAAAATAATTTTGTGTAAAAAGAAACACACTGAACCAGTTATTTTAGGTGAAGCAGCGCTTCACCTGCGTCACCTGACGAGCCGCCACTGGATTTGATCCAACATGACCTAGTGATGCTCCAAACATTTCAGAGATTCTCCTAGCCTTAAAAAACTGGACTGGCCTCATTGATTGACATGATTAATGTTAAATTTACTTTGGGATACTTCCAAACATAATACAGTTTAAAATAAACAAAAAAAAAATTTTATTTATAATTTTTCCAGAACTGTATACACATAATTTGATCTGGATAGAACGTGTATTAAACAATAATACTATTTGATGCAAATAATGAAAATATCCGTGTGGAGAACTATACATGACATCCATGTTTTAAGATTTATATTTAAAATCGTTTTAGAAATGAAATATTTCTACAGAAACTACTTCTATCTTCAGCCTCAACCACAGAAAACACACACACACACACACACACACACACACACACACACACACAATTCCTTTTTTCTTTATTTAATTTGAATTCTATATTAGAACAAAATTTTTCAGAGTTTACAATTTTTTTTTTATTTCTTGAATTAATTTTTTTAATTTTATGCAAAGTGGACACATACAGAGGAGTTTTAGTTTTTATGTTTTTTTCAATAAATAAAAATGAGAGGAGTGAGTGAGAGAGAGAGAGAGAGAGAGAGAGAGAGAGAGAGAGAGAGAGAGAGAGAGAGAGAGAGAGAGAGAGAGAGACCGAAAATAACACACACAGAAATTTCATCAGAACTTTTCCTTTCTAATAGTAAAAATATAACTAAATAATGAATGAGAAAGAACATTAACAAAATTAATGGAAATTAAATTATAGTTATTATTTGTTGTCTAATAAACAGGTACTAGTAATGGCTTCATATACTTCACATCTTAAATTATAATCACACATTAGTACATAGTGTTACTAATTTCACAAGTCCACAAAATTTGTAATTATTAAATTCCACTCTAACCCATTATTAATACTTAATCATTTGCGTGTTAACAGAAACTGCACATTGCTTTTTATTGCATTATGTTGAAAAAAGGATTTTAATGTACTTGTTTGGTTATACGTTAGATTGTACTGGTTCTAAATTGGAAGTAGAATTCTTGAAAAGAACGAATCCATAATATTTTTACCATGTGGGGTGCATTCCTTGAAATGTGGGTGTTAATGCTGCAAAACTCAATGCAGATGTGATGACATTTTTCGGGCATGTTGCAAGTCTTTACTCATTTTTCTCTAGCAGCCCTAGAGAAAAATGTTGGGAAGTTTTGAAAAAGCACATTCCTTTATCACTGCAGAGCTTCCCTGAAACAAGATGAAGTGAGAGGATCCAAGCTGTCAAACCGATAGTTAAGCACTACCCAGAGTACTTAAATTGTTGGATGTATTTTAGAAGAGATGTCTTCTAGTCTAACTCCCTCTGCCTACAACATCATATTAGGGCTTAAAAAATATTTCAATTCCACAAAGAGCTTAATGTTGGCATTTTTTTGGTTCAAAGTGCTTTCATATATTCACTAAAAAAATGTTGTTATTGAAAGCAAAGGAATCACGCTCAATGTTGAAATAACTCTAGTGGAAGATTTGCTGACAGAATTGAAATTGTTGCGTGATAATCCAGACAGCATAATTGAAGAACCAAACTTAATTGCAAAAGAACTAATAAAAGTTCCTCCTGAATCTCCCAAAAGGTGGAAAAAAGTACAGAACAATCCAATAGTGATTTTTCAGTAAACAAAGATCAAGAAAATAAATTTAAAACCTCAGTCATGTACCCAGTATTAGAGTTTGTAATGGGCAACATAAAAACACGATTCACTGCAATTAGTTCAATTCGTGACTTGTTTCCACCAGTATTTAAAATGATGAATTAGAATTGAAAGTAAAAGTTCTCATTAGCAAGTTTAAAAAGGAATTGGCAATGGATCTATTTGAAGAAATATTACACTTGAAGAACATTTATAAAACAGAGTTTGAATCAGAAAAGAATCCACTAAGCCTACTCCAAAAACCTTCAAGCTGTATTTGTGAACTTCTGTCTTGCCTATAGGCTTTTCTGTAATATTCCAGTTACAGTTTCGTCTCCTGAAAAATCTTTCAGCAGGTTAGCAAATTCACTGAAAACTTGGCAGAGAAGCACTACCTACCAAGAAAGGCTTAATAATTTGGCAATTTTAGCTATTAAAAATGAATTGGCTAACAGTATTAATTTATCAGTCAGATGTTATTGACCAGTTTGCTCAAATGAAAGCAAGAAAAAAACTTTGCACTACTTAAGCCGTTTTAGAAACGGGTCTCTCACTTATAATTGGTTATTTTTATACTCTTAGACATATTTTTGTTTATCTTTGTAATAACTGACTTATGTATCACTTATGTGTTGATAAACACAGATTATGTTTATTTTTTGTCTTAAATTTAGACCATAGTAACATTGAATTCCACTCTAACTCATTATTAATACTTAATCATTTGGGTGTTAACACAAACTGCACATTGCTTTTTATTGCATTATGTTGAAAAATGGATTTTAATGTACTTGTTTGGTTATAGGCCTACGTTAGATTGTACTGTGTTCTAAATTGGAAGTAGGTTTTAATTCCAGTACTTCGAATAAATACAGCCTTTTATCCATACAATAAATACAGCCTTTTAATGTACACTAAGTAAGGAAATGTTTGTTAAGTCTAATTAATTTTAAAAATCTAAAAGGTTAAGTTAGATAATTAAACGTTGACACAACCTCCCAAAATCGTCTCTGTACCGTAATTATGTGCGATAAATGGAAACTATTTTCTGTACTTCCAATAAATACACCCTTTTAATAAAATATGTGCCAATAAACCCCAATAAAATAGGCCTATGCACCAATAACGAAGCCTACTATCTAAGTTATATAATTAAACGTAGACACAACCTCCCAAAAACGTCTCTGTACCGTAATTATATGCGATAAATGGAAACTAATTTCTGTACATCCAATAAATACATCCTTTTAATAAAATATGTACCAATAAACTCCAATAAAATATGTACGAATAACGTAGCCTACTAGGTTATACCTTCTAAATTGGAAGTACGGATAGGTTTTAATTCGAATAAATACAGCCTTTAATGTATATACAGCCTTTTATCCATACAATAAATACAGCCTTTGAATGTACACTAACAAAGGAAATTTTTGTTAAATCTAATTAATTTTAAAAATCTAAAAGGTTAAGTTACATTGTTAAACGTAGACACAACCTCCAAAAATCGTCTGTGTACCGTAATTATGTGCGATAAATGGAAACTAATTTCTGTACTTCCAATAAATACACCCTTTTAATAAAATATGTGCCAATAAACCCCAATAAAATATGCAAATAGGTAATAGGTCTACGTTCCTAATTGGATCTAGGTTTTAATTCCGGTACTTCGAATAAATACAGCCTTTAATGTTATGTACAGCAGCCTTGTATCCATACAATAATTTAATGTACACTAAACAAAGTCTTTCACTATAGCCTGCGGCCAAAGACAACTTCCATCTCCGCATTTGTACGATTTTTCCGTGTTCGCTGTGTACTAGAACTGTTTTCTTCACAAGTAACTAATGCCTGGTTAGGGATGTTATGTACGACAGTGTAACTTAATTAAAATTAATATCTTGTTAGTGTACAATTAAAGGGTGTATTTACTGGAAGTACAGAAATTAGTTTCCATTTATCGCACATAATTACGGTACACAGACGATTTTTGGAGGTTGTGTCTACGTTTAACAATGTAACTTAACCTTTTAGATTTTTAAAATTAATTAGATTTAACAAAAATTTCCTTTGTTAGTGTACATTAAATTATTGTATGGATAAAAGGCTGCTGTACATAACAGTAAAGGCTGTATTTATTCGAAGTACCGGAATTAAAACCTAGTTCCAATTGAGAACGTAGACCTATAACGTATTTGCATATTTTATTGGGGTTTGTTGGCACATATTTTATTAAAAGGGTGTATTTATTGGAAGTACAGAAATTAGTTTCCATTTATCGCACATAATTACGGTACACAGACGATTTTTGGAGGTTGTGTCTACGTTTAACAATGTAACTTAACCTTTTAGATTTTTAAAATTAATTAGATTTAACAAAAATTTCCTTTGTTAGTGTACATTCAAAGGCTTTATTTATTGTATGGATAAAAGGCTGTATATACATTAAAGGATGTATTTATTCGGATTAAAACCTATCGGTACTTCCAATTTAGAACGTATAACCTAGTAGGTTACGTTATTCGTACATATTTTATTGGAGTTTATTGGTACATATTTTATTAAAAGGGTGTATTTATTGGAAGTACAGAAATTAGTTTCCTTTTATCGCACATAATTACGGTACAGAGACGATTTTGGGAGGTTGTGTCTACGTTTAATTATCTAACTTAGATAGTAGGCTTCGTTATTGGTGCATATTTTATTGGGATTTATTGGCACATATTTTATTAAAAGGGTGTATTTATAGGAAGTACAGAAATTAGTTTCCATTTATCGCACATAATTATGGTACAGAGACGATTTTGGGAGGTTGTGTCTACGTTTAATTATCTAACTTAACCTTTTAGATTTTTAAAATTAATTAGACTTGTAGGGGTGTGCATGGCAGAACTACTTGTAGGGTGTGCATCCACTTTATAATCATATTTTTGGTAACACTGAGAACTTTAAGCCTTCTTTTATGCTTAAACAAATTATATATACACTTAATTATAGTAAAGCAAAAAGGTAAATATGTAATTCAAAAGACTATTTGCTCTAATAAACACACGCCGAAGTTAAAAACAAAAGAGTTTTTACTTGCCTAACTAATCATTAGTTACTAATGTGACAGTTGGGGCTGCTTTTTCTGCAAAAGCTGGGGTATGTTGGATTCAAGAGTGGTTAAATTAAGTCATAAATCTGAGTGTGCGTCAAGTCTATTTCTGTGCTTGCTTTTCACTTGAGATGAATGACTCAAGAATGAGGTGGTGAATGGGATGAGCAACTCCGAAAGTTCAGGATATTCATCTCTTAAAGATATCCAGAACTTTGTTAAGTCTAATCTAAAAGTTTATGGATTTTGTTGTCCATGACATGTCTCATGTTATCACTAACTATATAAAATAATTTACTAAAAATTTCGTTTTAATCCCAGCATCACAGATGATATCACACAATTGCTCATTTAGTTTTACTGAGAACATGTTAGCACTTTCAAAATACAAGAATGGGTCTTGGATCCAATTGAATTCACTGTATCCCTCTGGGAAGCAACTTTCAATCTGGTTATAGAGAGTTAAACATCAGAGCTGGTAAAAAGCAATGGTAGAGCATGAATATCAAAAATGTACAGTTTAGACTATGTACAAAACAGGTTGAATTTAAATTGTTAAAATGATATATCTTAGTTATTTACATGTAGTAGGTTTTTAAGACACAGTAAATAAATTTCCGAACCTGACTTTGCAACCCTCCAAATGCCCTCTCGGGACCCAGCAGTGGCTCATGCCTAATAGGTTAAGAAATGCTGAACTAAAGGTATGTTTGTGGAGTGAAACATAAAAGATAACCCAGACTTCTAAAATGCTCTTAGTGAAATGGGATTTTCAGGAGTAACAACACACTATTTGGTTAACAAGCACATTTTACTAATATTGTAATACCAAGTCAATTAGATAGCTTAAATGTGTAGTACTCTATGTGATGCTGATCACATGCTGTTAATCAGCAGCACTGCAGAATATTCTAGAGCCACACTCTTGGCATTCATCTGGAACTTTCTCACATTAGCCTGATAATTACGATGTTGCCACCAGCTGAGTTTTAGAAAGCTGGTGTAGTAGGTTGTGCATTCATATAGGATGATATTAGACAGCAGTTTTTAATGAAAGTGACAAATGATCAATTGTTTATTTGTGTTGTAAACTATTGCGATTTTTGTATTACTGTTTGTAGGCTATACAATGTGTCCTGGATAATTATATAAAGAGAACTGTTGTAATATAAGTGTGTTTGTTTTAGCAATTGAGAGTATCTGGTATTCAATAATTCATTCCACGGTTTTAAGTTCATAATTCTTGTCGCTGGTTGTAAGAATATTATTTTCATTAATTTTCCAATTCTATGAAGTCTTCAGTAGTTTTACCACGATGAGACTCAACTTTATCACTGAAGATGCCACATCACTGAATGAGCAAAACTTCGTTAATAATCTCAACAAAGCATGGTTATCAGCTGAAAAAAAGTTTTAGTATTAAAAGTTTTGATCACGCAAATCTATAAGGGATACTAAAAAGAAATAACATAATAATTGTATTGGACATAAAGTTATGTCCACAAAACATTTTGTTTGAAATAAATAAAACACAATTTGACACAAATATTAATTTTATGAATACTTGTTTGGCACATATTACAGAAGGTTACACCATTAAATGAGTTTGCCCAAGTATAAAAATTCTTGTCAGATGAAAAACGTGTACAGTCAGAATACTATTTGTTATGTACAATACAAATGACTCACTATGGGTAGTAGTGACACATAAACACTAGACATTGACACTGAATTGTACTTGTTTTGAATGATTCATTGTGTGCTACCTGACCAGAGTACAGGTATTAACCAAGAGATGTTTAGTATACTGCTGTGTAACTGCTACAATGATGAATTATAAGTAGTACTTTTTGTTTTGATCATCAACCTTGAAAAGGATAATAGAAACTTTGTATACCATACTTCCAGCAGTTTTACATGATACATTCCTAGCACAAATAAGAAAAGTTTAAATCTGCTGATGATCTAAAGGGTGATAGTTATTTGCAGACTGACAGGGTTATAAAATAATTCTGAAAGAATTGTTGCTTTTACAATACCATCCTTTATCATGTGGCTACTCAAATCTGCCAGTTTTTCACAGAAACTGAAGTTTGATGATTTGATCCATCATGACCTAGTGATGCTCCAAACATTTCAAGGATTCTCCTAGCCTTAAAAAACTGGACTGGCCTCATTGATTGACATGATTAATGTTAAATTTACTTTGGGATACTTCCAAACATAATAGAGTTTAAAATAAACAAAAAAATTTTTATGCCTGTCTAATTTTTCCAGAACTGTATACACAATTTGATCTGGATAGAACGTGTATTAAACAATAATACTATTTGATGCAAATAATGAAAATATCCGTGTGGAGAACTATACATGACTTCCATGTTTTAAGATTTATATTTAAAATCATTTTAGAAATGAAATATTTCTACAGAAACTACTTCTATCTTCAGCCTCAACCACAGAAAACACACACACACACACACACACACACACACAATTCCTTTTTTTCTTTATTTAATTTGAATTTTATATTAGAACAAATGTTTTCAGAGTTTACAAGTTTTTTTTTTAATTTCTTGAATTAATTTTTTTTAATTTTATGCAAAGTGGACACATACAGAGGAGTGTTAGTTTTTTATGTTTTTTTTTCAATAAATAAAAATGAGAGGAGTGAGTGAGTGAGAGAGAGAGAGAGTGAGAGAGAGAGAGAGAGAGAGAGAGAGAGAGAGAGAGAGAGTGAGAGAGAGGGAGAGAGCAAAAATAACACATTCAGAAATTTCATCAGAACTTTTCCTTTCTAATAGTAAAAAAATAACTAAATAATGAATGAGAAAGAACATTAACAAAATTAATGGAAATTATAGTTATTATTTGTTGTCTAATAAACAGGTACTAGCAATGGCTTCATATACTTCACATCTTAAATTATAAACCTATTACAAACATATTTGGTATAGGTTACTCAGCTTGAAACAACTGTTCAGACCAATAAAAATGGTTTAAATTTTGCCATGCTGCATTATTAATACTGTTGAAACAGCAGTTTGATTATAATTGTTTTTAGAACAGACTTCTGGAATGATGTGTGCAAAATGATTAAAGCATACCTCCTTACAGTGTATAATAAAATAAGTTATACTTTGTAAAACATCCTAGAAACAAACTGTGATATCCAGTAACTGTTACTGAGAAACCTTACTAAGGGGCTTATAAAAAAAATTACAAGCTTGCTCTTTTGAACATTTGATGAAAAGGTTTTGTAAAGTGTAGGCCTACCTAACATAAAAACGTACAATGTTCGATTTGTCCTTGTATTGCATACTTCCATAAACCTTAGTTAATGTGTGTATTTATTGTATGGATAAAAGGCTGTATATAACATTAAAGGTTGTATTTATTCGAAGTACCGGAATTTACTTCCAATTTATAACCTAGTACAATCTAACGTATAACCAAACAAGTACATTAAAATCCTTTTTTCAATTTCAAGAGGAGTGTCGGTTTTTTAGTTTCAAAGGATAAAGAAAACACTTGTTTACAATTACCTCTAAGATGTCAAGGGTAATTGTAAATTGGAGTACCCGTAAATTGAATTTTAGAGCTGTATTTATTATTTATATTTAAACAATTTTTTGTACGCAACATAATAACAAAAGGTTGAAATATTTGCAGTTATTTCAATTTTAAAATGTATACACAATTTTTAATCAATCAAAATGTTTCAATCCATTTTCCGTTTACAATTACCCCACCTAACCGCAAATGTATGGTATCTTCAGTTAGCACTTTTAATTTTAATTGCTACAAAAATAAATTGAAATAACATGTATGAAAAAGAAACGTTAATTTTAGTAGACTTTAAATGACTTAATACAGGGAGTCTTTAAATTTGTTTTAAAGTTTTTTCTTAAAGCTCTTGAATTTTGCTTAGAATAGACAAAGACCCAATGCCATTTGTACACCACGTGGTAAAATTGTGTTGTTACAATGGCTGCTGCGCGAACAGATGTGAGGCTTGTTCGCTTGTTTCATTACATTTTTAATCAGTGTTGTGAGTTTGACATTCATTTAATTAAAGAATGATTAGCTACAATGAACTGTTGAGTGTTATTAGTACAGAAGAGGATGCAATTTCTTTTCTTCAAGAAAAAGGTTTGGTTCACAATCCTCGTCAATGTGAACAAGGACACAACATGGTATTAGCCCTTGGGCAACAACAGCGTTGGTGTTGCAATAAGAGGACTTGCCGTGAGTATAAGGTAGTTCGCAAGGGCAAATTTTTACAGGGGTCCAGATTACCGCTGAGAACAATAATAAAATTTATTTATTTGTGGTGTGAAGGCCGTAGTAGTGTGAAAAACAGTAAAAAACAACTGGGAATCGGCGTCAACACACACACAGAGTGGACGGCTTTCTTAAGATATATCTGTACCGTAGACGTCACGAGAAACCCAAAGAAAATTGGAGGACCGAATTTAACAGTTGAAATTGACAAGAGTGTGTTTGCCAAGAGAAAAAATAATGTTGGCCGAGTGTATCCACAACAATGGGTATTCGGTGGATACTGCCGAGAAACGAAGGAATGCTTTCTGTGTAGTGTGGAAGATAGATCAGCCGCTACCCTCCTACCTCTCATAGTGGCAAATATTGAACCAGGGTCTACTATAATGTCAGATGAGGCGTTCGTACCGTCAAATTGTTAATTTGCCACAACAGTACAGTCATTTGACTGTAAACCATAGTTATAACTTTGTGGATCCTGAAACTGGTGCGCATACTCAAGGCGTCGAAAGCATGTGGCGGTCCTGTAAACGCCGAAACATGATTGAATGTGGTACGAGAAGGGAACGCTTAAATTCCTATTTAAGTGAGTTCATGTGGCGAACAAGAAATAGAAATGAGGATTTGTTCCAGAAAATGCTGGAAACCATCAACAAATATGAGGTCCCTTTTTACTAAAAACAAATATGATTTTGGTAAGTATTATCAATTTTGGTAAGTATGTTCTATTTAGAATACGTTTTCATAATGATATTGACTTTGAAATCACATGCTTAGTTTAATTATTCATTGCTCAAGCTTAATCCAATACCATTTTCAAGGATTTTAAGTATTCTGTAAAAGTATTTTGTTTCCTTATTGAACACAGTACATGACACATTAAAAGTATTCAGTACTTAAAAGTAGGTTAGGTTACATTATTTAATCTAAACAACTTAACAGCAGCTGTATCACAGTTAATTATAAAATAATAATCATTTTGTATATTTTCTTTTACAAGTGAATATTAAGCCAAAAAGCTGATATCATATAAAGTGTAATAATCATGTCAGTGTTACACATATTATTATTATTTTTAATATCATAAGTTACAGATTAAACTAACCTTATACTCACGAGGTATAATTGTACTGATTTCACCTGTAAAAGAACGGTTGGCTGAAAATAAGACACAATTGTAACACATATCAGAACCTATGTGTGTGTGTTTTGGTGGACGGGTCAATAATCTGTAAACCCTTTAATATTGGTCTCCTAGAATGTTGACTGATTCAACAAAATAATTGATTAATGTTCATATGTCAGTACTTTGTGTGTCCGGTGATGTAGGCCTAATTTATTTTTCTTTGCAGGCACAAGAAAAGGGTAGAAACATTTAGGCCTACATCATCATTACGCAGGCTGAGGAACTGAAACTTCCAGCACTATATTCAGGTTTGTAATTTACACAGTGAAACCAATCGAAACAAAGTATTAAAATCCTTTGAAAATATTAAAAGCAGGCACATTACATCATACATACACAGTATCATCATTGTATGGTGTTCTGTTGTGTGACGGGTCCCAGATATTACCAATCATCTCCATTCATATGTATTTGCCTTGAACTTTTGAGCTTTCATCTCTACATAAGATACTCCACTTTGCATTTCGTACACAAGCTCATCTTCTCTCCTTTCATGGTTCTTTCAAAAACTGGTGTTAATTGTTCATTTTCTCTCAGGATTAAATATAATTATACTTAATATTCAATACTTAAAAGTTGGTTAGGTTACATTATTTAATCTAAACAACTTCACAGCAGCTGTAACAATGTTATTTATAAAATAATTATCTGCTGTATTTTTTCCTTTACAAGTGGATATTAAACAAAAAACCGATATCATATTCTTATACCATAAGAAGTAATATAATCACGTTATGTTCATGATGAGTTCTATTTCTTGTGTATAGTGTGTTTCAGTGTTTGCATTAAACAAAACATTTTTAAATCAGTGTTGAACACTTGCCAAGTAGTGTGCCTGATATTTTCCAACAAATTCGTATACTGTATGAGAGTAGACTATTGATGTATACTACTTTACACGTCAGAAGTATAATGATATATTTACAAATTACTTTATTCTATATTCTTATGTTATTTCTTGGATTTCATTGTCCATGACGTGTCCGTGACTTAACTAAATATCACTATTACATTAACGACTCTGAACACTATTTTTGTTATAAGTAAAAGCGTAAAGTTTTACCTTACAGCCTGAACCGGTTTTCTCCTTTAAAAGGCTTCTTCAGAGGCTGCCGCTGTAGCACTTGTAGTTGGTTTTCTGTATATACTGAATTTGTGCCTGTGTTCTAGTTTTGTGATGGAGAGGTCTAAGAAGTTTATGGTATTGTTGTGTTCGTATTCAGCAGTAAAGGTTATGTTTTTATGTATTTTGTTTATGTGCGTTAGTAACTGTTCACATTGTCTTTTGTTTCCCCTGTATAGTATTAGAATGTCATCAATGTATCTGTGCCAATATAGTATTTTATGTGAGTGTCTGTCATTGTTTGTGAGTATTTTTGTTTTTTCTAAGTGTTGGAGGAAGACTTCTGCTAGAATGCTGGATATGGGGGAGCCCATGGGTAAGCTCTCCATCACAAAACTAGAACACAGGCAGAAATTCAGTATATACAGAAAACCAACTACAACTGACACACTAATACACAACACCTCCAATCACCCAATACAACACAAACTAGCTGCCTTCAGAACCATGATACATAGACTTAACAACATCCCCTTAGATGAAAAAGACTACAAAGACGAACTAAACACGATAAAATATCTAGCAGAATCTAACGGATATGACAGAACAATAGTCAGTAAACTCCTACACAAAACAAACAACAGACAAAGACAGAATACAACAAATTCATAACACTAACATACATCAACAAACAAACTGAAAAAATAGCCCACAAATTCAAAAAAGCAGGATACAGAATCGCTTACAAAACTACTAACAAAACAGAACACACACTATCAAAACACACACACAAAGCACAAAACAAATTCGATCTACCCGGTGTTTACAAGCTAAATTGCTCAAATTGCAATAAATTCTACATAGGCCAGACAGGACGTAGCTTCAAACAGAGATACATTGAACACACAAAGGCACTCCACTCCACTACAGCATCCACCTTTGCAAACCACCTCATTGAAGCAAACCACACATATAAAAACATCGACAATAACATGAACATTCTACACGTACACACAAAAAGCCGAAAACTAGACACTCTAGAACAATTGGAAATATACAAACACACAAAAACAAATAAAAATGACATCCTAAACGAACAGACACAATTCAAATCGCACGCATTATTCGAACATATCTCACCCCACACACACAGCATCGATCTTTCAAAATTCGATTCCATCACCCACAGCAAGACGGACAGCGCTACCAGCGGCAGCCTCTGAAGAAGCCTTTTAAAGGAGAAAACTGGTTCAGGCTGTAAGGTAAAACTTTACGCTTTCACTTATAAAAAAAAAATAGTGTTCCGAGTCGTTAATGTAATAGTGATATTTACTTATGTTATTATTATTATTATTATTCAATAAAAAATAAAATACTTTTTAACAAAAATATGCTTTTATTTTAATTATTGTATTGTATTTAATATTACTTCAGAAACATAAATACCGTATAATTAAAGTAAAAATAAATAGTTGTATGTTCCTTAAGGAAATGGAAGTATGGTGATGGCAAAAAAAAATCGTGTTCTAGATTATTGCAGATTCTGATTGTACTACCCTCAAAACATGAAAAAGTAATTTTTCGAAAAGTGTCTGTGTGTGTGTCTGTAGATTTTTTTTCTATGGCAAACGATAACTGCCGTAAATTCAAACAGAATCAAATAATTTTTTACATATGTACTTGAGTTGTAGAATACTCAAGGCCTATTGAATTTGGTGAAGATCGGTTACGGGGAAAGGGCAGTTTACCTGAATCATTTTTTGTTGTAACAAGAGTAGAGTACTTAATTTAGATATAAAGTATCCTGATAAGAAGATCTTAATAATCCACTGTAGAAACGTAGATGAAATATCTATAAATGAAGAGGCTAGTTGAACGGGGTGGGGGTAATTTTCTATAAATGAAAATTATAGTTGAAGGGGGAGGGGATAATTTTTATCTGTGTACTACGTTATCGGCATCAAAGTAGTAGTTTGTTGTTAAAAATCCTTCCCGGGCTGTTTGGCCATAGTCCAATGTTTTTGCAAACCCAGATGTTTCCGCAGTGCCGTCGACTGCCATCATCAGTGAAAATCGAGTGCGATAACGTGTGGTGGTATACGTTAGTGACTACAGTACTGTGGTTAAGGCTTAAGCAATACGTGGAAAGAAGTAGTTTCTATGGAAACATTTCATTTCGTAAATGATTTTAAATATAAATCTTAGAACATGGAAGTCACGTATGGTTCTCCAAAATACCAGGTAAAGTGGTAAGTAAACAGCCATTCCAATCTCCTCAGCTTACACATAGATATATATTATTGCCTGTCTTCTTTATTTACAGTGTGGAACAGTAGATCCTGTTACAGCATACTGGATTTAGTACTGGGTTGAGGCAGATACTTCTTAAGTAATACGTCTACTCTACATGAGTGTTGTGGTTGGTTAGGTAATGATAGTACATTATTGTGTGTAATGATAGTACATTGGGTTTGACGTTTCTTTACAAACCCAATTGACTCTGTAGTGCTCAATTCTACGTCTTTTGACCTCACTGTAACTGTTTATTCTCTGTTTCTTCCAGCAATTGTTCATGTAACCTGTCTTGTATGTTACTGTACTAATTTTTAAAATAAACACATGTATCTTGTAGCATAAGTTATTAACCGTAGTGCATACTCCTTCTTTATCTAAAAAGTGGTAGATATGTAATACTAACCTATTAAAACTGTGTATTTAATAATACTAAATTATTAACCATAATGCATGTTCCTTCTTTATCTAGAAAATGTTAGACGTTGAATATTATGTTTTTACAGAAACACCAGCTAGCCACAGGTAGTCGTGAGTGGTAAGGAGGTGATTCTACATCATGTGGTACGCTTCTCGATACATCACCTGGAAAGATATTCTGGACCTCTGCAGACCTCCACATGAACTCACTTAAATAGGAATCTAAGCGTTCTCTTCTCGTACCACATTCAATCATGTTTCGGCGTTTACAGGACCGCCACATGCTTTCTACGCCTTGAGTATGATCTCCAGTTTCAGGATCCACAAAGTTTTAACTATGGTTTACAGTCAAATGACTGTACTGTTGTGGCAAATTAACAATTTGACGGTACGAACGCCACTCATCTGACATTATAGTAGACCCTGGTTCAATATTTGCCACTATGAGAGGTAGCAGGGTAGCTGCTGATCTATCTTCCACACTACACAGAAAGCATTCCTTCGTTTCTCGGCAGTATCCATCGAATACCCATTGTTGTGGATACACCCGCCCAACATTATTTTTTCTCTTGGCAAACACACTCTCGTCAATTTCAACTGTTAAATTCGGTCCTCCAATTTTCCGTGGGTTTCTCATGACATTACGGCACAGATATATCTTAAGTAAGCCGTCCACACTGTGTGTGTTGACGCCGATTTCCAGTTGATTTTTACTGTTTTTCACACTACTACGCCCTTCACACCAGAAATAAATAAATTTTATTATTTTTCCCAGCGGTAATTTGGACCCCTGTAAAAATGTGCCCTTGCTAACTACCGTATACTCACGGCAAGTCGTCTTATTGCAACACCAACGCTGTTGCTGCCCAAGGGCTAATACCATGTTGTGTCCTTGTTCACATTGACGAGGATTGTGAACCAAACCTTTTTCTTGAAGAAAAGAAACTGCAGCATCCTCTTCTGTACCAATAACACTCAACCATCATAGCTACTCACAACGCAACACCGATAAAAAATGTAATGAAACAAGCTGTAACAACACCAATAATAAACTAAATTTAGCAATTAATAAACTAAAAGTGTGTTTTATTTTGGTTTCCACTGTACTATATGACGATCGGTGAGACCGTCGTAACAATTTAACGAAACATCCCAATTAATTCAATATTATACTTTGAGGATTATAATTTTACATATACACTAATGTAAAATATAAAACATTATTGTTATCTGATTTCAAGCTTGCAGAGTAAATCCAAATAAATTATGTCTGAATGTATGTACACACATAACAGGCAAAATACAAGTGTTCTGTCTTGTCTGCTTGTAAAGATACTTCTCTTTTATCATTTTTTAAAATAATACACTCATATAATACTCACCGCTGCCAGAATTTTACTTACCGTCATTGTCCCCGTTAAACTTACCTTATTAAACTGCCCAGGTCGCCACGATATTTTTTATGGTTTAATATCAAAACCTCTACACTCTTGCCCTTATAAAAATCCCGCGATCTGACCACCCTTAAAACTCAGAAAACCCCCTAGAACGTTAGACGTGGTTGTCAGCACAGAATACTAGGAAGTGGTAATGACGAAATAACTAAACTAACACATTTTATATTATGACATAAATAGGTTTACTGTTCTTCTTCAACAATTAAGACGAAAAAACATAGAAATAAATTTTAAAATAGATCTCTTATATTATATAAAACAGCCCAGCCTGCTCGCACGCACATTCATACCATTATAAAACCCCTTTAAAAAAATGTAATTATTTGTTATGGATTACCCCACCGGCGTCCCTTTTCTTATGGCCACATGCTCTTAAAGTTCGAAAGTTTATTTACATTTCCACCTTTCCGTCCACTTCACCGACTCACTCATCTGGTTTTATTCACTTTTATTGTCGGACAACACTTCTACGTAATAACTGTTAATTTAGTTGGGGCCCACAAACCTTAACGAGCGTCGAGCCGACGCCACGTCGGTAAGTCGACTGATGTCACATGCGGGCGGATGTCACTGCCTTTCCGGCTACCAAATTTCGTCGCTGTTCATAGCCTTCGTCACTGCTCATTCAACACGTGTTATTTACGTGTGTTGGACATCGACGAAATCACACTGCCACTGGTTACGTCACTAAATAGGCGTATTCTTGTCAAGACTTCCGTCAGCTTGGGACCACGTCAAATTAGTTACCTTCAGGCCATATTGGTTTTGTGTCTCAGCGTCGTTTGTGCGCCCCGCTGGCGGTCGTGCGTTTGTGTGAGACACACAGCACTGAAATTCTGGGAATTAAATTGCGTTGTCGCATTCATGCCGCATTCCATTGTACCGACTTCTTATACAACTTCACCTCACAGTTCCTTTGTTTGACGATACATGGGACTGGCCACGCAGGTGGAAAATAAATTTATATTAATAAAATAAAATACAGCCCTCTCCTTTTTAGCCCCGTTACATGCTGTCATAGAAAATATATTCTGTATTTCTTTATGGTTGCAACTTTATTCATGTGAGTGAAAATTAATTTATATATATCTCAAATCATCACTGGAATCTACACTGTTGACTGTAAACAAATACAATAAATTCCTTTTGTGATCACTTTGGGCCAATATGAATTTAATAGCACTAGCCGAATAATAACAATAACTGATAATAAGATTATGCAAGATTTGCCATTACTTTCCTATACCTGTGATTACAGGCATATTGATATACCTGTTACTATGTATAGAGGTGTTACTATAATATAGTAATATATTATATACTGTATGTTAAAACTGTGAGGTGTATTTTATAATCTGGAACATTTTATACCAAATGATTTAATCACAAAAGATTATGTAAAACACAAAATTACAACAAACACACCAAAAGTATCTATAGAAATTAAAAAATAAACAAAATTATATAAATGACAAATTATTCAGTAAATGATTAAATATGTACCATAATTTATTAGATACTGCAATTATTTTTTATAGAAACAAACATCCACTAGCAGCTACAAAACCAATTTTCCCTATAATGTACCTAGCAAGATCCTGATCTTTTCGATACATTGTTGGATTGTTAATGCTAGCATTTTTTAATTATTTTCCCTAAACATTTTGAAACCATAATTTCAAAGCGATACTACCTGAGATGCCTTTCCATTGTGTTTCCTTTTGCTCCAAAAAAAATATTTTGTGGTGTTGATATGTCTTTATTCTTTAAAATTTTGTGTGAGGGAGATTGCAATATTTTTAACTGAACTGTAGCATTTCATTGTCTCAGTTTTTTGTCATTTTTTGTGCTACTGTAAAGTGTTCACTTTTTATTTACACTTAAGTCATGCCGTTTTTATTTTACGTTTTTACACTTTCTGTCAAGCTACTGTAAAACTACATTAAAATATACAATTTTATTAAAAAAAAAATGATCAAACCAAGCACTTGTCTGTAATGAACAGAACACCGTGTAATAACTGAAATATATGAGAGTTTTATTTAAGGTTATTGCTGGCTCTCACATCCTACCTTCCAGTATTTGCATATCATCCGTCAGAACAGTGAATAACTCAACATGATACTAAGTCATTCTTACTACTGTTCAGATGCATTTAGCATGTACACCAGAGGCAGATTTATGCATAGGCAAAGTAGGCAACTGCCTACGGGCAGCAAATTTTGTAAAGGTCGTTGTGTTGTTATTATACCTAAGAGATGATTCAAATGCCGCTCCATTTCGTCTCAATATGATAAGAAGCTTTTAAAAATATATATTGTTTAGTAACAAGGCTTATTACATAAAGAGAATAGTTCATCATTTACTTCTGATCTGTATGTGAAGTAGGCCCTACATCGTTTTTTCACAATTACATTTACATACATTATATATGTGATACTTCCATTATATTAATTATTTAACTATTAATTTGTTTCATTCAAATTTCGAACATCCTTTACCGACTCTGTAATCTGACATGAGTGAATGTCAATAGATGCCACTAGCTGCTAACAGACAGACTATGAGCATAGTATAATTTCATACCCAACTCTAGTGCCAGTTGAGCTTCGACCTGCCGAGGAGGGAAATAAGAGGTCTACACATAGTATGTGTCCGTTAAACACCTGTTGTATTTTACATAAATCGTTAAATATATATTCATCAAATAAATTGATAAGCAAAAAGTGATAAGTGAAAGGATGATTATGTCAAAAGATGTGTATATAATGTATTTTCATTTATTATGTTAGGGTAATATTAGTGGAATGATAATATTCTACCACTACTGTATTACAGTATACAAATGTAGTGATATATCTTGGCACAATACTATGTAATAAATTTGGATAAAAGGCTCATTTCAAATAGAAAGGATAGCTGGTGTGATCAGACATAACAAATTTGTATTAGTTTTTTGAGAATGTATTCCTATCAAACTGCAATAAACATATTTTCAAACCTTTATGGATGTGTGTCATGGAATTTACAGATGCACCAAAAGAAACAGTTAAAATATATCTTCAATTAAACAAAAATTGGTCTTGTAATATGAGTCAGTAATACAGCAGGAACTAATCAGTTAATTGCTATTACAAAATGCCTTATTCCTTTTTCATGATGATCAGATTTTGCTATACGCCTGCATAAATAAAAATTATTAAATTGCTTAACTCTAAACACAAAGTATTTAAACTATTTAACATGAAAAGTTCATCATGTCACATATTCCAGTAACAAGGTAAGTTTTTGGAATAGTGTTTTAGCTAAATTTATACACTAGGAGGACACTCAGCATTTAGTTTGTGTGTGTAATTCTGGTTAATCAAAGAGAATTATTTGTGTAAATTCAAATTTAGTAATACAAATCTACTACCATAAAGGCCTGGAATGCTATGCGTTAAAGAATTTTAATTAACTTTATATGGGGAAATCTGGTTTACAACATTATTTCTGAAAATAATAATCCTGAAATGTAATCAGTACTTATATCAAGTTAAGTGCAATAATTAAATAGATTCTTCAACTTGCACGTTGCAAACTTCAGGTGCTAATCCTTTACTTTATTTTTAATTCAACATCAATTTATGTTTGGCAACGTTAAAAAGAACATGTTATGGCCTCTGAGAAAGTACACAGTGAGTGGAAGCTGGCTTAAATGAAGGCAAACATTTTATCTAATAATTAGTGCCCCGTGTTAGAAAACATGTGCAATACATATTATAAAAAGAAGGATATTGTTTTTACATAAGGAAATGGATGGCGAAAAAAATCGTGTTCGAGATAAGGGCTGATTCTGATTGTACTACCCTCAAAACATAAAGAAGTCATT
Source organism: Magicicada septendecula (assembly GCA_034769895.1). Lineage (NCBI taxonomy): Eukaryota > Metazoa > Arthropoda > Insecta > Hemiptera > Cicadidae > Magicicada > Magicicada septendecula. The sequence continues at coordinate 103,644,865 of CM068369.1, read as the reverse complement.
TTTTGAAAGATGTCTGTGTGTAGAATTTTGTCTATGGCGAATGATAACTGCCGCAAATTCAAATAATTTTTTGCATATTGTAGAGGACTCAAGGTCTGTTGATTTTGGTGAAGATCGGTTAACGAGAAGGGGTAGTTTACCTGCACTGTTTTATGTTTTAACAAGAGTAAAGTACTTAATTTTGATAAATAAAGTATCCTGAAAAGTTAATAATAATCCACTGTAGAAAGGTAGATAAAATATCTATAAATGAAAAGGGGTAGGGTGAAGATGAAGGGGGAGGGGATACTTTTCTATAAATTAAAATGATAGGTGAAGGGGAGGGGAATAATTTTGTATATGTGTACTACGTTATCAGCAACAATGAAGTAGTTTGTTGACAAAATTCCTTTCCAGGCTGTTTGGCCGTGGTCCAATGTTTTCTGCAAAACCAGACGTTTCGGAAGTGCCATCGACTGCCATCATCAGTGTAAATCAAGTGCGCTAACATGAGGTGGTATATGTTAGTTACCACAAATCTGTGGTTGAGGCTGAAGATAGAAGTAGTTTCTGTAGAAATATTTCATTTCTAAAATGATTTTAAATATAAATCTTAAAACATGGAAGTCGTGAATAGTTCTCCACACGGATATTTTCATTATTTGCATCAAATAGTATTATTGTTTAATACACGTTCTATCCAGATCAAATTATGTGTATACAGTTCTGGAAAAATTAGACAGGCATAAAATGTTTTTTGTTTATTTTAAACTGTATTATGTTTGGAAGTATCCTAAAGTAAATTTAACATTAATCATGTCAATCAATGAGGCCAGTCCAGTCTTTTAAGGCTAGGAGAATCCTTGAAATGTTTGGAGCATCACTAGGTCATGATGGATCAAATCATCAAACTTCAGTTTCTGTGAAAAACTGGCAGATTTGAGTAGTCAGTTGATAAAGGATGGTATTGTAAAAGCAACAATTCTTTCAGAATTATTTTATAACCCTGTCAGTCTGCAAATAACTATCACTCCTTTAGATCATCAGCAGATTTAAACTTTTATTTGTGCTAGGAATGTATCATGTAAAACTGCTGGAAGTATGGAATACAAGAACAAATCAAACATTGTACATTGTTTGATCCAAGAAATTAAAAAAAAAAAACTTGTAAACTCTGAAAACATTTGTTCTAATACAGAATTCAAATTAAATAAAGAAAAAAAGGAATTGTGTGTGTGCTAGTATGTGTGTGTGTGTTTTAATGGAGTTCCACTGTTTTAATGGAATCTTCCCCCTTGCTCCTCAACCCCTTTCAGAAAGTGAACAGACAGAACAATGCCTGACCTGCAAATGGTCTTGAAACATACTTGTGATCTTACAAAAGAAGATCAGTCCTCTGTGTGTTTTAATGATAATTAGTTAATCAATGGACATGTCATGGACAACAAAATCCAAGAATTTACAAATGAATAATGAAAACACAAAGATTAAAAACTAATGAGAAATCATTAAATAGACATAAAGAAACAAATTAGTAAAATTTATTAATGAATCAAAGGAATTCAGAAATTCAACTGATAATCACACATTAGTACATAGTGTTACTAATTTCACAAGTCCACAAAATTTGTAATTATTAAATTCCACTCTAACCCATTATTAATACTTAATCATTTGCGCGTTAACAGAAACTGCACATTGCTTGTTATTGCATTATGCTGAAAAAAGGATTTTAATGTACTTGTTTGGTTATATGTTAGATTGTACTGGGTTCTAAACTGGAAGTAGAATTCTTGAAAAGAACGAATCCATAATATTTTTACCATGTGGGGCGCATTCCTTGAAACATGTGGGTGTTAATGCTGCAAAACTCAATGCAGATGTGATGACATTTTTCGAGCATGTTGCAAGTCATTTTTCTCTAGCAGCCCTAGAGAAAAATGTTGGGAAGTTTTGAAAAAGCACATTCCTTTATCACTGCAGAGCTTCCCTGAAACAAGATGAAGTGAGAGGATCCAAGCTGTCAAACCGATAGTTAAGCACTACCCAGGAGTACTTAAATTGTTGGATATATTTTAGAAGAGATGTCTTCTAATCTAACTCCCTCTGCCTACAACATCATAGTAGGGCTTAAGAAATATTTCAATTCCACAAAGAGCTTAATGTTGGCATCTTTTTGGTTCAAAGTGCTTTCATATATTGACTAAAAAATATTGTTATTCAAAGCAAAGGAATCACACTCAATGTTGAAATAACTCTAGTGGAAGATTTGCTGACAGAATTGAAATTGTTGCGTGTAATCCAGACAGCATAATTGAAGAACCAAACTTAATTGCAAAAGAACTAATAAAAGTTCCTCCTGAATCTCCCAAAAGGTGGAAAAAAAGTACAGATCAATCCAATAGTGATTTTTCAGTAAACAAAGATCAAGAAAATAAATTTAAAACCTGTCATGTACCCAGTATTAGAGTTTGTAATGGGCAACATAGAAACACGATTCACTGCAATTAGTTAAATTCGTGACTTGTTTCCACCAGTATTGAACTTTACGGACATGGAAAATGATGAATTAGAAATGAAAGTAAAAGTTCTCATTAGTAAGTTTAAAAAGGAATTGGCAATGGACATAGGCGTGTGCAGGACTTCAGTAGTGGTGGTGCCAAGAATGGCTTCCGAGGGGGGGGTCTGGGGTCCTCACCCGGAAGATTTTTGAAAATTTATTGCTTAAAAACGTGTTTTAATGCTATCTGGAGGCCATAAAAGAAGTAAAAAAAAGCAAGGTTTTTTTGAGGGCCTTCAAATAAATGTTTACTTTTTTAAGGGACTCGACTCTTTGCACTTACCGGACCAATAAAAAAAGACAACACACACATGTTTAACAAAGTAGCTTTAGAAATATCAATTTAGACGAATTTTGTCTTTTAATGAATGATCCAGTTAGCCTATCTGGTTAATTTGTATAACAAAACGGAAACAACTTTGATTTTTAGAATATTTATTTATATCCAATGTACAATATTAGTGAAAAAAAAACACAGAATTGAAAAATTGATTAATTTGTACTGTAGACAAATAAAGTTGCAACAGGTTCAAGTTTAGTATTTAATAGTTAGTAGTGTCCAGAACAAAATATAAAAGCAAGGAAATATTTTACATTACATTACAGGGTCATCCAACAGTCGAATGCAACACTGTTTTTGAAGTTGTCAATTACATCACATGTTCTTGCGTTAACAGCCAGTTCTTGTTCCACAAACGGAATCATCAAGTTTTCCAAACGCTCTTGACACATCGTAGATCTGAGCTTGGATTTTATGATACTCAGCTTTGAGACGGTTCTTTCACTTGTACAGCTAGTTACAGGCATCGTGGAAAATTTATTAATAACAGCACTAAAGTTTTCAAAGGTTGAACTTCGCTGGAACTTCGATTACCAGTTAATCCAGTCCGGAACACTTTTAGGCGGAAAGTTTGAATCAGTTTCTCCATGCTTCTTTGATTTCAACAGCTTAAATTCTGCCTCTAGTTCTGCACCACTGACATTGAATTGTTTTGCGAGAATTTTGAAGTCCTTATTTTCACACTTGTAACAATCATTAAGATTCAATCCCATCAGTTTCCCTGTGGCAGAGACAACGTTTTTTGTTTCTTGAGCAAATCGAGAATTTAGATTTTCCACAAGGCGGTCCAAAACAGGATTGTAAGTGAACAGTTTCAATTCCTCTTTTTTTGTGTCTGCGTAGAAAGCAGAAGAAGGGCAACTAGTGTCTTCTAAGAGGACTGATACTTTCCTTTTCCGAACATTAGGGATTTGAACATCTAATGTACTACACATTTCCTTTGTTTTGATAAAAATATCCTCAAACTCTTCTTCACTATTTCTCATTTCTACCAAAGCAAGAGCTAGGCTTTCAACATCTTCAACTGCTTGGCAAAGGTCTATTTTATGACTTTGCAGAGCTTTGCTCACTTTCACCACAAGCTGAAGTACGGGATGCATAATTTGCAAAGATGCAATAAAATTAAAAGATTTTACTTGTAGCAAAATACCTTTACCTTGGGCCCGAACTTTTGAATCGGAAGTAAATTCCGTACACTCTTCAATGGCTTTTACAATTTTGTTTAATTGAACATAAATAACAGACACCGCTTCTGAACGGCAGGCCCATCTAGTGTCTGAAAGGGGGTTTAGAGTCTTTAGTTTCATTGTAGTTTGTTTGACAATATCCTCAAAGACTGCATGCCTCTTTGGACTACCTTCGATTAAGTTAAAAACTAGCTAGACTATTCCAAAGAAGTCGAAAATAATTGGATTTTCCTTGTGACTTGTGCAGGCACTTACCAAGGCAAGGTTAAAACAATGTGCATAACAGTGCACATACATTATGGATGGATTGACTTCTTTACATCTGGCCTGTACTCCGGTAAATTCACCGGCTATTGCCGAAGCCCCGTCAAAACACACACAAACTACATCTCTCCACAGCACACCTACTTCAGACAGCACACAGTTTATTGCCTTAAGTATGCTTTCTGCATCAGTAGACTTCAATCGCTGTAGGGATACCAATCTCTCGACAGGATATGCATTTCCTTTCGGTATGTAGCGAAACACGACTGCTAATTGCTCGTGATGGCTCACGTCAGATGTTTCATCGCCAATAACTGCAAAGGGCTGTTCCTTGATTTCATCACTTATAGTTTTCAGTATCACTGCTCTAAGTGACGATAAGATGTCATTTTGAATGAGGTTGCTAAGATAAGTACAGTTCTTTGGAGCATTTTTTAAGTAGTTTTGAAAAAAAAGGGTCATATTTTTGCAAGATAGCAACAATTTCCAGGAAAAGACCTTTCTCTGTACTTTCCTCGCTCTCGTCATGTCCCCTAAGAGGTTTTACACCTTTAGCCAACAAACGGACAATATCGAAAAGCCGCGACTCGTACTCACGATTTTCTAGGCGTTTTTCTCCTTCTCTTTTAGTTCGGCTTCCTTAGCATCATCCAACATTACATCAACTGGTTTGCTAGTAACATAATTTTCCCAGCCAACCATACTCGATACATGGCATCTACTTTTTTCATGGGCTCTGAACATTTCATTAGCTTTATGCCAAAAACTAAACCCTGTTGTTGTAAACGCATTTTCAACTAACCCAGGAAGTGAACTGTCATTTAAAGCAAAACACCAACAGGCAAAACAATAAGCAGCATCTTTTGCCATGCTGTACTCCAGCCATTTGTAATTTTCGAACCATTTGGGTTTAAATGATCTTTTCCTAGAATTTTTCCCCTTACCAACTTCTTTTGTAGGGTAGTTTGAAATTCGTGGTTAGTATGGTCCACGAGAAATCCTAGCTGACTTTTCTTGCCTGTTCTTTGGCAAGTCTTGACAAAGATCATCGAGCTCAGCTGCTCTCTTCACTGGCTCACCGACATCATCCTTTTTTTCATCATCATCATTATAAATAATTTCCGAACTGGGACCAGCAACAGCATCTGAAAAGGGAACATACACTTAGGCTTAGGCCTACTTTTATCGCTTTAAATTATACTATGCTGTACAATTTACTATAGCCTACAAATCTTTTTCCCTCTTGACGCTTAGTAGTATGTGGATGGCCATTTATTGTAAATATAAACAAAATTGCATGTTAGAGGCACGTGAGTAATAGTGTACAATATATTGTACACTATTATTCACTCACATACAAAAAAGTTAGTAAATTTAATTTTAATTTTGGATTAATTTAGCAAAAACAAAATTAATAATCGAAATATTTAAGCAAGAAGAAAGTAACACATTACAAGACAGACATGGCTGTAAGAAGTATATTACAAAATATAGTGAAAATAACTTACCGGTTTGTGGTTGAGTGTCCAAATCCTTGGTGGGCGTGGGTATTTTAATCAGCCATTTATACATCATAAAAATAAGCTTATTCAACAATTAAATAACATAATGAACAGTACTGTCTTGTAATGAAGAAATTTGTGTTAGTGGTTGAAATCACAATCAGAATGATCACAGTTGCACACCACTATATCGGGATAATTTTTATATAGTGGTGTGCAACTGTGATCATTCTGATAGTACTGTCTTGTGTCCAAACTGAACGCAACTGGCCGACTGAGTCTCTCGTCTCAGTCTGACTGGCACCAGCACCGCGATAGGTGGCGCCGCCACCCTGGCGCTCAGTAAGGCCTAAAAACACGGCAACGACGGCAACTACACTATTCATGCAGCCACTTCCCGACGCAACGGCCGATGCCAGATTATGTGACAAAAGCTATACGAAATTAAAGTTGATTAGATTCATATATTTATCAGTTTAATAGGAGTGCTGTCACGGAAATTATGCAGTTTCTACGTAAAAACATATTCTGCACGTAAAAAAAACAAAACAAAACAAAATTCTCAATCTAGTGGTGGTGCCATGGCACCTTCGTTGGACACGCCTATGGCAATGGATCTATTTGAAGAAATATTACACTTGAAGAACATTTATAAAACAGAGTTTGAATCAGAAAAGAATCCACTAAGCCTACTCCAAAAACCTTCAAGCTGTATTTGTGAACTTCTGTCTTGCCTATAGGCTTTTCTGTAATATTCCAGTTACAGTTTCGTCTCCTGAAAAATCTTTCAGCAGGTTAGCGAATTCACTGAAAACTTGGCAGAGAAGCACTACCTACCAAGAAAGGCTTAATAATTTGGCAATTTTAGCTATTAAAAATGAATTGGTTAACAGTATTAATTTATCAGTCAGATGTTATTGACCAGTTTGCTCAAATGAAAGCAAGAAAAAAACTTTGCACTACTTAAGCCGTTTTAGAAACGGGTCTCTCACTTATAATTGGTTATTTTTATACTCTTAGACATATTTTTGTTTATCTTTGTAACAATTGACTTATGTATCACTTATGTGTTGATAAACACAGATTATGTTTATTTTTTGTCTTAAATTTAGACCATAGTAACATTGAATTCCACTCTAACCCATCATTAATACTTAATCATTTGGGTGTTAACAGAAACTACACATTGCTTTTTATTGCATTATGGTGAAAAAAGGATTTTAATGTAGGCCTACTTGTTTGGTTATAGGCCTACGTTAGATTGTACTGTGTTCTAAATTGGAAGTAGGTTTTAATTCCGGTACTTCGAATAAATACAGCCTTTTATCCATACAATAAATACAGCCTTTGAATGTATACTAAGTAAGGAAATGTTTTGTCGGTTAGTGAACTACCGACAGCAGCTAGTGTCACTAAGGTGGACCGAATAAGGTAATTTAATTATATTAACCATATAGTGACTCGGTATGTTAAACATGAATAAATTGAAAAAGGAAATGTTTGTTAGGTCTAATTAATTTTAAAAATCTAAAAGGTTAAGTTAGATAATTAAACGTAGACACAACCTCCCAAAATCGTCTCTGTACCATAATTATGTGCGATAAATGGAAACTAATTTCTGTACTTCCAATAAATACACCCTTTTAATAAAATATGTGCCAATAAACCCCAATAAAATATGCACCAATAACGAAGCCTAATAAGTTAGATAATTAAACGTAGACACAACCTCCCAAAATCGTCTCTGTACCGTAATTATGTGCGATAAATGGAAACTAATTTCTGCACTTCCAATAAATACACCCTTTTAATAAAATATGTACCAATAAACGCCAATAAAATATGTACGAATAACGTAGCGTACTAGGTTATACGTTCTAAATTGGAAGTACCGATAGGTTTTAATTCGAATAAATACAGCCTTTAATGTATATACAGCCTTTTATCCATACAATAAATACAGCCTTTGAATGTACACTAACAAAGGAAATTTTTGTTAAATCTAATTACTTTTAAAAATCTAAAAGGTTAAGTTACATTGTTAAACGTAGACACAACCTCCAAAAATCGTCTGTGTACCGTAATTATGTGCGATAAATGGAAACAAATTTCTGTACTTCCAGTAAATACACCCTTTTATTGTACACTAACAAAGTAAATTTTATTTAAGTTACATTGTCGTACGTAACCACCATAACCTGGCATTAGTTACTTGTGAAGAAAACAGTTCTAATACACATCGAATCCGGAAAAAAAGTACAAACGCGTAGACGGAAGTTGTCTTTGGCCGCAGGCTATAGTGAAAGACCCGAAACTTTTACTTGTGAACTTACTGTTTTTTCTTCTCGTCGAACGCGTTTCGGCGTCGTGTTCGCCTTCTTCAGCTTAGAGACAGAGTGCCAGTATTTAGTATTCTCTAAGCTGAAGAAGGCGAATACGACGCCGAAACGCGTTCGACGAGAAGAAAAAACGGGTCCCGAAAAAACAGTAAGTTCACTAGTAAAAGTTTCATTTTTAGATAAAGTGTAGTGCTGTGAAAGAAGATGACGAACAATCAAGACAACTATTTGTATGTTAGTTTCGTATTTTGTGATTTGTATGGCACTGAATTTGAATAATGTGTTAACATGGTGACTAGTACAGTTTGTATTTACATATTCATCAATTAATTATTGTTATCGTGCTTTCGAAAAGTTGCAGCGGTGTATTGAATAGTTTATGTTAGTGAAACTAAATTAGGTACCCTAAATTATAGCAGCCGTAGTATACTTACGAAGGTCTAAGGTAATTTACTTATTTAAAGACAACGGGACGTTAGGTTAAGGTGGAAACAGCGAATAGAAAAGACATAGAAGAGTCTCATCTATTCGCTATGGTGGAAGTAACGATAATAGTCATTGATGGGTATGATGTATAATTACGGATAATTCATTTGTAATATAATACAGACTCATTAAAAATTAATTTCACTTTGGATGCGGTTCTTCGTTGTGATGATGACATTATCCACAAGTAGAAGAATTACTCGATTGTACGTTAAAATATCTTCCGTTACAGTAAAAAGTTACCAAGGTTTCCTGTTTACTTTTGATTTCCGTTTTAATGTCTGAATTAATAATTCCAACTTTCACATCAGCATATATAAATGTAAGACTTTTTCAGGCCTGCATATGCTGTAAACACAACACAATGTCTAGACTAAGCTTGGTAGCTCTAAAGGTACCACTAATTTAATGTATGTGAATTTAACCAGTATAAGAGTGCGTTATAAATGTAATTATTTCCTTTCTAATCTAAGCTGATATTGGGGTGAAATATTTTTTTTCTATTCTCGGCGGTCGAAGCTATTTACGAAGAAAAAAATGAAATAATTACTCCAATAAGCATGCATGGAAAGGCGAATGAGCGCCATACTAGGTGAGCTGATATACCTGTAACAGGTATTTTGGAACGATATTTTTTTGGAACAGATGTAACAGTGACTGAAAAGTTGAAATACATGTTATTCGTGGCCTCGCTGTTCCGAGTCGAGGCACGCCCCTACGCAACTATACACAAGTAATAAGTAAACGAATACGCCAAGGCCAAATACTAGGCATATCACTGGTACACAAGGAACAGCAAGTAATCGATTATTTCAACTACTAGGGGTATCACCGGTACACAAGGAACAACAAGTAAACGAGTATTACAAATACTAGGCGTATCACGAGGAACACTAGTATTTTAGGAACAACTAGTATCAGGAGTATTTCGAGACGAAGCCACTTTTTGGTCCTGAATACTTCATTCTGCACAAAGAGACGAATCTGTTTTTAATAAATGAACAAAATTCATACTGATGTTACATTTATTCTCGTGTGTTATGCAGATATATAATACAGATTATAATAAATTATATATTATATTGGTCACCAACTTGGTAAATTTTGAAAAACAAATTATATTGTGTTATAACCTACAGAGTGGCTGATAATAGTTGATAGGCCGCTAAGAGCAGATATCTAATGAAATTTTACTGCAAACTGTTTAGGTTATGTTTTTATAAGGGTAATCGGTTTAAATCATGTTTATTCTCATTCACTCTTGTAGCTTACTGTTATGTTGTTATTATGTTTTTTTTTCCACATTATTTGTTGTACTATACATTATACTTTTGTTAATGTGATTTTAACTTCACTGTACATCTCGCGTAAATGATGAAATTGTTGTAACCCACATTTATGCACTTTATCTAGTCCTGTTCATTAAATCTTTACTGATCTGATAAGGCTACCCTAAAAACAAGGTGTTTTTGTAAATTTGTTTCTTTTAACTAAACTGCTGATTTTGAATTTTTGTCTATCACTTTACTTATCATTTGACTAATAGTAGTTTACAGTTAGTAAAGAAATAAAGAAAACTCCATAACAGATAACACATGTAGGTGTAAATGGTCAAACTGCAGCCTAAGATAAATACACGATCTGATGAAGATAAGAATTTACTTAACTTATTAGAAGGCCATCAATAAAACAAGGTAATAAGAAGAGAAAGCTACAAGTTTATCTGAATTTCTTGGAGACTGTAAAACATTCATGATTGATTTATGATATGGTTGGAAGTTTCCATTATTTGCCCAACTTGTGCTTTTGTCAGGACCTATCAGTTGCACAGTTGATCTATTAGCAGTGGTTCCCAACCTTTCGGGACCCGCGTACCACTTCGGTCTTCCGCATTCTTATCGAGTACTACCTGATAAGAAAATAAGATAAGAGGAGATATCTAATGAAATTTTACAGCAAACTGTTTAGGTTGTGTTTTTATAAGGGGAATTGGTTTAAATCATGTTTATTCTCATTCACTCTTGCAGCTTACTGTTATGTTTTTATTATGTTTCTGATGTTTTTTTTTCACATTGTTTGTTGTGCTATCTAAATTTCATTGCCTGAGTTTCGCAACTGATTTGTCTAACCAATGTTAGTTTGTTTACTCGTAGTGAAAACTTAAATTAGTATTCCCAAAGGGAGACAGGCCTATAAATTCTCTTGTTTCTTATTTTCTTTTAAACAGTAATAGTTTAATAAAGTCGCAGTGTAAAGTAACACTCTTAATACTTTTAGTTTCAATTTATTTCTTAACAAATTATATAATATAGGTTATGTAATATCTTCAAATAAATACACTGCAAGTAGGTTTATTAATACATTAATAGGTGTATCTAGGTGAAAATAAACCTACTTGCAGTATATTTATGTGAAGATATTACATAGGAGACCTGCAGGAAACTCAACGAGTTACTTACAAAGGAATAATATAGGTTATGTATAATTAGTATGTAATAGGTATTTGTACCTGTTATTTTTTTTAGGAACGGTATTTTCATAACAATTATTTTAAAATAATTTAAGCTCACCTCTACTGAGTAGTTAGTGGGATCACCGTAGTCGGGCGATGACGCACTAATGGACAGCGAATGACATCATGCACGGATTACCTATCCTATCACTGCAGTTCATCAAGTTTACGTGCCAAGTTACACGCGTTTATCTACAGTTATGAAATACACGCTTATACATACGTGCTTGGGCAGCCTATGGCCGCAACAAAATTATACATCCCTCTTTTTGAAACAGAACTCAATGCTTTAATGTCCAACGGCACCTTGCGTCGGCTCGGTGGGCCTCACAAAGTCTATTCACAAACGCGTAACTATACAATACCTAAACTGCCCGTCTTCGGGGCTTCGCCCCTCAGACCTTATTACACAATTCTCAAGTCATTAATAACTCTACGACTCCAAGTAGTATAAATATCTACAGTATATTCATACGTTACATATATAATTTGTCTAACATCTAATCTCTGCGCATTAGCAAATGAAGGCATACCTGTGCTTGAGAGAGAGAGAGAGAGAGAGGTTAAATGTCATTTGCCACAGTTAATATGGCGGTCATTTACCTTTCATGCGTGCTTATGGGAGTAATTATTTTATTTTTTTCTTCGTAAATAGGTTCGACCGCCGTTTAAAATTATTTTCCCGTGTTTATATGACATAGAACAATAGAAAACAAATATATCACACACACACACACACACACGTGCGCGTGCACATGAAATGCATGCATATAATAATGAAACTCTTACCTTAATGTGTTGGGGGATACAACTCGGCTGCGGCTCTGAAGAAGGCATGGAGGCGGAACATTATCGGGTGGTGCTTCTTAAACATGAATTCCGCCAGGTATCCCACGAACTGTTGTTTACTGCGCCCGAATCGTGGGATACCATTTCGCACTTCTCTCCATGCCCTCTCAACCGTGTTTGTGTGAGCACCGGTAGTGGAGTCCACGAAGTTTTTCTTATGATTCACACGGTGAACGAACCCCGTTCCTTCCAGGCACTCATATGCTTTCCAGCAGTCACTGATTATAGTTGTGCCTGGAAGAATCCACTCCTCAATTATGTTGAGGAGAGTAGTGGAATCCTGGCGCTCAACTGGTATTAAAAAACACTTCCCAGAACCGCGTTCCACTCCCCTGAATACCCACTGTCCTTCAATGGCCCAGCCCCGATTATATTTGCGGTGACCAAATTTTGCCTCGTTGACTTCTACAGTCTTTCCAGCCCCCCCCCCCCCAGCTTAGATGAAGTGTGCCGGGTGTCGAAAATAAAAAACTTCTTGACAAAAACTGTACCAGTCAACGATGAAGTGGGAGCTCACATCATAATTCAGCACGAGAAGGTGTTGACGAGGCGGAGGGTTATGAAGGATGTGGCAGACCAGGTAAAAGTAAGTTGTGAGAGGATGGTGGGTCTTAGAAAGGAAACTACCTTCTCGTGCTGACCACATGATGTTACATCTCCTCTTCTTTTTTTTAGCCACCACTTCTTGCAAATTTTGACACCAAAAATATAATCTCTGTCTATTCAGTTCTAATAGGGACCCACACGAAGGACAATTTATTGACCCTTTAGTAACCCCATGGGAAATTAAAAAGTTGATAATATCAGACTCATTCATTCGAATGCAGTTGTCCGGCTTCCTACTGCACTGAATATCGTGGCAGGCCATTGTAGTATTAAATTATGTTAATAATATGTTTATTAATAAATCTGGTGTTTCCTAAACAACAGAAATAATTAATAATAACACCACACAATAACACAACACAAACAAAAACACTGAAATTCACAAAATAAATACCGCTACACGAGAATACACTAGAATACATGGCGAAATCATGCGAATAAATAGTGTAACGGGACATTTTGGCCTACCAGAGGTAATATAAAAATCATTGTATTTTGATAAGAAATAATATTGGTAATGTAACATTAAATTTGGAAAACATAAAAGTAATATGAAATAATAATTTTGGGAGACATAAATATAAATTCATCACATGGTAAATTTTGTTGGGACAAAATTAGAAAAGTGATTGTAAAATATTATTCATGAATTATAACGATGTAGTAGACAAACAGGCGAAATTGTGTCAAGGTCAACACACAGACGCAAGAAAACAGTAAGATATTATGTAACATCCAGTCAGACGATATTACGTCAGTGCTTATATAATGCTGGAATGCGGGAGTGTCAGATGAACCTCCTACTGGCGTAGTGATACAAGAACTTAGAACAATGGAAATTAGTAAAACAGCCGCGGCCGTTTCACAAAGTAGTGCCGTTCGTCTCATCCCAGTCTGTTATAACAGCTTGTGCGAATAGCACGTGTAAGTTTCGAAACAAAAATACGGGCGCCCGTAGTATTAAAGAAAAATGTAAAATTTACGTGGATCCACAAAACGAACGTTAAATGAGTAAAAGTAAATAACAGTTGTGTTTTCAATTAACAGTTTCGATATATCTGGCGAGTAGTACGGTAAAAAATTACGAAAAATGTGCGGAGTGAGGAGACAAAACACCTACGGAGACTGGACTGATTTTTGGGACACAATGGCAGATAAGTAAAAGCTTGAAAGAAAATAAAAGAAGAAAGTTAAAATTTACACTCATTCAAAATTAAAGAAAAAAGATGGCATCCTAAAATATATGTTCAATTTAAAAAATAGTGAGCTCACTAAAGGGGTTTTTAAAATTTTGTAAGCTATAAAAAAGTATATATGTGTGAATGAAGCGCCGATTTGTGTTCCAATAGTAAATTTATTTTAAGAGCTTATCATTTTATTGTGAGTAAGTAAACTCGTATATAAGAAGATAAAAGGTAGAAATAATTATTGCTCATTAACAAGTTTTGTCACTGACATGATTGTCTTTTAAATTTGTTAACCGGGGTAAGGGGGAGAAAAGAATAATTTGTTTATGATGAAATTGAAATACTTTAGTAACCAATAAAATTTAAATCATGGGGAACAAGTAAAGTTTTCTTTATTTCGACAACCATTTCTGCTTTTTGAGTTCGCCGAAAAGAATCTGGCCCGAAATGGTAAGTACATATTTTGTTTCTTGTAATTGGTACAAATGCAAGATGGCGCCCAAAGAAATTTAGAAAGTAAACAATGAATAAATTTAAAATTAATTAAGTTTTTAAAGTGACATAAAAAGTTATATCACAATAGTGTTGGCGCGTTTTTGTCTAAATGGACACACACACACACACACACACTCATGACAAACCAATTAGAAGTGAGAATATGCAAAATTTTGAACTTAATGGTTTATTAACGCGCTATTTTTTTGTTTCGACCTATCAGGCATCTGCCTTCTCACCGACCATCTTCATAAATTCGCGGGTTTTTGCTGTCAGACTACACAACATGTGAATTTAAGTAAAATATGTTCAAAAGTAAAAGGTTAGTGGTGCTATTGTGAATTGTGATTTTTGTGATCCAAAACTATAGTGAAACAATTTGAAAAATAGTACACATTGATATCAGTGAAGCCGTTATCAGATATAAACGACTGTGTAAGCAAGATAGGTTAAATGTCATTTGCCAAAGTTAATATGGCGCTCATTCACCTTTTCATGCATGCTTATGGGAGTAATTATTTTATTTTTTTTCTTCGTAAATAGCTTTGACCGCCATTTAAAATTATTTTTCCCATGTTTATATAACATAGAAGAATAGAAAAAACAATATTTCACCCCAATATCAGCTTAGATTAGAAAGGAAATAATTACCAAAAATACTGAAAGTAATGGCATAGTCAAATATTGTTACAACGTACAGGACAAGTTCAAGACTAAATGTAATATTATTATAGCTTGCATAACCCACACCTGGCCAAACATAACCTCACCATGCCTGCATAACTGACTACTACCATAAGGTGACTAATAACTATAAATATGAAATAATGAAACGTACAGATATTCAACAGAATACGGAAAATTGCTGTTAGTGGCATTTATGGAAAGTATCAGTAGATGAATATATTTTTAGGCATGTGAATATAAGTAAATATGTGATGATTTCTCAAAACTATGCTTTTGTGATAATGTTTTCACAACGATTCAATGCACATTAAAAATAGGATGGTAGTTACTCAGGTTGACAGTTTGAAATGACAAATGAATTTATTACAGTTCTTACAAATGAAAACAAGAAAATTATGATGCTCACTATATTATTATTGAAACAATTTATTATGTAATTTGTATTGAACTGAACTAAAGCAAATAAAACTTTTTGTAGACTTCCAAAACAAAATAAACCTTTCAGATTCTGAACACTTTTTGTTCAGACATTATTGTCAGTATATGTTTTATGTATGTAATACCCATTTTTACTTAAGTCAATGTGTTTAATGTAAAGGCAGTGCAGTTCAGCTTGAACAGTAACAATAACGGAGCCATGTTATGTTGTGCATGAAATAGCTTTGTGGCGGAGGCAGCATAAAGTAGTTTTATAGTTTCTTGTAAGAAATTTATTTTCAAAACGGATTGTATATAATATTTCTGGTTTGGTCAGTACTGTATTGTATTAATCCAATACATGACATTAGATATTATTAAAATACACAGAGTAAACTAAAAATCTATTACATAAATGTGTATGTTAACCAACTACTGAATATTATTATTTGGCCATGCACAGCCATTTATTATAAACAAACAGTTCAACATAAACATAATATGATTGCAAGGTGGATTCACTATGTTAAATTCTGAAAATTGAGATGCATTTTTCAAAGAAATAAAATATAAAATATAATTTTGTTTTTAATCCTACAATATCTTTCATATAACATCAGTATTGACACTTGGGAATGCACAAGAAATTCAGATTTGGTGCTCTTTCACTTTGCCATTCATAGCTGATGTTAAAATGTCCTTCCCATACCAACAAATAAATGTTGCCAATTCTTATCAGTTTACACAAATGTCTCTTTTCAGTGATATAGCACATCACGTTTTGGATCTGTTAGCTGTTTTTGTATGTGGTTTGTTTTAGTAATGTGTTATTAGGCTGTCAGAAATTATATCAGTGACATGAATATCATTAATGTTACCCTTCATGTACTGGAAAACTCTTCAAAGTGGTCTCAGCGGATCATGAATTTAATCAGTCCCAGTTCTCCTTTTTATATGCAGTTTACAAACTATGAAATATTGTTCCATTGTCCATTATGGTATTTCAAGTCATTAAAAATTATAATTTCTTTTCTACACAATTTCTAATATTATTTGTCAAAGATTTTCTGTTTAAGACCAGATTAAATTTACTGCACCCTGAAAGCTATAAATAAGATAAAACGCGTCTTCAGACTAGATAAAGCAGAACAAATATTCAACTCTTTAAATCTGTTATACGCTTCAAACTTCCATTGTAAACAACAGTTTGCTAGTAGTATTGCAGTGTATTCCCACAGCTGTCAATTTGGAAGTTATGTGAAACAGAGTAGGCTATATAGTATAACTTCTGCAAACATTTTGACTCTTGAGTTTTCATAAAAATTTTAACATTCAATTGATAAGCAATTGTTGTTTCCTTTTCAAAATAATTCTAAAATTAAGTCAAAAGTCTTATAATTTCTGGTAAATAGGAATTTAAAAACAAAGTCTGTGTAAAAATAAGTAACATGGTATGATGAACTGATAAACAAAATTGTAGACACATGTTTACATGGCTTCAAAGAAAAGTGTACCTTTGTAGAGAAAACATTTTCCAGGAATCATCAGTATAGTTAGCACCGTAGGTTGAATGCTCTTCTGTACATTAGCTCATTCCAATTACATGTGCATAATTTATGTGACTTTTCCTCTACATAAGTGGTCTCGGTATACCCTTTCAACCAAGAACACTGTATTGTATTAAATGAAGTACCTTGCCCACGATAAGATATGGCATCCTCATTGGTTAAACTGAGGTCTGACAATGGGAAGACATTATTTATTAATAAAGACATGTGTATTTAATCTAAAAGTGTCCTTAATCAGATGTTATTCTTGTGCTAACTTGTGAGTGATGTAGATTTAGTCTTCATTGACTGCCAACTTGTTTTCATTTGTTTCAGGTGTTAACAAGATCAATTTATCCATCATCCGACAAATGGAAGAGATCAAATTTGAGGACAAGGTATAAAGTTTAAAAATAAAAATATATTTTTTGCTGTTTAATGTATGTATTAAATTGATACACGTGTTATATACACGTATCTTATAGACACATTCATTTCTTATATTAATAATAGTTTATTTATCATCATATTTATTTGTAATTAATTGCTGTACAGAATATGATATATACATGTATTCTTTTGTGTAGGGTTCGCATTGACAATATGCGTTTTCCATAACCTCCTAACTTTCAAGCAATTCTTTTCCTCCCTCGTCCAACTTAGACTTGTAGTCTGTTTGTTAGTTGCAAAATAGCTTTAAAACTTTTTTTTTGATCTGCCGGTCCTCTGTCTTTGTGCTGGCCAATTATGTCAACATACTCATACTATTCTATCATCACTCATTCTCTTGTGTTGTCCACTCTGGTAGTCCTGTCCTCTGCAAGTCTTCCTGGTATTCTCCTGAACTCCATACTTGTGACATCTCATTTTGCTGTTTTGACTTGCATTGTCTCACTCCCAGTTTCTGCAGAATACATCAGTATTAGATGTATTATATGTCTTATGTTATACCTTATATGTATTATTATTATTACATGTTTATTAAAAGTCAATATTAGACATGTAATTGATGTACATATTCAAACCTTTATGTTTTGTCTCAAATGTTTGTTAGCACACAACTGACTATTGTATGAGTGATCATGACTTGCATTTGAATTTTTTATCTGACCACCCGCTGCTGTGCCAAGTGGGGGGGGGGGGAGTCCAAAATTCACCATTTATTGCCTACTTTTAATGTTGTAACCATTAGCTATACAATTGCTTCCTTCAGATTTTATGTACACGACCTACTCGTTTGTGGGGAGTGAGGTTAACGCTTCTTACTAAGCCACTGCTCTCAAGATTAGTTATAAACAAGTCAGTCAAGGACACAGTAGGCATGCTGCTTTTAACTGTATAATTAACAAACTATTAATGTAGAAAGTGTGTCAATAAGTTTACACTACAGTAGACAGTAGATAATTAATTACATTTGACTTAATTAAATTGTTATCTCACTGTAATACCATTAAAGTTCATATCACCTCATCATAACTAATAATCTTTAATGCAACAATATATGATGGAAATCCGTTTGAAACATGGTTTTTTGTACATAAGATCATTTATCTTTCGTTCATATACCTTAGGGCAATTTGGAAAGTTTGTGGCCTAATAATAAAAGACTTACCAGTATTTTTTCGTTTTGGAATCACTTTTCATAATCAGCATAGTCTCCATGTAGTTGAACACATTTGGTTTAGTGATGCTCCAGTGCTTTTATCCCATTCAGAAGTTTGATTGTTCTAGGTCCTCTGATAACCGTTTACTGCCGCTTTCAGTCATCTCCAGAAAAATCCCTCCCTCCCCAGGGAATTTCTCAATTTTGGGAATAATTAAAATTAAATAGAGCTAAATCAGGCGAGTGAGTATGATGTTGCAACAGATTGTATTTCAGCTCAGCGATTTTTTGCCTTAAAAACAATGCTTGTCTGAGGTCGTCCTTTATCCTACTACAAAATTATCTGTTTATATAGGCTACTAAACCGGCTCTTTTTTCAAGTATTTTCATTTATTTGGTCTAAAAGGTTAGAATATCACTCTTAATTTTTTGGCACATCCATGATAATCCCTTAACAACATGTTATGAAATAAACAAATTTAATAAATACTACCTGCCAGAATCTTACCTTCCTTTTGCGATCTTTTCTTTGCAAACTTACCTTTCAATCACCATCAGAAGTTCATTGGGCTGCCAACATATTTTGGAGATAAATATGTAAACTTTAACACTCTTTCCTTTAATTAAAAACACTTGGACAATTTTGCTATCTTAAATAGAAAATCCCCGTAATTCAGAAAATCCCCGATTCATTAGACGAGTTTTTCAGCACAAAGTATAGGAAATGGTTAACGGCAAAATGATTACGCTAACACATGTTTACTCTCTTTTAAACAAATCTCATTTATTTGATTTTAATATTCGTTTCTTTCTTTTCTTTCTTTAATAACTAGAAAACAAAACTATGTAAACAAAATTGTATACAGACTAATCTTTACCAACCAGTACTTTTCAGTTTCTTTATATTTATATGTACACACACACACTCTCTCACTCTTACTTTTCACATTTCTTTACCCCCCCTCTATTTGAGCTCATTAATGATTAGTAATGTTTTGGCCAAATGAATTTGCCTTTACCCTTGTTACCTATTGCATAATATCCAAATGTTGCGCACAATGTTGTCCGGAACCTTGTTCACTAAACACTCTATTCCGACCAAATTAAAATGTCATTTAATCGTCACTTCATTATTTACCACCTGTTGTACATTTTGTACTCCTTGGTAGGCCTACTTTAATACTTTTTCGGCCTACCAGGGTCTCATCCGAGACTATGGTTGAATTAACGACTGTACAGGTTGAAGACTGGTTTCCAACTGTGTGAGCCTCGTGCGCGTGGTTGCATAGATGCAAGGCATTGGGCGTTGGTCAAGGTGCCTGCCAGCGTATGTTGGTTTTATAACGCTTTCTCTGATTGGCTAGTCCATCGAATGTTTGGCACTGGAATTTCTTTTAATTTCTCACGTGGTCGATTCTCAGAATTTCTAACATGCACTCCGCTGACAACCAACATTCTTGTACCAAGTCGTACCTCGTTCAGCTCAAGGCGCAGCCATAGGGTGTTACAAAAAGTTACACACAAATGGTTAAAATAAAAATTATAAAATTAAAAACCCTCTTGCTTTGTCCCGTTATAATACCCCCCTTCCATGAGAGGTTTTCTGCCGAAACAAAACTCTCATTGCCTAAAACCCAAGAGGACCAGCCAGGATATGGCGCCACGACCCTCCTTTTATTTTCTTACCAAAATCATGGGTAACTTACCTCCCTAGTCCGGTGACTGCGACTGCACCTGCATGACCTTACTGGACTTCCCTTGTCGAGATCCCAACACCATAAAACCATACAGGCACGCGACACCCCTGCCCTGATGCATTGGCCAGCACAGGTGTGCCCCCATAGTACCACCAGACACTGAAACATTCAATCAAAAACATTAATAAATGGCCTTACATTGTACCATATCCAGAACTGATCTGGTCTCCCCTTAGCCGTACTGGTTTGTGTTAAAGAAGCACTGGTTTTTTTCTTAACTATCTACATGAACCAATAATGTGGCTTAACAAATGTATCCTTACTAACATAATACATTTTGTTACAAACATCTACCCTTAACAAACTCTTGACAGTGGTAATTCCAACTTTAAAATGACTTACTAATTCAAGTCTGTGTTTGATTGAACAATCCTTCCTTCTTACATTTCCATAAAATTTACTTTTACTATGTCAATGTCCTTATTACAAGGCGGACTACTAATGTTATTTTTATACAATGCAAAACATAATCATTATAAAATAGCAAGTGAGTCAATACAATAACCACATAGATAATCAGAACAACCAACTCCAATACTGCATTATTATCAGCCTCATAGCTGATCATCAACTCTACCTCCTTCATATTCAATAAGAATTCACTCTTATTTACAATTTAACATGCTCCCTTCACTTTTTTTTTTGTATCTTAACCCCTGATACCCTGCTTTACAATTGGTGTAAATGACCTCATGGACAAGCCAATATATGGTATTTACACGTTTGCAAAAATGCTACATTAATGCCCCTGGCTTGTAACGTGGCCAGCACCTTTCCACACACTATTGCCCCCCAGACTGGACTGTAGCGCACAGTTGCTTCCACAAGAACTGAAGCAGTTAGGGTGTAAACGTTGTTTACACCATTCTTGCTTCGGTGTTACAAAAATTCGGTATTACTGGAATATAAGATGCCAGTAATCCTACTAAAATGATTCATATGCCCTTAAGACGGTCTACCAACCCATTCAATGGAAGCCGCTGTTCCAAAGTTTATGGTAGATTCCCCTGGTTCACCCCCTGGTTAATTTCTAAAGTCACCAATTTTGAAAATAATAACAAGTATGGTCAGGATACAATAAGCCTGCCCATATCTTGTTACCAATAATCCAAATCCACGGTAAGGGTTCAGTAAAGCCGTGACCGCCCCTAAAGTGGGGAATCTATTTAAAATATACAATAAATGTTTCACATCCATACACAGTTATACCACACTCAAATAAACTTTTATATTTCACAAAAACTTCGACTCAAAATAAACATTACTAACCTCAGGTTAACATAAAACATTTCATCTCTGAATTTGAAGAAAATTTACTAACATTACACAACTTTTAATTTCAATTTCTATTGATTAAACATTTTAACGGTTTATCTTGCATAATCACTTCAACTTTGACTTTCTATTAAACACTTTAATCAGCAACCTTTAATTATTTATCATTTATTATACAATTCAATTCAAAATAAATTTCTCAGATTTATTACCAAAGTTTCACATCTTTTATATTAATTAACCCATCATTTTTCAAAACACTAAGTTACTTTAATTACATTATTCAAAACACTTTCAATTCATTTAATTTTGTCTTGCATTTATTTACTTTCATAATAAAATTCATATATCATTTTTATAACCTTCAAATCAAAAACTTTGAAATTGACTACCAAGATTTCTATCTTTTGAACATTTTACATTAATTTAATTTTCATTATAAAGATTCATGGTTATATACTGTTAATTATTCAATTCAAACTAAAATATTATTGTTGTTATCAACTCCATCATAACTGTAAACATTGATCACACAAAATACAATGTACATATCAACAACATATCAGCTGATACACTATCAGAACATCAACATAACCTTACTATATAAGTACCTTTAACACATGTAAACCAAATACAAAATTATCTACAATATACGTCATTAAATGTTCTTGTTAACCAAAAATTATTACATTATTCAGTCCAGTAATTAAAACCATTAACTGAAACAATTAAATGTTCATTAATAATAACTGTTTAACCACCATCATCATACAGCAATCTTACATTATCATAACACATTTCATTTTTAATTAAATTCATTATATTACACTTTTTAATATAATGTCCCTTTAAATCTGTTTCATCCATTAAGCCATAACAATAATTAATAGAATCATTCCCCATTATTATTTTATCATTAAACCTGCCTGCATTCATTTTGTTTTAATTGTCTCCAAGTCACGTTACTAAATATTTAGAATTAATATTAGGCAATTACCTGTATTAACTTCCGTCTTGTGACTTATTTGGTTTTTTCTTAAAACGACGCGTTTCAAGAATAAATTCTCATCATCAGGTTTCAATATAAAAATCAGCACCACATTATAGGTTGGCTTCATTTGATGTAACTAATCTGTACACCAATGTGCCGGTAGATGAGACAATGATAATTCTCAGAAATAGCTTAATTAATACAAATAGGTTAGGTAGAAATGAAATTGATGAACTTATGCAGTTGCTAAAAACAGTACTCAAACAAAATTATTTCTCTTACGATAATGAATATGTCATGCAGGAGTATGGTCTGGCAATGGGGTCACTTTATCGGGAATTTTAGCGGACCTATACTTGAACCACTTTGAGAATACATTTTTAATGTCTAGTCTTAATAAACAGCGAGACAAAATTAAATTTTACGTACGCTACGTTGACGACACTTTTGTGATATTCAATGGAACGAGTAGACAAATAGAAAATTTGAAAGGATATATGAACACCATAAACATGAAAATCCAATTTACCCTGGAAATGGAGAATAATAGCTGCCTGAACTTTCTTGATCTCACTATCAGCAAATATAATGACCGTTTTAGATTCAAAATTTATAGAAAGCCCACCACCACGAATATTACTATTCATGCTGATTCGTACCATCCATATTCCCAAAAAATGGCAGCCTTCAACGCGTTCGTTCATAGAATGCTTGCTATTCCCCTTGAGCAAAAAGACAGAGTGGAAGAGACTAATATAATCAAAAGTATAGCTATCGCTAATGGGTATAACAGTGGAATCGTAGACAAGCTTATAAAAAAACACTCATTAAAAATCAATAGTAAAAGCAGATTAACCGGCTCATCTAAAGAAGATACTAAGTTTATAGTAACTGAGTACATGAATGTACTACCAGTCATTGTAAAGAATGAGCTGAAAAAACGTAAAATAACAGTGGCCTTTAAAACCACAAATAACATCAAAAAACGTTTAGGACAAAGAACTCATATCCCGGCTGAAGAGAAAACTGGAGTGTACAAGCTTGGATGCGATGACTGTGACAAATTCTATATAGGACAAACGGGCAGGCCGTCAGCCGAACGTTTTAAAGAACACCTGCCCAAAAGTGATATCTCGAAAACTAGATCCAGTTACGCTCAGCATTTAATGCTGTATAATCATAAGTACTCAGACTTCCACACAAACTTTAAACTGCTTCATAATTGTAAAAAGGGTGCATACATGAATGCTGTGGAGGAATATGAGATATACAGGGCTTCTAAGTTACAAACGGACCAGCTACTTAATGACAAAGTTTCGTTCCGATCGAATCTGCTGTACAACACAGCCATCGATATCGATGGGTCAGCGGGCAATGATAACGGTCATATAAGACAAAGTGCAACAGTTGGTCGTGAGCAACGAGACGATGCGCATCGGACTGTGCCGTGACTGTGTCGGTGTTAAATTATGTGTGGTGTTTTTGTGTTTGTGTGTTTTAACTAGTTGACGACCCCTTTTGGGTGAATTTGATGTTTTTATAGTATTGAAACCTGATGATGAGAATTTATTCTTGAAACGCATCGTTTTAAGAAAAAACCAAATAAGTCACAAGACGGAAGTTAATACAGGTAATTGCCTAATATTAATTCTAAATACTGTCTGCATTATGTGTGGTTAAGTCTCCCTTGGTATTATTTGTCGTTATTACATAGTTTATAATTTCATCCTCATAGTAATCAGCTGTTACTAGTACACTAATTCTATCACCAGGCAAGTATTTTTTCTCAGTAAGATAATCATCATTTGCTACTGTACTCATTACTAGACAAGGTAAGTCTACAGTGCTAATAATATAATCATCATTTCTGTCAATATTTATTCTCTTTACCAACCCTTCATAAATCTCTCTCTCTCTCTCTCTCTCTCTCTCTCTCTAAAAATTCCTTTCACAACCCCATTTCACTTTCTCTCTAACATTCCACGCAGAGGGCAATACAACACTGTCAGAACACCATCTGGCTTTACTAGGTACACAAAAACTTACGGGACATTTTGAAGACCATTTATCTTCCACTGAGGAACTTACATCCTCCAGCAACACTTGTGAAGTCTTTACTTCACCAACCTCACGGGAAAAATTTGCCCTCTGTTCCCACTCTACATTTAAACTCTCTTCATACCCTTTCTTCAGTTCATCAATACTTATCACTACTCCATTACTAACCCCAACTAACCTTCTATTCTCATTATGACCACCATTACTCAATGTATCATACATTGACACCTCATTTTCAACTACTTCATTATTATTATTATTCACCATTATTTCACCCTTGTTAACATCATCATAATTAACACTATTACTCACCTTGTCTACTGTCACCTGTTTTGCACTGAAACTAACACCACTATTATTGTTTTCACCATCAAACTTGCTTACCTGTTTCAGTTCACTCTCTTTATTCTCCTTTAATTTACATCTGTCTCTTTCCCACTTCTCATCTCGTTTCTTCATTTTATTAATCATGTCATCTAGTATTGCGTTTTGTTCACTAAACATTTCCTCTAACATTACTTGTATCATTTACATCATCTCTTAATCCGACTCAATCATATTACCTGTTCCCGGATCGCCTTTATTCTCGTTTGCTTGATCTGTCTGTCTATCATTTTCTACCACCCCTACACTATCAGCACTATAATCATGATTCAATGTTTTATTTTCTAACAACCACTTCAGCTATGTTACCATTATTATTCATCATCTCACTACCAATATTGCTTTCACTTACCTTCTTATCCACTGGCTGATTTATTTTACTTTCTTGTTTACACTCTTCCATTTGTTCTCTTATTTATCAGTTTGTTTTTCGTCATCATTAATAGTATAATCACTATGCTTTTTAGCCCATAGCTAATGTGTTAGGTTGTTCCATGTCATGTACCACTAGAGATTTGGATCACATTCGTTTGTAGATATGTAATTAAAAATCAGTCAGAATACGCAAACTCTATCATAGTGTTGTATACATACAGTATAAACTACATGAGATTAAGTAAGTAAAATCACACACTTGTGCGAGTGCACGCATGCACACACACCATGTAGGTACAGAGTATGGATATTTATTGCAAAAATTGATAGGTGATTCTATATATTTCATATTTAGTATTGATCACCTCTTTATATAGTACTCTATAAATCACTGAGAAGACAAAGTAAATTTTATAATTGTTCAATTTGCAGGATGTATTCCCAGTTATAAATTCTGTCCTAATAGGAGAACTGCATGTAAAAGAAGAAATAATCAAAGAAGAGAATGAACAGTTTGTTGATCAGGTATTATACATAGTTATAACTTTGTTTATAGTAACAAGCATTTATTGTTATAATGAACAGCATTGTTGTTATTTGTAAACTTATCAGTTAAAACTGTCGGAGACCGTTTGGTGTTCTATGGAAGTAATTTTTATGTTCACTTTTAGTCCATACAATTTAGCCATAACATGTACCAGTACCACATGGCAGGAAATTTGAATTTTATGACGTCAGGGGTGTGAGTACAACATGACCATGGTGGGGGTAGAATGTGACTGAAATAGGGATATCACATGGCCATGGTGGGGGTACCACAGCACTGGTGCGAAGTGTAGTGATTGGTCGGCCATGTTTAATATATGTCATGTCATTGTATAGCAGAATCAGTTGTGATTGGTGTGTTTGAATGGCGGTAGTCGGTGTGGCCAACATGTGATAAGGGAGAAGAAAATTCCCTTTAGAAGGGAAATAGGTTAAAGAAGGATGTGTGAGGGAAAATTTAGCGTTGCCACTACCACCAGTGTGTCTACATCATGGCGGGAACTGATTTATGTTCCCTTAACAAGTGTATCCAGCGTGGCCATAGCCATCTTGTCCTCTGCTTGTCTTGATTTAATAGGGCGATGTCGTGTGAGGCATAAAATTGTGTAACTTAATGTATACATGTGTATGAAAAAAAATAAAGTGGCCAGTTCCTGGTTTCTTCTTCTTGTCTTGTTTTTTCTACGTTCTTAAATAAGGTTAACATTCATGCATGTTTGTTTGTGTGTTAAGTAAAACACTGTGTCTTGACTGCTCTTCTTGTCTTTGTTGTCTCAGGTTTTTTTTTCAGTGTTCAAAAGTAAGGTTAACCTTCACACAAATGATTAATGAGTGTTGAGGAAAAAGAAATATGTATATGGGTGTGTTGTCTGTCTGTGTAGAGATAAAATGTGTGTGTGTCAGGTAGCCTTTGCGTAAAAGCACCTTGATGTATATGTGTGCACATAGATTTTGTGTATTGTTGTAACCTAATGAAAACAGTCATTCTCCTCGCTCACAGTGCGAAACAGTATGTGTGAAATAAAACACGACATCAATCATGTGTATAAGTATAATTACACCATCAAAAATGGTACAATAAATATACACAGTTATGCATTACATAATGCAATAACACACACACACACACACACATGCATAAAGTACCTTTAGACTTGTCACATGGTTTTAACATCAGCAGTGAATCGATAACAGACGTCAATGCGTCAATATACAGAATTAGGGAGTTACAAATGAAACCGATGTAGAATGAATAAATAGAAAATCACTAGGTCTTACCTTATAGAAAAACAAATGTAAAACTTCATGTTCACACGATATTGAATGATGTAGTAAGTGTGGAACCGAGCTAAGAAATACTGTCCGCTCTGCTTCATTTCTCAAATACAAATGACCATATAGCAGATCACTTGATCACTTCCTCCTCCACTACACCATAACAAGTGCGCAACAAGTTAAAGTTCCAAACAATCTGCGGAAAAATGAACATATTTTTAGAAACAATGTAGATCGAGATGCAAAATTAAGGTACTATGTAAAGGGACCCACACTATGGGTGTGAATTATGGGCAACAACAAACGAAAAAAGACGGTAAAATACAGACCTCGGAAATGGCATTCTTAAGAGTAGTTAAAAGGTGTTCTAAACTTGACCTTATAAGAAATAAGGCCATAAGAGGAGAGAATAGTTTCTAACTTGAATGAAAAATTAAAAGATTACAAGCAACAGTGGAAAGAACACTTAGAAAGAATGACAGATTCCAGACTGACCAAACAAGTCTGGAAATTCAAACCTATAGGACACAGGTATGTGGGTAGACCCAGGAAGAGATGGCTGGAGGATTTTTAAGATGGAACACGCAGCACCTTGCCTATGCCGTGTTGCGAAGATGATGATGGTGTATCAAGAATGTAAGTAAATCAGTGCTTTTTCTATGCTAACAGTTTAACTCAAATTTTAACACGTTCCTGTTACGGATTGTTTCCAAGTTAAGGCTATGCAGAACCTTGTTGTGACTGGGTTTGAATGTTTTTTTTTTAATCCAGTTTACAGCATGTATGCATACCGTCATCTTTGCTTAAGGTCCAAATGTACCTTGCACATTTATAAATACCTTATAAATGTATAAGGTACCATATAAATATACCGTCACGCTTGCTATACAGTAACAGCCAAATGTACACATATCTTTGTTAATGAACATCCTTTGGTCTAATATTATGTCCTTCACTCTCATTGATTATATAATTTACATTAAATAAATTGACACCATAATTCCAAAACTGGCCTATAGGAGTCCCATTACAGCAAGTAGATTTACAGTTGTTAACTCCATACTTCTTCATAGCACTGTTCAGACTCAGACATCTGACCATCATCAGCCTTGTTGTTGTTATGCTTTCCTGTTGGTTTTGGTATTTTATACTTGTATTATTGTGTGTGATTGTTGTGTATGTATTAACGTTTTGAGTGTTTTCGATGTTGAGTACTTTGAAAATTGTGTCATGTTTTGTATTGATTTGTGTATTAGTTTGTTTAGTTTTGTGTTTGTATGCTTTCACAAAAGCAACTATGATACAGCTATATGATACAGCAATACTAGCGCTCGCAAAAACAAAACGTTGAAAAGTTACACTACTCAGTATCGATCGGTAATCGCGTGGTGCACCACGACAACAGTGTTATTAATGTTTTTGATATTTTAATTATTGACAATGAATTTACATATGTGTGTTTTTATTTTAATTGAATTTTAATATATGATGACCTCTTTTCGAGCAAGTGTCTGAGGATGGGTCAGATGACCCGAAACGCGTCACACTAATTTTATTCTAAAGATAAAAGTCACAAGATGGACCTAACAAAGGTAAGAAAATAAGTAATTAAAACACGTGACTTGGACCTTTAACAAACAAAAATGTCTAACATTTTATTTATTTCTTCTTCAACTTGTTGCTGATAATGTAACGGGATCGGATATGTTTTTCTTATAAATTTATTCTCGTCATTAACCTGTATTTTATTATTTTATGCTCATAAATGTTTGGTAATTGTGTGCTGGGTTTTGAAAATCGATTCATATTTAAAATATTATTTAATTGTTTTCGTTGATCAGCTGTTATCTCCTTATCGGGCGCGCCACCATTACCTGCTATCTTATCTATGCGATTAACAGATGGTTTTTGTATGTCAACAGGCCTACATCGATCAGCTGGGTAGTCATCTTGACTTACAGCACTTTGCGAGTAACCCAGCTTAATTTTGTTTTGTATTTTTAACTATGCATTCTAGTGTTTTATCAGTGAAATCAATTGTAGCATGTATTTTCCTTAATGTGACAGTGCCTACTATAACGTCATAAACTAGATTTTTGACTATAAGAACGGGTGTTTCCATTTCCATTCCTTGTGAACTTATTGTGATAAGTGCTTGCTTACAAATAGTTTGTGAATCACCTGTGGCTGTTGTGACAGTTGTATTGTTGACAGGTAAGATCGGCGTTTTTTTTAAATTGGTATCTATGTTTGTTAATGAATTTTTCACTGATTAGAGGAATTTGGGCACTGGTATCGAATAATACATTTCCGACACCACCATTAATTTTTGCTCTCACAACAATATCATTATCATTCTTATTTCTAACATTTTCCACACCATCATCAACACAATTGTTATATACTAATTCATCTCTAATGTCTACAGGATATAGGCCTGAAGCAATGTATAGATTCTTACCACTAGTATTGCTAACATAAGATTTTTGACACTGCTGTATGTTATGGTATGTTTTATTTGTAATTTTATCCTTATTTTTATTTATATTTATTTTTAATTTATCGCACGGATCCACGGCGTGCAACCTTACTTGTTTTTTGGCTACTCTTTGCTTGTATTTGTTTCAGTAATTGCCGATACATTACTTTGATTAAACCTTTGGAAATTAGGTTTGTTTTTAAATTGTTGTGGTTGTTTTTGTTGATGTTGTTGTTGTTGTTTTTGTGTTTGTTGTGGCTGAAATTGTTTATGAGCCGGGTCACTATTATTATTACTATTTGTTTGGCTATCAATGTTATCCCACTTGGTTAACAAAAGGAGTAGTTCCTCCAATGATTGAATACCTTGCGTAATGACCGCGATTTGAATACCGTGTCTGAAATGATGAGCTAATTTATTTACCATCTCTGGTTCTGACATTTCTGGTTCTAGATACTTTGCTCGAGATATGAGTTGGATTAAATAATTTTCTTTAGATCCTTTTAAACTGGAATACCTACCAAACTCCAGCTGTACACGTATTTTTCGCTGTATCTCGCTGTTCCAGTATCTCGTCCTAAAATGTTGTACCAGATCTTGATATGTAACTATTATATCTTGTACTACCGTGAATCACTCTGCTGCGGTACCCTTTAATCTTCTTGACTACATAGTTTATTTTATCCATCTCACTCAGGGTGTCGCCTATTGCATCCATGTCTCGCTGGCAGTTCTTCAGGAAGTGAAGAGGATGTTCCGTGTCCCTACCGAAGAATTTTAGCTGCGAATTGTTTTCTTCCAAAGTTCTATAGATGAACGTGGTTTGGTTCGCTGTTGTCGAGGTACTCTGGAGTCGGGTGAGCTGTTGTTCCAGCTCTGTATCCGCTGATCTTGTTCAGCTATGAGCTCACTTACCGTAGATGTGTGTTGAACTACTCTTTCCTCTATCCCAGTGATTTTAGCTTCACAGTCATTGATACAAGAATTGTTCACTTCTAAAGCGGTCTCACTATTGCTGCGAATTATTTCTACCTTTTCGCCTATTATGTTTTTCTGTTGACTCTAATAGTTGTTTATTTTGTTTTGCCTGGTCATGAATGGTTGTATACATTTTTTATTCTCATCATGAAGTGATTGTAGCAACTTATTTTGCTTTACGCTTCGTCTCTACCAACTTTATTTTCTTCTGAGAGCTTTTGCATGTTTGCTTTAATTTCTTCCTTATTGCTCTATTCTTTTCCAACATTTTCTGCATATTAGCTAGGATTGCCGCTAATGTATTCTGTAAGTCTTGTGATTCAGACATATTGATTTTTTATTTTTATAAATTTAACAAATATTATAGTCTTTATTTATCGTAACAGCACTATTTTTAATACTTATTATTATGAATAACGGTCAGTTTATGTTATTTATTATTATAGTCCAGTATCTCAATCAAATGTAAACAAGCTTAATCTAACACAAATACAAATAATAATTCAACCTCCACATAAACAATTACTACTATTGTTCAATAAGAGAGAGTATTCAAACTTTTATCTACGCTCCCTGATAACATAGAACGGCACACACAAATAGTTCAATGAATTTACTCTAAACACACTCAAAAAATATTTTCTTTCTTAAAACTAATGCAAAAATCGAGCCAGACGTTGGCCAGTGCCAAATATCCTTATGCAACGGTTCAATTTTAATTATATCTAATAAGGATATTGTGAGTGTTTAAAATTACAAACACGTCTATTATGGAGGAGAAGAAAAATTATTTATTACACACAAGAATATAGCGTTTTACAATGTATATTGTATTACAAATTGTCATGCATTTATATTTAGAATAATAAGTTTATATTGTTCGATAATATACCGATTTTACTTGGTTGATGATACGTCCTCCGTATGTGCGATCCTCTTCTTCCTATCGTCGCTCCCGTCCTGGCGTCCTCTTCTTCAGCGTCACACTCCTTCCTGGCGTCCTCTTCTACGGCGGGTTGCTCCAGCGGCAATATTTCGATCAGTCTCGTTGATGATTATGTCTAACTGTTAACATCAAGTAGACTCTTCACAAATTGTTAAACTCACAATGATTATTGTTTTACTCGAACAGTTTATTATTAATTGATACGTTAAATTTGATCAATCTCAGGGTAAATATGGGTATTATTTAAAGGCGGGGCATTAGTCGTACACCGTCCAAGAAATCTTGAAGTGTCTTTATTTCTTATTTCCCTACGCGGATATCTTAAACTAACACAAAAAAGCACTATAATATACTATAATTTTTACTTTACTAATTAACCCACTCGGTTCTTTATGCTGAACTTTGTAAAGAATACCATGGTTTATTTTTAAGTTAGATTTTTCTATGTTTGTACGAGGAAAACTCTCGAATGCCGAGAACAACTTCACCTTTTAGATGCTTCAGAAGAACTGTGTCGATCCTACCTCTACAGAGAATGAATGTTACTGAATTTAGTGACTTCCAGTTGGTTAAACCCAGGTCACATGTTTGATGCTTTCAACAGATATAAGGTTTTCCAGAAAAAGTTTGGTATGGTTATGAAGAATTTGGTATACCCTACATGCTTATCTATTTCTAAATACAAAATTTATGGCTAAGAGACAAAATATTACATAAAACCAATTTAAACATGAAAATGTTCGTCATTCATGTGCTTAGATAAAAATAACATAGCTTATCAGCTTATCATCCTGTGTTCCGTTGCAATATATTTCATATTTAGTATTGATCACCTCTTTATATAGTACTCTATAAATCACTGAGAAGACAAAGTAAATTTTATAATTGTTCAATTTTCAGGATGTATTCCCAGTTATAAATTCTGTCCTAAAAGGGGAACTGCATGTAAAAGAAGAAATCATCAAAGAAGAGAATGAACAGTTTGTTGATCAGGTATTATACATAGTTATAACTTTGTTTATTGTAACAAGCATTTATTGTTATAATGAACAGCATTGTTGTTATTTGTAAACTTATCGGTAAAAACTGTTGGAGACCGTTTGGTGTCCCATGGAAGTCATTTTTATATTCACTTTCAGTCCATACAATTTAGCCATAACATGTACCAGTACCACATGGCAGGAAATTTGAATGTTACGATGTCGGGGGTGTGAGTACGATGTGACCATGGTGGGGGTAGAATGTGACTGAAGTAGGGATATCACGTGGCCATGGTGGGAGTACCATGTGACAGGCACCATGTGGGGGTACCACAGCACTGGTGCTAAGTGTAGTGATTGGTCGGCCATGTTTAATATATGCCACATCATCATATAGCAGAATAAGTTGTGATTAGTGTGTTTGAATGGCGGTAGTCGGTGTGGCCAACATGTGATAAGGGAGAAGAAAATTCCATCTAGAAGGGAAATAGGTTAAAGAAGGATGTGTGAGGGAAAATTTAGCGTTGCCACTACCACCAGTGTGTCTAAGTCATTGCGGGAATGGATTTATGTTCCCTTAACAAGTGTATCCAGCGTGTCCGTGGCCATCTTGTCCTCTGCTTGTCTTGATTTAATAGGCCGATGTCATGTGAGGCATAAAATTGTATAACTTAATGTATACGTGTGTATGAAAGAAAATAAAGTGGCCAGTTCCTGGTTTCTTCTTCTTGTCTTGTTTTTTCTGCGTTCGTAAATAAGGTTAACATCCATGCACGTGTGTGTGTGTGTGTATGTGTGTGTGTGTGTGTGTGTGTGTGTGTGTGTGTGTGTGTGTGTGTGTGTGTGTGTGTGTGTGTGTGTGTGTGTTAAGTAAAACACTGTGTCTTGAGTGCTCTTCTTGTCTTTGTTGTCGCAGGTTTTTTTCAGTGTTCAAAAGTAAGGTTAACCTTCACACAAATGATTAATGAGTGTTGAGGAAAAAGAAATGTGTATATGGGCGTGTTGTCTGTCTGTATAGAGATCAAATGTGTGTGGGTCGGGTAGCCTTTGCGTAAAAGCACCTTGATGTATATGTGTGCACATAGATTTTGTGTATTGTTGTAACCTAATGAAAACAATCATTCTCCTCGCTCACAGTGCGAAACAGTATGTGTTGTTATATTATTTTATTACTGACCAATAAATCTTACTTAACAATATCAATAATTTTATTCAACTTTTGTTCCGGGCGCCATCATTACAAACAATGAAATTTTACTTACCTTAAGGCCAGCATTCTGTTAAGCGAAACTCGAAGTAGGGAGTTTGAAATAATAACTCCCTTGAAATGTTTACCAAATGACATTACCTTTTAATAACACCTTTAATTACAAAACATGTGATTCTGTCGTGCGAAATACGCACGCTTCTATACACCCAGTAGGTGTTACGTCATGAGACGCCGTTACATTAAGTCAAAAATTCCCTTAAACATTTCATTTGCCCTCCAAAATACATAATATTAAAATGTTAAAATGTTACAATGTTAAACATATATATATATATATATATGTATAAATTTACGTATAACTTGTCACAACCCAGCACTTGTTAATATTATCTGATCATCTACTCTTTCTCTCTCTCTCTCTCTCTCTCTCTCTCTCTCTCTCTCTCTCTCACTCTCTGGTACAATTATTATGAGCTCATTATAAAAAGTTAGTTTTGTTATTTTAATGAATTTTGGTCATTTATAATTTTGAATATTAAAATTTGTTGTAGCCAATGGAATGTAGCTGCACTTTTGTGTTTCGGACATCGAACACCTCAAATTCTTTGATTCTGGACTGTCACATCACACTTTTGCCAGATTTTTTGGCTTCGCTTCGTGAATTACACTCTGCCGATGTTCTAACTCAAAATTGGTTAATGTACCACTGTTATTAATAGACTTTTGGTGGTGTAATACCACACTTAGTGAATACGCCGGCCAGCACGGTTCACTGTCTGGACGAAAAATGACACTGTTTCACCACTGTGTATTGCAGAGGTGGGGCAACAACGACGTCACTGGTTCTTTGTTCAACGGCCCAGCCTAGTTGAATACAATGCGCCTTGCATTCTTTCGTCTGACATAATCATGGGTTGGTCTTGTTTACTTGTTATCGTGACAAACAGTTTTTTGTTACATTTGTAATTTTCCACTGAATTCGACATAAATCCTGTTAACTTAATATTGCGTTGTTGACAATTCTCACCAAAACTCTTATAGGGAATACAAAATAAAATTATTATTATTAAAAATTGTTATAAAATAAAAATACAATAATTATGTTT
This sequence comes from Magicicada septendecula, assembly GCA_034769895.1. Lineage (NCBI taxonomy): Eukaryota > Metazoa > Arthropoda > Insecta > Hemiptera > Cicadidae > Magicicada > Magicicada septendecula. The sequence goes on along the minus strand of CM068369.1, from coordinate 103,609,945 downwards.
GGAACCATAGGTTTACAAATTTATTAGGGTACCAGAATTGTACCGTCACAAAAACCCCCTCAATGCAAGATTTTATGCCGAAGCATAAAGACTTTTATTGACACATTCGGACTTCCTAAAGGGATCTGCTAGGATATGACGCCACAACCCCCTTACTATTTATATGAAAAGAAATACAATAACTCACCCGTGGTCCGATGATGATGACAGTACCTGCATGACCTTACTGGACTTCTCCTTCGAGATCCCAACACCATAAGGCCAGTCAGGCGCGTAACGCTCCTGCTGTGACGCGCTGGCCAGCTCAGGACCGCCGTCGCAACATCACCAAACACTGAAACAATAAATCAAAAATATTAAAAGAGTGGCTTGGTATATGCTATATCCCTAACTGATCTGTTTCCCCTTAGCTATGTGCTGGTTTGCGTTAAGAAGCACTGGGTTTGCTTCAACTCAACAAGAATTATATAGAAGTGCCATTCTCTTCATTGACTACCCTTAACATTATAAAACCTTTTCGATTCCCATCGATATTATTTAACCCTTTTCTGTTTTCATAATTAATAATTCTAAACTTTCATTAATTAGCCATCAATTATTTATTATAATTATAAAATTTATTTCAAATTTATTATCAATATTCATAGTACATTATTATTATTTCATTTCTTATTACCTCTCTACTCTGAATTTTCTACCTAACCTTTCACCTTTTTATCATTGTTTAGTCTGGGTGACTCCTGTATTCACTGTGCTTTGACTTATTATATAGGCACTAACATTTATAATCTTGCTCACCTTTCTACTAATTAACAACCAATTTACCTATCATGACACCAATTTCTCAATTATAAACACCTTCACTAATTCCATTTTAAATCCTATGGCACCGCTCATCTTTGTACTAAGATGGGTGTTCCCTACCTGGCTATATACATTCATAAATTTTTTGCCCTTCCAAAATATCGCCAAACACTCCCTTAAACTACGCTATTACCTGCCACAACGCTATACGTTGGCCACTCCTTATCACCTCACCCCCACTACAAAATGTGATCATCAACAAATAAATGTTTAACCTTTACTTTACTCACCTCTACATATAATCACTACTACTGTGTCCCTAAATATCTAATACTCTCTTTGTATTATTTTCTTTAAAATTCTTATCTATCTAACTCCCATTAACTTTGATTGACTAACTCACATGCCTTTATTTACACCCAGGCTCTATCCCTTTTTAAACATTCTACATTACTGTAATAATTGACAATTGCATTATAAAATTCATCTCTCACCTACTCATAACAGTACATCTCGATATTCAAATATATATTTATACTTAATCATTTATTATTCATTAGAAATTTTCTTCATCACAAATTAATAGACGTTTAATGAAGAAATTTGTGTTAGTGGTTGAAATCACAATCAGAATGATCACAGTTGCACACCACTATATAAAAATTATCCCGATTAATCGGGATAATTTTTATATAGTGGTGTGCAACTGTGATCATTCTGATCACAAATTAATAATTTAACTTCATTACACAAACTTTCTTTTATACCACATTAATTGAGTAATTAATTTTCAATTATTTAATTTGTTTAATTAAACTTTCACTATTACTTTCACTTGTTTAGTCAAAACAAAAACATGTTAATTGTTAATTATTAAAACTATTAAACTTACTGTTACATATATATGGTGTACATAAAATTTACCTGTAATACACAACATAAATACATTGACATTAATTGTATTAAAGATATACAATCCAAACTCATTATTTTATCATTAATCAAAATCAGTTCATAAGCAGTCCATTTCAAAATCACTGTTCACATATATTAAATGTTCATTACACAATAAAACAATCTATCCTCCATCCATCATTGAATAATAGTCTAATCTTAGGTGTATAGAACTTATTTTTTAGTAAAGAAATGAAATTATTCTTATTATCAATATAATATTTGTTTACATTTTTGTATTTTTCCACTATCTCGTTAATATTAATAGGTGTATTCCATATTAATTTAGCATATACCATGTCACGATCGGGTATGGTTCTGTCTACCTCAGTATTATCTGTCATAATCATGTTAGTCATATAGTCATCATAATTATCTACTACGACACCTGTTACTTCCCAAGGTAAGTAATTGTTATCATTATTATCACCATCTACTATTATTGTTATCTCAATTTCACTACAAGGTAAGTATTCACTATAATCATCCACCATCTCTACTCCTAACCTTTCTACAAATTCTCTATACTTTCTATTTATCTTAAAAATCTCTATTACTCTCTTTCTCTCTCTCTCAATATATTTCTCACCATAACACCAAGTTATACTCTCTCTTTCCAAATATGCAGGAGTCACTAACTCATAATTACTGCACCACCTATGAGGTACACCAAAACACCAAGGAACTCTATTTGTAGACCTATCGTCTCCCAAATATAAATCTAAGGAACTCTCGTCCTTATTAAAATTACGTGAAGACTTGACTTCACCCCCTACCACAACATCAAAGGAAAATTCTACCCCCTGCATCCCTTTTACAAATACACTTTCTCTCAGCTCTCTCTCTGACTCTATACACACAAACACCTCATTATCACTCCCAATATTCTCATTATCATTTTCTGACACCATATTCTTAATTATATCATTGTAAACTACCTGTAAACTCATTATTCAAATTATCGTTGTTACTCACCTTATTAATTAGCACTTTGTTTTTCGTCGTATTTTCACTGTTACTTACTTTCTGATTCTTTATTTGAATTAACCTCTCATCTAACCTTTTAATCACTTTGTCACATTGTTTATCAAAATTATCATTACATTTTTTAATTTCAGTCTTTAATTCATCAAACTTTACATCAAAACTAGTTCTGATTTCATTTTTCTGCTCATTAAATTGTTTATCAAAATTATCAAATCTTACACTCTGTTCATCAAATTTGTCATTCAAGTTAGTAAACTTTTCATCAAATTTATTTAATAGTAACTGCATCATTGCAGCTGTATCATTATTCATTTTGCTTATTTATAATACACACATGCATATAATCCTACAACATAACCTCATAGAATATAGGTTATGTTAAAATTATAACTATTATTTCAGATAACTGTCCGCTACTTCCCGTAGGCTTACCCCACATAAAATAAAATTTTAAGTCGTGTCCCTGGTCGGAAAGCGCCAATGTTATATTATTTTATTACTGACCAACAAATCTTACTTAACAATATCAATAATTTTATTCAACTTTTGTTCCGGGCGCCATCATTACAAGCAATGAAATTTTACTTACCTTAAGGCCAGAATTCTGTTAAGCGAAACTCGAAGTAGCGGAATGTGTTATTTGAAATAATAACTCTTTCTTGAAATGTTTACCAAATGACATTACCTTTTAATAACATCTTTAATTACACAACATGTGGTTCTATCGTGCAAAATACGCACGCTTCTATACACCCAATAGGTGTTACATCATGAGACGCCGTTACATTAAGTCAAAAATTCCCTTAAACATTTCATTTGCCCTCCAAAATACATAATATTAAAATGTTACAATGTTAAACATATATATATGTATAAATGTACGTATAACTTGTCACAACCCAGCACTTGTTAATAATATCTGATCATCCACTCTTTTTTTCTCTCTCTCTCTCTCTCTCTCTCTCTCTCTCTCTCTCTCTCTCTCTCTCTCTCTCTCTCTCTCGTACAATTATTATGAGCTCATTATAAAAAGTTAGTTTTGTTATTTTAATGAATTTTGGTCATTTATAATTTTGAATATTAAAATTTGTTGTAGCCAATGGTACTTAGCTGCACTTTTGTGTTTCGGACATCGAACACCTCGAATTCTTTGATTCTGTGTGACAGTACGAAAATCCTGATGTCAGAATTATGGTATGAGTGGTAGCAAATTATTGTATTTTATTGTTTTACACACACATACATGGGTAGGACTATTTCCCTTTGTAAAGAGACAATGACGCAGATTTCAGCAGAGCAAAATGATTCCAAGGTCAGGAGCGGATGTGTGAAGCCGAGCATACACAATAGCGGTATAAGTGAAACAGACTTTCAATATCCTTTCTCATTGGTCCATAAGACGGGACGTCATTAAAATATAAAGATGACCTAACAACAATGACATGACAACAGGGTGTGAACCAAATTGAAACAAAAGACAATGACGTGGATGCGCTAACACATACGCAAAATATGTGCTTTGCATCCGCCCAGTCAACTACAAGTCGTCATGAAGTAAACATGTATTAAACAGTACTGGTGCCAAATAGGCCAGAAATAGTGTTTATCAGTAGTTAAAAAATGTAAAAGTCAGCAAAATATAACTCAACTAAATAACAGTCTAACAATGTAGAGTCAGTGCCAACAAGACAGACAATCAGAATCAAAATACGCCGAACATCGGGCAAGCCATGGGCAGCATCTGAACCACACGGAAACCTCAACATTTCAGGAAAGTGCAACATTTAAATAATATCTTTTTTTACAAAGTAATCGAGCTTGAGATAATATGAACAGCAAAATTTAGTAAATCAAAATTGTTAAAGATGTAATGAGAGAGAGAGAGTGATAGAAATTGTGAGAAAACAGGCCGGCCACTTTTTTTTAGAAGAGGCGTGGGTTTGTGTTCAATAACCCGATTCAATGATAATATTAGAAAAATTAAATACTGCAGTATAAAATTTTTTTTTTTATTTAATAGAAGTAAAGAGAGAATAATTATTGGAAACGTAAGATATTAATAAGGAGCAGAAGTTAACTGGCCGCCATGTTGTAGGTGCGGTATAAGCTGCCATTTGTATTTTAAATATTAACTATGCAAAGAAAGTAACAATTAAAGTTTTTTACACCTTTCAATGGTAGTCAGTCTTATTATTTCGTACAACCCCAATGTTTCTGCACTTTCACTTAAAGAACTTTGGACCCTGGGTGTAAAACAGATATGTGTGGGTAGCATGCGTCTACGGAAGTGTGATCAACACGTGGTAAATACCATAAGTACATATTGTTTTACATATTTATGCATTAATATATTTGTTAACAACTTCGAGTTAGTTAACAAATGGCGACCGAACGGGACTTTATATAAAAAAAAAAATTTATAAATAAGCCAAAGAGCAGAGACAAGCGGGTGCCGAAATGATAAAACAGCACATAACATTGCAAAGAGAGGTTATGTTAGTATTTGAGTAAAATACAAAACAACTGAAAATAAACGATCGTTTATTATTAAAAAGTTATTATTATTATAAGCAAAATGGCAAACAATAACGAAAGCATTAGTATAAATAATACAGCAACAGAGTCGCTGTTATTAAATAACCCACAAGCTAATTCAACACCCATTGTAAGTAATAAAGTGTCACTAGAAGACCTTTTTCAGTTGATGAAGATACAGGTTAATGAGTTAAAAGAGCAGAGCATTAAGTTCGATACAAAATTAGATAATTTTAATAATAAATTAAACCAGTTTGATGAACAATTTAATGATATCAAGAAAGAAATTAAGAAACAAAATTGTAATTATGATAAAAGATTAAATGAAATAGAGACACGGTTAGACGAGATAGAATTAGAGAATAAGAGAGGAATAGACAAATTAGAATTGAACAAAGATGACAAGGTAAGTAGGGGAGAGAATTGTAACAATATAAATAAAAGTATGATATTAGAAAATGATTGTGTAAACAGGGGTAGTGATAATGAGATGTTTGTGTGTGATGAGTTAGATTGAAAGTGGAGAGAGAGTATAATTGTAAAAGAGTTGCAGGGGGTAGATTCTTCCCTTAATGGTGTATTTGGGGGTGATGTACATGTGTTGAGGAAGGACGAGAGTGCCTTCGATGTGTATTTGGGAGACATATGGTCTACAAATAAAGTTGTCCTTGGTTTTTTTAGTGCACTTCACAGGTGGTGCAATAGTTGTGAATTAGTGTCCCCTGCAAATGTGGAAAGAGAGAATGTAGCTTGGTGTGATAGAGAGAGATGGTGTGATAGTGAGAGATATATTGAGAGAAACAGAGAAGTAGAAATTTTTAAGATAAGTAGAGACTATGAAGAGTTTATGGAAAGGTTAGGAGGAGAGATGATTGATAAATATAGTAAATACTTGCCTTGTAATGAAACTGAAGTAGTAGGAGATAATGAAAATAATGACTTTGCAAATTACCTAATTAGGACTGATTATACTGAAGGTGACAGAACCATACCCGATCATGAGTTATATGAGTTTAAGGATAATGATAAAAAAATGAATGGTACATGTATTTATGATGTTAGTATAAGAGAGTCAATATTAAACAACGTATATAGTTTTAAGATAAGACTATTGTTCGACGATGGAGGGTAGATATTTTATTGTGTTTATGAACATTTAAATATGTGGACAGTGTTTTGAAATGGACTGCTTTCTGACTGATTTTGATAAATGATGAAATGATAATTTTGGATTGTATATTTTGTATGTATTAATGTCAGTGTATTTTGCTGTTGTGTATTTGATGTATTTTTTATGTAAACCATGTACAGTAGAATTTTAAATAATTGAAGAAAGTTTGAATATGAATTAAAATAATTATGAGGTTTAGATTCTAGTGAATAATAAATGATTACGCATATGATAGATTTGGATATTGAGTTGTTTTAGGATTGTAAGATAAGTGATGAATTTTCTAGTGGTATATTAAGGTGAAATGTTGTAAAAGAGTTTGGGTAATAATGATAATTGGAGTTAGTTAAATAGAGTTATTGGGAGTTAGTGAAAATAAGAATGTTGTGATACAGATAATACATAAAGAGGTGTTAGATATTTTAGGGACACAGTAGTTAGTGATTATATGTAGAGAGGTGAGTAATGTGCATGGTAATTATATATAGTTGTTGATGATGAGATTTTGTAGTAAGGATCCGGTGTAAGGAGTGATCAGCGTGCGACGTGGCAAGGGACCAGCGTGCAGCGTTGTGGCAGGCGGAGCAATTTTGGGTTAGAGTGTTTGCCGATATTTGTTGGAGGGCAAATGGTTAGGAATGGATATGGCCAGGTAGGGAACACACATCCTAGTACAAAAGATGAGCGGTGCCAGAGGATTTAAATGGGATTAGTGAAGGGGGTTATTATAGAGATATTGGTGTCATAATATGTTAATGGTTAGTAGCGGTTAGTAGTAAAAAAGGGGTAGTAAGGTTAGATTGACAAATGCCAAAATAAGATAGAGAATAATGAATAATAGAGAGTCACCCAAACTAATAAGGATAAAAGGGTTAGAAAAGGAAAATTCATAGCAGAAAGGTGATGTAACTGAAAGGTGAATAATAAATTTGAAAATTTTTTTTGAATCTAATGATAAATGAATGTTAAATAATAAAAGTTAATAGATAGTTGATAGTAGTAATGTTATACAGTTTTGGTACAAGTCGTGTAAATGTGAATTAAGTAATGTCAATTGTTCAATGTTAGTGTTTAATGTGTAATGTACAATGTTTTATTATGTTGATGGTACAATAGTGTGTGTGGTTAGGAGGTCGTTACGGGGGTAGCGACGGTAAAAATACTAATGTGTTAAAAATATAAAGATAACAGTGGTTTTGAACAAAGAAAAATGAATTAGTTCTGTTGCAAAGAAAATAAGAATAAAGAAAAATGCGTAAAAAAAATAAAGAGTTTGAAGTTGTTTGCCATGATAGATATATATTTCAATGTTATATGAAGTAAAATAGTAGAGTTAGTGGTTGTTGCTTATAAAAGTTAAAATTTGTTTTCTGCTTAGGATAAGAATATATTTTCATGTGGTAAAGAGAGTAATTATGGTTGACTGGAGTCAGAGAGTTTTACTTCCATATTCCTTAAGGAAATGGAAGTATGGTGATGGCAAAAAAAATCGTGTTCGAGATTATTGCAGATTCTGATTGTACTACACTCAAAACATGAAAAAATTCGTTTTTCGAAAAGTGTCTGTGTGTCTCTGTCTTAGATTTTTTTTCTATAAAAAACGATAACAGCCGCAAATTCAAACAGAATCAAATAATTTTTTGCATACAGCCCTGATTTGTAGAGTACTCACGACCTATTGGTTTTGGTGAAGATCGGTTGAGGGAAAGGGGTAGTTTACCTGCAACGGTTTTTTTTTTATCAAGGGAAATTTTTTTTTTGCAAACTTTTAACAGCCGCAAATTCAAACAGAATCAAATAATGTTTCGCATACAGCCCTGAATTGTAGAGTTCTCAAGATTTGTTGTTTTTGGTGAAGATCGGTTAAGGGAAAGGGGTAGTTAACCTGCAACGTTTTATGTTTTAACAAGGGTATTTTCTATGGCAAACGATAACAGCCACAAATTCAAACAGAATCAAAAGATTATTTGCATACAGCCCTAAATTGTAGAGTTCTCAAGACCTATTGTTTTTGGTGAAGATCGGTTAAGGGAAAGGGGTAGTTTACCTGCAACGTTTTTTTAACAAGGGTATTTTCTATGGCAAACGATAACAGCCGCAAATTCAAACAGAATCAAATATTTTTTTGCATACAGCCCTGATTTGTAGAGTACTCAAGACCTATTGTTTTTGGTGAAGATCAATTAAGGGGAAGGGGTAGTTTAGCTGCAACGTTTTTTTATCAAGCGTATTTTCTATGGCAAACGATAACAGCCGCAAATTCAAACAGAATCAAATAATTTTTTGCATACGTCCCTGAATTGTAGAAATCTCAAAGATTTTCGATTTTGGTGAAGATCGGTTAAGGGGAAGGGGTAGTTTACTGGTAACCTTTTACGTTTTAACAACAGTAAAGTACTTGAAAATGCATTTAAACTTTTTCAAACAATGGTAATTGTTAAAAATAAAATAATTTTGTTACCAGGCAATAAAATTATAATTTTTTATTTTAATGTAAATTATGTATGAGTTAATATACGAGGTGTGTTCATAAAAAGACCAAACTTTTTGAGTAACATCAATCCGCACAAACGACGCGCCGCGACTTTGCGCACACCTAGTGATAGTTTTTGACAACAAACTACCACTTATTGTATTCCGCTATTAGCAGTAGTCTTTGAGGTATATCACATTGAGTGGGGACGTGCACACGCTGGCCGGTGGATTAGTGACAAAGCGATTAAGAAAGACCGCGAGAACAACGTGTGCATATGAAATTTTGCAGCAAAACTAGGTTAAAACTTTTCAGAGACATTCTGGTTTTCAATTAAGCATACGCGGAAGCCTGCGTGAGGCGAACGATTAGTTTAAGAATTTTTAAAGAGGGAAAAACAATGGTCGGTGCAAACCAAAGCGATATCGAAGATCATGGGAAGAGAGCTCGTGATGTGGTAATTGTAAATCATCGTTTAAATGCCAATACTTTCTGACAGAATCCATTTAAGAGCGTAAAATTAAATTTTGATAGAAAAATTTAAATGTATCGTATCACTGAAAAATTCTTACTGTGTTTGTTGACGACGATCAGAAAGAGACCCGTTTTGAAATCGGTCAACAACTGCGTACCAATGCAAGTGGTAATGAAAACTTTGGAAGACAATGGAAATAGCTCTGTAAAGATTTTACGAAGTCAGCAGCAAAATTTTATACACACACGTTGTGTTAAGATCTTCATTCTCACTTCGTTATAAATCTGCCGGACGGTGTGTGCCCATGCCCACTACAGCGCATGTAGCTCGAAGACTGAAGATCGTGACGGAACAGAGAAAACGGCATTCAGGCGTCAAAACCTGTCGCTAGCAGCACTTAATTCTGCAGCTTGCTCTATGCGCTAGTTGACGTGCTACACAAATAGTTCGGTCTTTTTTTGAACACACCTCGTACATGTATAAAATAATATATCGTTCGTGGCAGGTAAGCATATCTCAGTTATGTAATGTTTACGTTTCCATTTTATTATTATGACTACAGCAATAAAAAGGCAGGGAAGACACACACACACACACACACACACACAAAATTCGCGTTTTTCTGGCCTCACTCATGTTTATTTTCTTACATTTGCACGCTTTTTAAATGGAAAGTGCCGAAACCCACACCAACATAACGCATGCAAGCCGAAAAAATGGACATCAATTTGCTTCTTGTGGATCGCTGGGCAGTGTAACTGCACGTGTTTACAGAGGAACGATTCATAGATAGACTTTTCGTCTTTAGGGAATGAACCCTCTGCAAGATGTTGAGGGTCCATGAGTGACTTCACAGCTTCACTCTAAGCAACGCTCAATAGGAAATGTTGAAAATTTTAGTCCACGGTGTACCCTCATTCACACTAAACCTGCTCTGATGTTTTAATTACGGACATCATAATATTAAAACTTTGGAAACTTGAGCACTACTTAATGGAGATCAGTCATTAACTTATACAAGCCATTAATTTTATGCACATTTTTTATATATATGTGTACAACGTTATCGGCAACAAAGTAGTTTTTGTTAAAATTCCTTCCCGGGATATTTGGCCGTAGTCCAATGTTTTCTACAAAACCAGACGTTTCGGCAATGCCATCGACTTCCATCATCAGTGAAAATCGAGTGCGATAACGTGAGGTGGTATATGTTAGTGACCACAGTACTGTGGTTAAGGCTGAAGCAGTAAGTAGAAAGAAGTAGTTTCTATGGTAATATTTTGAAAATGATTTTTTTAAAATTTAAATCTTAGAATATGGAAGTCATGTATGGTTCTCCATACCGATATTTTATAAATGCAGGAATGTTTGAAAAATGGAGAGGGTTTTTCTGTCTTAAATCTTGTCTTTGTTATTTGAAAATTTATTAATGGAGCAAACCAATGCCTCAAAACACAAACCAATGCATCTAAGGGGAGACATATCAGTTGTGGATATGGGAATAGATAAGGCCACTATATTAAAATTTGTATTGCATGTTTCAGAGTTTGGTGGTGTTGTTACAGCGGTCCTGAGCTGGCCGGTGCGTCAGAACAGGAGCGTTAAGTGCCTCATGGCCTTATGGTGTTGGGATCTCTCCTGAGAAGTCCAGTAAGGTCAGATGGTACGATCATCATCATTGGACCAAGGGTAAGTGATTATATCTCTTTTATATCAACGTTAAGGCGGTAATGGCGACATATCTGAACTGATCCTTTTATAAATGTGTGAATGAGTCAATGAAAGTTTTTATGTTTCGACATAAAACCTTTCATTGAGGGGGTTTTGTGACAGTACGAAAATCCTGATGTCGGAATTATGGTATGAGTGGTAGCAAATTATTGTATTTTATTGTTTTATACACACATACATGGGTAGGACTATTTCCCTTTGTAAAGAGACGACGACGCAGATTTCAGCAGAGCAAAACGATTCCAAGGTCAGGAGCGGACGTATGAAGCCGAGCATACACAATGGCGGTATAAGTGAAACAGACTTTCAATATCCTTTCTCATTGGTCCATAAGACGGGACATCATTAAAATATAAAGATGACCTAACAACAATGACATGACAACAGGGTGTGAACCAAATTGAAACAAAAGACAATGATGTGGATGCGCTAACACATACGCAAAATATGTGCTTTGCATCCGCCCAGTCAACTACAAGTCGTCATGAAGTAAACATGTATTAAAGTGTACTGGTGCCAAATAGGCCAGAAATAGTGTTTATCAGTAGTTAAAAAATGTAAAAGTCTGCAAAATATAACAACTAAATAACAGTCTAACAATGTAGAGTCAGTGCCAACAAGACAGACAATCAGAATCAAAATACGCCGAACATCGGGCAAGCCATGGGCAGCATCTGAACCACACGGAAACCTCAACATTTCAGGAAAGTGCAACATTTAAATAATATCTTTTTTTACAAAGTAATCGAGCTTGAGATAATATGAACAGCAAAATTTAGTAAATCAAAATTGTTAAAGATGTAATGAGAGAGAGAGAGTGATAGAAATTGTGAGAAAACAGGCTGGCCGCTTTTTTTTAGAAGAGGCGTGGGTTTGTGTTCAATAACCCGATTCAATGATAATATTAGAAAAATTAAATACTGCAGTATAAATTTTTTTTTTTTTATTTAATAGAAGTAAAGAGAGAATAATTATTGGAAACGTAAGATATTAATAAGCAGCAGAAGTTAACTGGCCGCCATGTTGTAGGTGCGGTATAAGCTGCCATTTGTATTTTAAATATTAACTATGCAAAGAAAGTAACAATTAAAGTTTTTTACACCTTTCAATGGTAGTCAGTCTTATTATTTCGTACAACCCCAATGTTTCTGCACTTTCACTTAACGAACTTTGGACCCTGGGTGTAAAACAGATATGTGTGGGTAGCATGCGTCTACGGAAGTGTGATCAACACGTGGTAAATACCATAAGTACATATTGTTTTACATATTTATGTATTTATATATGTGTAAACAAGAGAGTGAGTTAACGTCTGGACTGTCACATCACACTTTTGCCAGATTTTTTGGCTTCGCTTCGTGAATTACACTCTGCCGATGTTCTAACTCAAAATTGATTAATGTACCACTGTTATTAATACACTTTTGGTGGTGTAATACCACACTTAGTGAATACGCCGGCCAGCACGGTTCACTGTCTGGACGAAAAATGACACTGTTTCACCACTGTGTATTGCAGAGGTGGGGCAACAACGACGTCACTGGTTCTTTGTTCAACGGCCCAGCCTAGTTGAATACAATGCGCCTTGCATTCTTTCGTCTGACGTAATCATGGGTTGGTCTTGTTTACTTGTTATCGTGACAAACAGTTTTTTGTTACATTTGTAATTTTCCACTGAATTCGACATAAATCCTGTTAACTTAATATTGCGTTGTTGACAATTCTCACCAAAACTCTTATAGGGAATACAAAATAAAATTATTATTATTAAAAATTGTTATAAAATAAAAATACAATAATTATGTTTGGAACCATAGGTTTACAAATTTATTACGGTACCAGAATTGTACCGTCACAGTGTGAAATAAAACACGACATCAGTCATGTGTATAAGTATAATTATACCATCAAAAATGGTACAATAAATATACACAGTTATGCAGTACATAATGCAATAAAACACACACACACACACACACACACACACAAGTACCTATAGAATTGTCACATGGTTTTAACATCAGCAGTGAATCTATAACAGACATCAATGTATGGAATTAGAGAGTTACAAATGAAACCGCTGTAGAATGAATAAATAGAAAATCACTAGGTGTTACCTTATAGAAAAACAAATGTAAAACTTCATGTTCACACGATATTGAATGATGTAGTAAGTGTGGAACCGAGCTGGGTGTGGAACCGAGCTAAGAAATACTGTCCGCTTATAACATCTTAACTTGTGTTATAACCTAGGGAACCTGCATTAATTAGAAATGCCAATCATACAGGCTGCCTTTCGTTGTGACGAGCTGAAAATTAATCACAACAAATAAAACAATTCTTATATCAGGATATTGGGAAGGGGAAACTGTTGATTTATGCACTCAGTTTACTCGGTACTCAGATGACATCTCTTTATTACATTATGAGATAAAGTTCTCTATTTAAAGTTCTCAACATATATAGTTTACAGTATAATTATATATATATTACTCTTTCATAAGGGCCCTCAAAATATGATGTACATGTATTTAATTTATTCCGCGGATCCGGGATTGAATATATATTAAGTTAATAATGGTCACCTTGCCATATACAATATTGAAAATTGAGCCATTTGAAGAATGGACTTTATTAATCTTTCAAAACAAGAAAACTTTTAGTTTAAACATTTACTCTTTTGCTATAACCAGTGTTATTAGATTACAGACTACATGTTACATATAATGTCTGTCTTTTAAAGTCTTAAAAGTGGTGAGTTAAATTGTCTTTTGTGGGTAATAATTTTAGTAACTCATAACCATGGAAGACAAGCCTCCATGTCACCTGGTTTTCAGTATTTGCTGCAGAATTGGTTCTTCGGTCCTCGTGTGTTTCCTGAAGGTCTGTCGTTGCCGTAGTATCCGGTGACGGTGAAGTTCCTGAAGTCTGTTATATCATTCGGGCTGAAGTACTCTCATTTTAGGCGACTGTAGTAATTCTTGTAGTTATAATAAATAAATAGAAAGTTTGTTTCACAGTAATACACTTCACATGATTATAGATTAGTTGAATATCACCTTCATGTTTGTAGTAATGTATGAATTACATAGTTTGTTATTTATTCATTGAGAGAGAGATGTCATCGCCGCACAAATTTAGTTATTTAAATATTCATTGAACCAACCATTCACATAATTATACACGCGTCGCGAAACAACGCTGTACGCAGCTTACGGCGTGAGCGCTCCATTGCAAGTGGGCAAAAATAGTTAGGGGGGGAGTAGTAATCTCGCGACAATTACTAGTCAACATAAAAGTAGTTCCATGTTTCTAATTTAATTAAAGCACTAAAGTTTGATTAAATAATAAAATAGAGATATTCTTAGTTACAGACGTTATCAAAGTACATTACAGTGGTCTTATTTAATTATTTAAATAATAACAAAATTTACGATTATATTTAGTTTGTTTAGGGGTCATAAAACAAGTTAATTCTGGTCAGTGCCTGTATATGCAGGATTAATTAACAAGCTTTACCCTTTCTGTACAATTGTATTCCCTTTTATTTTATTATTAGACTTTTTATTAAATATTATTATTATTATTTAATGATAGCAATAAGATTTAGTTTAAAATGTGAGATTTTATTAAAATTTTAAAATTTCTCAGCTTATACATTAACAATTTAATTAATTAACATATTTTTATTAATGAAATCGTCACATACTCCGCCGCTTAAGACACAGCCTCCGGCTTATTTGTTAGGAATGTACCGGGAGTATGTTTGGGGATTTCCGTGTGAAATTTCTCTCACCCGTTTTTCTCTGTATGTAATTACGAGTTGCACAAGTCAGTCTCGACTTGCTTATTCTTACTATCTACATATCATACTTTACAGACTAATTCTAATACTACATACAATTCACACATTATAAAACATATTGTAAACATTCTAAATTTTCTTAACTTTACTACTTATGACTACTACCGGGTTTTTCTTTAGATGCGAGTTATTCTAGTTATAGAATTTCTCATTAAGTAATTGGTTACTTAATTATTCCTCATATTTGACGTCAGCTGACTTCTTACTTTGCTCTACTTTCGATGAATAGGATTCAAGGTTGATCAGGCCTTGTACCTATTTATACGATTAGCTAGCTAAATGTTACTCAAGTACTCTTTTGCATTTGAGTACCAGACATATACCTTTTTTTTTTACATTTATTTAACTTGTACTCTACCATTTCCTTCTTCGTGATAACGTTTTATCTGCGAAATATGTGTCCTTCGTACATATTTTTGAGTAGAGGGTTCGTACAGGGCTATGGTTACTGGAGTTAAATATTTGTGAATTTGATAAGGACCACACCATCGGTATGATAGCTTGGAAGTGGTCTTATCGATTGCACTACTCGTAGGGTGTGTTTTACACATAACTAAGTCACCAATTTGGTACTTTACTTCATTATTATTATTATTTCGCTCGTGATATTTCCTTGATTTCGCTAAGTTTGTTCGTAAATTAGCGCGCGCTTCATTCCATATTTTCCTAATATTTTTATCCCTAATTTCAAGGGGTAACAATTCATGTATTTTCCACTTAGTGGATAATGGGTGGTTAGGTTTATACTTGAACAATAATTCGAATGGGGTAGATTTATGTCCTTCATGCTGAATTAAAGGCGAACTGTATCCAGGATAGGTTCTGGTCCCAAGAAGTATGATCGTTAGCATGGTAGGCTATTAAAGCAAATTTTAGGTTTCGCAAATACCTCTCAGCTATATTACCTTGCGGACGATACTCTGTAGTGGTAATGTGGTCTATTCCTAGTTTGAAACACATGTTCCTGAATTCCTTGGACTTAAACTGTGGTCCGTTATCCGACACTAGATGGACAGGAATACCGAATTCTTTAAATAATCTATGCTGTAAAATACTTACTGTGGTTGTAGCTAAGGCTCGCCGCATGGGGTACATCCAGACGAATTTGCTAAAAGAGTCTACACAAATTAGTAACATTGTATTTCCTGATTTAGAACGCGGGTAGGGTCCTGAAAAGTCTAAATAAATTTTGGAGAATGGGGTAGCAGGAATCTCTGAGATTAATTGACTTATTTGACTGTTTCTCGCTGGTTTGCTGAGTGCACACAACTTACACCTTTTCACAAAATTGGCGATCTCACTGTTCATATTTTCCCAGTGATATTCTTTACGAATTCGATGTATGGTTTTATTTATTCCCATATGAGCTCCAATGGTGGAAGAGTGATAATATTCCATCAGCATAGGTTTAATAATATCAGGGGCGATTATTCGTAAATATTTTCCGTTCGCTATTCTACAACATAATACTCTCCTACTTAATATGTATTTCTCTGACTTATTTCCTTTTTCAAGTTGTTCAATAATTGGACTCAAACGTGGGTCTTGTTGTTGATACTGGGCTAAATCCGTAAATGCAAGAGGAAATTCGGTAATTAAAGTATTAATAATCAGCGTTTCTCTACTCTTGTTATCGTAAGTATTACTACTAGGCTGGAACATACGTGACAGTGTATCGGCAACTACGTTTTGGGTGCCTCTAATATGTTGTACTTTGAATTTAAAACAATTTAATCTTAATACCCATCTTCCGATACGACCTAACTGTTTTGGGTGATTTAGTAGCCAAGATAACGCTTGATTATCTGTTTCTAACAAAAACTCTTTATGTTCTAAAAATGGTTTGAACTTCTCAAAAGCGAAAACTATAGCTAAACATTCTAATTCGTATGCGGAGTATTTCTTTTCTTGATCTGTCAGGGTGCGAGAAGCGTAACTAATAGGTAACCTTGAGTTATCTACTTCCTGATATATTACTGCACCTAGGGCGACACTAGAACTGTCTGTCTGCACTACAAATGGTTTTGTAAAATCGGCTAATTGTAGTACAGGGGGTGATATTATGCTTTCTTTTAATTTCTCGAATGCGGTTTGGTGTTGCTCATTCCATTCAAATTTAATTCCCTTCTTTCTCAAGGTATTTAGCGGTACTGCAATTTCGGCTAGATGTGGGATATACTTATGGAAATAATTTATCATTCCTAAAAATCGGGCTATTCCTTTCGCATCCCGCGGTGGTAAAAATTCTCTGATGGCACGGGTTCGCTCTGGGTCTATGCTTACCTTTCCGTTGGCTTTTACGATGTGACCTAAAAATGAGAATTGTGTCACAGCAAAATTTACTTTACTGGGGTTTACGGTTAATCCAGCTTTCTCCAATCGGGTTAGTACTTCACGTAGATGATTAAGATGTTGCTCAATTGACTCGCTGTAGATAACAATGTCATCTAAGTAGTGATACACATATTTAAATTTTATGTCATGAAATAATTTTTCTAATAATCTGCTACATACAGAACTACCTTGGGATATACCAAAGGGTACACTCGTAAATTGGTACAGGTTAAAAGGGACGGCAAATGCGGTAAGACGTTTTGATTCTTGTGAGAGGGGTATCTGGTGAAATGCCTGATTTAAATCCATAATGGTAAAAATTTTTGCTTTCGTAAAATAATGAAAAGCACTGTGGATGTCGGGAAGTGGTATAGATTCAAATTCTATCCGTTCATTTAGTTGCCTGTAGTCCGCAACTAATCTATGTTTGTCGTTACTTTTGGGTACTAAAAACGCGGGTGAAGAATAAGAGGACGTAGAGGGTTCGATGACTCCTTGTTCTAACAACTTATTAATTTGGTTCCTCATTACTTCCATTTTTGGAGGTGATAATTTGTATGGGGCTAAACGTATTACTTTATTGTCGCTCAAATTTATTTTGTACTCTATCAGGTCCGTCAGTCCTAACTTTGGGGTGAGTACGTTGGAGAATTGTTTTATTAAAGTCTGTATGTTTCATCTATCTTTACTTTCCAGATGACCTAATTCAGATTCGTGATGCTTTATATGTGTAGAAGTGGTGCTAGTACTTTCTCTGTTATTTGCATTATCATGCAAGTTATATTTCCGTGAACGATCGAATCCAAAGTAGAACATCTTATCGTGAATGTCTAGAATTATTCCTGTTTTACTGATAAAATCAGCTCCCAATATTAACTCGGGTCCTAATTCATCGCATACCAACATTGGAAAATACCACGTTAGATTTTTAATTTTTACTTTAAACGTGATGATAAGTTTTATCATTAAGTTTTGCTTATTAGCTGTAGCGCATCTAATATTTACTGATTGACTGCGTTTAACTAAATTGTGTTTAAATAATTTATTGGCTAGCTCTTGACTAATTAAACTCCGCGTTGATCCGGAATCAATTAATCCGAGGGTGGATGTAACACCAAGGTCAACTTGTATATACGGTAATTCACACTTATTGAAATCACATTTACTAATAGAGTTACATTTATCGATAAATTTTCTAACATAGGGGTCTAATTTTCTTTTGTTATTTGTATTAGTATTTTGTTTTAATTGGTGGTCTCTCAGGGGTTTACCTGTTTTCACGATGCTGCGGAAGACACAAGGTTTCGGATCTCCCTGCCTTACATGTTTTTTGGATAATGAGTTTTCTGATTGTACTGTTTCCGTTTACAGTTTCTACTGAGGTGTCCAGGTTTTCCGCAGTTATAGCATATATATTCTTTACGCGGGGTCTCACTGGTTTCGTGTCGAGGTGGAGGCTCCTTGGACTTACCATGGCCATGAACGCAGGTTGGTCGCCGAAATGGTCGTCGTTCTCGTAGACTTCTTGCATCTGAGACTAGGGCTTGCGTTTCCTTTCTATGTGGTGTTGTGGATACCGGTGCATGTCTGTGCTGATCTGCGTACCACACATTTGACGAGTGAACACTACATTGTTCAAGGTCAGCAAAAGTGAGGGGTCTACTTATTAGTGCTAAACGGGAGCGTTCTTCAGGAGACAAGCCTACCAAGATAGTATCGACCAATTGTTTTTCAGTCCAGTCGACTTGCAGTAGACGTGAAGATTCTCTGATGTCAGCAGATAGTGGGCCAGTCTTTCATGGGCTCCTTGTACTCGAAGTACGGTATTTCTTTTGATCTCCTCATAAATTCCCGTGGGGATAAAATATTTGATTATAGTAGTATGAAGTTCTTCTACTGGAAGAGTCGAGTTTAATGATTCTAGCACACGATCTCGTAAAGGTGGTTTACATTTGGGTAGGATAACCTGCAGTATTTGCCAATCGCTCAATTGTTGTAGATCTTTTATTTGCAGTAGGTATCTGATAAAAGTCAATAGAATCGTGATACTTAAGCCATCGGTGTAAGGAATTTCATTAATTATTTTCTCTACTGGGTGGGAAATCTTTCCGTAGAGGTCTACATTAAAATATACATTTGGTATACTTTTCGAAGGATTGGTGGTTGCATTAGGATTTTTAATAGCATATTTACTAGTGCGAGTTTGCTGAACATTAGGCGGTGGGGGTTCTGACATAGTTAGGGTATTTAATTCTCTACTAGGTATTTGTTCATGAGTCTGTTGTATCTTCGATACGGTGGGTGATTCGTGGTTCGAGGTGGAGAGAGGGTGTTCTAAAGTAGGGGATTGAACTGGGGAAATATATAATTTTTGTAAGTAGTGCTCAATTTCCTCCATTCTCGATGAGTCAGACTTTCGTCGTAAGTCGTTGATAATTATGGGTAATTGGCTTAATGCCTCATCCGCAAATTTCTGCACATCGGCGGGGATTACGGTGACGTCAGGCCAGCTTAATAAACTATTCAACCGGCGGGTTAAATGTTCTATACGTTGCGTAACGCGCAAAATTTCAGTAGGTGATTTTTTGTCCTGAAGGTTCTGAGATAATACCATCAGTTCCCTATATTTCGCATAACAGGTTTCTCGTTCGCCGTCATAATCGAGTTCACGCAATCTATCTAACTGCGAGGGTATATCTGATCCGGTTTGGCGTAATGATTTTCGTAATTCCGACACGGTTACATTCACGTGTTTTAGACCTCGTAAAAGTGCTTCGTAGCATAGCTCATCTTTTAATAATAGATCAGGATTAAATTCAGCCATTTTCGTAACGTGAGTGGCTATATGGCTATAACTAATTATTCTGCTATTTGCATTAAATGCCATACAACGCACTTTTTTTTTTTTTTTTTTTTTAAATAAACACTTAAAATGTTATGACAACCTTTATCATTTTACATTGAGAGAGAGAGAGAAATTTCACACAGGCTTGAATATGCGTACTACAAAAGGGGGAATCTTCAGTTACTAAACACAGGAACAGACACGCTTCTATTAACAATAGACCAAACAAAGAGGGTGGCGTATTGTCTAACTTAACTTGAGGGAGAGCAACTATGACAGTTTTAAACAATCGGCAACAGGAAATTTACATGTCCGAGTTTGTCGTCAAATTGACACGTTGTAGAATGAAACTTTTAGACAAGCACCTACATGGTTTTGTTTACATGGGACAGTATGTTAATATTACTTTACACATATTATATTCACAAATAAAGTTACCTATACTATATTACTATAATAATAATTATTATTTTTATCTTATTTAAAATTCTGACACATATTAAAATACATGGGTGAATAGATCAACAGCTTGTGTGTGTGGGATATCGGGACACAATTACTTCTTTCTTTTCTCTTAAGCAAATTAGCAAATTAATTAGCAGCAGACTAGCGCAATTTATAACATCTTAACTTGTGTTATAACCTAGGGAACCTGCATTAATTAGAAATGCCAATCATACAGGCTGCCTTTCATTGTGACGAGCTGAAAATTAATCACAACAAATAAAACAATTCTTATATCAGGATATTGGGAAGGGGAAACTGCTGATTTATGCACTCAGTTTACTCGGTACTCAGATGACATCTCTTTATTACATTATGAGATAAAGTTCTCTATTTAAAGTTCTCAACATATATAGTTTACAGTATAATTATATATATATATATTACTCTTTCATAAGGGCCCTCAAAATATGATGTACATGTATTTAATTTATTCCGCGGATCCGGGATTGAATATATATTAAGTTAATAATGGTCACCTTGCCATATACAATATTGAAAATTGAGCCATTTGAAGAATGGACTTTATTAATCTTTCAAAACAAGAAAACTTTTAGTTTAAACGAATGTTTTAGTGGATAGTTAGTGAGGATCGGTCAATAATACAACTTTTAGTAATTTTGCGTCGACGTTTCGACAATATTTATTGTCATCTTCAGGACCTGTGTATGAAATACAGTAGAAATATCAAACATAACGAAACAATTAAATATTTGGGTGAACGTGTTGGTGATGTGAGTGTGTGCGTGTGTATGTATGTATCATTTTTTATGTGAAGACTTATGATAGTTTGTTTACATCTTCAAATTATCTTTAAGAAAGCGAGCAAATTATAGTATGAGAGAACTTAATTTATACAGTATTACAATTTAAATTACTAAATATAATGTTATTTTAATTAATTAAGTCTTCACATAAAAAATGATACATACATACACACGCACACACTCACATCACCAACACGTTCACCCAAATATTTAATTGTTTCGTTATGTTTGATATTTCTACTGTATTTCATACACAGGTCCTGAAGATGACAATAAATATTGTCGAAACGTCGACGCAAAATTACTAAAAGTTGTATTATTGACCGATCCTCACTAACTATCCACTAAAACATTCACTGATTGACGGTCACTAAAAATTTAAGGATTTAATTTAGTTTAAACATTTACTCTTTTGCTATAACCAGTGTTATTAGATTACAGACTACATGTTACATATAATGTCTGTCTTTTAAAGTCTTAAAAGTGGTGAGTTAAATTGTCTTTTGTGGGTAATAATTTTAGTAACTCATAACCATGGAAGACAAGCCTCCATGTCACCTGGTTTTCAGTATTTGCTGCAGAATTGGTTCTTCGGTCCTCGTGTGTTTCCTGAAGGTCTGTCGTTGCCGTAGTATCCGGTGACGGTGAAGTTCCTGAAGTCTGTTATATCATTCGGGCTGAAGTACTCTCATTTTAGGCGACTGTAGTAATTCTTGTAGTTATAATAAATAAATAGAAAGTTTGTTTCACAGTAATACACTTCACATGATTATAGATTAGTTGAATATCACCTTCATGTTTGTAGTAATGTATGAATTACATAGTTTGTTATTTATTCATTGAGAGAGAGATGTCATCGCCGCACAAATTTAGTTATTTAAATATTCATTGAACCAACCATTCACATAATTATACACGCGTCGCGAAACAACGCTGTACGCAGCTTACGGCGTGAGCGCTCCATTGCAAGTGGGCAAAAATAGTTAGGGGGGGAGTAGTAATCTCGCGACAATTACTAGTCAACATAAAAGTAGTTCCATGTTTCTAATTTAATTAAAGCACTAAAGTTTGATTAAATAATAAAATAGAGATATTCTTAGTTACAGACGTTATCAAAGTACATTACAGTGGTCTTATTTAATTATTTAAATAATAACAAAATTTACGATTATATTTAGTTTGTTTAGGGGTCATAAAACAAGTTAATTCTGGTCAGTGCCTGTATATGCAGGATTAATTAACAAGCTTTACCCTTTCTGTACAATTGTATTCCCTTTTATTTTATTATTAGACTTTTTATTAAATATTATTATTATTATTTAATGATAGCAATAAGATTTAGTTTAAAATGTGAGATTTTATTAAAATTTTAAAATTTCTCAGCTTATACATTAACAATTTAATTAATTAACATATTTTTATTAATGAAATCGTCACACGCTCTGCTTCATTTCGCGAATACAAATGACCATATAGCAGATCACTTGATCACTTCCTCCTCCACTGCACCGTAACAAGTGCACAACAAGTTAGGTAAGTTCCAAACAATCTGCAGAAAAATCTACATATTTTTAGAAACGAGGTAGATCGAGATGCAAAATTAAAGTTTTACAAAGTTATGGGAGTCCCTGTACTATGTAAAGGGACACACACTATGGGTGTGAATTATGGGCAACAACGAAAAAAGACAGTAAAATACAGACCTTGGAAATGGCATTCTCAATAGTAGTTAAAACGTGTTCTAAACTTGACCTTATAAGAAATAAGGCCATAAGAGAAGAGTTAAAAGTTTTTAACTTGAATGAAAAATTAAAAGATTACAAACAACAGTGGAAAGAACACTTAGAAAGAATGACAGATTCCAGACTGACCAAACAAGTCTTGAAATTCAAACCTATAGGACACAGGTGTGTGGGTAGACCTAGGAAGGATGGCTGGAGGATTTTAAGATGCAACAGGCATAACCTTGCCTATGCCGTGTTGTGAAGATGATGGTGTATCAAGAATGCTAATAAATCAGTGCTTTTTCTATGCTAACAGTTTTACTCATATTTTAACACGTCCCTGTTATGGATTGTTTCCAAGTTAAGGCTATGCAGAACCTTGTTGTGATTGGCTTTGAATGTTTTTTTATAATCGAGTTTACAGCATGTGTGCATACCGTCATCCTTGCTTAAGGTCCAAATGTACCTTACACATTTGTAAATACCTTATAAATGTATAAGATACCATATAAATATACCGTCACGCTTGCTATAACAGCCAAATGTACACATCTTTGTTAATAAACATCCTTTGGTCTAATATTATGTCCTTCACTCTCATTGATTATATAATTTACATTAAATAAATTGACTCCATAATTCTGAAACTGCTCTATAGGAATCCCATTACAGCAAGTAGATTTACAGTTGTTAACTCCATACTTCTTCATAGCACTGTTCATACTCGGACATCTGACCAAAATTTCTCTACCGTACCTAGAGAAATTTATTGAATATTTTTAATTTCTTTACCTCAAGATGTATTTTCCTGTATTTGGCACATGTTTCGGGAATCCTATTGTTCACATCCTCAGCCTTGTTGTTGTTATGCTTTACTGTTGGTTTTTGGTATTTTACACTCATATTATCGTATGTGATTGTTGTGAATATATTAACTTTTTGAGTGTTTTCGATGTTGAGTACTTTGAAAATTGTGTTATGGTTTGTATTTATTTGTGTATTAGTTTGTTTAGTTTTGTGTTTGTATATTTATAAATAGGCTATAACATCTTGAGGTAAAGAAATTATAAATATTAAGTAAATTATGTATGCATCAAGAAATATACTGTAGCAAAAAGTGTTTGAAATGTGTGTGTGTGACCAATTTAAACAGTTGCAGTAAATGTTTACAGTTTGTTAAAAGAGCCGTATTTCATTGGAAAAAATAATTTATTTTTTATTTTAGGGTAGATATTTTAATTATATTTATAATTATTTGGTTACAGCATTTGGAAGACATCACTACAATTATAAAGGATGAAATTCTTTTAGAAGAAGTGGAAAAAGAAATAAATATACAAGAGGTAAAGTTTTTTTTTATATACAATCAGTCTTCCATCTACAAGTAGGTGACACAAGTGAGATTCATGGTAGATCAGTCTTCCATTGAAGGCAGTCACTTTATTAACAAAATATTTTTGAAGTTGAACATTTATAGTTGAAAATTAGATTCAGTCTTAGCCTTTCCGGTGCTCTGGGTGTGTATACACACAAAATTTTTATGTCAATATGATGCTTCAGATGTGGTAAGTCACACGTTGTTTTAAATTGGTAAAGTGCTCAGAACGGTTTAGTACGCCTATGGCTGTGACACACGGAACAAGCTTTGTGCGTACAAGGTCAACAAATTATCGTTAGTTATGAGTCAGCTGTTGAAACAAAGACAGTTCATTCAGTGTGTCTGGTGTCATTTAGAAGTTGAGATAATTCACAGATGAGTTTTAGTAAATGCTGCCATTAAGTGATACATATATTTGTTGTTGTGGCGTGTTCCTTTTAGTTACATCTGCAATTGACAGTTGAGTGTTGCTCAGGTTGTAACAATTATTTTTCTTTACCTGCTTTAATTTATTTAATTATACACTTTCCCTCTTTACCTTGTTCTGTTTACCGCCATCTTGCACCGTTTCCAAATTTACTTACCCAAGGTCCACCCAGAGTTCGTTTGAGCGTATTTTATAAGAACAAATGGTTGAAATAACTAAATCATGTGAAATAACTAGATCAAATTTATTTTATTAAATTATTAATTAAACTCATCTTTCAATTTAAATAAACTGTTTCATTCCCCTTCAGTTCCCTTGATACAATCTTTAGCAATTCGCTACTAACATTACTTATGTAATTACTCATATTCAAAATAAAATTCATTAAGACAAAATTGTTTTTTTACCCAACACAAACCAGCGCTTCTTATTTATTATTTAATTTTCATTCACTCACATACACACACTCTCACACGGTACATATTTTAGATTTTCCACTTGAGCTCATATGTATATTAATTTTGAATGAATTTATTTTAATTTCCCCGTCTGTTACTTAGCTGATCATGGTATATCCATAGTCCAGCCTCCTTGCGTAACTTTTTACTCTGCACCTTCTTCTCACAATTTGTTTTATACCGCCGAAACTGTCATCATGTTAAATTAATCACTGTCGAGTTACATCATTACTCGAATTATTCTTTTGGTTTTAAAATCACATTTTTACACGTTTTGGTGTTTTGGGCATGCCCGTAATTAAGTTCCGGAACTTTTCGGCTGTACAGCACGAGTTGTTATTGCAGACTGGGGCGAAATTTACTGTCTCAATTTCTGAAGTAGCAGGGGCGTCACGTGATTTCAATCTTTTGTTCTTTTGTGTTCGGAAACCAATAATTTTGATGGTATTATTAATTTGGATCGACATTCCAGCAGTGATGTATAGCTCTGATGTCATCTGGCGTGACTTCTGAGTACATAGATCAAAGTTTGTACTACTAAATATAACTGCTTTCCTTGCGCCCTGATGTTGACCTTGACACTAATTCATTCACACTGCATACTACGTTTATTGTTCCCAAATAAAATTTACAATTATTATATCGTGACCTCTTTTCCCCAAATTATTCTTAGGTGGGCTTAATTGTCCCGTTACAAGGTTGTGTAATCTTTGCCGTTAACGATAAATGTAATTGTTGTTGTGGCAAGTTAATTTTTTATCTACATTTCCTAAGTGACAGTTGAGTGTTGTCAATTGTATAATGTTTGCAGTAAATGACATGTATAATTAATTTAATTACATTGTATCCGTCAGTGACTTCGTTCTAGCGTTTTTTATATAGACGCGTTTCGTGACATGTGTCACATCATCAGTAATCCTCGCCAAATGTTAAAATTCACATAAAACACATAAAAATACATTTGCACATATTTACTAAATCACAATAACGACACACACATAACACAATGTAACTTCGGCTCCGTTGGACCGGTCCGACCGCGCGTGTAGTTTCCAAGCCACTATTTAAACTAAGTCAATCCTTATCACCAGTCATTACCGTCATGTGCGATTATATTTAGGGCTTTATCATAAAGTGAGTGAGATTGAAACCTTAATTGTTCATTTAATATACTGTTATTGTTGATATTCTTGTCTTTAAATGATTTATACATCTCAAACTCCTCGAGAGCATCCATTAACCTACCCTTACCGCATACATGGATTGCTTTGAAATTAGTATTGGAATCTGTGTAATTATGGTTATGCATCATTAGATGGCGCGCATAATTAGATTTAGTCTCGTCTAAATCATTCCTTGGTAGATGTTCTTTGTATCTTTTCAAGAAAGACCTGCCAGTTTGACCCAGATAGAAACCATCACAATCATCACATGACATCCTGTAAACACCTATTTTCTCTTCTAACGGAAATGGTTATTTTATGTGTAACAAATTAGAAATATTATTATTTGTTTAGACGCAACTTTTATATTAAATTTAGAAAACACATTGGATATAATGTTAGGTAAAAGGCTACCATACACTGTCATTATATACTTTTTATTATTTTTATTTTTGTTAACTTTATTATCATCGATGGTATTATGGTGGGATCTAGTTTTATATAGGTGTCGCTTAAGAAGTCTATCTATCATCGAACTCTTGTACCCATTTGCTATTGCTATGTGCCTTATTATATCCAATTCATCCTGAAAGTCCTTTTGGTTAAGTGGAATCGTTACCAACCTATGAACAAAACTGTTGTAAGCCGCCATTTTCTTGCTATATGGGTGATGAGAATCAGCGTGTATTGTAATATCTGTGGTGGTGGGTTTCCTATATATTTTATATTGAAATTTATTAAGATACTTTGTAACAGTCAGGTCCAAAAAATTGAGTTTATTGTCAACCTCTGTTTCGAGGGTAAATTGTATGTTCTTGCTAAGGCTGTTCAAATAATGTTTCAATTTCTCTATCTGTCGTAGTGTGCCATTAAAAACTATAAAGGTGTCGTCTACATATCATGCATAGAATTTAATATTATTATAAAATTTGTTATTCTCTGAGAACATGCAAGTATTTTCAAAATGATGCAAGTATAAATCCGCCAGCAGTCCTGAAAGTGGCGAACCCATTGTGAGACTAAACTCTTGTAGGTAAAAATTATTATTAAAAGTGACGTAATTCTGCTTCAACAGGACATTCAGCAATAAAATTAACTCATCTATTTTTTGTGATTCAGCTTCTCACAATGAGAAGATCTTTTACAATTGAAATTGTGTCATGGCATCCAACGGAGCCGAAGTTACATCGTGTTATGTGTGTGTCGTTATTGTGATTTAGTAAATATGTGCAAATGTGTTTTATGTGAATTTTAACATTTGACGAGGATTACTGATGATGTGACACATGTCACGAAACGCGTCTATATAAAAAACGCTAGAACGAAGTCACTGACGGATACAAGGTAATTAAATTATTGTGAAAAAGTGACTTGGATACTATATAAAAACAAAATAAACATGTATAATTTTGTTATTGCGGCCCATTTTGTAAATGGTAGAGTGCTCCACATGTATATACACACACTGCTGCTGAAAATATGGCACACGGGCAAAGCATAACCGCTCACACGTGTTGGCAGCAAAAAGGTTAAAACATGGAGACACCTGAGATGTGGCATTTGTCTTTCTGTCTGTTGGGGTATGTCTCACGATTACTTTTCAACACATCAAATGATTTTTATAAACCTTGGCCTGTGTGTCTGTAACTCTACCCTACAGAACTCGTATTGTTTTTGACACTGATCCTGCAAAATGTAGGTGGGAGAGTGGTAAAATTGTGTGAGGGTGAAAATTTGGAAAAAATCACAAATGTCTGTGTGGAATATCGAATTAAAGAGAACTTTAACCATTATGACTTTAGCTTCAT
This sequence comes from Magicicada septendecula, assembly GCA_034769895.1. Lineage (NCBI taxonomy): Eukaryota > Metazoa > Arthropoda > Insecta > Hemiptera > Cicadidae > Magicicada > Magicicada septendecula. The sequence goes on along the minus strand of CM068369.1, from coordinate 103,581,542 downwards.
TTTTAAAAATCTCAAAATTTTGGGATACCAGGGACCTAAAAGTGAGGGAAATTTTTGATAAAATAGCAAAAATTCAAAGGGATTATTGGGCATATGGCATGTGGGATATAAAAAGGGAATATTAACTAAAATCTGAATGCAGTGGTGAGCTTTAGAAATTTCAATAGTTTGGAATGAAAATTTTTAACACACCAGCCTAGAATGGAATCAAAAATTATTAAAATCCGGCCGTGGTCAGACTAAAGAATATTTTAACACAAATTAGATGTTTAAATTTTTAGCCTGTATTGTGTGCTTACTATACGGTTGTTACATTTCTGAACAAAAAATAGGGTATTTTTAATTAAGAAAGTTGTGTTAGTGGTTATAATCACTATTGTTGGTCCATTGTTAAGCAGCAGGGAAATGGGCAGTAGTCGGTACAAGTAATTGGAGGAATGAAGCGCGTAGACAATGCAGAAGTTATACGCATCACAAAAACAGTGGGAACTCTGTATACTATATGAAATGAAGACAGATAAACCTGTTTGAAATGATATGCTATCAAATCCTTATATGTAGTGGCATTTTTCCTGTGTGTATGTTTTGTTTGCTACAATCAACAAAATGAGCTATCACATGACTAGAAACCATAATAGCTGCCACTCTATGTGGGCCACTGTTTATATACAAATCAATCATAAAACCTGTTTAGACATGTGAGAGACAACGATGGGACATGCAACAACAAAAATATGGTTCCTCAGCTGCAGAACTTGCTCACTACACTGAACAAAGTACATTTATTACTGAATGAACTTTTATATTACATCATTTTCGATTAGCAGAAAATCTTGATTACCATATTTTTTTGAACAGAATTAACACTTTTGCACACGACTATAGAAAAATTATTCCAATTAGAGCTTTCAAGCTTCACAGCTCATCGTCAGATCGGAAGTAACAATAATAGGACTTCTTTATACCCACTTGCTCTACCACTAGCATACACATTTTCATAAACAAGCTATAAGTTAAATGTCCTTTCTGGCTATTATTAACTAACGAGTTCAGTTAGCCATGTCGGTACTTTTACATTTCTTTCTAGTACATTCTGTGTGTTGTGTATGTGTGTTTTTTGTGTACATTCTTTTTAATACCTAATGTTTTAAATCCTTTCTCATTTAGTAGTAGTATTCATTAAATTTTCTAATTATTTCTTTCAATATTTCTAATTCCTCTCTAAGCCTTCTTTTAACTGTGTTACTCACTACTTTCAAAATTTTGTAGTCTTCTAAAGGATTAACAACCTTATGGTTCTCTTCTATGAAATGTCTTGCATATAATGCATTTTTTGTTCTATTACCTTCTTCACGTTTGTGGTTAGATAACCTGCATTAGAATTTCCATCCTGTCTCACCTAGGTACACTTTGTTGCATTATTTACATTTTAATTTACAAACTCTTCTTCTCTGTAAGATTGGGATTTTTTTCTATGTTTATTTCTTATCAAATACTATTTCATGTTTTTTAATTGCTATATCTACTCATATTTTTTAAAACATTGTATAATTTTCTGGTATGTGATCCTATGTATGTCAGTGACCGTGCATAATTCTTTAGTTTTGGTTCATTTTTAGCTTTTTGCATGTTAATACTATCCATAACATTATCCACTATGTTGGTGTTATAGTTATTGTTCTTTACAATTCCCTTTATCTTTTTTATCTCCCTATCTTTTGTTTCTGTCTCTTTTAAGCACCTGTAAGCTCTATAACAAAATGAATTGATTGCCACCACTTTGTCGTACAGTAGAAGCCCGATATAGCGTGGTTGTCGGGTGACATATTTTCCCCCGCGTTATAGGCGTAACCGCAGTATATCGGAAGGTGACCTGTATAGTGACAAATGATAGGGAGGGAGGACCGGGAAAAAGGCTACAGCATAATGCACTACTATATACTGTACGTAAATTATGTCACCAAATGTAGAAATAAAAAATAAGAAAACTGTATTTTAATCTATTTTAATCCAATGGAATATAAAATACACTATTTATACATCGTTCACTCGACCTACTGTAGGCCTAATTGTTGGTCTTAAAAAAGTCCGTAATTGTTTGACGGGATAATGCACATCGTTTCTTTTCCGCGTATTGTTTTATAAACGCGAGGTGCAGCAGATGAACATTATTAGATTCACTTTGCCTCTCCATCTACGAAATTACTTTGTTTATGTGTATTATCACTTCACTAACATTTGGAATAACTTCTTTCACTTCCACCCCATTTTCATTTCCATCATTGTCATCGTCTTCTTTTTCTTCGCAATTTGCATTTCGGACTGCATCGATGATATCTTTATCTCCTATACATTCTGTAACAGGCTCACCGTTGTCAACTTCTGCCCAGTCATTCAAGTCATCTAGAGTGAAGTTGCAATGCAGAGCACTACTCGCAGACTGTACGTCACTATTAGTGAATCCGGCAACAGAGCAATTTCCATCGGCGATGTTTTGTTCAAAGGAACATTTCTTCCAGCAATTCTGAATCGTAGCCGTACTAATACTTTCCCATGCAAGACCTATTGAATACGCAACTGTTTTCAGGTTTATTGACTTAAGGTAAATTTCCATTTCCTCATCAGAATTCACTATAGCACTCAGAAGTTCACGGCGGTAATGCGCTTTAAATGCTTTTATGATGCCTTGATCTAATGGATGGATCAGTGCTGTAGTGTTTTTCGGCAAGAACATGACTCCGATTTTCCCATCTCTTGACTGTAGCATATCAGCAGGTGGATGTGCTGGACAGTGGTCAAGGGTCAGTACAGCTTTTTCTTTGAGGTTGAGTGACCGCAGGTGGCTTCTCACAGATGGAACAAATTCTTCATGGAACCATTTACCGAAAATATCACTTGTCATCCAAGCATTTTTTGTATTATGATATGTGATGGGTAATGACGTCATGTTAACATGTTGAAAGCATCTAGGATTTCGTCTTTTCCCTATACAGACAGGTTTAACTTTGTGGCTACCTGATTTATTTGTGGCAAACAGGAGGGTAACTCTATCCTTATTTATTTTTAATCCAGATTTATTTATTGAATTATTCACATCCAGAGTTCTGGTAGGAAGCATTCGAAAATACAGAGCAGTTTCATCACAGTTATACACTTGATGGTCATTTAAATCGTTATCGATCATTACTTTGTTTAATGCCTGAGGAAAAAATGCTGCAGCTTCACTGTCACATGATCGTGCTTCCCCTTCAATGCTTATCTGGCTTATACCATAACGAGATTTCCATCGCAAAAACCACCCATCAGATGCTTTAAAGTCACTGTTGCCATGTAAATCACTATGGAATTTCACAGCTTGAGCTCTAATAACTGGTCCTGACAGTGGCACACCTTCACTTCGTTTTATTAAAAACCACCTGTACAGACACTCATCTAGTTCACTATCCTTACCTACTTTAGTCTTTTTTCTTTGTAACCCCACTTCACTTTCAACTGTGTTCACACAGAACTTTTAAGTTTATCTTCTTCCTTCATCCACCCTCTAATTGTTCCTTCTGGGATGCCACACTCACATGATAAACTTGCCTTTGACTCTCCGTTCTTCACACGATCAATTATTTTGAGTTTATCACTCACAGAATATGCTTTTCTTTTCTGCGACATCACAAAACTACACTATGCGAATTTATGACAAAGACTATACACTTTGATAAGATAATATCAGAGTATGATCTTATACTGTAATATAAGAGTACACTATGAGGGAGAGAAGGGATTTAGTTGGCTGCATGCCTTGGCATGAATTCTTAGAAACGTAGAGACTGTAAATACGGGGTAATTGTTTATGTCTACAGGTACACTTGAACTGGCAATTCTGGCTGTTGTTTACAACGCCGTTTCCAACAACAAGCCTTTGTTTACAATAAACGCAATGCATTCCAATGAGGCTACGGAAGTCACGATAAACAATTCATAATTTACTCACTCTCTACAAGTAAGAATTTTCGCTAATAACGGGCGACATACTCTTCACTGCGTTATATCCGAATCCGCGGTATATCGGACTGCGCTATATTGGGCTTCTACTGTACTTCATTTCAGATAATATACTGAGTTCCTACTGTTTTTGTACAGTGTATAACTTGTGTATTGTCTAGGTGCTTCATTCCTCCAATTAGTTGTACTGACTGCTGCCCATTTCCCTACTGCTTAACAATGGACCAACAATCTCTTTGTAGATGCCCAGGTTCCCCATATCTAAAAAGCTTCGGTCTTCCATACTTTCTACCTTCATACTGTAGTGCCGAACTTTTAAGACTCTGTCTCTTATTCTTCTCTTATTATTCTTAATCATTTGTGTCATCACAATCTGTTAGTGTGCACACTTTATGATTCGCCCAACCAGACACTGACTTGGCGGCCTCAAACTGTACAACATAGACAAGCGCATCCACTCTATTCTGGTGTATTTCCATTGTAACAGTTGTTGTAGTTCACTATCTCTGACACCATCAGTAAATATCTGTATCACCAATGTCATTCAGAAATTCTCTGGTGCTCTATGATAGGCCAGTCTAACTAGGAAATCAATACTTGCTTCAAACTGTTCTGCATAAGAGTTCTGGCTGTAAGGTGACACTTTCTGCAGTAGCTCTAAGGCAGATACTTGAAAGCAAGAATAAGTGAAACCAGTAAAATGTGTTTGCGACTTCAAATTGCCGAAGATATGTTGTCCAGTAGTTAGTGCTTCAATCAAATGTGTGCCCCTTGATATGAATAGGCATGACTGCAGTCAAAGTAACGCTCTCTGTTACCTTATTTTCTGTATTTTTTGGGGGGATTTTACCTTTTTTGGTACAATCAGCTTCTGTTTTAATCTGTTATTTTACATGTCCAGTCCACTTCTCTACTACAGTAAATCTTACCTCTTGCCCACTGAGATCACCATGTAATCACCCACACCTCCACATAGTAGAACCCAACTCTGCAGCAGTATGCTCTTGCAAATGCCTTTGTTCTTATATCAGTGCTTTTATGTGTTCTGTTTTTTGCTGATGTTCTTTTTGTCATTATATCTAAGCAAGGATGCTTTTAATGAACTAAATGAATAAGTATTACCTTTAAGTCCGTCCTGTGGCTTCCTTTTATAAAATTTAAAGATGTAAGAACAACGTGTTTCAGAACTTGTGTTCCATCATCAGGTGCATTTCACTTGTTGGAGGTCGTCAACACATTAAGACACAACACTCATTTAAACACAAAAATCTAATTAACAATAGCGCGTGAAGTTCACGGTGCGTACTGTATGGTGTAATATCCATACTGTCATCTGTTGTCATTGTTGTGTGTGCGCTATCTGTGATGAGGGCTTCAGGCGTTCAGAGAATTGCAATGCTGTATCATACAATGTGTTGGAATGAAAATTCAGCTGGTCATTTAACAAATGCTTGGGACAAAATTTATACGCCTTATACACTTCAAACTCCTCGGCAGCACTCATGTACCGGCCTTACTTGCAAACATGTATGGGTATAAGATTTGTAGCAAAATCTGTGTAGTTGTGGTTACTATTTCATTCAAACTTCCGCATTGAATGTAACAATGTGCGGCAGTTACATTAAAATTAAAATTGTTTATACATTTCAAAAACCAAGCAGTTTTACAAAAAAAGTAGTCCGTTCCTTGGTGCAGAACTGTTCGTAAGGTGATCACACTCAAAATGTTAAGTATAATGGAATGCTATGTAAGGATACACAATTACACAAATACATTACCATGTACTCAACGCAACTATAAAGTGTATTACACTGGCCAGGTCACATGATTTTTTTCTCCCGTTGCGTCAAGTATATGTAGTTGCACAATAATTAAATAATTTTTAAATAGGAGTGAGATGTTGTTGACATGAAATAATTATTTAAAACTGTTTCAGAATAATCATACTAAGTATATTAATTAATAGAAAAATCTTCAAATATTAAAATTTCCAAAATAAAATATTCTCTTTTATAAGTTTACATAAAGTACCATATAATCTTCTCTGCTATTCATGACATATTAAAATAAAATACCATATAATCTTACTAGCTAAACTAACATGTTAAACAAGTTATTTAAATCCTTTTTATTTTTGTGTGTCTGAAATTAACTCAAATTCTAAATAATAATATCAACTCATTTACAGACAAAATAATATTAAGACTCAAGAATAAAATTTATTGTTGCTATAAACAAAATAAAAATGATAACATTTACTTCCAATCTATTATTGATTTCTACTGACACCCAAATTTTTAACATACAACAAAAGATTAATATTTCTTTAAATTTTCTTATTCAATTAAATTATTTACTTTACTACTATTTAAATTTCTAACTTTAAGTCTTTATTGTTCATAGTTAAGTTCTTTTCGAGAGCTCTTTTCACAATAAAAAATATAATTGTTTGTTATCACCTGCGTACATCTGGCGTTACCGTTGTGTTTGTGTGTGTGCATCCAGAATCCTGATAAGTTGATGATGATGATTATGCTGATGCTGTGTTCGTTGTCTCTATGGGGTGTTGTTGGTGATGCTCCAGAGTGCCTCCATACGTCTTGGTGTGGGTGAACGTGTGTGTGTCCTGTTAGATCTGCAAACCGGCAGCGTGACGTTGTGTGAAGATTTCTTAAGTCTGAGTGTCTAACCGCCCAAACTTGCCAGTGGTATATAACACCACTGGATGCCCAAACTGGACGGCGATCTGACAGGTCCAGGCCTGTTTTCGACATGTTAAGAGATTGTCAGTTCACGCAAAGCGTCATTTTAATATAAATCACTTTTTGGTTCATTTTAACAATCTCATGAACATACTCTTAGCATGAGCAATATCATTGTTTGTGTAATTTTTTTCTGGTCACTCACATATACCACACATTAATTACTATTTAATTGCACTAGTAATTAATATTAAATTAATAGCGTCTTTATTATTCTACATTTTGCAATAATTTGTATATCACCATATTCATTAAAAATTCCTTAATGTAATGGTGTCTTTATAATTTGGGTAAGTCTTTGTTCACAGGTTTAAATGTATTAATTAGTTTATTTTAATCCAGTTAAAACCTGATTGCAGCCGTGCGCATCACCCCATATTTTCCTGTCGTAGCTTGCGTTACACAAACAGAAACACTGTCTTTTACACTACAGAAGCAGGTGTGACTTTCGACAGGCCCCAGCCTGCATGTTCCCACACATAATTGAATAAAAAAGTTCGTCTTTTTTTTTTTTTTTACAAAACACTGCCCTGGGCACATATGCAAAATATATGTATTGTTGCAATATATGAAGCATGTTAATTTAAATAATTTTTGTGATATGTAAATTTTTGAGATGGGACTTATATCAGAATGTTCAAAATAAAAAGGGTTTTTTTAAGTAAAAATGGTTTGTGGCCATAAATTTGATTGTAAAAATATTCAGGTTTTTTGAACAAGAATTGTTCTGTTCAGAAGCCTTCTTTGACAAGAACTGTTATTATCTGTAGAAAATCATGAGTAGGGGTTACCTAAGAACCGATCTGATTATGCAAATTCAGTTGAAAATTATTTTTGACTGATTGATTAGTCTCTCTTTGGAATCGATAACATGTAATTGCCACTTGGTACATGATCATTGACGTCCCAATCACCCACACACACAAGTTAGAAAATTTACTTTACTTCATTGTATGTAAAGGGAATCTTTTATTTTGTATTACAAAGGTTAACACAGAGATATTTATTTTTTTTTATAAACTGTATTAAAATCTCAGGAGATTGTCAAAAATAATACCATCATTATTAATAGCCTCCACTTCAAACATAGGCCTATCTCGGACTAGTTATTCTATGTGACACCTGTACATCACAATGTGTATACATATATACATCGTTTGACAAGTTCAGCCATTTTCATTTTAGTGTAAATAAATTCGTGCTTTTATGTGTACTGATTCTTGGTAAACCTTGACTCCATTTGTTCTTTATTTAATATTATCTACTTAACTGTTTTTGTTATTATAATTATCATGACAACAATTTTTCTCTTTAAATTTTGCAGAGCACCAGTTATATAAATACACAACAATAATAAAATTATAATACTATCTTTGAATACAATAAAATATAAAATACTACTAATAATAGAACAATGTACTAATTCTTGTGTCAGATTGGCAGCACTAATATTTATTATGCAGTGTTAAAAATAATATTAATGAATACAATAATTCTGTGTTTATACCCAACGTAACTGTATTGTGTAAACCACAAGCTGGGTCATATGAATTTGCTTGTTCATTGTGTTAAGTGTAATTGTTGCACAGTAAATTGTTTAACACTTTGCTGGCGAAAGACGTATATGTATGGCTTACGTAACTTCCGAGTTTCGTCGAGAGACATACATGTACGTCTTCGCATATAGGATTGTTTTACATGGCGAAAGCCGTTGATTTTTTGCTTTTCGACGATGTGTAATCATGTAACTATACAGACTGACATTAGTAGTTCACAGTTCTGCACCTAGATCGCAGGAATATATACATTTCTATTCGCGTATGCTTTGTGTTGTACCACATGACTTTTTTAGTTAAATGTGTGTTATCGTTAGAATGATGTCTGTAAACAAGATATATCTGAGTGAAAATGAGATTGTGGAGTTACTAAACGTTGATAGTGATAGTATTTGTTCTGAAATTAGTGTACAGGTGTTCTCAGAAAATGACAGTGATCCGGAATTTATTCCGATTGTAACAAATCATCAGGTAAGTTTTTGTTAACACTTTCTAACCTCTTCATTCACTTTATGAACCAAGAAAACAAAGAAAATGTATTGTTTGTTCACAACAACTAAAAGACCCAACTACAGGGAAAGCTGGAAGAAAAGACACTCTTTATCAATATGGGAAATGTGATGTTGGCCTCTGTGTTGATAAGTGCTTCGAAACATACCATACAAAAAAAATTTTTAGTCAATGTAAACAAAGTTGTGTACATAGTGTATAAACAATATTAGTGAATATTCAGAAGACAAGTTTCAGTAGTTTTTGTGACAATATGTTGTGTTATAGCCTAATTGTAATGATATTTCAACTTTTTTTATTTGCAAAAACATGGCAACTTTGTAATGATATAAAAAAAATTTTATTTAAAATATAAGTTTCACTTTTATATAGTGTTTTAGAGAATAGTTGAATTAACAAAAAAAAAATAAAGCTTGAATTACTTATAAGTATATTGTTGATTATGTACTATGTCAAAAAGTGTGAAAAATGGCCAGACGTGACGGATTGACAGATCCAGAATCGCTCCGCCAGGTAAGTGTTAATAGAGGAGTGAGATACTGATAGCATAAAATAACTAATGCAATACTGAAAAATAATAAATCATCCATTTATTAACTATTATATTTAAAATATTAAATATCAAAAATCTGAAATGTGAATTCAGAATATTCCCTTTTTAAGAAGATACACTGACATACTATTATGCCTCTTATATGTAAGACACAACAATAATAATCTATAACATCAAAACAAAAGACATTAAAAAACAATTGTAAAATTCTTGTAAATTTCTCGGGTGTCTGACAGAAATATAAACTTTGAATCATTATTAAAATTTTAATCTTAGCAAATAATCTGCAAAAATAGTATTATATTTTTTGTTAAATCAAATTGTAAGTTATTAATATTTTAATAAAATAATATTCACTTTAAGTAAACATAATTATTGTTTACAAGACAGCACCCATTCTAAATTGATTGGAAAAATTATTTTTAATAAAACTTAAAATTCCATATTACTTATTTTACTTCAACTATTTACATTTTCGTATTGATTTTATTCACTAGCTCATACTTCAGTTGTTTCTTTGTTTTGAAGAAGATATTTTTTTTTACTTCTGTGTGTGTGTGTGTGTGTGTGTGTGTGTGTGTGTGTGTGTGTGTGCAGCTTCTGGATATATGAGACAATGACAATGATGATGGTGATGATGTTGCTGATGCCGATTTCCTGTCGCTAATAAAACCCCAAGAGTGGCCCCATGAGTAAGTCATTTGAATCTTCCAGTGGCAGTGGAAAGAAAGTACATTTCTACTTATGGCATTGTCTGAATTGCAAAATGTATTTTGTAGACTTCAAATTTGATTAAATAACCATGTTTAATTATTGTCATTAATTCATTCATGTCTGGACAGAAGTTCTCTAACCAAGGAAAATACATGCGTACACAGAGATCGTCCCCATTTGCAGCACAATACCTGTTTCTGCTTGTAGACCACACACACACTGCATAAAATCGACAGGTGATCACGTTTGACTGGCTAGAGCCTGTAATCTTTGCCTGTACATACACTACTTAAAATTATTTCTAACTTCTCTATGAATTATTAACAATACTGCCATTGTTAAATATGCAAATATATGTGTTGTTGCATATATTCCCCAGGTGTTATTGGATTTGAACGGTATTCATATTTTATTTACATCTTCACATATGTAATTATTCACATAACAATACGTTTTAAAACTGCTTCTTATAAAAAAAAGATTTAATCGAACGTAGTAAACACTGCCATGGAGGGATACAAAATTCTGCCACCTTTCTTTGGACGTATTGTTCTCCGTTGACGATATCCTGTGTCACATTTACGTGCTTTGTAGGAAGAGGCTATATAACAATGATTTTTATACCTTTCTTTTCATGGTGCTATTTCTACCTGTTTCTCTAATAACGTGCTGTTTATTCTGAGACTCGTAATGTGTTCATCCTTGGTCTCTCTCTCTCTCTCTCTCTCTCTCTCTCTCTCTCTCTCTCTCTCTCTCGTGGGAAATAATTTTCCCTTTGTCTTCTCTCACTTTCTTGTTCATATCGTTTTGCTCTTCTCCAACCTTGCTTGCATTTCTCTCTTCATAGCGATTCCTTAACTTTCTGCCCGAAGTTTTCTCTTACACTCTCCTCTCTTCTTTCTTGCAGTTCCTTTTGTTTGCCATCACATATCAACCTCTAGAGAATTGCTTTTATTTTTGTAATCTGTGTGAGCAAATTTAGTAATTCTTCAATGGTTTTAATTCCTTGTATGTATATTTACATATATATTCCTAATCTTATATTTCAGTTCAAGTGGTATGCTAATTTTAACACTAACTTGTGTTCAGTGAATTTTGATTTGCTGCTTAATTTTACTCCTTTCAACTGGCTGAGTGATGTTCTCTTCAAGGATAAGTTTTCCATGTGTTTAATATCTACCACAATTGGTAACTTACCTTTCTTTCTGTATCAATATTCCAATAGCAGCAGTATTCAAACAAGTCTTATGTTGTTCACGAATAGTTTACTTGCTCAAACAATCATGTGGCAGCAGAATCTTTAAAAATGTTTATTTATTAAGCAAGCTTCTCTGTCAATTATATTATTACTTATCGATTCTATTTCTCGTACACTATTCAGATGGAATTCAATTTGATTGTTCTTCAATCCTTGAATATTAAATTAGTCCTCTCTTCCATACGTGTAGGATACACAATCATCTGAACCAGTCTTCTCTTTATTTACATTTTAAGATTTTTGACATCAATGTGTAAATCATTGTAGAACGTATTTATTTGACTTGGATACTCCTTTGTTGGTTTGGTAGACGATGGCAGTTTCCAATGAGTAGTTCAGACTTCTAACACTTGTGTCTTCCTTGTTTTCAAATACCCTTTCATTGACTTAAAATCACATACACACAGCTTAAAATCAACATGTGTTTACTTTGACAAGCTACAGCTTGTAAGCTTTCCCTGCACATACACATAGCACTACTTTAAACTATTTTTAACAACTACTCTATATTAATTATTTACAAAAATTCTAGTGTGGTTAAATATGCAAATGTGTGAGTGTGTGTGCCATTCACCATTCATTTATATACATATTTGCTTATAAATTCTACTATTCTTCCTATGAAGAGTAATGCAATACTGAATCAGACATTGGGTAAGGTTAATTTTTGCAAGCCGAAAGATACCTCACAGATAGAACATGATTTTTAACTTCTACTGCTTCTGTGTTCCAATTATGAATTATTACAGTTGTGTATTCATTTGTTCCAGTGTTACTTATTTACACCCATGAATAATATCTGTGAAGAAGAGGATTCTACTCTAGATTGTGAACTATATAAGGGAAAGTCAATTCACAATACTCTCGGAGACCATCTGTCACCACACAAGTTAATACATTCTGGCATTAAGGAGTACCAGTGCGATGTTTGTTCAAAATCATTTACTCACTCATGCAGTTTGTCACAACACAAGTTGATACATTCTGGCATTAAGAAGTACCAGTGTGATGTTTGTTCAAAATCATTTACTCATTCAAGCAATTTGACAAGACACAAGTTAATACATTCTGGGATTAAGAAATATCAGTGCAATGTTTGTTCAAAATCATTTACAGAGTCAAGCGGTTTGTATAAACACAATACATTCTGGGATTAAGAAATACCAGTGCGATGTTTGTTCAAAATCATTTACTCAGTCAGGCAGTTTGTCAAAACACAAGTTAATACATACTGGCAGTAAGAAGTACCAGTGTGATGTTTGTTCAAAATCATTTACTGATTCAGGCAGTTTGACAAGACACAAGTTAATACATTCTGGGATTAAGAAATATCAGTGCAATGTTTGTTCAAAATCATTTACAGAGTCAAGCGGTTTGTATAAACACAAGTTAATACATTCTGGGATTAAGAAATACCAGTGCGATGTTTGTTCAAAATCATTTACTCGGTCAGACATTTTGTCACAACACGAATTAATACATTCTGGCATTAAGAAGTACCAGTGTGATGTTTGTTCAAAATCATTTACTCAGTCAGGCCATTTATCAGAACACAAGTTAATACATACTGGCAGTAAGAAGTACCAGTGCGATGTTTGTTCAAAATCATTTACTCGTTCAGGCAGTTTGTCACTACACAAGTTAATACATACTGTCAGTAAGAAGTACCAGTGTGATGTTTGTTCAAAATCATTTACTCGTTCAAGCAATTTGACAAGACACAAGTTAAGACATTCTGGGATTAAGAAGTACCAGTGTGATGTTTGTTCAAAATCATTTACTCAGTCAGGCAGTTTGTCAAAACAAAAGTTAATACATACTGGCAGTAAGAAGTACCAGTGTGATGTTTGTTCAAAATCATTTACTCATTCAGGCAATTTGACAAGACACAAGTTAATACATTCTGGGATTAAGAAATACCAGTGCGATGTTTGTTCAAAATCATTTACTCAGTCAAGCAATTTGTCAGAACACAAGTTAATACATACTGGCAGTAAGAAGTACCAGTGCGATGTTTGTTCAAAATCATTTACTCAGTCAAGCAATTTGTCAGAACACAAGTTAATACATACTGGTAGTAAGAAGTACCAGTGCGATGTTTGTTCAAAATCATTTACTCGTTCAGGCAATTGTCACTACACAAGTTAATACATTTTGGGATTAAGAAATACCAGTGCGATGTTTGTTCAAAATCATTTACTCGCTCAGGCCATTTGACAAAACACAAGTTAATACATTCTGGCATTAAGAAGTACCAGTGAGTTGTTTCTATAAAAGTATTTAATTTGGCATAGCCTGTTGTTATAAATAACATGCTGGCATAAAATAATAAGTGATGTTTGTAACAAAATTTTCTGTTTGTTCATTTTGAGTGTAAATTAATCCATTATACTAGTACGAACCATTACTGTGTGGTATATAAGAATAGTTTCTATTGCCCAAAAAGTTTTAGCAATGTAATACAACTTATCTATATAATTTTTTTAAACCGAAACCCTTAAACAAGCATAATTATACAAATAAATTAATAGCTGCTGTAATATTGCTACTATAAATATGTAATATGTCTATGATATTTGGCACTACAAAACAGTGAAATTTGTAACAATTAAAATCAATAAATTATACATTGTAATGTAGTGTGACATTATTGATACACATTTATCCTCTAATTAAATTTATCACTGCACGAGTTACAGTGATATGTGTATGTTGAGTTGAAATAATTTGAAAGTCTTTGTTTCTTGCCATACATAGATTATACTTCTCATACAAGATTTTTGTCGGGCTGCTACAAACTTCACAATGATAGAGTCCTGGGGTCTTAACACATCTGTGTTATTGCTTGGCAAAATGATTCACGCGGGTATGTGCCCTAAGTTAATGTAGCTAGGCATTTCACATCTTGTAAGTTGTATTTAAAGCTCATAGGTTATTTCATCTAGCATGTTTTTGATTGATGCATGCATACTGTTTCTTTACAATTCAACATTAGTTCAGTGCATTACTGACAGATGGCATTGTATCTCTTTCTGATGCTTTACATGTCAACGTTTGTAACGGTTCCTTATTGTGAACTACACATTTGGTATAGTGTTGGCATGTGGAGTGTTTGAATTTTTGAGTTTTTTTTTTTTTGTAATTTTATATCAAAGTGACTGATAACTTCTTGACTGAAGATAAAATATTATGGTAATTTAATTTCAAATCTGGATCTAAATTGAATAATGTAGAAAATGATACATTTTGATCTGACAATACAGGTAAGCCTACAAAATTTGAGGTTACTTCATCTCATTGTTTACTGGGGATGTCCAAGATAACAAAGTATAGCAAGTGTTACGAATGGCAAGACACCAGAATAGTGCAGATGCCGTGGTACATTCTTTACAGTTTGAGGCCGCCAAATCAGCGTCTGGGTGGACAAGTCATAAAGTGCACGCTAAAAGATTACAATGGCACAGATGATGAAGAAGAACACAGAACAGAGACTCTACAATCGGCACCGCAGAATAAAATAAGAAAGCACGGAAGACCAAAGTGTTATAGATATGGGAAACTTGGACATCTACAACGAGATTGTTGGGTAGTAGGAAATTCAGCTGCAGGGAAACAAGCAGTAGTCAATACAGCGAGGCGTGTGCTGACTAACTGGAGGAACGAAGCCCCTAGACAATACACAATTTCTACACTTCAGAAAAACAGCAGGAGCTTGGTGGTTACTGGACTTGTTCAAGGAAGGCCAACTTCGATTACAGTTGACATAGGTGCAACAGTTTCCATTGTGCGGCCCGACATGGTGAAAAATCGCAAGCCAATCTGGTGCTCTTGCATCTTGCAAACAGCTACTGGATGGCCTGGAAAAGTGGAGATACACTTACACCTTGGTCAACTTGAGTTTAATCACCAAGTACTTGCTGCAGATATTGTGGATGAAGCAATTCTTTATGTGGACACGAACGCATATGGATTTATAGTTGACTTCAAAAACAATGTCATGAGAATCGGGGATGAAGGGGTAATGCTCTCCACAATGGCTACATCAGAAAAATCGATGGACATGATAAACCAAGTGGCCATAACTGTTCTGCTAAATTCCGAAAAGATCATTTTTAGAACTGAGGTAGATACAGTAAAATTAAAGTTAAGGGCATATGCGCAGAAACCAATTTATGGATGGACGAGTCCACTTTGAAATTGTGAATGGCGGGAGGGTAAGGGAGAATCAGCTGGTATGCAAGTGAAGGTGTTGCCAACTTTGCATGTGATGTTTTAGTTACTGTATGATGTACTATCTCAGTCTTGCATTTGTTATTACTATTTCAATTTATTATTAATTATATAGTTGTTTTACAGTCATTCATTTTTATTAGTTAGTTAATTGGTAGTTTTTATTCTATAATTATGTATTATCATAATTATTTGTATTATCATACAGTAACAAGATCTGATAAAATGGATACTTCTCCTTCAACAAGCAAAGACAGGAAAGTTATTCATAGTAAAGCATGGGAAGTAATAATACACAGTTTTTTGTTGTCCAGGATTAAAAAGATTCTTGCAATTAAATTAATACGAAGAACGTGTTCCTTTGTGTTATTATAGAGTGTAGAGATAGTCGAATGTAATTAAGGAGTGGAAGTGTACAGTTTGCAAATTCCATTGCGATAAGAATGGTCAGAAAGGCTGCAGTTTTTTACGTCTCAGCAGTACACAATGACAGAATCAAACACACTCATACATGTTTATAAAACATTCTGATATGTAACAGCAACACATTCATATACGTGTGAAGAGTACATATCATTTGCTTGATTTGTATAGTAATACAATTACAATAGTATTGTTATTATTATTTGATTTACGTCGGAAACAGTAAACGTATAATTCTTTTTTTTAAGGCAGCTGTGTGACTGTAAGCACACACACATGCACACAGATAGAGGTTCATGGTGACACATTTACAAACCTTAACAGTTGCAAGTTTTTGTTACTGTTAGAAATGATAGAGGTTGGCAACAGCATCGCTGATAACAACAATTCACTTCTCACATCTCGCAGGGACTCCCTCCACATTGCCTTTCCCCTCTGACTGTAAGCGTTTCACACAATTCAATGCCATTAACTTTCAATTTTGCTACACTAGGGGCAACCAGTGCTCTATATTCAAATCTCATGTAGTCAGCACACCAGACATACTAATTGCCAGAAGTTCAGTAAAACCTGATGAAACTGGAAATGTACCTATTAGAGTCGCGAATATTTTGGATCAAGCTGTCACTTTACAATGCAATACACTCCAAGGCAAATTGACTCCTGAGGTCTGGGTAGCCGGAATGACACAACAAAGATCCAGTGCTTTGGGTACTTCCAAATTACCAGAGGAACTGCAGGAATTATTGAACAGATCTTCTAACAACCTCTCAAGTGGTGAGGTAAAAGAACTCAGATGGTTTTTACATGAATTCAAAGATTACTTTACAGTTCGGGAACAGTCATTGAGAAGAACCTCTCTTGTACATCACATCAATACCAGGGACACAACACTGATACACCAACATCCTTGAAGGGCTCCATTAGCTAACCAAGAGGAAATATCTTGGTTAGTACAGGACATGCTGACAGAGGGAGTAATCGAGCCTTCGTAAAGTACTTGGTCTTTTCCAGCAGTTTTGGTAATGAAGAATGATGGTGGATTGCGTTTGTGTGTAGACTATCGGAGGCTGAATGATAATACAAAGAAAGACTGCTATCTGTTACCTTGCGTTGACGATACACTTGACACGCTGTCCGGAGCACAGTGGTTTTCCACATTGGACCTAAAGAGTGGATATTGGCAAGTGGGTCTTCAGCAAGAAGACAAAGAAAATACCGCTTTCTTGACCCAAGTGGCTTATTCCATTTTAACGTCATGCCATTTGGACTCTGTAATGCACTGGCAACATTCGAAAGAGTGATGGACCTGGTACTTTGAGTACTGACATGGAAAACTTGCCTTGTTTATTTAGATGATGTCATAATCATCGAGAAAACTTTCAAAGACCATTTGGAAAACCTCAAGTTTCTGACTATAATTCATGGTGCCCAATTAAAGCTGACCCCAAAGAAGTGTTCTCTGTTCCAGAAGGAAGTACAGTATCTAGGCCGTCTGGTTTCGGCAGCGGATGTTATCATGGATCCTAATAAAGTACACACTGTAAGAGACTGGCCAGTGCCAAAGAGTAAACACGATGTTCAGAGTTTCCTGGGGTTATGCTCATATTACAGACATTATGTGAAAGGCTTGGAAACCAGTACATCATGGTACAGATCAAGGGAGAAATTTCGAATCAGGAGTTTTTAAAGTATTATGGCATCTACTCAGAATTCGAAAGACAATGACAACGCCTCTGCATCCTCAGTTTAATGGAATGGTTGAGAGATTCAATAGGACACTTGAACAGCATCTTTCGAAGGTTGTTGACGAGAACCAAACAGACTGGGAACCACAATTCCTCATGGTGTATATAGGTCATCAATACACGACACAACTGGCATGACCCCAGCTAAATTGGTGTTTCTGCAGGAGATTTGTCTTCCTGGGGACTTGATGTTCGGATCACCTGAGACTCAGTCCCAAGATAAGAGGATCGCTAAAGATTGCCAGTGATAAAATGATAACTCGGTACTACATTCGCAGTAATAGTGTGGGTTTCCAAGAAAAAGATCAGGTCTGGTTGTTAAACCCAAAGCCCCATCGTGGTCGCTCACCTAAGCTTTAGACTAACTGGGAAGGATCCTACACTGTGAAAAAATGAATCAACAATGTTGTGTATAGGATTCAACAGGAAGGACAGCGAAAGTTCAAAGTCGTCCACCTGGATCGCCTGGCCTAGTATAACTTCATAGACAGTTTGCCAGTTCGGGACGAACAGGCTTAAGGAGGAGGCAGTGTTATGACATTACAGAACAGTCTACGTGTTTATCGAATGTTCCAGAGGAATCCGGCTGTAATCTGTGTGGTGTACGTGTGTCTCAATACATTAGCTAGACTGTGCCAGAAACCGTGCGAACTGTGTCAAGGCCGCAATGAATTATGCTCTAATGTTTCCTTTATTGTTAATGCGCAGTATGGAATATTCTAGTATTTCAGTGGGGTATAAATACAAGTACTCAATGACATTCAGTTTGTTTGAGTTGTGATATATCAGTGCGGTTCGGGTATTTTGGCAAAGTGTTACGTGTTGTATGTGCTGTGCAGGACGATGCTTGACGACATTTGTGTTTCATATTAGTAGGCCTTTTTTATTGCGTGTACAATTTTTATTTGATTTGTTGTAAGAGAATGTCTTGTTAATTGCAAACTGGTTAATTGTGATAATTAAAGCTGGTGATTAGTGACATAATTGGTGTCTTGTATTTTGTTTTCCAGTGCACCATACGATGATCAGAAGACCGTCGTAACAATATGTTTCTTGAAGTGATCCCCATCTAGAATGTAGCTCTAGCACACCATTGTGTGTGTTGCCTGCATTGATAGAACTCCCCCATCCATTGTGTTGGTCACATGTTATTATTATTCAGCAGACAAAACCTCGCCTTTTAGTTCTTATTTGATAGAGTGAGTTATTTAGTCAGCTAATCAAAGAATTGTCTTTTCATATGGACAGATGTATTACAACACTATAATGATTTAATGTGTTAGCCCCAGTTTCTTTGAAGCCAAATCTTTACAACACTACAACACATTAAATTTGTGTGTGTATATGATGATAGGTGTAATCGTAATAATAATAATGCTGTATAATCTAGTTAAAAATTATTTCAATATTTATTAATAAAATTTCTTATTTGTGTTACAAATCAAAATCGTTAGACATGATATCAACATTATCTGCTAATACTTCGTCATAATTATTGCTCTCAGCTAGCTCATTATTATACTGATTAGATTATCTGATTTTCTAATCATCTAATGTCTTTTTAAATTAATGCATATGCATTGCTTTCTAATAAAATTCTCTAATGACTTTATCAATTTAATTACCAAAAATTATAGATTTCAATTGGTATCTTCTACGTTACAGATAAAAAGTATCATTACACATTCTTAAATATTACGTTAATTATTATACAAACAAATATTTACAGTTATACAATTTATTAATTCATATTTGAATTGAATTGTCTCTTTTTTCTTTGTTAATTATTGTCTTTTGATAAAGTCTCAATTTTCAAGTCCATGTTTGTCACTTTATTTTTGTTGTACATCGGCAGCGTGTCCTCCTCGGTCCTTGATACTGGATGCTCCTTTGTTGTCCTGGAGTCTGGTCCTTCGTCTGTTGGATTCTCGTACTCTGGATTACTGCATGTACTCGGCTGCTGGTTGCAAGTGCTTACCGGACTGATGAGTAGTCATGAAGTTCCTGACTGCTGCTGTGTTTGAGATGTAACTGTTTTTGTCTCTACGCAGAGTCTCTGGCTGCCATAGTAGTTGATCAAGAAAAAAGTTGTGCTCGCCCAGCAGAGCCTCCGGCTGCGATGATGGTTGACTGAGGAAGAGAATGATGTTAGTGCGTCCCCTGTATTTATACCCAGGGCGCCAAAATCATGTCTCGACAATATTCTGCATGTTTGAGATTGTAGAGAGCATCACTACTAATCCACGATTGTTGTCACACTTAATTCACTCATCTTCGCGAGTTGCAAAGTCTTTTGCACATTACCCGATGTTTATTTTGTTGGTAATTTATATGTGTTCATCATGCACAAACAGTTTTTCTTTATCTTACTTAACATAAGTACTATTTATTTCTATTCTCCTATAATGACACTTTTATCAGTTTTTCACTATTTTTTAAACACACATTCGTCTTACTTTTATACACGTTTTGGTGTATTTGGTTTTGTGCTAGTCTGCACACAAGTATTACAAATTAAATAAATGCAAATAATTGATAGCGTGTGATAGTATGAAAATCCTGATGTCGGAATTATGGTGTGAGTGGTAGCAAATTATTGTATTTTATTGTTTTACACACACATACGTGGGTAGGACTATTTCCCTTTGTAAAAAGACAGTGACGCAGATTTCAGCAGAGCAAAACGATTCCAAGGTCAGGAGCGGACATGTGAAGCCGAGCATACACAATGGCGGTATAAGTGAAAATATCCATTCACTTTCAATATCCATTATCATTGGTCCATAAGGCGGGACATCATTAAAATATAAAGATGACCTAACAACAATGACATGACAACAGGGCGTGGGCCAAATTGAAACAAAAGACAATGACGTGGATGCGCTAACACATACGCAAAATATATGCTTTGCTTCCCCCCCAGTCAACTACAAGTCGTCATGAAGTAAACATGTATTAAAGTGTACTGGTGCCAAATAGGCCAGAAATAGTGTTTATCAGTAATTAAAAAATGTAAAAGTCAGCAAAATATAACTCAATTAAGTAACAGTCTAACAATGTAGCTTCAGTGACAACAAAAAACAATCAGTTTATCAACACTTCGAACATCAACGAGACATGGAATGGCCATAATCTGGAAACCTCTACAGTCAGGGAAGTGCACTTTGTCAGTCAGTTTAGTAAAAGAATGAGCTCATTAATAAAATTTGAATTATAAACCACAACTAATCAAAATTATCAATTGTATGATGAGAGAGAGAGAGATAGAGAGAGAGAGAGAGAGAGAGCGATAGACCGTGTGATTGTATGGGCCGGCCACGTTTTTTATAACAGACGTTGGTTTGTGTTTTAAAGGGTATCTTAGTATGTAACGTTAAACAAAAATCAAATACTGCAGTAATAAACCCATTTGTATAGGTGACAAATAAAATAGAGAGAAAAATAAATATTGTAGAACAGCTTGTATGTAAAGAGCGGAAGAAGGGGCCGCCATATTTGGGTGTGGTATAAGCCACCATGTGTAGTCTGAACATCATCAAAATGCAGTTATTAAATAAATTTTATACCTCTAAATGACAACTGATTTATCATTTCACACAACCCGATTGTTTTCTGCACTTTCACTTAAAGAACTTTGGACCCTGTGTATAAAACAGATATGCGTGGGTAGCATGCGTCTACGGAAGTGTGATCAAAACGTGGTAAGTACCATAAGTATATATTGTTTTACATATTTACATATTTATATATGTGTAGTAAAGAGAGTTTGTTAACAAATGGCGCCCGAACATGGTCTTTATATAAAAAAAAAAATTGTTATATAAATAAGTCAAAGAGCAGAGACAAGCGGGTGCCGAAATGATAAAACAGCACGTAACATTGCGAAGAGAGGTTATGTTAGTATTTGAGTAAAATACAAAACAACTGAAAATAAACGATCGTTTATTATTAAAAAGTTATTATTATAAGCAAAATGGCAAACAATAACGAAAGCATTAGTATAAATAATACAGCAACAGAGTCGCTGTTATTAAATGACCCACAAGCTAATTCAACACCCATTGTAAGTAATAAGGTGTCACTAGAAGACCTTTTTCAGTTGATGAAGATACAGGTTAATGAGTTAAAAGAGCAGAGCATTAAGTTCGATACAAAATTAGATAATTTTAATAATAAATTAAACCAGTTTGATGAACAATTTAATGATATCAAGAAAGAAATTAAGAAACAAAATTGTAATTATGATAAAAGATTAAATGAAATAGAGACACGGTTAGACAAGATAGAATTAGAGAATAAGAGAGGAATAGACAAATTAGAATTGAACAAAGATGACAAGGTAAGTAGGGGAGAGAATTGTAACAATATAAATAAAAGTATGATATTAGAAAATGATTGTGTAAACAGGGGTAGTGATAATGAGATGTTTGTGTGTGATGAGTTAGATTGAAAGTGGAGAGAGAGTATAATTGTAAAAGAGTTGCAGGGGGTAGATTCTTCCCTTAATGGTGTATTTGGGGGATTTGGGAGACATATGGTCTACAAATAAAGTTGTCCTTGGTTTTTTTAGTGCACTTCACAGGTGGTGCAATAGTTGTGAATTAGTGTCCCCTGCAAATGTGGAAAGAGAGAATGTAGCTTGGTGTGATAGAGAGAGATGTTTTAAGAGAGAGATATGGTGTGATGGTGAGAGATATATTGAGAGAAACAGAGAAGTAGAAATTTTTAAGATAAGTAGAGACTATGAAGAGTTTATGGAAAGGTTAGGAGGAGAGATGATTAATAAATATAGTAAATACTTGCCTTGTAATGAAACTGAAGTAGTAGGAGGTAATGAAAATAATGACTTTGCAAATTACCTAACTATGACTGATTATACTGAAGGTGACAGAACCATAGCCGATCATGAATTATATGAGTTTGAGGATAATGATAAAAAGTTGAATGGTATATGTATTTATGATGTTAGTATAAGAGAGTCAATATTAAACAATGTATGTAGTTATAAGATTCGACTATTGTTCGACGATGGAGGGTAGATATTTTATTGTGTTTATGAACATTTAATTATGTGAACAGTGTTTCAAGATGGACTGCTTATGAACTGATTTTGATAAATGGTTAAATGATAATTTTGGATTGTATATTTTGTGTGTGTTGATATCAGTGTATTTGTGTACTTTTGATGTTATGTATTTTATGTATTTTTTTATGTAAACTATGTACTGTAGAATTTTAAATAATTGATAAGGAATTTAAACAATTATGAGATTTAGATTCTAATGGTTAATAAATGAAGCTGGTAATATATTTGGATATTGAGAGGTATTGTTGTTAGTAGGTAAGCGATGAATTTCTAAGGTTATAGTAAGGTAAAATGTTAAAAAAGGAGATAGAGTTTGGGGATAGTGATAAATAAGGGCATTGGAGTTAGTTAAATAGAGTTAATGGGAGTTAGTGAAAATAAGAATGTTGAGATACAGATAATATCTAAAGAGGTGTTAGATATTTTAGGGACACAGTGGTTAGTGATTATATGTAGAGAGGTGAGTCATGTGAATGGTATATAAATTTAATGATGATGATATTTTGTAGTAAGGATCCGGTGTAAGGAGTGATCAGCGTGCGACATGGCAAGGGACCAGCGTGCAGCGTTGTGGCAGGCGGAGCAATTTGGGTTAGAGTGTTTGCCGATATTTGGTGGAGGGCAAATGGTTAGGAATGGATATGGCCAGGTAGGGAACACACATCCTTGTACAAAGATGAGCGGTGCCAGAGGATTTAAATGGGATTAGTGAAGGGGGTTATTATAGAGATATTGGTGTCATAATATGTTAATGGTTAGAAGCGGTTGTTAGTAGAAAAAAGGAGTAGTAAGGTTAGATTGACAAATGCTAAAATAAGATATAGAGAATAATGAATAATAGAGAGTCACCCAAACTAGACAAGGAAGGATGAAAGGTTAGAAAAGGAAAATTCATAGTAGGAAGGTAGTGTAACTGAAAGGTAAATGATAAGTTTGAAATTTTTTGTATAGAATTTAATGGTATAACACATGTTACATAACTAAAAGTTTAATAGAGAGTTGATAGTAATAATGTTGTAAAGTTTTGCTACAAGTTGTGTAAATGTGAATTAAGTAATGTGAATTGTTCAATGTTAGTGTTTAATGCGTAATGTACAATGTTTTATTATGTTTTTATTATGTTGATGGTCCAATAGTGTGTGTGGTTAGGAGGTCGTTACGGGGGTAGCGACGGTAAAAATACTAATGTGTTAAAAATATAAAGATAACAGTGGTTTTGAACAAAGAAAAATGAATTAGTTCTGTTGGAAAGAAAATAAGAATAAAGAAAAATGCGTAAAGAAAATAAAGAGTTTTGACGTTTTTTGCCATGATAGGTGTATATGTTGATTTTATCTGAAATAAATTAATAGAGATAGTGGTTGTTGTTTGAGAGATTAAAATTTGTTTTATGCTTAGTATAATAATATATTTTTATGTGGTAAAGAGAGTAATTATGGTTGACTGGAGTAAGAGAGTTTTTATAAATGCAGGAATGTTTGAAAAATGGAGAGGGTTTTTCTGTCTTAAATCTTGTCTTTGTTATTTGAAAATTTATTAATGGAGCAAACCAATGCCTCAAAACACAAACCAATGCATCTAAGGGGAGACATATCAGTTGTGGATATGGGAATAGATAAGGCCACTATATTAAAATTTTGTATTGCATGTTTCAGAGTTTTGTGGTGTTGTGACCGCGATCCTGAGCTGGCCGGTGCGTCAGAACAGGAGCGTTAAGTGCCTCATGGCCTTATGGTGTTGGGATCTCTCCTGAGAAGTCCAGTAAGGTCAGAGGGTACGATCAGCATCATTGTGTAACCCCTCTTTAACTTGAGCAGTAAAAAAAAGATTATTTTTGTTTGAACATTTTTTTGAAATTTTTTTTTTTTTTTTTTTTGTAAAGAGGGGCCACAAGTTAATTATAACTAGGCAAAAGCCTAGAGAAGCCAAAAATGCGCTGGATCCAGTGAGACGGGACTTGCAATGAAAACTCATGAATTAAACAATTAACAAATCCCTTTTATTATTCTATCTCAGTAAACAAATTAATAATAAAATAAATAAACCCAACAGTCATAATCCATAATTCCCTTAAATAGTTAATTAAATAAAGTATACTTTCTCAACAAGGCCACCTGAAAATATTTATTGAAACCAAGAAAATAATTTGCTATGTCACTCTACCAATGAATTGAAATTTAAAACCAACTAACCTTGAAATAAGGTTTCCATGAAAATATTAATAAAATATAAAATTTATTTTATATGTTCCTTTTAGAATGCTCCATATACTTAATGAAGATAAATGGTATAGATCCCTTGCTAATATTAATTATAATAATAATTACTCAAACAAATTAAATAAATTTTAAAGGGTGACAATTCATATACTTGTTATAAAGTTAAATAAAATAAATTATTTTCTTAAAGAAATGATCAGCAGTGATTAATTGAGATAGAATACCTGTTATAAAAATGAAAAGGATATACCTACATGATTCCATGTATTAACTTTCTTTTATAAAAAACAAACGAACAAACAAACCCGATATCTAAAGTCCCCACCAAAAATACACTAAATGCATAATACTTATAACCCCGAAAATGTACACACAAATATACAAACATAACATGTTCCACAATACAAATACATTATACAATAGTATACAATACAATATACATAAGGATCTCTTGCCACGCCCTTTTTTATATTACCCCCATGGTGTATATAAATTCTTACTTCTTTTATAAGGCCCTGTTAGGATTACAACTTTATTTTTATATTACACCCATGGTGTTGGTTGATTACACATCACGTGTATTAGATAATGCTTAAGTATACAGTAGTCCCCAGGACATAATATCATTCAAAATTTTAGCTAAGTGCCTAATGCAGTTATACAATACTGCCCCTCTAGGCTCTATTAGTGTGAGGAATAAAAAATATTTAAAACAATGAACACCCCCCAGTTATCATAAATAATTTAAAGAATTTATATATACTGAAACATTGCCAAGTAATAAAAATAGAAATATTGCATAATATTATAACCCTATGAAAAAAATACACTTGGCCCAGAGACCGACATGTTAATAGCGAGTTGATTCATCTTTCAACTTGTCTCAACAAACAAGTTCAAAAGTGCATCAACATGCATTCCTTCTGGTTGAAACTTGTTGAAAATGCACCTACCTACCCCAGTAATTTCTGTACAATCTGAATTAAACTGATTTTTAAATTAAGAAAATATATATATATATACCACTGAATTGAACACGATAAATTACTAATAGAAAGAATGACTTAAAATCTGTTAAGAAACCCATATAATGAAATAAGGGGAAAATCTATGTTGAATGTTGCACAGTAGGCATGCCCGTCTCTGAGCTGACAATTTTACCAGAAATATACTGAAATCTACAATTAATTTTGCACCCAGTCCACACACTAAACTGTCCCATCAATTGGGGATCCAAATAAATGTTTAAAACTTGAAATGTTGTAGTTGATAGATATATATAACTGGTCACTGGGTATTATCGAGTGCTGACTCTATGTGTAATTAATAATTGGTTTTGTATCACCTGATTTCGTCCATGAGGGGTTTTTATGAAAGTGGCCATCTCGTGGTTGACATTTTAGGTGTTGGTGTGGTCCTCCAAATTCCTCCGGTATTGAAGAGTAGAGCTTAGGATGTTATCATTCAGCCATGTTGTAGGTGATGTTCTCGTCTATATCGGTGAACCCTAATTACACCATTATATTTTTTTAGTCAGAGTACACAACACGATGCCCCACTAAAGTTTGCACACCCTCCAAAATACATATATAAAGTTAACATAGCTATTGAGCTACTTAAATTAAACTTGATAAAATTTATACGGCCAACATGCCTTATTTGAAAATCTTTATAACAGTAATTCTTCATAATATTAACTTCACCTAATGTGAGTTACCCTGTTTGCAATTTGACAATTAATTATGGCTTTGTACCATTTCATAAACTTTATACTTAGTGTGAATATGTAGATACCACGTGGTTAAGAAGTTGTTTCAAATACATAGTTTTTACTATAGAAAATAATATGAATTGGTGGTTATTTACTTTCAAAACGTGCCTGAGTAAGTTACCAGATATTAATAAAGTTTTACTGTTAATTATAGTAAAACTTGTATGGCATCTAAACCAACTACGCATTGTGCAATAACCTAGATCAATGTAACACGAATCTCGTTACATCGATGTTAGATAAATTCTAAACTTAAATATCTGTATTTAAATTTACTTTACTTTTTAGTGCCGAAATTCTGACACGTGAATGAATATAGTTTTATAAAGTCTTAAAAATTTTACCATCAAATTGTATATAGCACAACGCCATGCGGTTGCGTACAGGTGAACAAAATCAACCTACTCAGGCTTATTAAAAAAAAAACAGTTTTCCCCAGTGAAATATTACAGTCTATTAATATGAAAGTAAGTGAGACTCACCGCAGCCGTGTAGAGATTTAGCTAATCATAGCGTGAAGAAGATGTATAGAAATCATTTTCTCTACCGGAGTAAAAATGGAGTCGACCATTCAGCCACGAGGTATTTTGTGAGACCTAATCAGAAGTATCGGCTCCTTCCTCGTTTGCTTACAGCACTTGTCGCCAGAAAGCAGCACCTGGAGTTTTCGTACCGCGGGCAGGCGGCAGGTGTCGACACCGATCAAGAAGTTAATCTGTAGGGCTTATCTTCACGGAAAGAGTGCAGCACGAATTACACCACTGTAATTCCGTACTGTCTATAACTACAGGCCGTATATTCAGTTGTTTGGCGCTGTCTCTCCGCTGGAGATCAGCCCTACCTCCAATTGTAATTACTGAAATCGCGCTGAATTTTACAGATTCGGCACACCCTCACCCCAAAAGGGCAACATAGTTGCCCCAACGTTAAACGCCAGGAGAGTACCCTGCAGTGTACCCCTCCCCAAAACAAACCGGTGGACGTCGTGGTTAGGTTGGCTTAGCAGCACTTGCTCTCAGGAGAACAGAGGCTCAGAAGGAAAACGAAAGAGACGAAAGAAGATATGTATTATGTAAGTGTGCGGATGCTGCACGCTGATCTGATCAGGATCAGCCCACAGCAAAGAGAGAGACAGCTAACAGACTAAGGAAAGATTTCGACGTCGGAGCCTTCCGACCTCCTGAGGCTTGCCCACTAACGCCGGAACACGACTTCCACCTTAAACAAGGACATCCCCCCTATCTTTACGGGGACAACCCCCTTCGAAAGTTTTCGATTGCCCGCGACAACGTTTCAGTTTGGAAATGTGGCTTATCACCATTTTTTGTTTGTCTCCCGGTACGCCCAGCCGGGCCGTCACCGGTGACGTGAATCCTAGTATACGGTATGGCCCCGACCAACGGTAGCATAGCTTCGCAGCACGTTTGTCAGCGGCTGAGCTGAGTGGGTGGCTTTGGCAATAGACCCAGTCACCAATCCGGAAGGGGTTTGGAATACGCCCCTGATTATAACGCCGACGGACCCGCTCGTGCGCTCGCAGCAAATTCTTCCGAGCCTCTTTCCATCTCTCCGCTGTTTTATTATTGGGCTCCCGCGGCAGAAGATCTTCGATATCCCACAGGTTGGTCAACGGGAGTGCGGGCGAGAATCCAAACAGCATTTCAAATGGCACGGCCTGATGACTATCGTGTCTGGCCGTGTTGAAAGCTAATTGTAACCACTTCAGATTCTGATCCCAGGTGGTTTGTTGCTCAGCATGATAAGCAATCAAGGCGGACCGGAGATTCCGATTGAATCTCTCCGCATGGGACGGTTGTGGGTAATAAGGGGAAGTGGTTACGTGTTTGATGCCACTGGCGAAACACATACGCCTGAATTCACTCGAAATAAATTGCGGGCCATTGTCCGAAACAATGATGGTCGGAAGACCGAAATGCTGAAATACATGGTTTTGTAGAGCGTTGATGGTCAAACGAGCGGTTGCCTGCCGTAAGGGCAGTAGCCAGGCAAACTTAGAAAAAGCATCCACACAAACAAGCAGGTAAGTATTACCTGACTTGCTACGGGGGAACGGCCCCACGTAGTCAATGAACAACTTTTCCATTGGTCTGCTCGCCACCTCAGATGATAACAACCCTAGTTTGGTGTTCTGGGCAGGCTTGCTCAAGCCACAAAGATGACAGCTCTTAACCCTTGTCGCGATGTCCCTATCCATGCCCTTCCAGATAAAATGTTTCCTAATACTAGAAATGGTCTTCGAAATTCCCTTGTGGCCTCCGACTGGGGAATCATGGTAATAGCTGAAGACCATGGGCACTAATTTGCTAGGCAGCACGATTTTAGGTGCTCGTCCTTTTCTCTCTCGACAACAGAGGACTCCCTTGGACAAGAAATAAGGGGCCTGTACGTTACCCTCCTTGATATTTTGGATGACTGGACCCAGCACTTCGTCGTTTAACTGATGGGGTAACTCATCAGTGAAGGCTAAAGGAAAATCTAGAAGAACGGAACAGGGTTGCTCAGCTTGGGCATCACTGGGTTGGGAAAACATGCGGGACAAGATATCTGCAACCACATTCTGAGATCCCCTGATGTGTTGCACGGTGAACTTAAAAGATGAGATTTTCACCACCCATCTACCAATTTTACCCAGTTGCCGGGGATGAGCCAGAAGCCATGAGAGAGCCTGATTGTCGGTCTCGAGCAGGAACTCAGCATGTTCCAGGAAACGCCTGAACTTGTCTAGAGCGTACACAACAGCTAAACACTCTAGCTCATAAACAGATGATTTACGTTCTTGCTGGGTCAACGTCCGGGAGATAAAAGCCACAGGCTGCCTAGCGTCGTCTATAACTTGGGAGAGAACCGCCCCGAGCGCAACCGAACTCGCGTCCGTCTGCAGTATGAACGGCTTCGAAAAGTCGGGCATTCGCAACACCGGTGGGGAGATGATGGCTTCCTTCAATGTAGCGAAAGCCTTTTGTTGGTTTTCCCCCCATGTAAACTTTGCGCCCTTCTTCCTCAGTTCATTCAAGGGTGCGGCAATTTCAGC
This sequence comes from Magicicada septendecula, assembly GCA_034769895.1. Classification (NCBI taxonomy): domain Eukaryota; kingdom Metazoa; phylum Arthropoda; class Insecta; order Hemiptera; family Cicadidae; genus Magicicada; species Magicicada septendecula. Next base: position 103,551,664 of record CM068369.1, on the reverse strand, counting down.
GATGTTCGGTATGAAACGTCGGTAAAAATTTACCATACCGACGAATCTCGCAATGCCCTACGCATCCCTAGGGGGAGGAAAGTCACGGATGCCCTGTGTCCTCTCTGGGTCTACCGTTACGCCCCTGTGTGAAACTAAATGGCCCAAGAAAGAAATACTCTCTTGGGCGAAACAAACCTTTTCGGGATTGACAGTGAGGCCAGCCTCTCTTAAGCGACCCAACACCTCTCTTAAATGCCCCAGATGATCTTCAAAAGTCTCGCTGTATACTAATAGATCGTCGAGATAATTAAATACGAAACGGAATTTCACATCGTGAAAAACCGTATCGAGAAGGCGAGTAAGTGTCTGGGCCCCCACAGCCAAACCCATGGGAACCCTTGTGTACTGGTACAAATTCCAGGGTACACAAAAGGCCGTATATGGTCTACTTTCTTTGGCCAGAGGTATTTGATGATAGGCCGCGTTCAGATCGATAATAGTGTAAAATCTGGCCCCACTGAACCAATCAAAGGCCGAATGTAAATCTGGGAGGGGAACAGAATCCACCTCTATATTGGCATTCAACTTCCGATAATCGATCACCATTCTTTGTTTTCCCCCAGGCTTTGGCACTAAAAATGCTGGACTGGCATACCTGGAATGAGAAGGTTCAATTACCCCTTGTTCCAACAATTCTTGAACCTTCTCTCGCAGAATGGTCATCTTTGGAGGAGCAAATTTGTAAGGGTGTGACCTTACTATTTTCGAATCAGTAAGTCGAATTTTGTATTCCAGCAGGTGTGTGAGTCCCAAAGTAGGAGTTAACACCTCGGGAAATTCCTCACACAAATAGTCTAAGGCCGTCTGCTGGGATGGAGTGAGATGATCTCGTGCAGAATCGGGACAAGCTACTTCTTGGATACTCGGCTTGGCGCCCTGGTACCCAAGGAACGGAATTAAAACTTCCCGATTGAATTTAAGAAAACATTGGTGCGCTTGGATGTCCAGCACGAGACCACTTTTTGCGATGAAATCGGCACCAATGATGCAATCCACTCCCAGAGCAGGAGAAACCAGAAAAGGCCACACCCAAGAAAACCCATCGATTTTGATTTTAAAGGTAGTAACCCGGGAGATAGGCAAGATTTCCCGGGATGCAGTCCAGCATATTGCAGATGACAAGTCCGACTCCTTAATCAAGCCCTGCTTTTCAAGGTCCGTATATACCCGAGATGAGATGATGGATCGGGCCGAACCGGAGTCAACTAAGGCTCTGAGCTGACCCCCTTTTACCTCGAGCGACAGAAAGGGGCATACAGAAAGTTGTTGCGAGGTAGTGGACTGGACCTTGATGTTAGAAGATTTGGATTTTAACAACTGCCTGGAGGTCTTCGGAAGTTGAACAGAATTAGAGCGGGGGGAAGACATCCTCCGAAATATCTTCCCCTGTCTACCTAGTTTTTTGGTGCTGGTCTAGACAAAGGTGGTGCTGGTCGCGCGCGCCCTCGCGTGCAATTTCTCGCCACGTGTCCCGGGCGGTTACAATTATAGCAAATCACGGCTTTCGTTTGCTCGCGATTTCGAGCTGGCTGGGCCTGTCGGGGGAAGATAGGCTCTCTGGGCCCTTCCGATCTCTGCGGTCTTGGTTCGGCTCCTCTACCATCTCCTCTCGCATGGTCGGTCATCTGCATGGCCTCCGTCATGACGCAGAGCCGGTCCAGGTCAGCAAACCACTGCGGCCGCTGGGCAAAAACTAGTCGCAGACGGTCGTCGGCAGAGACGCCGTCGAGAATGTGTTGGACCACTTCCTCCTCCGACATGCCCATTCCCAGTATACGAGCTACTTCCCGTATTCGCTGCACGTATTGGGCCAATGTTTCGCCCCGCGCCTGGACTCTATAAAAGTGACGATGGCGCAATTGCTCCATCAATCTACTAGGGATGAACGCCCTCAGCACCACCCGGTGGAACTCGTCCACACCTTCTTTACGTCGCATCACCTCCGCCACCCTGTCAGCCATGGTACCGCGACAATAGGGGAAGATGAGCTCGAGCACCGTTCTCTCCAACATGCCCGGGTAGTCCTTCAACAGGAAGACGGTTTTAAAAAAGGGTATGAGTTTGTCCGCCTCCAGTCCATCTACGACTGGTAGTTGTTGTATAATGTGGGCAAGTGGGTTGGGCAGTTTATTGTACGTCGCCGCCGCCAAACCAGTTTGCACAGGTTCTACGTCTCTATACGAAGAAGTATTCACGGCTGAGACCACGGACTCCTCAGGAACCGGAACCGGAGTGGATGCTCTTACAGGTTGAGACCCCTGGAGGGTCGAGGTAATCTCTTGAATTCTCTCGGGTATATTATATGGCGGCACAAGTTCACCGCCTTGTGCTTGTAAATTCTGCAGCCGAAGAATTACGTGCTGCAGACGTTGCCGGATCCGCCGGACACCGATAGAGCACCCCGGTCCCTCCTCCAGACTTTCTACGGAGTAAGCTAACTCCCGCAGCTCCTCCCACTTCTCCGTACAACATTCCCACTCACTCTCAGGGTCAGTAATAGTGACCCTAGAGAGCGCATCACCCGCGGCCAGCGCTTCTCGGAGCTGCCGCCGTAAAATGTGTACATTGCCACGAGGTTCTTTGCCCCGGGCCCGGAGCTCGAACTCAAGTTCCTCCCGCAAAAACAACTCAGGATTAAGTGTACTCATCGTCACTTCGCGGTCGGCACACAAAACTTTAAAAACTAATGCTAACTAATACCGGAATCTGAAAAACTCAAGTACTATATCTTCCATTAAGTAGACTGCGGGTCCACCTACCGTTGCGAGAAACTAGCCCACTAACTGAACTGCTCTCACTCTATTACACTAGACAAAAGGAACGCGACACACACACAACACACACAACACGACAAAAACACCGACCAACGAAAATTTATTTAAACAATTTCTCATGTTACTTCGGCTACCATATATCGGAAGAAACCGACTGCCGATCGGGCCATACCGCATAATTTAAAAAAACAACACCTCCCCAAATATGGGCAAGGTAATACTCCAACCAACCAAGCACCGAACTGCGATAAGTCCCGTTTCCCCAGGGATTTCCCCTTCTAAAATTTCTCACCACGTGGCATTATCAACTATTCAAGGCGGGCAAGTACATATACATATATCTCAAAACCTTAAAGCTAACAAAAATATTTTCAACTTTAGATATAGGGCCTTTTAAAATTCCAGATTTTTTTTTGAAAATTTTTTTTGAAATTTTTTTTTTTTTGTAAAGAGGGGCCACAAGTTAATTATAACTAGGGAAAAGCCTAGAGAAGCCAAAAATGCGCTGGATCCAGTGAGACGGGACTTGCAATGAAAACTCATGAATTAAACAATTAACAAATCCCTTTTATTATTCTATCTCAGTAAACAAATTAATAATAAAATAAATAAACCCAACAGTCATAATCTATAATTCCCTTAAATAGTTAATTAAATAAAGTATACTTTCTCAACAAGGCCACCTGAAAATATTTATTGAAACCAAGAAAATAATTTGCTATGTCACTCTACCAATGAATTGAAATTTAAAACCAACTAACCTTGAAATAAGGTTTCCATGAAAATATTAATAAAATATAAAATTTATTTTATATGTTCCTTTTAGAATGCTCCATATACTTAATGAAGATAAATGGTATAGATTCCTTGCTAATATTAATTATAATAATAATTACTCAAACAAATTAAATAAATTTTAAAGGGTGACAATTCATATACTTGTTAAAAAGTTAAATAAAATAAATTATTTTCTTAAAGAAATGATCAGCAATGATTAATTGAGATAGAATACCTGTTATAAAAATGAAAAGGATATACCTACATGATTCCATGTATTAACTTTCTTTTATAAAAAACAAACGAACAAACAAACCCGATATCTAAAGTCCCCACCAAAAATACACTAAATGCATAATACTTATAACCCCGAAAATGTACACACAAATATACAAACATAACATGTTCCACAATACAAATACATTATACAATAGTATACAATACAATATACTATAACTACACTTCTACTTTGCGTTATTGTAATGTAATGTTGTGTGTGAGTACCCACCTGCTGTCTGATCTTGCAGATTCTTCCGACTAGGGCGTGAGGATTTTGGATTTGAAGTTCGCAAGCTAGTAATCTCAAATTATTACAACAACACACATAATGGGTTACTTTAAAGGGGGAGAGTTTTGTGAGACTGGTAGGCTTTATCGTACAACAATAAAACACTGTTATATGGGGTAATAAAACGTTGTTTATTACACCAACAACAGACAAGAATAGAATGGTTATAATCTTATGAATTTTCTTATAGTCTATACAATGAATCGATGTTTTTCGATTGTTTAATAGTTGAAAGAAACTGAACTCGTCTTTGGCGAGTTAATTGCAATTTAAATTTCACTTTATTAATTGATTTGAATTTAATTAAATTTATTTAATTACATTGAATCTAAGTGTTCATGAAACAAAATATAAAACTCTGATATTAATTAGAATAATTAATTAAAATAAATTAGACGTGACAGTCTAGTTCACGTTATTTCATTTCTAGTGATTCTACTTCTGATCTACTGCAGTATGATCTAAGATTAGATTGTCAGTTAAGATTTGTATAGCGCTTTTATACTACTTCTATTTCTTAACTATAACTTACTAAAGCCTTACTGCTATACAGATTATCACAACGAATTTACTTTTTAATTACTAGAGTCTTTGCTTTTTTGTTTGGCACCTGAATTATTTGAATTACAATGTTTTAATTGAAAAATAGAAAATTTGATCTGAAAAATAAATAAATAGATTTTGCTTTCCTGTTACTGAAGAGGATGTCGTCCCGATTTGTCCCTCGTCGATTCGAGTCCTTGGTTAGAGAAAGTAATCTGCTTAGAACTGCTGGATTCGGTCGTGGAGTTCAAAATTCGGCAACACTCTGCTTCCTTGCTGTTTGTGAATATTTTAACGTCTGCTGTTGTCTGCTGGAAGTGCTTCCTGTCCCTCGTCGATTCGCACGTTGCACGTCAGCGTGTGTGTGTGTGCTTCGTTCGAGTGGTCGCTCTGCTCGTCAGCTGTTAACCAATGATTTAGACGGCCTCTCTGCTGTATTCTTGAAGTCTGGTCTTGAAGTCGGGTGGATCTCTTGCGTGCTTATGACTAACTGGTAGTACACAATAAGCTTGGTTGATGTCTTGAAGAGTATCTCGCCTTTACGCAACAATTACGAGCTATACAGATGATCTGTACTTAGTGTGTTCGTAATTGCGTGTGTGTTGACCACGTAGAGTCTTCTTGTTGATCTTCACCACTTTGGCTACTAGACGATCGAAGGACTACGTCTTAACTTCGTGAGTACTGACAGAAGAGTGATTTTTCCACCAGAAAACACCGCACTGGCCGGGGCTGCTCGAAATGATTTCATTGGTCGAAACACTCTCCCTACCACATAAAATTTAGAATTCCCTTAGTCCGTGAGAATGAAGTCTGGTTCCCACAGACGGAGAATAGAATTATTATCTAATATATAATTATTCGGCGGAACCACTTTGTCGCTAAGGATATCCTGTACTTATTTAATTTTGCAATAACTTGGTTGCAAATCAAGTTGTGTGAAATCTAAAATATACAATCTGTCACAAATTATTATCTTTATAACATACTAAAATCTCTTTACTGTATCTCTATTTTTACAGAAGTTATTTAATTATTTTAATTAACTCTTACATTTGTTAATTATATTGCATCAAATTTGCACACGTCATCATTAATATCTCGGCAAACATTTTGGCTATGTTAGATTTCGCCTTTATTTATTAGTTTCCGAGATATTAATAATTAACAGTTTGGGTGTGGTCGCTTCCTTGTACAGCGAACTGATTACATAACGACCACGTGTGCGTTGCTTTACACAGCATTATTTTCAATGCGCTACATTCAAATGGAGTTTTAACTGTTAATTTTTATTTAAATATGGTTTCAGCATGCGGTAAACATATAACCCCAAATAGTTAATATTTGGTTCCGTTATAATACATAAGGATCTCTTGCCACGCCCTTTTTTATATTACCCCCATGGTGTATATAAATTCTTACTTCTTTTATAAGGCCCTGTTAGGATTCCAACTTTATTTTTATATTACCCCCATGGTGTTGGTTGATTACACATCACGTGTATTAGATAATGCTTAAGCATACAGTAGTCCCCAGGACATAATATCATTCAAAATTTTGGCTAAGTGCCTAATGCAGTTATACAATACTGCCCCTCTGGGCTCTATTAGTGTGAGGAATAAAAAATATTTAAAACAATGAACACCCCCCCAGTTATCATAAATAATTTAAAGAATTTATATATACTGAAACATTGCCAAGTAATAAAAATAGAAATATTGCATAATATTATAACCCTATGAAAAAAATACACTTGGCCCAGAGACCGACATGTTAATAGCGAGTTGATTCATCTTTCAACTTGTCTCAACAAACAAGTTCAAAAGTGCATCAACATGCATTCCTTCTGGTTGAAACTTGTTGAAAATGCACCTACCTACCCCAGTAATTTCTGTACAATCTGAATTAAACTGATTTTTAAATTAAGAAAATATATATATATATACCACTGAATTGAACACGATAAATTACTAATAGAAAGAATGACTTAAAATCTGTTAAGAAACCCATATAATGAAATAAGGGGAAAATCTATGTTGAATGTTGCACAGTAGGCATGGCCGTCTCTGAGCTGACAATTTTACCAGAAATATACTGAAATCTACAATTAATTTTGCACCCAGTCCACACATTAACTGTCCCATCAATTGGGGATCCAAATAAATGTTTAAAACTTGAAATGTTGTAGTTGATAGATATATATAACTGGTCACTGGGTATTATCGAGTGCTGACTCTATGTGTAATTAATAATTGGTTTTGTATCACCTGATTTCGTCCATGAGGGGTTTTTATGAAAGTGGCCATCTCGTGGTTGACATTTTAGATGTTGGTGTGGTCCTCCAAATTCCTCCGGTATTGAAGAGTAGAGCTTAGGATGTTATCATTCAGCCATGTTGTAGGTGATGTTCTCGTCTATATCGGTGAACCCTAATTACACCATTATATTTTTTTAGTCAGAGTACACAACACGATGCCCCACTAAAGTTTGCACACCCTCCAAAATACATATATAAAGTTAACATAGCTATTGAGCTACTTAAATTAAACTTGATAAAATTTATACGGCCAACATGCCTTATTTGAAAATCTTTATAACAGTAATTCTTCATAATATTAACTTCACCTAATGTGAGTTACCCTGTTTGCAATTTGACAATTAATTATGGCTTTGTACCATTTCATAAACTTTATACTTAGTGTGAATATGTAGATACCACGTGGTTAAGAAGTTGTTTCAAATACATAGTTTTTACTATAGAAAATAATATGAATTGGTGGTTATTTACTTTCAAAACGTGCCTGAGTAAGTTACCAGATATTAATAAAGTTTTACTGTTAATTATAGTAAAACTTGTATGGCATCTAAACCAACTACGCATTGTGCAATAACCTAGATCAATGTAACACGAATCTCGTTACATCGATGTTAGATAAATTCTAAACTTAAATATCTGTATTTAAATTTACTTTACTTTTTAGTGCCGAAATTCTGACACGTGAATGAATATAGTTTTATAAAGTCTTAAAAATTTTACCATCAAATTGTATATAGCACAACGCCATGCGGTTGCGTACAGGTGAACAAAATCAACCTACTCAGGCTTATTAAAAAAAAACAGTTTTCCCCAGTGAAATATTACAGTCTATTAATATGAAAGTAAGTGAGACTCACCGCAGCCGTGTAGAGATTTAGCTAATCATAGCGTGAAGAAGATGTATAGAAATCATTTTCTCTACCGGAGTAAAAATGGAGTCGACCATTCAGCCACGAGGTATTTTGTGAGACCTAATCAGAAGTATCGGCTCCTTCCTCGTTTGCTTACAGCACTTGTCGCCAGAAAGCAGCACCAGGAGTTTTCGTACCGCGGGCAGGCGGCAGGTGTCGACACCGATCAAGAAGTTAATCTGTAGGGCTTATCTTCACGGAAAGAGTGCAGCACGAATTACACCACTGTAATTCCGTACTGCCTATAACTACAGGCCGTATATTCAGTTGTTTGGCGCTGTCTCTCCGCTAGAGATCAGCCCTACCTCCAATTGTAATTACTGAAATCGCGCTGAATTTTACAGATTCGGCACAATTGGACCAAGGGTAAGTGATTATATTTCTTTTATATTAACATTACAGGGGGTTGTGCAACATATCTGGGCTGATCCTTTTAGAAAAGTGTGAATGAGTCAATGAAAGTTTTTATGTTTCGACATAAAACCTTTCATTGAGGGAGTTTTGTGACAGTACGAAAATCCTGATGTCGGAATTATGGTGTGAGTGGTAGCAAATTATTGTATTTTATTGTTTTACACACACATACATGGGTAGGACTATTTCCCTTTGTAAAAAGACAACGACGCAGATTTCAGCAGAGCAAAACGATTCCAAGGTCAGGAGCGGACGTGTGAAGCCGAGCATACACAATGGCGGTATAAGTGAAAACCGACTTTCAATATCCATTCTCATTGGTCCATAAGGCGGGACGTCATTAAAATATAAAGATGACCTAACAACAATGACATGACAACAGGGCGTGAGCCAAATTGAAACAAAAGACAATGACGTGGATGCGCTAACACATACGCAAAATATATGCTTTGCATCCCCCCAGTCAACTACAAGTCGTCATGAAGTAAACATGTATTAAAGTGTACTGGTGCCAAATAGGCCAGAAATAGTGTTTATCAGTAATTAAAAAATGTAAAAGTCAGCAAAATATAACTCAACTAAATAACAGTCTAACAATGTAGCTTCAGTGACAACAAAAAACAATCAGTTTATCAACACATCGAACATCAACGAGACATGGAATGGCCATAATCTGGAAACTTCTACAGTCAGGGAAGTGCACTTTGTCAATCAGTTTAGTAAAAGAATGAGCTCATTAATAAAATTTGAATTATAAACCACAACTAATCAAAATTATCAATTGTATGATGAGAGAGAGAGAGAGAGAGAGAGAGAGAGAGAGAGAGAGAGAGAGAGAGAGAGAGAGAGAGAGAGAGAGAGAGAGAGAGAGAGAGAGAGAGAGACCGTGTGGTTGTATGGGCCGGCCACGTTTTTTATAACAGACGTTGGTTTGTGTTTTAAAGGGTATCTTAGTATGTAATGTTAAACAAAAATTAAATACTGCAGTAATAAACCCATTTGTATAGGTGACAAATAAAATAGAGAGAAAAATAAATATTGTAGAACAGCTTGTATGTAAAGAGCGGAAGAAGGGGCCACCATATTTGGGTGTGGTATAAGCCACCATGTGTAGTCTGAACATCATCAAAATGCAGTTATTAAATAAATTTTATACCTCTAAATGACAACTGATTTATCATTTCACACAACCCGATTGTTTTCTGCACTTTCACTTAAAGAACTTTGGACCCTGGGTATAAAACAGATATGTGTGGGTAGCATGCGTCTACGGAAGTGTGATCAAAACGTGGTAAGTACCATAAGTATATATTGTTTTACATATTTATGTATGTGTAGTAAAGAGAGTTTGTTAACAAGCGTTCCATAAGGGTTGACGCTTTTCAGGAATGGACAGGTCGCGCGCGCGTAACATACGTGTGTACACAGAGACAGAGCAGCTGGCATGTTTCACCTGTTCCAACCTGCATGTTTGGTCGTTCATATTGCTACCTGAACGATTATTATTAACAAAATGAATTATTTACTTATTCTAATTAATTATTTTAATTACTTTGTGCAATGCACAGTAACCTATACATTTGTACTGTTGCAGTATATATATATATATGTATAAGTGTGTGTGTGTGTGTGTGTATGTGTGCGTGTGCATGTGCAACCTGAAATAACCTGTACAATGTACAATAACCTGTCAGCAATAGAACGAGGTATAAAAAAAACTTGTTTGTGTTCCGCAAACACAAGGGTGACGTTGATTAAGAAATACTAAGTATACTTTTTTATATATATTTTTTATGTTTAGTAAACACAGCTGAACAATTTGAAATATACAGATATCACAAACTACAACCAAACAACATATTAAATGAACATTTATATTCAAATGAACATTATAAATCACATACACTATTCGATACACTGATCGAAACACACAATTTGAACCTCAGCGCCAATCCCTTCTCACCATCAACCCCCACCACACACACCTATAGTCCATAACGGTTATTCTGTAGTCGACATTCAGTATTACTCCCACTGAGGAAGAGGACCATCACCTCGAAACGTTTGGGGAAGTGACAACGAATAGTAAGTTCATACGTGAAAGTTTATATATATTAATAAATTTAATAAAGTGAACGAAGAGGATGAATCAACAAGATAATAATAAATATAAATAAATAAATAAAAACTTATAAGTAATAAGAAAAAAAGTAAATTAAATACATTACATACCTGGAAATCTTCAGATCCATTCACCAGTGTACACAGAATATACAAGTCATGAACTAATCTTTATCACACCTATTCACATTACAATTTGCTTCACTCAAATAACACATTATAGGTAAAATTAAACTACTGAATGGTTTTTAAAATACTAGAATTTCAGTTATTCAGACACTATTTCAAATTTGTATTTAAAAATATCAGCTGTTGCACTTTCCTCGAAGTTAATCGTGTTCTTCGTTCAGATAAAATTATTCCTGCCCTGGAAAATATCCTTTCACAGGGAACGGATGTTGCAACCATGTTACATCTAGTTCTGACCAAATGTGCAAGATTCGGGTATATACATTGGTGATCTTTCCACCACAGTAAGGGAATTTCGCTTCTCTCTATTGGTTTGTCTTGAAGATATTTATCTACTTCTTTTATAGCCATTGATAAAGATGTCCCTATTTGTTTAACTTTGCTTATCTGGTTTTTATAATGGTCCCAAATTGAAACTGTTTCCTCCTCTGTTATGTTAGGTTGTAGATTTACTTTGGTTTCAATGCTTGTATTGGTTCTTGAATTTTTTGTAATTTGTGAAGATACTAGTTCAGCTGCATATTTTTTTGTATTTTCTAGAGAAGTATTGTCTTCAAAAAAGTAGTGTTTGTACCTGGGGTCAAGCATCATGCAAAGTGAAATTGTTTTGCTTTTTCCAAATTAGCAAAATTACAGAAATTCCTTCTAGAAGTTTAAGTGCAATTTCTCTGACAAGTGGTTTAGTTAATTTCACACTTACCTTTTGTATTGATAATTTTAATCCTTGGGTTATAGGTGTTATCTGGCTGGTGGTGATATATTTCTCTCCACTCATTTCTTTTGTTACCTCCTCACAAGGTCGCAGAATGGCACACAGTTCTTTACAAATTCCCCATTCTTCAGCTGTTCCCCATTCTTCAGCTGTTAATGTTTCTATGTCTGTTGTTAGTAATGCCAGAGAGTGTTTTACAGCATCTTCCAGTTCAACAAATCGTTTAAGCATATAGTAAACAGAATTCCAGCGTGTTACAATATCTTGCAGAAGTTTTTTAGGTTGCTGAACACCTATCTGTTCTTGATATTTTGTGATTTTTAAATGTGCAATATTACTTCTCTTAAAAAATGTTACAATTGTTTTTACTTTTTTGATTATGTCGTTTACAATTAACAGGCTGTCTTGAACAATTAAATTTAATGTGTGACCATAACATCAAAAATGCTTCCACTTAAGTATGCTTTGTATAGCACTAGTTGATTTATGGCATTATCAGTAATAACAATTGAAATTTTTCCAGACAAGTCCCATTCATTTATTATAAGTATATTTATTATAAGTATATCACTTATTGATACTACCTGTTCCTAAAATACTAGGTGTTACTAAAATACTACTGTTACTCTGGAACGCGCTGTTCCTTGTGTATCGGTGATACCACTAGTATTTGAAATACCTAGTATTTTAAATATGCGTTACTGGCTGTTCCTTGCGTTCCAGCGATATTTTTGTACTCCTAGTATTTGGCCTTGGCATATTCGGTTACATGATCTTGCGTACTTTTTGTGTGTGTGTGTGTGTCTGTGTAGGTGCGTAGGGGGTGTGCCTCGACTCGCAACAGCGAGGGCGGCGTGTCTCGACTCGGAACAACGTCACCGCGAATAACAGGTATTTCAACTTTTCGGTCACTGTTACATCCGTTCCACAAAAATATCTTTCCAAAATACCTATTACAGATATATCGGCCCACCTCTACTGGCTACACTGCGTTGAAGAAAGCGTCTCAGTCTATCATAGCAGCCGTAGTATACTTAAGAAGGTGGAAGGTAATTATTTATTTAAAGACAATTGGACGTAGAAGTAACGGCAATGGTCATTGATAGGTAGGCTATGAGCTATACGTTAGTAAGATGATCCAGACCCGTCTTGATAAATTTGGATTTCAATTGTGGTTCTTTGTTGTTTTTTAAATTATCGCATAAGATAATTTTGTGCCAGAAGGATCTCAATGTAACGCATGTGGCATACGTGCTACTATACGCATTTTGCGAGAATCTTCTCGACTGTGCCGGGCGTTCGGCCTGTGTCAAGGATAATGCGGTTCGAGAGTTATAGTAGCGATTTACTGTGCGTGGCTGGCTCATCAGTTTCCTACAGTATCCACCGCTGAGAGTGATTTTGGGTAGCCTCCGAGGTTACTAATAATAAACTCGCGGTGGGCTCAACGCAAAGCTTTAAACCACCGTTTGGGCTCAACGCAATTTTGAACATGTAAGAATCATGTAAATTTTGTTTTTAAAAAGCATCAACATGATTTCCAGTCAAATTAGGATCGACTGGTTTTGTAAACACGGTGACGTCACGCGTCAACAACAGCTGGACCTGTCATTTCTCAGTCAATATGGCGCTCATTCACAATTGCATGCCTTCTTAAGGGAGTAATAATTTAATTTTTTTTCTCCGTAAATGGGTTCGACCGCCGTTTAAAATTATTTTTCTCGTGTTTATATAACATAGAAGAATATAAAAAGAAATATTTCACAGCAATATCAGCATTGATTATAAAATTCATAAATTCCATTTATAAATTAATTATTTAACGGTATAACAAAATTATTCCTTATAATTTGATACCCTGTATTTTCATGTCAGGGTACTTTATTACAATTTTGTGTATATTTCAACCCTCAGAAGAATATTTTATGAAAAATTGTGTACACATCGATCAATGGTAAATTGACCGATATTAAATTGACCGACCTTCATATTAAATTTTATTACAATCATCCAGATGTTAGCCCGAAAATGCATTACAAATAAACGGAGGCACAGCTGGACGATAGAATTAAATCAAAACTTCATTTCGACAGGTCAAGTAATCTAAAAGTTTCATACATACAGTGACTAACAACAGAGAATTTACTTCAGTGTGATTAATCTTAAATGAATACAAGCACAAAAAATTATTATTGTAATTTAATCACTTAAGTTTGAAGTAAAAATTAAGTATTAACTTGTGGGGGTATGGGGGCGCGTCTGCATGTTTTGAATGTATTATTTATTACTATTAGCTAACGTAGTGGCTAACGCGAACTACTATTCAGCGGCGCGAACGACTGTAGTCAATAGTTCACTTGACGGAGTAGTTCTTTTTGACTAAGCCGTTCGCGAACGACCCGCCACTACATAACGCGTGAATTAAAGTAAAATATGTTGAAAAGTAAAAGGTTAGTGGTGCTATTGTGAATTTGCTGTTTGTGATCCAAAACTGTAGTGAAACAATTAGAAAAATAGTATACAGTGATATCAGTGAAGCCGTTATCGCATATAAACGACTGTGTAAGTAAGATAGGTTAAATGTAATTTCTCACCGTCTACACAGTTAATATGGCGATCATTCACCTTTGCATGCATGCTTATGGGAGTATTTATTTTATTTTTTTTTCTGGTAATTGTTTACGATACTACGTAAGTTCAAATTGCGGTGAAATATTTCTTTTCCTATTCTTCTATACTATATAAACACGAGAAAAATAATTTAAACGGCGGCCGAACCTATTTACGGAGAAAAAAATTAAATAATTACTCACATAAGAACGCATGCAACAGCCGGTGAACGCCATTTTCAGACTATGTAATGTCTTGATGTAATGTGTACACCGGTACAGGACGGCGCGTGACGTCACCGCTTGCACATCAGCTGTCACTCCAAATTGGACTTTGGGATGTATATAATTCTTGCAAAAATGAAGGCGAACCATTTTCCAAACATTTACAAGCGAGTTGGATGAAAAGCGAGTTGAGCCGATACCTGCCGGTTAGGTTCGGATGGGCGGCCCAAAGGGCCGCGGGATATAGTTCATTGTTCCAGATAATTCTTGCAAAAATTAAGGCGAACCATTTTCCAAACATTTACAAGCGAGTTGGATGAAAAGCGAGTTGAGCCGATACCTGCCGGTTAGGTTCGGAAGGGCGGCCCGAAGGGCCGCGGATATAGTTCATTGTTCCGGTACCTGCCGGTTAGGTTCGGAGGGGCGGCCCGAAGATAATTCTTGCAAAAATTGGGCTGTACTGCTGAAATCCGGACAAATTTTTCCAAACGCCAAAAATTACCAAAGGCTGATGTAATGCTGACTTATGGTTGGTGCTTAGACAACAATCAACGGCTGGGTTCAAAATTTTGTAATCTCTTATTTCTAATTGGTATTTCTAATTATTAATATTGTGTACTGTTGCCGCGTTAGGTAGTCTGGTGCGTGGATGTTTTTGTGATTTTTAGTGGTTTAGTTTGTGTTTGTGTAATTGTGTCGTGTTATTAATTATGGTTTAATTATTTCTGTTGTTTAGGGTTATTTACTATAGCTGTAACATTGTAAATTTGAGGTGATACCTAACATTTTTATCCACACAATGGCCTGCTCAGCTATTCCTTGCGAGAAGAAGCCAGACGAATGCATTCGGATGAGTGAATCCGAGGTTATTGACTTTTTAATAGCCCACGAGGTTATTAAAGGGTCAATAAATTGTCCTTCGTGTGGCTCCTTGCATGAATTGAATAGACAGGCATTATTATTTCGGTGTCAGAATTTGCGAGAAGTGGTAGCTAAAAAAAAAGGAGGTGTAACATCACGTATTCCGCACGAAAAGGGAGTTTCCTTTCGAATACCCGCCATCCTGTCTCAACCTACTTCAACCTGGTCTGCCATTTCCTACATACCAAACCGCCTCGCCAACGCTTTCTCATGTGGAACTGTGGTGTGACCTCCCGCTTCATCGTCGACTGGTACAGTTTTTGTCGGGAGGTATTTGTTTTCGACGCCCAGCGCTCCTCAGCCAAACTGGGGGGCCCTGAAAAGACTGTAGAAGTCGACGAGGCCAAATTTGGACGCCGGAAGTATAATCGGGGCAGGCTCATTAAAGGGCAGTGGGTGTTCGGGGGAGTGGAACGCGGTTCTGGAAAGTGTTTTATCGTACCGGTGGAGCGCCGGGATTCCACTACTCTGCTCGAGATCATTGAGGAGTGGATTCTTCCAGGCACAACTATCATGAGCGATTGCTGGAAATCATATGATTGCCTGGAAGAAGCGGGGTTCATTCACCAACGTGTGAATCACCAGCTAAACTTCGTGGACCCCGCAACCGGCGCTCATACTAACACCGTGGAGAGGGCATGGAGAGAAGTCCGCCATGGTATCCCACGATTCGGCCGGAGAGAAGATCATTTCGTTGGATACCTGGCGGAATTCATGTTCAAGCGCCGGTACCCGCTATACGACGGCCATCGCGTGCACGCCTTTTTCAGAGCCGCAGCGGAGTTGTATCCCCCGGCACACTAAGGTAAGATTTTCATCTTTTCATAATTATATGCATGGATTCCATGTCACCGTGTGTGTGTGTGTGTGTGTGTGTGTGTGTGTGTGTGTGTGTGTGGGTGTGTGCGTGTGTGAAATATTCAAATTGCTGTGAAATATTTCTTTTCCTATTCTTCTATACTATATAAACACGAGAAAAATAATTTTAAACGGCGGTCGAACCTATTTACGGAGAAAAAAATTAAATAATTTATCCCGTAAGACGGCAAAAAACGGCGCGTTATTTGCCGCGTAAACTTAGGAAGTACAGCGCTGAGTACTCCGCGCAATGACGTCATAACTCGTCATTCGCTGTGTATCTGTGCGCCGTTGCTGAGTTAACATGGCGGTCATTCATTTTACATGCGCGCTTATGGGAGTAATTATTTAATTTTTTTTCTCCGTAAATAGGTTCGGCCGCCGTTTAAAATTATTTTTCTCGTGTTTATATAATATAGAAGAATAGGAAAAGAAATATTTCACCGCAATTTGGGCTTAAGTAGTATCGTAAATAATTACCTTTTTTCTTCGTAAATAGCTTTGACCCCCGTTTAAAATTAATTTTCGCGTGTTTATATAACATAGAAGAATAGAAGGTTTACCGAATAGAAAAAAAATATTTCACTTCAAGATTGTATGGTGTGGCACAGGTAAATATTAACCTTATTTTTTTCTGTCAAAGTTATCTTATAACACTACTTGGAACTTCAGTTTCATCCATGAGACTTATGTCCTTTTTTTCTAAAGCCCTTCAAAGATGGCGGATAGTCCGTTTTTAGCCATTTTCGTTGCCACATATCTTAAAAGGGACTGAGTAAAAACATTTGAAAATTTTACAACAAACACTTCTTTCCAACATAAACATGCTTTATAAATTTCATCACTGAGACTCAACTAGTTTAGGAGTTGCAGAGCATCAAAGTTGGGTGAAAATGTGCTGAGTACTTTAGCAGTTTATAATGGTCATAATATTTTAAATTATTTTTTTTAATTTACAACACATATTTCTTTCCAATAGCAACATATCATAGAAATTTATAACAGACGCAACTAGTTTTAGAGTTTCAGAACATCAAAAATAATAAAAGAACACATTAATATTGTTTATAGGTGAGAAGGATAGACAATAAAAAACTTAGTTTGCTGTTAAAAAATTATATTTTAAATCTCAAATTAAACTTACTTGGAGTTAACATTGTGTGACTAATATTACATTAAAAATGAACTGTTATGAGGAGTCACAACAACCAATCATAATTTTAATATTTTCTCAAAATATTAAATATTGATGAAATTTCGTTACACAACTTCTCTGATATATTATATGTTCTTCCAGACATGGTTGTTAATTCTAAGGGGGTTATTTTTCTTAAAACACTCCTTATGGGAACCCAAACAATGTCACTTTTTGATAATTTAAAAGATGATTGGGGGCCTGATGGGTGAAAGAAGTGAACCAAAACATCGTTGTTTTCTTCATTTTTATCTTTGACAGTTCCAATCCACCATTCATCTCCATATATGCAAGCAATGTTATCTTGGATTCCTAAGGAATTTGTATTAGTAAACTGAATAGATGTTTGATGGTCATCAAATTTTTCTGATTTTGAGTAGGATAATATCTTATTTTGTTATCACTTAAAGGAACAACCGATGGTAATTTCTTGTACCTTTCACCTGCAAGCAACATTCAAACCTCTTTTTAAGTTTTTCTTCTGTGTTCTGTATGTCTTCTGATGGAACAAATATGTATTTTACTCCTGTTATTTTATCTTGGCAAAATTTAAACATGTCTATTGGAGTCAAAATCTGGTCGTTGTAGGGCCTTTGCAAGCTTGCCCTTGTCACCTCTCGCTTTGTTGTGCCTCCAATTCATCTCCAAGCCTCAATTTATCGCAAGAGTTTTTACCGTGGGAAGAAGCAAAGAAGTTCCACTCGGCTGATATTCCAAAATCATTTATGTGTTGGCACACATTGACGAAGTTCTTCTTATTCTTATATTGGCTACTGGCACCATCACTAAAATATATCATCTTCGTAACGTCAGGTAGCACACTTTTAATCTCATTAATTAGGCCTAGATGTTGTTGAAAAGTGTGTATAGTAGTAGTATCGTGTGAAAGGCTATCACTTATTACACATATGCTCTTACAGCAAATTTTGTCTTCTTTTTTGAAGTAAAAAACAAATGGATGCAGAGAAGCCTGTGAGTTTGTCTGATGTAAGCTTTGAATTTCATCCTGAACGGTGAAGGTGTAATTTTCTGAAAAGTCTCCAATAATTAAACATTCACAATCATCAACAAGGTTTTCTTTAAGTACCTTGAAATAATTAGATTGAACTTTTGAAATAAAATGGTGTGACTTTAAAGACATGAGTTTGTCTACCAGTGAAGTCATAAACTCATCGCTTGGTTGGATTTGTGTAATAAGTTCAGCTCTATCAGTTTGCACCCACTGTTTAAATGAAATTTCATCTGGCAAGTTGTCAGTTTCATTAAATAAAATCTCCTGTAGGGCTTCTGGTCCAGGACACTCTTTACAGTCATTCAGCATACACTCTTCTTTTTCACTGTCACACACAAGAAAATCAATCAAATCTCTGTAGCTTGTATTCAGCTTAGCTCCTTCGATCATCAATTTAATGTTCTGATGATATTTGCACACACAAACACTGTGAGTCCCAGATGAACCTGGCAGAACACACCATTTTGGTTGCAGAGAACAGAACATTGACCGACCAATCTTGTGCGCAGGGTATTTTTGCTTATAAAGACTGAAGAGCTCATTTAGGGAGATCAACATTAATCACTTTTGTTTATGTACTCTAGTCTTGTCTATGACAGTTGAAACATAGTCTTTCTTCCCTGGGCGCAATCGACTGTTTTCATCATCTTCGTAAAATAAAATTACGCTCTTAACAACCTCTTCACTAATCTTCTTGCCTTGAATTTTCGAAAGATGTGGCAGGATACCTTGATCCTTAACCAAATGCCTTATCATATTTACAAGATGATGAGACACACCAAATTCTTCAACTATTTTATTTCTTGACCATGTATTTGGCAAAAGGCTGATAATTTTGATTTTGTCATCTTTACTAGCCAATTTACATTTTGCTTTGAGTTTTTTGATCAGCATTTCATACTCATTTTCATAATTGTGAGCTACAACTAGGCTGGTCTTTGTCTTCTAAATCTTCACCAAAAGATGTTTCATTTTACAGCAGTTGCAACTTTATCAGTTTTTTTCTGTAGTGCAGAATGCCTTTGTTCTTTATTTAATTTCAGTATTTTACAAATAGGAGAGAGTTCTAATGTTTCACATACTGAGCTAACCTTGTGGCAAAGTTGGTTCCTCAACAAATTCATATGCATCAGGAATAAATTCATCTTGATGTTTGTTAGGATCTGTTACTGATTTTTTAATAAATATTTTTGAAGCACATGTTGGGCAAAGTGCTTTACCAGGTATCAAATTTATATTAAAATTTGTTGGTTTAGAGAGATGCTCAACAAGTATTTTGTGCAAGCCATTTTTTACTGTTTTTTTATGTAGTTTTAAGGGATCACAACATTTATTTCCAAATATATGGTTTAATTTTTCCGAATATTTAAATTTATGGTAATGACAGATATTACTTCCATGTTCCTTAAGGAAATGGAAGTATGGTGATGGCAAAAAAATCGTGTTCGAGATTATTGCAGATTCTGATTGTACTACACTCAAAACATGAAAAAAGTCATTTTTTGGAATATGTGTGTGTGTGTGTGTGTGTGTGTGTCTAGATTTTTTTTCTATGGCAAACGATAACAGCCGCAAATTCAAACAGAATCAAATAATGTTTTACATACATCCCTGAATTGTAGAGTTCTCAAGACCTATTGTTTTTGGTGAAGATCGGTTAAGGGAAAGGGGTAGTTTACCTGCAACGTTTTATGTTTTAACAAGGGTATTTTCTATGTCAAACGATAACAGTCGCAAATTCAAACAGAATCAAATAATTTTGTGCATACAGCCCTGAATTGTAGAGTTCTCAAGACCTATTGTTTTTATTGAAGATCGGGTTAGGGAAAGGGGTATAGTTTACCTGCAATGTTTTTTGTTTTATCATGGGTAATTTTGTCTATGACGAATGATAACTGCCGTACAGTCAATCAGAATCAAATAATGTTTTGCATACCGTGCTGAGCTATAGAGAACTCAGTGTCTGTTCATTTTGGTGAAGATCGGTTAAGGGAAAGGGGTAGTTTACCTGCAACATTTGATGTTTTAACAACGGTAATTTTTTCTATGACGAACGATAACTGCCGCATATTCAAAGAGAATCAAATATGTTTTTGCATACTTTCATCAATTGTAAAAGACTGAATGCCTGTTGATTTTGGTGAAGATCGGTTAAGGGAAAGGGGTAGTTTTTAGCTGCAACATTTTATGTTTTAACAATGGTAATTTTTTCTATGACGAATGATAACTGCCGCATATTCAAATAGAATCAAATAATTTTGTGCATACCTTCCTCAATTGTAGATAACTCAAGGTCTGTTGATTTTGTTGAAGATCGGTTAAGGGAAAGGGGTAGTTTACCTGCAACATTTTATGTTGTAACAAGAGAACGTTTTTCATGAAGAACGATAACTGCCGTGAATTCAAAGAGAATCAAATAATGTGTTGCATACGTTCCTGAATTGTAAAGAACTGAAGGGCTATTGATTTTGGTGAAGATCGGTTAAGGGAAAGTGGTAGTTTACCTGCCACCTCTTTAATGTTTTAACAAGAGTAATTGTTTCTAGGCCTATGACGAACGATAACTGCCGCACATTCAAACAGAATCAAATAATGTTTTGCATGCATCCCTGAATTGTAGAGGACTCAAGACCTATTGATTTTGCTGAAGATCGGTTAAGGGAAAGGGGTTGTTTACCTGCAACGTTTTATGTTGTAACAAGAGAAAGTTTTTCATGCCAATGATAACTGCCGTAAATTCAAACAGAATCGAATAATTTTTTACATATGTGCCTGATTTGTAGAAGACTCAAGGCCTATTGATTTTGGTGAAGATCGGTTACGGGGAAAGGGCAGTTTACCAGAAACATTTTTTGTTGTAACAAGAGTAAAGTTCTTAATTTTGATAAATAAAGTATCCTGATAAGAAGATCTTAATAATACAGTGTAGAAACTATATAAATGAAGAGGGTAGGTGAACGGGGTGGGGGTAATTTTCTAAAATGAAAATTATAGTTGAAGGAGGAGGGGATAATTTTTATACTACGTTATCGGCAACAAAGTAGTAGTTTGTTGTTAAAATTCCTTCCCGGGCTGTTTGGCCATAGTCCAATGTTTTCTGCAAAACCAGACGTTTCGGCAGTGCCGTCAACTGCCATCATCAGTGAAAATCGAGTGCGATAACGTGTAGTGGTATACGTTAGTGACCACAGTACTGTGGTTAAGGCTGAAGCAATAAGTGGAAAGAAGTATAGTTTCTATGGAAACATTTCATTTCGTAAATGATTTTAAATATAAATCTTAAAACATGGAAGTCATGTATGGTTCTCCATACCGATATTTTTGTATTTCTGCTGAAACTCTTAATTTTAATAAGGTTTGATCTTCTTCTGGCAAATCACTGAAACTAATTACCTCTTCAGGCACTGGCTTGTAATCTTGTTTATGGCACTGTTCATGTGTCACTTCACCCACAAAACAATTCATATTAAACTAATGAATGATTAATAACAACTGCTGTATATAAATATCTAAGTAGTGTAATTAGCCTATAACAAAGAAAACATCAATAATAAAATCACAACACTTGTCACTCAACCAACACCAACTATAAACTGAAGTGATCCCACTTGTGACAGGTTCTGTGTTGTTTAGGCGGGGGGGGGGGAGAGTTCAAGTATCAACAAGCTGAAGCATGAGTCACTTGTTGCTACAAGTCAGTAACCACTAGCATTGATCCAAATTGTTTGTTTAGGCCATGTTTAACACTAATATACTAATTATTTTAGTTATATAGAATCAACATTAAATTATATTTAAGAGTAAGTAACCATAAATAGAGACTTTTGTTAGTTTTTAAGTCATTATGACCATTATCAACTGCGAAAGTACTCAGCACATTTTCACCCAACTTTGATGCTCTGCAACGCCTAAACCAGACGAGTCTCAGTGATGAAATTTATACAGCATGTTTGTGCTAGAAAGGAGTGTTTGCTGTAAAAGTTTCAAATGTTTTCACTCAGTCCTTTTTAAGATATGTGGCAATGAAAATGGCTAAAAACGGACTATTCGCCATCTTTGAAGGGCTCTAGAAAAAAAAGGACATAAGTCTCATGGATTAAACTTAAGTTCCAAGTAGTGTATAAGATAACTTTGACAGAAAAAAATAATCAAGGTGAGTCTCTTTTCTTTCATGAAAAATATTGCCCTCGAAAATTGCATTTTAATCGTTGACTAATTTTATTTTTTTAATTTTATTTGACTAACTTCCTCTGTACTTATGAGAAAATAGTTTAAACAAATATTGTACTCCATTTCATGCTGAACATTTTAGTTTTTTATTTGTTTTGATATCTTTATAAATAAGAGAGTTACAAGATATTCCGCAAAACACGTTTTTTGTGAAAAACGAGCAATTTGCACAAACAAAAATGGCCACAAAAAAAAGAATCTCCAAAAAAATGTTTAGTAATAGTCTGGCATTCGGGGTACAAGGAACTCCTGGTAAAATTTTTACAAAAATTAAAAATGTTGAGCAACAAATATTATTTCAATTGTATGATTTGAAATGGATTGATCCCACAGTAAAAAAGTTACCAAGGTTTACTGTTTACTTTTCATTTGTGTTTTAATGTCTGAGTTAATAATTTAAACTTTCACAACGGCTTATGTAAATGCCGGACTTTTCAGACCTGCATATGCTGTAAACACAACACAATGTTCAGACTAGATGTGGGCCAAAATACCTACAACAGGTATTTTGGAACAATACTATTTTTATGGAACGGATATAACAGTGACTGATAAGTTGAAATATCTTATTCGGGGCCTCACAGTTCAGAGTTCTTCGTACGCTGCTAATGAGTACACATGTAACAAGTAAACGAGTACTACAAGTATTAGGGGTATTACGGATACACAAGTAACAACAAATAAACGAGTATTACAAGTGTTAGGAGTACATGAGTACGAAGCCACTTTTTGGTGCTGAATACTTAATTCTACGCATATGCCGATTGTCGTACAAGTACGAAACGATGCAAAACAGCAAGGTTCAGAATATCTCTATGCCAAAGAGACGAAGCTGTTTTTAATAAATGAAAAATTCATACTGATGTTACATTTATATAATACAGATTATAATAACAAATTATGTATTATACTAGTCACCAACTTGGTAAATTTTGAAAAAGCGAATTATATTGTATTATAACCTGCAGAGTGGCTGATATTTGATTGACCACATTATACTTTTTGTTAATGTGATTTCGGAGATGATTAACTCTCCATAAGTCATAAGTCATAAATGATGAGATTGTTGTAACGTTCCTGTTGTAAAACACTACAAAGTAGTTTTTTTTTTGTACTGAGACCTGTAGCTTGCTCTAAGATAGGATATCGACTTTACAACTCACATTTATGCACTTTATCTACTCCTGTTCATTAAATCTTTACTGATCTGATAACACTATTCTAAAACATAAGGTGTTTCCATAAATTTGTTTCTTTTATCTAAACTGCTGACTTTGAATTTTTGTCTCTATCACTTTACTTATCATTTGACTAATAGTAGTTTCCACTTAGGAAAGAAATACAAATAACAAACTCCATAACAGATAACACAATTAGGTGTAAATGATCTAACCAATCTTAGTTTGTTTAACATTAAATGACAAACTTTAATTGTGAAAACTTAAATTGGTATTCCCAAAGAGAGATAGGCAGTAGTAATAAAAGGTTGGTTCTGGGACAGCCACGCCCCCCTCGTTTGTTTATGTTTACATTTTTTCACTCCCTCCACCCCCGTCTTCACCTACATAACCACCACGCGGTCACCCAACTCCGCTCGTTTGTTTACATTTTTCCGGTTTGTTTACATTTTTTCTCTCTCGCCACGCCCCCCACTCCTCTGTTTATGTTTACATTTTTCCTTCCTCCCCACCCCCGCCTCGCCCCGCACCCATCTCCGCCGCCGCGCGGTCATCGACCTCCGCGTGTTTATGTTTACGTTTTTTTTCCACCGCGTGTCCCAGCTTTGCGTTGTTTACGTTCTCTCCTCTGTTTATGTTTACATTTTTTCCTTCCTTCCCACCCCCGCCTCGCCCCGCACCCACCGCCGCCGCGTCGCGGTCATCGACCTCCGCGTGTTTATGTTTACGTTTTTTTCTCACCGCGTGTCCCAGCTTTGCGTTGTTTACGTTCTCTCCTCTGTTTATGTTTACATTTTTTTCCTTCCTTCCCACCCCGCCTCGCCCCGCACCCACCGCCGCCGCGCCGCGGTCATCGACCTCCGCGTGTTTATGTTTACGTTTTTCGTGTCCCAGCTTTGCGTTGTTTACGTTTGTGCCGAGAGAGAATGTTTATGTTTACGTTTTTTTCTCTCTCTCGTTGTTTTCCTTGGCCGCCGCCGCCGATCGACGATACGCTGACCCAGTAACAAACGTAAACATAAACATTCCGACAAACGTAAACAACGCAAAGCTGGGACACGAAAAACGTAAACGTAAACATTCGGAGTTCGGCGGCGACCGCCGGAGCGCGTCTGTTTGTAAACAAATGTTTAGGAGAAGGGATAATGGCGTGATATATTTTTTTTATTAATAACGTTGTTTGGTATTTGTCATTGTACAGTACAATCGGAAACTATGACGCCGCTTAAATCTGTAATATTTTTTTTAACATTATGGGCAAAATGCGATCAAATATTACTAGCAAATTCTTCGACCGATAATACAACACAGATTGAAATGGATAAAGTTAAGCGATATTTATATGACTATGGTTATCTTAAAACAGATGATGAATTTTCGTTGCAAGCGGTAAATGAATCAGATATTGCTAACGCGTTACTTATATTTCAAGAATACTATAAATTGCCTACTGATGGCGAATTAAATAATGAAACTATAAACTTAATGTCGAAAACTAGGTGCGGTAACAGTGATATTATCGATTATCGAGTATCTAGTTTCAAATGGAACAAGCCCGAAGTAACATGGCATTATTATTTAGCGAATCAAGAGGTGTTAGAATTGACTAAACAAGCTTTCGCAGTATGGGAGGAAAAGTCTGGTATACGTTTCAAACATGATAGAGTGAATACAGATATTTTAATTTCTAATAAACGATTGAAACATATGATGCAAAAAGAATCATGGCAATGTACGAGAATGTTTGACGGCAAAGGCGGAACATTAGCGCACGCATATTTTCCTGATTATAATAATTCAAGACGAGAAATTCATATTGATGAAGATGAAAATTGGTCATATTCGACTGGCAAAGTCGTTCCTCTTGGTCAATCAAGTTTGTATGCAACTTTAATACACGAAATCGGTCATGCTATAGGTTTATCACATTCAGATGTATCAGATTCTGTAATGTATGCTTATTACAACGGTAAAATCGAGTTAGGTGATGATGATGTTTTAGCTATTCAAAATTTGTATGGTAAGACACAAAACACTTTTATGACGTCTTTCATACCGATGTCACCATCTTCTTCAATACCAGAGACGGAAGACGAGCGTCCTATAGATACAAATAAAATCGATCTTTGTAATTTTAAAAATATTAATTTATTTTTAATTGCCGATAAACGATTATATATATTACATGAAAAATGGCTGTGGATATTAAATCCGACAGAGATGATGTACACCAAACCGCTTATAATAAAGCATTGGTTAACGTTTCTTCCAAGAAATTTCACAAAAATTTTAGCTGTATATCAACGGCCATCTGGCGAGATAGTTATGTTTATAGATTCTTTGGTATTCATGTTTGATTTAATGAGTCTTAAATTAAGTCATGGTTATCCGAAGCATATCCAGTCTTTATTTAACATACAACCGAATAATTTGCATGCGGTATTTAACAGTTATACAGGTAAAACTTATATATTTCATGATGATAATTATTATAGAGAAGTCAATGAGTGTATGTTCACTACTAAATCATGGGGTTATATATCCGATACATTTCCTGGAATACCGCCTAAAATCGATTCATCATTTAGATTTTCTGATGGCAATTTATACTTTTTTAAGAATAACACTGTGTATGTCTTTAATGAATTTACGGGCGGATTAGTTAGAACAGAACAAAATAATCTATCGATATTCGGATTGAAATGTGCAAATGATGATGTACTATACAAATTGAAAGAATTAATATTACAATTGATAATTCAAAAGAAAGACCAATCGATTTCACACAATAATTGATAGTAATATCGATGAAGAAGAATAAAAGTTCAGTTTGTAAATAAAATTTATAAAAATAGAGTTGATATGTATTATTGTCGACGCTTGTTTACGTTACAGTCGATGGATAACCTATAACCTTCAAATTGATATGACTCGAATTTTTGTATTGAGAAATATTTCATTGTTGTAAAGAGTGTAATAAATTGTATTGTTAACAAAACACTGGTTTTATTTTAATTATTCCTACGAAATAATAATAACAAATCAAAGCAGATCACAATATTTATTATCATACCATTAAATACATATATAATGATCGGATTATATCAACAAATACATACAAAATGATTATTTGAATAGTTACAAATTTTGTGATAACAAAATAATTGAGATTATATTAACAAGTACATACAAACTAACTATTTGAACAGTTACAAATTTTATGACGACAAAATAATTGAGATTATATTAACAAGTACATACAAAATAACTATGTACATACAAAATGACTAACAAATTTTGTGATAACAAAATAATTGAGATTACATTAACAAGTACATACAAAATAACTATTTGAACTATGATAACAAAATAATTAAGATTATATTAACATATTTTTTTTTTTTTTTTTTTTGTCAGCAGTTGGAAGTCAGTCCTCCCCAACCTATAACAAACAAAAATAATAATTTGTTAATTAAACGCACCAAGAATCCTTTGAAAAAAAAGTCATATTTTTTTAAAAATTAAACAAAAGATAAACTAAACTTTTAAGAACTAAAAATTGAACCCTATTAACTAAAGATAAAAAAAGTAATAGAGAAACGTATAGAATACATTATATATTTTAATAATTACATATTTAAAAAAAAATGATATAGGAAAGACTTATAAGACAAAATTTTTGGAATAGAGAAATGTAAAAACGACGTATGAAGAACCTACTTATTTTACAGGTAACGAATAATTACTGTATATGTATGTTCTTGTGTAGAACATATTATAATAAGTTATTTTACAAGTAACTAAATTATATTGTGAAACTAATATAATCACCTATTTTTTTAAAATAGTAAAAATTATTTTTAAAAAAAATACCTTAAAGATGATAATGATCACATCCAAGCTGTGTTATCACAAACTGGCATTGCGGCATTACTTTCTTATGTAATGCTATAAGGCAATCCTCCGCCGTCCATTCCATAAATCTGATTCTACATGTCAGACATCGAACGGTGTCGCCATCGCCTTCATAAACAAATCCAGCGGCTGCCAGATTGTGAGGATTTTGATTCCTATTAGGATAAAATCTATGATAATGTTTTTTTCGTCCAGCTTTTTCAACTTTATAAAACGTCTTTAAGCGTTTCAAAAATTCTATGTGATTATACATTACAACAGTTGGTATGCTTCTGGATGCTGAGCCACAATTTTTAATCGGTTTATATACACAGAAAACGCATTATCGTCAGTACGTGTTATAAGTAGAAGGTCAAAAGATTAATTTATTATCGGTTTCATTGCAATTAACACAATCACGTTTCCAGTATGCGTTTCAATGAACATTTTTTTGTGTAGGAAATTATTTGAATATTGTCGATATCGTTTTTTTGTTCAGGTATTAAAAATATATATACATAAAATGTCATGGTAAATTAAAATATGTTAAAATAATTGAGATATAGTATTCCAAAGTTGAGTAACGCGTTGATCGCATTTTAAATGATTATTACAACAAGTATTTTGATACACATCAAACTTTGTACAATTTTTAACACACTCCATATTATTATCATATTCTTCTACTTTTTCACGAAGAAATTTAAATATTTTAGAATAACAGATATTAAAATTTTTAAGTCCCATAGCCTGAGTATCGTAAATATTAAAAACGATGTTTTTACGTTGATTGTGTTTATTTTGTAACATAAAAAAGGACGATTCATAGTTCGACTATAAAGTATCAACTTGAATGGCTTAATGAATAATGACCGTACGGGATTGTATTTATCCCGTTATCACATAATACTCTCTTATCATCATTATTGCTTAACGCTAATTTATTAATTGATACCGATTCTACTATATGTTTTTTCGATCTTATTAATTTCATAATTCTACGTTTTTCTGTTTCCGAAAGAGTATTATGAAGACAATTTTTGAAATCGTTAAACGCGATTTCGTTATTAATTACACATTTTTTAATTCCTTTCGCTTTCTTTTGAATATTATTGTCACGCGTAGTATAGGTATATAATTTTGATCGTAAACCAATAAATTCCTTAATCGGAATACCGTTACATTCGTCTTTAAATTTGCCAATTACTTTTTTATTTATAGTAGAATAACATTTATGATCAGGAGGATAATCGCTAGTATCAAAAAACATTTTCAAATCTGGATCTAACATATCTTCATAAAAATCATTTGTCAATATTTCATAAAACAAACTGTCAGTATCAGTATATAATAACGAAATTTTGTTTCCATATTTTTTTTTCATTATATCATAATGAAATTCATACATTAAGGTTTTGCTCAATTCTAATACCGCGAAACCTACATAAATTGGTTTATTAAAATAAATAGACGTTTTGTTTGATAATACAGCACAAAGTGATTTATCATATATAATTCTGTCTTTGAAAGTCGGCTTAGAAATAAGTTTTAATAATTTTTTATTTTCACTTACAAGATCTAATTTCATTCTTTTTCTTACATTTTCCATACACTTACCAAAGACAGAATTATTTAACAATTTAAAAAATCTTTTTCAAACTCGTTTGTTGCAATTCGTCGTTTTTCCGTATTTAAATCGATATACGGTTTTAACCATGGTTTTTGATAAAATTTTAACGTTCTATGAATTTTAGTTACTTTCAACCCGTGATTGACAGCTTGTTTTAAATTGATATTATGGCAAATATAATGTTCATTTGGTTCTAATGTAGTTAGTAATTTTGTTTGTTTTGTGTGATTTATACTTTTATTAATTGGAAGAAATGGTAGATCCATATGGTTATCGTGTAAACTTTCAGGGTATTCTATATCGACTTCTAATATATACCCTGTTTTAGAATTATTAGGGGTATTTAATATATCTGTAATAGTAATTTTATCAGTCCATACAAAGTTAGAATACGGAATATATTCACTCATCGCCCACCCGTATAGATTATTCGCGTCTAAATATGCTAAAAATGTTTTAGGATAATTTGGATTATATGTTTCTTTTATATATTCGTTATTGGCTTTTGAATGTTTTTTAATACATGACGATATCCTCCTTTTATAGCGGCCTCAAAAAACATATACATTTCGTATTCGTTAAGCAACTCAAGTTCAATACCAGTACAAAATAGCATCGCATCAAAAGCAAACCCTGGAACGGTTAAATAGTGCGCGCAATCTAAATTATGTGAAGATAAACAAAGCAAACGAAAACTTTCAAAAACGTCGCATAAAAGCAATACGTCAATTTTCAAATATAAATCACTGTAGTCGCCCAACGATTTAATTTTAAAATGATTCCAAACTTGAACCGCGTGATTATAATCTTCATCGCTTATATGTTTCGCATTTAATTTACTATAAAATTCGACTTTAGGAGGTAGTTCTTGTACTTCCAATTTTTCCCACGAATCGGTATATTCATAAGGATATACACCTTTTCGAGTGACTAAATCCATATCATTATTTGAAAAAAATTTGCTAGTATGAAAAAATTGATTTTTTGGTAGATTATTACTTAGTTCCGCTAAGGATCTATTTAGAAAACGAAAAGTATCAACAAATTTAATAGTTATTCCGTTACACGTTTTTTTTGAAAATGATATATATTTTTCAGTCGAATTTGGAATAACAATTATTTGTCTAATATCATACCCTAATTGGCGGACGATAAAATGAGAATCATAATTTGAACTAGCGTGAATAAAAACGGGAACAAATTTTTGATTTTGTCTCCTCAGATTACAATTATTACATAATGCGGAACGGTAACGACCGGTAATATGACAATGATCTCTAACGGGTCTGTAAAATAACGTGAATTCGCGTTTACACATTTCGCAATGTGTAGTAGATTTATATTTGATTTTATCTTGTTTTGTCATTTTTAACGGTATAATATTATTAAGAAGCAAACCTAATAAATTTATGTTTTCAACGAGATATGATACGAATTTTTCCGCAGCATTTTTACCTCTATATAAGAACGGTTCTGATGGCAAATGTTTTTTAATATTAGCGGGAATTGAATTTTCTACAACGAAATAAACGCAAAAACTCATAGGTTCGTGTAGTTCATTCGCGACTGTAAAAGAATATTTCCGATCAGGGTAACAAGTACTTATCGGTTTTAATATACATTCAAAATCCGCGTAAACTACTATTGGAAGTTTATATTGGTATTGGAAATTTTGAAATTTTAAATTATCAGTCGGCATTATCACTCGTGTAGGTGTATTTTTTTGACAGTTTCGTTTATGTATTTTTAACTTTTTAGATTTAACAGTGAAGTAGGTTAGACATCGTTTACAAAATTCGATATCATTAAAACTTTTAGTTACTTGCGATCTAATTAATTTGGTGAAATTTTTAATATAACAATAATGGGTCGTATTATTTTTATTTAATAATAAAAGATCGAAATGGTTTGATTTTTCATTATCGCATACTTTTAACGGGTAAATTGTGATATCGTTTTCAACACCATACACGTTAATCGAAACGTTATTATTTTTTTCAAAAATTTTTATTTGTGTTAACGGAGTAGGAAAATCGATATTATTAAAAGTAAATTTATTTTCTAAATCCTTATAACGAAAATTTATGCGTTCCGGGTGCGAACCGTTTACGAATTTACAAAGAATCGCCCATTTAAAACAATAATTATCTGTATTTTTAGGATTAATTATGCTTTTTTTAGCAGTCAGTTTTGGTGAAAGCGGAATATACGAACTACCTCTTAAAGGCTTAAAACGATTAATTCGAATTAATATCCCGTCAATTGAATGTAACGACCATCCAGAGCCTTTTTGTACATATATGTCTTCTTCATTACAAATACTGTTTATCATACTGTCTGTTTCAGATGGTATAGACGAACTATGAAGTAAAATAATATTTTTGGTTTTAAATGTTCTGTCCTGATATTCATTAATATTATTTTTAACGTATGTACATTCAACTAAAATATTGAATTTTATAGCGTTATATATTACAATCATATTACTTAAAATGTTTAATATTTCTAATTTTAAATAAATTAATAATAGACATATGTCTTTAATTACGTTATTATTATTTTTATAAAAATACGTTCTTAAATTACCCTTAAACGCATTTTCTATTTCTATAAATTTATTTTCTAAAATTATATGTTTTAATCTATTATTTTTTAAATGTAAATTATTATTATTAGATGATGATGATGATGATGATGATAATGATGATGATGATGGTGATGATGTGGAAGAATAACTTGGATGTTGTATATAAGACGACCCAGGTTGAGGATCTTGTCTGGATGAAGATCCCGGTTCAGGTGTGCGAGTATTTGCGTCATTATCGGTTCTCACAGACAATCTCTTTTTGAATGGGAGTTGTTTGTCCATTATAATCTAAAAAAAGTAAAATCATTCATTTTTTAAAAAGTAAATATTTACTATTGAATTAGTCTAACAGTAAAAGAAATAATTCCAATACCTATAGGTTGCTGTTGTTCAATAAAGCTGAGTAATAGTTTTGAAGGTACACAAAATTCGTTGATTTTGTTATGAAGCGATTGTATCTCTCTATCTGTCCTGTAACGAATTTGATGAATTTGTCTTCATACTGATGTAGAGGAATAAAATCATAGTATTTAAACGTTTTGCGGCTATAACAGTAAAATACAAATTGAGAAAAAAAATATTTACGTCATTTCAGTTAATTGGCGCTGTACATAAATGGAAAAACCAATTTGCGATAATTCCGGGTTGTTTACTCGACAGTACTCTTAATTATATTATTTTTTGTTTTGTTTTTTATATTACAATCTGTAAATAACAAGTTTCACGTGTATATCACACGATTATTAATTACAGTTATTAAAATAATTGGTTCGATAACGGAAACAGTAACGAAATCCGGGTCTAGAGTTTTAATTATTATTCTCTCTACTGTATTCTTACATATTATTTTTTTTGTTGTTTTGACATTACAACCTATAAATAACAAGTTTCACGTGTATGTTACATGATTATTAATTGCAGTTGTTTGTACAATTACGTAAATGGAATTAGCTTGATAACGAAAACAGTAAACAAAATCTGGATACAAAGTTCTAATTATTATTCTTTTTACAGTATTTTTATTTCTTTATATTATTTTTTTGTTGTTTTGACATTACAATCTGTAAATAGCAAGTTTCACGCGTATATCACATGATTATTAATCACAGTTTTTTTTGTATAATTACGTAAATGGAAGTGGCTTGATAACGGAAAACAGTAAACAAGTCTCTGTACAGAGGTCATAATTGGTATTCTCAAAAAATGTATATAAAGTGAATTGGATTTTACTGATCTATGTACAATTCTTCGTTCGACTCGACGTGTTGTACTGCCGCTATCTCAGGTAAGAGACAATTTTTTGTATACACTAACATTGTTGATAGTGATAGATTTTAAATAGATAATGTTAAGTTGTGAAATTAATACTTTTTTTATTTTTATACAGATATCATCTGCTTATTACTACTACTACTACTACTATTATTTTTGGTAAGCGGATATTTTTATTTAATATAAAAACATTAGCGCTGTTGATAGTAATAGATTTTAAGTTGTAAAATTAATACAGATATTATCAGCTTGTTTCGTCTCCCTTCGTACGTTTTTATCAATCGACTACCGTCACTTTTGGTAAATGATTATTTATATTATAAACACTAACGCTACTGGTGGTTATGATAAGTTATAAAACTAATACTTTATTTTGTTTTATACAGATATTATCAGCTTGTTCTTATATCAGCTTTCGTCTCCCTTCGTACGTTTTTATCAATCGACTGACTACCGTCACTTTTGGTAAATGATTATTTTTATTAAAAAATACTAACGCTACTGGTGATTATGTTAAGTTATAAAACTAATACTTTATTTTGTTTTATACAGATATTATCAGCTTGTTCTTCTTCTTCTTCTCTTTTTTGTGCAACAACTTCATACATCAATTCAGTAAGTAATTGTTTAAAATTGTTTTTTAATATATGTTAATATTATCCGATAATGTAATTGTTTTTGTATATAGATATTATCATCGCTGAAGGCAGTATAATTTGTTTTTTGTGTTGCAGACATAATGGCAGTTCCAACTCTGTTTTTTGTCAAGTTATCTGATAATGCTTATCCTCCAGTCAAAATGAGCGCATATGCTGCGGATTTCGATCTCAGAAGCGCGTATGATTGCATGATCGCTCCTCATGACAATGCGTTAGTTAAAACTGATTTGGCTGTTAAAATTCCAGAGAAATGTTACGGACGAATTGCACCACGTTCTGGGTTAGCGTTAAAACACCATATCGCTGTCGGCGCAGGGGTTATTGACAGAGATTATCGCGGCAATGTTGGTGTAATTTTATTTAACCATTCTTCTGAAATTTTTTACATTCGAAAAGGAGATCGTATAGCGCAGTTAATATGCGAACAAATAGCTGAGCCAAAATTACAAGAATTAGCGAGTTTAGATTCAACAGCTCGCGGCTCTTGTGGTTTTGGTTCGACAGGAGGAACAAGCGTTGCAGATAACTATGATGATGATGAAAACTTATTGCTAGAAATAGAAAAATTTTTAACAGATTTCTAAATTTTCTTTTTTTTCTAACAATATTATTTATTTTTTTAAAAATGTTGTTAGAAATTAATTATGTTATTTTTTTCTGTTTCTAGTAATGGAACGCGAAGCATCCAATACTTCTCCTTCAGCATCCGCCGGCCCATCGACGTATTTTTCAATTAAAGACCTGATTCAATGTCTTTACATAACGGGGCTGGTAAAAATAGTGCTGTGGGAGGAGGCATTAGAAAATTTGAAAGCGATTGTACTGGACCAACCTTCAATTATTATTAATTTATATTTAATTATTCAGAATGCAGTCATGCATATATTTGATGATGAACCGTCAGAAATCGATATTTTCCGTAGGAAACAAAGAGAAATGACCTTAGCGGAAATTATCGATTATTTTAATTCTCAGATTGATGACGAACTTTACAATAGCAAAAATTTAGATCATGATAGTATTAAATTGTTTCGTGAATTAATTAGTATAAAGAAATCGGCCGAGACGATTGAACTCAATAAAAACAGCGATAGTAGTACCGATACTCAATCAGATAGCGAAGACGATTTTGATAAAATTTTTAACTCTTTTTCCAAATCTAAAAAATCTAAAAAATCTGAAAAATCAAAAAAAATCAAAAACACTAAATTTGAACAAAAGTTTGAGATATTAAAAGACGGCATGAAGAAATGGGTCAAAACACCAGGTGAGGAAGGTCCATATTTGATCGAGGTAAAATTAACGCAGACGGCTGACATCAAACGTATACATTCCGACAACTGGTGGCAAAAAGTATCCCGTAAAGTGACTGTTTTAGCATCGTCACAACAAGACCCGCATCGTCACAACAAGACCCGCTGTTCGTGGCAACAGCCGATTTATTTAAATCGGCTTTAATCAAAATTAAAAATGTTAAAGATGTAGCACACGGCTCGTACAAGACGCGGTATAAGCCGTATTAAAATAATTTAAGGTTGGTCTGTTAGTTGATTGATTGATTGATTGATTGATGTATGTAAATATGTATATATTATAAATAAGTATTTAATTTTAATTGTATGTATATATATATATAAATAATTTAATTTTAATATATATAATAAAAATAATATGTTTTACACAAGAACGTGTATAATAATTCTTGTTTTTTTTTGGTCACCTGTAAAATAAGTGTGTTCTTTTTATATCATTTTTAATATATGTATTATTACAAGGTATAACGTGTTTTACATTTCTCTATTCAAAAAATTAATTTGTTTTTGTTATAAGACTTCCCTATGTTATTTTTAAACCGTATTTAATTTTACATAGAACACATTTACAGCTGTTTTTGACCTACTTCTATTTGCGTCTTTGATGGAAATGAACACGTCATCAAAACAGGAGGAGGAGAGTCGTCTTCTCCAGAAATGGTTTTTTTCGCCAAAAAGATTAACACCTGGAGAAATTGTGAAATTGAAAGCGATAGTCGACAGACCAGGCTCGACTATACAACCGTTTATAAAAGAATTAATAAAAAAATTATAGAATTTTTGTAATTTTATATATATATATATGTATAAATAAATAGCATATAAAAAAATTTAGTGTTGGTGTTTAATACTTTCACAAAATCCTTTCCTTTGTTTGGTATTTATCATGGATTCCCAGATTAATAATAATGTGATGTTCTAGCATAGTAATAGTGAAGAAAAAAAATATGTTTATACAGACTGTTTTAAGGCACTTAATGAGGGGCACTTCAACCCACTTGTAGTCGATCATAGATTAATAATAGTGAAGGAAAAAGATGTGAAATAAATACATTAAAAAAATACATTTTAAATTTTATTATTCAATATCCAATTTGCTATATGAAATACATTATTTAGCGCACAATGATCAAGATTATGTTTATATGGGCAATCGACACGTGCCACAGTCTGCTGTTGTAAGACACTTAATGATGGACACTTAAGCGCTTCGAGATCTATTACTTCAACCGACTTGTAGTCGAGCATGTCCTCGATGAGTCTCTGCTTTTCCGCTCCTTTAGTGTACACATATTCACCTTCAGTAACGATGCTGTTTAAAATATTGTGAAGTTCGTCATAGCTGTGAATTCCACAATTCCAGCTGAAACCATGAAAAAATCTTTCATTTTTTTTCATTTTTTGATAAATAACGATAATCGAATGGTGGTAAAAACAAAAAATGTTCTCTCACACCGGTACAGTTATGATTTTCTATTCTTTGTACACACAATTCTTTAACAATATAATTTTTAGCGTCGTCGAAAAAACATTGAACATCAACAATAAAACCGATCATTATTATAAAGCGCTAACACTACAAGTGATTATAAAATGTGTATGACAAGCGAATAAATATAATGTTAACAATCGATTCATTCTATCGATTTTCTTATAACACCAGATAAAGGTAAATATACGAGCAAATTATCAGATATCAGTATGCAGTATGCGGTCGTTTTCGGCGGAAAATTCTGCGCTGCTTCTATTTCTAAACGAACATCGACAGAACCGGTTTTTAAAAGGTCGCTCTGATGAGAGCAGTCAATAACAATTATCGGCGCGTATAATAAATAATCGGTCCTGTCCAGAACAGGTTCGTTCTCGCTACCATCATAATACGATGATTGAAACCCTTTATACATCTCGTATAACGTTTCTTTACTTCCGTTTAAATTATCATACGGATAGTATTGCGAATTCAAATATAATTTAATATTATGCAAGTTGCATAAATCAAAATGAGAGGCATTTTTTGTTATGTTATTTTTTCTATCTGTTTGAAAACCTACAATTATATAACGCGGTTTATCAGTCTGTGCTACAGTTTTTATCGTCCACGTCAACTGTTTAGTTTCTGGTAAAGTCGGGTATTCTTGCAACTCCCATCTACGAAACGCTAATTTTATTGGCGTATCTCTATCAACAATACTCAATAATCTGTGTCTATACTCATCGCTAACATAAATATAAGGAATTCGCCAATTGATTTTTGATAATTGTAATTTATATTTATCGATAGCGTTTAAAACTACAGCGTTATTATCAGACGATGATCGTATTAAAATCAGTTCTTGTTTCACATTTAAAATTATGCGTTTGTATTGTTCAGCAAAACCGAGTAATAATTTTAAAGGAATACAAAACACGAAATTCGTTGAATCTGTTGTGAAGCAACTTTTTACATCTCCCGTCCATCCTGCATTA
Organism: Magicicada septendecula; assembly: GCA_034769895.1. Taxonomy (NCBI): domain Eukaryota; kingdom Metazoa; phylum Arthropoda; class Insecta; order Hemiptera; family Cicadidae; genus Magicicada; species Magicicada septendecula. The sequence goes on along the minus strand of CM068369.1, from coordinate 103,514,247 downwards.
GTTATTTTCTTCATATCACCGGGTTTGAATGTTAAAATATTCTTCATTACTGATGTGATACCAACATTTTTAACACGATCTACTTCCGTAGCACATATTTCGTACCGTATTTCATCGAATAAAAACGCTAATCCGTTACTAATTAATTGAATATTTTCGTTTTTCTGATTGTTTTTTTCACCCATTAATTTACCTTTGATATGTAGATAACTCTCACAAGGAAGTGTATAATGATCTTGTTGATGAACAGGAATACGTATCTCATCATTATTATTTAATGTAGTAGATGCGTAAGGAGTGTGTGTATGATACGCACGTCCGATGATACTATCGTCATCATAGACAGCGCTATTTAACACGTCCAATATACTCATTGTTAATAAGTACTTTATACCCTAACGACTTTAAAAATTTTCTATTAAGAGATGTTAACTGATTAGCATCCCGTATTTTACTGGCGCTATTTACGGGCTTAACTATTGTTTTATTTTGCCCATAAGGAAAAATTAGCCTCATCTCGTCTTTTTCTTATATGTAATCGCAAAGAAATCGTTTCTTCTCTAAAATTTATTAACTTTCCGTCTTGATCTTCTAATCGTATTGTGATATTATCTAATCTATTTGTATTAACTGGTAAATAGATAACGTTTGTCGGTGATTCTACTAATTTATACCCCGGTCCGACTGTCGGATAAAATTCGTGTAATTTATGAGATTCTCGACCGTTCTTCAATGATCCAACCACAGCACTACAGACAAGTCTTACAACATCTGTCTTTACAATGTTGATTGTCGACTGTGATGAATGCCATATAAGCGGTTCGAGTTTGGCAGTATTAGCGAATCCGAGAAGAGAAGCCAAAGAATTCGGTTTAGTGAAATCTATCGTTTCACTCGAATAGATTTCGCTTTTCAAAGTATTATTATTAGCACGTATTAATAATTTAATAATTTTCCTTTTATTACTTTTTGGTAATTTTTGATTTATATAAGTGTTTATATCCTCGATTTCATAAGAGCCTGTAGGTAATGCAATCACTCCATCGTCACCGAAATAAAACATATTATTTACATTTTCTTTAACATTCGGTATGGAATTGTATGTCATGAAATTAATCAACCCGAGTTCCCAATTTCCTTCGAGTTCGATGGGAGGAAATATATCACAACTAAGTGACGATCCTACTCCGTTTAAGCTAAACATTATTACTAAGAAACTGTAAACACAAACGTCCACAATTAACTGTATTTGATCGTTGATAACGTTTATAATTATAGTTTATATTGACGGGTTGTTGCTCCGATGTTTGAAAATAACGAACTAATTCAATTGGCGGTCTTAAATTACCAAAACTATCGAAATAGTTTATTGTCTTATTTTGTTTACGGTAACATACCCAATGCGTACCTGACCCGCGTATACTATCTAAATTAACAATACCGGTTTCATTTTTCTGAATTTTTAACGGTAAAGTATCTTTCATAAAAACACCTCTAAAATTAAATACATTCAAGAGTTTAGCGTAGGAAAACAATTCATTATTGGTGAGAGCGTGTGAGGGAATCTTTATTTCTTTCGATGTTTTTTTTTTTTATTCCCACCACCACCAGATTTTTTATACGGTCGTAAGTATAATCCCCTTCCCCTCCTTTTTCTTTTTTTTGATTTAGAAATTCGCTTATTTTTTTTATTTTTAATACCGCCGCCGAATTTACTTTTCGCTTTCATAATATATTTCTATTAATCCAACTGTCGTGTGATTTATCATAACCCAACCAACGTACAAGTACTTTCTCGCCTTTACGTTTTAAAATTTTTTCAATTAAATATACGTCACCAAATTTTGTTTTACTTATTTCTTGTTCATAAAAACCACCTTCTAATATATTACCTTTATCGTCCTTCAGAATATACGTTCTCGGCGCTGTAGATTTAACGTTATAAATAGTAAATAACTCGTTTGTCCAGTTGGGAAGGTAACCTTTAGCAAACACCTTTTTATATTTGCTAATTCTTACTCTATCGCCGATTTTAAATTTTGGAGGTTTCTTATTGAACGTTAATTGTTTTATTTTATTTATTCGTAACAATACTTCTTTTTCGTTATTCTTGTTTACATCTACAGGTTTCATTTTAATCGTTCTGTGCACAGTATTATTGTAGTCTCTCAATAAATCAGGAAGGACATTCAACCACGTATACTTACCGTTAGTTGTAAACCATTTCCACATTTTATTTTTCAAAGTACGGTTGAACCGTTCGATAATAGAAGCTTTTTTATCTGAATGTGTAGAATAATGATTTATATTGTATTGCTTCAACAAATTACGCACACGTTCGTTGTACCATTCTTTGCCTTTATCTGTTTGTAAATGATTCATTTTATTATTTTGTAATAAAATTTTAAGTACTCGCGCAACATTTTCAGACGATTTTGTTTTTATTGGAACAGCGAATGCGTATTTACTGAAGCAATTTATCATCGTTAATATATACTTATAACCTCTATTCAACTTTGCATATGGAATCATTTCTACAAGATCGGCTTGATATAAATCATCAAGACCTTTGAGCTCAACACTACGAGTTAAAAAATTTTTTCTAACTTGTTTATGTAATTCGTTACTGATATTCTCTCTTACACTCATTATATATATGTTGACGGTTCTAACTACGATAAGAAAATGAATAAAAAACAACAAACACAAATACATCAATACTATTTTTTATTATTTTTAATAATAATAATAATAATAATAATAATTAATTACATACAATCTTCACCTTTGTGAATTTTCACCAAAAAACAGTGTGGTGATACTTTTTCATGAACAGTCCAAGGATCGTCAGAACATTTCCAACCGTTTAAAATGACTCTACACTCTATTCATGATAATTTACTACCAACGCCGGTATAATAAAATCCGGCGTTAACCAGTTTTTTAAAATTGGGCTCGAGTGTAGGCCAACTTTTAAATGATAATAACATCACTTTTTTAGTCTCTGCAATACATCTTTTCGCATTCCTATAATTATTGAAATTATACATTATACATTGCTCCATCTCGCAATTCGGATTCGATAATTTATGCATAAACTGAATATGTTCGATAGGTAAAGTTCCTCTTGTCTGAAACCCGCACAAAGAACACTGAACACTATCTAAATATCGTTTAAAAACAAAACCGGATTCTAACAATTCGTTTATCGAATGATTGATTAATCTTTCACACAGCAGCGCTTGTTTTGACATTGTTTTTTAACCGACGTCTTCACAGCGACTGGTGACGCACGAACTGATTTTACTTTATACAATTTTTCTTCTTCTTCATGATCGATACTCAGTAGTGTTTGACGACTACAGTTTTTTAATTTTTTCAATACAGCACCGTATGTATAAGTAATCGGTAAACTGATTTTAATAATCTGCTTATTCCTTTCAATTTTAACAACATTTGCTCGTGTAAAATCGTTCACTATCAAACAACAAATTTCGTTAAAATTTAATTCTCCATCGAGCGGCGGGCCGAAATAATATATTTGCCAATTAAATGCGGAAATACTGTTTTCAAATTTATCAGTCATTTTGTTTTTAAAAATCGAAGATATCTATCTACAAAAAATAATTTAATTTCTGAATCATCATGACTTTCAATCAACTGTAAACAACACAGTAATTTATTTTTATTTCTTTCAAAAATAGCGCACGGGCACGGACCGTCTATAACGTCAGTAAACTTATCACTACAACAACACCCGTCTTCAGATAACTTCTTTACTTCACAATAAAAAATAATTTCTTTTAAGCAATCATATATTCCCTTCAGTTGGCACGTTCGAAAATGATCTATCACCAAATCGTCTAAACTCGTTACTTTAATAATATTTGATAACCTTAATACAACGTCTTCTGAAAATTCGCGTTTTAATAAGTCGATTATACTTCTACCGTCCATTCTTTCGTTAACATGTTCTCACAGAGACTGCAAACTGAACACTGACAATAAAATTGAACGTATACTAAATATTCGGTTAGGTAGGGATAGAAAATAATTCTTTATATATTCTAACTAATAAACAATATGGCGAGGCTTTCGCATGCTCAATCCAAGGATCGTCAGTCTCCTCCCACTCACAAAGAACCGCTTTGCATTCCACACACATTACGTCATCTTCAATTCCGGTATAATAAAATCCCGCTGATCTGAGTTTATCGGCTGACGGTGAACGTTTTGGCCATGTATAAAATGTCAACTTCATCATTTCTTCTGTTTCTTCAACACATTTTATCGCATTCTGATAATTAGCAATACACTCTTTTGAGTTAGCGAGTAACATTTGTCTCAGAAAATTCATTATTTACAAAATAAATCTGACGAAAAATCTGCGCTCGTAAAAACACAATGTTGCCGCTAAGACCGCAAGCCATTTACTGACAGAGAATAAACATTTGTTTAATCGGGCACTGAAAATTATTCTTTATATATTTTAATTAATAAAAAAATATGATTTGGTAATGCGAGGGATCGAACCTACGAACTAATAATACTGATAAAACCGTTATAGGATACAATTAACGCACACGACCAAATCATATTTGATAAATAATAATTTTAAAACGATACTAAACGAATAATTCAAAATAAAAAAAGCGCATACATTTCCAGATGAAACTTGTTTATTACTACTACTATTTTTCCGCACACTGTCTCTTGTGCAATTTAATTAATACACAGTCTGGCGAAGCTTTCGCGTGTTCGAGCCAAGGATCGTCAGTCTCCTTCCAATCACAAAGTACTATTCCGCATTCAACACATATTACGTCGTCTTCCGTTCCGGTGTAATAAAATCCCGCTGATACCAGTCTCTCGACTGACGGGTAACGTTTTCGCCATCGAGGAAACGCAAATGATGCTTCCATCTGTTTCCGCGCTTCTCGAACACATTTCACAGCGATTGGATAATTTGTAATACACTCTCTCGATTTAGCGTAATCTTCAAATTTATAATACCTATCGCGAATCATTCCGCATTTCGGATATAAAAGTTTATGCATGAACTGGATATGCGCGATTGTCAGATATACTTTTGTTTTAAAACCGCACTTGCCGCATTTAATATTATCTGAATTAGTTATAAAAACAAAACCTTCGTTGTCAAAAAAATCTAGCACAATCTGGACGGGTGTAACACGCGTTACAGACATCTTAAACGAAAATCTCGTATTAACTGAAAAAATTGATACGTAAACAATACCAAACAACATCATTAATAAAAAAACATATCACGCCATTATCCCTTCTCCTAAACATTTGTTTACAAACAGACGCGCTCCGGCGGTCGCCGCCGAACTCCGAATGTTTACGTTTACGTTTTTCGTGTCCCAGCTTTGCGTTGTTTACGTTTGTCGGAATGTTTATGTTTACGTTTGTTACTGGGTCAGCGTATCGTCGATCGGCGGCGGCGGCCAAGGAAAACAACGAGAGAGAGAAAAAAACGTAAACATAAACATTCTCTCTCGGCACAAACGTAAACAACGCAAAGCTGGGACACGAAAAACGTAAACATAAACACGCGGAGGTCGATGACCGCGGCGCGGCGGCGGTAGGTGCGGGGCGAGGCGGGGGTGGGAAGGAAGGAAAAAAATGTAAACATAAACAGAGGAGAGAACGTAAACAACGCAAAGCTGGGACACGAAAAACGTAAACATAAACACGCGGAGGTCGATGACCGCGACGCGGCGGCGGTGGGTGCGGGGCGAGGCGGGGGTGGGAAGGAAGGAAAAAATGTAAACATAAACAGAGGAGAGAACGTGAACAACGCAAAGCTGGGACACGCGGTGGAAAAAAAAACGTAAACATAAACACGCGGAGGTCGATGACCGCGCGGCGGCGGCGATGGGTGCGGGGCGAGGCGGGGGTGGGGAAGAAGGAAAAATGTAAACATAAACAGATGAGTGGGGGGCGTGGCGAGAGAGAAAAAATGTAAACAAACCGGAAAAAATGTAAACAAACGAGCGGAGTTGGGTGACCGCGCGGTGGTTATGTAGGTGAAGACGGGGGTGGAGGGAGTGACAAAAATGTAAACATAAACAAACGAGGGGGGCGTGGCTGTCCCAGAACCAACCTTTTATTACTACTATAGGCCTATAAATTCTCTCGTTTCTTACTTTCTTTTAACCAGTAATAGTTTAATGAAGTCACAGTGTAAAGTAACGCTGTTAAATTTAGTTTCAATTTATATCTTATAACAAATTATACTATATAGGTTATGTATAAGTATATAATAACAGGTATTTGTACCTGTTATTTTTTTGGAACGGTACATTTGTACCTGTTATTTTAAAATACTAGTTTAGCACACCTCTAGTCCAGACTAGACTTTCCTTCTCAAAATAATTCCAAAATTATGTCAAAAGTCTTATAATTTCCAGTAAATAGGAATTTAAAACAAAGTCTGTCAAAATATGCAACATAATATGACGAACTGATAAAAAAACTGTGGACACATGTTGTATGGGTTCAATGAAAAGTGTGTTTTTATGGGGAAACATCATTATAGTTAGTACTGTGGTTTAAATACTCTTCTACACATTAGTTCATCCCAGTTGCATATGCAGAATTAATGTGACTTATCCTCTACATAAGTAGTATCGTATCTTCTTTCAGCCAGGAACACTTTATTGTACTAAATATCACTATAATATTGACGACTCGGAACACTAAGTTTTTTATAAGTAAAAACGTAAAGTTTTACCTTACAGCCTAAACCGGCTTTCACCTATAGAAGGCTTCATCAGAGGCTGTCGTTAGTAGCGCTGTTCGTCTTGTTGTTGGTGACGAAATAGTTTTTCGAAAGATCGAAGCCGTGTGTGTGTGGTGAGATGTGTTCGAATAATGCGTGCGATTTGAATTGTGTCTGTTCGTTTAGGATGTCGTTTTTATTTGTTTTTGTGTGTTTGTATATTTCTAATTGTTCTAGAGTGTCTAGTTTTCGGCCTTTTGTGTGTACGTGTAGTATGTTCATGTTATTGTCGATGTTTTTATATGTGTGGTTTGCTTCAATGAGGTGGTTTGCGAAGGTAGATTCTGTAGTGGTGTGGAGTGTTTTTGTGTGTTCAATGTATCTCTGTTTGAAGCTACGTCCTGTCTGGCCTATGTAGAATTTATTGCAATTTGAACAATTTAGCTTATATACACCGGGTAGATCGAATTTGTTTTGTGCTTTGGGCATGCGTTTTGATAGTGTGTGTTCTGTTTTGTTAGTAGTTTTGAAAGCGATTCTGTATCCTGCTTTTTTGAATTTGTGGGTGATTTTTTCTGTTTGTTTGTTGATGTATGTTAGTGTTATGAATTTGTTGTTTTCTGTCTTTGTCTGTTGTTTGTTTTGTGTTTTGTGTAGGAGTTTACTGACTATTGTTCTGTCATAACCGTTAGATTCTGCTAGATATTTTATCGTGTTTAGTTAGTCTTTGTAGTCTATTTCATCTAAGGGGATGTTGTTAAGTCTATGTATCATGGTTCTAAAAGCAGCTAGTTTGTGTTGTATTGGGTGATTGGAGGTGTTGTGTATTAGTGTGTCAGTTGTAGTTGGTTTTCTGTATATACTGAATTTGTGCCTGTGTTCTAGTTTTGTGATTGAGAGATCTAAGAAGTTTATGGTATTGTTGTGTTCGTACTCGGCAGTGAAGGTTATGTTTTTATGTATTTTGTTTATGTGCGTTAGTAACTGTTCACATTGTCTTTTGTTTCCCCTGTATAGTATTAGAATGTCATCAACGTATCTGTGCCAATATAGTATTTTATGTGAGTGTCTGTCATTGTTTGTGAGTATTTTTGTTTTTTCTAAGTGTTGGAGGAAGACTTCTGCTAGAATGCTGGATATGGGGGAGCCCATGGGTAGGCCTTCGTTCGGTGTGTAGTATTTAATGTTATAAGTAAAGTAGTTTTGTTTTGTGATAATGTTCAGAGTTTCTGTTATTTCATTGATAAGTTCGTCTGGTGTGTTGTTCTGTTTGAGTTTGTTTTGTAGGATGGTGATTGTTTCAGAGATGGGGATGTTTGTGTACAGGTTTTTAATGTCAAAGGAGGCTAATGTGGCGTAACAACAAATTCATAACACTAACATACATCAACAAACAAACAGAAAAAATCACCCACAAATTCAAAAAAGCAGGATACAGAATCGCTTTCAAAACTACTAACAAAACAGAACACACACTATCAAAACGCATGCCCAAAGCACAAAACAAATTCGATCTACCCGGTGTATATAAGCTAAATTGTTCAAATTGCAGAAAATTCTACATAGGCCAGACAGGACGTAGCTTCAAACAGAGATACATTGAACACACAAAAGCACTCCACACCACTACAGAATCTACCTTCGCAAACCACCTCATTGAAGCAAACCACACATATAAAAACATCGACAATAACATGAACATACTACACGTACACACAAAAGGCCGAAAACTAGACACTCTAGAACAATTAGAAATATACAAACACACAAAAACAAATAAAAACGACATCCTAAACGAACAGACACAATTCAAATCGCACGCATTATTCGAACACATCTCACAACACACACACAGCTTCGATCTTTCGAAAAACTATCTCGTCACCAACAACAAGACGAACAGCGCTACTAACGACAGCCTCTGATGAAGCCTTCTATAGGTGAAAGCCGGTTTAGGCTGTAAGGTAAAACTTTACGTTTTTACTTATAAAAACTTAGTGTTCCGAGTCGTCAATATTATAGTGATATTTAGTTAAGTAACGGACACGTCATGGACAACGAAATCCAATCATTTAACTCAGCAAGACGAGCCAACGTCCAAGCGTACAAGTTCACAACTTTGAAGGTTAGAAAGATTGTAGCTCACATAACTTTCAACAAAACATGCATAAACAAATCACTAACACCTAAATATGCCCAAATCAAAATTAAACATAACAACCTGGCCGCCCGACTAACACAAAACATCGCACAAAGAACATACATACAAGAATCAATTAAACAACTATATAAGAAAAAAGACGCCCTCAATCGCAAAGCTCTAACACTACACCTACATATCGCCAACACATACGGACACAATTACATGACTGAACTAATACATCACACAAATGAATGGACAAAAAAACAAATACATAACATACAGACAAAACACGACAGAAAAATAAAAAACCTGACACCAATCAAAACTGATATAATTCCCTCGCACAAATTCTACCCACGTACAGTAAACCTCACGAACGTCACACTCACAAAAAACGAACAAACACTCCTTGATAAAGGCCTAAAACATAACATACATTACAAACATAACAACCAAACACTGACAAAGCTCATAATTGACACAGAAACAAATATACAAAACACAGCACCAGAACATCAAGACACATTAAGACATAATATAAACAACACAATAGGAGTACATAAGACACCAGGCAACAACAACCACAACTCAGAAATACACACAGCCATCAAACTGAGGGAAAAGGCACACAAACACAACATCACATTTGTAAAAGCTGACAAAGGCAACACGACTGTAATTATCCCCACAGACAACCTACACAAAAAAGTACAAAACTTCATGGAACAGAACAACATCACAGAACTAAAACACGACCCCACCGACAGATACCAAAACTCAATAAAACAAATAGTCAACAAAGCCAAACACATTATTACACATAAACAAAAGCCCTACATGAAACAAATCCGACCATCAGCACCTACACTCCAAGCGCTTCCCAAAATCCATAAAGAAGACATTCCGATCCGCCCCATTATCAACTACCGTAATGCCCCTGCACACAAACTGGCAAAATATCTAGACAAAATTATTAGACAACACACACAAATAGACAACAACATTGCAGTAAAAAACAACACTGACCTAGTAACAAAAATAAAAGACATACACATCCCCCATAACGCCACATTAGCCTCCTTTGACATTAAAAACCTGTACACAAACATCCCCATCTCTGAAACAATCACCATCCTACAAAACAAACTCAAACAGAACAACACACCAGACGAACTTATCAATGAAATAACAGAAACTCTGAACATTATCACAAAACAAAACTACTTTACTTATAACAATAAATACTACACACAGAACGAAGGCCTACCCATGGGCTCCCCCATATCCAGCATTCTAGCAGAAGTCTTCCTCCAACACTTAGAAAAAACAAAAATACTCACAAACAATGACAGACACTCACATAAAATACTATATTGGCACAGATACGTTGATGACATTCTAATACTATACAGGGGAAACAAAAGACAATGTGAACAGTTACTAACGCACATAAACAAAATACATAAAAACATAACCTTCACTGCCGAATACGAACACAACAATACCATAAACTTCTTAGACCTCTCCATCACAAAACTAGAACACAGGCACAAATTCAGTATATACAGAAAACCAACTACAACTGACACACTAATACACAACACCTCCAATCACCCAATACAACACAAACTAGCTGCTTTTAGAACCATGATACATAGACTTAACAACATCCCCTTAGATGAAATAGACTACAAAGACTAACTAAACACGATAAAATATCTAGCAGAATCTAACGGTTATGACAGAACAATAGTCAGTAAACTCCTACACAAAACACAAAACAAACAACAGACAAAGACAGAAAACAACAAATTCATAACACAAACATACATCAACAAACAAACAGAAAAAATCGCCCACAAATTCAAAAAAGCAGGATACAGAATCGCTTTCAAAACTACTAGCAAAACAGAACACACACTATCCAAACGCATGCCCAAAGCACAAAACAAATTCGATCTACCCGGTGTATATAAGCTAAATTGTTCAAATTGCAATAAATTCTACATAGGCCAGACAGGACGTAGCTTCAAACAGAGATACATTGAACACACAAAAGCACTCCACACCACTACAGAATCTACCTTCGCAAACCACCTCATTGAAGCAAACCACACATATAAAAACATCGACAATAACATGAACATACTACACGTACACACAAAAGGCCGAAAACTAGACACTCTAGAACAATTAGAAATATACAAACACACAAAAACAAATAAAAACGACATCCTAAACGAACAGACACAATTCAAATCGCACGCTTATTCGAACACATCTCACCACACACACACAGCTTCGATTTTTCGAAAAACTATCTCGTCACCAACAACAAGACGAACAGCGCTACTAACGACAGCCTCTGATGAAGCCTTCTATAGGTGAAAGCCGGTTTAGGCTGTAAGGTAAAACTTTACGTTTTTACTTATAAAAAACTTAGTGTTCCGAGTCGTCAATATTATAGTGATATTTAGTTAAGTAACGGACACGTCATGGACAACGAAATCCAAGACTTTATTGTAATAATGAAGTACCGTACCCAAACTAAGATAAGGCATCCTCGTTGGTTAAACTGTAAACTGATGTCTGACAATCAATGGGAAGACGTTTTGTATTAATAAAGATATATGCATTTAATTGAAAAGTGTTCTTAATCAGATGTTATTCTTGTGCTAACTTGTGTGTGATGTACATTTAGTCTTTATTGACTACCAACTTATTTTCATTTGTTTCAGGTGTTAACAAGAACAATTTATCCATCATAAGACAAATGGAAGAGATCAAGTTGGAAGACAAGGTATAAAGTTCAAAAATAAAAAACATTATGTACTGTTAGTATATGCCTATGTATTAAATTGATACATATGTTATGTACACTTATAGACACGTTCATTTCTTAATGTAATAATAATTATTTATCTTCATGTTCATTTGTAATTAACTGATGTACATAATATGATTTATATATATTCTTTTGTGTAGGATTCACATTGACAATATGCATTTTCCATAAGCTCCTAACTTTCAACCAATTCTCCTCCTCCTCCTCCTCCCTCGTTGAATAGGCTCATAACCTATTAGGTGCAAAGAATCTTTTCAACTATTCCTTGATCTGCCAGTCCTCCGCTTTGCATATGACTAATTATGTCAGCATACTCATACTATTCTATTATCATCACTGTCTTGTGTTGGTTGTGTTGTATCTTTCTCCTTGCCAAACTGTGCTCTGTGTTGTCCAATGTGCAAGTCTTCCTGGTATTCTCCTGAACTCCACACTTATGACATCTAAATTTGAATCTTCTTTGTTTCCAAAATTTCACTGAGAGTACATGACTGTTTGTTATTAACAATGCAGCAGACCAGCATGATGCTTTACAGCAGCTGTTCATGAGACAGATATGGTGTAACGAACAGTACTTGATTGTGAATATGCTAATACGTATCATTGTATATATTCCCCAGGTGGTTTTAAATAAAATTTCAATATCATTAAAATTGTATTTACATCTCAATATACGTAATTATAATACACATAACAATAGGATTAAATAACAGGCATCTTATAAATGTAGATAGTTAATCAATATGTAAGAAACATTTGCATAATGGACAGAAAAATTCTGCCCCTTGAAGTATTACAGCTTAATTGGTGATTAAAATAATTAAATTTCGCCCCTGTTAAGGGCGTCAACTGAAGCAGTACACGTGAATTAACTGTTTAAAATATCGAGATTTGTATTACCTACCTTATTGATAATTGACCAAGGTGTCGTCTGGTGTACTTTAGCAGAGAAAAACAACAGGTGAATACAATTGACAAATACATGTTTATACGTTCACTTAACACATTTTTATTTCATCTTATCTTGCCATCATATACTACCATAACTCCCACATCAAAAATTTCATCTTTCTTTTACGTTACATTGAAAATAGATTGTGTAATATACTTAACTCTATTTAATAAACTAGACCATATTTATTGCAAAGCAACCCAGCTTGCTCCACTCACTAATTCATTAATATTTAAATTTTCCCCTTTTGATAGAGATCTCTTTATAATTATAATTTTCATTATTATAAGGGTTTAAATTATATGGTTACTTCTCTGGTTGTGTCCGTGAAGACCACGTGTTACAATCAGCACATTTTAGTTCACTTGTCCGTCCAAATTAAGTTCTCACTATCAATTTTGATTTCACTGTTGATTTAAACGTTTTACATTGTTTTACACCTCTTGAATACATAATTTGCTGGTCGGCTGACCCTAATTCGCTCGAGTGATGTTTTATAGGACCACGCGGTCAGGAGTTCTAAGTCGACTAACTGATGCTACTCTGAGCGTCACTCCGGCCACATCCGCCAGCTTGCGCTCTGATTCATGGATAAAATCACATGACATGTCATTAGTGAAATTACAGTTTCCGCTCTTGGTAGCGAGTCTGTATATATTTGTTTGTCCTGGGGTTCGCCCCCAAGTTTATGCTGCTTTTTGCCAACGGAAAACGCAATCACCCGCGCACATACTCGCATTCCAATGCCATAGAAACAGTGCTTATTGCAGGGCTCTGACAAAATGTACGTCTTGGTGCCCCGACAAAGTTTGGGTAGGCCTTACGTTACATTTATAATTGCAATAAAAATAAAACCCCTCAAAATTGTCCCATTACAATACCCCCCTCAATGAGAGGTTTTCTGCCGAAACAGAAAAACTCTCATTGCTAACCCTAAGAGGATCGGTGAGGATATGGGGCCAACAACCCCCCTTTAATTTCTTAACACATCATGGGTAAACTACCCCCCTAGCTCGGCAACTATGGCTGCACCTGAACGAGACTACTGGACTTCTCTGGGCGAGATCCCAACACCATAAACTCGGACAGATACTCACCATAGTATCACCTAACCTTTTATCATTCCAAATAAAATTCCAAAATCGAATCTGGCCTTATACCATACCAGATCCTCAACCGATATGTTCCCCCTTACATGCATACTGGGTTGCCTTTAGCAAGTACTGGGTGTGGACACATACTCATTATTATATTATACACAACTTCCATATTTAAAATTCATAAAATATTTTATATTTTCAATTCAATTCCTTTTCTCAAAAAAAAAATACGTTACAGTTTCAAATCAACATAAATCAAACAAATCAAATTAAATAACTTAAATTTTATCCACCTAAAGGAATTAACCTAAGTCCAATCTCAAAGATTCATATTACCATTAATTTGATCATCTCTCCCCCTTTACTCTCAAAATCCCGAAATCTTTTACAAACAGTTTACAACTCTTCTTAACTAGCTGCTAACAATCATAATAAACAAAATAAAATGAACACCTTATTTTATCAGAAATTCCCTTACCACTACATTTGTTTACAACACATATAATATGAACCATATAAATCATTTAATACATTAGCCATACACATAATCAACAATATATCCTGAACATTAAAACACAATCTGTACTTCAGGCAAAAATTAAATTTTTTTGGGGGGAAAATTTAATTCCTACAATATCTTTTTTAACAGTTTTCCCCGAAACAAAATTATTTAATTACATTCATTAACAAAAGAATCCATAAGTCACTAAGAGAAACATATCATGTCTCTAACATCAGTCATCAGCTGATCTTTCTGGGTCAGGTGAATGACCTTACCCTAGATACACTACACAAAATTATACCATCAAAAATACATAACATATGTTTATAATTCTTACACTCTAACATAGTAAAATAATAACATAATAATACGTAATAAATTCATTAGCATCAATCTTTTCAAAATCAGTAAGTTCGTCTACAAAATTATCATATGCAGCAAAACACATGTAAATCGATTACTTTTGTACCAATCGTCTACGGTAATCATCTCTTGAATCAAAATAAAATTATTTAATTAGCTTATTAGCTCATTCAGTTTATATCAGTTACGATTTCAATTCGTTACGCCCCTGAGTAACCTCCTTACCACACACATGACCCCCCACTGGACTGTGGCGTCCAGTTGCTTCCACAAGGACGGAAGTTTATTAGGGGTAGACGCTGCCTACCCCGTTCTTGCTTCAGCGTTATATAAAAATTCGGTATTACTGATGTCCGAGGACACCAGTAATCCTACTATAATGATTCACACACCCTTAATACGGCACTACCACCACCTTCGATGATAGCCGCTGTTCCATAGTTATGTAGATTCCCCTGAGTTACCCCCTGGTTAATTTCTAAGTTCACCAATTTAGAATATATTTACATTATAAATCCACGGTCAGGGTTCGGTGAAGCCGTGACCGCCCGAAATGTAGGGGAAACTACTAAAAGACATACAAGGTTTACACTGACACTGCTACTGCAATTCACAGATGGTAAACCCTTATATGTTTGGTTGTATTATTATTTAATTTAACATCTGTGAGCATCATCTACACTTTACCATTCAAACATTAAACCTTTTATTTTATTTAACTCATACTACAAACTTCATCTTTATGTATGGTCAATCATTCACTGAAAGTAAAAATATAACTCGTGTCATCACCTTAAATTTATAAACATTCAGAATTATATATTGACAATTATTTACATTTGGAGGCTAATTATTATTCTTATTTCTAATAAATCAGTAATCACCCGAAAAAGTGGGGGTTTGCTGGGGAGGGGGGGCGCATGTGCAGACACACTATGTGAATTCACGTTCCCCTTCTACTAACATTAAATGACATCACCCTACACAAACTTCAACACAAGATCTACGCTCTTTACTCTCCCATTCATCCAAGCCCGCCGTCTGCTCGTCCCCGCTTTCTCTCCAGCGAAACCCATCTTTTTTAAATACGCTGAACTTCTGTCATTTGTAAATTTTATTTTCACAAATGACACTAGTGACTTAGTTGAAAACATTGCCTCACTATAATTGCCTCCCTATATCATTTATATATACTCTTAGGCAATATCGGTATTGTGCACCTTTTTATGCACCTTGAGTGAAAAAATATTATTACCACGTACTTTAGGGGTCCCCCTCCCCGTTCAATAATATAGTTAATTTCTAATTTATACCAATTTTGTGGAGCCGGACCATCGTCGTTTCACCACCCGAAGGAAGTTCTGCCCACCATGGTCTGCCTCCAAAGTGCCAAAACCCACGGTCAGGATTGGTAAGGTCGTGCCGCCCAAAAATGGGGGAGGATCCCCTCTCCTTTAAATATACTATAATCAGAATTTTAATAATAAATAAGCATTCTCCATTTTCACTTCGCTAACTTCATAGGGACCATCGTACAATAGGAAGAATTTTTTAATCTCTTTGTCCAAAGCTGATGATTGATCGTGGTTTTTTATTAATACTAGTTGTCCTACCTCGTATTGTATGGGTGTTAAATTCCTGTCATGTCTTCGTTTACGCTGTTCAGCTTTACTCAGCAGCCGCTCCTTTGCAATCACCAGTTTCCTACCATGTGATATATCCGTCCGGGTTGGAAATTTTATCAGTTCTTCTAATATGCGTGACGGCCTTCTCTGGAACATTAACTCATACGGGCTGTAGCTAGTGGATTCATGCAAACTACTATTAATATATCCTTCTATCTGGCACACAAATGTAGCCCACAATGAATGTTTTTTGTGGCAGAAAGTTCTAAACATTCGCCCTAACTCCCGCATAACCCGCTCACTAGGATTTGATTGTGGATGATACACTGATGTATGTTTAACTAAAATGTTTTCCCAACCTAATGTTTCCCTCCAGGTGTTGCTGGTAAACTGAGAACCATGATCTGATAACATTATTTTGGGTTTACCTACTTCAGTAATGTATTCATTTACTATCTTCCTAGCTAATACCAAGGAGGTAGCTTTTTAAATCGGGTACAATTTAAAAATTTGGTAAAAACATCTAGTGCAACAAATAAATAATTCACCCCTCCTCGATCTTTGGGTAGAGGGCCATATAAATCGACGGCAACTATTGCTAAAGGACTGTCTGGTATCACATGTTGCATTAAACCCTCCTGTTTACGATTATTTACTTTGGCTTTCTGACAAATTTCGCATGTTTTTAATATTTTACGCACCGTTCTTTCCATATTATTAAATTTACATGATTCTTTCAATATATCACTGCATTTCTTGGGACCTATATGACCATACCTCAAATGACAATCCCTCACTACTTCAGGTATTATAACTTTAGGGATGCATACTTTCCAGTCATCTCCTTGTTCATTTGTACGATGAAATAAATGTTTATTATACAAACTAAAATGCTTTCCCACTTGTGAGGTATGCTGGGTATCTGATTTAAAGCTAACATTATTCTACCAAGTTCGGTATCTCTTTCTTGGTCTGTTGCTAGGTTATTTATTAACTTTTTCATATCTACCTCCCCCACTTCTTTCATTATAAATATCTTATAAGTATTTGCTATATCTACCTCAGTACTATTGTCAAAATCGGTCCTGGATAGGACATCAGCTACCACGTTTTCTTTACCCCAACAATACTCGATGGTTAAGTCATATTCCAGTAGTATTAGCATCCAGCGCACTAACCTACCATGCGTTAGTTTACAGTTTTTTAAAAATGTTAAAGCTTGATGGTCTGATCTTATTATTACTTTATTCCCTAATAAGTATGTTCTAAATTTTCTACAGGCGAAAACTATTGATAGCGCCTCCTTTTCCGTTGTTGTATAGTTCTTCTCACTAGTTAATTTCGCACCTACTAGCAAAAGCTACTACTTTATGGTTACCATTCCCATCTAACTGAAACAATTCTACAATTCTACCCCCAAAGCAATGTCCGATGCGTCTGTGTGTATATAAAATGGTTCTAGAATATTAGGATGAGCTAATATAACTGCTTAAAAATTTATTTTTTATTAGCTCAAATACAGTTTGTTCTTTTAAATTCCACTGCCACCGATTATTTTTATTTAACAAATTCCCCAATTGTATTGTTAAATAGGAATATTTGTCTACAAATTGCCTATAATAATCACACAAGCCTAAGAAACTTTGCAACTGTTTAACATTTTTTGGTACTGGAAAATTCTGTATTATTTCTACTTTCTTAGGGTCTGTACTGATACCCTTGGCTGAAATTATATGGCCTAAAAAATTAACTTGTTCTTTTAAAAATTCTGACTTCTTAAACTTAACCGTTACGCCATATTCATGCAACCTACTTAACACTCTATCTAACCTTTCGCAATGTGTATCAATGTCTGGTGACGTAATAACTATATCGTCCACATAAACGGTTGTAAATTCTAAAATCTCTCTCCCTAGTACGTAGTCTAAACATTTAATAAAAATTGAAACACTTACGTTTAGTCCAAAAGGTAACCTACGAAATTGATAGTTCCTGCCGTTGTGTAAGAACGCCACATACTGACGAGATTCTTCTTCCAACTCTATCTGCCAGTACCCGGCTGTTAATTCTAATGTGTAATGTATTTGGTTCCACTGAAGCGTTGAAGAATTTCACTCACTGGTTCTGGTGATGCTCTGTGTGGAACAATTATTCTGTTTACCTGTCTCGCGTCTAAACACAGTCTTATCGATAAATCGTTCTTGGTAACCACTACTAAAGGGTTGGAATATGGTGAGGTGGATTTTTCTATTAGACAGTCGAACCTCTATATAACGAAATTGAGAATCCCAGAAAAAAATTCGTTAAATAGAGGTTTTCGTTATATAGATTTATAAACCATTTATAACAAGAATTCCCCGTCTAATTTTTTTGTGAATGTTGTTTCACGTTCTATAATGAATTAATATTACGTACCGTTATTTTTCTTAATAGTGCATACTTAAAAAAGTAAATGTATTTTTTATGTCATGCTTTACATATTAATCTAATACATAATAAGTACGTACTGAATAAAGAGTTTGTGTATTTCATGTAAAGACTTACCTTATACATGGTTGTAGGCTATACGTAAAAGCATGTTGACCTGAGTTTTAGGTTAACACTGTATTTTTATTTCTAGCACATAATTTTTTCACAACAATAATACAAAATATCGGTATGGAGAACCATACATGACTTCCATGTTCTAAGATTTATATTTAAAATCATATTCGAAATGAAATATTTCTATAGAAACTACGTCTTTCTACTTATTGCTTCAGCATTAAGCACAGTACTGTGGTCACTAACGTATACCACCTCACTTTTTCGCACTCGATGTTCACCGATGATGGCAGTCGATGGCACTGCCGAAAAGTCTGGTTTTACAGAAAACATTGGACTACGGCTAAAGAGCCCGGGAAGCAATTATAACAAAAAACTACTTCTTTGTTGCCGATAACGTAGTACACATATAAAAAATTCTCCCCTCCACCTTCAACTATAATTTTTAATAATAGAAAATTACCCCCACCCCGTTCACCCAACTTCTTCATTTATAGATATTTCATCTACGTTTCTACAGTGGATTACTATGAGCTTCTTATCAGGATACTTTATTTATAAAAATTAAGTACTTTACTCTTGTTAAATCATAAAATGTTTCAGGTAAACTACCCCTTTCTCTTAACCGATCTTCTCCAAAATCAACAGACCTTCCGTCCTCTACAATACAGGGCTGTATGCAAAACATCATTTGATTCTGTTTGAATTTGCGGCTGTTATCGTTTACTATAGAAAAAAATTACCCTTGATAAAAAACCATTGCAGGTAAACTACCCCTTTCCCTTAACCGATCTTCACCAAAAACGATAGGTCTTGGGTACTCTACAATTCAGGCCTGTATGCAAACAATTATTTGATTCTGTTTGAATTTGGGGCTGTTATCGTTTGCCATAGAAAACACCCTTGATAAAACATAAAACGTTGCTGTTAAACTACCCTATTCCATTAACCGATCTTCACCAAAAACAATAAGTCTTGAGAAGTCTACACTTCAGGGCTGTATGCAAAACATTAGTTGATTCTCTTTGAATTTACGGCAGTTAACGTTCGTCATAGAAAAAATACCCTTGTTAAAACATAAAATGTTGCAGGTAAACTACCCCTTTCCCTCAACCGATCTTCAACAAAATCAACAGACCTTGAGTTCTGTATAATTCAAAAAGGTACGCCGGAGAGTAGTTGATTCTGTTTTAACGTACGGCAGTTATCGTCCGTCAAAAAAAAATTACCCTTGATAAAACATAAAATGTTGCTGGTAAACAACCCTATTCCCTTAACCGATCTTCACCAAAACCAACAGGTCTTGAGAACTCTACATTTCATACATTTCAGGGCTGTATGCAAAATATTATATGATTCTGTTTGAATTTGCGGCTGTTATCGTTTGCCATATAAAATACCCTTGATAAAACAAAAAACGTGTCAGGTAAACTACCCCTTTCCCTTAACCGATCTTCACCAAAAACAATAGGTCTTTAGTACTCAACAAAACAGGGCTGTATGCAGAAAACATATTTGATTCTGTTTGAATTTGCGGCTCTTATCGTTTGCCATAGAAATTACCTTTTTAAAACATAAAACGTTGCAGGTAAACTACCCCCTTTCCCTTAACCGATCTTCACGAACACCAATAAGTATTGAGAACTCTACAATACAGGGCTGTATGCAAAACATCATTTGATTCTGTTTGAATTTGCGGCTGTTATCGTTCACCATAGAAAAATATCGGTATGGAGAACCATACATGACTTCCATATTCTAAGATTTATATTTAAAATCATTTTCAGCCAAACAGCCAGGCTGTGTCTTACCTGCCTTTTTATTGCTGTATTAAATGAAAAATATTATATTACATTAAAATGAAAAAATTATAATTTTATTACCTGGCAACAAAATTATTTTATTTTTAACAATTACCATTGTTTCAAAAAGTTTAAATAAATTTTCAAGTACTTTACTCTTGTTAAAACGTAAAAGGTTGCAGGTAAACTACCCCTTCCCCTTAACCGATCTTCACCATAATCGAAAGTCATTGAGACCTCTACAATTCAGGGACGTATGCAAAAAATTATTTGATTCTGTTTGAATTTGCGGCTATTATCGTTTGCCATAGAAAATACGCTTGATAAAAAAACGTTGCTGGTCAACTACCCCTTCCCCTTAACCGATCTTCACCAAAAACAATAGGTCTTGAGTACTCTACAAATCAGGGCCGTATGCAAAACATTATTTGATTCTGTTTGAATTTGCGGCTGTTATCGTTTGCCAAACAAACAAAATTACCCTTGCTAAAAAAAAACCGTTGCAGGTAAACTACCCCTTTCCCTCAACCGATCTTCACCAAAAACAATAGGTCGCGAGCACTCTGCAAATCAGGGCTGTATGCAAAATATTATTTTATTCTGTATGAATTTGCGGCAGTTATCGTTTGCCATAGAAAAAAAATCTACAGACACAGACAGACAGACAGACAGACAGACAGACACACAGACACTTTTCGGAAAACGACTTTTTTTCATGTTTTGAGTGTAGTAGAATCAGAATCTGCAATAATCTCGAACACGATTTTTTTTGCCATCATCATACTTCCATTCCTTAAGGAATATGGAAGTAAACAAGTGGAGTGTCCAAGTTGCAACATCTGTATACTCATGGAATTAGGAAGAATATTATGTCAATGGACAGAATAGAAACATATAGCTTATATAGTGTGGCCACATAATGAGATTATCACAGAACAGATAACCAAAACATACAATAATTACTGTTTTAATAAGTCATCTCACATATAAGATGATCCTAGATTTTTGAAGGTGTTTTATAGGAATAAACAGTACATATGTGAGAAAAAAATAAATAAATGAAAAAATTATAATTTTATTGCCTGGCAACAAAATTATTTTATTTTTAACAATTACCATTGTTTCAAAAAGTTTAAATAAATTTTCAAGTACTTTACTCTTGTTAAAACGTAAAAGGTTGCAGGTAAACTACCCCTTCCCCTTAACCGATCTTCACCATAATCGAAAGTCATTGAGACCTCTACAATTCAGGGACGTATGCAAAAAATTATTTGATTCTGTTTGAATTTGCGGCTATTATCGTTTGCCATAGAAAATACGCTTGATAAAAAAACGTTGCTGGTCAACTACCCCTTCCCCTCAACCGATCTTCACCAAAAACAATAGGTCTTGAGTACTCTACAAATCAGGGCTTTATGCAGAAAATTATTTGATTCTGTTTGAACTTGCGGCTGTTATCGTTTGCCATAGAAAATACCCTTGTTAAAAAAACGTTGTAGGTAAACTATCCCTTTCCCTTAACCGATCTTTACCAAAAACAATAGGTCTTGAGAACTCTACAATTTAGGGCTGTATGCAAATAATCTTTTGATTCTGTTTTAATTTGCGGCTGTTATCGTTTGCCATAGGAAATACCCTTGTTAAAACATAAAACGTTACAGGTAAACTACCCCTTTCCCTTAACCGATCTTCACCAAAAACAATAGCTGTTTAGAACTCTACAATTCAGGGCTGTATGCGAAACATTATTTGATTCTGTTTGAATTTGCGGCTGTTATCGTTTGCCAAAAAAAAAAATTTCCCTTGATAAAAAAAAAACCGTTGCAGGTAAACTACCCCTTTCCCTCAACCGATCTTCACCAAAAACGATAGGTTTTGAGAACTCTACAATTCAGGGCTGTATGCAAAATATTATGTGATTTTGTTTGAAATTGCGGCTGTTATCGTTTGCCATAGAAAAAAAATCTATAGACAGACAGACACACACACAGACACTTTTCGAAAAATGACTTTTTTTCATGTTTTGAGTGTAGTACAATCATATTCTGCAATAATCTCGAACACGATTTTTTTTGCCATCACCATACTTCCATTTCCTTAAGGAACATGGAAGTAAAATATCGGTATGGAGAACCATACATGACTTCCATATTCTAAGATTTATATTTAAAATCATTTTCAGGCAAACAGCCAGGCTGTGTCTTACCTGCCTTTTTATTGCTGTATTAAATGAAAAATATTATATTACATTAAAATGAAAAAATTATAATTTTATTGCCTGGCAACAAAATTATTGTATTTTTAACAATTACCATTGTTTCAAAAAGTTTAAATAAATTTTCAAGTACTTTACTCTTGTTAAAACGTAAAAGGTTGCAGGTAAACTACCCCTTCCCCTTAACCGATCTTCACCATAATCGAAAGTCATTGAGACCTCTACAATTCAGGAACGTATGCAAAAAATTATTTGATTCTGTTTGAATTTGCGGGTGTTATCGTTTGCCATAGAAAATACGCTTGATAAAAAAACGCTGCAGGTAAACTACCCCTTCCCCTTAACCGATCTTCACCAAAAACAATAGGTCTTGAGTACTCTACAAATCAGGGCTGTATGCAAAACATTATTTGATTCTGTTTAAATTTGCGGCTGTTATCGTTTGCCATAGAAAATACCCTTGTTAAAAAAACGTTGCTGGTAAACTACCCCTTTCCCTCAACCGATCTTCACCAAAAACAATAGGTCTTGAGAACTCTACAATTTAGGGCTGTATGCAAATAATCTTTTGATTCTGTTTGAATTTGCGGCTGTTATCGTTTGCCATAGGAAATACCCTTGTTAAAACATAAAACGTTACAGGTAAACTACCCCTTTCCCTTAACCGATCTTCACCAAAAACAATAGGTCTTGAGTACTCTACAAATCAGGGCTGTATGCAAAACATTATTTGATTCTGTTTGAATTTGCGGCTGTTATCGTTTGCCATAGAAAATACCCTTGTTAAAAAAACGTTTCGGGTAAACTACCCCTTTCCCTCAACCGAACTTCACCAAAAACAATAGATCTTGAGAACTCTACAATTTAGGGCTGTATGCAAATAATCTTTTGATTCTGTTTGAATTTGCGGCTGTTATCGTTTGCCATAGGAAATACCCTTGTTAAAACATAAAACGTTACAGGTAAACTACCCCTTTCCCTTAACATATCTCCACCAAAATCAACAGATCTTGAGAACTCTACAATTCAGGGCTGTATGCGAAACATTATTTGATTCTGTTTGAATTTGCGGCTGTTATCGTTTGCCAAACAAACAAAATTACCCTTGCCAAAAAGAAACCGTTGCAGGTAAACTACCCCTTTCCCTCAACCGATCTTCACCAAAAACAATAGGTCGCGAGTACTCTGCATGCAAAAAATTATTTGATTCTGTTTGAATTTGCGGCAGTTATCGTTTGCCATAGAAAAAAAATCTATAGACACACAGACAGACACACACAGAGACACTTTTCGGAAAACGAATTTTTTTCATGTTTTGAGTGTAGTAGAATCAGAATCTGCAATAATCTCGAACACGATTTTTTTTGCCATCACCATACTTCCATTCCTTAAGGAATATGGAAGTAAAATGAATACACTAACTTTATTTAAAATGTTAAAAAGCACTAATCCTAATGCATTCTTTAGTCTTTGATGGATGTTGATCGGTAATGTTGACAGTAGGCTATATAATTTTTGATACAGTTTTAATTCGTTACTTGAAAAAGTGGGTAGTTTTCTGTTGTTTTCTGTGTTTGAATAAGATACTACGTTCAAAAAAAGTTTCACATCTATTTAATTCTATTTCATATTTACTCAAAAATACTGTCAGGTACTTCGTCCTTGAGATGTAGTGCAAGCCTATTTGTTTTAAATGACTGTAAAACCTCGTCGTCGGTAGGTTTTCTCTTGTCTTGCTGGTCTTCAAAATTTTCATCGTCATCATCATCATCATCATCATCATCATCTACCGGTTCAGAGGACTTGCTAACACTATGGAGTATGTCATCATCGTCCGGAAAATCAGAAACAGTAACCTGTTCATCAGCAGTGATGAAATCTTCCAATGTAACTTCGTTACTGACATTTCCAGTTGTTTGTAGAAAATTCCACTGACTTCTTAACTGTACTAGTGTCATATCATCTTCTTCATTCCATTCTGTCGTGGCGGTACTGAAACCAGCTTTACAAAAACAATGGAATATTGTTTCATCGCTAACATCATTGGTCCATACTTTTGATAACTCAGAAATGCACTCCCGGAGATCAACAATATTAACAGGGACAGTCTGGTTGTTCTCTACAATGGTAACAATTTTTTTCAGGATTCTTTTTCGGTAGTGCAATTTAAGAGTTTTAATTACCCCCTGATCCATTGGTTGTATAATTGACGTTAAGTTTTGTAGGAAAAATACGACTTTTACGTTATTTAATACAGAATTAATGTCTCCAGGATGAGCCGTACAATTATCAATAAAAAGCACAATTTTTCTTTTTTGTGTGGTCATTTGTTTGTCCAGCTTTTTTACCCAACCTGTAAAAATGTCAGTAGTCATCCACGCCTTTTTGTTAAATGTGTAGTCTACCTCTAGAGATTTAACTCCTCGAAAACAACGCGGAGTTTTACTTTTGCCAATTACCAACATTTTAAGTCTTTCAGTCCCTAGCATGTTTGCAGCCACTAACACCGTAATTCTTAGTTTACTTTGTTTACCACCAAAGCACGGATCATTTTTAAAAGTTAGTGTTTTGTTGGGTAAACATTTAAAAAATAGACCCGTCTCGTCTGCGTTGAAAATGTCTTTTCGCGGATATTCTTTTAAAATCGGTTTTAACACAGTCTGCTTCCAAGTTTCACAGTTACTTACGCTGGCACTTGCACTTTCTCCACAAATTACTTTATGAATTACACCATGCCTTTTTCTAAACTTCTCTAACCACCCATTGCTGGCCTGGAAATCCTTGTGTCCCAATGCAGCACCAAATTCCAGGGCTTTTTCTTTAATTAATGTCCCGGATAATGGAAGCTTTTTTTCGCGCATCACCGTCATCCATTTTAAAATGGCTTCGTCGATATCATCATACATGCTACTTTTTAACTTTTTCCTCACTAGACTTTCTTTACGTTGGTCTGCTTCCTGTAGTATCACGTCCCGATTTTTTAAAATTGTTGACAGTGAACTTGGTGGGATTCCAAATTTTTGCACGATATCTTTTTTTTTAACACCTTTGTCAACTTCGTGTATAATGCTAATTTTTTCCGAAACACTAAGGCACTTCCGTTCTGACATTGCATACGGCACACTACAGAAACAGTATACGACTAACCTGTATAACACGACTAACGCAATCCAAAGACAGAGACAAACTGTGTTAATCCCAGGAAAAGTTATTGCTGAACTGTATGTATGCACTGAACAATAGAGGTGTCTGGGCTAAGTAAATTCTAAGAATTCTGTTTGTTATGTCTATTTCAGTGTTCTGTGTTAGTTAATGGATTTTGGGGAATTCCGCTACTCTTATGTATAGGTTTACAATAACTCCCTTTCCGACCAGGCCAAGCCCGTCGCCAACAGGTAACGGCAGAACACGTGTTTAACTCTTTTCTTAGGATTTTATTGTTATGGGTGATACAGTACAAATGTAAGACAATTTAGGGAATTTACGCTTTACAATTTCAATAAAAATAACCTGTCATTTTCAGCTGTGGTCAAGAATACTTTGTGTTTGTATAAAAGTACAATTTAGGTACAGAAATCAAAAGAATAACTACCTTTAAACTCACAGAGATGTCTTGCACTAAATTTAATGGCATTATTTTTACAAAACATTGAGTAAAAATTACTGTATGTTGATATGCAGTATGTGTCACCATTTCGTTATATAGAGGTATGAATACGTTAAATAGAGGTAAATTTATACATAGTTTTATTACAACGTCACGGTGCAGTAAAAAAATTCGTAAAATCGAGGTTTTCGTAATATCGAGGTTCGTTATAAAGAGGTTTGACTGTACCTTCTCTCAACATCTTATTTATTTCCTCTTGTACTAACCCCCTCTTGGAGTATGGTACCCGATAGGTTTTAGGTGCAAAAGGTGTTTTTTCTTTAACGATTAGTTTACCCTTAAAATTTTTTACCAAACCTGGTTTGTCTGAAAAAACTAATTTATTTTTATTTATTACTTGTACTACTTTTTCCCTATCTTTATAACTAAATTCCCCATTTTTATATAGGATTTTATTCATTTTTTCACCCCAACTATCTTCAGTTTCAAATAATTCATCATTATTTACCCTCAGGTTACAATAATTAATCATCAAGGCCCTACATTCGTTTACGTCATTATCAGAAATTAAAATTCCCTTACTAATTATTTTTAATGCTTTCATTTCTACAGTTTTCTTTCGTATAAATGGTATTTCAATTATATTATTATCATTATTTAATTTCATCGTCTGTGTATAATAGTTTAACTCCACTTTGAAATTATTCAAAAAATCATTACCCGTTATAGCTCCCATATTTAACCCTGGAATAACTAAGAAAGGTACATTTATTGTGTTTTTATTTACTTTTAGCTGTAACATTATTTGTTTAGCTACTTTTTTACTGCGAACACCTGTTACCCCTACAACACTAATTCCCAGTACTGGTAGTTGTGGAATTGTCTCTGTAGTTATTTTTTTATTTTTTCAAAAATTTTATCATCTATAGTGGTCAGTTCACTCCCTGAATCTACTAGAAAAATGTATTTGGAATTAAACACTTTGGCTTCAAATTCTGGCATACCAAAGTTATTGCTACTCTCCCCCACTTCTTCATCGGATAAATCATTATGTATGTTGGTAATAAGTGACCCTATTGTCATGTGATTTCTAGACAGCTGGGGGCTTTCCTTTTCAACCGCCCTGATTAGTTTAACTGTACTGGAGGTGGTGGTTCGCTGTAAACGCCCCTATGATCCCCTCTACTGTTTTGGTTATTAGAAGGTGCTTCAACACCCCTAGTGTCGTTTGGGTTACCAACATATCCCCCTCTACCTCTGTGATTAAAAATTCCTGGCATTCCCCGATTACTGGTGAAGCCTCTCCCCCTATGACTCCCTCTAAACTCACTATGATCGAAACCTCTCCAATTCCCCACTCTCCCTTGAGCACTACCCCTCGGACCCTGACACCTATAACATTGACTTCGCGAACTATTTGTAACGGGACATTTTGGCCTATTTTTGGGGTAATAAATAAATTTGTATTTTCATAAAGGTAAACAGCATTTTTTACAATGTAATAATAATAATTGGGAAAAACGTAAACATAAAGGGACAAAAGGTAAATTTTATTGGTAGCGACAGTGGTAGCACTTCTTGTGAAATTATTCATGAATAATTATAAAAGACGAAATAAACAACCAGCGGAATTGAGTCAAGGTCAGCTTCAAGGACTTACAAAACGGTAAACAAGTTATGTAATAACATCGGACCATATGACGTCAACATCTTACGTCAGCGACGATCCCCAAGCTGGAATGTGGGAGTGTCAGCGCCAGCAGTTTCGTCGCACTCACAAAACAAAGGCAGTCGGCAAACACCATCTATAAACATCGGACGCATGTAACAGTCGCGTCCGCCGGCTAGGCGAAGTTTTCGCCCGCAAAACACCAAAAAATGTGAATAACATATTTAAAAATGTGAAGTAAAAATAGAAATGTATAAATAACTAACAGTTTTTCTTTTCATTACAAGAACAGTTTTCTTTTTTCGGAAATTACCCGTTAAAAACTTAACAATGTGCGCGTAAAAGTGTGACGCCTTCCAGACTCAATTGAACAGCTAAGTAGCAATGTATCCATAAATTTTAACACGGGTTATTCAAAATTACTTGAATATGATGAAATAAACTTTTAATAAAATATAAAATGAGATCTCTCAGGTTATAAAGTAATTGTGTGTGTGTGTGTGTGTGTGTGTGCGTGTATGGGTGAGTGAAACTATGTAAAATAAGAAGGGTGGTTTGTGTTTCAAAAATTTATTTCTATTTAATATCTTGATTTTTTTTGTTAATTAAAAGGTTTATACTATGTCTCAATTTTATTTTATGTGAGTTTTTTAGAATGAGAATTGTATAATAGATGAGGGAGGTAAAGAGGTAGTTTGTCAATTTATCTTTTAAAGATAAATGAGGAAAGAGAATAACTAATTGTTAATAAAACTTAATTATGGGAAATGAGTAAAGCTTTCTTATTTCAAACAGCCATAATTCTGTTCTCATGAGTTCGCCGAAAAGAACCCGAATTGGTAAGTACACGTTTTTTTTTGTTTCTTGTACATAAATTAAGAATAATGGAATTAATTTCTTGCAGTATGGCAAGATGGCGCCCGAAATGAGTAATTGAGTTTGAATTTTAAGTATCAGTAGTAAAAGTAAGATCACATATTATAGTTACTAGCTCTACAACTAGGGTTTGGACATAACCATGCCCACTCCCCCGATCTACTCATATTACTAACAAAATGGTCTGGTTGTCTTACTTCGGTATTTATTTGACTTGATTCATTAACTCTAAACTGATATTTATTATCTTCTTCCTCTTTCATACTCTGGTATGCTTCTAGTATTTTTTCTAATTCGGCAATATTAACAAACTCCCGGGTTCTGATTGTGGACCGTATGTCCTTAGGTAAATGCTTACTAATGTATCTTATAAAAGATGAAAGAGGCATTGGTGGTTCTTAATATTTAACCTGGCTATATAGTCTTGTCACATACGACGTAATACTCATATGTTTAATATTGAAATTACCCCAGCCCATTATTGTACTGTGCAAACCCTCTTGTTTTTCTTCTGACCAGTATTTATTTTTAAATGCTTGTTCAAACTCATTAAAATCTGCCCAGTTATCGTTATGAGCATCCACCCATATTTTAGCATCCCCTTTAAAATATTTTAAAATTCGTACTAACTTAATTTCCCAACTTTCTTGGTTACATTTATTGAAACTTTTTATAGAGTTTAAAAATTGTATGGGGTTCACCCCCCTACTTTCATTACTAAAATAACCTAATTCCACTTCCATGTTCACTCTCTCACTCACATTAGTTAATTTTTGGTTAATTGCTACACTTAAATCTTCTCTGAGTTTAATTATTTCTTTTTCGTGTTCTGTTTGTTTACTTTTCAAACTAGTTACATTAGTTTTAATTGCATCAATTTGCTCAAAGTTACTTCTGAATTCATCATTTATATTCTCTTGTATTTTATTTGCTTTTTTAATTTGCTCACATTCATCAATTACACCTTGAACATTACTGTCAATTTTGTCATTTTGTTTTTTAATTTTATCGTTAAATTTATTTGTTAACGCGTCAGATTTTTTGTTTGTCTCTATTAGTTTCTCGTTCTGTTTCTCGTTAATTGTTTTTATATCGTTTTTCATTTCAGTTTGTATTTTATTTATGTCTATAGTCAGTTCACCTCTCACTCCAACAATCGTCTTATTCATACTTTCCAATCGGCTATTCATATTTACTTCACTTATTCTCAATTCGCTTCTTATGTTCACAAACTCGTTATTTAAGTCTGTAAGTTTATTATTTACTACATTTATTTCTGATTTGATTTCAATTTTAAACTCATCTAAATTTGCATTTAGATTATTATTTTCTGATTTCAACTTATATTTACGACATTTATTACTGATTTGATTTCCGTTTTCATTCCTGACATCATTTCCATCATCAACGCTAATTGGTTAAATATATTTACATTATCGCTTTTGCTATTTTTAGCGTCTACTATCTCAATTTCGTCTGTTGCATCGTCTACGTGCTCATTAATATTTGTCGATATTAAATTGTTTTGCTTAACATTTAAAATCGATTCCCCTTCTACACCCTCACATACATTTGCACTCTTGTTTTTCCCTGCCATTTTGACCAGGTTGTAAATTAATTCACTTTACTTTTAATTTGCAATGTCTACTGTTACGGGCGCCATTTGAAGTATTACAGCTTAATTGGTGATTAAAATAATTAAATATCGCCCTTGTTAAGGGCGTCAACTGAAGCAGTACACGTGAATTAACTGTTTAAAATATCAAGATTTGTATTACCTACCTTATGGATAATTGACCAAGGTGTCGTCTGGTGTACTTGAGCAGAGAAAAACAACAGGTGAATACAATTGACAAATACATGTTTATACGTTCTCTTAACACGTTTTTATTTCATCTTATCTTGCCATCAAATACTACCATAACTCCCACATCAACAATTTCATCTTTCTTTTACGTTACATTGAAAATAGATTGTGAAATATACTTAACTCTATTTATTAAACTAGACCATATTTATTGCAAAGCAACCCAGCTTGCTCCACTCACTAATTCATTAATATTTAAATTTTCCCCTTTTGATAGCGATCTCTTTATAATTATAATTTTCATTATTATAAGGGTTTAAATTATACGGTTACTTCTCTGGTTGTGTCCGTGAAGACCACGTGTTGCAATCAGCACATTTTAGTTCACTTGTCCGTCCAAATTAAGTTCTCACTATCAATTTTGATTTCACTGTTGATTTAAATGTTTTACATTGTTTTACACCTCTTGAATACACAATTTGCTGGTCGGCCAACCCTAATTCGCTCGAGCGATGTTTTATAGGACCACGCTGTCAGGAGTTCTAAGTCGACTAACTGATGCTACTCTAAGCATCACTCCGGCCACATCCGCCAGCTTGCGCTCTGATTCGTGGATAAAATCACATGACATAGTCATTAGTGAAATTACAGTTTCCGCTCTTGGTAGCGAGTCTGTATATATTTGTTTGTCCTGGGGCTCGCCCCCAAGTTTATGCTTTTTGCCAATGGAAAACGCAATCACCCACGCACATACTCGCATTCCAATGCCTTAAGAAACAGTGCTTATTGCAGGGCTCTGACAAAATGTACGTCTTGGTGCCCCAACAAAGTAAAACAAGGAATGTTAATTGTTCAAAACTGAGGCCCTGTTTGGGTAGACCTTACGTTACATTTATAATTGCAATAAAAATAAAACCCCTCAAAATTGTCCCATTACACCCTATTCTAATATAGCAGCGTAGTCACATCCAGTGTTCCATTGTCATGTACAGCCTACTTCCTCTATAGAGGTTTGAAGGTAAGAATATTCTGACTCTGTCTGTCTCTTTCCCTCCATCGATGTATAGTAACACTGGATTGCCGGCTGCATGTACTGAATTCGGTCCACTCAACTGTACGCTCACCCCACCACATCAAGGCAAAAGCCACTAGGCCTGCATACTCACAGTGTTATCTTAACATTAGTGTGCTGAGTCAAATGATTCAGCGCGAGTTTATTGGCATTTTTGGACGGTAAGGGCAGTACGAAATTTAATGTAATAAGGAGTGCTGCTCTCTACCCGCGGATAGGAGAGGCTACCGTTTTTGAATTTTCACTGTTTGATCCGTCTCGCCATCTGCTGAGATTTTGCAGCAGTTTTAAAACAGTGCTGCGTCCTGGTGAGAATTTCCTTACAAACGGACAACGAACGGAAATTTTCTGTTAAGGCTTGTCTCAAAATGGAAGCCTAACTCACGACCTCGTAGGAAATCTCTTCGGTGGAGAGAGGTGTGAAAATCTAGCGTCGACTTCTTTTAAATATGAGATAAGTTTCTTAACGACTGCGGTAAGTTTTGATTTCGTTATATTAATTATATACTAAATTTTTAAAGGAGAAAATGTTTTTTTAGTAAGCTTGAGTAAGCGTGCCCACTTGTTGAATCATGCATTGTGAGACGTAATTGTTCGTAAAGTTTTTATAAACCAATAAAACTTGAGTATTGAAGTGTCAGAATCTCGGCTTTAATACCTAAAGTACAATAACCACAATATATTTAATTTTACACTTTCATTAACACCGATGTAACGAGATTCGGTTGAGCACTTAACCTGTTACACAATGTGTCGTCATTAAGTGGTATAAAGTTTTGCTACAATGACAGTAAAACTTTATACATATATAATTGGGAACTTACTCAGGCACGTTTTAAACGTAAATCATGTCACATTCAAAGTTATAGTATTCTCAGATTCTATGGAGTAAAAAACTATGTGTTTTAAATAAATTCTGCGCCACGTGGTAACCTCAATTTCACTCAAAGTAATAAGTTCATAAGATGTTACAGAGCCAAGATAAGTTATTGTATTGCAAAAGCAACTCACATTCAGTGAGGTTCAAGTTATAAAGCGTTATAAAGAATCATTGTTAGAGAACTTTTTAAGTAAGGCATGTTGGCCAAAATAATGTTACCAAGTTTTATTATGTACAACATAACTAGGTGTTGTTTTTATTTATGTATTTTGGAGGGTGTCCAAACTGTGGGGGCATTTGTGTGTGGTCTCTCACTAAAAATGTAATGTGTGATAATAGGGTTCACTGAACAGAGACAAGTCCTGCTACCACTGAACGAAATGACATCTTAAAAGCTCCACACTCGACACCGAAGAGAACAACGACCGCAACAACATGCCAATCATGAGATCGCCACGCTATAAATAAGAGATCATCCTTCTGGGCACATATAAGCAGGTGAAAAATATCCATTTATATTCACACGTAGAATCCACATGGCACCAGATATACATAATCATCAGTTTTACCGTTCAAGTATACATTCATTTGGATCCCCAATTGATGGGACAGTTTAGTGTGAACACTAAGTATTAATTGTAAATTTCAATACATGTATAGTAAATTGTCAGTTCAGAGACTGACATGTCTACCACACAGCATCCAACTTAGATTTCCACTCATTTCTTTATAGAGCTTTCGCTACAGATTTAAAGTCAGTTTTGTTATTAGTAATTTTCTCAAGTTTAATTTACTATGCATAAAAACATATATTTTCTCTTATTTTTAAAATCAGGTTAGGTCATTTGTATAAAAAGATTACTGGGGAGGTAGGTGTTATTTTAAATTAGTTTCAACCAAGCTGTGCCTGTCGAAACACTTTTCAACTTGTTTGAGACAAAATTTGTTGAAACTGGTTATAAGTTGAAGAAACATGTCCGTCTCTGACACACAATGTATTTTTTTTATATAAGGTGCTAATATGGTGCAATTTTTCTCTTTTCATTAATTGGCCCTATTTTAGTCTATATAAATTCTTTATATTAATCATGGTAACTGGGGGGCGTTAATTATGTTAAACAATTTTTATTTCTCACCTTAATTAAGTATTTTAGCACTTAGCCACTTAGGCACTTGGTTTTAAATTTTAATGTCCTGGGGACATTATTTGTATGCAATACTTTATGATGCACATGACGTGCAATTAACCCACACCATGGGGGTACATTTATAGATATAAATCTTTAATCCTAATTGGGATTCCTATAAAGAAGAAGTTTAGAATTTATATACACCAGAAGGGTAATATAAAAAAAAGGGCGTGGCAAGAGACCTTTATGTATTTGTATACTATTGTATATGTAATTTGTCTTGTGGAACGTGTTATGTCTGTATATTTCTGTGTACATTTTGGGGGATATATATATATATATATATCAATATTATGCATTGCTGTACTTTTGGTGGGATATAGGGATTTATTATTAGAATTTATATACACCAGTAGACGAGTACTCTATCTCAATAATCGTGGCTGATCATTTCTTTAAATTAATTATTTTATTTAACAAGTATAGTAAGTGTCACCTTTAAAGTTCATTTAAATTGGATGAGTAATTATTTTAATTATTAATAGTAAATGGGAATGAAACCCTTTATCTTAATTACTTTATATACTGCATTTTTAAAAGAAACATATGATATAAATTTTTATATTTTAATAAATAGATTAATGGGAGTTTTATTTTGAGGTTAATGATTATTTTAAATTTTCAATTCATTGATGGTGACATAGCAATTATTTTCGTGGATTCAGTTAATATTTTTCAGGTGGCCTTGTTGAGAGGGTATACTTCTTTAGTTGACCATTTAGAAGGGGAATTATAAATCACTGTTGTTTTTTTGTTATTTTTATTATATGAGATAGAATAATAAAATGGGATTGTTAATTATTTAATTCTTGAGTTTTTATTGCAAGTCCCGTCTTACTGGATCCAGCGCAATTTTTAGCTTCTCTAGGCCTTAGCCTAGTTTTAATTAACTTGTAACCCCTCTTTACAAAAAGAAATATTCTTTTTGTTTTAACTACTCAAAATGAAGTAGGGGTTTCATTTGGTAGCAGAGCGCGGTTACGACAAGGGTCCTGTGGGTGTGACGGGGCTTGCAAACTTAGGAAATATTTTAAAATTTTCACAATGTTTAGTTCTTAAATAGAACTTAGAAAAATTTTAAAGGCCCTATATCCCAAGGTTGAAAATATTTTGTTAGTTTTAAGGTTTGAAACATATGTATATGTACTTGCCCGCCTTGCATAGTGAATAGTGCCACGTGGTAGGAAATTTTAGAAGGGGAAATCCCTGGGCAAGACTTATCGCAGTCGGTGCTTAGTTAGTTTGAGTTTACCTTACCCATGTTTGGGGAGGTGTTGCGGTTTTTTTGTGATTAGGCGGTATGGCCCGATCGGCAGTCGGTTTCTGCCGATAAATGGTAGCCGGAGGTAACCTAAGAAATGGTTAAAATAAATTTTCGTTGGTCGGTATTTTGTTTTTCGTGTTGTGTGTGTTGTGTGTGTGTCGCGTTCCTTTTGTCTGGTGTAATCGAGTGTGAGCTGTTCAGGTAGTGGGCTAGTTCTCGCATCGTTAGGTGGACCCGCAGTCTACTCTTTGGAAGAACAGTACTTGGGTTTTTCAGATTCTGGTTAGTTAGAATAAGTTTTAAAGTTTTGTTAAGTGTGCCGACCGCGAAGTGAGGATGACTTCGATAAATCCTGAGTTGTTTGTAAGGGAGGAAATTGAGTTCGAGCTCCGGGCCCGGGGTAAAGAAACCCAAG
The DNA here is from genome assembly GCA_034769895.1 of Magicicada septendecula. Taxonomy (NCBI): domain Eukaryota; kingdom Metazoa; phylum Arthropoda; class Insecta; order Hemiptera; family Cicadidae; genus Magicicada; species Magicicada septendecula. Next base: position 103,478,631 of record CM068369.1, on the reverse strand, counting down.
GCAATGTCCAAACCTTACGGCGGCTGCTCCGTGAAGCGCTGACCGCGGGTGATGCGCTCTCCAGGGTCACTATCACTGACCCCGAGAGTGAGTGGGAACGGTGTACGGAAAAGTGGGGTGAGCTGAAGGAGTTGGCTCAATCCGTCGAAAGTTTGGAGGAGGGACCGGGATGCTCTCTCGTTGTCCGGCGGATCCGGCAACGTATGCAGCACTTGATTCATCGGCTGCAAAATTTACTGGCACAAGTCAGTGAACCGCCATATATAACACCGCCACCCTATAATATAAAAGAGATAATACAGGAGATTACCTCGACCCTCCAAGGGTCACCACCGGTAAGAGCATCCACCCCAATTCCGGTTGTTGAGGAGTCCGTGATCTCAGCGCTGAACACTTCTTCATACAGAGAAGTAGAGCCTGTACGGACTGGTTCGGGGGCGGCAACGTACAACCACCTGCCCAACCCACTTGCCGATATTATTAAACAACTGCCAGTCGTGGACGGACTGGAAGCAGATAAACTACTCCCTTTTTTCAAGATAGTCTTTGACTTGAAGGACTATCCGGGTATGCTGGAGCGAACGGTGCTCGAACTCATCTTCCCCTACTGTCGCGGTACCATGGCTGACAGGGTGGCGGAGGTAATGCGACGCAAGCAAGGTGTGGATGAGTTCCACCGGGTGGTGCTGAGGGCGTTCGTACCCAGTAGAATGATGGAGCAATTGCGCCATCGGCATTTTTATAAAGTACAGGCACGGGGCGAAACATTGGCCCAGTATGTGCTGCGAATGCGCCAGGTAGCGCGTATTCTGGGAATGGGCATGTCGGAGGAAGAGGTAGTCCAACACATCCTCGACGGCGTCTCTGCCGACGACCGTCTGCGACTAGTTTTTGCACAGCGGCCGCAGTGGTTTACCGACCTGGAGCGACTCTGCGTTATGACGGAGACCATGCAGATGACCGACCAGGCGAGCGGAAACAGTAGACGAGCCGAACCAAGACCTCAGACATCGGAAGGGGCCAGAGAGCCTACCTTCCCCCGACAGGCCCAGCCAGCTCGAAATCGTCAACAAACAAATCCAAATACTGTGATTTGTTATAATTGTAACCGCCCGGGACACGTGGCGAGAAATTGTATGCGAAGGCGCGCGCGACCAGCACCACCTATGTCTAGACCAGCGCCAAAAAACTAAGTAGACAGGGGAAGATATTTCGGAGGATGTCTTCCCCCCGCTTCAATTCTGTTCAACTTCCGTCGACCTCCAGGCAGCCGTTAAAAGCCCCATCTTCAAGTATCAAGGTCCAGTCCGCTACCTCGCAACAACTTTCTGTATGCCCCTTTCTGTCGCTCGAGGTAAAGGGGGGTCAGCTCAGAGCCTTAGTTGACTCCGGTTCAGCCCGATCCATCATTTCATCTCGGGTACATGCGGACCTTGAACGACAGGGTTTAATTAAAAGGTCAGAAAAGTCATCTGCTATATGCTGGACGGCATCCCGTGAAATCTTGCCTATCTCCCTGGTTACTTCCTTTAAGATCAAAATTGATGGGTTTTCTTGGGTGTGGTCTTTTCTGGTTTCTCCTGCTCTGGGAGTGGATTGCATCATTGGTGCCGATTTTATCGCAAAAAGTGGTCTCGTGCTGGACATCCAAGCGCACCAATGTTTTTTTAAATTTAATCGGGAGGTTTTAATTCCGTTCCTTGGGTACCAGGGCGCTAAGCCGGGTATCCAAGAAGTAGCTTGTCCCGATTCTGCACGAGACCATCTCACTCCATCCCAGCAGACGGCCTTAGATCATTTGTGTGAGGAATTTCCCGAGGTGTTAACTCCTACTTTGGGACTCACACACCTGCTGGAATATAAAATCAGTCTTACAGATACGAAAATAGTGAGGTCACACCCTTACAAGTTTGCCCCTCCTAAGATGACCATTCTGCGAGAGAAGGTTCAAGAATTATTGGACCAAGGGGTGATTGAACCTTCTCATTCCAGCTATGCCAGTCCAGCATTTTTAGTGCCAAAGCCTGGTGGCAAACAAAGAATGGTTATAGATTACAGGAAGTTGAACGCCAATATCGAGGTGGATTCTGTTCCCCTCCCGGATTTACATTCGGCCTTTGATTGGTTCAGTGGGGCCAGATTTTATACCATTATCGATCTGAACGCGGCCTATCATCAGATACCTCTTGCCAAAGAAAGTAAACCATACACAGCTTTTTGTGTACCCTGGAATTTGTACCAGTACACAAGGGTTCCCATGGGTTTGGCTGTGGGGGCCCAGACACTTACTCGCCTTCTTGACACTGTCTTTCACGACGTCAAATTCCGTTTCGTCTATAATTATCTTGACGATCTGTTGGTGTATAGTGAGACTTTCGAGGATCATCTGCGGCATTTAAGAGAGGTGTTGGGTCGTTTAAGAGAGGCTGGCCTCACTGTCAATCCCGAAAAGGTTCGTTTTGCCCAAGAGAGTATTTCTTTCTTGGGCCATTTAATTTCATACAAGGGCGTGACGGTAGACCCAGAGAGGACACAAGGCATCCGTGACTTTCCTCCGCCAAGGGATGCGAAAGGCATAGCGAGATTCGTCGGTATGATAAATTTTTATCGGCGTTTCATACCGAATATCGCTGAAATTGCCGCTCCCTTGAATGAACTGAGGAAGAAGGGGGCAAAGTTTGCATGGGGGGAAAACCAACAGAAGGCTTTTGATACCTTAAAGGAAGCCATCATTTCCCCACCGGTGTTGCGGATGCCCGACTTTTCAAAACCGTTCATTTTGCAGACGGACGCGAGTTCGGTTGCGCTCGGAGCGGTCCTTTCCCAGGTTATTGACGACGCTAGGCAGCCTGTGGCTTTTATCTCACGCACGTTGACCCAGCAAGAACGTAAATCATCCGTTTATGAGCTAGAGTGTTTAGCTGTTGTATACGCTCTAGATAAGTTCAGGCGTTTCCTGGAACATGCTGAGTTCCTGCTCGAGACCGACAATCAGGCTCTCTCATGGCTTCTAGCTCATCCCCGGCAACTGGGTAAAATTGGTAGATGGGTGGTGAAAATCTCATCCTTTAAGTTCACCGTGCAACACATCAGGGGATCCCAGAATGTGGTTGCAGATGCCTTATCCCGTATGTTTTCCCAACCCAGTGATGCCCAAGCTGAGCAACCCTGTTCCGTTCTTCTCGATTTTCCGTTAGCCTTCACTGATGTGTTACCCCATCAGTTAAACGACGAAGTGCTGGGTCAAGTCATCCAAAATATTAAGCAGGGTAACGTGCAGGCCCCTTATTTCTTGTCCAAGGGAGTCCTTTGCTGTCGAGAAAGAAAAGGACGAGCACCTAAAATCGTGCTGCCTAGCAAATTAGTGCCCATGGTCTTCAGTTATTACCATGATTCCCCAATCGGAGGCCACAAGGGAATTTCGAAGACCATTTCCAGTATTAGGAAACATTTTATCTGGAATGGCATGGATAGAGACATCGCGACGAGAGTAAAAAACTGTCATCTGTGTGGCTTGAGCAAGCCTGCCCAGAACACCAAACTAGGGTTGTTATCTTCTGAGGTGGCGAGCAGACCAATGGAAAAGTTATTTATTGACTACGTGGGGCCGTTCCCCCGTAGCAAGTCAGGTAATGCTTACCTGCTTGTTTGTGTAGATGCTTTTTCAAAGTTTGCCTGGCTACTGCCCTTACGGCAGGCAACCGCTCGTTTGACCATCAACGCTTTACAGAACCACGTTTTTCAGCATTTCGGTCTTCCGACCATCATTGTCTCGGACAATGGCCCGCAATTTATTTCAAACGAATTTAGGCGTATGTGTTTCGCCAGTGGCATCAAACACGTAACCACTTCCCCTTATTACCCACAACCGTCCCATGCGGAGAGATTCAATCGGAATCTCCGGTCCGCCTTGATTGCTTATCACGCTGAGCAACAAACCACCTGGGATCAGAATCTGAAGTGGTTACAGTTAGCCTTCAACACGGCCAGACACGACAGTCATCAGGCCGTGCCCTTTGAAATTTTGTTTGGATTCTCGCCCGCACTCCCGTTGACCAACCTATGGGATATTGAAGATCTTCTGCCGCGGGAGCCCAATAATAAACCTGCGGAGAGATGGAAAATGGCTCGGAAGAACTTGCTGCGAGCGCACGAGCGGGTCCGTCGGCGTTATAATCAGGGGCGTATTCCAAACCCCTTTCGGATTGGCGACTGGGTCTATTGCCAAAGCCACCCACTCAGCTCTGCCGCCGACAAACGTGCTGCGAAGCTATGCTACCGTTGGTCGGGGCCATACCGAATCATAGGATTTACGTCACCGGTGACGGCCCGGCTGGGCGTACCGGGAGACAAACAAAAGTTGTTGACAAGCCACATTTCCAAACTTAAACGTTGTCGGGGGCTATCCAAAACGTTCGAAGGGGGATAGTCCCCGTAAAGATAGGACGGAGGTCCATGTTAAATGTGGAAGTCGTGTTCAGGCGAATGGGGCGAGCCTCAGGAGATCGGAATATCTACGTACGTAGGAATCTTTCTTTGGTCTTTAGCTCTCTCTCTCTTGTGCTGTATGCGGACTCTGATCAGGTCAGCATGCAGCACCCGCACACTTACATAATACATATCTTCTTTCGTCTCTTTCGTTTTCCTTTTGATTTCTGTTCTCCTGAGAGCAAGCTCAGCTGAGCCAACCCAACCACGACGTCCACCGGTATCTTTTGGGGAGAGGTACACTGCAGGGTACCCTCCTGGCCTTTAACGTTGGGGCAACTATGTTGCCCTTTTGGGGTGAGGGTGTGCTGAGTCAAATGATTCAGCGCGAGTTTATTGGCATTTTTGGACGGTAAGGGCAGTACGAAATTTAATGTAATAAGGAGTGCTGCTCTCTACCCGCGGATAGGAGAGGCTACCGTTTTTGAATTTTCACTGTTTGATCCGTCTCGCCATCTGCTGAGATTTTGCAGCAGTTTTAAAACAGTGCTGCGTCCTGGTGAGAATTTCCTTACAAACGGACAACGAACGGAAATTTTCTGTTAAGGCTTGTCTCAAAAGGAAGCCTAACTCACGACCTCGTAGAAAATCTCTTCGGTGGAGAGAGGTGTGAAAATCTAGCGTCGACTTCTTTTAAATATGAGATAAGTTTCTTAACGACTGCGGTAAGTTTTGATTTCGTTATATTAATTATATACTAAATTTTTAAAGGAGAAAATGTTTTTTTAGTAAGCTTGAGTAAGCGTGCCCACTTGTTGAATCATGCATTGTGAGACGTAATTGTTCGTAAAGTTTTTATAAACCAATAAAACTTGAGTATTGAAGTGTCAGAATCTCGGCTTTAATACCTAAAGTACAATAACCACAATATATTTAATTTTACACTTTCATTAACACCGATGTAACGAGATTCGGTTGAGCACTTAACCTGTTACACAATGTGTCGTCATTAAGTGGTATAAAGTTTTGCTACAATGACAGTAAAACTTTATACATATATAATTGGGAACTTACTCAGGCACGTTTTAAACGTAAATCATGTCACATTCAAAGTTATAGTATTCTCAGATTCTATGGAGTAAAAAACTATGTGTTTTAAATAAATTCTGCGCCACGTGGTAACCTCAATTTCACTCAAAGTAATAAGTTCATAAGATGTTACAGAGCCAAGATAAGTTATTGTATTGCAAAAGCAACTCACATTCAGTGAGGTTCAAGTTATAAAGCGTTATAAAGAATCATTGTTAGAGAACTTTTTAAGTAAGGCATGTTGGCCAAAATAATGTTACCAAGTTTTATTATGTACAACATAACTAGGTGTTGTTTTTATTTATGTATTTTGGAGGGTGTCCAAACTGTGGGGGCATTTGTGTGTGGTCTCTCACTAAAAATGTAATGTGTGATAATAGGGTTCACTGAACAGAGACAAGTCCTGCTACCACTGAACGAAATGACATCTTAAAAGCTCCACACTCGACACCGAAGAGAACAACGACCGCAACAACATGCCAATCATGAGATCGCCACGCTATAAATAAGAGATCATCCTTCTGGGCACATATAAGCAGGTGAAAAATATCCATTTATATTCACACGTAGAATCCACATGGCACCAGATATACATAATCATCAGTTTTACCGTTCAAGTATACATTCATTTGGATCCCCAATTGATGGGACAGTTTAGTGTGAACACTAAGTATTAATTGTAAATTTCAATACATGTACAGTAAATTGTCAGTTCAGAGACTGACATGTCTACCACACAGCATCCAACTTAGATTTCCACTCATTTCTTTATAGAGCTTTCGCTACAGATTTAAAGTCAGTTTTGTTATTAGTAATTTTCTCAAGTTTAATTTACTATGCATAAAAACATATATTTTCTCTTATTTTTAAAATCAGGTTAGGTCATTTGTATAAAAAGGTTACTGGGGAGGTAGGTGTTATTTTAAATTAGTTTCAACCAAGCTGTGCCTGTCGAAACACTTTTCAACTTGTTTGTCAAAACAAGGTTGTTGAGACAAAATTTGTTGAAACTGGTTATAAGTTGAAGAAACATGTCCGTCTCTGACACACAATGTATTTTTTTTATATAAGGTGCTAATATGGTGCAATTTTTCTCTTTTCATTAATTGGCCCTATTTTAGTCTATATAAATTCTTTATATTAATCATGGTAACTGGGGGGCGTTAATTATGTTAAACAATTTTTATTTCTCACCTTAATTAAGTATTTTAGCACTTAGCCACTTAGGCACTTGGTTTTAAATTTTAATGTCCTGGGGACATTTGTATGCAATACTTTATGATGCACATGACGTGCAATTAACCCACACCATGGGGGTACATTTATAGAAATAAATCTTTAATCCTAATTGGGATTCCTATAAAGAAGAAGATTAGAATTTATATACACCAGAAGGGTAATATAAAAAAAAGGGCGTGGCAAGAGACCTTTATGTATTTGTATACTATTGTATATGTAATTTGTCTTGTGGAACGTGTTATGTCTGTATATTTCTGTGTACATTTTGGGGGATATATATATATATATCAATATTATGCATTGCTGTACTTTTGGTGGGATATAGGGATTTATTATTAGAATTTATATACACCAGTAGACGAGTATTCTATCTCAATAATCGTGGCTGATCATTTCTTTAAATTAATTATTTTATTTAACAAGTATAGTAAGTGTCACCTTTAAAGTTCATTTAAATTGGATGAGTAATTATTTTAATTATTAATAGTAACTGGGAATGAAACCCTTTATCTTAATTACTTTATATACTGCATTTTTAAAAGAAACATATGATATAAATTTTTATATTTTAATAAATAGTTTAACAATAGTTTAAGAGATCATCCTTCTGGGCACATATAAGCAGGTGAAAAATATCCATTTATATTCACACGTAGAATCCACATGGCACCAGATATACATAATCATCAGTTTTACCGTTCAAGTATACATTCATTTGGATCCCCAATTGATGGGACAGTTTAGTGTGAACACTAAGTATTAATTGTAAAATTTCAATACATGTATAGTAAATTGTCAGTTCAGAGACTGACATGTCTACAACACAGCATCCAACTTAGATTTCCACTCATTTCTTTATAGAGCTTTCGCTACAGATTTAAAGTCAGTTTTGTTATGAATATTTTCTCAAGTTTAATTTACTATGCACAAAAGCATATATTTTCTCTTATTTTTAAAATCAGGTTAGGTCATTTGTATAAAAAGATTACTGGGGAGGTAGGTGTTATTTTAAATTAGTTTCAACCAAGCTGTGCCTGTCGAAACACTTTTCAACTTGTTTGTCGAAACAAGGTTGTTGAGACAAAATTTGTTGAGACTGGTTATAAGTTGAAGAAACATGTCCGTCTCTGACACACAATGTATTTTTTTTATATAAGGTGCTAATATGGTGCAATTTTTCTCTTTTCATTAATTGGCCCTATTTTAGTCTATATAAATTCTTTATATTAATCATGGTAACTGGGGGGCGTTAGTTATTTTAAACAATTTTATTTCTCACCTTAATTAAGTATTTTAGCACTTAGCCACTTAGGCACTTGGTTTTAAATTTTTAATGTCCTGGGGACATTTGTATGCAATACTTTATGATACACATGACGTGCAATTAACCCACACCATGGGGGTACATTTATAGAAATAAATCTTTAATCCTAATTGGGATTCCTATAAAGAAGAAGATTAGAATTTATATACACCAGAAGGGTAATATAAATAAAAAAAGGGCGTGGCAAGAGACCTTTATGTATTTGTATACTATTGTATATGTAATTTGTCTTGTGGAACGTGTTATGTCTGTATATTTCTGTGTACATTTTGGGGATATATATATATATATATATTGTCACCGGACAAAAGGCTTGCCGCATGACAACTGGCGCCAATCGTACACACTATCGTTTTTGGTGGCCCTAAAAAGGACCGAGTGGCGAGAAAGCTGATGTTGGTCGTGCCGCGCTGAGATGTTCGGCGGCTGTGCCCGCTGATCGTGGCGTACTGCAGTCCTCTTCTTTCGGCACCGGTTGTAGAGTCGGCTGCCGGCCCAGCGAAATCCATCGCTGGCGCGGAACGGGAGTGCGAAGACGCAAGAACGGCGGCGGTTCTATTCTTCGGCTGTTCCTTCCGGCTGACTCCGCCCCGATGTCGTCCGAGAGAGGAGAGGAGATGAAGTGCGTTCGATGGCGTGGCGATGAGTGTGCAAAATTTTCTGCCGGCCCGGGTTTTATTGACTAACCGGGATCGCTGATTGGCTCGCTCCGAGCACGTTGTTTGATTGGCTCGCTGTGTCCACCGCTGGTACTGGAGAGCAGATGTTCGCATACCGCTGCCGTCACAACTCCACCGGGTCTTGAATGCTCTCCGGTAGCCAGCCTACTGCTCTTCTCCAGATGTTGTGGAGGTGTCTGTTGGGCGCCATGTTGATTGGTGTGCCGGCTGGTAGCTCGCTGGCGTGGCTGGATCTTGCATCCACAAGATGATCGTCGCCCCACGTTGGGCGCCACTTGTCACCGGACAAAAGGCTTGCCGCATGACAACTGGCGCCAATCGTACACACTATCGTTTTTGGTGGCCCTAAAAAGGACCGAGTGGCGAGAAAGCTGATGTTGGTCGTGCCGCGCTGAGATGTTCGGCGGCTGTGCCCGCTGATCGTGGCGTACTGCAGTCCTCTTCTTCCGGCACCGGTTGTAGAGTCGGCTGTCGGCCCAGCGAAATCCATCGCTGGCGCGGAACGGGAGTGCGAAGACGCAAGAACGGCGGCGGTTCTATTCTTCGGCTGTTCCTTCCGGCTGACTCCGCCCCGATGTCGTCCGAGAGAGGAGAGGAGATGAAGTGCGTTCGATGGCGTGGCGATGAGTGTGCAAAATTTTCTGCCGGCCCGGGTTTTATTGACTAACCGGGATCGCTGATTGGCTCGCTCCGAGCACGTTGTTTGATTGGCTCGCTGTGTCCACCGCTGGTACTGGAGAGCAGATGTTCGCATACCGCTGCCGTCACAATATATAAATATTATGCATTTCTGTACTTTTGGTGGGATATAGGGATTTATTATTAGAATTTATATACACCAGTAGACGAGTATTCTATCTCAATAATCGTGGCTGATCATTTCTTTAAATTAATTATTTTATTTAACAAGTATAATAAGTGTCACCTTTAAAGTTCATTTAAATTGGATGAGTAATTATTTTAATTATTAATAGTATCTGTGAATGAAATCATTTACCTTCATCAATTTATATACTGCATTTTAAAAGAAACATCTGATATAAATTTTATATTTTAATAAATAGTTAATGGGAGTTTTATTTTGAGGTTAATGATTATTTTAAATTTTCAATTCATTGATGGTGACATAGCAATTATTTTCTTGGATTCAGTTTATATTATTCAGGTGGCCTTGTTGAGAGGGTATACTTCTTTAGTTAACCATTTAAAAGGGGAATTATAAATCGCTGTTGTTTTTTGTTAGTTTTATTATGAGATAGAATAATAAAATGGGGTTGTTAATTATTTAATTCTTGAGTTTTTATTGCAAGTCCCATCTTACTGGATCCAGCGCAATTTTTAGCTTCTCTAGGCCTTAGCCTAGTTTTAAATAACTTGTAGCCCCTCTTTACAAAAAGAAATATTCTTTTTGTTTTAACTACTCAAAATGAAGTAGGGGTTTCATTTGGTAGCAGAGCGCGGTTACATTTAGTTTAACCAATTTGATCATTCCATAAAAAATCTTGTTATGAAAATTTTGTATTTCATATCAATCAGATTAAATGAAACACTTGATACTGATTTTAAAAATAATGTAAATATAAATTGAATTTCTGTTGTTTATAATAGAAGTTAGTACATTTTTTTTCTTCGGTGCTGATCTATGAACAACAAACAAGTTACCAGTAACATTAAAGTTAAGAACATACATTTTTGCTAACTATGCTGGTTTGTTAGGGTGTAATAAGTACCTCTTTTTTTTAATAGTTTTTTTCCAATAAAATTAAGGAAACTGACTAAACAAGACTAGTAATGAAAACGAAATTTTTTATTACATAGTTTTACATTGATGATTATTTAAAAAAAAAATCTTAGTTTACAGCCTATCTGCATTTAATTACAATATATCTTACTATTTCCAATCAAAATATACTACATTTGTTATAAAATTTCAGGATCTTAGAATATGAATAGCATATTGCAGTGCTGAGCTAAACATCGCTAAATAAAACAAACTTATTTAATTTTTGACGCACACCAAGTTTCAAAAACATAGCTGATGATGTCTTTTCTTTAGCTATACTAAAACATACTATTTTGTAAAATAAACTACCTATTAACATTACTAACCTAATTTCATTAGTGTCTTCACGATAATCATTGTTAGAAGTATGACCTTTAAATATGTTATTAGTAAAGGTTGTACACGCTAATATAATAATTTTTTTTTCTAAATTATTTTTCTCAATGTTTTGTTTATTGTTCAAAAGGGAGTACATAAATTTTACTACCCTGATTACATCTGAGGAATCCCTGACCAAATTTCATTTTGAAATATAATCAACAAAATGGGTGTAAGGGCTGAGGTTGCTGTCATTTGCTATCAGCAGTCTTGTACATTCTTCACATTTCAAATTAGAACTAATTTTTATGACAGTGAAACCAGACAAGTAGAAAAGAATATTATCTTTATAATAAGAGTTTTTATTTTCCAGCAGACATTTAATATTTTCAATGTCTTCTTCATAGACGTTGACTAGGTTTAGGTCCACTGTTTCTTTTGCTTCTACAAAACTCATAACAGTTTTGGAATTGAAACAATACAACGTATTGCAAATAATAAAATACTCTTCGAGTCCCTAGTTCGGGGCCAATGAAACTCTATAAATTTATATGCAAATAATAAGACTCTTATCTTACCTTAGGGTTCTCTTTCCAAGGTCGTACAGACGAAAACCAGCTGCAGACAAGGTTACTTGTGTTGACGTTTCAAAATAATTTTTCTAACACCAATTTTTGTATTCTAAAACAACTAGCTTTCTTTAATTTAATATTTGCTTTCACTCTATTTTTACATTACATTTTTCAATACAAAAAAATAAGGCATGAATACTTAAACAATTGGTTTTAACGCATATGAAAATGACTTAGCAGTAATACGATTTACAAATAACTTGACCAGCACTTTGCAACGCTCTCTCACTCATACTTTTTTATTTTATTCTCTTTTAAAACCCCGTAATTGAAACTCGGTATTTATATTTAATGTCTGTATTTAGGGAATAGTTCTGATAGGGTTATGTAGAATACTTAACAACCCAAGGCGTTAATCAGTTCCATCACCACCTTATGTTGTTGGCTGTTTCTGGTCACTAATGTTATTTCAACAGTTCATAATCTTCCGCACTACCGCTACACACTCCGTCTTATTTAATTCACTTTAGTTTGCAATTACGACTTTTACTTTTACAGACTTGTTTGTCGGCCGACTTTTATTGCTCGAGCTCTTACGTTTTTAACTATGTGACCGCGCTGCCATAAATTGCATGGGAACACTTTTTATGTTTTTGTTAGATAGGCCCTTTTGGCTTTAGGCCTATCTTGCATGCCCGAGGCCACTATTTTCAATTAACGAACTTTTAACTGCTCTTTACTACTGACTGATGTTCATGCAGTGGTGACAATCTGCATACTGTTCAAGGACTCTGCTTACTGTGATTCACAAAGCCTGCTGCTGGGGCAGTTACGTAATATGTCTAGACGGTTGTTTATACTAACATTGTAAGTTACTGAGGCACCTCACAGGTGGAAGCTGACAATTAAAACTGATTTAAATTAAAACTGAAACTCTATTAATTACCTCAATATGTTAAACTCTTACCTTATGGATATCTCCAAGGTTCTACAGACGAACACAGCTGCAGAAAGGATTATTTGAGATACACGGTATAAAGATCAATACACAGTTTACATTTAAACAAATAACGTCTGGTTTATTGGACGATTTAATTACTTCCTCTCCCTTGATAACAATTAAAGTTTTAATTTCTTTTAGTATATGTCAGTAGAATCTTCATTAGTAACATAGGAAATCCAACGAATTAATGATAAACATTTCTTAATATAACCGTACTTAAACTACTACAAATTATTTATATTTTAATGAACCAGTGCGTCTATTATCTTTAGATTATTTCTTTTATATTTTTCCCTTAGAGATCTCTTTTAATAAAGTGTCTGTAAAAATAAATATTACCGTATAGTGGTTAAAATTTATGAAATAGGTTTTATTATACTCATCCTGGTAGCGGCTTCGCTTCAACTGGGGATGAGCGTTTTTTATCCCTCAATTCGGAAATCGCGGTATAATTTTATCTCTGCTGTTACTGATTATCAAAATCATTGTTCACGTCTGATAATTGTATCGATTCACGTAACTTCCTCGGTACGAGCACTGATCACTTTTTATTAATTGACTGTTTTCTTAGTCCATACGCGCTCCTACACTGTTTATACTGATTTCACTGATTTTAAATTAAATGTTCCCTAGTTTGATTTAATGTCTACGTATGTTACTATGAAGTCGGCTGATGTAACTTTTTCGCACTTAGATGTTTTTTAGATTGGCCGCGTGGCCATTAGGTGCAATAGAACTGAACTCAGTACTGTGGTAAAGCCGGGAACACGGAGTTTTTTTCTGGTCACGTGATCAACAGTCTGCGCTCCCATTGGTGCTGTTTAAAAGAACGCTATAACGCAGGCGTAAGATTTAGCAATATTTTGCCGCCTGGTGCAATATGAAGTTACATTACTTTCTTCCGTGATTCACGGCTGATGCAAAATTGTGTTGTATTTTATAATCTGTCTGGGCTGCTTGAGTGTGGAGACAAAACATAGACGTTTTGTTTTGTAATAAACGCTGCATACTTGGTTGACTAACTCGAGGTTCCAAAAAGGTGAACAATGACTACGTAGGGAAATAAAAATTTTAAGATTTTTCCTTGGCCCTACAATTCCGTACCGTTACAATACCCCCCCCCCCAATAAGAGATTGGATGCCGAAGCATACAAACTCTTATTGCCTAAAACCTAAGAGGATCAGTGAGGATATGGCGCCGCAACCCCCCTGAACTCTCTACTAAAATCATGAGTCCTTACCCCCTAGTCTGGTGGCTGCGGCACCACCCATCCGCTCTTACTATACTTCTCTACTCGAGATCCCAACACCATAAGCTCGGACAGATATCTGCCACAGTATCACCCGACTCTAAACATTTGATTAAAATTTAACAAACGGCCTTCCATCACTCCATATCCCACAACCGATTTGTTTCCTCTTAGCCGTACTGGTTCATTTACAAAATACTGGTTCATTTTTTAGTGTAAAATATAATGTGCATTTGACTACCTAGTGATATGACTTCTAATTCGTCCAGCAGTTACCTAGATAAATTAAAATTTAACTATCAGGCCCACCGGCTCATCTTCAACAAGTTACATGGTTCAACAATATAGCTTAACCCTAGAAAATACAGTGTTAACAAAACAATATAAGTTTACAATAGTACATATGCGCTCCAGACAAATTAAATAATGTTCCCCGTACAATATTGCCCAGCCAAAATAACGTTAATTATATTCAACAAGTTACATGGTTCAACAATATAGCTTAACCCTAGAAAATACAGTGTTAACAAAACAATATAAGTTTACAATAGTACATATGCGCTCCAGACAAATTAAATAATGTTCCCCGTACAATATTGCCCAGCCAAAATAACATTAATTATACAGAATTGCATTAAATCTCAACAATTTATTACTTATCATTATTCAAGAATATTTATATTTAGCTACTATATATATATTTTTTTTTTTTTACTACTACTCCCTTTTAGTCCCTTAACCCCTGATACCCGTTACACTCTACTGTGTGCAGCACTAGACTTCTTGGCCCTCGCAGACCTCAATCTAGCCGTAATCACATCTCCCTCGTGACCTGTAACTGGGTCACCCCCTAATCCACACTCACTATTACTCCCCCTGGAGTGTAGCGCCCAGTTGCTTCCACAAGGACTGATGCGGAAGGGGTGGACATTTTTTCTTTTATTCCACCCCATCCTTGCTTCGGCGTTACAATAAAAATTCAATATTGCACTTGCAGCATTTTTATTTTTGTTTGTTGATTGATACGCCCCTAATGGACTACCACCCCTATCTGGGTGAAAATAGCCCTGTTTCAAAATTGGTAGATTCCCCAAAAAATAACCCCCCTACTAAGTCTAACAAACCACCGGGTTGACAAAATAAAACAAACCACAAGCCGGTTATAACAAGTAAAATTCGTGATTTGTCACAATTAACTTACTTTCACGGTCATGATCCAGTGAGGTCATGGCCGCACTTAGGTGGGGAATCTACAGTTAAACATAAAATATGGATTGGCATTTATAAAGGTTACGCGAACAGTAATATACACATCTTAGGTTCCCAAACATTATCTTAGCCTGAACATTTTTGATTATATCCATACAAAATTTCCTTCAGTTTTCAATTTTAAATGAATATTGTAATCATTATATTTTTTCATCATTTTATTATTTATTTTGTAATTACCGTTTGAATTCAAATCAAAATAAAGTTAAACGCATCGCTAACATTCACATTATTAAGTTACTCCAGGGGCGACTCCAATTTAATTTAGTTTCTTCATCTATCCAAAACAATTTCAGTTACTTTAATTACATTTTTCAAACTGATTCTGAGTGGTTTAATGTTTAATTTTTTCTTAGTATTTCAATAAATTTTACAAACATTACATCATTTGTTTCAGATCTCTCTTTAAATTCCTCCACAATCACATTCTAAATACCATTTATCTCTACTCATAGCCTAATATAGCAGGTACCACAAAATAATAATTAAACCTTTTGGTTACATGACTTTTATTTTAAAATATTTTCAAAAAGTATTATTATTATTATTATTTTTTTTAATTACCCGTAAATAGGTTGTATTTTATATGTACAGGATAATAGTATATCGAGATGCGATTGAAGACGAACAGAACCCCACTTCTATGACAGTGAATAACTACCCTTCTAACGGTACTGAATTCTATACCTGCCTGCTTTTCCCAAAAATAATAAACAAACCACAACCACTAATCTACGACCTCATCTCGGTGTACAACAATCCTATTAGACTATACAGAAAATTTGTTATCTTAGTTTGTTTACTCAGCCACAAAACTTCTCCACTACCTACCTAATTAAGGGATGAGTTTACAAATCATAAATAATGCCAGTTTATTTAATTTTGAGGATTACCCTAATGTATTGTTTAGAATTAAGGCAATCAAAGGTCCAAAAAAGTGAGCCAATTTATGTAACTATTGTTATATTTTTGTTTCTAAAGGGAGGGTTAGGGAGGTCAGGAAGATAAAAAGGGTAAGGATCATTGAAAGGTCGAGAACTAGGACTAAAGGTAAGGACAAAGCTCCCTCCGAAAATAAGGAGAAATGGAGAGAACCAAGGCTCGCGTGGGCAGGGGCGCGTCCTGAAGTAGACGAACCCCACTGGGACAAGTGGGAAGCATCTACCCGCTACCTCTTACGAACTCCCTACGTCACCCCCTCACTACAAAATGTCCCCGCTCTATCCTCCCAAATTCGTTCATTTATAGTACCCCCTAACTCTACCTCTCTACATACATACGTATTAACTTCCATTCCATTTCTACTTTACTGGCCCGATTTAGTATCATCTTAACTCCCGAAATTCTCATTTTATCCGCTACCCGCTCAAAACTAATCTCAACTGGTTTACCTTCATTATTAAGTACTAACAACCCCTTCTGAAAATCAATTATCGCCTTGTGCTTTATCAAAAAATCATTCCCCAAAATAACCTCCAAATTCAACCCCCGTACTACTAAAAATGTATTATCATACTCTACTCCATTAATTACCATGTTCAAATGTACTTGTTTAGTTACACGTTTACTCCTGACCCCGGTAATGCCTACAATGGTCACCCCCGCTACTGGCAAAACAGGAATATTTTTGTTTGTTTCTTGCAAACCCTCTAATATGTGTTCGGAAATAACAGAAATTTCGCTACCTGTGTCTACTAAAATTTTTACTTCCTTACCTTCAAGTTGAATTCTTACCTCTGTCAGTCCGGTTTCTGGTCTTGCTGTCTCTATCATCCTCCTCCATCAGTTCCTTGGACAGATCAGTGCGGATGACGTTATTTATATAGTCATTATTGTCTTGGGTCCCGCAGTCATTTGTCGACAATGGTGGGGTCCCTTCACCCACTGTCCTTGTTAGTTTTCCGTCTGAGTGGTTATACGGCCTGGAGTGTACCCACCACAACCTCTGTTGGAAGTTCCACTGCTTCCCGGTGCTCCTTGGTTGCTGCTCCCTCCTCTCTGTGGTTGGCTATTTTGGTTAGACTCAGTAGTATTGCGTTGGCAACTCCTCTCTTTATGACACGTATAACAAGTCGTTCTGCTGCCGTAGTTGTCGCAATGACACTCTCCACATCGCCAGTCATAACGTCTATAATTATTATTGTAGCCTCCCCTTGTCCCTCTGTCTGTGGTTGGTGTCCCCCTAGATTGATTATGATTATCATTGTTATGTACCCCTGACGGGTTTGAGCGCCTACCCATTTCCCGGTCACTGATATTCTGAAAAATATCTAATATTTGTTCAAGGTCGTTTATGCCCTCCACTTCCCGCGTCATCAGGTTAATTTGCACCTCCCTTGGTAAGTGTTTACTTATATGGCGTATAAATGATCTAAACGGTAATGGTGGTTCAAGGTATTTGGCTTCATTATACATTTTCATCACATAGATAGTAACATTGTTACCATTAGTCCCGAAATTACCCGGCCCCATTATTTTACTTCTAAGCACTTCTTGGTCCTCTTCAGACCAGTATTTACTTCTAAAATCCCCTTCAAAGCTTTGGAAATCTAACCAATCTCCCTTGTGTACCTCCGCCCAAACCGCGGGGCTTCCCTTAAAGCATTTCATAACTTTTAATAATTTCATCTCCCAATTACTATTACAAAATCTGTTAAAGTCTCTTACTCTGTTTAGGAATTTCATAGTGTGTACCCCCCTCCTATCCCCAGTAAATGACTCTAACTCTATTTCGCTATCTACGTTACGGGTAATTACTACTTGCTCATTAACACTATCTAGGTTTTTATTTATTACCATGCTTAAATCATCTTTAGCATTAATTAGTTTTTGTTCCATTAAATTGAACTTGTTGTTGGTTACTCGTTCAGATTGAATACTGGCATTATTTACCATTTCTATAGCACCTTTTAGTAGCTGTATTTCTGACTTACAACTACTGCCTGTTTCACTAATCTTACTATCAACATTTTCATTAATTTCTACAATTTTATTCGCAAAACTCAATTGACATTCACTTATTTTGCTTTCGCAATTGCTTTCTATTTCATTTATTTTAAAATTAGTATTAGTTTCATATGTCTTAATGTTATCTCTAACTTCTTCTATTTTCTCTACTGCATAATTAAATTTACACTTATTATCAACGTTACACTTATTTATTTTACTTTCAAAATTGTCTTTCATCTCTTGAATTTGCTCACGAACTTGTATTTTGACTGTCTCTGACACTTGTTTGTTTACATTACTGATATGATTATTTAATTGTTCATTTACTGATCCCATCACTTGTTCTTTAATAGTGTTAAAACATTCATCCATCTCATTTAGACGTTTATTCATATTAACCTCAAACTTGGCATTTTGCTTATTTATTTCATCAAAACGACAATTTATAATGTCAAATTTAATATTCTGTTCATCAAATTTGGTATTGAAATTGCTATTTTGAACGTCCAAACGACTATTCTGTTCATCAAATTTCTCATTGAAACTACTTTTAATTTCTTTGATTTCGTTTTTCTGTTCATGAATATCCATTGATATGGTTCGTAATATACTCATTATATCATCATCTAATTTGTTATTACATTTTGTTGAGGTGGGAGTCAACTGGACTCCAGAGTCCTCTGTGACCATTGTTTCATCTATAATATTTGTCTTTCTATCTTTTTCATCTTGATCTACATTCGGAGTTGAATCTGTTTCAAGGCTATTACTAATATCTGATTCGTTAAAATCAATTACAGTACTTTCATTATTATTACCTGCCATTTTTATCTTATTTATGGAACGTTACATAGAAATTTTAATCTTATCCAATATTAACTTAACCCTTTTACTATTTCACTATGTTTATGTAATTTACCAAAACGTCCTCCCTCTCAAATAACCCGTTCTGCAGCTTAATTAGGCCTGATCTGTGTGATTTATAAATCACACAGATCGTCCCTGTTCGGGCGCCAATGAAACAATACAACTTATTGCAAATAATAAAATACTCTTCGAGTCCCTGTTCGGGTGCCACTGAAACTCTATTAATTACCTCAATATGTTAAACTCTTACCTTATGGATATCTCCAAGGTTCTACAGACGAACACAGCTGCAGAAAGGATTATTTGAGATACACGGTATAGAGATCAATACACAGTTTACATTTAAACAAATAACGACTGGTTTATTGGACGATTTAATTACTTCCTCTCCCTTGATAACAATTAAAGTTTTAATTTCTTTTAGTATATGTGAATAGAATCTTCATTAGTAACATAGGAAATCCAACGAATTAATGATAAACATTTCTTAATATAACCTTACTTAAACTACTACAAATTATTTATATTTTAATGAACCAGTGCGTCTATTATCTTTAGATTATTTCTTTTATATTTTTCCCTTAGAGATCTCTTTTAATAAAGTGTCTGTAAAAATAAATATTACCGTATAGTGGTTAAAATTTATGAAATAGGTTTTATTATACTCATCCTGGTAGCGGCTTCGCTTCAACTGGGGATGAGCGTTTTTTATCCCTCACTTCGGAAATCGCGGTATAATTTTATCTCTGCTGTTACTGATTATCAAAATCATTGTTCACGTCTGATAATTGTATCGGTTCACGTAACTTCCTCGGTATGAGCACTGATCACTTTTTATTAATTGACTGTTTTCTTAGTCCATACGCGCTCCTACACTGTTTATACTGATTTCACTGATTTTAAATTAAATGTTCCCTAGTTTGATTTAATGTCTACGTATGTTACTATGAAGTCGGCCGATGTAACTTTTTCGCACTTAGATGTTTTTTAGATTGGCCGCGCGGCCATTAGGTGCAATAGAACTGAACTCAGTACTGTGGTAAAGCCGGGAACACGGAGTTTTTTTTCTGGTCACGTGATCAACAGTCTGTGCTCCCATTGGTGTTGTTTAAAAGAACGCTATATCGCAGGCGTAAGATTTAGCAATATTTTGCCGCCTGGTGCAATATGAAGTTACGTTACTTGAGTGTGGAGACAAAACATAGACGTTTTGTTTTGTAATAAACGCTGCATACTTGGTTGACTAACTCGAGGTTCCAAAAAGGTGAACAATGACTACGTAGGGAAATAAAAATTTTAAGATTTTTCCTTGGCCCTACAATTCCGTACCGTTACAGAATGTCATGTCAAAGCTCAAACAGTTTCTTTTGTCTGAGGCTTTAACTCTGTTCCTGAACATAAGTTTCTTCAAGGCCCATTGAAACTGCTTGAAATTAGGATTGTTATTATGTCCCCCCTCGAGATCTTAAACAGGAAAATAACAGGCCCAAATGATCTTGAGAAATCTTGTAAGTCAAAATATTCTTGAATTGTAAATCATTTAATAATCTGTTTGACAGAATCTTTATTGCGTTTGTAATAAATCCACGTGCAAAAATGTTTTCCTAGTGTGCTGCAGAACCTGAATATTTTTAATTTTTAACGTTGTTAAATATGCCAACAAAATTATATAACATTTTATTGTTATTTTCTAAATTCTTCTTCTTTATTTGCTGTTTGAAGTGGTGCTCAAATGGGTCCCTGCTATTAAAATAATCGAATAGTCTGTCTATAACTATAATCTTTACATACAATTAAATAATCAAAATGACAACAGTTTCACTAACAAACACAGACAAAATTTCTGAACTGAATTAAGTATCTAGTTTACAAAATACAGAAGCACGGCTGCGTACAATGGGTAAACTTGTGCTCAGTGACGCCTTCTTGTCTTGATGTGGGGGGCTGCTGCTTTCCGCTGGACCGTTTTTTGCGCTTTTACTCCCACCAAGCGAGCTATCCAGTGTTATTATACATCGATGTTTCCCTCCTCTTTGTGAATCAGTTCTTGTTATAGAAGAAGATACACATCCTGTATGAGACTTTTTCATTTTCCCTATCTCACCATGAGTAAGCTCGACAACATATACTGGCATCTGCATATCTCTCTCTCTCTCTCTCTCTCTCTCTCTCTCTCTATCTCTCTCTCTCTCTCTCTCTCTCTCTCTCTCTCTCTCTCTCCCTATCTCCCTCCCTCCCTCCCCTAAAGAGAAGTTGTTTTACATGTATTAGTCATAGTAGTAGTAGTATACACCTTATAAAATAAACATAAATAATATGCAAACAAATAAAACACAGATGTGAACATGTAAATAACAAACATAAACACATGTATAAAAAACAGTTGTAAAATTGTTATAAAAACAATTTAAAAATTGTTTCAGTTACTTGGGTGTCTGACATTAAAAACATTAAACAAATTAAACCAAAAGCCCCTACACTAAATGCACTACCGAAATTACATAAACCAAATATTCCCATCAGGCCACTTATAAACAACACACAAGCACCTGAACACAAAATAGCTAGACACTTAGATAAATTAATCAGAAATAGCATAAATTTAACTAACAACACCACTGTCATAAATAATTTAGATCTAGTGAATAAAACTCAACATATCCACATTCCACACAATTCCACACTAGCTTCATTCGACATAACAAACTTATACACCAATGTTCCCATAAAAGAAACTATAACTACATTAGAACAATTACTAAAATTAAACAACATACCTGAAACACACATAAAAGAGATCATACATCTAACTAAAATTATAACTGATCAAAATTATTTCACACACAATAACATGTTTTACACACAAACAGATGGACTACCCATGGGCTCCCCTATATCAGGTATACTAGCCGAAATATTTGTACACACCATAGAGCAAGAACACATACTGAACAATAACAAATACACTAATAAAATAATATATTGGCACAGGTATGTTGATGACATTATACTCCTATACAACGGCAATAAAAGACAAATAGAAAATTTCCACAAATATATTAACACTATACACCATAAATTAAAATTCACACTTGAAATAGAACTAAATAATAGCATAAACTTCTTAGACCTCACAATCACCAAAACAAACAACACACACACATACAAAATATACAGGAAACCACCACATCAGACATGGTCATACATAACTCATCCAACCACCCAACTCAACACAAACATGCAGCATTCAACTACATGCTCCATAGACTCACTTCAATACCCCTAAACACACATGACTACCAAGAAGAATTTAACACAATCAAATATATAGCAGTTAAAAATGGATACAACCCCGATTTGGTAAATAAAATACACAAACGCATCCTAAGCACACAAAAAAAAAAATAAATAAATAAAACACATCAGACCAACAACACACAACCCAGAAAGTACATAACACTTACATACTACAACTCCAATACACACAAAATTGCTAACACATTTAAAAAACACAATTATAAAGTAGCCTACAGAACCAACAACACCATTATGAAACATATAAATATTAACAATGACACAGACACATACAGTAAAACAGGAGTTTATAAATTAATTGTAATGATTGTAACCAATTCTACATCGGCCAGATGGGAAGATCTTTTTATTTCAGATTTTCAGAACATGTAAAAGCCCTCACCACAAATTACATACATTCCACATTTGCCACACATTTACAAAATGAAAACCATAGTTACACAAACATAGAACACAACATGGAAATATTACACTACTTACCAAAAAGTAGAAAATTAAACACAGCTGAACAATTTGAAATATACAGATATCACGCACTACAACCAAACAACATATTAAATGAACAATTGCATTACAGATCACATACACTATTTGATACATTGATCCAAACACACAATTTGAACCTCAGCGTCAATTCCCTCCCACCATCAATTCCCACCACACACACCTATAGTCCATAATTGTTATTCTGTAACAATGACATTCAGTATTTACTCACACTGAGGAAGAGGCACATCACCTTGAAACGTTTGTGAAAGTGATAACCAAAGTAAGTTCATTTGTGAAAGTTTTTTATATATAATAATAATAATTAAAAACATATATAGAATTCAAGTCATTATTTTTAGCGTTGCAAATCAAATATCAATTAAATATTTATTATAAAAATGAGAAGTTTTATTTGTAGTTTTTTAATAAAAAATAATATTTACTTTTTTAAATAAATATTAATTATTGTGCACCCATTTTAACTAACTAAAAAATTACTCGAAAACAGATGTTACAATTACATACTTAAATTATATTAATTATTTAAATAGTTGTAATTACACTATGTACAATTTATAAACTATCTACAACTTTTTATATTTATTTTATATGTACAAATAAATTACCCTGGGCGAATATGCAACATATATATTGCAACAAAACACAGGATTTAAGTTTCATATAATAGGGATATACTAATGCTGTAACACATTCTGTGACGGCCATAGACATAAATTGATTTTGTTCTTTTCTTTGTAAAGTAGTCATTAAGTTTTGAATCAATATATGTTTAAAAATGTCAAAATATTCATAATTTTGTACTCTGTTATGTCAAGTAATATATTTGTGTGCAAGTGCGCGAGTGATTCACATTTTATTTAATAACTTCTTTGATAATTGACATTTCTTTTTGAAATTTTTGTAGTAATTTTGAAATTTGTAGTAAATGTGTATAGTTTGTTAAAACAGCTCTAAAGGCAGTATTCAATTGGGAAAGTTAATAATTTCTTTGTGGGTAGTTTTTTTTATGGTTAACAGAAGCATAGGTGTAGTTCAGATGTAAATAAAATTGTTACACCTTCCCTTATTTAAATCAAAAGAAAGACTGATGCAACTAATTGTTGGTAAGTAATATTTATTTTGTTACAGTATTATTTGCAAGACATTACTACGATTATAAAAGATCAAATGGTTTTAGGAGAAGTGGAAAAAGAGGAGAATACACAAGAGGTGAAGTTTTTTTTTTTAAATATACAATCAATCTTCCATCTATAGGTAAACAAGTGAGATTCATGATAGAGCAGTCTTCCATTCAAGGCTGTCACTTAATTAAAAAAATATTTTTGAAGTTGATCATTTGTAATTGAAAATTAGATTCTTAAAACATGGAGACACCTGAGATGTCTTGCATTGGTGGAGTCACCCAACAAGTTGAGTGCTAATTGATTGGGGTTGGTGATTCAATTTCAGTTGTTAGTTTATAGAATAACTCCTTAAATTTTTTTTTTTAGTGACCGTCAATCAGTGAATGTTTTAGTGGATGGTTAGTGAGGATCGGTCAATAATACAACTTTTAGTTATTTTGCGTCGACGTTTCGACAATATTTATTGTCATCTTCAGGACCTGTGTATGAAATACAATAGAAATATCAAACATAACGAAACAATTAAATATTTGGGTGAACGTGTTAGTGATGTGAATGTGTGCGTGCGTATGTATGTATCATTTTTTATGTGAAGACTTATGATAGTTTGTTTACATCTTCAAATTATCTTTAAGAAAGCGAGCAAATTATAGTATGAGAGAACCTAATTTATACAGTATTACAATTTAAATTACTAAATATAATGTTATTTTAATTAATTAAACAAACAGTAACCAACAATTGGATATTAGATTGGTACAAAAATTGTTTATATCTACAACAGTCAACATATAGCAAAGTAATATATTACCTATAACTAAAACAGATTAGGGGATGTTCACTACGTAATTATTAAAAGTTATTTTTACCATGTTTCACTCCCTACTGGTGTTAGCAAACAATCATAATTTAGAAACATACAATTTACACAATATTGTAAAACATTACGACTTAAATCAGATAGTTGACAAAGGTTACACACAAACGTTTCTGGTAAATTTTACTAACAGGTAAACTTGGATAATACGGTAATTGTAATCATATTGTAAAATATAGTCAAGAGTAGTATAGAATAATGTAATTTATGTATGTGTCCACAATCACCCTTCTCTTTCACCCATGCTCCCCCCGCTGGCCACCCAGCCTCTCACTCCAACCTGAAATCGATCTATCACTCACTATCACCCCACTCACTCTCTCTCTCTCTCTCTCTCTCTCTCTCTCTCTCTCTCTCTCTTCTACATCTCACTCACTGTCTCCCTTCTTCCATCTCACTATTCCATCCTTCGCTCTCACACACTCTCTCTCTCTCTCCCTCTCATTATCTCTCTTCATTCACTCTCTCTCTTTCACTCTCTCTCTCTCTCTCATTATATCTCTTCATTCACTCTCTCTCCCCCTCTCTCACTCTCTCTCTCTCTCTCTCTCTCTCTCTCCCTCTCGTTTGTCATTGTCCACGATTGGCACTCTAAAACACTCACCATTTTTATTACACTATCATCCTGATATAAATAGAGAATTATGCACACAATAACAGAAATGATTTACCAACTTGTATTAAAGGGTTACAGACTTTATAACACAACATTATAGATAACAGATCTATTATATGAAAATGGTTATTACTTAATATTTACATTTTGGTCAATGTTATTTACCTGGAACTTGGTCTATACAGAGTACCATAGTCAATGTAGTTCAAATATATGTCGGTCATAATCTCTCTCACATGCTCCCTCAGTCCCTCTCTCTCTCTCTCTCTCTCTCTCTCTCTCTCTCTCTCTCTCTCTCTCTCTCTCTCTCTCTCTCTCTCTCTCTCTCTCTCTCTCTCTCTCTCTCTCTCTCTCTCTCTCTCTCTCTCTCTCACTCTATTCTAAACAGATATATACCACAAAACTAACACGTAGACGTGTACATATACACACGCTAGAATTACATACGCACACACACACACACACACACACACACACACACACACACACACACAACAAAACAACCTCACAAGTCAACTACACATTCGAGAATCCATACATAAATATAACACTATTTTATTCACTTATTTTTATCATCTAAGTGTAAATTATGCACAACGGAGATGCTTACTGTACTGAGTTTAAAACTGATCGACTATGTGTCTATAAGAAATGTTATATGTTTCTTAGCTAATACTAAATAATATGATCAGTGAGACACTTACAATTGTTGCTGACGCCAAACACACAACTGTAAATCTTCCCTGACCAACACCTTATTATAAAGCAGAACAGACGACCCTTGTACATTTGTAGGAAATTAAGTAACATGTGTTCGGAAGACAGTTGAGAAAGATTTGCACTAGGGGGGAGTGTGACACTAATTAATATCTAACGACAAGCTGGCCACTAATGACCAACACATCCTGTAGGGGGACTACTGATTATTTCTTCAAATTCATGTTTTGACGGTGTGTATAAGTTGAGCATAACTGGACGAGAGGTTTTGAGTATCAGTGCGAAAATTAATGGAGTGAGGGTCACTTTTAATTTGAATCATTTCCAGTACGCACCTTTTGAAATAATTATTTTCGTAATATTTAATTTGGGTGTTGTTGAAGTCAAATTCATGACCGGTGTTTAAATGGTGAGATACTAAAGCGTTGGGGTTATCATTATGGGTTTTTTTATGGCAATCATACCTATGTTGATAAATTCTCTTATGTAAATATTGGGACGTAATACCAGTGTATGTGGCTGGACAGTCATTGCATTGGATAGTGTATACGACATTAGATCGTTTATCTTTGGATGTCGGGTCTTTGAGGCTTGAGAAGAGAGATCGAACAGTATGTTGGTTTTTGAATGCTAAAGTTTTTTGAATTTTTGATAGGCATTTTTTAAGTTTTTCAGAAAGCCCTTTAACATAAGTTGTAGAAAAGTACGAGCCAGCGTTGGGTTCAGGTGTATTAGATTGGGCAGATGTAAGATTGGGGCTCAGCTGATTTGCGCGATGTTTATGAATTATCTGTTTGATTATGTGGTCTGGGTAGCCATTGTTTTTGAAAATCTTAAATACTAATTCCGTGTTTTTTTGATGAAATGATTGATCACTTAGACCGGTGGCTCTCTTATATACCGAGTGGATTAAGTTAGTTTTTAGCTATATGGGATGGTTGGAATTAAAATGCAGATATCTACCGGAGTTGGTGGGTTTTATGAACCAATCAGTGACTATAGTACCATCTGTCTGTCTAATAACCTTGGTATCAAGAAATGAAATGGAACTATTCTGTTCGTGCTCTATTGTGAACTGTATTCGTTCAAAGCCCATTAGTTTGGAATTGAACAGAGATAAGATTGTGTCGTGTTGGTCATATGGAATACATGTTATAATATCGTCCACGTATTTATATAGGAAGGGGAGTTTAAATGGTAGCGTAGGGATAACTATGTCAAGAAACTGGTTCATGGTAATGTCAGCTAAGATGGGCCCGAGACTGCTACCCATAGCAGTGCCGTATGTTTGTTTAAAAAATTGTCCCTGAAATGTGAAAGAACCATTATTGCAACAATGCGACAGAAGTTTAAGGAAACTATCCTTATCTAATGTTGTATGTGTGGAGATGCAGTTCCAATTTTTGTTTAAAATGTTGATCACTGTTTGGATATTTACATTAGTGAATAAGGAGGAAACGTCTAGTGAAATTAAAACATGATTGGGAGGGATTGTGTGTTTCTTTATAGTTTCAACAAAGGTAAAGCTATCACTAATGTTGTACTTTTCGGAAGACGCATTTTTTAGAATATTTGCTAGCCATTTTGATGTTTCATATGTAGGGGAGTTTATAAATGAGATAATAGGTCTAAGAGGGTTGTCAGGTTTATGAGTTTTTACTAAGCCGTAAATTTTAGGTGGAGTTGGGGCATGGGGAACTAAGCGTTTATAGGTATTGTTGTCAATTTGTCTGTTTTTGAAAGCCTCTTTGAGTATTGTCACAGTTGAGTTGTTTAAAGAAGTAGTGGGGTCCCTATTAAGCTTAACATATGTTTCACAATCACCTACTAATGAATTCATTCTATTGAAATACTCAGTTTTATACATGATAACTGTCTTGTTAGATTTATCTGCTTGCAGTACTAAAATGTCTTTATTGTCTGATAAGAAGTGTTTGGTGGCTTTACAAACAGTAGCCAGCTGGTTGTTTTGGTGTTTTTTATTTTTATTTGGTTTATTTTTGTTAATGTGATTAGTAATAATATTAATACATTCACTCCTGACAATTTCTGGATTTTTATCTTCAGGTAGGTTGTGAAGAACGTGTTCTACTTCAGTGATAATTTTCTCGGTGGGGATGCGATTATCATTATCCGGGAGGGCAAATTTTGGTCCTAGGGAAAGTAATGTTTTTATATCGAGAGGAATGTCGATGTCAGTGAGATTTATCAGCCAGTCCGGATTGAATTTTGGAAGGTTGTCCTTATGTTGTTTTATCCGGTTTAGTTTCGCGATTTGCTTGTTTCGAATTTTTTCTACCATGTGTTGAAATGCACTGTTTTGTTTATCTGAAAATTCGTTTATTATGGAAGCTGGTAAGTGTTGATAACTATTGAGTTTGGTTTGATGTATCCTATTTTTTGTGTAATTAAGATTTTTTATGGAATTTTTAATTTCACTATTAAGATAGTCTCTTTTAAATCTATTTGCACTGTTCACAACACTATTGTACATTTGTTGTTCCATGGTGCGACGTTTAAAGTTGAACATTGCTTCTATATGCGCAGGAAATACTTTGAACTGTCGACACTTCAGCAGAAAAATACGTTGGTTAATGAGAGAAGCGAGTTTCCTGTTATCACTGGCCTATAATTTTAGGAGTCGGCAAGCTGGTTGTCCGTATGTGTCTGATATTTCTCTGTAGAATCCCATGTTTGTTGTTGAATAACCTCAGTTCTTAATTAAATCGTTAAATTTTTTAGTGACCGTCAATCAGTGAATGTTTTAGTGGATGGTTAGTGAGGATCGGTCAATAATACAACTTTTAGTTATTTTGCGTCGACGTTTCGACAATATTTATTGTCATCTTCAGGACCTGTGTATGAAATACAATAGAAATATCAAACATAACGAAACAATTAAATATTTGGGTGAACGTGTTAGTGATGTGAATGTGTGCGTGCGTATGTATGTATCATTTTTTATGTGAAGACTTATGATAGTTTGTTTACATCTTCAAATTATCTTTAAGAAAGCGAGCAAATTATAGTATGAGAGAACTTAATTTATACAGTATTACAATTTAAATTACTAAATATAATGTTATTTTAATTAATTAAACAAACAGTAACCAACAATGTAATAAAAAATACTGTAATAAAAATGGTGAGTGTTTTAGAGTGCCAATCGTGGACAATGACAAATGAGAGAGAGAGAGAGAGAGAGAGAGAGAGAGAGAGAGAGAGAGAGAGAGAGAGAGAGAGAGAGAGAGAGAGAGAGAGAGAGAGAGAGAGAGAGAGAGAGAGAGAGAAGCAGACAGAGAGAGAGAGAGTGAGAGAGGGGGTGAGAGAGTGAATGAAGAGATATAATGAGAGAGAGAGAGAGAGTGAAAGTGAGAAAGTGAATGAAGAGAGATAATGAAAGGGAGGGAGAGAGTGTGAGAGCGAAGGGTGGAAGAGTGAGATGGAAGAAGGGAGACAGTGAGTGAGATGTAGAAGAGAGAGAGAGAGAGAGAGAGAGAGAGAGAGAGAGAGAGAGAGAGAGAGAGAGAGAGAGAGTGAGTGAGTGGGGTGATAGTGAGTGATAGATCGATTTCAGGTTGGAGTGAGTGGCTGGGTGGCCAGCGGGGGGAGCATGGGTGAAAGAGAAGGGTGATTGTGGACACATACATAAATTACATTATTCTATAGTACTCTTGACTATATTTTACAATATGATTACAATTACCGTATTATCCAAGTTTACCTGTTAGTAAAATTTACCAGAAACTTTTGTGTGTAACCTTTGTCAACTATCTGATTTAACTCGTAATGTTTTACAATATTGTGTAAATTGTATGTTTCTAAATTATGATTGTTTGCTAACACCAGTAGGGAGTGAAACATGGTAAAAATAACTTTTAATAATTACGTAGTGAACATTCCCTAATCTGTTTTAGTTATAGGTAATATATTACTTTGCTATATGTTGACTGTTGTAGATATAAACAATTTTTGTACCAATCTAATATCCAATTGTTGGTTACTGTTTGTTTAATTAATTAAAATAACATTATATTTAGTAATTTAAATTGTAATACTGTATAAATTAAGTTCTCTCATACTATAATTTGCTCGCTTTCTTAAAGATAATTTGAAGATGTAAACAAACTATCATAAGTCTTCACATAAAAAATGATACATACATACGCACGCACACATTCACATCACTAACACGTTCACCCAAATATTTAATTGTTTCGTTATGTTTGATATTTCTATTGTATTTCATACACAGGTCCTGAAGATGACAATAAATATTGTCGAAACGTCGACGCAAAATAACTAAAAGTTGTATTATTGACCGATCCTCACTAACCATCCACTAAAACATTCACTGATTGACGGTCACTAAAAAATTTAACGATTTAATTAAGAACTGAGGTTATTCAACAACAAACATGGGATTCTACAGAGAAATATCAGACACATACGGACAACCAGCTTGCCGACTCCTAAAATTATGGGCCAGTGATAACAGGAAACTCGCTTCTCTCATTAACCAACGTATTTTTCTGCTGAAGTGTCGACAGTTCAAAGTATTTCCTGCGCATATAGAAGCAATGTTCAACTTTAAACGTCGCACCATGGAACAACAAATGTACAATAGTGTTGTGAACAGTGCAAATAGATTTAAAAGAGACTATCTTAATAGTGAAATTAAAAATTCCATAAAAAATCTTAATTACACAAAAAATAGGATACATCAAACCAAACTCAATAGTTATCAACACTTACCAGCTTCCATAATAAACGAATTTTCAGATAAACAAAACAGTGCATTTCAACACATGGTAGAAAAAATTCGAAACAAGCAAATCGCGAAACTAAACCGGATAAAACAACATAAGGACAACCTTCCAAAATTCAATCCGGACTGGCTGATAAATCTCACTGACATCGACATTCCTCTCGATATAAAAACATTACTTTCCCTAGGACCAAAATTTGCCCTCCCGGATAATGATAATCGCATCCCCACCGAGAAAATTATCACTGAAGTAGAACACGTTCTTCACAACCTACCTGAAGATAAAAATCCAGAAATTGTCAGGAGTGAATGTATTAATATTATTACTAATCACATTAACAAAAATAAACCAAATAAAAATAAAAAACACCAAAACAACCAGCTGGCTACTGTTTGTAAAGCCACCAAACACTTCTTATCAGACAATAAAGACATTTTAGTACTGCAAGCAGATAAATCTAACAAGACAGTTATCATGTATAAAACTGAGTATTTCAATAGAATGAATTCATTAGTAGGTGATTGTGAAACATATGTTAAGCTTAATAGGGACCCCACTACTTCTTTAAACAACTCAACTGTGACAATACTCAAAGAGGCTTTCAAAAACAGACAAATTGACAACAATACCTATAAACGCTTAGTTCCCCATGCCCCAACTCCACCTAAAATTTACGGCTTAGTAAAAACTCATAAACCTGACAACCCTCTTAGACCTATTATCTCATTTATAAACTCCCCTACATATGAAACATCAAAATGGCTAGCAAATATTCTAAAAAATGCGTCTTCCGAAAAGTACAACATTAGTGATAGCTTTACCTTTGTTGAAACTATAAAGAAACACACAATCCCTCCCAATCATGTTTTAATTTCACTAGACGTTTCCTCCTTATTCACTAATGTAAATATCCAAACAGTGATCAACATTTTAAACAAAAATTGGAACTGCATCTCCACACATACAACATTAGATAAGGATAGTTTCCTTAAACTTCTGTCGCATTGTTGCAATAATGGTTCTTTCACATTTCAGGGACAATTTTTTAAACAAACATACGGCACTGCTATGGGTAGCAGTCTCGGGCCCATCTTAGCTGACATTACCATGAACCAGTTTCTTGACATAGTTATCCCTACGCTACCATTTAAACTCCCCTTCCTATATAAATACGTGGACGATATTATAACATGTATTCCATATGACCAACACGACACAATCTTATCTCTGTTCAATTCCAAACTAATGGGCTTTGAACGAATACAGTTCACAATAGAGCACGAACAGAATAGTTCCATTTCATTTCTTGATACCAAGGTTATTAGACAGACAGATGGTACTATAGTCACTGATTGGTTCATAAAACCCACCAACTCCGGTAGATATCTGCATTTTAATTCCAACCATCCCATATAGCTAAAAACTAACTTAATCCACTCGGTATATAAGAGAGCCACCGGTCTAAGTGATCAATCATTTCATCAAAAAAACACGGAATTAGTATTTAAGATTTTCAAAAACAATGGCTACCCAGACCACATAATCAAACAGATAATTCATAAACATCGCGCAAATCAGCTGAGCCCCAATCTTACATCTGCCCAATCTAATACACCTGAACCCAACGCTGGCTCGTACTTTTCTACAACTTATGTTAAAGGGCTTTCTGAAAAACTTAAAAAATGCCTATCAAAAATTCAAAAAACTTTAGCATTCAAAAACCAACATACTGTTCGATCTCTCTTCTCAAGCCTCAAAGACCCGACATCCAAAGATAAACGATCTAATGTCGTATACACTATCCAATGCAATGACTGTCCAGCCACATACACTGGTATTACGTCCCAATATTTACATAAGAGAATTTATCAACATAGGTATGATTGCCATAAAAAAACCCATAATGATAACCCCAACGCTTTAGTATCTCACCATTTAAACACCGGTCATGAATTTGACTTCAACAACACCCAAATTAAATATTACGAAAATAATTATTTCAAAAGGTGCGTACTGGAAATGATTCAAATTAAAAGTGACCCTCACTCCATTAATTTTCGCACTGATACTCAAAACCTCTCGTCCAGTTATGCTCAACTTATACACACCGTCAAAACATGAATTTGAAGAAATAATCAGTAGTCCCCCTACAGGATGTGTTGGTCATTAGTGGCCAGCTTGTCGTTAGATATTAATTAGTGTCACACTCCCCCCTAGTGCAAATCTTTCTCAACTGTCTTCCGAACACATGTTACTTAATTTCCTACAAATGTACAAGGGTCGTCTGTTCTGCTTTATAATAAGGTGTTGGTCAGGGAAGATTTACAGTTGTGTGTTTGGCGTCAGCAACAATTGTAAGTGTCTCACTGATCATATTATTTAGTATTAGCTAAAAAACATATAACATTTCTTATAGACACATAGTCGATCAGTTTTAAACTCAGTACAGTAAGCATCTCCGTTGTGCATAATTTACACTTAGATGATAAAAATAAGTGAATAAAATAGTGTTATATTTATGTATGGATTCTCGAATGTGTAGTTGACTTGTGAGGTTGTTTTGTTGTGTGTGTGTGTGTGTGTGTGTGTGTGTGTGTGCGTATGTAATTCTAGCGTGTGTATATGTACACGTCTACGTGTTAGATTTGTGGTATATATCTGTTTAGAATAGAGTGAGAGAGAGAGAGGGAGAGAGAGAGAGAGAGAGAGAGAGAGAGAGAGAGAGAGAGAGAGAGTGAGTGAGACTGAGGGAGCATGTGAGAGAGATTATGACCGACATATATTTGAACTACATTGACTATGGTACTCTGTATAGACCAAGTTCCAGGTAAATAACATTGACCAAAATGTAAATATTAAGTAATAACCATTTTCATATAATAGATCTGTTATCTATAATGTTGTGTTATAAAGTCTGTAACCCTTTAATACAAGTTGGTAAATCATTTCTGTTATTGTGTGCATAATTCTCTATTTATATCAGGATGATAGTGTAATAAAAATGGTGAGTGTTTTAGAGTGCCAATCGTGGACAATGACAAATGAGAGGGAGAGAGAGAGAGATAATGAGAGAGAGAGAGAGAGAGAGAGTGAGAGAGGGGGAGAGAGAGTGAATGAAGAGATATAATGAGAGAGAGTGAAAGAGAGAGAGTGAATGAAGAGAGATAATGAGAGGGAGAGAGAGAGAGTGTGTGAGAGCGAAGGGTGGAATAGTGAGATGGAAGAAGGGAGACAGTGAGTGAGATGTAGAAGAGAGAGAGAGAGAGAGAGAGAGAGCGAGTGAGTGAGTGAGTGGGGTGATAGTGAGTGATAGATCGATTTCAGGTTGGAGTGAGTGGCTGGGTGGCCAGCGGGGGGAGCATGGGTGAAAGAGAAGGGTGATTTTGGACACATACATAAATTACATTATTCTATAGTACTCTTGACTATATTTTACAATATGATTACAATTACCGTATTATCCAAGTTTACCTGTTAGTAAAATTTACCAGAAACTTTTGTGTGTAACCTTTGTCAACTATCTGATTTAAGTCGTAATGTTTTACAATATTGTGTAAATTGTATGTTTCTAAATTATGATTGTTTGCTAACACCAGTAGGGAGTGAAACATGGTAAAAATAACTTTTAATAATTACGTAGTGAACATTCCCTAATCTGTTTTATTTATAGGTAATATATTACTTTGCTATATGTTGACTGTTGTAGATATAAACAATTTTTGTACCAATCTAATATCCAATTGTTGGTTACTGTTTGTTTAATTAATTAAAATAACATTATATTTAGTAATTTAAATTGTAATACTGTATAAATTAAGTTCTCTCATACTATAATTTGCTCGCTTTCTTAAAGATAATTTGAAGATGTAAACAAACTATCATAAGTCTTCACATAAAAAATGATACATACATACGCACGCACACATTCACATCACTAACACGTTCACCCAAATATTTAATTGTTTCGTTATGTTTGATATTTCTATTGTATTTCATACACAGGTCCTGAAGAAGACAATATATATTGTCGAAACGTCGACGCAAAATAACTAAAAGTTGTATTATTGACCGATCCTCACTAACCATCCACTAAAACATTTATAGAATAACATTGAATTTCCTATACCAGTGAAACTCTTGAATGTTGTCTTCTACATCATTGTTCCTTGTGAGCAATGGGTAGGTAGATGATTGTTATCAACACTTAATTTGAATACATTGTAATATTACGTTAATAATTGAATGAATGATTGTTATCAACACTTAATTTGAATACATTGTAATATTATGTTAATAATTGAATGAACGAATCGAGTTTTGCTTTTATTCAACCTTTTTTTTTGTCTTTCTGTCTGATAGGGTATATCTCACATTTACTTTTGAACGCATCAATTGATTTTTGTAAACCTTGGCCTGTGTGTCTGTACCTCTACCTTAAAGAACCCTATTATTTTTTACACTGATCTCACGAAATGTAGGTGAGCTTTTGAAATAATGGGGGGGTGAAAGTTTTGAAAAAATTACAAAAGTTCATGTGAAATATCAAATTAAAGAGAACTATAACTACTGTGAATATAGCTTCATTTTTAAAACCGACAGGGGCCAAAAAGTGGAGGAAAATAAAACTCCAAAAATTCAAAGGGATTATCGGCCATGTGACATCAAGAGGAATATTAACTAAAATCTGAATGTAGTGGTGAGGTTTAAAAATTTCAGTATTGTGGAATGCAAATTTTTCAACACAACACCCTAGAATGGAATCAACAATATATAAAAATCCATTTGGGATCAGACTAAAGAGTATTTTAACATAAATTAGATTGTTTAGAATTTTTAGCCTTTATTGTATGCTTACTATATGTTTGTTACTTTTCTGAACAAAAAATTGCAGGGTAATTGGGATTTTCTGATAAACAAAAATGATCTAATTCATTCAAGTTCATTCAGTAATAAATGTGCTTTGTTCAAAGTAGTGAGCAAGTTCTGCAGGTCAGGAAGCATATTAGTGTTGTTGCATGTCCCATAGTTGTCTCTCACGTGTCCAAACTGGTTTTAATGATTGAGATAGGCTTACACAGAGTTGACTGTCTGGCAGCTATTATGTTTTTTAGTTATGTGATAGTTCCTTTTGTTGAGTGTAGCAAACTGATTACAAAATTATACACACAGGAGAAGTGCCACCGCATGTAAGGATGTTACAGCATATCATTTCAGACAGGTTTATATGTCTTCATTTTAAATAATATATCGAGCTGCCACTGTTTTTGTGAAGTGTATAAGTTGTGTATTGTCTAGGCACTTCATTCCTCCAATTTCTTGTACTGACTACTGCCCGTTTTCCTGCTGGTTACCTCTGGACCTACAGTCTCTTTGTAGATGCCCAGGTTCCCCACATGTAAAAAATGTCAGTCTTTTATTATTTCTTCATACTGTGGTGCCAAACTTTGTCTCTCTGTCCTGTGATGTTTCTCTTCATCATGTGTGTCATCACAATCTTTTAGTGTGCGAACTTTATGATTTGCCTAACCAGACTTGGTGGCCTCAAACTGTAGAGGATGGACAAGGGAATCTGCATTATTCTGGTATCTTTCCATTTGTAACAGTTCTTGTAGTTCACTATCACTGACACCGATAGTAAATATCTTTATTGCAGATGTTATTGAAAAATCCTGTGGTGCTTCAGGATAGGCCAGTCTAACTAGTAAGTCAGTACTTGCTTCAAACTGTTTATAACTCTCTCTGGAATACTGTCACCTTGCTCTTAACTGAGTACTGTACACATCACGCAGATGTTTATCATTATACTGTAATTCTAGAGCTGTAATCAGTTCTGTGTAAGTGCTCTGGCTGTTAGGTGACACTTTCTGTAGTAGCTCTAAGGAGATCACTTAAAGCAACAACAAGTGAAACCAATTATGTGTGCTTGCGACTTAAAATTGCCTAAGATACGTTGTCCAGTGAGTGCTTCCGTCAAACGTTGGGGCCTTACATGAATTGGCCTGTCATTACTGTTTTTTTTTTTTTTTTTTTGGCTCATGGTGTCAATTTCTCTGCTTCTTCTGCCTCCTGTCATTATTGTACCTCCATTTGCAGTAGCAGCACTTGGAAAGTTTGCATCATTTGACTAGTATCCATTTTTTCTTCAATTACCACTAACAAGACTCTTCTACAAAGTGTTTGCTGTTTTTACTATTACAGGATCTATTCCACTTCCGACCCAAATGTTATGACAGTCTCAGTGTCATCTTGTCAGTGAAACAGATTAACTGTCACCAGATGAAGTCACTAATTATAACTTTAATTTGAAGCAAACAGCAGTTAGGAATATCTTCATGGCCGAAAGCGACCAAGAGCCCGGGCAGAATATGTATATCAAAGGTCAACAATTTAGTTGAGTTACAAACGGCAACAGAGACAGATTAATAATTTTGTATAAATATTAATAGCTCAGTAGTTTGTTAAAAGTAATAGCATCATTAATAAATCCTCTACATTCCAATAACATATAGCTCAGCTACTTATTCTATACGAAACCTATACATCGCATAGAATTGAGCATCAGAATGTGTTTGGGCTTGATTAGTTGTAAAATTGATAGTGAATTAAATTAAAAATTGTAAAAATTAAATGAATTGCTGGTTGAATAAAGCAAGTAAATAGTGGTGTGTTCAGGTCTAGTTGGGTAAATCGGCTGTTTTGATATTGTGAGATTGGAATGGAAGATTATTTTTTATTGTGGGTTTAATGCACTAGTAAATTTGTAAACAATTCGTGGTACTGTTAACCTAGTAATTGATTGTGATAAAAGTTTGTATTTATCACACACACACACACACACACACCATGATACAAATTAATAAAGATAGTGGACTCACTAACTTCAGATATTGGTAATTCAATACACAGTATAGTTTTGAAAATGTCCCAAACGAGATTTTAGAGGCCATGTAAGCGATGATAAAAAGCAACTAAATAAGCACGACAAACAACTACAAGAGCATGACTGAAAACAAGGGGAATTGATAAGAAGACAACTGGAGGGTTTTGGAAAAAACATTACCAACTAAAAATAAAATTCTCGTAGGCACTGAAACATTTTAATTTCACATATAATTTTATAAGTAAACTTTGTTTACAAATATACATTTCGGCTCTTGTAGCCGCCATGTTGTTTAGTACCAACCTTGAAAATCTACTTACCAGGTCCAGGGTCGAGGTTGGACTAGCTGAAAAGCAAGATGGTTGTTTTGAAATGACTAATAATTCACTTTTTTTTAAATCAAATTTATCTTACTTTATTCAATCAAAATTCATTTTTCCATAAAATAAAATGCTATGCGAATCATCATGAAATACAAAACGGAGCCATTACTCGGTCTCCTTTACACATACACATTTATTTTTAGTATTACAATATTCTCATACCTGGTTTAACAAAATAAAAATAGCTACTAACGAAATAAAATAGCTACAAACTTAACTTCATTGTTCTTCGCAAACCAGCGCTCCTTATTTTTTTTTGTTTTATTATTCTCGCACACATTCATACATACCCCATTCCCTTATGTGAGATCTCAAGTTTTAAAATATAATAATGATGTTGAAATTTGGTTTAGCCCTTATTAAAATATGGTTCTGCCCCCCACCGTTTTGTTACTTATCTTATCATGGTATTCTATTACTGATAATTTGTTTTACATATGTATAGCCGAAACTGTCACTTCATGATTATTAACACTATAAATTTGAATAAATCACATTTTATACTTTCGATGTTGGGCGTGCCCGTAATTTTGTTCTGGAACTTTTATTCGTGACCGGCCGGTACCAAGATGTAATTTTAACTTGATGAATTGTACTGCGTTGAGTTCTGAGATGGTGGGGAGTCACGTGATCACATTGCATTGTTTTATGAATATGATGAAGCCAAATTCTGAGGCGGAGTTGACCGCACCTTGCATACCAAGTGACGTATTTTTGAAGGTTCGGCACTGACGTCATATGGCGTGACTTTATGATTTCATAGGTCAAAGTTCGTTCAGCTAAATACAACTGTTTCCTCTCATTCTGATGTTGACCTTGACACAGATTCACTCACACTGCATATTACGTTTCTTGTTCCCAAATAAAAATTTACTATTATTATTTCTTTTTGTTTTCCCAAAATATTCTTAGATGGGCTTAAATGTCCCGTTACAATACACCCTCCATGAGAGGTTTTATGCCGAAGCATAAAAACTCTCATTGACACTCTCATACTTCCTAAAGGGATCAGCCAGGGTATGTCGCCACAACCCTCTTTACGTTTTATCAAAAATCATGGTTAACTTACCCCCCAGTCCAGTGATTGTGACCGCACCTGAATGACATGACTGGACTTCCCTTTCGAGATCCCAACACGGCAAGGCCAGACAGGCACTTGATGCTCCTGCTCTGACGCGCCGGCCAGCACAGAACCGCCGCCACAGCATCACCAGACACTGAAACATTAAATCAAAATATCAAATAGTGGCCTTGTATAATAACATATCCCTAACTGATCTGGTTCCCCTTAGCTGTGCTGGTTTGCGTTAAGAAGCACTGGTTTTTCTTAACTTATAACATATCTGTATATATACTTAACATAACATAAACCATTTAAACTTCAATACCAACATTCTGAATGCACTTCTCTTGTTAATTCTTGTTCCAAAATATTTCTCTGATTCCCATCAGAATTTAAATAAACATTTCCCATTACAACATTACAAATACCTTCCGTTATATAATTCACATTTCAAATAATTAAATTCATTAAGAAAATTCTTATATAGAATAAAACACCTTTAAATCAACTACATCAGAACAAATTATTTACTTAACAATCGTTAAGCATCTTCATAATACTCCTTATATCAACATCAAATCATTTAATTACATTATAAAAGAAACTACACATTCTACATCATCAACATAATACATTTTAATATTATTTAACTCGTTACTAACAATTTAGTAACCTCCTTCTCTATCATTATCTAATATCCCCCCATAACCCAGTTACAATTAGGTAAATAAGCTCACGGGTACACCGGTATTGGTATTTACCTTGTTGCATAAATGCTGTATTTATGCCCCTGGCTTGTAACGGCGAGCTCCTTTCCACACACACTATTGCTTAATGATGTTGGACTGTAGCGCCCATTTGCATCCACAAGAACTGAATTTTATTTGGGTGCAAACGCTGCTTACACCGTTCTTGCTTCAGCGTTATACAAAAATTCGGCATTACTGATGTTCGAGGACACCAGTAATCCTACTACAATGATTCATATGCCCTTAATACGGTTCTATCACTCCATTTGGTGGTAGCCGCTGTTCCAAAGTTATGTTGATTCCCCTGCTTTACCCCCTGTTAATTTCTAAATTGTACCAATTTCATAGGCAACCAACCATGGTCAGTTTACAATAAGTCTGCCCACAACTGGTTGTCATCCAAAACCATGGTCTGGGCTGGTAAGGCCGGAACCGCCCGAAAGTGGGGACTCTATTATAAAAAAAACAATTCATGTTTAAGATTCCTACACACTAACATAATACATCATACAACATAATAAACACTCATAATGAACATTGCTATTATTACATCAAGACAAACATTTCAAAAAGTTTGACCAAAATTTACACACACCTTTACTTTAGTTTCAAATTCTATTAAATCTTTCACTTGTTACATTATTATTACATTTCAACTATGAATTTCTATTAAGCATTTTCATCATTAATTGGTTCGGGTGATTCCCAGTCATTCATAATGATTTGATTTATTGAATGAGAATTTAGATATAACCTTACCCACCTTCTTTCTTCTAATAACCACTAACGGATTTGCATAGGGTGACACCGATCTCAATAATATTTACCTCCACTAATTTCTCTAACTCCACTTAAATCATTCTCCTCTTATAACAAAGCACCTGATACCCTTTTTTGTACGTAGGATGTGTGTTCCCACACTACCAGCTCATTCCCTTATCAATTCCTGGCCCTTCCAAGTAACCCCGCAACCCTCTTTAAAACTTTTCACCTCCCGCCACAACGCTTTGCATTGAGGACTCCTTACGCCTCCACCCTTACTACAAAATTTATGTACCCTGCTCTCACCTATTTACTCTCTACTTTCATCACTCCCTTTCTCTACACACATTCACTCTTGCTACTGTGTCCCTACTACTACCCCGTTTCTGTATTACTTTTATTCCAGATACTCTTATTTTGTCTAATACCCATTTAAAATTAACTCTGATTAACTTAATGCCTTATTGAAATAATCATCACCCATATTCCATCTTTTACCACATTTTACATTAAGTTAATCGTTGAAAATTACATTAGACAATTCATAACCTTATAATAACAATATAACTTAATATCCAAGCACATTGTATGTTTAATCATTTACTATTTATTATAAAATCTAAATCTCAGAAAAATCATTTAAATTCATCACCAAAATTCCTCTGTACAACATTTTAAAATAATTAATTAATCTCCAATTATTTAATTCAATCAGTTTTTTTAAACACTAAGTTACTTTAATTACTTTATAAAATTCACAATTACTCCATTATTTATTTAGTCTGAAAAATATTATTATTATTAAATCAA
This sequence comes from Magicicada septendecula, assembly GCA_034769895.1. Lineage (NCBI taxonomy): Eukaryota > Metazoa > Arthropoda > Insecta > Hemiptera > Cicadidae > Magicicada > Magicicada septendecula. The sequence continues at coordinate 103,437,285 of CM068369.1, read as the reverse complement.
TTACTATTACATACATACATTGTTTACATAAAAAACAGAGTACACCATAATGTAATTCATAAATACATTTGACATCAACACAAAAGTATGTACAATCCACATTATTATCTGTTATAGTTTACCACAAATCATTTCATAATACAGTCCATTTCAGAACCCCTACTCACATAATTAAATGTTCATGAACACTACATGTTTAACCTCCATCATCAAAAATTAGTCTTACCTTACCCTTGCACATTTCATTTCTAACTAAGTTCATTATATTATCTCTATCAATATAACGACTATTTAAATTCTCATACTTTTCCACAATACCATAATAATCAACAGGATTATTCCATATTATTACATCATATAACTTGTCACCATCGAGTATAGTCAAGTCGCCCTTAGTATGATTTGTCACAATTAGGTAAATTATAATTTCATCATTATTATCATCTGCTGCTATACCAGTTTCATCACAAGGTAAGTACTCAATATCATCATTTGCTGCACTAATTACATCACAAGGTAAGTACTCAATATCATCATCAGTTCTCTCTCTCTTCACTCTCTCTTAATTCTTTATAACTTCAGAATCTACTTATTGATCACCACAGAAAAAACATTTAAGAAACATAATATCTTACCTTGCACGGGTCCAAAGTCTTCACGTGAACTCGCTATAAATAAGTGATTTGAGGTTGTGCAATTAAGAAACTCGACTCTTGATACATTTTGTTAGTCAACTCAGTTTTTATTTAACATTCTTTTTGAATTTATCGGTTTACGCCTCTTTCCTCTAAAATTCACATCTTACTGTTTCTTTCAATAATTACTTTTTAACAGGATAGGTATTTTAACAAATAGTTTCAAAATTACTTAAAATCTAGGAAGACGACCCAGTTTGCTTATTCACACATTCATACCATAAAATTACCAATTCCCCATAATTTGATTAGAACCCCTTTTAAAATGAAATGAATTATATAATGTAATTGGCAGTCGACTACTTACCCCCTGGCGTCTCTGATGGCCACGCGCCGTATTGCGTATATGTCCGAATGTTTTGTCTATTTCTCTTATTTCTTGATTTGCTTGTTTCACTCCCCCAACTTTGTTCTGAGCTGTTGTTTTGCTGTCGAATTTAACTGTTTTAATTCAAACTTTAACACTTCGGTAATATGTTAGAATAAAATTTTTAGTTCGCGAACTTTGTTATTGACCCCGGCCGGGGGAAAGGTATTTCATCGACTGGCAGAACGTTACCCAAGTGCCTCCCTACCACGGTTGTTCAAAACGGGAACACAGCCTGCTTGCTACAAAATGTTCATCAACTTCCACAAAGTATGGGTTGTCCATGTGTGTTCGGGGTGACGATATTGCAGTGCCATTCGTCACGTGACTCAGGTAGGAGGGGTTTTACCTGTATTTCCGCCAGCAACCGAACACGTGGTGATAGAAATTTTACATCTTCGACATCTTTGTTGGCTTCGGTTCAGGCTGATGTGCGTCCTATCCACGCGCGTGCTCAGGTTGCGCGCTTGAGTGCGTAACACACCACTGAAATTCTTGGAATTGTAATGCGTCTTACCACACCCGCTTGCAAAACTATAACACTGTTCTTTGTCTGACTGAAACCGTTTTCCGCATGGGATTACAATTGAAATGAAATAAATAAAATAAAATACCCCCTTTTCGCCCCATTACAAACTTCTACTAACCTCAAACAACTCTATCTCCCTCTTAAAATACCTCTCATCACAACACCATTCCATGCAGAGAGTACTACTACATTAAAACACCTCCTGGCTTTTCCAGGAACACCACAAAAACTCAGGGAACAATTCGAAAACATCGTTTTCCACTAAAGGACATTCACCCTTCAACAACATTTGTAAACACCTTGGTTCACAATAAACCCGAGGAAAATTTACCCTCTGCCCCATATCCACAAAATAACTCTTCGTACTCTCTCTCTAACTTATAAACACTGATTTCTACCCCTTCACAACCCCCTACTCCAATTACTCTCTCACTCTCCCTTACTATCTCTATATTCTCATCATCACTATTTTTAATTTTCACTGTATCACCTTTAAATACCTCGTTTTCAACTATCTTACCACTACTACTTGTTAATTCAGTTTTATAACTGTCACTTACCTCGGTAATTATTTCTTCATTATCATTCGTCATCATATCACCATCATTATTTTTGATACCGTTACAACCACTTACTTTATTACATGTACCATTTTCTACCCCCTCCTTTCTCTTTCTACTTTCGTTTACTTCGTCTTGTACTTGTTTTACCATAGCACTAAAATGTTCATCAACTTCTTTTAAACTTTTATTAATATTAAAATTCTGTTGTTTTATTTCGTTTCTGATCTCATTAATTTGATCATTCATATTTTCGTGTTTACTTCATCAAAACGACTATTTATTTTATCGTACTTTTCATTAAATTTACTCTATATTTCATCAAACTTATTATTTTGTTCATCAAATTTGCTATCGTTTACATCAAAACGACTATTTATTTTATTGAACTTAACATCAGAATCACTCTTTTGTTCATTAATAATCCCTTGATATTGTTCGTAAAATACTTATTATATCATTATAATCATCTTTCTTAACTGGGATAGGCATCGATTGATTCGTTACGCTTTCCATTGTCATCGACTCGGTCTCGCTTAAGTCACTATTTATTTGACTTTCAGTATGGCTGTCAGTGAAGCTGAATTCCTTGTTACTATCTTCATTCGTATTCATTTTGACTATCTAACTCTTATAGTACATACAAACAGATCATATTATAACCTTATACGTAAGTTTTCACATTTTTTAGTTACCTTAAACAACCATTCTGTTCTCCCAAGTAGGCTTATATTTATATAAAATTTATTTATATAAACGTCCCTGTTCGGGCACCATTGAAACATTTTAATTTCACTTATAATGTTATAAGTAAACTTTGTTTACAAATATACACTTTCGGCTCTTGTAGCCGCCATGTTGTTTAGTACCAACCTTGAAAATCTACTTACCAGGTCCAGGGTCGAGGTTGACTAGCTGAAAAGCAAGATGGTTGTTTTGAAATGACTAATAATTTACCTTTTTTTTTAAATCAAACTTATTTTATTCAATCAAAATTCATCTTTTCCATAAAATAAAACGCTATGCGAATCATCATGAAATACAAAACGGAGCCATTACTCCGCTCTCCTTTACACATTTATTTTTAGTATTACAATATTCTCATACCTGGTTTAACAAAATAAAAACAGCTACTAACGAAATAAAATAGCTACAAACTTAACTTTATTATTCTTCGCAAACCAGCGCTCTTTATTTATTATTATTTTTGTTTTGTTTTATTATTCACGCACACATTCATACATACCCCATTCCCTTATGTGAGATCTCAAGTTTTAAAATATAATAATGATGTTGAAATTTGGTTTAGCCCTTATTAAAATATGGTTCTGCCCCTCGTTTTGTTACTCATCTGATCATGGTATTTCCATAGTCCAGCCTCCTCGCGTATTTGCCTTCATTTCGCACAATTCTATTACTGATAATTTGTTTTACATATGTATAGCCGAAACTATCACTTCATGATTATTAACACTATAAATTTGAATAAATCACATTTTATACTTTTGATGTTGGGCGTGCCCGTAATTTTGTTCCGGAACTTTTATTCGTGACCGGCCGGTACCAAGATGTAATTGTAACTGGGCCGAATTGTACTGCGTTGAGTTCTGAGATGGTGGGGAGTCACGTGATCACATTGCATTGTTTTATGAATATAATGAAGCCAAATTCTGAGGCGGAGTTGACCGCGCCTTGCATACCAAGTGATGTATTTTTAAGGTTCGGCACTGACGTCATATGGCGTGACTTGTGATTTCATAGGTCAAAGTTCGTTCGGCTAAATACAACTGTTTTCCTTTCGTCCTGATGTTGACATTGACACAAATTCACTCACACAGCATATTACGTTTCTTGTTCCCAAATAAAATTTACTATTATTATTTTTTTTGTGTTTCCCCAAAATATTCTTAGATGGGCTTAAATGTCCCATTACAGCACATTTGAAACAAATGATCTTGATTGAAATAAAACTGAATGAAAATTATCTAGCACATGAACAAAAGTTCATGGAACATGAAAATAAGCTGTCAGAAATTGACCAGAGTCTCCATGAACACGAACACAAACATACATAGTTATAAAAATGAATTGAAAATTTAGAATTGGGTAGTACAGAACAGGGTAATCAGATTACCTATGTATACCATAACATATCGGACATTGTCACAGTAAAATAAGGTAGAATTAGGTGGGCAGGTCAGGTACATAGAATTACAGAGGAAAGGGGAGTGAAAAAAGTATTCATTGGAAGACCAGGAAGAAGAAGAGCAAGAGGAAGATGGATGGATGATGTAGATGAGACTTGAGTTGACTGAAGGGTCAGAAGGTGGCCAAGAGTCGCACAGGATAAAGAGGAGTGGAGGCATGTCGTTCTGGAGGCCAGAACCCTTCATGAGCTGTAGTACCATGGACTAAGTAAGTATACCATAACATGGAAGAATTAACTCAACATCTAAAGTTCTACGGGGATGAAAATGACAACCCAACAGAATTCCTGAGGCAATGTGCAATGATGATAGACTCTTGGAAATCGGTTGACTGACGAGGACATAATAAACTTCATTACAAATTATTCTAAAGGATCAGTGGCGCCGCATGGTAGTAGGACACATGGACGTGCTCATTTGCGAGTTGAAAACTGTAGCGCTTTTCATCACTGTTGAAGCAAACACAATGTTTGCGCATACATCAACACAACCTCTAGATAAAATGTTCCGATGTTTACTATAATTTCATCTCACTCGTTAAGATCTATTAATATACTTCCATTATTACTGGAACATTAAGCCAACTTTATAATTCACTGTTGACTTCGGGTAGCATGTAAGAAGGTGTACGTAATATTTGTGAACCAACAAAACTAACAATTTACGATGGAAAGGTGTTAAAATTATCATAACCTTCTGTTTACATATTTTCAAGAATATATATATTTTAAAACTAAGTTAACATTATTCATGTAAATTATTAACAGATAGGCTTACCTGAAATGTACTGATGTTGCTGTACTAATGGTGAACCTTTGCATGTTTTTGGACTGTTTTCTTGGATTTTCTTCCCCCCTTGAATAAACAGATTTGTTTAGATGCCACAGTCTGATATATGTGCGCACAAGTATCAAACAAGTCACTGCTTCTTCAGGAATGTTAAGTCCTTGAAGCTTATCATTAGCGATAGATTATACTTTTTGTATCACCCCACTCTCCGGCACTTGTCATTCTGCCATAAAACTTACTTAAGTTATTTTTGCACTGTGGAATTATTGGTCACTAGGAAATCGAAGGCCTTATTTTGACATGGTTTATATCCATGAAATTTCCGTATTGTTTTCACAAACAGTGCTACTTTTGTTATCTAGATCGGGAAAATTTTCTTGCAGTTTAAACGCCACGTAACCAGCCAAATAACGAAAACTTTGTATTGTACCTTTAATAACTGCATATGTAAACAGCTGGTTCGCGCAGTGACGTCATCCCCCCCGCTTAACTGCTACCAGCGTGTTTCAATATGCTGCTCGCAGTTTAAGTTAGTTAACTGTTAAACTCTGACCGGACAACAGCCTTCATCGCCGCGGCTATGTAACTCTTTCAAATCGGAAGATTACTTCAATTTATTCTTATATTTTTCAGTGCTTATTCAATTCCTGCTTTGGCAATGTATGCCACGCTACACTGCACGGGCCATGCAATCATTTTTACAAAAATTTAAATAAACAGTTAATTCAAAATACAGTCCACTACGTTATTTCATATTATCCAACTTATTATACCAGCATCACGTTGTAAGACTAACTCAAGAAATATTCGAGAGCGTCAAGGACGTAACATTTGGTCCTCCGGGCTGGATCTATATTTCATTTAACAGGCCCAAATAACATTTTGGTCAATCCCAAATCTTCTTAAATGTAAAATTGCTGGCCGTGAGCATACATGCATTACTTTCAAGCTTCTACAAGACATCATTTCTAATACCACAAGATATTCCACTTCATCGTCACTTGCCATTCATCATTGAAAATCAGAACTTCAAGCCTGCACAGAGAGCTACAACTTCAAGCATCACCCAACAAGCGGAAACAAGATTTGCGCCACCAATCCAAGGCCAGCCGGACAGGATCGCCAGGGAAACAACAGGCAACGGAGCCAACTTAAACCTGCAGAGGACTCTCATAATTCAAGTGACTATGAACTTATATTTCGCATAGTTTCTCACTTATATAATTTCATATACATTAAAAATGAGTAATATTTGCAAAATAATTTTTATATAAACAGAAATCAGTTTCAAGTGACTATAAACCTGTATTTTCACACAAATTTTCACTTATATAATTTTACAAGAAATCAGTCATAAACTTAAATAATGGAATAAAGCTATATTTATGTTTTTATTTTTAAATGAGTCATATTTTCAAAATAATTTTCATATAACTATTTTAAAAAAAATAAGTACATATTATAATAAGGAATTAGATTAAGTTATACCACTCGCTGGCTGCTGCTGCATATCAGAATTTGATAAAATACTCAAATTGCATTAATTGTTCACCTGTTCTGCATTTATTTATCTATTTCGGATCACCAGCTTGCAGTTCAATCATGACTGATATGAAAGCTTTGATTAAAAAACGTGGCACAATCAAAGCCTCTATATCCCGTATAAACACCTTCGCAGACAATTTCGATCATGAAATAAATGATCACCATGCTTTAAAAATAAAACTTCGTCACTTGATGGAGTTGTCCACGAGGTATGATGAAATTCAGACCCAAATTGAGGCTGATGAATCTGATTTCACATCAGTAAGTAACGGGGTTCAGACAGAGGATGATCTCTGCACTATTGAGTGTAAGCTGCAAAATTTATTAGAACGTGTAGAAGAGGTGAGCAAAAAAAACATTAAATCAAGCGGAAGTTACGCCAATTAAAGCATCCCCTATTCAGTTAGAGCCAATTAAATTTCCCTGCTTTTCAGGCAACATTATTGATTGGCAGCACTATTACAACATGTTCTTTGAGTTAGTACACGTCAGAACGTACCTGACTGACATCCAGAAATTGCATTACTTACATTCTTCACTAAGGGACGAGGCTTTAAATGTAATAAAGTCTCTCCCAATTACCCATAATAATTATGCGGTAGCCATTGAGCTATTGAAGGCCAGGTATGATAGTAAATTAATTGTCTCAGCGTATCATGTAGGGAATGTCTTGGGCATGAAGTCCATTCAGCAAGAGTCCATGGTTGGCATTTCAAAATTTATTGGCGAAATCACCGCAAATATAAACGCTTTGAATTCATTGAGTTTACCTGTAAATGCTTTTGAAATTATTTTTGTTCAATATTTAACTCAGAAACTCGATAACCTGACATGTCGACTATGGAAGGACAGTCTATCCGATTCCCTAATTTCAATAATTTCATTAAATTTTTAAATAGTAGAAGGCAATTAATGCAAAACGTTGGCGCATCAACCAGTTCAGCAAACAGAACACAAGTTAGCGATAAGATTCCCTATCGCAAGACTATTAAACCCGTTGAGCTCACTAGGTCAACATTTCATACTAATATCAACAATAACATTTGTCAGCTGTGTCGCGGTAAACATAGACTGTCTGAATGCCCACAATTCGTGGCCACATCTCCCTTTTACCGAAAGAACATTTTACTTAAATACAAACTTTGTTTAAATTGCATGCGTCCAGGCCATGAGCCCTCGCACTCCTTCCAAATTTTCTTGTAGGACATGTTCCAAATGACATCATACAATGATTCACATATCAGGCAGTAACACTTCAAACAGAGGCAACAATCAATTTTCCCTCAAATTACAAACAAATAAATGTATTCTGTTATCCACCGCTGTCTGCATGACAACGGACCAAGCCGGTAGGAAACATCCAGTAAGAATTCTATTAGATTCAGGATCTCAAGCAAACTTCTGTACCATGAGTTTCACACGCCGCATGGGTCTAAAATTAACCAAGTCTCAACTACCCATCACTGGTATAAGCAATTCCCTATGTCAAGCTGACTTTAGTACAAGGATAAGGCTGAAGCTGAATTCTCGTTACAAGGATTTCAATCTGTACGTGCATTGCGTTGTGCTTCCCAGTATTACGAATAATCTCCCCCCAGAATCGTTTAATATTTCATCCCTAAATATACCAAAAAACATATTCTTAGCTGACCCACAACTAAACTTTTCTTCACAAATCTACATATTACTTGGTGCCCAGTACTATTTACAGTTGATTGAACCTATTAAATTCATCCGCAGCCCACACTTTCTCATAATACAGGAGACAAAATTGGGATTCATCCTCGCTGGTAACCTGCCCTTTAATGTCGACATGACAAACCCTGTTTCATCATTTATAGCGTGCGAAGATAACAATGCAATTTCATCGCAATTAAAAGACTTCTGGCAATTGGAGGATGTTGCAGTCCGTACTCCCTCAGTTGAGGACTCAGAATGCGAAAGTCATTTTATCGCTAACACTTTCCGCAATAACAGTGGTAGATTTGTTGTGTCTCTACCTCACAGGGGATACAACTCTCATTTGGGCGATTCTCTTCCCGGAGCTATTCGCAGATTTCAATCACTGGAACTTAAGTTCAAGCAGAACCCTGCTCTTCATAAAGACTATAGTAAATTCATGCAGGAATATTTAACTCTGGGTCACATGTCTTTGCTTGATTCTTACAATTTGTCAGTCAATAAGTCAGACACCTTCTACTTACCGCACCATGTAACGGTACAGAATTGTATGCTAGGAAGGATGATTCAAGTTAAATCAGTAAATTTTTCAATTGTCAGTACTCACCTGTGAGGTGCCCCTGGTAACCAGCAACGTACAGTGTTATTGTTGATGTCTGGAGACAACCCAGACGTGTTACGTAATACCTTGCCAGCAGCAGTCTATGTGAATCACAGTGTGCAGATTGTCACCACAGTATTAACCTCAGACAGTAGTAGGAAGCAGCATATAGTTCGTTAGTTAAAAACAGTGGCCTCGGGCGTGCAAGATAGCCCGTAAAATTAAATTCGGCCTATCTAGTAAAGTGTTAAAACATTTATAAAAAAATTCTACTGCAACTCATTTACCATCCACGTGATCAAGCAAATTTAAAGCCTGCTGGCTATAAAAATATAGACCTTACAATGGATAAAGTCTAAAGTAATACATAGCAGTGCAAATGTAAGTAAAAAACACCGTAAACTCAGTGCAAACAGTGGCGTGAGTGCGCGTGAAACAAGAAAGCATCTCAACAGGCAGGGCTACGAATCGGACCATGTGCAGTTAAGTAAAAGTGAAAACACATAATTACATGGCCAAAAAAATTATAATTTATATCAATTTCTATCATGTTTAATAAAAATGTCCAGCTTAAGTGAGATCTTTAAGGGAATATATAAAGCACGTACTGGTTCATAATCATAGGTTATAGGCTAGTTGATTCATATTTTTATTATTTCTTATTTTATTAATTCGTAAATTCATATTTCACATGAAAATAAAATCAGACTTTGTTTAAAATAACCATGTGTTAGAATAAGTTATTACGCCGTACCCATTTCCTATTCTGTGCTGAAAACCTCGCCTAACGTTCTATGGGATTTTCTGATATTTAAGGGTAGTCAGTTAGCGGGATTATTAAAGTTTGTATAAGGGCAAGAGTGTTTAAGTTTACATATTCATCTAAAAAATATGTTGGCGACCTGGGCAATAATAAGGTAAGTTTAAAGGGGAATATGACGGTAAGTAAAATTCTGGCAGCAGTAAGTATAATTATAATCTACTGGAATCTTCTGATTGTAATATTTAATAAATGGTAAAATCAGTACCTTTACAACCATTCGGTTTTTAAAGGCTCTAGTATAACCACCAAATTGCGAGTTGTTTTCGACGGCTCTGCCAAAACAACAAATAATTTGTCCTTAAACGACACATTAATGGTTGGTCCCATGGTCCAGCAGGACCTTTTTTCAATTATGTCTCGGTTTAGAACGCACCGATACGTCCTCATTTCGGACATTGAAAAAATGTACCGTCAAATTTTAGTTACTCCCAGGGATTCTAATTTGCAATTAATTGTTTGGCGCGACGCCCCCCATAGGGAACTTCAACACTACGCCTTGAGGACAGTCACATATAGGACTGCAAGCGCTTCATTTCTGGCCACAAGATGTTTGGCACAAATAGCCCAGAAAAACAAAACTCAACACCCTATAGCCTGTTCTGCTATCGCAAACGATTTCTATGTGGACGATCTCATGACCGGCTCAGATAACCCACACATTTTATCACAAATGAAGTCCGACATTACAAATTTATTAAGTCAATACGGGTTTACTTTGCACAAGTGGTTTTCCAGTGAACAAACCATTATAACTTCACACGCCAACTCTTCCCTTGACTTTAACAAGAATCAAACTACGTACTTTGGGTATTCAATGGGACATTAACGATGATAGTTTCATATACAGTTTTCAAAGAAATTTCGAAGTGGAGGTATTTAACAAGAGAAGGGTATTATCCGTTATCGCCGGAATTTACGACCCATTAGGACTTATTGACCCGGTTACATTTTGGTGCAAACATTTCATGCAGATACTGTGGTTAACGGGAACAAGCTGGGACGACCCCCTGTTAGACTCATTATCTAATGAATGGGTAGAACTTTATGCTCAGTTGATATCAGACACTTATTTTAAGATTCCAAGATCCGTAAAGAATTTAAATAATTCCCAAATCATTTCATTTCAACTCCATGGGTTTGCCGACACTTCAGTAAAGTGTTACGCGCGCTGCATTTATGTGCGAACGGTGTATTCAAACCACAGCATTTCATCAAACTTATTATGCTTCAAATCTAGAGTCGCCCCCTTAAAGCAGGTAACATTACCCCGACTTGAACTTTGCGCCTGTCTCTTATTGGCTCAGTCGGTTTCCAAGGTTGTAAATGCTGTGAGTTATAAATTGTATTTTTACTCCGACTCAATGATCGCCTTACACTGGATTCACCAGCAGTCTTCCAGATGGAAAGTATTTGTTTCCAACCGCGTTGCGGAGATACAGCGACTCACTGCAAAGGGTACCTGGCATCATATCTCCTCACATGACAACCCTGCTGATATCCTATCGCGTGGTTGTCTACCCCGCTTTTTACACTGTCACCCACAATGGTGGTATGGTCCATCCTGGTTGTCCAATGAGTCATCATCATGGCCCTGGTCCATCCTGGTTGTCCAACGAGTCATCATCATGGCCCACCAGTGCTTTCGATGCCCATTCACCCTGCACTCATCCCGATCTTGATCAAGAAAAACGTAAACAAGTCCAAACCACACTGGTTGCCACTTCATCTACACCTAATTACTTTGAAAACTACTCTTCGCTTTCAAAACTTCTTCGTGTATTTTCTTACTGCCTTCGATTCATTCGGAACTCTAGACTTCCCATAGCTGACAGAAACACTTCTTTTTTAACTTCCCATGAGCTACATGGCACACTTTTGATTTTTATTCGTCAGTCCCAGCGATTGCACTTTATTATCGAAATCAAGGAACTTGAGGCACAACGCTCTATCCCTAATAATAGCAAAATTCTTTCACTTAACCCCTTTCTGGACAATACGGGGATATTACGCGTGGGCGGACGCCTTCAACACTCCCAGCTCACCTGTGATAGCAAACACCAAATCATACTCCACCCGCATTCTCATCTCAGTAAACTAATCATAGAAGGCGAGCATCTTCATCTACTCCATGCAGGGGTGCAATTGACACAGTACTCTCTACGTCAGAAATACTGGATAATCAGTGATAAATCATACATACGATCAGTAATACACAAATGCATCACTTGCTTTCGATTCCGTGCAAGTGGCTCAAGCCAATTATTAGGTCAATTGCCCTCTCCCTGAGTTACTCCTTCTAAGCCATTTTCTCAATGTGCAATCGATTACGCCGGTCCTGTATTTATATGTCAGGGCGGGCAGCGTTCCAAATCGATTTCAAAGGCTTATATTTCTCTATTTTTATGTATGACCACTAAGGCCTCTATTTATATGCATGGCCACTAAGGCCATTCACCTTGAATTAGTTTCAGATCTCACCTCAGACGCTTTCATAGCAGCCTTAAGACGTTTTATAGCTCGAAGAGGCATCCCTTCACAGATATTTTCTGACAATGGTACAAATTTTCGTCATGCTAGCAGTACACTTCACGACTTATACAAACTTCTCCAATCAAACGAATTTGAACAGACTACCCAGGACTTCACCAGTGCCCAAGGAGTCAAATGGTCCTTTATTCCCCCGTCAGCACCTCATCTCGGTGGCCTGTGGGAGAGTGGAGCTAAGAGCGTCAAGTTTCATTTGCGGCTCGTCGGCAGAACCATTCTCACGTTTGAAGAATATTACACCATTTTAACTCTCAAATAGAGTCCTGCCTCAACTCACGCCCCTTGTTCGCCATCTCAAATGACTCTGGTTATCCCGAGCCACTCTAGCGCACTTCTTGGTTGGTTCTCCACTCACTTCACTCCCGGAACCTGACTATTCCGAAGTCAAAATTGGTCACTTGGGTAGATGGCAGCTGCTGCAACGATTCACCCACTCTATATGGAAGAGGTGGTCAAGGGATTATTTGCACCAGTTGCAACAGTGCAACAGATGGCGTCACCAGACAAAAAACTTGGCTCCCGGACAACTCGTCCTTATTTTGGAAGATAATTCCCCCCCTGCAGTGGAAACAGTGTAGTCACTCAGGTCCATTTGGGTCAGGATTCCCTAGTGCGCGTAGCGGATGTTCGCACCGCAAACGGCATCCTACGTAGGCCCATTCACAAATTATGCCCACTTCCAGTGGCCTCAGATTAATCCCACTACAACGTTCAAATGACATGTACTATTTACTTAAACTTTTATCGCATTCTCGTGCTTCATGCCCGGGACATACCCCGGGTGATCGCATGCTTTCCATTTGTTAATCCTATTATCATGTTATTATGTATTATTGAATATTTTTGGGTGTTATTATTCTATTATTATGTCTTGCTTATTATCATATCATTATATATTATTGAAATTTTTGGGTGTTATTATTCTATTATTATGTCATGTCAATTATTATGCCTCTTTATTATTGTATTATTATGTATCCATACCATATTATTAATGTAGCCTATTATTATGTCTTGACACTTATGATGCACTATTCATATAATAACTCAAAACGCAAAATCGCCCGATTTTGTGCGGGCAGTATATTAAACTTTGTATCTTTAATAACTGCATATGTAAACAGCTGGTTCGTGCAGTGACGTCATCCCCCCCCCCGCTAAACTGCTACCAGCATGTTTCAATATGCTGCTCGCAGTTTAAGTTAGTTAACTGTTAAACTCTGACCGGACAACAGCCTTCATCGCCGCGGCTATGTAACTCTTTCAAATCGGAAGATTACTTCAATTTATTCTTATATTTTTCAGTGCTTATTCAATTCCTATTTTAGCAATGTATGCCATGCTACACTGCATGGGCCATGCAATCATTTTTACAAAAATTTAAATAAACAGTTAATTGAAAATAGTCCACTATGTTATTTCATATTATCCAACTTATTATACCAGCATCATGTTGTAAGACTAACTCAAGAAATATTCGAGAGCGTCGAAGACGTAACAACATCGAAATCAAAATTTTCATAGCATATACATGTTCTTTTGATAACTTGAAAGCTAACTTAATGTCACACTTTTGTTTATTTAATAATAAACAAACATGGTCTTAAGGTCTTTTAAACACGCAATACTTATGTGTTCATTACTGCATACAACAAATCCTTTGCTAACAAAGTAATTACTGCCCAGCTTTAACATGTGCGGCACATCTGCTAAAATAAAAAACCTTTCGAGAAACATCATATGGATTTGAAAAACAGTTTTTGTGGGAGAATATTAAGTTTCTTCCACAGTGCTCTGTTTTCACCTTCCAAATCCGATGTGATAGACCCAACTTTAACACTTTAGCGACCATGGCGGCGTATACACCTGCTTCTCATTTCTGCATAGGGACCACAGTGGATGTACCAGGTATCCACCTCTCAAACCTTTTACAGAAAAATTGTCTCTGTAGCCCAGACGACCATTTGTCAGCCAATTTTTCTTTATGATGCGACCACTATAATCACTGGGAATACAAAAACATATTTGGGCTCACATTTTTTATCTTTATAAAATTCTTATTCTAAGTGTTTGTTGGTAACAGGTCGTTTTTCAATTCTGAATATTATTTTCTTTGTCTCTTATTATAAGTATCTGTAAGTATAATGGTCATGTCTTTATATCTTTAAGTATAATGATCACGTCATATCTTTAAGTTTTAAAAATCATAAGTAAAGTAAAATCTTCACTTGAAGTTAAAGGCAATTTCCTTTTCTTTATGCCAGATATATCGGTTTGAGTACAAGAAGATCAATTTGTCAGTTTGTTTTATAAAAACAAAACTAGGCAAACAATGAACTATAATGAAGAAAAATGTTTGACAATTTTGAACTGTAATCTAATAACTACAGTGTTTCATTCTACTATTATAAAAACAATTTGTTTTTGCACAACAAAGTGAACGCAGCAACATAAGAAAAAAACATGTAATGGAATATGAATGTGAGAAAGAGGAAATGACTGTAATATTTCTTTTTTTCTACCGCAATGTGAATGAGGTTGTTGTCAATAGACTTGTGTGTTAATAATATGTAATGAATCGCGTGGCACCCACCACTTACCATTTTCCAAAAGGCTAAACGTGAAGCAAACATCACACGCTCACGCACACACACAGCTATAAATAATCAAATATTCCTTCAGTAGGTTCCCACGACTGACCAAGAGCTTGGATAAGCTGCGAGTGATTACACATTAACACAAATGAAGTGGTCGTATATGTACGCTGGGGTCCATTCATGGCAAAAGTTATATATCGCTTTGAGGGATCACAGCGAGCGTACACGACTACTTCTTGTTTTCTTATATTATTAGACTCAAAAAGGAAAGTGACTGACTGATTACTATTTTTAACTTGATTACAAGGCTAATCGAGTTGAAAAATAAACTTGGTCGTCATTTTTAATGATGGTCGTCATAAACTTTTAAGCTTTAACATGTTAATTAAACAAGACATTTAATTAAAATCTACAATAATAATAAAAAAAACAGTAATTTATATTTTTATTATTTATTTGATCATGTATAAATATAAAAATCACATAGTAAAATTACATCTATAAAATCCCATACAAGAATTGCATATGTTAAAATTAGGCCTAATGTTTAAATATGATTTTCAAGACTTTTCTTTTGCGAAATTTTCAATAAAGTTATCGCAATTGAGTTCATTTAATAATTCATATTCAATATAGGCTATAGATTTCTCATTGAATTTAATCTTCCGTTATTCATTTTGTTTCTAAGTTAATTTTTAATTCCTTTAAACAAGAAAATTTCCTTCTGCTGAAGCATTCAATATGGTTAATGTTTGAAGTATTCTTAAAATAATTTCTATATTTGGAAATGTTTGTTTCTTGTCTGATGTTACCTTTTATATATATATATATATATATATATATATATATATACATTTTTCTAACATTTTGGCGTCTTTTCAAAATGTATATACTCTTAATACAAGAAAATAATTTTTGTTATACAAAATGCTGTCATTATGGCATCTTTTTATAATTACGACAGTAGGGCGTCTTTTCAGTTTCCCGACAATGAAGCGTCTGAAATGTATACTTTTTTCGAATTGTAGCGGTTTTTGTTTCCAGCGACGTTGCCAGATTTCAACCCCGGGTATTGCACAGTTTACGTTGACGCTTACTTGTTTGTATGAAAGAGTGACTAACTGCAGGCGAATGACCATTATTCTTTTCCGTTGTTCACGCGCCTACTTTACTTCATAATTTTAACTAAATATTTATAAACTGTCAAATATTTATCAACAATTCTTAAACTTCACTATCCAATTCTACTAACCGTGATAATATAATTATTGTGTTTTACGAAGCATGCCAAAGTAGCGTACTGGCCTTTCGAATTATGTAAAGATTGACCACTTGTCGTCGGATTAACTAACGGAATTAACGGGCATGTTAATATTTTCTCACATGCATTGATACCGGGTGATAACGTAACTTTGATCTCATTTACTAGAGAAATTTTTTATGCATATTGGCAGTCAAAAATAATAAATGTAATACCAAACGTTATGAACTTATACTCATAATATAAAAAATATAATCAGTTATATTTTTGGTCAGTGTTCATTATTATGGATACAGTATTTTGAAGTAATGCTATAAAACATTTATTTGTATCAATTTTGTGGGTAACAAAATTTTATAACTATAGTTTATAGTTCTGTAGTTCTTAATTTTCTATAGTTCTGTTTGGGATTGAGATTGATAGAGAGATAGAGAGAGAGTGAGAGAGAATGACGGGGGGGGGGAGAAGGAAGGAGAGCGATCACAACTCTGCATATATGTACATAATAATAATTACTTCTTGTGTTAGAGATAGGTGGAGAGATGGGAGACAGAGGGTTGTGAGATAGCATAAAATTTTATATTAACATTTCCATAATATTAGTTCTATTTGTATTAGAAATAATAGCAAGATGTTGCGAGAAGCAGGCAAGGAGAGAGAGAGAGAGAGAGAGGCAGATAGACAGACAGACAGAGAGAGAGCAATATTAAAATGTTTCGCGTTGAGGGTACTAGAAGTCATCGGATACCTGCACTTTTTGTAAGACCAGGAAAAGGTTATTTTATGATACTGTTCATTGACATGTCTATTGTTATATAGGCCTTAAAAATAGTGGCTACATCCAGTGGCTTGAGAGGCATTTTCTTACAGAGAATGCTCACGGCCGCTAATAAATCGAGAAATGCTGATACTTATTTCAACAATTTCTTCAGTTACTAAAAGCGGTCAGTAAGGCCTTGTCGTTTTTCACATCTATGTTAATATCTTTACATATCTTTTAATTTTATTTATTTTTTAGATTTTGTCTAACTCACTTGTACGTTAGCTAAATTTATTAACTACAAATTACTGTATATTCAATTTAAAAATTGCGTGTAAAAATAATGAATAGCCGCTAAAAAATCATTAAACAATTCTCCTACAGAAAAACATTTCTCTTCAAATATATTCAATTAAATACGTCTGAAATGTACTAACAGACATTCTCCCGACTCTTCTCCGTACATCACGCTTAATTTTGGACCATTAGTTCTCGATCGTTTGGGTGTGAACGGCAAAATTGCGAGGACATACAAAATTAAGCGAACGATTCACAGGAAAATGTATAAACCATACATTTGGGCAGTGGCGCACCCAGGAGGGTTTTGGGGGTTAGAACCTACCGAAATATGGTAAAAATTGTGTAATCAACGAATGTACAAATAGTAAGGCTGTAGGAATAAGATAAACTAAAATACAACGTAGGTAAGCTTACCAGACACGAATAAACTTGTTCTCATGATATGTAATTGTGTTCGTACTTTTCAAAAACACCGGTTTTCATCAAAAGCATAGAGTTTACTTTATTGCTATATTTTCCGGTTTGGAGAGTGAAATGGGTCAATCTGGGTCGCCTGTCGACTTCAGTGCAAAGGAAAGTTATAGGCCTACATAGTCAGAGTCGGAAAATAATTTATAACGTCTAGGCCTACAAGTGTATTAAATCGGAAGATAAGGATATATCAGAAAGAAAGTTACAGGAACGGGTAGCTCAGGCGTGCGGCGTGTCTATAAATAGTGTTTCTAGAATTATTAAAGAAACATCATGGTATATGGGTGATATAAAATCTTTCAGGACTCTTCATAAAAATGTTCAACAAATGAAATAAAAACTGATTTAAACGATTTCAACAAGTGCACCACTCGATGAATTATTCACCAAAGTCAACCCATAGAAGGGTAAAGATTAACACTCAAAAGTAATTTAAACAATTTTAAAGAACAAATTAATTATAATGATTAATAACGTTATAAATATTAATTAACGTTACCAGTCTGAACCACATTATTCGTCAAATGGGATTTCGACGGAAACGTGCCAAAAGCAATAGGAAACTTTTAAATAGAAAAACGTGACATTGAAATCTTAAGAGTTGATATATAAGAAAATTACAGCAATTCAGAGAAGAACGGTAGTCCATAGTATACACAGATGAAATTTTGGTTTTCACCGTTCAAAATCGGTTACAAAAATTTGGACAGCAGTGACGAAAGTGCCTGAAAATTTCAATAAATAAATAAATTCGCCTGCAACATCATTAACAAAAAGGTAGACATGATTAACTGGTTATTGAATCATGGGATTCCTTTAGTCCATTTATGTTATAACCTGAGCTCTGTTTAATAGTTAGGCTAAACAAAATAACCCAATATTATTATTATTATTATTAGCGGGTGTCCTACAGTCTATGCCGCATCCCTCATTTCGATCGCCATTTCTCCCTATTTTTCTAGTCATCGTCTTCAATAGCTCGACCTCACATGCATTTCCTAATTCCTAATTATGTTGTCAGTTTTCCTTTTCTTCTCCTGTTTTGTGGAGTGTAAGTCAATGCTTTCTTTGGCCATCGCTTCTCCTCCATCCTCATTACGTGACCATACCATAGCAACTGTCTAGATTCTATTCTTTCTGCTGTTGTAAATATGTGCCCTGTTTTCCTTCTTATATCTTCGTTTCTAACATGTTACATTCTAGAAATATTACACGATCTTCTTAAGAAGTCCATTTCCACAGTTTCTTTTCCACAGTTTCTATCATCTTTTTCTCTTTACCTGAAAGTTGCCAGCATTCGCAGCCATAAGTTAAAATGGGCTCTTCAATAGTTGTGTAGATTGTCAGTTTAGGTTGAAGTTTCATTTTGTTCGACCAAAGTAACGAGTTTAGCAAACGAATAGCCTTTTTTTCCCTGTTGTACCCTATTTTTTATGTAATTCTTTGTTGTCCCATCTTCTGAAATAATAACCCAACATACTAAACTTTTAAAATAATCACTATTTCAGCAAACTATGGACATTCCATTTTACGACTTCCACCCTATCATCCGGTTCTTAATCCTAGAACTGATTTGGGCAACTGTGGAAAAGCATGTTAAAACAAAAAAAAAGTTTATTTTCGTAGACAGTGTTATAAACTTAGCAAAAAAGGAATTTGAGTGTATTTATCTCACATGCTGGACATCAAAATGTGACCACGTCTTGAAAATTTAAAAGAGCATGTGAGATCGGACCAAAAAGTGTATAATGTAACAGATCGTTTCTAAATTAATGAACGATGGGATAGCAGCAGTTAAGACAATTTGAGTGATGATAACAGTGAAGGAAATTGACGTACTTATTACGGCAATAAGGTGTGGAAGAATTGACGTAATATTTGTAATTGTTTGTAAGTAATTATGTGCTATATTAATTAAATAGTTTTAGTTTAATTTTTTCATTAATGTTGTCTGCCCTGTTATTCATGGTTAATTTACATCTGCTTGTTTTTAAAACACACACACACCCAGAGTCACAGTCATTTCACATTCGAGCCTGTTATTGATGTTACTTATACAAACAAATTAAGATGCCAGTGCAATGTTGACTATATATTACTAAAGTTTTTCCTAAATTGTAACATGTCTGATAACAAAGTGTTATATACTCCAAAATATACAATGTTTGTTAATGTCTAGACTCGACTAGGAGATTAGGAGAAACACTGTAACAGACACAACATGACAAGTCACTGTTTACATAATAATTGCAGTACTAAACATTAAACATTTTATAACTCGGTGAAATCTTTGTATGGTCCCTCTGTTGTATCTATTGTTTGTTTCGTCTTACAAAACGTCCATTTGAATTGTTTGTCGTGTCGAAATAGAAATCAAAATCAAAACTTGTCACGTACTTGTACGTAGACTTGTCGTTCAGGGAACAGTCTAATATTCAACTGTAGCCTTTCTATTCACGTGTATTACATTGTTCCCGTCTTATCCCCTCTACAACATGCGCGACTGCTTCACGTCTGATTATTTTACTATATTATTGTATTATTATTTCAATAAAGTCACCGTCTACTCATTAAGTAATTTATATTATTCAGTCAGCACATGCAAATTACTAAGCCTTGTGATTACGTGTTTTTTACTCGTGATTCCTACAAACATTGTGTGTTGATTCTTACCTGTGCAATATTTGTGTGTAAGAAGGACTCTTTTTCAGCATTATAGGTGGCATTATAGATGGAAAATACATGAGTGAAATTCCATGAAGCAAGGATCATTTTTACTTGCACTTGCAGCATTGACTCCCAATAAGTTACATGTTGTCGTTCCTCTAGGAAAAAGCAAGCCCTGCTTGTTGAGAAAATAATGAGGGAAACCAAAATTGTGCACCTTGTTCGCAAGTTTTCAACCCCCCTCGAAAAAATCCTGGGTGCCCCTCTGCATTTGGGTATGTATGGGTACTCACGAGATGTAGCCGCGCCACATCTGCAACTATAGTGGTTCCTGGTTCTATATTATTTAAAATTACACGATTTAGTGTTTTGCATCGTGTTTATCCACCACCTTTAGCAACCACTTCTTTATTCTCCTGTAAATTCCCCCAAGTACCCACCGAGTTTTGGTTATTCGGTCCCTGTTGTACTTCCTTCAAGTGAACGCACTTTCATCAATTTCAGTATCTCCCGGGCCGCCAATTTTTAAGCTGGTATCCATCACCCAGACAGTAAGGATCTCCCTGAACTCGTTTATTAATTTTCGCGTAGTTTTCCTGTTTATGTCAAGCTCTTTTGAAATAACTGAAATTTGATATTTCAAAATCCAAGCGACTAACACACGGAATAGGCTACAGATAATGCAGGAACACACGGTTTTCCGAAAAAAGTGTCATCATGTATGTTTTTTGTAGCTCAGCAATTCCGTCTACCACATCCGAAGGTGACGTTTTTTTGTCCATTCACATTTTTTAACATATTACCATCACACTTTACACATTCTATTGAAAACGGAAAAAGATTTCAATCACAAACACATTTTCTGAAACCTTTTTTTAATGAAACACCGAAAATTATTAACACTTTTGTATTCCATTTTAGTAAGATACGCATGTGCACAACTCTGATGAATGAATGTTAAACAAAATTAAATAGATTTAAAGATATAAACATAGATGTAAAAAAATGACAAGGTCTCACTGGCCGCTTTTAGGAAGTGAAGCAATAGTTGAAACAAGTAACAACATTTATCTTTTATCATTTGCGTCATTCTCTGAAAATATCGGGCTGCATGAAAAATGTCTCTCAAGCCACTTTTGGTAGCCACATACGTTTATAACCTTTGGAGAAACCACATGCTATATAACAATAGACATGTCAGAGAACAGTATCATAAAATAACCTTTTCCTGGATTTACAACCAGTGCAGGTTAAAAAAACATAAACACATAGAGCCTCCGGATGAAGATAATATGATAGCTACAATAGAAAGCCTTAAAAACAACAAAGCACCTGGTTCTGATGATCTTCCTGCGGAGCTTTGCACAAACGGTGGCCCAGAGCTGGTTAAAACCCTTCAACACCTTGTCATTGATATATGGATAGAAGAGAAACTGCCAACAGCCTGGCAGAAGACAGTTATATGTTCCACATGCTGATCAGGTGATTGGTCGATATCAGTGTGGATTTAAAAGAGGAAAATCGACAATAGACCAGGTTTTCACACTCCGACAATTTCTGGAGAAAGGTAGGGAACGTAAACTACAAACCCATCACTTCCTTCATAGATTTCAGAAATGCATACGACAGCATTGACAGAAAAGAACTTTACACTGCTTTTGAAGAACTGGGCATACCAAAGAAATTAATAAGATTGTGTAGGATGACAATGCTGACAGTGAATGGCATGGTGAACATTCAGAATGACTTATCAGGAGAGTTCGACTATGGAAAGGGAGTTCTCCAGGGCGATGCTCTTGCTTGCCTCCTCTTCGTTCTTGCCTGAGAAAAAGCTATGAGAGATGCTGGAATAATTCCTGCGGGGCTGTATTCAACAGGTTGGTGCAGGTCCTAGGATACGCCGATGACCTAGATATAATCGGGAGGTCCTTTCGAGCAGTCACTGAAGCCTTTCTTGCTCTTGAAGGCCCTGCAAGTAGGCTGGGTCTCATAATAAAATGAAAGCAAGACAAAATACATGGCTACAGGACAGGAGGCTAGAGAAGGAGAGCACATCCAAATTGGCATCTATTCCTTCGAAAAAGTCAAAAACTTTGTTTATTTAGGATGAAAAGTTAACTCCGATGGGGAAACAACAGAAGAAATAAAGCGAAGAATCACCTCAGATAATAGGTGCTTCTTTGGTCTCAGACCCCAAAGAGAGCAGAATAATTGCCAGGAGCATCAAGCTGCTTTTGTATAAAAAACTGATCCGCCCAGTTCTCACCTTTGGTTCTGAGACCTGGACCATTTCTAGAAAGTCTGAGTCAAGCCTGCTGGTTCATGAACGCAAAATCCTCCGCAGTATATTTGGTCCAATATGTGTAGGAGGTGAATGGAGGAAAAGAACCAACCAAGAACTGAACACTCTTCTGAATGAACCAGATATTGTGAAAATTATAAAACTTGGTAGACTCAGGTGGGCTGTACACGTGATCAGAATGGGGGAGAATGAAATACCAAGAAAGGCACTCACAGGACAGATCTGTGGCACCAGGAGAGTTGGTAGACCCAAACTACGTTGGGAAGACGGTGTGAACTATGATGCGAGCCATATCCTTGGGACCCGGAACTGGAGAGCAGCTTTTTGCAGTAGCTTCTCCGCTGTTCTTTTATATTGGCATCGTCTATTCTTTTACTTGTTACAAATATTCTTGTAATGTTTTAAGTCTGAACACATATATAATTGATGTTTGTTTCTATTTGTTTTTAATCCTTCTAGATTTTGTTTACGTATTTATTCGTGTCGTACCTACATTGCTGTATTCCGGCTTTGCTTATTTGAGGATACTTGTCTCTTAATTGTGTAGTCCGTTTTCTGTCTGTATTGTGTTGCACGTATCTTTACTGATCTATTTTTACACTATTTTTACTAAAATTACGGGTTTTTGGTTACTCTAGAGGTTTCTTCTTATAATATACTTTTTGCTTTTAGCTAGGCGCTATCTGCATGCCTCATAGGTTTATTGCCGACCGACAATTTTCCTCTTCACTCTTATATCCTCATTTTGCTTATATATGTCTGTTTTTAAACACCATCATGTTTGTATGACTTTCTTTTGATGTATGCCTTTCCAGGTTTAGTTCTACTTTAGCTGCAAGAATCAGGTTACTGTAAAAAATCTTTCTCTGGGGAGCTCGTAGAGTCTTTAATTGTTTGGAAAGGTAGTAGAGTCCACCTAGTGATAACTAAGATGAAGTCTACTTGATTGCGAAAGCTACCACTAGGGGAACGTCATGAACACATAACTTTACGTGATGATGAACTTCTGGCTTACAAATAATAAAAGTTGTTATCAGAACTGAAGTAAATTTATTGTTCACCTATTCATTTCGTGACGTTAATCCTTTTTTTCTATAATTCTGATTCTCTAGCCGTTGTTTTAATTTTTGTATTTAAGTCTGTAAGTACAACAGACAGTAAGTAACAGTCTTAAGTCTGTAAGTCTTTACGTTAACAGTTTTTACTGTCTCTTTCCAGTATTGCATAAAATTCTTCTTAATGTGTGTCATCAAACTCCAAAATTGAATCATTTACTTGCTCTGTATGTATTCATGTTAAAGAGTTGAGAAGGGGTAGTTCAAGAACTAGTGAACTCCCGTTGCTAGCTTAGACCTAATACTGCGTTACTTAGGCTTTTATTTTCCGAGATAGCTACAACAGTTCTTGAGCATTTTAAATTTTATAAATAAAGCATTATTATCTATAGAATCTTTGTATAGCCTATACGAGACTAACACACGTGGACATTGGTTTGCAAGGGGATACGGCATAGGAATCCTCGGTACTTCTTACAAATAAAATTAGGCAGTGGCGCATCTACGGAAAATGTCAAGGGCTGAACTCACTCTCCAAAGCTAGTAATTAGTTTTCAACTCAACACAGGCCAATACCTGAGCCTACTGCATGTATCAAACTGCATCTGTCAAACCGCTCGCAAATAGCTGTTGAAATAAAGGCATTAACAATATTTTGTAAATTTGTGAAAGTAAATCAAATTTTCATTAATAATGACTATAAATTAAATTTAATAATTAACGTTGAATTGAAGAACAGATTACTGAATAGCTTCACGTAGCGGATTGTGTTAAATAAACGGGAATATGAATCATCTAGATATGGTGTCGATTAGAGGCTTTTGAACTACAAAAAGTATAACTAGTCTAAAAGTTCCTAACTAAAGAGGACTCTCTTGGGCAAGCAGTTTATTTTTGCTAAAAAATTAACGTTTTGTGCGCACTGAAGAGTCCGCTCTTTCGTTTTTGTTGTTGCCTAATACAAGACCTCACTTATAATTAAACAAAATTGTTAGTTTTACTGTGTTTGATGCAGTTTCGTGTGTTATACCCTGATGGTAAATAATATACTACCTTTTCCCATCTAAGTTTGTATCTTTGAATCGGTCTTCCTTATTTATCTTTGCTTTATTTCTCTTCTACCTTCAACATTTGTTTTAGCCTTTTGCCTGCTCGTTTTATATCTCGTCACGCCCATAATTTTGTATTGTCTTGAATTTTCCATTCTGCTTTATTATATAAAACACTGTCAATTATATAAAACTATGATTTATAGGAAAACGAAAATTTTTAAATATCATAGAAACAACAGTGTTATTTAGACACAGTAAAGTGCAAGTTTCTCTTTCATTATATCTTCGTTTACAAATTTCGACGGCAACTAAATGTGCAATGTCATTATAGGCTAATTGATATTTTTAAAAATACCACTTACGGTATGCAACACAATGAGAGAAAAATTATAAATAATGTGAGCGAAATATAGGTTTTCTGTTAGAGCATTCCATTACAAATTTATTCTGTATAAATCGCAAAATTAAAATTTTTTGGAAGGTACTTTTGACGTTTTTTCTCCGGTTACATCTTGCTTGCGACAGTTTGGTAACTAATATGTCTCCTGAATATGTTACTTACTTATCGCACGGCAATGCGATAGTGGGGTTGCCACCTTCGGGCTTAACGTCCAGCCCGATTTCTGTAGGTTATCTCACATAAATTGTCTATGTTATCATACTAAAGATACCACATTTCCCTGTACACAATAGTACAACCCATTAAATCCAACTTGATTCGCGCCTGTAATATTCCAAAGATAAGACAATCCAGAAACATAACAACCAGGCCGCCCGAATAACACAAAACATCGCACAAAGAACATACATACAAGAATCAATTAAACAACTATATAAGAAAAAAGACACCCTTAATCGCAAAGCATTAACACTACACCTACATATCGCCAACACATACGGACACAATTACATGACTGAACTAATACATCACACAAATGAATGGACAAAAAAACAAATACATAACATACAGACAAAACACGACAGAAAAATAAAAAACCTGACACCAATCAAAACAGATATAATTCCCTCGCACAAATTCTACCCACGTACAGTAAACCTCACGAACGTCACACTCACAAAAAACGAACAAACACTCCTTGATAAAGGCCTAAAACATAACATACATTACAAACATAACAACCAAACACTAACAAAGCTCATAATTGACACAGAAACAAATATACAAAACACAGCACCAGAACATCAAGACACATTAAGACATAATATAAACAACACAATAGGAGTACATAAGACACCAGACAACAACAACCACAACTCAGAAATACACAGAGCCATCAAACTGAGGGAAAAGGCACACAAACACAACATCACATTTGTAAAAGCTGACAAAGGCAACACGACTGTAATTATCCCCACAGACAACCTACACAAAAAAGTACAAGACTTCATAGAACAGAACAACATCACAGAACTAAAACACGACCCCACCGACAGATACCAAAACTCAGTAAAACAAATAGTCAACAAAGCCAAACACAGTATGACACATAAACAAAAGCCCTACATGAAACAAATCCGACCATCAGCACCTACACTCCAAGCGCTTCCCAAAATCCATAAAGAAGACATTCCGATCCGCCCCATTATCAACTACCGTAATGCCCCTGCACACAAACTGGCAAAATATCTAGACAAAATTATTAGACAACACACACAAATAGACAACAACACTGCAGTAAAAAACAACACTGACCTAGTAACAAAAATAAAAGACATACACATCCCCCATAACGCCACATTAGCCTCCTTTGACATTAAAAACCTGTACACAAACATCCCCATCCTACAAAACAAACTCAAACAGAACAACACACCAGACGAACTTATCAATGAAATAACAGAAACTCTGAACATTATCACAAAACAAAACTACTTTACTTATAACAATAAATACTACACACAGAACGATGGCCTACCCATGGGCTCCCCCATATCCAGCATTCTAGCAGAAGTCTTCCTCCAACACTTAGAAAAAACAAAAATACTCACAAACAATGGCAGACACTCACATAAAATACTATATTGGCACAGATACGTTGATGACATTCTAATACTATACAGGGGAAACAAAAGACAATGTGAACAGTTACTAACGCACATAAACAAAATACATAAAAACATAACCTTCACTGCCGAATACGAACACAACAATACCATAAACTTCTTAGACCTCTCCATCACAAAACTAGAACACAGGCACAAATTCAGTATATACAGAAAACCAACTACAACTGACACACTAATACACAACACCTCCAATCACCCAATACAACACAAACTAGCTGCTTTTAGAACCATGATACATAGACTTAACAACATCCCCTTAGATGAAATAGACTACAAAGACGAACTAAACACGATAAAATATCTAGCAGAATCTAACGGTTATGACAGAACAATAGTCAGTAAACTCCTACACAAAACACAAAACAAACAACAGACAAAGACAGAAAACAACAAATTCATAACACTAACATACATCAACAAACAAACAGAAAAAATTGCCCACAAATTCAAAAAAGCAGGATACAGAATCGCTTACAAAACTACTAACAAAACAGAACACACACTATCAAAACGCATGCCCAAAGCACAAAACAAATTCGATCTACCCGGTGTATATAAACTAAATTGTTCAAATTGCAATAAATTCTACATAGGCCAGACAGGACGTAGCTTCAAACAGAGATACATTGAACACACAAAAGCACTCCACACCACTACAGAATCTACCTTCGCAAACCACCTCATTGAAGCAAACCACACATATAAAAACATCGACAATAACATGAACATACTACACGTACACACAAAAGGCCGAAAACTAGACACTCTAGAACAATTAGAAATATACAAACACACAAAAACAAATAAAAACGACATCCTAAACGAACAGACACAATTCAAATCGCACGCATTATTCGAACACATCTCACTTCACACACACAGCTTCAATCTTTCGAAACACTATCTCGTCGCCAACAACAAGACGAGCAGCGCTACTAACGACAGCCTCTGATGAAGCCTTCTATAGGTGAAAGCCGGTTTAGGCTGTAAGGTAAAACTTTACGTTTTTACTTATAAAAAACTTAGTGTTCCGAGTCGTCAATATTATAGTGATATTTAGTTAAGTAACGGACACGTCATGGACAACGAAATCCAAGAAATCCAGAATCATTTCCCTTACGCTGCAACTTAGTACTGTTGGCTACTATTGATCTCCAAAGAATATTTATCGACCTTCCGGTCTAAATCCATACGGTTGAGCATCAGAAGGGTAACGTGTAACCTCTTGTAAGTATGTCACTTCATCACGGAGAACCGTCTTGGCTGGAGAGAGGCTGAAGGCTTCTTTGAGAGCTAACATTTTTCATCCAACACTAAGAATTTGAGGACCAGTACCTAGTTAATCCGGTACAATGAGTACCCAACCCAATTTTTTAATCAGCGAGTAAAGAAACACGCTTGAAGTTCTACAAGGTGACTCTTCCTTGTCTATGGGTTTGAGAATTCCGACTTATAAGAACGAATTCCCAGAGCAGTCGTTTTCAGGCGGTCTCAGACGCGTGATATTATATATTCTTCACAAATGCTGATCGCAAAAGAAATCGCGATGTACGGCAGGAACTGAATATTGTATGTATATTTGATAGGACTGCCCATTATAGGCTAAAATGGTTGGAACTTTTAACCGAAGCGATGACTGAAGCATTCTCAAACAACTATTGAAAATTGTAAGCAGAAATCGACGGAGAGGTGTGGGGCGTCCCAAGAAGCATTGGAATAACCAGCTCTAGTCTATCTGCTTGGGCCCGGAACAAACTACTTTTGTATAACCCTTGCTGATGATGATGACGGTTATTACTTTTGACGTTTGCTTTTCCTCTAATTTATGGAATGGTAAATGAGTTTAGTGAAGATATCCAATATGGTTCTTCTTAATATATTAATAAAAAATAGTTACTGAAATGTCCTTGATGTGATGAATTATTAGAAAGCTAAATAAAGTGTAGAGAGAACATTTCAATTTAGATTATTACAAGCAGAGTACATAATTATATCAATTTTAAACAATAATATTTATTTTGAGAAAGTAATCAATGATAACTTTGTGATTAAAAAGAATTATAAACAAAAATTTTGAAAATTCAAAATTCTAATAAAATGGAGTCTTCAAAAGTTCAAAATAAAGGTAGCTAATGCAACGTTAAACTACAGTTTGAATGAATAAGTCAGTATTTTTTATCTATTTGAGAATTATAAATTGTTAATAATTACAATAATTTGGTTAATCACTAGCGTTAATCTTTTTGAAATTTAAAAATCTTATGGGCACATTCAAGTTAGAATTTTAAAGCTTAAGAGTGGTGTTACAGGAAATAATAAGAAAACAAGAGAGTAAATATCAGTATGGAGAACCATACATGACTTCCATGTTCTAAAATTTATATTTAAAATACTTTTCGAAATGAATTATTTCCATAGAAACTACTTCTTTCTTCAGCCTTGACCATAGTACTGTGATCACTAACATATACCACCTCACGATAGTGCACTCAATTTTCACTCATGATGGCAGTCGATAGCACTGCTGAAACGTCTGGTTTTGTAGAAAACATCGGTTCAAGCCCAAACAGCCCAGGAAGAAATTTTAACAACAAACTACTTCTTTGTTGCCGATAACGTAGTACACATGACATAAATAAAAATTATCCCCACCCCATTCAACTATCATTTTCATTTATAAAAAATTACCTCCACCCCGTTCAACTGGCCTCTTCATTTATAGGTATTTCATCTACGTTTCTACAGTGGATTATTATGATCTTCTTATCAGGATACTTTATTTTGTCAAAATTAAGTACTTTACTCTTGCTAAAACATAAAATGTTGCAGGTAAACTACCCTTTCCTCATAACCGATCTTCACCAAAATCAATAGGCCTTCAGTTTTCTACAATTCAGGAACGTACACAAAAAAATATTTGATTCTGTTTGAATGTGCGGCAGTTATCGTTCGTCATAGAAAAAATTACCATTGTTAAAACATAAAATGTTGCAGGTAAACTACCCCTTTCCGTTAACCGATCTTCACCAAAATGAACAGACCTTGAGTACTTAACAATTCAGGAACGTATGCAAAAAAATGTTTGATTCTGTTTGAATGTGCGGCAGTTATAATTCGTCATAAGAAAAACTGCCCTTGATAAAACATAAAATGTTGCTGGTAAACTACCCCTTTCCCTTAACCGATCTTCACCAAAAACAACAAGTCTTGAGTACTCTAGAAATCAGTGCAGTATGCACAAACTTATTCGATTCTGTTTGATTTTGCGGCTGTTATTGTTCGTCATAGAATAAATTACCGTTGTTAAAACATAAAGTGTTGCGGGTAAACTACCCCTTTCCCTTAACCGATCTTCACCAAATCTTAATTTAAATTAAAACTTTGTAGTTCATACTTAATACAAATACATTACAAAACGCAATTGAATTTGAGTATCTTATTTTAACAGCAGAATAAAGTAAATAGGTACATTTCGTTTAACGTTACGGTATTCTGTACAATGTTTCCCACAATAAGCAAAGTCTAAAAAAGGTTGTATCTATCAAATATCCATGATTGGAGTCTTCAACAACAGATTGTTGAAATCTCATGAGTTTATATGTGTGTATGGGTGTGCGCACTCGTTTATCCCAGGTCATAAACTTAATACCAATAATACAATACTGGCAACGGAATATTTGCTAACCTTGAAGCATTTTAAACTAATAAACACTAAATTAGATGATCATTACTTCTGTTCTTATAAAACTTACGTGAACACTGAAATATTTCTGGAATATTTGTGTAAATATGTAATAAAGTAGGAGTAGTAATCTAAATACTTGTTAGACTGTTACGTATAATTTACTGATGATAATTAGGTATATCAGAAAATGTAAATAAATTATCTAAAATGGACATTATTTAAAAATATCACTCGTTTTTACGCGGATATAAAGCATGGCTTCTTTTGCTCATCAATCTGTCTGGTGTTTATAATCACATAACAGTTGTGACTACTTATGCAAGGCCACACGCCGAATGAAATGGAGTTTGTTTATTAAACACTCTTGGAGTGGACTGAATATTATGTCTTCAACTGTATACACAAGAGCTGGTTTCTGTTATAAATAGTTCTCCTTGATAGTACTACATCTGACAATTGCTGCATGAAACAATTTTGTTAGTCATCAGTACGAAAACGTTTACACATGACAATTATAGGAAGCAATTCGAACTAACCAATTACCCGGCCGTGAATTGATCACAAGACATATCTGGATGTTATCGGGGAATAGTTATTTTCAGGACAAAAATCTCGTAACAAACAGAATTTTCGTAAGAATGTATACAACTATTTTTTCAGGTTACAAATAAAACTTTTCCATGAGAGATTATTGTCTATTATGAAGCCAAGATATTTCATTTGTTTAGTTTGTCAGTCACCAAGCACCTATACATGCTTGACATGTTTGACATGATGCTTCATAAAAAACAATATCAAAATTCAACCTAGACTCTCAAAAAGAAAATCATACATTTTTTCACTTAAAACCATACTGTATTTTACTAAATCAATACTTTATCTAAATCGACAATCATTTAACCGGGAAATAAAAAAATACATACAATAGTTATTTATTTTTAATTTACTGTTTTAATAAACAACGTGCCATGGCTGACACCTCTCTGAAGAGTGCTTGGCGGGGAAAGTTGCGACAGGACTACTTGCCCAAACTTACTGTCTAGTGTAAACGGAGTTTCATACATCTGTTGGAATAAATTACGACATTAGCTCGTGCAAGCACGTAGTGAATACTTGCACAATCTCTCGCGGTAAAAACGGCGTCTTAGTGCAAACACCTACTGGACACTGCTTGCGTATTTCCTGTCAAAATTTTCTCGCAGTGTAAACGTAGCTTAACAGTCGCATATTCATTCCTAACCTCTCCCCCTCCTCAGACGTCTCGGTAGTAACGCTAATGCACGTACTACTCGTTATTTTTACTCTATCTCTCTGCCTTCTTGCCCCCCTCTCTCTCTCTCTCCCTCCCCCCGTCATACTCTAATAGAAATTAAATTTTAAATGACAATCAAATTTTGAATATTTTTACCCTGTCACTAACCCCTCTCACTTACTCTTTCTCTCTGTCCTTCCTTGTCGCTCGCTCATGCTCACTCTTTCCCACACCATGTGTCCTTTTGTTTTAACTCTCTCTAACCCTTCGACAGAAAGATATAACTTTTTAATATAAGTGTTATTCTCTCTCACTCACAACACACACACACACACACACACACACACATTCTCTTTCTTCACAGAAAAATTAAACTGTTGTGAAGAATCAAATTTTTAACGTTTTCGCCCCGATCTCTCTCCTCTCCCTCTACCACTTTTTCTTTTGATTCATGATATGCACTATTGTAAAGCACACATCACATGGTTTATAAAGAGAATAAAATCAAAAGTGGGGAAGGTAAGAGAAAGAAAAATGAGGGAAGTGGGAAAATGAACTTATAAGTGAACATATGAATATGAGAGAAACACAAGCGAATAATTAAAAAAGGACATAATCTTTGACCCACTTAGCACAGTATGAATCAGGCTTGGATTGCGTTTGTTATTTGACCCTGTGTGTTTATGCTATGACAGTGTTGCCATATCCACGGATTCCACAATGATTACAAACTAAATGAATAAAAGGCGCGCAGAGTGTATACAGACGATGGTAGTACTACGTGGTGGACAAACCATGAACTACATATTGAATATCAATTTTCAAAAGTCTGTCAATTTGGCACCCGCAGGTAAAAACTAAAAAACTCGTGGTGCCAAAATAATGAGTTGAAAGTTAAAAAAATTAAGATTTCTCATTAGCGATGTGGCCATAAAGGGTGTTTGTGGACTTATAAACTTTTATTCTACAGAACACATTTTCTATAAGGGATTACATTTTGGCGTCCGATATACGGAGACGCCACGACGATGATAAAATTTGTTAAGACGGACGCACAAAGGTTAATAAAACTTATATATATAAAAATATATATTTAAATATATATATAAAAATATATATATCTTTATATATATATTTATATATATATATATAAAGAATATACAATATTATCTACTTGCAGAAGAAACAAATTGAAAACATCACAAATTATATATATATGTATATAAAGTATATATCAGTACAGGTATGTATCAGTAAGGTATATATAAGGTTTTTATCAGTACATTCTACTGATTGCGAAGCTTTGGTGGTAGCATTCAGTTTCTGCATGATTGTATTCCAAATAATTATCACCAGGACAATTTCATATTTTTGAACAAAGACTTCGCTACGATTATAGTTGATTTCTTTTCATTTGTTGAAATTGTAAAATCAGTTAGTGTGTCTTTAATTTTATGGAACACACATTTTAGAGTGAGAACCGCGCTTGCCTTTGCAGACCATCTTGTAGGCCTATCAGACAATTTTTTGACTATCAGTTTTTTTGCAATCTTGAAGTTTTTTCTATAAAACATTCCATCTATGAATTGAGGCATTAAAGAAGATAATAAAATTTTGAACAAATAAAAAATATTGACTACCAATACCTAGAACGTTCTACTGCAAAGTTACCAATAATGTTTAATGAGTGAGTCGAACAATGAATATAGATGGCTGTCAGGCTGTGTTCTTTAAGATGACTTTGCATTACTTTCTTCTAAATATGTATGCGGCTTCATGTTTTTCAAATATGTGCGGGAGACTCGTTAAAAATTGAGATTTGTTCAAGTAAAAAGTTATGCAAATCAAACATAGAATAATATTTTAATGTCGTAGACTTGGGATTCTCTGGGCCCCGGGCGGCTGCCCAGTACGCCCACCATTAAATCCCCAATGGCTTTTAACCGCAGGTTCCTTTTTGGCATAGTTGTTGCATGCAATTTGTTGTCAAAACCTTCCCTCTTTCTTTTAATAATTCTAATGCAAACAACATGCAACAACAATTCTTATGCAAACACCCTTTCCATCCAGTCCCATCACCTCCTGTGGGCTCGATGACGCACGCTTTTCAGTTAGTTACCCTTATTTCAAAAATATTCCCTGTATCCTATACATTTCTTAATCTTAATGTTCTCTATCTGCCCACAACCTTTTACTTTTTAATTATATTATAAAAATTTTTTCATTTTCAAAATTAGTTTTAATATTCATTAACACATTTGCTGCGGGGCCTCAATCTATGATATTCACTCAAGAAGCTGGAAATTATAATTGCTGAAAGACTTGGCTTTTAGTTTGAAGTCTACATAAAATATGAAAAAAGTATGTTTCCAGCCGTTGTTTGGTGAGAAAGTGTTGTCACTTCCTGGTGTACTTCAGGGGGAGGGTTCTGCATTTCGGGACTGTCTCTTATCTAACTACAATTGTCTTAATCCTAAATTACACTGTCTATTACTTATTTCACTATATTTACACAGTATTATCACTAATCTATTTTATTGCGCACTATAATATTGTTATTTTTGTGATAATTGGCTAAGCATTCGCCTGGGTGTAGACCGGGTTTGTCTGGGCAATCGTCACAATAATATAAACTTCACACTATTTTGTTCCTATCTTTCCTGCACAAGCGACAGTATTTTCTACGCAGACGGTTTCAATTTATCGCACAATTCCGATTTGTTTATTGTGTGACCCATTTCATTACTTTTCCGCTTTTGTGATGCTGATAAAGGTGTACTCGGTGAAGCTAGTTTTGGTAGGAGAGGAGCCGCTAACACCTGCTCCCTGAAGTCATACATACTGAGGTTTTTGCCTTCAGTATTGTAATATTATATAAAAGGTGGCTGTTCAAAATTTTTATTTGTAGATTATGTACAAATATTTTCTTGTACCACCTCAGAGATTTTCTCTCAAAAGGGTAATAAGACAAGTTGGTCTGGTTGATCTACCCCTTTTATAAAAACGTTATATTTTAAGATGGGTAGTGGTTTATTTACCTCATAGTTGAGCCTAGGATTGATGTATGTTCCCATAGTATTTTCGTGCTCCGTTGATATCTACGTGACCATCCACCTGTCTCCACATACCAATCATAACTCCGTCTACATACTGTGCGATGATTTCTCTTTTATTTATTTATTTTTTAATAAATAAATAAAGGACACAAGAGCAAAGCTGTTGTAGAAGTTGTCCATACAGACTCCATGGCCTCAGTTTAGCTTGCCTTCCATCAGGTGCATGACAACTTTCGCTGTGTGGTCTTTACCGCTAAGGAAATCATCCTTCCCTGCATAAATAACAGATTTTAAAATCAGTCCGTTAGGCTCTGATAAGGTATACAATTTCACTCCATACTCGTGGCGTTGGCCTTTCACGTACTGGTGGAATTGCAGGCGACCCCTCCACAGTACCATCTCTTCGTCGAGGGAAGTTCCTTATCTGGAGAGTAAATCACTTGCATTGTGTTATTGAAGTCGCCAATTAGCAGTCGTACTTTGTGTAAATGATCACGTGGGTTGTCGACGTCTTTGTTGAAATGCAGGCACCTCAAAATACACAGGAAGCGGTTGCGACTTATATAGTCGTGGAGGAACGGAAAATTATACATACAATAGCTTCTCCAGTAATCTTGGATTCTATTCGTACGAATGCTACCTATATACATTACCAGTCCAAGAAACATTTTCGGTTCATCAATCGTTATTGGTTTCACAACACATACCTGTCGTTTCTGATGAATTTTGTTTAATTTTCCCGCATACCTATTAGTTTCAGTCGTGAATAATCAGATCAGGTTAGTCATTTTAATTACCTGCGTTATGATATGATTGGGATAGTAAGCTAACAAAATTTTGATGCATCTGTCGAATGATCCATAGGTTTCTGTAATGTAAACCTGGAAGAATACCAAATGAAATTTTACAAAACTGTGGCTAACCCCACATTCCTGTATGCTAGTGATACATGGACTCTTGGTAAAAGGGATGTACAGAGGATTCAGGCAGCTGAAAAGAATTTCTAAGAGGACTGCAAGGTTGTTCTCTCCTGAATCGGAAAAGGAATGAGGATAGTAGGCGCGAATTAAACGTATCATTGCACCAAAAGATAGAAGACAACAGAAGGCGATGGTGTAAACACTTGAACCGCATGCCTAATATCCGTCTACCCATGGCTGCCTTGGGTTATCACCCTACTGAGAAGAGAGACATCGGTAGACCGAGGAGGAGATGGATTCAGGAACAGGTCTAGGGCCTCATCCTTGAAGTGGTGGTGATGATGATGATGATGACTACAGTATCAATTTGTGATCACAACAACATTCACAAATTGATCACAATAACAGCGGTTGTCTCTCTCCTGCACATGATGATTCACTTTCCGTAATCGTTTATCACAAATGTTCCAGTGTACAGCGTACAAGTCGTTCTTTGCATCTTAGGTCGTCCATTGTTTTGTTTTGGTCTGTCTGGTTTCGCGCGTTTGATATTTTGTCTTCAGAATCCTGAAAAGAAAGTAAGTCGTTTGTCCCTTAAAAATAAACTGAAAATTGTAAAGTGCTTATAAAACGGCGAATCCATTTGTCTTTTAAGTAACCGGTACTGCAAAATAATCTTCAACATTTAAGATGTAAAGAAGAATTCCGAGACGTTGATGCAATTTGCACACAATTTGGACAGTAGGGACGAAAGTGTACATCGGAAAAGTATGCTTACATCAAAACGTGAGACTGTAGACAAAACTGTGTTTATATGGTTACTCCAGAAAAGGGCAAGAGGTAAATCAATATTTGGCCCTCTGTTATGCGAAAAAGCTTCATGTTTTAACCAAAAGCTAGGCTGGGAATCTTTTTTGTAGCAAGTCCTCGGTGCTTAGGCAGGTTAAAAAATGACACGGGATTTTTGAGCTTGAAATTCAAAGCAAAAAATGGCTGTGACGTTCTAAGTGCAGCTTTATTGTCAGCAATTTTGC
This sequence comes from Magicicada septendecula, assembly GCA_034769895.1. NCBI lineage: Eukaryota > Metazoa > Arthropoda > Insecta > Hemiptera > Cicadidae > Magicicada > Magicicada septendecula. The sequence continues at coordinate 103,400,442 of CM068369.1, read as the reverse complement.
GGAAATTCGTAAAAAAGATAAGTACAAATTAGGACTTTAGGCGGACAATGCGGGCCTTTCTTGGGAAATTCATACCATTTAAAACGGTATCTAAACGTGAATATTTGGCCATAGGGTATAAAGTGAATAAGGACCAGATTACTCTAATAATTCATGGTAATGGCAGCGGAACCATAAAATCCTGATGCTCCTAATTGGTAAGTCAACAAAACCTCCATGTTTAAAAATGCTAAAATACCGTTGGATTACAAAAATTACAGAAAGACCTGGATGAACACCGAAGTGTTTATCGTTTGCTATGACAGCACCTTCATATCATAAGTGGAGAAATTTTGCAAAAAAGAAAACAGAAAAGTACTGGTGGTGGTCGCATATAATGAAGAAGTACTGCTGTATCCTTTCTTCATGGAACTGCTGAAGCAAGTAAATGGTTTACTCACTGTTGAATTCTTGCCATCTAACATAACACCCATCCATGAGCTGATGGATCAATGCATTATTACAACTTTAAAGGTACTTTACAGAAAGCACCTTTTAATGAGACTGGAATAAATTTTTGAAGGGCAAAACAAAGACAAAGAATAACAAAATGACAACGTGGGTGTAACTGCTACCAAGAAGAGGAAGCAAGAAATGGCAAAGTAGTAATTTACATTACTAAGTCACTGATGACTCTAAAAATTAGTGAACAATATATTATAATGACATCGTTGAGTGGTTGAATAGGGATGCCAATGATGAAGGTTTTAAAATGATGCTGGATGGAGATATCGTTCAGAAAATGTTGAAAAAACTGAGGATGAAGAGAAGGAACCTGATACTATTGCACCAGATTCTGGTCATGTAATGTGGAAGCCTTTGAGATAGAATTTAAATGGTTTTGAAAGGCAAAAGTAATCCCACAGCTTCTAATTGTTGTTGGTCAAGCGTCTGTGATTCAGAGGTGACAAAATATAAGTTATTTGCGCCAAACGACAATTTGTAACTTTATATAAGTGAAAATGTATAATGATAGATACAGGTACTGTAAACATTTTTGAGTGTATTATTTTTTAATTAATAAATTTGTGTCAGTGTACACACACCCACCCACACACACTCTCCTGATCCCTCTCTCTTTCTCCCGCCTCACTATCTCTTTCACACACTCTTACTCTCTCCAATGTTACTACAAATTATTAAAGATTCAAGTATTAAGAGATTATTTCTTATTGATGAATTTAGTCGAAAGTACGGATATGAAGACAACAAATTTCTATTACGTAACACTAGTACCTTTGCAATATAATGTCAGTTATACCAAAACATTTGGATCCTGCTCACAAGTGCCCAAAACGACATTCTTTATGGGAGAGGAAGTCTTATAAACAACAATCCTGTAAATGCTCTCATTACGTTTTCGAAGTGACAGTAATACAACAGAAAACATTTGTATACTATTCTATAATTGGTAATATTACATTGATGATACAAATGCATTTTTTCAATTGATTTAGTTAAGGAAAGTCAACAGATACAATAAACAGGAACTGGGTGTCGCTTACTGGCTCATCAGTCAAATAAAAAGTTTCCAACCGCCGCCTAGCATACATAAGAAAAATAAATTTTATTTTACTTTAAACACCTTTCATTTCAATTGATTTGTCTAATTTTAACTGATTTACAGAATGTGTCTTTATCTTTTCTCACCACGGGAAAAGTTGGTATGGTAGAACAATGTTACTTATAACAATATAAGCAATAGTGTAAATATGCTTACCTTTATTAGAAGAGTAATTTTCCATTGCAGCTTTCACCATCAGACAGGTTCTTTGTTTTATTTACCTAGCATTGTAAATGATGACGATCACTCAAAACAAAATACAATCTAATTTACACTTTACATGGAGCAAAGTGCTAGGAATGTAACAACAGGCAGACAAGTGAACCCACTCCAGTCAGTGCTGACAGAACTCACGGAAGTCACGTACGCGAAAGCATGGAAATAAATATACATTGTTCTGATATACTCCACGTTCAGAGCACACCTAGTGGCATTTTGGTTCAACTATTGGTGTTCATGATACATTCGTTCCACCTCCATTCTGAATTCTGACAAAAAAATGAAAACACTCCATTGGATCCCTGAAACAAGATGGTGATCAAAGAATGGGATTGTAATGTGTCGTCTGTATATGGAAGCCACGTTTAATGCAATTTTCCAATATTCGGATGCTGGATTGGTAGTTATATATAACACACACACACCAGTATATATATACACATTTGTTTACAAAAATCTACTATACTTCCTATGAATAATAATGTAATACTATAATCATACATAGGGTAAGGTTAATTTTGCAAACTGAAAGCTACTTCATGGTGGAAGTAGGAACATAGTTGTTTAGCGCTAGTGGTGTCTACTGCTCCAGTGTTCTAGTTATTTATTATTACAGTTGCATATTCATTTGTTCCAGGGTTATTTATTTACACCAGTGAATAATATCTGTGCAGAAGTGGATCCTATTCTGGATTCTGAAGTATACAGAAGAAAGTCAGTTCAGAATCAATCTGTTTACAAAAAGAACAGTATCAGTGTGGATTTTGTACAAAATCATTTACTTACTCATCCAGTTTGTCAAAACACAAGTTAATACATTCTAGCATCAAGAAGTACCAGTGCGATGTTTGTTCAAAATCATTTACTTGGTCAAGCAATTTGTTGCAACACAAGTTAATACATTCTGACATTAAGAAGTACCAGTGTGATGTCTGTTCAAAATCATTTACTGAGGCAGGCAGTTTATCAAGACACAAGTTAGTAGTACATTCTGATATTAGAAAATACCAGTGCCATATTTGTACAAAATCATTTGCTCTGTCAACCCAATTGTCAAAACACAACTTGATACATTTTGGCATTAAAAAGTATCAGTGCGATGTGTGTTCGAAATCATTTACTGAGGCAGGCAGTTTGTCCAAACACAAGTTAATACATTTTGGCATTAAAAAGTACCAGTGTGATGTCTGTTCAAAATCATTTACTGTATCAAGCAGTTTATCAAGACACAAGTTAGTACATTCTGATATTAGAAAATACCAGTGCCATATTTGTACAAAATCATTTACTTGTTCAAGTGATTTGTCAAAACACAAGTTAATACATTCTGGCATTAAGAAGTATCAGTGCGATGTGTGTTCAAAATCATTTACTCGGTTAACCCATTTGTCCAAACGCAAGTTAATACATTGACATTAAGAAGTATCAGTGCGATGTGTGTTCAAAATCATTTACTGTGTCAAGCAATTTGTCACAACACAAGTTAATACATTCTGGCTTTAAGAAGAACCAGTGTGATGTTTCAAAATCATTTACTCGGTCAAGTACTTTGTCGGAACAAGTTAATTCATTCTAGCATTAAGGAATACCAGTGTGATGTTTGTTCAAAATCATTTATAGTTTCAGGCAGTTTGTCAACGCACAAGTTAATATTCTGGCATTAAGAAGTATCAATGCAATGTGTGTTCAAAATCGTTTACTGTATCATACAATTTGTCACAACACAATACATTCTGGCCTTAAGGAATAGCAGTGCGATGTTTGTACAAAAACATTTACTCATTCAGGCAATTTGTCAAGACAATACATGTAGGCATTAATAAGTACGAGTGGAATATTTGCACATTAATATTTACAGTATATCCTACTTGTCATGACAAAGTAATACATTCTGTCATTTAGAAGTAAAAGTAAGATGTTTGTACAAAAATGTTCAATGTGGCAGAATGTTGTGTCATGTATAACACTAGCATAAAATAATGACAGTGTGATATTTGTAACAAATTTTTTGTTTGTGTATTTGGCTGAGCATAAATTAATCCATAAGACTACTAAGAACCATCACTGTGTAGTATGTAAGAATAATTTCTATCACCCTAAAAGTTTTAGTAAAGTAATTAAACATCACTGTAAAGTTTATAAACAAAATCTTGAAAAACAAGCATAATTAACAAATAAATTAATACATACTATAATAAGTGTGTGAAACTGAAAAATAAAGAGTGAATTTTGTAACAAAATTATACTTCATGAGTTAAAATCATTAAATGTACATTGTAATATAGTGTGAAATTATTGATACACGTTTATCCTGTAATTCAATTTATCAGTGCATGAATTATATTGACATTTGTAGATATACTTTTCACGTATCATACAAGATTTTTGTCTGGCTGCTACATCCTTCAAGATGACAGTCTTCGGGCCCTTAACATAACTGAGTTATTGGTGTCAATATGATGTATGCAGATACGTCCCCAAGTTTACGTGGCTTGAGATTTCTGAGTTTTTGTCTGTTTGTATTTAAACTGCATAGGTTTATTTCCACCAGCATATTTCTAATTGCTGTATGTTTACTGTTTCTTTATAATTCAACATTAGTTCAGTACAAAACTGGTCAGTTTGTACTGTCTATGATCTCCAAACTACTAATTTCTAATGCTTTATGTGTGAATGTTTGTGATGGCTCCTTCTTGTTCAGTATAGTGTTGGCTTTGTAATTCTGCATTACAAAATGAGTGATGAGTTCTTGACTGAAGATAACATATTATGGTACTTTATTGACAACTCTGGATCTGAATTGGATGATGTAGAAAATTAAGAGACATTTCGATCCGATAATACAGGTAAGCCTACATAATTTGAGGTTACTTCATCCTATTGTTTGTACTCAATATATTCGTTTGTGACTAAACTTTATTTTACTTAATTTACAAATTTTACGTTGTTTACAATTTTTTGTTTACTTTGTTTAGATTTTTTGCTATTTTTATAACCATTGCATACACAATTGTTCTGTGATTAGCTGTTTAGTGTTATGACTGCTTAAATAATAAAATGAACACTAGCTTCATAGGTTTTTGCTGGAAATTTTCTGAAAACAAATAAGTGGATTTGACCTTAGGAAAGCATAGGCATTGTAAAAAAAAATGAATTAATTGACATTGATATATGAAGGAAATTACGAGAGGAAGTTAACACAAAGAAGTGTGAAATCCTTTTACAACAGGCATGTTTATGGACATATAAATCCAACAGAGCAGATGTTCACTTGAAGAAATTAGGGTTTGTTCTAGCGAACGTGCAGAAAAATGCCAGAAGAAGAGTCACGAGTGTAGTACCGAGAAAGATACAGTAAGGGTGGCTCAACGAGATGCCAGGATGCAACTGCAAAGTTGAATAAACTCACCAACGATGCAGCTGGTCATCGTTCTTGCTGAAAGGAATGGAAAACTACCAGATATAAGTATGAAAGCGGACATACCCAGAAGAATACAATGAAGGTGGTTGAACCAATTAACAAGGCAGCTGGAGCCTTAGCGAGACTAAGGAATTGTTCTGGCAGAGGGGTAGAAAAACAACAGTAAGGGGTGACTGAATGAAGTACCGAGAAAACAAAGGTTAATCAACCATACAGCTGGACACTAAGAGACAATTAAGGGATATTTCTCGCTAGAGGGATATAGAAAAAGTCAGCGGGAGGGTTACCAGTAAATACTGAGAAAACTAAAGTAAAGTTGAGTGAACTCATTAACCAGTGCAGCTGTGCGTTAGGAAGGCAGTTAAGGGTGATTCTGTCTAAATGGGACATAGAAAATTTGACAGGAAGATTTACAAGTGTGAAATCAGACTTAACGTAGCAGGAGGCGTTGAACCAGAAGCCAAGAAATAGAGTAGGGTAAGAAGATGACCTACCTGAAATCACCTTTCAACATAGGCGGGTTTCCTGGAGTAAAGTTCTTAGAAAACAGAAACGTAAAACCAATGGAAATGTAGCAGAGTAACATGTAAGAGAACTAGGAGGGAAGTTTTGTAGAAGAAACAAAGAAGAACCAATGGAAACAGCAGTGGGACGAAAAGAAACTTAGTGGGGAATCCTGTGTATTTTTGACTATATAAATTAAGCTGACAGCGCGATCAAGGAAGTCTATTACTAAATTTTCGGAGAGTGTAGTAATATATCGATGGAGTCGTTATAATTTTCGTGGAGTCTTGACTTAAACATTTAAGAGTCTTTACTTAAGTTCGGAAGTAGTCGGTGGTGAAAGTTCAGTGAGTTAAGACTTACGCAGTGTTAACGTGTGTAAATAGTTGTGAAGATTTATAAACTTATGCTATATTTTCGTAGAATCAAAGGTAACAAACGATGTGTGTAATACAGTTAATATTGAAAGAGAACTAATGTTTTATTAATTTATAACTTGTAAAAATAATTAGGATTGGAGCATGTGTTCAGAATCAGTCAAGTGCAAACTATAACTCACATAACGAGAATAAACTATTGAATGGTACTTGTACAAATGTGATGTCAGAAGATGCCGAATAGTATTAACTAAAGTGGAATGATAAAAAGTGTTAAGCCATTATTCACTACGAGAGTAAACCACGATATGATTCAGGAAGGTGAGAATTCATGCAAAGGAGTGAGAAGCGGATCATCAAGCACAACGCAGATCTAAGGAGTGGGAGATGAGATCATCGTAGGTCCCTCACGCTGTAGATTTGGATAATCGTACCAATAGTAACTTTTATGTATTAGTTAATATTTTGCCAAAAAGAAAGTCTGTCCTACTAAAAGAACCTACACATAAACATGTACTATTAAAGAAATTACGCATGAAGTAACATTAAATGTGAAGTAGTATGATTACATTTCAATTAAGAATAAATTCATATCTTAAACATGAATCCATTTAGAAATAAAATATGTGTTAATATGATAATTGACTAGAGATAAGTGTTATTCATACTTAGATAAATTAAATTGAACCTTGAAATATATAGATCTTAGAAGAAATGTCTATTGAGAGAAATCATATTTTAAAATAATGGATAATCATAATATATTAAATGTCAAGATAATTGATATTAATGACAAATAATGTAAAATAAATAAATGCATTAATTAGACTGATAAATGTGTATGTGTTTCATTATTTAAATAACATCCTGAGGGATGATGTGACGATTTTATTAAAATTAATAAAAAAATAAATAAAATAAATAAGAAGGACAGAGATTTATTTTTTACTTAAAATTGCACATTTAAACAAAGTTTAAATCCCTAAGGTAACACAGAAATAATAATAAATAAAGAGCTTAAAACCAAGAGGAATGCGAGTATAAAGGTAAGGAAACACCCTTTGATAATTAACCATGCTTTGACATGCGGAAACCGGCATCAACACGCAGAATAACCCGTAAATAAACTAATAAAAGTAAGAAATTACAACTCGATATAAAAAACATAAAGGTATACAGTAATTAACTACGAAGTAAAGGATACCGTAGTATAATTAAATATGTCAAAGATGAAACCGGTAGATATTAATCGGAATGTGGAACTACTTTTATGGTGAAGCGTAAACGACGCGAAGTTACTTTACCTGCCCCAATAAACCAACCCCACTTGTAATGGAGCGCTCACGCCGTAAGCTGCACACAGCGGTAATGTGCACCGATGACAATATTTTGGTTTTCCAAGTGAATAATCTCAGTTAATACATATATATGCACTCTGTACACTCTTAACCGAAATGTATCGTTAAATAGTTGGATCGCGACGCTGTGATAAATATGTTGAAAGCTAGTAAAAGAATAACTAAATTGTGCGCCGATGACATCTCTACCAAATCTTAATTAAGAAAATTATGTAATTAATACAGTACTAGGATCCTAAGGTGAAATTCAACCAATAAATAATCATGTAAAGTGAATACCAGTGAAACAAACTTTTGCATTAATTATTCTAACAACGAGATATTACTACCAGTCATCTAAGAGGAGAGTACCAGACCCAGAATCATCTAACACACTTCAGGAACTTCACCGTCACCGGATACTAAGATAACGACAGACCTTCATGAAACACACCGAGGACTGAGGAGCCGAATCTGCATCAGTAGGGGGAAAATGACAGTTCTACCCCGGAAGTGACGTCACACGGCGGGAAATTCAAAAATTGTGGCGGTGGGGGTAACCATGCGGTAGTTGTCTTTCGGCCATGTTGTCGTCGTCGCCGCCTAAAGTGGGGTTAATGTGTGCGTTGATTGGCGGAGGCGTGGCTATGTTCGCCGTTCGCCGTTGACGTCGTCGTTGACGTCGTCATCGTCGCTGGGCGGCGGCCTGGTGGTGGCTTGATGGCCGCCCGCCGTGGTGGGGCGCCGACGGCCATGTTGGAAAAGGTGCGATGTTGTCAAGTGGTGTAAGAGTGTAGTGGTTAAGGTACGGCCTGGTTGCCGATTCGTGCGTGTGTTATAGTGTATGGTTATGTATATGTAAGGGGTTTTTCCGGAAGTTCGGCCATGTTGGAAAAGCGTCGATCCGGTGTTGCCAACTGTTGTCGGCTCGGTGTTATAGTGTACGGGTTGAATGTATGTTTCGCCATTGTTGCCAACTCGGTGTTATAGTGTACTGGTTTCGTATATATTTACCCTGCCGTGCCGATATCGTCGATGTTGTGTATAAACATGGTTACTCCCACCACCACAATTTTTGAATTTCTCGTCGTGTGACGGTCCAGGCTAGAACTGTCATTTTCCCTGTAAGAAATACACATGATATTCAGTGTTCGATTCACTTATCTGAACGATTGCATTGTTGACAACTGTGTGTCTATGTGTTAAGTAAATTGTAGTATGCGAAAAGGATAGTTGAAAATAAACATAAAAATATTATAAGTAAAAAAAATCCATGCTTTTCACATGTGGAGTTATTTTTTACAACAGAATGCTGACAGACCACTCGTTATTACTGGTGTGTATGTAATATAATAGGGACAAGCGGTAGTTGGCTCCCACACGCATTTTTTTTTTTTTTTTTTTTTTTTTTTTTGAATGTAGCAGTTGACTCCCACGTGCATTTTGCAGCTGTCTAGACATCTGTTTAGCGAGTCGCTAAATTAATTGCATCCGGCTGTCTGAGCGTAGAATTAATTGCCACCATCTGTTAGTTGTCGCCATCTGTCTGAGCGTATAATTAATTGTCGCTGTCTGTCTGAACATATGTTAATGTTGGGTGTGAACGAATTTAAAGGCGTACATAAATTATTGTGTGAACAAGTCAAGATAAGTATGTGTGGCAGCCGTTACTTTTTTTGTTGATGATGTAATCGGCTCCGTCTGTATGGCCATCTGTTTATCGCAGCGTGTGAACGTGGTCGTACATAAAGTTTTTTTTAATAACAGAACAAACAGGATGTGTGACACCATCTGTTATCACAGCGTGTGGGAATTAGAACGCAGACCGAGCTAAGTGCGTGTTCATGACTTTGTGTGTGGGAGCTTTTTTTGTTGTTACCATCTCTTTCGTGTACATCCTTGATATACTATATATAAGCCTGTACGAACTGCTCTCCAAGACACATAGTTCGTCGCGAGACTCAACTGGAACTTGTATAAGGTCAGTTTGATTTTTAAATATTCTTTAATTTCTAAATTATATTATAATCATACACTTGTTGTTTAATAAAATTGATTTTTTTTTTAGAATAGTGTTAATGTTCCAAGGAATTTTGAAATTAAAAAAAACAATAAAAAGGTTAAAGCAATACTGTTTAATTACAAATAATTAAAATACATGTAATCAAAATATATTACAATTTAAAATACATAATATGTAAACGCACACAGTAGTGAAAGTAATCAAAATATATTACAATTTAAAATACATAATATGTAAACGTACACAGTAGTGAAAATTACAGTGCACTATGACATGACAAATATGTACAAAAAATGAAATAAACACACACAGTAGTAACAATTAAAAAAAATACAATTGTATACAATTATATCAAACGAATTATGTGTAAGCACATTATTTTAAATATTATTGGTAAACGTGTGCAATGACAATTATGTACAAATATATTTGTTAATTCTGAAGATGTCTAAAGTGTACAACATGTAAGCCTTGTTTTATTATCTAGGCATAATCAAATGAAATATGTGTAATCACATATATTATTTATAATTAAATGAAATAGAACTAAGTACATGTTAATATATATATATATATATATATATATATATATATATATGTAATCGTACGTGACAAATGAAGATGTCCATTCGATACTACTGTACAATTTCTACTATGTAAGCTCTATCCTTTTCTCCGCGATAAATTAGTTGCAGCGAGCACGGTAATAAATTTTTTAATTCCTCATCTTCAAAAACACCTGCGTATCTCTTTGGTAGATATACACGATATTTTAGTCTAGGGTCTTTGTAATCTTGAAGAGTGACGAGTATAGTTTTACCGTATTTTGCGTCTATATTTTGCATTTCTTCTATCGGATATTTTACACCGATTATCAATTCCTTTATTTTTTTATACTCGATTGCGCTAATAGTAGCAAACTTTTCAGTGAATGATGCCATTTTAAAATAAAGAATTTATAATAATTTGCGGCACGTCTCTCAACGAATGAACGAATAACGCTTGTGCGCAGTGGAATATATAGGGAGGTAGTTGTGGAGGTGGAAACCGGAGAGGGGGGAAACCACTCAACGCACAGTAAGCGTTTATTTTTAACCGTGTGAACAGGTCACGAGTTGATTTCTCACGGCTCGATGGGTAGGTGGGGAAGAGGGGAGTCGGTTATTTTTTTATACGTCTAGACAGCACTTGTGCTTGTTCGAACATGTCGCCGACGTTAATTTATTTTTAACTGTGTGAACAGGATGCAAATTGATTTCTCACGGTTCGATGGGTAGGTGGGGAAGAGGGGTGTCGGTTATTTTTTTTTATACGTCTAGACAGCGGTCGCGCTTGTTTGAACACACTAATTTATTTTTAGACAGATGATGTAATCGATAGAAAGGCGACGACTTTTTTTTTTTTTATGTAAGCGCTAAACAATAATTTTAGTAATTTATCAGAAACGTATTGACTATTCTAAAATCTGACACAACCCACTCGCGTAAAGCGTGTACTCTACTATTTGTACATATTTCCGGACATAAGCGGTGCGTGAGACAGGCTGTTCCGTGTATTGATTGTAATTGATCGAGTTTGGGACATCCGAAATCTTCTAAATTTATAATATTAAAATGCACGATACGCTTCTGTAGAAATCTTTTTTTTTTTGCAATCCTTTTACGAACACGAAGTTAAAAGGAAACGTATACTTTTCTAATATCGGTACAAGATGTTCGTACGATGTGTCCCCGTCCGTCCACGTTAGTCCATGATAATGGTCTGTTAACCATCTGTTTGTCCTCACATGCTTGTGATTCGAAACAATCGTCTCTACTGGATGTGTAAATATCCAATGCCTGCTGGCAAATGCAGTGACGTCCATAACGGCTAGTTCCTTAACGAGTTCGTTTCCATCGTTGTCGATAAAACAGTGAAAGTCAACTATGACTGCTAGTTTATCCTCGCACATCCTTTTTTCGTTATATACAACGTGTTTGGTTTTACTAGGAACGTTGCAGATCCGTCCGTCTTACGGAACAGACACGTTGTATATTGTGAAACGCTCGTAAAGAATTTGTTCGGAACGTTTATTTTGTACTTTATATTTTCGTCACGGATCAGTGCAACAAATTTACATGTCAGAACGTTGTATACAAAAATTTCTATAAGGTACAGTACTGTATGCTTTAAGTCACTGCAGCGTATGTACTCGTACGGAGATAGCAGCTCCATGCGTCCGTCTTCAACGCGAGCTGTTCAAACACTGAGGTATGCGATATTAGCGGAGGTTGTATAAAACACTTTTGTCACAGCAGCATATATATATATTTTCAAACCTGGTGTTCAATAGACGCGTGAAAACGAACTAGAAATACGCTCTCATGTAAGCAGTGTATGCGGTTCTACATAAGGGACAATTATGTAGGGTTATGGCACAATTCACACATGTAATAAAATGTCGACAGGGAATAAGTACAACTTCCACGTTTTGTGTGTAACAGACTTTGCACATCGTATCACGATTCGAGCTTTCTTCTACGTTTTTTATATTCTCCTTGATCGTGTCGGTGCGTTGTTCGTTCTTTGCTGTCACTGCTACAGCTGTTGGTGCTTGCGCCTCGCTAACAATACCCAGTGCCTTGAGGATAAAATTTTTATCTTTCATTAACATTACGTAAGAGCACGCAGGGAAATGTCGTGCGTGTTCCATCCAAGCATATTCTCCACGTTCCCATTTGTTTAATCCGCCTCCACAGCAAAAACAAATCACTCTATCGTTGCATCCGGTGTAAAAGAAACCCGCTTCTGATAATTCTTTAGGTGTTATCGTTAACGATACAGGCCATTCTTTTAAAACTCTTTAAACGGTTTTCCAAGTTTCTGTAACGCGGGTACGGAGATGTGATTTTTTGAATTAAGATGACCTGTACTTCTTTATCGTCCGGTGATAAAGACTTGATTGATGTAGTCGTTGCCGCTTCACCGCATTGTTTGAAATAGCGGTTGTTGCTGTTGTGATTGATATCGTCAACATAGATATCGTGTGAAAGCATCTTGTACGTCCACTCGCGACTCGTGCTGATGAAACACTGAACGAAGAATAGGGAGAAGAGGAGAATCGTTTTCCCCCTCCACAAAAATAAAATACACGAAAATTGATTACATTACATTCTATTTACAGTAAAATAAAAATACACGAAAATTGATTACATTTTTTTTTTTAATTAAAAATTACATTCTAAAAAGCAAATTTCTATTTACAGTAAAAAAAAAACATTAATATATAGTAAGCGTTTAATTGTGTCTGCGCACCGTGTTGGATAACGGAGTGTACACATTTATTGAATCATGCAGTATCAAGCAGTAGGCCGCTGTCTGAGCGGGGAAATTGGTCGATGACTCGAATTCCAATCTGACGTCGACTGGTGATGACTTGAGCGATTCGTCCTGTCTGCTACAATCGAAGACGAATAACGGTGCTTTTGCTATGAACTCTGTAGGTGTTAGAAGTACGTTGGGTTGACTTCTGTGGTAGTACGATTTTTGAAATCGTGTATACATGTCGTACAGCAATGCGTAACGTCCGTTATCGATATCCAGGTTCAGGTTATCGTACGGGTAGTATTTGTCGTTCAGAAAGAGTCTCGCGTTTGTCACATTGCAGTGATCGAATTCACCTGCGTGTTTTTTCAGATTGTTTTTTCTGGCGGTCTGAAAGGTGAGTATCACGTACCGTGGTTTCTCCAGTTGTGTAGTTGTTTTCACTGTCCAAGTCTGTCTGTCAGTCGTCGGTAAAGCCGGATACTCGTGCAGTTCCCAACTACGAAACGGTAAGAATAGCGGTAGGTCCTTGCGTATGATATCCAACAATCGTATCCGTACTTCGTTGTTCACGTACACGAACGGAATCATCCAAGAGATTTTGGTCAGTTCTATATCGGCGTTAGCGGGCGCATCCGTGGACGAGAACAAAGCGTTAACGTTGCTGGAAGTGCGCAACAGTATAAGTTCCTGTTTCATGTTTAAAATAACATGCGTGAAATCCTCAGCGAATCCCATCAGCATCCTCAACGGTATGCAAAAGTTGAATTCCTCGTGTTGGCCGGTCGGTGTTATCTCGTTAGCTGTAGGAGCAACCCAACCGGCGTTTTGCATCGAAACAATGTCCTGCTTGCCGGCAGATAGCATGGTTTTAATAGTGGACGTGATGCCGACGCTCTTGGTACGATCCACTTCCACACCGGCCAGTTCGTAACGGATTTCTTCGAAGAGAAACGCGATCGCGTTGTTGATCATTTTCACGTTCACACTACCGGTGCTGTCGGTCTTTTTGCTCAATTTGCCTTCAACGTACAGGAAACTTTCCATCGGTAAAGTGAAGACTTCCTGTTGCAGTATAGGTATGCGTATCTCATCGTTATTTCCGTATCGTGACGCTGACGCGTACGGTGCATGAGGATGATATTCGTAATGTGTGATGTTGTCTTCGAAGAATGGTCGACGTTCAACCGATAAGACGATACCGCTGTCCGCCATATTACTTGTTTTTCTTGACTTTGAATCCTAATGAAATCAGGTAGCGTCGGTTAGTTGCTGTTAACCGTGTCAACGACGAACGTCTACTGATACCTTTTCCAAAAGTGTTGACCTCTTTTATCTCGTGGTGCGAGCCGCCGCCGCCACCGCTCTTCATCACGGGGGTATCGGTGAAATAAATTCCCATGATTACTACACACGTTTCAAATGTATACGTGCGGTGATGACTTCGCCTTGAAAATTCACAATATCACCGTCCTGATCGTGTACGGACAGTGTAACGTTACGCAAGTGTAGTACGTTAAGTGGAAAATAAATGACGTTTCTAGGCGTTTCTACTATCTTGAATCCTGGCTCAACCGTTGGATAGAACGAGTGCAGTATATGCTCGTTTCGTCCCGTCTTGTACGAGCCTTGTACAGCGTTACACCTTATCTCCAAAACGTTCACTTTGTTAATGTTTACAGGCACGTCCGACGTGTGTAATATATACGCTTCTAACTTTCTGTTCTTGGAAAAACCCAACATGGTACCGATCGTGTGTTCCGTACATCCGAAATCGATATCGTATGAACAATAAATTTCACATTTCAACGTGTTGTTGTTGGGTCGTAGAGAAAATTTTGGGTCTGCTAGTTCTTTCTTCAGGTATGTTTCGATATCACTGATTTCGTACACTCCGGTCGGTATATTGACGAGTTCTAACGTTTTACGTGCTCCCTTTAGTACGGGAAAGATGTTATTTCTTCCGCTTTCCACGTTCGGTATAGAGTTGTACGTGGTAAAGTCCAGCAGTCCCGCGTACCATTCACCGTTCGTCAGTTCAAGCGGTGGAAAAAAGTCACAAACTAGTGCGCTTGGATCCGTTCCTGTGACAGTGACCGTAAGCGAAGACATCTTGGCGTTTACTGATCGTTCGATGTCAAAAACTCTAAACATAAATGTCCGCAGATGACCGTGTTCGATGGCTGTTTCTGTGCGTAATTGTAATGAATGTCGGTCACGTTCGATCCAAAGTACCGTATTAGCTCGACAGGAGGGCGCAGATTGCCGAATCCATCAAAGTACCAGACTCTGTCGCCTTGCTTCTTGTAGCATACCCAGTGCGTGCCCGGTCCGGTAGCGTCGTCCAGATTCACGATTGTGCTTTCGTTCTCCCACGGTGATGTACTAGGAAGTGTGTCGCGCATGTACACGCCTCTGAAATAAGGTATACGCAATAGTTTCGTGTACTCATAAAGATCTCGATCGGACAACGGACGCACGGGTATTTTGATTACTTTTTCGGTACGGTCGAAGGTATAGTCCTGAAGCCTTTTTACCATCGGCCCGTCTTCGTCGACGTCCTGCCCCAGTTGTCGTTGTCCTCCTCCTCCTCCTCTTCCTGATTATCGTGCGTCGAACCGGCTTGCGTCGTCTGGTGCGACGTTTACGCACACCGCCACCGCAGCATAGCCCGCTGCCTAACGCTGATTTCGCCTTCATCGCTGCTGCTACGGCTGCCGCGTACGCTCTTTCACTGATGCCGGAATTCAAAGCTTTCACTCGTTCCCACGCTTTACCGGCTAGCACACGATCCGCTACACGTCGTCGTTCGTTGTCCTTGTACTTGCTGTAAGCGATATCGTGTTCACGACAAGCTTCGTCCAACTCGTTGATTCCTCGATCACCGCGAGCCAATCTCTGCTCTAGTTTCGTTCCGGGTCCACAGAACCTGTAGCCGGGCAGATGTAGTTCCACCGGTAATACGTCCACCGCTCGATTGATCAGTGTAGGTACTGACTTCGCAACGAATGGTACCGCGCTTTTAACTATTTTTCCGATAAGACCACGCCCTCCCTTTTTTTTCGGCTACGTAGTTCGTACATGACTACTGTTTCGCTTGCTCTCGATAAAGGGATCTCCAATCGTGCTCGTCCTTAGATTTGTCCAGATCACTAATCAACTCGTTCGTCTCCGACTTGTTCGTAAGTAGTAAGTCCGCCTCTTCGGCACCAAGTGAAGTACGCGCTGCGTGCTTATGCAATTTATAGATATACGATACCACTTTCTCCCAACGATGTTGGAACACTTTTGCGAGTTTGTACGTTTCGCTCTTCGCGTACCGCTTCGCCTCCTCCAATTGACGTGCGTTCACTGCGTCCGTAGCCCGTGCGCCACCGTCGCCGACGTTTAGAATAGTCTTTCCTTGTGCGTTGAAATAAGCGTCGTTTACCGCGGTGATCGTGTGTCGGTTCAAAAATTCCAAATTCACCGCGTCCTTGTTGTTGACTGGCGGCGCTAACTGTGTTATCCGCACGTTGCCGACCATTAGGTTAGAGTTCGTATCCTTCGGTATGATTTTCGAGTCCACGTATACTTTGGTCGCAGCGTCTCTCGCACGAATCGGTTCCCTTAGAGACTGTATGCGATGATCCCGCGCGTCGACGACAGCTCCGTTCTTCTTGTTCGGTACCAACTGTGTGAAACGTAAGCACGAGTAGTCTACGTACTGCTTGTTGACAGCGTCCCCGAGATCGACGGGAGCGCCGACGTTGACGAGCTTACGACCTTTCGCGTCTATTCCTTGCGTCGTCGTCGTCGTCGTCGACGACGGATCGTCGGCAAACAGACAGTGGTCACGCACGAAGCGCAGTGGAACGGCATCGTTACCGTCTTGCGGTTCGCCCAAGTTGTGTATTTTTTTCCCCGCTACGTCGAAGTGCCCGTCCTCGGTCATCGAGATACCAATATCCTCCCGTAGACTGCGACGCGTCTCCCTTCGCGCTCTGACAGCGCTCTGGTGTCTGCCGAACTTGTCAACACTCATCTTGTGAATGATGCGTCTCGTCCGTTGTTCACGGCATTTATACGTACTCGCGTAATAAATCGATTAGTTTTGATACGATCGTACTGTCTATGCATTTTATTCCGACAACGGAGAGTCCGTCGCTATGTTTTCCTTTTACGATCGTATTTAGAAATTCATCGTACACGTATACGCGTGCGTCTTTGAAGAAATAAATCTTTCCGTCGATGTATCGGAACGCACTGTCGACGGCTTCTGGTAAGCCGACAAAACGATCTTTAACGTATCCGTGTTTCTTGATCGTGAACGTGCACTCGTCTATTTCGCCGTAATACATATCGTTGTACAACAGAAGAGTTCGACCCGTGTACGTGTGTATCGCAGCGTTTATTTTCGTCATCGTGCGAACACCGAGCGTTGTGATCGAACGCGGATACCCGTTCAGCGGTTGCAGACTGTGTATATCAAACATGTATACGTAGTTGTCTATGAATAGCACCACTTCTTCGGTTCGCGGTCTCTGGTACATCGCTGAAACGTTGGTGAACGTCAACGGTAAGAAAGTCAACCAATCCGTCAACAGAAGCGGCGACGACGGACTCGATCGCTTCGACTCGAGATCCAATGTCCACAAAAAGTTATCGTGCACAATATACAGGTGTCTGTTGATTATTAAAAATTGATTAACGTTCTTTAGCCGACATAAATCCGTCGTCCGAACGGTGTCGTTCGTTGTCGTCGCCGTCGTCGTTGACGTCGTCGTCGTAGCTGGCGGCGGCGGCGGCGGCGGCTTCCCGTACAAGCGTTGAATGCCTTTTATATCGTCGTCTCTCAGGTCGAACGGGCCGTTCGAGCGTGGTACGTAGAACGGGTACATGATCGAATCCTTCTCGAGGGAATGAGACAGTCCTAACGCGTGTCCGATTTCGTGCGTTAACACCTGAAGGAAACTGGCCTGATCGTCCGGTATTTCGGTTGCGTTCGTATAATTCCACGATTCGTAGTAGTCCATGTGTATTTCGGTAGTGTTATACGGTAAATCGGGCGGGTAGTAAGCGTGAGCGAGTATACCTCCTCGTCCGTCCAAATCGTACCCGCAGATCGTGCACCTGGAAGTCAGACACCTGTGTTTAAAATATTTCATAGCAATGACCATGTCGGCGTTTATGTCGTTGGGTCGATATTCGAATTCCAGGTTCGAATGTTTCTGCCATACAGCGAACGCTTGTCGCGACGCTTCTATAGCGCTGGCGCTACCGTGAAAGAACCGCCACGACAAACGTCTCTTGGCCCACGGTGTTCATAAGGTGTACGACACGAAATCTTCGTTACCGCATCTCCGCGCACGCATCAGATTCATCGTTTCGTTGTTCAATTCTCCATTTACGGTTAAATTGTAATTCACTTGAAACGTGCGAAGGTAGGCGTCCATATCGATGGTGGCGTTGTCCGTGAGTCGTAAACTATCGTCGGGCACGTAACCGTATCGCACCAAGTAATCTATAGCGAAATCAACATCTTTAGCGTTAACGCTCGATGCGACAACGGCACTTGTGCACACGATAATAAACAGTAGCACGATATCCATGTTGTCACAACCAAACGTGGAATGTCCCCGGCGCATGTACGACAGTATTATTTATACACTTTATCGGCTTTCAGAATCGAACCGCTCTTATTATACGATTATGCCTGCTTCACGTAGTTCTTCCACTATGGAGACGATTTCGTTCGTGTGCCCACTGTTTCCAACACGTTGTGATGCCATTAACAGTCGCAATCTGTCCACCAGTTCGTTCGGATCGTCCCAGTGCACGTAATCGATTTTGTCTTTTTTTCTGGTTAACGTCATATACGATGTATCAATATTATTATGCCCCTGTCCTGTACGTTTCGGCGGAAACAGTTGCGATATTATTCGTTTATACTTTACACCTCTGTTCGCGTTCACCTGTGCGTTCGCTAAGTAATACTGCTTATGCGCGTTGGTGTTACGCAGTATATCTTTGTACGCTTTCAGATCTGATTCCTTGTAAATATTTTCATTAGGATGCTTCATGAACACTAGTTCGTAGAGTCCTGGTGTACCTTTGTATCGTTTACCGTTGATAAGAATCGAATCGTCCGTATCGATTTCGAACTGTGAATCACCGATCATCCATTTTCCGTTTTCAAGTCTTACACCGTACGTATAGTCCATCAGACGATCGCGTTCGGACGAAACGATCATACGCATGTACTTGTTCGCTAATGATTCACTGTCATATTTGTCCTGAAAATATCTACGCGCTTCACGTCTTCCTTCCGGTGTGTCTAGCATTTTTTCAATGTTGAGACTGGGATCGTCCTCATCATCATCATCATCATCATCGTCTAATGTTTCGGCTATCACGGGCGTTTTCAGGAAACGCGGTGGCTTCGTTCGGGAACGAGATGGTGTTCCCGCATCGATTTTACTAATTGCACCTGTCGGATCCTCTTCCTTCTCCTCTTCCTCATCCTCTTCACGTTTCACCTTTTTCACTCTTGAAGGCTTTTCATTTGTTGATTTACGTTTCTTTTCAAGCAACGCTTGCGAAATATTTTGTAACGGTTCTAGAATCGGTTTGTAACTTTTGGATAACGATGCTTCTTCTTCACGAATCCCATGTTTTAACGCACGGTATTTCTTCCGTATATCATCACTGATCGTGTCGATATCACGTGCTAGTCGTTTCTTCTTGTCGTCCATCTCGATAAACGGCAGAACATCAACTAAAGTCGTTGACAGCAGGTCATGTGTATTTAGCTGAACGTGTGACTTTTTTTGTTTAATCGTTAGGCGCGACTACTATGAAACGGTCAAAACCGACTCTATACCTGCCAGCGTCGATAGAAGAATCCTTGTCCACAACGAGAAAGCCGTAACGATCTTTCCACGCCTCAGCGCACATATTCTTAAACGTGTCATATTTCATGTCCGTGTTGACGTGATCGTTGTACGCATGTTTCAAGTTGCGATCGTCCTGTTTGAACAACACTATTAGATTGGCATTGTCACGAACCAACTGTTTTGGCACTTGACTGTACGTCTGACAAAGGTAAAACGCGTCCACACCGCTGTGTCGTCCCATAGAGAAATACTTGCGTATGTTGTGTTGCCTTTCGCAAGACACGTCATCGAACACCATAATAGAATTGGGATCGACCTCGTCGGGAGGTGGTACCTCTTCGTTATCGTTGTAGGCGTGATAACCCATTCCTTCGTCGGAAAGTCGTGTCATCAGGGTCTCCAGCATCTGATATTTGGGTTGAAATAGTGATTTAGAAAACACGTATAAGTTCACGAATCTCAATCCGTTTACATCGAACAACAGGTTGAACATGACGTTTGTCTTTCCGCACGCGGAAGGTCCGCAGATAATCGAACGAACGGTATCGGGCAGAAGACGTCCGTGTTTACGTTTTTTTCTGCCACTCCCACCATCGTCGCACAATTTCGAATAGTCCACGTCCTGTATTTCAACGCTCTTACAGTCTTAACAGAATTCATGTCTTTGAACATGACGCTACGTATAACGTTGTCGCGGTACTCGTGCATTTCCGCGACTATGACGTTATCGTTCTCAGGTAGCCACTCGCACATGTGTTTAGCTTTGAGTTCAGCGATTGGGCGTTGACTTCTCGATTTCGTATGCAGGTGTATCAGATACGAGTTCAACAACCAAAATTCGTCCGCCATAGAGCCCGTGCAATGCTGCCACTGTTCGTACAAACGCTGGTCTTTCACCGTGTACCCTTGTTCGTGCGAATACCGCAGACCAAAGTATTCGCAATACTTGCGGAGTGTAGGCAATGCCTCCTTCAGAAAGGCTACCGAAAATAATCCCTGCGCCTTGTTGTTCACCAACGCGAACTGTTTCCCTCTCGCTAGTGTCGGTAACGAGGACGGTGGGCAGTGCAGGTCAAAACTTACGTTGTAGCTAGGATCCAGTGCGCACTTTGGCACTATCATCATCACGCTTCTGTATATTTCCATCGGTGTGCGTATCGGAATAGTGCGCTCCGTAAGGACGATGCAACAAGAAGCGTGTGGTATCGAACTTCCGTAGGCGAGCATGTCCGTGTATACAGTAGTGTAGTTCATCTGTCCGTGTGAATCGTGTAAGCCGTGCACACGCTGAACAGCGTTATAGAGTTCAGGAATCGGACGGAAACGTGAAAGAAAATTCCATCCGTGACGTACGGTACACTTGAACATATTCTTTTCGTAAACCACAAGTTCTATCGGTACGTTATTTTGTTCGCACTCTACGATAAATTGAAGCCACCGTGATTTGTTGTGTATACGATCGGATACTATCATCAACAGCACGATCGGCGGCAAATCACTGCGGTGTTTTTTTATGTGACGCCAACAACGTGCGTGATATTTGTCAACACCGAATTTGTAACGTGTACAGTAGTTGCCGCAAAATCGTCTTTTCTTCACAAAATACATGGAACATAAGTTGGAGCGTATCGCGCTTCGTGAAGCTTTGGTTATTGTGAAATGTTTCCCATCATCATATCGATAGACGTCCATCGTCTCGATGATCTGCGATGTGAGTGATACGCTATTAATCGTGATCATGATATTTATAGTGTATACGCATATTGTTTGAGTAATTTTTTTTTATGTGTGAATACTGTCGTTCGGTAGTAGTAGTAGTAACACCTAGTACTACTAGTACTACCCAAACGGGCATGTTTGTACATGAGTTTATGTTGGCTCTGAAAAGAGCCGTTTTTGCGTGCGTCGACTTCTACAAGTGTTCACGAACGAAATCGCATGCGGGCATTGACGCCTTATGGACTTGGGCCGGATCATCACCCACTGCCCAATCCATAATTCGTATTTTACACTTGCAGCATCTTACAACATCACCATCGTCTTCGTAAATAAACCCAGCTTTGGCTAGGTCAAAAATTTTTACGTTCGCATTCGGAAATTTATGAACGAAAAATTTAATGTTACCACGACGACTGATGTTGTAAAAGCTTTTTAAGCGGCTTCCAAAAGAATATGTGGACACATCCATATCTGAAGCAAGAATGTTGGTTTGTCGCGTTCCATTTCACCTCCTCAGCGATAGCTGCGCGCGCATCCGTAGTGGGTATGGCTGTCGTCAATTGGTCGGTATGAAATAAAGCACGGTAGTGGGAGCAGATAGCTGCGCGCGCAGTTGGTAGTGGGGGATCGTCGGCGGTAATAGTTCGGTAGTGGGAGCGGATAGCTGCGCGCGCTACTGTCATAGATAGTATAAGTAGAGCGACGATCACTGCCAGCGTTCACCTTCAAGTCTCGCGCAGTGTAACTTTCACGTGTCGCATATAAAATAGTGCTTATTTTCTAATTTCGTATCAGTATTCAATTGTTCTTCAAGCGAGCAAGTAATTGTTAAAGTTTCGTGTTTTCATTGTTGTTGATAATGCAGTCATTTGCTGTTGAATGTAAATATTCGTTACGCGGCGCGTTGGTATTGCGCGTTTACACGCCTATCACAGATGACGAAGAATGTGTCAACGATGTCATAACCTTTTTTGATGAAATGCACGATACGTTACGTACGGACATTCTAAACGAACTGACACGTTTGCTTTCTATAAAGTGGCATATAACGGTTAAAGCGAGATTTGTCAAGTACATCGTAAACGCTGACACGGACCAGGACGAAGAAGTGACGACTGAAGCTTATTTTCACGGACGATGTCATACGACACTGATCGCTGACCAAGATGTATTGCCCGATCGTTTAGAAGCTTCATACGAAAAGATCATTGAATCGATTGATAAATTCACACGCGAGGGTAGCGGTTGGGTGTTAGACCGCATAATCTCCTTAGAACTCGTTCTCTCACGATACCAACCGCTAACCGCCTCCAGTTTCATTCGTACACCTCCTGAATTGTCTCGTACTAAATCCATCATCAACGTGAACAATACAGGCGATCAAATGTGTTTCGTATGGTCAGTGTTGGCCGCTCTGTTTCCACAACACTCACACAACGATCGTGTATCCAAATACAAGCCGCATATCTGCAGTATCAATACTTCTGGTATAACTTACCCCACCGGTCTATCCGACATTGTGAAGTTCGAACGAGACAATCCTAACGTTTCTATAAATGTTTTCGGTTACGAAGAATATGAAATTTACCCTTTAAGAATAACTCCTTCCAGCGGCAGACAACATCACGTTAATCTATTACTTCTTACCGCTGACGACCGAAAACATTACTGTTTAATCAAAAATACAAGTCGCTTATTCTCTTCACTAAGCAACCACGATGGGCGTTCTTTTTATTGCAATTAATGTCTGCATAGATTCTGCAAAGAACGACTCCTTACCGAACATATCCCCCACTGTTCACCATATGGTGAACAGAAAATTCGTTTACCCACGACAGCGGATGAGGAGAATGTGATGTATTTCAGAAATTATACATACTGCCATAAGGTCCCTTTTGCGATATACGCAGATTTTGAATCATTTATCGTCCCTTGCCATCGCTGCGACGCTCCTCCGCACACATCGTCCACCACAACGGAGTCGTTACATCTTCCTTCAGGTTTCTCCTACCTCATAGTCGACTACGAGCGTAACATTTTCAAACCCCAGGTCGTTTATCGCGGTGAGAACGTGGTAGACGTTTTTCTCAATAGACTGGTCGCTGAAGAGCGAGAACTTTTCAGAATCATCCGATCCATTGTCCCTATGACTATGAGTGACCGTGATTTGTTATCTTTCGCAAATGCCCTCGTATGTCATCTCTGTGAAGAACCGCTGAACGAAATCGACAAAGTGCGCAACCATTGTCATCTGACAGGACGATACCTAGGCGCAGCTCACAACATCTGTAACCTTAACTTCAAGACTCCACGACACATACCTGTATTTTTTCACAACTTACGAGGTTACGATGCACATCACCTAGTACAAGGGTTGGGTAAATACGACGATCTCGCTTGTATCGCTACCACTAGCGAACGCTTCGTATCAGTCTCGTTGGGTCGTCTGCGTTTCGTAGACACGCTTCAATTTCTGAACACGTCCTTGGACACACTTGTTGGAAACTTGCACGCGAGCGGTGCGGATTTCGATTTAACGAAGCAATGTTTCGAAGAACACTTCGAGCTACTCTTACGTAAGGGCGTGTACCCTTACGATTACATGACGGGTAGCGAGAAATTCAACGAAACACGTCTGCCCGCACGCGAACACTTTTTCAACAGGTTGAGTGAATCGCCAATATCTGACGAAGATTACGCTCACGCGCACAACGTGTGGCGTACTTTTGGAATCAGTACACTGGGCGAATATCACGATCTGTATCTTAAAACAGACGTGCTGCTACTGGCCGACGTCTTCGAGGCGTTCCGTGAGATGGCCATGCGGTACTACCAGATCGATCCGGCTCATCTTTACTCGCTTCCTGGTGTCGCTTGGCATGCGATGTTAAAGATGACCCGTATGCGACTGGAGCTGTTGACGGATATAGATCAGCATCTCTTTATAGAATCGGCTGTTCGTGGTGGCGTTAGCATGGTACCCAACCGCCACGCCAAGGCCAACAACCCACTAATTGTCGATCAGTACGATGCTTCAAAGCCAACCTCTTTCATATTGTACACGGACTGCAACAACCTTTACGGTGCAGCCATGTCACAACCGCTCCCTTACGCCGACTTCAGATGGTTAGATCGTAACGAGATCAACTCACTGGACGTGCGTACTCTGTGCGATGACGGTGACATGGGCTACATACTCGAGGTCGACTTACACTATCCACCTGAACTTCATGACCTCCATTCCGATTATCCATTGGCACCCGTCCGTTCCTGTGTCCATCCTGACGTACTTTCACCGTACTCTCGACGACTCCACACACGACTGCACTATACAAAAGGGTATAGCGGATCGGAAACGCCTTCGTCGTCCGTTCCCAAGTTGCTGACGACTTTGGACGACAAGCAAAATTACGTTCTTCATTTTCGAAATTTAAAATTGTATCTGAGTCTCGGTTTAGAATTGAAAGCGATACATAGGGTGTTGAGTTTTAAACAGAGAGCGTGGATGAAACCGTTTATCGATTTCAACACTGTGCCGAACTGACTTCGGCAACGTATTATCATTATTTTAAAAACGAGCGCCGCTGACGTCACGCTCTGCCACCCTGTTACGATTGTTTGTTGTCGGTCGGTTATACACACAAAAGGTTGTGTTGCTACGCAATACAACTGGCGCTGCCAGCCAGCTGTGTGTCTGTAGGTTCTTGCTTTCGGAGGTTACTTGGCTGGAGCGAAACGTTGATTCGCTCTCATTTCTGCTTCACCCTCCAAGCTGTTCATCTGGTCTCGGCTGGCGGCGAACTTCTAACCAGGACTTCCGTACCTATCACTATGATAGGCTAGATAAAGTGTTGCTCCAGGTACGTGCAAGTCTGAGGGTTCTGAAAATATTCTAACCCCAAATATATTTTGCGTTTCAGCTTTGATTATGAGTTATGCCTGTGTGTGTGTGTGCGTATAGAGCCGTTTTTAATCTGGGCATTAATGCTGTTACAAAAGCAAATTAAATTAAATTTATTAAATTATGAATGTGAGAGTCGTGGGTCAAGTTGATGTCAATAGAGAATATGTTAATGTATCTTGCACTCAGCTGTTTTGATGTAATTAATAACAACGATAGACACAGCAAATCAATTTGAATATCTCAATGAAACATTTAAGAAAGTAATGGCTAGACGAGCTTAGTACTGTTTAATCTGAATTAGTGGCGATGTGTGTATGCGCTGTAGCTACTTAAAGTTAGTGTTGGTATTTAATGTGGACGGCCGAAGTGGCGTGATTTTCTTTATGACACCTCCTACAAGTATTGTATGTCCAGGTGCTCGACCAAGGACGAGATGGGTGTCAGGGGCGAACGAACATCTGTTCCCCCTAATAGCAGAGACGATCTTTAGCCACAATGCCGTCAGTCGAGGACTTTCCGATGCTAAGCTACACCAAGGACTTTTTCGATGCTAAGCTGAACCAAGAACTTTTCCAACGCTAAGCTGCACCAGGGACGGGTGATATGACTGTGACATCACTGATCCTCGCCTATACGAACTATGTACCCCGGACAATCCAGGTGGGAAAATTCTGATTATATATTTCTCTCTCTCTACAACTTGTGAATGCACAGAAGCCGCCAGAAGCTCACTCGTGAAGTTCTGAACACTATACTCTAGCACAAACTCTCATGTTCAATTATGTGTGATCATCATGTTATTGCATGTGTGAACATTACCACAGTACACCTAATGAAGTATCTTATAACTGCATAATGTGTAAGAAGTTACACACATACACACACATCCGCAGTTTACTGTAAGATCTAACTTTCATCTAATTAAGACCATTAGGGAGTTAATTATCTCGTGCTATCAAGTCATCTGGTCATGGCAGAGTTTAATAACGTAGCTGGGGTTGTCTGATGCTGTTGATGAGAAACGATTTTCTTTCACACACATACTTAACGCTTAATGATTAAGCTAAGGGTTCGTTTGGCGGTTTGAGTTTCGGGGCGGTAACTTACATTCTCTGGTGTGAGCTATGCTTGTGAATATGCTGGCAAATCTATGCTTAGGAGCTGAGATATTCCATTTTACGTTGTTATTTATATTTGTACCTAGCTATACATATAAGGCTTCATTTATTTACTGTAGTGGGAATCGGTTTATGTGGAGGTTAGTGTTGAAATGAGGGATGTTTTGTTATTCATGTCGTATATGTGTTGTGTGTGTAATTTTACTATATATATATATATAGATATATTTTTGGGGAATATGTAACTGATTTAAAACAAGAGAATAACCATAAATGTGCTCGCTGAGACAACAGGCTAGCCTAATTGATATTATACAACACTGATGGATTAGTATTGCTTAATGAATGAGATTATTACCAACTTTGGCTCATACATGATCAGGCAGAGATTTTTGCAATTAGTAATATCAATTCACTTACTTTGTGACATTATGAATTAATGGAAATACATAGATATATATAAGTCTGCCTTTAATGGTGTGCTCACACAATTACGAACTTGTTATGTATGTAAAATCTTACAGGTTGAATAAAGCACACGCTTGTTGGTTAAAGGAGTTTTTCATTTGTAAGTCCTGTCATTCACCTGGGGGGACATGTCTGTAATTGTATTTGGGCCTTGCACACTTTTGCTTCCTCTAGGTTTTTTCTTTACCTAGTTCTAAATATGATGTCTCTCCCCTTTTACAAAAAAAAAAACTCAATAAAAATAAAATTAAATAAAAATTAAAATTAAAAAAAAAAATACTACAAAACTTAGAAAAATAAAAGGGGGGTTACAACACGCAAAAGAGAGCAGCAGCCACCAACAGTTTCGAAAAGGATTTTTTCAAACTGATGGTCAACGCCGTCTATGGCAAATCGCTGGAGAACGTGAGGAAACGAATAGACTTCCAACTAGTCTCTAACGAACAACGGCTGCAGAAAATTGTTTCCAATCCTCGGCTAAAGCGTATGATCCGCTACACCGATAACTTGGTCGGACTGGCCTTACGAAATAGGACGATATTCCTTTCCCGTCCGGTGTACGTCGGCTTCACAGTACTCGATGTCAGCAAATTGATAATGTACAATTTTCATTATCGGTACGCTGTCGCCAAGTACGGACAACGATTGACCTTACTAATGACTGACACAGACAGTTTGCTTTACAGCATTCAGACTGACGATTTGTACTCAGATATGAAAGAGGATCTCCACCTTTTTGACACATCGGACTATCCCGTGGATCATCCTTGTCATTGCGACGACAACAAAAAAGTCGTGGGGAAGTTCAAGGATGAGACCAATGGAAAACCCATCAGGGAATTTGTCGGACTCAGGGCGAAGTGTTACTCGCTCTTGTTGTCCGACCGCACCGACAAAAAGGTGGCGAAAGGTGTGCCAAGGACGGCAATAAAAAAAAGGTTACGACATCAATTGTACAGCGAGTGTCTTTTTGACAGTCGTACCGTATTCACCTCTGCTGACTGTATACGAAGCAATCATCATAAGCTGTACACGCAACGTATAACAAAACTTTCCCTGTCTCCTTATGATGATAAGAGGTATGTACTGGACGACGGTGTAAGTACACTCGCGTACGGGCATTACATGATAGCAGCAATAACCAACGACGCTGCTGGTCCTAAGGCAAAAAAGAGAAAGTACACGGACCGATAACTAACGGTAAAGATGATGTTCAGCATTACACACACACACACACACACACACACACACACACACACACACACATTAACTTTATGTTCTTTATTTACTTATTTTACAACTTTTGATACGTTTTACAGAATGAACAACAAGAAAATTATGAAAAATAAGACAGCAGAGCAACGTCGAGTACGATGGTAAATATAACATTTTTTTCTTTATTTATAATGCACAAAAAGAATATTCCATTCGATTGATGTGTGTTTTTTTTTATTGTTCACAACGGTTACGTCGTGCTTTGACATGACCCGGCTCGAGTCGGTAAGACCGTTTTCATTAATAAACTCTTGTCCTAATGCGTTTACCTCCGGTGTTCAATTATATATTTTTTTTTTTATTTCAGTGATACCGACGAGGCACCTGTCACCGCTGATTCTCCCGTATCTCCAGAACCCGATTCGAGTCGGTAAGACAATTGTCATTTTAATAAACTTTTGTACTTTTGTGTTTTTTTTTTACCTCCGGTGTTCAATTTATTTTTTTTTCAGCAATGATGCTGCTGCTCCCGCTGTTGCTGTAATTCGGCCCCAATCTCCGCAACCTGGCACGAGTCGGTAAGACAATTTTCATTAATAAACTCCTGTGCTCTTACGTTTTACCTCCAGTGTTCATTTCATACATGTTTTTTTTTAAGTGATGCTAACGCTCCGACTGGTGCTGTTGCTGCTGCTGCAGATTGTCGTCGTCCCCTATCTCCAAACAGCCTGCAATGTTTTAAACGCGCGTTATTTCTATTACAGGCTAGTGTGTTGCGGTAAGTCAGTTTTTCATTAACAACAAAGTCTTATACTATTGCGTTTACCTCATGTGTTCAATTTATACTTTTTTTTTTTCAGCGATGCTCTAGCTGCAGGAGTGGCGGTATTTCACCCTCGACCCGGTACGAGTCGGTACGTTTGTTTTTAATTAACATTCATTTGTTCTCTTACGTTTAAATCTGGTATTAAAATTGTTCCTTTTTTTTGTTTCAGTAATGTCGAGTCCACAGAAGAAGGTGAAGTTATGGAGGTGGAGGACAATCAAAGCGATGCTGATACGCTTGAATTAAATCCGAACGGTAATGATGATAGTGACAGTGATGATGACGATGTAGAAGTCCTCGACATAAATATGTAAGTCATCTTCTTATGCGTACATACTTCTTTGTTTTATTTGCGATTATACATAATTTCTATGTTGTCTTTTTTTTTAGTGACATTCGCCCGATACCAGCGCCGCCGCCACCTCCACAACCACAACCGATTACGCCACCGCAATCACCACCACCGTCACCACCGCCACCACCGCAGATGCAACCTCAACCACGCCCACAGCCCATTTATCAGCAACAGCAGCAGCAACTATTGCGGAGAGATCCCCGTTTGTGGACCCCTCCAGAAGACGCACTACCCGTCTTTTTTGAAGTGCTACACGCAACCGAACCGAGGACGCACGATGACCCAACAACATTAAGACTCCTTCTTAGAAGGAGTCTACCGACATGGTGTTGGCGTCGCGGTGAGCCCTGTCCTGTTCAAGGTATGATTCCTCCACACAATACATGCAGTATATGCATAGAATCATACAATGACGGGCAGAGGCTCCTCGGTTTGGTATGTGGCCATACATACCATTACCGATGCGTCCTCAACTGGTTCCAGGCGGTAGCGATGGAGGGGACACCACCCGCATGCCCACAATGCAGGATGTACGTATTCGGAAAGTCGAATCGTACGTTTTATGGGCGTATGCATATTTAAGGTATATTACAGTGTTAATAAAGGTTTTAGTAATCCATCCTACTTGTAACAACCACATGTCACTAATACTCTTACTTTTTTGTTACAGATGGAAATTAACCACCGGATGAAGACTTTTTAAAAAAAAAATACCTTAAAAAATGGGGTCTCCTTTAAGTGGATTACTGGCAGATATATACCTTAACTTTTATGAAAATAATTATCTGCTATCTAACTGTAACAGTTACCACGAAAAAATTATCTCATACACGCGATATGTTGACGATACGTTCATGGTTTTTAATGGCACTTGTAGACAAATGGACATGTTACTCAAATACATGAACAACATAAATAACAACATAAAATTCACCATGGAAGTAGAAAATGAAAATTGCCTAAACTTTTTAGACCTTTCTGTTCGAAGAAACGCTGATTGTATCACATATAAAATATACAGGAAACCTACTACCACGGATATAACTGTCCATGCTGATTCATTCCACCCATATACACAGAAAATGGCCTCTTTTAATGCTTTCGTAAATAGACTTTTAACTATACCTATGAACCAGGAAGATTTTCAAGATGAAGTAAATATTATTAAACATATAGCTGTCAATAATGGATATAAAAGTGATATAATAGATAACTTAATTCGCAAACGTAGGAATAAAATGGAAAGAAAATTAAAATTAGATGGTAAAAAGAACCATTATATTTCAGTTGAATATACTAATGTGATTCCTAATATAATAAAAAATGAATTAAGAAAATTAGACATCATCGTGTCCTTCAAAACTACCAATAACATATTGAACATATTAAAACCTCGAACACAAAAAACAACCGAAAACAGTTCTGGCATATATAGAATCCAGTGTAGTGAATGTGATAAATTCTACATAGGACAAACGGGCAGGAAATTTAAAGACAGATATAAAGAACATTTGCCAAAAAGGAACATCAAGTCAATCAAATCCAACTTTGCTTTACATCTGGTAAACAGCAATCACAGTTATAGTGGTTTCACAGATAACTTTACGCCCATACATATATGCAGTAAGAGCCGATACATGGATGCCATGGAAGAATATGAAATATATAAAGCGCTTTTATTTCAACCAAACCTACTGCTTAATGATCAATTAACATTTAAATCTCACTGTTTATATGATACTGTATTGAAGAGTGATAACGCTTGTGTACACCAGCCGAGTATATAGTTTGATTACGTGGTCAGTTACAGTACGGCAGTGCGCACTGTTACGTGGACTGAGTTCTATCATACTCATTGTGTTATGTGTTTATGTGTTGATGTGTTTTAATTATTATATTCTTGAAACGTTCGTTATGAACTAGAAGAAAAAACAATTTTACCTGATGATGGGAACGTGTTCCCGAAACATGTCGTAAGACATCAAAGACGTAGTCGCAGCACGGATAAAGAAAAAGGTATTTATTTATTTCAAAAAATACCTGATTGTGAAATGTTTAAATTTGTATATATTTTTTTATCGTATAATATTTTTATGTTTATATATTTGTAAATATTAGTTGTAGGAAATTAACCACCCGGATGGAGACTTGTAAAAAAAAAATACCTGATTGTGAAATGTATAAATTTGTATATATTTTTATTTTTATATATTTGTAAATAATAATTGTAAAGTAGTTATTTTTTCTTTTATGTTTATATTTGTAATAAACTTGTACATATTTTTTTCATTGTATAAGTGTTTATTTTCAACTATCCTTTTCGCATACTACAATTTACTTAACACATAGACACACAGTTGTCAACAATGCAATCGTTCAGATAAGTGAATCGAACACTGAATATCATGTGTATTTCTTACAGGGAAAATGACAGTTCTAGCCTGGACCGTCACACGACGAGAAATTCAAAAATTGTGGTGGTGGGAGTAACCATGTTTATACACAACATCGACGATATCGGCACGGCAGGGTAAATATATACGAAACCAGTACACTATAACACCGAGTTGGCAACAATGGCGAAACATACATTCAACCCGTACACTATAACACCGAGCCGACAACAGTTGGCAACACCGCATCGACGCTTTTCCAACATGGCCGAACTTCCGGAAAACCCCTTACATATACATAACCATACACTATAACACACGCACGAATCGGCAACCAGGCCGTACCTTAACCACTACACTCTTACACCACTTGACAACATCGCACCTTTTCCAACATGGCCGCCGGCGCCCCACCACGGCGGGCGGCCATCAAGCCACCACCAGGCCGCCGCCCAGCGACGATGACGACGTCAACGACGACGTCAACGGCGAACGGCGAACGGCGAACATAGCCACGCCTCCGCCAATCAACGCACACATTAACCCCACTTTAGGCGGCGACGACGACAACATGGCCGAAAGACAACTACCGCATGGTTACCCCCACCACCACAATTTTTGAATTTCCCGCCGTGTGACGTCACTTCCGGGGTAGAACTGTCTTTTGCCCCCTACTTGCATCAACTACAGGATACCACAGGTGACACAGAGACTTGTCTTCCGTGGTTATTTGATACTAAAATTATAACCAACAAAAGACAATTTAACTAACACTTTAAGACTTTTAAGAACAGACATTATATGTAAGATATAGTCTGTAATCTGAGAAAACTATTTGTAGTAAAAGAGTAAAAGTTTAAACTGTAAAACAATATTGTTTTAAAAGGTAAATAAAGTCCATTCTTCTAATGGCACAATTTCAAGATAGTATATGGGTAGGTGACCATTATTAACATACTATATTCAATCCTGGATCCGTGGAAAAGTTAAACCGATGTACGTCTTTATTTTGAGGGCCCTTCTAAAAGAATAAAATATATAATCATTTTGTAAACTGTAAACTGTTGAACCATATGTGTTGAGAAATTTAAGTAGAGCAAGTAATGTTATTATGTAATAAAGAGATGTCATGGTACAAAACAACAAAACTGAGTGAATAAATCAAAAACCCCTGTCAATGTTCCTCAGTTTTAGGGATCCGATTATATATATATACTCCAAAATGCTTATTATTTGTTTAATTAGAAGTCAGGTAAGACGATGGCAGCCTGTGTAATTGACCTGAGCCAATTAACCACAGGTTCCCGATATTATAACGTAGGAGACGTTATAAAATGCGCGACTGTGCTTTGTTGTAAGATACATTGTGTACGTAGTGGCATATATAAAATGCGCCACTGCTTTGTTAAAATAATGTTTTTGCTCTGTTTATAGATTTATTCACTCTGTTACTTTAACACGGTAGCTAAACTAGCTAAACCAATTTACTTTAATTAATTAACTAACCAATTTTACTTCTTAATTAATTAAGATAAGAAATAGTATGACGAGAAGTAACCTCATTAATTAGTATAGAGTGCTTTAGAATCATTAGATCGCGTAATTATATAAGAGAATCAGAATATAATATATGTAAGGATATTTATAGATTTAAATGTAATAAGCCCATGTCCGTGCCTGTCCGAAAATTCATTCATCAACGTGTCGATTTGACAACAAACCCAGACCGGTAAATATCTTGTTCACGCCTGTATAAAACTGTCCTTGTCACCCTCTGCCACGTTGAGTTAGACAATAGACTGCCTCCCTCTATTGTTATACAAAGTGTTCGACATCCCTTGCCCAGTAACAACGTATTTCAACCATATGTTTAAAATTAAATTATGTCTGTGTGAAATCCCTCTTTGTCTCTCTGTGATGAGATTCAATTCTCGTATAACTTAAAATTTCTCAGCTATTTAAAATTGTTTATTTTACTAAACCTAAAGAGAGTAGTATAGAGTTTAGTGTTAGTAGAGTAAGAACTTATAAGACAACATCAAGGGCTCAATTTAACCCTGATTTCTTATTAAAAGACGAACTGTGTTACGAAGCCCTTTTACGCGGTTTACCTCACGCGAATGTAACGGTCGCAGAATTACGCAAAACGTTACGCGAAAGTAGGTCAGATATACCCTAAACAGTTAGGTCGTATTGGAAGATGGGTATTGAGGTTAAATTGTTACAAATTTAAGGTACAACATATTCGGGGTACCCAAAATGTAGTTGCCGATACACTGTCCCGTATGTTCCAGCCACCTAATAAAACATCCGAAAGAAAGGAGAGTAGAGAAACACCAATTGTTAATACGTTAATTACTGAATTCCCCCCTGCATTTACTAATATAGCTCAGTGTCAATAACAAGACCCGCATCTAAAGACAATAATAGAACAGCTAGATAAAGGAAATCAGCCAGAAAAATATATATTGAGTAAGAGAGTATTATGTTATAGAATAGCTAATGGAAAATCCTTGAGAATAATTGCCCCTGATATTATTAAACCTATGCTGATGGAATACTACCACTCCTCTACCATTGGAGCACATATGGGAATAAATAAAACGATACATCGCATTCGAAAAGAATATCATTGGGAAAATATGAACAGCGAGATAGCTAGATTTGTAAAACAGTGTAAGTTGTGTTCACTAAGCAAGCCAGCGAGAAACAGCCACATAGGTCAATTAATCTCGGAAACTCCCACTACCCCTTTTCTAAAATTTACTTAGACTTTTCGTTTCGTTTAATTTTAATTAGACAATATAATTAATGGTAACGAGTAATTAACATTATAGCATAAACAGACTTATACACAACTTTATATATTTACTTTTTCATTTTATAAATTGCAGATTTAGAGATTTATTTTCATAATTACATTATTCTTGGTCTTCTAATTTATATAAATAATATTTATATTATTACTTGTTCATTCACTTTGTATATATTTATATAGATGTATAAATTACTTTTACCTAAATATTGCAGATGAGAAGCCAGATTTTGTGCCAGACGATGATGAAGAAGAGTACTATCAAAATGGAAACACAACTACAAGCCCAAACTAACAAAAGACAGTGCCTAAGAAGATACTACTTCTGTTTAGTTTGATGTTGACATCAAACCACAGTTATCAGTTTTTGAAGACATATAGTGCTTTTTCCATTAGATACTATCAGCATTGAATTCTGTTGGTTTAGTGTCTTGTGATTCTAATATTATAAAAACAAACTAGTAGATATACTGGAACAACAAGTACAAATTTGATGGGGCAAAATAAATTGAGGGGACACGGAAAGCAAAAAAAAAAAAACATTTTTTCAAATTTTCATTTTTAGTGCCAATTAAAAGCTGAGGTTTTTCTTAATGTACTGATGTGCAACACTTGTTATTTTTAACAGAACTTTGCATCAAAATATGCGTTTGAAAAACATATTGCACCTTTTGACAGCTGCCGTCAATTAAAACTTCCATATTCAAATATGCATAACTTTTGAATCACTCCATCAAATTTCATGATTATCTTTTCAAAAGTTACTATGTTTCATGCGCAAAGGTTGGCAGCACTCAGCTGTTCAACTGCATTTAGCTGTCAATTTTAATGCATAAGGAACATTTTCTCACCAACCACTGAATCTATCATTGTGAAATTTGCACACAGTATTCACAGTATGTGAGTATATACTGAGTTTTTTTTCATGGTAAATGCAAATTTATATTTTATAAAAATAGTGTTCATACAAATTTATCAACTTTAAATAGTTGAATGGGAAATTTTTTTTTTCATTTTCTATGGTACATTTTTTAACAAAGAAAACTCAGCTCTTGTGAAAGGGTCTACAGAAACTGCTGTGAAAAGTTCAAACAGATTGGTTTAGTAGTTTTTTAGACAATGTTCCTTATGTTAACATGGTGGAACATACGGATTCCGTGACCCCTTAATAGAGCACTCACTGTGGGTTTCACAGAGTGCTGTTATATTACATGAAATCTACAATTTTTTTGCAATAAACATTCATGTGTGCCTGGTTTTGAAACCAAAAATTACTGACTACTGGAGTACAGATGTTATGTTAGACTTTTCTTGATAATGAAGAGGGACAAATTTTTATCCATTTACTTTATGTTGCATGTAAACAATAGCAGTAATTACATTACACAGGAGTTGGAGATAATAACAGTGTGGAGTCGGTTGTATTGCAGATTTGTTACGATTATCTGAAATGAGTCATGCCTTGTACATGGCCATTATACAAGTGTGGCATTGTGTTGAAATACAATTGACTTCTATTCAGGCTATTTCGCTGTGTTCCACTACAGCCACTGTGAACAGACATTTTGGCTCACTGGTGGAGGCCATCTTCAGTGTAAAAATGACTTGGAAACGCATGGATCTTCACCAGTTAACCACAGTACTGTGACAAAAGAACCACAGTACCCCACAAATGCACACAGTACTGTGATAGTGTAGTAGTGTGATAGTTAACCACATATGTGGTTATAACCGATGCCAGTTTCAGTCGTTTTTACACTGAATCACTGAGGTGACCTTCAGCAATGAGGCGGAAACATCTCTTCATAGTAGCAGTACTGGACCATGGCCTATTATCCTGGAGTGAAATCAATTATATTTCAACACAGCTGACACCAGCCATGAAAGCATTATGTACTGAAGTGTCTTATCATAAGATAAAATGTGAACATAATGGGCGAGTACTTGCATTTCATTGTGTAACGGGACATTTTGGCCTACCTGGGGTAAAATAAATAAATTTGTATTTCTATAAAGGTAAACAGCATCTTTTACGATAATAATAATAATTTTGGGAAATGTATACATAAATTGATGAGAAGGTAAATTTTGTTGATGGTAATGAAAGTGGCAGCAGTGATTGTGGAATTATTCATAAAATTATAAAGACGCAGACAACCAGCGAAAATGAGTCAAGGTCAGCTCCAGTGACTTTAAACTAGTAAACAAATTATGTAATAACATCGGACCATGTGACGTCAACATCTTACGTCCGGGACCATCCCCGCTGTGGACTGTTAGGAGTGTTGGCCGAACTACTTCTGGCGTAGTA
The DNA here is from genome assembly GCA_034769895.1 of Magicicada septendecula. NCBI lineage: Eukaryota > Metazoa > Arthropoda > Insecta > Hemiptera > Cicadidae > Magicicada > Magicicada septendecula. The sequence goes on along the minus strand of CM068369.1, from coordinate 103,363,656 downwards.
ATACCAGAGCCAAAAAACAATGAAAACTTGGTAAACAACTGCGGCCACTTTACAAAATAGTGCCGTTTGTCTCACCTCAGTCTAAATTCAACACTCGCGCGAGTGACAAGTTCAAAGTTCCGGAACATAAATTGCGGGCCCGTAAAACAACAAAATGTGAATAACAGTTTTTTAAAGTTGACGTTAAATTGAAATTATACCTAAATAACGTAAAATGAACAATTTTCGGAAATTAATAGTTAAAATCAAGAATGTGCGCGTCTAGAGTCAAGTGACGTCTTCTGGACTAAAAATTTAACAGCTAAGTAATCTACAAGAATATACATAAAAACGAAGCTTTCAATTTTTTTTTGATTAAAATATTCAAAAGTTTAATATGTTTACACTTAATAGAGCTCTTAAAATCTGGGGGTAGATATGTGGGTGTGTGTGTTTGAAAGCACTGGTTTTCGTTATGTTGTAGTTGTAGCGAATTATTTTGTATTTATAGTATATCTTACTTTGAATACTACTTAAACAAATGATCTATTTTATGAATACTTATTCTTGAATATTACTGAAATTAAAATGTAAGAGGGAGAAAGGAAATTTTGTATTTTGACCGAAAAAATTATAACTTAATGGCGTTTTCTCTTTTAGAATCTAATAAAACAATATTGATTTGAATACTTAAATGTGAATTAGTAGTTATTTCAAACAACCATATTGTTTTCAACACGTCTAATTAGAGATCCTGGACATGGTGAGTAAAAAGTTTGAGTTGGTACTAGACAACATGGCGGCTGCACTAGCCGAAAGTATGTAGTTGTAAACAAGGTTTATTAATAAATTAATAAATAAGTAATTATTAGTTAACAATGGCGCCCGACCAGCTGCACCGTTTGCATAAATCTAATTATGCAAATGTGGACCTGTTGCAGGAATGATATGGTTGTTTGGGATAAATGAATTCGTGTACGTAAAATAGACGTAGGTGACGAGTGTCACATAAGGTTATGTTACAGTGTTATTGAAGTAGATGTATAGTAAATAAGTCAGAATTACACAAATAACAATGATGAATACTAATGATAATATTAACAATGAAGTCAGCTTCACTGACAGCCAGACAGAAAGTCAAATAAATAGCGATTCAGGTATCCAAACAGAGTCACTGTTAACGAGTGAAAGTAATGAAGAAGTCAGCTTCACTGACAGTAATGTAGAAATAACCGAATCAAAAATAATGAAAGATGTCGAACATCAATCGACACCTATTTCAGTCAACCAAAATAAGAAGTCCGATGAGGACAATGTATTAACACGATTGTATAATATGATGTATAGTAATTTCAGTGAATTAAGAGGGGATATGAATAAATTTGATAGCAAATTCGATGAACAGAATATTAAATTTAATGAATTAAAAAACCATATGAATGAAATTAATGAGCATTTAAACCACACTAATGACATAATAGAAGCTAACTTTAACAGATTAGAACAGAGTGTTGAGAAGTTAGGTGACAATGTTATGAATATTAATAATGACAGAATAGTGGAAGAGGTAGTGTTAGATAATAAAGTATTGACTAGTGAAGATAATGATGTTAATTACAATTCTGAGGTAAGTAGGAGCGATAATTATGACAATATAAGTAAAAATATGATGTTAAAAAATAATGGGGTAAATATTGAGAGTACTGATGAAGTTTTAGAATGTAATGATGGAATGTTAATGTGTGTTTATGAGTCAGAGAGAAAGTGGAAAGGTAGTATAGAGTAAGAGTGGCAAGAGAGATTAGATGAGTATGTAGGGCAGAGGGTAAATTTTCCCCAGGTTTATTGTAAACCAAGGTGTTTACTAATGTTATTGTTGAAGGGTAAGAGTCCCTTGTTGTTGAAAGACATGAGGTCTTTGAGTTGTTCCCCGAATTTTTATGAGTTAGTGCCCTCTGTGTGGGATGGTGTTGAAAGTGTGATATGGTGTTATGGTGAGAGAGATTTAGATAGAGAGTTGTGTGCAGATAGAGAAATAGAATTATATCAGTTGAAGAGAAATTATAATGAGTTGAAAGAGATGTTAGAAGTGGTAAAGATAAATGATATGAAATACTTACCTTGTAGAGTAGAGATTGAGAATTGTTTTGATGATACCTGTTTAAATGATAATAACTTACCTGATGTAATAGTAGAGGACTATAAAAGTGATATAATAGCTTACCTGACGTTAACCAATCATACTGATGGAGACTGGACAAAAATAACTAATATTGACAAGGTTTATGAAAGAATAAAAGGAAATAATCCTATAAATTATAATGGTAGAATGAAGGACATAAAGTTAATGGGTTATAATAATAATAATAATAACAAATGGTATGTGGATAACAATGATGTATGTTATAAATATATTCGATATATGTATGATGATGGAGGTTGAAATTAAAATGAGTGAATGGACAATTTTTAAATATTGTAATTTATGGTAATGACCCTGCTGACTTGGAAAATGAAGTGTGGTAAATTGAATAATTAATGACGAGTAATTTGTAAATAATTGATAGTGAAATTAATTGTGGGTATTGTAAAATGTTATGTAAACAATATGTGTATGTAGTAGACATTGTTTTAATAATAATAATAATATTTGGACAGACTAAACAAATAATGAGAATAATTTTGAAGACAGTAATTAATGAACTGTAATTGTTTTGATAATAATTGAAATATATTGTGTTTTCAATAATGAATTTAATTAAAATAATTGGAGATGTTTAAATATTTGTGATTGATTTAAAATGTTATGTAATTGAATTTTTATGAGAATTTAAATGATTTTATGAGTTTTAAATTTGATAATAATAAATAAATAAATAAATGTTAAAATGTTTAGTTTGTGGATTGCCTAGGCGTGTAAATAAATAATTTTAGTGAGGCAGTGTTTCAAACAAAATTTACTCTATATGTAATAAAATTTATTATGCAATAATAAAATGTAACAAGGCCACGAGTAAATAGAATTTGAAAATGAAATTAAAATTGTAAGTTATGTGATTTTGGTAAATCTAAAATGTGAATTGTTTATTTTCATGTAATGACAACATCGTTAAGTGTAAATAGATTAATTTAAGTGACTAAGTAAATATTTTGTTATACTTATTATTTTATGTTAATGAAGGTCAAGGTAGGGAAATTTAAGAAAGAAATGTATGAGGTTAAAACACCACCAAGACTAGAAATGTCATGTAAGGTAAATTGTTAATTTTAAACAAAAATATCTTTTACTTGTGATTCCCCAACTTTTCGGGCGGTCACGGCCTCACCGAACCCTGACCGTGGAATTGGTTTAGCTTTAACAGCTATGGTTGGGGCTCATTGCGTCACGTTCTGCCTTAACTGGCCATAGCTGTTATCATTGTAAAGGTGAATTTAGAAATTGACAGGGGGTAATTTAGGGGAATCACCAAATTATGGAACAGCGGCTGCCACTCTGTTGGAGTAGGAACAGCAAGGCCAGGTGGTAGACCCGTTTTAAGGGCGTATAATCTGTAACTTTAGATATTATGATATATAGTTTTTAAAAAATGTAACGCAGAAGCAAGGACAAGGAGATGACAAAATTCCTCCAAAACTCCAGTCCTTGTGGACGCAACTGGACGCCACAGTCCAGGGGGGGGTCATAGTGTGTGTGGATAAAGGAGGTTACTCGGGGGAGTAACGAAGTAAAAAATTTGTTGTAATTTGATAATGATGACTCGCTACTGAGCTAACAAAATAATTTTGTTTTGATTTGAGAAATGTATGCACTAGATGTTTCCTATATTGTGTTTATTATGTCTTATTGTATTAATTGCATGTAGTATGTTAGGGATAAGGATTATAAAATGGAATAATATTTTATAGAATAAGTATTCAATGTGTTTAAAGATTTTAAATAAATAATGAAATAAATTTGAGATAATTAAAATTTTCAATGGGTTGTAAAAGATAGAAGTTGGGTGATAGTAATTGTTTAAGTAAAACATTTGAGTCGGTACAAGTTGAATGTAGATGGGTGTTATTTTGTAGTAGTAATGATGTAATGGGAGAGTAATTATTAGGTAAGTGGGAATTTTGCAAGGGGGTGGTGTAAGGAGTCCAATGAAAGGTGTTGGGACAGGAGGGGACCGTTTAGCGCCGGAAAGGGTTGCCTAGGGGAAGTCCGGGAACCAGATAAGGGAATGAGCTGGTAAGTGGGAATACACATCCTGAGTACAAAGGGGTAGAGAGTATTTTGTGATAAGGGTAGAGTGATGCGATGTGAGTTAGAGTAGGTAGTTAGAGATAGAGAAGGGTTGGTAGATTTTTTTTGTAGATGGGTGTCATAATAGATAAGTAGATTTTGTAAGGGAGCGTTAGAGTCATACAAGGGGAAGATTATGGGTAAATGCCAAGTTGATAAAGTGAATTATAATGAATAACGGAGAATCACCCAAGTTAATGAAATGGAATAATAAATGAAATGTTATGTAAAATGAAAACAAAAAAAATTCTTGGGAAATGAATTAATAAAAATTCTATTGAGATTGAAATGTAATTTTTATAATGCAAGATTAAAGATGTAAAGTTACTGTTTGTTTTAATGTAATAACAACAAGGTTTATTAGGATGTACTTAGATGATTTTGTGTTAATTTGAGATATAGAATAGGGAGATGTTTAAGGACATAATGTGTTTAGATGTAGTTGATTTGGTTATGTTATGTTACTATATATGTTATGTATTCCTATATATGTTAGAGATTGAGCGAAAAAACCAGTGCTTCTTAACGCAAACCAGCACCGCTAGGGGGAAACAGATCAGTTGGGGATATGGTGTTGTATAAGGCTACTAGTTGATATTTGATTTGTTGTTTCAGTGTTTGGTGATGCTGTGGCGGCGGTTCTGAGCTGGCCAGCGCGTCAGAGCAGGGGCGTTAAGTATCTGTCTGACTTTATGGTGTTGGGATCTCGAGAGAGAAGTCCAGTAATGTCATTCAGGTGCGGTCACAGTCATTGAACCAAGGGTGAGTTAATTATGTATATTTTTTTTTGTAAACCATCAAGGGGGTTGTGGCGACATATCCTGGCTGATCCCTTTAGCAAGTATGAGTGTGTCAATGAGAGTTTTTATGCTTCGGCATAAAACCTCTCATTGAGGGGGTATTGTAATGGGACATTTTGGCCTACCTGGGGTAAAATAAATAAATTTGTATTTCCATAAAGGTAAACAGCATTTTTTACGATAATAATAATAATTTTGGGAAATGTATACATAAATTGATGAGAAGGTAAATTTTGTTGATGGTAATGAAAGTGGCAGCAGTGATTGTGGAATTATTCATAAAATTATAAAGACGCAGACAACCAGCGAAAATGAGTCAAGGTCAGCTCCAGTGACTTTAAACTAGTAAACAAATTATGTAATAACATCGGACCATGTGACGTCAACATCTTACGTCCGGGACCATCCCCGCTGTGGAATGTTAGGAGTGTTGGCCGAACTACTTCTGGCGTAGTAATACCAGAGCCGAAAAACAATGAAAACTTGGTAAACAACTGCGGCCACTTTACAAAATAGTGCCGTTTGTCTCACCCCAGTCTAAATTCAACACTCGCGCGAGTGACAAGTTCAAAGTTCCGGAACATAAATTGCGGGCCCGCAAAACAACAAAATGTTAATAACAGTTTTTTAAAGTTGACGTTAAATTGAAATTATACCTAAATAACGTAAAATGAACAATTTTCGGAAATTAATAGTTAAAATCAAGAATGTGCGCGTCTAGAGTCAAGTGACGTCTTCTGGACTAAAAATTTAACAGCTAAGTAATCTACAAGAATATACATAAAAACGAAGCTTAAAATTTTTTTTTGATTAAAATATTTAAAAGTTTAAAATATTCCAAAGTTTAATATGTTTACACTTAATAGAGCTCATAAAATCTGGGAGTAGATATGTGGGTGTGTGTGTGTGAAAGCACTGGTTTTCGTTATGTTGTAGTTGTAGCGAATTATTTTGTATTTATAGTATATCTTACTTTGAATACTACTTAAACAAATGATCTATTTTATGAATACTTATTCTTGAATATTACTGAAATTAAAATGTAAGAGGGAGAAAGGAAATTTTGTATTTTGACCGAAAAAATTATAACTTAATGGCGTTTTCTCTTTTAGAATCTAATAAAACAATATTGATTTGAATACTTAAATGTGAATTAGTAGTTATTTCAAACAACCATAATAAAAAGGTAATTATTAGTTAACAATTGGAAGGACAATAGAGATGTGTATGCCATCAGTACAAAACACAAAATGACATCAATAACCAAGGTAAAATCATGAGAAGGAATGATAGAAAAACTAAAGCCAGATACAATTTTTGAGTACAATAGTAATAAAACAGGTATAGACCATGGAGATGCACTACTCAGTTACTATTATCTTCAGAGACAAACAATAAAGTGGTGGAAGAAAGTGTTTTTTCACATATTTATGATGAGTATTATAAACTTTTACATTTTATATTTAAGAATACAAAACATAGAATTATGTGAAAAACTTGGGAAAACAGCTACCGGAGGAATCCAGTCAAAAATTCAATGATAGCATGTTGAGATCATCATTACATCTTCATATGTGTGAACATACTGACAGCAAGACATTACCCAAGCCATGTCTACATGGCTACAGAAAAACAAAAATATCTCTCAAGATAAACTGCAAGGAGAGTTCAGATAAAGGAGCTGAGTCAACTGGAAAGTGATGGTAGGGAAACCTGATGGCGGTGTGAAGAGTGCAAGTTGGAATGTGTCTTCTGGAGTGTTTTACCATGTACCATACAAAAACAAATTATAAAATATAAACTGCATGAAAATAAAATAATATGAAAAACAGCCTGTATTTAAAAAAATTATTTAAAATATTAATTTAAATTTTCAATCTTTATATTGTAACGTAACAGAGTTGAGGTTCCCGACGTTACATAAAAAACTGTGTAAACATGATTTAAAACAATGCCCAAAGCATGTTATAATTAAATACAAGAGGGCCCATCTCACCTGAAGAATGGATTAAAGGTACCTAGTAAGGTTACTAAGTAATAAAACATCAAAAGTGTACCTAAATCTAAAATATGTAACGAGTAGTATGAGATGTAAAACATAAACATTGTGTCTAGTGGGATGAGTTTAATGTGTAGGAGTTGAGTATAACATACTGTTCAATTAATATTTAATGTGTTATAAAATGTACTTGGTGTTGTACTGTAGCATGATATAGTGTTCATTTTATTCATGTTTTATTCATTGTATTTAAATAATTAAGTACAAGTACGTTTATTAGGTATGATATTATGTTAATTGTATTTACCTTAATTGATTAATGAAGATGTTTAAAATAATATTTGTAAACTTGGCCAGGAAGACAATAAGTTGGCAAGTAGTTCTTATAATTATGTAAAAAAAACAATGAAGGGTTCAATGATGAACTAAATAATATAATGAATTGAAACCAGGAAATTAAAATTGATATAAGTGGCCATAAGCCAGTGACTATTTGTACAGTAGGTCAGGTAAAGAAAAATTAAGTTAAAAACAAAACAATATTATAACATGTGTAATAAAACCAATAGGCCTAAATTTAATATTTGTAAAAGGAAATTAATACCTTTTTAATAAGTCCAGTCAGATAAAACTATAGTAAAATATATACGGTTTAATAAGGTAGATTAAGTGAGAGTTTTATGTAATTTGGTATAATTCCAAGCATGGAGTATTTTATTAAATAAGAGTAGTAATATTTTCTAATTCTGGCTCTAGGATATAAAATATTATCCAATGACAGAAAGTAATGGTTGTTAGGGTAACTAAAATGCAAGAAATTTTGTTGATTTCCACATTCGATTGTTATATGCTATTGGGAACAGTTCAGTAGACAAATTTAAAACATAACATAAAATAAAAATGAATTAACCTTAATAAATCCAATGTCTTAAAGCCAATCCATTAAAACAGAACTGAGTAATAATTACTGAACTAGATTTCAGGAAATATAATTCTACACCTCCCAAAAGTAGCGGAATCCTTCTTCAAACTAATTCCATTAAAGATGATGAGGAACCCGATTTACAGTTAAACCAAGATTCTTCTTGAATGGACAAGAAGTCAAAATTAATGCAAATATAAACCAAACATACACAAAAACCTTTGGTATTGAAGTAATAAACCTCACTTTCAAGAGATTGAAGAAATTGTAATACTACACCAATTCCACTGGGACCGGCAACCACTAGGATCGCGAAGAAGAACGAAGAACAGAAGAATTCCTGTTACACTCCAGGACATCACCTTTCAACCTTTATTGATAATCTGGACACATTTTTTGGTCAAAAGTAACCTCATCATTACGTCTTCATGCGGTTACAAACAGACACGGCTATCTTGAGTATCGCATTGTACGGTAAAACCAACTTATATTTAATTTTATACATTAAGAATTAATAACAATTTGTAATACTTAGTAACCTTAATTTTGCATTACCTGGCCTTACTAATCGTTAAAAGAATCACATTTACCCTGGGATAAGAGATAAACATAAAATTATATTTAAATTGTATTATACATCACTAATCCACTAACAAATCGATTCAGCATTGTACGATCGATATTACAATCCGATAAACTATGAAGAGGACTGTTGGAATTTAAAAAATAATATAAATAAAGAATCCTTCTTGTATGTGATGATGTTCTGTGTTATTGTAGAATAGTTATTGTATTTTGATTGGGGAGTAATTTACAGATAAAGAAGGTGATAAAACCGTCAAGTGAAACGAACTAACCTATAAAAACGAGTCAATTACTAATAACAGCGCTCGCTACCGACAGCTGGTGAATACGAGAGAGCGCAGAACTAACGTATTCTCTTCACCAAACTTGGGTCAATTTAAATAATACAGACCGAATAGGGTTGGAGAGAATTACCGAATTATTAACTGTAATACCCGTAATATCGCGTTATTCTATAGTAAAACACTTGGTAAATAACTAACACAGGTTTATGTTCAACATACGAGTCGTAGCAACTATATGATAAATAATTATTTTTTTTATAAATTAATATTGATTTGCAGGAGGTCTCGTCTGCAACAACATAATAAACATTTTCCTCATAAACAGATCGAATTAGTTAATTTAAATTTTTTAAATTAACTATAACCTGTAACCGTAATTAAATAAGAAATACAAATAATATAATATATTGATAACAAATTGACGCATCCAAGGTGGGACTTAACGTTGATACACGGGAGTCACACATAAGTAAAAAAGTAACAACACAGAGATTTATTTGGTTACAATATTCATGTTAAACTTTTCTGAGGAGTAAAATCAGCACCATTTATAATTCCTTTTATGGTATTATATTTTCTGTTTATGTTTAACATATCAATGTAAAAGGGAAAGGGTAGGCCTGTACTGTATTGCCCAGTAATCACTTATTTCCCATATGTATTGAGTGTTTTACAGGAGATGTCTGAACATATATAAACCTGTTCGACTACAGGGATAAAAGGTAGCACCCACCTCACGACCTCAATGTTATTGAAAACACATTGAAAATAGAAAAATGTTCATACCCATCATACCATTTGAAAGTCAGAGGCTCGTCCTCCTCACTGTCATCAGATAGGACAGATCTTGAGAGAGCAGGGATATTTGTTAAAGCTCCTGCCAAATCGAGTCTATATTTCATCAAGTCACTGTCAGTATGGAAATTATTGGACGTACAGTCTCACACAGAAAGCATCTGGCTGTTCACAACTGCCAAGTCTAGGAAGTACAGTATGCACTTTAATGTCCACTTCTTTGTCCTAAACCATATGCAATAGAACTCCATCTGCTGATCACAAATATCAATACCACCCATGCACTGACTATACTTGTGCACAACAAATGGACAAGTCATGTCTGTGAATTTCCTTTCAGCCTTTGATTGCCTTGATACAGATTCTTGTGGTTCAATCTCTGTCTGTTTTGATAGAAGATAAACTTTGTTGCTGTCCATCCACTCAATAGCAACAAGTTTACCATCTGCTCACACATATTTATGGTTTTCATGTCTGTTTAACTTGACGTTTTTCTGAAATACCACAGTTTGTATTAAGGGTTCCAGTTGCCTCTATATTTAACTACCAATTTTATCCATAAATAGAATCCTGGTAAAATAGCAATCTAAAAATACAAAACTACCACATGATAGTCTTCACAAACTGAAGAACAATTGTAGAACTAAGCCCAAGCTTTGAATTGGATAAGAGAGTTGTTACCCTGATAAGTTTCAAAATCAAGAACAAATCTTTTTGATCTTTTAAGACCAACAGGTCTAGTCTTGTTCTTCACTAGTTGTTTTGATGGGCAGATTCTGGCAAGCTTTTCTTATAATCAATTACTGGCTGGATTTTCCAGAATTAGTTGGAATATTTGTATTTACAATATGTATGTTATTCCTTAATTGCAAGAATCTGTCCTGAGACATACAATCTGATATTTTCACTAACTTTTATCTGTTCTCCAATACATTTTTAATGTGAGAAAATGAAGAACCCCCATGATTAAATTTACGACAAAAACTTCTGTATTTCAGGGGCATTTGTATTTGTACTTGCCACTTTTACTGAGGGCCCAACTTTGCCTGTAAACAATTTGCAGGAAAAATGTTATCTTTACTGAAGATGCAGAGAAAGGGAATTTTTCAGCCAATGAACGCTCGAGATTTGGAAAAAATCTCATTTGATTTTATTCTTTGTAGGGTTTAGTATTTTGTAGATACTGAATTATTTTATGATTTATTATCTCTCTTAACTCAATTATGAGTGGCCATTGCTGTCCGTTTAGACAATTGGTCTACAATAGCACACGAGCACAAGTTAGAAAGTTTGCAAGTTGATGGAATATCAAGTGCTAAGTAGGCATAGTGCAAGATTGTCCACGTAGGCATCTAAGAAGGATACTGCAAGTTTACTGGAGTATTGCGTATATTTAATACACAGAATAAATCACAATTAAAATTTAATTCACTACAAATTGTAGAAGTACCCAACCCGAGAATGACCCTAAACGCTGGACAACAGGAGGAGATCGCAACGATATCCTGAATGTCTATACAGAAGAAACATCTGTAGCCACTTACCAGGACTGGAGCATCATCCATTGTAAAGGGAAGTGAAATTATTTGTTATAAACTTATTGAAAAACACTTATAAACATGAAGGCAAAAGAACTCGTATAAATTAAATCTTTATGTAATCAGAATATAAGAGGAAATTATTTTTTTATTTTTAATTGTAAAAAAAGATCAACAGAGACAGGTAATTAATTTTATTTTGTTATCAGAAACAATATTAAATTATTAGTGCAATTAAAAAAAAAGGGTTAATAAATCTGAACCATTCCAATACCGTATACAATATAACTGACTACTTACTCTATGTGACCCTTTTACATCACGTGTGTGTGTGTGTGAGTGTGTAATAGTCTTTTTTCTGTTGTATCTTTTTAAGTTTGTCTTGTTTTTTTTGTCTTATATAATACTTATATCTCATATTTACACTTAATCAGTGTATTTTCAATGTATGGTATAATCACATGATTTCTCTGAATATTAGTAAAGGTAGTTTCACATGAATGTGGTAGTAAGTGAAATACTTAGAATTGTAACATCGCACACTTTTTATCAATAAGAAAATACAAAAATTACGTTTTGTGACTTACCTTCAAGGTCACACCAAGGTCTTATAGACGAACTCGTTAGCTACAGAATTAGGTTATTGGGTTTTGTGCAGCGTAATAACTACTAACGCATGATTATAATAATAAACATCGTATTTTATTATTAAGACACAAAATTATTGAACAACGATTATTAGATGGTTCATTCGACAAAACGTATTATAACAAATTATAAGAAATGCAAACCAGTACCTCTGTAACAACCACACATTCTTTTTACATATCGATATTTATATATTTTTACCCCCCTCTATTCTATTTGAGCTCAGTATTTGATTATTTATAATTTACTAAAAACATTTATTGAATTTAGATTCTGGACAGTCCTTAATGTTACCTAGCTTGCCGTTGAACTCCAATATGTTACGCCACCATGTGTTGTTCACTTGTTATGTAGAACACTCACAAAAAATATGTTTTGAATGGTTAAAATTCAATACTATTGTTGATTGTCCACCATTATGAGTTGCACTGTTATTTTATATTAGATCACAACAACATTTTAGTCGGCCGACTTTAATTTGAGTTAAAATGACTGAAGTATATAATCCGAGTCAATCAATAACAGTGTCAAGGTGGAACAGTTTAAAACCGATTTACGGAGTGTTAGCCGAAAAGAATGAGTTCACAGTGATGGTGCAGTACAGCGGGGATCATCGACTGAGTACAGTCAGTTAAGTATCGACTGACTTTCAATTAAAATCAAATTGCCTGTTTCTAAAGCAAAATTTCAATAAACAAATTATTATATAAATTAAATAAAAATGAGAGCTCAAATATAAAGGGTTTAAAAGAGAGAGAGTGAATAAGTACTGGTTTTCCTTGATAATATATATATTAGTTGTAAATGTAATTTCATGTTTTATAATGGTTGGAGGTATAAAGTAAAAGAATGATATAAACACTTATTTAAAAATGAACTTTTTCTTGTGAAAACTTACTTTTTTCTTTGGACGCGTTTCGGCGTACGTATCCGCCTTCTTCAGCTTTTAGTCAGACTGCCATCATTTCGTAACGGTTTTTGTGTGGAAGGTGTAGTGGGGGTGGTGTGTGGAGGAAGGGGATTGGCGCAGGGATTCAACTTGATGTTTGTTTTTTGTAAAATTGTGTCAAAAAGTGTATGTGATTTATATTGGAATTGATTGTTGAGTATGTTGTTTGGTTGTGTTGTGTGGTGTTTATATATTTTAATATAAACTATATATTTTAATTTTAACATAAACTAACTAAAATACCCTTAAATAAACAAGATTACACCGACGAACTCAACACAATAAAATACATAGCAATCAAAAACGGTTACAACCCTAATTTAATAAACACACTACACAAACGCATCAAAAACAAAAACAACAAAACACAAAATACCATCAACACACAACACAATAAATACATCACACTCACATACCACAACTCCTACACACACAAAATCGCCAACACATTCAGAAAACACAAATACAAAATAGCATACAGAACAACCAATACCATTAAAAAACACATCAATAATACAAACACAGACATAGACAAATATAACAAAACAGATGTTTACAAATTAAATTGTAATGACTGCAATAGTTTCTACATCGGCCAGACAGGAAGATCTTTTTCATCCCGTTATTCTGAACACTTAAAAGCTCTAACCAACAACAATATACACTCCGCATTTGCCACACACATACACACAGAAAACCACAGTTACACCAACATAGACACTAATCTCGAAATTTTACATTACTTACCTAAAGGTCGAAAACTCAACACAACTGAACAATACGAAATATATAAACACCACACAACACAACCAAACAACATACTCAACGATCAATTACAATATAAATCACATACACTTTTTGACACAATTTTACAAAAAACAAACATCAAGTTGAATCCCTGCGCCAATCCCCTTCCTCCACATACCACCCCCACTACAGCTTCCACACAAAAACCGTTACGAAATGATGGCAGTCTGACTAAAAGCTGAAGAAGGCGGATACGTACGCCGAAACGCGTCCGACGAAAAAAGTAAGTTTTCACAAGAAAAAGTTCATTTTTAAATAAGTGTTAGTGCTGTGAAAGAAGAGATGAACAATCAAGACAACTATAATACCGCAGATAAAGCGTATTTCATCAATAAGTACAGAAACGCCAAACAACAAGTAACAAAAACTTCCTTACACATAGCATTCAATAAAACTTTTCGAAAACACAACATCATACCAACACACGCACAAGTTACAATAAAACAAAACACACATACAGCACTTCAAACCAAACGGAAATTAGAACAAATAAACCTTAATAACATAATCAGTTATTTATACCATAAAAAAGACACACTCAATAGACAGGCATATAACTTACACATGAAACTCACACAAATATTACACCACACGGAACTTGAAAATGTAATACAACACACACAAGACAACATAGAAAACTCAAATTGATAATACAAGTTCGACACAACAAAAAAATAACTAACCTCACAACACGCACAACTGAATCTATCCCTGAACCGGCACACAAATTCCACACACACGTAGTTAATACAACAACCATTAATTTCACAAAGGATGAAATGGATTTATTAAACAAAGGACTGAAACATAATTTAAATAACAATACAACTAACAAAAATCACAATAAACACACACGTGACATAATCATAGACGCAGAAACAGCTGTACAAAACACGCACTTTAATGACCAAGACCCGATACGCCACGACATAAAACGGAAACTTCAAAACACACATACAAAACCAAAAATACACAGCAATGAAATAAAAACACTTAACAATGTAAAACACAAGTTACTCGAACACAACACAACAATCCTAAAAGCTGACAAAGGTAACATTAGCGTCATAATGAACAAACACCAATTAAACACTAAAATCGAAAATTTCTTTAACGAAAATAATATAACGGAAATAAATAAAGACCCCACACTAAAATTTCATAAACAGATTAACAAGTTTATAAACAACACAAAACATATAATCAAACCAGAAAGCGCCAAATACCTTAAACAAATAAAACCTAACCCCCCTAAACTAAATGCATTACCAAAAATACATAAACCTAATATTCCCATCAGACCATTAATAAACAACACACAGGCACCCTCCCACAAAATCGCAAAACAACTAGACAAAATAATCAGAGAAAATATTAATCTCATTAACAACACATCTATCAAAAACAACATCGACCTAGTCAGGAAAACTGAACACATCCACATCCCACATAACTCAACTTTGGCATCTTTTGATATAACCAATCTATACACTAATGTCCCCATCAAAGAAACCATCCAAACACTAGAACAACTACTCAGACAAAACAACACACCTGAAACACACATACATGAAATCATCACACTTACCAAACTAATAACTGAACAAAATTACTTTACATACAATAACAAGATATACACACAAACAGAAGGTCTCCCGATGGGATCCCCCATATCAGGAATACTAGCAGAAATATATATACACAACATAGAACAGAACCACATAATAAACAACAACAAATACACTAACAAAATTATATACTGGCACAGGTATGTAGATGATATATTACTTTTATTCAAAGGCAACACAAGACAAGTTGAAAACTTCCACAAATACATAAATACTATACACCACAAATTAAAATTTACACTGGAAATTGAACAAAACAATAGTATAAATTTTCTAGACCTAACAGTCAACAAAACTAATAATACACACACGTACAAAATATACAGGAAACCAACCACAACTGACATGGTTATACACAACACATCAAACTACCCAACAAAATATAAACATGCGGCCTTCAACCATATGCTCCATAGACTAACTAAAATACCCTTAAATAAACAAGATTACACCGACGAACTCAACACAATAAAATACATAGCAATCAAAAACGGTTACAACCCTAATTTAATAAACACACTACACAAACGCATCAAAAACAAAAACAACAAAACACAAAATACCATCAACACACAACACAATAAATACATCACACTCACATACCACAGCTCCTACACACACAAAATCGCCAACACATTCAGAAAACACAAATACAAAATAGCATACAGAACAACCAATACCATTAAAAAACACATCAATAATACAAACACAGACATAGACAAATATAACAAAACAGGTGTTTAAAAATTAAATTGTAATGACTGCAATAGTTTCTACATCGGCCAGACAGGAAGATCTTTTTCATCCCGTTATTCTGAACACTTAAAAGCTCTAACCAACAACAATATACACTCCGCATTTGCCACACACATACACACAGAAAACCACAGTTACACCAACATAGACACTAATCTCGAAATTTTACATTACTTACCTAAAGGTCGAAAACTCAACACAACTGAACAATACGAAATATATAAACACCACACAACACAACCAAACAACATACTCAACGATCATTTACAATATAAATCACATACACTTTTTGACACAATTTTACAAAAAACAAACATCAAGTTGAATCCCTGCGCCAATCCCCTTCCTCCACACACCACCCTCACTACACCTTCCACACAAAAACCGTTACGAAATGATGGCAGTCTGACTAAAAGCTGAAGAAGGCGGATACGTACGCCGAAACGCGTCCAACGAAAAAAGTAAGTTTTCACAAGAAGAAGTTCATTTTTAAATAAGTGTTAGTGCTGTGAAAGAAGAGATGAACAATCAAGACAACTACAATGATATAAAAGTTAGAGAAACCGAAAGGAAATAATTTTTGAGTAAAATAAAAGAATATTTAACTTATCATAAACATGTGTTAAGTAAATTATTACGCCAAGTTACCATAACCTGTCCTGTGTGTAAAATCTCGCCTAAAACGGACCTGGCAAGTATTGAATTCAGTGGTGATGTATGAAAAAGGGTTTCCACATTTCTCCTTTTAAAAATGTTGGTGGCGACCTGTAATAAGTTTTTCTAAATCTTCTGGTCGGGGCGAAGGTAAGCTGAAAAGAATCGGGTAAGTGAATGGTTTTATATATTCAAAAGTAAGTGTAGGGTTGCAATTGGCGATCCTGCCAGGATAACTTATATGAAGTTATTCATATGGGTTTAGGCCAGATTTAAAGTACAAATCAGGTTTTGATAAACGGCGTAAATTTTGAGTAGTTATCGTATATAGATACGTTGCGTATGCTGTGTGGATGTTTTGTAGTATAACGTACTAATGAGAGTGAATATGCTCATAGTAACACAGTGTGTCAAATAATTGTTGTTTTTATAGATAGAAAATTTTCATTGAATGAAAGATTTAGTTACATTAATTGGTGAATTAAATAAGTAAAATATGGAGAATACTGAAAACGAAGTCAGTTTGACTGATTCGACTATTCTGAGTGAATCAGAAATTCATTCAACTCCAATTGTAATCAAAGAAACCAGTTTAACAGAATCAGCTGTAATGGATGAGTTGGAAGGTCAGGCAACTCCAATCTCAGTTAAAAAATCTGATGATTATAAAATGTTTAAAATGATACAAGCGATGTTAGATGTAAAATTTAATGAAGTAAAGAGTAATTTTGATGAAGTAAAGAGTAATTTTGATGAAGTAAAGAGTAAGTTCGATGAACAGCATGGAAAACTTAACGAATTAAATAAGCGTTTTGATATTAATGATGAAAAGTTTAATAAATTAAGGGGTGATATGAATGAGATAAATATTAGTTTAGTAAAGCAGTTTGAGAAGCGTTTTGATGATATTAGTGTTGTGATAATATCACAAAAACAATTTGATGAGCAATTAGACAATCGTATTGTTAACATACATAAACAAATGTTAGATAATGTAAGTGAGCAGTTTAGTAAACCACTAAGTGAAATAAAAGAAGATTTGGAGGCCAAAATAAATAAATGTAATGCTGATACTGAATATAAATTTGGTTGTGCTATTGATAAAATTGAAGAGAATATTCACAAGAATATTGATTTTTATGAAATTAATACTAACCTTAATATAAATGAAATAGAAAGTACTTGTAAAACAGAAATACAAGCAATACAAGATACTGTAAATATTATGGATAAACATAACATTCAGTTTGAGTGTTTAAATAACGATCAGTTTGTGTCAATTGAACAAAGCATAGTTAATGTCAAAGATGAGTTAAATGTGGTGATAAGCAAAAAACTTAATAGTGTTGCTGAGCGAGTAGTAATTACTCGAGACATGAATACTGAGATTGATGTAGAATCGTTTAATTGTGACAGTAGTGTGGTACACCCCATGCAATTCTTGAATAGAGTGAAAGATTTCAACCAATTCTGTAGTAGTAGTTTGGAGGTGCAGTTATTAAAAATAATGACATATTTTAAAGGGACTCCCGCGGTGTGGGCGGAAGTACATAAAACAGATTGGGTAGATTATCAGAGTTTTGAGAGGGCCTTTAGAAATAAATATTGGTTGGAACAAGAGCAAGAAGTGTTACGCAGTAAAATCATGGGATCAGGTAATTTTTGGATCCACGGGAATAACGTGATGATGTATATAACGCGGTTATACAATGAGGCGAAATATTTAGAACCACAGCTGCCATTCCGATCATTTGTACGACATGTAAGTAAACACTTACCTCAAGAAATACAGATCACGCTGATGACATGCGACATTACAGAAATTATGGAACTTGAGAAAATATTAGATATCCTTCAAAACATAAGGGACCGGGAGATGGGTAGGTGTCCTAATCCACCAGTGTCGCACACCAATAGAAGTTATAATCAATCGAGGGGGTCTGCGACCACATATTGAGGTGTGAGGGAGACAACAATAACCATAGAAATGAGGGGTGGCAATGTTCGGAGTGTCGTTTGAAAATTATGCTGTAAGAACGGTCTGTTATAGATGTAGCAAGGGGAGGAGTTGCCAACGAAACAACACAGCATCCAACCAACGCAGTCAACAGCAAAGAGGATAGCAGCAGAGGAATGCCCAGAGGAGGTGGAAACGCAACTAGGGGTAGAGGCGGGTACTCACAGGGCAGTACCCAACAGGAAAACTAGCAAGGACAGTGGATGAGAGGACCCAACCATTGTCAACAGGTAGCAGCGGGGTCCAGGAAGAGTGGAGCTATCAAAGTCAGCTGATCAGGACGGACATATCCAAGGAGTTGCTGGAAGAAGACAACCTAGAAGTCAATGAACCGGAGACCGGATTGACAGAGGTCATTGTCATTGAAGGTAAGGAATTTAAAACATTGTTAGATACAGGTAGTGAAATATCAGCTATTTCTGAAAATGCGTTAGAGGAATTAAAGGAGTTGATTAAAATTATTCCTTCTTTACCAGTTGCAGGGGTTACCAAAGTAGGGGTTACGGGGGCTAGGAGTAAGCGAGTTACCAAACAAGTCCAGTTAAATATGATAATAAACAGGGTGGAATATGAGAATACATTCTTAGTAGTCAGAGGGTTAAATTTAGAGGTGATTTTTGGAAATGATTTTTTGAAAAGACAAAGCAGTGATTGATTTTAAGAAACGGGTATTAGAGTTAGATAATGAAATTAAACCAGTCAGAGTTTTGAACGGGTGTTAGACAATGGAAGAATATCGGGAATACAAATAATACAGAAATGGGTCGATAGTAGGCACACAGAAGCGAGAGTGAATATATGCAGAGAGAGAGAGAGAGAGAGAGAGAGAGAGAGAGAGAGAGAGAGAGAGAGAGAGAGAGAGAGAGAGAGAGAGAGAGTGATGAAAGTGAAGAGAGAGTATGGGAGAACAGGGCACATAAGTTTTTTAATGAGGGTGGAGTTGTAGGGAGTCCCCAACATAAGGAGTTGTGGGCAGTAGTGGACTGTTTTAAAGAGGTGTTTGAGGAGTTACCTGGTAGAGCCAGGAACTATGAGTGTGAGTTGAAGGTACAGGAACACACCCTTTGTACAGAGAAGTTATCCGTTGCCCAATTCTAAAAGAAGAACTGTTCAGGTAGAATTAGATAAAATGATAGAGGGAGATATAATTGAGGGATCAGTGTCACCCTATTCAAATCCGTTAGTTGTGATTATAAAGAAGGATGGGCGAGTAAGGTTATGTCTAGAAGCCCGTAGAATAAATCAGATTATAATTCCTGACCGGGAGTCACCCGAACCCATGGATGAAATATTTCAAAAATTTAGTGGGGTTAAATACATGACATCGTTAAATTTAACCGCAGGTTATGGCAGGTCCCGTTAGAGTTAGAGAGTAGGAAATATACTGCTTTTCTGTTCATTGGAAAAAATTATCAGTTCGAACCACTACCATTCGGACTCAACACTAGTGTTGCTAGTTTTATAAAGTGTTTAGATGAAATTTTGCAACCAAAGAATTTAAAGTTTTTAACTGTGTATGTTGACGATATTTTAATAGCTTCGAGGACGCTCCCAGAGCATGTGGAACATTTAGAATATGTGTTAGACAAGTTACAAAGAGGGGGTTGACAGTTAACTGGGAGAAATCAAAATTCTTACAACAAGAAATACACTTTTTGGGTTTCATTATTTCACCTGAAGGGATTCAAGCTAACCCAGAAAAGGTAGAGTCAATTATGAGATTCCCCGAACCTAAGAATATTAAACAGTTACAAAGTTTTGTGGGTTATGTAATTTTTATCAAAATTTTCAAAAGAATTGTGCACAAGTAACCACAAAATTAAATTCGGTACTACAGAAAAATAAACAGTGGAGATGGGGCGAAGCAGAAAGAGACGCATTTAACGAGATAAAAGACAAATTTGTGGACATAATCATGATGGACCATCCTAATTTTGAACAAAAATTTTACTTGCAGACGGACGCTAGCAATGTCGCTTTAGGCGCAGAATTGTACCAGGAGGATGAAGATAAGGAACACTGAAAGATTGCTTTCGCCAGCCGTACCTTGCTAGCGGCCGAAAGGAATTACACCTACACGGAGAAAGAATTGTTGAGTATTGTCTTCGCAGTGAAGAAATTTTGGACCTATCTGCTAGGAAGTTCTACGATCATCAGGACCGATCA
The DNA here is from genome assembly GCA_034769895.1 of Magicicada septendecula. Lineage (NCBI taxonomy): Eukaryota > Metazoa > Arthropoda > Insecta > Hemiptera > Cicadidae > Magicicada > Magicicada septendecula. Next base: position 103,342,844 of record CM068369.1, on the reverse strand, counting down.
CAAGGCACTATCTTTTTTAAATACTTGCAAATTGACCCATAGTCGACTAACCAGGGGGGTGTTAGCCTTACAAGAATACAATTTTTCCTGGGAATACATTAAGGGGGTAGAGAATAAGATACCTGACACTCTATCAAGGGTAGACATAGAGGGAAATAAAACAGGGAGAAATTTAAAAGAAATAGAAATTTTTAGACTCAGTAGGGAAGACAAGCTTTTTGGGGCGGAATTGAAAGACATTAAAGCAATGCAAAGATCTGATGCGAAGTTGGGTAAAGTAATAACCAGTTTCGAGTCGGACTTAGATAATTCTGTGTACAGCCAATATTTTAAAATACATCAGGGAATTTTATTTAAGAAAGTAGAGGGGGTGAACATGATTGGAGGTTATTGGTACCAGAGGGTTTAGTGGATAAGATAGTATGGGATTGTCACGTTAGATATGGGCACTTTGGGGCGAGGAAATGTGAAAATGTATTGAAAGAATCGTGCTTGTTTAAAAATATGGAAAAGCGAGTTAGAAAATTACTCCGGGGTACGATTTGTGCTAGAAATCAAAAGTAGTCAATTATCGACTGGAGGGAGAATTAAAGTTTATTAAAGTAGAACGACCTTTTGAGTTACTTGCGGTTGATTTGTACGTTCCATTACCTAAGGGTAGAGGGGGTGATGTATGTCTGTGTAGTACTGGATACTTTTACTAAATTTATAAAACTGTATAGCGTGAAGAGGGCGACAAGTAAAGTTTTGAGTGAGAAGATAACGAGGGACTATATGACCAAAATAGGGAAACCCAAGGTAATACTTTCAGATCATGGGCCCCAGTTTATTAGTGGGAAATGGCGGCAAACTCTAAGTTGGGAAGGCATTATAACTAAACACACAGCTGTCTACCATCCACATTCCAACCAGGCCGAAAGGGTCATGAGGGAAATAGGTAGGATTTTTTGGGCGTATTGCCATGCGAAGCATAGTGAGTGTTGGCCTATGTATGTAAATAAAATTGAAGAATGGTTAAAATGTACTACCCATGAGTCAACCGAGTTCACCCCATATGAGCTAGTAAAGGGGACACGCCCACCGAGAATTTTGGAACAGCTATTTAATTATCCACCTGAGAGTAGTACAAGAGGTATGGACATAAAACTTAGGTTAGCTAATGAGAGTTTATTAACTAAGGGTGAAAGAAGGAAACGGAGACATGGCTCAAAAGGTAAATAGAATAAGTACGAGGTAGGTCAGCTAGTATTGGTAAGGAGGCACGATTTATCAAACGCTCAAGATAGGGAGATTAAAAAGTTCTTTTTATTATATGACGGTCCATATGAAATAATAGAGGTTAAGATGGACAACGCATAAGTGTTACAAAATCAAGTAACAAGGTAAATAGTGGGTACGCACAACGCTACAAATTAAAAAATTTATTGGTCTAAATAAGAATAAATGTATAACAAATGTATTTGTATATTTAAATGTTTTCAGAAGGGACTTTCCCCCATTTTCGGGCGGTCATGGCCTCACCAGCCCTGATCGTGGATTTTGGCTTTTTAGGGGCGGACCATGGTTGGAGCAAAACTCAGACATATGGTGAGACAACAATGGTCCTCCTCTACAAAATTGGTGCAAGTAGAAATTATTGATTTTGAAGAACAGGGAGGGGGACCCCTAAACATCTTGAGTAGACATCAGTGTCATAAGTGTATTGTGTTGCACTGCTCAAGATAAAACATCTATTGGTATTATGTGAAAAAGTATTATTTTAAAACCAAAGTTTTCTATAGCTAGGGCTGTGATTTTTAGAGAGAATTTATTTACATACAAACGTATCCCAGATTTAGTTTTTTTTTAATGGGACTTGTATGCTGCATGGCGATCCCCCTATTTTGTAATTAATTTGTATCGCCACCTTTTTGGTAATTGACAATTTTATTTAAATTTAAGCCTTGGTGTAGGTGCTTGCTTTAGAAAATTAACTAGTATATATATATATATATATATAAATGTATGTATAAATAAATACATATTTTGTAAGAATAATTGTTAATAGATGGAGAATAACAGACAAATGTCTTGTGTAGATTTTTAAAGAAAGTAAAGTGATTAAAGTCACCACTAAAGAATAATTGTGAATTAATGAAATTATTCAATTGTACATGCTATTTGTAATGCTCAGTAAAGATATTGTAAAGAGAATGTGACGAAAGAAACTGAAGAATGTTAGATAACACATTACATGTGTTGTAGTGTTGTAATATAAATGTAACTAGTGTGATAAGTTTTTTTGGTTTTACATATAAACATATAATATAAAGTCGATTCCTCACTTTCGGGCGATCACGGCTTCACCGAACCCTGACCGTGGATTTGGATTATCTGTAACAAGCTATGGGCAGACTGATTGTACCCTGACCACAGTTTGTTATTTTCTAAATTGGTGTAACTTAGAACTTAACTGGGGGGTGAACCAGGGGAATTTAACATAAACTATGGAACAGCGGCTATCCACCAAATGGGGTTGTAGACCGTCTTAAGGGCTTGTAAATAATTATTTTAGTAGGATTACTGGTATCTTGTGTACCAGTAATGCCGAATTTAATGTGAAGCCGAAGCAAGGACGTGGTAAATAATGTTTACACCCTAGCCGATCCAGTCCTTGTGGACGTAACTGGGCGAGACAGTCCAGCCATGGGGGGACATAGAGAGATGGATGGCCGGTGGCAAAGTTACATGCTGCGAGGGAGAAACTTTGTTTTAGTGAGTTTGTGTAAATGCCAAGATTAGGCTTTTCCTTGAGGTCATTTACACTGTGTAACGCGGGGTATCAGGGGTTAAGGGATAAATGGGGATAATAAAAAAAAAATGATGTAGAGGGAGGAATTTTAAGATGAAGAAATGAGAGGAGTACGGTGATGATTATCATTATGGTACTGATAATAATGAAGTATTGGAGTAGATTGCTCTGATTATCTATGTATCTGTTACATTGATTAACATTGTATTTTGTATTCATCAGGTTCTGTATTATTTAACAATAGCAGTAGTCATCTGCATTAATAACTGTAAATTGAGAGAGAAAATGTAATGTTTAAAATGGAAAAGTAAAAGGAAATTGTGTTTAAATTGAATTAATAATTGAATTGAGGAATCACTTTGGAGTTTTAATTGAAATTTTTAAAGGTATTTTAATGTTATATGTATTCTCAGTAAAATGTATAATAGTGAGTTAAGGATATAATGCAACGGTACAGCCATATGCTGTATTAAGCATTGATTTAATAAATGTAAAATTATTATAAGTTTGGGGTAAATGGACATGTCTGGGAGTGTAAAAATGTTTAGTTGTTATACTAGGGGAGAAATTAACCTGTTTCAACAGGCAAGGAACACCTGCTCGATTGTATGTGTGTTATGCGTGTATCTTGTGTGTGTTAGTGATGCATGTACAGACAGGAATCCCAGCAACCCTCCCCAATTAATTACTAAAATAATTATTTTAATTCACTGTGTGAAAACTATTTAGTGTATAAACAAACAAAAGGCACCAAAGTGTGTGTAAATTTTATAGTTATCCACAGTAAGAAAATGACGTTAATAGGACACACTACACGAAGTCAGTGCGAAATAAGTGTGCAAAAAATACGCAAATTACACTAAGATGCTCAAATTAATACAGTGAGTGCTTAATCAAATTATCTATGATTTGTGCTATCTCAATTCCTTACAAAACATTGCTGTTTGCAGAAAATTGCAATTATATGAAAAGGTTCGGGAGTGGGGGCTATCATGTGATCTGCAGGTCTCGACAAGACAATTTCGGAACCAACAGCTGCAGAATCTCGAGAGGGTATAAATTAAGGATTTGACTGGAAGCCCTTCTCTTCATTTCAAGACCCAGTTGCAGTCGGACACGCTGTCCGTCGGCAGAACTGTTTTATTTTGTTATAAGTCTCATCTACAAACGAATAAAAACGTTTTCAGTAATTATGTTTACACTAGTACGGGAAACGTAGGGTACCAGGACCGTTTAAGTCGCAAGAGTATCTACAGAGAAGCTACAAAGAGCGACGCGAGATGCTGGACGTTAGGAGATACTTTTTAGACGCCTAACAGCCGCACGAGATCCACCTCGCAGCCGATATTAATTCTCTGGAACGGACCACACACTGCTGGAGAACGACGCTGGACTCTGGACATATCCAGGACCACGCCAAACCAGGAGTAACGGTAACACAACGCTGGACCCCGTCAATAAGTCGTAAGGTCATCAAAACTTGAGGTGACATGCATAATGCATTTATAAATGATTTTTTTTAAATAGCTCATAAAGACTATATAAAGAGACAATGAATTAAAACAAAAAAGGTTATAATTAGGTAAATAATGTAATAGAGTCTTATGTAAATGTTTTAGTCGTAAGAATGAGCGATTGCATATAGATAAATATAGAAAAAAAAGAGTTTAATTTTGAGATAATATTTTTTTCTCAAGGAAAAATAATTGAAATGATTTGATATTTGCATTTTGTAGAAAAGAATAATTTAAATTTTGAATACAAAAAAATGCCAGTCTAAGAGTAATTAATATAATTTTAAATTTATTTTTAAAAAACATTGGTATAGACTGAGCAAGCTGAGGTCAGATCTGATTTAAATGAATTCAATTAAAATAAAACTTAATTATATTTAAATTTTATTTCTTTTATTAAATCAATTTGAATAAATGTCTAGATTAAGATTATTAACATGTCTAGATGGAAGAGTGTTTTAAATGTGTGTAACACTGTATAGCTTAAGAGATACACACTTAATAATGAGTGATATCTTGATCGGAAATTATTAACAATGTTTTATTATTTATAATGCTTTTTAAACAATAAACATGAAATTTTAACTACTCATAAATGTACTACTCTTATTATAGTTACACCTGGTTCGTTATAACTGTTTAAAGACCTGGTATCGTTATATAAAATTGTCGCCCATTAACGTGGAGCACAACATGCCTACATTTAATAATTAATGTATGCTCTATCATTACCAGTGTTTGATAATTTATATGATATAATTAATATTATATTTTAATTATTTTTGTATGTTAGTTATTTTAAATTTGTTGTGTGTATCGTATTGTAATAACGCAACTGGCGCCCACCCCAACAAACAAGTGTAATTGTAACATGAGTAGATAAAAATAAATAAATAATAGTAATTAAACAATAAATAAATAAAAGCTCGCATACGGTTCACCAATAATAAATTATAAATAAATATTTTAATAATAATTCACTATGGCAGCACCAGAAAGCTTGAATATGGAAGCATTTCAAACCATGATGCGTGCCTGGGTGGACGAATTAAGTAGAAACCAAAAAGAAGAAAATAGAAAGCAAATAGAAGAGTTAAAAGAATTTAATACAAAGCAAATCCAAAAAAGTAGGGAAGAAAGTAAAGCCGAATTCAAAGAATTAAAGAGGTCTAATAAATAATTTAAAGCTGAATTAGCGAAAACTAATGAACAAATACAAAAGAATAGCGAAGAAATTAGGGCCGAATTTAAATAGTTTAAAGAGCAACTGACTACAAAACTTGAAGAAACTAATACGAGAATAGAAATATTAGAAACTAGAATAGAACAGTCGCTAAATGAACAAGCTATAAAGATAGAGAATAAGTTTAAAGATCAGAAAACAGAATGGTCAAAAGAATTAAAAGAAAGTATTAAACAATTAGCTGAACACTGGAATGACAAGTTTAGAGTTTCAAAGCAGGAACAAGATATGAGGATTAAAATAGTTAGTGAACAAATCCGGGAAAACATTAATAAAACGCAGGAAATAGAAGCCCGAACGACGACGTAGTAGAGTCTGCAAAATCCACCAAGGACTACTCAGGTGAAATGGACACACTTAAGGAAGTCTACGTGGAGAAGTAGAACGTCTGAGAACGGAGATCAAGAAACGACCGGTGCAGACAATGATGTTCACTGCACCCACAGAAGAAAGAAGTAATATAACCTTTGCAGGTAACAAAGGGGAAAATAGCATGGAATTTTTGGAGAATATGGAGAGAGAAATTGAAAAAATTGGAAGTATGAGTGACGACGAGGAGGAAGTGAGTTTTGTCACCCGTCATTTAAGAGATTCTGCAAGTCAATGGTACTCCATAATTCGAGACAATATAACCCATGTATCAGCAATTCAGAGAAGCATTCGAAAATAGGTACTGGAATATCCACACTCAAAGGCAAGTACATAACCAATTGGAGTATGGTAAATATAATCCGCATGGATGCCAGAATATTGAGCAGTATACAATAGCGCAGATTGAACGAGTAAAACATTTAAAACCAAAATTTTCTGAGTATGAGATAGTGTCTAAGTTGTCTTACCATTTCCATAAAGATATTCAGTTAGCTGTATATACGCAGGGTGTCAAAACAATCGAACAATTCTTAATACTTGTCACTCAATCACAAAATATTAACAAGAGTAACACTTCACCACACAATCAACAAACACGCATTAATTATCACGCTAGTTACGACCGTAGTGATAAAGCACGAGAACGTGATGATACGCAAAACCGTGATAATTATAGGCAAAAATTATATGCCGCCAATGCACAGTGTAAAGCAACACACAGCTGTGAATAACGCATGCGACGCAGAGAAGGAACAACACTCCAAGAGAAACGTGCGCGATACAAAAGGGGGTTTGGCCTGGTCAAATTTGAAGAAAAATTTTAGTAAACCATATGATCGCACCGTATCCACAATCCAGAGAAAAGAGAAGAGAGAGGGGAGCTGTAATGTGGGAAGCAAGAGAGAGAGAGCGCAGACGAGGAAATAAAAGAGAGACAGCAATAGGTGCATGTTCAGCCATCCTGTTTTAGTAAATAATGTAATAGAGTCTTATGTAAATGTTTTAGTCGTAAGAATGAGCGATCACATATAGATAAATATAGAAAAAAAAGAGTTTAATTTTGAGATAGTATTTTTTTTCTCAAAGAAAAATAATTGAAATGATTTTAAATGTGTGTAACACCGTATAGCTTAAGAGATAAACACTTAATAATGAGTGATATCTTGATCGGAAATTATTAAAAATGTTTTATTATTTATAATGCTTTTTAAACAATAAACATGAAATTTTAACTACTCATAAATGTACTACTCTTATTATAGTTACACCTGGTATCATTATAACTGTTTACACCTGGTATCGTTATAACTGTTTAAAGACCTGGTATCGTTATAATATATTATATTAAACAATGTATATGTATTAGAATTTAGAATAAAAAAAACCAGTAGTTCGAAAAAGGCAAACCAGTACAGTTAAGAGGAAACCAAACCAGCTAAGGATATGGAATATTGAAAGGCCAGTTATTGATGTTTTTATGAATTGTTTCAGAGTCTGGTGATACTATGGTGACGAACCTGTGCTGGCTGGTGCGTCAGAGCAGGGGCGTTTACTGCCTGTCTGGCTTTACAGTGTTGGGATCCCGAGCAGGAAGTCCAGTAAAGTCATGCAGGTGCAGCCACAGTCACTGGACTAGGGGGGTGAGTAAACCATGATTTGAGTAAGGAAGTAAGAGGGGGGTCATGGCGCCATATCCTAGCTGGTCCTTCAAGGTTTAGGCAATGAGAGTTTTTATGCTTCGGCATAAAACCTCTCATTGGGGGGGGTTATTGTAACAGGGCAAAATATGTAATCAACCTGTACAAAATTTTCTTATTAAACACCCTATGGCTTAGTCCGTACCAGTCAGTGGCAGATATGGGTGGACAAAGGAATGCGGGAGTCGTCAAAAACCGCTGTTTGTGCGACGCAGAAATCACCACGAGGCGACCAGGCGGGCTGCTTTCCAGTACGTTTTGATGTTCCAGAACGTGCTACAGCCAATCACAGAGCGAGATGACTAAGACATCCTGTTTGTGACCATGAGGCAAAGTCAGGGAGAGCATCGCCAAGCCATCTTGGCTGCCAGTCGACGATAGCCTTCAGATCGTGTGGTCATGTAAAAGTACCCAGGTAAATTAAAGTTGGCCGACAAAATTGTTACTTTAAATTGAGTTAAAATGACAGTGAAGTATATAATCCGAGTCAATCAATAACAGTGTCAAGGTGGAACAGTTTAAAACCGATTTACGGAGTGTTAGCCGAAAAGAATGAGTTCACAGTGATGGTGCAATACAGTGGGGATCATCAACGATTAAGTATCGACTGACTTTCAATTAAAATCAAATTGCCTGTTTCTAAAGCAAAATTTCAATAAAAAAATTATTATATAAATTAAATAAAAATGAGAGCTCAAATATAAAGGGTTTAAAAGAGAGAGAGTGAATAATTACTGGTTTCCCTTGATAAAATATATATATATATTTATTTTTATTATTTCTTTTATTATTTTTTCAGCTTATTTATCAAAACATAAATGGTTAGGTCTTGAATCGACCTTAACAGTTTAATAATCGATTCGTCTTCGAATCTGCTCTTCAATGGTTTACAAGTACAGTTAATATAAAATATTTATCTCAGGGCTTGGGTTCTTTGGGCTAGTTATGAAGTCAGAAAATGCTTTAAAAAGGAGTACAACACATTACAATTACATATGAAATAATAAAACTGAATTATTAATGTTTACAAATATAAAATGTTAAGTTTTTTCACCGACAGCGGTAACGACTTCTGTTAGCACTGGAAATATAATAATAAACAAGATGGCCAGTTAGTCGGCTAACCAAACGTCATGTAGTTGAATGTTTTTCTCTTTTAAATAAAATTGTTATTATCATTAATCACTGTATTAATGATCAATGGGTATTCCAATTATCACTGTAAATTGTTTATATGGTGTAGTGAAGTTGATCTGTGTGTATTGTGGTAATGAAAATACTTCGGAGTTATAATTACGTTCCTGGAATACTGCCAGCGGTTCCTTGCTATCGCCTTTTTGTGGGTTTCGTGTAGAATTATGCTTCCATCGGTCAGTAATTAATTCTTTATAATTTTCTTGGAGTGTTTTTCTTACTTCTCTGGTTTATTTTAGAACATTAGTCGAGTATTACTTGATTGTTTTAATTTTTACACAAGCGTCAGCTATTAGACTCATCTCTTCAGCGTGGCGTATAACAATACAATAATTCCTTCGTCTCGTCTTCATAACGGCTTTTTGACCAGTAAACTCGGGTTTTGATTGGTCAGTTTTCATGAACTTGAGGTCAAGCGGCATATATTACTAACATTATATCCTTGCCTTTACAGTCAAAAAATACTCCCTTGTTAATTTTTGTTTAAACTATAATTGGTTTACATCTGTTCCTTTTTTAAAGGTCTACATTTTGGTATATAATTTTGTATAAGTTAACTTCATATTAGGTGTCCTTTCACCTTTACAAAATCTATAAATCTGGACTATAACACTACCCTTACATTCACTATGATACCATACTTAAATTTTTATAAGATTAATCTCATATGACACACAATTTACTCTAAGACTTATCCATTATTAAATTTTGATCCTATTTTGTTATTATTATAAAGTATTGATTTGATAACTTAATCATTTCTGACATTATGTTATTTTATATTTCATTATCGGCCTAGGCCTAAAAGTTGACTTCATTCCCATTTTATAATTTACATTAATTATCAAATTGTTTTCTGTTTTGAACCCTTTTGCCTGATTACATTTGTTTTAAAGATTACTACATTATTTTTTCTTTAACTTATTCTAAAAATGTTTATTAACTAACACAAAACCCTTAACATACCAATTAAAAATGTTGCCTTCATGGCCAAGATTAGATTCATTCATTTACAAACAATAACATAAATTATTCAATTGGTCATAATACCACTTTCATTCTCATACTATTAGGTTCTATTCATGGACCATTATTATATTGTTTATGGGCCTCTATTTAAGTATGTTTTGGTATTATTATATTTTCTATTCTTGCCTACAGGCTTGATATTTTTCTTATATTCTTTTACACATGGTTTATCAATGCTAACAATTATTGGCATTGACCTAATTAATGAAAAACAAACAAGGGATTAACAACTATAAAATCTCTCAATAAACACTGTTACAATACTACAATTGTCTGTTCATACTTTAACATTTAGTATGTTTGTCATTTCATATTACATATAAGAGTTGGGCCTCTTATATTGAACTATTTTGGTTTTTTCACACTGAATAGAATTATAAGGATCATTAATCTTAACAGTCTTATCTGTGTGATTAATGATCACCCTTGTTTTTTCACCTTTCACTTTTCACTTTTACACTGATTCACTTTTCATAAGTTTTATCTTATTTTTTTTACAATACATAGTTTATTATTTGTCACACTATTGTGCTGTACTTTTTGTTTTAAATGGTTACATACTTGATTTCGTTTATTCTGACTTTTTTGTTATTATTCGGACTATTTTTGTTAATTGTTTTGGGACTCTCCTTATGTCACATTACAATATATATATTAGTTGTAAATGTAATTTCATGTTTTATAATGGTTGGAGGTATAAAGTAAAAGAATGTTATAAAAGTTAGAGAAACCGAAAGGAAATAATTTTTGATTAAAATAAAAGAATATTTAACTTATCATAAACATGTGTCAAGTAAATTATTACGCCAAGTTACCATAACCTCTCCTGTATGTAAAATCTCGCCTAAAACGGACCTGGTAAGTTATTGAATTCAGTGGTGAAGTATGAAAAAGGATTTCCACATTTGTCCTTTTAAAAATGTTGGTGGCGACCTGTAATAAGTATTTTGGAATATTCTGGTCGGGGCTAAGATAAGTTGAAAAGAATCAGGTAAGTGAATGGTTTTATATATTCAAAAGTAAGTGTAGAGTTACAGAATATACATAGCAATTTCTTGTATTTTTTAAGATTCCAGTACCAGATAATACTTGTGTTTGTGGGCTCATATCGTATAGATCATTTTGTGAAATGAAGCATTGGAATGTCACTTGAATAGGCTTAGGCATACTGTAAAACAAAAAATCACCATTGGTTTCAGCATACAATGTTGGTTGTGTATAGTTCTCTTCTGGACAGTTGACGACTAGCAGATCGTCTCCGGTGAACATACCGAAGGTGCAGCTTGTAACCCCAGGTAACTACTCACACTTGACAGACAGCGTGTGAGAGCAATATCACAATCAATCCCAACTTATAACAATATCCCAAAAAAAGCTAACTGACTACTTATCAGAAGGGGGAACCAAAGTCTGTTTAGTGAGCCCCCGAGTACAGATTAGGTCGACCCAGGGGACAAATAAGTAGGCCTACACTTAGAATTCTTGCATACTATTTAATGACACGTCAGAAAACAAGAGAAATTTAGCTGAATTAGCATTAATAAATGCTTCAAAACCAGAAAATTACATAGCATAACATAATAAGAAGTCATGTTTACATGACTTACATTACATAACATTATCAAGAAGTCATATTTACATGACTTACATAACAATTTTTTTTAGATATACAATGAAATTCAAATAATCATTCATCTTACATTAACATTTTACAGCAGACAGAGGACTGCACATAGAAAACAGATGAAGTGTCTAATCATAAAACAGATGAAGTGTCTAATCATAAAAATGGAAATTATATATAAAACTCCTTTTATTAATAAAAAAATAATATTTATACTGATTTGTAAATCAGTTGTAGAAAAATGTTATGTTACAAAGAATGAACACAAGAACAAGAATAAAAGCCCAAATTGTATACTTTGTTTACTTTTAAACAACTCTTGTTTGCAAAACACATTACAGATTACTTTACAATTTATATACCAAAGAGTAAGAATAGAAAGTCCAACTGTAGTCCCACATTTTCTTTGTTCTTGGACCCAAGGTCACGCACTCATGTAATGGATCAGTGAATAATACAGTACATTTATTTAATTTTGCATTAATACCTTCTCTTCTGTTAAATAATTTTGAACAACAGTTTGATTTTATTAAAATTGGTTGTAATGATACATTTCACAAGCGCATTGCAAAAACAGATTTTCGTGTGCAAGAAACGTTAGAAGGCGTGGAATTTTTTGTACATGACTTTGGCCTGGGAAGTGCATAGGTGTACGTGCCTAAAAATCAGTTTCACACACCCAAAGAGTGAGGGATCAACTCATATAAGCCGATTTTCTCATAGGAGAGCAGAAAAAATCGGTATAGTGCAGGAGCAGGGGTAGATCGCTTGTGCATAGGGTCAGGCAGTCTGAAATTAAACATAATAAACATCAGAAAGAGCAGACCACAACACATTAACGAAGTTAGGACTGTGGGGTGAACGTGTAATTAAAAGTATTACAAAGAGTTACAATCATATCATCAAACAGTACAGATGGCAGTGGCAGTGACTCAAGAAGGCCATATCTTGGTAAAAAATGTAGTGGAGTGAAAACATTGTAACCAGTCCCTCGGGTGAAATGTAATTAATATTTAATTAAAAAAGGTAATTACAAACAATTAAGTTTTAAAAGTTTTACAGTCGGGAAAGTATGCACTCAGACAACACAATTGAATTAATTCTTGCGCATAGGATTAAAGTGTGTGTTTTATAAATCAACAAGTCTATATTGGAGGTATTATAATTATTTATTGCACACCAATTGAATAGTAGTTCATACGATATATTTTTAAACATACACAAATGTTATGAAATTTGAAATATTGTTTGAAAACAGTTTATATCAAGTTCAGATCTGAAATTGTTACTTGATTGAAGATGTTCCAATTTGATGCGCGAGATGGCTGAAGGCGATGCGTATATCTCGCGTGTCCTTCCCTCGTGGAGTCTGCTGGGCTGGTGTCCTGATGATAAACACGCTGAACTTGCTCGTTGAACTGCAACACAGCCCCGCTGCAATAACACTGTTTATTGATTGTTAAAGGTTTTTATTACAAATGTTTTAATATTGTTTTTCTTATTTACGTATCTCAAGGTGTAACGTGGGTGTTTAATGAAAAGCGGTGTATAGGCGCACACCTTCCGGCTTGTCTTCAAGTGTCCTTGCGTCACCAGCTCTACCGCGGTCGGTAGAACGCCCTATGAGGATATCTTGACTAACACGGATACTAGAAATTCACAATTATATTATTACAACTGAATTACTTGGGTCTGTAGAATAACTCACACAGAGTTCCAAGTTTTCGTACACCTTTCGCACAGTTTACGCGTTCACGCAAGAGAACTTCTTGAACGGGACCACACGTTTACTAGACTGTAATGGGGCGAAAAGGGGTATTTTATTTTATTTATTTAATTTCAATTGTAATCCCACGCAGAAAACGGTTTTAGTCAGACAAAGAACAGTGCTATAGTTTTGCAAGCGGGCGTGGTAAGACGCAATACCATTCCCAGAATTTCAGTGGTGTGTTACGCACTCAAACGTGCAACCTGAGCACGCGTGCAGATAGGACGCACATCAGCCTGAACCGAAGCCAACAAAGATGTCGAAGATGTAAAATTTCTCTCACCACGTGTTCTAATGCTGGCGGAAATACAACGAAAACCACGCCTACCAGAGTCACGTGACGAATGGTAGTGCAATATCGTCACCCCGAACACACATGGACAACCAATACTGTGTGGAAGTTGATGAACATTTTGTAGCAAGCAGGCTGTGTATTTCCGTCTTGAGTAACCGTGGAGTGGGGCACTTTGTTAACGCTCTGAGCAGTCAACCACCAACTTGTGACGATTTCATTAAAAAAAAAAAAAAAAATTATGTTAGTTGATAATGTATAGGTATAATGTCCATCTAGTGTCGGATAACGGACCACAGTTTAAGTCCAAGGAATTCAGGAACATGTGTTTCAAATTAGGTATAGACCACATTACCACTACAGAGTATCGTCCGCAAGGTAATATAGCTGAGAGGTATTTGCGAAACCTAAAATCTGCTTTAATAGCCTACCATGCTAACGATCATACTTCTTGGGACCAGAACCTATCCTGGATACAATTCGCCTTTAATTCAGCATATCATGAAGGACATAAGTCTACCCCATTCGAATTATTGTTCAAGTATAAACCAAACCACCCATTATCCACTAAGTGGAAAATACATGAATTGTTACCCCTTGAAATTAGGGATAAAAATATTAGGAAAATATGGAATGAAGCGCGCGCTAATTTACGAACAAACTTAGCGAAATCAAGGAAATATCACGAGCAAAAAAATAATAATAATGAAGTAAAGTACCAAATCGGTGACTTAGTTATGTATAAGACGCACCCAACGAGTAGTGCAATCGATAAGACAACTTCCAAGCTATCATACAGATGGTGCGGTCCTTATCAAATTCACAAATACTTAACTCTAGTAACTGTAGCCCTGTATGAACCCTCTACTCAAAAATATGTACAAAGGACACATATTTCGCAGATAAAACGTTATCACGAAGAAGGAAATTGTAGAGTGCAAGTTAAATAAATGTATTAGATGTAGGTACTCAAATGCAAAGAGTACTTGAGTAACATTTGGCTACCTTATCGTATAAATAGGTACGAGGCCTGATCAACCTTGAATCCTATTCATCGAAAGTAGAGCAAAGTAAGAAGTCAGCTGACATCCAATATAAAAAAAAAGAGTAATTAGAGAGTAAATTCTATAACTAGAATAACTCACAGCTAAAGAAAAATCCGGTAGTAGTCATAAGTAGTAGAGTTAAGAAAAATTTAGAATGTTTAAAATACCTTTATAGTGTGTGAATTTTATGTAGTAGTAGAATTAGTCTGTAAATTATGAAATATGTATAGATAGTAAGAATCAGCAAGTCAAGAATGACTTATGCTGCTCGTAATTACATACAAAGAAAAAACGGGTGAGAGAAATTTCACACGGTACTCCCCAAGCATACTCCCGGTACATTGCTAACCAACTTGTCAGGAGTCTGTGTTTTTTAAGAGGCGAAGTATGTGACGATTTCATTAAAAAAAAAAAAAAAAAAAAAAAAAAAAAAATATGTTAGTTGATAATGTATAGGTTGATAAATTTTAAGTGTTTAATAAAATCTCACATTTTAACCTAAAGCGTATTGTAATCATTAAATAATAATAATATTTAAATAAAAGGTCTAATAATATATTAAAAGGAATACGATTGTACAGAAAGGGTAAAGCTTGTTAATTAATCCTGCATAAACAGGCGCCAACCAGAACCAACTTATTTTCCGACCCTTTAACTAACTAAAAATAATTGTAAATTGATTATTATTTAAATAATTAAACTAGATCACTATAATATACTTTGATAGCAATTGTAACTAAGAATCTCTCTACTTAATTATTTAATCTAATTTTAGTTAATAAAAAAGAAACTTGGAACTACTTTTATGTTGAATTGAACTCTCGCGAGATTACTACTCTCTCCCCTAACTATTTTCGCCCACTTGGAATGCAGCGGTCAACCAGTAAGCTGTGTACTGCCGATATGTGCAACGTTAAAAACAGTTTATTACAAAATGTAATTAATCCGTCAGTTAAGACACAGAGGCATTCTTTATACTATTAAACAATGTGTTGCGTTAATGTAGTTGAACCGCGACTCATATAAATATGGTGTAAACGAGTGAGAATGAATAACTAAAATTTAGCGCCGGTGACATCTCTTCAAAATTCTTAAAATATAAAACTTATGTAATTAAAACTGTGGTAATACCATGAAGTGAAGTGCTACAATCAAACAATTATGTGAAGTGGATACAGGTGAATGAAACTTTGTGTTAATCATTCAGATCAACGAGCTATTACTAACCATTAGCCAAGAGCAGAGAACCAGGAGCCACCATGATCTAAAAGACTTCAGGACTACACCATTCCAGGATACGAAGATAATGAGGGAAGCCTGACCTACTTCAAACATGCTGCAACCGAGGACCTACGACTGGAATAACGCAGAGCTGGAGGACATCAAAAAAGGTGACACGGAGGCAAGCCTACCGTGCTTATGAAATACTAAATATTATATTCAACAAAAGACAATTAAATTAACCACATTAAAACATTTTAAGTACTGACAGTAATTGTATACTTATAACTTGTATACTTATTCCTAGTAAAAGAGTTATAGCTCTAAACTGTAAAGCCTTATTGTTTAAAAGATTAATAAAGACCATTCTTCAAATGGCAAAATTTTAAAGCTTTATATGGCGAGGTAACCATTCTTAACGTATTAGAGTAAATCCCGGATCCGGGGACTCAATTAAATTTGATGTACATCTTATTTTGAGGGAGGCCTTGTAAAAGAATAAAATATAATCATCATGTAAACTTTAAGCTATTGAAGCATATGTGTCAAGAATTTTAAGTAGAGCAAATAATACAATATGTAATAAAGAGATGTCATCAGGAGTACCGACTATACTGAGTGCATAAATCAACAGTTTCCCCTTCCCTGAATCCTTTTATATTTATTGTTTGTTGTTCTGATTATTTTCAGCTCGTCACAAATAAGGCAGCCTGAATAATTGGCAGAACCAATTATTGCGGGTTCCCTAAATTATAACACAAGAGTAAGATGTTATAAATTGCGCCACTCTGCTAATTTGCTTAAATTTTGCTACTCCTTTGTAAAAAAAAAATTTTGTGACTTGTGTTATTTAAGAAGTAATTGTGTCCCGATATCACACATACACAAGCTGTTGATTTATTCACTCAGGTACTTTAAAATGTGTCTAAAATCTTAAATAAAATTAAACGATAATAATTATTATAATAGTATAATAAATAAGTAATTTAATTATTATTTAGATATAGGAATGAACATAATGTTAACTAAAGACGCCCCAAGAATACGATATAACAGCAGGTACGTGCTTGCCAAAAACTTCATTCATCAACCTGTCGGTTGGTAAACAAAATCAGACCAGTTGAGTTCTTGTCCGCGCCTGCGTGTGTAAAATGTCATAGTGAACCTCTCCCCCATAGTCGAGTTAAACAATAACGACACCCTCTTTGTTAGTTCTATTGTTATAAGAAGCGTGTCTTTTCCTGTGTGTAGTAACCGAAGATTCCCCCTTTTGCCGTACGCACATTTAAACCTGTGTGAGATTTCTCTCTCTCTACCAATGTAAAATGACAACCTTTGTCATCTTATTTTAATTGTTTATTTATAAAAAAAAAAAGGTGTAAGAATACGATTTATTTATATTTTTATTTTTGTGTAAAAAAGATATAGCGTTGTATAGTATTAAATGGAAATAGTAGAATAATTAGTTATAGCCACTCACTTTGCGAAAATGGCTGAATTTAATCCTGATCTATTATTAAAGGATGAGCTATGCTACGAAGCACTTTTACGAGGGTCTAAAACACGTGAATGTAACCGTGTCTGAATTACGAAAATCATTACCCCAAACCGGATCAGAGATAACCTCGCAGTTAGATAGATTGCGTGAACTCGATTATGACGGCGAACGAGAAACCTGTTATGCGAAATATAGGGAACTGATAGTATTATCTCAGAACCTTCAGGACAAAAAAAACACCTACGGAACTTTTGCGCGTTACGCAACGTATAGAACATTTAACCCGCCGGTTGAATAATTTATTAAGCTGGCCCGACGTCACCGTAATCCCCGCCGATGTGCAGAAATTTGCGGATGAGGCTTTAAGCCAATTACCCATAATTATCAACGACTTACGACGAAAGTCAGATTCATCGAGAATGGAGGAAATTGAGCACTACTTACAAAATTATATATCTCCCCTGTTCAATCCCCTACTTTAGAACCCCCTCCCACCACCTCGAACCCCGAATCACCCACCGTATCTAAGATACAACAGAGTCATGAACAATTACCTAGTAGAGAATTAAATACCCTAACTATGTTAGAACCCCCACCGCCTAAAGTTCAGCGTACTCGCACTAGTCAATATGCGATTACAAATCCTAATGCAACCACTAATCCTTCGAAAGAAATACCAAACATAAATTTTAATGTTGACCTCTACGGAAAGATTTCCCACCCAGTAGAGAAAATAATTAATGAAATTCCTTACACCGATGGGTTAAGTATCACGATACTGTTGACTTTTATCAGATACCTACTGCAAATAAAAGATCTACAACAATTGAACGATTGGCAAATACTGCAAGTAATCCTACCCAAATGTAAACCGCCATTACGAGATCGTGTACTAGAATCATTAAACTCCGCTCTTCCAGTAGAAGAACTTCATACGAATATAATCAAATATTTTATCCCCACTGGAATTTATGAGGAGATCAAAAGAAATACTGTACTTCGAGTACAAGGAGCTCATGAAAGACTGGCCCACTATATCGCAGACATAAGAGAATCTTCACGTCTACTACAAGTCGACTGGACTGAAAAACAATTGGTCGATACTATCCTAGTAGGCTTATCTCCTGAAGAACGCTCCCGTTTAGCACTAATAAGTAGACCCCTTACTTTCGCTGAGCTTGAACAATGTAGTATTCACTCTTCCAATGTGTGGTACGCAGATCAGCACAGACATGCACCGGTATCCACTACACCACATAGAAAAGAAATGCAAGCCTTAGTCTCAGATGCAAGAAGTCTACGAGAAAGAAGACCATTTCAAAGATCAACCTATGTTCATGGCCATGGTAAGTCCAAAGAGCCTCAACCACGACAGGAAACCAGTGAGACCCCACGTAAGGAAAATATATGCTATAACTGCGGAAAACCTGGACACCTCAGTAGAAACTGTAAACGGAAACAGTACAATCGGAAAACTCATGATCCAAAAAACATGTAAGGCAGGGAGATCCGAAACCATGTGTCTTCCGCAGCATCGTGAAAACAGGTAAACCCCTGAGAGACAATAAAATAAAACAAATTAATAATAATAAGAAAAGAAAATTAGACCCCTATGTAAAAAAATTTATCGATAAATGTAACAATAAATGTGATTTCAGTGAGTGTCAATTACCATATATACAAGTTGAGCTTGGTGTTACATCCACCCTCGGATTAATTGATTCCGGATCAACGCGAAGTTTAATTAGTCAAGAGCTAGCCAATAAATTACTTAAACATAATTTAGTTAAACGCAGTCAATCAGTAAATATTAAATGCGCTACAGCTAATAAACAAAACTTAATGATAAAACTTATCATCACGTTTAAACTAAAAATTAAAAATCTAACGTGGTATTTTCCAATGTTAGTATGCGACGAATTAGGACCCGAGTTAATATTGGGAGCTGATTTTATCAGTAAAACAGGAATAATTCTAGATATTCATGATAAGAAATTTTACTTTGGATTCGATCGTTCACGGAAATATAACTTGGATGATAATTCAAATAACAGAGAAAGTACTAGCACTACTTCTTCACATCTAAAGCATCACGAATGTGAATTAGGTCATCTGGAAAGTAAAGATAGACGGAACATACAGACTTTAATAAAACAATTCTCCAATGTCCTCACGCCAAAGTTAGGACTGACGGACCTGATAGAGTACAAAATAAATTTGAGCGACAATAAAGTAATACGTTTGGCCCCATACAAGTTATCACCTCCAAAAATGGAAGTAATGAGGAACCAAATTAATAAACTATTAGAACAAGGAGTCATCGAACCCTCTACGTCATCTTATTCATCTCCCGCGTTTTTAGTACCCAAAAGTAACGACAAACATAGATTAGTTGTAGACTATAGACAACTAAATAAACGGATAGAATTTGAATCCATACCACTTCCCGACATCCACAGTGCTTTTCATTATTTTACAAAAGCAAAAATTTTTACCATTATGGATTTAAATCAGGCATTTCATCAGATACCCCTTTCGGAAGAATCAAAGCGTCTAACCGCATTTGCCGTCCCTTTCAACCTGTACCAATCTACAAGGGTACCCTTTGGTATATCCCAAGGTAGTTCTGTATGTAGCAGATTGTTAGAAAAATTATTTCATGACGTAAAGTTTAAATATGTGTACCACTACCTAGATGACATTGTTATTTACAGCGAGTCAATTGAGCAACATCTTGAACATCTACGTGAAGTACTATCCCGATTGGAGAAAGCTGGATTAACCGTAAACCCCAGTAAGGTAAATTTTGCTGTGACTCAATTCTCATTTTTAGGTCACATCGTAAAAGCCAACGGAAAGGTAAGCATAGACCCAGAGCGAACCCGTGCTATCAGAGAATTTTTACCACCGCGGGATGCGAAAGGAATAGCCCGATTTTTAGGAATGATAAATTATTTCCACAAGTATATCCCACATCTAGCCGAAATTGCAGCACCGCTAAATACTTTAAGAAAGAAGGGAGTTAAATTTGAGTGGAATGAGCAACACCAGACCGCATTCGAGAAATTAAAAGAAAGCATCATATCACCCCCTGTACTACAATTAGCCGATTTTACAAAACCATTTGTTGTGCAGACAGACAGTTCAAGTGTAGCCCTAGGTGCAGTAATATATCAGGAAGTAGATAACTCTAGATTACCCATTAGTTACGCTTCACGCACCCTGACTGACCAAGAAAAGAAATACTCCGCATACGAATTAGAATGTTTAGCTAACGTTTTCGCTTTTGAGAAGTTCAAACCTTTTTTAGAACATAAAGAGTTTTTGTTAGAAACAGATAATCAAGCATTATCTTGGCTACTAAATCACCCAAAACAATTAGGTCGTATCAGAAGATGGGTATTAAGATTAAATTGTTTTAAATTCAAAGTACAACATATTAGAGGCACCCAAAACGTAGTTGCCGATACCCTGTCACGTATGTTCCAGCCGAGTAGTAATACCTACGAAAACAAGAGTAGAGAAACGCCAATTATTAATACTTTAATTACCGAATTTCCTCTTGCATTTACGGAGTTAGCCCATTATCAACAACAAGACCCACGTTTGAGTCCAATTATTGAACCACTTGAAAAAGGAAACAAGTCAGAAAAATACCTATTAAGTAAGAGAGTATTATGTTGTAGAATAGCGAACGGAAAATATTTACGAATAATCGCCCCTGATATTATTAAACCTATGCTGATGGAATATTATCACTCTTCCGCCATTGGAGCACATATGGGAATAAATAAAACCATACATCGAATTCGAAAAGAATATCACTGGGAAAATATGAACAGTGAGATCGCCAATTTTGTAAAAAAGTGTAAGTTGTGTGCACTCAGCAAACCAGCGAGAAACAGCCAAATAAGTCAATTAATCTCAGAGATTCCTGCTACCCCATTCTCCAAAATTTATTTAGACTTTTCAGGACCCTACCCGCGTTCTAAATCAGGAAATACAATGTTACTAATTTGCGTAGATTCTTTTAGTAAATTCGTCTGGATGTACCCCATGCGGCGAGCTTTAGCTACGACAACAGTAAGCATTTTACAGCATAGATTATTTAAAGAATTCGGTATTCCTGTCCATCTAGTGTCGGATAACGGACCACAGTTTAAGTCCAAGGAATTCAGGAACATGTGTTTCAAATTAGGTATAGACCACATTACCACTACAGAGTATCGTCCGCAAGGTAATATAGCTGAGAGGTATTTGCGAAACCTAAAATCTGCTTTAATAGCCTACCATGCTAACGATCATACTTCTTGGGACCAGAACCTATCCTGGATACAATTCGCCTTTAATTCAGCATATCATGAAGGACATAAGTCTACCCCATTCGAATTATTGTTCAAGTATAAACCAAACCACCCATTATCCACTAAGTGGAAAATACATGAATTGTTACCCCTTGAAATTAGGGATAAAAATATTAGGAAAATATGGAATGAAGCGCGCACTAATTTACGAACAAACTTAGCGAAATCAAGGAAATATCACGAGCAAAAAAATAATAATAATGAAGTAAAGTACCAAATCGGTGACTTAGTTATGTATAAGACGCACCCAACGAGTAGTGCAATCGATAAGACAACTTCCAAGCTATCATACAGATGGTGCGGTCCTTATCAAATTCACAAATACTTAACTCTAGTAACTGTAGCCCTGTACGAACCCTCTACTCAAAAATATGTACGAAGGACACATATTTCGCAGATAAAACGTTATCACGAAGAAGGAAATTGTAGAGTGCAAGTTAAATAAATGTATTAGATGTAGGTACTCAAATGCAAAGAGTACTTGAGTAACATTTGGCTACCTTATCGTATAAATAGGTACGAGGCCTGATCAACCTTGAATCCTATTCATCGAAAGTAGAGCAAAGTAAGAAGTCAGCTGACATCCAATATAAAAAAAAAAAGAGTAATTAGAGAGTAAATTCTATAACTAGAATAACTCACAGCTAAAGAAAAATCCGGTAGTAGTCATAAGTAGTAGAGTTAAGAAAAATTTAGAATGTTTAAAATACCTTTATAGTGTGTGAATTTTATGTAGTAGTAGAATTAGTCTGTAAATTATGAAATATGTATAGATAGTAAGAATCAGCAAGTCAAGAATGACTTATGCTGCTCGTAATTACATACAAAGAAAAAACGGGTGAGAGAAATTTCACACGGTACTCCCCAAGCATACTCCCGGTACATTGCTAACCAACTTGTCAGGAGTCTGTGTTTTTTAAGAGGCGAAGTATGTGACGATTTCATTAAAAAAAAAAAAAAAAAAAAAAAAAAAAAAATATGTTAGTTGATAATGTATAGGTTGATAAATTTTAAGTGTTTAATAAAATCTCACATTTTAACCTAAAGCGTATTGTAATCATTAAATAATAATAATATTTAAATAAAAGGTCTAATAATATATTAAAAGGAATACGATTGTACAGAAAGGGTAAAGCTTGTTAATTAATCCTGCATAAACAGGCGCCAACCAGAACCAACTTATTTTCCGACCCTTTAACTAACTAAAAATAATTGTAAATTGATTATTATTTAAATAATTAAACTAGATCACTATAATATACTTTGATAGCAATTGTAACTAAGAATCTCTCTACTTAATTATTTAATCTAATTTTAGTTAATAAAAAAGAAACTTGGAACTACTATTATGTTGAATTGAACTCTCGCGAGATTACTACTCTCTCCCCTAACTATTTTCGCCCACTTGGAATGCAGCGGTCAACCAGTAAGCTGTGTACTGCCGATATGTGCAACGTTAAAAACAGTTTATTACAAAATGTAATTAATCCGTCAGTTAAGACACAGAGGCATTCTTTATACTATTAAACAATGTGTTGCGTTAATGTAGTTGAACCGCGACTCATATAAATATGGTGTAAACGAGTGAGAATGAATAACTAAAATTTAGCGCCGGTGATATCTCTTCAAAATTCTTAAAATATAAAACTTATGTAATTAAAACTGTGGTAATACCATGAAGTGAAGTGCTACAATCAAACAATCATGTGAAGTGGATACAGGTGAATGAAACTTTGTGTTAATCATTCAGATCAACGAGCTATTACTAACCATTAGCCAAGAGCAGAGAACCAGGAGCCACCATGATCTAAAAGACTTCAGGACTACACCATTCCAGGATACGAAGATAATGAGGGAAGCCTGACCTACTTCAAACATGCTGCAACCGAGGACCTACGACTGGAATAACGCAGAGCTGGAGGACATCAAAAAAGGTGACACGGAGGCAAGCCTACCGTGCTTATGAAATACTAAATATTATATTCAACAAAAGACAATTAAATTAACCACATTAAAACATTTTAAGTACTGACAGTAATTGTATACTTATAACTTGTATACTTATTCCTAGTAAAAGAGTTATAGCTCTAAACTGTAAAGCCTTATTGTTTAAAAGATTAATAAAGACCATTCTTCAAATGGCAAAATTTTAAAGCTTTATATGGCGAGGTAACCATTCTTAACGTATTAGAGTAAATCCCGGATCCGGGGACTCAATTAAATTTGATGTACATCTTATTTTGAGGGAGGCCTTGTAAAAGAATAAAATATAATCATCATGTAAACTTTAAGCTATTGAAGCATATGTGTCAAGAATTTTAAGTAGAACAAATAATACAATATGTAATAAAGAGATGTCATCAGGAGTACCGACTATACTGAGTGCATAAATCAACAGTTTCCCCTTCCCTGAATCCTTTTATATTTATTGTTTGTTGTTCTGATTATTTTCAGCTCGTCACAAATAAGGCAGCCTGAATAATTGGCAGAACCAATTATTGAGGGTTCCCTAAGTTATAACACAAGAGTAAGATGTTATAAACTTTTCGCCTGGCCAGGCAAACCACGACTCGTCGCCCACAACTAAATTTATTTAATAGTGGATAGAAAATAACTAACTAGTGAAAAGGTATCAGAATGAAGTAAGTGCAGTGCATAAATCGGAGCTAAAAAATAAAACCAAAATTCAAATTTTCGGACATAAAATCAGTACGTTACGAGACGAGGAGGAATGCCAATGGTGACGTAAAACACAACAAATTTTATACGGTATTTTTCATTTAAAAGGGGCCTAAAACCAATAAATTAGGGGGTTTGGTATGAATGTTGTGTGTGAGCAAACTGGGTCATTTTTTTCATTAGAATAATTATTAGGATAAGTTAGCATATAGAAAGAAATCAATGTTTTGTTTAGATTAAGTTATGTAAAAAACCGTAACATTGTGATGAGAGAGAACAGGGGAATTTAAAGAGCACAGAATAAAGTAAAATTTTAGTTCTATTACATAAATCAGAATTGCGTACTTTAATGATAACCCTAAGTCACGCTTAGTATTCACAGGTTCGTGCGACGTAACCCTGGGCTCAAATCAAGGTAGGTGAGAAGTGAATTATTATTTTATTATTGTGTATTATATATAATAGCACAAATGGCGCCCAAACAGGGACAAGTCTTATAAATTAAATTTTATATTATATATAGAACCGCACCTACAGTGAATGCAAGCGTGATTTGGAGGTTGGGTAAAAATACGTAAATTACGTACAGGTTAAGCGATGTGTATAATATAGTTGGGGAAAACATACAGAGTGAAAAAAAAATAGTAAATATATGTAAGATTGAAAGTGTATTAAGATTAACAAATTTCATAAAGAATAAATAATGGCTACTAACGAAAATGAAATAAGTGAAATTAACGTAGTTGTCAGCGATGAGGCCGAAAATAAATCGATGTATGAAAATGATACTGAGTCGGCTAATAAAGGTGACTCAGGAATTCAAACGAGTGAAAATAATGATGAAGTCGGCTTCACTGACAGTAATATAGAAAGCCAGTTAACAGAATCAAAAATAATGAAAGATGTCGAACATCAATCAACACCTATTTCAGTCAATCAGAATAAGAAGTCCGATGACGACAATATGTTAACACGGTTGTATAGTATGATGTGTAGCAATTTTAGTGAACTAAGAGGGGACATTAATATTAAATTCGATGTTCAGAATAGTAAATTCAATGAAATAAATAGCAATTTTTACAAAATTAGAAACGAAATTAAACAACAGAATTTTGAGCTTAACAAACATATCAATGAAATCAATACCCGTTGTGATGGTATTAGAGAACAGATATTAGAGTCAGTAGATTGTAAGTTCAATGAAAAAATTAGTGAAATTACAGAAAATATTGAAAGTCAATTCAGTAATGTAAATGAGCAGATGACAGACCGAATTAAAATTCTAGTTAAGGAACAGTGTGTAGAGATAGAAAGTAAGTGTATTAATAAGATTGATGTTGACATAAAAAAGAAAATAATGGAGGTAGAAAATGTGTGTAAACAATCTGTACAAGAGAGTATGGGGGCTATGAGTAAACATAACCTTCAATATGGAAATTGAAAATGATAATAAATTAAAAGTAATTGAGCAAGACATCATAGAAATTAAAGATGAATTACATGTGGCCGTAAGCCAAAATTTAAATAGTGTTGCGAAGCGAGTATTGTATACTCGCGAAGTAAAAGATGATATAGAACTTGAACAATTTAATTGTGACAACCGTAGAGTACACCCGATGCAATTTCTGAGTAGGGTAAGGGAATTTAACCGATTTAATAGTAGTAGTTGGGAGATTAAATTGTTAAAGATTTTAAAGTGTTTTAAGGGTAGTTCTGAAATAGGTACATAATACAGAATGGAGTAGTTATGAAAAGTTCGAAGTAGCGTTTAGGAATAAGTATTGGTCTGAAGAAGATCAGGAAATTTTACGTAGTAAAATCATGGGAACTGGGAATGTCGGGAGAATAAACAACCACCTAACCATATACGTGATGAAAATATTTAATGAAGCAAAGTACCTAGAACCGCCGTTGCCGTTCCAGTCATTTGTTAGACATATTAGTAAACACCTGCACAGAGAAGTAGAGATTACTTTAATGACGAGAGAGATTGTAGATATAAACGAACTGGAAAACATGTTAGATGTATTACAAAACATTGGGGAACGCGAAGTAGGGAGGCGTCCAAATCCACCAGCGGCACCTAATAACAAAAATTATCATCAGTATAAGGGGAACACCAATCTCTTATAGAGGGACGAGGGGAAGTAATAACCATAACTTGAGAGGCGGAATGTGGAAATGTCTAGACTGTGAATACGAGAATTATGCTATCCGAACAGTGTGTTACAGATGCAACAAAGCACGGGATTGTCAACGGGGCAACGTGGCTCCGAATCACCATAATCAACAACAACGTGGAGGAGGTAACGACAGAGGAGGTGGACATGCGACGAGAGGGAGAGGAGGATACAACCAAGCCGTGGCAGGTACGTCAATGGAAAACTGAGGCCGATAATGGGAGTCAGGATCACACCATTGTCAAACGATGACGACAGGGTCCAAGAAGAGTGTGAATACCAAAGTAATATAATTATCAAGGACATGGCGAAGGAGTTGCTGGAGGAAGACGAAGCAGAAATGATGGAAGCAAAAGCAGGGTTGACAGAGGTAATTGTCAGCATAGAAGGTAAGAACTTTAAAACATTAATAGACACAGGAAGCGAAATATCAGTAATTTCAGAAAACGTATTGGGAGAATTACAAAGGGTAAATAAACATATTCCATCATTACCAGTTGCGGGTGTAACAGTAGTGGGGGTAACAGGGGTACGGAGTAAAAGGGTTACTAGACAAGTACAATTGAATATATACATTAGTGAAACAGAATTTGAGAATTCCTTTTTAGTGGTAAAGGGACTGAATTTAGATATGATTTTTTGGAGAGAAATAAAGCAATAATAGATTTTAATAAGAGAATAGTAGAATTTAATAAGGGGAGTGAACCAGTCAGGGTTAATTTTAAGAGAGTATTAGATGAAGTTAAAGTTACGGGAATAAAGTTAATACATAAACGAGTAGGCGATGGAGATATAGAAACAAGAGTAAATATATGTCGAGAGAGCGAAAGTGTGGAGAATGAGGAGAGAGAGCTGTATGTGAGTGACGAGAGAATATGGGAAAACAGAGTGGGTAAATTTTTTAATGAGGGTGGAGTTGTAGGGAGTCCCCAACGACAGGAATTGTGGGCAGTTGTGGAGCGTTTTAGAGATGTGTTTGCTGAGTTGCCTGGGAAAGCCAGGGACTATATATGTGAGCTGAAGGTTCGAGAACACTCACACTATATGCAGAGGAGTTATCCAGTGCCGTTTTCGAAGAGGAGAGCAGTACAGACAGAGTTGGACAGGATGATGGAAGGAGACATTATTGAGAGATCGATATCGCCATACTCGAATCCATTAGTGGTGGTCATCAAAAAGGATGGAAAGGTAAGGTTGTGCTTAGATGCTAGAAAAATTAACCAAATTATAATATCTGACCGGTAGTCACCGGAACCTATGAATGAAATTTTTCAGAAGTTTAGCGGAGTCAAATATATGACATCTTTAGACTTGACAGCAGGGTACTGGCAAGTTCCATTAGCGCCAGAGAGCCGGAAGTATACTGCATTTCCCTTCAATGGTAAAAATTATCAATTTAAGCGTCTACCATTTGGTTTAAACACTAGTGTAGCAAGTTTTATAAAATGTTTAGATATGATATTACAACCTAAGGACTTAGATTTTTTGACTGTGCATGTTGATGGCATATTAATAGCATCAAGAACATCTCTGAACATTTAGAACATATAGAATACATATTAAATAAATTGCAAAATAGGGGTTTAACAGTTAATTGGGAGAAGTCGAAATTTTTACAAACTGAAATACATCTTTTAGGTTTCATAATTACTCCAGAGGGAATTTTAGCCAACCCAGATAAGGTAGGAGCTATTATACGTTTTCCAGAAACTAAAAATATTAAGCAGTTACAAAGCTTTTTGGGATTGTGCAACTTTTATCAGAAGTTTCAGAGAAATTATGCGCAGGTAACCTCTAAACTAAGTGCGGTATTACAAAAGAATAAACAATGGAGATGGGGTGAGGAGGAAAGAGTTGTTTTTAATGAAATCAAAGAGAAATTTATAGATATGATAATGATGAATAATCCAGATTTTCAGAAAAAGTATTATTTGCAGACGGATGCCAGCAACATAGCTCTCGGCGCAGAACTATACCAGGAGGGCGAGGAAAAGGAACACCAGGCCATAGCTTTTGCCAGCCGGAGTTTATTAGCAGCGGAAAGGAACTACACGACAACGGAGAAAGAGTTGCTGAGTATCGTCTTCGCAGTAAAGAAATTTCGTACTAACCTGCTAGGGAACCAGACCGTCATTAGGACCGATCATAAGGCCTTATAATTTTTGAACACGTGCAAATTAACTCATAGCCGATTAACCAGGTGGGTACTAGCGTTACAAGAGTATCATTTTTCCTGGGAGTACATTAAGGGGACAGATAATAAGGTACCAGACACTCTTTCCAGGGTAGATGTAATAGATAACAAAACAGGGAGGGATCTGAAAGAAATAGAGATTTTTCGATTAACAAGGGAAGATAGAATTTTTGGGGAGGAACTAAGGGAGATTAAGAGCATGCAAAGATCAGAAAATAAATTGAGTAAAGTGATTGCTAGTTTAGAAGCCGATATAAATGGGTCGGAATACAATACGCATTTCCAAATATATCAGGGAATTCTGTTCAAGAAAGTAGAGGGGGGTGAACGTGATTGGAGATTGATGGTACCTGAAGAGTTAGTAGATAAAATTATTTGGGATTGTCATGTAAGATATGGACATTTTGGTGCGAAAAATTGTACAAATGTGTTAAAAGAATCTTGTGTTTTTAAAAATATGGAGAGGCGAGTTAGAAGATAGTTAAGGGTATGCGATTTGTGTCAAAGGTCAAAAGTAGTGAACTATAGGGTCGAAGGGGAGATGAATTATATTAAAGTTGAAAGACCGTTTGATTTAGTTGCTGTAGATTTGTATGGGCCATTGCCTAAGGGTAGAGGTGGAGTAGTGTACGTTTTTGTTGTGTTAGACACTTTTTCCAAGTTTGTTAGATTATACAGCGTGAAGAGAGCTACCAGCCGGGTGTTAAGCGAAAAGATCACCAAGGATTATATGATTAACGTAGGTAAGCCGAAAATTAATTTTATCTGATCATGGACCTTAGTTCATCAGCGGTAAGTGGAGACAGACTCTCGGCTGGGAAGGCATCATACCCAAGCATATGGCAGTATACCATCCACAGTCGAACCAGGCAGAGCGAGTGATGCGAGAAATCGGCAGGATATTCAGGGCGTATTGTCATGCTAAACACACAGAATGGCCTTTGTATGTAAAGAGAGTGGAAGAGTCGTTAAACAGCACTACCCACGATTCTACAGGATTTACACCATACGAATTAATAAAAGGAAACCGGCCACCTAGAATATCCACCGAAAGAAAGGACCATCGACAGAAACGTAAAGATCCAATTTGCAAACGAGAGTCTACTAACAAAAGGGGAGAGGAGAAAGCGGAAACATGACGAAAAGGGTAAGTGGGTCAAGTATGAGGTAGGGCAATTAGTGTTGGTAAGGAGACATGATTTGTCTAGCGCACAAGATAAAGAAATAAAGAAGTTTTTCCTGTTATACGAAGGACCCTATGAAATAGTGGAAATAAAAATGAATAATGCTTATGTACTTCGAAATCAAACAACACAAGTGGGTATGCAGAATGCTACAAATTTGAAATTATATTGGTCAAGATAAAGAATTTGAATTTTAATACATTATTTTATGTTTTCAGAAGGGACTCTCCCCCATTTTCGGGTGGTCACGACCTTACCAGTCCTGGCCGTGGATTTCGGCACTTGGAGGCGGACCATGGTTGGAGGAACATCCTGCGGGTGGTGAAACGACGATGGTCCGGCTCCACCAAAATTGGTATACAGTAGAAATTTCACTACACTATTGAACAGGGAGGGGGACTCCTAAGGTACGTGATACAAACTATTTTACACTCACGGTACATATATAAGGTGCACTATACCACGTACCAACATTGCCTTAGAGTGAATGTAAAAAGTTTTGGAGGCTATATTTTAACAAGGCAGTGTGTTCACATACAATTTTCTAGTGTCATTGGTGAAAATAAAGTTAGCCAATGACAGCAGTTCCAGTGTAATGAAAAAGATGAGTTGTGTTAGGAGGGGAGTGGGAGGCAGGTAGACGGCGGGTTAAAATAAATGGGAGAAGAAAAATAGTAGATTTGGTGTTAAAGGTAGAAAAAAGGGGGGACGTGAATTCACGTAGTGTGTCTACCTGGTTCCTAGTCTCTTCGCAACACAACCCCCATATTTTCAGGCGAATACATACTTATTAGCATTAAAGATAGAAATGTTGCCTCCAAAGGTAAATACTTATCAAAATATAATTTAGAATGTTTATAATTTTAAATCAATGTCAGTAGCTATATTTTATTTTAAGTAGATAAGTGACCATATATAATTATGAAGTTTGTAGTACGAGTTAAGAAAAATGAAATGTTTGTTGTTTAAAAGTAAAAGTGTAGGTGAGCCTCAAAGATGTAAACATGAAAATTTAATTAATTAATAACCAAACATATAAGAGTTGACCTTCTGTGAACTGTAGTAGCAATGTCAGTGTGAGCCTTATATGTCTTTTGGTAGTTTCCCCACATTTCGGGCGGTCACGTCTTCACCGAACCCTGACCGTGGATTTATGTAAATATATTCCAAATTGGTGAACATAGAAATTAACCGGGGGGAACACAGGGGAAACTACATAACTATGGAACAGCGGCTATCGTCGAAGTGGCAATAGTGCCGTTTTAAGGGTGTGTGAATCATTTTAGTAGGATTACTGGTGTCCTCGGACATCAGTAATGCCAAATTTTTATAAAACGCTGAACCAAGAACGGTGTAGGCAGCGTCTATACCATATACATGTAAACTTCAGTTCTTGGGGATGCAAATGGGCGTTTCAGTCTACCATCAGGAAACAATAGTGTGTGTGGAAAAGGAGCTGGCCGTTACAAGCCAGGGGCACAGATAACGCATCTGTGCATAAGGCAAATGCTCGACCCGGTTTACCCGGCGAGTGGTTACCTAATTGTAACTGGGTATAAGGGGGGACTTTAAGTAATTGATGAAGCAGGAGGGTAGCTGAAAATTCAGTGAGAGGGTGACAATCTCTGTAAACAGCGGGCGGTCAGCTTATAATACGACTCTGTAGAGAGAGTTCGGGGTTGACAATCCAAAGAGCTGTTCAGTAACTGTTGCTATAACTATGATTCAATGATTAACGGTGTATGTCCCTTATAAGAGCAAACAAATTTAAGTGATAGAGTCAATTATAATGTTTTATTTGATTCAAGAAATACTATTGTAATAGATAGGCTATTTAGAAGTAAGTGATTTAAATGTGTTGTGTTTGTGTGATGATTTCATAAAAGACTTTGCTGATACTCAAAAGACTATTTCAAGTATAGAAGATGTTTATAAGATTTTGTTTATTATGTTTAATTGTGTCATTATTGTTAGTATGTTAGGGGTAAGGATTATAAACATGTGCACTTTGTATAATTTTGAAATATGTTGAGGGAAGGGTCATTCACATGACAGTGAGACATCAGCTGATTGCTGGGGTTATATATGTAGTATGTCACGTATAAGTAATTTGCAGAATTTTATCAAGGTAATTAAATATTTGAATATAAGTAAAGGTTTGAATAATAAGTTTTCAATGTGTTTAAGAGATTTTGAATTAAATGATGAAATGGATTTGAGTTAGTTTTGAATTTTCAATGGTTAATGTAGTGTAAAAATGTTGTAAAGGTTAGAATTTGGGTGATTATTATTTCAATTGGACATTTAATCAGTCCAAGTTAAGGTTAAAGGGGTGTTAGACAGAAAAAGATTCTTGGGAGTAAAAGTAATGTAGAAAATTGAGAATTGATAGTGACACAGTAGTGATAGTGGGTATATGTAGAATATGAAAGGGATGTAATGGGAGGGTAATTAGTTGATGGTGGAATTTTGTAAGGAGGGTGGTGTGATAAGGAGTCCTCAACGAAAAGCGTTGTGGCGGGAGGTGAACCGTATGTGTGCCGGAGGGGTTACCTAGGGAGAGTCCGGGAACCAATAAGGGGATGAGCATTGGAAGGGAACACACGTCCTAAGTACAAAGGAGGTAGAGAGTATTTTGTTATAAGGGTAGAATGATGGGAATGGAGTTAGAGAATTATTGTTAAATATTTTTGAGGGGGTGGTGTCATGATAGGGAAATCTGTTAAGTGAGTATTAGAGTCAGAAGGTGGGTAAAGTTATATTTAAACACCCAAGTTGTAAATTGAGTTATTATGAATAACTAAGAGTAGTCCAAAGTAACTGAGAATGAAAAT
Source organism: Magicicada septendecula (assembly GCA_034769895.1). Taxonomy (NCBI): domain Eukaryota; kingdom Metazoa; phylum Arthropoda; class Insecta; order Hemiptera; family Cicadidae; genus Magicicada; species Magicicada septendecula. Next base: position 103,310,120 of record CM068369.1, on the reverse strand, counting down.
GTTAGAGGGAAAATCAGATTTCAAATGTAATAATAATTGAAACAAGTGACAGATTGTAATAGAATTTGAAAATAAATTAAAGCTGTAAAATGTGTAAATTTTGGTCAATTTAAATGTAAATTTTATTGTTTATGGTAAGATAATAATAACCATGTTAGTTTTGAATATTCTTTGTTTATTATGTTCTATTATGTTTGAAGGTAAAGAATTACTAACATGTTTCATGTAATTATATACGGCTTTGTGTAGTGTATATATGTCAAGGTCATTCACATGACCCAGAGAGATCAGCTGTTGGTTGATGTTAGACACAGAACCAGTTTCTAGTAATTAATTCATTCAGTTTTGTTAATTAAATAAAATAATTTTATTTTCTTGATACTGATAAAAGAAATATTTTGGGGGATTAAAATTTTTTGGAAAAAAAAAATTATTTTTTATGCCTGACATATAGATGATGTTTTGAGGTTCTCTGAGTATATTGTTGTTTATATGTATTACTAGTGTGTTTATTGTTTAGTCTGTATGTATAACCAAATGTTAGGATAAGTGAATTTATGGTTTAATAAGATGTTCAGTTTGTGTTTTTTATGATTGTGAGTAGTTAGTGAAGAAGAATGGTAGATTCATATAAAAGATTTTGGTATTTTGATGAAATTAATGGTAATATAACATTTTGATATTGGAATTAGATTGATTTCTTTGAATTAACAGAATTTAAATGATTTAAGGGGATTTGCTTAATTATTTTGAGTTGAAATTATTATGTCTAATCAATGAAATACTGAAGGAAGTAATTAAAGTTCAAGTATGACATGTTTTCATAAATTTTAAATCAACCAAGTAGTGTATAAATATTATATTATTCCATAATAATGAGTATGTGTATGCACCCAGTACTTGCTAAAGGCAACCCAGTATGCATGTAAGGGGGAACATATCGGTGGAGGATCTGGTATGGTATAAGGCCAGGGTTTTGATTTTGGGGTGGAATGTTAGAAGGTTAGGTGTACTATGGTGCGTATCTGTCCGATTTTATAGTGTTGGGATCTCGAGTAGAGAAGTCCAGTAATCTTCCTCAGATGCAGCCATAGTCGCCGAACTAGGGGGGTAGTTTACCCATGATGTGTTAAGAATTAACGGGGGTTGTTGGCGCCATATCCTCACCGATCCTTTTAGGGGTAGCAATGAGAGTTCTTCTGTTTCGACAAAAGACTTCTCATTGGGGGGGTATTGTAATGGGGCGAAAAGGGGTATTTTATTTTATTTTATTTATTTCATTTCAATTGTAATCCCACGCACAAAACGGTTTCAGTCAGACAAAGAATAGTGCTATAGTTTTGCAAGCGGGCGTGGTAAGACGTAATACCATTCCCAGAATTTCAGTGGTGTGTTACGCACTCAAACGCGCAACCTGAGCACGCGCGCAGATAGGACGCAAATCAGCCTGAACCGAAGCCAACAAAGATGTCGAAGATGTAAAATTTCTCTCACCACGCGTTCTAATGCTGGCGGAAATACAACGAAAACCACGCCTACCAGAGTCACGTGACGAATGGCAGTGCAATATCGTCACCCCAAACACACATGGACAACCCATACTGTGTGGAATTTGATGAACATTTTGTAGCAAGCAGGCTGTGTATTCCCGTCTTGAGTAACCGTGGAGTGGGGCACTTTGTTAACGCTCTGAGCATTCAACCACCAACTTTTCGCCTGGCCAGGCGAACCACGACTCGTCGCCCATAAGTAAATTTATTTATAGTGGATAGAAAATAACTAACTAGTGAAAAGGTATCAGAATGAAGTAAGTGCAGTGCATAAATCGGAGCTAAAAAATAAAACCAAAATTCAAACTTTCGGACATAAAATCAGTGCATTACGAGACGAGGAGGAATGCCAATGGTGACGTAAAACACAACAAATTTAACTATTTTACATTTAAATGGGGCCTAAAACCAATAAATAAGGGGGTTTGGTATGAATGTTGTGTGTGAGCAAACTTTTTCATTAGAATAATTATTAGGATAAGTTAGCGTATAGAAAGAAATCAATGTTTTGTTTAGATTAAGTTATGTAAAAAACCGTAACATTGTGATGAGAGAGAAAAGGGTAATTTAAAGAACACAGAATAAAGTAAAATTTTAGTTCTATTACATAAATGAGAATTGCGTACTTTAATGATAACCCTAAGTCACGCTTATTATTCACAGGTTCGTGCGACATAACCCTGGGCACAAATCAAGGTAGGTGAGAAATGAATTATTATTTCATTATTGTGTATTATATATAATAGCACAAATAGCGCCCGAACAGGGACAAGTTTTATAAATTAAATTTTATATTATATACAGAACCGAACCTACAGTGAATGCAAGCGTGATTTGGAGGTTGGGTAAAAATATGTATTTCAGTCAATCAAAATAAGAAGTCCGATAACGACAATATGTTAACACGGTTGTATAGTATGATGTGTAGTAATTTTAGTGAACTAAGAGGGGACATTAATATTAAACTCGATGTTCAGAATAGTAAATTCAATGAAATAAATAGCAATTTTAACGAAATTAAACAACAGAATTTTGAGCTTAACAAACATATCAATGAAATCAATACCCATTGTGATGGTATTAGAGAACAGATATTAGAGTCAGTAGATTGTAAGTTCAATGAAAAAATTAGTGAAATTACAGAAAATATTGAAAGTCAATTCAGTAATGTAAATGAGCAGATGACAGACCGAATTAAAATTCTAGTTAAGGAACAGTGTGTAGAGATAGAAAGTAAGTGTATTAATAAGATTGATGTTGACATAAAAAGAAAATAATGGAGGTAGAAAATGTGTGTAAACAATCTGTACAAGAGAGTATGGGGGCTATGAGTAAACATAACCTTCAATATGAAATTAAAAATGATAATAAATTAAAAGTAATTGAGCAAGACATCATAGAAATTAAAGATGAATTACATGTGGCCGTAAGCCAAAATTTAAATAGTGTTGCGAAGCGAGTATTGTATACTCGCGAAGTAAAAGATGATATAGAACTTGAACAATTTAATTGTGACAACCGTAGAGTACACCCGATGCAATTTCTGAGTAGGGTAATGGAATTTAACCGATTTAATAGTAGTAGTTGGGAGATTAAATTGTTAAAGATTTTAAAGTGTTTTAAGGGTAGTTTTGAAATAGGTACATAATACAGAATGGAGTAGTTATGAAAAGTTCGAAGTAGCGTTTAGGAATAAGTATTGGTCTGAAGAAGATCAGGAAATTTTACGTAGTAAAATCATGGGAACTGGGAATTTCGGGAGAATAAATAACCACCTAACTATATACGTGATGAAAATATTTAATGAAGCAAAGTACCTAGAACCGCCGTTGCCGTTCCAGTCATTTGTTAGACATATTAGTAAACACCTGCCCAGAGAAGTACAGATTACTTTAATGACGAGAGAGATAGTAGATATAAACGAACTGGAAACCATGTTAGATGTATTAGAAAAACATTTGGGAACGCGAAGTAGGGAGGCATCCAAATCCACCAGCGGCACCTAATAACGAAAATTATCATCAGTATAAGGGGAACACCAATCTCTTATAGAGGGACGAGGGGAAGTAATAACCATAACTTGAGAGGCGGAATGTGGAAATGTCTAGACTGTGAATACGAGAATTATGCTATCCGAACAGTGTGTTACAGATGCAACCAAGCACGGGATTGTCAACGGGGCAACGTGGCTCCGAATCACCATAATCAACAACAACGTGGAGAAGGTAACGACAGAGGAGGTGGACATGCGACGAGAGGGAGAGGAGGATACAACCAAGCCGTGGCAGGTACGTCAATGGAAAACTGAGGCCGATAATGGGAGTCAGGATCACACCATTGTCCAACGATGACGACAGGGTCCAAGAAGAGTGTGAATACCAAAGTAATATAATTATCAAGGACATGGCGAAGGAGTTGCTGGAGGAAGACGAAGCAGAAATGATGGAAGCAAAAGCAGGGTTGACAGAGGTAATTGTCAGCATAGAAGGTAAGAACTTTAAAACATTAATAGACACAGGAAGCGAAATATCAGTAATTTCAGAAAACGTATTGGGAGAATTACAAAGGGTAAATAAACATATTCCATCATTACCAGTTGCGGGTGTAACAGTAGTGGGGGTAACAGGGGTACGGAGTAAAAGGGTTACTAGACAAGTACAATTGAATATATACATTAGTGAAACAGAATTTGAGAATTCCATTTTAGTGGTTAAGGGACTGAATTTAGATATGATTTTTTGGAGAGAAATAAAGCAATAATAAATTTTAATAAGAGAATAGTAGAATTTAATAAGGGGAGTGAACCAGTCAGGGTTAATTTTAAGAGAGTATTAGATGAAGTTAAAGTTACGGGAATAAAGTTAATACATAAACGAGTAGGCGATGGAGATATAGAAACAAGAGTAAATATATGTCGAGAGAGCGAAAGTGTGGAGAATGAGGAGAGAGAGCTGTATGTGAGTGACGAGAGAATATGGGAAAACAGAGTGGGTAAATTTTTTAATGAGGGTGGAGTTGTAGGGAGTCCCCAACGACAGGAATTGTGGGCAGTTGTGGAGCGTTTTAGAGATGTGTTTGCTGAGTTGCCTGGGAAAGCCAGGGACTATATATGTGAGCTGAAGGTTCGAGAACACTCACCCTATATACAGAGGAGTTATCCAGTGCCGTTTTCGAAGAGGAGAGCAGTACAGACAGAGTTGGACAGGATGATGGAAGGAGACATTATTGAGAGATCGATATCGCCATACTCGAATCCATTAGTGGTGGTCATCAAAAAGGATGGAAAGGTAAGGTTGTGCTTAGATGCTAGAAAAATTACCCAAATTATAATACCTGACCGGTAGTCACAGGAACCTATGAATGAAATTTTTCAGAAGTTTAGCGGAGTCAAATATATGACATCTTTAGACTTGACAGCAGGGTACTGGCAAGTTCCATTAGCGCCAGAGAGCCAGAAGTATACTGCATTTCTCTTCAATGGTAAAAATTATCAATTTAAGCGTCTACCATTTGGTTTAAACACTAGTGTAGCAAGTTTTATAAAATGTTTAGATATGATATTACAACCTAAGGACTTAGATTTTTTGACTGTGAATGTTGATGGCATATTAATAGCATCAAGAACATCTCTGAACATATAGAACATATAGAATACATATTAAATAAATTGCAAAATGGGGGTTTAACAGTTAATTGGGAGAAGTAGAAACTTTTACAAACTGAAATATATTTTTCAGGTTTTATAATTACTCCGGAGGGAATTTTAGCCAACCCAGATAAGGTAGAAGCTATTATACGTTTTCCAGAACCTAAAAATATTAAGCAGTTACAAAGCTTTTTGCGATTGTGCAACTTTTATCAGAAGTTTCAGAGAAATTATGCGCAGGTAACCTCTAAACTAAGTGCGGTATTACAAAAGAATAAACAATGGAGATGGGGTGAGGAGGAAAGAGTTGTTTTTAATGAAATCAAAGAGAAATTTATAGATATGATAATGATGAATAATCCAGATTTTCAGAAAAAGTTTTATTTGCAGACGGATGCCAGCAACATAGCCCTCGGCGCAGAACTATACCAGGAGGGCGAGGAAAAGGAACACCGGGCCATAGCTTTTGCCAGCCGGAGTTTATTAGCAGCGGAAAGGAACTACACGACAACGGAGAAAGAGTTGCTGAGTATCGTCTTCGCAGTAAAGAAATTTCCTACTTACCTGCTAAGGAACCAGACCGTCATTAGGACCGATCGATCATAAGGCCTTATAATTTTTGAACACGTGCAAATTAACTCATAGCCGATTAACCAGGTGGGTACTAGCGTTACAAGAGTATCATTTTTCCTAGGAGTACATTAAGGGGACAGATAATAAGGTACCAGACACTCTTTCCAGGGTAGATGTAATAGATAACAAAACAGGGGGGGATCTGAAAGAAATAGAGATTTTTCGATTAACAAGGGAAGATAGAATTTTTGGGGAGGAACTAAGGGAGATTAAGAGCATGCAAAGATCAGAAAATAAATTGAGTAAAGTGATTGCTAGTTTAGAAGCCAATGTAAATGGGTCGGAATACAATACGCATTTCCAAATATATCAGGGAATTCTGTTCAAGAAAGTAGAGGGGGGTTAACGTGATTGGAGATTGATGGTACCTGAAGAGTTAGTAGATAAAATTATTTGGGATTGTCATGTAAGATATGGACATTTTGGTGCGAAAAAGTGTACAAATGTGTTAAAAGAATCTTGTGTTTTTAAAAATATGGAGAGGCGAGTTAGAAGAGTGTTAAGGGTATGCGATTTGTGTCAAAGGTCAAAAGTAGTGAACTATAGGGTCGAAGGGGAGATGAATTATATTAAAGTTGAAAGACCGTTTGATTTAGTTGCTGTAGATTTGTATGGGCCATTGCCTAAGGGTAGAGGTAGAGTAGTGTACGTTTTTGTTGTGTTAGACACTTTTTCCAAGTTTGTTAGATTATACAGCGTGAAGAGAGCTACCAGCCGGGTGTTAAGCGAAAAGATCACCAAGGATTATATGATTAACGTAGGTAAGCCGAAAATTAATTTTATCTGATCATGGACCTTAGTTCATCAGCGGTAAGTGGAGACAGACTCTCGGCGGGAAGGCATCATACCCAAGCATATGGCAGTATACCATCCACAGTCGAACCAGGCAGAGCGAGTGATGCGAGAAATCGGCAGGATATTCAGGGCGTATTGTCATGCTAAACACACAGAATGGCCTTTGTATGTAAAGAGAGTGGAAGAGTCGTTAAACAGCACTACCCACGATTCTACAGGATTTACACCATACGAATTAATAAAAGGAAACCGGCCACCTAGAATATCCACCGGAAGAAAGGACCATCGACAGAAACGTAAAGATCCAATTTGCAAACGAGAGTCTACTAACAAAAGGGGAGAGGAGAATGCGGAAAAATGACGAAAAGGGTAAGTGGGTCAAGTATGAGGTAGGGCAATTAGTGTTGTTAAGGAGACATGATTTGTCTAGGGTACAAAATAAAGAAATAAAGAAGTTTTTTCTGTTATACGAAGGACCCTATGAAATAGTGGAAATAAAAATGAATAATGCTTATGTACTTCGAAATCAAACAACACAAGTGGGTATGCAGAATGCTACAAATTTGAAATTATATTGGTCAAGATAAAGAATTTGAATTTTAATACATTATTTTATGTTTTCAGAAGGGACTCTCCCCCATTTTCGGGTGGTCACGACCTTACCAGTCCTGGCCGTGGATTTCGGCACTTGGAGGCGGACCATGGTTGGCGGAACTTCCTTCGGGTGGTGAAACGACGATGGTCCGGCTCCACCAAAATTGGTATACAGTAGAAATTTCACTACACTATTGAACGCGGAGGGGGACTCCTAAGGTACGTGATACAAACTATTTTACACTCACGGTGCATATATAAGGTGCACTATACCATGTACCAACATTGCCTTAGAGTGAATGTAAATAGTTTTGGAGGCTATATTTTAACAAGGCAGTGTGTTCACATACAATTTTCTAGTGTCATTGGTGAAAATAAAGTTAGCCAATGACAGCAGTTCCAGTGTAATGAAAAAGATGAGTTGTGTTAGGAGGGGAGTGGGAGGCAGGTAGACGGCGGGTTAAAATAAATGGGAGAAGAAAAAGAGTAGATTTGGTGTTAAAGGTAGTAAAAAGGGGGGACGTGAATTCACGTAGTGTGTCTACCTGGTTCCTATTCTCTTCGCAACACAACCCCCATATTTTCGGGCAATTACATACTTATTAGAATTAAGGATAGAAATGTTGCCTCCAAAGGTAAATATTTATCAAAATATAATTTAGAAAGTTTATAATTTAAATCTATGTCAGTAGCTATATTTTATTTTAAGTAGATAAGTGACCATATATAATTATGAAGTTTGTAGTATGAGTTAAGAAAAATGAAATGTTTGTTGTTTAAAAGTAAAAGTGTAGATGAGCCTCAAAGATGTAAACATGAAAATTTAATTAACTAATAGCCAAACATATAAGAGTTGACCTTCTGTGAACTGTAGTAGCAGTGTCAGTGTGAGCCTTATATGTCTTTTGGTAGTTTCCCCACATTTCGGGCGGTCACGGCTTCACCGAACCCTGACCGTGGATTTATGTAAATATATTCCAAATTGGTGAACATAGAAATTAACCGGGGGGAACACAGGGGAAACTACATAACTATGGAAAAACGGCTATTGTCGAAGGTGGCGATAGTGCCGTTTTAAGGGTATGTGAATCATTTTAGTAGGATTACTGGTGTCCTCGGACATCAGTAATGCCGAATTTTTATAAAACGCTGAACCAGAAACGGTGTAGGCAGCGTCTATACCATATACATGTAAACTTCAGTTCTTGGGGATTCAAATGGGCGCTCCAGTCTACCATCAGGAAACAATAATGTGTGTGGAAAAGGAGCTGGCCGTTACAAGCCAGGGGCACAGATAACGCATCTGTGCATAAGGCAAATGCTCGACCCGGTTTACCCGGCGAGTGGTTACCTAATTGTAACTGGGTATAAGGGGGGACTTTAAGTAATTGATGAAGCAGGAGGGTAGCTGAAAATTCAGTGAGAGGGTGACAATCTCTGTAAACAGCTGGCGGTCAGCTTATAATACGACTCTATAGAGAGAGTTGGGGGTTGACAATCCAAAGAGCTGTTCAGTAACTGTTGCTATAACTATGATTCAATGATTAACGGTGTATGTCCCTTATAAGAGCAAACAAATTTAAGTGATAGAGTCAATTATAATGTTTTATTTGATTCAAGAAATACTATTGTAATAGATAGGCTATTTAGAAGTAAGTGATTTAAATGTGTTGTGTTTGTGTGATGATTTCATAAAAGACTTTGCTGATACTCAAAAGACTATTTCAAGTATAGAAGATGTTTATAAGATTTTGTTTATTATGTTTAATTGTGTCATTATTGTTAGTATGTTAGGGGTAAGGATTATAAACATGTGCACTTTGTATAATTTTGAAATATGTTGAGGGAAGGGTCATTCACATGACAGTGAGACATCAGCTGATTGCTGGGGTTATATATGTAGTATGTCACGTATAAGTAATTTGCAGAATTTTATCAAGGTAATTAAATATTTGAATATAAGTAAAGGTTTGAATAATAAGTTTTCAATGTGTTTAAGAGATTTTGAATTAAATGATGAAATGGATTTGAGTTAGTTTTGAATTTTCAATGGTTAATGTAGTGTAAAAATGTTGTAAAGGTTAGAATTTGGGTGATTATTATTTCAATTGGACATTTAATCAGTCCAAGTTAAGGTTAAAGGGGTGTTAGACAGAAAAAGATTCTTGGGAGTAAAAGTAATGTAGAAAATTGAGAATTGATAGTGACACAGTAGTGATAGTGGGTATATGTAGAATATGAAAGGGATGTAATGGGAGGGTAATTAGTTGATGGTGGAATTTTGTAAGGAGGGTGGTGTGATAAGGAGTCCTCAACGAAAAGCGTTGTGGCGGGAGGTGAACCGTATGTGTGCCGGAGGGGTTACCTAGGGAGAGTCCGGGAACCAATAAGGGGATGAGCATTGGGAAGGGAACACACGTCCTAAGTACAAAGGAGGTAGAGAGTATTTTGTTATAAGGGTAGAATGATGGGAATGGAGTTAGAGAATTATTGTTAAATATTTTTGAGGGGGTGGTGTCATGATAGGGAAATCTGTTAAGTGAGTATTAGAGTCAGAAGGTGGGTAAAGTTATATTTAAACACCCAAGTTGTAAATTGAGTTATTATGAATAACTAAGAGTAATCCAAAGTAACTGAGAATGAAAATGTTAGAGGGAAATTCAGATTTCAAATGTAATAATAATTAAAACAAGTGACAGATTGTAATAGAATTTGAAAATAAATTAAAGCTGTAAAATGTGTAAATCTTGGTCAATTTAAATGTAAATTTTATTGTTTGTGGTAAGATAATAATAACCATGTTAGTTTTGAATATTCTTTGTTTATTATGTTCTATTATGTTTGAAGGTAAAAAATTACTGACATGTTTCATGTAATTATATACGGCTTTGTGTAGTGTATATATGTCAAGGTCATTCACATGACCCAGAGAGATCAGCTGTTGGTTGATGTTAGAGACAGAACCAGTTTCTAGTAATTTATTCATGCAGTTTTGTTAATTAAATAAAATAATTTTATTTTCTTGATACTGATAAAAGAAATATTTTGGGGGATTAAAATTTTTTGTAAAAAAAATTTATTTTTTATGCCTGACATATAGATGATGTTTTGAGGTTCTCTGAGTATATTGTTTTTTATATGTATTACTAGTGTGTTTATTGTTTAGTGTGTATGTATAACCAAATTTTAGGATAAGTGAATTTATGGTTTAATAAGATGTTCAGTTTGTGTTTTTTATGATTGTGAGTAGTTAGTGAAGAAGAATGGTAGATTCATATAAAAGATTTTGGTATTTTGATGAAATTAATGGTAATATAACATTTTGATATTGGAATTAGATTGATTTCTTTGAATTAACAGAATTTAAATGATTTAAGGGGATTTGCTTAAATATTTTGAGTTGAAATTATAATATCTAATCAATGAAATACTGAAGGAAGTAATTAAAGTTCAAGTATGCCATGTTTTTATAAATTTTAAATCAACCAAGTAGTGTATAAATATTATATTATTCCATAATAATGAGTATGTGTATGCACCCAGTACTTGCTAAAGGCAACCCAGTATGCATGTAAGGGGGAACATATCGGTGGAGGATCTGGTATGGTATAAGGCCAGGGTTTTGATTTTGGGGTGGAATGTTAGAAGGTAAGGTGTACTATGGTGCATATCTGTCCGATTTTACGGTGTTGGGATCTCGAGTAGAGAAGTCCAGTAATCTTGCTCAGATGCAGCCATAGTCGCCGAACTAGGGGGGTAGTTTACCCATGATGTGTTAAGAATTAACGGGGGTTGTTGGCGCCATATCCTCACCGATCCTCTTAGGGGTAGCAATGAGAGTTCTTCTGTTTCGACAAAAGACCTCTCATTAGGGGGGGGTATTGTAATGGGGCGAAAAGGGGTATTTTATTTTATTTATTTCATTTCAATTGTAATCCCACGCAGAAAACGGTTTCAGTCAGACAAAGAACAGTGCTATAGTTTTGCAAGCGGGCGTGGTAAGACGCAATACTATTCCCAGAATTTCAGTGGTGTGTTACGCACTCAAACACGCAACCTGAGCACGCGCGCAGATAGGACGCACATCAGCCTGAACCGAAGCCAACAAAGATGTCGAAGATGTAAAATTTCTCTCACCACGTGTTCTAATGCTGGCGGAAATACAACGAAAACCACGCCTACCAGAGTCACGTGACGAATGACAGTGCAATATCGTCACCCCGAACACACGTGGACAACCCATACTGTGTGGAAGTTGATGAACATTTTGTAGCAAGCAGGCTGTGTATTCCCGTCTTGAGTAACCGTGGAGTGGGGCACTTTGTTAACGCTCTGAGCAGTCAACCACCAACTTTTCGCCTGGCCAGGCGAACCACGACTCGTCGCCCACAAGTAAATTTATTTATAGTGGATAGAAAATAACTAACTAGTGAAAAGGTATCAGAATGAAGTAAGTGCAGTCCATAAATCGGAACTAAAAAAAATCAAACCAAAATTCAAACTTTCGGACATAAAATCAGTGCGTTACGAGACAAGGAATAATGCCAATGGTGATGTAAAACACAACAAATTTAACTATTTTACTTATGAAAGATATCCGGGCTGTTTGGCCGTGGTCCCTGGTTAAAAACAAAACCAAACGTTTCGGCAGCTCCACTGGCTGTCATCATCAGTGGTAAAATTTTCTGCACTTTGGGTGTCTACGTGCAGGCCCACAGTACTGTGGTATAGACTAAAGCTGTCCTGCCATGCTACCTGTACATATAAATTCAGCAAATTCCCACGTACAGGTAAAAATGACACCATCAACCAATCACAACAGAGATGGTGTATGATTGGCTCGCACCAAGCTACGCCATTATGTGACTCACTTGTTTTCCAAGAAATACTGTGGGGAAGGCTGCTGATTTCCCGCGATGCTACCTGTGCTAATTGTTTACTAATTGCAACCCCCGCACAGGTAAGTACAGCATCACCGGCCAATCAGAAACAAGAAGGTGTGTGAGAGGCTCGCATCGCGCCATGCCATAATGTACTTAATGAGATGCTTTCGCCCCGCCGATTCAGAGCGGAGCGGGACGAGAGAGAGAGAGACTTCGCTTCCAGCTCTTGAAGAGGAAACATCTTGCTCTCGACCAGCCAACTTTATCACACCACTAGCGACAGGACAGGACAGGACAACTTGACACCAGCCTGCATTTCGCCGACTGCCTCACGGATTGGACCTGGGCAACTGCGTGGGAACCGGCTCCCGGATAGCCTCCTCAGGTGAGTGGACGTCGGCTCTCTCGCTTCCTTGTTAGCGCTGCCCCGAGAGATCCTTGGAAGGCCCCACCAGTGGTAACCGACCTTGGACACCTCCGCGGTAAAGAGTACGGTGGAAACCGAACATTGCACAAAGTTCGGTATCTAACGAAGCCGTACATTACCCCTCTGGTAGATCTCTGTTCCCTACCCGCTTTTGAGAGGTGGCATGTCCACCTCTCAAACATCCGATCGCTCCTTGGGTACCGCTTGCGCACCTATCTCTACCCTTCGCACTGATCGGCCCTTTTTAGGGCCGACAGCACCCAACCCGGCGGCGGACTGCGTCGGCGAGTTCATGGAGATGGACTCCCCGGCAAGTCCGCCTTCCGAACCTGGCCCTTCTCAGGACCACCCCGGTACTGTTGTGCCCGGCGCCACTGACGGCGGCCCTGCCTGGAAAAAGGTGAAGAGCCGGAAACGGACCTTCTCCTCTTCCTCGGGCGGGCCGGAACCCAGTGGTGGCTCGGCTCCCACTACCGGGGCAGGTGCTCAGCCAACCCCTCAGTCTTCAGAAATCACCTTAATCTGGAAGTTGAAACATTGAGAGAGCCCCAAAATGGAATGGTGTCGCCCTGATCATACGTAAGATGTTTATAGTAAAGTTCGCCTGGCCGGGTATGATTAACCATGTAATGACAAAAATAATAATGAGAAGAAGGAAGGTCCCGATACTACTTCACTTACCTTCAGAAGATCCTTTTTCTGACAGGCTGAAATGTGGAAACTGTATCATTGTCCCTGTGAAAACAATTTAAAATATCAAACTTTCCCTTATCAGAAAATTCTCAAGTCAGTTAGGTGAATTCGTTGACCACAGGTTATGCTAGGATGAGATGATGTTGAAATAACTTAACTCATATTCATATTAACAAACATTTTTATTTGAAGTGAAAATGCAAATTTGATATGCACTCATATAACTATAAACCAATTACCTTCACTCTAAACTTTTTCTTTTCTCATACAATTTTATTTACACATTAAAATTTTTATTTATTTCTTTTTTCTAAGTTGTAGCTACAATTATCATAATTACTACTTATTATTGTAAATTAAAAGCTTTAACTAAAAACTTATATAACAAAGCCCAGAAAATCAGTAGTCTTAACTGTTTTTTCTTACTTCTCCCACCCCCTTTTTGCTCTCTCTCTCACACACACACACACACACACTCTCTGAGTCCTACATTTATTTTCTCATTTTTCTTTTTTATATCCACAACTACCCCACACTAGATACTAGTTCAGTTGGTCTACTTATCTGTTTATTGATTCCTGTTCTCTTGCAGACACTATGTGGCCTGTATTTAACATTTAACTTTGTACAGCCAAGTCGTTGTACTTTTAACATGCTGCAATAGAACACAGGATCATGATAAGCAATGAACTATGTCTTATGCATGGATGACGGACATTCTCCTGTTTAAATTTGTCTCTTGTTCAAATTGGTTTTTTAGCTATAGTTTTTGTATTGTATTACTGATAAGAATTTAGAATAGGTCAAACTCTTAAAAATTTTATTCGTAATTTTTCTATGTAATGTGTTTGTGAAAGTGTGAGCGGGTGCGCGAGTCATTAACGTTTTTCTATAGTGTCCGTTATAATTATCCGATTTACATGAGACTTGAATAAGACATAAAATGTAATATTAGCTACAATTTCCCTATATTCTGTGATCTTCAAATAACTGTTAAATGTGAATTTTTGTTATATGAAATCTTTAGATGAAACTCACTCAAGCGTGAAGTAAAAAAATCCCAGATAATTATCTGTGCAGGTTTTGCCAATCCCATGCAAAGTGTTGCATGAAGAAATATTCGTGCCGTGTGCATAGTATCATGTGACCGGTAATTGGCCTATTAGAACGCAGTAAAATCATTGAAAATTGTCTGTTGCCATGTGCAGGTCAAAGGCAGTTCATCTTGAGCATTTGTCTTGTGCTATTATATATAATACACAATAATAAAATAATAATTCATTTCTCACCTACCTTGATTTGAGCCCAGGGTTACGTCGCACGAACCTGTGAATGCTAATCGTGACTTAGGGTTATCATTAAAGTACGCAATTCTCATTTATGTAATAGAACTAAAATTTTACTTTATTCTGTGCTCTTTAAATTCCCCTTTTCTCTCTCATCACAATGTTATGGTTTTTTACATAACTTAATCTAAACAAAACATTGATTTCTTTCTATATGCTAACTTATCCTAATAATTATTCTAATGAAAAAAACGACCCAGTTTGCTCACACACAACATTCATACCAAACGCCCTTATTTATTGGTTTTAGGCCCCCTTTAAATGTAAAATAGTTAAATTATTCCTTAGGCTTTCACGGCCGGTGTCATTTGAATTATGAAAGATATCCGGGCTGTTTGGCCGTGGTCTCTGGTTAAAAACAAAACCAAACGTTTCGGCAGCTCCACTGGCTGCCATCATCAGTGGTAAAATTTTCTGCACTTTGGGTGTCTACGTGCAGGCCCACAGTACTGTGGTATAGACTAAAGCTCTCCTGCCATGCTACCTGTATATATAAGTTCCAGCGCTTCCGAGGCCGTTCGCGATAGTGTTCGATCGCGCCATGAGAGTAAGTACTGGAGAGATAGCCCCGAGGAGAACAACCAGGGACAACAGCGAAGCAGCTTAGAGACGGACCGGACAGTAGTGAACTTGTCGGACCGCCAGCTTACCACCACCGAAACTGCTGTCTTGGCGAGGGGGGAGAAGTTTGCAGTGGCCCCTAAGAAGATTCCGGTGGAGGACATCATTGCCAACGTTGAAGCTGGAGTGCGGCGGCTGCCGCGTGAACAGGCAGATGAAGTCAGGATCGAAGCATCGAGGATCCTGGCTAGAGCGAAACCGCCGCGATGCAACATACCAGTGAGTGAGCTGCGGGCACTAAGGACATTAAGGCGGGATGAGTCTGTCATCATATTACCGGCGGATAAGGGGAGTGCGAAACATATAGCAAAACGGTCACCATCTTTATGTTGCACCTTTCATGCTTCCATTGCTTCAACATCGGACACTATTGTGGCTATCTGTATAGCCTCAGTGAGGGTTGAAAGCATTCTGTACCTACAACACCGTGAAGACCAAAAATCTATACAGGTATCATATGTCTCTCAGCTTCTTCATTTATTATAGCCTGTTGAGTGGGCTCGGGAACCTGCCTAATTGTTCTAGCACATAAACGTCTGCATCTTATAACGTTCCGGGCTACGTTATAAATCCAGGGAACCCGTGATAATTGACGCTAGCCAATTATACAGGCTCCCTACGTTGTAACAAACTGAAAATCAACACAACACTTAGAACAATAATAATTACTCTAATTATAGGACACAAGGGAAGGTAATTTAACTGATTTATGCACTCACTTCAATCTGTAACAAGATGACATCTCTTTATTAACAAATGATATATACATAGATCCCATTACATAAAAATTTTCTCATACTGAAATAGTTAAAAGGGGTTTTCTGTCAAACAAACGATCAAACAGATCACGTATTTTACCTCGGATCCGAGTCTCTTTAAATCTAGTAAAGACGTCTGAAATTTATTTTACTTATCAAGAAGGTTGCATTGTTACATGAACACCATTTGAAGAATGGTATTATTTAGTTAAGGGATTAAAAGTTATATCTCAAGAGTAATGTTACAACGTATGATTTTAGAAATTACTGGTTACATTTTTCTAAAACTGAATGCTTAGAGATTGTCTTTTTAAAAGTCTTTGACATGTATGAAAACTTATATTTTAAATGTACATAATTCTCGGTAGACGAGCTACCGAGTCACCTCTTAGATACGCTTTTTCTGTCCGTGTCCTGGGGCGTGAATCTTCGGTACTCTGTTAGTCGGGGTAGTCATCTGGGTAGTATTTCCGGTGAAAGTCCTCTGGGTGTATTAACCAGGAGATGGATGTTATGCTGCGTGAAGTCGTGCTGATCCTCAGCGGTTATGGTAAGTGTTGTTTAGGTGGTAGTCGTCCCTATCTGCAGTTGTGCACGTCACATATTTACTGACACCTAGTACTGGAGTTTGCATCTTCTTTTTACATTAATATCTGAATTACATTACTCGAACAATATTCGAGAGTTCGTTTTTTAAAATTATCTTGTTGTTGCATCCTCTTCGTTCACTTTATTAATTTAATAATATATACATACTTTCACTTATGAACTTACTTTTGTCACTTCGCAAACGTTTCGAGATGTTGTTTCTCTTCTTCAGTGGGTTTAATACTAATTGTCGATTACAGAATAACCGTTACGGAATGGAGTGTGTGGTGGGGGTTGATGGTGGGAAGGGATTGGCGCTGAGGTTCGACCAATTAATGCCAATCCCTTCCCACCATCAACCCCCACCACACACTCCATTCCGTAACGGTTATTCTGTAATCGGCAATTAGTATTAAACCCACTGAAGAAGAGAAACAACATCTCGAAACGTTTGGGAAGTGACAAAAGTAAGTTCATAAGTGAAAGTATATATATATTATTCGTTTTTTAATTAACTTGAGACATCACATTATATACTAATTCTTTTTACATTATCACACTTTCTAACAAATTCCTCACTACATCTTCAATATATAACTAGCTCTCCACGCTTTTAGTGGAAGCTAACACTCAATTAAAAATCAAAAAGAATAACAAAACATTTTATGAAGAGCCCTCGCTTGGAGGTGTTTACAGTCTGAAAGCCGCATCGTTACTCTTGCATTGTTACAACAGGTAGATTGCAACGGCGCGGAGTGAGTACTCCGCCATAATATAGTTCCAACTCTTTATTAATAATACATTCTTATAGTATGACAAAATAAACTATCTAGACTTATCTTGTTTACAGGGATTATTATAACTACTACTTGTGACTTTAAATTATTAATTATTTACATTACGATTTACAGATATTTCTAACTTACTGCCGGTTCGGTATGCACGTTGTGTCCGGAATAGACAGGTCAATGCATGATAAATTTACTAAAGGGTTAACTGTATTATTCTTACTTTTACATCAGATTTTATTTACTTATTTAGTTAGATTTTCTTAATTTAATTTTCATTACTATTATGAGTTAGTTCAGGGTTATTTGGTTTAATCGTGCGATTTAAAGTACTTACTTACTTTCGGTTTTTTTAAATATTTTTATTATTAATTTTTTTTTTTTTTACCATTTAAATCATTACATACTCCGCCGCTTAAAATCGACATGGGGGAATTTTAATAAGGAAAATTCGAAAGTGGGGTACTGGGAGTATGCTTGCCATTACTGTGTGGAATTTCTCTCCTCCTTTTCCCTTTTTCTTTCACTTAGTTATTGGCATGTGTTATACCCATTTATTTCTTCTAAGTATAAAACAATATACATATATATATTCTTACAAACTACTTTTTTTTTATTACATAAAATTCACACTTAATGACTACATTTTAAAACACAAAAACTTCTTCTTATTTCTATTACTTAAATCTACTACCGGTTTTTTCTTTCTTTGGGTTTTGGTTACTCTCTTCATAGAGTTACTTTCTAAATAATTTCTCATTTAGTGGTCAGTTAGTGGTCAGCTGACTACTCATTTTGCTCATCTTTTGCTGAACAGGATCTAAGGTTGATCAGGCCTCATTCCCAATTCTACGATTAACACTTAGCATGGTTACTGAGGTACAAGATAACTTGTCTACCTAGTATTACCTTTTTTTATTTTTGGCGATGCTATTTCCTCTTTTCCTTTTTATACAATTTTATCTGCGAAATATGTGTTCTTCGTACATATTCTCGAGTCGCAGGGTCATACAGGGCTACGGTAACAGGGGTTAAGTACTTCTGGATTTGGTAAGGACCACACCATCAGTATGAGTTTAGAGGTGGTCTTATCAATTGCACTACTAGTCAGGTGTGTCTTGTACATTACTAAGTCACCGACTTGGTACCTAACTAAATTGTTATTGTTATGAATACTTTTCTCGTGGTATTTTCGGGATTTCTCTAAGTTCGCTCTTAAATTTGCGCAAGCTTTATTCCAGATTTGTTTAATCTGCTTATCCAATATTTGCGGAGGTAGGAAGTCATGTATTTTCCATTTTGTCGACAAGGGGTGGTTTGGTTTGTATTTATACAGTAACTCAAATGGGGTAGACTTATGTCCTTCGTGATAAGCTGAATTAAAGGCGTATTGTATCCAGGATAGGTTCTGGTCAAGACGTATGATCGTTCGCATGGTAGGCGATTAATGCAGATTTGAGGTTTCGCAGATACCTTTCAGCAATATTGCCTTGCGGTCGATACTCCGTCGTGGTAATATGGTCTATTCCTAACTTGAAACACATATTCTTAAATTCCTTCGCCTTAAATTGGGGTCCGTTATCTGACACTATACGTACAGGTGTACCATAATCTTTAAATAATCTCTCCTGTAATATTTTTACAGTCGTCGACGCTAACGCTCGCCGCATGGGATACATCCAAACAAATTTGGTGAACGAATCTACACATATGAGTAGCATAGTATTACCTGATTTAGATCGTGGGTAGGGACCTGAAAAGTCTAAATAAAGTTTAGAGAAAGGGGTAGTAGGGATTTCTGAAATTAATTGGCTTACCTGACTGTTTCTTGCCGGTTTACTGAGAGCGCATATATTACACTTTTTTACGAAACTAGCTATTTTGCTGTTCATATTGTTCCAATGATATTCCTTACGAATGCGATGTATTGTTTTATTGATTCCCATATGGGCTCCAATGGTGGATGAATGGAAATACTCCATCAGCATGGGCTTAATTACATCAGGGGCGATTATCCTTAATTCCTTTCCATTTCCTATTTTGTGGCATAGTATTCTTTTACTTAGTACATATTTCTCTGATTTAATTCCTTGCTCAAGTTGTTCTATAATCGGTTTAAGAAGAGGGTCTTGTTGTTGATATTGAGCAATGTTGGTAAACGCAAGGGGCAATTCAGTAATTACGGTGTTAAACAATGGGTGTTTCCAGACTCTCCTTGTTTTCGGGAGTATTAGTGGGCGACTGGAACATACGGGACAGGGTATCAGCGACTACGTTTTGAGTACCTTTAATATGCTGCACTTTGAAGTTGTAACAGTTTAACCTCAATACCCATCTTCCAATACGCCCTAACTGTTTAGGGTGATTCAGTAACCAAGATAATGCTTGATTATCAGTTTCCAAAAGGAATTCTTTATGTTCTAGAAAGGGTTTAAACTTCTCAAACGCAAAAACAATGGCTAAACATTCCAATTCATATGCGGAATATTTTTTTTTCTTGGTCATTCAATGTTCGTGAAGCATAACTAATCGGTAGTCTACTGTTTTCTATTTCCTGATAGATGACTGCACCTAAAGCTACACTTGAACTGTTGGTCTGAACTATGAAAGGTTTCGTAAAATCGGCTAGTTGTAATACTGGGGGAGATATAATGCTTTCTTTTAGTTGTTCGAATGCATTTTGGTGTTGTGCAGTCCATTCAAATTTCACTCCCTTCTTTCTTAAGACATTCAGCGGTGCTGCTATTTCGGCAAGATGGGGAATATAATTGTGGAAATAATTTACCATTCCCAAAAATCGGGCTATACCTTTTGCATCTCGCGGGGGTAAAAATTCTCTGATTGCACGGGTTCGTTCGGGGACTATGCTTACCTTTCCGTTGGCTTTCACGATGTGACCTAAAAATGAAAATTGTGGGACTGCAAAATTTACCTTTTTGGGGTTAACTGTTAATCCTGCTTTTTGTAATCGAGATAACACTTCGCGTAGATGTTTAAGATGTTGTTCCATCGATTCGCTATAGATTACGATGTCGTCCAAGTAGTGATACACATATTTAAATTTAATATCATGAAATATTCTGTCTAATAGTCTACTACATACGGAACTTGCTTGAGATATTCCAAAGGGTACTCTAGTAAATTGGTACAGGTTGAAAGGAACAGCAAACGCGGTTAGACATTTGGATTCCTCCGAAAGGGGTATTTGGTGAAATGCTTGATTTAGATCCATTACCGTAAAGACTTTCGCTTTTGTGAAGTAATGAAAAGCACTATGGATGTCTGGAAGCGGGATAGATTCATAATTCTATTCGTTTGTTTAATGGCCGGTAGTCCACAACTAGTCTATGTTTGTCGTGACCTTTTGGTACTAAAAAGGAGGGTGATGAATACGGAGACGTAGAGGGTTCAACGACTCCTTGTTCTAACAACTTGTTGATAGTTCCTCATCACTTCCATCTTGGGAGGCGACAACTTGTATGGGGGTAGGCGTATTACTTTGTGATCGCTCAGATTGATCTTATATTCTATTAGCTTCGTAAGTCCTAGCTTAGGTGTAAGAACGGTGGAAAATTCTTTTATTAATTTCTGCATTCTCAGCCTATCTCTATTTCCTAGATGAGATAATTCAGACTCTTGGTGTACTATGTGTGCAGTCGATGATCTAGTACTTTCTTGTTCGTCAGTTTTACAATCAAAATTATACTTCCATGTACGGTCGAATCTAAAATAATATTTCTGCTCGTGGATGTCAAGAATTATTCTCGTTTTACTTATGAAATCAGCTCCCAATATTAAGTCGGGTCCTAAATCATTACATACTAACATTGTAAAAAACCACGTTAGATTCTTGATTTTTACTTTAATGGTGATGCTAAGTTTTATCACTATATTCTGTTTATTGGCTGTAGCACATTTTATATTCACAGCTTGACTGCGTTTCACTAGGTTGTGTTCGAATAATTTGTCTGCTAACTTTTGACTGATTAAGGTTCTAGTAGATCCAGAATCGATTAATGCGTTGGTGGAGGTAACACCTAGGTCAATTTGTATTAAGGGCAATAGACTTTTAGTCCAATCACATTTAGTTATCACGTTACATCTTTCAATAAACTTTCTAACATAGGGATCTATTTCTCTAGTGTTTCTTTTCCTTCCTTTTTTTTTATATGGTCGTACATTTCTTTGGGTTTACCGGATCTCAAGTTGCTGCGGAAGACACAGGATTTCGGGTCTCCCTGCCTTACATGTTTTTTGGATTAGGGTGTTTACGTTCGTATTGCTTGTTGTTACAGTTTCTACTTATGTGTCCATACTTACCGCAGTTATAACACATATTCTTATTACGAGGAGGGTACCTTGCTTCCGTTTTAGGTTGTGATTCATTTGATTTACCAGGGCTGTGCAAATTGTGCGGTCTATTGAATACTCGCCTTTCACGCTGGGTTGTCACATCGGGCACTAGGGCTTGCAATTCATTTCTATTCGCTTCGGTTGATTTCATCGCATGTCTGTTCTGATCTGAGTACCATACATTCGAAGAGTGGATGCTGCATTGTTCTAGATCCGCAAAGGTGTTGGGTCGATTTATCAATGCTAAACGAGATCTTTCTTCTGGAGACAATCCTACTAAAATGGTGTCGACCATCTGTCTCTCATTCCAATCTACTTGCAGTAGTCGAGAGGACTCCCTGATGTCTGAGATGTAATGGGCCAATCTCTCATGATTTCCTTGTACTCGTAGTACGGTCTTTCTCTTAAGTTCCTCATAAATGCCGGTGGGAATAAAATATTTTATTATTGTGGTATGCAATTCTTCTACTGGAAGGGTAGAGCTTAATGATTCTAGCACACGATTCTTTAACGGGGGTTTACATTTCGGTAGGAGGACTTGCAAAATTTGCCAGTCATTTAGCTGCTGTAGATCCTTTACCTGCAGGAGATATTTGATGAAATTCAGTAGTTTAGTGACATTTAAACCATCAGTGTATGGAATTTCAGCTAAGAGTTTTTCTACGGGATGAGTGATTTTTCCATAGAGGTCTGCATTATAATTTACGTGTGGCATCACTTTAGGAGGACCAGATGATGCGTTCGGGGTTGTCAATTCGTACATTCCGGGGCGAATCTGGAAACCACTGGGAGGAGGGGCTTCAAATATAGTCGGGGCAATTAAATCTTTATTTGGGTATTGCTCTCGAGTAGGTTGTATGCGATACGGCGGGTGAGTCCCGATCCGTGTTGGGTGGAGGGTGTTCTAACGTAGGGGATTGAACTGGGGAGACGTGTAGTTTCTTCAAGGACTTCTCAATTTCATCCATTCGGAATGAGTCAGATTTTCTTCGTAATTCTCTGATAATAGTGGGTAATTGACGTAAAGCTTCATCTGCAAAACTTTGGACTTCAGGAGGTATTTCCGTAATGTTAGGCCAGTTCAACAAATTTTTCATTCGCCGGGTTAAACGTTCTATCCTTTGAGTTGTCCGCAATATTACCGCAGGAGATTTCTCGTCTTGGAGGGTTTGGGACAATAAAGTCAACTCACTATACTTGGCATTACACGTTTCTCTCTCGCTCTCATAATCAAGTCCGCTTAGGTTGCTTAACTGCGCGGGTGTATCAAATCCACTTTCACGTATAGACTTGCGCAATTCCGCGATTGTTACATTTGCATGGGGTAAACCACGTAAAAGAGCTTCATAAGACAGCTCGTCCTTTAATAGTAAATCTGGATTAAATTGTGCCATTTTTACCTTATTTCTAACACTAAAATTTATCTAAAATTTATTTTACTACACTATACACTTATTATGTAGACAATTTAATTCATGATTAAAGCATTTGCATTGTTCGTAAGAGAATTACCTCTCTTCTCAGAGAAAGACCAAAATTCCACACAGACGTCAGTGTATTGTCAACGATCAGCTGTTCGCTGGAATGTAGGGCAGACTAGTTTTCTTTGTAAACAATGGCATACTTGTTGTATGCGTGGGAACGCGAGAAATACACTTGGGGTGAGGGATGTTATTGTTCTATTCAACAATAGCTGACGGCTATCTTTATCGACTGGTTTCAACTGGCTCCAATACGGGAGTGAGTGCGAGGCAATGATACACGTTTTACACAAGTTACAGCCCGTAATAAGCTGAGTTTATTTATTAATTGTCTTACGTTCTAATTTTAATTTCTGTAATTCTATCTACCTTTTTTTTTACTTCTCTCTAGTGGCAAAATTAAACTTACGAATTTATTTACACGTAATTAACCTGGTCTAATTTAGTCAATAGTATATATGTTTCACCGTGACAACAGACATACAACTTACATTCTATGCAGGCATATTCAGGAAACTACAGGTCTTGAATTGTTGCAATATATACCTGTTAAAGACTGAACAGTTTGACAAGCACTAAAATTCATGTAGGTACTTGCATTGGTGTAATACAATGATAGTTTGTATTATTTTCGCGTACGTTAAATGAATTATACACAAGTTCGTGCATAATCTTACACAAAATAAATTCACAACGGTAAATTAATACTGTCGCTATTTTTCTTTCATGCAACTTACCCTTTTTGGGGTGACATGAAATACATTAACTGAGTGCATAGATCAGCAGAGAGTTATCTATTTTTCTTTTACTACGTAACAATTATTATTTCACACGAAAGCAGAGTGCCGCAATTCTATATGTGACACTGTGTACACGATCAATTCTTTTGTACAAAGCAGAGTGGCGCAACTTTATAATGTTCCGGGCTACGTTATAAATCCAGGGAACCCGTGATAATTGACGCTAGCCAATTATACAGGCTCCCTACGTTGTAACAAACTGAAAATCAACACAACACTTAGAACAATAATAATTACTCTAATTATAGGACACAAGGGAAGGTAATTTAACTGATTTATGCACTCACTTCAATCTGTAACAAGATGACATCTCTTTATTAACAAATGATATATACATAGATCCCATTACATAAAAATTTTCTCATACTGAAATAGTTAAAAGGGGTTTTCTGTCAAACAAACGATCAAACAGATCACGTATTTTACCTCGGATCCGAGTCTCTTTAAATCTAGTAAAGACGTCTGAAATTTATTTTACTTATCAAGAAGGTTGCATTGTTACATGAACACCATTTGAAGAATGGTATTATTTAGTTAAGGGATTAAAAGTTATATCTCAAGAGTAATGTTACAACGTATGATTTTAGAAATTACTGGTTACATTTTTCTAAAACTGAATGCTTAGAGATTGTCTTTTTAAAAGTCTCTGACATGTATGAAAACTTATATTTTAAATGTACATAATTCTCGGTAGACGAGCTACCGAGTCACCTCTTAGATACGCTTTTTCTGTCCATGTCCTGGGGCGTGAATCTTCGGTACTCTGTTAGTCGGGGTAGTCATCTGGGTAGTATTTCCGGTGAACGTCCTCTGGGTGTATTAACGAGGAGATGGATGTTATGCTGCGTGAAGTCGTGCTGATCCTCGGCGGTTATGGTAAGTGTTGTTTAGGTGGTAGTCGTCCCTATCTGCAGTTGTGCACGTCACATATTTACTGGCACCATAGTACTGGAGTTTGCATCTTCTTTTTACATTAATATCTGAATTACATTATTCGAACAATATTCAAGAGTTCGTTTTTTAATTAACTTGAGACATCACCTTATATACTAATTCTTTTTACATTATCACACTTTCTAACAAATTCCTCACTACATCTTCTATATATAACTAGCTCTCCACGCTTATAGTGGAAGCTAACACTCAATTAAAAAAAAAAAAAAATATCAAAACATTTTATGAAGAGCCCTTGCTTGGAGGTGTTTACAGTCTGAAAGCCGCATCGTTACTCTTGCATTGTTACAACAGGTAGATTGCAACGACGCGGAGTGAGTACTCTGCCATAATATAGTTCCAACTCTTTATTAATAATATATTCTTATAGTATGACAAAATAAACTATCTAGACTTATCTTGTTTACAGGGATTATTATAACTACTACTTGTGACTTTAAATTATTAATTATTTACATTACGATTTACAGATATTTCTAACTTACTGCCGGTTCGGTATGTACGTTGTGTCCGGAATAGACAGGTCAACTGTAACAGTACATATGTCACCACATCCACCTAAGTACTGAAAATTAATTTAAAGGCCACCACTAGAAAAAATACATTAAAAGGTCTAGAATACCACCAAGTATACTAAAGAAAAGTACCATAAGTTTGAATAAGTGAAGCATCATTGAAAGGAATTCACTAGTAAATGCACCAAGAAAGAAGAAAAGAAGAATAAAGACGAGACGACCGACATACTATACCCAATAGATCAGTAAGAAGGACACAACACAACAAAAGAAAAAAAGAAAAATCAGTGAGAAGGACACAAGACAACAAAAGAAGAAAGAAGAGTCAGGGAGAAGGATACAACAAGGACAACTTCAAGAAAGAAGAAGGAAGAAACAGTGTGAAGAAGACAAGTGAAAACCACATCATGTATAAAATGGACAATAGTGAGGAGGAGGTCAGTGAAGAAAGAAGAAAGAAGAAGGAAGATAACCGGACCAAACACAAGAATAAGGGAAGAAAATTGAAGTATAACAAACTAACATAAACATTGAAAGAATAATTGTATTAAGAAGAAAGAAGAAGTGTTAAATAATTATGTGATATAAATCCCTAAGCTCTATAGTAAAGTCAACACTGACAACAACTCATTTAATGAATACATTTATTGTTTATGTGAAACACATTATTGTAAGTAAGGATTAAATATTTTAAATAAAGAGTCACAAGCAACCTGAATGAGGACAAGATGAGTTTATGATAGCTAAATGATGTGTAGTTATAGAATAAACAGAGGAATATGCAACCAAAATAGTGAATGACCAATTGTACAGTGAGAATGATGTACATACAAACTCATTAATTAACAACAAATAAGATAATACAGGAGTAAACTAAATATGAACTATTGATAACCAATAACCAATGTACAAACATGAAACGAAAACCAGTCGAATAGACTAAGATAGAAATACACAGCCATAAACAACACACTAATGTTTACTGAACCTATGACATAACCTAATCTGGGCATTCAGTTTCCAATAAAACTTGATAAAAAATGAATCAAAACAATGTTAGACCAAAATGTAATGAGCTAGGAAGTAAATAGAGCATATAAGGAATGTTTTGTACACGATAGCTAATAGTATAACAGGATATAAAAGCTATATTTATGTAATACAAATATGACAGAATGCTTGTAATGGCAAAGTGACACTATGCAACCAAAATTATGTAATAAACACATTGTACAAAGAAAGTAACCCAATTAATGATTTGATGTCAGACAGAATATTATTCATATGAGCAATTGCAACCAAAATAACCATTTAAATCGTTTATACAAATGTAATTATAACTAAACCATTATGACAAGTAGCTGCAAGTAAAGTTTACAGCAACCAAACTTTGCTAATAACAGAGTCAAATGCAGAGTGAACTGCATCACAATAACGATATGGTCCTAGTGACTATTTCAGTTATCAATTAGAAAACAATACAACTAAAATGTCTATGATATTAAGCATACTACTAAGTAACGCCATATAGGCATAACAAGCCTGATTCATAAGTGATAGTTAAGACATTAAACAAATAATGTAGGGAAAAAGAACACTGTCAGTAGTGACTTAACCCATCAATATTTAATTACAACATGTTAAAAGCTAATTAAATACTCTTATTACTGAGTAATAAGCAAAACAAAAATGTATGACAATAAGTTTAAGTGTGAATCTATGAAAACGGACATAGTATTAATATTAGGACATAGTTTTAAGGGAAAATTGTACAGTAGCTTAAGAATGAGACATTACAATAGAAAATAAAATAAAAACCATGAAATATTAATAATTAATGGTTTAATGGACAATAAGCATAAATGCTAAGTGCTAAGTCAGCTAACCCTAATCAGAAATATATGATAAGGGGACTCAAATTAATCGTCTTTCAAAAACACGAACAATGAGAGTAAGCACAACATCCTCAGTACAATTATAAGAAAGATATTAGACTTTTAAAAATAATTGTATTGTGCTTAGCCCTTCCGCGTGGGCGTGTGAACCAGAATTTGTTAATCTTGTTCCCAAAGACTGACGCTTATGATAGCGTCTATTTTGACGAAGTCTACCGTAAATAAACGAATTGGAAAAAACTGACCAATCAGAGCCTATAAAAAATCCGAAATTCATCATTCCAACCGAGGAACCACATACAGCCTTTTAACAACAACGAAGCGGACTACACGCTCGCCGACGCTTCAGAAAAACGTGCGTTTGACAGCAACACAGCGTCAACCATATTAACCTCAAAGTGAGACATAGATTACCTACATTGAAGAATCAGTGCAGTATATTTACAAGTGTACTCTATTCGGAGTTTATGCGCATAGGAGTGTGTGCAGTGTTGTGATCAAGTTTAAATAATTAATTAATAAAATTTTAATTAATTAAAAAGTGTTTATAATTAAAAAAGTGTAACCCTTCGAACGACGAGAGACGCAAGTATTCATAACCACAAATATAATGTTATGATTAGTTTATAAGCATAATAACTGAACGCTAAAAGCGATAAAAATTGAAATATAGAGACAATTAAACTCCCTATCCTTAACAGAAGGGAACTGATAAAATGCAGATGAACAATGTTGAAATCGAACGTTCTGAGTAATGACAGTTTTAACAATTTGTATACAATAAATACCTAGGATAAGTAAAGACATTGTAACAGCAATGAAGAGTATATGCGCTCTTATGCTATCAGTAGACTAGAGTATGAAATATTTTGTTCCTAAATTCAATTAATAGTTTTCGCCGGAGTGCGATAACTATAATAAATAAATTACCATTACCTGAAATAGGAATACCCAATTTCACAGATGATTGTAGTACCTAATACTGGGTTATCACAATTACTATTAATTAATAATAAATAATTCACTACTTTTAACCAAATAAGGTTGCACTACACCATACATAAAGCATGTGCCTAACTATGAACAGTGGTTCATATTTTATCTTTTTTCATTAATAATCAATGAATTTTTATTTTATATGTTTGTTCTAACCGTAGCTATTACTTCAAATAAGTGTATTTTGCAGGCTAAAAGAACCTACTACTTTTATTAGTATAATCATTATTAAATTTTCAAGTCGAACCATCCGACATAACCTATATGTTTGTCAAAACACATTGTATTACTAACCAGAGGCAGTCATGCCAACTCGAGCTCATCATTTGTTTTAGTCAATGTTCACTTTTAAAATATTAATTGTTAACCAAAAAGAAGAGCAAAACGCCTTATTGTATTGAATTTCACTGCGTGTTATTTGAATAAATTACCATTATTATTTTTTACCGGTGAAAGAGTTGACTTTTATTGTGTCAGTAAAAATACAGCTTAGAGGAGAAAAACGAGGCGGTTGGTACCATGCTGAGAATGCGAATTATTCAAATTGAATGATTCCATGTTTTGTTTACAACCGCTCAGATCAATATATTTACAATCTTATACAATAATCCTATACATGAGTTATTATGTGTACCATGCCTATGTTTGTGTATGTTAGTGTATAGGAAGAAACAACTGATCTCCTCACAACCGCTGATCAACAAAGTGTCAACGGAACATCAAGTGGACATCCTAACAGTGAATATAATACATAAAATTAAACTATTTAAACAGACAGCTAATCCGACGAAAAAAGAGTAAGTACCGACTTATTCAATCCTGGATTCAACAATAGGTTGAATTGAGGGGAATAAGTCATTAAACGGTAAAATAATAATAAAATTGATATTAAATAATAACGATTAGCCGAGAGCACGTATTTAGTTATTTACTTATTTAGTTAGATTTTCTTAATTTAATTTTCATTACTATTATGAGTTAGTTCAGGGTTATTTGGTTTAATCGTGCGATTTAAAGTACTTACTTACTTTCGGTTTTTTTAAATATTTTTGTTATTAATTTTTTTTTTTATTTACCATTTAAATCGTCACAATCTCTTGGCAAATTGTTCAGGTGTCATGTGCTTGAATTGACTTGCATTCTGGAAAGCGTTGTACTGAAATTGGTCAAGGTGTTTAATTTTAAATCGTTCAACAAAAATTTCTTGAAACCATTGATAAGTGGTCTCATTATGGGTAGTTTCCTCATTACTCGTTAAGAATAATGCAGCTGATCCTTTAAGCTTGACTATAATTTTATCAGTATCCTACCAATTTTACTTCCATATTCCTTAAGGAATGGAAGTATGGTGATGGCAAAAAAAATCGTGTTCGAGATTATTGCAGATTCTGATTCTACTACACTCAAAACATGAAAAAAAGTCGTTTTCCGAAAAGTGTCTGTGTGTGTGTCTGTCTGTCTGTCTGTCTATGTGTCTGTAGATTTTTTTTCTATGGCAAACGATAACTGCCGCAAATTCAAACAGAATCAAATAATTTTTTGCATGCAGCCCTGATTTGCAGAGTACTCGCGACCTATTGTTTTTGGTGAAGATCGGTTGAGGGAAAGGGGTAGTTTACCGGCAACGGTTTTTTTTTAGCAAGGGTAATTTTGTTTGTTTGGCAAACGATAACAGCCGCAAATTCAAACAGAATCAAATAATGTTTTGCATACAGCCCTGAATTGTAGAGTTCTCAAGATCTATTGATTTTGGTGAAGATCGGTTAAGGGAAAGGGGTAGTTTACCTGTAACGTTTTGTTTTTACAAGGGTATTTCCTATGGCAAACGATAACAGCCGCAAATTCAAACAGAATCAAAAGATTATTTGCATACAGCCCTAAATTGTAGAGTTCTCAAGACCTATTGTTTTTGGTGAAGTTCGGTTGAGGGAAAGGGGTAGTTTACCTGCAACGTTTTTTTAACAAGGGTATTTTCTATGGCAAACGATAACAGCCGCAAATTCAAACAGAATCAAATAATGTTTTGCATACAGCCCTGATTTGTAGAGTACTCAAGACCTATTGTTTTTGGTGAAGATCGGTTAAGGGAAAGGGGTAGTTTACCTGTAACATTTTATGTTTTAACAAGGGTATTTCCTATGGCAAACGATAACAGCCGCAAATTCAAACAGAATCAAAAGATTATTTGCATACAGCCCTAAATTGTAGAGTTCTCAAGACCTATTGTTTTTGGTGAAGATCGGTTGAGGGAAAGGGGTAGTTTACCTGCAACGTTTTTTTAACAAGGGTATTTTCTATGGCAAACGATAACAGCCGCAAATTCAAACAGAATCAAATAATGTTTTGCATACAGGCCTGATTTGTAGAGTACTCAAGACCTACTGTTTTTGGTGAAGATCGGTTAAGGGGAAGGGGTAGTTTACCTGCAACGTTTTTTTATCAAGCGTATTTTCTATGGCAAACGATAACAGCCGCAAATTCAAACAGAATCAAATAATTTTTTGCATACGTCACTGAATTGTAGAGTACTCAATGGCTTTCGATTTTGGTGAAGATCGGTTAAGGGGAAGGGGTAGTTTACCTGCAACCTTTTACGTTTTAACAAGAGTAAAGTACTTGAAAATTTATTTAAAGTTTTTTAAACAATGGTAATTGTTAAAAATAAAATAATTTTGTTGCCACGCAATAAAATTATAATTTTTTCATTTTAATGTAATATAATATTTTTCATTTAATACAGCAATAAAAAGGCAGGTAAGACACAGCCTGGCTGTTTGGCTGAAAATGATTTTAAATATAAATCTTAGAATATGGAAGTCATGTATGGTTCTCCATACCGATATTTCCAACTTGGTAGCAAGGTCTATTTTGTTAAAGAATTCCATCACAGATACAAAACCATGTTCAGACCAATTATCTACCAAATTTGATACTGTTAGAGCTCTAAGCATAGTTGTTGGGGTTGTTGACATGGACAGCTTCTTGGCAGAATCCATCTCAAAATTAAAATAAAATATAAACACCAAGGTCTATCAAAAACTCAAACGTCCTTATCTACTTTGTCATGGTCCTTATCTACGGTCATGGTTGTGATAAGTGATAATGATAATTAGGCAACAATTCTAATACACTGTAGCAAATATTATACACAAAATATATCCACACAAACTACTGATGTGTAAAATCTATCTCTAATTTAATTATTTTCACTCTTATTACTCTTGCATCATCTGTATAATTTGAATGACCATTTATGTATCTCTCAGTTATCCTTTGCATAAGAGTACACAGTAAGGTTTCACATCCCTCTAATAGAACATCTGGGCCTGTAATTGGTAGGATGACTCCTCATGAGGACTTCTTGGGTACATCATACATAGGAGGTTCAGGCATAGGTGCTGTTTCTTCTATAGGAACAAAACGAATGGTAGGTACTCTCACAACAGGTGGAACTTGAGATGTAGGAAGACTAGATGGAACACTCAGTGGAGTTTGATGTTGGTAATAGGCAGTAATGTTTCCTATTTCAGTTTGTACTCTCATAAATAAAATACCTGATAAAGGATTTCTAATAGTCACTTGGCCTATCGGTACCCCAAAATGTCTAGGTTTAGACACATATTCAGGTCTATTTTTCCTCTTTCCCGTAAAATCTCTATATATGTAGTTACTTTAAGAGTTAATTTCTTATGTACTCTAACACCAGTACACGTTGCACACATCAGTAGATCCAACACTCATATAAAAACACATTTTGGATTTACTAACTCATTAAAGAATTTAATATAATGTATATGAGGTTCAATTATATATTATATACAAAGCATATAAGCAACTCTACACAACAATACAACAACACTCATTCTCTGATGTCTTTCAATCGCCATCCCAAATTTTACACAAACAGAACAATATGAAATATACAAAGTGTATTTATTTCCAACCAAACACACTATTTGAACACTACAAAACAATATTATTCTCACCACTAGCACCAGAAACAGAACAGACTTCAGAGCCAATTTTAAACTAATGATGTGATGGTTGTCATTAAATGAGTCTGTGTGCAAGTGCAGAATGTTTTAATGATCATGATGTGGATGACATGTTTTTTAATGCATGACAGTGTATCCTAAGAATTTCTGTGGAGAGTGCAGTGATCTATATAGTACCCCTGGCTATCTACAATACAGTGTGTTTGATCTTTATTTGAAATACAAGTACTATGTTTTGATCCGGCAAATATCAACTGATTTAATAATACTGTATAACACACTATAATAGTTGACTTGATGTAATAAACACATTTAAATAATTTACCTTATATTTAATCCGATCTTCTGTTATATGTTTTTACAACATGTTTTGGGGATAAATCCCCATCCTCAGGTAAAATGTTTATTCACCCTAATGCATAGGGGTCGTCAAAAATGTTAACGCACATAAAATGTAACACATAAAACTAGATAAAAACACATACAAAACACAAGCACATGATAAGTGACCCAGTGCACTGGTTGGCTTCCGATCGTCAACTAGCTTTTACGCGTGTTTCACTTCTTATGGTTGGAAGCCAACCAGTGCACTGGGTCACGCTTGTGTGTTTTATGTATTTTTATCTATTTTTATGTGTTACATTTTATGTGCGTTAACATTTTCGACGACCCGTATGCATTAGGGTGAATAAACATTTTACCTGAGGATGGGGATTTATCCCCGAAACATGTTGTAAAAACATATAACAGAAGATCGCTTAGCGGATTAAATATAAGGTAAATTATTTAAATTTGGTTCTAACAGCAGTCTGGAGACTATAAATAAAATGAATAATAAACACAGTTTACAAATTGTATAACAAAAATTTGTACAGAGAAATACAGTAACGGCTAATTAATTTTTAATTTTTTTTATTGCTCATCATGTTTCTCCTCAAATGTCCTACAATCTCATTATTCTATATAAACAGTAAAATAGTTTTACCTTTTTCTTGTCCGTCTGGTGGCCTTTACTCTTTATATAAATCTACGCGTTTCGGGACATATGTCCCATCATCAGGAATATCCCTTGGTGAAGTTCGTCAATTATTAAAATATTAAAAACACTTTATATACAATTTTACACACATAACAATAAATATAAATATAAACACAAAAAATATACATAAAAACCCCCAAACGTGAGAACACACGCGATATCATTGGTGCACACCACGAAATGCTATAGTCGACTGCTGTGCTCATGTTGTTATAGGTCGCGCACTATGGACCTTGTTCTGTATTCTTATCGCTGTGTCGTACAGTGGATTTGATTGGAAATTCAATTGTTCGTTAAGGAGGACTTCTTCTGTGTTTTTATTTTTATAAGCCTTATATATTTCGTATTCTTCGACAGCATTCATATAACTTCCTTTTTTGCATACATGGAGGGGTTGAAAGTTCGTTGTGATATCGGTATAAGTATGGTTTTTGTCCATCAGATGGCGCGCGTAATTTGACACTGTTTTACTAAATTCTTTTTTAGGTAAATGTTCTCTGAAGCGTTTTTTAAAGGGTCTACCAGTTTGGCCAATGTAAAAACTATCAGTCATTGCATATTATCTTATAAACGCCCGTCTTGTCCTCAACCGATTTTGAATGTTTAGGTAAGAGTATCTTATTAATGTTATTATTAGTTCGGTAAGCCATTTTTATATTTATCCCACTGAATACTTTGTTTAAAATTTTGGGTAGCGTGTTACCATATTCTGATGCTATATACCTAACTTTATTTCTATGATTTTCATGTAATTCTATGTTGTTTTTCTTTTTTCTGTGTTTCTATTTTTTCTATGGTAACACCATAGCACATACACAAGGCGTAGAAAGCATGTGGCGGTCCTGTAAACGCCGAAACATGATTGAATGTGGTACAAGAAGGGAACACTTAGATTCCTATTTAAGTGAGTACATGTGGAGGTCCGCAGAGGTCCAGAATATCATTCCAGGTGATGTATCGAGAAGCGTATAGAGTCACCTCCTTACCACTCACGACCACCTGTGGCTAGCTGGTGTTTCTGTAAAAACAATATTCAACGGAACATGCATTATGGTTAATAAGTTAGTATTATTAAATACACAGTTTTAATAGGTTAGTATTACATATCTACCACTTTTTAGATAAAGAAGGAGTATGCACTACGGTTAATAGCTTATGCTACAAGATACATGTTTATTTTAAAAATTAGTACAGTAACATACAAGACAGGTTACAAGAACAATTGCTGGAAGAAACGGAGAATAAACAGTTACAGTGAGGTCAAAAGACATAGAATTGAGCACTACAAATAGACAACTAAATACATATAAACACTGTTTGGTAAAAATGCTGTGTAATTCACCAAACATTCATTGCTATATGAGTGAATGTAGAGAATGCCCTGGTGTTGCCCCAATTCGCAAAATCATTGAAGAGGCTTTTGAAGAAAATGTCACCTATCGTCAGTGGGTGTCTGTTGATCGTTGCAACCTTGAAACTTTACAGAAATCTAATGAAGATTTTATAAATGTTTTTTGTGACAAACTGACTCTCTTAATCAAACATGATTTTATTGCAAAGCAGCAGTCTTCATTCATTAATGACAAAAAAGAAAATTTAAAAGAGTCAGAGTTTGTAGTAAACTTAGATTTCTCTGAAAACTATAACATTGTCGTTCAGGACGAAGCTCAAAGTTATCACTGGGCAAGCGAACATGTGACAATACACCCTTTTGTGATTTATTACAGAGAAGATGATAAAATTAAACACTCAAGTTTTGTTGTAATTTCACCTTGTTTAGAGCATAACACTGTTTCTGTGTATACATTCCAAAAAAAACTTATCGAGTTCATGACAACAAAGTTTCAAACAGTGCCAAAAAAGATTTTTTATTACTCAGATGGGTGTGCTGCACAATATAAAAATAAGAAAAATTTTATCAATTTATGTTATCACAAGCAAGACTTTGGTGTAGAGGCTGAATGGCATTTTTCCGCAACTGCACATGGGAAAGGACCATGTGATGGGGTTGGGGGCTCAGTCAAGAGACTTGCTGCAAGAGCAAGCCTGCAACGTCCATATGACAACCAAATTTTAACACCTATCCAACTTTATGAATGGGCAGTTGAAAATTTATCTGGAATTAATTTCACCTTCTCCACACAAGATGAGTATGTTGAG
This sequence comes from Magicicada septendecula, assembly GCA_034769895.1. Classification (NCBI taxonomy): domain Eukaryota; kingdom Metazoa; phylum Arthropoda; class Insecta; order Hemiptera; family Cicadidae; genus Magicicada; species Magicicada septendecula. The sequence goes on along the minus strand of CM068369.1, from coordinate 103,274,610 downwards.
TCCGAAACATTTCTGAATGACCGTTTCAGCCAAGCAGTAACTATTAAGGGAACTCAACAGTATCATGCTTATATACCTGTTCATTCAAGCGTAACAAAGATTTGTGTAAAAATATTCTCTGAAGATACAACAGAAGGAACAGTGATCATCCAAAAACCCTCAGAAAAACTACAAATGTCAGAAGTAAGCGGTTATATAACGGCCGTATATGACCAAAAGTGGTGGCTGGCATATGTGTTGGAGAAGAATGAAGAAGAGGATGAACTAAAAGTGACATTTCTACATCCTGCTGGCCCTTCATCATCATTTTCATATCCAAGGAAGCCGGACGTATTGTGGATATCACTGACAGACGTGCTTAGCAAAGTTGATCCTACAACTCCTACTGGAAGGATTTATGTAATAACACCTGAAGAAGCCACAACAACTTCACAAGCTCTATCATCAAGTTCTACATAAAATTTTGCTAAAGATGTAAGTGTTAAAGATTTAATGTAAAGTGTATAAATAATTTAATATAGTAATGAAATATGTTTTAATATCTAGGCCTACTATCAGTTTTATAAAACGCTCTTTTTTAAAATTATTATTTAACTATGAACCCATTAGCCTCCCACTTTGAAATTTCGAGAATCACTTACCAAAGGTCTAAACTATTTGTAGGAATTTTTAAAAAATTTTCAAAAATGCACTTTTTGAGAAAATTAAATTTAAAATTTTGATTTTGTGTTTACAAAAAAACTTTTTATGAAAAGGTATGTTGTGCTGTATATCATTGACAACTGCATGAAAAACTGAGTAAAATAACACCACTCCCATCTCTCTAGCTCAATTAGGAGAGCAGCTGTGGTGATTTCAAAATATGTCGGACGTGCGTTTTTGGCCGTTTTTTGAAAACTTTACATAGCCGTAATTTCTAAACCGTTTGAGATATTTAAAAAAAAAAATTGTATTTTTATTAATCTCCATGAGGACTACCTACATACCAAATTTCATCAAATTCTGAGATGGTCAGGTTTATACCCTGCGTTGATTTGATGTGGAATGGCTCCCGATTATATTACTTCTTATGGTATAAGAATATGATATCAGTTTTTTGTTTAATATCCACTTGTAAAGGAAAAAATACAGCAGATAATTATTTTATAAATAACTTTGTTACAGCTGCTGTGAAGTTGTTTAGATTAAATAATGTAACCTAACCAACTTTTAAGTATTGAATATTAAATCCTTAAATTTTTAGTGACCGTCAATCAGTGAATGTTTTAGTGGATAGTTAGTGAGGATCGGTTAATAATACAACTTTTAGTTATTTTGCGTCGACGTTTCGACAATATTTATTGTCATCTTCAGGACCTGTGTATGAAATACAATAGAAATATCAAACATAACGAAACAATTAAATATTTGGGTGAACGTGTTGGTGATGTGAGTGTGTGCGTGTGTATGTATGTATCATTTTTTATGTGAAGACTTATGATAGTTTGTTTACATCTTCAAATTATCTTTAAGAAAGCGAGCAAATTATAGTATGAGAGAACTTAATTTATACAGTATTACAATTTAAATTACTAAATATAATGTTATTTTAATTAATTAAACAAACAGTAACCAACAATTGGATATTAGATTAGATTACTGTTTGTTTAATTAATTAAAATAACATTATATTTAGTAATTTAAATTGTAATACTGTATAAATTAAGTTCTCTCATACTATAATTTGCTCGCTTTCTTAAAGATAATTTGAAGATGTAAACAAACTATCATAAGTCTTCACATAAAAAATGATACATACATACACACGCACACACTCACATCACCAACACGTTCACCCAAATATTTAATTGTTTCGTTATGTTTGATATTTCTATTGTATTTCATACACAGGTCCTGAAGATGACAATAAATATTGTCGAAACGTCGACGCAAAATAACTAAAAGTTGTATTATTGACCGATCCTCACTAACTATCCACTAAAACATTCATTGAATATTAAGTATAAGTATATTTAATCCTGAGAGAAAATGAACAATTAACACCAGTTTTTGAAAGAACCATGAAAGGAGAGAAGATGAGCTTGTGTACGAAATGTGAAGTGGAGTATCTTATGTAGAGATGAAAGCTCAAAAGTTCAAGGCAAATACATATGAATGGAGATGATTGGTAATATCTGGGACCTGTCACACAACAGAACACCATACAATGATGATACTGTGTATGTATGATGTAATGTGCCTGCTTTTAATATTTTCAAAGGATTTTAATACTTTGTTTCGACTGGTTTCACTGTGTAAATTACAAACCTGAATATAGTGCTGGAAGTTTCAGTTCCTCAGCCTGCGTAATGATGATGTAGGCCTAAACGTTTCTACCCTTTTCTTGTGCCTGCAAAGAAAAATAAATTAGGCCTACATCACCGGACACACAAAGTACTGACATATGAACATTAATCAATTATTTTGTTTAATCAGTCAACATTCTAGGAGACCAATATTAAAGGGTTTACAGATTATTGACCCGTCCACCAAAACACACACACACAGGTTCTGATATGTGTTACAATTGTGTCTTATTTTCAGCCAACCTTTCTTTTACAGGTGAAATCAGTACAATTATACCTCGTGAGTATAAGGTTAGTTTAATCTGTAACCTATGATATTAAAAATAATAATACACTGCACATGATTATTACACTTTATATGATATCAGCTTTTTGGCTTAAAATCCACTTGTAAAAGAAAATATACAAAATGATTATTATTTTATAATTAACTTTGTTACAGCTGCTGTGAAGTTGTTTAGATTAAATAATGGAACCTAACCTACTTTTAAGTACTGAATACTTTTAATGTGTCATGTACTGTGTTCAATAAGGAAACAAAATACTTTTACAGAATACTTAAAATCTTTGAAAATGGTATTGGATTAAGCTTGAGCAATGAATAATTAAACTAAGCATGTGATTTCAAAGTCAATATCATTATGAAAACGTATTCTAAATGCCAAATATATCATATGTACTATATAAATATGGTTAAACAATGTATGTACAATACGCATGCGTGTATTATTATTGTTATAACGGATGTATGTATTCTAGGAAGGTTAGTTCAGTGAATAAAGTCTTTTCTAATCAACGTGTTGTCTAACTGTATTTGGCAATATAATTCCAATATTAAATAATATCTCTCACACTAAATAGAACATACTTACCAAAATTGATAATACTTACCAAAATCATATTTGTTTTTAGTAAGAAGGGGGCTCATATTTGTTGATGGTTTCCAGCATTTTCTGGAACAAATCCTCATTTCTATTTCTTGTTCGCCATATGAACTCACTTAAATAGGAATTTAAGCGTTCCCTTCTCGTACCACATTCAATCATGTTTCGCCGTTTACAGGACCACCACATGCTTTCGACGCCTTGAGTATGCGCACCAGTTTCAGGATCCACAAAGTTATAACTATGGTTTACAGTCAAATGACTGTACTGTTGTGGCAAATTAACAATTTGACGGTACGAACGCCACTCATCTGACATTATAGTAGACCCTGGTTCAATATTCAAAACCATGTCATGTCCTTGTTCACATTGATGAGGATTGTGAACCAAACCTTTTTCTTGAAGAAAAGAAATTGCATCCTCTTCTGTACTAATAACACTCAACAGTTCATCGTAACTAATCATTCTTTAATTAAATGAATGTCAAACTCACAACACAACACTGATTAAAAATGTAATGAAACATGGGAACAAGCTTCATATCTATTCGCGCGTCAACCATTGTAACAACACAATTTTACCTCGTGGTGTAAAGTGTAATGTAAAATAAAAGACCACGTAATGTCTTTGGCTATTCTAAGCAAAGTTAAAGAGCTTTAGGAAAAAACTTTAAAACAAATTTAAAGACTCCCTGTATTAAGTCATTTAAAGTCTACTAAAATTAATGTTTCTTTTTCATACATGTTATTTCAATTTATTTTCATAGCAATTAAAATTAAAAGTGCTAACTGAAGATAGCGACACACCATACATTTGCGGTTAGGTGGGGTAATTGTAAACGGAAAATGGATTGAAACATTTTGATTGATTAAAAATTGTGTATACGTTTTAAAATTGAAATAACTGCAAATATTTCAACCTTTTGTTATTATGTTGCGTACAAAAAATTGTTTAAATATAAATAATAAATACAGCTCTAAAATTCAATTTACGGGTACCCCAATTTACAATTACCCTTGACATCTTAGAAGTAATTGTAAACAAGTGTTTTCTTTATCCTTTGAAACTAAAAAACTGACACTCCTCTTGAAATTGAAAATATCGGTATGGAGAACCATACATGACTTCCATGTTCTAATGTTTATATTTAAAATCATTTATTTGAATTCGGTTCGATAATTTCTAACAACTTATGTGTGTTCCTTGTAAATCGTGTTTTATGTTTGACAAATTGAAGGATGTTTTATGTATGATTTTCTTTTCAGGATACTTTATTTATCAGAATTAAGTACTTCACTCTTGTTAAAACGTAAACCGTTGAAGGTAAACTACCCCTTTCCCTTAACCGATCTTCACCAAAAACAATAGGTCTTGAGAACTCTACAATACAGGGCTGTATGCAAAACATTATTTGATTATGTTTGAATTTGCGGCTGTTGTCGTTTGCCATAGTAAATACCCTTGTTAAAACATAAAATGTTGCAGGTAAACTACCCCTTTCCCTTAACCGATCTTTACCAAAATCAATAGGTCTTGAGAACTCAGTTTCTGTGAAAAACTGGCAGATTTTAGTAGTCGGGTGATAAAGGATGGTATTGTAAAAGCAACAATTCTTTCAGAATTATTTTATAACCCTGTCAGTCTGCAAATAACTATCACTCCTTTAGATCATCAGCAGATTTAAACTTTTCTTATTTGTGCTAGGAATGTATCATGTAAAACTGCTGGAAGTATGGTATACAAAGTTGAGTAGTCGGGTGATAAAGGATGGTATTGTAAAAGCAACAATTCTTTCAGAATTATTTTATAACCCTGTCAGTCTGCAAATAACTATCACTCCTTTAGATCATCAGCAGATTTAAACTTTTCTTATTTGTGCTAGGAATGTATCATGTAAAACTGCTGGAAGTATGGTATACAAAGTTTCTATTATCCTTTTCAAGGTTGATGACCAAAACAAAAAGTACTACTTATAATTCATCATTGTAGCAGTTACACAGCAGTATACTAAACATGTCTTGGTTAATACCTGTACTCTGGTCAGGTAGCACAAAATGAATCATTCAAAACAAGTACAATTCAGTGTCAATGTCTAGTGTTTATGTGTCACTGCTACCCATAGTGAATCATTTGTATTGTACATAACAAATAGTATTCTGACTGTACACGTTTTTCATCTGACAAGAATTTTATACTTATGCAAACTCATTTAATGGTGTAACCTTCTGTAATATGTGCCAAACAAGTATTCATAAAATTAATATATTTGTGTCAAATTGTGTTTTATTTATTTCCAACAAAATCTGTTTTGTGGACATAACTTTATGTCCAACACAATTATTATGTTATTTCTTTTTAGTATCCCTTATAGATTTGCGTGATTAAAGCTTTTAATACTAAAACTTTGTTTCAGCTGATAACCATGCTTTGTTGAGATTATTAATGAAAAGTTTTGCTCATTCAGTGATGTGGCATCTTCAGTGATAAAGTTGAGTCTCATCGTGGTAAAACTACTGAAGACTTCATAGAATTGGAAAATTAATGAAAATAATATTCTTACAACCAGTGACAAGAATTATGAACTTAAAACAGTGGAATGAATTATTGAATACCAGATACTCTCAATTGCTAAAACAAACACACTTATATTATAAGAGTTCTCTTTATATAATTATCCAGGACACATTGTATAGCCTACAAACAGTAATAAAGAAATCACAATAGTTTACAACACAAATAAACAATTGATCGTTTGTCACTTTCATTAAAAACTGCTGTCTAATATCATCCTATATGAATGCACAACCTATTACACCAACTTTCTAAAACTCAGCTGGTTCCAGATGAATGCCAAGAGTGTGGCTCTAGAATATTCTGCAGTGCTGCTGATTAACAGTATGTGATCAGCATCACATAGAGTACTACACATATAAGCTATATAATTGACTTGGTATTACAATATTAGTAAAATGTGCTTGTTAACCAAATAGTGTGTTGTTACTCCTGAAAATCCCATTTCACTAAGAGCATTTTAGAAGTCTGGGTTATCTTCTATGTTTCACTCCACAAACATGCCTTTAGTTCAGCATTTCTTAACCTATTGGGCATGAGCCACTGCTGGGTCCCGAGAGGGCATTTGGAGGGTTGCAAAGTCAGGTTCGGAAATTTATTTACTGTGTCTTAAAAAGCTACTACATGTAAATAACTAAGATATATCATTTTAACAATTTAAATTCAACCTGTTTTGTACATAGTCTAAACTGTACATTTTTGTTATTCATGCTCTACCATTGCTTTTTATCAGCTCTGATGTTTAACTCTCTATAACCAGATTGAAAGTTGCTTCCCAGAGGGATACAGTGAATTCAATTGGATTCAAGACCCATTCTTGTATTTTGAAAGTTCTAACATGTTGTCAGTAAAACTAAATGAGCAATTGTGTGATATCATCTGTGATGCTGGGATTAAAACTAAATTTTTAGTAAATTATTTTGTATAGTTAGTGATAACATGAGACATGTCATGGACAACAAAATCCATAAACTTTTAGATTCTGACTTAACAAAGTTCTGGATATCTTTAAGAGATGAATATCCTGAACTTTCGGAGTTGCTCATCCCATTCCCCACCTCATTCTTGAGTGAAATGGGATTTTCATCTCAAGTGAAAAGCAAGCACAGAAATAGACTTGACGCACACTCAGATTTGTGACTTAATTTAACCACTCTTGAATCCAACATACCCCAGCTTTTGCAGAAAAAGCAGCCCCAACTGTCACATTAGTAACTAATGATTAGTTAGGCAAGTAAAAACTCTTTTGTTTTCAACTTCAGCATGTGTTTATTAGAGCAAATTAGTCTTTTGAATTACATATTTGCTTTTTGCTTTTCTATAATTAAGTGTATATATAATTTGTTTCAGCATAAAAGAAGGCTTAAAGTTCTCAGTGTTACCAAAAATATGATTATAAAGTGGGTGCACACCCCTACAAGTAGTTCTGCCATGCACACCCCTACAAGTCTAATTAATTTTAAAAATCTAAAAGGTTAAGTTAGATAATTAAACGTAGACACAACCTCCCAAAATCGTCTCTGTACCGTAATTATGTGCGATAAATGGAAACTAATTTCTGTACTTCCAATAAGTACACCCTTTTAATAAAATATTTGCCAATAAACCCCAATAAAATATGCACCAATAACGAAGCCTACTATCTAACTTATCTAAGTTAGATAATTAAACGTTGACACAACCTCCCAAAATCGTCTCTGTACCGTAATTATGTGCGATACATGGAAATTAATTTCTGTACTTCCAATAAATACACCCTTTTAATAAAATATGTGCCAATAAACCCCAATAAAATGTGCATCAATAACGAAGCCTACTATCTAAGTTAGATAATTAAACGTAGACACAACCTCCCAAAATCGTCTCTGTACCGTAATTATGTGCGATAAATGGAAACTAATTTCTGTACTTCCAATAAATACACCCTTTTAATAAAATATGTACCAATAAACTCCAATAAAATATGTACGAATAACGTAGCCTACTAGGTTATACGTTCTAAATTGGAAGTACCGATAGGTTTTAATTCGAATACATACAGCCTTTAATGTATATACAGCCTTTTATCCATACAATAAATACAGCCTTTGAATGTACACTAACAAAGGAAATTTTTGTTAAATCTAATTAATTTTAAAAATCTAAAAGGTTAAGTTACATTGTTAAACGTAGACACAACCTCCAAAAATCGTCTGTGTACCGTAATTATGTGCGATAAATGGAAACTAATTTCTGTACTTCCAATAAATACACCCTTTTAATAAAATATGTGCCAATAAACCCCAATAAAATATGCAAATAGGTTATAGGTCTACGTTCTAAATTGGAACTAGGTTTTAATTCCGGTACTTCGAATAAATACAGCCTTTAATGTTATGTACAGCAGCCTTGTATCCATACAATAATTTAATGTACACTAACAAAGGAAATTTTTGTTAAATCTAATTATATTTAAAAATCTAAAAGGTTAAGTTGCATTGTTAAACGTAGACACAACCTCCAAAAATCGTCTGTGTACCGTAATTATGTGCGATAAATGGAAAATAATTTCTGTACTTCCAGTAAATACACCCTTTTATTGTACACTAACAAAGTAAATTTTATTTAAGTTACATTGTCGTACATAACCTCCATAACCTGGCATTAGTTACTTGTGAAAAAACAGTTCTAGTAAACATCGAACACGGAAAAAAATGTATGATGATACATTTCATATTGCCGCAGGCTATAGTGAAAGACCCAAAAAACTCACCCATTGTAAGTTGCAAGTCGTTAGAACCTGTGAATGGATGTGTACTGTATTGACATATACATAGAACTGTACTCACAGCTTTAACAAAATTCGACTTTGTTAATCTGATTTTATTTAATGACAAGTATTTCACTCAAAATAGTGAGAAAGTTCTGCAGCTTGGGGAGCTCACTAGTAGGTATAACGTCTACCTTCATGTGTAGATCTGTTAAATTAATTTTCTGTATCTACAATCATCGTGAACACAGAGGCGATAAATAATTTAGTTTTCTAAATTTAAATACACTAAATATTATAGAATCATGCTGGGTAAGTGTGTGACAGAAGGTGCTTAGAGTCTGGTGGAGTAGAGCAGCAGCGGATCGTCCAAAATGGTAAAGACTTCTTTAGGAGGTCGGGTTCATTGATTGGTTGTAGCTCTGTTGGTTGATAACACCATCACATTACATTGTTGACTTTCACCATTGTTAAACATTAATTCTTCTATCAAAAGTAAAGCTAAGTTTATAACATTAGTAATTCCCAGTGCCAGCAAAAAATAATAAAGATGAACATTTTGATTAGGCACCTCTAGTAATTTTTGATGAGCTGCTTTAAAGAGGGTAAAAGATACTCAGGAGGAACAAAAGGAGAAAGGAAATGAGGAAGATCTTGTAGAAAACTGAAGGGAGACAAACTTTAGTTGAAAATCTTTCACTGGTTTCATACCAACCACAACACCTGCAAGAAGTACAAAAAAGACCTCATTTTCTGCCTTCCAAGTACATCTGCTACAATTGAAATAGATTTTTTCTGTACTGAAACATGTGGGACTCTGTGAAAGTACAGGTGAGAATAGACTAATTGAAAGTTAGCTGTTTCTTAAAATTAATTCCAAACTTGATTGTAATGACTTATATGAAAAAATAAAGAAACATAAAACTCTTCTGATAAAAGTGTGTTCTTCGGAAAAGTATGATTAGTTCTATAAAAGTACTTAGGTTGACTGTGATGTAAACTTTCTTTGAATTTAAAATAAGTCTCTATAAAACTTTTAGTTGTTTTTATTACAATGAAACAGTATAATAAACTTAGTGTTTTATTATAATGATGTATATTAGTAATACTATTACAGTAAAAGTAATAAAACAATAATACATTTTTACTCTGTAATTTGTAATTTTAAGTACCTAAGGACAAAAATTTGTCCGCAAAAAATGTCCCTCCCCTGCTAGGAATCTAACCCAGTATGCTGGTGTCCTTACTTTGTTCTCAGAAATATGGTCAGCCTAATAAAATTGTTATTAATTATTTTACAGGTATTTGATTATTCAATCACAACTGGTGTTTTTAATTTTAGGCAACAACAAAACAAGATGTAATAACCTCTTGCACAAAACTAACAAGGTATTAAACTGACAGAAGCTGTATTGGTATTTGTGTAAATATAAAATAAATAAACACAAATTATATACAGTACCCCTATTGGTAATATTACGCTTTTGAAAATCAATAATAATAATAATGGTTTTTAGAAGAGAGTATAATAAACAGAATGAAGGTGTAAATTTATTGATAGGTAATGAAAGTAAGTTGTTAACCATAGTTTATTATGATTAGGTGTTAGGTTTTGCTGGCCAATGTCGTTATTTTAAGAAATTAAAAATTCCACTCCTCCATAAAATTAGTTAGAGCTCTGTGATTTTGCAAAACCCGCCAAAAATCAATGAAAAATCGATTATAACTAAACTTATTGGACTATATGTTTGGTTATATTCTGTGACTAAATAAATAAATCTTGTTTGCATTACAAGCCATTTCGCTCGATTATGATTTCATGCTTCGGGTTTTTATTTATATAATTATGTGTCAGATTATGCTGAAAGACTTTTAGTTTCTATGTTGGAAGATAGGTACCGGTAGTTTGTATACGTCTTTCGCATTGTGCGATTTGTATGGCACTGAATTTGAATACTCTGTTAATATGGGGAATAGCAAGTTTCGTATTTACTAATTCATCAGTCAAGTGTTGTTAGCATGCTTTCGAAAAGTTTATTACCTGAAGCATTGTACTGAATAGTTTATGTTAGTGAAACTAATTTATAGCAGCCGTAGTATACGTCAGAAGGTCTAAGGTAATGTACTTATTTAAAGACAACTGGATGATAGGTTAAGGTGGAAATAACGATAGTATTCATTGATAGTAGAGGTTGGCTAAACTGTTATTTTAAAATACTAGGTATGAAAATACCGTTCCAAAAAAAATAACAGGTACAAATACCTGTTATATACTATATATACATAACCTATATTATCCTTTGTAAGTAACTCGTTTTGAGTTTCCTGCAGGTCTCCTATGTAATATCTTCAAATAAATACACTCCAAGTAGGTTTATTTTCACCTAGATAAACCTATTAATATATTAATAAACCTACTTGCTGTGTATTTATTTGAAGATATTATATAACCTATACTATATAATTTGTTATAAGAAATAAATTGAAACTAAAAGTATTAACAGTGTTACTTTACACTGTGGCTTTATTAAACTATTACTGTTTAAATGAAAATAAGAAACAAGAGAATTTATAGGCCTATCTACCTTTGGGTATACCAATTTAAGTTTTCACTAGTAGTAAACAAACTAACATTGGTTAGACAAATCAGTTGCGAAACTCGGGGCAATTAAATAATTTAGAGTAGGCCTACACGTAATACCACGAAAAATAATGTGAAAAAACATCAGAAACGTATAATAAAAACATAACAGTAAGCCACAAGAGTGAGTGAGAATAAACAAAATTTTACAAATAAAAATAAAAAAACAAATTGTAATAAAATAAATATAAATACAAACTTATAAATAATAAGCAACAACAAAAGTAAATTAAATGCATTTCAGATATTTAAGGAACAGAACTAGATAAAGTGCATAAATGTCCATTACAACAATCTCATCATTTACGTGAGATGTGTAGTGAAGTTAAAATCACATTAATAAAAAGTATAATATAGCTTATCAACATCAGCCACTCTATAGGTTATAACTCAATATAATTAAATTCAACTATTTCACTAACGATCGGAACATAAAGTTTTTTTTGAGTAAAAACAAAGTTTTACCAACCGATTTTAGTTACAAGTTGGTGACTAGTATAATATATAATTATTAGCATATAATCTGTGTTATATATCTGCATATCACACGAGAATAAATGTAACAGCAGGATAAATTATTTCCTTTATTAAAAACAGCTCCGTCTCTTTGCGCAGAATGAAGTATACAAGACGAAAAAGTGGCTCATACTAGTTCTTACTCGAAATATGCTTGATACTACCTGTTCCTGAAATACTAGGTGTTCCTGAAATATTAGGTGTTACTAAAATACTACTGTTACTCTGGAATGCGTTGTTCCTTGTGTATCGGTGATACCACTAGTATTTGAAATACCTAATATTTTAAATACGCGTTACTGGCTGTTCCTTGCGTTCCAGCGATATTTTTGTACGCCTAGTATTTGGCCTTGGTTTACGTGATCTTGCGTACATTTTGTGTGTGTGTGTCTGTGTCGGTGCGTAGGGGGTGTGCCTCGACTTGGAACAGCGAGGGCGGCGTGTCTCGACTCGGAACAGCGTCGCCGCGAATAACAGGTATTTCAACTTTTCAGTCACTGTTACATCCGTTCCACAAAAATATCGTTCCAAAATACCTATTACAGGTATATCGGCCCACCTCTAATTGATAGGTATGAAGTATAATTAGGGTTAATTTACCATTTCATTTAATATAATGCAAGACACATTTTCAGAAAGTAATTTCAATTTGGATATGTGGTTCTTCGTCGTGTGTTGATGACATTATCCACAAGCTTACAAAAATTACTCGATTGTACGTGAAAACATCTTCCATCACAGTAAAAAAGTTACCAAGGTTTCCTGTTTACTTTTCTTTTCTGTTTTAATGTCTGAATTAATAATTTCAACTTTCACAGCGGCTTATATAAATGCCGGACTTTACAGGCCTGCATATGCTGTAAACACAACACAATGTGCAGGCTAGATGTGGGCCGATATACCTACAACAGGTATTTTGGAACAATACTATTTTTTTGGAACAGATATAACAGTGACTGATAAGTTGAAATATCTTATTCGGGGCCTCGCAGTTCCGAGTTCTTCCTACGCTACTAACGAGTACACAAGTACAGTAGTATTAAACAGACATGAATCAGCGCGCAGGTTGTAGTGGGGAGAAGACAGCAGCAGTGAAAGGCACGAGAGAGGAAAATGTCTACTAACGCAGTTGAAAATATTGGTCTACTCTCTGAATTGTTAATAAGACGCGAATGTGACAAGAGTAATCTATTTTGACACGGGTTGACTTTTTATACCTAATGTGCCGAAGTTACGCTTCTTTAATACTTAAAGATGAAAGATAATAGTTAAATTTACGTTTTTCTCTGTAAAAGTAGTAAAATTTGAAAACTGATATCGCTTATAATGACAGCTGAAATAAAGCAGTTACACTGCTTTGTCGATTCACAATTATTTTCGTTTTATTATATTTATAACTTTATTTATTTATTTAGTTTTCTATTGTCTATGATTCTTATAGTGTTTTCAATTGTTTATTTTTAATTTTTAACGTTTTTATGTATTTATTGTTTTTTACATTTCATTAGCTACATTTTTAATTATATTACTAAATACTTTACCAAACTAAATTTTACAGCCTTACCAAAACACACACACACACACGCGAGCGCGCGCGCGCGCGCATATATGTAACTTACTTGTTACTAACTTACCTAACTTTTTACTAACCAATTATTCTTATAATTTGAAAATTCTTTTGTTATTCTTTTAATTGTTTTTAAGGTTTTTACGGTTTTTTGGTTACCTACAAAATTTGGTTGTAGGTAAGTTTTGATTTCGATTACGACAGTAAACGTGGACATTTTGTAAGACGAAACAAGCGTCAGACACAACAGAAAGAGACAATGTAGGCCTAATAAAGATTTCCATTATTTTGTAAACAGTGACTTGGCGTGTTGTGTCTGTTGCAATGTTTCTCGAAAGTCGAGGCTAGACATCAACAATCGTTGTATATTTTGGAATGTGTACACTTTGTGTACATGTTACGATTCACGAAAAAATAATAATATATGATCCACATTGCTCTGGCATCTTAATTTGTTTGAATAAGTAACATTAATAACAGCCTCGTACGTGAAACGATTTTGTGTGTGTGTGTGTGTGTGTGTGTGTGTGTTTAAAAAACAAGCAGATGTAAAATATCCGTAAAGAACCGGAGAGACAATATTAATGCAACAATTAGACTGAAACTATTTAAGTACCATAGAGCACATTTACTTACATGCAATTACAATAATTATTTAGGTCAGTTCTTCACCCTACTAATATTTCCGTCACTGTTATCGCCATTAGCCTATTATCACTATCACTCAAGTTACCTTCACGGCTGCTATCTCGTCTTACATTATTTTTTAAACGATCTGTTACAGTATCCCTTATTTGGTTCGATCTTAGGTAGACATTTTAAATTTTCATTACGTCACGTCTTGATCTCTAGTCTGCAGGAGAAATACAATAAAATTCCTTTGACACTGTCCACAGAAAAATGCACAGTCTTTCTTTCAACACGCTTCTTCACGGTTGCCCAAGTCAGTTCCATAGATTAAAATCCGGCTGATAGTGTACAAGTTATAAAACAATGTCCTTGGTTTGCCAAAATAGCATCTATTTTAAAAGTTTTGTAAGTTGGTTTGTTTTGTTTAGTTAGTGCATACAGTTCAGGCTTTAACATAGATGGACTACAAGGAATGTTATGGTTTTTTAACCAGCTAATCATGTCTGCCTTTTTTTGTTAATGATGTTGGAGGTGGATTTATTTGTACATTGTGGTAGGAGGCATTAACTATTACTATTACGCTGTTCTTATTAAAATGAAATGAAACTAAACGCTTCATATTTGATGAATACTGATGTTTTTTGAAAAGTACTCACACAATAACCTCCACAGCGTCTCAGAGAAAACTAAGCTATGTTTCTCTGTTGACGCATGCGCATTACATAACCTGCGCAGTTAGCATGAAAACGGTTGATTCATGTCTAATAAACTTTACTGTACCAAGTAAACGAGTACTACAGTAATATTAAATAGACATGAAGCAACGCACAGGTTTTAGTGGGGAGAAGTCAAGAGTGGTGGAACCCACGAGAGAGGAAAATGTCTACTAACGCAGTTGAAAATATCGACCTACTCTCTCAATTGTGAATGAGACGCATGTGTGAGATGAGTAATCTATTTTGAGATGGATTAACTTTTTATACCTATTGTGCCGAAGTAGGGTAATTTTTTTCTATGGCAAACGATAACAGCCGCAAATTCAAACAGAATCAAATAATGTTTTGCATACAGCCCTGTATTGTAGAGTTCTCAAGACCTATTGGTATTGGTGAAGATCGGTTAAGGGAAAAAGGTAGTTTACCTGCAACATTTATGTTTTAACAAGGGTAATTTTTTATATGACGAACGATAACTGCCGTAAATTCAAACAGAATCAACTACATTTTTGCATACCTTTTTGAATTATAGAGAACTCAAGGTCTGTTGATTTTGTTGAAGATCGGTTAAGGGAAAGGGGTAGCTTACCAGCAACATTTTATGTTTTAACAAGGGTAATTTTTTATGACGAAAGATAACTGCCATAAATTCAAAGAGAATCAAATAATTTTTTGCATACGTTCCTGATTTGTAGAGACCTCAAGGCCTGTTGATTCTGGTGAAGATCGGTTAAGGGAAAGGAGTAGTTTACCTGCAACATTTTATGTTGTAACAAGAGAAATGTTTTCATGACGAACGATAACTGCCGCACATTCAAACAGAATCAAATATTTTTTTGCATGCATCCCTGAATTGTAGAGGACTGAAGGTCTATTGACTTTGGTGAAGATCGGTTAAGAGAAAGGGGTAGTTTACCTGCAACATTTTATGTTTTAACAAGAGTAAAGTACTTAATTTTGATAAATAAAGTATCCTGATAAGAAGCTCATAATAATCCACTGTAGAAACGTAGATGAAATATCTATAAATGAAGAGGTTAGATGAAGGGGTGGGGGTAATTTTCTATTAATGAAAATTATAGTTGAAGGGGGAGGGGAGAATTTTTTATATGTGTACAACGTTATCGGCAACAAAGAAGTAGTTCTTTGTTAAAATTCCTTTCCGGGCTGTTTAGCCGTAGTCCAATGTTTTCTGCAAAACCAGACTTTTCGGTAGTCCATCGACTGCCATCATCAGTGAAAATTGAGTGCGAAAACATGAGGTGGTATACGTTAGTGACCACAGTACTGTGGTTAATGCTGAAGCAATAAGTAGAAAGACGTAGTTTCTATGGAAATATTTCATTTTGAATATGATTTTAAATATAAATCTTAGAACATGAAAGTCATGTATGGTTCTCCATAGCGATATTTTTCTATGGCAAACGATAACAGCCGCAAATTCAAACAGAATCAAATAATGTTTTGCATACAGCCCTGAATTGTAGAGTTCTCAAGACCTATTGTTTTTGGTGAAGATCGGTTAAGGGGAGGGGGTAGTTTACCAGCAACGTTTTATGTTTTAACTAGGGTATTTCCTATGGCAAACGATAACAGCCGCAAATTCAAACATAATCAAATAATTTTTTGCATGCAACTGTGAATAGTAGAGTTCTCAAGACATATTGTTTTTGGTGAAGATCGGTTAAGGGAAAGGGGTAGTTTACCTGCAACATTTTTTGTTTTAACAAGGGTATTTTCTATGGCAAACGATAACAGCCGCAAATTCAAACAGAATCAAATAATGTGTTGCATACAGTCCTGAATTATAGAGTTCTCAAGACTTATTGTTTTTGTTGAAGATCGGGTTAGGGAAAGGGGTAGTTTACCTGCAACGTTTTATGTTTATCATGGGTAATTTTTACTTCCATGTTCCTTAAGGAAATGGAAGTATGGTGATGGCAAAAAAAATCGTGTTTGAGATTATTGCAGAATATGATTGTACTACACTCAAAACATGAAAAAAAGTCATTTTTTGAAAAGTGTGTGTGTGTGTAGATTTTTTTCTATGGCAAACTATAACTGCCGCACATTCAAACAGAATCAAATATTTTTTTGCATGCATCCCTGAATTGTAGAGGACTGAAGGTCTATTGACTTTGGTGAAGATCGGTTAAGAGAAAGGGGTAGTTTACCTGCAACGTTTTATGTTTTAACAAGAGTAAAGTACTTAATTTTGATAAATAAAGTATCCTGATAAGAAGCTCATAATAATCCACTGTAGAAACGTAGATGAAATATCTATAAATGAAGAGGTTAGATGAAGGGGGTGGGGGCAATTTTCTATTAATGAAAATTATAGTTGAAGGGGGAGGGGAGAATTTTTTATATGTGTACAACGTTATCGGCAACAAAGAAGTAGTTCTTTGTTAAAATTCCTTTCCGGGCTGTTTAGCCGTAGTCCAATGTTTTCTGCAAAACCAGACTTTTCGGCAGTCCATCGACTGCCATCATCAGTGAAAATCGAGTGCGAAAACATGAGGTGGTATACGTTAGTGACCACAGTACTGTAGTTAATGCTGAAGCAATAAGTAGAAAGACGTAGTTTCTATGGAAATATTTCATTTCGAATATGATTTTAAATATAAATCTTAGAACATGAAAGTCATGTATGGTTCTCCATAGCGATATTTTTCTATGGCAAACGATAACAGCCGCAAATTCAAACAGAATCAAATAATGTTTTGCATACAGCCCTGAATTGTAGAGTTCTCAAGACCTATTGTTTTTGGTGAAGATCGGTTAAGGGGAGGGGGTAGTTTACCAGCAACGTTTTATGTTTTAACTAGGGTATTTCCTATGGCAAACGATAACAGCCGCAAATTCAAACATAATCAAATAATTTTTTGCATGCAACTGTGAATAGTAGAGTTCTCAAGACATATTGTTTTTGGTGAAGATCGGTTAAGGGAAAGGGGTAGTTTACCTGCAACATTTTTTGTTTTAACAAGGGTATTTTCTATGGCAAACGATAACAGCCGCAAATTCAAACAGAATCAAATAATGTGTTGCATACAGTCCTGAATTATAGAGTTCTCAAGACTTATTGTTTTTGTTGAAGATCGGGTTAGGGAAAGGGGTAGTTTACCTGCAACGTTTTATGTTTATCATGGGTAATTTTACTTCCATATTCCTTAAGGAATGGAAGTATGGTGATGGCAAAAAAAATCGTGTTCGAGATTATTGCAGATTCTGATTCTACTACACTCAAAACATGAAAAAAAGTCGTTTTCCGAAAAGTGTCTGTGTGTCTGTCTGTCTGTCTGTCTGTGTGTCTGTGTGTCTGTCTGTCTGTCTGTCTGTAGATTTTTTTTCTATGGCAAACGATAACTGCCGCAAATTCAAACAGAATCAAATAATTTTTTGCATACAGCCCGGTTTTGCAGAGTTCTCGCGACCTATTGTTTTTGGTGAAGATCGGTTGAGGGAAAGGGGTAGTTTACCTGCAACGGTTTTTTTTTAGCAAGGGTAATTTTGTTTGTTTGGCAAACGATAACAGCCGCAAATTCAAACAGAATCAAATAATGTTTCGCATACAGCCCTGAATTGTAGAGTTCTCAAGACCTATTGTTTTTGGTGAAGATCGGTTAAGGGAAAGGGGTAGTTTACCTGTAACGTTTTATGTTTTAACAAGGGTATTTCCTATGGCAAACGATAACAGCCGCAAATTCAAACAGAATGAAAAGATTATTTGCATACAGCCCTAAATTGTAGAGTTCTCAAGACCTTTTGTTTTTGGTGAAGATCGGTTAAGGGAAAGGGGTAGTTTACCTACAACGTTTTTTTAACAAGGGTATTTTCTATGGCAAACGATAACAGCCGCAAATTCAAACAGAATCAAATAATTTTCTGCATACAGCCCTGATTTGTAGAGTACTCAAGACCTATTGTTTTTGGTGAAGATCGGTTGAGGGGAAGGGGTAGTTTACCAGCAACGTTTTTTATCATGCGTATTTTCTATGGCAAACGACAACTGCCGCAAATTCAAACAGAATCAAATAATTTTTTGCATACAGCCCTGATTTGTAGAGTACTCGCGACCTATTGTTTTTGGTGAAGATCGGTTGAGGGGAAGGGGTAGTTTACCTGCAACGGTTTTTTTTATCAAGGGAAATTTTTTTTTTTTGGCAAACGATAACAGCCGCAAATTCAAACAGAATCAAATAATGTTTCGCATACAGCCCTGAATTGTAGATTTCTCAAGACCTATTGTTTTTGGTGAAGATCGGTTGAGGGAAAGGGGTAGTTTACCTGCAACGTTTTTTTAACAAGGGTATTTTCTATGGCAAACGATAACAGCCGCAAATTCAAACAGAATCAAATAATGTTTTGCATACAGCCCTGATTTGTAGAGTACTCAAGACCTATTGTTTTTGGTGAATATCGGTTAAGGGGAAGGGGTAGTTTACCTGCAACGTTTTTTTATCAAGCGTATTTTCTATGGCAAACGATAACAGCCGCAAATTCAAACAGAATGAAATAATTTTTTGCATACGTCCCTGAATTGTAGAGGTCTCAATGACTTTCGATTTTGGTGAAGATCGGTTAAGGGGAAGGGGTAGTTTACCTGCAACCTTTTACGTTTTAACAAGAGTAAAGTACTTGGAAATTTATTTAAACTTTTTGAAACAATGGTAATTGTTAAAAATAAAATAATTTTGTTGCCAGGCAATAAAATTAAAATTTTTTAATTTTAATGTAATATATTATTTTTCATTTAATACGGCAATAAAAAGGCAGGTAAGACACAAACACACAATTCACGTTATTTCTGGCCTCACTCATGTTTATTTTCTTACGTTTGCACGCTTTTTAAATGGAAAGTGCCGAAACCCACACCAACATAACGCGTGCAAGCCGAAAAAATGGACATCAATTTGCTTACTGGCGAAGCTAGTAGTTAATGAATGGGTAGGCAAAAATCTTATCTTAAATTTTTTTTAAGGAATCACTAAAAGGACGGTGGGTCAAATCGGACCCTGAGGTAGAGTTGCTGTAACCGAATGGTTCCACAAACAGCCGTAAGAATTTTACTAGCAGGGAATCTACAGGTTAGCGCAACAGTGGAACTCATGTCTTAATGTTATTGGAGACTTCTTTTAAAATCGTTGAATAAAAAATGCTTTACAGCTCTATACGTGTGTCTATTGAACAATCCTTGTATTAGTCATACACAATAATACAACTGATTGAACTTCAAATTTTTAAACTTGATTAGTTTCTATATATATGTTTAATGTTACAAATAATTCAAATAACAATCTTGATCATCTGTTAGTTCAGCGGAATAACAGTGACACTTTTAATAACCGCATAAAATAAACACTTAGAAACAACACAGGCGCTTTAACTTAACTGTTTGGACCACAGAAGTGAGGCATGCCTCAACGCTCTATGTGTACAGCGCGGGACAATCCCCCCTCCCTACACTTCCCTATCACACCACTACATTGCTTACATACGATGTATACAAAAAACGCTGAGGCAAGTTCAGGTTGCCTCATTCGCTTTAAACGAACTATGCCGAATCTCACCTGTCACCATCTAGCGGTCGCTCAATAAAGCACGTTTCGGTTTAATAAATTTGACAGTCGCAGTAACAATGTATAATCTTTACGTTATGTAGTTCATACGTATTTATAATTTTTATTCTACAGAATTTGTTAGGGTAGGCATTGCCTCAATTGCCTCCATGTAACTTCGCCACTGATATATATGTGTACAACGTTATCGGCAACAAAGAAGTAGTTTTTGTTAAAATTCCTTCCCGGGATATTTGGCCGTAGTCCAATGTTTTCTACAAAACCAGACGTTTCGGCAATGCCATCGACTTCCATCATCAGTGAAAATCGAGTGCGATAACGTGAGGTGGTATACGTTAGTGACCACAGTACTGTGGTTAAGGCTGAAGCAGTAAGTAGAAAGAAGTAGTTTCTATGGTAATATTTCATTTCGAAAATGATTTTAAATATAAATCTTAGAATATGGAAGTCATGTATGGTTCTCCATACCGATATTTTACTTCCATGTTCCTTAAGGAAATGGAAGTATGGTGATGGCAAAAAAAATCGTGTTTGAGATTATTGCAGAATATGATTGTACTACACTCAAAACATGAAAAAAGTCATTTTTCGAAAAGTGTGTGTGTGTGTGTGTGTGTGTGTGTGTGTGTGTGTAGATTTTTTTTTATGGCAAACGATAACAGCCGCAAATTCAAACAGAATCAAATAATTTTTTGCATACAGCCCTGATTTATAGAGTACTCGCGACCTATTGTTTTTGGTGAAGATCGGTTGAGGGAAAGCGGTAGTTTACCTGCAACGGTTTTTTTTATCAAGGGTAATTTTGTTTGTTTGGCAAAAGATAACAGCCGCAAATTCAAACAGAATCAAATAATGTTTCGCATACAGCCCTCAATTGTAGAGTTCTCAAGATCTGTTGATTTTGGGAAAGCTCGGTTAAGGGAAAGGGGTAGTTTACCTGCAACGTTTTATGTTTTAACAAGGGTATTTTCTATGGCAAATGATAACAGCCGCAAATTCAAACATAATCAAATAATGTTTTGCATACTGCCCTAAATTGTAGAGTTCTCAAGACCTTTTGTTTTTGGTGAAGATCGGTTAAGGGAAAAAGGTAGTTTACCTGCAACATTTATGTTTTAACAAGGGTAATTTTTTATATGACGAACGATAACTGCCGTAAATTCAAACAGAATCAACTACGTTTTTGCATACCTTTTTGAATTATAGAGAACTCAAGGTCTGTTGATTTTGTTGAAGATCGGTTAAGGGAAAGGAGTAGCTTACCAGCAACATTTTATGTTTTAACAAGGGTAATTTTTTATGACGAAAGATAACTGCCATAAATTCAAAGAGAATCAAATAATTTTTTGCATACGTTCCTGATTTGTAGAGACCTCAAGGCCTGTTGATTCTGGTGAAGATCGGTTAAGGGAAAGGAGTAGTTTACCTGCAACATTTTATGTTGTAACAAGAGAAATGTTTTCATGACGAACGATAACTGCCGCACATTCAAACAGAATCAAATATTTTTTTGCATGCATCCCTGAATTGTAGAGGACTGAAGGTCTATTGACTTGGTGAAGATCGGTTAAGAGAAAGTGGTAGTTTACCTGCAACATTTTATGTTTTAACAAGAGTAAAGTACTTAATTTTGATAAATAAAGTATCCTGATAAGAAGCTCATAATAATCCACTGTAGAAACGTAGATGAAATATCTATAAATGAAGAGGTTAGATGAAGGGGGTGGGGGTAATTTTCTATTAATGAAAATTATAGTTGAAGGGGGAGGGGAGAATTTTTTATATGTGTACAACGTTATCGGCAACAAAGAAGTAGTTCTTTGTTAAAATTCCTTTCCGGGCTGTTTAGCCGTAGTCCAATGTTTTCTGCAAAACCAGACTTTTTGGCAGTCCATCGACTGCCATCATCAGTGAAAATCGAGTGCGAAAACATGAGGTGGTATACGTTAGTGACCACAGTACTGTGGTTAATGCTGAAGCAATAAGTAGAAAGACGTAGTTTCTATGGAAATATTTCATTTCGAATATGATTTTAAATATAAATCTTAGAACATGAAAGTCATGTATGGTCCTCCATAGCGATATTTTTCTATGGCAAACGATAACAGCCGCAAATTCAAACAGAATCAAATAATGTTTTGCATACAGCCCTGAATTGTAGAGTTCTCAAGACCTAGTGATGTGGGCCGGGTAAATACCCAGTGGGTACGGTATTTAAAAATGGGTATTTACCTGGGTATTTACCCTTGACTCGGGTAAATACCCAAAATCAGGGTATTTATCAATTAATGCATTAATTTTTAAATCTGGTACTTTTACTGCGCTTTTTAAATGATCTTTGTAGTTAGTTAGTTATCTTAGTAAATGATAATAATACAATTTCATGAAATTGTATTATCTGATTTAAGAAAATAGTAAGCCTAATTCAGTCTACCCAAATCAAATTTCAAATCAGAATTTTAGTTTAGTTTAGAGACAATTTTACTTGTTGATTTTAGATAATTCATTTCAATATAAAAAACAATTACTTTATATACAGCTAATTGTTACAGGCCAGCTACAACATCATTTAATTCAATTCAAATAAATTGTATTTGAATAATATCACAACAGAACCAGAGGCTATATTTGTACTAAGATTGATTTAAGGATAAAGATTGATTTAGTTAAAGAGGGAAATTTTATTTTGCACTGCACTTCAGAGAACTGGCAACACTGTGAGACAGTTCTCCCCTCCACTCATATTTCAGCTTTTCTTTGTTTACAGAGTAATGCTGGTGGAGTGAATATAACATAACCTCTCTTTGTAAAATGTTTGTTCTATCATAAGGTGTGAGTGTGAGTAGTACCGGTATTCAGTTTTCAAAAATGGGGAAGAGAAAAGGACCTGCATGGGACTTTTTTAAAGAAAAAGGTTGTGGTGTCATATGTAAGTACTGTTGCAAAGAGTACAAACATGCTAATGTCAATAAAATGAGTAACCATATAAAAAAGTGTTTCAAGACTCCCAGATTTGAAAAAAGTGTTAAATTCAAACATTTGTGGTACTGCTGTTTTCAAATCTTTTTCAACATCAACTCCACAAAAAATGAGTGTCCTGGAACCCTTGGAAATTGACACATCTTTTGAAACAGAACCAGAACCCGGGCCAAGTGCAAGTAGTAATGAGCATAATAGGCTTGCAAGCAGAAATTCAAACCTATCATCTTCATCCTCATCAGAAGTTTGGGGATTACAGCAATGTGGACAATCAAAAACTTTGTTGCAGTCTTCAACCTCTCAGTCTTCACAACAATCACAACTATTGTCATTTGTGGACCGCATGGATACTCAAGAAAATGTAAGTACATAGTCTGCTTATTATTCAAATTTTCTCAAAGATTATGTGGATTCAAATCCGTTATCTGCCAACCAAAGGTTATGTTAGGTCAAAACCGTCAGGTTCTGTGATAGAAAAAAGTTTAAGTTTGGTTTAAGATAATGCAATTCAACCGAATGTATGTACTGCATTGGTCTATATTTAACTAAACTTTTAAGCTAGGTATTCGGTATACAACGTATACTTCGTCGAGTCTTCGTTAATAGGCCTATATTAATGGAAATGAAATTCGACGTCTAGCTTGATTTAATTTTAAACCGAACCGGGCATTTTTAAGTATTATATTTTAACATTTTAGGCCATTAGGGCTAGGTTCTACATTTAGCATGAGCATGTGCTTTATCTTTAAAGAAATTCTATAATGGCTGTACACCAAGGTCACCTAAAAATTACAAATATATTTTTTTTACATTAGTGTCTCTAGGCCTACCTGCAGTTAAATAATAACTACAAAAATGTAATTTTTCTTTGATGTATATCTTTTGGATGGAAGTTTAAAGTCACGGCGTTAGGAAGAGGCCTATTCACGCAAAACAAAGGACCTAGTAGCTTAGTAGTGAATTTAGAAAATATATCTGCGTAATGCGTAATAATTTATATGTTCATAAAATAATTGCTGAGTCTAACATGAAGATAGGCCTCCGAGTGAATTGAGTGGGAATATTTTGTAATTTTGCGTTCTCTTTAAACAAAGCAGAGTTCAGAGTTCATTTATTTAGTTTGTTTTAGAATTTTTGGTAGGTCTGATAGTGTTTCATTCATGCATATTTTCATTAAATAATGTATTAGTTAATTTCGTTGCAAATTTCATAGAATTTGATAGTGAGTTTTTATATAGCAGTCAATGGCTCAGTGCTCAGCTTGACGGACGGCTAATGGCCATGTCTATAAGATTACGATATTTTGAATCGTTGTATCTGCTTTGTGTAAACATTGTTTGTGTAATAAATCTTTTCATTATTATTATTAATAACTACAAAACTTGTCATGAAAACGCAAAAGAAAAAACTACCCACTACACCAGTACCCACAAGTACTTTATTGTGTATTTTAGTTATTACGCAGGCGTTTTTTAATCAAATAGTTGGTATGTTATCACATTAAGATTTTAAAATACGATACCTTACCCTAATCTAAACTACCTTACCTAACCTTACCCTAATCTAAACTGGAACATAAATGCCGGTCTCACTTTTGTTACAAAATTCGCAGTTATTTGGGCTTTAGGCTTTAAACATGTAATTTATGTGTTGCTAAGATCACTGTACATTTTTTCTGTAGGTTATCGGTTTTAATTTGTTTCTGTTCGTGTGTTGCAGGAACGTCTAAATCAATACCTTGCTAAGGCCATATTTGTTAGTGGCTCTCCATTGGCACTTGTTGAACATCCTCTGTGGATTGATTTCTTCAAGAAAATTCGACCATCTTATGTCCTACCTTCACGGTATCGTTTGGCTTCAACCTATTTAGATGCTCAATATACCGAAATGCAGACTGAAGTAAGTAAACAGTTCCAAGACTCAAAAGATCTACATTTGCAATGTGATGGATGGAGCAACTTAAACAATGAATCCATAATTAACTTTGTAGTTTCCAAACCGGATCCACTTTTTGTTGACTTTGTTATGACAAAAGACAATAGACACAATGCAAGGTATTTAGCTGAACTAATTGAAAAAATTCTTATAAAATATGGTCCAGAAAAATTTCTAGTCATTATTGCAGACAATGCTGCTAATATGAAGGCTGCGCTGAACATAGTTAAAGAAAAGTATCCTAACATTGTGCCCCTTGGTTGCCTTGCTCACCTGTTGCACCTGCTTTGGTCAGATATTTTACGCTGTACATCAGTGAAGTCCTTTATGGCTACTGTAATCGATATTGTGAAGACAATCAAAAACAGCCATATTTTGAAGGCACTGTTTGACCAGATCTCGGCTGAGAAAAAAAGTTCAAGGATAGAGTTACATTAAAGCTACCAGGGAAACTAGATGGGGCAGTCACTTGTTTTGTATAAAAAGTTTATTGGCAAATAAAGTCGTACTTCAAACACTTGCTGTCAGTGAACAGGCAGAACTCTCCACAGAAATGAAAAGAAGGTTGTTAGATGACTGTGTATTCTGGGTTCGTGTACAAAAAATGGTAGACATCTTAAATCCTATTGTACATCTGATACCTGCTTTTGAAAGTAACCAGCCACAGATACATAAAGTATTTTCAAAATTCAATGACTTGGAGAAAACTTTAATTGTACAGCTCCCACTTTCTCCATTACAAAAAGCAGAAGAGGAAAATGTTCTGAAGAAGTTTAAAAAGCGGAGAGATTTTGGCTTAGGGGAAATACACCTTGCAGCAGACCTACTAAATCCAGCTGCTCAAGGGAGCAGTTTAAAACCACTCGAGTTACTAGATGCAGTTAGCTTTGTTTGTGATGTTGGGCGGAAAATGGGTGTAAGCATCCCTAAAATAAAAGAAAATATAGCTGACTATAGAGACAAGCAAGGGATCTGGGGAAAAGAATTTGTGTGGGAAGGCATTGATGAATTGAGCCCAGTTCTGTGGTGGAGGGGATTAAGAGGAACATGTGAACTAGCAGATGTAGCTATTCGAATTTTAGGAGCACCTGTGACATCTGCTGCTACTGAACGTACATTCAGTACATTCAGTTGGGTTCACAGCAAAAAAAGAAATCGTCTAAATTCACAAAGAGCTGCCAAGTTGACGTATTTATCATGCAATTGGAAGCTTTTAAATTGTAAGAGTAAGCCAAACAAGAGAAAGCGCTCTTGTGAGGAGCAGCAAGACAAAGGGGAAAAACCTTCAGAAAACAAAATTCCTGAAGATGAAGATAAAGATGAAAGTGATTTTGAAGATGAAGATAAAGATGAAAGTGATGTTGAAGAGGAAGATAGAGACGAAAGTGATGCTGGAGTTACAGATGAAGATGAAAATGGTGTTGAAGATTCAGTTGTGTAATTATCAATTTGTTTTAATAAATACTTTTAAACTATAATCTACTATAATGTTTAATTCATTGTAATGGTTTAATAAATACTTTCTTACTTGATAATCTTTTGCTTTCTTGATTCTTTAATTATCTTTACTAGTTCCCATGCATTCAAATTTTAATTAAGTTAAAATTGATTGTTGGGTGGAAAAGAGCTTACATTTCATCATGTCTTTAAGAGTGTTAATTTATGATTATTAAAATTGAAATTCTGTTCAATTTGGAAAAAATAAAACAACCACGGTCATAAGTACTTGGTTGTTCATGCCAAAATGTAGAATGCAACAGCTGATGAGCTGAATAAATTTTATACTGCCATATTCAGTTGGGTTTTAGAACACAAATATAATAATAAAAATATAATTAATATGTATACAGTCATGCCTTAAATGATTTTTATAAATACCCAGGTACTTACCCATTTTGGGTATTTACCCGGGTAAATACCCAGGGTATTTACCTTGAATTTTAAATACCCGGGTATTTTACATCAATATCAAGACCTATTGTTTTTGGTGAAGATCGGTTAAGGGGAGGGGGTAGTTTACCAGCAACGTTTTATGTTTTAACTAGGGTATTTCCTATGGCAAACGATAACAGCCGCAAATTCAAACATAATCAAATAATTTTTTGCATGCAACTCTGAATAGTAGAGTTCTCAAGACATATTGTTTTTGGTGAAGATCGGGTTAGGGAAAGGGGTAGTTTACCTGCAACGTTTTATGTTTATCATGGGTAATTTTTACTTCCATGTTCCTTAAGGAAATGGAAGTATGGTGATGGCAAAAAAAATCGTGTTTGAGATTATTGCAGAATATGATTGTACTACACTCAAAACATGAAAAAAAGTCATTTTTCGAAATGTGTGTGTGTGTGTGTGTGTGTAGATTTTTTTCTATGGCAAACGATAACAGCCGCAAATTCAAACAGAATCAAATAATTTTTTGCATACAGCCCTGATTTATAGAGTACTCGCGACCTATTGTTTTTGGTGAAGATCGGTTGAGGGAAAGGGGTAGTTTACCTGCAACGGTTTTTTTTATCAAGGGTAATTTTGTTTGTTTGGCAAAAGATAACAGCCGCAAATTCAAACAGAATCAAATAATGTTTCGCATACAGCCCTCAATTGTAGAGTTCTCAAGATCTGTTGATTTTGGGAAAGATCGGTTAAGGGAAAGGGGTAGTTTACCTGCAACGTTTTATGTTTTAACAAGGGTATTTTCTATGGCAAATGATAACAGCCGCAAATTCAAACATAATCAAATAATGTTTTGCATACTGCCCTAAATTGTAGAGTTCTCAAGACCTTTTGTTTTTGGTGAAGATCGGTTAAGGGAAAGGGGTAGTTTACCTGCAACGTTTTATGTTTCAAAGGGTATTTTCTATGGCAAACAATAAAAGCCGCAAATTCAAACAGAATCAAATAAGTTTGCATACAGCCCCGATATCTTGAGCACTAAAGACCTATTGTTTTCGGTGAAGATCGTTTAAGGGAAAGGGGTAGTTTACGTGCCACGTTTTTTGTTTTATAAAGGGTATTTTGTATGGCAAACGATAACAGCCGCAAATTCAAACAAAATCATATAGTATTTTGCATACAGCCCTGAATTATAGAGTTCTCAAGACCAGTCGTTTTTGGTGAAGATCGGTTAAGGGAAAGGGGTAGTTTACCTGCAACGGTTTTTTATCAAGGGTAATTTTACTTCCATATTCCTTAAGGAATGGAAGTATGGTGATGGCAAAAAAAATCGTGTTCGAGATTATTGCAGATTCTGATTCTACTACACTCAAAACATGAAAAAAAGTCGTTTTCCGAAAAGTGTCTGTGTGTCTGTCTGTGTGTCTGTCTGTCTGTGTGTCTGTCTGTCTGTGTGTCTGTCTGTCTGTGTGTCTGTCTGTCTGTGTGTCTGTCTGTCTGTAGATTTTTTTTCTATGGCAAACGATAACTGCCGCAAATTCAAACAGAATCAAATAATTTTTTGCATACAGCCCGGTTTTGCAGAGTTCTCGCGACCTATTGTTTTTGGTGAAGATCGGTTGAGGGAAAGGGGTAGTTTACCTGCAACGGTTTTTTTTTAGCAAGGGAAATTTTGTTTGTTTGGCAAACGATAACAGCCGCAAATTCAAACAGAATAAAATAATGTTTCGCATACAGCCCTGAATTGTAGAGTTCTCAAGACCTATTGTTTTTGGTGAAGATCGGTTAAGGGAAAGGGGTAGTTTACCTGTAACGTTTTATGTTTTAACAAGGGTATTTCCTATGGCAAACGATAACAGCCGCAAATTCAAACAGAATGAAAAGATTATTTGCATACAGCCCTAAATTGTAGAGTTCTCAAGACCTTTTGTTTTTGGTGAAGATCGGTTAAGGGAAAGGGGTAGTTTACCTACAACGTTTTTTTAACAAGGGTATTTTCTATGGCAAACGATAACAGCCGCAAATTCAAACAGAATCAAATAATTTTCTGCATACAGCCCTGATTTGTAGAGTACTCAAGACCTATTGTTTTTGGTGAAGATCGGTTGAGGGGAAGGGGTAGTTTACCAGCAACGTTTTTTATCATGCGTATTTTCTATGGCAAACGACAACTGCCGCAAATTCAAACAGAATCAAATAATTTTTTGCATACAGCCCTGATTTGTAGAGTACTCGCGACCTATTGTTTTTGGTGAAGATCGGTTGAGGGGAAGGGGTAGTTTACCTGCAACGGTTTTTTTTATCAAGGGAAATTTTTTTTTTTTGGCAAACGATAACAGCCGCAAATTCAAACAGAATCAAATCATGTTTCGCATACAGCCCTGAATTGTAGATTTCTCAAGACCTATTGTTTTTGGTGAAGATCGGTTGAGGGAAAGGGGTAGTTTACCTGCAACGTTTTTTTAACAAGGGTATTTTCTATGGCAAACGATAACAGCCGCAAATTCAAACAGAATCAAATAATGTTTTGCATACAGCCCTGATTTGTAGAGTACTCAAGACCTATTGTTTTTGGTGAATATCGGTTAAGGGGAAGGGGTAGTTTACCTGCAACGTTTTTTTATCAAGCGTATTTTCTATGGCAAACGATAACAGCCGCAAATTCAAACAGAATGAAATAATTTTTTGCATACGTCCCTGAATTGTAGAGGTCTCAATGACTTTCGATTTTGGTGAAGATCGGTTAAGGGGAAGGGGTAGTTTACCTGCAACCTTTTACGTTTTAACAAGAGTAAAGTACTTGAAAATTTATTTAAACTTTTTGAAACAATGGTAATTGTTAAAAATAAAATAATTTTGTTGCCAGGCAATAAAATTATAATTTTTTCATTTTAATGTAATATAATATTTTTCATTTAATACAGCAATAAAAAGGCAGGTAAGACACAGCCTGGTTGTTTGGCTGAAAATGATTTTAAATATAAATCTTAGAATATGGAAGTCATGTATGGTTCTCCATACCGATATTTTACTTCCATATTCCTTAAGGAATGGAAGTATGGTGATGGCAAAAAAAATCGTGTTCGAGATTATTGCAGATTCTGATTCTACTACACTCAAAACATGAAAAAAAGTCGTTTTCCGAAAAGTGTCTGTGTGTCTGTCTGTCTGTCTGTCTGTGTGTCTGTGTGTCTGTCTGTCTGTAGATTTTTTTTCTATGGCAAACGATAACTGCCGCAAATTCAAACAGAATCAAATAATTTTTTGCATACAGCCCGGTTTTGCAGAGTTCTCGCGACCTATTGTTTTTGGTGAAGATCGGTTGAGGGAAAGGGGTAGTTTACCTGCAACGGTTTTTTTTTAGCAAGGGTAATTTTGTTTGTTTGGCAAACGATAACAGCCGCAAATTCAAACAGAATCAAATAATGTTTCGCATACAGCCCTGAATTGTAGAGTTCTCAAGACCTATTGTTTTTGGTGAAGATCGGTTAAGGGAAAGGGGTAGTTTACCTGTAACGTTTTATGTTTTAACAAGGGTATTTCCTATGGCAAACGATAACAGCCGCAAATTCAAACAGAATGAAAAGATTATTTGCATACAGCCCTAAATTGTAGAGTTCTCAAGACCTTTTGTTTTTGGTGAAGATCGGTTAAGGGAAAGGGGTAGTTTACCTACAACGTTTTTTTAACAAGGGTATTTTCTATGGCAAACGATAACAGCCGCAAATTCAAACAGAATCAAATAATTTTCTGCATACAGCCCTGATTTGTAGAGTACTCAAGACCTATTGTTTTTGGTGAAGATCGGTTGAGGGGAAGGGGTAGTTTACCAGCAACGTTTTTTATCATGCGTATTTTCTATGGCAAACGACAACTGCCGCAAATTCAAACAGAATCAAATAATTTTTTGCATACAGCCCTGATTTGTAGAGTACTCGCGACCTATTGTTTTTGGTGAAGATCGGTTGAGGGGAAGGGGTAGTTTACCTGCAACGGTTTTTTTTATCAAGGGAAATTTTTTTTTTTGGCAAACGATAACAGCCGCAAATTCAAACAGAATCAAATAATGTTTCGCATACAGCCCTGAATTGTAGATTTCTCAAGACCTATTGTTTTTGGTGAAGATCGGTTGAGGGAAAGGGGTAGTTTACCTGCAACGTTTTTTTAACAAGGGTATTTTCTATGGCAAACGATAACAGCCGCAAATTCAAACAGAATCAAGTAATGTTTTGCATACAGCCCTGATTTGTAGAGTACTCAAGACCTATTGTTTTTGGTGAATATCGGTTAAGGGGAAGGGGTAGTTTACCTGCAACGTTTTTTTATCAAGCGTATTTTCTATGGCAAACGATAACAGCCGCAAATTCAAACAGAATGAAATAATTTTTTGCATACGTCCCTGAATTGTAGAGGTCTCAATGACTTTCGATTTTGGTGAAGATCGGTTAAGGGGAAGGGGTAGTTTACCTGCAACCTTTTACGTTTTAACAAGAGTAAAGTACTTGGAAATTTATTTAAACTTTTTGAAACAATGGTAATTGTTAAAAATAAAATAATTTTGTTGCCAGGCAATAAAATTAAAATTTTTTAATTTTAATGTAATATATTATTTTTCATTTAATACGGCAATAAAAAGGCAGGTAAGACACAAACACACAATTCACGTTATTTCTGGCCTCACTCATGTTTATTTTCTTACGTTTGCACGCTTTTTAAATGGAAAGTGCCGAAACCCACACCAACATAACGCGTGCAAGCCGAAAAAATGGACATCAATTTGCTTACTGGCGAAGCTAGTAGTTAATGAATGGGTAGGCAAAAATCTTATCTTAAATTTTTTTTAAGGAATCACTAAAAGGACGGTGGGTCAAATCGGACCCTGAGGTAGAGTTGCTGTAACCGAATGGTTCCACAAACAGCCGTAAGAATTTTACTAGCAGGGAATCTACAGGTTAGCGCAACAGTGGAACTCATGTCTTAATGTTATTGGAGACTTCTTTTAAAATCGTTGAATAAAAAATGCTTTACAGCTCTATACGTGTGTCTATTGAACAATCCTTGTATTAGTCATACACAATAATACAACTGATTGAACTTCAAATTTTTAAACTTGATTAGTTTCTATATATATGTTTAATGTTACAAATAATTCAAATAACAATCTTGATCATCTGTTAGTTCAGCGGAATAACAGTGACACTTTTAATAACCGCATAAAATAAACACTTAGAAACAACACAGGCGCTTTAACTTAACTGTTTGGACCACAGAAGTGAGGCATGCCTCAACGCTCTATGTGTACAGCGCGGGACAATCCCCCCTCCCTACACTTCCCTATCACACCACTACATTGCTTACATACGATGTATACAAAAAACGCTGAGGCAAGTTCAGGTTGCCTCATTCGCTTTAAACGAACTATGCCGAATCTCACCTGTCACCATCTAGCGGTCGCTCAATAAAGCACGTTTCGGTTTAATAAATTTGACAGTCGCAGTAACAATGTATAATCTTTACGTTATGTAGTTCATACGTATTTATAATTTTTATTCTACAGAATTTGTTAGGGTAGGCATTGCCTCAATTGCCTCCATGTAACTTCGCCACTGATATATATGTGTACAACGTTATCGGCAACAAAGAAGTAGTTTTTGTTAAAATTCCTTCCCGGGATATTTGGCCGTAGTCCAATGTTTTCTACAAAACCAGACGTTTCGGCAATGCCATCGACTTCCATCATCAGTGAAAATCGAGTGCGATAACGTGAGGTGGTATACGTTAGTGACCACAGTACTGTGGTTAAGGCTGAAGCAGTAAGTAGAAAGAAGTAGTTTCTATGGTAATATTTCATTTCGAAAATGATTTTAAATATAAATCTTAGAATATGGAAGTCATGTATGGTTCTCCATACCGATATTTTTCTATGGTAAACGATAACAGCCGCAAATTGAAACAGAATCAAATGATGTTTTGCATACAGCCCTGTATTGTAGAGTTCTCAAGACCAGTCGTTTTTGGTGAAGATCGGTTAAGGGAAAGGGGTAGTTTACGTGCAACGGTTTTTTATCAAGGGTAATTTTTTTCTATGGTAAACGATAACAGCCGCAAATTGAAACAGAATCAAATGATATTTTGCATACAGCCCTGAAATGTTGAGTTCTCAAGACCTGTTGGTTTTGGTGAAGATCGGTTAAGGGAATAGGGTTGTTTACCAGCAACATTTTATGTTTTATCAAGGGTAATTTTTTTTTTGACGAACGATAACTGCCGTACATTAAAACAGAATCAACTACTCTTCTGCATACCTTTTTGAATTATACAGAACTCAAGGTCTGTTGATTTTGTTGAAGATCAGTTAAGGGAAAGGGGTAGTTTACCAGCAACATTGTATGTTTTAACAAGGGTATTTTTTCTATGACGAACGATAACTGCTGTCTATTAAAACAGAATATACTAATGTTTTGCATACAGCCCTGAATTGTAGAGTTCTCAAGACCTATTGTTTTTGGTGAAGATCGGTTAATGGAATAGGGTAGTTTACCAGCAACGTTTTATGTTTTATCAAGGGTGTTTCCTATGGCAAACGATAACTACCGAAAATTCAATGAGAATCAAATAATTTTTTGCACCCTTTCCTGAGTTGCAGAGAGCTCAAGGTCTATTGATTTTGGTGAAGATCGGTAAAGGGAAAGGGGTAGTTTACCTGCAACATTTTATGTTGTAACAAGAGAAATGTTTCCATGACGAACGATAACTGCCGCACATTCAAACAGAATCAAATATTTTTTAGCATGCTTCCCTGAATTGTAGAGGACGGAAGGTCTGTTGATTTTGGAGAAGATCGGTTAAGAGAAAGGGGTAGTTTACCAGAAACATTTTATGATTTAACAAGAGTAAAGTACTTAATTTTTATAAATAAAGTATCCGGATAAGAAGCTCATAGTAATCCACTGTAGAAACGTAGATGAAATATCTATAAATGAAGAAGTTAGGTGAACGGGGTGGGGGTAATTTTCTATTATTAAAAATTATAGTTGAAGGTGGAGGGGAGAATTTTTTGTATGTGTACTACGTTATCGGCAACAAAGAAGTAGTTTTTTGTTAAAATTGCTTCCCGGCTCTTTAGCCGTAGTCCAATGTTTTCTGCAAAACCAGACTTTTCGACAGTGCCATCGACTGCCATCATCGGTGAAAATCGAGTGCGAAAACGTGAGGTGGTATACGTTAGTGACCACAGTACTGTGGTTAATGCTGAAGCAATAAGTAGAAAGACGTAGTTTCTATGGAAATATTTCATTTCGAATATGATTTTAAATATAAATCTTAGAACATAGAAGTCATGTATGGTTCTCCATACCGATATTTTCTATGACGAATGATAACTGCCGTAAATTCAATCAGAATCAAATAATGTTGTGCATACCTTGCTGAGCTATAGAGAACTCAATGTCTGTTGATTTTGGTGAAGATCGGTTAAGGGAAAGGTGTAGTTTACCTGCAACATTTTATGTTGTAACAAGAGAACATTTTTCATGAAGAACGATAACTGCCGTGAATTCAAAGAGAATCAAATAATGTTTTGCATGCATCCCTGAATTGTAGAGGACTCAGGTGAAGATCAGTTAAGAGGAAGGGGTAGTTTACCTGCAACGTTTTATGTGATAACAAGGTTAATTTTTTATATGACGAACGATAACTGCCGTAAATTCAAACATAATCAAATACGTTTTTGTATATGACCCTACTTTTGTAGAGAGCTCAAGGCCTGTTGATTTTGGTGAAGATCGGTTACGGGGAAAGGGCAGTTTACCAGAAACATTTTTTGTTGTAACAAGAGTAAAGTACTTAATTTTGATAAATAAAGTATCCTGATAAGAAGATCTTAATAATCCACTGTAGAAACGTAGATGAAATATCTATAAATGAAGAGGCTAGTTGAACGGGGTGGGGGTAATTTTCTATAAATGAAAATTATAGTTGAGGGGGAGGGGATAATTTTTATATGTGTACTACGTTATCGGCAACAAAGTAGTAGTTTGTTGTTAAAATTCCTTCCCAGGCTGTTTGGCCATAGTCCAATGTTTTCTGCAAAACCAGATGTTTCGGGAGTGCCGTCGACTGCCATCATAAGTGAAAATTGAGTGCGATAACGAGTGACCACAGTACTGTGGTTAAGGCTGAAGCAATAAGTGGAAAGAAGTAGTTTCTATGGAAACATTTCATTTCATAAATGATTTTAAATATAAATCTTAGAACATGGAAGTCATGTATGGTTCTCCATACCGATATTTTTTTATTTCTGCTGAAACTAATTTTAATAAGTTTTGATCTTCTTCTGGCAAATCACTGAAACTAATTACCTCTTCAGGCACTGGTGTGTAATCTTGTTTATGGCACTGTTCGTGGGTCACTTCACCCACAAAACAATTCATATTAAACTAATGAATGATTAATAACAACTGCTGTATATAAATATCTAAGTAGTGTAATTATAACAAAGAAAACATCAATAATAAAATCACAACACTTGTCACTCAACCAACACCAATTATAAACTGAAGTGATCCCACTTGTGACAGGTTCTGTGTTGTCCGGGGGGGGGGGGGGAGTTCAAGTATCAACAAGCTGAAGCATGAGTCACTTGTTGCTACAAGTCAGTAACTGCTAGCATTGATCCAAATTGTTTGTTTAGGCCATGTTTAACACTAATATACTAATTATTTTAGTTATATAAAATCAACATTAAATTATATTTAAGAGTAAGTAACCATAAATAGATTAGAGACTTTTGTTAGTTTTTAAGTCATTATGACCATTATTAACTGCGAAAGTACTCAGCACATTTTCACCCAACTTTGATGCTCTGCAACTTCTAAACCAGATGAGTCTCAGTGATGAAATATATACAGCATGTTTGTGCTGGAAAGAAGCGTTTGTTGTAAAATTTTCAAATTTTTTCACTCAGTCCCTTTTAAGATATGTGGCAATGAAAATGGCTAAAAACGGACTATTTGCCATCTTTTAAGGGGTCTAGAAAAAAAGGACATAAGTCTCATGGATGAAACTTAAGTTCCAAGTAGTGTTATAAGATAACTTTGACAGAAAAAAATAATCAAGGTGAGTCTCTTTTCTTTCATGAAAAATATTGCCCTCGAAAATTGCATTTCAATCGTTGACTAATTTTATTTTTTTAATTTTATTTGACTAACTTCCTCAGTACTTATGAGAAAATAGTTTAAACAAATATTGTACTCCATTTCATGCTGAACATTTTAGTTTTTTATTTGTTTTGATATCTTTATAAATAAGAGAGTTACAAGATATTCCGCAAAACACGTTTTTTGTGAAAAACGAGCAATTTGCACAAACAAAAATGGCCACCAAAAAAAAAAGAATCTCCAAAAAAATGTTTAGTCATAGTCTGCCATTTGGGGTACAAGGAACTCCTGGTAAAATTTTTACAAAAATTAAAAATGTTGAGCAACAAGTATTATTTCAATTGTATGATATGAAGTGGATTGACCCCACAGTAAAAAAGTTACCAAGGTTGACTGTTTACTTTTCATTTCTGTTTTAATGTCTGAGTTAATAATTCCAACTTTCGCAACGGCTTATATAAATGCCGGACTTTTCAGACCTGCATATGCTATAAACACAACACAATGTTCAGACTAGATGTGGGCCGATATACCTACAACAGGTATTTTGGAACAATACTATTTTTATGGAACGGATATAATAGTGACTGATAAGTTGAAATATCTTATTCGGGGCCTTGCAGTTCCGAGTTCTTCCTACGCTGCTAATGAGTACACATGTAACAAGTAAACGAGCACTACAAGTATTAGGGTTATTACGGATACACAAGTAACAACAAATAAACGAGTATTACAAGTATTAGGAGTACATGAGTACGAAGCCACTTTTTGGTGCTGAATACTTAATTCTGCGCATATGCCCATTGTCATACAAGTACGAAACAATGCAAAACAGCGAGGTTCAGAATATCTCTATGCCAAAGAGACGAAGCTGTTTTTAATAAATGAAAAATTCATACTGATGTTACATTTATATAATACAGATTATAATAACACATTATATATTATACTAGTCACCAACTTGGTAAATTTTGAAAAAGCGAATTATATTGTATTATAACCTACAGAGTGGCTGATATTTGATTGGCCACATTATACTTTTTGTTAATGTGATTTCGGAGATGATTATAACTTCATTGCATAAGTCATAAATGATGAGAATGTTGTAACGTTCCTGGTGTAAAACACTACAATGCAGTTTTTTTTTTGTACTGAGACCTGTAGCTTGCTCTAAGATAGGATATCGACTTTATAGCTGACATTTATGCACTTTATCTACTCCTGTTCATTAAATCTTTTTACTGATCTGATAACACTATTGTAAAACATAAGGTGTTTTTGTAAATTTGTTTCTTTTATCTAAACGGCTGACTTTGAATTTTTGTCTCTATCACTTTACTTATCATTTGACTAATAGTAGTTTCCACTTAGGAAAGGAATACAAATAACAAACTCCATAACAGATAACACAATTAGGTATAAATGATCTAACCAATGTTAGTTTGTTTAACGTTAAATGACAAACTTTAATTGTGAAAATTTAATTGGTATTCCCAAAGAGAGATAGGCCTATAAATTCTCTTGTTTCTTACTTTCTTTTCAACAGTAATAGTTTAATAAAGTCACAGTGTAAAGTCACGCTGTTAAATTTAGTTTCAATTTATTTCTTATAACAAATTATACTATATAGGTTATGTAATATCTTCAAATAAATACACTGCAAGTAGTTTTATTAATACATTAATAGGTGTATCTAGGTGAAAATAATATACAATAAAAAAAATATAAAGTAAAAAGAATATACAATATTATCTACTTGCAGAAGAAACAAATTGAAAACATCACAAATTATATATAGGTTATGTATAAGTATATAATAACAGGTATTTTACCTGTTATTTTTTTGGAACGGTATCATTTGTACCTGGGCAATTCCATTGTCACGGGTGGTACAGTTGGACTGTGTTTTTCAACAGTCAAAAGTAAATATATTCAATAATATAAAGTGGAAATTTAAAAAAATTATGTTATTTAATACAAAAATACTTGTTTTGTGGTTTAGTATTAATTTTAACATAATTAGCGAAAATACTTAATTGTTATCCACATTTAAACATTTGTCAGGGGTGGGACAGAAAATGGACACAGCTTGGAACATTCTGATCATAGGTAGTAATCTCTGTGAATTGTGCATCCCAATCATTTTTTAATCAATACATTTACATTTAATGCAAAATTCTTAACAGGACACATTTCTGGAGAGCACAAAATTATTAATATTTACAGTACCACAAAATTTGTAATCAATGACTGTCACGGGTGGGACTCGTGTGAAACTCGAGCAGTTTTATGTAATAAAACCATTTTTATTTCTACAATTTAAACATTATACAATAACATACACTAAGGTAAGGTTAATTATACATTTTTTGTAAGATTATTGATACATTTCAAAGAGAATTAACTGAAATTTCAGTACTACATTTTTAAAGTCCTGAATCTAAATTTTACATTTTTAAAAACTCTTAGTGTGATAAAAAAAACTGCAGTACCTTATCCACTTTCAAAAATGTCTACATTTCCTGAAATCTCATAAAGTACAGTGTTTCTAACATGTTTTAATCTTGGATTTGAGAGTATAGATAGAACTTGTCGAAAGTCAATGTAAGATACATCTTTTTCGTCAACTTTGAACACTAGGAGAATCCCCAACCGATTTCATGCACATAACCTTAATTTCTCCGTCTTCTTCTACATAGCTCTGCAATAGCAGCATATCTGTATTTGGTGGATTTCTTTCTTTCAGTTTCAAATTGCACCAAAATGAATGTCCCTGGTTTGAATTTGGTCCGTAGGTTCTGAATTTGTTTCTTCAGTTGCTGGCAAATCACGGATTGTACTCTTCATCACTCACCTCAGAATCAGTATAAATCAGATGGTATACACTGGATTTGGGTTCAAAAACTTGCACTCTTGTTAATGTAGCTTTAAGAAAGGTTCTACCACAAATTATATTATTTTTGTTGTATCCATTAAAATAATGCTTATTTAGAATCCCCTCAATTTTCTTGCCAGATTCCCAGCGTTTGTCTAGAGTGTTTCTGTTTTCATCAATATCTTGACTTGTTAAGGTGTGAAAATGTACTCCAGCAATACTTGATGTGGCACATTATAGGAAGTCATTTGTATTGTTGATTATAACTTTTCTTTGCCTCACTTTATTCCAAACAGCTCTTTTTGTTATACCTCCTATACCGTCGACTGCACCTTTTCCGTGTGACATAGCAGAAAAGAACCACTCTCCTGTCACACCAAAATCTTCCATCATGTAGCATAGGTTGGAAAGAATGAACCTGTTCTTAAATTGACCTAAGCAACCATCAGAAAAAATTTTGACAGAGGACAAGTTCGGAATTTCTTTCCTTACTTCTGTGATTATCAGTTTTAGGCAAGCATACACAGAATACTTGTCTTGGGATAGTTCATCACTAATAACAGCAAATGATTGTATTCCTTTTTTTGTCCAAGCACAAACAGTAATCACTGTAATTTGCTTATGGCTCCAATTAGCGCTTTGTATCTCATCTTGAGTGAGTGCTAGATAATTTTCCGCAAAATCTATTTGTAATGCAGTCCTCTCTCTCTATAACGATATCCAAGGGACTGGGCATTTTCATCGTTATAAAGAGAGATCGTTATATAGAGAGGAACCAAAATTTGAAGAAATAGGTTCAAATTTCTTTTCGCTGCGCCATACGTGTGAGCGGTAACGCACTGCCCGTGCGCTATACTTTCAGCATTGGCATGTATACACGTGCGGAGCATTCAGCCGTTCACAGAATTCACTCAGAAGTATTTGAAATGGCCGCAACAACAATTCTACGTATTCCTTATCGCAACACAATGATTACAAAGCCTCGAGCACATTCGCAACTTTCAATTATCGCACTGTTTACAAAACACTAGATACCCTGAATGGACAGTCTGTGTTAACTGCTGACGGAAAGTAACGATAAACCACTGACCTTGTACGCACACTGCTTGTTCCGACAATCAGAGACATAGGTGTATAAACGCGTTCTGAGCGCATAACCTATCTAAAAACGATGTGCTGTTTAACACGTCTGGAGCACCACACAGGCATGAAACTTTTGCGTGTATACATGTCCAGAGCACCGAAAAGGTTAAAAATAAAGTAATACTGTATCATAAATTCACACAACAAATATTTATTATTAAGTTAATATTTTTCCCCTATTACAGTATTTTTCTACTCTTTAGAAAGATTTAAAGATTTACATTAATGGAAGAAGTCTGTCATCCTAGTTTGCTTCCTTTTCCCCTTCCAAAGCACTGACCTTACTTTGTCCTGAAGCCGCACAGCATCTTCTGTTGCCGTCATGTCATCTTCTTGGTGTATGAAAAATCTATGCAGGATTTTAGCTGCCTCCAAGGCCTGCTGAGGGGTTGGGGCTGGTTCCGGCTCTGGTTCAAGTTCCGTGTCACTGTCTCCGCCTTCTTCCACACGAACTGCATTTAGAATGTCCTCGTCTGAAACTCCTGCTGTTGTAGCCACAGTGTCATCGACATCATCGAAGTCCTGCAGCTCTTCCGGTCCATATGTGATAGGCAGTTCAAAATGTTTGGCCCAAACAGCTAAAGGCAGGTCATCTTCATCTTCAGTCGATCCTTCGTCTTCCAGCCATCCTGCGTGTTTGAAGGAGTGTTTTATCGTTTTGGTTGTCACCTCTTCCCAGGATTTGCTGATCATGTGTATAGCATCGAGAATGTTTATTTTAAGGTTTCCATTGCACTTGACTAGTTCCATTAAAAGCCTCCTTCTGTAGTGACTTTTCAAACTTTTGATCACACTCTGATCCATTGGTTGAAGGACACTTGTTGTGTTGGCAGGTAAGAAGCAAAGCTCTATGTTTTGAAGATCAGAGATTACAGGGTGTGCAGGGCAATTGTCGACTAGAAGTAGGATCTTCTTTCCCTTGAGCTCAGCATCCCATTTTCGGATCTCTTCTTCAAAAAGCTGAGAAGTCATTCAAGCACACTTGTTTGCTTTGTAATTGACAGGCAGGTGTTTGATGTTTTTAAAACAACGAGGATTTTTGGACTTGCCGATCACTAGCAATTTCCTCTTCACTGAGCCTGTCATGTTAGCTGCCACCAAAACCGTAATTCGTTCTTTCGCTAACTTTCCACCAATACACTTTTCTGATTTAAATTTCAATGTTCTGTTTGGCGTCATCTTGTAAAACAATCCAGTTTCGTCAGCATTAAAGATGTCTTCCGCTGAATATCGTGTCTTCAGCTCAGGCCACACTTTCTCCAGCCAGCCGTCTGTGATGTTTCTGTTAACATCACGGGCCTCTCCGCTGATCTGCCCGTAGTTGATGTTGTGACGCAGCTCCCACTTGTTCAGCCAACCCTCAGATGCTTTAAAGTCAGCAAAATGCCAAGCTCTGATGCAAAAAATTCTGCTTTTGTTTTGACTAGAGGCCCAGAGAGTGGGATATGGTTTATACACTGCTGTTGAAGCCACTGCAGCATGGCCCGATCCAAATCTTCATGCTGAGGTTTCCGCAACTTCTTCCTGCTGCCTACCTCCATTTCTGCATCAAGCCACTTCTTCCTATCCTTCCAGATGGTAGCCACAGTTGACTGGGAGAGGCCCGTTCGCCGAACAACATCCGTTTGTTTCTCGCCTTTCTCTATTTACCGAATCAACGATAACTTTTCTTCCACGGTGAGCACTTTACGCTTTTTAGAAAACATGTTGACCGTTCACGCACCGAGAAACAACTGAGACTGTACAGTAATGGTCAACAGCTGTCAACACATCAGTGTGAAAGTAAACAAAAGACGCACGGACAATAATAGAGGAGTTTTGCGCTTGACATTCGTCAAGCGGGAAACAAAACACGCCGGGCGACGACCTTGCTACTCAGGTGGGGTGCGCATGTGCTTTAGAAACAATACACAGTGGGCCTTGAACAGAAACGCCTTGAAAGACTGAAATACCATTGTTATAAAGAGTGAGCAATATCGGTATAGAGAAAGAATATAAACATTAATGTTATGGCAAACCAAACAACCCTCATTAATGTCATCGTTATAGAGGGATTATCGTTATAGGGAGAATCGTTATAAAGAGAGACTACTGTATTACCTCATCATCATTAACAGAGGTTTTCATGTCCTTGAAAGTTGCAGACTGCAACCTTTTTACAAAATAATGCTCTTTGAATTTCTTTAATTAACCCTGAAGTTCTGTTAATGCTTCATCAATAGTTCCATCACTTAAAATCAATTTTGGGCGACGGTCATCTTCAGTCCACTGTTTCCATTGAACTATTTCAGATGTATCAACTTCTCCATCAATTTTGGTGTGCAAATTCATGATAAACTTGTCACATTCATTTGTCATACATTTCTCACTTTCTATATCACAACAAACAAGATTTAGAAGATCAGCATGATTAACTGGAAAACTACTGACTTTCTTGTGAATGGCCTCAACTAGAAAGTTAAAGTTGGCATGATAAATACACACACATACATTGTGAGGTATTTGAGATGACAACAATACATTTTTAGGCTGTAACTCATAAAATTTTGAAGATTTGATAATGACATCAGGGTTCTCTTCCTTAAATAATTCATATTCATATGACGTTTTTGCAAATTTAATCTTTTCCCAGTTTTTGGATCTGCAATAGATTTGATGTCCTTGATGCCAGGTGCTTGTCTGCTTACTTCATCAGACTTAAAAAGTTTTCAGTTCTCAAAAGGTAGTCTTCTGGAATCATGTGATTTGAGACCTTCTTATCTTCAGAAAGAATCTGCCTTGCCATTTTTGTAGGCAAGTTTTCTAATTATTGCTGTTTTCTTTGAAGGACTATAAGGCAAAACTTTTTTTGCACGAGAAATAGCTCTTCCTAGAGATCGAGGGCATTTATACGATCCCAACTGGGAAAAAGAAACATCAAGATCTCCAGACTGTGGATCTACTGGCATTGCCTTTAATTTCTGTCTATATTTCTTTTTCCATTCAGTTTCCTTCTTACACTTTTCCATCAAAGACTTGTTACACAAGGACACATTCAACTTCATATTTTCTCGTCTTCTTCTATCTCTTTCTCTCTCATTTTCTTTGTGCCTTTTATATTTATCGCCGTCTTGCCGCAACTTTTTTCTGAGTTTTCTCATCTGCTCTGCCGATGTTGTTTTGACCATTTTCTGGAAGAAAGAAAGAAAAACAAGAATAATTAGTCCACCAATAGGGTCATTCCATGTCAAACCAACCAGTGACTCAACCTGACCATTTTTAAATTTGATTAAACTTGCAGGATTTATTTATTCTCTCTATAAATGTAAGTACAAAAATATTTTTTTTAAATTTTTATGTGATCCCATTTTTTAGTTTTTAATTTTTAAAATTTTTAAAAAGTTTTTTTTTTGGCTTGTGGAACAAGCTTTAATGGATCATAACTTTTGTTCTATAGGTCCTACAGACTTGTTCTTGGGCTCATTTTAGTGGCTTTAATTTGATATATAACTTGACACATTTTATAAAAAAAAGGTTTTTTGAAAAAAGTAAAACTTTTTTGTTTTTTTTTAATATGAAAGTGTTCTTTAAAAATTTTTTTTAAATATGTGTTATTCTACTGTTTATTATCTACATTTCCTGAAAATTTTAAAGTGGGATCACTATGGGATTACAAATTGTCATATGGGATTACACTTGTTACAAATTGCCAATTTGTAACAAGTGTACAAATAAAAGATAAGAGGTTCGTTTTAAAACCTTTACGCTCTTCAACTTTTCGCTCCGCTGTAGGTAGTGTCGATCGGTAACAAGCCACTGTTCGACTCTTTTAAGCCCCACTGTTGCGAGCGCCAATTTGTAACAAGACCTGTATTCTGTAAAGTTACAAAATAAAAGAAAGAAAAATTTTATTAAAAAAAATTTTTTCTGAAAAAAAAATTATGTTTGTTGGTTGTGTATATAATTTGTAATTAATTCTGTTTTATTGTTTTAAACAAATTTCTAAAATTCTGAAAGGTAATTTTCTTTAATTCGCACTTCTGGAAGATATTAACAAAATCCGGAGTTAAACAGATTAACTCCTGTCAGCAATCGATTAACGACTTTCCGTGTTGCTCCAGTATCTCACCTTTCGTTAATATTTTCTTCTTTCAGGAAGTCTCGTGCTTAATTAAAAACCTTAAATTACAATGTGAAATAATTTACTAATCCATACAATTGAAATTAATTGATTTATTGACATTTATAAATAATAATCGATATTAAATCGATTTCAAGCAATGGTCGACTCCGTCTCAGGGATAAATCGATATGTTAATACAGGTTAAAAAATTCATATAATTATTGTAAAAGGTTCTTGGAGCGATTATTTTATAATAGTCAGAGAAGGGCAGGACGAGAAAGTATAACATTTACAATAAATAATGTTAAATAATTAGTATTTAACAATTTTTTAATAATATATAGAAAATGTTTAATATAGTTGAGTTGCAAACCAATCGTAGACTATGACGTCAGTCGAAGTTGGAGGCAGTGCATCGTTTTTCCATCATGGCCGCTCACAGAAACGAAGAGGTTAATTGCAATATTCGTCGCGAGCAAATCTCACAATAAAATCAACTTTATAATTGTTTTAAAGATCCCCAAATTTGTGTAAACTGTCTAGTATGTTGTTTGGGGTAGTCTGGATGAGTGTTCAGTGTCCACTGGTGTTAATTGTTTGATATTGGAGGTGTTCACTTATATCTG
The DNA here is from genome assembly GCA_034769895.1 of Magicicada septendecula. NCBI lineage: Eukaryota > Metazoa > Arthropoda > Insecta > Hemiptera > Cicadidae > Magicicada > Magicicada septendecula. The sequence continues at coordinate 103,229,701 of CM068369.1, read as the reverse complement.
TTCGTTACGCAAATATGGTTATTCTGTGGTAGCTTGAATTATTACTAATATGTAGTTTTAATGTTTTAATTCACTGGTATTATGTAGTGTGGTGTTCGTTTTCACTGTTGTCGTTGAAAGTTTTATGTTTTGACTGGAAAAGTGTTTATTTAAGTAACTCTCGTTCCTCACAGAATTTTTTCTGTAACCTTAGCACTTCATTATACGGTTTTAAAGAACACAATTTCACATAGACTGTTCAGTTTGAATGTTAACAAAGAACTCCTCTCTTGGTTATTATTTTTTCGAATGAAAGTTTTAATTATTTTGATAATGAGGTCATCATTTCTCCTCATACCACTTCAAAGTTTTATTATTTTATATTTCCATATAAGTTTCTGTATTTTATCATATTTAATCACTCAAATCGTGTAATCAATTACATTTATTGTTTTATTACTTATGGTGAAAATGTAAATTTTGTCTATACGTCAATAATTTTCGGGCGCCATGTTTGTTAAGGTAAAAGTAACATGATCGAAATTTACTTTTAGGGCCAGAATTCGTGTAACACGTACCAGTTTAGTGAAACAAATTACCTGAAATAAAGACACATCAAATAACATATAAAAGTATTTATTAATATTAAACATTGATAAGTATTACATAGACATAGATCTCTGATCGATATATTGTGCCATGGGCGTTGTCCACATGAAATTACACTATACAAAAAATATACGCTGCATTATAATACATGTTATAGAATAAGACATACATTTATTATTTCAATGTAAATTTCAGCACAACCCAACACTTATAAATTTTAACCCACACACTCAAACACTCCCTCTTCCACGCTCATGGTACAACTTTATGCATAGTGGAGCTCCTTTTAAATATAATGAAAAATTTAAATGATTTTTTAAATAATTGATTTAAAATTTGGTATTTGGAAATAATTAAAGGATTGAAAATGTAAAAGGAATGTTCTCACCCATTTCGTGTTGGCCTCCTCACACTACTAATATCGTTCGTACATCGGCACAATCGGTATATTTTACGGCGCTTGACGGGCACCCACGTAACCCACCGTCATGGGACCGATTCTATACGTCGATCTTTTACGGACGATTTAATCGGTCGAGGACGCCTACACAAAGCCGAACTATAACTCTCCTTAATACATTTTGATTGTAGATATTATACTGTTTATACTGTTTATTAACCACCTACAGTGGTCTAAAAAGTTAAAATTCACCCGGGAGTGAATTGGTTTGGCCGGCCGGCACTGATCGGTTGCTGCAGCTAAATGACGACAATTCCTTGTTGAATTCTGCGGAAGTGGGGTGTACTGATGTCACATTTTCTTTGTTTAACTTGTTGACATCGCCGTTTTGTCGTGGTCAACACATTCTCCGCCTCTGACGTAATTAAGGCTTGGCTCGGTTATCGCAATAACTGCACACTGTTTTTATGACATTTTACAGATTCTGCTACGAATTAGTTCAAATCCTGGCAAATATTGTGATATAGTTCACTCACTGTAAATTCGATATCGGGTGTTTAAGGTTGGATTGGGTATGTCAAAAAATAGCAAAATACAATATTTATGTTCTCGTTACCATATTTTAGGTAATTCTAAAATGTACCATGATTGTACCATCACAAAACCCCCTCAATGAAAGATGGTGTGTCGAAGCACACAAACTTTCATTGACCCTTTCATACTTCCTAAAGGGATCAGCCAGGACAAGTCGCCACAACCCCCAAATTTACAGAAAAAAATAACTCACCCTTGGTCTGGTGATGATGACCGTACCTAGATGACCTTACTGGACTTCTCCTGCGAGATCCCAACACCATAAGGCCACTTAGGCTCTTAACGCCCCTGCTCTGACGCGTTGGCCAGCTCAGGACCGCTGTCACACCACCAAACACTGAAACAATATATAATAAATATTAAAATAGTGGCTTAGTAAATCACTCCATCCTCAACTGATCTGGTTCCCCTTAGCTAAGTGCTGGTTTGTGCCAATAAGCACTGGGTTGGGTTAATATATTTTAATACGCTTAATAAAATTATAAGATTATATATTATAATCTTCAAGAATTAAAAAGAATATCTCTTCTTCATATTAACAAATACTTCTACCCTGAGTTGAAAAATGGTTTCGATTCCTATCGATCATATTTATCTTCATTCTTTTACAATTACTATAATTGTAACATAAGCACATTAATATAATATAGTTACCAAAATTGAATAAAATATAATTGAAAATATAATAGGAAAATTACACATTATAATCTCCCAAATCTGGAGAAAAACAAATTATAAAAGAATTAATAACTCTATATATTTATTTATTGAATACTTAGTGCATGATAAAACAAAAAAAAATTATTATTATTATTATTAACAGGTACTTATTTGGCTGATAAATATTATTAACAACGCCATTTAAAAGAAAAAATTTTTAACATCATGTTGAAATTTCTATAACATAAATATATTTTACATAATAATAATACATTAATAATTAACACTGATACATTAATACATTAAATATTCTTGATTCATTTTAATTTAAATCATTTAAAATTTACAATTTCACTTAAGTCATTAATTAGACATCAATTTTATTATAATGAATTATTAATATTTATTTCAAATTTATTATTAGTATTCATACTACATTATTAATATTATTTCATTATTCACTTCTTACTTTCTCTATACTCTGAACTTTCTACCTACCTAACTACCTAACCTCTCACCTTCTATCATTGTTTAGTCTGGATAACTCCTATATTCACTATACTTCTATTTTTTATAATCTTACTCACCTTCTTCTAACTGACCACCAAATTTACCTATCAATGACACCAATATCTCAATTATAAACACTATTCCTAATTCCATTTAAATCCTATGGCACCGCTCGTCTTTGCAATGGGTTGGGTGTTCCCTAACTGGCTATATACGTCTCTAATATTTTGCCCTTCCAAAATAATTCGGCAAACACTCCCTTAAACTACGCTATTACCTGCCACAACACTATTGGTTGGCTACTCTTTATCACCTCACCCCCACTACAGAATTCATCAACAATAATTATATGTTTATACCCTTACTTAAACACCTTCTCTACAAATAATCACTAACTACTGTGTCCCTAAATATCTAATAATTCTCTTTGTATTTTCTTAAAAATTCTTAACTATCTAACTCCCTTTACATTAATTAATCAACTCACCTTCATTTTATCTATACCCAGGCTCTATTCCTGTTTAAACATTTACTGTACTCATTGACAATTCTCTTATAAAATTCCTCTCTTACCTACTTATAACAATACCTCATTTCAAAATTCAAATATAATTATTTATTTAAACATTCATTATTATTCATTAGTAATTAATTAAAATATTATTATTAAACATGTTATATATATAAAATATATAATAATACACACTGGGGTACCTGTAATACATAATACACATCAAAATACATGGATAAATACAATAAAAATATACACTCCAACTTCATTATTGTGTCATTAATCGAAATCAGTCCATAACAGTCCAATTCAAAACCACTTTGCACATTATTATTTAATGTTCATTTCACAATATAACAGTCTATCCACCATCATTAAACAACAAACAAATCTTAGGTCTATATAAATCATTTTTGATTAAATACATTTATCTTATTATTATAAATGTAAAGGTTATTCAATTTTTTTATAATTTTCCACAATACTATTATAATCAATATGATCACTCCATATCATTATCTCATATAATTTGTCACGATCGATTATAGTCCTGTCACCTTTAGTATTATCTGTCACAACCAGGTAAATTATAAAGTCATCATTAATAACATCATCTCCTCCTGCTGCTATATCAGCTTCAACATAGCGTAAGTACTTACAATAATTATTAATTCTCTCTCTACTCACTCTCTCTCTTAATTCTGTATAATTTCTCCCAACTTCAAACAACTCTAACTTACTATCACCATACCTATTTCTCTCAAAATATGCCTCATCATAACACCAAGTCACACTCTCTCTCTCCAGATATGCAGGGGTCCCTATCATAAAATTGTTGCACCTCTTCTTAGGTACACAAAAACATAAAGAAACTTTATTTGTAGAACTATCGTCTATCAAATATAAATTAAAGGCATTCTTATCCTTATGACAATTACATGAAGACTTGTCTTCACCCCCTAATACAACATTAAAAGAAAATTCTACCCCCTGCATTCCTTGTACTAAAATACTTTCTCTCAACTTTCTTTCTGACTTCATAAATTCAAATATTTCATTATCATTCATTATACTTTCATTATCATGTTTATCCGTTTCCAACACCACAATCTTACTACCTGTATTATTTGGATTATCTATAGTTTCTAAATTCTTAGTGATATCTATCACATTTATTTCCATATTTTCTAAATGATTTTGCAAAACATTGGTTTTCACCGCCACTTGTTTGCTTACTTCAATATTGGTTTTAACTTCTAATTGACTTTTAATCGGGTTATTTACTGTGTTAATTCGCTCTTCTAAGTGAAAGTTTTGACCTCTTATTTCATCTAATTTTTTATCAAAACTATCAAATTTGTTCAATAACATTTTCATCATTTCCGCAATACTATCGGGTTTGTTATCTACCATAGTGGAAATGGGTGTGTCAACTTTAGTTATTTCTGCAGACACAGGCATACTTGCCTCATCAGTCTGACTAGTTTGAGGTGTTTGTACATCCATTTCACTAATTACATTTATCTCCGATGTACTGGTTTCTATTACAATATTGTCACTTGTACTCATGTTGTTATTTTATCTTGCTAAAACATGTATGTTTATAACCTAGGAATTTAACCCTATTCTACGCACGTGTGCATGTACTTACGCTATTACTTCAGGTAACTATTCCACTTTCCTGGTAGGTATTACTCCACATAAAATTAAGTTTTATGTCGAGTCCCTGTTCGGGCGCCAAATGTAATCAATTACATTTATTGTTTTATTACTTATGGTGAAAATGTAAATTTTGTCTATACGTCGATAATTTTCGGGCGCCATGTTTGTTAAGGTAAAAGTAACATGATCGAAATTTACTTTTAGGGCCAGAATTCGTGTAACACGTACCAGTTTAGTGAAACAAATTACCTGAAATAAAGACACATCAAATAACATATAAAAGTATTTATTAATATTAAACATTGATAAGTATTACATAGACATAGATCTCTGATCGATATATTGCGCCATGGGCGTTGTCCACATGAAATTACACTATACAAAAAATATACGCTGCATTATAATACATGTTATAGAATAAGACATACATTTATTAATTCAATGTAAATTTCAGCACAACCCAACACTTATAAATTTTAACCCACACACTCAAACACTCCCTCTTCCACGCTCATGGTACAACTTTATGCATAGTGGAGCTCCTTTTAAATATAATGAAAAATTTAAATGATTTTTTAAATAATTGATTTAAAATTTGGTATTTGGAAATAATTAAAGGATTGAAAATGTAAAAGGAATGTTCTCACCCATTTCGTGTTGGCCTCCTCACACTACTAATATCGTTCGTACATCGGCACAATTGGTATATTTTACGGCGCTTGATGGGGACCCACGTAACCCACCGTCGTGGGACCGATTCTATACGTCGATCTTTTACGGACGATTTAATCGGTCGAGGACGCCTACACAAAGCCGAACTATAACTCTCCTTAATACATTTTGATTGTAGATATTATACTGTTTATACTGTTTATTAACCACCTACAGTGGTCTAAAAAGTTAAAATTCACCCGGGAGTGAATTGGTTTGGCCGGCCGACACTGATCAGTTGCTGCAGCTAAATGACAACAATTCCTTGTTGAACTCTGCGGAAGTGGGGTGTACTGACGTCACATTTTCTTTGTTTAACTTGTTGACATCGCCGTTTTGTCGTGGTCAACACATTCTCCGCCTCTGACGTAATTAAGGCTTGGCTCGGTTATCGCAATAACTGCACACTGTTTTTATGACATTTTACAGATTCTGCTACGAATTAGTTCAAATCCTGGCAAATATTGTGATATAGTTCACTCACTGTAAATTCGATATCGGGTGTTTAAGGTTGGATTGGGTATGTCAAAAAATAGCAAAATACAATATTTATGTTCTCGTTACCATATTTTAGGTAATTCTAAAATGTACCATGATTGTACCATCACAATCGTATCACTGATTTTTATTCCCTTTTGTATCATTTTATGGAAGGTTTTTACACTTTATTTATTGATATTAGACACTATCATTTCTTTCAGAATTACTTGGTTTAATTCTAAATTCTGTTTCTTTTATTTATCTCATAATGATCCTTTATAAATATGGTAAATATATTGTATGAGTACCATAAATATGGTATTAATTCTCTTCTTTTTATTTCACCATAGTTTTTTCTAATAATTGGTTTGTAAGTTTTTCTTACATTGTTTTGAATTTTTATGATTCAAAAATTCTTTCCTTCTTTATTATTATATTTCCAAAATATTTCCTTCAAATAATCTTTGGTATGTAAGGTGATCTTACATTTATTTAGAATTTTGTTGACTTATTCAAAATTCTTTTTATATTTTTGTTCCATAATGTGTTTTATAAATAATTGGTTGGTAAGTTGTGCTTACTTTATTTTTGAATTTATTCATTAATTCAAAAATTCCTTTTATCTATATTATTTCCAAATAAGTTTTCTCAAATAATTGGTTAGTAAGTTGATCTTACATTATTTTTAAATTTTGATGATCTAAAAATTCTTTTCCTTTTGTTCCTTAAAGTGTTTTATAAATAATTGGTTAGTAAGGTGATCTTACTCTTGTTTTAGAATTTATTCATTATTCAAAAATTCTTTATATTTTTGTTCCATAAAGTATTTTACAAATAATTGGTTGGTAAGTTGAGCTTACTCTGTTTTAGAATTTATTCATTAATTCAAAATTCTTTTTATACTCTTGCCAAAATGTTTCTTTCAAATAATTGGTTAGTAAGGTGAGCTTACTTTATTTTAGAATTTATTCATTAATTCAAAAATTCTTTTTATCTATATTTCTTCCAAATAAGTTTTCTCAAATAATTGGTTAGTAAATTGTGCTTACTCTGTTTTAGAATTTATTCATTTTTAATTCAAAATTCTTTTTATACTCTTTCCAAATAGTTTTTCTCAAATCTTTGGTATGTAAGGTACATTATTTTAGAATTTATTCATTAATTATATTTCCAAAATATTTCCTTCTCATAATTGGTTAGTAAGTTGTTCTTACCTTGTTTTGGAATTTATTCATTTATCATTCAAAATTCTTTTTATCTATATTATTTTATTTCTCATGATATTTTTCATAACTAATTGTAATAGTTTTCATAATTATGTGGTAAACATATCATATTAGTTTCATAAATATTGTATGACTCTTTTTCTTGTCTTTATATCAAAAGTATTTCTTATTATTATATTTTCCTTTATACCCAGGTGGATGATTTTTAGTAGGTTGCACAGTTGCTCATATTTCCTTTTGTAAGGTGTAGTTCCTTAATTAATTTTCTTTCTTAAATCCCCGTTTCGTTTCTTCGTTCATTCTTCTTATTTTTCTTCAGTGGTAATTATTTTCTTCCATTTTCTTTTCCACCTTCTTACTGGTTTCCTCAATTCTCTTGTTGGTATTTTCAATCTTACGGCCCAATTCTTCCTTTGTGGATCGGTTGTCTTCCTTCAAATCTTCTAATTTTTCATTTAAGGAGTGGTTGTCTTCCTTCCTTTCCTCTCTCAATTCTTCTCTTGTAGAATCCAGTTTCTTATTCAAGTCTTCTTTTAATTCTTCTAATTTCTTCCCGTTCTCCTCCATTTTGGATTCTATGTTTTTATTTGCTCCTTCCATTTTCTTATTACTTTCTTCCATCTTTTCTTTACTGGATTTGAATTGATGTCCCCGGTTTGAGTTGGTACTTCGGGTTGTTCCTCTGGTGTTGCTGGTTGTTTCGGTTCCACCGGGATTACTAGCACTTCTAGATCCTCCACGGGTGTTGCCTCCTTATCCCCCATGTCAACTTCCTTTTTGGCCTCTGCCGCCCTCTTCTTAGAAGTAGCTCGTCTTTGCATTCTGTCTCCTTTTGCTGCCAGGCTTAAATTATTAAGCCCTCTAGTTGGGCGCCTAGAGGACTCGGACCTCCCCTTATATAGTAACCATTTCCACCCACACTTTAGTTATTGTCATTCCTACAAATGTCTTGTAATAACAAAGTGATATAAAATAATGAAATATTGGAAATACCTTCCATTTTATTATTTCATGATTTGCCAATTATCAAATATAAAAGTTGTTTTATAGCATATAGTTTAAGTTATAGTAACACTACAACTTCAAGTTTATTATATTTCAAAAACACTTACACTAGTACACTTTCACTGGTGGTTCTGACTTATATTGAGTCTTATTATCTCAGACCAGACCTTTAGTCATCATGGACTGTGAAGATTTGTTTATATTTCATCACATAATAACTTTAGTTGGTGCACCTCTTATCATACTATATAACACCTTTGTTTATCAATAATTACAATTTTATAGGGTTTCGGGATGTTATACTTTCTTTAATTGTATGTATTGGTTTGGGGTCAATGGTAGTTAATAATAGGTTTTTTATGGTGTTTCTCATATCCTATTTCTTCCTTTCTTCTCGTCTTCCTTCTTGTGTTTTTAATCTTGGGTTAACCAAGGTACTCAGTGTTATCTTGACTGATGGTTGGTTCGGAGTATCTTCTTTATTTTTGGATACTGACTTTACTCTTCTTTCTAGGTTTTAGGGTATTTTGTTTATTTCCTGATAATAAACCTTATTCTTCTTTCTTCTTGTGGCGGGTATTTTGTTCATCACCACTCCTAATCTGATTCTTTTTTCTTGATTTTGGGGTATCTAGTTTATTTACTGCTCCTAACCTCCTGGGTAATCTCCTGGTTGTTTAATATGAGTTTTCCTTAATTCTTTCTTTGACTTTTAATAGTGGTATTTTTTATAATTTAATGATTGTTTTTCTTTTATTGTGATTTTTTCCTTTGAAAATTTGCGTTTTATTTGATATTCTTGGAGTGTATGTATTTTAATTATTTTTTATGATCTTAAATGAATTAATTATTGGTGGAATATCTGTCATGCTACAGAATGCCCTTCTCCAGAAGTGATTTTTTCAGACTATACTTGCTTTGTCTGAAACAATTGCTTATGATAATTATTCTAGTTTTTTATTTTTCTTGACTTCCTTCCAATTCTAAAAATTTTCTTATATATATTTGAGCTTATATCTTTCTCATTCTCACTTGATCTTCCTTGATGGTAATAGTCATCTGAGTTTCATATTTATTATTTTATTTTCATATTTCTTCTTAGTATTTTCTCCTTGGGATATTTCCTCCCTATCGTTCCCTACTTTGTGAGCTGGTTCAGTTCAGAGAGGCACAGTACGCTACTTCCTCTGCTGTCCAATACTTCACACTTATTTGAGTACAGAGGCAAATCATCTCTGCTCAAAAAACATATTAATACTGCTGGAATTATCTACAGACAGATTAAAAAATTATATTAGAATAGTACACTTTTGTTACTATTTAAAAAAATATCTTTGGATACTTTACTTATTACTTATTATATTGCTCAGAGATTTTAATATTCCTATCTCAGTTGTTCTTCTGACTCTTTAACTTGATGGTTAATTCATTTGATATTATGGTAGGAAGCTCTTCTATTAATACATTTTTCAATTTTTCTTATCATATAAAGTTCTTGGTTATTAATGCTTTATTCCTTTCTGGTTTTTTATTACAATCTGCATTGGTTTATAGTAGCATATTTTTATGACATTTTTGGTTTGTTACTCTGTTTTTATTAGTTCCACTTGTTCTATGTTCTAGAACTTTCTTATAACTGTCGTTATTACAATTGACTTTTAATTCATAATCATTTCAATATTAATTTGTTTAATTACATCATATCTTTGATTTTATTCTCAAATTACTCCTCTCTTAGTTTTTATTCCTTCGAATGAATGTTTATTTAATTTGATAATGAGGTCATCATTTCTCCTCATATCACTTCAAAGTTTTATTATTTTATATTTCCACATAAGTTTCTGTATTTTATCATATTTAATCACTCAAATCGTATCACTGATTTTTATTCCCTTTTGTATCATTTTATGGAAGGTTTTTTACACTTTATTTATTGATATTAGACACTATCATTTCTTTCAGAATTACTTGGTTTAATTCTAAATTCTGTTTCTTTTATTTATCTCATTAAGATTTTCTTTAAATATGGTAAGTATATAGTATGAGTACCATAAATATGGTATTAATTCTCTTCTTTTTATTTCACCATAGTTTTTTCTAATAATTGGTTTGTAAGTTTTTCTTATTAAAATTAAATTTTTCAGGACTACAAAATTCAAGCCATTTTCTTGCTTATAATTAATAAAAATTATTTTTTCAAGAAAATTATTTTTTCATAGGCTCAGTTTCACATGGAATCGCCCACCTGTTATTTTAAAATACTAGTTTAGCACACCTCTAGTCCAGACTATACTTTCCTTCTCAAAATAATTCTAAAATTTTGTCAAAAGTCTTATAATTTCCAGTAAATAGGAATTTAAAACAAAGTCTATGTCAAAATATGCAACATAATATGACGAACTGATAAAAAAACTGTGGACACATGTTGTATGGCTTCAATGAAAAGTGTGCTTTTATGGGGAAATATCATTATAGTTAGTACTGTGGTTTAAATACTCTTCTACACATTAGTTCATCCCAGTTGCATATGCAGAATTAATGTGACTTATCCTCTACATAAGTAGTATCGTATCTTCTTTCAGCCAGGAACACTTTATTGTAATAATGAAGTACCGTACCCAAACTAAGATAAGGCATCCTCATTGGTTAAACTGTAAACTGATGTCTGACAATGGGAAGACGTTATGTATTAATAAAGGTATGTGCATTTAATTGAAAAGTGTTCTTAATCAGATGTTATTCTTGTGCTAACTTGTGTGTGATGTACATTTAGTCTTTATTGACTACCAACTTATTTTCATTTGTTTCAGGTGTTAACAAGAACAATTTATCCATCATAAGACAAATGGAAGAGATCAAGTTGGAAGACAAGGTATAAAGTTCAAAAATAAAAAACATTTTGTACTGTTAGTATATGCCTATGTATTAAATTGATACACATGTTATGTACACTTATAGACACGTTCATTTCTTAATTTAATAATAATTATTTATCATCATGTTCATTTGTAATTAACTGATGTACATAATATGATTTATATTTATTCTTTTGTGTAGGATTCACATTGACAATGTGCATTTTCCATAAGCTCCTAACTTTCAACCAATTCTCCTCCTCCTCCTCCTCCTCCCTCGTTGAATTTAGGCTCATAGTCTGTTAGGTGCAAAGAATCTTTCCAACTTTTCCTTGATCTGCCAGTCCTCCATCTTTGCATTGACTAATTATGTCAGCATACTCATACTATTCTATTATCACTCACTCTCTTGTGTTGGTTGTGTTGTATCTTTCAACTCACCAAACTGTGCTCTGTGTTGTCCAATGTGCAAGTCTTCCTGGTATTCTCCTGAACTCCACACTTGTGACGTCTCAATTTGAATCTTCTTTGTTTTCAAAATTGCACTGAGAGTACATGACTGTTTGTTATTAACAATGCAGCAGACCAGCATGATGTTTTACAGCAGCTGTTCATGAGACAGATATGGTGTAACGAACAGTAGTTGATTGGTCTGATGCGATTCTCAGACTCTTCGTATCTTGAGCCAGCGTCTTTATCTGTGAATGCGTACAGCATCCCACAACCTGGGTACTTCAGTCGATTGGGACTATGCCTTCCTCTGCAGTACTTCTCACTCACTGGGCTCCCATCAGCAGTCATTACTGCTTGGTGTCTCAACCAGTGACTCACCATACTGCCTCGTCTTCGCAAACCTTTCTGTTCACCCATTGTTCCAGAAACTGTTCATTTTTGTTTTCTAATTACTTTGATCATCCAGTATATTTTTAATATTCTTCTACAGCTGCAGATTTCAAATGCTTCTGTGTTTGTGTCTTTCACCTTTTCCTATTGTCTAGGTTAACACGATGAAACATATAGGCCTAACTTGAGACATTTCTTCCCTAGTTCCTAATCTATTATTTGATAATAGCAAATTTGATTCTCCATTTGGCCTGCACAGTGATACTGTTTCATCTGAGTTAACTTTCCCAGTTTTAATATTTACATAATCCCTACTTGTGTTCCTGATTACTGTTCTTCTATTGATAATTTTTCTATGATATTCAATACTGTTTCTAAATTCACCATGTTTTCTACAATTGAAAACCATGTCATCAGTAAATCTTGACATTTTTGTACTCTTTCCATGAAACGTTATTGCAGTCTTATGTGTCTTTATTATTTCCTTCATATCCCCTTGTAAAGCATTCTCCTGTAATGTGAATAAATTTGTATAAAAGTAATCTTAATTCCATGTTATTTTTAGGACATTTTAATGGTCACGATAAAGAAAGAAGCAGATGTAGAAGAAGCTGAGACTGAACAGGTAATGTGCATAAATCTGATTATTAAGCTCATAGCTAATGTGTTAAGTTGTTCAGTGTCATGTACCACTTGAGATTTAGATCACATTCATTTGTAAATATTTAATTAAAAATCAACAGAATGTACAAACCGTATACATATAAACTACATGGGATTAAGTAAAATCACACACACACACACACACACACACACACACACACACACACACACACACACACACACACACACACACACACACACACACACACACACACACACACACACACACACACACACACACACACACACACACACACACACACACACACACACACACACACACACACACACACACACATACACACACACACACACACACACACACACACACATTAAGTACAGAGTATGGATATTTATTACAAAAATTGATGGATGATTCTCTACATATTTAGTATTGATCGCCTCTTTATATAGTGGTACTCTATAAATCACTGAGAAGACTAATTGCTCAATTTTATAATTGTTCAATATACAGGATGTATTGCCAGTTGTAAATTCTGTCCTAAAAGAAGAACTGCATGTAAAAGAAGAAATCAAAGAAGAGAATGAACAGTTTGTTGATCAGGTATAGTATGTAGTTATACATTTGTTTATAATAACAAACATTTATTGTTATAATGAGCGGCGTTGTTGTTATTTATTTGTAAACTTATCGGTTAAAACTGTTGGAGACGGTTTGGTGTCGTCCTTTTTATGTGCACTTTCAGTCCATACGATTTAGCCAAAACACTTACCAGTTACTGTTTTGTAATTTACAAAGTGGCATTTTGAAATCATCTATTCCTTCCCATGAATTATTTGGGTCTTATCTTCTTGCTAAATTGGTACGTTCCTACCATTTCTATGCTTAAACAAATTTGCCTTTGGACTGACTCCATGATTGTTTTATTTTAGTAGGGGGGAACAGAGTTCTGAGCGGATGTCACATAACCCCCCAGCACATGGCAGGAAATTTGAAATTGATGATAGCGTGGTGGTGGGGGTACCACAAGCAGTCCGGTTGGGATCACATGATATGGGTGGGGGTAGAACATGTCTGGAGTGTATCATGTGGCCATGGTGGGAGTACCATGTGACAGGGTTGGGACACAACAGGATTGGTGTCAAGTGTGATGATTGGTTGGCCGTGTTTAATGTATGTGACATGATGCAGCGGGATCAGTTGTGATTGGTGTGTTTGAATGGTGGTAGTCGGTGTGGCCAACATGTGAAAAGGGAGAAGAAAATTCCCTCTAGAAGGAAAATAGTTTGAAGAAGGATGTGTGGCGGAAAATTTAACGTTACCACCACCACCACCATGGTGGGAACGTTTGTTTTGTGTTTGTATATTTGTAAATTTTCCCATACGTTCATTATGGTGCCTTTGCGTGGTATGTGTTTTATTAATGTCATGTTCGTTATGTCTGGGTATTCATGGCCTGTGTTTATTGCAGACTAATTCCTGAACAAATACAAATCAATACAAAACATGACAATTTTCAAAGCACTCAACTTAAAAAATACTCTAAAAGCTAATATATACACCACAACCATATACAATAACACCAGTATAAAATACCTAAAACCAACAGGAAGCCATAACAACAACCAACCAAAGCACAAATTCTCCATAAGATATAAAATCAGGAAGGCTGAAGATAGGAACAATACACTCCCGAAACATGTACCAAATAAGGGAATAAAACATCTTGAGGTACAGAATTTATAAATATTAAATAAATTATATATATTTATATATATGTAACACAATTGTAAATATCGGTATGGAGAACCATACATGACTTCCATATTCTAAGATTTATATTTAAAATCATTTTCGAAATGAAATATTACCATAGAAACTACTTCTTTCTACTTACTGCTTCAGCCTTAACCACAGTACTGTGGTCACTAACGTATACCACCTCACGTTATCGCACTCGATTTTCACTGATGATGGAAGTCGATGGCATTGCCGAAATGTCTGGTTTTGTAGGAAACATTGGACTACGGCCAAATATCCCGGGAAGGAATTTTAACAAAAACTACTTCTTTGTTGCCGATAACGTTGTACACATATATATCAGTGGCGAAGTTACATGGAGGCAATTGAGGCAATGCCTACCCTAAAAAATTCTGTAGAATAAAAATTATAAATACGTATGAACTACATAACGTAAAGATTATACATTGTTACTGCGACTGTCAAATTTATTAAACCGAAACGTGCTTTATTGAGCGACCGCTAGATGGTGACAGGTGAGATTCGGCATAGTTCGTTTAAAGCGAATGAGGCAACCTGAACTTGCCTCAGCGTTTTTTGTATACATCGTATGTAAGCAATGTAGTGGTGTGATAGGGAAGTGTAGGGAGGGGGGATTGTCCCGCGCTGTACACATAGAGCGTTGAGGCATGCCTCACTTCTGTGGTCCAAACAGTTAAGTTAAAGCGCCTGTGTTGTTTCTAAGTGTTTATTTTATGCGGTTATTAAAAGTGTCACTGTTATTCCACTGAACTAACAGATAATCAAGATTGTTATTTGAATTATTTGTAACATTAAACATATATATAGAAACTAATCAAGTTTAAAATTTTGAAGTTCAATCAGTTGTATTATTGTGTATGACTAATACAAGGATTGTTCAATAGAAACACGTATAGAGCCGTAAAGCATTTTTTATTCAACGATTTTAAAAGAAGTCTCCAATAACATTAAGACATGAGTTCCACTGTTGCGCTAACCTGTAGATTCCCTGCTAGTAAAATTCTTACGGCTGTTTGTGGAACCATTCGGTTACAGCAAACTCTACCTCAGCGTCCGATTTGAACCACCGTCCTTTTAGTGATTCCTTAAAAAAAATTTAAGGTAAGATTTTTGCCTACCCATTCATTAACTACTAGCTTCGCCAGTAAGCAAATTGATGTCCATTTTTTCGGCTTGCACGCGTTATGTTGGTGTGGGTTTCGGCACTTTCCATTTAAAAAGCGTGCAAATGTAAGAAAATAAACATGAGTGAGGCCAGAAATAACGTGAATTGTGTGTGTGTGTGTGTGTGTCTTACCTGCCTTTTTATTGCTGTATTAAATGAGAAATACGATACCGGCATATACGATATGCGTATGATACCGGCATATTCGCAGATAGCTTAGAGGAGCTGCAACAGCTAATGAATAGAGTGACAGAAAGTAGCCGTAGATATGGTCTAACCATCAATGTTACAAAAACGAAGCTAATGATTGTATCTAAGAACAAATTCGCAAACTGCCACCCTTAATATACATCAAAGGCCAGTTGAACGTGTAAGCAAATTTATATATCTTGGTACTATGTAGCGGGTCATTTTTGGGTGTTTTTATTTTCCACAGTATGGGATAATTATATTTGTATTCATTTCATTTTCGGTCGGGAGCCTTATAAAATATGTCGAAATAACGGTATTATTGTGCAACGTATAACAGTCAGTGTAACAGAACAGTGAAACAAAGCAATAAGACGCAGGTTGTTGTTGAGTAATGCGGCGAAGAATTTACCACCTTAAAAATTCGCAGAACTCTGTAAATGTGTGTCAACGCTCAAGCGCAACTACACCCGCACGCGCTCAAAGGACGCTCTCGACTAAAACTCAAGATGGCCAAAGCGTAAAAATATTCGTCGTCTTCGCTAAGACCTCCCGGAAGTCACATTAAACTCCGCCTACTGTTAGTGACATCATCAGAGCCAAGCCCAATATTAAGCTCTGGTCACACACATATATCAGCTCCATTCCATATATAAAATGGTTACACAACAGCATATGAGCAATGAGCGACGACGAAAACATCGTGGCAGTAGAGAATCAGCTTCCCTCCAGAAACAGGTACATGTACCTGTTACGTTCACCGTGACGGGGCAGTCGATCTTAGTCAGAGACGCCATATAGTCCACGAGGTACAGAGTACAGCTATCGACGCTTATATTTTGTTTTGGGCCCGGTTGGTCGGGTTTTCGGGGAATATAATTAATTCAAGAATACCGACCCGGACCTAAGGAGATAATCAACGCATCTCAGTGACAAAATTGTTGCAAGTGCGAATCGCAAACAGTTAAAGTACGGACATTGGAATCGAATCGGGACAAAACACGTGTTCGGCCGGCAACGCGTTTAGTGAACAGTTGTAAAACAATAAAGGAGTTTGTAAAATATAATAAATAAGGGTAAAGTATGGTGTGAAAGTGTGCGTAAGCAGAATGGGCTGCCTTATAGTTAAGAATATTTAAATATGATACCTAGGAATATATTTCAACATTTGTTCTTTAGCATCCTTGTTCTAATAATTAAAACGTTTTTTCAGTAATTAAAACTATTCAGTCACTACAAAACAATGTGTTAGTCTAAGTTATTTCGTCATTGCCACTTCCTCATTTCGGTGTTAAAAATTCGTCTAACGAAATCGGGGGTTTTCTGAAATTTTATCACAGTCAGATCGCGGGATTTTTTTTATAAGGGCAAGAGTGTATAAGTTTTCGATATTTAATCTTTAAAAAATATCGTGGCGACCTGGGCAGTTTCAAAAGGTAAGTTTTACGGGGACCATGACGGTAAGTGAAACTCTGGCAGCGGTAAGTATTATTTTATGAAGAGTGGAATGTGTTAAATATAAGTGAAAAAAGTGAGTAACATCACAGCGACGACCCTGCCAGGATGTTCGTATATAAATTTTATAGGAACTAGACCTATTTTAATACACGGAAAATAGGATGTGGTAATGACGAATGTATAAAGAATTTTATCGTACATAATTAAGTAGGTTAGGTTTATATTATTGTGATGAGTAGTCCTGAAATACATTCAACACCGAATGTAGGTCAAGACGATAAAAATATGAATGTGAATAACACAAATGAAAAAGATAATACAGAGGATTCAGGGATTCAAGCAACCCCGACCTCAACAAAATACAATAAGGTGAATGACGATCTAATGAGTATTATACTTAATCAGTTAGAAAAAATGAATAATAAATTATTTGAAAAAATGAATAATAAATTAGATAGTCGTTTTGACAGTACTGACATAAAATTAGATAAATTTGATAGTCGTTTTGACAGTACTGACATAAAATTAGATAGACAAAGTAGGGATATTAATGAGTTGAAACATGAAATACAAGAAATGAATAAATGTATAGAAAGTAATAACGAAATAATAAGATCCAGTTTGAATAAATTAGAACAGAGTGTGGAGCGAATGGGAGTACATGTGATGAATCCAGATAAGGATAATACAAATGAAACTTGTAATGACAAATACAAAAATGTAATGCCAGATAAAGAGTTAACAAATAATGTACGTAATACCGAGAATATTAATGTGTTTGAGAAATTGGTATCAGAAAGTGATACGGTAAAAATAAATAATGAGAGTATTAATGAAAGTGTAGAATGTAGTGATTATGAGATGTTAATGTGTGTCAGTGAATTAGAGAGAGAGAGAAAAAATAATGTTGTAGTAGAGTGGGGACAGAGGGGAAATTTTCCTTTTATTATTTACGATGATTTAATGTGGTCACAAGAGTTTTTGAAGGGCAAGGGTCCCGTACTAGTAGAAGATTGGAGTTGTTTATTTTATTTGTATGATATTATACCCTCTGTGTGGAATGATTTTATAAGTATGAGATGGTGTTATGATGAGAGAGAATTAGAAGTATATAATTTAAAGAGAGATTATGGTGAGTTGAAAGAAATATTAGAAGAGTATTTAAATAAGAATGATTTGATGTTTAATACGAAAGTAACTGACCCGATATTGAAGAAAAATACTAACGGAGACTTAACAGATATACTTAGTGTTGACTTGTTGCAAGATTATTTTGGTAAGACGGATGACTTTGATTTTTGGGTTTATGACACACAAAGCATCAATATGTGTGTTAGCGAAATCGAAAAGTGCTATGTAGAACCAAGGTTAATTTGTGACGATGGAGGGTAGACTGTAAAGCAATAAAAGACAATTAAACATTATGTTTTATGGTTTTGTGACCTCGCAATCTTTGAACATTGAAGTGTGGTATGACTAAATAAATAAGGATGCAGATGTGTAAATAAATGTTTAATAAGTTTATCTGTGTGTATGGTAGAATGTTAAGTAAACAATATGTGTGTAGATGATTGTTGTAATACTAATATTAATATTTGCAATTTGAACAAATAACTGAATTAATTTTGAAAACCAATTGGCTAATTGTAAATGCTTAATTAATTTAATTAAAATAAATTGAAAGGTTTTAAATGTTTTGATTAATTCAAAGATTATATAATTGAATTTTCTGATGAATTTAAATGGTTTAACGAGAAGTGAAGTTGGTAATTAAATGATTTGAAATAACTTTTTGTTAAATGTTTCAGAGGTTACTTGGAGTAGTGGTGTATGGTGTATATAGTTGTGTAGATCAGTATATGAATTATGGACTGTAAGTATAAAATTTTTATGATACAAGTCAAATATAATAAAATGTACATAGAGGTTTAACTTAAGGGAACGAATTTTAACTTCAATAATGAAAATAATTTGAGATAATGATTTAAAGGGTAATAATAACTGAGATATGATGATAAATAAATATGTATCTTTCATATAATTCATTCAATTGTGAGATGTATTTTCATTGTGTTAGTAGGATCAGCTGATCAGCAATACCACGTCACTGGTATATTGGTTAGTAAATGTTACAAGTAATTAATGTTTAATGTACTACAGATATTTTGAATATATTATAAAAAGAATATGAGAAATAAAATAACAATAATTTATGCAGATTAATAAAAGATAATTCATGGGTGATAAATATGTTATGGGACATGTAGACCTGTCCAAATTGAATTAAAAGTTGAATGTGAAATAGTAGAGATGACTATGATGTAATGTTGTTTTTGAGTTGATATAATGTAACAGAGTTGGTGAAGTATTAATGTTGACACAGTGGTAATGGAGACTTTATGTAGATTTTGAGTGACATTGTTGTTTTTATAGTTAATGAGGTTATTTTGTGTATTTGTAGTAATGTAATGAGATTGAGAATTGTGGGGATGGCAATTTTGTATTAGGGGGTAGTGTATTTGGGGAGTCCGCAACAAGGGTTGTGACGGGATAGGGATAGATTTTTGTGGGGAAGGGGCCGCCTTAGGTAGAATCCGGGCCGCCAAATAAGGGAATTGAGTTTTTTGGGTAGGGGAAACACGTATCCTATGTACAAAGGGTTAGAGAGTATTTTATATGTAGAGAAGGTGGCGTTTTGTGTTAAATGGTAAGTTGTGGCTTAGAGTGTCTTGATTAGTAGATATTTTGGTAGAGATGGGTGTCATGGGAGTTGAAGTTGATGAATGTGAGAGTCAGAGGGAGAAAGTTTATATATGCATACAGATATAATACAGAAAAATGAGAATAAATAATTCACATCACCCACAGTAAATTATAGCGAGATTGTTAAATGAAGAGTAAGATTGTTAAGCAAAAAGAGAGATTCATGATAAAGAATATACAATTGTTTATTTTTTTCAACCAGTGACAGAATTTTGATAAAATTTGAAAATGATGTAAAGTCAAGAATTGTTTATTTTGAATAATTTAAATGTCAACTTGATTATTATATTAATCTTTTGTTTGTTTTAAATGTTTTATTTTATTATGTTTTGTATTCCAAGTTAGGATACTACAGATGTTCAGTGTATTTTCAGAAATCATATATAACATATGTAGGTCAAGGGTTCTGGACTTGACCTAGTTACGATCAGCTGATGAGGTCATACACCTACTAAGCTTGTATAGTAGGAATCCAATTTTAATTTGTTTGTTTAATTAAGTTAAACCAATATTTGAATAATTTTAATAAATGTTATTTAATAAATAAATTTAATAAAATCTTTTACTGAATAAATTTAAAATTTTTTTTGAATTTTAAAATTTTTGAAAAATTTAATTTTTTTGAAAAAAAAAAAAAAAACTTGATTTTCGCCTGCCAGCGAATGAATATTTTGGATAATGATTGTTTTATTATGTGTACATTAACCATGTTTATTTTATTGTATTGTATTGTATTGGTAGACTATAAGTGGTTCTCATGTTAGAGTAAGGAAATGTGTTTAGATTAGTAGAAATGTCTAAGTTAATTCATTTGAAACAAAAATTTAGAAAAACAAGGAAGAGAATTTTTTGATAAAATATTGTTTTTTTTTGAATTCCGGATTTTTTAAATTTTTAATAAATTTTAAAAGAAAGTTTTATTTTTATGGGTTATGGTAACCTGTAACGTGAGTGTGTGTGAGCCCAGTGGGCTAAAGGCAGCCCAGCTTGCAAAAAGGGGAACCATATCGGCGGAGGAGCTGGAATAATTTTGGCCAGGGATTGAGGATTTTTGGGGGTAGCATGTTAGCAGGCGAGGTGCGCCGTGGTACGAGTCTGTTCGATTTCTCGGTGTTGGGATCTCTTATGGAGAAGTCCAGTGATCTCGTTCAGATGAGTCCATGGTCGCTAAGCCAGGGGAGTAATGCACCCATAAGTAGTAAGAACAAGGGGGTTGTTGGCACCAGTTTCCTCACCGGTCCTCTTTGGGGTTATCGATGAGATTTCTTCTGTCGTGAACAGCAGAATTCTCATCGAGGGGGTATTGTAGAGGTTCATTTTTGGGTGTTTTTATTTTCCACAGTATGGGATAATTATATTTGTATTCATTTCATTTTCGGTCGGGAGCCTTATAAAATATGTCGAAATAACAGTTTATTGTGCAACGTATAACAGTCAGTGTAACAGAACAGTGAAACAAAGCAATAAGACGCAGGTTGTTGTTGAGTAATGCGGCGAAGAATTTACCACCTTAAAAATTCGCAGAACTCTGTAAATGTGTGTCAACGCTCAAGCGCAACTACACCCGCACGCGCTCAAAGGACGCTCTCGACTAAAACTCAAGATGGCCAGAGCGTAAAAATATTCGTCGTCTTCGCTAAGACCTCCCGGAAGTCGCATTAAACTCCGCCTACTGTTGGTGACATCATCAGAGCCAAGCCCAATATTAAGCTCTGGTCACACACATATATCAGCTCCATTCCATATATAAAATGGTTACACAACAGCATATGAGCAATGAGCGACGACGAAAACATCATGGCAGTAGAGAATCAGCTTCCCTCCAGAAACAGGTACATGTACCTGTTACGTTCACCGTGACGGGGCAGTCGATCTTAGTCAGAGACGCCATATAGTCCACGAGGTACAGAGTACAGCTATCGACGCTTATATTTTGTTTTGGGCCCGGTTGGTCGGGTTTTCGGGGAATATAATTAATTCAAGAAGACCGACCGGGACCCAAGGAGATAATCAACGCATCTCAGTGACAAAATTGTTGCAAGTGCGAATCGCAAACAGTTAAATTACGGACATTGGAATCGAATCGGGGCAAAACACGTGTTCGGCCGGCAACGCGTTTAGTGAACAGTTGTAAAACAATAAAGGAGTTTGTAAAATATAATAAATAAGGGTAAAGTATGGTGTGAAAGTGTGCGTAAGCAGAATGGGCTGCCTTATAGTTAAGAATATTTAAATATGATACCTAGGAATATATTTCAACATTTGTTCTTTAGCATCCTTGTTCTAATAATTAAAACGTTTTTTCAGTAATTAAAACTATTCAGTCACTACAAAACAATGTGTTAGTCTAAGTTATTTCGTCATTGCCACTTCCTCATTTCGGTGTTAAAAATTCGTCTAACGAAATCGGGGGTTTTCTGAAATTTTATCACAGTCAGATCGCGGGATTTTTTTTATAAGGGCAAGAGTGTATAAGTTTTCGATATTTAATCTTTAAAAAATATCGTGGCGACCTGGGCAGTTTCAAAAGGTAAGTTTTACGGGGACCATGACGGTAAGTGAAACTCTGGCAGCGGTAAGTATTATTTTATGAAGAGTGGAATGTGTTAAATATAAGTGAAAAAAGTGAGTAACATCACAACTATAGTGAATGAACAATGGGACCACTCACAAGAAATAAAGAGCACAATTGAAAAGGCAAGAGCAGTGTACATTAGAATGAGCAGTTTTATCGAAAGTCATGATTTAACAATAAACACAAAGATGAGACTTTTACGCTGCTAAGTATACTCGGCCCTCTTCTACGGTGTAGAATCTTGGACTTTGAGTGAAGCCATAACTAAAAAATTGGAATCTTTCAAAATGTGGCTTTACCGTAGAATACTGAGCATTTCATGGACAGCACATTTAACTAATGTTGGGAAGTTCTTAGAAATATGAAGACAGAAAGGGAAGTTATTAACACAGCGAAGAAAAGAAAGCTTCAGTATCTGGGACATCTCATGAGAAATGAACAAAGATTTTACTTTTTGCAGTACATACTACAGGGAAAAGTCTTGGAAAGAGAGGCGTTGGGCGACCGAGAATATCATGGCTGAGAAATTTAAGGACCTGGTTTGGCATGAATACAACTGACTTATTCCGTGCAGCAATGCAGAAAGTTAAAGTAGTCGGTATGATATCTAACATCCGAACCGGATACGAACTACCAGAAGAAGATACTAATTTTTAGTTAGTTTACCTGCCTTTTTATTGCTGCATTAAATGAAAAATATTATATTACATTAAAATGAAAAAATTATAATTTTATTGCCTGGCAACAAAATTATTTTATTTTTAACAATTACCATTGTTTCAAAAAGTTTAAATAAATTTTCAAGTACTTTACTCTTGTTAAAACGTAAAAGGTTGCAGGTAAACTACCCCTTCCCCTTAACCGATCTTCACCAAAATCGAAAGTCCTTGAGTACTCTACAATTCAGGGACGTATGCAAAAAATTATTTGATTCTGTTTGAATTTGCGGCTGTTATCGTTTGCCATAGAAAATACGCTTGATAAAAAAACGTTGCAGGTAAACTACCCCTTTCCCTTAACCGATCTTCACCAAAAACAATAGGTCTTGAGTACTCTACAAATCAGGGCTGTATGCAAAACATTATTTGATTCTGTTTGAATTTGCGGCTGTTATCGTTTGCCATAGGAAATACCCTTGTTAAAACATAAAACGTTCAGGTAAACTACCCCTTTCCCTTAACCGATCTTCACCAAAAACAATAGGTCGTGAGTACTCTACAAATCAGGGCTGTATGCAAAAAATTATTTGATTCTGTTTGAATTTGCGGCAGTTATCGTTTGCCATAGAAAACAAATCTACAGACACACAGACAGACAGACACACAGACAGACAGACACACACACACAGACACTTTTCGGAAAACGACTTTTTTTCATGTTTTGAGTGTAGTACAATCAGAATCTGCAATAATCTCGAACACGATTATTTTACCATCACCATACTTCCATTCCTTAAGGAATATGGAAGTAAAATTGTTATAAAAACAATTAGGCCTATAAAATTGTTTCAATTACTTGGGACTCTGACATTTAAAAAAATGTAGAATTCAAGTAATTATTTTCAATGTTGCAAATCATACATCAATTAAATATTTATTATAAAAAAATGAGATGTTTAGTTGTAGTATTTCAATCAAAAATGATATTTACTTTATTTCAATAAATATTAATTATTGTACACCCATTTTAACTAACTAGAAAAATTAATCAAAAACAGATGTTACAATTACATACTTAAATTATATTAATTATTTAAATAGTTGTAATTGCACCATGTACAATTTAAAAACTATGTACAACTGTTTATATTTATTTTATATGTACAAATAAATTACCCTTGGTGAATATGCTAATATGTATCATTGCATATATTCCCCAGGTGGTTTTAAATAAAATTTCAATATCATTAAAATTGTATTTACATCTCAACATATGTAATTATAATACACATAACAATAGGATTAAATAACAGGCTTCTTATAAAAGTAGATAGTTAATCGATATGTAAGAAACATTTGCATAATGGACAGAAAAATTCTGCCCCTATTCTAATATAGCAGCGTAGTCACATCCAGTGTTCCATTGTCATGTATTACAGCCTACTTCCTCTATAGAGGTTTGAAGGTAAGAATATTCTGTCTCTATCTGTCTCTTTCCCTCCATCGATGTATAATAACACTGGATTGCTGGCTGCGTGTACTGAATTCGGTCCATTCAACTCTACGCTTGCCCCACCACATCAAGGCAAAAGCCACTACGCCTGCATACTCACAGTGTTATCTTAAAATTAGTTTAACCAATTTGATCATTCCATAAAAAATCTTGTTATGAAAATTTTGTATTTCATATCAATTAGATTAAATGGAACACTTGATACTAATTTAAAAATAATGTAAATATAAATTTAGTTTCTGTTGTTTATAATAGAAGTTAGTACATTTTTTTTCATCGATGCTGATCTATGAACAACAAACAAGTTACCAGTAACATTAAAGTTACGCACATACATTTTTGCTAACTATGCCGGTTTGTTAGGGTGTAATAAGTACCTCTTTTTTTAATAGTTTTTTTTTCAATAAAATTAAGGAAACTGACTAAACAAGACTAGTAATGAAAATGAATTTTTTTATTACATAGTTTTACATTGATGATTATTTACAAAAAAATAATCTTAGTTTACAGCCTATCTGCATTTAATTACAATATATCTTACTATTTCCAATCAAAATATACTACATTTGTTATAAAACTTCAGGATCCTAGATTATGAATAGCATATTGCAATGCTGAGCTAAACATTGCTAAATAAAACAAACTTATTTAATTTTTGACGCACACCAAGTTTCAAAAACATAGCTGATGATGTCTTTTCTTTAGCTATACTAAAACATACAATTTTGTAAAATAAACTACCTATTAACATTACTAACCTAATTTCATGAGTGTCTTCACGATAATCATTGTTAGAAGTATGGCCTTTGAATATGTTATTAGTAAAGGTTGTACACGATAATATAATATTTTTTTTCCTAAATTATTTTTCTCAATGTTTTGTTTATTGTTCAAAAGGGAGTACATAACTTTTACTACCCTGATTACATCTGAGGAATCCCTGACCAAATTTCGTTTTGAAATATAATCAACAAAATGGGTGTAAGGGCTGAGGTTGCTGTCATTTGCTATCAGCAGTCTTATACATTCTTCACATTTCAAATTAGAACTAATTTTTATGACAGTGAAACCAGACAAGTAGAAAAGAATATTATCTTTATAATAAGAGTTTTTATTTTCCAGCAGACATTTAATATTTTCAATGTCTTCTTCATAGATGTTGACTAAGTTTAGGTCCACTGTTTCTTTTGCTTCTGCAAAACTCATAATAGTTTTGGAATGTCATGTCAAAGCTCAAACAGTTTCTATTGTCTGAGGCTTTAACTCTGTTCTGAACATAAGTTTCTTCAAGGCCCATTGAAACTGCTTGAAATTAGGATTGTTATTAAGTCCCCCCTTGAGATCTTAAACAGGAAAATAACAGGCCCAAATGATCTTGAGAAATCTTGTAAGTCAAAATATTCTTGAATTGTAAATCATTTAATAATCTGTTTGACAGAATCTTTATTGCGTTTGTAATAAATCCACGTGCAAAAATGTTTTCCTAGAGAGCTGCAGAACCTGAATATTTTTAATTTTTAACGTCGTTAAATATGCCAAAAATTATGTAACATTTTATGTTATTTTCTAAATTTTTCTTCTTTATTTGCTGGTTGAAGTGGTGCTCAAATGGGTCCCTGCTATTAAAATAATCGCATAGTCCGTCTATAACTATAATCTTTACATACAATTAAATAATCAAAATGAGAACAGTTTCGCTAACAAACACAGACAAAAATTTCTGAACTGAATTAAGTATCTAGTTTACAAAATACGGAAGCACGGCTGCATACAATGTGTAAACTTGTGCTCAGTGATGCCTTCTTGCCTTGATGTGGGGGGCTGCTGCTTTCCGCTGGACTGTTTTTGTGCTTTTACTCCCAGCTAGTGAGCTATCCAGTGTTATTATACATCGATGTTTCCCTCCTCTGTGTGAATCAGTTCTTGTCGTTATAGAAGATACACATCCTGTATGACACTTTTTCATTTTCCCTATCTCACCATGAGTAAGCTCGGCAACATATACTGGTATCTGCATATCTCTCTCTCTCTCTCTCTCTCTCTCTCTCTCTCTCTCTCTCTCTCTCTCTCTCTTCTCTCTCTCTCTCTCTCTCTCTCTCTCTCTCTCTCTCTCTCTCTCTCGCTCTCTCCCTTCTCCCTCTCCCTCTCCCTCTCCCTCTCCCTCTCCCTCTCCCTCTCCCTCTCCCTCTCCCTCCCTCTCTCCATCCCTCCCTCCCTCCCTCCCTCCCTCCCCTAAAGAGAAGTTGTTTTACATGTATTAGTCATAGTAGTCGTAGTATACATCTTATAAATTACACATAAATAATGTGCAAGCAAATAAAACACAGATGTGAACATGTAAATAACAAAAATAAACACATGTATAAAAAAACAGTTGTAAAATTATTATAAAAACAATTTAAAAATTGTTTCAGTTACTTGGGTGTCTGACATTAAAAACATATATAGAATTCAAGTCATTATTTTTAGCGTTGCAAATCAAATATCAATTAAATATTTATTATAGAAAATGAAGTTTTATTTGTAGTTTTTTAATAAAAAATAATATTTACTGTTTTAAATAAATATTAATTATTGTGCACCCATTTTAACTAACTAAAAAATTACTCGAAAACAGATGTTACAATTACATACTTGAATTATATTAATTATGTAAATAGTTGTAATTACACTTATACAATTTATAAACTATCTACAACTGTTTATATTTATTTTATATGTACAAATAAATTACCCTGGGCAAATATGCAACATATATATTGCAACAAAACACAGGATTTAAGTTTCATATAATAGGGATATACTAATGCTGTAACACATTCTCTGACGGCCATAGACATGTTATAAATTGATTTTGTTCTTTTCTTTGTAAAGTAGTCATTAAGTTTTGAATCAATATATGTTTAAAAATGTCAAAATATTCATAATTTTGTACTCTGTTATGTCAAGTGATATATTTGTGTGCAAGTGCACGAGTGATTCACATTTTATTTAATAACTTCTTTGATAATTGACATTTCCTTTTAAACTTGGACAGAGTGTTCTCATTGTTGTAAGCTACATTTTCCATATACTCAGTTGTCCAAAAGTGTAATTTATATATATATATATATATATTTTAATTAAATCAGTTCTTTTATTTCGGTATCTCCTAGAGAGTAATAAAATTTGTAGATTAAATCTGGTCAGGCCTTTGCAGAATTGGACAAAGTTTTAACTTGAAGTCTGTCTATCACTGTGAACATCTATGACATTGCTAGATTTTCCACCAATCTGAAGGTCTAAAAATTATTTGAGTCTGTACTCTGCCAGGTATGGATGGGCCAGTTCCCTCCGAAGTCTTGTCATAGAAGGACATACTGACTGTCACGAGTTTTTCGTGGCAGGACAAGTTTATTTCTATAAGACTTAGTAGTTTTGGTAGATGGTATGAGTTTATCGTAGTCATAGCCACATCATAGAACTTAAAAGTAAATTTAAATAGATCTTATTTTAGTGCTTTTTCATGAATAGTGGAAGATTTCCGGTCTAGGGGCAGAATGCCTATCGTGGTATTCTTAATGTAATGCAAGAACACTTGAAGAAGCAGGAATTGTGTAAGCCAAATACACATGATCTATTTCTACCTGAGATTAAGATTATAAACAACAATAGTCTGATATCGCAGTGCGTGGTGCAGTGTAGTGGTCATCGAGCAACACGCAGGGTAGCAGTGAGAGCGGGGCTCCTGGTGTGTACATAGCCATTGGAATTCTATGCACATGTAACCTTATATGTAAAACGAACCAATAGACTCTTTTATTTAAAAAAATTAAATAATAAACAATTTTATGTTATAACGCAATAAGACGATAGTAATTTTTAATGTGTTAATTAATACATTTTTCCTACCTCGAGATATAGACTCTGTATTGATAATTTCAATTAACCTATCTATGCATTTATAATTTGTGTTGCTATATATATATATATATATATTTATTGTAACGTAACAAAATTGAGGTTCCCGACGTTACATAAAAACTTTGTCAACATAGCGAAAAACAATGTCCAAGGCATGCCATAATTAAGGTCAAGAGGGCCAATCTCACCCAAACAAAAAAAATATATTGACGATACCTAAGTAAGGTTACTAAGTAATAAATTAGTAAAATGTAGCCAATTATAAAATATGGAGTGATTAGAGTAAGATGTAAACTATAAACACTGTGTCTAGTGAGATGAGTTTACTGTGGATGAGTTCAAATATAATAAACTGTTTAATTAATATTTAATGTTTTATAAAGATGTACCTGTTGTTGTGCTTTATCATGATATTGAGTTTACATGATATTTATTTTGTATTTTGTATGTAGTAGGTGTGGAGCCATTACTTTAAGGAAGTACTAAGTAATGGGTACTCAGTTCATTCATGTTAAACTTGTATTTAAGTAATTAAATTCAAGTGTGTTTATTATGGTATGGTATCATGTTAATAAATAATGTTATGGTATTTATGTATGTAAATAATTAATGAAGATGTCTTAGAAAATATTTGTAAACTTGGCCAGGAAGACAATAATTGTAAATAAATTGTCTAGTGGTCATTATAATGATGTTAAAACCGATGAAGGGTTCTATGATAAACTCAATAATAATAATAAAATGAAATCAGGAATTTAAAATTGTAATAATTGGCCATAAGCCAGTGACTCTTTGTACAGTAGGTCAGGTAAGAAAAATTAAATTAAAAAAAAAAAAAAAATTATAACGTGTAATAAAACCAATAGGCCTAAATTTAGTATTTGTAAAAGGAAATTAATACCTTTTTTAATAAGTCCATTCAGATGAAAATGTAGTAAAATGTATACGATTTAATAAGGCAGATTAAGTGAAAGTTTTATGTAATTTAGTGTAATTCCAAGCAGGGAGTATTTTATTAAATAAGAGTAGTAATATTTCTTAATTCTGGCTCTAGGATATCAAATATTATCCAACGACAGAAAAGTAATGGTTGTTAGGGTAACAGAAATGCAAGAAATGTTGTTGATCTCAACATTCAATTGTTATATGCTAATGGGTAAAGTCAGCAGACAAATTAAACTAAAGAGAACCAAATAAAATAAATCAAATTTAAACAAATTAAATGTCTTAAAGAAATCCATTTAAAAAGAACTGAGTAATAACTCCTTAAACTATATCTCAGTAAATATAATCTTACACATCCTTAAAGTTCACGGAATTAATAATACTCATTCAACCTATTTCCAGTAAAAGAATTATGATGAAAATGATTTACCATTAAACAAAGATGATCCATAGCAGAAGAAGTCAAAATTAATTGAAATATAAATTAATGAATACACGAAGAACTTTTGTATTGAAGTACTAAACCTCACTTTCAATAAACCAACGAAGTCGTAATACTACACCAATTCCATTGGGACCGGCAACTACTAGGATCGTGAAGAAGAACGAAGACCAGAACTGAACTTCTATTACACTCCGGGACATCACATCTAAACCTTTATTGAGAAGCTGGACGCTGTTTTTGGTCAAGAGTAGCATAACCATTCCATCCTCACTCCGTTGTAAACAGACACGGCCACTTTAAGTATCGTTCCCAGTTTGGTAACAAACCTGCTTATATTTAATTTTATATATTAAGAGTTAATAACAATTGTAATACTTAGTAACCTTAATTTTGCAGTACTGGCCTTACTAATCGTTAAAAGAATTACCTGTACCCTGAGATAAGAGATAAATAAGAATAAATATAATTATTATCAAATTGTAACATAAACCACGAGTTCAATAACGAATCGATCCTGTATTGGGCGATCGACATGATGTATTAATCACTGGAGAAGGAAACTGTCGGAATGGAAACTTAGATAAAATAAAGAACCCTTATTGTATTTAACGAGTTTGTGTTATTGTAGAATAATTATTGTATTTCAATAGGGTGTAATTTACAGAGAAAGAAAGCGATAAAAAACCTCAAGTGAACGACTTAACCTAGAATAACGTATAATCGCCCACCACAGCGCTCGTTGCAGACAGCTGGTGAATACGGGAGAAGAGAGAACTAACTTATTCTCTGCGCCACTCTTTGTCCAATTTAAATAATACAGACTGACTAGGGTTGGAGAAAATTACTGAATTATTCACTATAATAACTGTAATAGCGTTTTTTTCTCTGGCAAAACACTTAATAACCACTTAACACAGGTCTATGTTCGACAAATGAATAATATCAACTATATAATAAATAATTGTTACTATAAATTAACATTGATTTGCAGGAGATATCATCTGCAATAACATATTACAAATAATACAACGTAATCTTTTAGATTACAAATAGGTGAATCCAACAGTGGGGCCTTTCAAACTTCTCAAATATAATTAATAACGAAACATCGATTCTAGGAGATTACAAATTGCCGCATTCAACGTGGGGCTTAACGTTGATACACGGGAGTCTCATATAAGTAAATAAACCAATAAGATCGTTACATTACAATATATATATATATATATATATATATATATATATATATATATATATATAATCACGTTTATCCATCATTACCTAAACACGCAAGTTTTGACCAGAGAAGTTGATCTTTTTGAGACCCCATATATAAAAGTTATGAGTAAGCTTAGACATTTTATTCTTACATAATTCGTAATCAGCATAAAAAACCGTAAAAATATATATCCGTTTCAAGATAGTTTGTTGAAAAAAGTTGAATAATAATTACCCTGTTAACTTAGTCGTTACAAACGACTCACACGTTTAAAAAAATGCATTACTATTTTATCACGGATATCGGTTTAGCTTTTAGTGATAAAAAATATGCACAGTGTTGCCACAAAATGTATATAAAGTCACGAAGGTCACAATGTTGCCAAGTCTACTGAACGTAAGCAATTCCTGCAATATTAGCAGCTGGTGTGTCTCGGCTGTTTATACAATTACTGCTTCCAGTCGCCTACGTTTAATTCCTGTATACGATCTTAGCTATTTTTAATTTCAGTACCGTAGTAAAAATAATCTTTGAAAGACGTAATCAACTATTTTTCAACACTGTTATTAAAAAGTGGGTTAATCATTCAATGACAGAAAACATATAAGGTATAAAATGTTGTGATCACTTTATTCACACGTTCTTTTCTTGACGCGTAAATAACTATATACTAAATAAAGATATAATAAGTATATCTTCATTGTACATTAGTATAATATGTAGTTAAAAAGTACAGTACAACCTGTCACATCCGGACCTGTGATATCCGGAACCTCCCATATCCGGACGTATCTCCAAACTAATTTTTGCAATTTTGGTTAGCGAAATGGTTAGGGATGTAAAGATACTACTCTTGATGTTTTGGCTGATCACCACTTTTTCTTCACTACACTTACGTCATTCTGCGATATGGTTCACTATTTTTGAATATTTAAGTTTTTACAATTGAAATACTTTATTTGGGGCAACTGAGTCTGGGGCAGTGGCATTAGGTCGACTCACTTTGGCTTCATGGCTTCCAAAAACGTGTGCATTGTATGGAGCAGCCGAATCACAAACTTTTTCAAAAACTGATGTAGGCGTACTGTAAGTAAAACTTTTTAACCAATTTTACTTTTTGTATTTTAAAGAATACAGTGTACAAATGCAAATGCTAAACCAGTAGAAATGTCTAAAAAAACACGTTCTTCTTCTGTGTGTCTTCTGTAATTGTTAATTATATTAATTGAGATTTTGGCTACTTATTTTGCTTTAATTACTGAACACAATGCAGTTTTCAGAATTGCTGTATATTTATTGGTTTTGAAGGTATCGCAGGTTGAACTGCAAAAATGAATTGAATAAAATTCATCTCTGATCCGACCGCGAGCTTCACTGTGACGAAGTTAGAGTGAGATAGTTGCTTATTATACGCTCTCTGTCTAGCGTACAGCGCACAGTCTGTCCCTTTCAATTAACGCTCAGATATGACGACATATTATGAATCGTTATATATACCCCTCCTCGGTATAAAAAAAATTGATTATTTATTAGTTTGCTCTATCTTATTATTAACATCATTAACTCCAACTTGCCTAATATACTCTATTTGATTGTTCAGAAGAAAACTCAACCGTAATTTTATGCCAAATGACGATAACTTCAATGAGTTGAACTGATTTTGTGTATAATACAGTATATTTAATGTATCTTTTAAATGTCAATATATTTCAAATGAAATTTGGGTATATCTGAAATCCTTGAATAATTTACGCACCCGAAATTTTCGCCGGTATTTTTCGTCAAAAAAGTGCGTTAATTATGCGCGAAAATACAGTATTTATAAATGACCTTGTGATATCCGGATTTTTCCATATCTGGATCAGCCGGTCGCCATATTAGTCCGGATATGACAGGTTGTACCTGTACTGGTAAAAGTATGAATACAGATAGACTTTTATTACAAATATTTTTTGCTACGGTTTTCTATAAATAGTAACTATTCTCGGTAAAATAAAAATAAAATAAAATAAAAGATTAAATACAAATATCTAATATTTTCTGAATAAAATATATGTATATTTTAACAAATAATAATTATGTAACTCTGAAAAAATTTAAGACAAATCTTCATTAACTCTTTAAAACTCTTGTAGGGAATTCGTTTTACACACTTAGGCCTATATGTATTGAACATAATTATTATAAAACCATTTATTATTAAAAGGGATTGTTTAAATTACATATTTATTCCTACCATTTGCCCACTCCGATTATTTCTTTTGTTAAATAAATCTTATGAGATGTCTTTTATATGTTTTGTACACCTCAGATTTTGTCTACACTGTATATATTTCGTATTTTGAATGTTTTTAGCTAAGTTTTCATTGGCCTAGGACCCCGGTCCTTCTCAAAATTTGCATATAATTTTACCCTGATTAACGAAACAGCTCCTCTCTGTCTGTGTACCTCTGTCTCACTTTCTTGCTCTCTCTCTCTCTCTCTGTCTCTCCCTCTCTCTCTCTCTCTCTCCCTCTCTCTCTCTCTCTCTCTCTCTCTCCCCTTATTTTTATTAAAGAATTAGCCAAGGAGGTTATGTACATTTACATTTGCCGGACACCTCTAAGGGTTTCTGTAAGAAACAATAAAATTTCTCAAGTGTTTATGAAATAAGAAGGACACTGGAACATGGTAAACGCATAGTAATGTTTATTTGGCTGAGACAAGATAAACGAGAAACGTGATTACATTTCTGGCGGTAACAATGATGCATTTTGCAAACTGGCGTGTACGTCACACATGTCCGTCTTTTCTACAAACATTGTGCACAGTTTAATCTGAGTTGTGGTATCGCGAACTCAGAAATGGTTAATATACGTCAGCCACTGCCTATGTACAGTGATATGTGTTGTGTCTGTTCAGCGTTAACACCACAGGTCTCCACCACAGAGACAAGATTTCTCATTCCCGCCAACACGAGTACCTACTCAAGGTCAAATAACATTCTTAGTGTTTTAATGACAGACGTGTACGTTTACGAAACATACTGTTTGGGCTGACACATATATACACATCTACATCTGAACTCGCAACCTCTTATTTATCAGCTGTCTGTTTTTACGTTTCCACCAAACGTGTTCCAGAAAATCATATTAAAATAATATGAATATTTTATAGTAAAAACATAATAAAAATAATAATAATATACAATTTAAAAAGTTAATACACTACCTCATGCTTATCCTAAGTTTTGTGCGGAGAAATACCTGACCCAGTCAGTTTTCCAAGGATTCATAAAATTGTTATCTCGAATGATACATGGATCTTGTAGAGCTCGTAATCCTAATGTTCCTTGCATGATTGATGGAATATGTACACATAATAACCGAGCAACATTTTACGTTAAACTATTGAAAATAACAATGGTTTTCCAAAGTACCGGAGACGAGATGACGGAATTGTTGAACTAAAAGGAATACCGTATATCATTTGATAATCGTGATTCATTCTCTACAATCGCTTCCTAATTCTACAGTACAATGCTCACATCAATATTGAAAACCGATAAATACATGTATAAATAGGCTTACCATACGTCCCGGTTTGACCGGGATTGTCCCGGTTTGACCGGGATTGTCCCGGTTTGACGACCTGATCCCGGGGTCTCGGCCAGTTTGTCAATTGTCCCGGTTTGAAAATTGACGAGAGTAGTTTCCGTCCGGGCGAAGACGTTGTGCAAGCTAAGCTCCCGATTTTTGGTTAAATCAATAGAAAAGAGAGTTTGAAAGATTAAAAGTAATTTTTCATGAATAGAAAATTCAAAAGCTGCAGTAGTCACTTTGCATGAGTATACACATTCAAATGACTTAGGGAGCACAAAAATCCTAATGTGTGCTATACTTGCTTTCCTTCGAAAAGATGTAGAATGTGGCTGGCAGTATATCCATGGTCAAGTTCCAGAGGAAGAGAAACTTGATTAATTCTTTAATTGTTTTGTAGAACAATAGCTAGACAATGATTAGTGCCACAGGAGTTACGGAACTGCTACTTCCGACGTCATACAATGAATAATACCATACAAGCACGCATCAGAAACTAAACAGCCAAGTTGGAAGACCATATCCAAGAATAAAAAACATTATCAAATGTTTATAATCTGAGTCGGAGAAATCTATTCAGAACACGATGTAACGATGGAGTGAAATTTTTAAGCTATGAAAAGGACGAAAAAGTATACTGAATTAGATAAACTAAAAGATATGAAAAAGATTCTGATGTTGGGATGTTTCTCAAGATCACGTCGTCCGTTCTACAAGTTGACTAATAAAAATAAATAAAAAATAACCTTCCTTTTTAATTTAGAGAGAGAGAGAGAGAGAGAGAGAGAGAGAGAGAGAGAGAGAGAGTGAGGGAGCGGCTATGCAAGTGTGTGTGTGTGTGTGTGTGTGTGTGTGCGCGCGCGCGTTTTATAAAAATTGTAACTTGGTAAACGTAGTTGGTAACAAAAAATGCATTTAATGAATTATAAAAACATAAACACAATACAGGGTGGATGTACATACATCGTTGTTTGTGTGTTCGCAAGTGGGACGTACTCTCACGTATCAAAAATTAATTACGTGTCTTATCTACTTGAGTGTTCGCAAGTGAAACAAGTTGCAAGTGCCACTGTTCGTAAGTGGGAGCACACCATCGTCGGCCGCATACGAAAAGCAGATTAATTTACCTGGTTTCTTCGAGACAAAAGCATCAACATGAATCAAAAAATTTAACTTGCAACCATTATTTTAGTAAAACGTAGATGATTGTGGGTACCATAGCTTAGGCTTTTAGAGCATAGGCTTGTACATTTATCTAGGATTTACACGTAAGTGGATTTACATTATGTAGCTGATGATAGAAGTTCAAATGCGAGTTCCTGGTCCCTAAAAACATGGGTATCTCAGCTGGGAGAGTGAACTCCAAGACAAAATACTGATCCTTCAAATGTGTGTGTGTCGGGTAGGTGTAGGCCTACTCTGGGCTCCGTAAAAAAGCTATTGCTAAAATAACAATGATTTGTTCTAATTTTGTTTGCTACATAATAAGGTGACGCCGTATAACATTAATATTTGGGTTTGGCAAAGATTATCAGAATTGGCACATTCAACCAGGGCCGGCTCTAGGCAAAAATTTTACCCGGGCAAGCGAGCTTTCCGCCGCCCTGTCACCCCCACCAAAAAAAAACTTAACAAACAGGAAATGACACAACTAGGACTCTACATTTTTTAAGAATATTTTAGCCTTGTATGAATTTAATTGATTTTTAATCTTTATGGAATACAATTGCAGTTTATTTCATTAAAAATTGTGTTTCATTATTGCAATAATGTATTTTTATGTTCGGTTATCTTAGGCTTATTTGGGGTGATCAGTAGTATGAAATACAGGCTAAATTATTCGTTTCTTTTTAAATGATTTTTAATTGAATCAATAGTATTAAGTCCTAAATCAAACTCAGGAAGAGCAAATGGGTTCGGTAAAATAGCTACAAATGACTAAGTATCGACTATCGACAATATTTATTGTAATCTTATAAAAAAGTTGGTATAAAAAAATCAAAATTACAATTAACTGTAGGTTACTCAATTTCAAAAGCACAAAGATACTTTACGGCAACTTTTTTTTTCTGCAAAATCTTTTATAACAGAGTCAATGTCTATTTCTTTTAGAATATCAAATTCAATTGAGATAAGGGAAAGTCCTACAAGACGTTCTTGTGCCATACTTGATCTTAAATAATTTTTAATTTTGAAAAAGATCTCTCCCCAGACGCTACACTTACTGGAAATGTTAATACAATTCTCAAAGCTATATTTACAATTGGAAAATTTTCAGCTAAAGAGTTGTTCATGATGAACTTGAGGATGTCTGGCATGTTGCCCACAGTCTTCGGGTAACAGAGTCAGAAGTACTAGAAGTTCTTGGTGCAGCTGGTGTCTTTCAATATATCAATGCTCCCCATCCGTCAAAGCTATCTGTAGGTCTGCACATTTTTGTAGCAATATGTTCTTATCTTCATTTTTGATGTTATAAAGAAAGCCAAATACATAATTGTGGCTGGATAGCTGTGAAAATCTCTCCTCAAATGAGTTTATTGCGCAGTCCAACAAACAGAAATAAAAATTGGTCATAAATGCTCTTTTTGGGTCTGAGACTGGCTCGTCAGCTGTTTTATAGTGAAATTTGCGTTTGACCCTTCTTGGACGTACTTGAGATTCAGTTGGGAATGTGGCTTCGGTTTCAAGAGTTTCTGCAATCTCCCTGGCATCAACAAGTACTTCCTCAAAACTCTTCTCCGTCCTCATTTTCTCAAAATGTTCTTTCACTTTAGAAATTAGTTCAACTGCTTTTGCAATGTTCATATCTTCTTTTTGCAGCTGTTTGCTGATAATATTTATCCTGAAAAGTATTTCATGCCATACAACCAAGGAGCAGATAAACTTAAAGCTCTTTAGCTTGCTAGCCAGACCCAAGGCAGTACTCTTTCCATAGCCACCGATCGATGAGTCAGTAGATAACTCAAGAAGAGTATCGTATATTTCTCCTGTCTGATAACAAAAAGGAGCAACTGCATTAATGCGACTCTCCCATCGAGTGTCGCATATTGGTTTAACTGTTAGTGATGTAACATGTTTTCTTAACACAGACCACCGGTGAGTTGAGGCAGAACATAATTTGTATACTTCCTGCACAACCATGAAAAAGTTTACAGCCTCACTACAGGATAAAGCAGAGTCGTTCACCACTAAGTTCAGCGAATGTGCACTCCAAGGAACAAAAAATCCGCGAGGGTTCGAAGTTAGAATTCTGTTCTGGACTCCTGCGTTTTCCCCACCATGTTTGCACCATTGTTGTACCCTTGCCCACACATATTTTTTAAAGGTATTTTCATTTCATTTAACTTGGACAAAAGCATGTTTGTCATAGATTCTCCTGTTGAAGATGCAATTGGGAAAAACCCCAAAAAATGTTCTTTGGGGCAGGGGTCTTTACCTGGTTCACAACTTACAAAACGTATAATGAAAGTCATTTGCTGTATGTGGCTTTGATCAGGCGTACAGTCCAAAATAATACCATAGTAAGTCCACTTCTGTACATTATGTAGTATTCGTTGTCGTATCATTGATCCTATTACTTCAATCACTTCATTTTGGATATTCTTCCCTAGGTAATGTACATAAGATTCTTTTGAAGTAATCCTCCGTAAGTGTTCAGCAATTATGATGTCAAATTTCCCTACAAACTCTAACAGTTTCAGGAAATTCCCATTGTTTCTGTCATACAGTTTGTCTGACGCACCCCGAAATGCCAGATTCTGTGAACCAAGAAACTCAATCATGTACACAACGCGTTTGAAAACTTCCTTCCAGCGTTCAACTTCATTCTTGATCATTTTCTGGTGTTCTGCATCAATCGTTTTGTTCACACACAGCCTCGTAGAACATTCCTTCCAGAACTGGAATGCCCGCGTATGTCCTGGTGATCTTTCATGTTCTGACAGTAGTTCAGACATGTGCTTCCAGTCGGAGTACCCAGTCTCTGAAGACAGAGATGTTCGTATTGTGCTAAACAGTCGGCAGCAAAAGCAAAATATGACGTCTTTTGATACAGAATATATAAGCCAGGGACGTGAAACCTCTTCACCATTGCTCATTCGCCTACGATAATTGTTGACACTAAAACGGCGATCATCTTTGTTTACAGGAAAGTCAGTGTCACTAATTTGTTCTGGCCCACGTTGGACGAGGATGTCACTGTCTTTGGCACTTAAGTTCACTGGCCACTCTCCAGGGTCATGGGATACGATTTTATCTAGAGAAACCTGAAAAAGACAACAAAAACTAAGGAGTATTATTAGTAAAAAGTACAAAATCATTTAGAAGCTTCAAAAAATTGGGACGCAAATTTGTTTGTTAAATTTACGCGATTTATTCAATTGGCATAATAAGCCTAGCCTATCTGCTAAAACTTAACTGTAGCATGTTGTAAACTCAATATTTTCAACTTTATCATTTTAAGTTTATAAAAAAATTACCTTAAAAGATTCTTCCGCAATCGCTGAATCAGAATCAGAATGAGATTCAACTCCCTTCACCTTGTCGTTTTTTTCTTTATTTTCAGTATCATGGGACTGCGGGGACTGAGTCTTGTCGTCCACCTAACAAAGAGTTTTCATTAATTTCACGACACTGTAGACTTTCACAGAACAAAATAATTGTAGTAACACCATTTTAAAAGGTTTTTTTTATCATGGAGTGTTAATTTGTATGATATAATGTCTAATAATTAGGTCAACATAAACATGCGTTTTTTCAAATGTAAGACATTTTTAACATTTAAGGGTTGATGATTTCTAAATCGTAAATGTAATAGAAAAGCACAGTACAAGAGAATTAGCTGAGTGCATAAGTAAGTCAAGAACGCCTTAGATTTCATCGTAAAATTTCAAAAATCCCAATACTCCACATTTTATCTTAGAAATGCACCTCACTAATCCTGTATTGCTGTATTTATCTTAGATAACGACTGGCTTACATATCTACGGACCCATTATAGTAAATTGTGAATACTAATATTTGCAATATTGTGAAATAAATAAAACTAGGCTACACGAGGAAATAGTTTACTGCTGATTTTGAATTTCTGATTACTGGTAATTATCCTATTTTAGAATGCATTATTTTTATTACATTTTAAAGCAAGCCTTCAATAATTTTAATAAAGGCAAAAGTGTTTTGTTTTATGTACAGTATTTATTCCAGTTTAATATTAAAATCCAAATTTTCGTGCATGTAATGTAACTGTGCTCAGCACTCTTAACAAATAACAATAAAATTTTATTAGCTTACCTCAGACAGAAAAAATGTTGGTGCATGTGGTTCTGAGGGAAGTACCGTAACGAAACGTTGTAACGCTGAAGCTTGTTTTTGAGCTTCAGAAGTCTGTTGCAATTTTCTTTTTCTATAGAAAAACCTGAGTGTCTCTTTTTATCAGCCATTCCTAATTCCTACCAAAACAATCTTTATAAAACCACTGACACAGACAGATACAGTATTGTTAAACCACACAAAAACATTAACGGCGGAACAACGGTCGGACTGAAAGGCTTTACATGATGCACAACTCACCATCAGCTTGACTTACTACTACAAGTGCGACTGATGTCAAGCGAGTGTCTGTATATTAGCCTGTACGCGCAGGCGCATCTTGGCCATCGAGTCATTTCACCCCCTCCCGCACTCTTAGTCGAATCGAACTGCGAAAGTGACTCACCTTCGTGCACGCCCAGGTCTGTATTATTCGTTTGTACCTCAAACGAAATAGACTCAGTCACAGGCCCACTTTTCTAAGCCACTGTTGCCGCCCTGGCGCCCTCCTCCCAACTGCCTCTCGTGAGATTTGTTTTGTATTGGTTTTTAAGTTTTTAAAAACTTACGATACTGTTGTAAATTTGTTGTTGTGGTAATCCATGGTTTTACTATAATTAGTAAACTGGGAACACGCAGAAAATTTATTCTAAATCACCAATCGTAAAACATTTTTTCGTTCCGCTTGGCGCCCCTAACTTCGCAGCGCCCCGGGCGGCCGCCCGGGTCGCCCGGGCCTTAAGCCGTTACTGCATTCAACAATTAAAAGTTTTGTACGAATGAGCAGAAAATAACGGTATTTAAAAGGAACTATAAAGACATATCTTATGGTCATAAACAAACCGCAGAAGAAATTACTATTGTAATCAGTATAGTCATATTTGGACAGGTGTAGAAAAATATGGAGAAGCCTGTACAGGTGTGTCGGTGCTGATGGGAACACACATAAAAACGTTTGTATGAGATTACACGTATGTATCCAAGATAAATACCGTTTTATCTACAACAGGTGGCTTCGAAATATGAATTTGGGGATTTCGCTTTTATTTAGGGGGAATTGTTATAAGGTAAATAAATTAAAGTTTCTTCTTTCACACAAGTGACCCAATAATTTTTCTGGTTTAGGCACATCGATTAAACTATTACAAAATGTGTCTAGTTTCGATCTAATTTGACGTATAGGTTAGGATTTGATGGAGAAGTAAACAAAGTGCGAGGGGGCAAGAAAAGGACAGTGAGGGATTGTGTGTAACACTGAAATTGTGACAAGAAAAAGAAGAAACTGTATGAGTGGCGATCGCGTGCATGCGTGTGTGTGTGTGTGTGTGTGTGTGCGCGAGAGAGAGAGAGTGAGAGAGACTGACAGAGAGAAACAAGGGCAGAGATAAAGAAATCTGTCTCATTAATCAAATTCTACAAATAGTTTACTCTTATACGCAAAAACGTAAACTCGGGCACGCTACGTAGCGTAAATAAATGTTGCCTAATATCTGATGCATGTGAATTAAAACAGCAATTCGTATCATAAACATATGCAGTGTTTGTAAAACTATATAGCCTAAACACACACACACATACAGATACTCACTCTCTCCCTTTGTCTGCATGTCAGCCTGTCAATCTCATTTCAACCTCCCCTGACACTTTCTTTTCGTTACCCTCTCTTGCTATCTACTAATTAGCTCCTAAGCTAGGCCTCGAATTAGGTGAATTATGGGCAATTGTAGAGACAATGAAGAATTTCAATGTTTTTAGTGGAAAACAGTTTCTTTCTCCTAAATAAAACAAAAACTTGTGTTTAGGGATTATGCTCTTTACAGGCAACAGCTAGAGGTGCGAACACGCCAAATTCATATTTCGAATCTATGTGTTGTAAATGTGATACAACACTCCTTCTTGTACGTATTTCTAATCATATATATATATATATATATATATATATATTTAGGTGTTTCTTTATCATCACCTACACCTGCATAAATATGAATGTAGGGGCTACTCATTACAGTATTCACTTCCCCTTCCTTTGTATTTTGATTTGACAGCATTACAGGATGTTTACACTACCTTGTAAGCATGTATGTTTCCCCTTCTGTTTTGTCCAATATACAGTAGATTTGATAGAAATTTTAAATGAAGAAGGAAACTGCTACTTGGTAAATTAATATGTATTGTGCTTTTAAAAGGAAAAGAGAGATAGCTACCGTTTTTCTAATTCTATCAGTAGGATAGAAAACAGATATAATATAAAATGTATGAGACCCCATTAATATTAAGTATTTATCTCTAAATCACCAGTCGATTGTCTCAAAATAATGCGAAAAATTGCGAAAGAAACTACCGTGTAGTTATTTTTATCTCGCAAGGGTGTGTACGATGAACTATAGAAAAGAAACTTGTAGATTAATGTTTTTAAACAATGCCGTTTGGTTGCTAATCCCCGACCTTATAACTTTTTTATATACTTGCTTTTGTATAGAAAAGTCTTATGAAGTGAAAAGAAATTAGTAAAAGAGAATGGAAAATTCCAGGGTGAGGAAGAATATTTAACGTTACGAATTATAAATCGAAGGAGATATTACAGCTGCAATAAAGAGCAGGCAACGAATTAGATCAATGGCTCAAGAGAGAAGTAACGCAACGGAAGGCTGATTGGAATTCCTCAACTTAAATGTGAAGGAGGTATTGTATAATATTAATACTACCTGTAACTCCCGCA
Source organism: Magicicada septendecula (assembly GCA_034769895.1). Taxonomy (NCBI): domain Eukaryota; kingdom Metazoa; phylum Arthropoda; class Insecta; order Hemiptera; family Cicadidae; genus Magicicada; species Magicicada septendecula. The sequence goes on along the minus strand of CM068369.1, from coordinate 103,186,808 downwards.
GACCTTCCTTTGTCATAAACCGTCTCCTCACCATTCCCGATGGACCTCCTCCCAGAAACCCCCGCCAACGGAGAAATAGAAATAATTAAGTCTCTTCGTCATACTCACTACACCTGGCTTCCTTCTTGATCACTTAACATCTTAAATTTTCCTATCTACCTATCCGGTCTTTATCCCTCTCCTTTGTGCCTCCCCACCTTACCTTGACGCCTCTCTGACACCTCCCTCCAGCTTTGGCGTCCTGCATTACTTGACCTCGTCTTGGCTGTCGTTTGACTTATACTTTTATTATGGCTCTTCCATCACCCATTTGGCTCTGCACACTACGTAAACACACAAATACACATCCATACACTACACTCTATCCTGAATACCTCCACCTACTTCGCCACCGGTCCGCGTTACACTGGCGTGCGACTCCTCTAAATCTCCAATCGGCGGAAGGGTGCTTGCCCCAGATCAGCCTGAGTCTTATCCTCTGAGACAAGTCTCAGACAACGCAAAAAAAGGTATAATATTATAGCCTACTGTCTACTATGACTGTGAGACGCGAATATGACAGCAGATATGCAAGAATGTAGGAGGCTACAGAAGAATAAAGGAACGGTCCAATTTCAGATATTATGGCTTAAGTAATCATGTTAGAAAGGATTATTACAATTTATTTTATACACCACACAATATATGTGATAATTTTAATTTTTTATTTATCTATAAATTTTGAAACGAATTAAGACCTACATTAACATCAACCGTTGTGTATATAATTCTTTTCACTCAGACTTTTCACAAAGTTTAGTGATATATTAAAACCATGTGTAAGATAATCAGTTTTTGTGAAACCTATAATATACCCATTAAATAGTGTAGACTAGACAAGTATGATAGTAGCTTAATACAGTCTTTTTTCCGGGATGAAAGGGAAATTATAATATTGTGCGCTTAAGAATGAAACTTTTTTTGTTACTAGACCAACGTTTATGAAAATCTGTTTGGCTTCATTTCTCAGATTGTAATAAAATTGGAATCAATTATAGCCTATATCAAATTAAAAATTTTTGCCAAAATTATTTGTTACTAACCAAGTTTACTTTATTTTCTTAACCGATGGATTTTTGCATATCAAATTCCGTTTATTAGACATCGATTTTTCAATATAAAATTGGTCTCTAGATTACTGATTTGCGTTAATGCATCCAAGAAAAATAGTAGTTTGATAAACCTTATTACTAAGTTTTAATGTTTGTTTACATACGGCGTTTTCAAGAAACTGTAACAGTGTTAGAATAAATAGGCCTACTTAAAAATTTGATTACATACCTGCACCTAGTTTCGTATACAGAAGCAGTGTAAAAAGTATTTTGTAAAGCTTTCTTACAAAATTATAACATAATTGAAGCACAAATGATGTTTAAGATTTTGCACGTTAAGTCATATGAAGTTTACTTAAGAACCTGTTACGTTCAGACTTCCTGAGATACAGTTATTGAGAAGAACAAGTGTAACAGAAAGAGAGAGAGAGAGAGAGAGAGAGAGAGAGAGAGAGAGAGAGAGAGAGAGAGTGTGAGAGAGGTCAAAGTACATGATGTTTACTACAGTTGGCTACTTATAAGGAACTTGAAAATAATTAAACTTATTGTAATGTAGAAAGTTAACGAAACGTGAACCAAAAGCGAGGATTATGTGCAGCAGACTCAAGAGTTTTATTAACAGGATCCAAACAGTCTTTGGTGAAACGATTATTACGTTAAATAATTTATCCGCAATTAAGAAGTGGTACATTTTGAAGAAAGGAAAAAACCGAGGATGAGGAACTTATAAGTTGCTACTAAAATATGTAACTTACCTTTTGGATACCTAATTATTTTACAAGCAAGTTACGGAAACTATAAAAAAAAATTAATTCTTAATATATAAGCCTTCACGTATTATTTCAAAAAAATTAGATTACTGCTCACTGTTATATACGAAAGCAAAAATATAATTAATGTAACATTACAAAACACTGCAGCTGTTACTTAAATTTGTTACAAAGGCTGTTACGTCCGGGATCGACATTGTTAAAACTATTGTATTCTGGGCTGCTAGGCCGTGGTTGATTGTTTATGTTCTTGCGCCTAAACGTTTAGACATGAGAATTTAAGCAATCGACCATGGCCGAACAGCTTGGAATATAACACATACAACAATGTTGTATACATTTTTGGGTACTTTCCCAATATTCGTACCAACACTTCATTTTCGCTGTTTTGAATATGGGATAGTATCTATATACCACGACGTAAAGAAGAAATGCACTAACTACAAATTATTATATTTCTTAATTTACAGTGCAATTACATCAATTTTCATTCATAAGTTAGATAATAATATTAATTCATTTTTTCGTGTACCATTTAAAGAAATAAAAGCCATAGTTAGGAAATATATAGCGTTTCATGTGTAGGCCTATAGTCTATACAATGCGTAGCCTGTAACAAAATAACATTTAATATAAAGACTATAAACGTTTATTAACAAAACAGCAACAGACAATGTAAAGTGTAAAATACGGTTATTTCTGAATGCTAAATTAAAACAAAGGAAAAAAGTGTTAACAAATGAAAACAAGATTTTTTATTCGTTAGGCAGCCAATATTAGTTTATATTATACAGTAAAATCTCAAAAACTTCACTGGACGGAAAACGTAAAAATGGATGTATGTGTAGCAGCCCGTGTTACTTCTAGTTGGCTTTCTTACGTGGTTTTCATAAAAAGCGAGTATTGTTTTAAGGTCATGTTGATTCCCATGTGTATTTTCAGTTTGCATGTTAACCTAGCAATATGGAATATATCGTGTAACCTTAAGTTTATTCGTTTATTGTTCTGTGGCTTAAAATACCTTTTGGTACTTTGCAAGAGCCATCACATTTCAACAAGACGTAAATATATATGCCGCCTACATGATATTTCCTTTGTAAATTATTTATAACTTAATTAAATATTTGCCCATAATGTTTTGTTTAAGTACTGTTGAACGGAATTTATTGATACAAAATTAGCTCTCTTCTCTTCAGCAGTTGTTTGATCTCATCTTCATTGTTGTTTTCATCTAGAATCTGGTAAGTAATTTTTCGTCGACTAGGTTTTCAATATATTATTCTTTTTTATTTGTTATAATATGTAATCATCTATTCCAAACTCACTTTTTCCGTAGATATAAACTCTTCTGTTTCTGCAGGTTGTTATTTATATTATTGGTACTTGTAGAAATTTTTATGATTTTAATCAGAATGGTGCATAAATTTCCAACGGATGGGAGTCAACTTGAAACATGTTGCTTCGGTACTACTGTATACCAATAACTGAATAACTGTATTCTTACAAATGATATTCGGTATGAGTGAGAATAATTAAAAATTTGTAATTCTCTCCCCCTCTCTCTTCTCCCCCTCACTCTTTCTCCTTTTCTCTCACTCACTCTTTCTCTGTCAATTTTCCCCATCTACCTCACTAATAGGGACAAACCTCACTACTACCTTTAATTAAACATGACTACCTCACTATTAATTTCCTTTTATTTTCATTAATTTAGCACGGCAGGTCCTTCTGCGACTGCACCCAAAGCGCGCCTCTTTAAGTGTTTGTTGAAATGTTACATTGCTACAAACAGATTACTCAAGTATGAATGTGTAGTCTATACGAACACAAGGAATGATTAAACAAACACGCACACCACACTACGTTGGACAGGCACATGTACATATGACTGTCATCTCACGTTTCTTATTTAATTTTTATTTTAACTTTTTAATACTTTTATGTTTACTTATTATGTAATCGTTAAGGATAAATAGGAGAAATAACTCTTTTTAGTTAGCTTCATTATATCAAAAAGTAATTCCTTGCTGGATTCGTGAAATATTTACAATTCATCTTTATTTACGTAGGTCTTGAATGTTGTGACACCGATCCTTTGAAGTATTCTCCGATCTTTATATGTACGGTATTCTTTTCCGGATGTCTCTCTTTGACTATGATCCCAGGCATTCAAAGTTTTGTGTTTGGACTCCTATGATTTTCTGGCCTACTATTATTATACATTTTTATGTGCAAGAAAGTGGCTGAAGTTTCCATTTATAAACTACCTGATCCCTCTCAAACAGTCAGTGATTACTATAGACCGGGGTGACACGAGTTCTGGAAAGACACTCTAGAGAGTATCGCTGTATCTCTTCTGTACCGTTTTGCTTCTTCCATTCACTTTATGCCCACTCTATTTTTGTTAGTCTACGACAAACAATCTTTGGTATTAGATTTCTAACGACCAAAAATACTTCCAAAGAATTTGATCTTCTTGCCTGTCCTTTCAAACGGAGCACTGTTTCTATTTTAACAGGACGCACAATACCCTACAGTTTAAGAATATATAGACGAAGAAGTGTATGTAGCTGCAGTGAGGTGAACGAACCTGACAGTATCATACCGAGGTTATCTAAATGAATACCGGAAAGATGCGGACACGGAGATTTGCGAACACAAGCTATTTCCCGAGATTTGCGGACACTAGGCCTTTTGCTACCTGAGAGAGGGATGACAAAATTCCAAAAGTATTTCTATACCGGAGGTTTGCGGACAGGCCGTATCTGAGGTGCGCCCGCTTGAATAGCAACAAACTTTCGTCAGTTACTAAATTTTCAAATGGATTTAAGGCCTCTCTAAATTTTTTTCTTGTGTGTTCGACAATAAGCCGTATTTTTACAAGGCTATCTTGAGTAGGGGTAGAATTGTCACAAAAATGTAAAAGTCGCAGAATTAGTTTGAATCGGTCCCTAGACATAATTTGGGGAAATATCGGCGTCAGTAATAGCAAATCCTTTGCCCAATATTCGTCTATTTCTAATTTGTTTACTCTTGGCATCAGCAGTGAACACGCCAAGAAGAAATTAAATTCTGCAGGCTCTATATCTTTCCATCGGGACAATCGGGATATTAATGTCAATTTTGTGGTAACAAATTTGTAATAATTATTTATTTCTGTGCAAATGACAGAAATAAATTCTAAGGGGAAAAATATTTAAAAAAATCTAAGTGAGTTGCCGTGTCTTCGAAACTAATTCGTAATCCGCTAACTGCTTTATCAAAAGAGTGACGTTTTGTCGCAGGACTGATGGCCGACCAATCGTAAATTCTTTTTCGCTTCTGAAGATTTCTTACCTCTTCTTCTTCTTCTTCTTCATCATCATCTTCTCCTGCTGATGTTTCATTTTCTGATGAAGCTGCACGTGGTGTTGAACGATTATGAGAAGGCCCGTGAGCATCCATATCTTTGTCTGAGAAAATGTTGTCTTCCTCGTCACTACTCTTCATCAATAATTCCATAACTTCCTTCTCGGATTCTGTGGCATTGTAAACACAATATTCACACCTACTGTTTGCTAAAGAGAATCACAAACAAGACTGAATAGATGTTCTACAGACAGAAAGTAATTACACCTTGCACCCAATGTTGAGAACAATAGCCGTGGTAAGGAATTTGAACAAAGAAAATGATTTTTTTTCATGTTTTGAGGGTAGTACAATCAGAATCTGCCCTTATCTCGAACACGATGTTTTTTGCGATAACCATACTTCCATTCCTTACGAAACATGGAAGTAAAAAAGTTGCTAGCTGAAAAAATAATAGAAGAACCTACACATTAAGATATTAATACCATACGTCAATTTTTTCAACCCTCTGGGGGGTCCGGTCTAGTTCATCCCTCCCGTAAATACGCCTCTAACCACGAGATGACATTGTTTACATTCTAACTGCATTAAAGTTTTGTTATTAGAGTTTTCCAGTAAGCTACATTTTTCAGATTTACAGTAAATTATTATATTTACTGACAAGATGTACAAAATGCTTTGTTTATTTATGGTCAACCATTCGTCGAGCAGGACGTAGTATGTGCCTACGCTTGGTCTGCATCTGCAATGTTTATGGGTTTTGTCAAGTTCGAAGTTATTATTTTCAGCCCAACGAGCCATAAATCAATCATAAATTTGCATCGTCGTAACAAAGGCTATTCAATTTTGGTTTATTACTGTGCTCTTTTTCTTATATACGCTCGCGGGCGTGCCGAAGAAGAGGACAGAGTTATACACGTTGCGAGCGAAGAGGATGCCGCACCGTTTCTGATTTTTGGTTGTGCACAGTACTGCCTCTGAAACGGGGAATTACACGACCTTAACCCGTCCTTACAAACCTGAATAACGTGTTAAACACTAACATTTGCATTATTTGCAATTAATATATATATAATATTTCTGTATTAATATTATAAAAATTCTGTATAATATTGACCTTATTTCTTCCGTCGTGTGACTTCGTGTTGCGTTCGATTGAATATCTTTACGCGTTTCGAAACATGTTTTGTCTTCAGAATAAAAAAATCACTCAAAGTGAGGTCGTTAAACATCAAAATTGCAAATATTAAAACAGTCCTACACATGTCCGCATTACATGAGTGCGCACTCGAGTCTCTCGGTATTTTCCTGTTGCTTTCCTCTACTATTGGGGCGTCAAAACTGGAACCCTTGTGCTGGCAGCTCTTATCGCAATGTCGACTGTGTAAATACCCGCTTACGCTACGCAATTACTGTACGCAATAATTTTCCCATCTATATTTTTATTGTTAGTAATTAGGACCAACTGTCTGGGGAGGTGTGGTTTGTATTAGTTTACTTGCGAACAGATTTTAATACTAAACAAAATGAATGTATTTAATTATGGCAAGGAAAAAACAAAATCGTTTTAATTTTTTCCAAACTTAATGTCTATTAATCCCAAAATTGGTGGAACAGGGAAATGAAGAAACAGATCAACCATACATGGGATCTAGTCAGCGAAATAACTGACCTTTTTTCCTTTCGTTGTAAACAGAACGAAAACGTTATAGGCAGGGGCGGATTTACGCACAGGCAGACTAGGCACTTGCCTGGGGCGGCAAATTTTGGGGAGCGGCAAAATTTGAGTTAAGAAATGATATTACTCGGAGTTACTTGGATATCTGGTCTACCCGAACTTAGATATTGCTCTGAGAATGTTTGTTATAGTACGGGACACATCATTGTAAGCTTCGAGGTGACGCAATAGTAACAGCTCTTCCCCGCCCCTCGCCCTACAGCATTGTCGTGCGTTACACATGGTATGCGTAGGTAACAGTGGGGAGAGGAGGTCTGTTGCAAACACTTCACATTCCATTGACTTGTCATTCCACTTGCTACAGGATAAACATCTCCGTCTTCTCAACATTACTCACGTACATATTACATTCAGTAGCTCTAGGATTACGCGTTTAAACTTTTTATTAATTATTTTTGTTATGTTGTATTATTGCCGTTATTTAATAATTATATAAGGCTTATTCACGATGAATGATAATAATAATTTACAAATTGTTGAGGCTCCTCAAACTCCTACAATGTCATCAAACAGAGGAAGATCTGGTAAAAAGGACTTAGGGAAGCAAGGAAAACACATCATTGCCAATGTTTGCAACTTTTTACAGAGTCTCGCGGACGATCCAAAAAAGGTTGAAATGTTGAATTTTAAAAGGGTTCAAGAATTGACTGCCGAAGCTTATGGAGTAAGTCGATCGACAGTTCAAGGCGTAAAGCGAGACACAGATAAGTGTGAAGGAAATGAACCTAAGTTTGGTACGCCGCGGAAGCATTTTAAAAAGAAGCCGACAATAACAAATTTGGACAACTTCGACAAAGATGTTGTGCGAAGATGTGTTTTTAGTTTTTATGAACGTGGAGAATACCCAACATCTGGAAAAATCCAACAGCAGTTGGCTAACAAATAAATTTTAGGGGCTCCAAGAAATCAGTGCAGCGAATTTTGAAACAGATTGGATTTAAATATAAAAAGTGTAATGACGGCCGAAAATTTTTAATGGAAAGAGTAGATATTGCTTGTGCTCGTGCTACTTTTCTGAGAAAAATGCATCAAATTCGGAATGGCATTTTAAAAAGGCCCATATTTTATTTGAACGAGACATGGGTGAACCAAAGTCACAGCAAATCAATGATTTGGCAGGACCCAGAGGAAAGGGGTGGTTTAAAAGTGCCAGTCGGAAAAGGTGGGAGATTAATTGTACTTCATGCGGGGTCAGCTGAAACAGGGTTCGTGAAGGAATGCAAATTAATTTTCCACGCACAGAAATCTTCATTAAATACAGATTACCACAACGAAATGAATTCGAAACTTTTTAAAGAGTGGTTCGTCAACTTCCTCTATTTACTGGAAGAAAGTTCTGTCATAGTAATGGATAACGCAAGTTATCATTCCGCACTTGCTGAGAAAGCTCCTAAATCAAAATGGAGAAAATTGGAAATTCAAGAATGGTTGAGAAATCATAAAATTGAATTTTCTATGCAAGATACGAGGGCTCAATTGCTAAACAAAAACGAAATAAAAAATGCGCTGAAAATATATGAAATTGATCAAATAGCCTACGAAATGGGTCATGAGGTTGTACGCCTTCCACCTTATCATGCACATTACAACCCAATTGAGTTGGTGTGGGCACAGGTGAAAGGATATGTGGTGTGTGTGTGCGCGCGCGCGAGAGAGAGAGAGAGAGAGAGTGAGTGAGAGGACTGACAGAGAGAAACAAGGGCAGAGATAAAAAAATCTGTCGCATTAATCAAATTCACGCCAACAACATTCTTAATGTCGTAATGACACAACAGTCTATGATTACAAAAAGTACTACTGTTTTGGCGACACATAAATATACAGATCTAATGTCTGTTGGCAGGCTGACGCGTTCGTACTACTAATTCATTCGAAGGCTGTATTCACTCCTGTCTGTATTAAAATAATACAAATGTTGTTTTATAGTAATAATGTAATAATAATAACAACTATCACAATTTGTAGGCTTAAGCATTCATAACATAAACAGTTTTCTAACGTTCCCTCCTCTCAAGACTTCTACGAACTTTTTTTAACCTATTGATTTTACTTCATTTTTAATAATTCCATAATTATCTGTAAACATAATTTTTATAATGAAATAATTAATTTCTTTTTACAAAAAAGTCAACCCTTCCCACCCTTTTTGTTTTTCATTATATAATCTAAGTATTAACTTGATTTCACTGTACACAAGCTAGATTTGGTAACTGAAAATTACCAAGCATTTTTTGGTAACTTAGTTTTCTTATAGACTCTCACCAGGGCCGTATTTAGGATCTGTAGACCCCTAGGCTGAACCTGTGGTACAGGCCCTACCGGGGGTCTGGGGAGTATTCCATACCCCCCAGTAAAACGGGGGTCCGGAAATTTTTTGAAAATTAACCTTCAAAAATCGAATTTTAGAGCAATTTTCTAACTAAAAACCTAAACAGAAACATTTAAAGATTATTACTAAATTGTAGAAAATGTTACTGTACAGTATTTAGAAGTTAATGAATTGATGACATAAAAATGAAAAGAATTGAAAATCATTAAGATATTCAACACGATTTATTAACATTGCTATGAACAACTATATTAAAAAAGGACACAAAGTTTGGGTGTGAAATGAATTTATTAGCAGTGTGTTAAAAGACGATACTATACTACAGTAAATTACATTACTACAGTAGTGAGTAGAGTAATATTACAGTACTATACAATACTATGACACTAATATGTATGAAAATACTGTGTGTACAGTTTACTACTAAATTGTAGTTACTACATATAACTTAACTTGGAAATGGCTTAGTGGCTAATTGGTTTGCGCCTACACTTCATACTAATCTACTTATATCTTCATAAATTAGTTGTCTTAAAATCTCACTTTCAATGCTGAGCAAAGCCAAAACGTTGAGCCTGTCTTCTAACATGGAGGTTCGAAGCCTGTTTTTGATCAACTTTAATTTTGAAAATGACCTTTCTCCACTACAGTTAGTGACCATAAGTGACAGGTGCATTCTTAGAGCGACCTCGATATTAGGAAAACAATCTCTGACGTTTCTTTCTAGGAGGAGTTTATACATCCAACTCAACTGACTAATGACTTTTTCATTTTCCTCATCATCTTTTTGAAACTCATGGTAAAAAGCCTTGAACTGAATCAGTTCATTTCCCAATTGATCGTCTAAGTCATTGTTATATATTTCTACTAAGTTCTGAGCTGCTGCAATTATCTCTTCATTAGTAAGTGTATCCAACTTGTTGAGAAACCAAAAACGGGTATCAACTAGTTTGTATGCCTCAAGCTCTGCCGCAATGAAGATTCAAATTGATCTATGATAGGAAGGAAACTCTGGGTTCGAAATTTTTCTGATGGCGTCAGCTTAACCTTCTGGTGCTTGGACTGGGACAGTCAAGAGGTGCCAAACGCACGTTTATTTTGCGGTTGCGCCATGTTTCACTCTCATACTCAGTGCAATCAGTTAACTCAGCAGCTTTCACCTCATATTCTTCAAAGCTATCCCATTTTGTTCCTATGAAGCTTGTTAGCGATGTCAGTGCTGAGGCGGCTGTGTTCACGTCCAATCTAGAGTTTCGCTAGTTTTGTTTACTTGTCCCAAGATATCATCCCAAAATACTGTGTACAGATTTACAGTCAAATAGATCACCGTCACCATTTTGAAGTGCTGTGGCGCCCATTTTTATGCAGTAATCTATATTACCTTGTGTCATAAACTCCGGCCACAATCCAATGTCATTTTCCAAGCAAACATTTTCACTTAAAGCAGGTCCAAGAGAAACCCCCTCTAGTTCCCACGCAACGCCAAGCGATCGAGTTTCCTGAATGCTGACTCACTCATATCAGTTGACCACTGAAGAGTTCAGCCGAATTAGTCCACACGAAATAACTGCGTCGACGTCTTTTATGATTATAAGGGGCCCACCACGGTATTAAAACAAAGACATATTGTAACGTGTCAAAATTGGGTCCTTATATTTATTACAGTTATGGGGTATTTGTATTTTTATTTATTTCATTTTCTGGGGTTTTGCAAAAATATTGTACAAACGTTATTTCCATTGGAACAGAAAACGTGGCAAGAAACAGTGTTGAAACAAAGGCAAGGCGCAATTTCTATTGTGTAACTCGGCAAGGAATTTGCACCACCCTAAAATTTCTCAGAACTTTGCATAAGTGTGACCACGCACTCACGCGCAGCACAAGTACGCGCTCGGAATGACGCCGTCGTTCGAAAACCAAGATGCCTGGGGAACGATGTTATTCATCGTCTCCTTAGCGATCCGCAGGAAATGCCGCCAAGGAACGCCCACTTTTAGTGACGTCAACAGTGCTTAACAAATATCGTCCACGGTTACCACACAAAAAACACTATGTTTCATGCATAGAGCTAATAAGCCACAACAAATCAACCGTGAATGCCGACGAAATCCAACGGGCAGTGGACGGCAGCTTCCTACCGCCCAAACACAGTCTACATTAGGCAGAGACGCTAAGCAGTCAACAAGAAGCAGACTCCGTTAACAAACGTTTACAGTTTTGTCGGCGTCCCGGTCGGTGTTGTTTTATAAGATGCGAGCACAACAACAATATCGCTAATACCGACCGGGACTCGAGGAAGTTACGAAATACCGAGTATCAATTGTGCGGTGGCGTGGTGACTTACAATAATGAGCAATAAACATTTGGTTCGGGTGACCGGCACGTGCTTTATTCGTCCTGAATAGTGACAGTGAAAAACTAAATAAATAGATCTGTAAATTAATCAAATGAGGGGTAACGTATGAATTTGAATGAAAGAGAGAATGTGCAGAATGGGCTGTCTTAATAATGATTAAAAATGGTACCAAAAAATAAAATTAGATTTAAAAATTTCATCTTGTAGTGTTCTGGTAGTATCCATAAAATGTGTGTGAGAAATTAAAATTATTGAATTCACAATATAATCATGTGTTAGACTAAGTTATTTTGTCATTACCACGTTCTCATTTCTGTGTTGCGAAATTCGTCTAAACGTTCCGGAATCTTTCTGAATTATTAGTTGTGTGTGGTCAGATTGCAAAATTGTCCTTTTTATTTAAGGTGGAGTGTAAAGGTTTTCGATATTTTACCTATAAAAAATAATCGTGGCGACCTTGGTCTTCTGAGTGAAATTTGAATACGGTAAGTAGTTGCGATATCAAACAGGTAAGTCCTGGTAGTGTATTTTATGTATTAATATATTTCGGCATCTTTTTTAGCATCACAATTTTTTGTTTTAGTCTATTCAAAATTAAAATTTTTAAACATTTTTTTTTGTGGTGCGCGCCCATAGGCTGCAGCCTAGATAGCCTGCGCGTAAATGCGGCCCTGACTCTCACAGGTTAATTTGCAAGCAGTACTACTTCACACTGAAAATAAATGGTCACCAATCCCTTCAGTTTATAACTTACTGCTTACATGTCGGAGTCATGTGATAGTATGAAATTTTTATTGAGCAGAATTCAGTATGACGGATATTCGTGGCATACCTACGGAGATGTGAAAGTAACGTAGTTTTACTTCGATTGCAGCTTGGATTCACTAAATTCTGTTGCCTTCTGTGCGAGCGGGTAAATTCTATGCAGGAATGGGAAAATTATTATGTAAAAAAAGCAGTGATCATTAAAGACAGAGGCACTGAGTGTAGGAGATCAGACCGTTGTAGGTCAAGTACTAGTAAAACCTGGAAAAGCTTATCGTCCACTACTACATATTAAGTAGGTTTAATGAAAATTATGTAAATTGAACGGATGTAATTTCGAAACTGTTAATTTCCTTCAAGTGTGTACTAAAGTAAAGAATGTTACAATTTATAAGTTGGTAATTACACCAGGTAGGCTTAAACAGGTAATGCTAACAACCAGTAGCCTACTGATTCGAATGTGTGTGTGAAGAGGGCTTTTGAGTCGATAATAACGCTATCACCTACTTGACACAGAAATTCCCGTGTCACCTGCATTTTGTATTATGCAAACGTTCGGAGGATGTAAATTTTTCAACAACATTGTTGGAGTGCCAACCTTTAGAATGAACCGTTATGGCGGAATCCAAGATTGATTTAAAGAATTCAAAAATTCTTGGAGATGGTACACTATATTTTCAATATTAAGTACGGTGTTAATAGATTCTTCGGACTTTTTATTATCCCTAGAAAATTTTTCCAAACTTGTATCATTATTTTCCTTTACAGATTCGATTCTTTGGGAATAACCACTTGTAATTTTTATCAAGTAAACACTTGACGTTTTGCACAGATTTTAGCAATTAATACAGTTGTACTATTTACTATGTCCCAGTTTTTCATCAATTTCTGTGAAGCTATCGTCATTAGGAATACTACCGTCACCGAGGTGCATTAAGTTTGTAGAAAAATCACCATCTCCTCCTCCTAAATAGGCTCTCATATTGCTTTGCAAATTTAGTCTGAATAGCATTCTACATCGCCGAGGACTTTAAACACACTGAGACTATATCAGCGCGGGTTCCTCTCAGTTACCGGTAATCTCTAGCGAGAATCCTCTGAAATAACAAAAGTTACGCTACCCACTAATTTGTTATAATTTCTTAAGTCTTGGAGAGTTTGATTGACCGTTTCTATACAGTCCATAAATCGCCTTCGTTTTATCGTTCATGATTAGTTTCCGTTTTGATCGCTTTTTCTTTTGTCATGCCTCCTCTTCAATACGAATTGCTTTTTTAATAGGAGTCAGTGAGAATACTTGACTTTTTCTTCTTGGCGCATTTTTATTTTATTTTTGCAGTCGCTTTCGGATAAGGGCGAATTTATTCTGGTGTCAATTGTGATAAGGTATTAGCAGATGTCTCGTTTATTCCCGACGTGGGAGGTCCGGCTACTGTTGTCTCTTGACAATCTTTTGTTGGTGTTAATCTTCCTTCATAATTACTTTTGTCTCCTATCTCTCTGTTAATTACAGGTGAACACAGAAACTCTTCGATACTGAATATATTTTCATTTAATGGCCAAATTCCAGTTGAACTAAAACCTGCTGTCAGTTAGATGGTGTAGCTGCCTTTGAAAGAGTATCTTTTGCTAGCCCAGGTATGTCATATAATGTCATGGTTTTACCTGGGTTTATTGTCATCCAGCTCTCAGCAGCTGCACCGAAACAGGCCATATAAACACTTGTCTAATGGCTGCAGTCAGATTGTAACGGGTATGAGGTATAAACTGTTTCATAAATAGTAAAAAAAGAGAGGCTGTAATTTATCTTGATGGATGCGCTACTCCAATACAACCTGCTGGTCCATAAATAATCAAAGTGATATCTACATAACACTCTGGGGATATAACGATAAGTGGTGGTTTCCAGCTGCCATCTATGAAAATACCACTGGTTTCACCGTTTTCCAAAGGGGTAACCCTGCTGACTTGTTTATTTCCCTTCAAACTGACAACTTTGTTAGGACAGTGCACTGTTGTTATGCTGCCTGGTTTCCTTCACATTCCAAATATTGTGACAATAAAAATGAAGGCGACTTATCACAGAATTCCAATATTGAAGAAAGTTTTATGTTACATTTATTAAAACTAAATGCTATTGCAAAACATGTTGTGTCAGCCTCTCTAAAAGACAACCTTGAATGTCGCTGCATGAAGCCTGTAAAACAATCTTTTACTGGCCCAGTTCACCAGAAAATCGACATTATTTGCAAACACGTATTCGGAGGCTAACATACGAATATTCTTAGGGTACAAACCATAATAACTAACAGAATAGTGCAGATCATAACACAGAAATATGAATTTTCTTTTTGTTCTTTCCTAAATACAAGTTGTGGAAAACGCTGAGTCTTTGTAGGGTTTGTGAGCTACATCGCCCCAGAAAGTTTTTCACTTGTACGTTTGAATCAAATATGGAAAAAAGAAAACAGAACAAAATGTTTTACTTACATTGTACCAACATACCACTTTCCTTCTGGTGAAATTGAAGGTACACCTTTAATTTTAAAATTAGTGGCTGAAGTGTAGTGCTGCTGGCCACTCTACCTTTAGTGCGTGTATCGAACACTCACTTTAGGCAACCTATTCTATCTCCTAAATTTCCTAGGCGGCATAAAAAGGAACCATTTTAACTATTATCATTTTAAAAATTTTAGTTTTTTAGGATTTAATAAACATGTAATCTTCATTATAGGATCACAAGTAACTGACACATAATTAATTCTGAGATCTGTTAGGTTATGAATTAATTTTCTTTTAAAAGTTATAGAGAAACATAACTTGCCCTCATGCTGCCACATTGCTTTTGTATTAGTATGATTCAGTTGTACACTTACCATGGATCCAACAAAGTACATAGCTGTAAACACCCATAGCAAATTAGTGACAAAAAGGTTGCTTTACACATTCTAAAATACAAAAGGGAACAAAGACTCAGTTTACTGTACACTGCTATAATCAGACTGGAGGAGCACGTACTACAAGCTATAACAAAAACGTTATACAGTTGCAGAGGTGCTGCGACTAAGGGACACTTGAAGAAGTACAAAGTATCAACTTATGTCTCTCTGCTCTCCCCTATATGGTAATACTGTCTTATAATGACTGTTAAACAAATCAAATGTATTGTATACCTTTATATGTGTATTTATACACAATATATCATAAACGTTTTTTGTGGCAAAAATACCTTTATATGTGTATTTATACACAATATATCATAAAAGTTTTTTGTGCCAAAAATATCTGTCAAATTTTTGTATGTTGTAATGGTACATATAACACTACCAACACCAGCGTACCACAAATAAGTTGAAAGCCACTACAATTAAGAATACCTACAAGGTCAAGCATACGATCATGGATAAAAAAGGAAGTATCATAAGCCAAAACCAAGTGAATTAAAATGAAAAAGGAATTACTAGTAAATGTGCAACTAAAGAAGATAAAGCAAGACTAACGACGAGACGACATACATAATTACCCAATAGATCAAACAGTGAGAAGGAAACCCATTAAAGACAAAATCAAGAAGAAACCTATTAACCGTGAGAAAGAAACCAGTGAAAACAACACCATGAAGAAAATTATTAAGAGGGAGGAAGGAATCGGTGAAGAGAAGAAGAAAATATCCAGATCAAACACAAAAAAGGGAGATAACATGAATTATAATGAACTAACATATGGCAATAAAAGAATTATTATAAAAGAAGAAAGAATAAATGGAATAAACAACATGATTTAAACCCCTAAGCTGTTAAAGAAATTGACACTGACCAAAACTTATTAAGTGAATACCTTCCTTGACAATGTAATACAAACAATAATCAATAAGAATGAATTATTGAACATAAAAAGTAACAAAGAGAATGAATAATAATAAGATAAGTTCTTAGCTAAATTATGTGTAGACATGAAAAGAGGACTATGTCCCAAACACCAATGACCAGTTGTAAAGTGGAATTGATATTAGAAATAACCACTAATTACCAATAGTAAAGACTGTAAAAGATAAACAAAATGTAATCTAATAATAACCAATAGATATACCAGTACTACATAAAGTCAAATAAATCAAATGTAATACAGAAACACAAAACCGACAATAATCCATTGTTGTATATTATAACTATATGCTTGCCATAGAATGGATGCATGATGAACAAAATTATCTTGTAAACTTATCATAAAAGAGTAGGAACTAAACCAACAACATTGAATGAGGCAGAATACTATTCGAATACGTAAATTCAAGGATTATAGCCACCCAAATACTAATAATAACAATAATAATAAATAAACCATGTTGATAGCTAGATGCAAGTAATCTTGGTTACTTTAAACCAAAGCAATTATCAGTATAAATGCAGAATGAACTACTGCACAATAATAACAGTGCTATCAAAACAATGATAAAAGATATTCAAGCAATAATGAGAATAATTTGATAGGATTACAACCCATATAAAAAGGTAACTTCCTAAAGTATGGTAAACTCACTTAACAAACTATAGTTAAGGTAATAAAACCACAAGATGAAGAAAAAGGACACTATCAGAAGTGACAATGACCAATGCAGTATTCATAGGCCATAATAAAATGTTATTAACTATTAATGTTAGTATAATAGTAAGTATCATGTACATGTTGTGTTTATGTTAGTGTCTATACAGGAAAGTACAGAGCAACTCACCGCAGCTAATAATAGAAGAGTCGACGCAACTTCTTCAGAATCGAACTCAAGAAATGGAACAAAAAACATTCTAATTTATTTAAACAAAATTAATAAACGACGTCAAAGAGTAAGTAAACCGATTTATTCATATCAGATTCAATAATAGATTGAATTGGGTAGAATAAATCAATAAACCAAAAATTAATAATAAAAACCAAAACGTTAAGAATAATAATAAAACAGACGATCTCGTCGTGCTAAAATGTTTATACACACTTTTTAAGAGAAAATTACTTAAAACTTCGAATCTAACAAGAAAAATATTGTGTCGAGTATTCATAATACAAACCCTTAGATATCAAATATGAAATGAAAATATAAGAACCAAGTTCAATGTATATTCTATAGCCGGCAGAATAAGGGAAGGACAAATAAAATAGAGGCAGGATATCAAGAGAATGGAAAACATGGGACTACCTAAACAAGTAATAAGATACAGACCTCAGGGAAGACGAGATATTGGTAGGGCAAGGAAAAGAGATGCCTTCAGTGAAGGCAAAACAGGCTGTAATCCTATACCTTGACATGGAGAAGATTCATAATACTTAATAGCATACTTCAGAACAAAATATTGGTATGGAGAATCATACACGACTTCCATGTTCTAAGATTTATATTTAAAATCATTTTTGAAATGAAATATTTCCATTGAAACTACTTCTTTCTACTTACTGCTTCAGCCACTTACTGTGGGCACTAACGTATACGACCTCACGTTATCGCACTTGATTTTCACTGATGATGGAAGTCGATGGCACTGCCGAAACGTCTGGTTTTGCAGAAAACATTGGTCTACGGCCAAACAGGCCGGGAAGGAATTTTAAAAACAAACTGCTTCTTTGTTGCCAATAACGTAGTACGTATATACAAAAAATTATCAGGTAAACTATTACGTTACAACAAAAAAATGTTTCAGGTAAACTACCCTTTCCCCGTAACCGATCTTCACCAAAATCAATAAGCCTCGAGTCCTCTATAACTCGGGCACATATGTAAAAAAATATCTGATTCTGCTTGAATTTACGGCAGTTATCATTCGTCATGAAAAAATTTCTCTTGTTACAACATAAAATATTGCAGGTAAACTACCCCTTTATCTTAACCGATCTTCACAAAAAACAATAGGTCTTGAATACTCTACAATTCAGGGCTGTATGCAAAAAATTATTTGATTCTGTTTGAATTTGCGGCTCTTATCGTTTGCCATAAAAAATCTAGACAGACACACAGACATTTTTCGAAAAATTACTTTTTTTCATGTTTTGAGGGTAGTACAATCAGAATCTGCAAAAATCTCTAACACGATTTTTTTTTGCCATCACCATACTTCCATTTCCTTATGGAACATGAAAGTAAAATCAAAGTAAAATTCTGATGGCAACAAAAATCAAATATTCTATCAAAAATTGGGGATATACATTTTTGGTAGGTATTTGGTAGGCCTACTTGCATTGCACAAGGAATGTGTTATTTTCAATAGGTTAGTGATAAAAAATGACTTACAAGTACATTGATTTTTATTACAAAATTTATACAAAACAGTTTCAATTCTATGGTATCAATAATTCATAAATATTAAGGATAATGAACAAATTATTTCTTCAGAGAAGATACATAAAAACATTGCAAAAATAATACATATCAGACAAATATTATTACAACGTAAATACCACACAGGCATTTGGGCTTTGTTACTTTATCAGTAACTATAAGATTATATTAATAAAATACATAGTGTACGGTAGCGCGATAATTTCGCTTTCTAGGTTGGCTAATCTGCTTACTGCTTTGGTCCAAGTTTGCGTGTTAGAACTTTGTACAGTGTGTGTCAGTCGCTTGCGGCAGTCGGTTCGCCGACCTTTTTACTGTCATATTTTCTTGTCGACATTTAATGTAGGCTTTAGGCCGGCATATTCTTACTTATGGCCAACTAGGCCCGCTATCAATTTAATTCAAATTCTTTAATACTTTTTTGCAACATGCATTATTAGCCAACCTGATTTAATAAATTAAAACATGTAATGTAACTTGAGAAAATGCATTAAAATCAATTCAATACAGTCCACATTTTATCATTTTTCATTCCCACTGAACCAATGCATGCATTACTGCCTATTTTTTACAAACGTTGTTGGTACACGCCGACAGGATTACTCACTTCACAAAACATTTTTTAGCCCACTTGGGCCTGATATTCAACATTTTTTGGTCACTCCGGACCTGGATTTTCCATCTAATATTTTCTACCACTATTTCTGGCCATCACGGGCGAATTAGCACGTCAGCTGATACGACCGTGGCGTGATTTTCATCGGCATTTCGCTCGTCATCTTGCAGCCTTCTGACAGAATTTTAGCAAGTGCCTGCTAGCTACAGTGCTTTACACAAGGCGGTCATCTCTACTAGCTGTTTGCCATCTTCACCAAGGAGCCGACGCTGCAGGACATCGCCAACAAGGTATCATCAACAACAGTGTACTAAGGTGCGTACAATGTCTGAAGAAGGCCTCAAAGTGCTGACCAAAAAGAGAGGCGGCTTAAAGTCCGCAATAGTGCGGATACAATCTGCAGTAAATTCGTTTGATGTAACTTTAAATACAAAACATTTTCTAACTGTAAGGCTGGACAGTCTCAAAAGTTTGGCCTCGAAATACGACGAGGTGCAGTCTGAAATAGAACTCATTAGTAAGGACACGAGCGTTGCTCAAGCAGACCGAGTTGAGGTCGAAGAAATGTTATATTCAACTGAAGCAAACATTTTGCAATTACTTGACACATTTAATACTCAGACTGTACCTCCCGTATTATCGACGCAATTGCAATTAAAACCAATAAGTTTGCCCTGCTTCTCAGGCAACATATTGGAATGGCAACATTTTTACTCAATTTTTACCGATTTAGTGCATTCAAGATCCGATTTAACACCAGTGCAAAAATTACATTATTTACATTCGTCTTTGAAGTGTGAACCTTTAGATTTAATCAAGTCATTACCTATCTGTAAAGAAAATTATACAATAGCGTTGAGTTTGCTGTCCGAAAGGTATAACAACCCATTCATACTAGCTAATACTATGTGCAAAACCTACTTCAGGTCAAGTCGACAATAAAGGACTCGGTCCAAAGTTTGGCAGAGTTCACTAACACAATAACGTCTTCCGTTAATTCACTGGCAGCAATGAAGCTGTCAGTGAATTCATTTGAATTTATCACCATACAGTTACTATCCACTAAACTCGACCCTATTACTTCCAAACTTTGGAAGGAGTCAATAGACCCTGACAAACTACCTAGCTTTCAAGACTTCACGCATTTTTTAAACTTACGTAGACAACTGTTAGAAAATACAATGCCTATTGAACCCGGACAGCAACTCAACAAACTTAGTGTAAGGCCTAACAATAAATATGAGAAATGTAACTCAAGAAATACTGCTGGCAGCACTACATTTAAGAGCTATCACGCAGCGGCAAATCATTATTCATGCGTGTGTTGTAAATCCAACCACCCGCTTTACATATGTAATAAATTTCGTATATTAAGTACCGCTGAGCGGGGACAATTTGTTTCAAATCATAAATGTTGTAGCAATTGCCTTAGATCAGGTCATCTTATAGCTAGCTGTAAGAGTAAACAGGTGTGTAAAATCTGTTCAAAACGACACCACACATTGTTGCACGCAAATTATGTGCCGAACTCAACAGCTGCCAGCAGCAACTATTGCTCGTTTAAATTACAGTGCAAGAATAATGTTCTTTTATCCACAGCAGTTGTATCTGTCGTTGACCAGGCTGGCAACAGACATAGGGCTAGAGTGCTCCTAGACGCCGGTTCACAGATAAATTTCTGTACAAAATCATTTGCAAAGAAGTTACAGCTCAAATTAACTAAGTCTAATATACCAATCACAGGAATAAACAATACAGCGTGTTACGCAACTGATATTGCTTCTATACGTATTATTTCTCGCTATCAGAGATATAGTTTCGAGGCGAAATGTGCCGTCTTATCTACGTTAACTCACAATCTGCCTTCCAACTAGTTTGATATCAACCAGTTCCGCATTCCAAACAAAATCTTCCTGGCTGACCCCGATTTTAATGTATCGTCGCAAATCGACATACTATTAGGGGCACAATTTTATCTGGACTTGATCTTAACCAATAAATACACACACGGCCCCAATTTTCCCATCGTTCAGGAAACAAAACTGGGCTACATTTTGGCTGGCAACCTGCCCAAGCACTGCCGCAACGAGGGTCCTGCTGTTTCGTTCCTGGCAAGGAACAACGACAGTCAAATTCTGCAATCTCTCGAAAGATTTTGGGAAGCAGAAACTATCCCTGACAATACCCCTGATAACGAGTCAGCCTGTGAAGAGCATTTTGTGCGCTCTACCCAGCGCAACCATGAGGGTAGATTTGTGGTTTCACTTCCATTTAAGTCTGATAATCCCCACTTGGGGGAATCTTACACGAGTGCTGAATCAAGATTCTTAACCTTAGAGCGTCGATTTAGGCGAGATGCTAAGCTCGCTCGTGACTACGCGGACTTTATCAAATAATATATGGATCTTGGGCACATGACACTCATTGATGATGGAGCTATCAATTTAGGAGCGTCAAATATTTACTACCTGCCTCACCATGCCGTATTTAAACAGTCTAGCTTAACCACAAAACTGCGCGTTGTTTTTGATGGTTCGTCCAAGGGTACTAATGGCCTTTCGTTAAATGACATATTGTTAGTAGGCCCCAATGTTCAAGAAGACCTTTTTTCCATTCTTTTGCGTTTCCGCATACATAAGTATGTTCTCATTGTCGACATCGAGAAGATGTATCGTCAGATTCGCGTAGCTGAAGGGGATTGTCACTATCAACGCATTCTGTGTCGTGATTCTCCCCTCGAAACACTGAAACATTTCGCATTGCGAACGGTAACCTACGGCACGGCTAGCGCTTCGTTTTTGGCCACTCGCTGTCTTCTACAAATTGATAGGGACAATCAGGCTTCCTTTCCCCAAGCGGTGTTAGCTATAACAAACGATTTTCATGTCGACGATCTACTTACCGGTTCGGACACTATCCCTGATCTAACCAAGCTGAAATCCGATCTAGGTGCGTTACTGAGTCAATATGGTTTCACGTTGCACAAATGGGCATCAAATGAACCCACAGCGGTCGCAAATCATCACAACTTTTCACGACCCCTAAATAAACAGGACAATGTGCGTACCCTAGGCATTCTTTGGAACAATACTGCCAATTCCTTTTTGTTCGACATCAAATTATTTCCCATTGATTCAAGCATATCCAAGAGAAAAATTCTTTCGATTATTGCTGGAATATATGATCCTCTTGGTTTAATCGGTCCAGTTGTCTTTTTGTATAAACATTTCATGCAGCGACTTTGGCTTTGTAAGCTTGGTTGGGATGAACCGATTTCCGGTCAGTCACGTTCGGATTGGCATTCTTTGTGTGACAAATTGGGTCTGATTGGCAAAATTGTGGTCCCGCGATCTATTCGTTGCAAGCGTGAGGCAGCTACAGTTCAATTGCATGGTTTTTCGGATGCTTCTGAAAGGGGGTTTGGCTGTTGTATGTATATCAGAGTCATTTATCAAGATTCTACTGCCTCCTGTCACCTTTTGTGTTCCAAATCTCGCGTGGCTTCCCTACGACAGGTGTCATTACCTCGCATCGAACTCTGTGCTTGCTTGTTGTTATCTCGACTCGTATCTAAGGTTATTCCTGCTCTTTATTCGTTTATTGATAATGTACATTTGTATTCTGACTCTATGGTGGCTCTTTACTGGATTCATGCGCAGTCTACGCGGTGGAAAACATACGTCGCTAATCGGGTTGCTGAAATTCAGCGTCGTACGCAAACTTATATTTGGCATCACATTGATTCACGACACAATCCTGCTGATATTATATCTAGGGGGTGTTTCCCTGACGTTTTGCGCGATTGCTCGCTTTGGTGGCACGGTCCTAGCTGTCTGTCTCAATCGTCAGAGTCTGATCCCTTCCCATCCTTCGTACCGGCCACTCCGTCGTCTTCTGAAGTCACCGCGGAAGAGAAACATACACAACTTTTCTCTAATGTCTACCCTGGCTGTTGACCTCTCTTTGGACTTTTCCTCGTTGCATCGTCTAATGCGCGTATACGCTTACTGTTTTCGGTTCATCAGAAATATTAGACACTCAACTGTTGACAAACTTACGGGCGATCTTACCCCTGTAGAAATTCATCAGTCTCTCAATTTCTTCATAAAACAATCTCAGTCGATCCACTTTGCAGCCGAAATTAATTGTCTTCGTAACGGATCTTCTGTTTCCGTTTGGAGTAAGTTGGCTTCTCTCGACCCGTTTCTTGACGACTCTGGAGTGATACGCGTGGGCGGACGATTGCAGCATTCCCAATTACCCTACGACTCTAAACATCCTATTGTATTACCCCCATCGGCGCATATTACACGCCTTATCATTGAACGTGAACACATTCGTTTACTTCACGCTGGTGCTCAACTCGTGCATCATTCACTGCGTCAACATTGGTGGATTGTGAATGCCAGGTTAGTCATTCGTTCCATTATTCGAAAATGTGTGAGGTGTATCAGGTTTAGTGCCAAACAGCAGGTACAGAGGCTTGGTATTTTACCATCCCCTAGAGTCACTCCTTCTAGGCCGTTTCTATTTTGCGCGGTTGATTATGGTGGTCCCTTCATGATTCGTCATGGCGGGCAGAAGTCTAGAGCTCTTTCTAAGGCATACGTATCTTTGTTTATTTGCTTAGCGACTAGGGCTATTCACATGGAATTGGTTTCCGACCTTACGGCCAGCGCGTTTATAGCCGCATTACGTCGTTTCATGGCCCGTAGGGGCATACCCAGTCAACTGTACTCCGACAATGGCACAAACTTCAGGAAGGCCCGCACTATCTTACATGATATTTACAACTTTTGGCACAATAAGGATGCCATCTCATCAATCAAGTCATTCACGTCCTCTCAGGGGATATCATGGTCATTTATTCTGCCCTCCTCACCTCATTTCGGTGGCCTTTGGGAGAGCGGCATAAAGAGTTTGAAATTTCATCTGCGCCGCGTGGTAGGCAAATCTATACTCAACTTCAAAGAGTTCATAACCGTTTTGTCTCAGATAGAGGCATGTCTGAACTCTCGACCTTTATTTGCTATCTCTTCAGATGTTAACGACCCGGTGCCACTTACACCTGGCCATTTTTTGATTTGCGCACCCTTAACGGCGATACCGGACCCAGACCTTTCTCACGTTCCTGTTTCTCGTCTTGGGCATTGGCAACTTCTTCAGAGGTTTGTCCAAGGCATATGGAAGGCATGGTCTCGCGATTATTTGCACCAGTTGCAGCAGCGTCACAAGTGGAAGTTTGCCAAGGATAATGTTTCCATTGGTGACTTGGTTCTGCTTATTGAGGATAATTTACCTCCATTAGCCTGGAAATTTGGCGTAATTATCGCCACATTTCCCGGCCCAGATAACTTGGTTCGTGTCGTGGACATTCGCATGCCTACGGGTGTTTTGCGGAGACCAATACATAAGTTATGTCTGTTGCCAACGCGAGACGAGATTTGACAAATTATGATTACTTAGCACAATGCTATTTTATTTAGCCACTGGCTTATTACTTATTACGACCATTTGGTCAACCTAGTTGTGATGAATTATCACAATATTTTCTTATCAATTTTGCGCCATTGCACGCTTCCTAAATTATCACAGTTTTTGGTGGTATATTAATATTTTGTATTTGTATGTTAATTTTGTGTGGCATACTATGTCTTACACATTTACATTTGATGTTTTGGGGTATATTTCATGTTTTTGGTGGTCTCATTTTATAAAATGTTGTTACATAATATTTGCATGTCTTGCAGCTGAGCAATCATGCATTCATTTCTTTATACTGTTGCTAATAAATGTGTGTATTATTCTGTGAATGTCTTTAAATTGTTAAATTGTTTCTGTAATCACAGTATTGTATCTGTTATTTGACATTGCAATTATTCATATTGTAATTATCTAAATTATTGTTATTGTATTCACATAACTTGCGTTTATGTAAAAACTTGTTTTGCGTCTGCCGCATGTAACTGCCACGTCTAGATTTATTTTATATTGTATTTTATATTGTATTCATTTTGCGAGTAAGCATGCACAATTATTTTTACTTAAATTATGACATACATGTCATATTTGGGCTTGCATTCAGTCAGCATCTAGCTTGTTCATACGTTATTACATATTGTAAGTTCCTGAAACTTCAGGAATAGCATGACTAGGTCAATACATGCCGCCCTGCTGAATATACGCTTGAACATGTAATTGCAACATGTTCAATAACAATTTCGTTCATGTAATTAATTCTCTGTACAGGTCCACGGGCCTCAACTAATTTTACAGTAACAATCTATGACATGCATAGGGCTACAAACTATCGGTCCATCATGTGATGAGCTTCCGATCATGCATTAAACATTGTACAACTGTGTATTTTTTTATGTTTTGTTATGTTATATACTGTGCACATACTACACTATGTGATGGTAATATTTGTCAAACCAGACTTTTATATTCATGTCTGAAAACAGCTGTTCGCCAACCTTGGCTTACAAACGCCTATCTCTAGGCTTATCTTATGCATGCTTATCTCTAAGCTAGTAACGGACTGCCGTTATCTAATCTCATAACTCAAGGTTCAACTTAGCCTTGAATCTAACTCTTATTATTAAGAAACTGTATCCTTTTAAATTAAGTTGTAAGATGTATCATAATTTATTAAAAAATGTTAAAAAATCATTTGATTTTGACGGGCAGCTTATGTACGGTAGCGCGATAATTTTGCTTTCTAGGTTGGCTAATCTGCTTTAACTGCTTTGGTCCAAGTTTGCGTGTTAGAACTTTTGTACAGTGTGTGTCAGTCGCTTGCGGCAGTCGGTTTGCCGACCTTTTTACTGTCATATTTTCTTGTCGACATTTAATGTAGGCTTTAGGCCGGCATATTCTTACTTATGGCCAACTAGGCCCGCTATCAATTTAATTCAAATTCTTTAATATTTTTTTGCAACATGCATTATTAGCCAACCTGATTTCAATAAATTAAAACATGTAATGTAACTTGAGAAAATGCATTAAAATCAATTCAATACAGTCCACATTTTATCATTTTTCATTCCCACTGAACCAATGCATGCATTACTGCCTATTTTTTACAAACATTGTTGGTACACGCCGACAGGATTACTCACTTCACAAAACATTTTTTAGCCCACTTGGGCCTGATATTCAACACATAGAATATTTATTTACAAGAACATAATTACAAAAGTAAAAACACCTTTGATGAAATAAACATTTTATTTATTACATCAAACATAACTAAACTCAGATGACAATATAAATGACTAAATATAGGTTTTTCTGCGAGGGAGTGTAGGATTGATTAGGGGTTCAATTAGTTCAAATTATTAAAAAAAAAAAATTGCATAAACTATAAATAGAAAAACTAGACTGGTATGTTTACAACAAAATTTTTCAAGTTACATTTAAGAGATATTCCGTGTCAAATCAACAAGTGCTACAACCTGACCCTCTTAGATTTATTTGAAATTAAGTATGCATGTAGTATTCATAAATAGTAACACAAATCAATTTTTTCACATTTTTCTGACGAAAGTTTACTGAATAATGGGTGCTCAAAAATGAAAAAAAAATAAAATTTTTGACTTGCACAATAATATTGATTTATTCACAACTTGTGTTCTAATTAAGCTAGAACAATGACATCGAGTTCATTTGAAAGCTCTTTTAAAGGGCTTTCATATGATATAAAACAATTAGTTGAATATATATATATATATATATTTTTTATAAACACATCATTATTGAATTTACTGAATTTTGAAAAACTGTATTTTTAAAATTCTCAAAAAAATATATGTGAAAGATACTGTTTTCCTCTACATATTCTGAAAGTTTCAACTTGGGATGAGCATGGGATCACTATCAAAAGTAATTTTATGTTTATCATGATTCTGTAAAACGTCATTCAGATCGGTGAATTATTATTATTTTTATTTTGCTACCCGTGACAATTTTTCAGAATCATAGTTGGATTTATTACTTGGCCTACAAAATTGTACTTTTCATACAAATAACTGTGTTTTAAAGCTTAGCACTAGCTAAATTAATAGCTCAAAATTAATAAATTGACCTACATATCTAAAATATATATCTTAATACAGTGATCCAGGTTTTCCGTGTACAATCAAAAAAATCTCATTTTAAAGACTATATACAAAATGGTTGGTTGGTGTGACTATCTCCCATCTGTTTAGTATTTTGTCATCGGATAATGTTCAGTCAGCTGTTGTCAACTGCTGTTGAAAGTGACCTGTGCATCTTCTTTTGGTGTGACAGCCTATAAAGTGAAAAAATGTGATTAATTCTGAAATGTTGTGTTTTGAAATTAGCTTAAAGGTACTTTTGTACAATTCTCACAACAGTGTATAAGTTTATATGCCTACAACCAGTTAATATTGTAACAAGACATATGAGCCCAAATATTTCAGTAACCCAAAATATTAACACATGTCAATAATTGAGTGAAAGAGACAAACCAAGTGTTTCTTCTAAAAGGCCAAGCATGAAACTACTCATCACCAAGGATAAACTCACAACAATAAGAGTTAATAAAACTAATGGTAACTAACAAGTGAAATAACATTATAAGAAAAAGCAGATGCACCAAACAATGATTGTACCACAGGAACCAACAACCCAATAGTTTTCGGTCAGTAAGGAACCAATGAAGACAAGGAAGAAACATACTATGAGAAAGACACCTAACAACCATGGCATAAAATATAGATTCCAAGAGCCAGTCAACTATAGAACATCTTACCCGTATATGCAAAGACTGAACAACTTACAAATTGAAGAGATGGACAAGAACTGACTAACTGAGATGACCAATATACAACAGATAATATTATAAATGTATAGGACAAGATATGTTATAAAAGAATGAAAGTAACTATACTGTTAACTGAATAGAAGCTGTGAATAAAAGCATAGTAACATGTTGTGCATAGCACCTGTTAATGAGAAGAATGATCCAGCACGTGTGGACAAGAAAATGTTAATGAATTGGGCCCAAGTGGGCTAAAAATATGTTTCTTGAGTTGAAGAATCCTGTCGGCTGGTCTTCCATGTTAGTTAAAAATATTATGTAATACATGCATTGCTTCAGTGGGAAGAAAATGATAAGATGTGGACTGTATTTGAATAGATTTTAATGTCTTTCTTAGTTACATTACAAATGTATTATTTGTTGAAATGAGGTCGGCTAATAATGCTTGTTGCCAAGTATTATAATTTAGATTAGAATGAAGCGGGCCTAGTCGGCCATAAGCAAGAATGTGCGGCCTAAAGCCTACATTAAATGTCGACAATAAATGACAGCGAAAGATTCGGCGAACCGAACGCCGAGAGAGCTTGCTACACACTGTGCAAAGTACAAACACGCAAAAATTGAGGCGAGGCAGTAAGCAGATTAGCCAACCTAGAAAACGAAATTATCGCGCTACCGTACATAAGCTGCCCGTCAAAATCAAATGATTTTTTAACTTTTTTTTTTAATAAATTATGATACATTTACAATTTAATTTAAAGAGTACAGTTCTTACTAATGATAGTTAGGTTCAAGGCTAAGTTGAACCTTGAGTTATGAGATTAGATAACGGCAGTCCGTCACTAGTTTAAAGATAAGCATGCATAAGATAAGCCTAGAGATAGGCGGTTGTAGGCCAAGGTTGGCGAACAGCTGTTTCATATATGAATAAAGTCTGGTTTGACCAATATTACTGACACAAGTGTGTGCAGTATATAACATAAAACATGAAAGAAAAATACATAATTATACAATGTTTAATGCATGATCGGAAGCTCATCACATGATGGACCGATAGCTGGTAACCCTATGCATGTCATAGATGGTTACTGTAAAATTAATTGAGGCCCGTGGGCCTGTACAGAGAGTTCATTACATGAACAAAATTGTTGTTGAACATGTTGCAGTTGCATGTTCAATCGTATATTTAGCAGGGCAGCATGTATTGACCTAGTTTTGATGTTCCTGAAGTTTCAGGAACTTACAATATGTAATAATGTATGAACAAGCTAGATGCTGAATGCAAGCCCAGATATGACATGTATGTCATAATTTTAAGTAAAAAGAATTGTGCATGCTTACTTGCAAAATGAATACAATATAAAATAAACCTAGACGTGGCAGTTACATACGGCAGACGCTAACAATAGTTTTTACATAGACACAATTTATGTAAATACAATAACAATAATTTAAATAATTACAAGATGAATAATTGCAATGTCAAATAACAATGCAATACTGAAATTACAGAAACAATTTAACAATTTAAAGACATTCACAGAATAATACATATTTATCAGCAACAATATAAAGAAATGAATGCATGATTGCTTAGTTGCAAGACATGCAAATATTATGTAATAACATTTTATAAATAAGACCACCAAAAAACATGCAATATACCCCATAACATCAAATGAAAATGTGTAAGACATAGTATGCCACACAAATTAACATACAATACAAATATTAAAATACCACCAAAACTGTGATAATTAGAAGCGTGCAATGGCGCAAAATTGATAAGAAAATATTGTGATAATTCATCACAATTATGTTGACCAAATGGTCGTAATAAGTAATAAGCCAATGGCTGAATAAAAGTAGCATTGTGCTAAGTAATCATAATGTCAAATCTCGTCTCGCGCTGGCAACAGACAATTTATGTATTGGTCTCCGCAAAACACCCGTAGGCGTGCGAATGTCCACGACACGAACCAAGTTATCTGGGCCGGGAAATGTGGCGATAATTACGCCAAATTTCCAGGCTAATGGAGGTAAATTATCCTCAATAAGCAAAACTAAGTCACCAATGGAAACATTATCCTTGGCAAACTTCCACTTGTGACGCTGCTGCAGCTGGTGCAAATAATCGCGAGACCACGCCTTCCAAATGCCTTGGACAAACCTCTGAAGAAGTTGCCAACGCCCAAGACGAGAAACAGGAACGTGAGAAAGGTCTGGGTCCGGAATCGCTGTTAAGGGTGCGCAAATCAAAAAATGGCCAGGTGTAAGTGGCACCGGGTCGTTAACATCCGAAGAGATAGCAAATAAAGGTCGAGAGTTTAGACATGCCTCTATCTGAGACAAAATGGTCGTGAACTCTTCGAAGTTGAGTATAGATTTGCCTACCACATGGCGCAGATGAAATTTCAAACTCTTTATGCCGCTCTCCCAAAGGCCACCGAAATGTGGTGAGGAGGGCGGAATAAATGACCATGATATCCCCTGAGAGGATGTGAATGACTTAATCGAAGAAATGGCATCCTTGTTGTGCCAAAAGTTGTAAATATCATGTAAGATGGTGCAGGCCTTCTTGAAGTTTGTGCCATTGTCGGAGTACAGTTGACTGGGTATACCCCGACGTGCCATGAAACGACGTAAAGCGGCTATAAACGCGCTGGCCGTAAGGTCGGAAACCAATTCCAAGTGAATAGCCCTAGTCGCTAAGCAAACAAACAAAGATACGTATGCCTTAGAAAGAGTTCTAGACTTCTGCCCGCCATGACGAATCATGAAGGGACCACCATAATCAACCGCGCAAAATAGAAACGGCCTAGAAGGAGTGACTCTAGGGAATGGTAAAATACCAAGTCTCTGAACCTGCTGTTTGGCACTAAACCTGATACACTTGAAACACTTGCGAATAATGGAACGGATGACTAGCTGGGCATTAACAATCCACCAACGTTGACGCAGTGAATGATGCACGAGTTGAGCACCAGCGTGAAGTAAACGAATGTGTTCACGTTCGATGATAAGGCGTGTAATATGCGCCGATGGGGGTAATACAATAGGATGTTTCGAATCGTAGGGTAATTGGGAATGCTGCAATCGTCCGCCCACGCGTATCACTCCAGAGTCGTCAAGAAACGGGTCGAGAGAAGCCAACTTGCTCCTAATGGAAACAGAAGATCCGTTCCGAAGACAATTAATTTCGGTTGCGAAGTGGATCGACTGAGATTGTTTTATGAAGAAGTTGAGAGACTGATGAATTTCTACAGGGGTCAGATCGCCCGAAAGTTTGTCCGCACATGAGTGCTTAATATTTCTGATGAACCGAAAACAGTAAGCGTATACACGCGTCAGCCGGTGCAACGAGGAAAAGTCCAACGATAAGTCAACAGCCAGGGTAGACATTAGCGAAAGGTTATGTGTATTTTTCTCTTCCGCGGTGACTTCAGAAGACGACGGAGTGGCCGGTACGAAGGATGGGAAGGGATCAGACTCTGACGATTGAGACAGACAGCTAGGACCGTGCCACCAAAGCGAGCAATCGTGCAAAACGTCAGGGAAACACCCCCTAGATATAATATCAGCAGGATTGCGTCGCGAATCAATGTGATGCCAGGTATAAGTTTGCGTACGACGCTGAATTTCAGCAACCCGATTAGCAACGTATGTTTTCCAACGCGTAGACTGCGCATGAATCCAGTAAAGAGCCACCATAGAATCAGAATACAAATGTACATTATCAATAAACGAATAAAGAGCAGGAATAACCTTAGATACGAGTCGCGATAATAACAAGCAAGCGCAGAGCTCGATGCGAGGTAATGACACCTGGCGTAGGGGAGCCACGCGAGATTTGGAACACAAGAGGCGACAGGAGGCAGTAGAATCTTGATAAATGACTCTGATATATAGACAACAGCCAAACCCTCTCTCCGAAGCATCCGAAAAACCATGCAATTGAACTGTAGCCGCCTCACGCTTGCAACGAATTTATCGCGGGACTACTATTTTACCAATCAGAATCAATTTGTTACACAAAGAATGCCAATCCGAAAGTGACTGACCGGAAATCGGTTCATCCCATCCAAGCTTACAAAGCCAAAGTCGCTGCATGAAATGTTTATACAAAAAGACAGCTGGACCGACTAAACCAAGAGGATCATATATTCCAGCAATAATTGAAAGAATTTTTCTCTTGGATATGCTAGAATCAACCGGAGATAGTTTGATGTCAAACAAAAATGAATCGGCAGTATTGTTCCAAAGAATGCCTAGGGTACGCACATTGTCCTGTTTATTTAGGGGTCGTGAAAAGTTGTGATGATTTGCGACCGCTGTGGGTTCATTTAATGTCCATTTGTGCAACGTGAAACCATATTGACCAAGTAACGCACCTAGATCGGATTTCAGCTTGGTTAGATTAGGGATAGTGTCCGAACCGGTAAGTAGATCGTCGACATAAAAATCGATGGTTATGGCTAACGCCGCTTGGGGAAAGGAAGACTGATTGTCCCTAGCAATTTGTAGAAGGCGACGAGTGGCCAAAAAAGAGGCGCTAGCCGTGCCATAGGTTACTGTTCGCAGCGCGAAATGTTTAAGTGGTTCGAGGGGAGAATCACGCCACAAAATGCGTTGATAGTGACAATCCCCTTCAGCTACGCAAATCTGACGATACATCTTCTCGATGTCGGCAATGAGAACTTACTCATGTATGCGGAAACGCAAAAGAATGGAAAAAAGGTCTTGTTGAACATTGGGGCCTACTAACAATATGTCATTTAACGAAAGGCCATTAGTAGTCTTGGACAAACCATAAAATACAACGCGCAGTTTTGTGGTCAAGCTAGACTGTTTAAACACGGCATGGTGAGGGAAGTAGTAAATATTTGACGCTCCTAAATTGATAGCGCCATCATCGATGAGTGTCATGTGCCCAAGATCCATGTATTCCTTGATAAAGTCCGCGTAGTCGCGAGCGAGCTTGGCATCTCGCCTAAATCGATGCTCTAAGCTTAAAAATCTTGATTCGGCACTCGTATAAGATTCCCCCAAGTGGGGATTATCAGACTTGAATGGGAGTGACACTATAAATCTACCCTCGTGGTTGCACTGAGTAGAGCGCACAAAATGCTCTTCACAGGCCGACTCGGTATCAGGGGTATCGTCAGGGATAGTTTCTGCTTCCCAAAATCTCTCGAGAGATTGCAGAATTTGACTGTCGTTGTTCCTTGCTAGGAACGAAACAGCAGGACCCCCGGTGTGGCAGTGCTTGGGCAGATTGCCAGCCAAAATGTAACCCAGTTTTGTTTCCTGAATGATAGGAAAATTGGGGCCGTGTGTGTATTTATTGGCTAATATCAAATCCAGATAAAATTGTGCCCCTAATAGTATGTCGATTTGTGAAGATATATTAAAATCTGGGTCGGCCAGAAAAATTTTGTTTGGAATGTGGAACTGGTTGATATCAAACGAGGTTGAAGGCAGATTGTGAGTTAAGGTAGATAAGACCGCACATTTCACCTCGAAACTATGTCTCTGATAGCGAGAAATAATACGTATAGAAGCAATATCAGTGGCGCAACACGCTGTGTTGTTTATTCCTGTGATTGGAATATTAGATTTGGTTAATTTAAG
Source organism: Magicicada septendecula (assembly GCA_034769895.1). NCBI lineage: Eukaryota > Metazoa > Arthropoda > Insecta > Hemiptera > Cicadidae > Magicicada > Magicicada septendecula. The sequence continues at coordinate 103,153,054 of CM068369.1, read as the reverse complement.
GTGTAACCTTTTTGCAAATGATTTTGTACAGAAATTGATCTGTGAACCGGCGTCCAGGAGCACTCTAGCTCTATGCCTGTTGCCAGCCTGATCAACGACAGATACAACCGCTGTGGATAAAAGAACATTGTTTTTGCACTGTAATTTAAGCGAGCAATAATTGCTGCTGGCAGCTGTTGATTTCGGCACGTAATTTGCGTGCAGCAATGTGTGGTGTCGTTTTGAACAAATTTTACAGACCTGTTTACTCTTACAGTTAGCTATCAGATGACCTGCTCTAAGGCAGTTGATACAACATTTATGATTCGCAACCAATTGCCCCCGCTCAGCGGTGCTTAATATACGAAAATTATTACATATGTAAAGCGGGTGGTTAGATTTACAACACACGCATGAATAATGATTTGCCGCTGTGTGATAGCTCTTAAATGTATTGCTGCCAGCAGTATTTCTTAAGCTACACTTCTCAGATTTATTGTTAGGTTTTACATTAAGTTTGTTGAATTGCTGTCCGGGTTCAATAGGCATTGTATTTTCTAACAGCTGTCTGCGTAAGTTTAAAAAATGCGTAAAGTCTTGAAAGCTAGGCAAATTGTCAGGGTCTATTGACTCCTTCCAAAGTTTTAAAATAATAGGGTCAAGTTTGGTGGACAGCAACTGTATGGTGATAAATTCAAATGAATTCACTGACAGCTTCATTGCTGCCAGTGAATTAACGGAAGACGTTATTGTGTTAGTAAACTCCGCCAAACTTTGGACCGAGTCCTTTATTGTGGACTTAACCTGAAGTAGGTTTTGCACATAGTATTTAGCTAATATGAATTGGTTGTTATACCTTTCGGACAGCAAATTCATTGCTATTGCATAATTTTCTTTACAAATAGGTAATGATTTGATTAAATCTAACGGTTCACACTTCACAGAGGAATGCAAATAATGCAGTTTTTGCACTGGTGTTAAATCAGATCTTGAATGCACTAAATCGGTAAAAATTGAATAAAAATGTTGCCACTCCAATATGTTGCCTGAGAAGCAGGGCAAACTTATCGGCTTTAATTGCATGGGCGTCGATAATACGGGAGGCACAGTCTGAGTATTAAAAGTGTCAAGTAGTTGCAAAATGTTTGCCTCAGTTGAGTATATCATTTCTTCGACCTCAACTCGGTCTGCTTGAGCATTGCTCGTGTCTTTACTGATGAGCTCTATCTCAGACTGTACCTCGTCGTACTTCGAGGCCAAGCTTTTGAGACTTTCCAGTCTTACAGTTAGAAAATGTTTTGTACTTAAAGTTATGTCAAATGAATTTACCGCGGATTGTATCCGCACTATCGCGGACTTTAATCCGCCTCTCTTTCTGGTCAGCACTTTGAGGCCTTCTTCAGACATTTTACGCACCTTTTTACTGTTGTTGGTGATACCTTGTTGGCGATGTCCTGCAGCGTCGGCTCCTTGGTGAAGATGGTAGACAGCTGGCAGAGATGACCACTTTGAGTAAGCACTGTAGCTGGCAGGCACTTGCTAATATGTTGTCTGAAGATGACGAGCGAAATGACGATGCAAATCACGCCACGGTCGTATTAGCTGACGTGCTAATTCGCCCGTGATGGCCAGAAATAGTGGTAGAAAATATTGGATGGAAAATCCAGGTCCGGAGTGACCAAAAAATGTTAACGAGAAGAATGATCCAGCACGTGTGGACAAGAAAATGTTAATGAATTGGGCCCAAGTGGGCTAAAAATATGTTTCTTGAGTTGAAGAATCCTGTCGGCTGGTCTTCCATGTTAGTTAAAAATATTATGTAATACATGCATTGCTTCAGTGGGAAGAAAATGATAAGATGTGGACTGTATTTGAATAGATTTTAATGTCTTTCTTAGTTACATTACAAATGTATTATTTGTTGAAATGAGGTCGGCTAATAATGCGTGTTGCCAAGTATTATAATTTAGATTAGAATGAAGCGGGCCTAGTCGGCCATAAGCAAGAATGTGCGGCCTAAAGCCTACATTAAATGTCGACAATAAATGACAGCGAAAGATTCGGCGAACCGAACGCCGAGAGAGCTTGCTACACACTGTGCAAAGTACAAACACGCAAAAATTGAGGCGAGGCAGTAAGCAGATTAGCCAACCTAGAAAACGAAATTATCGCGCTACCGTACAGCACCCATGTAACATAAAGAAGTATTAAAATTGTCTCATAATAATAACAAATATTAGTCAAATAGTCAAACAATCATGTAAGATAAGAAAAGGCAATAACTAAAGAGTTATTAGTTATCATTAATAAAACCAAACTTGAGAAAATAAGGTTAAAAGAATGTAAATTTGTATCAACCTAAAACATACACATTGTTGGTACAAATTTCACCTAAATTCACATCTATCAGTAGGAAAGGCCTACCTAAACCAAAATGTTTTGTGCCTTAAACCAAGAAGAAATGATAAGCTTTCTACAGGTACCAATATAAGATACCCAAAATGGATTTTAAATAAGAATTTAAGTAAATAAATTGAACCAAAACCGACCAAAAGGGGATTCACTATGTAAAACTTGAACAAAACCACTTTATAATACCAAATAGAAGTAAAAGGTTAATGTCTATACCACAAGTAAGGTGTAATGCCACTATTGTTATAGTATAAGAATATTATAAGAAAGGACATAATGTATTATAATCGTAATTAAGAACACCTGTCATGTGACACCAGGTGTAAGTAATGTTAGTCAATGATATATACTAAGGGACAGACCAGTGTACAATAAACACTAAACCAATTATAAAGAGACTACTATGATTAAACTATTGTAACTAAATAATAGTAGAAAGAGATAAAAGAATACCAAATAAGAATGGAAATAAGTGTACACCTCATAGTGCAAAATAGAGGTCAGAGAGAGTTAACTATATAAGAATACAGCAGTTCTACAAGGAGAAATTTACCTCCAAACTTACAAATTTTGCACAACCATCTGGCGATATAAGAGCTTCTACAACAATGGACTCTGTAACAAAGAAAGAATTTTAGCTAACAGAGAAAAATAATTATCATTGCCAGTATCAACAAAAGTGCAAATTACTAAATGAAATAATTGCAATTTTATTGGAAATAACATTATTAAACTAATTATGTACTTTATTAAGAACTTTTGTTTTTCCAGCAGCTTCCAAAACTCTTTATATAAAAAATAATATAAACAAACTTAGTTAGAGCTTCTAACAATACTTATCTTAAAATTATCATATGATTATACTTTCCAAAGGAAGCCCCTGATTTGAAAGCATTGACACCCTATAATACTACTAATTAAAAATGATTCCAACTACTATGTTACTAAATTTTCTCATTTTAAATGTTAATGGGACTGTTAATAACTTTATATTGTTGTCATTAACAAGACAAAACAATCATTAACGGCTATTTTATCACAAAAACTTCAAAATCTCCTATAAAGCTTGCTCAATGAAATAGGACATTCCTGATGCAGAAAATTAACTTTGCCATAACACAAATTAAATAGGCTAACGCCCAAACAAAAAAATGCTTTGAAAACAAAACATTAATGAAATATGGTATGAATTCATTGTGCTACATTCAAAGCTGATTTTCTTAATTGATTTAAAGTACCTATACAAGTCTAGTTTGTCAAGTAAAGATAATTTAGGTAAACCTAACACTACTTATGAAACAAACATTAAATCAAACATGCTAATGTTACAAAATTCACAAACAGAAAAAAAAAATTTTTTAAATTATCTATAGGCTAAATTGCTTTGATTATATTACCTTCTCCACTTCATATGTTTTCCACATCAATATCGTCTGATGTCGATACTACTGATGGTGCAATAATAGTCATTTTTTTCCAGTCAATTCTGGAAAGTTCAGGAGAAACCTGAAAGATCATTACAAAACTCATACATAATTTTTCACTAACTTAATAATTAAGAATATTAAGCTAATAATTAAGAGAATAATTTATTTTCTTAACCTAGCACAATATTTGTAGGTTAGCACTATGAATTTACAAAAAGTTAATGGATTTTGTGTAAATTTCTAAAAAAATTAAATTTATAGCGTAATCTAGTAGTTATTTTATAGTAATCTATTTTAATTTAAATGAACTCAAGTCACTATTGCTTGGTTACATCCCTGCACTGAAGATTCCTGAAAAAGATTTTTAATATAATAATACAAACTCGAAAAACAAAAACTGTTCAAATGATTAACATTGAATAATATAATCCTGATTATAACGGTATTATAACTAGCAAATACTTTACGGATAATTCATCCATACTCTGTATCATTTAAATCTACTATTAAGTATAACACACCCCATAAAATATTTTAGAATATTAAGATATTAATTTTTTAAAATTTCATGTGATATTAGTTGAGTATCATTTAGGAGGTTAAACAATATAAATACAATTCTACACATTAAGTTACAGATTATAAATACAGATAATAAGAAATTAAATAAAAATAACACTATAGGCCTACATCAATTATCGGGTTTAAGAACCTGCTGCTGTAAGCAGTCATAATTTTAGTTTAGTGAGCTTTAATCAGACTTGCATGCAATAATAAATTTTACATAAGATAAAAGAACGATGCTTTCTTTAGTCACCAGCAAAACCTTTTCTGTCTGCAAGTTAATATTATAAAATTTAAAAACAGCACAATTTTATTAAAAAATTTAATCGAGATTAAAATGCATGTTTAAGTCAAAAATTAAAGAAGTCGCAGGTCAAATTCTCTTTTCACTTTTTCTTTTACCTGACAAATGTTAGCCCTTAATTTTTAAAGCAGAGCTGTGTTAAAACAAAATTTTTATGACAAATATATTACAATTTAATGGACTCAATGGTATGAAAGTAACTATGTGTACAAACAATTACAACACTTTGCTTCAGTGAGGATATAGTACCCATAGGCCTATATTATAAATGTTGTTATATTAGGTCTTAAAATTAACCTTAACTTTCTACCGTAAGTCATATCTTATCAAGTAATTACGTTTCTCTGAAAAATGCTGAATTTGAAAGTATATTTAGAGTAATATAGCTGGACTGAAGAATTAAATAAAATATGTAACTAGTTAAATATGAGCAGAGTTCTAATTAAATATATTATGGTAAGGCCTATCATCTTGTGTTAGGTAGGACAACATTTTACGAATAAAATGACTTACAAATTGGATACATTACACAAATATAGGTAGGCTAGAGTAGTAATTGTCAGACTTACAGGAGTATCTATAATAAAGAAAAATTATTTAATTAAATTGCAGTCAGTGCCTTACAGAGACTTTTAAAAATGAGTTAATTACCCCTTGGGTAATTATGAAAATTCTCATCAATGCTGATATTGCGCTGATATATTTTTATTCTATTCTTCTATGTTATATAAACACGAGAAAAATAATTTTAAACGGCGGTCGAACCTATTTACGGAGACAAAAAATTAATTTTTTACTCCCATAAGAACGCATGGTGTTAGCCTAGGTATATTGTATTAATTAAATTAGAATGCTAATTTGCTCCATTATTAAATTTTGGACAGAACACAGTGATATTATGTATAGTTGGGTCTATAACAGGTAGTGTTACAGACCGAAAGTAATCTCGACATTCATACATAAGAGTATAAAATAGGTTATTTACCTTCTGTCGACGTTTCTTAAAATCCTTTTAGGATTACTCGAGTTTTGACACCATTTGGTGTCATCATCAGATCAGAATATGAATTAAGTTAAAACATTTCGATGTATATGCATCTCGTCAGATATTTAAAGATTAAAACAACACATAAAATTATATATAACAATAAATAAACTATATCACAATAAAATAACATTAATAAAAGAATATAAAAAACAACGCGGCCGCAACGAACCTGCACAGGAACGCACTCCACGGTAAAATTAATCAATGCCGGTTTGACCTCGGTTCAATTTTTCGATCTGATATCGCCAATCTCTCGTTCCATAAGATCGATTCTATTAAATAAAACATTATTGTTATATATTGCTTTTTCATTAAGGACACGATTGTGATCCTTCTTTATGGCTTTGTATATCTCGAATCTTTCAAGGGTGTCCAGCTTTAGTGACTTTTTACAATTATGTAGGATATCTAAATTATCATTGATACTTTTTATATTATGGTTATATGAGCTCAAATGTTCTGCAAATGTAGATCTTGTTATATTTGATTTGGAGCTTGGGATATGTTCTTTATAGCGTAATTTGAAAGAACGACCTGTTTGTCCTATATAGAACTGTGTGCAATCAGAACAATTAAGTCTATATACACCAGTACCATCAAATATATCAGAGGGTATATTTTTGTTAGTAAAAGTGAGTTTTTTCTCAAGTTTATTACTTGCCTTTGAGGCCAATGTAATATTATGCTTTTTTAATAGGTTTTTTAAAGTATGGTATAGATTTTCGCCATATTCTATAGCAATGTATTTGTTTTCTTTGGATACATCAATATTTATTGGTTTGTTTTGTTTTTTATTAATTAATCTATCTACTATATGACTTTTGTATCCATTGGCCAATGCTATGTGCTTGATAATGTTTAGTTCACTGTTATAATCATCTGTAGATAAGGGCAATGCCAGCAATCTATGAATCATGCAGTTAAAAAAAGCCATTTTATGTGACATAGGGTGATACGATGAGGCATGAATAGCATGATCTGTGGTTGTTGGTTTTCTGTAAATATTAAAGCTAATTTTATTATTTATTTTAGTTAAAGCTAAATCTAAAAAATTAATTTTATTATTCATTTCAGTTTCTAATGTGAATTGTAAATTATTTGTAATGGTATTCATATATTTTTTAAGCATTTCTAATTGTCTGCAATTGCCATTGTAAATCATTATTGTGTCATCCACATATCGTCGATAAAATAAGATTTTTGTATAATGTTTGTTTTTAGTCGATAAGATTTCGTTTGTTTCAATATGATTTAGGTAAATTTCAGCTAGGATGCCTGACAATGGGGATCCCATAGCTAAACCATCCCGTTGTAAATAATATTTGTTTTCGAAAGTAAAGTAATTTTGTTCTAATATTACTTTTGTCAAATTGATTAACTCATCAACTGCTTCATAATTTAATGTGGATTTAGATAGTAATAAATTTTTAGCTATTTCTAACGTTTCGGTAATAGGTATGTTCGTGTATAGATTTACTATGTCGAATGAGGCGAGAGTGTGTCTCGGTTCAATTGTAATAGTTTTTGTAAGTTCGACCAATTCTAAGCTGTTTTTTAAACTATAATTTTTGTTAAACGTTATGTGTTGTCTAAAAATTTTTTCAAGTTTTTTGGCAATTTTATATGAAGGTGCAGACATAAAATTAACTAAAGGACGGATAGGCATATTATTTTTATGTATTTTTGGAAGGCCCTTAAGTTTAGGGGCCTTGGGGTCTATCATTTTTAGGTGTTTTTTCTCATCATGCGTAATGACATATTTTGATTTATTCAATATTGATTTCACTTTATTGTTAAATGTAAGAGTGGGATCGCTATGAATTTCAATAATGTTATTGTTTTTAATGAAATCCAGTATCTTATTTTTATAATCATCATAAGTTAAAATTACTAGAGTTTGACCTTTGTCCGCTTTGGTGACGATTGCGTTATGGTCTATTAATTTCGTCTTTATCTCGTTAAACACCCTTGTTTCGCTATGGTAAATAGTTTTTGTATTCTTTATGTTTTCGGCTTTTAAAACGTTTTTTATTTTATTGTCAATTGCATGTCTTATTACTGTTTTCGTTTCTTCATCGGGTATGGAGTTTATTGCGGTTTCAGCGTTCAATATTTCGTTACAGAGTGATTGTTTGGAACTATTGTTTTTAAGATTGTATTTTAAGCCTTTATTCATTAATTTGGTTTCTTCGTTGTTGAACTGTATTCCAGTAAGATTAACAATACGTGGGTAAAACTGGTGATTTATTACATTGTTCTCTTGCGTGTCGTTCTGTTTTTTCAATAAGTTACGAATTTTTTTATTTTGTGTCTTCTTTTTCTTTATAATGGTACTATTTATTTGTCTTTCAATCAAATATGTTACATTGTGGACTTGTGAGGCGTGTAGGTTTTGTAAAAGTTCAAGATGTTTTTTCAAGAGCATCGTATTGAGTAAGTTCTTTTTGCTATGCAAATGTTTTATTTCGTTCTTTATCCATAATTTAGTGGCCATTTCTTTAGTTTTTTTAGTGCTATAAGAACTAGATTTTATTTTTATTTGGACATAACTCGGCACGATTTGCAAACTTAAACATGTTTTGTTATACTTAATATTCAGTGCCGTTTTTAGTAGTTTTAACCTACTAAAACATCTCGAAATCTTATGGAACGAGAGATTGGCGATATCAGATCGAAAAATTGAACCGAGGTCAAACCGGCATTGATTAATTTTACCGTGGAGTGCGTTCCTGTGCAGGTTCGTTGCGGCCGCGTTGTTTTTTATATTCTTTTATTAATGTTATTTTATTGTGATATAGTTTATTTATTGTTATATATAATTTTATGTGTTGTTTTAATCTTTAAATATCTGACGAGATGCATATACATCGAAATGTTTTAACTTAATTCATATTCTGATCTGATGATGACACCAAATGGTGTCGAAACTCGAGTAATCCTAAAAGGATTTTAAGAAACGTCGACAGAAGGTAAATAACCTATTTTATAGTCTTAATCGTTTCTGGAGGCAAGAAAAATGTTTAAATTCATACATAACCTAACGCAGCTAATTTGCTACAAACAACGGACAACATACACTAAATAAATGATCATCTTACCTTTCATTATTATTCCTAGCGCCTCCAACATCTTTTTACTTCGACTTGCAATCGCAAACACTTCAATACGAACAACAAAATTCTGTCCCACACACGTTAACAAACGAAAACAAATTACTGCACAGCGCCAACTAAACTAATGGCCGGTCGCAATATTTTGTTATACCAACTGAACAGAATAAAAACACTTCCCTCTGTAGTGTCTGTCTTTTGTACACATGTTAAAAATTTTATAGAATAATTATTACGAATGCCAATATGGCCGACTAACTACCCATATTTCATTATATACATTTGTATATTTCGATCTAGTTCTGATGCTTCAGCGTACAGCAAAAATACGATGTATAAAATTTTGTATAAGTTTTTCGTACGCTGACGCACCATAACTTGGTCAAGGTAACTTCAACACCTAAAAATGTACTTACATAAGTTCATCAAATTTGTTGTAGATACCCTGGGTAAAAATTGGTGTGTGTTGAAGAAATTATGCGGTGCTAAGTGTGTATATATATATATATATATATATATATTTTTTGCAACAGATAAAACTTTATTATTCTAATAAGGATATTGTGAGTGTGTAAAAATCGATACAAGTCTGTTATGGAGGAGATGAAAAATTATTTATTATATACAAATATTGTTTATAAAGATGTATAATGTATTTTAAATTGTCATGTATTGATAATATATTTAATTGTTTGTATTGTTCGATAATATAAATCGATTTTACTTGTTTGCTGCAATGTCCTCCTCTCGTCTCGTCGGTCCCGTCTTGGCGCCCTCTTCTTCCTGTCCCTCCTTCCTGGTGTCCTCTTCGTCCTGGCGTCCTCTTCTCTCTTCGTCCTCTTCTACAGCTTCACTCCTTCCTGGTGTCCTCTTCCTCCCGTCGTCCTCTTCTACAGCAAGCGGCTCCAGCGGCGATATATTTCACAGAGTCTCGTAGTTATGTTTGACTGCTTCCACGATATCTTGTAGAGTCTTTAAGTTTCCTAAGCGGATATCTTAACTTACACGAAACAGCACTGTATTATATTTTAAATTTTATTTAATTATTTACCTTCTTGGTTCTTACCGCAAAACTTCGTTAAGAATTTCAAGGTTTATAGTTTATTTTATATAAGATATTCCTCTATTCCTTCTTGGTTCTTACCGCAAAACTTCGTTAAGAATTTTAAGGTTTATGGTATATTTTATATAAGATATTTCTACGTTTGTAAGAGAACAACTCTCTTACCCGGGCACAACTTCCCGTAGCAACGTCGATAGACAGACTGTGTCCATCCTAGCTCTGCAACGTATGAATCTCACTGAATTTGCTGTATTTTGATAGTCCAAGCCCAAGTCACATGAATGATGGAACGACCAGATACACAAATTTCATGAAAAACTTTGTATAATTTAGCATAGTCCTGCATGGAAATTATCTACAAATTTTATTACCCTATCATTGATAAAAGTTACACTTGAGTTTTTCTTTACTTAAAAATCCATATTTCTAAAATAGTTACAAACCTCAGAGTATACACAAATCGAAGCTATTTACTTAAATAATTCCTTGTCATATTTTCATTTAAATCGGTTAACTACCACTGCCACTATAGCGATCGCAGTTTATCACACCCGCACACGCGCACCAATTCATACAAAAAATACATGACAATATAGTACATCTTTTTATGAATAGTTTGGTGTAACGTATATGCTTATCAATTTTTAAATACAAAACTTATGACTAAAAGACAAAATATTACACAAAACAAATTTGAACAAGAAAATGCTCGTCATTCATGTACTCTGATATACACAGCATATCTTATCATCCTGTGTTCTGTTGCAATATATATATATATATATATCACTAATTTTAACAGTTGTAATAAATGTGTATAGTTTGTTAAAACAGTTCTAAAGGCAGTATTCAATTGGGAAAGTTAATAATTTCTTTGTGGGTAGATATTTTATGGTTAACAGAAGCACAGATGTAGTTCAGATGTAAAAAAATTGTTACACCTTCCCTTATTTAAATCAAAAGAAAGACTGATACAACTAATTGTTGGTAAGTAATATTTATTTTGTTACAGTATTATTTGCAAGACATCACTACGATTATAAAAGATGAAATGGTTTTAGGAGAAGTGGAGAAAGAGGAGAATACACAAGAGGTGAAGTTTTTTTTTTTTTTTTTTTTAAATATACAATCAATCTTCCATCTATAGGTAAACAAGTGAGATTCATGATAGAGCAGTCTTCCATTCAAGGCTGTCACTTAATTAAAAAAATATTTTTGAAGTTGATCATTTGTAATTGAAAATTAGATTCTTAAAACATGGAGACACCTGAGATGTCTTGCATTGGTGGTGTCACCCAACAAGTTTAGTACTAATTGATTGGGGTTGGTGATTCAATTTTTGTTGTTAGTTTATAGAATAATATTGAATTTCCTATACCAGTGAAACTCTTGAATGTTGTCTTCTACATCATTGTTCCTTGTGAGCAATGGGTAGGTAGATGATTGTTATCAACACTTAATTTGAATACATTATAATATTATGTTAATAATTGAATGAATGATTGTTATCAACACTTAATTTGAATACATTGTAATATTACGTTAATAATTGAATGAACGAATCGAGTTTTGCTTTTATTCAACCTTTTTTTTGTCTTTCTGTCTGATTGGGTATGTCTCACATTTACTTTTGAACGCATCAATTGATTTTCGTAAACCTTGGCCTGTGTGTCTGAACCTCTACCCTAGAGAACCCTGTTATTTTTTACACTGATCTCAGGAAATGTTGGTGGGCAGGTGAAAAAATGGGGGGGGGGTGAAAGTTTTGAAAAATTACAAAAGTTCATGTGAAATATTAAATTAAAGAGAACTATAACTATTGTGAAAATAGCTTCATTTTTAAAACCGCCAGGGGCCAAAAAGTGGAGGAAAATAAAACTCCAAAAATTCAAAGGGATTATCGGCCATGTGACATATTATCAAGAGGAATATTAACTAAAATCTGAATGTAGTGGTGAGGTTTAAAAATTTCAGTATTGTGGAATGCAAATTTTTCAACACAACATCCTAGAATGGAATCAACAATATATAAAAATCCAGTTGGGGTCAGACTACAGAGTATTTTAACATAAATTAGATTGTTTAGAATTTTTAGCCTATATTGTATGCTTACTATACGTTTGTTACTTTTCTGAACAAAAAATTGCAGGTAATTGGGATTTTCTGATAATCAAAAATGATCTAATATATGTCTTCATTTCAAATAATATACCAAGCCCCCACTGTTTTTGTGAAGTGTATAAGTTCTGTATTGTCTAGGCGCTTCATTCCTCCAATTTCTTGTACTGACTACTGCCCGTTTTCCTCCTGGTTACCTCTGGACCTACAATCTCTTTGTAGATGCCCAGGTTCCCCACATCTAAAAAATGTCAGTCTTTTATTCTTTCTTCATACTGTGGTGCCAAACTTTGTCTCTCTGTCCCGTGATGTTTCTCTTCATCATGTGTGTCATCACAATCTTTTAGTGTGCGGACTTTATGATTTGCGTAACCAGACTTGGTGGACTCAAACTGTAGAGGATGGACAAGGGAATCTGCATTATTCTGGTATCTTTCCATTTGTAACACTTCTTGTAGTTCACTATCACTGACACCGATAGTAAATATCTTTATTGCAGATGTTATTCAAAAATCCTGTGGTGCTTCAGGATAGGCCAGTCTAACTAGTAAGTCACTTGCTTCAAACTGTTTATAACTCTCTCCAGAATACTGTCACCTTGCTCTTAAGGTGACATCGTACTCTCTATACTGGCAATGTTATTTTGGCAAAGTTCATGTACCTTTTTCTCAAGAACTATAAAAGATAAAAGTCTGAAATTTTTACACAATTTTCTTAGTTAGCTTCTATAACTACCGTACTAAAACAAAATTAACATTGAAAGAAATTTTTTTTGTACTAAACCTATTTTTTGAAAAATGTTCCAAAAAACTTTATTTTTTTTATATAAAATATGTTTGTATTTATTTTGTCAGTACACGCATTTAAATAATTTTGCTTCAGCATATGTATGTAGGTATCCGCCAACTACAGTAAAAATTTTAAGTGAATATCTCGTGTACGTATTGAGATAAAGTTACATTTGTAGTAAAATAAGGTAATTTTTCAGGAAACTCGTTTTAATTTAAAATATACCTTTATTCATGAATAATGAACAAAATTACATTAAAACATGCCTGATTCATAGTCTTTTGTTTCTTCACTTTCTTCCTTCTTCCTTTTTTCATGTCTCTGCTTCTCTATCTTAGTTTTTTCGAGTTCTGTAAATTTTTTTTCAGCTTCTCGTATTCTTTTCATATCTATTTGCTGTAGCCGCACCTTGTAGTTATCACTGTATTTAAGTCCAAGTGCCTTCAAGACATCAACCTTACTCAATGCACCTTTATTAAATGATAGCACAGCATCATACACCCCTATGTTTAGTGTAACTATCCCAACAAAAACAGTTTTTGGTATTCTCTTCCAAATCAATCCATTGAAGGACTCGTTTGGGTTTTGTGTTTTCCCCAAACAGCACCGACGCAGAAGAGTTTTATTGGATAGGTCTTCGAAAATTGGTCTTATTTTCTCAAAGAGAATGTTTGTGAGTGTAGTTTTCTTCTGTAATAAGTGCTCTGTTATAACCGCACCATGAGTCCTCGCGTTTTGGACACAGGCTGTGGATTGGCTTTTCGTCTGTAGACATCTTATGGTAGTAAATAGCCCATATAGCTTTCTTCATTTGACCAACATCTTGACAATTTTCACGAATACCTTTACCATAGTAAACTTGAAGATTGTTAATTTCGGAATCTGTTAGCCTTCTTTTTCCGCAAAGAGGCTTGCCGTCACTAAGTTTTTCTCCTTTTTTTACAGTTTTGCAAAGCTTACGCAATCTAGAACCCATCCTCTTTTTGTATATGACCAATACACTCAGCTTTTTCAATTTCAACATCAGGACCATAGGGTTCATCTTCACACACACCTGCATATCCCTTAGAATCGCCGTCACCGAGATAAGTAAGATAGCGTACACCCCTCGTCATCATCGACCGAGAAAAAATGGCCCGTGCTCCTTCAATCTCCATTCCTCCACTGTTTCCAGTATAGTTGAGTTCACAGTAATATTCATGCTTTTCTTTCAGGTGCTCTTTAGCCAGTTGGCATCCTTGGCAGTATTTAGACAGAGCATGTACATCTAATACTTTGCCAGTTTCGATTGAAGTTGCAGTAACAACTCCATTCAGGGAGGTATGGGCTCTTTTTGCCATGAACCGTCGATGGCTACTGTGAGATCCCTGTTTTCTGTTTTATCTACAACCTCTTGTACAGCTTCAATCATACTTTTTTCAGCAACCTTTTTTATTGTCGTTGCTATAATTGTATTGTACTTCATAAGCCTAGTTGGGGACCAGGAATATCAAGTAGTGTACATATTTTGGCGTCATCGTGTCCTTTTCCTACAGATCTTGGTGCGTATACAAGCCTCATATTGATATCATATTGTCCTGTATTTGTCTTGTCACTACTCATGAAACCCTGATTTACACCACAATTGTCACATAAAAACAAAAGTTGACTTGCACAACCCATCCTCGTATCTAAGTCTTCCTTCAATGTAACATTTCCAACACCACAGTTTTTACAAACAACAAAATATTTCAATTGATTGCATAAAATGTCAATATCTAAAACCAAATAAGTTGAAGGTTTATTAATATGCAGAAATTCTTCATTGATACCAGAGTTTAACTTTGTAAAAGATGCACAATGAGCTTTCTTTTCACTTTGAAGGCTAGGACTAGATGCTTCTAGGTTAGGTCTACTTGAATAAGTTTGCGATACATGCACTGCCTTTTTATATTGATTACCAGTAAATATTCTTTTCTTTAATAATTTAGTGGACCGTCCCATTATGTGAAGAACATGGAACCACTTTTATCAATCAAAAATAACTTTTACCACAGACTTATATCAAAACACAATAGCACATTCAGTACAAACAGAACAGATGTTTTGTTGTTTTGATTTGTATCAGCTGACTTGAATCAGTGTAGCCAACATGTAAAATGAAATTTTTAGCAAAATGTAAACTACGTAGTACTATAATAAATAAATAAACATCCAAAGAATGTTGAGAGAAACATGGTACAAAACTGGGAGTTGCATAGCGATTTTACCACTTTCACGATGTGTGCAGCGTTGTATAAAAAAAAAAATGAAAATAGTACTTATGTCTATCGGATTACCATGAATGGTACACCATTTTGTTCAGAAAAACATGTAGAATAATAATAAAAAATTGTAAAAAAAATTATTTTTGGGTGTACGATGTCACCTTAACTGAGTACTGTACACATCACGCAGATGTTTATCATCATACTGTAATTCTAGAGCTGTAATCAGTTCTGTGTAAGTGCTCTGGCTGTCAAGTGACACTTTCTGTAGTAGCTCTAAGGAAATCACTTAAAGCGATAACAAGTCAAACCAATTATGTGTGCTTGCGACTTTAAATTGCCAAAGATACGTTGTCCAGTGAGTACTTCCGTCAAACGTTGGGGCCTTACATGAATTGGCCTGTCATTTTTTTTTTTTTTTTTTGCTCATGGTGTCAATTTCTCTACTTCCTGTCATTATTGTACCTCCATTTGCAGTAGCAGCACTTGGAAAGTTTGCATCATTTGACTAGTATCCACTTTTTTTTTTCAGTTACCACTAACAAGACTCTTCTACAAAGTGTTTGCTGTTTGTACTGTTACAGGATCTATTCCACTTCCGACCCAAATGTTATGACAGTCTCAGTGTCATCTTGTCAGTGGAAACAGATTAACTGTCACCAGATGAAGTCACTAATTATAACTTTAATTTGAAGGAAACAACAGTTAGTAATATCTTCATGGCCGAAAGCGACCAAGAGCCCGGGCAGAATATGTATATCAAAGGTCAACTATTTAGTTGAGTTACAAATGGCAACAGAGACAGATTAATAATTTTGTATAAATATTAAAAGCTCAGTAGTTTGTTAAAAGTAATAGCATCATTAATAAATCCTCTACATTCCAATAACATATAGCTCAGCTACTCATTCTATACGAAACCTATACATCGCATAGAATTGAGCATCAGAATGTGTTTGGGTTTGATTAGTTGAAAAATTGATAGTGAATTAAATTAAAAATTGTAAAAATTAAATGAATTGCTGGTTGAATAAAGCAAGTAAATAGTGGTGTATACAGGTCTAGTTGGGTAAATCGGCTGTTTTGATATTGTGAGATTGGAATGGAAGATTTTTTTTTATTGTGGTTTAATGCACTAGTAAATTTGTAAACAATTCTTGGTACTGTTAACCTAGTAAATGATTGTGATAAAAGTTTGTATTTATCACACACACACCATGATACAAATTAATAAAGATAGTGGACTCACTAACTTCAGATATTGGTAATTCAATACACAGTATAGTTTTGAAAATGTCCCAAAAGAGATTTTAGAGGCCATGTAAGCTATGATAAAAAGCAACTAAATAAGCACGACAAACAACTACAAGAGCGTGACTGAAAACAAGGGGAATTGATAAGAAGACAACTGGAGGGTTTTGGAAAAAACATTACCAACTAAAAATAAAATTCTTGTAGGCACTGAAACATTGTAATTTCACATATAATTTTATAAGTAAACTTTGTTTACAAATATACACTTTCGGCTCTTGTAGCCCATGTTGTTTAGTACCAACCTTGAAAATCTACTTACCAGGTCCAGGGTCGAGGTTGGACTAGCTGAAAAGCAAGATGGTTGTTTTGAAAGACTAATAATTCACTTTTTTTTAAATCAAATTTATCTTATTTTATTCAATCAAAATTCATCTTTTCCATAAAATAAAACGCTATGCGAATCATCATGAAATACAAAACGGAGCCATTACTCCGCTCTCCTTTACACATTTATTTTTAGTATTACAATATTCTCGTACGTGGTTTAACAAAATAAAAACAGCTACTAACGAAATAAAATAGCTACAAACTTAACTTTGTTGTTCTTCGCAAACCAGCGCTCCTTATTTTTATTTATTTTTTTTTGTTTTATTATTCTCACACACATTCATACTTACCCCATTCCCTTATGTGAGGTCTCAAGTTTTAAAATATAATAATGATGTTGAAATTTGGTTTAGCCCTTATTAAAATATGGTTCTGCCCCCCCCCCGTTTTGTTACTCATCTGATCATGGTATTTCCATAGTCCAGCCTCCTCGCGTATTTGCCTTCATTTCGCACAATTCTATTACTGATAATTTGTTTTACATATAGCCGAAACTGTCACTTCATGATTATCAACACTATAAATTTGAATAAATCACATTTTATACTTTCGATGTTGGGCGTGCCCGTAATTTTGTTCCGGAACTTTTATTCGTGACCGGCCGGTACCAAGATGTAATTTTAACTGGGACGAATTGTACTGTGTTGAGTTCTGAGATGGTGGGGAGTCACGTGATCACATTGCATTGTTTTATGAATATGATGAAGCCAAATTCTGAGGCGGAGTTGACCGCGCCTTGCATACCAAGTGACGTATTTTTAAAGGTTCGGCACTGACGTCATATGGCGTGACTTGTGATTTCATAGGTCAAAGTTCGTTCAGCTAAATACAACTGTTTTCCTTTCATCCTGATGTTGACCTTGAGACAAATTCACTCACACTGCATATTACATTTCTTGTTCCCAAATAAAATTTACTATTGTTATTTCTTTTTATGTTTCCCCAAAATATTCTTAGATGGGCTTAAATGTCCCGTTACAATACCCCCTCAATGAGAGGTTTAATGCCGAAGCATAAAAACTCTCATTGACACTCTCATACTTCCTAAAGGGATCAGCCAGGATATGTCGCCACAACCCTCTTTACGTTTTATCAAAAATCGTGGTTAACTTACCCCCCAGTCCAGTGATTGTGACCGCACCTGAATGACATTACTGGACTTCGCTTTCGAGATTCCAACACCGCAAGGCCAGACAGGCACTTGACGCTCCAGCCCTGATGCGCTGGCCAGCACAGGACCGCCGCCACAGCATCACCAGACACTGAAACATTAAATCAAAATATCAAATAGTGGCCTTGTATAATAACATATCCCTAACTGATCTGGTTCCCCTTAGTTGCGCTGGTTTGCGTTAAGAAGCACTGGTTTTTCGTAACTTATAACATATATCTGTATATATACTTAACATAACATAAACCATTTAAACTTCAATACCAACATTCTGAATGCACTTCTCTTGTTAATTCTTGTTCCAAAATATTTCTCTGATTCCCATCAGAATTTAAATGAACATTTCCCATTACAACATTACAAATACCTTCTGTTGTATAATTCACATTTCAAAATAATTAAATTCATTAAGAAAATTCTTATATAGAATAAAACACCTTTAAATCAACTACATCAGAACAAATTATTTACTTAACAATCGTTAAGCATCTTCATAATACTCCTTATATCAACATCAAATCATTTAATTACATCATAAAAGCAACTACACTTTCTACATCATCAACATAATACATTTTAATATTATTTAACTCGTTACTAACAATTTAGTAACCTCCTTCTCCATTATTATCTAATATCCCCCCATAACCCAGTTACAATTAGGTAAATAAGCTCATGGGTACACCGGTTTTGGTATTTACCTAGTTGCATAAATGCTGTATTTATGCCCCTGGCTTGTAACGGCCAGCTCCTTTCCACACACACTATTGCTTAATGATGTTGGACTGTAGTGCCCATTTGCATCCACAAGAACTGAATTTTATTTTTGTGCAAACGCTGCTTACACCGTTCTTGCTTCAGCGTTATACAAAAATTCGGCATTACTGATGTTCGAGGACACCAGTAATCCTACTACAATGATTCATATGCCCTTAATACGGTTCTATCACTCCATTTGGTGGTAGCCGCTGTTCCAAAGTTGTTGATTCCCCTGCTTTACCCCCTGTTAATTTCTAAATTGCACCAATTTCATAGTCAACCAACCATGGTCAGTTTACAATAAGTCTGCCCACAACTGGTTGTCATCCAAAACCACGGTCTGGGCTGGTAAGGCCGGGACCGCCCGAAAGTGGGGACTCTATTATAAAACACACAATTCATGTTTAAGATTCCTATACACTAACATAATACATCATAAAACATAATAAACACTCATAATGAACATTGCTATTATTACATCAAGACAAACATTTCAGATTTAAGTTTGACCAAAATTTACACACCTTACAGCTTTACTTTAGTTTCAAATTCTATTAACTCTTTCACGTGTTACATTATTGTTACATTTCAGCTATGAATTTCTATTAAGCATTTTCATCATTAATTGGTTCGTGTGATTCCCAGTCATTCATAATGATTAGATTTATTGAATGGGCATTTAGATATAACCTTACCCACCTTTCTTCTAATAATCACTAACGGATTTGCATAGGGTGACACCGATCTCAATAATATTTACCTCCACTAATTTCTCTAACTCCACTTAAATCATTCTCCTCTTATAACAAAGCACCTGATACCCTTTTTTGTACGTAGGATGTGTGTTCCCACACTACCAGCTCATTCCCTTATCAATTCCTGGCCCTTCCAAGTAACCCCGCAACCCTCTTTAAAACTTTTCACCTCCCGCCACAACGCTTTGCATTGAGGACTCCTTACACCTCCACCCTCACTACAAAATTTATGTACCCTGCTCTCACGTATTTACTCTCCACTTTCATCACTCCCTTTCTCTCTACACACATTCACTCTTGCTACTGTGTCCCTACTACTACCCCGTTTCTGTATTACTTTTATTCCAGAAACTCTTATTTTGTCTAATACTCATTTAAAATTAACTGATTGACTTAATGCCTTATTGAAATAATCGTCACCCATATTCCATCTTTTACCACATTTTACATTAAGTTAATCGTTGAAAATGACATTAGACAAGTCATAACCTTATAATAACAATATAACTCAATATCCAAGCACATTGTATGTTTAATCATTTACTATTTATTATAAAATCTAAATCTCAGAAAAATCATTTAAATTCGTCACCAAAATTCCTCTGTACAACATTTTAAATTAATTAATTAATCTCCAATTATTTAATTCAAAGAGTTTTTTTAAAACACTAAGTTACTTTAATTACTTTATAAAATTCACAATTACTCTCATTATTTATTTAGTATGAAAAATGTTATTATTATTAAATCAATTCCTATTACATACATACATTGTTTACATAAAATACAGAGTACACCATAATGTAATTCATAAATACATTTGACATCAACACAAAAGTATGTACAATCCACATTATTATCTGTTATAGTTTACCACAAATCATTTCATAATACAATCCTTTTCAGAACCCCCTACTCACATAATTAAATGTTCGTGAACACTAAATGTTTAACCTCCATCATCAAAAATTAGTCTTACCTTAGCCTTGCACATTTCATTTCTAACTAAGTTCATTATATTATCTCTACCAATATAACGACTATTTAAATTCTCATACTTTTCCACAATACCATAATAATCAACAGGATTATTCCATATTATTACATCATGTAACTTGTCACCATTGAGTATAGTCAAGTCGCCCTTAGTATGATTTGTCACAACTAGGTAAATTATAATTTCATCATTATTATCATCTGCTGCTATACCAGTTTCATCACAAGGTAAGTACTCAATATCATCAACCTTATCATCATTTGCTGCACTAATTACATCACAAGGTAAGTACTCAATATCATCATCAGCTCTCTCTCTCTTCACTCTCTCTTAATTCTTTATAACTTCTACTAACCTCAAACAACTCTATCTTCCTCTTAAAATACCTCTCATCATAACACCATTTCACACTTTCTCTATCATTCCATGCAGAGGGTACTACTACATTAAAACATCTCCTGGCTTTTCCAGGAACACCACAAAAACTCAGGGAACAATTCGAAAACATCGTTTTCCACTAAAGGACATTCACCCTTCAACAACATTTGTAAACACCTTGGTTCACAATAAAAACCTGGGGAAAATTTACCCTCTGCCCCATATCCACAAAATAACTCTCTTCATACTCTCTCTCTAACTTATAAACTCTGATTTCTACCCCTTCACAACCCCCTACTCCCATTACTCTCTCACTCTCCCTTACTATCTCTATATTCTCATCATCACTATTTTTAATTTTCACTGTATCACCTTTAAATACCTCGTTTTCAACTATCTTACAACTACTACTTGTTAATTCATTTTTATAACTGTCACTTACCTCGGTAATTATTTCTTCATTATTATTGATCATCATATCACCATCATTATTTTTGATACCGTTACAACCACTTACCTTATTACATGTACCATTTTCTACCCCCTCATTTCTCTTTCTACTTTTGTTTACTTCGTCTTGTACTTGTTTTACCATAGCACTAAAATGTTCAACTTCTTTTAAACTTTTATTAATATTAAAATTCTGTTGTTTTATTTCGTTTCTAATCTCATTAATTTGATCATTTATTTTCGTGTTTACTTCATCAAAACGACTATTTATTTTATTGAACTTAACATCAGAATCACTCTTTTGTTCATAATATCCCTTGATATTGTTCTTCAAACTTATAAATATAAATAGCTACAAACTTAACTTTATTGTTCTTCGCAAACCAGCGCTCTTTATTTATTATTATTTTTTGTTTGTTTTATTATTCACGCACACATTCATTCATACCCCATTCCCTTATATGAGATCTCAAGTTTTAAAATATAACAATGATGTTGAAATTTGGTTTAGCCCTTATTAAAATATGGTTCTGCCCCCCGTTTTGTTACTCATCTGATCATGGTATTTCCATAGTCCAGCCTCCTCGCGTATTTGCCTTCATTTCACACAATTCTATTACTGATAATTTGTTTTTACATATAGCCGAAACTGTCACTTCATGATTATTAATACTGTAAATTTGAATAAATCACATTTTATACTTTCGATATTGGGCGCGGCCGTAATTTTGTTCCGGAACTTTTATTCGTGACCGGCCGGTACCAAGATGTAATTTTAACTGGACGAATTGTACTGCATTGAATTCTGAGATGGTGGGGAGTCACGTGATCACGTTTTCCTTTCGTCCTGATGCTGACCTTGACACAAATTCACTCACACTGCATATTACGTTTCTTGTTCCCAAATAAAATTTACTATTATTATTTCTTTTTATGTTTCCCCAAAATATTCTTAGATGGGCTTAAATGTCTCATTACAGCACATTTGAAACAAATGATCTTGATTGAAATAAACTGGATGAAAATTATCTAGCACATGAACAAAAGTTCATGGAACATGAAAATAGCTGTCAGAAATTGACCAGAGTCTCCATGAACACGAACACAAACACACATTGTTACGGTCTATTTCTTTACCCCCCTTATATTAAACTTTACTTACCTTTTATGCATTCGCCCTGACTTACCAAAAACAGAAGATTCCCAAACTTGTAGGTCGCCACCAATATTTTTAAACAAAAGGACAAATATGGAAACCTTAATACATTTTCCCATTATTAACTTCCCAGGTAACTTACCATTAATACTTACCAGGTCCGCTTAGCCGATATTTTCTATACAGGACAGGTTATGTTAAACGGGCGTAATAACTTACTCTACCACATGTTTTATATTGAAACAAATCTTATTTTATTTACCATATCATATTCCCTTTTTATTTAACAATTAGAAACAAACTATTTAAGTAAAATTCTTGGCATAACTACTTTTAATAAGGAACCAGTACTTTAATTAATTATTCCCCTTTTCATTTGCATACACTCTCTCATTCTTTATAATTGCTACATATATTTTTTATCCCCCTTTTACCAAGCGCTTTACTGTTTTAAAAACTTACTGACCAATGTACTTATTGAAAAATTGACTGTACTTAACTTTTCTGGCTATTCCACTTAGTCTGCCATCTTCACTTACACTTTCACTTTAACCACACTTGCCCTGTCCTAATTACCTTTTTACGAATTCATTGTGTATCATGTTAATTTTTTTTTTTTTTTTTTCCATTGGAGTTTCAATACGTTTTGGTAGGTCTAGGCTACTCTTTCCGCTTTGACCTACCGAAATTTCCGAGGCCACTGATATAAAGTTTTACTTATTTAACGGTATGCTGCTTCTGTCTGATGCTGACACTAGTGAAGAACTCTGCTTACTGTGATTCACAAAGCTGCTGCTGGCAAGCTATTACATAATATGTCTGAGCTATGCTCCAGACATCAACAATTTATACTAATAATGTGTTGGACTGGGGCACCTCACAGGTGGATACTGACAATTAAAAATTATACTGATTTTAAATTGAAACTGGGGTAGCACACAATTCTGTACCGTTACAATACCCCCCCCCCCCAATGAGAGGTTGTAGGCCGAAGCATACAAACTCTCATTGCCTAAAACCTAAGAGGATCAGTGAGGATATGGCGCTGCAACCCCCCTGAACTCTCTACTAAAATGATGGGTACTTACCCCCTGGTCTGGCGACTGTGGCATCACCCCTCCGACCTTACTGGACTTCTCTGTTCGAGATCCCAACACCATAAGCTCGGACCGATACCCGCCTCAGTATCACCTGACTCTAAAAAATTTAATTAAAAATTAACAAAAAGGCCTTCCATTATACCATATCCACAACTGATTTGTTTCCTCTTAGCCATACTGGTTCATTAACAAAGTACTGGTTCATGTTTATTACAAAATATAACCTAACTGTCTACTTACAGTTAATTCCATACATATTAAATAATATTCCCCGTACAATATTACCCCTCCAAAATAACACATTGATTATACTAACATTTTTTATTATTGTTACCCAGAAATTTCCTTCATTTTTCATTTAAATAAAGTGTATATTTTACTTATTATTTTTTCTACAATTACAGTCAAAATTCAGATCAAAATAAATTTAAATTCATTATAAAACTTCACCTTTTCAATGGATTTAATTGCCAATTTAATTTAATTTTATTTAATTAACAATTTCAGAATTAATTACATTTTTTCAAAATGATTCTCCCTTAACAAAGTCCTGTCACACAAATATTAACTGTCTTACAACCAAAACATTAAGTCATTTCCTTATATTATTCATAAAAAGCTGCCTCCATGTCAACACATCTTACATATTTTTTATTTCATAATAGGATTTACTCCTAGTACTGATTCATCAAACTACAACATTCTTGTTGTTGTCAACTCAGCATGACTGTAAACATTGGTCACACAACACACAACATACCTGTTTACATTAACAGTTGTATGCCAGACTGTTTTTATAAACACTGGATCAGTCTCAACATTCTAATTACAACACTGCTTTATTACTTCCTTCAATATTTTGGTTCCTATAAATCTTTTAGTGCTGACCTATTAATAAATTACTATCTATTACAATTTAAATAATAAAATTCACCTTTTCTGAATTACTTTAATTCCACCTCCAATTTGGCTTTAGTTACCTTGTTTAAAACACTTTTAATATAAACACATAATACAAAATAAAATTCATTATTGCCTCTTATTCATTATTTTAGTAAAATCAAATATTATTATATTATTATAAACTTCTTTCTTATTACAAACATGTTTTACATATAAGCTATAATATACATTACAACAAGATAATCTTAACACAATACATTTAACATTAACACATTTACATACAAATTTCCGTCATAGTTTTTTATTATTTACCACACTTCATTACCTAAATCAGCAAGGTCAGAACCATATACTGAAGTATTTAAAATGTCCATTCACCGATTTTTTAATCAACCTCCATCGTCAAAAATTAGTCTTGTCTTCACATAACATTTTTCAATTTTATTTATGCACATCATATGGCTATCATTTGTGTAATAACCATACAAATTTGTTTTTTCCATTGTACCATAAGAATAATACCTA
This sequence comes from Magicicada septendecula, assembly GCA_034769895.1. Lineage (NCBI taxonomy): Eukaryota > Metazoa > Arthropoda > Insecta > Hemiptera > Cicadidae > Magicicada > Magicicada septendecula. The sequence continues at coordinate 103,128,159 of CM068369.1, read as the reverse complement.
GGGTTATCTCCCATTATTATTTTGTCATAAATCATGTCAACATTATTATTTTTTGTCAAATCTCCGTCAGTATTATTTTTTATTCCCAGGTAAATTATGTTATTACAATTATCTGCTACTACCAGTACACGACTTCTCCCAACAGGTACATATTCATCATCAATATAATCATTGTCATTGTTCACTACTGAACAAAGTAAGTCTACGTTGTTTACAATATAATCATTTCTCTCAATGTTTATTTCCCTTACAAACCCTACATAATCTCTACTTAATCTGAATACCTCTATCACTCTATCTCGCTCATAATCACTTTCAATACCACACCATTTCATATTCTCACTCCACACAGAGGGCAACACCACTAAATTATTTAAACACCATCTGGCTCTACCAGATAAACACAAACAACTTATTTGACTATTTGCCGACCCATTGTCGCCCAAATGTCCTAGTGAGGATCTCTTATCCCCATAAACAACTTGTGAAATCTCTGTTTCACATTTAACCCCATAAAAATTTGCCCCCTGTTCACCCTTTAAATTATCTCTCCATTCTTTCTCCAACTCATCAATACTAATCATTACTCCGTTACTAACACCAACTAACTTTATACTCTTATTTTTACTATTACTATTACACAATATATCACCAATATTTTTAAGAAAAATATCACTCTTGTTAACATCATCACAACTAACATTATTACTCACCATTTTTACGGCCACCTGTTTTACATTTAAACTAATCTCTTCCCGAATATTATTCGTATTGACCTCACTTACCTCGTTTTTTGTCTCCACTGCATTTAAAGTAACACAGTTATTTGTAAAAGTATCATCCTTATTATTATCTCCACTATCACAACTACTCACATTGTTTATTATTCCTTTACCATTATTAACAACATTATTACCACCATTATTTAATATATTACCAATATTTTTATTCAATAATGTTTCATCATTACTTATTTTAACCCTGCCACTTACCTTATAATTCATCACCTGATTTGCATTTAAACTATTACCATTACTATTCGTAATTATGCCTCCATTATAATTCCCACTTGCTTTACAGTCATTACTTACCTTGTTAACTGTTACTTCCTTGTTTATATTTAAACTAACCCCATTCGGATTATCATTTGTTTTAACTTCACTTACCTCATTTTTTATCTTCACCACACTTAAACTAACACTGTTGTTTGTAAAAGTATCATCATTACTATCTCCACTATTAAAACTACTCACCTGGTTTAGGTCACTTTCTTTATTTTTGAGTAGCTTACATGGTTTGGCAAAAACATCCTTTAATCCATCCTTTAATTTATCAAACTCCTTATCTATCCTTTCCGCCGTTTCATCTACTCTTGTTTTTAACTCTTCACGACCCTTGTGACGTTTCTTAAGACGCTTATCATAATTCTCCTCTATTATGTTCAAAAGGTTCAACATGTCAGCCCATATTCCCTTATTTTCTACAGTTTCTTTTACATCCGCCATAATTATTCAAATTTTATATAATACACTCTTATAAAAACTACAATAATTATTCACACATACGCCGTTACCGCAACCTGTCTCGTACTTCCAATCAGGCCTAAACCCATATCAGAAAATTCCATATGAGTCATCCTGGCAGGGTCGCCATTGTTACGGCCTATTTCTTAACCCCCCTTATATTAAACTTTTACTTACCTTTTACGCATTCGCCCTGACTTACCAAAAACAGAAGATTCCCAAACTTGTAGGTCGCCACCAATATTTTTAAACAAAAGGACAAATATGGAAACCTTAATACATTTTCCCATTATTTACTTCTCATTACTTACCAGGTCCGCTTAGGCGAGATTTTCCATACAGGACAGGTTATGTTAAACGGGCGTAATAACTTACTCTACCACATGTTTTATATTGAAACAAATCTTATTTTATTTACCATATCATATTCCCTTTTTATTTAACAATTAGAAACAAACTATTTAAGTAAAATTCTTGGCATAACTACTTTTAATAAGGAACCAGTACTTTAATTAATTATTCCCCTTTTCATTTGCATACACTCTCTCATTCTTTATAATTGCTACATATATTTTTTTATCCCCCTTTTACCAAGCGCTTTACTGTTTTAAAAACTTACTGACCAATGTACTTATTGAAAAATTGACTGTACTTAACTTTTCTGCCATCTTCACTTACACTTTCACTTTAACCACACTTGCCCTGTCCTAATTACCTTTTTTCGAATTCACTGTGTATCATGTTAATTTTTTTTTTTTTTTTTGGAGTTTCAATATGTTTCGGTAGGTCTAGGCTACTCTTTCCGCTTTGACCTACTGAAATTTCCGAGGCCACTGATATAAAGTTTTACTTATTTAACGGTATGCTGCTTCTGTCTGATGCTGAAACTAGTGAAGAACTCTGCTTACTGTGATTCACAAAGCTGCTGCTGGCAAGCTATTACATAATATGTCTGAGCTATGCTCCAGACATCAACAATTTATACTAACAATGTGGTGCACTGGGGCACCTCACAGGTGGATACTGACAAAAATTAAACTGATTTTAAATTGAAACTGGGGTAGCACACAATTCTGTACTTTTACAACATAATTACAAAAATGAATTGAAAATTTAGAATTGGGTAGTACAGAACAGGGTAATCAGATTACCTATGTATACCATAACATATCGGACATTGTCACAGTAAAATAAGGTAGAATTAGGTGGGCAGGTCAGGTACATAGAATTACAGAGGAAAGGGGAGTGAAAAAAGTATTCATTCGAAGACCAGGAAGAAGAAGAGCAAGAGGAAGATGGATGGATGATGTAGATGAGACTTGAGATGACTGAAGGGTCAGAAGGTGGCCAAGAGTCGCACAGGATAAAGAGGAGTGGAGGCATGTCGTTCTGGAGGCCAGAACCCTTCATGAGCTGTAGTACCATGGACTAAGTAAGTATACCATAACATGGAAGAATTAACTCAACATCTAAAGTTCTACGGGGATGAAAATGACAACCCAACAGAGTTCGTGAGGCAATGTGAAAGGACGATAGACTCTTGGAAATCAGTTGACTGACCAGGACGTAATAAACTTCATTACAAATTATTCTAAAGGATCAGTGGCACCGCATGGTAGTAGGACACATGGACGTGCTCATTTGCGAGTTGAAAACTAGCGCTTTTCATCACTGTTGAAGCAAACACAATGTTTGCGCATACATCAACACAACCGCTACATAAAATGTTTCCAATGTTTACTATAATTTCATCTCACTTGTTAACATCTATTAATATACTTCCATTATTACTGGAACATTAAGCCAACTTTATCGTTCACTGTTGACTTCGGGTAGCATGTAAGAAGGTGTACGTAATATTTGTGAACCAACAAAACTAACAATTTAGGCATACGATGGAAAGGTGTTAAAATTATCATAACCTTCTGTTTACATATTTTCAAGAATATATATTTTAAAACTAAGTTAACATTCATGTAAATTATTAACAGATAGGCTTACCTGAAATGTACTGATGTTGCTGTACTAATGGTGAACCTTTGCATGTTTTTGGACCGTTTTCTTGATTTTCTTCCCCTCTTGAATAAGCAGATTTGTTTAGATGCCACAGTCTGATATATGTGCGCACAAGTATCAAACAAGTCACTGCTTCGTCAGGAATGTTAAGTCCTTGAAGCTTATCATTAGCGATAGATTATACTTTTTGTATCACCCCACTCTCCGGCACTTGTTATTCTGCCATAAAACTTACTTCAGTTATTTTTGCACTGTGGAATTATTGGTCACTAGGAACTCGAAGGCCTCCTTTTGACATGGTTTATATCCATGAAATTTCCGTATTGTTGTCACAAACAGTGCTGCTTTAGTTATCTAGATCGGGAAAATTTTCTTGCAGTTTAAACGCCATGTAACCAGCCAAATAACAAAGACCTTCGCACTTCATGACATCTGCGCCATTACATCGAAATCAAAATTTTCATAGCATATACGTGTTCTTTTAATAACTTGAAAGCTAACTTAATATCACACTTTTGTTTATTTAATAATAAACAAACATGGTCTTAAGGTCTTTTAAACACGCAATACTTATGTGTTCATTACTGCATACAACAAATCCTTTGCTAACAAAGTAATTACTGCCCAGCTTTAACATGTGCGGCACATCTGCTAAAACAAAAAACCTTTCGAGAAACATCATATGGATTTGAAAAACAGTTTTTGTGGGAGAAATATTAAGTCACCTCCCAAATCCGATGTGATAGACCCAACTTTAACACTTTAGCGACCATGGCGGCGTATACACCTGCTTCTCATTTCTGCATAGGGACCACAGTGGATGTATATGACCTCTCAAACTTTGTACAGAAAAATTGTCTGTAGCCCAGACAACCATTTGTCAGCCAATTTTTCTTTATGATGTGACGACTGTAATCACTGGGAATACAAAAAACATATTTGGGATCACATTTTTTATCTTTATAATATTCTTATTCTGAGTGTTTGTTGGTAACAGGTCGTTTTTCAATTCTGAATATTATTTTCTTTGTCTCTCATTATAAATATCTATAAGTATAATGGTCATGTCTTTATATCTTTTAAGTATAATGATCACGTCATATTTTTAAGTTTTAAAAATCATAAGTAAAGTAAAATCTTCACTTGAAGTTAAAGGCGATTTTCTTTTCTTTATGCCAGATATATCGGTTTGAGTACAAGAAGATCAATTTGTCAGTTTGTTTTATAAAAACAAAACTAGGCAAACAATGAGCTATAATGAAGAAAAATGTTTGACAATTTTGAACTGTAATCTAATAACTGCAGTGTTTCATTCTACTACTATAAAAACACTTTGTTTTTGCACAACAAAGTGAACGCAGCAACATAAGAAAAAAACATGTAAGGGAACATGAATGTGAGAAAGAGGAAATGACTGTAATATTTCTTTTTTTTCTACCGCGATGTGAATGAGGTTGTTGTCAATAGACTTGCGTGTTACTGATATGTAATGAATCGCGTGGCACCCACCACTTACCATTTTCCAAAAGGCTAAACGTGAAGCAAACATCACACGCTCACGCACACACAGCTATAAATAATCAAATATTCCTTCAGTAGGTTCCCACGACTGACCAAGAGCTTGGATAAGCTGTGAGTGATTAGACATTAACACAAATGAAGTGGTCGTATATACACGCTGGGGTCCATTCATGGCAAAAGTTATATATCGCTGAGGGATCACAGCGAGCATACATGACCGCTTCTTGTTTTCTTATATTATTAGACTCAAAAAGGAAAGTGAGTGACTGATTACTATTTTTAACTTGATTACAAGGCTAATCGAGTTGAAAAATAAACTTGGTCGTCATTTTTAATGATGGTCGTCATAAACTTTTAAGCTTTAACATGTTAATTAAACAAGACATTTAATTAAAATCTACAATAATAATAAAAATAACAGTAATTTATATTTTGATTATTTATTTGATCATGTATAAAAATAAAAATCACATAGTAAAATTACATCTATAAAATCACGTACAAGAATTGCATACATTGTAACAAAACAGAACGTTGTGAAAATAATTATAAATGATAATAGTGAAACCTTATCCAGGAATTGAACTCAAAACAATGCTCAATAACTAGTTATTAGAAAACATCAAATGTTGAAGATCAGTAAGGAACCAAATATGACTCAACAACATCAACCTTTGACGTAATTAATACTATCAAGACCCAGCCAGACATTACCCAGTAGAATAGGGCAGTAAACAAACCAAATGTTAAAAATAAAGAACCCTGGTAAATAACTTGGAATGAGTAACCTAAACAGATCCAATAAAGAGTACAAATTCAATAAAGTAAATTTGTATTAACTTTATTACACCAAATTGTATTAAACCAAATTGTACTAAACCAAAGAGAGAAAAAGGGACACAACCCCTTACAGTGATAAAAGTGGTGATAAACACAGAAAAAGTGGCGTAATAATAATAGTTACACAAACTATAGTTAAATAGTGTACTATTATTTATAAAGAAGTGTTTAACTATTATTAACAGTAGTGATGAATGATTTATCACACAGACAATTGTTAAACAGTGTGCATAAATTAAAATTGTTTAAGTAGTATTATTAAGAGTTTTGTTATATATTATAAGAGTTTTATGTTACCATCTAATTAATTTAAATTAATGTATCTGAAAGGGTCAAAGTATAACTACCATCAACCATTATAAATTGTTTCATCAGATATCTGGAAAATTCACTAAATACTAAGATTTTACAGGACTAAACGAAGACATGTTTAGTACCAAATTATTTGTAATTTTATAATTAATAACTATATAAACATTGTATGAACCTTTAGTATATAATGATAAAATAATAAGCTAAAGGCAAATTGTAAAATATAAAGTAATTAAGGGGTATTGGTCATATAACACTTGAACTGTGCATAAGGGGCCAATCAGAGTTTAAGAAATTTTGGTCAGTTCGATGACAAAAAGAAGAACTTACACTTGATTGTTAACTATGGTTGAAGACAGTTGAATAGTGCTCACAGAATGATTATGTAACTAAATTATAAAACCCAGGAACCGATTTGGAAGAAAAAATTATAACCAAAATAGAAGATACCAAAATTATGAACTAAATGCACATCATCAAAACGAACGAACACCAGTAAGAAAAATTAAGCGATTAACAAGAAGACGCACAGTTAAATTCCACATATAAATGTAACGTATAGTACCATTATTCTAATTGACAAAATTATTAACCCAACACGAACAGTCACTAGTCACCTTAATAACTCACACCACAAATAATCACTAGTGAACATTTCATAAAGTGAAACACATTATATAAGAATCAGTGAGTACAAGGAACACATTTATTTAAAATACATTGGTACAAAACTTCATGCATTATCAGAGACGGACGAAGGCGGCCATGATGGTGACGTCATTCTAGGACCAGCATGGTCTGCCCATAGTGAGCTAAATATCGCCAGACATTTTTGTTGGTCTGAATACTTTTTGTAACTCTCACATTAGATTTAGGACCAGCATGCTCTGCCCATAGTGAGCTAAATATCGCCAGACATTTTTGTTGGTCTGAATACTTTTTGTAACTCTCACATTAGATTAATCTAATGTGAGAGTTACAAAAAGTATTCAGACCAACAAAAATGTCTGGCGATATTTAGCTCACTATGGGCAGAGCATGCTGGTCCTAGAATGACGTCACCATCATGGCCGCCTTCGTCCGTCTCTGATAATGCATGAAGTTTTGTACCAATGTATTTTAAATAAATGTGTTCCTTGTACTCACTGATTCTTATATAATGTGTTTCACTTTATGAAATGTTCACTAGTGATTATTTGTGGTGTGAGTTATTAAGGTGACTAGTGACTGTTCGTGTTGGGTTAATAATTTTGTCAATTAGAATAATGGTACTATACGTTACATTTATATGTGGAATTTAACTGTGCGTCTTCTTGTTAATCGCTTGATTTTTCTTACTGGTGTTCGTTCGTTTTGATGATGTGCATTTAGTTCATAATTTTGGTATCTTCTATTTTGGTTATAATTTTTTCTTCCAAATCGGTTCCTGGGTTTTATAATTTAGTTACATAATCATTCTGTGAGCACTATTCAACTGTCTTCAACCATAGTTAACAATCAAGTGTAAGTTCTTCTTTTTGTCATCGAACTGACCAAAATTTCTTAAACTCTGATTGGCCCCTTATGCACAGTTCAAGTGTTATATGACCAATACCCCTTAATTACTTTATATTTTACAATTTGCCTTTAGCTTATTATTTTATCATTATATACTAAAGGTTCATACAATGTTTATATAGTTATTAATTATAAAATTACAAATAATTTGGTACTAAACATGTCTTCGTTTAGTCCTGTAAAATCTTAGTATTTAGTGAATTTTCCAGATATCTGATGAAACAATTTATAATGGTTGATGGTAGTTATACTTTGACCCTTTCAGATACATTAATTTAAATTAATTAGATGGTAACATAAAACTCTTATAATATATAACAAAACTCTTAATAATACTACTTAAACAATTTTAATTTATGCACACTGTTTAACAATTGTCTGTGTGATAAATCATTCATCACTACTGTTAATAATAGTTAAACACTTCTTTATAAATAATAGTACACTATTTAACTATAGTTTGTGTAACTATTATTATTACGCCACTTTTTCTGTGTTTATCACCACTTTTATCACTGTAAGGGGTTGTGTCCCTTTTTCTCTCTTTGGTTTAGTACAATTTGGTTTAATACAATTTGGTGTAATAAAGTTAATACAAATTTACTTTATTGAATTTGTACTCTTTATTGGATCTGTTTAGGTTACTCATTCCAAGTTATTTACCAGGGTTCTTTATTTTTAACATTTGGTTTGTTTACTGCCCTATTCTACTGGGTAATGTCTGGCTGGGTCTTGATAGTATTAATTACGTCAAAGGTTGATGTTGTTGAGTCATATTTGGTTCCTTACTGATCTTCAACATTTGATGTTTTCTAATAACTAGTTATTGAGCATTGTTTTGAGTTCAATTCCTGGATAAGGTTTCACTATTATCATTTATAATTATTTTCACAACGTTCTGTTTTGTTACAATGTATGCAATTCTTGTACGTGATTTTATAGATGTAATTTTACTATGTGATTTTTATTTTTATACATGATCAAATAAATAATCAAAATATAAATTACTGTTATTTTTATTATTATTGTAGATTTTAATTAAATGTCTTGTTTAATTAACATGTTAAAGCTTAAAAGTTTATGACGACCATCATTAAAAATGACGACCAAGTTTATTTTTCAACTCGATTAGCCTTGTAATCAAGTTAAAAATAGTAATCAGTCACTCACTTTCCTTTTTGAGTCTAATAATATAAGAAAACAAGAAGCGGTCGTATATGCTCGCTGTGATCCCTCATAGCGATATATAACTTTTGCCATGAATGGACCCCAGCGTGCATATACGACCACTTCATTTGTGTTAATGTCTAATCACTCACAGCTTATCCAAGCTCTTGGTCAGTCGTGGGAACCTACTGAAGGAATATTTGATTATTTATAGCTGTGTGTGCGTGAGCGTGTGATGTTTGCTTCACGTTTAGCCTTTTGGAAAATGGTAAGTGGTGGGTGCCACGCGATTCATTACATATCAGTAACACGCAAGTCTATTGACAACAACCTCATTCACATCGCGGTAGAAAAAAAAGAAATATTACAGTCATTTCCTCTTTCTCACATTCATGTTCCCTTACATGTTTTTTTCTTATGTTGCTGCGTTCACTTTGTTGTGCAAAAACAAAGTGTTTTTATAGTAGTAGAATGAAACACTGCAGTTATTAGATTACAGTTCAAAATTGTCAAACATTTTTCTTCATTATAGCTCATTGTTTGCCTAGTTTTGTTTTTATAAAACAAACTGACAAATTGATCTTCTTGTACTCAAACCGATATATCTGGCATAAAGAAAAGAAAATCGCCTTTAACTTCAAGTGAAGATTTTACTTTACTTATGATTTTTAAAACTTAAAAATATGACGTGATCATTATACTTAAAAGATATAAAGACATGACCATTATACTTATAGATATTTATAATGAGAGACAAAAAAAATAATATTCAGAATTGAAAAACGACCTGTTACCAACAAACACTTAGAATAAGAATATTATAAAGATAAAAAATGTGAGCCCAAATATGTTTTTGTATTCCCAGTGATTACAGTGGTCGCATCATAAAGAAAAATTGGCTGACAAATGGTTGTCTGGGCTACAGACAATTTTTCTGTACAATTTATTTCATACTTAACAAAACCATGTTGTTAGTGTTATGGATCGTCAAGGTGTCTTCACTATTGGGTTAGTACTTTCGTTTATTTTCAAAGATAGAGATGCCATCTCCTTCTGGCGTATGTTTCTTTTATTCAATTTTGTAGTTAATTATTAATTTTGAAATTTCGTTTATTGTTCCTCCTTGTGTTACTGGAACTATTGTTTACTTCTGGTCTTCAATTTACTTTCATATCTTTTTGATTTTCTTCGTTATTTGCCTTTAAATTGTCCGCATCAATATAGAATCTGTACCTCTGGATAGTTAATAATGGAACTCTTGTTACATAACGGTCACGATTATAATAACGTTCTGTTGTTATGGTAACCAGCTTGACTCTGATTGGTTAAGTACATTTGAAACTATTGTTATAAATCCTGGTTTTCTGTTCAAAATGGATAAATATTTTATAATGGTCATTTTTCCTTGGGGATATTTCCAATGCTTGAAATATTAACATAGATGTCCCTATTTTCTTTCAAAGATCAATTTGACATCTCACAAGGCTGGTCTAGGCCATGTATTATTGTTTTTGGACAAGATTGATAATACTATGTTAATACATATTTTACTTATTTGTACTGTTTATCACAATTCTGACATGTTATTATTGTTAGTTGATGGTAATTACATAATTTACTTGGTCTTATTATTCAAATACAATTTTCAGTTGTTTACAATTGGTTTTCTGAAGTTAGACAGCTATGTCATTTATAGGCCTAAACGGTAACACCTTATAATTTCTTATTTTGCTCTATTTAAACATTATTTATTAAGCATATAAGGTCTGCTTATTTTCATTTCGCACTTATTGGCTTTTGAATTACTTTGAAACTGTTTTACAATCTATTAGTGTTATTATACTTTTACAAAATTATTTCTTATCTGATATTTTGCTTTCTATTTATATTATAGTTATTAATTTGTTGCTTGTTAAGTTTATGTCATTACTAGTTTTATTCCTACTCCCATTTCTCACACACCTCTTTAACACTTAAATCTATTAACAAAACATAACATAGAAATAACTTAGTGGTCTGTATATGGTTCAGCCATATTTCTTCTCATTAAATATAATTATTATATTGCATGTCATTACTTAAAATGGCCCTACCACTCCTCTCTTTATGCCTTCATTACTTATATAAAAAATACAAACATATTACTGTAAAGTCAGGCTTTCTTGGTTTATACTCCTTTAAACACTAAACAAACAAATTAATTTTCTTTCAATTAACAAAATAACAATTTTGATGAGTATTGAATCGACACCATCTATTCTATAAATATAATTCTAGTGATTCTTTTACTAACATAATATGTTTTTCTATTCCTTACACCCACAATTACTCTGTTTCTTACAGGCTAACACAATTAACTTAATTGCCTATGTTACGGTTTATTTCTTACCCCCCCTATTACGGTCTATTTCATCATTTGATTATGGTTTTGGTTTGTTACACTTGGTTACTTTTCTTTTTCCTTAATATTAAAAGTTGTTTATTTTAATATTCTCATCACTTCACTGTTTACTGCTATCAATCCCTACCTATCTCTCAATCTTGGTTTCAATGATCTTTTAGATATACATTTATAACTATTCTTTAATATTTTGTGCCTTACTTTCTTATTATTATAAGGTTTTTAACAACATACTTTATTTAATAATAATTGTCTTACTTATTTTTTATGGTTAGTGTACTTTCTTTATTATTGTTTTATTCATGGTTAATTATATATTTTCTTTACTCATTTGTGTCTTTTATCATTAATTGTCTTCTTAATTTCTGTAAATCTTTTCTCATCTTATTGTCTTTATCTGGCCAATCTCTGGGGTTGGGTCATAATCATTTGTTTGTCAGTCTACTTTATTCTTTTAATCATTGTTCTTGTTTATAATTCTTCTTTCTTAACTCTATTTTATATTTTTTACATTATTATTCATTAAATTATTTTATGTTATCATTTCTCTAATACTTATGGATACCATATATGGTCTGATTTCTGCAACGTTATAATATATATAAGGTATATGTCAGTAAGGTATATATAAGGTTTGTATCAGTACATTCTACTGATTGCAAAGATTTGCTGGTAGCATTCAGTTTCTGCATGATTGTATTCCAAATAATTATCATCGGGACAATTTCATATTTTTGAACAAAGACTTCGCTACGATTATAGTTGATTTCTTTTCATTTGTTGAAATTGTAAAGTCAGTTAGTGTGTCTTTAATTTTATGGAACACACATTTTAGAGTGAGAACCGCGCTTGCCTTTGCAGACCATCTTGTAGGCCATCAGACAATTTTTTGACTATCAGTTTTTTTCGCAATCTTGAAGTTTTTTCTATAAAACATTCCATCTATAAATTGAGGCATTACAGAAGATAAATAAATTTTGAACAAATAAAAAATATTGACTACCAATACTAGAATGTTCTACTGCAAAGTTACCAATAATGTTTAATGATTGAGTTGAACAAGGAATATAGATGGCTGTCAGGCTGTGTTCTTTAAGATGACTTGCATTACGTTCTTCTAAATATGTATGCGGCTTCATGCTTTTCAAATATGTGCGGGAGACTCGATAAAAATTGAGATTTGTTCAAGTAAAAAATTATGCAAGTCAAATATAGAATAATATTTTAATGTCTAGACTTGGGATTCTGTGGGCATACTGGGCGGATGCCCAGTACGCCCACCATTATATCCCCAATGTCTTTTAACTGCAGGTTCCTTTTTGGCATAGTTGTTGCATGCAATTTGTTGTCAAAACCTTCCCTCTTGCTTTTAATAATTCTAACGCAAACAACATGCAACAACAATTCTAAGGCAAACACCCTTTCCATCCAGTCCTATCACCTCCTATGGGCTCGGTGAAGCACGCTTTTCAGTTAGTTACCCTTATTTCAAAAATATTCCCTGTATCCTATATATTTCTTAATCTTAATGTTCTCTATCTGCCCACAACCTTTTACTTTTTAATTATATTATAAAATTTTTTTCATTTTCAAAATTTGTTTTAATATTCATTAACACATTCGCTGCTTAATCTATGATATTCACTCAAGAAGCTGAAAATTATAATTGCTGAAAGACTTGGCTTTTAGTTTGAAATCTACATAAAATATGACAAAAGTATGTTTCCAGCCGTTGTTTGGTGAGAAAGTGTTGTCACTTCCTGGTGTACGCCAGGGGGGAGGGTTCTGCATCTCGGGACTGTCTCTTATCTAACTACAATTGTCTTAATCCTAAATTACACTGTCTATTACTTATTTCACTATATTTACACAATATTATCACTAATCTATTTATGGCGCACTATAATATTGTTATTTTTGTGATAATTGGCGAAGCATTCGCCTGGGTGTAGACCGGGTTTGTCTGGGCAATGTCACGATAATATAAACTTCACACTATTTTGTTCCTATCTTTCCTGCACATGCGACAATCTCTTCTACGCAGACGGTTTCAATTTATCGCACAATTCCGATTTGTTTATTGTGTGACCCGTTTCATTACTTTTCCGCTTTTGTGATGCTGATAAAGGTGTACTCGGTGAAGCTAGTTTTGGTAGAAGAGGAGCCACTAACACCTGCTCCCTGAAGTCATACATACTGAGGTTTTTGCCTTCAGTATTGTAATATTATATAAAAGGTGGCTGTTCAAAATTTTTATTTCTAGATTATGTACAAATGTTTTTTTACACCACCTCAGAGATTTTCTCTCAAAAGGGTAATAAGACAAGTTGGTCTGTGCGATCTACCCCTTTTATAAAAACGTTATATTTTAAGATGGGTAGTGGTTTATTTACCTCATAGTTGAGCCTAGGATTGATGTATGTTCCCATAGTATTTTCGTGCTCCGTTGATATCTATGTGACCATCTGCCTGTCTCTCCACATACCAATAATAACTCCATCTGCATACTGTGCGATGATTTCTCTTTTATTTATTTATTTTTTAATAAATAAATAAAGGACACAAGAGCAAAGCTGTTGTAGAAGTTGTCCATACAGGCTCCATGGCCTCAGTTTAGCTTGCCTTCTATCAGGTGCATGAAAACTTTCGCTGTGTGGTCTTTACCACTAAGGAAATCATCCTTCCCTGCATAAATAACAAATTTTAAAATCAGTCCGTTAGGCTCTGATAAGGTATACAATTTCACTCCATACTTGTGGCGTTGGCCTTCCATGTACTGGTGGAATTGCAGGCGACCCCTCCACAGCACCATCTCTTCGTTCAGGGAAGTTCCTTATCTGGAGAGTAAATCACTTGCATTGTGTTATTGAAGTCGCCAATTAGCGGTCGTACTTTGTGTAAACAATCACGTGGGTTGTCGACGTCTTTGTTGAAATGCAGGCACCTCAAAATACACAGGAAGCGGTTGCGACTTATATAGTCATGGAGGAATGGAAAATTATACATACAATAGCTTCTCCAGTAATCCTGGATTCTATTTGTACGAATGCCACCTATATGCATTACCAGTCCAAGAAACATTTTCGGTTCATCAATGGTTATTGGTTTCACAACACTTACCTGTCCTTTCTGACGAATTTAGCTTAATTTTCCCGCATACATATTGGTTTCAGTCGTGAATAATCAGATCAGGTTAGTCAATTTAATTACCTGCGTTGTGATATCTCATATGGAACACATAGATTGGGATAGTAAGCTAACAAAATTTTGACGCATCTGTGGAATGATCCATAGGTTTCTGTAATGTAAACCTGGAAGGATACCAAATGAAATTTTACAAAACTGTGGCTAACCCCACATTCCTGTATGCTAGTGATACATGGAGTCTTGGTAAAAGGGATGTACAGAGGATTCAGGCAGCTGAAAAGAGATTCTAAGAGGACTGCAAGGTTGTTCTCTCCTGAATCGGAAAAGGAATGAGGATAGTAGGCGCGAATTAAACGTATCATTGCACCAGAAGATAGAAGACAACAGAAGGCGATGGTGTAAACACTTGAACCGCATGCCTGATATCCGTCTACCCATGGCTGCCTTGGGTTATCACCCTACTGAGAAGAGAGACATCGGTAGACCAAGGAGGAGGTGGATTCAGGAACAGGTCTAGGGCCTCATCCTTGGAGTGGTGGTGATGATGATGATGATGATGATGACTACTACAGTATCAATTTGTGATCACAACATTCACAAATTGATCACAATAACAGCGGTTGTCTCTCTCCTGCACATGATGATTCAGTTTCCGTAATCGTTTATCACGAATATTCCAGTGTACAGCGTACAAGTCGTTCTTTGCATCTTAGGTCGTCCATTGTTTTGTTTTGGTCTGTCTGGTTTCGCGCGTTTGATATTTTGTCTTCAGAATGCTGAAAAGAAAATAAGTAGTTTGTCTCTTAAAAATAAACTGAAAATTGTAAAGTGCTTATAAAACGGCGAATCCATTTGTCTTTTAAGTAACCGGTACTGCAAAAGAATCTTCATCATTTAAGATGTAAAGAAGAATTCCGAGATGTTGATGCAATTTGCACACAATTTGGACAGTAGGGACGAAAGTGTACATCGGAAAAGTATGCTTACATCAAAACATGAGACTGTAGACAAAACTGTGTTTATATGGTTACTCCAGAAAAGAACAAGAGGTAAATCAATATTTGGCCCTCTGTTATGCGAAAAAGCTTCATGTTTTAACCAAAAGCTAGGCTGGGAATCTTTTTTGTAGCAATTCCTCGGTGCTTAGGCAGGTTAAAAAATGACACGGGATTTTTGAGCTTGAAATTCAAAGCAAAAAAATGGCTGTGACGTTCTAAGTGTGGCTTTATTTGTCAGCAATTTTGCAGAAATTCGTAAAAAAGGTAAGTACAAATTAGGTCTTGTGTACCATACCCAATAGGTCTTGTTGGCCTTTCTTGGGAAATTCGTACCATTTAAAACAGCATCTAAACGTGAATATTTGGCCATAGGGTGTAAAGTGAATAAGGACCGGATTACTCTAATAATTCATGGTAATGGCAGCAGAACCATAAAATCCCGATGCTCCTAATTGGTAAGTCAACAAAACCTCCATGCTTAAAAATGCTAAAATACCGTTGGATTACAAAAATTACAGAAAGACCTGGATGAACATCGAAGTGTTTATCGTTTGCTATGACAGCACCTTCATATCATAAGTGGAGAAATTTTGCGAAAAAGAAAACAGAAAAGTACTGGTGGTGGTCGCATATAATGAAGAAGTACTGCTGTATCCTTTCTTCATGGAACTGCTGAAGCAAGTAAATGGTTTACTCACTGTTGAATTCTTGCCATCTAACATAACACCCATCCATGAGCTGATAGATCAATACATTATTACAACTTTCAAGGTACTTTACAGAAAGCACCTTTTAATGAGACTGGAATAAATTTTTGAAGGGCAAAACAAAGACAAAGAATAACAAAATGACAACGTGGGTGTAACTGCTACCAAGAAGAGGAAGCAAGGAATGGCAAAGTAGTAATTTACATTACTAAGTCACTGATGACTCTAAAAATAAATGAACAATATATTATAATGACATCGTTGAGTGGTTGAATAGGGATACCAATGATAAAGGTTTTAAAATGATGCTGGATGGAGATATCGTTCAGAAAATGTTGAAAAAACTGAGGATGAAGAGAAGGAACCTGATACTATTGGACCAGATTCTGGTCATGTAATGTGGAAGCCTTTCAGATAGAATTTAAATGGTTTTGAAAGGCAAAAGAAATCCCACAGCTTCTAATTGTTGTTGCTCAAGCGTCTGTGATTCAGAGGTGACAAAATGTAAGTTATTTGCGCCAAACGACAGGTTGTAACTTTATATAAGTGAAAATGTATAATGATAGATACAGGTACTGTGAACATTTTTGAGTGTATTATTTTTTAATTAATAAAGTTGTGTCAGTGTACACACACACACACACACACACACACACACACACACACACTCTTGATCCCTCTCTCTTTCTCCCCCTCACTATCTCTTTCACACACTCTCTTACTCTTTCCAACATTACTACAAATTATTAAAGATTCAAGTATTAAGAGATTATTTCTTATTGGTGAATTTAGTCGATAGTACGGACATGAAGACAACAAATTTCTATTACTTAACACTTGTACCTTTGCAATATAATGTCAGTTATACCAAAACATTTGGATCCTGCTCACAAGTGCCCAAAACGACATTCTTTATGGGAGAGGAAGTCTTATAAACAACAATCCTGTAAATGCTCTCCTTACGTTTTCGAAGTGACAGTAATACAACAGAAAACATTTGTATACTACTCTATAATTGGTAATATTACATTGATGACACAAATACATCTTTTCAATTGATTTAGTTAAGGATAGTCAACAGATACAATAAACAGCAACTGGGTGTCGCTTACTGGCTTATCAGTCAAATAAAAAGTTTCCAACCGCCACCTAGTATACATAAGAAAAATAAATTTTAATTTTACTTTAAACACCTTTCATTTTAATTGATTTGTCTAATTTTAACTGATTTACAGAATGTGTCTATCTTTTCTCACTACGGGAAAAGTTGGTATGGTAGAACAATATTACTTATAACAATATAAGCAATAGTGTAAATATGCTTACCTTTATTAGAAGAGTATATTTCTATTGCAGCTTTTATAATCAGATAGGTTCTTTGTTTTATTTACCTAGCATTGTAAATGATGACAATCACTTAAAACAAAATACAATCTAATTTACACTTTACACAGAGGAACGTGCTAGGAATGTAACAATAGGCAGACAAGTGAACCCACTCCAGTCAATGCTGCCAGAACTCACGGAAGTCACGTACGTGAAAGCATGGAAATAAATATACATTGTTCTGATATACTCCACGTTCAGAGCACACCTAGTGGCATTTTGGTTCAACTATTGGTATTCATGATACATTCATTCCACCTCCATTCTGAATTCTGACAAAAAAATGAAAACACTCCATTGTATCCCTGAAACAAGATGGTGGTCAAAGAATGGGATTGTAATGTGTCGTCTGTATATGGAAGCCATGTTTAATGCAATTTTCCAATATTCGGATGCTGAATTGGTAGTTATATATTACACACACACACACACACACACACACACACACACCCCAGTATATTATATATATACACATTTGTTTACAAAAATCTACTATACTTCCTATGAATAATAATGTAATACTATAATCATACATAGGGTAAGGTTAATTTTGCAAACTGAAAGCTACTTCATGGTGGAAGTAGGAACATAGTTGTTTAGCGCTAGTGGTGTCTACTGCTCCAGTGTTCTAGTTATTTATTATTACAGTTGCATGTTCATTTGTTCCAGAGTTATTTATTTACACCAGTGAATAATATCTGTGCAGAAGTGGATGATCCTATTCTGGATTCTGAAGTATACAGAAGAAAGTCAATTGAGAAACAATCTATTTGCAAAAAGAACAGTTATCAGTGTGGATTTTGTACAAAATCATTTACTCGCTCATCCAGTTTGTCAAAACACAAGTTAATACATTCTAGCATCAAGAAGTACCAGTGCGATGTGTGTTCAAAATCATTTACTGTGTCAAGCAATTTGTCACAACACACGTTAATACATTCTGGCATTAACAAATACCAGTGTGATGTTTGTTCAAAATCATTTACTTGGTCAAGCAATTTGTCACAACACAAGTTAATACATTCTGGTATTAAGAAGTATCAGTGCGATGTGTGTTCAAAATCATTTACTGAGGCAGGCAATTTGTCCAGACACAAGTTAATACATTCTGGCACTAAGAAGTACCAGTGTGATGTCTGTTCAAAATCATTTACTGTATCAAGCAGTTTATCAAGACACAAGTTAATACATTCTGGCATTAAGAAGTACCAGTGTGATGTTTGTTCAAAATCATTTACACTGTCAACCCATTTATCAAGACACAAGTTAATACATTCTGGCATTAAGAAGTATCAGTGCGATGTGTGTTCAAAATCATTTACTGAGGCAGGAAATTTGTCCAAACACAAGTTAATACATTCTGGCATTAAGAAGTATCAGTGCGATGTGTGTTCAAAATCATTTACTGTGCCAAGCAATTTGTCACAACACAAGTTAATACATTCTAGCATTAAGATACCAGTGTAATGTTTGCTCAAAATCGTTTACTCTGTCAACCCATTTATCAACACACAAATTAATACATTCTAGCATTAAGGATTACCAGTGCGATGTTTGTTCAAAATCATTTACTGAGGCAGGCAATTTGTCCAAACACAAGTTAATACATTCTGGCATTAAGAAGTACCAGCGTGATGTCTGTTCAAAATCATTTACTGTCAAGCAATTTGTCACAACACAAGTTAATACATTCTGGTTTTAAGAAGTACCAGTGTGTTGTTTCAAAATCATTTACTCGGTCAAGTACTATGTCAGAACACAAGTTAATACATTCTAGCTTTAAGGAATACCAGTGTGATGTTTGTTCAAAATCATTTACAGTTTCAGGCAGTTTAATAGTTAAACTAACTATTAATAGTTTAATAGTTAGTTTAAGTTAATATTCTGGCATTTAGAAGTATCAGTGCGATGTGTGTTCAAAATCTTTAACTATATCATACAATTTGTCACAACACATGCTTTCTGGCCTTAAGGAATACCAGTGCGATGTTTGTACAAAAACATTTACTCATTCAGGCAATTTGTCAAGACACAATACATGTAGGCATTAATAAGTACGAGTGGAATATTTGCACATTAATATTTACAGTATATCCTACTTGTCATGACAAAGTAATACATTGTCATTATGAAGTAAAAGTAAGATGTTTGTACAAAAATGTTCAATGTGGCAGAATGTTGCGTCCTGTATAACACTAGCATAAAATAATGACAGTGTGATATTTGTAACAAATTTTTTGTTTGTGTATTTGGCTGAGCATAAGTTAATCCATTAGACTACTAAGAACCATCACTGTGTAGTATGTAAGAATAATTTTTATCACCCTAGAAGTTTTAGTAAAGTAATGAAACATCACTGTAAAGTTTATAAACAAAATCTTGAAAAACAAGCATAATTAACAAATAAATTAATACATACTATAATAAGTGTGTGAAACTGAAAAATAAAGAGTGAATTTTGTAACAAAATTATACTTCATGAGTTAAAATCATTAAATGTACATTGTAATATAGTGTGAAATTATTGATACACGTTTATCCTGTAATTCAATTTATCACTGCATGAATTATATTGACATTTGTAGATATACTTTTCACGTATCATACAAGATTTTTGTCTGGCTGCTACATCCTTCAAGATGACAGTCTTCAGGCCCTTAACATAACTGAGTTATTGGTGTCAATATGATGTATGCAGATACGTCCCCAAGTTTACGTGGCTTGAGATTTCTGAGTTTTTGTCTGTTTGTATTTAAACTGCATAGGTTTATTTCCACCAGCATATTTCTAATTGCTGTATGTTTACTGTTTCTTTATAATTCAACATTAGTTCAGTACAAAACTGGTCAGTTTGTACTGTCTATGATCTCCAAACTACTAATTTCTAATGCTTTATGTGTGAATGTTTGTGATGGCTCCTCCTTGTTCAGTATAGTGTTGGCTTTGTAATTCTGCATTACAAAATGAGTGATGAGTTCTTGACTGAAGATAACATATTACGGTACTTTATTGTCAACTCTGGATCTGGATTGGATGATGTAGAAAATTAAGAGACATTTCGATCCAATAATACAGGTAAGCCTACATAATTTGAGGTTACTTCATTCTATAGTTTGTACTCAATATATTCGTTTGTGACTACACTTTCTTTTACTTAATTTACAAATTTTACGTTGTTTACAATTTTTTGTGTACTTTGTTTAGATTTTTTGCTATTTTTATAACCATTGCATACACAATTGTTCTGTGATTAGCTGTTTCGAGTTATGTCTGCTTAAATAATAAAATGAACACTAGCTTCATAGGTTTTTGCTTGAAATTTTCTGAAAACAAATAAGTGGATTTGACCTTAGGAAAGCATAGGCATTGTAAAAAAAAAATTAATGAATTGACATTGATATATGAAAGAAATTACGAGGAAGTTAACACAAAGAAGTGTGAAATCCTTTTACGACAGGCATGTTTATGGACATATAAATCCAACAGAGCAGATGTTCACTTGAAGGAATTAGGGTTTGTTCTAGCGAATGCACAGAAAAACACTAGAAGAAGAGTCACGAGTGTAGTACCGAGAAAGATACAGTAAGGTTGGCTGAACAAGATACCAGGAATGCAACAGCAAAGTTGAATAAGCTCATCAACGATGCAGCTGGAAGTGTTTTTACTGAAAGGAATAGAAAACTACCAGATATAACTCAAGTATGAAAGGGGACATACCCAGAAGAATACAATGAAGGTGGTTGAACCAATTAACAAGGCAGCTGGAGCCTTAGCAAGACTAAGGAATTGTTCTGGCAGAGGCGTAGAAAAACTGAAGTTGAAATGTGTTATGTGAAGATAAGACTAATTTTTTATGATGGGGGTTGAGAAATACGGAATGAACATTTAATTATGTGAGTAATGGTAAAATTACTTGGCTGACTTATGTCATGAAGTGTGGTAACTAATAATTGGATATGACGAAAATTTGTAAATAAATGTGTTAGTGTTAAATGTATTGTGTCAATATTATCTTGTTGTAATGTATATTATAGCTTATGTGTAACACATGTTTGTAATAAGAATGAATGGTATAATAATAAATAATAACATTTTATTTTGCTAACTAAGAACAAAAGGTATTCATGAAGTTTATTTTGTATTGTGTGTTTAAATTAAAAGTATTTTAAATCATGTGATTAAAGTAATTGTTTGGACTTGAATTGATAGTAAACTGATTTCTAATGTGCAATTCAGTAATGTATTTAAATATAAATGATCGTGAATATAAATATGAACTTAAATATATTGTGATTGAAATTGTAAAGTCAAGGGTAACTGACTACAAAGAGTTATAGAAACTGAAAATTGAAGGAAGTACATGTATTAGGGGTGTTGTAATCAGGAATGTTGAGACTGAGTAAGTGTTTATAACACCAGTCTGGCATACAACTGTTAATGTAAACAGGTATGTTGTCTGTTGTGTGACTAATGTTTACAGTCATGTTTGAGTTGACAACAACAAGAATGTTGTATTTTCATGAATCAGTGCCATGAGCAAAATCTTATGAAAAAAAAGAAATGAAGTTAACCTTTTGCAGATAATATAATGATGAGGTAATTACCGTAACTTAGAGTTTAGAGAAATTAAATTAAATTAATTTGGTAATTAAATTAATTGAAAAGGTGAATTTTAATAATGAATTTAATTTAATTTTGATCGGAGTGATGAAAGAAATGCGAATTGATTAATGAATAAAGTTTTATTTAATTGGAAATTTGAGATTAAAATCATAAGGTTCATAAATTTAATTTAAAATTCAAAGGTAATAATGCATTTTGTTTGTAGTACGTGTCATATAGTAAGGTGCTATTATTGTATTTTATGTAATCTATTTGTGATTTTTGGTGGGCGATGGTATCTTGGTAGGAGAAAACAATATGTATATAATTTGTAGGGGATTTATGTGTACTAGGTGTAAGTATACGGAAGTTTATATAATCAAAATTATGCAACCAGTACTTTGAGAAAAGTCAACCAGTACTTTGTATATAAAAGAACCAGTACGGCTAAGAGGAAACCAATCAGTTGTGGATATGGTATATTGGAAGGCCTGTTTGTTAATTTTTTAATTGAATGTTATAGAGTCGGGTGTTACTGTGGCGGGCGCCTATATGATTTTATGGTGTTGGGATCTCGAACAGAGAAGTCCAGTAAGGTCGGACGGGTGCGATCAGAGTCGCCAGACTAGGGGGGGTAAGTACCCATGTTTTTAGTAGAGAGTCCAGGGGGGTTGCGGCGCCATATCCTCACTGATCCTCTTAGGTTTTAGGCAATGAGAGTTTGTATGCTTCGGCATACAACCTCTCATTGGGGGGATATTGCAACGGCACAGAATTGTATGCTAGGAAGGATGGTTCAAGTTAAATCAGTAAATTTTTCAATTGTCAGTATTCACCTGTGAGGTGCCCCTGGTAACCAGCAACATACAGTGTTATTGTTGATGTCTGGAGACAACCCAGACGCGTTACGTAATACCTTGCCAGCAGCAGTCTATGTGAATCACAGTATGCAGATTGTCACCACAGTATTAACCTCAGACAGTAGTAGGAAGCAGCATATAGTTCGTTAGTTAAAAACAGTGGCCTCGGGCATGCAAGATAGGCCATAAAATTAAATTCGGCCTATCTAGTAAAGTGTTAAAACATTTATAAAAAAGTTCTACTGCACTCATTTACCATCCACGTGATCGAGCAAATTTAAAGCCTGCTGGCTATAAAAATATAGACCTTACAATGGATAAAGTCTAAAGTAATACATAGCAGTGCAAATGTAAGTAAAAAAACACCGTAAACTCAGTGCAAACAGTGGCGTGAAACAAGAAAGCGTATCAACAGGCACGGCTATGAATCGGACCATGTGCAGTTAAGTAAAAGTGAAAACACATAATTACATGGCCAAAACAAATTATAATTTATATCAATTTCTATCATGTTTAATAAAAATATCCAGCTTAAATGAGATCTCTAAGGGAATATATAAAGCACGTACTGGTTCATAATCATAGGTTATAGGCTAGTTGATTCATATTTTTATTATT
Source organism: Magicicada septendecula (assembly GCA_034769895.1). Classification (NCBI taxonomy): domain Eukaryota; kingdom Metazoa; phylum Arthropoda; class Insecta; order Hemiptera; family Cicadidae; genus Magicicada; species Magicicada septendecula. The sequence goes on along the minus strand of CM068369.1, from coordinate 103,104,504 downwards.
TCGTATTTTATTAATTCGTAAATTCATATTTCACATGAAAATAAAATCAGACTTTGTTTAAAATAACCACATGTTAGAATAAGTTATTACGCCATTTGCTATTCTGTGCTGAAAACCTCGCATAACGTTCTATGGGATTTTCTGATATTTAAGGGTAGTCAGCGGGATTATTAAAGTTTGTATAAGGGCAAGACTGTTTAAGTTTACATATTCATCTAAAAAATATGTTGGCGACCTGGGCAATAATAAGGTAAGTTTAAAGGGGAATATGACGGTAAGTAAAATTCTGGCAGTAGTAAGTATAATTATAATCTACTGGAATCTTCTGATTGTAATATTTAATAAATGGTAAAAATCAGTACCTTTACAACCATTCGGTTTTTAAAGGCTCTAGTATAACCACCAAATTGCGAGTTGTTTTCGACGGCTCTGCCAAAACAACAAATAATTTGTCCTTAAACGACACATTAATGGTTGGTCCCATGGTCCAGCAGGACCTTTTTTCAATTATGTCTCGATTTAGAACGCACCGATACGTCCTCATTTCGGACATTGAAAAAATGTACCGTCAAATTTTAGTTACTCCCAGGGATTCTAATTTGCAATGAATTGTTTGGCGCGACGGCTCCCATAGGGAACTTCAACACTACGCCTTGAGGACTGTCACATATAGGACTGCAAGCGCTTCATTTCTGGCCACAAGATGTTTGGCACAAATAGCCCAGGAAAAGAAAACTCAACACCCTATAGCCTGTTCTGCTATTGCAAACGATTTTTATGTGGACGATCTCATAACCGGCTCAGATAACCCACACATTTTATCACAAATGAAGTCCGACATTACAAATTTATTAAGTCAATATGGGTTTACTTTGCACAAGTGGTTTTCCAATGAACAAACCATTATAACTTCACACGCCAACTCTTCCCTTGACTTTAACAAGAATCAAACTACATACTTTGGGTATTCAATGGGACATTAACGATGATAGTTCATATATAGTTTTCAAAGTGGAGGTACTTAACAAGAGAAGGGTATTATCTGTTATCGCCGGAATTTACGACCCATTAGGACTTACTAGAAACTTGTGAAACTTGGAAGACTAACAAACAACTAGCAAACGATTAGCAGACTCCAAACATTCGTGAACAGAAGTTTGCGGAATATCCTGAGGATATGGTGGCCACAAGTTATCTCCAATGAAGAGCTGTGGAGAAGAACCCATCAAACACCCATTGACATTGAGATGCATCGTAGGAAATGGAAGTGGATTGGGCATACATTACGACGAGATAGAGACAACATAGCAAGACAAGCCCTGGAATGGAACCCACAAGGTAGCAGGAGAAGAGGCAGACCAAGGAACACATGGAGGAGGAGTGTAATAGCGGAAGGGATGGAGAAAGGAGGGAAGACCTGGCCCGAGATCAAGACGATGGCGCGGAACAGAGTCCGGTGGCGGAAGTTCATTGATGCCCTATGCTCCACTTAGGAGATGCAGGAATAATGATAATGATGATGAGGACTTATTGACCCGGTTACATTTTGGTGCAAACATTTCATGCAGATACTGTGGTTAACGGGAACAAGCTGGGACGACCCCCTGTCAGACTCGTTATCTAATCAATGGGTAGAACTTTATGCTCAGTTGATATCAGACACTTATTTTAAGATTCCAAGATCCGTAAAGAAAATAAGTAATTCCCAAATTATTTCATTTCAACTCCATGGGTTTGCCGACACTTCAGTAAAGGGTTACGCGTGCTGCATTTATGTGCGAACGGTGTATTCAAACCACAGCATTTCATCAAACTTATTATGCTTCAAATCTAGAGTCACCCCCTTAAAGCAGGTAACATTACCCCGACTTGAACTTTGCGCCTGTCTCTTATTGGCTCATTTGGTTTCCAAGGTTGTAAACGCTGTGAGTTATATATTGTATTTTTACTCCGGCTCAATGATCGCCTTACACTGGATTCACCAGCAGTCTTCCAGATGGAAAGTATTTGTTTCCAACCGCGTTGCGGAGATACAGTGACTCACTACAAAGGGTACCTGGCATCATGTCTCCTCACATGACAACCCTGCTGGTATCCTGTCGCGTGGTTGTCTACCCCACTTTTTACACTCACCCACAATGGTGGTATGGTCCATCCTGGTTGTCCAATGAGTCATCATCATGGCCCACCAGTGCTTTCGATGCCCATTCACCCTGCACTCATCCCGATCTTGATCAAGAAAAACGTAAACAAGTCCAAACCACACTGGTTGCCACTTCATCTACACCTAATTACTTTGAAAACTACTCTTCGCTTTCAAAACTCTTCGTGTATTTTCTTACTGCCTTCAATTCATTCGGAACTCTAGACTTCCCATAGGTGACAGAAACACTTCTTTTTTAACTTCCCATGAGCTACATGGCACACTTTTGATTTTTATTCGTCAGTCCCAGCGATTGCACTTTAATATCGAAATCAAGGAACTTGAGGCACAACGCTCTATCCCTAATAATAGCAAAATTCTTTCACAACCCCTTTCTGGACAATACGGGGATTTTACGCGTGGGCGGACGCCTTCAGCACTCCCAGCTCACCTATGATAGCAAACACCAAATCATACTCCACCCGCATTCTCATCTCAGTAAACTAATCATAGAAGGCGAGCATCTTCATCTACTCCATGCAGGGGTGCAATTGACACAGTACTCTCTACGTCAGAAATACTGGATAATCAGTGATAAATCATACATACGATCAGTAATACACAAATGCATCACTTGCTTTCGATTCCGTGCAAGTGGCTCAAGCCAATTATTAGGTCAATTGCCCTCTCCCCGAGTTACTCCTTCTAAGCCATTTTCTCAATGTGCAATCGATTACGCCGGTCCTGTATTTATATGTCAGGGCGGGCAGCGTTCCAAATCGATTTCAAAGGCTTATATTTCTCTATTTATATGCATGGCCACTAAGGCCATTCACCTTGAATTAGTTTCAGATCTCACATCAGACGCTTTCATAGCAGCCTTAAGACGTTTTATAACTCGAAGAGGCATCCCTTCACAGATATTTTCTGACAATGGTACAAATTTTCGTCATGCTAGCAGTACACTTCACGACTTATACAAACTTCTCCAATCAAACGAATTTGAACAGACTACCCAGGACTTCACCAGTGCCCAAGGAGTCAAATGGTCCTTTATTCCCCCATCAGCACCTCATCTCGGTGGCCTGTGGGAGAGTGGAGCTAAGAGCGTCAAGTTTCATTTGCGGCTCGTCGGCAGAACCATTCTCACGTTTGAAGAATATTACACCATTTTAACTCTCAAATAGAGTCCTGCTTCAACTCACGCCCCTTGTTCGCCATCTCAAATGACTCTGGTGATCCCGAGCCTTTGACTCTAGCGCACTTCTTGGTTGGTTCTCCACTCACTTCACTCCCAGAACCTGACTATTCCGAAGTCAAAATTGGTCGCTTGGGTAGATGGCAGCTGCTGCAACGATTCACCCACTCTATATGGAAGAGGTGGTCAAGGGATTATTTGCAACAGTGCAACAGATGGCGTCACCAGACAAAAAAATTGGCTCCCGGACAACTCTTCCTTATTTTGGAAGATAATCCCCCCCTGCAGTGGAAACAGTGTAGTCACTCAGGTCCATTTGGGTCAGGATTCCCTAGTTCGCACCGCAAACGGCATCCTACATAGGCCCATTCACAAATTATGCCCACTTCCAGTGGCCTCAGATTAATCCCACTACAACGTTCAAATGACGTGTACTATTTACTTCAACTTTTATCGCATTCTCGTGCTTCATGCCCGGGACATACCCCAGGTGATCGCATGCTTTTATTATGTAATGTCAATTATTATGTCTTACTTATTATCATATCGTTATGTATTATTGAAATTTTTGGGTGTTATTATTCTATTATTATGTCATGTCAATTATTATGCCTTTTTATTATTGTATTATTATGTATCCATACCATATTATTGTGTAGCCTATTATTATGTCTTGACACTTATGATGCACTATTCATATAATAACTCAAAAAGCAAAATCGCCCGATTTTGTGCGGGCAGTATGTTAAACTTAGTACCTTTAATAACTGCATATGTAAACAGCTGGTTCGTGCAGTGACGTCAACCCCCCCCCCCGCTAAACTGCTACCAGCATGTTTCAATACGCTGCTCGCAGTTTAAGTTAGTTAACTGTTAAACTCTGACCGGACAGTAGCCTTCATTGCCGCGGCTATGTAACTCTTTCAAATCGGAAGATTACTTCAATTTATTCTTATATTTTTCAGTGCTTATTCAATTCCTACTTTGGCAATGTATGCCACGCTACACTGCATGGGCCATGCAATCATTTTTACAAAAATTTAAATAAACAGTTAATTGAAAATAGTCCACTACGTTATTTCATATTATCCAACTTATTATACCAGCATCACGTTGTAAGACTAACTCAAGAAATATTCGAGAGCGTCGAAGACGTAACAACATCGAAATCAAAATTTTCATAGCATATACATGTTCTTTTGATAACTTGAAAGCTAACTTAATGTCACAATTTTGTTTATTTAATAATAAACAAACATGGTCTTAAGGTCTTTTAAACACGCAATACTTATGTGTTCATTACTGCATACAACAAATCCTTTGCTAACAAAGGAATTACTGCCCAGCTTTAACATGTGCAGCACATCTGCTAAAATAAAAAACTTTCGAGAAACATGATATGGATTTGAAAAACAGTTTTTGTGGGAGAAATATTAAGTTTCTTCCACAGTGCTCTGTTTTCACCTTCCAAATCCGATGTGATAGACCCAACTTTAACACTTTAGCGACCATGGCGGCGTATACGCCTGCTTCTCATTTCTGCATAGGGACCACAGTGGATGTATATGACCTCTCAAACTTTGTACAGAAAAATTGTCTCTGTAGCCCAGACGACCATTTGTCAGCCAATTTTTCTTTATGATGCGACCACTATAATCACTGGGAATACAAAAACATATTTGGGCTCACATTTTTTATCTTTATAAAATTCTTATTCTAAGTGTTTGTTGGTAACAGGTCGTTTTTCAATTCTGAATATTATTTTCTTTGTCTCTTATTATAAGATTCTGTAAGTATAATGGTCATGTCTTTTTATCTTTAAGTATAATGATCATGTCATATCTTTAAGTTTTAAAAATCATAAGTAAAGTAAAATCTTCACTTGAAGTTAAAGGCGATTTCCTTTTCTTTATGCCAGATATATCGGTTTGAGTACAAGAAGATCAATTTGTCAGTTTGTTTTATAAAAACAAAACTAGGCAAACAATGAACTATAATGAAGAAAAATGTTTGACAATTTTGAACTGTAATCTAATAACTACAGTGTTTCATTCTACTATTATAAAAACACTATGTTTTTGCACAACAAAGTGAACGCAGCAACATAAGAAAAAAACATGTAAGGGAATATGAATGTGAGAAAGAGGAAATGACTGTAATATTTCTTTTTTTTTCTACTGCAATGTGAATGAGGTTGTTGTCAATAGACTTGTGTGTTAATGATAAATAATGAATCGCGTGGCACCCACCACTTACCATTTTCCAAAAGGCTAAACGTGAAGCAAACATCACACGCTCACGCACACACACAGCTATAAATAATCAAATATTCCTTCAGTAGGTTATCACGACTGACCAAGAGCTTGGATAAGCTGTGAGTGATTACACATTAACACAAATGAAGTGGTCGTATATGTACGCTGGGGTCCATTCATGGCAAAAGTTATATATCGCTATGAGGGATCACAGCGAGCGTACACGACCACTTCTTGTTTTCTTATATTATTAGACTCAAAAAGGAAAGTGACTGACTGATTACTATTTTTAACTTGATTACAAGGCTAATCGAGTTGAAAAATAAACTTGGTCGTCATTTGTAATGATGGTCGTCAAACTTTTAAGCTTTAACATGTTAATTAAACAAGACATTTAATTAAAATTTACAATAATAATAAAAAACAGTAATTTATATTTTTATTATTTATTTGATCATGTATAAAAATAAAAATCACATAGTAAAATTACATCTATAAAATCACATACAAGAATTGCATATGTTAAAATTAGGCCTAATGTTTAAATATGTTTTTCAAGACTTTTCTTTTGCGAAATTTTCAATAATGTTATCGCAATTGAGTTCATTTAATAATTCATATTCAATATAGGCTATAGATTTCTCATTGAATTTAATCTTCCGTTATTCATTTTGTTTCTTAGTTAATTTTTAATTCCTTTAAACAAGAAAATTTCGTTCTGCTGAAGCATTCAATATGGTTAATGTTTGAAGTATTCTTAAAATAATTTCTATATTTGGAAATGTTTGTTTCTTGTCTGATGTTACCTTATATATATATATATATATATATACACACACACACACACACACACATATATGTAGTTTTCTCCCTCAATCATTTGTTGATTTTGCGGTTACTTTCTACCTTACAATGTGGCACAAAAAGAGCCACTTCTATTGTGGCTCTGTTGGGGGTGAGATCAACGAAGGATGGATAAATTCTTATATATACATTTCAGTGGCTGTATTTCAGTAAATCGATTGTGGCTCCGGATATTTGTATATATATATAAAAAATATTCATCTGAAAGCAATTAACGTTGATCACATTTTATACAAACCTTATTTTAATACAAAAGTAAAACGTCTTTAATAAAGTTTTTGTTTTATTTTTCTGAAAATTATTTTGCTTTTGGTTTTTTTTCATCGTCGAATGAACAAAAATTATTATTACTGAATAAATCTCTTCGAATTTGAGGTTAGACGTGTTATGTGAAGCGGGAAATCTGTCTACTAAGCTTGCTTGGCTACCTCTTATTACGATGTACTGCACGCTTTGTTTGGAGTGGTGTTCTTCAAATTTTACATTATCTGGTAAGTAAAACACCTTTTGTAACATATTTATACCTTATTTCTATGGAATATATAATCTTAAAGAGTGCTATAATTATGTAACAATGAATGAAAGGTTTCAGAACTGTCAAATGTCTATATAGCTTTTATTAATAGCAGTGTTGAAAATTTTGAAAATTGAATTGCTTATTTAGTTTTGTTACAATCTTAATGAATATCTCTTGGACTTTATTAGGTTAAAACGTTTTAGGTTTTTTATGGTCACTGTTAATACTGTCAATTCACTTTTGCCTTATTACATAACCTAATATTTCACATTTATGCTTAATGATAAAATAATGAATTTTTTAACTGTTTAATTAAGCATTTGTCGTGGTAACTTAATCCAAGTTTATTTTTGAAATTTATTTACGGTAATTTAACCTAGTGTTCTATGAATAAATAATTTCTTCATTTCCATCAATTTCTGATGAATTAAAATTCACTGCAGTTTAAATATCTGTGTGAATTACGATTGGTACACTGTTCATCTTTTAGTGTTAAATGAATAATCGAATCAATTAAAATTTTAATTTTTTGACAGAAAAATTGTATTTTATATACCATAACCTATTTCATTATATTGTTAGGATAATATGTTTACAGACCTAAATAAGCTTACTGATTGGTTTAATTTAAACTTTTCCAATTTAGAATAATTATTTTTATAAAGAAAAACTGATTTCGCACATTGTTTTTTAGAGTTTTCCTTTACTTGATTTTATAACAAATGACAGTTATTTTTCTGATTTTAACTGTCATTTTTATGGTTTTATATGGAAAGGAATGACTCCACACTTTGGTTAAAATCTCTTAGTAAATCTGGCAAGGAATGAAATGCATACCTGTGATCTACGCATGTAACGACATGAGTTATGCTTTACTTTAGTTGGCCATGTCAAGAGTGTTTCTTTAGTTTATCATTGCTGGAACGAGCAAGGGACTATGTGGTAATTGATCCAGATAAACAGTAGAATCACTAAAACCTAATCAAAGAATAAGGTCCTCTTTAATCTGTTCCTTCGGTCTACGCAGATTATCGGGTCAATAGGCCCATCGCTTTCTTCGGCAAAATAAACTAATGAATCCCTCTTGTCATAACCAGCTTAATTAAAACATATCTCATTATATGTATAGATCACTGTTTTTCGTGTCATAGTACATAATAATGCTTTTCCAAGGTGCTGGGCTTATAATGGATTTAAACCCACGTTTTAATTGGTAAAGAAATAATAACAGAAATAAAGTTTTGTAGAGATACCTCCATAACATTTTTTTCTGTACATTTTAATAAAATGTGTTTTTGAAAAACATAATTGTATAATGCACATCAAAATTATATTGTAGGAATCTCATGAATTTATATTTTCAGTCTTGAAGTCTTGATACATAGTAGATGAGCAGAATGTTTATATTTTTATAATCACTAAAATTATAAAAAGAAGCATTATTAAATTTTGATATTAGGTATTTATTACTTCTTTGTAAGTGAAAATTCTTTACTCCAACTAAGACATTTCATTACTTCCAGTGGGGTAAATTATTAAACACTACAGTAAAACCCTTTAGGTATAGATTGGCTACTGTATGGGCTCAGTTCAAGGACCAACCAAACATCCACTCATACTGTATTTCTAAATATAATTTTATATTAAACCAGAAAATAATGAAATTTTGTAATTAATTTTCATTTCTCCTAATATGTTCATTGTAAACATATTAGCAGTTGCCAGTGTTATTAAAGAGATTTCACTTATTAACGGTCGTAGAGGTTTTTTTTTTTTTTTTTTGCGGGGGAGGAAAAATGCATTATGCACCATCAGGAGACACCCGACTGGTCTCCCGGTGTGTGGGACTCGCACCCACTAAAAAACCTCCACTTTACAGGCAGGGAACCCCCCCTGGAACAACTATTCGTATGGCTTCAGGGTGGCACCTCGTATTGCGCCTACAAGGCTTCTACAGCTTTATCTATATCATCGACCTGTGAGACGGACCATCCTCACGAAGGTCACAACCATGTCCCAGTTCTCTTTGCTGTTGAGCATGACGTCTATGATGTTATCAGGCGTCATGGGGCCAATCTCCGATTCGAGCCCTCGCCTCTCCAGCACCCACCGTTGACACTCGAAAAAAGTATGATGAGCGTCATCAGAGTCCGAGTCGCCATACACGCACGACGGATCCTCCATCTTACCCATCCTTCGCAGATATGCACAGAAATAACCATGCCCTGTCAGGAATTGAGTAAGGTAATAATCTACCTCGCCGTGCGTTCTGTCCACCCATTCAGGGAGGTTCCCAATCAGCCTCGCCGTCCACCTAGCTCGACTCTCCTGCTCCCATCGTAGTTGCCAGCTCCGCATGGAGTGTGCCCTGGCCACTGCTCTTGCTTCTACAAACCCCAAGTCTTCCTTGGTTGTGTAGACCCTCCTTCTCTCCTCAGGCATCAGATCTATTGGCATTACTCCAGCGACGACCAACACTGCTGGTTCCGACACCGTTCTGTAGGAGCTTGCAATCCGAAGTGCTCCTCTTCGTTGTACCGCGGCCATCTGCTTGCGGTATTTTTCTTGCTTCAGTGCGTCGGCCCAGACCTCGCATCCGTAGAGGAGAATCGAGTTTGTCACCGACATCAGCAGTCGCCGTCTTCCTGCAGCTGGGCCTCCGACATTTGCCATTAGTCTGCTTAGCACAGCAACGACCTTAGCGGCTTTCTCCGAGGAACATCGAATTTGCTCCCAGTAGGAAAGCTTAGTATCCAGGTGCACCCCTAGATACTTCACCGCTGGCTTTGATATTATCGCCTTTTCCCCCACCACGAACTGTGTGATTGTGGGTATACGTCGACGAGTGAGCAGCACAATCTCTGTCTTCTCCGTCGCAAGGCTCAGATCGTGTTCGTCCATCCAGTTGCGGACCCTGCGCATGACCTGGTTCAGCATGCGCTGCGCCTCCTCTGCGTCTCTCGCGGTGATCACGGCAGCCACGTCATCAGCATATGCTACCAGAAAGGTATCATCTGGCATCTCCATCCGGAGGATTCCATCATAGAAGGCATTCCACAGGTCGGGGCCCAAGATAGAGCCTTGAGCTACGCCTCCTGTTATCTCTCTGCTGCGTGGCCCATCTGCTGTGTCGTACCGGAGCTCCCTGTCCCTCAAGTAACTTCGTATTATCCGGAGCAGGTAGTCCGGCGCTTAAAAAACATCCTCCAGAGCAGCTAGCAAGTCTGTCCACCTGGCCGAATTAAAGGCGTTGCATACGTCCAGTGTAGCGAGTAGCACCATCCTTCTGGAGAAGTGATTACCCCGCTGGGCCACCTGGACGGCATCCAAGATCTCCTGTATGGCTCCAATGGTGGATCTGGCCGTTCTGAACCCGTACTGCCTCGCTGACAGATCTCCTGCGTCCCGAATTGCCGCTACTAGGCGAGGCCTGAGTAGACGTTCCAGTAGTTTCCCCGCCGTGTCCAGCATACAAAGAGGTCTGTATGCCGACGGGGAATTCGGGTCGCCCTTCCCTTTGCCGACTAAGACTAGTCTCTGGATCTTCCACCTCTTCGGGAAGACTCCGTCTTTGAGGCAACGGTTATACATATTGAGTAGCACCTGGGGGCAGGATCTAGCGACCACCCTCAGCACTTCCGCAGGTATACCATCCGGCCCTGGTGCCTTCTTGTTGCGCAGGGAGCTAACAGCTAGTGATAGCTGTGCACAGATAAGATACCCGACCCGGGAACATGTTTTAGAGCATCGGAGTCCAAACCACGCTCCTCGCAGAGAAAACATCTCGGCTCAGCTTGGCAGTCTTTTTTCAGATGGCCTGCACAGCCACACTGTATGCATATACCCGCCTTCTTTCTGTCGGGCCCTTTGCAGTCCGCCTGACGATGGCCAAAACCAAAGCAGGCGTAACAGCGAATCACCAGGGCCCTTCGGCGCACTCTGCCATACACCCATCCGATCTTTATGCGGCCAGTTTCAAGGAGTTTAGCAGCTCCTCGCTCCCCCAGCTCCACAATCGCCATCTTCTGCTCCCTGGTGTTCGCCTTCGTCAGCGTCACTCTCATGTCCCCAGCCAGGTCATCTGCATCGCATTTGACGGCATTACGGACCTCCTCTTCTGTTGTGAGGCAGTCAAGGTCCCTTATCTCAAGAGTTGTCCTGGGTTCCAGGCTGCGGACAGAAGCAGACTTGCCCAAAACTCCCCGCAACGCCTCACAGAAGCCCTCCTTATTGGTGGTCTTAGATTCCAACTCCAGGAGAACATCCCCATAGCGAGTGCGGCGAACGGACCTGATTTCAGTTCCCGTCGTCTCCGGGTTGGCATCTCTCCTGATCTGTGTCGGGACCTCCGCAAATGTCTTTCCCTCTGCAGGCTTGATGAGCAGAGCATCGGGTCGAGCCTTCGGTGGACGCGTCCTCCTCCTTTCGTGGTCGCCGGGGCCTTGCTCTCCTTCCCGGGCTCCTTCTGTAGCCGTCTTTTCGCTTCGCGGACCGATCTCCTGGACTGCACCATCTGCCATACACTGGGTGTGTCTTCTTTTACCTTCTTCTTATCTGTGGTCCTCTGTGTAAGGGGGCTGGTGGCAGCTCGCTTACTGCCACCTCCCGCAGAAGACGAGGGCCCACTTTCTTGGCCCTCCTCCGTCTGTGTGGCACGGTCTGCTCCCTTCACCTGCTTCGGTGCTCGCAGGAACTCAAGGACTTCCAACGCCTCACGTAGTTTGGACAGGCCAGATTTCACCTCCATTGAGATGTTTTTCTGCCTGTCCGTGGCAGTCTTCATGCTGTTGAGAAGAGAGCGACAGTATCGCCACATCTCCCTCTCGTTGCTCGTGTCCGGCTCCCTCTGTTCATCTGCAGAGCTTTTGCCTGCAGGTATCTTCTGGGCAGTTGTTTGCCCCACCCCTCTCTGTGTACCCCCTGGAGGAGTCCTTTGCACCCGCGAGCTCTTCCCGAAGGGGCTCGGCGTTCCTTCCGCTATATTGGGACCGCTTTCCATATTATTATACTACAGCACTGACCCTAATACCATGCTTAAACTTACTTGGACTAATTCAACTTCATAATAAAGTCATAATCCGAGACACACAAAATTTAAAGCTCTCTATAGAGCTCAAAGATTTAATAAATTGTCTTACAACAAGTATTTCTATTTAATTTGTACTTGTATACACAAAAAAAAATCCAAAGAAAATGTCTCTAAGCTCTCAACGATCCGAAGTCCAAAAATAAAATTCACCAAAAATTTACAATTAATCCGATTCGGATTACATCTGAAGTACTACACTTTATGCATAACTATGAAAAATGACTAAGTCCAATTTACACCTTATTATATTAACAAACCAAAAAAAAAAAAAAAAAATTCCAAAGTTCTCTACAGAAAAAGTATCTAAGTCCTATACAGTACTGATGCACTGATGACAAATATTCTAAGTCCAATTTCCCTGCTGAAAGGTAAATTTCCCTTATGTGTGGGAAAGGCGCCAAACTACGGTACTCTAACCTCAACAGCTGTCTGCTCTGTATCTGTGCAAACTTACTACCAAAGGTCAATTACGGTACTGAAAGCCAACCGATATGACGACTTTCCAATCAGCTGTTTTCTGTACCAAAATACTATACTATTAATTTGCTAATTTCTGTCTTTAAATATTACCTTCCTATCCTACACTATTCTAAAAATGTAGTTGAATGTGTTCAAAATTTTTGAGTAGTCATGCACAGTTCTACACTTAGTTTAAATATGACTATTTAACTACTAACTAGTTCACAATATTATACCCTAGTCCTACCTTAGGGCCACCAGATAATCATTATTTTACCTAAAATAGGTCACTAATTAACCAACCACACACACACTCACTGGTTCCCAAGCCCTATTCTCGTGTTTTCACCACACCTTTCTCCGAAAACAACACAAAAACACTACTTTCAATTGACATATATTCAAGAGCACTAGAACAACGTCTGCTTAACAACCACCCGCGACAGTTACGTAGAGAAGGTCTACAAACACCATTAATAATTTTATTAAAATATTATTACAGGCGGTTAAATTTGAAACGTAATAATTAGACCCATAAACTCTTCCCAGTTCATGTTAATTCTTAATATTATAAATAATTAAAATGATAAGTTGTGAATTAAATTAAGTTAAGAGTGAAGTTTTAGCACTTTTAGCATGTGCTGTAATAAAGGAGCTTTTACTATACACCTTTGTCTTTATTAAATTAACTTTTTTAAGTTTGTGAATAAATTGATGTTTTTTCAGATTCTTGCCATAAAAAGTTGTTTCAAACATCAGCAAATGAAACTACCTAATCATCAGCCAATGAAACTGGAAATTCTTTTGTAAATTGTGACAAACAATATGTCACTGAAAAATTTGTTATAGGACTTTAACTATTTTTCGTAAGTAAGAATTGTGTATTGATTTGATTTTTTTTTATTTACTTTATTTTACATCGCATCAACTAATAGGTCATTAGCAGCGACATTAGATTTAGTGCATTGAGTTCTTGAACTGTATGTTTTTTTAATAAAAATGATAGATGGAATTTTAACAGCCTACGGAAAGATGCCATGTCTTGACCAGGATGCGAACCCAGGACCACTGGGTTCCTGGGTTTAGCATTGCGCTACAGTGAATTGCTTTTAAATAATTATAAATTTTATTATTATTATATTTACAGATACATTTATTTTAGTGATCATATGTTAACAATACATCAATTTTGCTAGTTATCAGTTATAAGTAAATTCTCTTTCAAGAGTTGATAGTGGAGAATAACAAAAACTGACACTGTAAGGTTGGTATGCTTATTCCTTCCTTATCTCATACCCATACCTGGAGATCGTAGATTTTATAATCATACTGTACAAAGTTCATATTTTATATTTATAAAACGTTTTACAATTAGTTGTTGCCCACAACTTCTTTGATTTCATACCCATTACTGAACAGAACTAATAAGTTAAAGCAGTACATTACAAAATTTCAATAAGAACAGTTGTATATTAAACTTATAAAAAAGTATCAGTTTTAAATATGTTAATTAGAGTGCCATAAAGTGAGGTAGTATCATATATTGTTATATTGTTTCATTTTAGTTGTTATTGTTCTAATAGAAGTTATGATTAACGTCTGTGTATTTATCATTTATGTTTACTGCATGAAGTGAAATCAACTTGATGTTATTAAGTCTGTCGATACATTGGTGCTGAAATCTAAGAGCATAATATTTTATGAATGTTTCCTACATTTAACACAGTAGTTCCAAAATGCTCTAAGAATTCGCAAAGTAGTCAGTTGCATTATTCAAGTCAGGTAGAATGAGTCATTTAAATTATATTCTACGGAGTTAATTTTGTTCTCGTTAAGTTTCTAGGTGTTGTGTAGTTTAGCTAATGTAAATATTCAGTTCAGGGTAAAATTAATAGATTCTGTGGTAAATTACATTTCTGAAATTTTGAACCAACTGTTTGGTTAAAAATGTAGATTTGTTTCTCGAGTAGATTGTGCTAAATGAAAGCTCATTATCATGGCAAAAGCAGGTTGTTTTGTGACAGGGACTATCAACTCTTGTGAAACAAAGTATTACAGCCAAGAGTTATATGAAAATAGACAGAACAAGTTAAAAATATTCAGTAATATAACTTAACCAATTCAAAACATAGAATACCTGTATTTATTATTTTACTGATTTACTAGAATGGCATAAAATTGTTTTTACATGTTCCTATTAAATAAATAAACAGATAAATAACATGTGAAGCATTGGCACAACTTGCTCCTAGCTGTATTTTTAAGTTATTTTAATATTGCTATGAAAATATTGTATCATTCCATTAAGATTAGGTGGGTAATTGTAAACGAAATATGAAGGATTAACATATTTTTATTTATTAAAAATCATGTATAGGTCTCCAAAATTAAATTAACTGTAAATAATAGTTATTTCAGTCTTTTCTTCTTATGTTGCATACAAAAAATTGTTTAAATGAAACCCTCTAAAATTCAATTTACAAGTACCCCAACATCTTAGGGGTAATTATAAAACAAAAATTGGAACAACTGTAAACTAATTGACACTGTACTATTTTGTGTTGCGTTTTTAATCCCAACTGCATGTTTGCAATTATCCAATCTTGGCTTGTATGAAAAGTTAATGGAAGCAAGATACTTCAGACATTATGGTTATTAAAAATCATAAAGAAATGTTGTTATGGTTACATAATACAACATGTAAGTAACAGCATAAACGTTTATCATTTTTAAAACACAAAAACATTATAAAGAAATGACACTAGTAAATAATAAATAAAAATGTATCATTTTCAAAAACAGGAACACATCCAGGGTACTCGTAGAAAATTTGTCTATTAATTTCCTTCATTTATGGATTGGGTAAAACTGTCAATATTTGTTCAAATCTAATACTACTTTCATCATTTTCTTTTAATATAACTTTGTAAAAATTTAATTTTTCAGTCAAGTTAGTTTTATTAGCAGGCATCTTAAAGCCAACTTTGTCATCACTTATTGCAAAATCGATAGTTGCTTTGCTCTCGACGAGGCCTTTCGGTGTTTTTACCATCTTCGGGTCTTAAATGACCAAAGATGGTGGGAAACACTGAAAGGCCTCTTAAACGACCTAAGACCCAAAGATTGTGCAAACACCGAAAGGCCTCGTCGAGAGCAAAGCGAATAGCAGTTTTGGAATAAGTGGTGACAACGTTGGTGTTAATGTTTAATCTTTACGTTGACATCCTGTGACATAAATCTACATTCATCATCTATCGTCATCATTCCAAACATACTTGTAGTGAGTTTTATTTCTTGGTCCCCCAATGAAATCAACAAGATAAATTTTCCTAGTTGAATTTTTTGCCACTTTAATATTTCATATGTTACTTCTGTGGTATTGTATTTCAAAAAACTTATTGCAAATGAATCTTTGTTTTGTTTTTCATGTTTTAAGTTTTTTATTTTTTTTTTAATTTTTAAAGTCCCTTCTTAGATTTGTTTCTTTTATGTTCCTAGACATTTCTTCTTGATTTGTTCTAGCTTTCTTTCTTGATGCTGTCTTCAGCTTCTTTAACTTTTGTCAGGACTCTGCAGTTGTTAAAACTTCTCTGCAGTTTTGGAGAGAACTTCAACAGATGATGTAATGACATTGTAGCCAATAGTGATTGTCTGTAAACTAAAATTTCCCTAGCGTTTACAATTACCCTACCTATCCCTACATAAATTTGAAACAGCATATTTTGAAATGGTTTTTATCTACCAACGTGAGCTGCACCCTTAACATGAACTGTATAAGGGCTATCATTTTTATGTCTTGACTTAAAGGTTTCTTCAACCCCAATTTACATCATCTGGAAAGATGGAACAGTGTCACTTTATAAAACTAACAGTACTGTACAAATTTAACAGAAAATATACATTTCTAAATTGAATTATCTTGACTTACAGGCCGGTCATAGTCAGAACGTGGATGGAAAGTGGATGATATTTCCTTGTTTTTGTTTGAATTAAAACGAAATGTATATGTAATATATATAACGTAATATATGTATATGCATACATATAATATCATTACGTTTCATGAATTAAAATTAAGTTTTTTATAAATTTAAATATTTTTCAGTCCATTATTGGAAAATATTGTTTGTCTTAGCGGTTCAGCACCACTGTTAATTTAAGGGTAACCTGATTTAGGGTGGGGAGGGAGATTTTATTTTTCATTGTTCTGCAGATTATATTGTATTGTTATTAAATGATTAAATGTAACTACCGTTTTTGTGTCTGTTTCAGGAAAATAAAGCAGAAGTGGCAGTGGAAGTTGTAGATGAACATATCAATGTTGAAGGTGTAGATGAACATAACGATGTTGAAGTTGTAGAAAGTGATGCATTCAATATTCTAAATTTTCGAAGTGATTATTGTACTCCTATTGTAGAGGAACCAAACTGTGCAGGGTGTTTGATATTGGCAGATATCCGTAAAAAAAAAGAAAACTCAATTATTATTGACCAAGAAAATGCTGATTGTAGAAAAGAAACTATTAATGATAATAAGAAAAAAAGAAAATGAGATCGAAAAAACTGTTGCCCGTTTTGTCACATTTTAGTGACAAATTTTGCTAGAAACATTGTAAAACATCATCCATTTGAAGAAAAATTAAAAGAATATACTATGATTTTAGATGAAAATTTAAAGGAAATAAAAAGGAAAAGAATGGCTATTACTGACAAACCGAGAAAGAAAGGTAATTATGATTATAACTTGAAGGTAACCAACAAGGGAAACTGAAAAGCTCATACCAATGAAGAGACCAGCTAATTCAAAATACACAGTAAATTCGTTGACTCATGTTGTTTCCACAAAATGTCTTGGATTTTTTGAAAAAGAAAATATGTATCTACACTACAGGCACTGCAATAATAAAGGATTTGATGATAATAACTGCGAAAGAAGAAACAGAGTTGCAAAAACGTGTTCATTAATGTTAATCCCAGATGTTCTTGAAGTTTCTGAGTCACTGAAAAAAGTCATATTTCCAACAATGTTGAAAGATAAATTTTTTCATTGCTCAAACTGATCCGTTAATTGTACGATTTGCTACAAAGTTTTTTAAAAACCACAGAAGTAGTCAGCATATAAAATATTACTAATTGTCAGCTAATTGTCTCAATTTATGTGTTTTACTTGAAGTAACTTTAATTAATTGTTTCTGGAAAAAATTGTGTTTTTTAAATTAATTTTGTGTGTAATCTACTACTTATTATATTTTTTATTAGTATTTTAATGTCTTAATTGTTAATACTATTTGTAATTATTTACTTTCTAATTAGTCGTTAGTCTAATTAGTTTCCTCTTGTTGTGACATTTCTTTTTACAGTTATTGAGATGCTTAATTTAATTACTGTTATTTTTTTAAATAATAATTATAATTTTTTTTTGTTAGAATACAATTTTCCATGTCTAAAAATGTATTTTATTTTTTTATCGTGTTAATATAACCTTAATTGAAATGAGGATTACAAGTGTTTAAAATTCAATAATAATATCTAAAAAGTTCAAGACTCCTGTATTTAAAAAATAGGTAATTGTTGTTTTTAATGAATCCTTGTATATTCTTGTAATAAGAATCTGTACAGTGTGCCAAAGTCTGTGTGATTTATATTTAGTGCAAACTTTTTTTCTTGGACGTAATTTTATATTATTTTTATTATTATTGTACTTTATTGTAAGACAAACAAATCTTTTCTTCTAAACTTTGTCTAGTACCACACTTAAAAAATGACAGTGCAGCTAATTATCTCAATTTGTGTTTTTTGTGAAGTAACTTTAAATAATTTTTTTGTTTTCTCATGTTTTTGAAATTAATTTTGCTTGTAATCTATTATTCATTGTATTTTTTATTAATTTTTATTGTCTTAAAAGACAAGAAGTTATTTTTTTGTATTATTGATAATAACATTTACTTTCTAATTAGTAATGGAGTTTTCTCATTTTTTGTGAGATTTCATTTTAGAGTTTTTGCTATGCTTAATTTAATTACTGTTATTTGTTAAAATAATAATAATTTATTTTTGTTAGAATACAATTTTTTATGTTTCAAAATGTATTTTTATTTTTTTATCATGTTTATGTAACCTTAATTGGAATGGTGATTACAAGTGTTCCAAATTCAATAATAATATCTAAAAAGTGCAAAAGACTCCTACATTTAAAAAAATAGGTAATTGTTATTTTTTATGCAGCCTTGTAGATTCTTGTAATAAAAACCTGTACAGTGTGCCAAAGTATGTGATTTATATTTAGTGTTAACTTTTCCTTGGTGTAGGCTTATTGGCTATTGGATTTGATTCCAGGATAGTGTGACTTTTGTTATCAGCGGTTCTCTTTGTCCCATAAGTTCCCGCGTAAAATTTATATTACTTTATCATTCAATCATGCAAAATATACTATATAACACACAGAGTCTGATTGTTCAAAACAAGCTCAGAAAAAATAGGGAAACCAAAGTTTAGTAACTAAATTGAAGCATTTTATTTTATTCACAGGGTTTAACTTGTGATAGAAACTGATAAGCTTATTGAATCAACCGAAATGTGACAAACAAGGGTTGGTTAAAGATTAGATTGGTGAGAATGTATTGTGTTTCCACGAAATTTAGGTAGGTGATTTCTAATTTGATCAATCGTATGCAAAATTGTATTTAACTCACAAATAGGATACACCACCACCTAGCTTTTTGTCAATAATCTAATTAGCTTTTTTCTTTTTATTAAAGACCCTCTTAAGTTGAAAGTTTCTGTAAAAAGATCAGAATTTCAGCTTTGACAGGAAAAGAGAAAATATCACACAATGGCGAATCAACCGTTTTGTTATATTAGTACTGTAATGAAAGGGACAGTGATCGTTGTAAAATTAACATTTTACTCTACCATACTTTTTCCACTTGAATGAAGTAACCATTATTTTATTCAGTTCTATTCAAATTCTATTTGCAGGAACCATTAATATTAAACTATAAAATGAGATATTCTTTATGGAATGTCTCTTAATTTTTCTTTAACAATGAAATGGTTAAAAAATACAATAGAAGTTTCAGCTGTAATAAACATTGTTGTAATAACAGAGACAAAGAAGAAACTTTAAAGTACAAAAGATAGTTTGATGTTGCACAGCGCCATAGACTCAGCAACAAGAGCTCAGAGTGGAGTGGCAGTTACGACTGATAAGAGATGGAGAAATAAAATACAAAACTATATTTATTTCAATTGTAGAATAATAATAGTGAGATTTAAGATAGACAGAAGGTATCTTGTTGTGGTAGGTGTATATACACAAGAAGAAGGAAGAAAGGAATGTACTAAAATACAGCAATATTTTATGAGGAATTGCAGAAGAAAATTAAAGTCAATCCCAACAATTACTTGGTAATAAATGGAGATTTAAACCCCAGAATAGGAGATTTGCCAATTCAATTCAAGGAGTTGTAGGCAAGTTTGGAGAGCAGACTTTAAACTCTAATGGACATGAGCTGAGGTGCTTTTGATTCCTATAATGAATTAAAAATAACAAACACCTTTTTAGAAAAAAGGACATACATAAGTATTCGTGGTGTGCGAGAGGGCAAAGATGAATAATAGATTATATTAGGGTCAATAAGAAACTGAACACACGTACAAGTGTACAAGACGTTAAGACTTTTCAGAGGTAGTGACAGGTTCTGATTAATTTTTAGTAATTAGGAAAACACACCAAGACTCCGGGGATGTACTGACATCTAACATAGGAGCAGACGTTCATGGAAGACAAGAAGTAACATATTAACTTCTGAAACAGCCTAACAAAAATGAGAAAGATAATGCACAATTTCACATGACAAAGGTAAATAATACAGGAAGACAAGATATAACCATCACTGTTCTGGTTGTTAATAGCAACATATATCTTGGGGATAACATAACAATATCGGGGGACCGTGTTTGCTCAGTTTTGATATTTATTTATATATATACAGATTATTTTTACATTAAATTGTCTAGGATTTGAAAACATAAGCAGAAATTTGTAAGCGTAAACAGAAACTATAAGTGTATTGTATAAACATTTAAAATGATAGCAATTGCATTATACACATATAAAAAATAAAGTAAACAGAATAATACAAAATACAGTATAATACAAAATTATTGGAAAGTTAGAGTAAAATCTTCTAGTATTTAGTATTTCTTTCCATACAACATTTCGTGTATGGTGAGGATTTTCTGGTGGCAAAAGAACTTGTTACGTTTTATTAAGTTACAAACTTTTAAGCTGCTTTGTCTTTTTACTCTAGAAAATGCTACATACAACGTTCCATGGATAAAAACTGATATAAGTAAGTAGATACCAACGGATTCAAATGTTTATCCTTGATTTATCCTTGAGCTGTGTGGATGGTCAAGCAAAAGCAGGTCTTATGAGGAACTGATGTCGTTGCATAGTACATCCAAGTTGATTTTTGCTAGAATCTAATGTGATTCTTGGGATATGGACTTCTCGGCCTGCATTCTCTCCAGTGATAATCTTTGATTTAATAATATTGTTACACAACTCAGTAACTATTAACCCTGTTCCATTGCATAGTCCTTCGGAGACATCCAAGTTTCGCAAGAGCATTATTATTGTATTTTTTACAAGTTTCAGTTCATGTGGTGGTAGATCAGCCATTTCAACGGAATTCAGAAGTAAATTCGAGACCTCCTTCTGGTTGATCTTTGACAGAATCATAACTGTTGTAAACTTTGCACTCTCCAGGAAGCTTTTCAATAATTTCTGCATTAATTTTATTAACATCCTTATTATTGGTTCTAGTATAGCCCTGTCCTTAGTATTTTCGTATCTGTTTTTAGCCAGACAGTCTCTGAATACTTCTTCAGTAAGATTGCCGTTGGAAAGAATATCCTCTGGTAGTTCAATCTCATGCATAGCATTTACTGGCAAGTCTCCATTGCCAACTTTGAATAAATATTCAGCAAAGTCTCTTTGCTGTGGACTCACACGCATATTTTCTGTCAGTGAAAAGAAGTTAAAATGACGCCAAAGTCTGTTTTCCTTAATCGAAAGGTCTACCAAGTCACTGCGGTTAGCACGAGGTTGAACGGGCAAACATTGCCGGAAATCTCCTCCAAAGACAACAATCTTTCCACCAAAGGCTATATTAGGATTTCCTATAGAACGACGTATTTGATCCATATTGTGTAATCCATATTTAGGTAACATACCCCATGCACCAACCCGAGCGTTTTAATCTATAATAAAACCTACCTTTCTGTTGTAAGTCACAAAGAAGCAAAAGCAACAGTTTCAAAAAACTCATAAATTATTATTAACTTTAGCTTACTAACAACCTTTTTCGAATGATTCAATACAATCCTTTAATTTTTTTGTTCATGACGTGTCCGTGTATTAATGCTTACCTCAGAGAACACAGAAAACACAACAGCGTACAGGGAACACGTTATAAATTAAATACGTTATTGCTCGCTTAATATAATTAGATAGGGTAAACAATTATTGCTCGTCTCAACTCTTATTTTGTTTATTTACATTGATTGGAACAGCTAATTATTCTTTTTCATATATATACATATCGATACTGCGCCGAAACAATTATTGCTCGTCTCAACTCTTATTTTGTTTATTTACATTGATTGGAACAGCTAATTATTCTTTTTCATATATATACATATCGATACTGCGCCGTTTGCATTTATCGACGGTTTCTGTAATTTATTTATCTGTAGGTTAAGAAAGCTGGTTATAAATTACAGTTGCCTAGCAATAATTAATTGTTACGCGTTATCGGTCCCGCGATATTTTAAAATAAAGGCCCTCAGATGTGGCCCTGACGAATTTAACGGAGAATGAGACCGAGTCCAATCAATTCCTGGTGTCAAAACACCCTTAAGTACCAACTTCCGAGAAAATCGTTAGAGCCGTTTTCGAGAAAGGAAAACATAGCTACATACAATTATAGTGCTCTCTTAATAGTGTAGGTTTAGAAGAATTAACAAATGTTCTAGACCAAATGAAGAATAAGACCCGATGGAATTAACACAGAACTCTTAAAAGGTGGTGGACTGCCATTAAAACTACAACTTTGGCATTTGATTAATGCATGCTGGAAAACAAACACTATTCCAGATTTTTGGAGAATAGCAGAGGCTGTTTAAAAAGGGACAGAAATGACTGTGGAAATTATCAAGAAATAAGCCTTTTGAATAGGGCCTACAAATTATATACATGGATAATTAATAACAGACTGAAGAATACTGCAAACGCTCTCCTTCTTGAACAATCTGGATTTAGAAAAGGAAGATCCTGTGGTAACAATGTCACAATTATACGCCAATTGATCGAAAAAAGAAGAGATTCAATCTAGAGACACATATTGCCTACATAGACTGTGAAAAAGCATTTGATCATGAGAATAGAGATATATTGTGGAAAATATTAGAGCAAAGAGGATACCCACATCATATAATAGAAGTAATAGGAAGCCTATATGAAAGAACGGACATTACTATAAACACTGAGAAGGAGAAAAGAGAATCTATTACTCTTAACAAAGGCATTAGACAAGGGTGCAGTTTCTTTGTCACTCACTTTATTTAACATACGGCTATATACTCGTATTGACGATGTAAGGCAACGGAAACAACGAACTGGTCCTGGAATCTACTTACTTCCCGATAATTTCTCCATTAATATTATTTTGTTTGCTGACGATCAAGTCATCCTACAAGAAAAGGAAAGTGGATTACAAAAATCAGTGTACCAACTCAGTAAAATTTGCCATGAATGTAATTTAAAAACTTCACGACAAAGACTAAAATAATGGCATTTAAATAGTAATAGACAATAAAATTATTGGAAAAATATCTCACTTCGGCTATCTAGGGTGCAACGTAAGCTATGAATATGAAGACGATATCGATAATAAAATAAACAGATACCACAATGCGTAAGACTTTGGGAAAGAAAGTACGAAAAGATACAGAAATGAAATTGTATGGCTGCACCAGTATTGATGTACGGGAGTGAATCGTGGACACTCACCCAAAATCAGAAAAAACGAATTGAAGCTGCCGAAATAAAATTTTTAAGGGAGTCAACGTGTCCAGCCTGAGATATCACATAAGAAATGCAGACATAAGGCAAGAGCTGGATATATACTCAATAAACGACAAAATTAAAAAAAGAAAGAAAACTGGATAAAACACATAAATAGAATGGGTGACTCGATAATACCAAAAAAGATAATCCAGTATAAGCCTCTTGGAGAACGAGATAGAGGCAGACCAAGAAAACGGTGGTTGTGAAGACGGAACAGACTGAAAGCCTAATCCTTGAAGTGAAGAAGAAGAAGAAATTTGGCCCAATAATGCAACTTTGTTTGACAATATTTCTATATATTTGGTTGTAACGGTATTACGAATAAGTAAATTTTGTGCTAATTGAGTACAAACCATTTAGGAATTACGAGGAATATCGGGTAACGGATTTCATTGTAGACTTAATAGAAAAAAACTTCAGTTACAAGGAAAATATTCGAAGCTATATGATTAGTCTTTTTTTTGCAGTACTGTACTGTGTTCATAAGGTATGCTGTTTTGTACGAATGGATTTTTTGTGTGTTAAAGAACCGCGGTGGCAAAACAGACTAACCCTCTGTCAGTTGATGAATTGGTTAACATCGCCTGTCATTGTGTGTTAGACCCCCGGTATAGCAGAACTATACAAAACCGGCTAGTATTCACTGGTAAGTGTTTACGTTACTTCCAAGGTTCTGAATCTACGCAAAAATTAAATGTCCACAGCCCGGTGGTTGTGCTCTTGTGTATTGGTTATTTCAGATGGCTGAAATAAAAATAAACAAATAATATAGCATAGTAAAAAGTCTTAGATCAACGGACGCCTTGATTGATGGCTCAGTCGGTTGATCGCCATTCATTAATACGTTGAAGGTCTCGGGTTGCGATTACCTGTTTAGGCTGGAAATTTTTTTAACTAGCAAAGCTATTGTAACAGTTCCAAATGGGCTCCAGACTATAATGACCATTGTAGCTGATGCAACTTTACATACATATTCTAAAAAAAAAATTAATAATAATAATAGATACCAATCCCTTGTTTCGTGCGGTTAATTCGTTCCCAAACATTTGCGCACGAAATGAAACTGCACTGAACGAGAACGTATTTTTCATAAACAAATATGCGTTTCATGGTTATTCGGTTCTGAAAGTCTTATATTATTTATTCAACAACCTGAAACCTTATGTTAGTTTACATAGCATTCACAATCGTGTAAACCTATTACCCTATTACCGTAAAGTGGTGACGTAAAATATTTGTGTATAAATATACAATACGAACTCGATAATGTGTCTCGTGTTTGGTTCTAGAGCAAGTAAAGAATTATCATAATAGGGTATTATAGAAAACACAGAAAATATATGTAACTCTAAGACGAAAATATAACAATGAAAAATTTTCCTGTGTTACGCACGTAAGGTTCCGAATTTTGGAAAATATGACTATTGGCCCTGTTTACATTTAAAACGAGTTGACACGGTTCTAGTTCGTTCTGTAATTATGCTGTCTGTGTTAAACACGATAAAGTTTGTAGATACAAGACAAAAAAGGTTCACTGAAGAAGACGTGACATACATACTAAAGTTTGTTAAAAGTTTTTATTTCATAGGCCTAATTGTTTAGCTTTTTAAGTGATATAAATAAAACGATAACCTTACAATGCAACACGAAACGGGCTAATATTAATGACATTCATTCTACTGACATTTTTTGAAAAATAATTCAATCTTAGTTTGAACTCTGCATTCTGTCAGTGCGTTTTGATGATTTTAAAGTAGTGAACACTATTTCCTAACAAGCAAACCAGTCACGAACTCCTTTCATTATCTGAGTTGTGTTCTTTAATACAAGCACAAGAGCTTTTGAAGTGAAGAACCTCATCCATCCCCTTTGCAGTATAGCTGCGCTTTCACTACAACTGGTCAAATTACTCCTACCCCATACCCCCATTATCATCACTTTCACTTCGGGAGACGTAGAGACAGATGAAGAACGTATTTGAAATATTTCATTAAAATGGGAAACTTTATTAATAACAAGTACAAAAGGTTGTACCGCACTGAATCGAATCTGGCCCCGCGTTATAATGAGGGATAGGTCATAAAATAATATCCGTACTAAACCGAAACCGCACCAAATGAAATTTTCTGAACCGGGGATTGGTGTAAAAGAATTAAAGTACTTGCTGATTTGGGGGGGGGGCAGAGTTCTTTTTGAGCAAAACTAAACGGGCAAAGCCCCCTTAGGGCAGCTACATGCAATCGAACTCCTTTAAAATTAGGCTATCGTCTAGAATTTTGTGACATTCAAAATAATATATGTTTGAAATACGTTAAAGGGTCCACAGCCGGAGTTTTAAACTACGGTATCTTCTCGAAATATATTACCAAATGTGTAGGCCTACAGGCCTACGTCTATGTAAATGATCGTATCTACAACATGCTTTTTGTTCGGCTTGTTATTCCGTTGTCACGGAGAATAATTTAATTGATTCAAAAAATATTTTACGTTTGTTGTAAGCACACAATTGAGCGATGTACCGTGCATATGTGATTTTCATTGGCGACTATTTGGTATTTGGTGGGAAAAATATAATTTTCCTTCTGTAGTGATTGTACAACCGACGGTAGAATATCGTTTTCAATTTGTGCTAGTTAATTACACAGTCCACAACTATGAGACAGTTCATTATATATTGTTTTGATATTCACATGTATTTCAGTTTTTATTACAAATACGTTTATAGAAAAAACGCCATAAAAAGGAAGAGCAGCACAAATAGGTCGTCAGACATCGTTACAACGTTAAAATGCGATCACGTCTTCATATTGAAAATGGTGAAAACAGCGTTCACTATAATAAATGATAATAAGTTGGCACTGAAACGCGCATAAATACAATTTGAAAATGAATTACAGATCCCTCAAATTTTTTAATGCAGTAATTGATCTAGATTTATGGAAAACATTTTGATGAAGTCTATTCCCACAATGAAATTTAGCAAAAAAAAAAACAACAACAAAAATACGGCGGCAAACAAAATACACGCAAGGGTGTACCATTTGAGCTTTTAAGGACTGACATCTATAAAACAGATTGTAACTATGAAAATTCAACCAATAATGCATGTGTACAGAATGAATGACAGGGTCTTCCATGTCAGCATGCTTATAAAGGTAATAACTGTAATATTGGCCAAGGTATAGGCGAGATTGTCATTTGTTAACCCCGTACACCAGCTACGTTAAGAAATTGTGTGATGTCAATAGGTATCGTGATTTCATGTTAGGTCGTGTTGTTCACGGCAATAAGGGTTTATTGTTACTCTTAAATTTTGAAAATACATAATCTTTTCTGTGCTGATATAACACCTGATGTGATATCAGCCTGATAACGAATTTATGACTTTTCTCCAGATTATAATATTTTTTATTAAATGCCATCGGTTGAAATATCAAGACGATCTGTCCACTGACGCATACTAAAGTGTTTTGCCAAAAAATATCAAATTACCGAAAGTTGTCCTAATGCAATCTGTTTGAACAATACTATTTTCTAACAATAAAACACAAGTGTTATTAAAGAGTTTTCATGTTAAGATTAAGTAAGCAGCTATACAAGTGTATGCAGTTTTTCCAGCGTTATTCTTTACGGGTAGCTTAGTTTTACATTTCTGACCCTAACGAAATTACACTAACAAAGTTTTATCATTTCTAGTGTTTACGACAATAAAACGACTGACGTTTAGCTGAAGACAGAAAAATCCGCTAAATAGAAAAAATTAAGTAAACATTTGCATATTACAAAAATATCTCCGCCTCACTTCTGTCAGAAATCAGTATGCATATGTCACCCCATTTATGAAATCATCTACGAGGTTATTAGCGTGCACGGTTGATATGGAACATCATTTGGAACATTACAGTTTTCTCTAAACGTTTTATTTAATAACAATGACAGATGAAATTTGTTAGCGTGTGAAAAACGCCGAGCCTGACCGAGTTTCAAACGCTGGACCGTAGCACCATATGAAAGGCAGACGCTAACCACTCTGCTAAGTGATAGGAATGAACTGCCTTTTTTTATTAATGTAGTACATTAATTATTATTGTGAGGTTATTCTAAATTTTATTAATAACCTAAAAAAAAATTAATAATAACCAACTATCGGTTAAGGTTTTTGCACTTTACCGCATGATCAACAATAACTGACTGTTGCGGCCCGACCTGAATTTATACAACTGTGCGAAAACTGTAGAGAGCGAACAATATGAATCGTCAACTACTCACGCAAGGAAAAAAGTTTTCCTGGCAACGCTGTCAAGTCTTGGCAACGCTGTCAGTTCCGTTTGTCTACATCACATTTGTTTTGGTTTGAAGGCGTGACCTTGCAGCAACGCCTAGCTAGAAAAAATTTTCGGGGTTGTTTGGTTACCGAGAGGTTTGGGGAGTACGGATATTCTTCTAGGAGTAGGAGTCAGACCTCCCAGATGCCCAGGAGTTTCCACTGGAAATAGGTATATTATTAAAAAAATACAGCAAACTCTCGATTATCTAGGCTAATCACCGAACAAATGCGCACGGATAGCTAAAAACACGGAAAATGCGAGTTTGTGCTTTTTAATGCACAACGAAACTTTTAATAATAGGGAACATACAATACTGTTTGAAAATGCAATAATGTCAAACATTTAACACATTCAATTATCACTGTTATCAATAAGGTAAGCCGAAATAAAAATTGTTTACGTCTATTGTTGGTAAAACACTTGAGGTACAAAAACTATACAAGACGTCAATCACCCATGACTGTTATCACAGAACAGCAACAAAGAACTGCTGTACAGTACATTGTTTGGTGTTTAATTCTTGAACAAAGCATGCCGCCATGTCACTTGCAGACGAGAGAGCGCTCGAATTCCAAGCGCACAGTTCACATTATTCAAAATGCCGTGACGAAAATAAAGGAAATAAAATAATACAATAAACCTCGGGGATGCACAGATAACCAACAAACCGGATAATCAGCACACGGATAATCGAGTTTGCTGTACGTCTTTTCGTGTTTTTAGCACAAACATTAATTTTATTTGCAGAGTATAGGCTACTGTTTAAAGGTTTATATTAAATTTGTTACAGCAGTGGCATTAATACATTGCAACAGTCTCAAAATCTTCAAAGAGGCAAACTTATAAAACAAAGTCCAATCTTCTATCTTTTTTCGATGCAAATTTATTTATGACTTCATCTGTTGAAATGTCCCTGTTTCTGTGCATGGACATCAACGCTAATCCACTGAGGCGACTCTGTCCACAAGAGTTTCTCAAGTAGGTCTTCAGTCTTCTTAATGTGGAAAAGGTACGTTCAGGTGTACAAGTGGTAACTGGCAAAGTGGAGAATATATTTAACAGAATGAAGATATTCGGGTAAAATTCCTCGTTACATTCTCCTAAAGCTTCGATAGCACAGAATGGGCGGTCAGTCTCATCCCTCTTCTCCCAAAAAATTCTCCATAGGTCAAACTCTGATTGTAACAGATCCAAATTAACTTTGTTTTGGTACAACTTCAAGCTTTCAGTGTCTAAAAAAGTAGTAGGCTTACAGCAAACGGATGGTAAAAGAGAGTTTAAATTTGCAAATACTTCTTTGTGATAAGAATTCTTATTTTTAGCTGATTGTTAAAATCATCGAGAAGTGGAATGGCCATAGAGATGCGAAAATACTTTTCTGGGTCTTCCGTTTGTATGTTACAACGGTTACGTTGTGATGGAGTTAAACGGGGAAGCGTGATTTCTCCGCCAACATCAGCTAGTAAGGATTTTGCAGACTTGTGTATAATGGAGAATTCACACTCAATATTCATGCGAATATTCTGAAAGAGGTCAACAATATTTTGAACGTGATCAGTTGCTGATTTCAAGTCACAGAGAGGTGACTGCAATATCTTACACAAAGTCAAGGTATAAGAAAACACTTTGGCTAAGAAACAGAGACTAAGAACAACCTTTCCATTAAGCAGAGCTGTTACTAAAGATGAGGCTTTGGATGAGGTATCCATGTCTGGATCATCGCTTAAATCTTCTAACGTGGTGAGAATGGGTTTGAAAAGGTCCTTGAATTTCAAAAGACTGTTATGATTTTCAACCCATCTGGTCTCCCACATGGATGTTAAAGTTTTCCACTGGGAGTCAGATTTATTTGATTGCAATACACTCATTCTTTTAGGAGAGCTCTTCAAAAAAGTGATCGTAGTCTCAACTGTACCAACGCAGTTTCTTACACTTTGTAAATTGCACGAGTGGCATCAAGCTAGATTTAACGAGTAGGAACAGAATGGACATACAGAGCTTCTGGATAATCTTTTCTGATTAGTGCTTGCACGCCTTTGAATGATCCTTTCATCACAGAGGCACCATCATAGCCTTGCCCAACTATCATTTTGCAATCCAAACCAAGATCTTCCAAATATGAAGTTATATCTTCATAAAATATTCCTATCTTTCAAATATTCCTAGCTATATCTTGTCCGGTAGTATGATGAAGACGAACAAAGCCTAAGAAGTCCTCTTTTGACACATAATAATTATCTTCTTTTTTTGTATATCGTACACAGAGAGATAGCTGTTCATGTCCAGCAATGTCTGCAGTTTCATCTACTAAAATGGAGAACATATTGGCTTCAGTTATATCATTGACAATTTGCTTGTGAATAATTTCTCCACATATCTGAATAAGATCGTTCTGGACTGTTGGACTCATGTAAGAGGCATTTAAAGACATACTCTCTGTGTGATTGATCAATTTTCGGTCACCACATAGTATTCTCATCCTTAATAAAACCCTAAAATTGCCATCATTATGAAAAGGCTCTTCATCTTTTAGCGATATGGGTCCTGAATCTTTAGTTCCCCTGAGAGCAAGTTCTTGTCGACCACAAAACTTGATAGTTTCAACTATGGAAAATAACTTGTCTCGATTTTCTTTTACCTGTTTCTTCCTTGTTGAATCAATGATGTTTCTTATGTCACGGTTAGGCTCTTTGGAGACACTTAAGAAGTTGCTCCCTGAAATCATTGCTTCTTTATGGTATGTATTGGATTCACGACTTTTAAATAATTCTAAAGCATCTTTCCAATTTTTATAGGGTTCTTTGACTAACGATTTCAATTTCTGATGACCACCTTTACCAGCTGTATCTTTTGAAAATAGCACACAATATTTACACAGACCCCCGTCAGTTTTTGTGTAGGCAAGCCAGGGAAAACGATGTAGCCACTGTCTTTGAAATCTTAGATTTCTTTTCCCACTAGGTGGGAATTCAAATTCCATTTTAGGAACCTATGGATTTTTCAGAACATTTAGTTTGGTTTCCCGATCAATTTTATCACCGGAAGTGTGCACATATTTTCCTACGTCAACATTATGCCAATCATCATGCTCAGGATTTGTTTGTGAATTTACAGTAGGATAAAAGTCGAATTCTGATATTACTTTTTCATTTACAGTAGAAGTACTTGCAACAGGCTCTGCAGGTTCTTTGGGCTCTATGTCACTGGTTTTCTTAGCCTTGGCGAGAAAGTTCTTTATCGACAGTTGTGAGCCTGGACGTTTAGCCATTATAGTTTAACGTCTCCTAAAAATAAATAAAAGAAACTAGAAAAAATAATTTCGCATGGTAGAGAGCATTGTTGAAAATGATTGCATAGTATTTGTATTCCACGAAGGTGTAAAAGTTGTTTTTTATATCGACGGTGTTTTGGTAAAAGGCTGTAACCCTTATATTTTTGCTGTCATTATCTGACATTGACATTACTGACTTTTATTCTAATTCCATACACTCCCATCATGTAAAACTTTCCATACTGCGTTACTCTATGTTTGAAGCATTATTATCGTTATAAAAGTAATTCCGTTTTTTTTTTTATAAAAGTTTAATAAGGTACCTTATTGTCTTGTGTGGTGTCAATAGTGAGGCTTACAGCATTATTGCCCGAAAACCTGGTTCAACTGTGTGTAGTTTCGGTTAAGAAAAAGGCATCAAGTGGGTTACATCTAAGGAGTGCTGCCTATGTACTGATTAGTAAAATGCTGTAACCCACATTTTTCACCTTAAATGTAATTTCTAAACATTTTAAGTACACTTTATGTATGAAATAACATAACAAATGTGTGTAATAGAACCGTAGACAATAACCTGAAAAGTTTCAAATATTATGTGCACTATGCTTTTTGTCTCTCCTGAAAAATAAATTTTATAAATTAGGGTTACAGCATTTTACCAAAACACGGTCGATATATTTTGCATGTCACAACTCGCCACTGCTTAAGAGTGTAATCAATTAAATGAATTAACTATATTTCCGGGATCAAAAATCCTATTAATAAGATTCTTAATTAAATTAAGCATTCAAGAACGTTTTTTTATATAATTACAAATCTCTATAACTTACGGAGGAAATTCGTAAAGTTAATAGTCATAACCCCAGTTCTAATTAAATATAATACAAAAAATATAATACTAGGGCTATACATTGATATCTCTAGCACAACTGTATGACATGTAGACTAGACATATAATGGAAAGACTCGTAAAAATGCAAACATTTTACTTACTTTATGTCGTCTCTTTCTTGTACGTCCCTCTACAACTAAAGCAAGCACAATAATTCACTAATTTACTGAAGATGAAGAGCACGTCATTACCAAATGGCAACACACAAACTGTAACCCACGTGGTCAAGATATTCACAGAGTAAGTTCGGCACCTTCACTTTCCATTGTTTGAAGGTCGGCGGCCAACAATGATGAGGCCTGTCAAATGTTAGCCACGTGGTTTTCCAAGAAACTAGTGGTTTCCTTCCTACAAAGGCAGCTATGTACTCACGGAAGGAAACAAACGCACAGTTTGCTTTTTGTAGATGCAGTACCAGAAACACAAAATAACTGAATTATTGCACAGTTCCTTTTTTATAAGAGCATTTTTCATTATATTTTTATCCTAAAAAATTTCTATTTTTACATCGACATTTCGGGGGGGGGTTCTAACCCCCTAACCCCCCCGCTGGCTACGGCCTTGCCTT
Source organism: Magicicada septendecula (assembly GCA_034769895.1). NCBI lineage: Eukaryota > Metazoa > Arthropoda > Insecta > Hemiptera > Cicadidae > Magicicada > Magicicada septendecula. Next base: position 103,071,787 of record CM068369.1, on the reverse strand, counting down.
GCAGTCTTGTATATCTGGCTGTCGCTTTGGGAATGTTCAGCCAAAAAGCATACTTGGTTGATCCAAGAGGAATTTTGTACAGAGCCACAAAATGTTTCCCGCGTTTTTAAGGTTTGAGGTTTTGTTCGCTCACCCAGATCAACAATATCGTTTTATATGTGATCAACAATCAATCGTTAAAAATATTTAACTATTTTTAATATTATTAAAAAATGTTATGCTTTTCTTTTACGGTTTTTGGCACTGAATTCATTAATGTAATAATGAAAGTTGTAGCACTAAAACCTAATGAGAAATAAGCTATATAGAAAAATCAACATTCATGGAAATTTTCTGCGTGATCAACAATGATCCCAAAAAGATAAATATATATATATATATATATAAAAGGTATATATCAGTACAGGTATATATCAGTAAGGTATATATAAGGTTTGTATCAGTACATTCTACTTATTGCAAAGATTTGGTGGTAGCATTCAGTTTCTGCATGATTGTGTTCCAAATAATTATCATCAGGACAATTTCATATTTTTGAACAAAGACTTCGCTACGATTATAGTTGATTTCTTTTCATTTGTTGAAATTGTAAAATAGTTAGTGTGTCTTTAATTTTATGGAACACACATTTTAGAGTGAGAACCGCGCTTGCCTTTGCAGACCATCTTGTAGGCCTATCAGACAATTTTTTGACTATCAGTTTTTTTTTGCAATCTTGAAGTTTTTTCTATAAAACATTCCATCTATGAATTGAGGCATTAAAGAAGATAAATAAAGTTTGAACAAATAAAAAATATTGACTACCAATACCTAGAACGTTCTACTGCAAAGTTACCAATAATGTTTAATGAGTGAGTCGAACAAGGAATATAGATGGCTGTCAGGCTGTGTTCTTTAAGATGACTTTGCATTACGTTCTTCTAAATATGTATGCGGCTTCATGCTTTTCAAATATGTGCGGGAGACTCGTTAAAAATTGAGATTTGTTCAAGTAAAATGTTATGCAAATCAAACAGAATAATATTTTAATGTCGTAGACTTGGGATTCTGTGGGCCCCGGGCGGCTGCCCAGTACGCCCACCATTAAATCCCCAATGTCTTTTAACTGCAGGTTCCTTTTTGGCATAGTTGTTGCATGCAATTTGTTGTCAAAACCTTCCCTCTTTTAATAATTCTAACGCAAACAACATGCAACAACAATTCTAAGGGAAACACCCTTTCCATCCAGTCCTATCACCTCCTATGGGCTCGTTGACGCACGCTTTTCAGTCAGTTACCCTTATTTCAAAAATATTCCGTGTATCCTATATATTTCTTAATCTTATTGTTCTCTATCTGCCCACAACCTTTTACTTTTTAATTATATTATAAAAATTTGTTCATTTTCAAAATTAGTTTTAATATTCAATAACACATTTGCTGCGGGGCCTTAATCTATGATATTCACTCAAGAAGCTGAAAATTATAATTGCTGAAAGACTTGGCTTTTAGTTTGAAATCTACATAAAATATGAAAAAAGTATGTTTCCAGCCGTTGTTTGGTGAGAAAGTGTTGTCACTTCCTGGTGTACGCCAGGGGGGGGGTTCTGCATCTCGGGACTGTCTCTTATCTAACTACAATTGTCTTAATCCTAAATTACACTGTCTATTACTTATTTCACTATATTTACACAGTATTATCACTAATCTATTTTATGGCGCACTATAATATTGTTATTTTTGTGATAATTGGCGAAGCATTCGCCTGAGTGTAGACCGGGTTTGTCTGGGCAATCGTCACAATAATATAAACTTCACACTATTTTGTTCCTATCTTTCCTGCACATGCGACAGTATTTTCTACGCAGACGGTTTCAATTTATCGCACAATTCCGATTTGTTTATTGTGTGACCCATTTCATTACTTTTCCGCTTTTGTGATGCTGATAAAGGTGTACTCGGTGAAGCTAGTTTTGGTAGGAGAGGAGCCGCTAACACCTGCTCCATGAAGTCATACATACTGAGTTTTTTGCCTTCAGTATTGTAATATTATATAAAAGGTGGCTGTTCAAAATTTTTATTTCTAGATTATGTACAAATGTTTTTTTATACCACCTCAGAGATTTTCTCTCAAAAGGGTAATAAGACAAGTTGGTCTGGTTGATCTACCCCTTTTATAAAAACGTTAATAAATAAAGGACACACGAGCAAAGCTGTTGTAGAAGTTGTCGATACAGACTCCATGGCCTCAGTTTAGCTTGCCTTCCATCAGGTGCATGACAACTTTCGCTGTGTGGTCTTTACCGCTAAGGAAATCATCCTTCCCTGCATAAATAACAAATTTTAAAATCAGTCCGTTAGGCTCTGATAAGGTATACAATTTCACTCCATACTTGTGGCGTTGGCCTTTCACGTACTGGTGGAATTGCAGGCGACCCCTCCACAACACCATCTCTTCGTCGAGGGAAATTCCTTATCTGGAGAGTAAATCACTTGTATTGTGTTATTGAAGTCGCCAATTAGCGGTCGTACTTTGTGTAAATGATCACGTGGGTTGTCGACGTCTTTGTTGAAATGCAGGCACCTCAAAATACACAGGAAGCGGTTGCGACTTATATAGTCGTGGAGGAACGGAAAATTATACATACAATAGCTTCTCCAGTAATCTTGGATTCTATTCGTACGAATGCCACCTATATGCATTACCAGTCCAAGAAACATTTTCGGTTCATCAATGGTTATTGGTTTCACAACACTTACCTGTCCTTTCTGATGAATTTTGTTTAATTTTCCCGCATACCCATTAGTTTCAGTTGTGAATAATCAGATCAGGTTAGTCATTTTAATTACCTGCGTTGTGATATCTCATATGGAACACATATAGATTAGGATAGTAAGCTAACAAAATTTTGATGCATCTGTCGAATGATCCATAGGTTTCTGTAATGTAAACCTGGAAGAATACCAAATGAAATTTTACAAAACTGTGGCTAACCCCACATTCCTGTATGCTAGTGATACATGGAGTCTTGGTAAAAGGGATGTACAGAGGATTCAGGCAGCTGAAAAGAATTTCTAAGCGGACTGCAAGGTTGTTCTCTCCTGAATCGGAAAAGGAATGAGGATAGTAGGCGCGAATTAAACGTATCATTGCACCAGAAGATAGAAGACAACAGAAGGCGATGGTGTAAACACTTGAACCGCATGCCTGATGTCCGTCTACCCATGGCTGCCTTGGGTTATCACCCTACTGAGAAGAGAGACATCGGTAGACCGAGGAGGAGATGGATTCAGGAACAGGTCTAGGGCCTCATCCTTGGAGTGGTGATGATGATGATGATGATGACTACAGTATCAATTTGTGATCACAACAACATTCACAAATTGATCACAATAACAGCGGTTGTCTCTCTCCTGCACATGATGATTCACTTTCCGTAATCGTTTATCACAAATGTTCCAGTGTACAGCGTACAAGTCGTTCTTTGCATCTTAGGTCGTCCATTGTTTTGTTTTGGTCTGTCTGGTTTCGCGCGTTTGATATTTTGTCTTCAGTATCCTGAAAAGAATATAAGTCGTTTGTCTCTTAAAAATAAACTGCAAATTGTAAAGTGCTTATAAAACGGCGAATCCATTTGTTTTTTAAGTAACCGGTACTGCAAAATAATCTTCATCATTTAAGATGTAAAGAAGAATTCCGAGACGTTGATGCAATTTGCACACAATTTGGACAGTAGGGACGAAAGTGTACATCGGAAAAGTATGCTTACATCAAAACGTGAGACTATAGACAAAACTGTGTTTATATGGTTACTCCAGAAAAGGGCAAGAGGTAAATCAATATTTGGCCCTCTGTTATGCGAAAAAGCTTCCTGTTTTAACCAAAAGCTAGGCTGGGAATCTTTTTTGTAGCAATTCCTCGGTGCTTAGGCAGGTTAAAAAATGACACGGGATTTTTGAGCTTGAAATTCAAAGCAAAAAAATGTCTGTGACGTTCTAAGTGCGGTTTTATTTGTCAGCAATTTTGCGGAAATTCGTAAAAAAGGTAAGTACAAATTAGGTCTTGTTTACCATGCGGACAATGCGGGCCTTTCTTGGGAAATTCATACCATTTAAAACGGCATCTAAACGTGAATATTTGGCCATAGGGTATAAAGTGAATAAGGACCAGATTACTCTAATAATTCATGGTAATGGCAGCGGAACCATAAAATCCTGATGCTCCTAATTAGTAAGTCAACAAAACCTCCATGTTTAAAAATGCGAAAATACCGTTGGATTACAAAAATTACAGAAAGACCTGGATGAACACCGAAGTGTTTATCGTTTGCTATGACAGCACCTTCATATCATAAGTGGAGAAATTTTGCAAAAAAGAAAACAAAAGTACTGGTGGTGGTCGCATATAATGAAGAAGTACTGCTGTATCCTTTCTTCATGGAACTGCTGAAGCAAGTAAATGGTTTACTCACTGTTGAATTCTTGCCATCTAAAATAACACCCATCCATGAGCTGATGGATCAATGCATTATTACAACTTTCAAGGTACTTTACAGAAAGCACCTTTTAATGAGACTGGAATAAATTTTTGAAGGGCAAAACAAAGACAAAGAATAACAAAATGACAACGTGGGTGTAACTGCTACCAAGAAGAGGAAGGAAGGAATGGCAAAGTAGTAATTTACATTACTAAGTCACTGATGACTCTAAAAATAAATGAACAATATATTATAATGACATCGTTGAGTGGTTGAATAGGGATGCCAATGATGAAGGTTTTAAAATGATGCTGGATGGAGATATCGTTCAGAAAATGTTGAAAAAACTGAGGATGAAGAGAAGGAACCTGATACTATTGCACCAGATTCTGGTCATGTAATGTGGAAGCCTCTGAGATAGAATTTAAATGGTTTTGAAAGGCAAAAGAAATCTCACAGCTTCTAATTGTTGTTGGTCAAGCGTCTGTGATTCAGAGGTGACAAAATATAAGTTATTTGCGCCAAACGACAATTTGTAACTTTATATAAGTGAAAATGTATAATGATAGATACAGGTACTGTAAACATTTTTGAGTGTATTATTTTTTATTAATAAAGTTGTGTCAGTGTACACACACCCACCCACACACACACACACACACACACACACACACACACACACACACACACACACACACACACACACACACACACTCTCTCTCTCTCTCTCCTGATCCCTCTCTCTTTCTCCCCCTCACTATCTCTTTCACACACTCTTACTCTCTCCAATGTTACTATAAATTATTAAAAATTCAAGTATTAAGAGATTATATCTTATTAATGAATTTAGTCGAAAGTACGGACATGAAGACAACAAATTTCTATTACTTAACACTTGTACCTTTGCAATATAATGTCAGTTATACCAAAACATTTGGATCCTGCTCACAAGTGCCCAAAAACGACATTCTTTATGGGAGAGGAAGTCTTATAAACAACAATCCTGTAAATGCTCTCATTACGTTTTCGAAGTGACAGTAGTACAACAGAAAACATTTGTATACTATTCTATAATTGGTAATATTACATTGATGATACAAATACATTTTTCCAATTGATTTAGTTAAGGAAAGTCAACAGATACAATAAACAGGAACTGGGTGTCGCTTACTGGCTTATCAGTCAAATAAAAAGTTTCCAACCGCCGCCTAGCATACATAAGAAAAATAAATTTAATTTTACTTTAAACACCTTTCATTTTAATTGATTTGTCTAATTTTAACTGATTTACAGAATGTGTCTTTTTCTTTTCTCGCTACGGGAAAAGTTGGTATGGTAGAACAATATTACTTATAACAATATTAGCAATAGTGTAAATATGCTTACCTTTATTAAAAGAGTATTTTTCTATTGCAGCTTTCACCATCAGACAGGTTCTTTGTTTTATTAGCCTAGCATTGTAAATGATGACGATCACTCAAAACAAAATACAATCTAATTTACACTTTACATGGAGCAAACTGCTAGGAATGTAACAATAGGCAGACAAGTGAACCCACTCCAGTCAGTGCTGCCAGAACTCACGGAAGTCACGTACGCGAAAGCATGGAAATAAATATACATTGTTCTGATATACTCCACGTTCAGAGCACACCTAGTGGCATTTTGGTTCAACTATTGGTATTCATGATACATTCATTCCACCTCCATTCTGAATTCTGACAAAAAAATGGAAACACTCCAATGGATCCCTGAAACAAGATGGTGGTCAAAGAATGGGATTGTAATGTGTCGTCTGTATATGGAAGCCACGTTTAATGCAATTTTCCAATATCCGGATGCTGGATTGGTAGTTATATAACACACACACACACACACACACACACACACACCAGTATATATACACATTTGTTTACAAAAATCTACTATACTTCCTATGAATAATAATGTAATACTATAATCATACACAGGGTAAGGTTAATTTTGCAAACTGAAAGCTACTTCATGGTGGAAGTAGGAACATAGTTGTTTAGCGCTAGTGGTGTCTACTGCTCCAGTGTTCTAGTTATTTATTATTAGAGTTGCATGTTCATTTGTTCCAGAGTTATTTATTTACACCAGTGAATAATATCTGTGCAGAAGTGGATGATCCTATTCTGGATTCTGAAGTATACAGAAGAAAGTCAATTGAGAAACAATCTATTTGCAAAAAGAATAGTTATCAATGTGGATTTTGTACAAAATTATTTACTCGCTCATCCAGTTTGTCAAAACACAAGTTAATACAGTCTAGCATCAAGAAGTACCAGTGCGATGTGTGTTCAAAATCATTTACTGTGTCAAGCAATTTGTCACAACACACGTTAATACATTCTGGCATTAACAAATACCAGTGTGATGTTTGTTCAAAATCATTTGCTCTGTCAACCCAATTGTCAAAACACAACTTAATACATTTTGGCATTAAGAAGTATCAGTGTGGTGTGTGTTCAAAATCATTTACTGAGGCAGGCAGTTTGTCCAAACACAAGTTAATACATTTTGGCATTAAGAAGTACCAGTGTCATGTCTGTTCAAAATCATTTACTGTATCAAGTAGTTTATCAAGACACAAGTTAGTACATTCTGATATTAGAAAATACCAGTGCCATATGTGTACAAAATCATTTACTTGGTCAAGTGATTTGTCAAAACACAAGTTAATACATTCTGGCATTAAGAAGTATCAGTGCGATGTGTATTCAAAATCATTTACTGTGTCAAGCAATTTGTCACAACACAAGTCAATACATTCTGGCTTTAAGAAGAACCGGTGTGATGTTTCAAAATCATTTACTCGGTCGAGTACTTTGCCGGAACACATGTTAAACATTCTAGCATTATGGAATACCAGTGTGATGTTTGTTCAAAATCTTTTACAGTTTCAGGCAGTTTGTCAAGGCACAAGTTAATATTCTGGCATTAAGAAGTATCAATGCAATGTGTGTTCAAAATCGTTTACTATATCATACAATTTGTCACAACACAATACATTCTGGCCTTAAGGAATACCAGCGCGATGTTTGTACAAAAACATTTACTCATTCAGGCAATTTGTCAAGACACAATACATGTAGGCATTAATAAGTACGAGTGGAATATTTGCACATTAATATTTACAGTATAACCTACTGTAAGATGAGGTGAAGATGAAGTGAACCTACTGTGAGATGTGAAGTAAAAGTAAGATGTTTGTACAAAAATGTTCAATGTGGGAGAATGTTGCGTCCTGTATAACACTAGCATAAAATAATGACAGTGTGATATTTGTAACAAATTTTTTGTTTGTATATTTGGCTGAGCATAAATTAATCCATTAGAATACTAAGAACCATCACTGTGTAGTATGTAAGAATAATTTCTATCACCCTAGACGTTTTAGTAAAGTAATGAAACATCACTGTAAAGTTTATAAACAAAATCTTGAAAAACAAGCATAATTAACAAATAAATTAATACATACTATAATAAGTGTGTGATATTTGGCACTGAAAAATTAGAGTGAATTTTGTAACAAAATTATACTTCATGAATTAAAATCATTAAATGTACGTTGTAATATAGTGTGAAATTATTGATACACGTTTATCCTGTAATTCAATTTATCACTGCATGAATTATATTGACATTTGTAGATATACTTTTCACGTATCATACAAGATTTTTGTCTGGCTGCCACATCCTTCAAGATGACAGTCTTCGGGCCCTTAACACATCTGAGTTATTGGTGTCAATATGATGGATGCAGATACGTCCCCAAGTTTACGTGGCTTGAGATTTCTGAGTTTTTGTCTGTTTGTATTTAAACTGCATAGGTTATTTCCACCAGCATATTTCTAATTGCTGTATGTTTACTGTTTCTTTATAATTCAACATTAGTTCAGTACAAAACTGGTCAGTTTGTACTGTCTATGATCTCCAAACTACTAATTTCTAATGCTTTATGTGTGAATGTTTGTGATGATACCTTGTTCAGTATAGTGTTGGCTTTGTAATTCTGCATTATAAAATGAGTGATGAGTTCTTGACTGAAGATAACATATTACGGTACTTTATTGTCAACTCTGGATCTGAATTGGATGATGTAGAAAATTAAGAGACATTTCGATCCCGATAATACAGGTAAGCCTACATAATTTGAGGTTACTTCATTCTATAGTTTTTACTCAATATATTCGTTTGTGACTACACTTTCTTTTACTTAATTTACAAATTTTACGTTGTTTACAATTTTTTGTTTACTTTGTTTAGATTTTTTGCTATTTTTATAACCATTGCATACACAATTGTTCTGTGATTAGCTGTTTCGAGTTATGACTGCTTAAATAATAAAATGAACACTAGCTTCATCGGTTTTTGCTGGAAACTTTCTGAAAACAAATAAGTGGATTTGACCTTAGGAAAGCATAGGCATTGTAAAAAAAAATGAATGAATTGACATTGATATATGAAAGAAATTACGAGAGGAAGTTAACACAAAGAAGTGTGAAATCCTTTTACGACAGGCATGTTTATGGACATATAAATCCAACAGAGCAGATGTTCACTTGAAGGAATTAGGGTTTGTTCTAGCGATTGCGCAGAAAAACGCCAGAAGAAGAGTCACGAGTGTAGTACCGAGAAAGATACAGTAAGGGTGGCTGAACAAGATACCAGGAATGCAACAGCAAAGTTGAATAAGCTCATCAACGATGCAGCTGGAAGTGTTCTTACTGAAAGGAATAGAAAACTACCAGATATAACTCAAGTATGAAAGGGGACATACCCAGAAAAATACAATGAAGGTGGTTGAACCAATTAACAAGGCAGCTGGAGCCTTAGCGAGACTAAGGAATTGTTCTGGCAGAGGCGTAGAAAACCAACAGTGAGGGGTGACTGAACGAAGTACCGAGAAAACAACAAAGGTTAATAAACCATACAGCTGGACACTAAGAGACAATTACGTGATATTTCTCTCTAGAGGGGTATAGAAAAAGTCAGCGAGAGGGTTACCAGAAGCCAAGAAATAGAGTAGGGTAAGAAGATGACCTATCAGAAATCACCTTTCAACATAGGCGGATTTCCTGGAGTAAAGTTCTTAAAAAACAGAAACGTAAAACCAATGGAAACGTATCAGAGTAACATGTAAGAGAACTATGTAAGAGTAACATGTAAGGGACGTTTTGTAGAAGAAACAGAGAAGAACCAATGGGAACGCAGCAGTGGGACGAAAAGAAACTTAATGGGAATCCTGTGTATTTTTGACTATATAAAATAAGCTGAAAGCGCGATCAAGGAAGTCTGTTACTAAATTTTCGGAGAGTCTGTAGTAACATATCGATGGAGTCCGTTATAATTTTCGCGGAGTCTTGACTTAAACATTTAAGAGTCTTTACATAAATTCGGAAGTAGTCGGTGGTGAAAGTTCAGTGAGTTGACTTAAGACTTACGTAGTGTTAACATGTGTAAATAGTTGTGAATATTATAAACTTATGCTATATTTTTGTAGAATCAAAAGTAACAAACAATGTGTGTAATACAGTTAATATTGAAAGAGAACTAATGTTTTATTAATTTATAACTTGTAAAAATAATTAGGATCGGAGCATGTGTTCGGAACCAGTCGAGTGCAAACTGTAACTCACATAACGGGAATAAACTATTGAACGGTACTTGTACAAATGTGATGTCAGAAGATGCCGAATAGTATTAACTAAAGTGGAATGATAAAAAGTGTTAAGCCATTATTCACTACGAGAGTAAACCACGATATGATTCAGCAAGGTGAGAATTCATGCAAAGGAGTGAGAAGCGGATCTTCAAGCACAACGCAGATCTAAGGAGCGGGAGATGAGATCATCGTAGATCCCTCACGCCGTAGATTTGGATAGTCATACCAATAGTAACTTTTATGTATTAGTTAATATTTTGCCAAAAAAAAGTCTGTCTTACTAAAAGAACCTACACATAAACATGTACTATTAAAGAAATTACGCATGAAGTAACATTAAACGTGAAGTAGTATAATTACATTTCAATTAAAAATAAATTCATATCTTAAACATGAATCCATTTAGAAATAAAATGTGTTAATATGATAATTGACTAGAGATAATTGTTATTCATGCTTAGATAAATTAAATTGAACCTTGAGATATAGAGATCTTAGAAGAAATGTCTATTGAGAGAAATCATATTTTAAAATAATGGATGTCATAATATATTAAATGTCAAGATATTGATTTGTATTAAGGGTTCCAGTTGCCTCTGTATTTAACTACCAATTTTATCCATAAATAGAATCCTGGTAAAATAGCGATCTAAAAATACAAAACTACCCCATGATAGTCTTCACAAACTGAAGAACAATTGTAGAACTAAGCCCAAGCTTTGAATTGGATAAGGGTGTTGTAGATCCCTGATAAGTTTCAAAATCAAGAACAAGTCTTTTTGATCTTTTAAGACCAACAGGTCTAGTCTTGTTCTTCACTAGTTGTTTTGATGGGCAGATTCTGGCAAGCTTTTCTCACAATCAATTACTGGCTGGATTTTCCAGAATTAGTTGGAATATTTGTATTTACAATATGTATGTTATTCCTTAATTGCAAGAATCTATCCTGAGACATACAATCTGATATTTTCACTAACTTTTATCTGTTCTCCAATACATTTTTAATATGAGATAATGAAGAACCCCCATGATTAAATTTATGACAAAAACTTCTGTATTTCAGGGCCATTTGTATTTGTACTTGCCACTTTTACTGAGGGCCCAACTTTGCCTGTAAACAATCTTTTGCAGGAAAAATGTTATCTTTACTGAAGATGCAGAGAAAGGGAATTGTGACAGTAGGGGGGTACAATTAAACGATTCTAAATCAATCTCAGTTTTCATGTCTTGAGTAATTACTACTCACTCAGCAACACTATTAAGTTTTTTGCTTATCACCACAATTAACTCATCTTTGACATTAACTACGCTTTGTTCAATTGACACAAACTTATCATTATTTAAACACTCAAACTGAATTTTACGTTTATCCATAACATTTACAGTATCTTGTATTGCTTGTATTTCTGTTTTGCAAGTACTTTCTTTTTCATTTATATTAAGGTTAGTATTAATTTCATATACATCAATATTCTTGTGAATATTCTCTTAAATTTTATCAATAGCACAACCAAATTTATATTCAATATCAGCATTACATTTATTTATTTTTGCCTCCAAATCTTCTTTTATTTCACTTAGTGGTTTACTAAACTGCTCACTTACATTATCTAACATTTGTTTATGTATGTTAACAATACGATTGTCTAATTGCTCATCAATAGCGCCCATCAAATTGTTTTTGTGATATTATCACAACACTAATATCATAAAAACGTTTCTCAAAATGCTTTACTAAACTAATATTTATCTCATTCATATCACCCCTTAATTTATTAAACTTCACCATTACATTAAGGAATTTTTAATGAATATGGTGATACAAAAATTATTGCAAAATGTGCAATAATAAAGAGGCTGGGTAATTTATGGTTTATTACTAGTGTAATTAAATAGTAATTAATAAGTGTGGTATATGTGAGTGACCAGAAAAAATTATGCAAACAATGATACCGCTCATGCTACAAGTATGTTTACGAAATCGCGAAAATGAACCAAAAAATGATTTGTAATTAAAAGGCCGCTTTGCACGAACTGAGAATATCTAACATGTCGAAAACAGTCCGGGACCTGTCAGATCGCCGTCCAGTATAAATACCACTGGCAATTTTGGGGCAGTCTCAGACTTAAGAAATCTTCACATAACGTCACGCTGCCGTTTTGCAGATCGATCATTACCACACACACACACTTTACTACACACACCGAGACGTATGAAGGAACTCTGGAGCACCACCAACAACAACCCGTAGAGACAGAGAACACAGCATCAACATAATCATCATCATCATTAAATTCTCAGGATTCTGGACACGCACACACACACACACACACACACACACACACACACACACACACACACACACACACACACACACACACACACACACACACACACACGCAACGGTAACGGCAGATGTATGCAGGTGATACAAAAAAAAATTATATTTTTTTGTTGTGAAAAGAGCTCTAGAAAATAACTTAACTATGAACAGTAAATAATTAAAGTTTTAAAGTTAAATAGTAGTTAAATAAGAGAATTTAATTTAACAAGAAAATTTAGAAAAGAAATAATAATCATTTGTTGTATGTTAAAATTTGGGTGTCAGTAGAAATAAATATTAGATTGGAAGTAAATGTTGTACTATTTTTATTTTGTTTATAGCAACAATTAATTTTTATTCTTGAGTTTTAATATTATTTTGTTTGTAAATGAGTTGCTATAATTATTTAAAATTTGAGTTAAAGTCAGACACACTGAAATAAAAAGGATTTAAATAACTTGTTTAACATGTTTGTTTAGCTAGTAAGATTATATGGTTGTTTTATTTTTGATATGTTATGAACAACAATAGCAGGTTATATTGTATTTGTGAAGCTTATAAAAGTGAATATTTATTTATCTAATATTTGAAATTTTAATATTTGAATATTTTTCTATTAATGTTAATAAATCATAGAATGATTATTTTGAAACGGTTTTAATTAATTATTTCATGTCAACAACATCTCACTCCTCTTTAAAAATTATTTAATTATTGTGCAACTACATATACTTGACGCAAGGAGAAAAAAAATCCTGCGACCTGGCCGGTGTAATACACTTTACAGTTGCGTTGAGTACATGGTAATGTATTTGTGTAAATATGTATAATACTTGTTGTAACATTCCAATATATATATTTTTTTTGTATCGGCCATCTAAGAACCACATGCCAATGTCAGTTCTTTATTCTGTGTTCTTTTCTTTTTCTCCAATATTCTTTCATCTTTGCACTGTGTCTCTTCTTCCTGTCTTCAGTCCACTTTAAATCTGCGTTTTTCTCTCTTTTACCTTAGACTCGCTCCATTTTTAACACTTTTGCCCGAAAAACTTCTCTTTCAATTGCTTCTTCTGCGTGTATATTATTTTTTTCTAAAACCTTTTGGACTTCTTTAATCCAACTTGATATTGACTTCTCCCCCCGCAGATATTTGAAGATCTGCTTTGTTAACCTATTGTTGTCCATTCTATATAAATGCCTAAAATATAATAGTGTTTTTTTCTCATTGTTTCTGTTATATTTTCTATACTTTGATATAGAAAATTAAAGTAAAATTACGTCTTAATTTCTAACCTTCTGAAGTTTTGCAGTGGAAAAAATTATTACTAATTTTATATTTAATGTGGGATAAAATGGTTATTCTTTTTTGTTAATGAATTATAGTGCGTGTAGTCTTAGAACTATTTAAAGCGGCTTGATTCAAACTATATCGCTTAATGAAATCATAGGTACTTTCAGCTAAGGTTTTGTATTCTATCAGTTTTATTATGTTAGTACTTCCTGTTGTACTTGAAACTTTTAGTAAGATCTTACAGTGGCGTACACTACAGTCTGTGTCTTTTTCTCCTTTTGCATTTCCTTATTTGATCTCAAAGTCTTAAAGATTGAGTGACTCCATAACTGGTATCGTCGTATAATTTGATTTCGTGCTTTTCGGCTTAAAGCTTGATTTCTTCCTCAGTTGGCTCAACTATTCTCAATATTTCTACACACGTTGTTTCTTGCACATCAAGTGGCGTTGACTATACTCAGTTCTTTGATTTGAAAGCTTTGATAGCTTTGGTAACCATACTTTACATTGTATGGTTCCATAACCCACATCTCCAGGCATGTAAGCCTTACAGCAGTGCATTGTTGATGATGGTTTATAAAACACATAGTTCTTACATTTTAAGTAAAATATTCCAATTATTTCTTCAAAAATTTTACAACAAACTCAATTTAAACGAAAGCTAAGTAACAGTGATAGGTAGTGACTTTTGAGCTATGAGGGACTTGAAAACATCTGCCTACGTGCGGAGAAGTTAATGATTGCATTGGAAGACAACATAAAACCTGTACATAAAACCGTAATTTTGTTTACCAGCCTAGAGTTGATTGATTTGGTTAAAAGAGAGTTTTTGTTTAAATAACAGCTCAGCTAGACTTAACTCGCACACTTTGAATTCAGTTTCCGGGAACGCTATCTGATATTGTTAAATCAAACTTTACTTATAAAAGGATGCAACAGACAATTTGATGATTGAATAAAAGTACATCATCATTCGATGTCTGATGTTTTATACATCAGAGTAACATCGCAGATCTCTTCTGATGTAAACTTTTAGCATCATCAAAAGATGCCCTCTTTTTGACTTGAACCTAGTGTTTTGATTTCACAACAGAATACATTTTCGTTTTGCAAACACATTTCAATACTTTAAAATTTTCAATGTATATACAATACTTGAACAATATATGTCCTGTGTGCAGTTTCGACAGCTCTGTGGGCACATACGAGTTGAACCTAAGCAGTCGCATATAAAGGCTAACCGCTCAGTTAACACATCGAGTCATGGCTCATGGCTTAGAAATCCCAATTCCACTCTTTGCCAGAAACTGGAAACCTCGCTCCGACCCCATTGGCTTATAAGAATTTGAAAGTCGTGCCTTATACGAATTTTCAGAATATAACATAATTGAAATAATTGAGACATGTGGCTGCATACATACTTTTATTTTTAAATGGCAAGGCTCTCCCGCACAACCTTTTCACATTATACAACAGCAGTGTTACTGTAACAATTAACGTGGTTAATTTTGAGGATTGGTTAACTAGGTACGTTTCCTCACGCTAAGGTTGCTGATGTTGTCTGACAGTATCGGAAGGAAGGTACGTTATTACTATATCTTATTAAATATGTGTTAAAGCACTACTGTCAATATGTACTCAATCACATTCAATTTAACTTTGCTAAATTAGATTGCTACCGTACAATACAAACTAGAACTCCTAATAAAATTTTCATCTCACTCAGTTTAACCTAATCTCAAGGATAGGTGTGAGACAAATTTTATTTACTTTTGCAAAGTGAACCACACAGAACGATACGTTTCCCATACTCCTGTTGGCTGCGTCTTTTCTGAAGCCGGTAGACGTATTGAGTTCGGATGTTGAAGAGCTTATAAATCATATCATTACATTGGTTTTATAAATCACATCGACAACTTACTGTGATCATATTTACTGACGGCGAAAGGTTCTGAAGTTTTATAAAACTTTCTATTTATCCATTTACATAGAATATTTATTTTATTTATTATTTATTCATTCTATTTATATTTACAACATTTATACAAAGGGTAGTGAATGTTTTTAACGAAATTTAATTTTAATCTTTTTAAATGTGCAGTCGCCATCCGAATAGTGAAATAATGCTCATCCGCGAGGTGTATCAGTGTAGCATCGCCACAGTAAACCACAAGACAGCTTTGAATCGTGATCTGCACTTCATGGACTATGCTCACAGTCTGTTTTGATTGTAAATCCATATCCACTTTTACATGTATTACGTGACAGTTCTACGATACATTTCATTGGATTTTTCAGACAGTACTTTGTTCTTGGGTTTGGAATTATTAAATCTACAAGACCTGTGACTAGTCAAATCCACGCTACGTAAGACAAAATAAAATTTTTCTGATTAATTCCTTAATTAACGATTATTTTGACGTATTATATAATGAATAATTATCTCTATACTTTTTCATCGTTCATGAAATTAAAAATTCACCGTCACTTTACCACCCACTTCATCGACAAAACACGTTCTAAACGTGAGTTTTTTCTTTTCCCGTTCCTTCCTTATTGCGTATGTACGTCTATAACAGTATCTGCAGTTCGTGACTTACACAGCCTTAACGAAACTCTTGTGACAAACACACATACACATTGGCAAAGTCAATGACGTTACATGTCTTGAAATGAACGTGACTGCCGCTGACAAATTGTCACCTTTTGTTGAGGTATTTGTATCTCAAGGTACAAATTATCGAGTTATTCGATCAGTCGCTGAGACAAATTGCGTTCCTTGTTCGACGGCAACGCGTTGAGCTACACAGCGCAGAATTCACTCACAAATTACCAGTTACACTTGACTCAAAGTCATTTCAGGTATCGCAACCGTACAAAAGATAAGAATTCAAAATATTAATTCAAAATATCGGTATGGAGAACCATACCGATGATGTAATTCTTATATCAAAATAGATATAAGTACACAGATTGTATTCATTTATTAAAACATTTATTGCTTCAAAATATGCATAAAATTAATGGCTTGTAAAAGATAATGTTTGATCTCCATTAAGTAGTGCTCAAGTTTCCAAAGTTTTAATATTATGATGTCCGTAATCAAAACATCAGAGCAGGTTTAGTGTGTATAAGGGTACACCGTGGACAAACATTTTCAACATTCCCTATGGAGCACTGCTCAGAGTAAAGCTGCGAATCTACAGTGTACGTTTCACAGAACAAACACGCGGAAAAGAAGGAGCGCTCCGAAGTCTCTCATGGACCCTGAGCATCTTGAAGAGGGTTCATTCCCTAAAGACGAAAAGTCTGTCTATGAACCGTTCCTCTGTAAACACGTGCAGTTACACTGGCGAGCGATCCACAGGGGTCAAAACACTGTCCACGCTGGACACCTTTTCGGCTTACACGCGTTGTGTTGGTGTGGGTTTCGGCACTTTCCATTTAAAAAGCGTGCATACGTAAGAAAATAGACATGAGTAAGGCCAGAAATAACGCGAATTGTGTGTGTGTGTCCTGCCTGCCTTTTTATTGCGGTAATCACAATAATAACCTTTTGAAACGTAAAAATTACATAATTGAGATATGCTTGCCTGCCAGGAAAGATATATTTTCACTCATACATGATTTAAATTAAAATGAAAAAATTATAATTTTATTGGCTGGCAACAAAATTATTTTATTTTTAAAAATTACCATTGTTTGAAAAAGTTTAAATGAATTTACAACTACGTTACTCTTGTTAAAACGTAAAACGTTACAGGTAAACTACCCCTTTCCTTTAACCGATCTTCGCCAAAATTAATAGGCCTTGAGTGCTCTACAACTCAGGCACATATGTAAAAAATTATTTGATTCTGTGTTTGAATTTACGGCAGTTGACGTTCGTCATGAAAAAATTACTCTTGTTAAAACATAAAATGTTGCGGATAAACTACCCCTTTCCCTTAACCGATCTTCACCAAAATCAACAGCCCTTGAGTCCTTTACAATTCGGGAACGTATGCAGAAACTTATTTGATTCAGTTTGAATTTACGGCAGTTATCGTTCGTCACAGAAAAAATTACCCTTGTTAAAACATAAAACGTTACAGGTAAACTACGCCTTTCTCTTAACCGATCTTCACCAAAATCAATAGGCCTTGAGTCCTCTACAACTCAGGCACATATGTAAGACATTATTTGATTCTGTTTGAATTTACGGCAGTTATCGTTCTTCATGAAAACGTTCTCTTGTTAAAACGTAAAACGTTACAGGTAAACTACCCCTTTCCTTTAACCGATCTTCGCCAAAATTAATAGGCCTTGAGTCCTCTACAACTCAGGCAGGTATGCAAGAATTATTTGGTTCTGTTTGAATTTGCAGCAGTTATCGTTTGCCATAGGAAAAGTTCTACACACAGAAACACACATAGACACTTTTCGAAAATATCGGTATGGAGAACAATACATGACTTCCATGTTCTAAGATTTACATTTAAAATCATTTTCGAAATGAAATATTTCCATAGAAACTACTTCTTTCTACTTATTGCTTCAGCCTTAACCATAGTACTGTGGTCACTAACGTGTACAACCTCACGTTATCGCATCCGATTATCACTGATGATGGCAGTCGATGGCACTGCCGAAACATCTGGTTTTCCAGAAAACATTGGACTACGGCCAAACAGCCAGGGAAGGAATTTTAACAACAAACTACTTCTTTGTTGCCGATAACGTAGTACACATAAAACATTAACCCCTCTCCCCTGCAACTATAATTTTCATTTATAGAAAATTATCCCCATCCCGTTCAACTAGCCTCTTCATTTATAGATATTTCATCTACGTTTCTACAGTGGATTATTATTATCTTCTTATCAGGATACTTTATTTACCAAAATTAAGTACTTTACTCTTGTTAAAACATAAAACGTTGCAGGTAAACTACCCTTTCCCCTTAACCGATCTTTAACAAAATCAACAGAGTCCTCTACAATTCAGGAACGTATACAAAAACTTATTTGATTCTGTTTGAACGTGCGGCAGTTATCGTTCGTCATAGAAAAAATTACCCTTGTTAAAACATAAAACTTTGCAGCTAAACTACCCCTTTCCCTCAACCGATCTTCACCAAAATCAATAGGCCTTGAGTACTCTACAATGCAGGACGGTATGCAAAGAATTATTTGATTCTGTTTGAATTTGGGGCTGTTATCGTTTGCCACAGAAAAATTCTACACACAGACAGATAGACAGACAGACACACACACAGTCACTTTTCGAAAAATGACTTTTCTTCATGTTTTGAGGTAGTATAATCAGAATCAGGCGTTATCTCAAACATGATTTTTTTCGCCATGACCATACTTCCATTTCCTGTTGGAACATGGAAGTAAAATGACAATGGTGATGGCAAAAAAAATTCTGTTAGAGATAATTGCAGCTTCTGATTGTACTACCCTCAAAACATGAAAAAAAGTCATTTTTTGAAAAGTGTGTGTCTGTGTGTAGATTTTTTTCTATGGCAAACGATAAGAGCCGCAAATTCAAACAGAATCAAATAATTTTTTTCATACAGCTCTGAATTGTAGAGTACTCAAGACCTGTTGTTTTTGGTGAAGATTGGTTAAGGGAAAAGGGTAGTTTACCTGCAACGTTTTATATGTTTTAACAAAGGTAATTTTTTCTATGACGAACGATATATGCCGCACGTTCAAATAGAATCAAATACTTTTTTTGCATACATTCCTGAATTGTAGAGGACTCAAGGCCTGTTGATTTTGTTAAAGATCGGTTACGGGGAAAGGGTAGTTTACCTGCAACATTTTATGTTTTAACAAGGGTAATTTTTCTTATGACGAATGATACCTGCCGCACATTCAAAGAGAATCAAATAATTTTTTGTAGACGTTCCTGAATTATTATGTACTCAAGGTCTGTTGATTTTGGTGAAGATCGGTTAAGGGAAAGGGGTAGTTTACCAGCAACACTTTATGTTTTAACAACGGTAATTTTTTCTATGACGAACGATAACTGCCGCAAATTCAAACAGAATCGAATAGTTTTTTGCATGCAGCCCTAAATTGTAGAGTTTTCAAGACCTGTTGTTTTTGGTGAAGATCGGGTAAGGGAAAGGGGTAGTTTACCGGCAACATTTTATGTTTTAACAAGGGTAATTTTTCTTATGACGAATGATAACTGCTGCACATTCAAAGAGAATCAAATATATTTTTACATATGTGCCTGAGTTGTAGAGGACTCAAGGCCTATTGATTTTGGTGAAGATGGGTTACGGGGAAAGGGTAGTTTACCTGAAACATGTTTTGTTGTAACAGAGTAAAGTACTTAATTTTGATAAATAAAGTATCCTGATAAGAAGATCTTAATAATCCACTGTAGAAACGTAGATGAAATATCTATAAATGAAGAGGCTAGTTGAACGGGGTGGGGGCAATTTTCTATAAATGAAAATTATAGTTGAAGGGGGAGGGGATAATTTTTATTTATATGTCATGCGTACTACGTTATCGGCAACAAAGAAGTAGTTTGTTGTTAAAATTCCTTCCTGGGCAGTTTGGACTTGAAACAAAACCAGACGTTTCGGCAATCCTATCGACTGCCATCGTCAGTGAAAATTGAGTGCACTATCGTGAGGTGGTATACGTTAGTGATCACAGTACTGTGGTTAAGGCTGAAGAAAGAAGTAGTTTCTATGGAAATAGTTCATTTCGAAAATGATTTTAAATATAAATCTTAGAACATGGAAGTCATGTATGGTTCTCCATACCGATATTTCTTCATGTTTTGAGGGTAGTATAATCAGAATCAGCCCTTATCTCGAACACGATTTTTTTTCGGCATCACCATACTTCCATTTCCTTATCGAACATGGAAGTAAAACAATATACGGTATTTTGAAGATAAGTTTAAAATAAAGCTTTTTCTTTTCTAAGGTGGGGCAAATAGGCCAAATAGGTTTTTCAAATACTGATTGAAAAATGATTAACACTTCTAAGTGGAAAAGGTCCGTAAACGGACAGTGTAAAGTACGTAAGATAACAAATACGTCAATCACTGAGAATGGCTGCGTTCATACCGTTCAACTGACGCTTTCATACTAATGAAACACAAATTTCTTTGACACGAAGCCACAGACAAACAAATAATTAAGAAAATACTGTAGTACGAGACATAGGTTGGAAAGGATTCATTGAAGTCCCATTTGACAACCAACTAAATAATTTCCTTGCTGTCCGTCCATATAACTGCTTCTTCTACGGTGGCATTAGTAGCGCGTACATGTCATCGAAACCTTTTTATGTACCAGTTTTCGTGATAAATATTTTTGTTCTTTATCATAATAACCAAATACATGGTTGAGCTTTTCATAGGGCCACAAAATTACCAGCTCCAACTGTGCGTCTTATGAAATTAATCAGAGAACTTCTTTCGGTGGCAGTAGATCTTCCAGTTGCTTTAAGTGCTGATAACACATGCTTCAGTCTGTTTAAAAATGTATTTATAAGTCCTTACCAGATTGGTCATTTTCAACAGGATACTTAATGTGATTTCCTGTGTTCAATTAGTATGCCATCTTTCTAACATCTAATCATATAACACCACAATATAATGATTCTATTCCTAAAAGAGGCCTTACCAATTATTCTTCTAGTTCTGGACTGAATACTGGCTTACGACTGAATGACTTTAATTTAACACCAGTAAATCTTATAGCCGAAATGGTGTAAATTTGGATACTCCAAAGATTTTAGCAACACTTAGGAATCCAATTTGCTTGTCACGGACCTCATGCATAGTCAAATCCATATTTTTGGGTCCCACCGTTTTTTATGGTTGGACAGCCTCTTCTCTTAGGCATATCTGTAATGAAAATATTAATAGTTCTTTAAACCTGTGAATTTAAATGTTTTCCTAATTATTTTATGTAATCAGTTACCTGTTAGATTTATAATAGTTCCAAAATAGAACTATAAACCCTTCTGTCGTCTGCTATTTAGACAGACACTGCAACAACTTGAGCTGCTTAAGCATTGAATGATACAGCTCACTAATTGCAGTTATTTTTTCATACATGCTGAGATTTACTTTTTAATACATTAGAGTAATTAATGCATTAATATTTGTTTATAAGTTTTACAATTTGCTGACTTAGTGTTTTAATTGAGAGTGTTAAATTAAGATGAATTTAAAAAATACATACTGCCATTATGGAAACTGATAAAATATGGGGGAGATATGGAATAGTGGTATTTCATATTGCCAGACTCGTCATCTTGGTAAAGAATTAATTCATGTTAGGTTATGACACATTAAAATAACCGTTATAACCCAAAGATAAACAAAAATACACCTTTAACTAAGACATTATGTTAATTCTACACAATTGTACATGAAATGCAAACTAAATTGTTAACACTTACCTGCAAAGTTGTGTAAACACCCCAAAAACAAATAAGCTTCTCTCTCAACAACACCGGTCCGTCTATTGGCGTCACTAGCACTTTCTAATTGTTTCTTGCAGTACCTCCGGTGTACGACAACAGAACAAGTCTCAAAAGAGCTGAAACAAAGGTATTCCACATTCCCCGCCTATTCCATATTGACAACATTTCCTTTGTTCGTTTAATATCTCTTTATTTGTCACTGACTTACTTTACGAAAATAATGATATAATATTAAATTATCAAATATGGATATAATTACTATGTTATAACCTAAATAAATGTCGTTTGCTTTTGTGTTGGTACATTTTAACTTCGTTCATAATAATAAATATCGAATTTCTTGTTAATTGAATTAAATAAAAATCGTATTGCTTTATATAAATCTCAAATTTTATTTTATGAAAACTTATAGTTTTAACTAATATGTAAAAAAGGTTTGAAACAAATGAAGTCTCGTAGGCGAAAGTATGGATTATATGTTAAAAAGGAACACAGAACGCCAAAATAGTGGTCACATGGCTTTGTGGACAGCGGACTTCATTATCCTTTGAAGTAGCCATTTTCGCCTTAATCAGTACGCATCCGCTACTGTACAGTCCTAGGTCTAATACAGACCGGGATTCACGCATCTTTCCCTTTAACATGTAAGGTTTCCAATAAACCTAACAACGTTGTATCCTTCCCAAATTTCAGTCATATTCTGTTATTAGACACGAGGAAAACAGATACCGATGACAGCGGGATATTTAGCCTTTACTGTCCCTGTGAACACTATGAGACAAGTAAAAACATGTAGGCTATTTGCTGCACGTTTTAGTACGTAAATCAGTAACTCATAATATCCGCTGCGCAGCGAAGACGTCTTAAGACTGTTAAGTTGCTTATTGACTAATATTTATTTTCTGTTACTAACTTCTTGCGAATTTTTTATTTAGTGATCTGTTACATTTGGTTAAGATATAATACTAAATTGTGCAACAAGCGGACTGATAACGAAAACAGTGCCGCTGAAGTCGTTCTCAGTCTTAAGGCGTACTCCTTTGTGAAACTCCTTCGGCTCCTTTGATATGTAAGCGTGCCAATTAATGCAACGAAAATTCACTTACTTTACTAAATAAAGCAAACGCTAGAAATGCTACCACTATAAAATGACGGCGATAACGATGGATGTACATCAAAGCCACGAGATCGAATAAATTGTTCTTTCTTAACTACATATTTTAGTGATTATCATTACTGGCATCATAAGTAGTATTAACCTCTACAATACATAATTGACTAGAATATCGTAACAAAATGTAACGTAAGCCAATTAAAAAGACAAAAATATAGCTGGCTTAATTTTAAATACTCATACATGTATATGCGACAGCAATGAGACGCAACCAGTATTTTTGTTAACGGTTCTATCGAGATTGCTTTCGACTACTGTCGGTTAACCAGAGGAAGAGTCGATAATTTCCCATCCATGCTAAAACTCAAACGATGTGATTGAATAAATGTAGTACTTAAGTAATCATGTAATGTAGTTCTCTCTCTCTCTCTCTCTCTCTCTCTCTCTCTCTCTCTACCTTTTCCCACAACTCCCTCTTCCTGTTCCGTTTGTTCGTCCTAAGGAGGGCACGCGAACTTGTCTGATTTGGAAAATGTGTGGTTACTTAATAAAAACTGTTAGTATTTAACGATATGACGTGCCTGTCTTACATTTCGGATGGCACTAATCAACAAACACGCAGTGTCAGTTTGCATATAGGCCTACACGACTCTGCGTAACCTGATAGATTCGCTGTACAGCTCAAAAAATAAATTAAGCTTTGTTATCCCTTTATTTTAAAAGTAAAAGGATTGTACAAAAAACTTTATCACAGTATATGATAAACTTAATATAGTTAACTTGACAACATTACTTCATCACAAAATTCAACAGGGTTTATAATATTAAAAGCGATTATAATAGCTTCATACATACATACGGTATACTTTGGTTCTTTCTATTCTTTATCGTTGTTTATTCTTTGTAATTTTATTTTACTAAATCGTTCCCGAACAGTCAAATTTACCATAACAATCTCAGTCAACATCGTCCAAACTGGAAAGCAACAACCAGGTAATTTTATTAGTCCTAAAGTAAAAGTAAGTAAATTCCAACGATATTTTTCTATATTTTGGATGATAAGCTTTTATCTTACTGCATGCCAATATTAAACAGATCAACGGAATTAAATTGTTTTCTAAAAAAAGTTAAAAACTGGTTTTAAATAATTGTAATATTTATGATTTGATAAAAGTAGAAATGGTGTTCTTGGATAAGATGAAACTCATAGATTTAATAAATAATAAGGATTTTGGATGAATACATGTTGGAATGTCAAGTCTGTGTCAGTTACTTGTTAGTTATCGTTCTCTACTTGTATGCATTCCCGTGTTTGATGCAGACTTAAATTGTTCTGTTGCATGAGACTATTATATTGATATTGTGGTAAAAATATGTGACTTTTATGGAAATAAAATATATGTCTATATATATATCTATTAAATGTGCATTTTCAGTATGTCTTCGTTTAGACATGGGTTTCTCATAAATTTAATTTATATATATTATAACTTTACTATCTGCGTGTTGTTGTGTTGTGTGAATGTATGAGAACCTACCTGCTGTCCGATCTTGCGGTTTTCTTCCGACTAGGGCGTGTGGATTTTGGATTTGATTTCGCAAGTATGTAAACTCAAGTGTATAACAACAGCACACTAAATAAGTTATTTTAAAAGTGAAGAGTTTTGTGAGGTTGGTAGGCTCCGTAGTACAGCAATAAAAATACAATGTGGGGTAATAAAAACGGGGTTTATTACTCCAAACACACAAGAATGAAATGGTTATAAGTTCAAATATTCTTACAAACTAAACAATAAATAAATCTTGAATAATGTTTTCTGAATGATTAATAATTTTTAGAAGTTGAGCTCGTCATTTTGAAAGAGTTTATTTTAACTGAGAATTTAATTAATCAATTTAATTTAATTCAATTTAATTTCAATGTCTTAAAAAATTTGATTCTAATGAAATAAAAACTCTAAAGTTACTTGAAAATATTCAAAAATAAACTAGGCGTGACAATCTAGTTCACGTCCCTTTATTTACTAGTGATCTGACTCACGTATACTGCAGTATGAGCAAATTATTTAATTCTTTGTTAAGATTTGTATAGCGCTTTTTGTTTTATCTACTATTAATTCTTAACTAATGCTTATTAATTACTTATACTGGCTATACAGATTATCACACGTGAATAATTCTTATTTAACTAGAGTCTTTGATTTCTGGCATCTGAATGATTTATACGTACATTGATTTTAATTAAAAAAGAAAGAAAAAATGATCTGTTGAAAAATAAATAACGTGATTTTGACTTTCCTGGTTCTGAAGTGGATTGTAGAGATGCTCCGGATGACCCTCGCTGTCCTTGTCCAATCGGCTAGAGATAGTGATCTACTTGAGCGTCCTGGGTTTTGGCGGTGAGCTCGGAAATCAGCAACACTCTGCTCTCCTGCTATTTGATGAAGTTTTTACGTCTGTAGCTTTCTGCGAGAACTGCTTCACGTCCCTCGTCGATTCACATTCCACGTCAGCGTGTGTGTGTGTGTCGTTTCGAGTTGTAGCTCTGCTTGTCAGCTGATTCGCAAATGGTTTAGACGGCCTCTCTGTCGTATTCTTGAAGTAGGGTCTTGTAGTCTTGTAGATCTCTTCCGTGCATACGCCCACAGTTAATGTAGTGCACGGTACGCTTGTTTGTTGGTGTGGAAGAGTATCTTGACTGAACGCTGTAATTACGAGTCGTTACAGTTGATCTGTTTTATGATGATCGTAATTAGGCGTGTTGACCACGTAGAGTCTTCAGATGAGTCTTCACAAAATTATGATTTTGAGACGATCGAAGATATACGTCTGTTCTTCTTGAATACTGGCAGTAGAGTTTTTGATCAGCCCCAAAACTCCGCGTTGGTTCCAATTTCTTCGAATGATTTGATTGGCTGACACACTCTCCCTACTACCCAAAATTTGAATCACCTCTGCCCGTGTGAACGAAACTACTTTCCCACAGACTGAGAATTTATATTATTATTAATATTCTTAACACAACGGAACTGAATTGTCGTTCCGGATTTCCTGTGGCACTTTTATATTGCAATTATCTTGGGTGCAAGCCAATATGTGCTAATTCTAAAATATACAATCTGTTGTAAATTCTTATAGCTATAACATCAAAAGTTCTTTTATATAGCTCAATTATTACGGAAGTTATTAACATAAAATTAATTAACTCTGTTATTATTTAATTATATTGCATAAAATTCGCACACCCTATTATTAATATTTCGGCAAACATTTTGGCTATAATGGATTTCTCCTGAATTTACTGGTTTCCGAAATATTAATAATTGAAAGTTTGGGCGTGGTTGTATTCGTTACACAGTGAGCTGATTATGTAACAGCCGCGGACATAGGCGTGTGCGCCTTGTACAATGCATTATTATGATCGCTATAACATATGAGTGGAGTTTCGACTATTAAAATTTATTTAAACATCAATATAGTATACCCTTAACATATAACTCCAAATTAATGATATTTGGTCCTGTTATAATATATATACATATATATATATATATATATTCTTGCATGACATTTTCGCCATGCCATATTAACATAAATATACTTTAATTATCTTAACAAAAAAGTACCAAGAAACATAAGATTTTCAAGAAATCAGTAATGAAATACTTAATTGAATATTGTTTATTTTATTGTTAAGTGTATGTTAACAAAGACTGTAATAATCATGTTTATCACAGGTAAAATAATGTCAATAATGATAAGTAAGGAGGACAATGTTAATGAACTTACTTATGAAATTTTGTTTTATTTATACAAACTGTAGATTTATAAATACAGTAAGTTAAGGGGAATTGTAATATATTACTAAGAGTTATTAGTAATTAGTTTGGGTCACATTAATTAATATTATATATGATAGTGTTAATAACACTAATGTTTATCTTAACAAGAAAGTACCAAAATAATAGTAATAGATTTTTGTAAAACTATGCTTATTGAGCTTAGACAGTTAAGTTATATGAATAAGAATTTCTATTAAAATAATAATGAAACAATGTCAGGTTATGTTATAGGATTACTAAATGTGTCAAATAAATTTAAGAAAGTGAAAAGTACAGGAATAACTAATAATAAATAAGTTTGGAACAAATAAAATAAAAGGTGTAAATTAATAACTCAAGAAATATAGACAGAAGATAGTCAAAAGTGGTATCAAAATAATCAGTGTTTCATCAGAAGATCAAAGAAACCAATAAAGTGAAGATCAAAGATCTTATAAAAAAGGTATATCATTTTAAAGAAAATGACAGATAAAATAGTAAGAGTTTGTTTATGTTATTACTATGATATCACCAGGGTGACACTAAAATGTTACATTGGAAACCAATAAAAGAACTGATATAGGCCTTAGCAACTAATATGTTAAAATAAATGAAATAAGGATTGTATTATTGGATCTGAATGAGAAAGGTTGAATTAAACACCACATAGTGACTAAATTAAATTATGAGACATTTTATATCAGTGTACCTAAATAAAAAAATTAAATAATCATCCTCAACCAGACTAAATAGAAGAAGGAAGTGCTACCTGACTATAAAGAAGTAAACCAGTGAATCTCTGAAGAAATTCAATCAACTGACACAGGAAGAGAAGTATTTTTTGATATAAAATTAAACTGAACCATTCCCTGTTAAGCCTAGACTATAGGTTTAAAAGACACTGATTACACTTTTAATAAAAACCATTTGGAACTTTCACTGAGAACAATATCAATGAATAGTCTTACCATCAGTATGAAAAACCATTAATGTATAGTGTTACTATAATATAAAGCGAACTAAGTATAAAAAACATTTTACTAAACATAACCTAAACACTGAACTTTGTTAAACTATTCATATAATCCTGTTAAGGTACTTTGTAACTATTTATAACCCCATGTATTTTGGTACTTTTCTTCTAATAACTGTTGTTTATATCGTAGTCAAAAGGACCTGACGGAACACAATATATATGTATTTTATTTAATAAATGTAAATGTGATCCTTGAAATGAAGAATCTCTGAATGCTACTGCTGCCATACTGAGCATATGTAAAGAACCGCTGGGTGAGATTTTGTTAATGATTATATATGTTATTTAAAAAACAATTTAAAGAAAATAATAAAAGGATTTTGAGTATAATAAATACAGATAAAAGGTTTATTCGTTTCTTTATTTAATGACTACAAAATGGATATGATATTCTAAATAATATATCTGAGACTGTGAATTGGCTACAGCAATTAGATTAAGTTGGCAACACTCCTCATTTGAAAGTAAAGGGCAGATTATTCAAACCTGCTTGGATAAGCTTTAGTTATCACATTCCTCTCTTAAAGGAAAGATTAAAAGAGATTCAATTATAACTGATAAAGAAACAATATAAGATTTTAATAAAAATTAATAATTAATATTTTACAAACAAACAAAAAATTTTATTTGCAACCTGTGATTGCAAGTTGGCGCTCAACAAACATTCCCCTGAACAGATACTCATCCTTATAAACTATTAACAAAGTATACACATTAAATAACCAAGATATAAGCAAGGTACAATATTAAAGGTAACGAGCCTTTGAGTCGTTACAGAATTGGCGATCCCACCAGTGAGGCTAAATAACCTGTAGTAACCATTTTACACGTTACAGAATTGGAGCCCAAATAGTGAGGCTAGAGATAGAATAACTTTGTATTCTTATTGTGAGTTTTACAGTGATTTCTACTCTAGTGGCGGCTACGGTTAAACAACAGAGATGTCAAGGAGAAGAGCAACGTCACGGAAACGTATGGAAGAAGAAGAAGTAGAATTAAATATGTAAGAGAAGGAAGCAACAACAGTTGAAGAAGTGGAAGTAATGGTAAAGGATACTCCAGTAGCAGCGACTGAAGAAATGGAAATGGTGGTAATGGATACACCAGGGGACCAACCAGATAAACCCGTACAAAAGGAAGACATGAGCATGCAGGAGATGTTGAGAATTATAATGGAAAGGAATAACAAAATGAAGGAGGATATGGAAAAAATGGACAAGAAAATGGACAATGACAGAGAAAAAGTGAAACAAAATAATGAAGAATTAAAAAGATGGTTGAAGGAAGAGAGGGAGAAGAATAAAGAGGAATTGAAACAACAAGTGAAACAACAATTAGAAGAGTATAGAGAAGAAATAATAAATGATAGTAGACTGTTAAGGGAAGGATTAAACAAGGACAGGAACCAGTCAAAGGAACCAGTAAATCAGAAAAAAGAAGGTAGTAAGGAAATAAACAATAAAAAAGATAAAAGTGTATTGTTATCTGAAAAGAAACCTCACAGAAACAAAGAGAATATTAAACACATGGTAATGAGACAAATGCATCAAAGGAAATTAATAAAAACCCGGGAAGAGTGGGAGATGATGAACAATTGACTAGTTACTGTACTTAACATCTTAAGTACTGAACACAGAAGAGTAAGCAATTTTAAAAATAACCAAAGGAGATTAGTAGAAACTTTCAAAAGGAATTGCCATATAACAGTGAGTAAAACATTAAGCAAATCTATAGCTAAGTCGAATACACCAGAAGTAAAAATACATAATAAAATATCAGTGGTAGCATTAACAATGGATATATCATTAACATATTTATTCAATAAGCAAAATGATAAAGTGATCGATGTAGGCCTAGATACTATTGAACATGTATTATTAGTAGAATTGCTGTATAAGGTAGTTGAGATCCATATTACAAGGACAGAAATAGTTCTGCACACCAGAGAGATCAGAACGGCCAGTACTAATGAAATTATGGAGCATGGTTAAATGAATTCCAAACAAATTATAGAGAAAAGGGACTGATTGTACGATTACCGACTAGGCAAACTATTGAAGAAATGAGAAGGAAAACTAATGATGAATGTAATGACAAATGAAAATTAAAGAAAATTTAAACAAATAAAAAACCCCAAAATTCTAAAACAAGTAAGATCATCTTACAGGATACTTCAGAGAAATTATTTTTAATTAATTAAGAAAAGAAGATAACGGTTGAGAATGATAATAAGGAGATAATAATAAGTAAAGAAAATAAGTACTTAAAACAAATAAAATAAATAATGAACTTGCAGAAAAAAAAGAATTGATGTTTATAAATAAATAAATTAACAACAACTATAGTAGTAACTGCTGAAAAGGGGTATTGAAACAGAAGATGAAGAACATAGTGGCAAATGAATTAATTAACAACGAAATGAAATTAAATAGAAGAGAAAAATATACAAAGGATATTACCAAAGCTGAAAAGAAGTTACATGATAGTAAGGGGAACTGCTGGGATGCAATTTATAATAATGAGAAGAGGTAAGGAGGCAATATGATTCTGAGGGGATATTCAAAGTAACGCAAGAGTTACTATAAATTTTTGTAGAGTGTAGAGAGCTAAGGCGCCACTCAAAGGTTATTATTATGGGTAGGGGCCAACGAGCACTGTACCATACACGGGGTGAATGGTCGGGTGAGGATTAGGTTAGAATAGTGCCACTCACATTCGATATGCATTCACCGTGCCATTTAAAGTTAGGGAGGAATTGATAAACCCAATAAAGGAATCCACAGGAACAGGAGAAATCGCAGAGAAAAGAAGAAATCAGTTGGTAATAACTTATATATAAAGAAGGTGAAGAAAAATTAATATATTTCAATAGATGCACCCAAGAAAAAAGAGAAGTTGTTAATAAATGATTATATAATAACACAGCTTATGAAAACTCATCAAAACCCAATACCTGAAACTATAATGAAGAAGAGAATGAAAATAAGATTTAAAATACAATGTGAAAGAAAAGGTTTTATTAACAAACAGGCATTTGCCAAGTTCTACAAAAGAAATTGCAAGGATGATTCAGAAGACATTATTGAAAGAAGTAATTATGAGATAAATCAGCTTATTTGAGCAATCTGTTTATTACTAAAATAACCTGATTTCTGGGGGGGGGGGGTTTATGTTACATGACATTTATGCCATGCCATTTTAACATAAATATACTTTAATTATCTGAACAAAAAAGTACCAAGAAACATAAGATTTTCAAGAAATCAGTAATGAAAGACTTAATTGAATATTGTTTATTTTATTGTTTAATGTATGTTAACAAAGACTGTAATAATTATGTTTATCACAGGTAAAATAATGTCAATAATGATAAGTAAGGAGGACAATGTTAATGAACTTACTTATGAAATTTTGTTTTATTTATACAAACTGTAGATTTATAAATACAGTAAGTTAAGGGGGATTGTAATATATTACTAAGAGTTATTAGTAATTAGTTTGGGTCACATTAATTAATATTATATATGATAGTGTTAATAACACTAATGTTTATCTTAACAAGGAAGTACCAAAATAATAGTAATAGATTTTTGTAAAACTATGCATATTGAGCTTAGACAGTTAAGTTATATGAATAAGAATTTCTATTAAAATAATAATGAAACAATGTCAGGTTATGTTATAGGATTACTAAATGTGTCAAATAAATTTAAGAAAGTGAAAAGTACAGGAATAAATAATAATAAATAAGTTTGGAACAAATAAAATAAAAAGTGTAAATTAATAACTCAAGAAATATAGAACAGAAGATAGTCAAAAGTGGTGTCAAAATAATCAGTGTTTCATCAGAAGATCAAAGAAACCAATAAAGTGAAGATCAAAGATCTTATAAAAAAGGTATATCATTTTAAAGAAAATGACAGATAAAATAGTAAGAGTTTGTTTATGTTATTACTATGATATCACCAGGGTGACATAAAAATGTTACATTGGAAACCAATAAAAGAACTGATATAGGCCTTAGCAACTAATATGTTAAAATAAATGAAATAAGGATTGTATTATTGGATCTGAATGAGAAAGGTTGAATTAAACACCACATAGTGACTAAATTAAATTATGAGACATTTTATATCAGTGTACCTAAATAAAAAAATTAAATAATCATCCTCAACCAGACTAAATAGAAGAAGGAAGTGCTACCTGACTATAAAGAAGTAAACCAGTGAATCTCTGAAGAAATTCAATCAACTGACACAGGAAGAGAAGTATTTTTTGATATAAAATTAAACTGAACCATTCCCTGTTAAGCCTAGACTATAGGTTTAAAAGACACTGATTACACTTTTAATAAAAACCATTTGGAACTTTCACTGAGAACAATATCAATGAATAGTCTTACCATCAGTATGAAAAACCATTAGTGTATAGTGTTACTATAATATAAAGCGAACTAAGTCTAAAAAACATTTTACTAAACATAACCTAAACACTGAACTTTGTTAAACTATTCATATAATCCTGTTAAGGTACTTTGTAACTATTTATAAGCCCATGTATTTTGGTACTTTTCTTCTAATAACTGTTGTTTATATCGTAGTCAAAAGGACCTAACGGAACACAATATATATGTATTTTATTTAATAAATGTAAATGTGATCCTTGAGATGAAGAATCTCTGAATGCTACTGCTGCCATACTGAGCATATGTAAAGAACCGCTGGGTGAGATTTTGTTAATGATTATATATGTTATTTAAAAAACAATTTAAAGAAAATAATAAAAGGATTTTGAGTATAATAAATACAGATAAAAGGTTTATTCGTTTCTTTATTTAATGACTACAAAATGGATATGATATTCTAAATAATATATCTGAGACTGTGAATTGGCTACAGCAATTAGATTAAGTTGGCAACACTCCTCATTTGAAAGTAAAGGGCAGATTATTCAAACCTGCTTGGATAAGCTTTAGTTATCACATTCCTCTCTTAAAGGAAAGATTAAAAGAGATTCAATTATAACTGATAAAGAAACAATATAAGATTTTAATAAAAATTAATAATTAATATTTTACAAACAAACAAAAAATTTTATTTGCAACCTGTGATTGCAAGTTGGCGCTCAACAAACATTCCCCTGAACAGATACTCATCCTTATAAACTATTAACAAAGTATACACATTAAATAACCAAGATATAAGCAAGGTACAATATTAAAGGTAACGAGCCTTTGAGTCGTTACAGAATTGGCGATCCCACCAGTGAGGCTAAATAACCTGTAGTAACCATTTTACACGTTACAATTGTAACAAGTCACGCTACGCGTGTACAAATATAACCTTTGTCTTGTACAAAAGTAACAACAAATTTTAATTTTATTTTAAAAATTTTCAAAAAAAAAAAATTTTTATGTTTCATTTTAATGTTCAATAATTTAAATAATAATTCTTGTAATGAGGTTTCGTTGAAGTTTTAAAGTTCTTTAAGTTATTTGTGTCAATAAATTCGCTTCTGATTCACTGTAAATAAATCTGGAGTTAATAAGATTTTCTTACTTCACTAATCGATTGGCGATTTTCTTCTTTCTCAAGTATATTACTCCCTTGAGAAATGGTCGCCTTTCTGTTAGTCCTGTGGTTAATTAAAACTCTTATATTAACGTGTGAAATAACATTAAAACCAGATAGTTGAATTATTATTATTTATTGACAATTATTTGTTAGAATATCGATTTAAAATCGATTATTAGATAAAGCTCGACTCCTTCACAGTGGTAATCGATTATCAATACATATTATATTATATAAATATTTTCGAATGGTTCTTTGAACGGTTATAATTATAATAGTTTGAGAAGGGGCAAGTATAGAAAGTATAACATTCACAAAATAAATATTAATAATTAATAATTACAATATTAGTTTATTATATATAATGTTTATACAATTGAAAAGTCAAACCAATGCCGTGACGACAGATCTCATTCCTTGTGGTCACTTTGCATGATGGGATTTCTCAAAATGGCGGCTTGCTCGCTGTTCGGTAAAACTGGAATCGACGTAGTGAAATTTTCTTACAATAAAGATGCCTTCACAACTGCTTCCTCGTTTCCGCAATATTGAATAATGTCTATTGTGTTGTTAGAGGTGTCCTGGTTAAGTGTTCTGTGTTCACTGACTTTAAATGTTTTGTATTAGGTGTGTTCACTTTGTCTACGTGTCTGTCGAAAAGTGTGAAGTTCGTTTGGTTATGTTATATTTCGTGTTTTAAGTTTATTTCACTTATATTCTGTTCCGTATTAATTGTTTTCACTATTTGTGGTGGTTGTGTTCATTGATTTTAAGTTTAATGTACTAATTTCGGTAACTCTCGGTTTTTCACTGCATGATAGGCTTAACTTGTATACGCCATTAAAGTATTCGCTATATAGGTTCTTACCGCGAGCTTAAATCAACCGTTCGCTTCGAATGTTAATTAAGAACTGTTTTACTTCCTTCGTCTTCTGAAATATCTTGCCAAGTTAATATTAGAAAAGTATTGTTTCAATTATTATTCACTTCCTATGCATGTGATTACAGTACATTATATTCAGAATATATTTTTGTTATTGATTACTTTCATGAATTAGTAAATACATAATCGGTTTCTTTAACTCCTGCTGCTTAATTTGATATACAATTGCCCATATTTATAAAGTTTTTTGTCAAAATTGCTATATTTCTGTCATTTTGGAAATATAGGCTCAATATCTGCTTCCTGTTCCTGTCCAAAATTTTAGCCATCTTATGTGTTATAAATATGATTATAATAAATCTCAGATTGATATAAATCTTTACCTTTCCTTAATTTCTTACAAATTTATCAATTGATCATTCTTTTAGTTATAATTCATGAATTTACTATTCCTCCTCTGAAATTGTTAGATTTTACATTTGCAAATTTTTTAATAATTTTATACCTCTTTTTATATTATTCTTTTAATGTATAGTTTTAGTTATAATAGTTGGTGATTGATTCACCTTATATAAATCTCATTAGTTTACTTGGTTTACTTAACTTTCTTACTCAATTATTATGTTATTGGAATTTCTTATTTGGCCTAGATTTTATGGTTTTATATTTACTGTTTTTTGAGTAATACTATTTCTATACCCCTTCTGACTTTCTAAAGTTAATACAATATTAAATAAAATCTCCTTATATAACTATTGGAACATGTAGCATTGTATTCATGCTCATAATACAAAAACAATATTGAAAATTAATTACTAGTCTTTAAAGTTAGACATTTTAGTTTTAACTATTTTTAGAAATACATAACAAATATTTTATAAACTAGTATGGTATACATACAGATACATTTTAGTCTGTATGAACACTGTTATACATAATAAACATTCTTATATTAATTATAATTCTTATTCTATACACCACCTTGAAATGTGGTGTTCATAGGCTTTAAACACAAACATAATTAGCCATTTAATTTTTATTTTTTC
Source organism: Magicicada septendecula (assembly GCA_034769895.1). Lineage (NCBI taxonomy): Eukaryota > Metazoa > Arthropoda > Insecta > Hemiptera > Cicadidae > Magicicada > Magicicada septendecula. The sequence goes on along the minus strand of CM068369.1, from coordinate 103,036,103 downwards.
TTAAACTTAATTTGATTGCAGTCCTTTCTGTTTATATGGTGTATTACATTTTAATCCCTGTCAGTAATTATTCCCCATCTGCTCCCTTTATCATTTACATTTCACAGAATGTTTTTTGATAACAGGTGGCCTCTTCTATGAAACCTTAGAAATATTTTCATAATAATACTTCATGATATGTCATCTCTGTATTTATATAAAACCTTAAAGTATTGAAAAATCATACTTTTGATAATCGAAAAAAAACCGAAAACATGTGAAAGTTGAGTTTTGAATGTTTCCATGGAGACACTTTATTACAATTCCCACCTAGATAAAGTTGGACAGCTGAGTGCTGCTGACCTTTGCGCATGAAATGTAGTAAGTTTTGAAGAAAGAATCATGAAATTTGATGGAGTGACTCAAAAGTTATGCGTGTTTGAATATGGAAGTTTTAATTGACGGCAGCTCTCAAAAGGTGTAATATATTTGTCAAAAGCATATTTTGATGCGAATATTTGTTAAAAATTACAAGTGCATTCAGAATAACCTCAGCTTTTAATTGGCGCTAAAAAAATTTAATTGGCGCTTTTTAATTGAAAATAAAATTTTTTTTTTTGCTTTCCGTGTACCCTTAATGTCAGTCAGTTGGCGTTACACTAGACATGTCTTAGCACGGCAGACATGGAGGCATAATATAGGCCTACTTTTTAGTTTCTAGCTACCTTATTCTAGAAATTGGGCATTTTCAAATCTAAATAATATGAACATTGCTTTGGCCGAAGAGTGTTCATAATGCTACTAGAACCAAAGAAAACAATTTGAAGGAATTTTTTAAATATATTTAAGTTCTTCCCATTTACGACGTGTCATTGTTTTCGAGATACTTTGATTTTTTTTTTAATTTCTCAATAACATTTATTAACAATTGGAATTTACATATACAAAGTATGAATGCATATTATAGTTTCATGAGCTACGTTTGTGACAGTAGTAGGCATTAAGGGATCTTCAGTCATCGAAATGCAATGGAAATTTGATATCCTTTATCAGTCTGCTCGCGACTGATAACCAGTCTATCGCTACTCGCATTTCCTATACCAGTCTGCCCTGACGTTTTTCGATTGACAATTTATGACATTACATGTACGTTGCTGTTATTATTTTAGTATAAAGTATTTAAACTTTTTATCACCTGTTAGACTTCTCATCAATTTTCACCTCCTCAGCTGTCTTTCCTGTTCGCGGTGCTCTGCACCCTCTGTAAATCTGAGATTCGAAAATTTTATTCCGTCTATTTTACTTAGTTCATTTGTTTTCCATTTTAATCATTTGGAAAGAGTTCAACAATGCCGAGTATGGCTTAGTAGCCCTGAGGTCGTGAAAAGAGACTCATACATTTGGCTCTCGGAATGTATAAGTATATAAATGTTGTAATATAATTACAAATTTAAATAATAATATAATTAGTAGATAGATTTTATAATTATTAAGTTGATTTTATAATAACTGAAATCCCCCTAGTGATCTCGCCAATTGGTAATTATTCTCAATTACAAAGAATAAATTAAATATAAATAATGTATGATAATAAAGTGTGATTTGTTGATAATAAAAATTTTTGTAAGTTATAAAATTTTACTTATACATGTTTTTTGTTTAATTAATTAATTCAATTAATTAATAAATAATTAATTAATTGTTTGTGTGCTTTAATTACTTCCAATTAAATAGGTATGAATTTGTAGTTCGAAACTATTTGTTTCTATTAATAATTTAATTGTGTAGTTAGATCTGTTGATTCTCTCTCTGCTGACTTTGCTCTTCTTCTTCCTCTCAAATATTTATTTTATCACTGTAAATTATTGTTTTAGAAGAAAAAATAGCTAACATTCACTATACAAATAAATACAAACTCTTATAACTGAATAATGATGTTCATTTATTGACATTTAAAATTATGCGCCATTCAGGCTGCGCATGACACAGGCATTGGTTGATATCTGCTCAAGTCGGTAGCGAATAAGATTGACAAAATATATTTTTACAAGATTAATTAGTTAGGATTCTTTTAGCGAGTCGAAATGGTCAGAGGGCAAGGAACAAGATACAATTCTTACACTAATTTTTAAAATAAATCATTATGGCTGAAAAAACAATATTATTATGTAAATTGTCAATTATGAAAAGTAATATCGAACCATTCGTCGAAATGACTTCACTGGCTTCAAGCAGGCTGTGTCTTGGACTCGTTCGGAAATTAAGTATGGCCGCCGTCACCTCGACTTCTCTGCTATGCACTGCTGATACTGGTTGAGCTTCTCCCACAGAAATAAATGAATATTCCCTTCTCTGCGTAGTTGTAGTTGTCCTGGAATATAGTGTAGAGTGTTCTCCCTTCTCCTGCGATGTTGTTTCGTGATGGTTTACTGGTGAAGTGTCCGGTGTTCAAATGTGTGTATTCGTGTTCTGCTAATACGGTTTAAAATATTCTCAAAATGGCGGTTGATTTCTTGTGCTCGTGTTAGATAGTGTTATTACTGTTGTTCTGAATTAGTTAGGTGTTAATTATTATCTGTTAGTGTTAATTTTAGTTAGTTAACCTCTGTTACACTTTTCGAGGCTACACTCACGGTTTTGCACAAAATTATACTTTTTCGGTCTTCTGTTAGTAATTTCTCAACTGGTCGTATTAACGATTAACAATAGACTAAACTCTGAACGTCGTCGTTTTTGGGGTAATTTATGAAATGTCTTTTTCCTCTTTCCATTGTTTATTTATAAAAGTACATGTCTCAGATTTGGTTCATTCTCTAAATATACCTAACAAGTTTTCCTATTTATTGCTGTAATTCAATTATTTCTTAATTTTACAAAAATCTAACTATTCAGCAATATTCTTAAATTAATTTTACATAATTGGATATATAGCTGGGTTTGTTTTAAGTTCATATAAGCCTAAAATTTACAATTTTTGATAATTATTGTAGGCCTCATATTTTGTACAAATTTAGTGTTTAAATGGTTTATAAGTGTTTTTCTGATAATATTTCCATGGAATAATATTAATTACTCCGTGATTATCTTTTGTTGTTCATAATTTTGTTGTTATAACACTTCAATATTGATTAATTTACTTTTTAGTCTGAGTTGATTACCATTATAGGCCTAGTATTATTTATTTACAAAAAAAGTTAATTTTCTTTCCTTTGTCATTCTATTCGTTATTATTTGTATCTGTACTAATTACATTTTCATATTTCTGTGTTGTATGGACTGAATTCTATTCCCTATATTATGTAGTTTGATTCTCTGATAGATAGTTTTGGTTTACATTACTGGTCTGTTTTTCTAGAGTGGTGTATTAGCTAATCTGCTTTGTACCTTTCATATGGTTTACAGTTTTAAATAAAATTATAACACCCTATTTCCTACTTGCCTCTCTGCCTTACAAACTTGAAAATTAGTTAACATGATTTTAAATACAACAAAACATCTTATTATCTACTATTTATTATATATCACCTAATTTTATCATAAACATCTTATTATTTTTGACTGTAACATTCCATGATAACAAAATATCTTATGCCTATTATTTTTTATATATCATTTAACTATAATAGAAACATCTTATTACTAACAATACCTTCAGTCATTAACTGTCCTTTGTTTTTATGTTCTTTTTGTAACAAATTTAATTATACTAAAACATCTTATTACTAATAATAATACTTTCAGTCATTAACTGTCCTTTGTATTAGTTTTTTCTGGTAACAACTTAACTGTGATAACAACATCTTATTTCTATTATCACCTTATATCTAACATATTATCTGATTAACAATAAATAACAAACATTTTATTATTGGTTATACCCTTAGTTGTGAACTGTCCTCTGGTATTTATTGTCCTTCTCACAATTTACTTAACTCTAATTAAAAAAAAACATTTTATGGGTAATATTATTTCTTATATCTAATTTTAAAAAAAACTCTTATCACTAATAATGTTGTCAGCACTTTTAAATAATTTTTATTTCCTACACTATTTTTTATTATAGTGTGTCACTGGTTATTCTCTACACTCACTGTAGTCTCTAACTTTTATTGTATTTATTATGGTATTTCACCTTATATTTCTTACATTAATGGTAGTCTTTTGTTTTTACACTATGGTAGTTTTTGGTTTGTTTCTACACTATTGGTAGTCTTTTGGTTGTTACATATAATGCTTATATCTAGTTTACAACTCGGTTTTCATTGGATTGTATCTTGTAACTTGAGTTACGGGGTCTAAGTATGTTGGTTTTAAATTTAGTTCAAAGGTATGTATTCCTTTATTAACATTTTTGGAATAGCTCTTCTTATTTCTAGGCTCTTTGTAGGAATCTTGACATATTTTGTCCTTTCTTCATTATTATATTAGTAAATTTCTTGTCTTGTGGTTTCTCTGCTTCTTGACCTTATGAATTTCCCTTATTAATATTGTTTTCACCTTTTTATCTCCTTTTTCTTTTCTTTCCTTTTTACTGCTTCCCCAATCTACTGGGTATACTGCTGGTTTATTGGGTTTTTACATAGTAAGTTATTTTGACCAATAGTTTTCTTTGTTATTGTTTATTCTTATTAACATTTTATTGACTTAATGTACAGTTTCTTTAGTTTAATCTTTAACCAATTCATTCTTCTCACTCTCTATGGACCTTTTCTTCTTTATTTATGTTGCATTAAGTTAAAATTTTAATGTGATAATTTTGTTATGCTACAATGTATGTATGTATGTGTGTAGGCTTATGCTTGTGACAATCGTTATATATTTTATGAAGGTAATTACTACAAGCAGCCTTATTATGTTATTATATTATGCGCGGGATATGTTATTAAATAAAGTAGAAAGGAGCTGCATTTGAAAATATTTAGTATAACGTCAGTTACTATGAGGAACATGTCTTTTGAACGTAAGAACGCAGACATACATAAAACGATTGAATCCTCTCAAAAAGTTGAGAGCGTCCTTCCACTTGTTTCTCTCTAGTCGAGCAGATTTTAGTCACAGTCAAGGCCGCACTTAAGTACGTTCAAGAGTGCTCTGGAGAGCACGTGAAAAACGCATTATTCTGACAGTAAGGATGGAAAATTATTCCGGAACACGTGCGCTACCTATAAAAAGGACAGAGGCTGGCTTAGTCAGTCAATTACGTTGAGCGATTTCCTTAGTGCGGATTGAGTCATTGTTGAGACCGAGTGAAAAGTGTTTACTGTCTTATAATTAGTTTGGAACTCTGTTACTTGACACTGTTGCGTCTGGACAAATTTAACTTTAATTATTGTACGAGTATAATCTTGTTGAATAACTTGTTGATTACAAACTGTTATTTGTGATTAATTAAAACTGGTGTTTATTGATTTCTTGGTGTCTGCATTTTGTTTTCCACTGTACCATACGATGATCAGTGAAGCCGTCGTAACAGTGTTTTACAGTATAGAAAAACTTGGAAATACAGTCAAGTCAAGTATGAACCGGTTGCCTGGAAGAACGTCAATCTCTGAGTAGAAATAAGTCTACACTTCAAAATTTGTCATAGACTGTGAATGAAGAGATTCTAAGATTATATTCATTTGTACTACCACTTGAGTAGTTAGAAGAAAAATGCAAACCATTTTAATATTATAATTTTCTAAGTGTAATTTTAAATGAAGTTTTACTACCTACAGCATTGCAGCATTGTAAACATCCCTCGAAAGCACCAATACGATCTCTACTTTCAAAGTCTCAAAAGCTGTGAAAAAAGTCAAAAATTATAAATAAAAACTTTATACATTTTAAAAATGTTCTATCTTTACGTGTTTTATGTTAATAGTTAATTTTGTAGAAAAGATTTTATGTTACCTTTAAATTATATTAACGTTAACATTTAAAGTAACGTTTTGGGTTCATAATGTGATAAAACAAAACTTTTAAAGTTCGAATATGTTCTTAGACGTCAACCTGAGTATGTAGAAACCCTATATGGTAAGACGTTTTGAAACAATATGACCTACAGATGCAAGTTATAAAACTCCAAAACTTAACTTCTTAAGCGTGAGCCCTTGACATTCCTTTCCGCCATAATACAGGGTGGCGCAGGGAAACGGGAAAATTTGAAGTTGATGTTGGCACCCCTGTAGATGTAGCAGAAGTGAAACTGTCTGTCTAGCAGTAACGGACATTTAGCTACCATGGAGCAGTGGAGCGTTGGAGAGCGTGCGGTCGCCGTAAGGGCATTTTACCGACATGGTGACAGTTTGTCAGCTGCACAACGAGAGTATTTCGGCGCCATTATCAGATCCCGCCACGCGGTCAAGTTCCTTCGTTGCACGCAATCGAAACGTGGGATCGTAATTTTGAAGAGACTGGTTCAGCTTTGAAGAAAAAGCCTAGTGGGGGGGTGTATAGTCTGTACGTACCCCAGAAAACATTGATGCCGTGCGAGCTGCCATCTTAAGGAGTCCTCGTCGTTCGGTGCGAAACATTGCCCTCGTCATTGCAGCTCGGACGTCGGAACGTTCAAAGAATACTCCATGAACTTCAATTTCATCCGTACAAACTTCAGATTGTGCAACAACTGAATCCTAATGATTGTGTATTGCTCCTGTAAATTTGTGAACAATTGTTGGCTAAAATCAATGAGGATGCTAACTTCATTCAAAATCTTTAGATGTCCGATGAAGCCCATTTTCACTTAAGTGGATACGTGAATAAGCAGAACTTCCGTTACTGGGCTCAAGGAAACCCTGCTCAGCTTCACCAGCGTCCATTACACAGTACCAAAGTTACCGTAAGTTGTGCAGTGTCGTGTCATGGGGTGATAGGCCCTTACTTTTTTGAAGATGAACGAGGCACTGCTGTCACTGTGACGTCTGAACGTTATGTCAACATGCTAGAGACATTTTTGGCTCCACGACTCCACACTTTTCCAAATCTTGACATTCAGCACACCTGGTTTCAACAGGATGGAGCCACCTCACACACTACCAGACAGTCTATGGCAGCAGTGAAACGTTTGTTTGGGGATCGCATAATTTCAAGGAATGCTAACATCGCTTGGATGCCCCGATCTCCAGACCTTTCAGTCTGTGACTTCTTTTTATGGGGACATCTGAATAGCATCGTGTACCAGACTAGACCAAGAACCCTTGCTCAGTTGAAGACACAGATTGAAGAGGAAATCGCTAAAATCCCAGGTGACACATTGCGCCGCGCTATGCAAAACCTACAGAAACGACTTACTGAATGTGTACGGCATAATGGGCAGCATTTAACTGATGTAATTTTTAAAAAGTGTTGCCTAATGTAATTTCCAGTCTTGTAGAACATATTTTGAGCCTCAAATAAAGTTTTGTAACGTTCCTTCATTTTTTTCTAATTATTTCAAAATTTCCCGTTTCCCTGCGCCACCCTGTACAAGAGTGTACGAACAGTGTGTACTACCAGTTCCCACCCACGTCACTAAACGGCGACGCTAACTAAGCCAAAAAGCAAAAATTTACTTAATTGACATGACAAATTCTGTAGAGCAAACAGCTGAGGATAACGCTACGATACAAAGTACAAGAACGTGATCCCCATTTAACAAAAAACTTAATTATGTGACGCTGATGTGACAGTAATTAAGCAGCAGTGAATTGGGCCGATTAAGTCATAATATTAATGATTCATAGAAGATCTGGGGAAACCGCCATAAATAACATCACGCTCGCAATAATGGAACAAAAACGTAGATTATCAAAGAAATCCGTTTTATGTCAGAGTTCTCTCACGATTAATTTTTAATGATCTTTCATGGATATCTTCAGCGATCACTTTTAACGATCAATTCAGAGCTCTCTTCCGCGACCACTTTCAGTGGTCTTCAAGAGATATTTCCAGCAAACACTCCATCAACGATATCCGGCGAAGATATTTATCTCACAGAAAACTCTAAGACAGTTCGGGAGAAAACTCTAAGACAAACTTAAGGAGTAAACTCAAAGGGATTGAGAATAATTGTATAAAAACATCATTATAATCAAACATTTAAACACTATACAATTATTTGTAACACAAACCATTTTATAATTACTGTAAAAAATGGTGCGTATTCTTCTAATGGCAACCACACACGTAGATGCAAAGGTGATAACAGAGGTGACTTATTGTGATGGTAATTCAGCTGCAGTGAATTGGGCCGATTTAGTCATAATATTAATGATTCATAGATATTGACCGGTAGCATGTCCAAAGAATCGTTGAATCAAATGACCCTGTGAGTTCATCGAAAATCGAAGCTGCCTCTGCATGCGCAGATTGCGTTTCAAAATGGCGTCCATTTGAAAATGCAAAAAAGGCAAAGAAATTAATTTCTTCTAAGCTCATTTCTTGTGTAACAATTAAGCGATAATAATGACAATTTTAACTTTCTTTTAAGATAATTTTCTCTACCTGTGTTACGATACTCAGAAAGGTTAAAGAAATCAGCTTCGAAAGGTTAGTTACACCTTATGACATAAGATAATGTTTCGCACACACGTAGTGGCTCTAACATATGAAAGCGTACAATCTAAATTGAACTTTGTGAGAACTTGTCACTCTCCTGTTTTAATTTTACTGTTGCCCGCGATAAACTACCACACAAAATCCCATCTCTCAGCATTCCGTGATATTAATAGAATAGGAAAAAGGGAAAATAATTTTTGTTTTTTGTAATGTGTTTTCCTTTACTTTAAAAACAACTTTTCCCGTAAAAAAGGTTATAGTTGCCGTTGAGTAAGCTCTTTCGCGCTGGAGCTGGTCGAGTTTATGACCAGAACACACGTGTAGACAGTCACGTACAGGAGTCTACTTACTATGTTCGCTTTATTCGGGGTCCAAGGGGGTGTGACGCGAACAGACGCTTTCATAGAAGAGAAATGCACCAGCCTCGCCACCCCAACTCCACTCTCACCTACACGTCAGTGGACCCTGTTACGCCGAGTAATCCACTCCAAGGTTGTGGTAACCAATCCCTCCGGCGGAGTGGATCGGTAGGCAAACGAGAGATGGGGGTTCTGTCAGGGCAATCGGGGGTATCCTGGGTAGTGACCGTCGACATCAGGATGTGCATGTAGTGTGGAGGCGGAGGAGGCGATAGTAGCCCATCGGGGTAGGCTAACATGGGCTGAGTCAGTTAGCCTACTGCGACCGGGCAGAGAGAGCTCGTCGGCTGAGGTGAAAGCAACTCTCTAGGGGAAGAGCACCACGAAATAAAAGTTCCTGTTCCTCCAGGTTGGGGGTTGGATCGGAGAATTCACATATTCCATCTGTGAAACTCTTTTATGTGCAGAAATCTATCAGTTTCTCAGCCAGTCAGTTGTCTGCACTTGACCGGGACAACTGGCGGAGACTGTCAAAGGAAGCCTTGACTCAGTAATGGGTTGTCGCACCGCTGAAATAAATAATAAATAAATAAATATTCGCTTTATTCACTTTATTAACGTGTCTAGAGTTACAACGTCCAGGTGAGTTTAAAAGTTTTCAAGCGACTTTTATAAAACGAGTGGTGATTGAAAATTAGATAATCATGATACTTAACTATCACAGGCCTATTTGCAGTCACTTTGAGTTAGAGGATTGGGGCCCTGGCCTCGCAGGATGGTGAGCATCGGCAGCAGGATGTGCATGTAGTGTGGAGGCGGAGGAGGCGATAGTAGCCCATCGGGGTAGGCTAACATGGGCTGAGTCAGTTAGCCTACTGCGACCGGGCAGAGAGAGCTCGTCGGCTGAGGTGAAAGCAACTCTCTAGGGGAAGAGCACCACGAAATAAAAGTTCCTGTTCCTCCAGGTTGGGGGTTGGATCGGAGAATTCACATATTCCATCTGTGAAACTCTTTTATGTGCAGAAATCTATCAGTTTCTCAGCCAGTCAGTTGTCTGCACTTGACCGGGACAACTGGCGGAGACTGTTAAAGGAAGCTTTGACTCAGTAATGGATTGTCGCGCCGCTGAAATAAATAATAAATAAATAAATATTCGCTTTATTCACTTTATTAACGTGTCTAGAGTTACAACGTCCAGGTGAGTTTAAAAGTTTTCAAGCGACTTTTATAAAGCGAGTGGTGACTGAAAATTAGTTAATCATGATACTTAATTATCACAGGCCTATTTGCAGTCACTTTGAGTTAGAGGATTGGTTTAGAGGTTGTTTCCTATAGGGTGTATTTAATAACGAGGTCTATCTTCCACCTGACCACTATTAACTAATTCAGAGGACTTCAAAATTATCAGCTCTTAACCTGGGGTCCTCGGGTAAACATAACTCTAGATATCTCAAGTGAAGTGAACTAATAAATATTAAATATACTGACCATCAGCAGAAATTTACAGTTAAAAGTGTCTAAAGTGTCTCTGCGGCTAAGTCTGTCATTTCTCTTAGTCCTGCGTTGGCAGTTGAGACATCGCTCCCGCTCCACAGCTCAACGTCTGAAACCTCTACACGGAAACCCTGGGCGACGGCGTACCTGCCACATACGACTGTTATAGGTAGACAACGACAGTGTATACGACAGTAAAAATTAAATTCTGACTCTTCGCTTGCTCCTCCAAAATTGTGCGGCATTTTGAAATCTACTCATGCGTGCCCCCCCCACACACACACATATATATTTATATACAAACATACCTACATACAGACATATTAAATGTGCATTTCATTTATTTATATTTTCTGGTTAACTTCTAGTTAAGTGGCTTACTGACTTAAGTCCTTAAGTTACTAGGTGGAACAAAGGACCTTGACGAAATTTTTCCAGCGTGTTCTGGCCATTGCCAGGGCCTTCATCTCCCTCCATGTCTTGGCACCAGCCAGCTCTCTTTCCATAGTCCTCCTCCAGGTCTTCTTCGGTCTTCCACGTCTGCGGCTACCTTGCGGATTTCAATTCAGTGCCTGTCTAGCGATATTTTCTGGTGGTCTTCTATGGGTATGACCTATTCACCTCCATTTTCTTCTCTTTATCTGTAGTTGGATAGTACTCTGACTTGTGGCCTCCCATAAATCTCTGTTCGAGATGGTTTTGGGCCACCAAATTCTCATTATGTACATCAGGCAACGGTTTATGAAAGTCTGTAACCTTGTGGTAATGTTCTTTGTCACTTTCCAGGTCTCACATCCATACAGCAACACCGATTTGACATTTGATTCATACCTATATACAGACATATTAAATGTGCTTTTCATTTATTTATATTTTCTGGTTAACTTCTAGTTAAGTGATGTACATCTTAAAATATATTTTGTATTCTACAGCTGCTGGTATCTATGTAGAGAAGGATTTGCACAGATATAGTTAATAAAAGGCCGGTCACCCTAAAATCGACATAAACACAGTCAAACACATATACAACAAAGAAACATGCTACTTACAAAAGTGTCTTTTACTTTTACATTTAAAAAAATCAACGTTCGGCTTCAGTCAAAAGTTCTTGTGAAATCAAAACGCTATATTTCATTTTAAATTGTAATCAGTAACGCTTAATGTCCGTTTTCAAAATTTGACAAGAATATTTCATCACTGCTATTATAACGTTTAAAGACGTCGAACGGTAAAAATAATTTTGCAGTGTTGCGTCAGCTCAGAGTGATATGAAAGGCAAGGAACGTCTCAAGCTATTGACGACGCGTGACACCCGATTTTAATTAAAATGTCTACTGGCATCGCAATATTAATTGCCAAGATTTCTGTGTGGATATAAGTCTGTAAGGTTTAATGATTACTATGCTATCACTTATGAAAGACTAGCGGACACTGTCGACTCGAGAAAATATTATTGTTTCGACAACGCGACGTAAAGAATCATTTATCAGGAAGACTTCACATTGAGAGACTGTGAATGCAGTCCAGCGACTTCTCTTCTATTGTTATTATTTAAACTGTCGGTAATCCCTTTTATAAATATAGAGCGTATGCAGTTGATTTAGTTAATTTTGAGAACTGTTTCACAGTGACGATAATTCTTATTTTATGCGAATGCGAAGTGTTCAATTGTGTAATTGTTAATTCTGTTTCAGTATCGTTATTTGACCTTCACGAACAATGAAAATGGATAATTGGAAAGCTTCGGAATGTTATTGTGGCGAAGAAAGGAAAATATTGTCTTCGCAGAGTAGTTATGAAATTATCTGTTCTCATCGCACAGACGTGTTTCATTATACAGTCTCTACATTAATATTAATTTCATGAAAAAAAGACACAATTGTATACAGCAATTGATACCACACAATTTTTCAAAGTTGTCATAGACAGTCAGCGAACCGCTAATGGATCTAGAACGACTACATCGAAAGGCCTATGGCAACATTCATCATAATCTGCAAGATGAAACCAAGGATAGTTCGTTCCGGTCCCAAACAGACAAAGTCTAGAGCTGGTCATTCCAGCCCTTCTTCGGATGTTCCACATCTCTCCGTTCCTTCTGCTTGTAGTTCCATGGCAACATTTAATTCGGAAAAAATTAGTGATTCTACTTTGAAAAAATTGATATTGCTCACAGAATAAATCTAAGTTTGCAATTTATTTAGCGGAAACATTTCCTTTTCTGTAAAAGGACGGTCTTTTTAATCCAGACGCTTTAACCAATGGTTTAAAAACATAGTGTCTATGGAACTGTAATCGTTAGTCGCCAACGCACACCTTTCGGACTGGTAGGGAGATATCTCCATTTGTGCATAGCAGACATGTATCTGTATTCTCTTGTATGCTTCCGTTCAACCAACGTCAGTTGTTGAACAAAATGTGTGTCTTTGTTGTCGCAATCGTAATCAGAATAAGAACAGCCCGCCGTCGCTCATGACCAAACATACGCCATTGTCGCATCCTTTGAAGCGTAACACTCTGCTGTAGTAATCCACCCATTCAACGCGTAAAAGGAAATAAGGACAAGGACGGTCTTTTGATGTGAATGCGAATGAACATCTTATGGTTCGTTCTCAGTGTCATGTAAGGTTTTGGCGCGACCAATATTTGTGTACTTTCGAGGGCCTCGTGTGCAAAAACTATAAGGATTACAGAATATCTAAAACTATGACTGGATAGCCCGTTTCGTCGACTACCGGAAATGGTTTGTCGCGAGCGGAGGGGGGTTGCGCGGTGACGTCACAGCGCTGCGCGTGGGGGTCTAAATTTGGGCTTGTGTGGGCACGGCGCGCGCTCAGTTCAGTTGTATCTCCGAACGAGTTGGTCGATTTTAGTGATCGAGGTGTCTACGGAGAGCTGAGAACGTGAGTTAGACGTTAATAACACAAGAAATATAAAATTAACATTGGAAAGCAGAAAATATTGAGATATTGTGAAAATGCCGCGTCCTCAGAAGAGAAAGAAGGCTGTAAAATCTGGAACTCCGAACAAAATGCGTGCACCACGACTTACAAATATAGAACGTTGTCGGCTACGTCGATTGCAACAAAAGGAATTGGAAAGAAGACGCCAGAATTCGAATTTGGATGGTGGAAGTGGAGCGCCCAGTACAAGTAGCGAGTGCGTACAACGTTTGGAGCAACCTAGCACTTCGTCATCGTGTCGAATGGATTTGGAAAGTGGTTCAATAGACGTAGAAAGCAACGACGATTCCATTGATATGCAGGATGACAATACTGAGACTCGTACGGACGGTAACGTCGGTACGTCAATGGCGCGTTCAGACCTTTCGCTCGATTTGACAAATAAGTATGCTGTATGCGATCGCCACTTTGTGAAAATGTTCTTTGACAATGAATTTGGACTTGGTTGTGATGTTTGTAATCGACTTTGGTTCAAGCAGGATCTTAAGTTCGTTAAAGTTAAACACTGTAACATTTTGCGCAGCGAGTTCCCCGACCAAGTAGTGGAGGCTATGGTAGCATGTGTAAATTGCCGTAGATGCTTGGATACTAATAAAATCCCATCCATGAGTGTGTCTAACGGTTTCAAATATCCTGATCGGCCTAAAACTTTGTGAGTGTTGAGTCCGGTAGAGGAACGGTTGATATCACCTAGGCTGCCTTTCATGCAAATTCGCCGACTTCGACACGAGGGCAGTTATGGCATCATTGGTCAAGTAATAAATGTTCCAATTGATGTGAACAATATGGTGAAACAATTGCCTCGACAGTTGGTCGACGATTATGCGATAAATGTTAACATCAAGAGGAAATTAATGCACAAATCGTCATATTTGAGCGGGTATGTTCGGAAATCCAATGTAATGCAATGGCTGCAGTACTTGGTGAAACAGCCGTTGTACCGTATGTATGGAATTACCATCGATGGAACTTTGTTGGACAATATATTTGTCGACAGAATTGACGATGATGGGGATTGTGTAGAAGAGGCACCAGTGTTAGACTCGGATTGCATTGTGGCCAGGCAACATACACTTCTGTGGAACGAGGAGAACTGTCTTGATATAGCGCCCGGCCAACACAGTATGCCGTTGAATATTGTGTACGATACACACGCCGAGGAATTGTCGTTTCCAAATATTTACTTGGGTATAGATCGTCGCTACAAAGATGGTGTAAGAGTGACTCCTTATATGATGGCCACGAGTGAAATTAGACGTAAAGATCGCGAGGTGTGACCCCACAACACATCTTGTATATGGCGATGAAAATCTTGAGAATGAGAGTCGTCGAGGGAATATTTCATACTTTCAAAACGTCCAGCACAGTTAATGTGACTCGTGCTATGTTAAATGATAAGGAGTTCATACGTGATTGCATGGAAAAGAATTTGTCATTTCTTAAATTCATTCCAAATTCGATGCAGTATTGGCAGGATCGTAAGCGTGGCTTGTTTGCAATGATGCCCCAGCTTGGGAAGCCTACTGTATTTCTTACGTTGAGTGCAAATGAAATTCGTTGGCCAGGTTTGCTGTCGGTGTTGCTTTCTTTCATTTCAACTTTCTTTCTGACAAACAAAACAAAATAATCTCCCAATAACGAGAGTAACGTATGTAATTTCGCATTCACGAAATAAAGATCCGACGGGAGTATCAAGAATACTCCCTGAATTTTTTTTCTGTGGCGAACACGTCAATCGGAGCGATGGCAACGCGGTACGACCAGTGATTGCAGAGCTGTATACATTGTTCTTGTCTACCTGTAACAATTGTAGTCAATTATAGGACTGCAATAACTGTATATGACTGCAGGAAACTATGACAGTTAGGGAGAGTTTTGTTTCTAAGACTCTTACAAAGTAAACGCAAGAAATCAATCTGGGATACCCCAAGTGTATTATAATATAACCAGCGTTACAGTCATATATAACAGTACATTACAAAAAAAAAAAACAAAAAAAAAAACACCGTGTTGCATTGAATAACATAGAAAATTAATATACGAGAAAGAAATATTGTCAGTATAATATATGTTAGCTTTAATTCTACAAGAGCAAACTTTAGACGCAGACGACCCCATAACACTAAGGAGTAAACCCAAAGAGAACGAGAATAACCATGTAAAAAATATCATTACAGACATCTGAACACAATATATTAATTCATTACAAAAACCATTTTATAATTAACTGTAAAAAAAGGTAAAAGGTGTTTTTCTAATGTGAATAAGAGAGAGATTTTCTTATCAGTTGTCTGCGTGTAAACAGTCTTGCGGGTATGTCTTGCCAGAAACACACGTATACTCAAAGGTGATAACACAGGCGACTATATCTATCCATACATTCCCAAACACAGCAATATCTGTTAGTAAAATTATGAGTCGTTTCTAGTCAGATAAATGTTATGTATAAGAGAAATCGCAAATACTCTCGCCGACAGACTGTCTGTCCTTGATAGTACAATTACACGTCAACTGTTCCCAGCTTCACTACTTTGAATCCCGCTGCGGTCTTGTTTTCTAAAATTTAGAAGTCGAGTTTCGGTAACATGTACCCCAGACGGTAACGATCGTTCCCTCCGTGGTCAAAATTAAAAGGTGAGTTTTGATAATAATTGAAATCGGATAACATGTACTTCTCTTACCATCTCAAACACTGAATATGCCTTCTCTCTGCGCGGACATCGGAACAGCGTTCCGACATATATTTCTGACATAATTTTCAAATACAGAATGCTGCATATCGTATACGGATTAACCACAAGCTCACTGATAGCGAATTACAATGTTACCGCAAAGTTCATTGTCTCACACTCTCCCACTACACAGTGCCTCCGAAAACCTCCTCTCCAGTTCATTAGAAGAGAATTTACAAACAGAAAACTCTCAGAGAGAATGTCAGTTAATTTTACGTTTTACTAAAGGAAAGTTCTCTCTCTATCCTATGTCACTACAGCTCTTTTTGGGACCTGGCCTTCTTCAATTTTCCCCCCATTCTCTTCTGTCGGTAGCCATCCTCCTCCAGGAACATACTTTCAGTATTTCTTTCGCATCTTCATCCACCGCGTCCTCCCATCTTCTCCTCGGTCTTTCCACTGGTCTTTTTCCGTGGATTCTGGTATTCAATAGTTTTCGTGGTATTCTGTCTTCCCTCATCCTGGCTACATGACCAGCCCACCTTAGACGCTGTAGTTTTATGAATTGTGTTAGCGGTGGTTCTTTATATATTTGATACACTTCAAAGATATAGCTTATTCTCCAGCCGAGTACGTCATTAACTGGTCCCAGGATTCTTCATAATATTTTTCTTTCAAAGATATCGAGAGTGTTTACTGCTTTGGAGTTCAG
Source organism: Magicicada septendecula (assembly GCA_034769895.1). Lineage (NCBI taxonomy): Eukaryota > Metazoa > Arthropoda > Insecta > Hemiptera > Cicadidae > Magicicada > Magicicada septendecula. The sequence goes on along the minus strand of CM068369.1, from coordinate 103,019,407 downwards.
GATACACGAATCGCAGCCGTAGGTTAGGATGGGTCTTATTATTGATTTGTATATCCTTAGTTAAGGAAAGTTCTACTTAAGTAAAGTTCTAACTTTCATAGAGAATAAACTCGAGGGAAAGACTCTAGGACATTTAGGAAGTAAATTCGAGGAGAAAATTCCAAGACACACAGAGAGTAAACCCGAGAAGAAAAACTTCAAGACAATAGACAGCAAACTCAAGGGGAAAACTCAGGGAAAAGTTGAGAATTTCCAAGAGCACATACGGATAAAAACATACTATAAGAAAACGAGTAGTTAACTTTAAGTCCTAAAATCGCAATTTTGTTACATCGTAATTCTGATTTTGCTCAAATTTACTATGCATACATAAATATCGGTCTGGAGAACCATACATGACTTCCATGTTCTAAGATTTATATTTAAAATCATTTACGAAATGAAATGTTTCCATAGAAACTACTTCTTTCCACTTATTGCTTCAGCCTTAACCACAGTACTGTGGTCACTAACGTACACCACCACACGTTATCGCACTCGATTTTCACTGATGATGGCAGTCGACGGCACTGCCGAAACGTCTGGTTTTGCAGAAAACATTGGACTACGGCCAAACAGCCCGGGAAGGAACTTTAACAACAATCTACTACTTTGTTGCCGATAACGTACTACACATATAAAAATTATCCCCTCCCCCTTCAACTATAATTTTCATTTATAGAAAGTTACCCCCACTCCGTTGAAGTAGCCTCTTCATTTATAGATATTTCATCTACGTTTCTACAGTGGATTATTAAGATCTTCTTCTCAGGATACTTTATTTATCAAAATTAAGTACTTTACTCTTGTTACAACAAAAAATGTTTCAGGAAAACTGCCCTTTCCCCGTAACCGATCTTCACCAAACTCAATAGGCCTTGAGTCTTCTACAACTTAGGCACATATGTAAAAATTATTTGATTCTGTTTGAATTTACGGCAGTTATCGTTCGTCATGAAAAAATTTCTCTTGTTACAACAAAAAATGTTGCAGGTAAACTACCCCTTTCTCTTAACCGATCTTCACAAAAATCAACAGGCCTTGAGTTCTCTAAAATTCAGGGATGCATGCAAAAACGTATTTGATTATGTTTGAATTTACGGCAGTTATCGTTCGTTATAAAAAAAATTAACCTTGTTATTACATAAAACGTTGCAGGTAAACTACTCCTTTCTCTTAACTGATCTTCACCAAAATCAATAAGTCTTGAGTACGCTACAATTTAGGGATGCATGCAAAACATTATTTGATTCTGTTTGAATGTGCGGCAGTTATCGTTCGTCATAGAAACAATTACTCTTGTTAAAACATTAAAGGTGGCCGGTAAACTACCCCTTTCCCTTAACCTTAACCGATCTTCACCAGAATCAACAACCATTCAGTTCTTTACAATTCAGGAATGTATGCAAAAAATTATTTGATTCTCTTTGAATATTATACATATCTAGGTATATATATATATATATATATATATATATATATATATATATTGTAATATAACTGTGAATGACAAATTATAATTAAATTTATAAAGTGTTGCTTGTATGGTATTCTGCGGTAATCGAGCCCCACAAGTTGGGTTCGCCAAATTTTGTAATATAACTGTGAATGAGTGGGTATAATAAAATAAATAAAAGGTTGATGTATGTAGATTGTGCTCTCCTGTAAGTCCCACTGGTTGTGCTAGCTGATTTTGTAATACAACCCTACTATAATTGTAATTGTATAGTGTTCTGGTATAATATTATCCAGGATAATTTTTATGGTGTGTATGTTCAGTAGTGACGTTCCGCTCTGGGAATCGTCGATTTGGTAAAGTTCCTGGTCTTTGTTATTGGTAATTGGGATGTTATTACCATCAATTAAATAAAGTGTATTTTGCTGTGTAGCAAATTGAAATAAAATATAAATTTAAAATTTATATTTATAAAAAAAAAATAATTTCGGAACAAATATTTTCGAGGTATTTATGTGCTTAATAATAGGAATAAATTGAGGTTGTGGATCGTAATTATAATTATAATAGTAAGGTGTTTAATTTGGTAATAAATTTCTGTTCGGTAAATTTGTTAAAAAGATAATCCAATTAACTTCAAGTTAGGCGAAAACGGCTCTCTTCTTCTTACTCTTGAAATGTTGTAGTTTCGCATATACTGCCTTTAAAGATTATCTATTTTTCTTGGTTAATTAATGATTATGTCCTTTTATAAGAGAAATCAACTCCAATTTACCAAAAAACAGACAAATACGTTTATTAAATACAATAATAAGGTTGGTCGATTAATTAATCGAAGTTACAAGCCATATCGAGTTCTTGCTCAGGTCGGTCGATATTAGAAGTTTTACAATTGTATTATTTAAACAGGTTCTTTGAACGGTTATTTATATAAAAAGCCAGAGAAGGTCAGGGACATGAAAGTATAACACTTACAATTCAAAAAAGGTCTTAAATTTAAACAATATACTGGTAATTATTAATAATAAAAGTTTATATATAATTTTGTTCAAACCAGAAAGCAGCTTAGTCGTCTCTAATTGAGGTGACGGAATGGGATCAGAATGGCCGCCTGACGCATGCGCGTTGAAAGCTTCTAATGTAAACAACGTACTTGTTGAGATAATATGTCCCTTCTTTGGTTAAATGTTCTTCACTACGGTATATGATCTTCTGGGGTATAGTTTATTGTCACTGTTGTTAGATGGAAACGTACACTTGGTGTAAAAATGTTGTTAAATAAGTATATCAACTGGTGTTTATGTGTCAGTTAACCTCGAATTTTCACTTGGTGTTTGATGCGATTTCAGTGTTATTTCAATGTAATTGGTTATATGTGATTTCGTTTATAGGTGTTATGTAGTTCGTGGGTCAACTTCACCACTTCACTTTCATTAAAATAGTTAAAAATTTAATTTACATAAAATGATTCAGAACTCCGTTGTAGCATAACGTCCATTAAAGGTTGGTTCAAACAAATATTCACGAGAAGTGCTCTCTTCGAGGTATAATAATGAACTGTCTGTATTTCCTTCATCTCATGAAAATCTTAGCCTATATAATATAGTTCAGACATTGTTAAAAATTGCCATAACTTCCGACACGTTTTAAAATAGTACACTATGTTCATAAAATAAATTCGTTATTAGTTAACTGTTTGCAATATAAAATACATATTCGTTTTCACTATTCTATTCTACTTATTTTGATAGTAATTAAGTTAGTATTACAAAGTTTTATCTGAAAATTATTTCTTATAATTTTTTGGGAGGTAGGCCTAAAATTATACTTCCCTGTCTTCTATGTAAATAATAGCCATTTTACCTAATATAATTATTATTCTATAAAATCTGAAATTGTTATAATTGTCAATTCTCACTTATTTTATGGCAATTTAGTATACTAATGATGGTTTTTTAATATAATTCAGTTGTATATGACTCCCCTTCTGATAAAGTTAGTGAACCTATTTCAGTTTCAAATGGTATTTCATTATACAAATAAATAATTTTACTCATAGAATGACCATATCTTTAGAAAGCCTTATTTACATAGTATTTAATATGTTGGGTGTATCTTGCCTAAATATTGTCAGTTTGCCTGGTTTATAAGATTAGGTTTATTAATTATTCTGCATTTTAACTTTATTATATTGCCTAGATTTGAATTGTGGCTATTTGCAGAATGTTTTACTAATGTAATTATTTTATTTCCTTCTCTGACTTCTGACTCTGATATATTTGATTAAAAATTAGTTCTCTGATCTGGCCTAACAGTAATTATAGATTATACAATTAAAATATAACACCCAGATATATAAAACTGGTGTTCTTAATAACATTGTTTTGGTATATCACCTAATAACATAATAAAAAAGTATTTCTACAACATTGGAATGATATCTAATTTTAGATAATGCATTCCTAAATTAACATGAACAATAAAATAACAATTATAATACTAATATTTCTTATGACTAACCCTTATTTATCTAAATGTTATATGTAATAGGAACCTAACATCCTGGTTCCATATATAATTGTTAACACCTTCTATAAACTTCTTCATAAACAGTTTGTTCTGTAGTTCCCCATTTATAAAATTTATACCCCCTCTTAAAGTATACCCCTAGCTACCTAAGTTATATTCCATTCTATGGAATGTTCATATCGCTTTAGTAGCTTTTATTTAGTAATATTACTACTTCATTATCAAAGTAGGCACTGTTCACAAAACTTAAAGTTTGTTACTATGTACTGCAACTCATGTACCCTTTTAAAGTTTATTATTTATAATTTGATCACTTGCACTTGTCTATGGTGAATTATCAGTATATTTACTAGTCTTTTTCTAGCTTTTAATATGAAATATTCAACCATGGGGGAACTGTGAAGACTTGTCTATACAAACTAAATAATAACTTTTCGAATGCACTAATATTTAATACTACTAACACTTTTAGTTTTTGTCAGTTTTACAGTGATATGGTTTTTTAATGTGTTATACTTTCTTTTCTGGGCATTCATTGATTTTGGGTTTTTTTGGGGGTTCTTTCCCTATGGGGTTTTTGTTTTATATGGGTCGTCTTAATTATTCTTCTTTCTTCTTGAGTTTGGTTATTCTTCCTTCTTCTGTAGTTTTGGAATATCCTTCCTTCTTCTTTCTTCTGTAGTTCTTATTTTTATTATTCTTCTTTCTTCTTTGAGTTTTAATTGTTCTTCCTTCTTCTTTAGCTTTGATTGTTCTTCCTTCTTCTGTCTTCAGTAGCTTTGATTGTTCTTCTTTCTTCATTCTTCAGTAATAGTAGTTTTAATTATTCTTCTTTCTTCTTTAGTTCTAATTATTCTTCTTTCTTCTGTCTTCGGTAGTAGTAGTTTTAATTATTCTTCCTTCTTCTGTCTTCTGTATCTTTGATTGTTCTTCTTTCTTCATTCTTCAGTAATAGTAGTTTTAATTAGTTCTTCTTTCTTCATTCTTCAGTAATAGTAGTTTTAATTATTCTTCTTTCTTCTGTCTTCTGTATCTTTGATTGTTCTTCTTTCTTCAGTAATAGTAGTTTTAATTATTCTTCTTTCTTCTTTAGTTCTAATTATTCTTCTTTCTTCTGTCTTCAGTAGTAGTAGTTTTAATTATTCTTCCTTCTTCTGTCTTCTGTATCTTTGATTGTTCTTCATTCTTCAGTAATAGTAGTTTTAATTATTCTTCTTTCTTCTGTCTTCTGTATCTTTGATTGTTCTTCTTTCTTCAGTAATAGTAGTTTTAATTATTCTTCTTTCTTCTTTAGTTCTAATTATTCTTCTTTCTTCTGTCTTCAGTAGTAGTAGTTTTAATTATTCTTCCTTCTTCTGTCTTCTGTATCTTTGATTGTTCTTCTTTCTTCATTCTTCAGTAATAGTAGTTTTAATTAGTTCTTCTTTCTTCATTCTTCAGTAATAGTAGTTTTAATTCTTCTTCTTTCTTCTGTCTTCTGTAGTAGTAGTTTTAATTATTCTTCCTTCTTCTGTCTTCTGTATCTTTGATTGTTCTTCATTCTTCAGTAGTAGTAGTTTTGGTTATTCTTCTTTCTTCTGTATCTTTGTTTTTTCTGGTCTGGTTTCTTTGACGGGGTATATTAATTGCCTGCTTCTATCTTACCTGGGTAATTTTGTTATTATTATTTTTAGTCTTCTGGGTTTTTAAATTTGTATTATATTATATTATTTGCAGAAATTTTCTTTATTCAACCTTTCTTGTGAATATATTATTAAACAGTGCATTTTAACTAATTCTCATCTGGATATTCCATAATTAGAGCTTTATTAATGATCATTGAGTAATGTATTTGTGTGGATTATCTGTCATGCTACAGATTGCTCTCTTCCAGAAGTGATTAGTTCAGATCATACTTAGTTTGTCTGAAGTAATTGCTTATGACATTATGTTATAAATTATATTTTCTTACTTCCTTCACATTTCTAAAATTTTTTCTCCTATATTTTTGAGCTTATTTATATTTCATTATTAACTGGATTCTTACTGATAGTAATAGTCATCTGAGGTTCGTTATTTTTTATTTTTCCATTTTCTTCTTAACCCGTTTCTTTATCCTTGGGATATTTATTCCCTAAAATTCCCTAACACGTTAGCTGGGGCAGTGTCCAGAGGGGCTCTGTAGGCATCTCACTCTGCTGGCCATACTACGTCATTTATTGATTACAGAGGTAAATCATCTCTGACCAATACATAATAATACTGCTGGACTTATCTCAGACAGTCATTAATAAAATTATATAAGAATAGTCCACCTTATGACTATTAAAAAAAATTAAATATCTTTGGATATTTCACTTCGTATACGAACAGATCTATTTATATATCTATCTTAGTGAATCTCTATCTCAGTTATTTTTCTCAATGGTTAGCTCTGCTGGCATTTTATTTCTCCTTGTGATTGGAAGCTGGTATAATATAATCATCACTTATTATTCAGTGTAAAGTTTTTAATTCTCTGTCATTTTTTGACTGTTATCACAATCTCCTTCTGGTCATTGGTAGCATATATTTTGTATTATATTTTTGTTCCTTTCTTAATTCTTGTGAATCGTTCCACTAGTATTATGTTTTTTCAATTACTCTCTTAATTGTCTTTCTAATAACTGACATTTATTGTATGATCATCTTTTTCATATGGATTTATTTATATATAGTTTTTCCTTTCTTTTTCAAAATTTTATTTTGCTCTTGCTTTTTATCCAAATGCACTCTTTATTATTAATGTCATATGTTTAATATCTCTGTTTATTTGACATAAAATTCTCATTAATTTCACTTCACAATAAGTTTATTCATTTAAATGGTATCAGTGGTTTGTATTGCCATTTCTTTATTCTGGAAAGTTTTTCAGAATTGGTCCCATATATAATTGTTTGTAATGTTATCCAAATTCTTTTTCTCCTTGTTCATTTCTAAAAGTTGTTTTTAAAATAAGGTAGTAAATTGTTTTTACTTGGGTTTTTGAATTTTGATGATTTAATTCAAAATTCATTTTCTCTTTGATTCATAAATTGTTTCCTAAATGGTAGGCAGTAAGTAGTCATTACTTCATTTTTGAATTTAGTGGTTTAATTCAAAATTCATTTTCTTTTGTCCATAAATTGTTTTCTAAATAATAGGTAGTAAGTAGTCATTACTTCATTTTTGAATTTTTACTTACTTCTTCTATACCTTCCATTATTCATAATATTTTTTCATGGATGCCTGGTTATATACTCCCTTTATCCGGTCTGAATCGATCTCCTTTATCTCATAGGTATTGTTATTTTTCACATTGGATATTATATATGGTCCTGTGTATAATAGTAATAATTTTTTCGTTATTCCTTCCAGTGTGCTGGGAAGTTCACGATTTCTTAACAAAATTTTTTCTCCCTTCCCATATATTATTACTTTGCCACTGGCCTTTTGATATTTATTCTGCCGTTTTAACTGGTCTTCTGCCACCTTGTTGAAGAATTTAGCTTTATCAAATCTGTACACATGGCTACTGGGGAACTCGAGGATATCTGTGATCTCTCGTGGGGGTGGTTTCTCGTACATAGCAGAATATGGGGTTATCCCTATAGCTGGATGGTAAGCTAAGTTGAGGAATTCCTCCGTGGCTTCTAAATAGGCTTGCCACCTTTTTTGTTGATGGTGACAATAAGTCCTGAGGATCCTCCCCACTTCTCGCAACACCCGCTCTGCCGGATTACTGCTCGGATGGTAGACCGAGGTTTTGTATGTACGAATGCCCATTGACAATAACGTATCCCTCCAAATTACCCCTTTAAACTGAGTTCCATGATCAGTAATGATCGAAGATGGTTTCCCCAGGTGTGGGATATATTGTTCAGTTAGTATCCCCAGAATTTTCCTGGTAGTCGCTCGGTTAGTAGGGTATAGCTTAATGTATTTGGTGAAGTGGTCCATTATGATGGTTAGGTACCGATATCGGTGTCGACCTCCACTACGGGGAAATGGTCCGCAGATATCGAGGAACACCTTCTCCAATTTCGCTTTGGAAGTGATTGGGATCATCACACCTTCCTTCTTCTTTATTATTAGTTTTTACCAGCTGGCAGATCTTACAACTCTTTATATACATTCGGACCTTTCTATTGATGTTTTTTATATAGCAGCTCTCCTCCAGAGCTTTTATTACCTTGAGGGCGCCCATATGCCCGTAACGTATATGGTAATTCACTATCAATTCCTTTTCGATCTGTGTCGGGACCACTACCTTCCAGATCTCTTCCTTCAAAGATGTTTTAATGAACAGTATTTGTTTATTCATCTGGTAATATATAGTAACGGTTTCATCTCCCTCTTCTAGCCGAAGTCTGAGGTTTCTCAATTTTGGGTCCGCTTGTTGGTGGGTACTCATGTTGGTTAATATTGTTGTTAAATCGGCTCTGGTGCTAAGAAGATGATATATTTTCAGCACGCTTTCTTTCTCCCCTTCGAAAGTTTGTTCCTCCACATTGACCCGGGATAATACGTCCGCTACTATATTTTTCTTACCAGGGATGTACTCCCATTGTAGATGGTATTCTTGAAGGGCAAGTATCCACCTCGTTAGTCTGCCATGGTTCAGTTTGCAGCTTTTTAAGAATGAAATAGATTTATGGTCAGTGCGGACAGTCACAGGGTATCCCAAAATGTAAGTGCGGAACTTACCGCAAGCGAATACCACACTCAGTAATTCTTTTTCCGTTACCGTGTAATTCCTTTCGCAGTGGTTCAAGGATCTGCTTGCGAAGCTAATTACTTGAGGTTGACCCTTCTCGTCCTCCTGATACAGTGTTGTTCCCAGGCTGATGTTGCTGGCATCGCAGTTCATGAAGAACGGTAACTTAAAGTTTGGGTGGCGAAGTATTATCGTATCCAGAAATTTGTCCTTAATTTGTTGGAAAATCCCCTCTTGTTCCTTACACCATACCCATTTGTTTTTAGATGATAATTGAGGTTGGAACCTCGCGGTCAACTCAGAATATTGTTCCTGGAACTTTCTATAATAATTGCAGAGTCCCAGGAATGACTGCAATTGCTTCCTGTTTTTGGGTGCCGGGAATTTCTGGATGGCTTCTACCTTTTCTGCCGACGGTGAGATTCCTTGATCGTTTAAGTTAAATCCGAGGAATTGCACTTCTCGGGCGATAAATTGGGATTTTTCCAACTTCAGTGTGACGTTACTGGCAGATAACTTCTCAAGCACATGCTCCACACGGTAACAGTGTTCCTCCCACGTTTCAGATGTTATAAGGAGGTCGTCAACGTACACTGTTGTAAACTGAAGGGCTTCTTGTCCCAATATCTGGTCCATGCAGGTCACAAAGATGGCAACTGAGTTTACCAATCCGAAGGGCAATCTTTTGAATTGGTAATTGCGCCCTTCGAATATGAAAGCCAGATATTGGCGACTCCGTGGGTGCAACTCTACCTGCCAGTATCCGCACACCGTATCCCAAGTGCTGAAGTATTGGGTACCATGGAAGCGTTTCATTATCTCCTCAATCTCACCGGGCGAGGTTCTATCGTTAACGATTTTCTTGTTAATTTCCCGTGCATCCAAACAAAGCCGGACTTCGCCGTTTTTCTTGGGAATTGCGACAATAGGGCTGGTGTATGGGGATTGGCTATGTTCTATTATATCATTATTAATCATACGATTGATTTCCGCTCTTACTGCCTCTTTTCGAGAATGTGCAATAGGGTAGGACTTCCTATTAAATTCTACTGTATCCCGGAATTGAAGGGTACATTGATAGTTTCTAACCTTGCCTGGCTCATCGGAAAATACTGAGCGGTACTTCTCATAAATTTGTATCAATTGATTCGCTTGAGTATTGGGTAATTTTTCTCTATTAATTCCGCTTCGGAAATCTCTTATCTCCTGTATTTTCTGATACCATAAATCTTCGTCGGTAGTTTCATATACTATATTATTGGAAATAGTGTTAGTATTTGTATGATTTATACTACGTATTTGCTGGTGGATACTGCTGGGAAGTGTTATTTCACTACCGACTAAATCGGCTGTCCAGGTTATATCTCCGGTAAAGAGTGATACCTTCTCCATTCGTAAATCAATAATAGCCGAGTTCCTTCTCAGTACATCACATCCCACTAATATGTTGAAAGGTAATCCTGCTGCAATTAAGAAGACCATGTTCATCGCTATACCCTTACTAACGACATTCAATGATACTTGTTTTCTGATTGTCTTGTTTTGGCGACCAGTGGCACCGATTAATACAATGTTATTTATAGGTAAGGTTGGCAATAACTTACCACAATTTCCTTGGATTCTTTCCAATTCTGTTGTATTAATTATGGATACATTCGCACCGGTATCAATCATTAGTTGTGCGAATGTTCCTTCGACTTCTGCATTAATGTATATTATTTCATTATTTATTATAGGGAGGCGAGCGTTGTCCTCCTCCAGTAATTCATTTCTAATATTTTTCAAGTAATTACATCGAATGATTGTAATTTTATTGGGATTATTTACTATCGGCAATTCATTTACATACCCAGGCGATAGAAGCAGCAAAAGGTCCTTAATGTTTATTACTGCCTCCTCCCGTTTAAATTCTCCTCATCTTGGTTATTGGAAGGACCAATAGAGGCATCAGTAGGGAAACCTTGAGTTGGTTCCAGCCTTTCCGTTCTCGGTTCGTAGGTTTGTTCTCTATTTGTACGCCGCTCCGGGTCATCCAGGCTAGTACTTCGCCTCGGCAGATTATAACTAGTGTGGTCCCGTTCTCGGCTGCGGTTTAGATCTTCGTACTCGCGTACTCTGCTCCACCGTTGCTGGTTATACCGGCGGTGGTTGTTTCCTTCCGCCCGTATAAAATTTACCCGGGGTCGGGAGAACCTGTTGTTGTTGTTATTCTGATTAGGGTAACCCCTATTGTTATTGTCAAACCGCTCGGTGTTATTTGTAGGATTGGCGTTTCTTTGTCTATTCATATAATTATTCGGGTAATAATTACCTCGATTTCCGGAGAACCCGTTATTATTTCTGTTATTATTTGGGTTTATATTCCCATGGTTATTATTGTTGTTGTTACCATTCGTGGGGTGTTGATTATGGTAATTCGGGTTATATCTATTTCCTTGGTACCCACTGTTGACCGGTTGACTATTATTGTTTGATGACGGATTATTTCGAACTTCCGGCCGCTCGTTCCTTCTTCGGCTCTGCCTGTAGTATTCTTCATTCTCATAGTTCTCCAATAGCTCCGTCATCGCCTGTATGGTCTTTATCTGACTACCTCTTCGAGCTCTTATGACCTCCTCGTCGTAATGATAAGAGAGCTTGTTCACCAGGCATTCCTCTGGTATGGCTGGTTCCAGGTGCTTGGCCAGGCACACCTTCCCAAGAAAGTACGCAGTCATGGTACTGCCAAACTGAGTTCTATATCGGCCATTGCAGATGTTGTCCCTTATTAAATTCTGGGTGGTCTCTGACCAATACTTAGACTTAAACAAACTTTTGAACTGTGGATAATCGGTTATTTCGCTCCTGTTCGCCATCCACCAATTATCTGTCATATCACGGAACGATTCGTCTAATAGTTCACGATTATTGGACCATCGATTACTTTTATGTTTGGCCATATATTCTTCGATACGGGCCAAGAACTCCATTGGCTTCCTTTTATACTGGCGAAAGTTAAGCCATTCTCTGTTCTCGTTTATTGGGATATTAGTAAAGCTGGTTGGTCGGCTCCGAATTGCTTCCATGTCCTCCTGGTTCTGTCTCACTTGACCCGTGATGTTAGTCATTGCTTCCTCCATTCCGTCGCATCTTTCTGTAATTCGAGTTCGTACCTTGCTTAGTTCTTCCTGGCTTTCCCTTCGGTTTTCTTCTGCCTTCTTGCGAGTAGATTCTTCAAGATTTGTGACCTTGTTGTTCACCACTTCCTTGAACTCTTGTACCTCCACTTCCGTCATTCGACATCTTCCATCAACTTCTCTTATCTGTTGATTTATAGTTATGGTTTCGTCTTCCAGCCTTTTGGTCATAGATTTCTTGTTTTCCATGAGTTCCTTGTTCATTTCTTTTCTTAATAGCTCCATTCGTTCGTCTAATTTGTCGAGATTCTCCTGGTTCACTTCCCGTAATTCTTCCCGTAACAGTTGGTTATCTTCTCTTAACTCTTCCCTTAACTGTTGATGATCACTTTCGATTTTCTTATTGGTTTCTTCCATCTTTTCTTCCAAATTCTTCTTATTTTCTTCCATTTTCTTTTCCACCTTTTTACTGGTTTCCTCAATTCTCTTATTGGTCCTTTCTATTTTACGGCCCAATTCTTCTTTTGTTTCTTGGTTGTCCTTCTTCAATTCTTCCCTTAAAGATTGGTTATCATTCTTCAAATCTTCAAATCTTTTATTATTTTCTTCTGTGGTAGAATCCATTTTCTTGTTCAATTTTCTTCGGTGGAATCCATTTTCTTGCTTAATTCTTCCTTGGTTGAATCCATTTTCTTACTGGTCTCTCCTATGTCCTTTTTTATTTGCATGAACATTTCCATCATTTTCTCTAAAATCGGATCTTCTGTTGTTTTGGATTTCTCCTGGTCTTGGACATGGACGTCCCCTGTTTGAGTGGATATTTCGGGTTGTTTCTCTAGTGGTGCTGGTTGTTGATGTTCTACCCGTTCTAATATCCTTTCCACGTCCTCCACTGGGGTCGCCTCCTTATCCTCCATATCGAGTTCTTTCTCGGCCTCCGCCGCTCTCTTCTTTGATGTGGCACGACGCATTATTTTCCCTGATTCCCTGGCTGGGTAACCGCTGCCAAGCTGAATTAGGAGTTGGGTAAGTAATTACAGTAATTTCAACCCCTAATTACAGCCCTTCAGTTGGACGCCATTTTTGTAATATTACTGTGAATGACAAATTATAATTAAATTTATAAAGTGTTGCTTGTATGGTATTCTGCGGTAATCGAGCCCCACAAGTTGGGTTCGCCAAATTTTGTAATATAACTGTGAATGAGTGGGTATAATAAAATAAATAAAAGGTTGATGTATGTAGATTGTGCTCTCCTGTAAGCCCCACTGGTTGTGCTAGCTGATTTTGTAATACAACCCTACTATAATTGTAATTGTATAGTGTTCTGGTATAATATTATCCAGGATAATTTTTATGGTGTGTATGTTCAGTAGTGACGTTCCGCTCTGGGAATCGTCGATTTGGTAAAGTTCCTGGTCTTTGTTATTGGTAATTGGGATGTTATTACCATCAATTAAATAAAGTGTATTTTGCTGTGTAGCAAATTGAAATAAAATATAAATTTAAAATTTATATTTATAAAAAAAAAATAATTTCGGAACAAATATTTTCGAGGTATTTATGTGCTTAATAATAGGAATAAATTGAGGTTGTGGATCGTAATTATAATTATAATAGTAAGGTGTTTAATTTGGTAATAAATTTCTGTTCGGTAAATTTGTTAAAAAGATAATCCAATTAACTTCAAGTTAGGCGAAAACGGCTCTCTTCTTCTTACTCTTGAAATGTTGTAGTTTCGCATATACTGCCTTTAAAGATTATCTATTTTTCTTGGTTAATTAATGATTATGTCCTTTTATAAGAGAAATCAACTCCAATTTACCAAAAAACAGACAAATACGTTTATTAAATACAATAATAAGGTTGGTCGATTAATTAATCGAAGTTACAAGCCATATCGAGTTCTTGCTCAGGTCGGTCGATATTAGAAGTTTTACAATTGTATTATTTAAACAGGTTCTTTGAACGGTTATTTATATAAAAAGCCAGAGAAGGTCAGGGACATGAAAGTATAACACTTACAATTCAAAAAAGGTCTTAAATTTAAACAATATACTGGTAATTATTAATAATAAAAGTTTATATATAATTTTGTTCAAACCAGAAAGCAGCTTAGTCGTCTCTAATTGAGGTGACGGAATGGGATCAGAATGGCCGCCTGACGCATGCGCGTTGAAAGCTTCTAATGTAAACAACGTACTTGTTGAGATAATATGTCCCTTCTTTGGTTAAATGTTCTTCACTACGGTATATGATCTTCTGGGGTATAGTTTATTGTCACTGTTGTTAGATGGAAACGTACACTTGGTGTAAAAATGTTGTTAAATAAGTATATCAACTGGTGTTTATGTGTCAGTTAACCTCGAATTTTCACTTGGTGTTTGATGCGATTTCAGTGTTATTTCAATGTAATTGGTTATATGTGATTTCGTTTATAGGTGTTATGTAGTTCGTGGGTCAACTTCACCACTTCACTTTCATTAAAATAGTTAAAAATTTAATTTACATAAAATGATTCAGAACTCCGTTGTAGCATAACGTCCATTAAAGGTTGGTTCAAACAAATATTCACGAGAAGTGCTCTCTTCGAGGTATAATAATGAACTGTCTGTATTTCCTTCATCTCATGAAAATCTTAGCCTATATAATATAGTTCAGACATTGTTAAAAATTGCCATAACTTCCGACACGTTTTAAAATAGTACACTATGTTCATAAAATAAATTCGTTATTAGTTAACTGTTTGCAATATAAAATACATATTCGTTTTCACTATTCTATTCTACTTATTTTGATAGTAATTAAGTTAGTATTACAAAGTTTTATCTGAAAATTATTTCTTATAATTTTTTGGGAGGTAGGCCTAAAATTATACTTCCCTGTCTTCTATGTAAATAATAGCCATTTTACCTAATATAATTATTATTCTATAAAATCTGAAATTGTTATAATTGTCAATTCTCACTTATTTTATGGCAATTTAGTATACTAATGATGGTTTTTTAATATAATTCAGTTGTATATGACTCCCCTTCTGATAAAGTTAGTGAACCTATTTCAGTTTCAAATGGTATTTCATTATACAAATAAATAATTTTACTCATAGAATGACCATATCTTTAGAAAGCCTTATTTACATAGTATTTAATATGTTGGGTGTATCTTGCCTAAATATTGTCAGTTTGCCTGGTTTATAAGATTAGGTTTATTAATTATTCTGCATTTTAACTTTATTATATTGCCTAGATTTGAATTGTGGCTATTTGCAGAATGTTTTACTAATGTAATTATTTTATTTCCTTCTCTGACTTCTGACTCTGATATATTTGATTAAAAATTAGTTCTCTGATCTGGCCTAACAGTAATTATAGATTATACAATTAAAATATAACACCCAGATATATAAAACTGGTGTTCTTAATAACATTGTTTTGGTATATCACCTAATAACATAATAAAAAAGTATTTCTACAACATTGGAATGATATCTAATTTTAGATAATGCATTCCTAAATTAACATGAACAATAAAATAACAATTATAATACTAATATTTCTTATGACTAACCCTTATTTATCTAAATGTTATATGTAATAGGAACCTAACATCCTGGTTCCATATATAATTGTTAACACCTTCTATAAACTTCTTCATAAACAGTTTGTTCTGTAGTTCCCCATTTATAAAATTTATACCCCCTCTTAAAGTATACCCCTAGCTACCTAAGTTATATTCCATTCTATGGAATGTTCATATCGCTTTAGTAGCTTTTATTTAGTAATATTACTACTTCATTATCAAAGTAGGCACTGTTCACAAAACTTAAAGTTTGTTACTATGTACTGCAACTCATGTACCCTTTTAAAGTTTATTATTTATAATTTGATCACTTGCACTTGTCTATGGTGAATTATCAATATATTTACTAGTCTTTTTCTAGCTTTTAATATGAAATATTCAACCATGGGGGAACTGTGAAGACTTGTCTATACAAACTAAATAATAACTTTTCGAATGCACTAATATTTAATACTACTAACACTTTTAGTTTTTGTCAGTTTTACAGTGATATGGTTTTTTAATGTGTTATACTTTCTTTTCTGGGCATTCATTGATTTTGGGTTTTTTTGGGGGTTCTTTCCCTATGGGGTTTTTGTTTTATATGGGTCGTCTTAATTATTCTTCTTTCTTCTTGAGTTTGGTTATTCTTCCTTCTTCTGTAGTTTTGGAATATCCTTCCTTCTTCTTTCTTCTGTAGTTCTTATTTTTATTATTCTTCTTTCTTCTTTGAGTTTTAATTGTTCTTCCTTCTTCTTTAGCTTTGATTGTTCTTCCTTCTTCTGTCTTCAGTAGCTTTGATTGTTCTTCTTTCTTCATTCTTCAGTAATAGTAGTTTTAATTATTCTTCTTTCTTCTTTAGTTCTAATTATTCTTCTTTCTTCTGTCTTCGGTAGTAGTAGTTTTAATTATTCTTCCTTCTTCTGTCTTCTGTATCTTTGATTGTTCTTCTTTCTTCATTCTTCAGTAATAGTAGTTTTAATTAGTTCTTCTTTCTTCATTCTTCAGTAATAGTAGTTTTAATTATTCTTCTTTCTTCTGTCTTCTGTATCTTTGATTGTTCTTCTTTCTTCAGTAATAGTAGTTTTAATTATTCTTCTTTCTTCTTTAGTTCTAATTATTCTTCTTTCTTCTGTCTTCAGTAGTAGTAGTTTTAATTATTCTTCCTTCTTCTGTCTTCTGTATCTTTGATTGTTCTTCATTCTTCAGTAATAGTAGTTTTAATTATTCTTCTTTCTTCTGTCTTCTGTATCTTTGATTGTTCTTCTTTCTTCAGTAATAGTAGTTTTAATTATTCTTCTTTCTTCTTTAGTTCTAATTATTCTTCTTTCTTCTGTCTTCAGTAGTAGTAGTTTTAATTATTCTTCCTTCTTCTGTCTTCTGTATCTTTGATTGTTCTTCTTTCTTCATTCTTCAGTAATAGTAGTTTTAATTAGTTCTTCTTTCTTCATTCTTCAGTAATAGTAGTTTTAATTCTTCTTCTTTCTTCTGTCTTCTGTAGTAGTAGTTTTAATTATTCTTCCTTCTTCTGTCTTCTGTATCTTTGATTGTTCTTCATTCTTCAGTAGTAGTAGTTTTGGTTATTCTTCTTTCTTCTGTATCTTTGTTTTTTCTGGTCTGGTTTCTTTGACGGGGTATATTAATTGCCTGCTTCTATCTTACCTGGGTAATTTTGTTATTATTATTTTTAGTCTTCTGGGTTTTTAAATTTGTATTATATTATATTATTTGCAGAAATTTTCTTTATTCAACCTTTCTTGTGAATATATTATTAAACAGTGCATTTTAACTAATTCTCATCTGGATATTCCATAATTAGAGCTTTATTAATGATCATTGAGTAATGTATTTGTGTGGATTATCTGTCATGCTACAATATATATATATATATATATAAATATTTATAATAATAATAGTATGTTTTTCTTTTTTTTTATAACTATAAAAAAAAGAAAAACATACTATTATATATATATATACATATATATACATACATATATATATGTATATATTATACATGTATATAATAATATTAATGCTAATATTTTTACTCTTTTAACTATAATTGTACTATATTTATAGATTTTATATTTTGGGATTCGTGGGATGTAGTTGTACAATAATCTGTTCAATTATTGAGTTTCACTAAAGTTTGAATTGTTGGTTTGAATTATTCAATTCCGTAAATTTATTTTAATTAATAAAATATGAAAATATTAAGATATTGGAAGAAGATTTTATAGCATGCAAATTCACATTTTGACCATGGATCTATTGAGATAGAATAAGACATCCCGGATGTTATTAATTATACATAAAATGAAAAAGAAAAGTTAAAATAAAAAATATATAATAAGGTGCCTGAACAGAAAGGATTATTTTGCTAGAATAAATTATGTAATATCTTACTCTTATTATGTTGACAGAATTAAACTGTCTTTTAACATCAAAAATTAATGTTCTTCATAAACTACAACATAATATAAAAGATAAGCTAAGGTTAAACTAATGGGTTCATTCCTCATTTATGGAAAGTTATCCTCTTTTTAATTAAAAATAATTCCTCTTATATAGTATTTGTGGCGTTCTTGTTTTTTGGTATTATGTTATCGATTTGCTCAAACAATTGGCTGGTTTGTTGAATGGGAATCGAAATAAATATGGTATCATTTTTGCCTTTTATAATGAATAAAATGAAAGTTTACTCATCTGAGTCAATAATTAAATATTTTATTATTCAAAGAATGGGCTCAAGATTATTATTTTTATCCGTTGTTATTTTGAGAATATTATTTCAGGCAAAATATTTTATTTTAATTAGTTTAATAATTAAAATTGGATCTCCTCCATTTCATTATTGATATGTTTCAGTAATTGATGGTTTATCCTGAGTGGTGTCTTTTATAATTATAACTGTTCAAAGGATTATTCTCATTATTTTATTGAGTTATCTAGACACAAGATTGATCTTATTCATTATTTTATCATGTTTTTGAGGGTCATTAGGTGGATTATGTTATTCATCAATTCGAAAAATTTTAGCATATTCATCAATTTACAATTTAAGTTGAATTTTTAGAGGGGTTATACTGATAAATTATATATGGCTGGTATATTTTTTAATTTATTCCTTCTCTTTATTTTTAGCTTGCTATCTGTTTTGAATAAATAATATGAATTATTTAAATAAAATTTTTATTTTGTTTGATAATAAAATTAAATTGTTAATGTTGATGATTGTTTTTATATCAATAGGTGGATTACCACCATTCTTGGGATTTTTCCCAAAGTTCATAATAATTTATTGTCTTTTAGTTAGTAAAATATATTTTATATGTTTAATTTTAGTAATAACTGCTTTATTAGTGCTATTTTATTATTTACAAATTGTAATAACAGGGCTGATAATAAACAATGTATCCTTAAAGTTGTTAATTATTAGGTTAAATAATACATTATTTATAATGAATTTTTTATTGGTTGGATTTATAGCTGTGACCTTATTTAATATTATAAGTTAATAAGGTTTTAAGTTAATAAAACTATTATCCTTCAAAGTTAAAAATATAATTTTCTATAAGCCTTAGATTTATTTTTATCACCTTTAAATTTGCAATTTAATATTATTATTAAATATAAGACTGGGAAAATGAATAAAAGATTATCGAGAGGAAAATATCCATAAATAAATTTACAGTTTATTACCTAATTCAGTCATCTCAATTGGGAATAAATCAAAATTTAGTTATGAATAAGTGATTTTTCTCAACTAATCATAAAGACATTGGAACGTTATATTTCATTTTCGGAATTTGATCAGGGACAGTGGGTACAACTTTAAGAGTTCTGATTCGAGTTGAGTTAGGTATTCCTGGATCTTTTATTGGGGATGATCAGATTTATAATGTAATTGTTACTGCTCATGCGTTCGTTATAAATTTTTTTATAGTAATACCAATTATGATTGGGGGATTTGGAAATTGATTAGTCCCTTTAATAATTGGTGCTCCTGATATGGCTTATCCTCGAATAAATAATATAAGTTTCTGATTATTACCACCCTCATTAACATTATTATTAATTGGTAGAATAGTTGATAGAGGAGCGGGTACTGGTTGGACAGTCTACCCCATTAGCCCCATTAGCAAGAGGTGTCGCACATTCAGGATCTTGTGTTGATTTAACTATTTTTTCCCTTCATTTGGCTGGAGCTAGCTCAATCTTGGGTGCAGTTAATTTTATTAGAACAATTTTTAATATACGCTCAACGGGAATATACATGGATCGGTTGCCTTTATTTGTATGGGCAGTTTTGATTACTGCTTTCTTATTATTACTTTCATTACCAGTTTTAGCTGGTGCAATCACAATATTATTAACTGATCGAAATTTAAATACTTCTTTTTTTGATCCTTCAGGTGGGGGAGATCCAATTTTATACCAGCATTTATTTTGATGTTTTGGACACCCTGAAGTATATTTTAATTTTACCTGGGTTTGGATTAATTTCTCATATTATTACTCAGGAGAGAGGAAAAATTGAATCGTTCGGGTCACTAGGAATAATTTATGCTATAATATCAATTGGTATTTTAGGATTTGTTGTTTGAGCACACCATATGTTTACAGTTGAAATAGATGTTGATACCCGGGCTTATTTTACTTCTGCCACGATAATTATTGCTGTTCCTACTGGAATTAAGGTCTTTAGATGATTAGCAACCTTGAGAGGAGCAAGGATTAAGATTAGTCCTTCAATTCTATGAGCAGTAGGGTTTGTTTTTCTTTTTACTATTGGTGGGCTGACTGGTGTGATTCTAGCTAACTCATCAATTGATATTGTATTACATGATACATATTACGTTGTAGCTCACTTTCATTATGTATTATCGGTAGGGGCAGTGTTTGCAATTTTAGGAAGATTTATTCATTGATACCCTTTATTTACTGGACTATCTTTAAATTCTAATTGATTAAAAATTCATTTTTTAATTATATTTATTGGGGTAAATTTGACTTTCTTCCTCAGCATTTTTTGGGACAATACATCGTCGTTATTCAGATTACCCAGATGCATTTATATCGTGGAACATTCTATCTTCTATTGGAAGAAGAATTTCATTTATTGGAATTTTATTTTTATTCTTTATTATTTGAGAAAGATTTATTTCACATCGACTGATTTTATATTCAATTAATATAAATTCTTCTATTGAATGATTACAGAAATTTCCCCCATCTGAGCACTCATATAGTGAAATTCCATTATTAGTCCAATTCTAATATGGCAGATGAAGTGCAATGAATTTAAGATTCATATATAAAATAATTTTTTGTTAGGAATTTCTAATTGGTCTTACATTAATATACAAGATGCTATACCACCATTAATAGAACAATTAATATTTTTTCACGACCATACATTAATTATTTTAATTATTATTACTTCAGTTGTCACTTATATAATAACAGTTATTATATTTAATAATATTGTTAATCGGCTTTTATTAGGAGGACAATTGATTGAATTTTTTGAACACTTCTTCCAGCTTTAACTTTAATCTTTATTGCATTTCCGTCCTTGCAATTATTATACTTATTGCATGAAATTAATAAACCTTTAATAACTCTGAAAATTATTGGAGATCAATGATACTGATCATATGAATATTCAGATTTTTTGAATATTGAGTTTGATTCATATATGAAATCTCAAAATGAAATATCAATGAGAGAGTTTCGTTTATTAGAAGTAGACAATCGAACGGTTTTACCTTTTAATACTCAAATTCGATTATTAATTTCGTCTTTTGATGTTATTCACTCATGAGCTATACCATCCATGAGAATTAGGGTAGATGCTGTGCCTGGCCGATTAAACCAGGCAAGAATATTTTTTAATCGACCTGATATATCATTTGGTCAATGTTCTGAAATTTGTGGGGCAAATCATAGATTTATGCCTATTGTTATTGAAAGAGTTAGTGCCAAGTATTTCATTAATTGATTAATAAATTATTCATTAAGTGACTGAAAGTAAGTAATGGTCTCTTAAACCAATTCATAGTAACTAACAACTACTTTTAATGGTGAAAAGTTAGTTTATTAAAAAAAATTAATCTGTCAGATTCAAGAAACTAAGAATGGTATTTTTCTATTCCACAAATATCTCCAATAAATTGATGTTTTCTATTTATCTTTTTCTTGTTGATTGTTATTTTAATTATAGCTTTTATTTATTTTTCTTTTATAAAAACTCCAAAAACAAATTTAACTAACAATTTTAGTAACTTATATAATTGATTATGATAACAAATTTATTTTCAACTTTTGATCCATCGACAGAATTATTTTCATTAAATTGATTAAGTTCATTAACTTTATTATTATTTATGCCCTTGGGGTTTTGATATATTCCTAATCGTTATGTAACTTTTTTCAATAAAATTTTAAATATAATAAGTTTTGAATTAAATTTATTAATAAGTTCACGATCTCTCGGCAGATCATTATTATTTTGTTCTTTGTTTATTTTTATTTTGCTTAATAATTTTCTTGGATGTTTTCCGTATATTTTCACTAGATCAAGACATTTAGTATTCTCTTTAAGTTTAGCCTTTCCCCTGTGATTAACTTTTATTTTATTTGGATTTTTAAACAATACAAACCACATATTTTGTCATCTAGTTCCTATAGGAACTCCAACAATTTTAATACCTTTTATGGTATGTATTGAAATTATTTGAAATTTAATTCGACCGGGATCATTAGCTGTTCGGCTAACAGCAAACATAATTGCCGGTCATTTATTAATAACATTATTAGGAAATAGATCACCTAATTTGGGAATATACATAAACTTAATTATTTTGATTCAAATAATACTAATAATATTTGAATCAGCAGTTTGCATAATTCAATCTTATGTTTTCACGGTCTTAAGAACTTTATATTATAGACAGGTATCTTAATGAATAATCATCCATATCATTTAGTTGACTATAGACCATGACCTTTAACAGGTTCAATTGGGGCCTTAACTTTTGTTTCTGGCATAGTAGTAATATTTCATATACAAAATAATATTTTATTATTTCTTGGATTTTTAATCTTGATTTTAACTATAATTCAATGATGGCGTGATATTTCCCGCGAGGGGGCGTTTATAGGACTTCACACAATAATTGTGGTAAAAGGTTTAAAATTAGGGATAATTTTATTTATTGTATCAGAGGTTTTCTTTTTTATTTCTTTCTTTTGGGGATTTTTTCATAGAAGATTAAGACCTGTTATAGAAATCGGAATAATCTGACCCCCTGTTGGAATTAAATCTTTCAATCCAATACAAATTCCTTTGTTAAATAGCATAATTTTATTGTGTTCCGGAGTGACAATCACATGAGCACGTCATTCTATAATAGAGAGTAAGCATAATGAATCTACTTATGGTATTATATTGACTTTTATATTAGGCGTATATTTCAATATTCTTCAAGTTTATGAATATTTTGAATCACCATTTTGTATTTCAGATTCAGTATATGGATCAACATTTTTTTTTCAACAGGATTTCATGGAATCCATGTTATTATTGGAAGAACATTCATTATAGTTTGTTTATTGCGACAATTAAAATTTCATTTTTCTAGAACTCATCATTTTGCTTTTGAGGCAGCTGCTTGATATTGACATTTTGTTGATATCGTCTGATTATTTTTATATGTATCAATTTACTGGTGAGGTAGATAAATATTCTATTAGTATATAAGTATATTTAACTTCCAATTAAAAGGATTAATTTTTAAATAGAATAATATTCAATGTTATAATTTATTGCACTATCATATTATTAATTTTGATTGTTTTAATAACTTTTTTATATTTTGTATCAACCAAGTCAATTATTGATCGTGAAAAATCATCCCCATTTGAGTGTGGGTTTGATCCTTTTTCATCTCAAATTCCTTTTTCAAGACATTTTTTATAATTGCAGTTATTTTTCTTATTTTTGATGTTGAATTAGTAATTATTATGCCTATTATTATTGTAATAGCAACTATTAATATAATTGAAATTTATTTAGTGATACTATTATTACTTCCATATTCCTTAAGGAATGGAAGTATGGTGATGACAAAAAAAATCGTGTTCGAGATTATTGCAGATTCTGATTGTACTACACTCAAAACATGAAAAAAAGTCGTTTTTCGAAAAGTGTCTGTCTGTAGATTTTTTTTCTATGGCAAACGATAACAGCCGCAAATTAAAACAGAATCAAATAATATTTTGCATACAGCCTGATTTGTAGAGTACTCACGACCTGTTGTTTTTGGTGAAGATCGGTTGAAGGAAAGGGGTAGTTTACCTGCAACAGTTTTTTTTATCAAGGGTAATTTTTTTTTTTTTGGCAAACGATAACAGCCGCAAATTCAAATAGAATCAAATAATGTTTCGCATGCAGCCCTGAATTATGGAGTTCAGAAGACCTATTGTTTTTGGTGAAGATCGGTTAAGGGAAAGGGGTAGTTTACCTGCAACGTTTTATGTTTTAACAAGGGTATTTTATATGGCAAACGATAGCAGCCGCAAATTCAAACAGAATCAAATAATTGTTTGCATACGTCCCTGAATTGCAGAGATCTCAAGGACTTTCGATTTTGGTGAAGATCGATTAAGGAGAAGGGGTAGTTTACCTGCAACCTTTTACGTTTTAACAACAGTAAAGTACTTGAAAATTCATTTAAATTTTTCAAACAATGGTAATTGTTAAAAATAAAATAATTTTGTTGCCAGGCAATAAAATTATAATTGTTTCATTTAATGCAAATTATGTATGAGTTAATATACATGTATAAAATAATATATCGTTCGTGGCAGGTAAGCATATCTCAGTTATGTAATGTTTACGTTTCCATTTTATTATTATGACTACTGCAATAAAAAGGCAGGGAACACACACACACACACACACACACACACACACACACACACACACACACACACACACACACACACACACACACACACACACACACACACACACACACACACACACACACACACACACACACAATTCGCGTTATTTCTGGCCTCACTCATGTTTATTTTCTTACATATCTAATTTATAAGCTAGAATAAAATTTTACTTTTTACTTATTTACCAGTAACATTGATTTATAATACTCCAGACAGTCCCTTTAAAGTAATATTCACACATAAATGTATTATTTTTTTACGATGTTTCCTCACAACGATAAATGAATTCATGGCTGGTGAATTTTCTTCCCTAGAAGTAGAAGATTTACTTTTATGTCAATTTATAAATTATGGTATCGGAACCTTCTAATCAGATTCTTTAAAGCAATACTCATTTATTTAAGTATTTTGAACTTTAAAATATTTTTTACTATATATAGTATGATTTTAGTTAAAAGTAAAAATATTAGTATTAATATTATTATATACATGTATAATATATATATATATATATATATATATATATATTGTAACGTATCGCGGTCATTCTCTCGGAGCAGTATTATGTACTATCGTTAATTTGTTAAGCTTTCCTAATTAAGCACCACGTTGGTACATCATCTTGTAACGTCTCACGGTTAATCTCTCAGAGTCTAAATAGTACTTTACTTAATTAAATCTAAGTTTTATTTGCCCTTCGAAAATATCGCTTTAATGAGAGTCACAGTAATTGTTTAATGAAATAATATTTTATTAAACCCACTGTTGGGTTCGCCAATCTTGTAACGTCTCGCGGTTAACGTCGGATAGTATCGTTAGAGCTTATCGTCACAGAATTCGTTATATTTTATGTTTACAGTTCCAAAAAAATGAAATCGAGGGTGTGTGATTTGGGAGAATTCAATGAAGTTGTTTGACTGTAGTTAGGAGAGAGAGTGCAAAAAGTATTATCCTCTTGGCATAAAATTACTTTATTTAAATTTCTCCGCTCATGAGACCAGCTGATTTTGACGTTTACAAACAAATTGGAGGTTAAATTAACACCAATTGTCTGTAATATTTTCTGGTTGTTCGTCCTCTTCTTTGTCTCCTGACGATCTGTAAACAACATCCCTCTACTGAAAATAATAAACATTTTATTCAAATAACAAAGTATTCATGGTATTTATTTAATAAATACACTGTTTTTTATCTTCTCCCAATACAGAAAGTTATAATCGATTCTCCCTGTCAACACAACATTAGTTCGATCTTATTTGGTAAACATGGAAAGTATAACAAATATTTTTATCCTTTATAAAATATAAAACAATAAAGAATTAATTTTTTAATTTCCCAGGGTTATTTGTAAGTTCTTTGTGCTATGAGACGGTCAGAAATGAATAATTTAATACCAAGCTTTACATAAAAAAATAGATTATATTTTGTTTTCCTTTAGTATGTAGTTCCAGGTTTATCCGCCAGATCGCAGATTACGTTCCTTCGCTATACACAAAAACTATTTAATGGCGATTAGAAATTCACAAAGATTCGTTATGATGATTTTTTGGTTAACGAAAATAATAAAGTTTGATTTCACCTCTTTTCCTGAAGTGTTTAAAGATATGGTGCTGTTTCTAGTGTTATGAAGTTATAGTTGAGATGTAATTTAGTTAAATTTACTAGGATACGATCTCACCCAAATCTCGAAGTGCTGGAGACTAGGCCTAGAACTAGTCATAAATTTTCTCAAAGTTTCGTCAAATAAAGGGCGTGGATGGTGCTACTTGAAGAAGTTCTAATAGAAGGTGCACATCTCTCGTCAATTTTTATTAAATTTCGCACTGGTTATTCCAAAAGTATTCATTAATTTTCAAATTTTAAATAGGCATTACACTTTTTTTCAAACCTTCACTTCCCAATCGTTTTAACAATTAAATTCAATCTTGTTAGTTGGTTACTCGTAGTAACCAAGATTTTTTTATGGTTTTTATTGGTGAATCTATATACTTTTGAGTATATAGGCTATTATTAATTATTATAAATTTATTTCTTCTTTATAGAAAAATAATCCTTTTTAAATTTTGTTTATAATCCAATTTAATTTATCTAAGGGTTTTCTTTCTATTTTCTCTTAAGCTTATACATAGGTCGTTAATATTTTGATTTCCTTCAATTGTATTTATTTATTATATATTATTTGCTTAAAGTATCCTTACTCTAAACTATTTTCCTATGCCACCTTGCTCACATAGTATTATTTTATATAATTATTATTTTATACCTAACCCTGAATTATCTTATATTTAAACACAATTCTTATATTAAACACAAAATTATACCTAGGTACAAGACCTTTGTGGCCTACACAATAAAAATTACACAAAATACAAACAAATACAAAATTGGTCAGCAGCAATATAGTCCACTGCTATAATTGATAGTTTTTTCATCTACAGTATAAATCTGTAAGATGCACTTTTTTAAAAGTTTATCCTCTCACTATGTACACTATATCTCACTTTGTATACTATATGTCACTTTGTTATTGTTTACAGTGTTCTGTAGAACAAAGTATTCTATAGCTAGGTACATAATACCCATTTCTGACCTTTAGAATGGGGTGATTGTGTTATCATATTTGGGCATGGGTTATGTAACGTTACATAAAGCCCCCCCACTATAACAGATTTATTTTTTTTTACTTGTTTTAAAATAAATTGTTGAACTCTTCAATCTTCGGATTCTTCACTTAATCTTCATAATATTCCTTCATTTCTGATTGGTTACACACCTGTTATTCGGTTAATGGTAATAAACTTAATTTTATAATCAACTCGCTCTCTCTCGGAGGCAAATTCATTAATGATTTAATTTCTCTGGGTAGTGGTCTTTCACATATTACTTGATAAGGGCTGGTCACACTAATCATAAAAAACTTTCTATAATTATATTATATTTAATCATATATTAAACACTCATATTTCTATTTGCTTCTATAAATTCACTTTCTCAATTAAGCTTCTGTCTGCTATCTTCCTTCTGTTTTCTTCATTCATACTTCTGGAATCTAATATCACTCTTTTCAGCTATTTTATCATTATCCCTTAAATATTCAATTTCCCTAACATTTTTCCCCCATCCTGTGCGGTGGTTCAGTTCGGGTGGCCACTTTTGGGTCCATTACTCCGCTGTCCATCCTTACACCTTCTGAGACCAGGGGAACATCATCCCTGCTCAAGAAAATTATTGCCGGAACATTTCTACGGTCAATTCGTTATAATAAAACAATTACAAGTTGTCGATTAGCGACTAATACTAAACACTTTTGGCATTCTTCATGTTGTAGCTGTTTGCATTTAATTATATTTCTTTTTCTTCTTGATTCCTTCTTCTTTTTCATTAACTAATAGCATATAACATTATTGATAAGCATTATTTTAAAATCCTTTTGACTTTCCTTCTTGTGACATATTTTCTCCGTATCATTTCTTCTTATATCATCTTCAATTCCGAGAAATTCTAAATTATAGTTGTATTAATTATCATCATTCTTTAGCTTCATTGTAGTCATTAAATTATTCTTTATTCTTCTTATCTGAGCACATTACCATTAATTGTTTTTATTTATTTACTTATTCTTCTGTTTGTTACCATCAAAAATATTATTTTTCTATTATTTCATTTTAAATCAGTTATTTATAATTATTATTTAATAATCTTTTCTTACATTTTCTTGGTGGTTTGTCTTTTTATTTTATCAAATTGTTTCGAAATATTTAGTAAGTTGTACTTATATACTTTTTATTAAATCAAATGGTTACGAAATATCTTAAGTAAGCTGTACTTACATACTTTTTGAATTTTGGGGTTTTATTTCTTTCCAATGGGTTGCTTGGTCGGTTTTCAAAAAATCAGTACCCTTTTTTCTGGTTGGTTATCGTTTAGTTTAACCATGGTCCATTAACTCAGGTACTCCCTTTTCTCGGATTACTGGGGTGTTCGGAATTAATTCTCTCCTTGATAATCTTCTTACCATCCGGCTCTCCCACTTTGCTGCTATGAAACCTTCATTTAAGTACCGGTCTTGCGTCCTTGTTCGTTCCTTTTTAACTAACAGGTATTGCACCTCCTCTGACATAACATATTCACTCATTTTTAATATCATTCAGTTCCCTTTTTCCTCTGGATTATTTACCAAATTTTTTAATGATATATTCCGTCTTGAAGATATGACTGATATCTTCTGATGCACTTCAATTGTCGACATATTTAACTGATATCTAAACTTAATTAACTCCCTCTGTTCATTAATTGGAAGGTTAACTACATTAATTAATCCACCTGTAATCATCTCCCATTCTTCCCTTGTATTTATTATTTTCTTTCTACATATTTTCCTTATTTTCTTGGTCTTATTTTCCACGGTTTGAATATCCTCTTTGTTGTTGCTATTTTTATTTTCAGATAGCAATGCATCTTGGTATTCTTTAATTTCTATTTCCTTCCTGCTCTTTTCTGTATTCGGACTTACTTTAATACCTTCTGAAGTGCTGTCTAATGTTTTATTCATATTCTTTAAACACATATCCATTTTTTTCATTAATGTTTCATGGCGTCTCTTTGAGTTTTCCTCCTGTTTCCTAAAATTTTCATTCATTTTCTTGAAACCACTGTCCATTGTTTCCTCTAGTTTTCTGAAATGTTCAACCAGAAAATCCATTATGTCCTGATGGGTCACTTTCTTTGGTTGTTCTGGCATTTTCTTCTGTTGCTTCATTTTGACTATTTCCATTTCTTGTTGCATATTTGATTGTTCTAAGTTTATATGATTTGGCATTCCTTTAAATTCTTCTATTTGATTATGGTCCTTCCTCCAGTTACACATATCTTTTCTGGATAGTTCAAACATCACCCTTATCCATTCCTTTAATTCTGTGTTTTCCGGTTGTCTTATTACTCGTCTCCATTGTTCATATTCTTCCTGAGTATACTGCTCTGTCACCTGTGCGTATACTCCTGTTCTTTCGTTTTTCATTTGTGCTTCATTATTGTCCCATCTTTCCAAATCTTCTTCAGTCATTCTTTCCACATTGTTATCGCCTTTTCGTGGGTTGTCCCTATAGTATCTTCTTTATTACACCTGGCATCCAACTCCCACATTTCATCATAAATGTCTCTCAAAGTCATTTTGTCGTTTGGTGTTCCCATTGCATTCGCACGACTCATCTGTGCTCTTTCGTGATCCGTGGTATTCGTTTTTATGTATCCCATCTCCTTGCTGAATTTTTTAAATAGCACCGTCATCCATTCCGCGTAACTTAATCGTCTCTCTTTTTCGGGCATTTTCGTTTCCTGTGGTATCATAGCTCTTTATTGCATTTCTTGTTTTCTCATAGTTGCTGACGAAAATTAGGTTTTTTGTGATATTATTTTTCGTATATCTCAAAATTTCTTTCCTAATTAAAGCCCTTTTAAGTTGAGCGCCATCATGTAACGTAATATCTTTTTACTGTTACTTATTGATTATATTTTATAAGCCTCACGTAGTTAGCGTCATCTTGTAACGTCTCGCGGTTAATGATCTGATAGTATCGTTAGATCTTATCGTCACTCTTGCGATCGTCACAGAATTCGTTATATTTTATGTTTACAGTTCCAAAAGAATGAAATCGAGGGTGTGTGATTTGGGAGAATTCAATGAAGTTGTTTGACCGTAGTTAGGAGAGAGAGTGCAAAAAGTATTATCCTCTTGGCATACAATTACTTTATTTCAATTTCTCCGCTCATGAGACCAGCTGATTTTGACGTTTACAAACAAATTGGAGGTTAAATTAACACCAATTGTCTGTAACATTTTCTGGTTGTTCGTCCTCTTCTTTGTCTCCTGACGATCTGTAAACAACATCCCTCTACTGAAAATAATACACATTTTATTCAAATAACAAAGTATTCATGGTATTTACTTAATAAATACACTGTTTTTTTATCTTCTCCCAATACAGTAAGTTATAATCGATTCTCCCTGTCAACACAACATTAGTTCGATCTTATCTGGTAAACATGGAAAGTATAACAAATATTTTTATCCTTTATAAAATACAAAACAATAAAGAATTGATTTTTTAATTTCCCAGGGTTATTTGTAAGTTCTTTGTGCTATGAGACGGTCAGAAATGAATAATTTAATACCAAGCTTTACATAAAAAATAGATTATATTTTGTTTTTCATTAGTATGTAGTTCCGGGTTTATCCGCCAGATCGCAGATTACGTTCCTTCGCTATACACAAAAACTATTTAATGGCGACTAGAAATTCACAGAGATTCGTTATGATGATTTTTTGGTTAACGAAAATAATAAAGTTTGATTTCACCTCTTTTCCTGAAGTGTTTAAAGATATGGTGCTGTTTCTAGTGTTATGAAGTTATAGTTGAGATGTAATTTAGTTAAATTTACTAGGATACGATCTCACCCAAATCTCGAAGTGCTGGAGACTAGGCCTAGAACTAGTCATAAATTTTCTCAAAGTTTCGTCAAATAAAGGGCGTGGATGGTGCTACTTGAAGAAGTTCTAATAGAAGGTGTACATCTCTCGTCAATTTTTATTAAACTTCGCACTGGTTATTCCAAAAGTATTCATTAATTTTCAAATTTTAAATAGGCATTACACTTTTTTTCAAATGTTCACTTCCCAATCGTTTTAACAATTAAATTCAATCTTGTTAGTTGGTTACTCGTAGTAACCAAGATTTTTTTATGGTTTTTTATTGGTGAATCTATATACTTTTGAGTATATAGGCTATTATTAATGATTAAAAATTTATTTCTTCTTTATAGAAAAATAATCCTTTTTAAATTTTGTTTATAATCCAATTTAATTTATCTAAGGGTTTTCTTTCTATTTTCTCTTAAGCTTATACATATGTTAATGATCCGTACCGTGAGGACCAAAAAATGGTATGAGAAGAATCCAGGCACGGTGGACCAAAAAATGTTGAGTATCAGGCTCAAGTGGGCTAAAAAATGTTTTGTGACGTGAGTGATCCAACAAATGTGGTGAATCCTGTCGGCGTGTACCAGAAACGTTTTGTAAAAATAGCTTGTAATGCGTGCATTGATTCAGTAGGTATAAGAAATGATAAAAATTGTGGACTGTATTGAATTGATTTTAATGAATTTTCTCAAGTTACATTACATGATGAAAATTGTTGAAATCAGGTTGGCTAATGAGCGTGTTGTCTAAAAAAGTATTAAATTTTTATATTGAATTAATAGTGGGCCTAGTTGGCCATAAGTGAAAATGTGCCGGCCTAAGGCCTACATTAAATGTCGACAAGAGTGAATGACAGCCAGACAGCTGGGCGGACCGACCGCCGCGAGCGTTTTAGACGAACTGTAATGTCGACAAGAGTGAATGACAGCAAGACAGCTGGGCGGACCTACCGCCGCGAGCGTTTTAGACGAACTGTAATGTCGAAAAGAGTGAATGACAGCAAGACAGCTGGGCGGACCGACCGCCGCGAGCGTTTTAGACGAACTGTAATGTCGACAAGAGTGAATGACAGCAAGACAGCTGGGCGGACCGACCGCCGCGAGCGTTTTAGACGAACTGTAATGTCGACAAGAGTGAATAACAGCAAGACAGCTGGGCGGACCGACCGCCGCGAGCGTTTTAGACGAACTGTACAAAGTTCCAACATGAATAATTGGACAAAAGCAGTAAGCAGATTAGCCAACCTACAAAGTGAAATTATCGCGCTACCGTACATAAGCTGCCCGTCAAAAATCAAGTGATTTTTTAACATTTTTTAATAAACTATGATGCATCTTATAACTTAATTTAAAAGGATACAGTTTTCTTAACAATAAGAATTAGTTTCAAGGCTAAGTTGAACCTTGAGTTATGAGATTAGATAACGGCAGTCCGTTAATAGCTTAGAGATAAGCATGCATAAGATAAGCCTAAAGATAAGCGTTTGTAAGCCAAGGTTGGCGAACAGCTGTTTTCAGACATGAATATGAATGTCTGGTTTGACAAATATTACCGTCACATAGTGTATGTGCACAGTATAGAACATTACAAAACATGAAAAAATACATAATTATACAATGTTTAATAATGTATGATCGGAAGCTCATCACATGATGGACCGATAGTTTGTAACCCTATGCATGTCATAGATGGTTACTGTAAAATTAGTTGAGGCCCGTAGACCTGTACAGAGAATTAATTACATGAACAAAATTGTTACTGAACATGTTACAATTACATGTTCAGGCGTATATTCAGCAGGGCGCCATGTATTGACCAAGTCATGCTGTAACTGAAGTTTCAGGAACTTACAATATGTAATAATGTATGAACAAGCTAGATGCTGACTGAATGCAAGCCCAAATATGACATGTATGTCATAATTTAAGTAAAAATAATTGTGCATGCTTAATCGCAAAATAAATACAATATAAAATACAATATAAAATAAATCTAGACGTGGCAGTTACATGCGGCAGACGCAAAACGATAGGTTTTACATAAACGCAAGTTATGTGAATAAAATAACAACAATTTAGATAATTACAATATTAATAATTGCAATGTCAAATAACAGATACAATACTGTGATTACAAACGTAGTACATGAGTTGACCAATTTAAAGACATTCACAGAATAATACACGCATTTATTAGCAACAGTATAAAGAGATGAATGCATGATTGCTCAGCTGCAAGACATGCAAATATTATGTAACAAAATTTTATAAAATGAGACCACCAAAAACATGAAATATACCCCAAAACATCAAATGTAAATGTGTAAGACATAGTATGCAACACAAAATTAACATACAAATACAAAATAGTAATATACCACCAAAAACTATGATAATTATAGAAGCATGCAATGGCGCAAAATTGATAAGAAAATATTGTGATAAGTCATCACAATTAGGTTGACCAAATGGTCGTAATAAGTAATAAGCCAGTGGCTAAGTAAAATAGCATTGTGCTAAGTAATCATAATCTTGTCAAATCTCGTCTCGCGCTGGCAACAGACATAACTTATGTATTGGTCTCCGCAAAACACCCGTAGGCGTGCGAATGTCCACGACACGAACCAAGTTATCTGGGCCGGGAAATGTGGCGATAATTACGCCAAATTTCCAGGCTAATGGAGGTAAATTATCCTCAATAAGCAAAACTAAGTCACCAATGGAAACATTATCCTTGGCAAACTTCCACTTGTGACGCTGCTGCAACTGGTGCAAATAATCGCGAGACCATGCCTTCCAAATGCCTTGGACAAACCTCTGAAGAAGTTGCCAACGCCCAAGACGAGAAACAGGAATGTGAGAAAGGTCTGGGTCCGGTATCGCCGTTAAGGGTGCGCAAATCAAAAAATGGCCAGGTGTAGTGGCACCGGGTCGTTAACATCTGAAGAAATAGCAAATAAAGGTCGAGAGTTCAGACATGCCTCTATCTGAGACAAAACGGTCGTGAACTCTTCGAAGGTGAGTATAGATTTGCCTACCACGCGGCGCAGATGAAATTTCAAACTCTTTATGCCGCTCTCCCAAAGGCCACCGAAATGAGGTGAGGAGGGCGGAATAAATGACCATGATATCCCCTGAGAGGACGTGAATGTCTTGATCGATGAGATGGCATCCTTATTATGCCAAAAGTTGTAGATATCATGTAAGATAGTGCGGGCCTTCCTAAAGTTTGTGCCATTGTCGGAGTACAGTTGACTGGGTATGCCCCTACGGGCCATGAAACGACGTAATGCGGCTACAAACGCACTGGCCGTAAGATCGGAAACCAATTCCATGTGAATAGCCCTAGTCGCTAAGCAAATAAACAAAGATACGTATGCCTTAGAAAGAGTTCTAGACTTCTGCCCGCCATGACGAATCATGAGGGGACCACCATAATCAACCGCGCAAAATAGAAACTGCCTAGAAGGAGTGACTCTAGGAGATGGTAAAATACCAAGCCTCTGTACCTGCTGTTTGGCACTAAATCTGATACACCTTACACATTTTCGAATGATGGAGCGAATGACTAACCTGGCATTAACAATCCACCAACGTTGACGCAGTGAATGATGCACGAGTTGAGCACCAGCGTGAAGTAAACGAATGTGTTCACGTTCAATGATAAGGCGTGTAATATGCGCCGATGGGGGTAATACAATAGGATGTTTAGAGTCGTAGGGTAATTGGGAAGGCTGTAATCGTCCGCCTACGCGTATCACTCCAGAGTCATCAAGAAACGGGTCGAGAGAAGCCAACTTACTCCTAATAGAAACAGAAGATCCGTTACGAAGACAATTAATTTCGGCTGCGAAGTGGATCGACTGAGATTGTTTTATGAAGAAATTGAGAGCCTGATGAATTTCTACAGGGGTAAGATCGCCCGTACATTTGTCAGCACTTGAGTGTCTAATATTTCTGATGAACCGAAAACAGTAAGCGTATACGCGCGTTAGACGATGCAACGAGGAACAGTCCAAAGAGAGGTCGACAGCCAGGGTAGACATTAGAGAAAGGTCATGTGTATGTTTCTCTTCCGCAGTGACTTCAGAAGACGACGGAGTGGCCGGTACGAAGGATGGGAAGGGATCAGACTCTGACAATTGAGACAGACAGCTGGGACCGTGCCACCAAAGCAAGCAATCGCGCAAAACGTCAGGGAGACACCCCCTTGAAATAATATCAGTAGGATTGTGTCGTGAATTAATGTGATGCCAAGTATAAGTTTGCGTAAGACGCTGAATTTCAGCAACCCGATTAGCGACGTATGTTTTCCACCGCGTAGACTGGGCATGAATCCAATAAAGAGCCACCATAGAGTCAGAATACAAATGTACATTATCAATAAACGAATAAAGAGCAGGAATGACCTTAGATACGAGTCGCGATAACAACAAGCAAGCGCAGAGTTCGATGCGAGGTAATGACACCTGTCGTAGGGGAGCCACGCGAGATTTGGAACACAAGAGGTGACAGGAGGCAGTAGAATCTTGATAAATGACTCTGACATACATACAACAGCCAAACTCCCTTTCAGAAGCATCCGAAAAACCATGCAATTGAACTGTAGTTGCCTCACGCTTGCAACGAATAGATCGTGGGACCACAATTTGGCAATCAGACCCAAATTGTCACACAAAGAATGCCAATCCGAACGTGATTGGCCGGAGATCGGTTCATCCCAACCAAGCTTGCAAAGCCAAAGTAAGTATATGAGTATATATAAGTATATATAGTAGGTATTTGACGCTACTGAGTTGATAGCGCCAACATCGATGAGTGTCGTGTGCCCAAGATCCTTATATTCTTTGATAAAGTCCGCGTAGTCGCGAGCGAGCTTAGCATCTCTCCTAAATCGACGCTCTAAGCTTAAGAATCTTGATTCAGCACTAGTGTAAGATTCCCACAAGTGGAGATTATCAGGCTTAAATGGAAGTGAAACCACAAATCTACCCTCGTGGTTGCGCTGGGTAGAGCGCACAAAATGCTCTTCACAGGCTGACTCGTTATCAGGGGTGTTGTCAGGGATAGTTTCTGCTTCCCAAAATCTTTCGAGAGATTGCAGAATTTGACTGTCGTTGTTCCTTGCTAGGAACGAAACAGCAGGACCCTCGTTGCGGCAGTGTTTGGGCAAGTTGCCAGCCAAAATGTAGCCCAGCTTTGTTTCCTGAATGATGGGAAAATTGGGGCCGCGTATGTATTTATTGGTTAAGATCAAGTCCAGATAAAATTATGCCCCTAATAGTACGTCGATTTGCGACGATATATTAAAATCGGGGTCAGCCAGGAAGATCTTGTTTGGAATGTGGAACTGGTTGATATCAAACGAATTTGCAGGCAGATTGTGAGTTAACGTAGATAAGACGGCACATTTCGCCTCGAAGCTATATCTTTGATAGCGAGAAATAATGCGTATAGAAGCAATATCAGTTGCGTAACACGCTGTATTGTTTATGTCTGTGATTGGTATGTTAGATTTAGTTAATTTGAGCTGTAATTTCTTTGCAAATGATTTTGTACAAAAATTTATTTGTGAACCGGCGTCTAGAAGAACTCTAGCCCTATGTCTGTTGCCAGCCTGGTCAATGACAGATACAACTGCTGTGGATAAAAGAACATTATTCTTGCATTGTAATTTAAGCGAGCAGTAATTGCTGCTGGCAGCTATTGAGCTCTGCACGTAATTTGCGTGCAACAATGTGTGGTGTCGTTTTGAACAGATTTTACACACCTGTTTACTCTTACAGCTAGCTATAAGATGACCTGCTCTAAGGCAATTGCTACAACATTTATGATTTGGAACAAATTGTCCCCGCTCAGCGGTGCTTAATGTACGAAATTTATTACATATGTAAAGCGGGTGATTGGATTTACAACACACGCATGAATAATGGTTTGCCGCTGCGTGATAGCTCTTAAATGTAGTGCTGCCAGCAGTGTTTCTTGAGTTACATTTATCATATTTATTGTTAGGTCTTAGATTAAGTTTGTTGAGTTGCTGTCCGGGTTCAATAGGCATTGTATTTTCTAACAGCTGTCTACGTGAGTTTAAAAAATGCGTGAAATCTTGAAAGCTAGGTAACTTGTCAGGGTCTATTAACTACTTCCATAGTTTGAAAGTAATAGGGTCGAGTTTAGTGGATAGTAACTGTATAATGATAAATTCAAATGAATTCACTGACAGCTTCATTGCTGCCAGTGAATTAACGGAAGACGTTATAGTGTTAGTGAAGTCTGCCAAACTTTGGACCGAGTCCTTTATTGTCGACTTGACTTGAAGTAAGTTTTGCACATAGTATTTAGCTAGTATGAATGGGTTGTCATACCTTTCGGACAGCAAACTCAACGCTATTGGATAATTTTCTTTACAGGTAGGTAATGACTTAATTAAATCTAAAGGTTCACACTTCAAAGAAGAATGTAAATAATGTAATTTTTGCACTGGTGTTAAATCGGATCTTGAATGCACTAAATCTGTAAAAATTGAGTAAAAATGTTGCCATTCCAATATGTTGCCTGAGAAGCAGGGCAAACTTATTGGTTTTAATTGCATGTGCGTCGATAATACGGGAGGTACAGTCTGAGCATTAAATGTATCAAGTAATTGCAAAATGTTTGCTTCAGTCGAATATAACATTTCTTCGACCTCAACTCGGTCTTCCTGAGCAACGCTCGTGTCTTTACTAATGAGTTCTATTTCAGACTGCACCTCGTCGTATTTCGAGGCCAAGCTTTTGAGACTTTCCAGCCTTACAGTTAAAAAATGTTTTGTATTTAAAGTTACATCAAAGTTATTTACAGCAGATTGTATCCGCACTATTG
Organism: Magicicada septendecula; assembly: GCA_034769895.1. Classification (NCBI taxonomy): domain Eukaryota; kingdom Metazoa; phylum Arthropoda; class Insecta; order Hemiptera; family Cicadidae; genus Magicicada; species Magicicada septendecula. The sequence continues at coordinate 102,981,681 of CM068369.1, read as the reverse complement.
CGGACTTTAAGCCGCCTCTCTTTCTGGTCAACACTTTGAGGCCTTCTTCAGACATTGTACGCACCTTGTTACACTGTTGTTGATGATACTTTGTTGGCGATGTCCTGCAGCGTCGACGCCTTGGTGAAGATGGCCAACACAGCTAGTAGAGATGACCGCCTTGTGTAAACACTGTAGCTAGCAGGCTCTTGCTAAGATGTTATCAGAAGGCTGCAAGATGACGAGCGAAGTACTGATGAAAATAACGCCACGGTCGTATCAGCTGATGTGCTAATTAGCCCGTGATGGCCAGAAATAGTGGCAGAAAAATATTAACTGGAAAATCCAGGTCCGGAGTGACCAAAAAATGTTAAAGATCCGTACCGTGAGGACCAAAAAATGGTATGAGAAGAATCCAGGCACGGTGGACCAAAAAATGTTGAGTATCAGGCCCAAGTGGGCTAAAAAATGTTTTGTGACGTGAGTGATCCAACAAATGTGGTGAATCCTGTCGGCGTGTACCAGAAATGTTTTGTAAAAATAGTTTGTAATGCGTGCATTGATTCAGTAGGTATAAGAAATGATAAAAATTGTGGACTGTACTGAATTGATTTTAATGAATTTTCCCAAGTTACATTACATGATTAAAGTTGTTGAAATCAGGTTGGCTAATGAGCGTGTTGTCTAAAAAAGTATTAAATTTTTATATTGAATTAATAGCGGGCCTAGTTGGCCATAAGTGAAAATGTGCCGGCCTAAGGCCTACATTAAATGTCGACAAGAGTGAATGACAGCCAGACAGCTGGGCGGACCGACCGCCGCGAGCGTTATAGACGAACTGTAATGTCGACAAGAGTGAATGACAGCAAGACAGCTGGGCGGACCTACCGCCGCGAGCGTTTTAGACGAACTGTAATGTCGACAAGAGTGAATGACAGCAAGACAGCTGGGCGGACCGACCGCCGCGAGCGTTTTAGACGAACTTTAATGTCGACAAGAGTGAATGACAGCAAGACAGCTGGGCGGACCGACCGCCGCGAGCGTTTTAGATGAACTGTACAAAGTTCCAACATGAATAATTGGACAAAAGCAGTAAGCAGATTAGCCAACCTACAAAGTGAAATTATCGCGCTACCGTACAACATAGGTCTTTAATATTTTAATTTCCTTCAATTGTATTTATTTATTATATATTATTTGCTTAAAGTATCCTTACTCTAAACTATTTTCCTGTGCCATCTTGCTCACATAGTATTATTTTATATAATTATTATTTTGTACCTAACCCTGAGTTATCTTATATTTAAACACAATTCTTATATTAAACACAAAATTATACCTAGGTACAAGACCTTTGTGGCCTACACAATAAAAATTACACAAAATACAAACAAATACAAAATTGGTCAGCAGCAATATAGTCCACTGCTATAATTGATAGTTTTTTCATCTACAGTATAAATCTGTAAGATGCTCTTTTTTAAAAGTTTACCCTCTCACTATGTACACTATATCTCACTTTGTACACTATATGTCACTTTGTTATTGTTTACAGTGTTCTGTAGTACAAAGTATTCTATAGCTAGGTACATAATACCCATTTCTGACCTTTAGAGTGGGGTGATTGTGTTATCATATTTGGGCATGGGTTATGTAACGTTACAATATATATATATATATATATGTATGTATATATATAATAGTATGTTTTTCTTCTTTTTTATAGTTATAAAAAATATTGGTATGGAGAACCATACATGACTTCCATATTCTAAGATTTATTTTTAAAATCATTTTCGAAATGAAATATTACCATAGAAACTACTTCTTTCTACTTACTGCTTCAGCCTTAACGAGAGTGCTGTGGTCACTAACGTATACCACCTCACGTTATCGCACTCGATTTTCACTGATGATGGAAGTCGATGGCATTGCCGAAACGTCTGGTTTTGTAGAAAACATTGGACTACGGCCAAATGTCCCGGGAAGGAATTTTAACAAAAACTACTTCTTTGTTGCCGATAACGTTGTACACGTATATATAAAAAATATGCATAAAATTAATGGGTTGTATAAGTTAATGATTGATCTCTATTAAGTATTGCTCAAGTTTCCAAAGTTTTAATATTATGATGTCCGTAATTAAATCATCAGAGCAGGTTTAGTGTTAATAAGGTTACACCTTGGACAAAAATTTTTAACATTTCCTATTGAGCGTTGCTTAGAGTAAAGCTGCGAATCTACAGTGTATGTTTCACAGAACAAACACGCGAAAAAGAAGGAGCGCTCCGAAGACACTCATGGACCCTCAGCATCTTGCAGAGGGTTCATTCCCTAAAGACGAAAAGTCTGTCTATGACTCGTTCCTATGTAAACACGTGCAGTTACACTACCCAGCTATCCACAGGAAGCAAATTGATGTCCATTTTTTCGGCTTGCATGCGTTATGTTGGTGTGGTCGGCACTTTCCATTTAAAAAGCGTGCAAATGTAAGAAAATAAACATGAATGAGGCCAGAAATAACGCGAATTTTGTGTGTGTGTGTGTGTGTGTGTGTGTGTGTGTGTGTGTGCGTGTGTCTTCCCTGCCTTTTTATTGCTGTAGTCATAATAATAAAATGGAAATGTAAACATTACATAACTGAGATATGCTTACCTGCCACGAACGATATATTATTTTATACGTGTATATTAACTCATACATAATTTACATTAAAATGAAAAAAATTATAATTTTATTGCCTGGCAACAAAATTATTTTATTTTTAACAATTACCATTGTCTGAAAAAGTTTAAATGAATTTTCAAGTACTTTACTGTTGTTAAAACGTAAAAGGTTGCAGGTAAACTACCCCTTCCCCTTAACCGATCTTCACCAAAATCGAAAGTCCTTGAGATCTCTACAATTCAGGGACGTATGCAAAAAGTTATTTGATTCTGTTTGAATTTGCGGCTGTTATCGTTTGCCATAAAAAATACCCTTGATAAAAAAACGTTGCAGGTAAACTACCCCTTCCCCTTAACCGCTCTTCTCCAAAAACAATAGATCTCGAGAACTCTACAATTTAGGGCTGTATGCAAATAATCTTTTGATTCTGTTTTAATTTGCGGCTGTTATCGTTTGCCATATAAAATACCCTTGTTAAAACATAAAACGTTGCAGGTAAACTACCCCTTTCCCTTAACCGATCTTCACCAAAAACAACAGATCTCGAGAACTCTACAATTTAGGGCTGTATGCAAATAATCTTTTGATTCTGTTTTAATTTGCGGCTGTTATCGTTTGCCATATAAAATACCCTTGTTAAAACATAAAACGTTGCTGGGAAACTACCCCTTTCCCTTAACCGATCTTCACCAAAAACAATAGGTCGTGAGTACTCTACAAATCAGGGCTGTATGCAAAAAATTATTTGATTCTGTTTTAATTTGCGGCTGTTATCGTTGCCATATAAAATACCCTTGTTAAAACATAAAACGTTGCTGGTAAACTACCCCTTTCCGTTAACCGATCTTCACCAAAAACAATAGATCTTGAGAACTCCATAATTCAGGGCTGCATGCGAAACATTATTTGATTCTGTTTGAATTTGCGGCTGTTATCGTTTGCCAAAAAAAAAATTAACCTTGATAAAAAAAAACTGTTGCCGGTAAACTACCCCTTTCCTTCAACCGATCTTCACCAAAAACAACAGGTCGTGAGTACTCTACAAATCAGGCTGTATGCAAAATATTATTTGATTCTGTTTTAATTTGCGGCTGTTATCGTTTGCCATAGAAAAAAAATCTACAGACAGACACTTTTCGAAAAACGACTTTTTTTCATGTTTTGAGTGTAGTACAATCAGAATCTGCAATAATCTCGAACACGATTTTTTTTGTCATCACCATACTTCCATTCCTTAAGGAATATGGAAGTAATAATAGTATCACTAAATAAATTTCAATTATATTAATAGTTGCTATTACAATAATAATAGGCATAGTAATTACTAATTCAACATCAAAAATAAGAAAAATAACTGCAATTATAAAAAAATGTCTTGAAAAAGGAATTCGAGATGATTCAAAAGGATCAAACCCACACTCAAATGGGGATGATTTTTGACGATAAATAATTGACTTGGTTGATACAAAATACAAAAAAGTTATTAAAACAATAATAGACAGATAGATAGATAGATAGACAGACAGACAGACAGACAGACACACACACAGACACTTTTCGAAAAACGAATTTTTTTCAATGTTTTCAGTGTAGTACAATCAGAATCTGCAATAATCTCGAGCACGATTTTTTTTGCCATCACCATACTTCCATTTCCTTAAAGAATATGGAAGTAAAAAGGAAAACATACTATTATTATTATAAATATTTATATAATGACAGTTATCATTCGTCATAAAAATAAATATCGGTATGGAGAACCATACATGACTTCCATATTCTAAGATTTATTTTTAAAATCATTTTCGAAATGAAATATTACCATAGAAACTACTTCTTTCTACTTACTGCTTCAGCCTTAACCACAGTACTGTGGTCACTAACATATACCACCTCACGTTATCGCACTCGATTTTCACTGATGATGGAAGTCAATGGCATTGCCGAAACGTCTGGTTTTGTAGAAAACATTGGACTACGGCCAAATATCCCGGGAAGGAATTTTAACAAAAACTACTTCTTTGTTGCCGATAACGTTGTACACGTATATATAAAAAATATGCATAAAATTAATGGCTTGTATAAGTTAATGATTGATCTCCATTAAGTAGTGCTCAAGTTTCCAAAGTTTTAATATTATGATGTCCGTAATTAAAACATCAGAGCAGGTTTAGTGTGTATGAGGGTTCACCGTGGACAAAAATTTTCAACATTTCCTATTGAGCGTTGCTTAGAATAAATCTGCGAATCTACAGTGTACGTTTCACAGAACAAACACGCGGAAAAGAAGGAGCGCTCCGAAGTCACTCATGGACCCTAAGCATCTTGCAGAGGGTTCATTCCCTAAAGACGAAAAGTCTGTCTATGAATCGTTCCTCTGTAAACACGTGCAGTTACAATGCCCAGCGATCCACAGGAAGCAAATCGCTATCCACGCTGGACACTTTTTCGGCTTGCATGCGTTATGTTGGTGTGGGTTCGGCACTTTCCATTTAAAAACCGTGCAAATGTAAGAAAATAAACATGAATGAGGCCAGAAATAACGCGAATTGTGTGTGTGTGTGTGTGTGTGTGTGTGTGTGTGTGTGTGTGTCTTCCCTGCCTTTTTATTGCGGTAGTGATAATAATAAAATGGAAACGTAAACAGTACATAACTGAGATATGCTTGCCTGCCACGCACGATATATTTTCTCTTATACATGACTAGCAGAATACCCGTGCTTCGCTACGGAGTTTCACGTTGTACGTAATGAAAATATTAGTTTAATTAATAAAGTTTAATTAAAGTAGGCTTCTTAAAAATAAATAGCTGTTGCCCACAACTTCGTTCGCGTGGTCTTCAATTTAATGCGATAATATATTTAGAACAGAATCTATTCTATTGGGTTGCCATAGTAACCAGATCTAATAGTTTTTTTAAGACCGCAAAGGACCCCCCAGAGGATCGTATCGAAAAAAAACTTGTCCTATGTTGTTCTCCCTTTGCGTAAAATATTTGTGCCAAGTTTGGTTGAAATCGGTCCAGTGGTTTAGGAGGCGATGTGGAAGACCCCAAAGAACCCCCAAAAGGACCCCATCGAAAAAACACCTATCCCATGTTGGTTCTCCCGTTGCGTACAATATTTGTTCCAAGTTTGGTTGAAATCGGTACAGTGGTTTAGGAGGAGATGTGGAAGAAACCTTCGCGGACGTGCGCACAACAACTCACCGAAGTTTCATCGCAATCGGATGAATGGTATAGGAACGCATACGGGACAAACAAAGAAACATTCATTTTTATATATAAGATGTAAACTATACCACTTACTTGACATAAACCGTGATAGCTAAGCTAATGTACAACATATATGTATTAATTATACACATAAATGTTCCTCGATATACACTCTATCTATTGGCGAAAACTTGAATAAAATCCGTTCAGTACTTCCTGAAATTAGCGATTTCAAACACAGAGAGAAAACGGACCGACTTTACTTTATACTATGTACAGATTTACATTAAAATGAAAAAATTATAATTTTATTGCCTGGCAACAAAATTATTTTATTTTTAACAATTACCATTGTTCCAAAAGTTTAAATGAATTTTCAAGTACTTTACTCTTGTTAAAACGTAAAAGGTTGCAGGTAAACTACCCCTTCCCCTTAACCGATCTTCACCAAAATCAAAAGGCCTTGAGTCCTCTACAATTCAGGGATGTATGCAAAAAATTATTTGATTCCGTTTGAATTTGCGGCTGTTATCGTTTGCCATAGAAAATACGCTTGATAAAAAACCTTGCTGGTAAACTACCCCTTCCCCTTAACCGATCTTCACCAAAAACAATAGGTCTTGAGTACTCTACAAATCAGGGCTGTATGCAAAAGATTATTTGATTCTGTTCGAATTTGCGGCTGTTATCGTTTGCCATAGAAAATACCCTTGTTAAAAAAACGTTGCAGGTAAACTACCCCTTTCCCTTAACCGATCTTAACCAAAAACAATAGGTCTTGAGAACTCTACAACTTAGGGCTGTATGCAAATAATCTTTCGATTCTGTTTGAATTTGCGGCTGTTATCGTTTGCCATAGAAAAAAAATCTACAGACACACAGAGAGACAGACAGACACACACACAGACACTTTTCGGAAAACGACTTTTTTCATGTTTTGAGTGTAGTAGAATCAGAATCTGCAATAATCTCGAACACGATTTTTTTTGCCATCACCATACTTCCATTCCTTAAGGAATATGGAAGTAAAATACCCTTTTAAAACTTAAAATGTTGCTGGTAAACTACCCTTTTATCTTAACCGATCTTTACTAAAATCAACAAACCTTGAGTAATCTATAATTCAGGAAGGTGTCCAAAAAAGTATTTGATTCTGTTTGAATTTACGGCAGTTATCGTTCGTCATAGAAAACATTACCCTTGTTAAAACATAAAACGTTGCTGGTAAACTACTCCTTTCCCTTATCCTATCTTCACCAAAAACAATAGGTCTTGAGAACTCTACAATTCAGGGCTGTATGCGAAACATTATTTGATTCTGTTTGAAGTTGTGGCTGTTATCGTTTGCCATCGACAAAAATTACCCTTATTAAAACATAAAACGTTGCAGGTAAACTACCCTTTTCCCTTAACCGATCTTCACCAAAAACAATAGTTCTTGAGAACTCTACAATTCAGGGTTGTATGCGAAACATTATTTGATTCTGTTTGAATTTTCGGCTGTTATCGTTTGCCATCGACAAAAATTACCCTTATTAAAACATAAAACGTTGCAGGTAAACTACCCTTTTCCCTTAACCGATCTTCACCAAAAACAATAGTTCTTGAGAACTCTACAATTCAGGGTTGTATGCGAAACATTATTTGATTCTGTTTGAATTTTCGGCTGTTATCGTTTGCCATAGAAAAAAATCTACAGATAGACACACAGACACTTTTCGAAAAATGACTTTTTTTCATGTTTTGAGGGTAGTACAATCAGAATCTGCAATTATCTCAAACACGATTTTTTTTGACATCACCATACTTCCATTTCCTTATGGAACATGGAAATAAAATTGGAAAACAATAAGAATTGCACCCGATGCAAACAGTTAAAGAATTATCCAAGTTTTACTAAATACAATGAGGCAAACATTGGTATTGTAATTAATGCTGTCATGATATACACTGATAAACGAGATCATATTTTAAAATATCGCAAAGAAGATATCCTCAGTATAGCGATATATTATTAGAATATCAAAAGAAATATTATTCTTAATTTAGAAAAAAATTATCAGAACAAGATAGATAGTATTAAAGATGGGGTAATATGGGATAAGTGTTAAGATAGGTGGTTACAAGAAGCGCTTATAATCTGAAATTCGTAAGAAATGTAAGCTAAATAAAGCAAATTTATAAGAGGACTACAAGCACTATACGTTTCACCGTCTTAACTAAAATTGTTCTTTTATAAATTACGTGATTTCAAAATGGCCAGCGACAAGGCACACTGTGCAGACTGTGATGTTGATATCACCGCGAGGAATTATGATAAACATTCTGCTAACATCAAACTAAGATATTTCATAAAATTAAAATTTACAGAGCTCTTAATCAAAAATTGAAATGGCCTACTTTTCAAATTTGATAATAAAAATTAACCGTGCTTATTTATTTGTTAATGGATACAATTAATGGATTATTTATTAACCTTGTATACAAAATTTCATTAAGATATCTTAATTCTTTCTTGAGGTATAAAGTTTTCCTTGGAAAAACAAAATGGCGGCCAGTCATTTAACGATCCTGACCTATGTTTGTAGGAATTTCTTTTCTTATATCGATGCATAGAATCTGAGTGTAACTTATATAATGAGGACACCTTTTACATTATATCCGTACTTAACAGTAGGCCTAATGCATAACATAATGTAAAGATGGTAAAAATTTAGCATAGAGTGACAGAGTCTGCTGCTTTCAAGTAAAATGTGTGTGTGTGTGTGTGTGTGTGAAAATAGAGAGGGTGAAAGACAGGTAGATAGACTGACAGAAGTGAAACATATATCATGAACTGGAATATACCCTAGCTTTTTCGCTCAGAAGAACAAAGGTCGTACAGAATGCGAGGTGAATTTTACAAGTTTTACTTCTATGTTCGGAAACGAAATTGACTGAAAGGTGATTGCGAAAAAAATCGTCTTCGAGATAAAGGCTGACTCTGATTGTACTACCCTCAAAACATGAAGACAAGTCATTTTCCAGAAAGTGTCTGTGTGAATGTCCGTGTGTCTGTGTATACAATTTTTTCTATGCCGAACGATAACTGCCGCAAATTCAAATACGAGGAACCAAATAATTTTTTTCATATGTGCCCGAGTTGTAGAGGACTCAAGGTCTCTTGATTTTGGTGAATATCGGTTAAGGGGAAGGGGTAGTTTACCTCCTACGTTTTACGTTTTAACAAGAGTAAAGTACTTAATTTTGATAATTAAAGTATCCTGAAAAGAAGGTCATAACAATCCACTGTAGAAAGGTAAATGCAATTTCTATAAATGAAAAGGGTAATTAAGGGAGGGGGTAATTTTCTATAAATGAAAATGATAGTTGAAGAAGGAGGGGATAATTTTTTGTATGTATACTACGTTATCGGCAACGAAGAAGTAGTTTCTATGGAGATATTTCATTTCAATTTGTCAAACATAAAACTCGATTTACTAGGATGTACACCTAACTTGTTAGAAATTATCGACTCGAATTCAAGTAAATGATTTCAAATATAAACTTTAGAACACAAAATGGTTCTGTATACCGATATTTCCTTGCGCACTCGACTCAGTAAATCAAATCTGATAGCAGTTGACAGAACCAATTACATTTTTAATTAAACTAACTGTAACCTTAACCCCTCTGTCGCAATTAGTGTTTCCGATGTATCTGGCTTCAATGTTATCTTTCACTATCTAACCAAATCCAGTATTCTACATAACACAAATGTCATTGCTTCTTTGTAGTGGCATGTCATTAGTCTTCCCTCTTAACGTAACGACTGCGTTTGTCCGATACTGGAAATCGGTGCTCGGTGCTCTTACACCAACGATCAGATTAATTATGTTAAACATTATATTATTATATTAGCTGGTATATCACTTGGTATTCGGCAAAATTCCAACACTTGCAAATCCTCCACTTCATGAGCTTTCGTATCTCTGATCGACTAAAAATTAGGTCGTTTTCGCTTCCTGTTTAAATTTATACATACTAGTAAGTACTCTCAGCTGCAGAACTCGTTCACTATTTTAACAAGATACATTTATTATCAGATAAAATCAAATTATTAAACTTTAACTTTATAAACATGTGAGTATATAAACATTATTTATTATATAATAGTAAATGAGAAACTGGTCGCATTACTCAAGTTCACAGAGGACCAGATATATATTCCGACCATTATTTAGTACTTTCAAAATCCACTTGTTGGATAGATGGAAGAAAGCTACTTTAAAAAAGATAAAATTATTGATGAGGTTTTCAAGGTGCATCTGCTACAGGAAGACAGTAGCTGGACACTGTATCAATCACACTTTTCAAACTACTTAACATCGTCTCCATCTGGAGACGGAGCAGACATAGAATCTGTCTGGTAGGCCTATAGGATACAGACAGTCATAAAGAAGGTGGCAGATGGAGATTAGGGAAAAGAGAAAATTTAGCAGAAGGAAAGGTTTACAGATTTGGGACGAGGAGACAGCGGCAGCAAATAGGGAAAAGAAAGAAGCGTATCATAGAAATCTGCAGTTGCAAACGAAAGAGGCAAAACAAATCTACCGAGAAATGAGAAATTTTGCTATAACAATAGTACGCAGTGCACATGATAGATCTTGGGACAAATTTATTACATCAATAGAACATGATGCACATGGCCAGCAAATGATTGCCTATAAATTGTTAAGGTACTTTAATAGTACTGAAAGAGATAGGGCACATTTAAATATTATAACAGAAAATCAGTGGATTGAGCGTTATACTAAACTTTGGTTTGTGCCTACAGAAGAAGATTGTGTGGTAAGTCAAAATGATACGTCATCAGAAGTCAATCCTATAACAAGAGTTAGAGGTGGAACTAATGAAGTAAAGAAATAGAAAAGCTACTGGTCTTGATGGAATAAACAAAGAACTCCTGATATATGGAGGGAAGGATTTGATGGCTCAACTTTTGAATTTATTCAATAAATGTTAGTAAGAATGTAAAGTCCCCAAGTCTTGGTTGCAGGCAAAAGTGATACCCTTATTTAAGAAAAGGTAGCGGAACTGGTGTAACAATTACAGAGGAATTAGCCTCTTAAATACGTGTTATAAATTGTATTCACGAATCCTTAAACAGCGCTTTAAAGCTATCTCTGAAGCATTTTTATTAGAGGAACAAAGTGGTTTTATATTTGGACGATCTTGCAGTGACAATGTTTTTTCAGTAAAACAAGTAACTGAGAAAAGATCCGCCATGAATTTAGAGACACATGTGGCCTTTATAGATTATGAGAAAGCCTTTGACAGGGTGTGTAGACGTAGGTTATGGAAACTTTTTAATCCGTAGGGGCTTTCCACTTCACCTCGCCCGCGCTATTCATAGCCTGTATGTAAGGACAACTATTTATGTAGATTTAGGTAAGGGAAAATTATCTCAAGAAGTGGCCATAAATCAAGATGTTAGACAAGGCTGTAGCCTCTCTCCAAGTTTATTTAATAATTATGTATATTGACGAAAGTTTGCGAGAATGGATAAACGTCTGCCCTGCAGGTATACGAATCTCGGATAAGGGATCACTTAGCACATTACTATACACAGATGACCAAATAATTATAAGAAAGAGTGAAAATGAGTTACAAAGGTCTGTTTATACCTTGCATACAATCTGCCAGAAATACAACTTTAAGATCTCAAATACTAAAACAAAAGTGATGGCCTTCCTAGGGAAGAACCCTGTAAGAACAAGAATTGTAATTGATAATAGTGTTTTGGAGCAGGTATCACATTTTAATTATTTGGTATGTAATATGTCATATAGGAAGGATAACGATATCGAGAGAAAGTTAAACAAATTTAGTTATACCTGTGGAACAATAAGACGACTATTAAAGAAAAAACGCAGAGGGAGACACAGCTAAAGTTCTGTAAGGTCGTGGCTGAGCCTGTAATGTATGAATGTGAAACACGGATCTCCTGCAAAAAGATATTTCAGAAATACAGGTCTCGCAAATTTTTAAAAGCAGTTAAGGGATATAGTTTGAGAGATCGTCTACGAAACGACGACATAAGGAAAGACCTGAAGTTACAGTCGATTCTAGAGAGAATAAAGGAATACGGGCAGAACTGGAAGTCCCTTGTAGAACGAATGGTATAAACATGGTATAAACGCATGGTAGAACGCTTATTCATAAACAAGCGTTTAATATAGGGCAGTGGGGATGACATATCGTGAAAGACCCTAGAAAAAATGCTCAGAGACTCTGTGAAGTCGGAACGGGCTTCAGCCCAAGCCATGGAGTAAAGAAGAAGAGAAAGAAACATTTGAGTAAAGTCCTTCATATGCATGACTCTTTGATTTAGTTAAAAAAGACTACGAGGATATAACCACCTTTTCTCACATTTTGCTTTTTGGTTCTTTAATTTTGAATACTTTTCTTATAACAAGTTTCAAAGTCAATTATTCTGTATTAAACAAAAATCTAACTGTTTTATACGACTGGAATCATGTAAATTTTTTTTATACGAATGTAGATCACAACTTTGGAGACTGGTCCAAAATTTGGATGGAGTGTTATAAATACTAATTTTGTAAAATAATTAAAAACACCAAGTTCGTATTTTGAATAAAATGCCTCATAATTTTATGTCCCACACAGACTTTTACAATTTTTCAAATTTTGTACGTTTTGCTATCACCTTCATCCGTCCAAAAGACTAAAGCCGAGCGTCTATATTATAGTCTGCTCAAGTTTATATGAATACACGTGTTTAATTTTTAACGAACACACGTGAGCAGTATGAACTCCACAAAAACAGCCCTCTTAGCAGAATAAACAAATAACAGTATACTGAAAATACGCCGCCATAAGAATAATATCACGCCATTAGAGAGGAAACCAGGTGTATATAAATTGTGTGATGATTGCAATTGTTATTATTTGGCCAAACCGGGAGGGGTTTGCTAAAGAGACTTAACGAACACACACCGAAACATAATTAAAAATCAGGTCTCACTTAATAACAATCATACTTATTCAAGCAATCATACTTATACTGATTTCACAACTAATTTATAACCCTTACACATTTGCAATAAAGGCCAATACATGAACGCTTTGGAGGAGTTCAAAATTTACAAAGCTTACAATAACACACATATTCGGGATTCCAAATGACTGTTTGAACTTTATATAGAACCCGCTGTACGGTACAGCCTTGATTTTATCGCTATTATGGTGCGTCAAAATATTATACCCGGCATTTATTGGTTGGTAGCCTAACTCCATACCCACCTGACCAGCAGCGCGTGGCTTCCTGCTTCAATTAGTCCCTTCAATCTCTGTCTCTCTGCCTCTCTCTGTCTCTGACTGTATGTCTATCTGTATGTCTGTCTGTATCTCTCTCTCTCTATCTATCTATCTATCTCTCATTAGTGTTTTCGTAACAATAAATCCGTATAATTTATTACTTTAGTATTATTTTAGCTAAGCGCACTTAAGCTATTATATTCGTCTGGCTGTAATATTTGAAAGTTGTGAGTAAATTAAATTAATTTCCGCATAATTCATAGGGTACCAGCCTATAGATGGGTAAGTCATGTGGAGGGAGTGCCCCCTTACATGCAAGTTACTCCCAGTAACTTTTATCCAGGGTTGTCCTCCCCCCAGCCTTTGATACCCAAACACCCAACTGGAAAGCAGCAAAAGATAATAAATAACAATAGAACGCAGTATTACAGCCGACTAAATCCAATTATATTCCCTGCTGTAATACTCTAAAGATAGGAAGGCCCAGGATCGTTTCCCTTACGCCCTGACTGGGTACTGGTGACAACTGCTGCCCCCCACTAGGAATATTTATTGACCTTCCGGTCGAGACCCGTACTGTTCTGCATCAACAGGATCACCTCTTATAGGATGTGGCACTTCACCACTCTGTACGGTCTTGGCTTGAGAGAGGTCAAGGGCTCCTTTGGGAGCTAACATCACTTTCATCCAACCACGTAACGCTGGGACCTCGTGAGGACCAGTGCCAGTCAACTCGGTACAAAGGTACTACCCCTCCAAATTTCCTCAACCCTATAATAAGCTAAACATACATAGGCTGCTTTTGATATATTTTCACGATATGTTCTACGTATTAAAATCAGAAAACGTGAATTAAAACACAGAACTATGAAAAAGCTTGGATTTCAACAAACTTTAAGGTAAAAATATGCCATAAGATCTAAATTTATCACGTAGGTATATACTCATTTATCCATTTATAATAAAAAAGATGATTTATTTTTGAAAACAGCTACATTACAGTTCTACAATATAATAATTTATAAGAAAACAGAATTTTTAAAAGAAGACCTGAACAATTTCGATCTAAACGTTTGACATCAAATAACTAAAACAATTCTCACAAAAATACGGTTTCTCCCCTACTAATTAAAAATATATTTTCCTAAAGTGTATGAAAATTAATCAAAGCGAAAGTATAACCTCCATAATTCAATTTTTGTTTAAAACAAACAAAGAAGGAACAGTCATCCTATGGACTAAACAATGTACGCCTACATCTCCTTTATGAACAAAAATATAGAATCAGTGAAGAAATACGTAAGTATTTCGCTCAAAGTATAAAGAAGTTACATCTTCTTTCATTCTCTCCGTTTTCTTAATATTATAATTATTATTACATGAATTATAATTTATAGTATTATTGTATTTAACTTCTAGAATAGAGTTAGTAGATTTTTTATTTCTGCATACTTCGTAAGTATTTCTACTTAAGAATGTTTTTCATTTGAATTATGTTGCCGTTATCCGTGAAAGGTCAGTTGTACGTATTAAGTTTTCATTACTGTTCTTGGCACTAGCTTCACATTTTAGTTGTAACCGCTTCCCTTTTTAGGCGGGCGTCTGTATGCTACAGATTGAGGTCGTCACTGAATCTGAAAAATTGAAAAAAAAAAAAATTATCATCACTTTTCTCAGGAATTACATGTTTATTCCTCCTAATTACTAACATCTAGTTTTCTACGCACATAGTCAGTAACCAGTTACATGCGATTTCATGCCCAAAGAGAATTTTAACGCCACAACCGTCAGAGAAACAGACACAGAGAATACCATTTCGATTTTTAAAAATAAATTATACTCCGGTCTCAGATATAATTAACTTTTCTCATCATTTTGTGTGTTAACAGCTTTCTTGTAATACTAGGACGAGCGAAGCGAGTCCTACTACTAGGCAACAATTGGTACATTTTTATGGTACATTTTACGGAAAAACTACTGAACCTCTAGACTTCAAATTGAACATAATTATTCATATTCATGTCTAGATGTGTCATCAATCATTATTTTTATAAAAAATTAATTTTGGCAAGAAATAATTGTAATAATTTTTTTTTGTATAAATCTATACATATGTATGTAAAGTATCGCCATCTGTGGTATTTCTTTAATATTACTATTGTAGCGTGACAGATATAAGCATAATATTGAATGGCAATTGATCATTAGAATAATGAAGTTATAATATTTAAATTTGGAAGAAAGCATTAAGTTTAATATAAATAGATTAATTCATAGCAACTGTGGAAAGAAATCATTATTATAAAGAAAATACAAGTTAAAATAAAAGGAGTTACTAGTGATGAGTCATCCAAAACCAGTCTCATAACCAAAGGTTTTCAAGGTATAACCCAGGAAGGTAAAATAGTAAATAACAAAGCAGTACACAATATGACCAAACCCACAACGAGGGAGAATAAATAAAAGAGAAACCCTAAAATAAGCCAAGATCAACCAATACAGGTTGTGTATTTCTGAATTAAAGAAGAAGATGGAGAAGATCCCAAGA
Organism: Magicicada septendecula; assembly: GCA_034769895.1. Classification (NCBI taxonomy): domain Eukaryota; kingdom Metazoa; phylum Arthropoda; class Insecta; order Hemiptera; family Cicadidae; genus Magicicada; species Magicicada septendecula. The sequence continues at coordinate 102,965,953 of CM068369.1, read as the reverse complement.
AACCTGATGGCATCAAGAACAGATGGAGAAGATACCAGGCCCAGAAGGCAGGAGAAAAGAAGACTGAAGAAAGAAGAAGAGGGCAGCATCCTGAAGAAGACGTCATGCTCTTATAAAAGACACCCAAATCCCTATATCCCCAAAATAAATATCTAAAAATAAAAGTATAACGAAATAAAAACCACATGTATATAAATTTAAGAGAGAGGAGTGTATAAAGTAAAAGTTTCCTGTGAACTAAGATGAAACAATAATATAGTACCCATGGAACAAATCTCCATTGAAAAAACGCTAACCAATTTATTATGTTAATAAGACTATACGACCATTTAGCATTAACATAATATATAAGTGCAAAGTGAACCAGTGATAGTTTTGGGTATTATAAAAAATGAACCTTGTGTTTCATTCTTGGCAATCACAAACATTGGATGCAATGAAATATGCATTTTTCAATGACTTAAAATATGTACGGTGACAATATGTTGTTCATAAGACATGAATCTGTTTAAAATAACATTTTTTGTTTTACATGAAAAAAGAAAAACAGATTTCATAGTGCTTTGTGAACGGTTCATACTATTTATTTGTTAATGACAGGGTACAATTCCCCAAAGACAAGGTATAAAAGACTGTATAAAAACTGTAGAATCCTACTTATAATAATAGTTAGAAATAAGAATATAAATATAAGGTTTTAATGTATATAGTACAAGAATGTTTAAAAATGTTTTAGATATAAGGCCATTTGTTTGGGTCTGAAACAACTAACATCAGAACTATAAAAATAATTACCACTTGTAAATAGTAGAGAGTAATTAAGATGTTAGTTAGTACAAAACCTTTTTTATAAACCATGTTTACATGTTGGAAATGGGAATTTTGTTGCAAAATGTCTGATTTGAAGACAACCATTTAAAAAAAAAAAAAAAAAATGTTCTTTATTTGTTTAACTATTATTTGTATTGTAACCAATACTAATTATTTTTGTGTAATTTGAAAACATGTTTAATTTATAATACTATTTGTAAAAAGTCAGAGAGGGTATCGCACATCATATATTGTTTGTAAATTATTTTGTAAGAAAAATTGTTAAAAAATCATAGGCCAAAAGAATGGAAACCAAACTTCATCAAAACAGAGAAATTGCTCAATTAAATGCAAATAAACAAAAGGGGTTTAGACAAAATAAACTTGAGATCATGCCATATAATTGCACATACCATTTAGAGAGATTTTAATAAATTATATTCAGAATTATAAATGAAAATAAAATGACTAAACTCAGAAATTTAGACATGGGAGTCATATATTTCAGAATAATGTTTCAGAATACAACTAATTCAATTAATTACCAGAAAATAAGGGAATAGGAACCTTTTAATACAATATAGGATTATTAATATTAAATATAACTGATAAAATGGCTGAATTTATATAATGACAGGAAGTAAATTTTGATGTTTTGGACTCTTCAGAGTATACCCAAACTGAAAGTAAAATTACTATTTTTTGGACAGAAAACACTATAAAATGGCATTATTTAATCTGAAAATAACCAGAATGAACTGAAAGATTAATTTAAATCAAATCTAGTGAATAAAATTGACAAATAACCAAAGTTTAGGCATTCATATAGTGAAATAGTAAAATGTACACAGGATGTGAAAATATTTTTGAACAATGTTAAGGATAATATTATATGGGCTAAGAGTTTAATTGAAACTGAAGGAAACAGTTAGTTAATTATTGGTAGTTGAACGGTCAACATGACATACCTTTGAAAACGTGAATAACCTAACCTATAATCGTCATACAAAGCGAGTGTATAGTGAGTTATTGTGAAATCGCGAGTGACTTGTAAAATACTTCTGAAACTATCATATTATAACAGAAACGATCAAGTAACACTCCATAACACAGAACAATATAAATCTACTCCGAAAAACACCATAAAACACTAGAAAACTGTATAATACATTAAACCAAATTAGTGACGGAATCGGAGAAAGTGTTTGAACTAATAATCATACAGATACACTAAATACAACCCAGAATCACTACACCAGTCACTACACAACATATAACAAGAGATTTGCGGACACGAGAACAGAAATATTGCGTCAAAATACATTATTTGGAATGCAGCAGTAACGAGCAACATTTTCGTCGACTTGACGGCAGCCATCTTTCTTTGACAAACCCAGTGCCTCTTCTTGGTTCATCACAGCTGTTTGGTGAAAACAATTATTATATTTACAATTTATTATTCAATGTCTGTGTTTATTAATAACTATTAATTTGATTGTAACGTTATACTTTTTAAATATAAGCCCGATTTCTCTGACTTTGGTAATAACTGGCTGTTTAAAGAACCCTATATAATTTTTATATCATATACTTGTAACTTTTTTCGATATCCTGAGAATCGATACTAATCGATAAGAGTCAATATTGCTATTACTTAATAAAATATTAATACTTTTCAATACTTAATAGTTCTTTATTTCTTCAATAATACTAATTACCAATAATATAATTCTAATTGATAATCTACAAGGATTTTACCACCCGTAAGTGAAGATAACCTAAAAAATAGAAAAGTAAACAAATATCGATTGGTTTACAGACAGTCTTATGAGTGGTGATAGATTATTTAAATTATACTAAAACTTTAATAAAAATTTTCAGAAGAGCATTACACTGTTTAAAACTTCACAGCCCTATATTAATTAATTGATCCTAATTAATTAATTAATAAAATTAAATAATTTTTTTTTATAAACAATTTTTTTTTTAAATTTCCTTCAAAACAATAAATTTTGTTTTGAAACGTTCGGCGAAGCCAAGCATATATATTTCTTCATCAACTTTACGCTACTCGACCGGTCTTGCTACCATTGGGACTCGACCAGCTGGGAAACTTAAGGAAGTGTTTCAGGCCAGTAAGACGTCGAGAGCCACACCAATTACACACCAATTAAACACCTTACAACTTACAGATTCACACATCAATCTTATTTATTTTATTACAAATTGGCTAGTCCAAACAGAGGGGCTTGATTACATCGGAATCACATACTCCATAATAAGTATATTATCAACACACATCAATAATTATTTAATAAAATATATGATTTTATTACAAATTGGCGCACAACTTTAGGGGCTTTAATTAGCGATTGGAAGGCCAATATATTCTGCCCAATCACTAGTTGGAGCTAGGCAACAGCTACAAAGCCAGAGAATTTCAAGGGAAAATGCAACGACGTGCGACATCTAAGAAACGGGCGGCGGAGGCCGAAAAAGAAATAGAAAACGATATGGACAACAAAGAGGCAACGCCAGTAGAGGTGGAAGAAGTATTACAATCGGTGTTGTCCAAACAAACTGAACAACCGGAGATACCCACACAGACAGGAGAGGTTAATATCCAGGAGAAACCCAAAACAATGGAAGACGTAAGGATGGAGAAAATAATGGAAATGTTCAAGACAATGGACGAGAACAGGAAGAAGGACAACCAAACAACAAAAGAAGAAAATCGTAAGGAAAGGAAGGAAGACAATATAACATTAAATAAAAAGTTGGAAGAATTGAAGGAAGACTTGAGTAAGAAAATGGACAAGAAGATAGACGAAAGTAATAAGGAAAGGAAAGAAGATAGCCAGTCTTTGAAAGAAGATTTAGGAAATAAAATCGAAACAACAAATAAGAAGCTGGAAGAGAAGATAGAAGAATTGAAGAAGGATAATCAATCCACAAAAGAAGAGTTGACTGGGATGAACAAGAACATAGAAAATTTGAAGGAAGATAACAAGAAGATGGAAGAAGAGATGGGGAAGAAGTTAGAAGAATTGAAGGAAGACAACCAATCATTCAAGGAAGAATTCAAGTCAACTAAAGAAGAATTGATTAATAAAATTGAGAACACCAATCAGAAAATCGATGAAACCAGGAAGAAGATAGAGAAGAACAACCGACAGTTGAAGGAAGAATTGAAGGAAGACAACAGGAAGTTGGAAGAGAAGATGGGGGAGAAATTGGAAGAATTGAGAGAGGACAATCAAATTCTAAGAGAAGAGTTAAGGGAGGTAAATCAGGAGATAAGAGAGAACAGATTAAAAAGGGGAGAGGAGCATCAAAAATGGATTAAAGAAAGAAGAGAGGACAGATTAAAAAAGGAAGAATTAAGAAAGGAGAAGACCGAAGAAATAAAAAATGATAGCCAACCAGAACCAGAAGAAGTACTAAATGATAAAACGCAGGAAGATAGTCAACCAGAACCAGAAGAAGTAATAAATGATAAAACGCAGGAAGATAGTCAACCAGAACCAGAAGAAGTAATAAATGACAAAACGCAGGAACTAGTAATGGTAGTACCTGAAATTGAAACTAACCGAAACCAGGAAGATATTAAACCAAGGAAAAGGAGAATGTATCCAAGAAATTTGATAAAAACTAAGGAAGAGTTGGAGATGATGAAACATGGGTTGATTGATGGCAATAATATCCCAATTACCTATGACAAAGACATCATGAATTCCAGGAATTATAGAAGGAGAATCGAAGTAATTTCCAAAATAATTTACCACAAGACAGTAGTGTACCAATGGGAAAGGACCAGAGGTAAACAGAATACGACATGTGGACAAGATCAATTTCAGCGCAGGACTGGACAGTGTATTACAGAAAGATGGAAATGTGATATCGTACCAGACTGTAATGATGACACAGATGAATCACCAGAATGTATTCCATTAACGTGCCATCCAGGACAGTTCCAGGGTACGGTTAGACTAAAATATATTCCTTCAGAGTGGATATGTGATGGTAAACCAGCTTATGGTGTTTCAGATAAACAAATAATAACTGATAACCCAGATGAAGATCCTCACAGATATTTGTCAAGTAACACAACACATGGACCAGAAAAGTATTGGTGTATACAATATGATGATAGAGGGAACCAACCCAGTAATTACGACGGCCCTAACAACCCGCCGTGTAATAACCAGTGTATCGGTAATTCTAACGGCGTTAGGGATAACAACGCCAACTATTGTATATCCATACAATAGAAACAATTTATACCAACATAATAATGTCCCATACAGTCAGAGAAATCCATATCCCAACAATAATGATGACAGCCCTTACCCACCTAACCGAAATTACTATAATTATAACTTTAGTAATAACAATAATAACAGTAATAATAACCGAGTGTCGCGCCCTAGGGTAAATTTTATAAGAGCAACTGAGATGATGGACCCTGGTTGACACAAATACCACACGACATCAAGAAAAGGGACGGATCATGATAACCGACTACGGCGAAAAACAACGTTGAAGGAGACGAAATAAATATCATTGAAAGGAAATGATATGGAGAATAAACATAGAAACAAAACTGGGTTTTATGAATGAAGACTATTTAAGAAAATGCACATTATAAATAAAAATATGAGCAATGGAACGACGTAAAGAAAATCGTCCATCTTCCTGGGTATATAAAAGAAAAGAAAATTTATAAGAAAAGAAAAAGTGGAGATCAACTTACAAAAGTATAAGTAAAATGGGCCAGTGTAGAGTACAATATAACCCCATATGTTGTGGTAAATAATAAGCATAACAATACATATGAGTTGAAGGAAATCGTTTCAGGAAAAATCAAAGGAGTGTACAATCAAGCTTCTATGAAGAAATATTATGAAGAATGAGTTGTGAGTTTTAGAATTTAATTTATTTTTTAAAAATCCGAAAATAATGTAAGTACATCTTACAACCTAATATTTTGAGAAGAACATTCTGGAGAATTAAAAGAATTTTTTAATTAATTTTAAAAAAATTCGAAAATAATGTAAGTACATCTTACTACAACCTAATAATTTTGGAACAAACTTTATGAAAGAAAAAGAAAGACTTTTGAATTGAAATATAATTATAAAAATGTAAAATATGTAAGTACATCTTACTACAACCTAATAATTTTGGAACAAACTTTATGAAAGAAAAAGAAAGACTTTTGAATTGAAATATAATTATAAAAATGTAAAATTAGTAAGAACATCTTACTACAACCTGATAATTTAGAACAAAACTTTATGGAAGAAAAAGAAAGAGAGAGAATTTTGAACTTAATAATACAAAAAATTTAAAAATAAAGTAAGACCAACTTACTGTAACTAAGTTTATGAGAAAACTTTATGGGAAATAATTAAGAAGAATTTGAATTTGGAGAAATACCAAAACATTCAGAAATAATAGTAAAATCACACTACTATAAACAATTCTGAATGAAACAATTCTGGGAATAAATGAATTAAACAGAATTTGAATGTTGATAGAACGTCAGTACTTTGAAACAAGATAAGATCAACATATTACAAGGATTTATGAGAAATATTTTTCAATTAAATAAAAAGAATAGTTTGAATTTTACATTAAAACTAACCAAGTTCCAAAAAATAATTATGTGTCAATTATGATGGAATTGAGAAGAAAATAAAGTGGTTAATTCAGAAAAGAGAATTAACGTTAATCCAGAATAAATGCTAGACATTCACAATAGCATTTGAAGGAGTAGAGAAGACTAACAAAAAAGAGTGTAATATGCCAGAGAAGGAAAAAATTTGGAAGCAAAGAGACTAATTACCTATGAAACGATAATGAAAACAGTTAATTAAGAGCAAAGAAGAACAACTCATACCAAACATATGGAGAAGATGATTTTGAACCAATGATAATAATAAGACCTATATGAAATGCAAAGAGAAGCAATACCACATGAAATATGATATAAATGAATTAATGTTAATGAATGCGAAGGTGGATTAATAACTTTCTAAGAGAAAGGAAAGAACCAAAATGTTTAAATAAAATGATCAATATAACAACCTGTATATCTAATGTAAAGATACAATGTTAAAAAATTAAATATAATATATTAAGACCATTCAAATAATGAATAAGAAAGACTATATATAAAGACCATGCTAATACTATGAGTAACCAGAAGAAAGTATAAAGAGAATTCAGATGGAGAAGAAAGAGAGTTACACTGTAAACAGTAGCCAGAATTATTAAAAGAAAGGTTTTCAACCATAATTAAAATAAATATAGCAGACAAGTTAAGAGTTTTGAAAAAATATATATGTAATGAGTATAATAATGATTATGAAGATTTATTAAGATAGAAAATGTGAGATAATCTGAGAGACTACGAAGTGGAGAATCCAAAGATATTTTTATTAGTCGAAAATGAGACTACTTTTTATTTATTTATACGATGACTGACTGAAGATAATTCCAGCAGCATTATGTTTTTTGAGCAGGGATGGATATGCCCCTGTACTCAATTTATAGAAGTGGTGTATGGCCAGCAGAGAAGTAGCGTACAGTGCCCCTCTGATCTGCCCCAGCCCACGTGATAGGGAATGTTAGGGAATTAATATCCCAAGGATACAACACGAAGTTGATATAGAAAGAAAATGTATTACAATTATAATATATCTCAGAAGACACTAACTATCCGAAAAGGATCAGTAGTAAAACAAATAATTATATATATAAAATTAATAAAACTCTAATATAAAAAAGTCGATATAAAAATGGAGAAGAAAATGAATTATAAGAAATGATGAAATTATCATAAGAAATTATTTCATCCATAAACATGTCTGAAATAATTACTTCTGGAGGAGAGCAATCTGTAGCGTGACAGATATAAGCATAATATTGAATGGCAATTGATCATTAGAATAATGAAGTTATAATATTTAAATTTGGAAGAAAGCATTAAGTTTAATATAAATAGATTAATTCATAGCAACTGTGGAAAGAAATCATTATTATAAAGAAAATACAAGTTAAAATAAAAGGAGTTACTAGTGATGAGTCATCCAAAACCAGTCTCATAACCAAAGGTTTTCAAGGTATAACCCAGGAAGGTAAAATAGTAAATAACAAAGCAGTACACAATATGACCAAACCCACAACGAGGGAGAATAAATAAAAGAGAAACCCTAAAATAAGCCAAGATCAACCAATACAGGTTGTGTATTTCTGAATTAAAGAAGAAGATGGAGAAGATCCCAAGAAACCTGATGGCATCAAGAACAGATGGAGAAGATACCAGGCCCAGAAGGCAGGAGAAAAGAAGACTGAAGAAAGAAGAAGAGGGCAGCATCCTGAAGAAGACGTCATGCTCTTATAAAAGACACCCAAATCCCTATATCCCCAAAATAAATATCTAAAAATAAAAGTATAACGAAATAAAAACCACATGTATATAAATTTAAGAGAGAGGAGTGTATAAAGTAAAAGTTTCCTGTGAACTAAGATGAAACAATAATATAGTACCCATGGAACAAATCTCCATTGAAAAAACGCTAACCAATTTATTATGTTAATAAGACTATACGACCATTTAGCATTAACATAATATATAAGTGCAAAGTGAACCAGTGATAGTTTTGGGTATTATAAAAAATGAACCTTGTGTTTCATTCTTGGCAATCACAAACATTGGATGCAATGAAATATGCATTTTTCAATGACTTAAAATATGTACGGTGACAATATGTTGTTCATAAGACATGAATCTGTTTAAAATAACATTTTTTGTTTTACATGAAAAAAGAAAAACAGATTTCATAGTGCTTTGTGAACGGTTCATACTATTTATTTGTTAATGACAGGGTACAATTCCCCAAAGACAAGGTATAAAAGACTGTATAAAAACTGTAGAATCCTACTTATAATAATAGTTAGAAATAAGAATATAAATATAAGGTTTTAATGTATATAGTACAAGAATGTTTAAAAATGTTTTAGATATAAGGCCATTTGTTTGGGTCTGAAACAACTAACATCAGAACTATAAAAATAATTACCACTTGTAAATAGTAGAGAGTAATTAAGATGTTAGTTAGTACAAAACCTTTTTTATAAACCATGTTTACATGTTGGAAATGGGAATTTTGTTGCAAAATGTCTGATTTGAAGACAACCATTTAAAAAAAAAAAAAAAAAATGTTCTTTATTTGTTTAACTATTATTTGTATTGTAACCAATACTAATTATTTTTGTGTAATTTGAAAACATGTTTAATTTATAATACTATTTGTAAAAAGTCAGAGAGGGTATCGCACATCATATATTGTTTGTAAATTATTTTGTAAGAAAAATTGTTAAAAAATCATAGGCCAAAAGAATGGAAACCAAACTTCATCAAAACAGAGAAATTGCTCAATTAAATGCAAATAAACAAAAGGGGTTTAGACAAAATAAACTTGAGATCATGCCATATAATTGCACATACCATTTAGAGAGATTTTAATAAATTATATTCAGAATTATAAATGAAAATAAAATGACTAAACTCAGAAATTTAGACATGGGAGTCATATATTTCAGAATAATGTTTCAGAATACAACTAATTCAATTAATTACCAGAAAATAAGGGAATAGGAACCTTTTAATACAATATAGGATTATTAATATTAAATATAACTGATAAAATGGCTGAATTTATATAATGACAGGAAGTAAATTTTGATGTTTTGGACTCTTCAGAGTATACCCAAACTGAAAGTAAAATTACTATTTTTTGGACAGAAAACACTATAAAATGGCATTATTTAATCTGAAAATAACCAGAATGAACTGAAAGATTAATTTAAATCAAATCTAGTGAATAAAATTGACAAATAACCAAAGTTTAGGCATTCATATAGTGAAATAGTAAAATGTACACAGGATGTGAAAATATTTTTGAACAATGTTAAGGATAATATTATATGGGCTAAGAGTTTAATTGAAACTGAAGGAAACAGTTAGTTAATTATTGGTAGTTGAACGGTCAACATGACATACCTTTGAAAACGTGAATAACCTAACCTATAATCGTCATACAAAGCGAGTGTATAGTGAGTTATTGTGAAATCGCGAGTGACTTGTAAAATACTTCTGAAACTATCATATTATAACAGAAACGATCAAGTAACACTCCATAACACAGAACAATATAAATCTACTCCGAAAAACACCATAAAACACTAGAAAACTGTATAATACATTAAACCAAATTAGTGACGGAATCGGAGAAAGTGTTTGAACTAATAATCATACAGATACACTAAATACAACCCAGAATCACTACACCAGTCACTACACAACATATAACAAGAGATTTGCGGACACGAGAACAGAAATATTGCGTCAAAATACATTATTTGGAATGCAGCAGTAACGAGCAACATTTTCGTCGACTTGACGGCAGCCATCTTTCTTTGACAAACCCAGTGCCTCTTCTTGGTTCATCACAGCTGTTTGGTGAAAACAATTATTATATTTACAATTTATTATTCAATGTCTGTGTTTATTAATAACTATTAATTTGATTGTAACGTTATACTTTTTAAATATAAGCCCGATTTCTCTGACTTTGGTAATAACTGGCTGTTTAAAGAACCCTATATAATTTTTATATCATATACTTGTAACTTTTTTCGATATCCTGAGAATCGATACTAATCGATAAGAGTCAATATTGCTATTACTTAATAAAATATTAATACTTTTCAATACTTAATAGTTCTTTATTTCTTCAATAATACTAATTACCAATAATATAATTCTAATTGATAATCTACAAGGATTTTACCACCCGTAAGTGAAGATAACCTAAAAAATAGAAAAGTAAACAAATATCGATTGGTTTACAGACAGTCTTATGAGTGGTGATAGATTATTTAAATTATACTAAAACTTTAATAAAAATTTTCAGAAGAGCATTACACTGTTTAAAACTTCACAGCCCTATATTAATTAATTGATCCTAATTAATTAATTAATAAAATTAAATAATTTTTTTTTATAAACAATTTTTTTTTTAAATTTCCTTCAAAACAATAAATTTTGTTTTGAAACGTTCGGCGAAGCCAAGCATATATATTTCTTCATCAACTTTACGCTACTCGACCGGTCTTGCTACCATTGGGACTCGACCAGCTGGGAAACTTAAGGAAGTGTTTCAGGCCAGTAAGACGTCGAGAGCCACACCAATTACACACCAATTAAACACCTTACAACTTACAGATTCACACATCAATCTTATTTATTTTATTACAAATTGGCTAGTCCAAACAGAGGGGCTTGATTACATCGGAATCACATACTCCATAATAAGTATATTATCAACACACATCAATAAATATTTATTTATGTAAATATATTTTATTACACTATATATTCTGTTACAAGTGCGTTCCGTAGTTTTAGACAAAGAGTGTATATACCGAATATTCTACCGTTTTTCTTGAATGAAAGATACTGGTGTGCTGTGTGTGTTGTTTATAAAATATATTCCATAAATTTCATAAATCATAAATCATATTTCATAAATCCAAGATTCATTGTTCATGTATATTTTTTTTATAAATATAGGCAAGTGAAAATATTTTTTGTATTTTTATATTTGCGTTTGAGGTTAAGTTACTTTGTTAAAAGAGATTTTTTGTGTGAAAGGTAAGTTTTTTTACTTTTTCAATCAAAAAAATATATATGTAATTATTTAAATTATACGGCTTCTATATGTCCACAGGCTTGGTTTCCATGTAATGAAATAAGAGCACTTAAACTAAATTACGCACAATGATATTACAGATTTCCTTGAACTTAACAAAGCTCTAAACACATTTATTTCATTTCTGTAAGTTCCTGTTTTCTACAACTTCATCGTAATACTTTTAAAAATGTAGAATTTAATTAACGCCCTGGCTAAAATGTCATTAACGAATTATAGTAAATAATTTTTTATGCAATACTGTTTGTTATATCAAACCAAAAACCTTAGCATTTTCAAATATTTTTTTTTACTTAATCAAGTCTAATATACATGTGTGTGTGTGTGTGTGTGCACGCGCATAAACATTTTATATTTCACTCAACGTTTATCTGTCACTGAAATTAGTGTACACATTTTTTTTGGCACCCCCTACACTATGACTATGAGCATACATAATTTGAAAAAGAAACTAAATTTTTCTTACTATTACTTTTAATGTTTTACATTTTAATTCATTAATGCGTGATGTTAATTAAATAATAATTGAAAAAATAATTTAATTCTCTATATTAATTTATATTAGTGTAGTATTTTTTTTCATTATTTATGTTATAACTTTATTTACTATTATAATGTATTAATATATTATAGATTTATTAGTTGTTAAATTATTAAAAATTAAATTAATTATTATTATTTATTAATTAATTAATTTAATAATTTGTATTATTATAGTAAAATGCCACAAAATCGTACGCTGACTGGCCGTAAAGAACGTGCACGTAATCGTTCATTAATGCGTGATGCAAGAGAGCGACAACGAGAAGATCGACACAATGAACAATGTCCCCATCGTGATGATGCCCGTTTTTACGAGTATGCAGTGAATTTTGAAACTGCTCAGAAAAAATTGGATTTCAAATTGTGTAATGTATGTCATCGTCGTTGGTTTGTCTACATATTGAAGAGGATGGATCTTGTACTCTTTGTCATAAATTTAATGTCAAAAATGAAATAAATATTTTTTCCGCTGACAATAATATGGATCCTGGTCCACAACCTGATGTAGTGAAGAAATTAACGTTTGTTGAAGAACAATTAATTGCTCAAGTTCATCCAGTAATCACAGTCTATAGACTTAAAGGTGGTCAATTCGAATATAGTGGAGAAGTAATTAATTTTCATCAAGACATTACAAATTTTACTACTTCTTTACCTCATTCTATCGGTACTATTTCACAATATATTTTTGTTAGGAGACATGAGGGTGAAGGGTATAAAAATTTTATTGTAAATCGCAATAATGCCAAGGCTGCTTTGGCATGTCTTAAAAACAATAATCCTGGGTATCGTTATATTATAATTGACGAAAATAATTTAGAAAGATTACCTGATAATGAAAGTGTTTTTCGACAAATAATATGTATTCAAGAACAACAAAATATTTCATTTAATTTGGATAATGTTAATTTGGATAGTGAAGATGATGACCAAAATCCATTGTTAAATAATATTTATGAATCTGGAGCTCCAACGGTCACTTTTAAATGTAATCGACAGGCAGTAAATAATGTATTGGGAATTCAGGAAGATCATGATGGATCTCGTGTTTTACCTTGGCCTAAAATAAATTATGTACCTATTAATGAATTTACGTGCGACGGATATATTTGTAGAGCTTTTCCAACTTTATTTCCTACTGGAAAAGGTGCATCCAAGATTTCGATTTTTTGCTTTTAACAGCCTAATGCGTTGGAGAGCTTTGCAGAATGGGAATATTTGTGTTAAAAAAAATTCACGTTTACATGGTATTGAAACAATCGAACAACTTCAAGAAATATTACAGAGCGAACCAAGATTGTATAAATCAATTTTATCTTACAATGCTAATCTAAGGTCATCAAGCTCTTATTGGTCCATGAGGTCTTGAGAATTATTGGATATGGTTGAAGAATTAGGAACTCCTACTGTTTTTATTACATTAAGTGCAGCTGATTTATATTAGCCAGAGATTTATCGTATTCTTGATCCTGATTAAGGTTATGCCAATCTCAATCAAAATACTGAATTCATTCGTATATCAAAATTATTGAATTCTAATCCTTTAATTGTTGCCTATTTTTTTTATAAAAGGTTAGAATTTTTTATGGAAAATTTTTTTAAAAAATATTTCAAAGTCAAAGATTTCTGGTTTCGTATTGAATTTCAACATAGAGGTAGTCCTCATATGCATGGTATTTTCTGGCTTGAAAATGCTCCTGATCTCAATAATCTTAATCCAGATGATAAGGTGTATTGTAAGAATACAAGAAATTGGTAAGTATTTTGATGAATTTATATCTACTTGGTATCCAGATCCTTCTCAAACTTATGATATACATCCATCAAAAATGCATTTTACTGACGTACCTGATCAAGATGTTGTTTACAATCATTTAATACGTGCAGTACAAATGCATAATGTTCTAAAGCTTATTGTCAAAGAAAGAAAAAAAATTCTTCTGAAACTACTTGTCGTTTTAAGTTTCCAAAAGAATGTGTCACCGAAAGTAAGATTCAATTTATTCATGGTGAATTAGAATATATTTCAAAAAGAAACAATTCATATTTAAATAGCCATAGTCCACAAATTTTTAAAATTTGGCGAGCAAATATTGATTCACAAGCCATCGTTTCTATTCATGCTGTTCTTAAGTATACAGCAGTTGCTAAGTATGCTAGCAAAGCTGAACCAAGATCGGAAGGTATGAAACATTTCATTAGACAGTGCAAGCGTCACATAGTAATGTTAATGTTCAACAAATAGTTCAAAAGATTTTGATAAAAATGTCTGCTGAACGTGATTATTCTGCACAAGAAATTTTTTGGATTTTAATGAGTTGGCCTTTGTTTCTATCATCTCGTCAATTTGTTTTAATTAATTTATCACATAATGTATGGGAACAACTTGATATGAATAGAGAGGATGGAAGCATTTCTATTTCAAATTCTTTGGAGAAATATCAACAGCGATCAGTCAAATTTAAAAATATGTCTTTAACAGATTTTTTTACAAAAATTTATAAAAGAGGTGCAAATTATAGTACTAAAAAAGTACCTTATATTCTTAGAGTCATGCCAAAAATTAAATATGATCCTGGTGTTGAAAACAATGAAAATTTTTACAAGCAATAAGTTTTATTACATATTCCCTGGCGACAACTGAATGATCTAAATCCACATAATAGTACTTGGAAGATTATATATGAGCAGCATTTTGGGAATGACGATATTCTGAATTATGATTTGGATTATATGCTACAAAATTTGGAAGACGAAGAAGATTTTGAAGAAACAGACCAATTAGAAGTAGATCAACCATATGATTGGATGGACGTAGCTGCTGGGCCAAATACTATTCAGGAAGAAGTAGATAAAGGTAGAAGAGAGTTTGATATCAGATATAATTGGCATTCTATTTTGAAACAACAAGTGTTGACTATATTAGAAAATTTCATTGAAAAAGAAAAAGTAATAGAAATTCAAAGAAATGACATTGTTAATGTTCAATATAATCTGCCAAATATTGTTTTATCTGATGAACAACAAGAACTGACATATATATTTGAAAAACAACTTAGTTAGTTACAAGGTAATGAAGAAGAACTTCCGATTAAAAGAATTGTTATTCAAGGAAAAGGCGGTTCTGGAAAAAGTACTTTAATTAATTATTTCACTTGTCGATTGAATCAAATGTTGGGATCATCTTCTGGTGCTGCTGCTGTTAATATTAATGGATCAACAATACACTCCAAACTTTTATTAGGAGTACATAAAGTATTTAGAGAACTCAGTTCACACTCACTTGCTCAATTTCAACAGGAAATTCGTGGTTGTAAATTTCTGTTTATAGATGAAATGAGTATGATTGAATGTAGTCTTTTGAGGAAAATTGATTTAAGAGTACACAGAGCTATTCCATCAAGACAAGATGAACTGTTTGGTGGATTATTTATATATTTTTTTGGGGATATTAATCAGTTACCTCCTGTTAATGACAGACCACTTTACAGTGATAAAATTGAAGGAAGTGAATTCCTTTTAGAAGGAAAATTATTATTTACATCAAGAATTCAAAAGTATTTTTTTTTATCGTCATCATTTCGACAAAATGAATCTCAACAAATATTTCGAGACATACTTGATCGTGTTAGTAATGGTGAATGTACAGTTCAAGACTATGAAATATTAATGACACGTAGTATACAAACTTTTTCACAAAATTAACGTCATTTTTTCAACGATACAATTAGGCTATTTGCAACAAATAAAAATGTAAAAGAATTTAATCATCAAAAGTTAAAAGAATTTCGTCAACCAGTTGCTTATATTCCAGCTATTCATTGCAAAATCAGCAAATGCAGAATTATCAGGTGGACTTGAACCATTTTTAATTTTATCAATTGGATCTAAAGTTATGTTACGTTCTAATTTGTGGGTTGAAAAAGGATTAGTGATCGGAGCTTTAGGTTACGTTGAAGATATTATCTATGAAGAAAATCATGGTCCACCTGATCAAATGCCACGAGTGATAATGGTTCGTTTTGAAAATTATTTTCATTCAACTTATGAAAATAGTGGTTGTGTTCCAATTCCACCTGTAACTAAATTTTGGAAAAGTGGCAATATTAATTGTTCAAGGAAACAATTTCCGTTACAATTAGCATTTGCAATTACAATTCATAGGTCTGAAGGTTATAACTGATAACAATCATATAACTCAAAAAACAATCACTTAACTTTATCCCAAAACACTTTTTTAACATAAGATTGAATTACAATAATTTTAGAGCTTTTTATAAAATAATTTCTGGTGTTTTAAAATAATTTTCTCATTTTTTAAGTCAGTTTAATTTTTTCAAGAAGTTTTTATTCTTACATTGCTAGTATTAACTTTGATAGTTTTTCTTACATAGTTGGTTACACTATTTTTTGTAAATAAAATTTGTATCTAGTAAACCAACTATTGTAAATTATTGAAAGACAAACAAAAGACGAACGAAGGCACTACACTCCACCACCGAATCCACCTTTGCAAACCACCTCATTGAAGCAAACCACACATACACAAACATCAACAGTAACGTGGATATTCTACACGTACATTCAAACGGTCGAAAACTAGATACTCTTCAACAACTATAAATATACAAACACACAAAAACAAATAAAAACGACATCATAAACGAACAGGCACAATTCAAATCACACATCTATTCGCGAACATATCACACCGCACACACACAACATTGATCTTTCGGACGACGGCGCCGTCACCAAGAACAAGACGGACAGCGCTCCTAGTGGCAGTCTCTGACGAAGCTTGTAATAAGCGAGAACTGGTTTCGGCTACAAGGTAAAAATTTTACCAATAAAAAACTTTGTGTTCCGAGTCAGTAGTATTATACTTATAATTAGCTAATCAACGAATACGTCTATGGCAACAAAATCCAAAAATATATTTTATTTAGTAAATTGTGCATTTAAAAAACAACTGATTTTGTATTCACGTTTAAGAACTTTTTTTTTTATAAGGCCGCTGCAACAGCAACGGTCATTAGCGACCACAAACATGAATTTGTACAGATTCTTAAACAGATGTATTAACATATAGTAAATATTTGTTTAATTACCAAATAGCGTAAACAAATGAGATAGATAAAAATATTTAACAAATAACAATATTAGTTTAACTGATGCAAAATAAAATGAGAAATATTAACCCCCACAACACAAGCAATATAAATACACATCATGCACATAAATAAATATAACTAAGTATACATATAATAAACATAACACTAAGTAACAAAATATAACAACTATATAACAATAAGTCATAATAACATATCAGTCCATTAACTTAATTACACAATTTTTAATGTTCATATAATTTTCTTAGTTCGTACGTATATTGCTGTTAACAACTTAATCTCCTTTAAGAGGAGAAGTATGTTGGCGGCTGCAGTCTTGTGATTTAAACTTTTTCTCACATCTCCAGGGGTATTAAATTTGCTTCGCAGATGTTGAAGAGCAGGGCACTCTGAAACAAGATGGAAAGCTGACAAAACCGTGCCACAGCGATTACATCTCGCAGGAGGCTCTCTTGTGAAAATGTACTTGTGAGTCAGTAGCGTGTGGCCGATGCGGAGTCTTGTTATGACCATTTGATTTCTCCTGGAGTCTGTAGCAAGTGAGTGCTGCTCGTAAATATTTTTGCTCACTCGAAATAGCTTGGCGGGTGGTGACTTAAGCCATTCATCATTCCAGTGCTCCAGAAGTTTTAAATGCAGATATTTCTTAAGGTCATTGTGGGATAGTTTGTGAGGATGATACTGACTCGACGAAGCAGTTTTCGCAGCCTCATCAGCCATCTCGTTGCCCTTAATTCCGATGTGCGATGGTATCCAACTGAAAATAATTTCCTTGAACTGTCTAGTTGAGATATCAAGGGTTATGTTACTTATGTCTTGAATAATGGGTTCTTTGCTATCCTCCTGCTGCAGACTATCTAAAACACTTCGAGAATCTGAGAAGATAATATACTTGGAGCCCATGGAATCTTTTATTATTTCCAGTGCTGAACGAATTGCATATGCTTCGCAGAAAAAAAACCGAGCAGACCCTGTCCAACCTGAATAAGTATTCATGTCTAGATAATATTACTGTACATCCATTGTTTCCGTCTGTGCGAGAACCATCCGTGAACACATGAGTGTACTCTGTGTATTTATCAAGTTTTTCGTAGAACTTGGACAAGAAAATGTACGGAGTTGTAGTAGTTTTTGGGGATTCTGAGATTATGTTATCAAATTTGAGAGGTTTACGGCACCAAGGAGGCTCTGGTGGATGTTGCTAGGTGAAAGCAGAAGGAAAATGAGTGTTTAATTTGCGTAGGTAGATATTAATACGTTCATAAAATGGGTTGGGTAGGGTTGGGCGTTTAGCAAATATGTCGCTGTTCCTATTTGAGAACACATTAAGACTTACAGGGTTATCAGGATTTGAAGCTGCTCTTGTGGCAAATGACAGACAGGGTTTTATTCTTCTTATTCTAAGCGGATATTCATGAGACTCGGCTAGAATGCTGTTAATCGGGCTAGTTCTAAACGCTCCAGGGCCAGGCGTAGGGCGGATGTATGTATAGTCTCCAGAAATTTTAAAATGGTTTGTTTAGCTGAGTCATATATTATTGCTCCGTATTCCATTTTTGACCATATAAAGGTTTTGTAGGTGTTCATGATTACGTCTTTGCTGGCACCCCAGTTGCATGATGCGATTGATTTAATAAGGTTCATTCCCCTTAAACATTCACCTTTTAATGTCCTTATGTGAGTACCCCATGTGAGTCGGTGGTCGAACGTGAGATCTAATATTTTGATTTGAGTTGATCGTGTAATTTCTTTGGTTCCAAGTGACAAATTTATATTTCTTGAATGTGGTATTCTGATGCGAGAAAAAATTACATATTCAAATTTTGATTCTGAAAATTTAAAACCCGTGTTTTGCGCCCAGTTAGTTAATTTATTGAGTGTTTCCTGAATGCAGTCCGTAGTGGACTGGATGTTGATTCCTTTGCACAAAAGCGTTAAATCGTCGGCGAAAACACATTTTTGGATGGGCTTTTATATTACAGAAGAAATTTCGTTAATGGCAATTAAAAAGAGAGTGGCAATAAGCGGAGAACCCTGTGGCACTCCGTTTGAGATTTTATATTTATCTGATAATATGCCATTCACTCTTACCCGGATCTCTCTGTGCTGTAAGAAGTTTATTACAAAGTTAAGTAAATATCCCGTAACTCCAACATTTTTCATAATGTATACAATTCGGTCCGTCCATACCAGTTCATAAGCTGTTTCCAGATCTAAGCAGACGGCAACAAGATGTTCGTTATTTATAAAGGCCTCAGAGACATTCGTTTCAATATTTATTAATCGATCTAAACTAGATCGAGCTTTTCGAAAACCGCTCTGATGCGCTGATAAGAACTTAATACTCTCCAAGTACCATTGTAATCTTCTGTTAATAATTTTTTCCATTAACTTACATAAAGTACAGGTAAGAGCAATTGGACGATAGTTTTCAGGTTTACAATGATCTTTATTTGACTTTTACAATGACCTTTGCAAACCACCTCACTGAAGCAAACCACACATACACAAACATCAACAGTAACGTGGATATTCTACACGTACATTCAAACGGTCGAAAACTAGATACTCTTCAACAACTATAAATATACAAACACACAAAAACAAATAAAAACGACATCATAAACGAACAGGCACAATTCAAATCACACATCTATTCGCGAACATATCACACCGCACACACACAACATTGATCTTTCGGACGACGGCGCCGTCACCAAGAACAAGACGGACAGCGCTCCTAGTGGCAGTCTCTGACGAAGCTTGTAATAAGCGAGAACTGGTTTCGGCTACAAGGTAAAAATTTTACCAATAAAAAACTTTGTGTTCCGAGTCAGTAGTATTATACTTATAATTAGCTAATCAACGAATACGTCTATGGCAACAAAATCCAAAAATATATTTTATTTAGTAAATTGTGCATTTAAAAAACAACTGATTTTGTATTCACGTTTAAGAACTTTTTTTTTTTATAAGGCCGCTGCAACAGCAACGGTCATTAGCGACCACAAACATGAATTTGTACAGATTCTTAAACAGATGTATTAACATATAGTAAATATTTGTTTAATTACCAAATAGCGTAAACAAATGAGATAGATAAAAATATTTAACAAATAACAATATTAGTTTAACTGATGCAAAATAAAATGAGAAATATTAACCCCCACAACACAAGCAATATAAATACACATCATGCACATAAATAAATATAACTAAGTATACATATAATAAACATAACACTAAGTAACAAAATATAACAACTATATAACAATAAGTCATAATAACATATCAGTCCATTAACTTAATTACACAATTTTTAATGTTCATATAATTTTCTTAGTTCGTACGTATATTGCTGTTAACAACTTAATCTCCTTTAAGAGGAGAAGTATGTTGGCGGCTGCAGTCTTGTGATTTAAACTTTTTCTCACATCTCCAGGGGTATTAAATTTGCTTCGCAGATGTTGAAGAGCAGGGCACTCTGAAACAAGATGGAAAGCTGACAAAACCGTGCCACAGCGATTACATCTCGCAGGAGGCTCTCTTGTGAAAATGTACTTGTGAGTCAGTAGCGTGTGGCCGATGCGGAGTCTTGTTATGACCATTTGATTTCTCCTGGAGTCTGTAGCAAGTGAGTGCTGCTCGTAAATATTTTTGCTCACTCGAAATAGCTTGGCGGGTGGTGACTTAAGCCATTCATCATTCCAGTGCTCCAGAAGTTTTAAATGCAGATATTTCTTAAGGTCATTGTGGGATAGTTTGTGAGGATGATACTGACTCGACGAAGCAGTTTTCGCAGCCTCATCAGCCATCTCGTTGCCCTTAATTCCGATGTGCGATGGTATCCAACTGAAAATAATTTCCTTGAACTGTCTAGTTGAGATATCAAGGGTTATGTTACTTATGTCTTGAATAATGGGTTCTTTGCTATCCTCCTGCTGCAGACTATCTAAAACACTTCGAGAATCTGAGAAGATAATAGACTTGGAGCCCATGGAATCTTTTATTATTTCCAGTGCTGAACGAATTGCATATGCTTCGCAGAAAAAAAACCGAGCAGACCCTGTCCAACCTGAATAAGTATTCATGTCTAGATAATATTACTGTACATCCATTGTTTCCGTCTGTGCGAGAACCATCCGTGAACACATGAGTGTACTCTGTGTATTTATCAAGTTTTTCGTAGAACTTGGACAAGAAAATGTACGGAGTTGTAGTAGTTTTTGGGGATTCTGAGATTATGTTATCAAATTTGAGAGGTTTACGGCACCAAGGAGGCTCTGGTGGATGTTGCTAGGTGAAAGCAGAAGGAAAATGAGTGTTTAATTTGCGTAGGTAGATATTAATACGTTCATAAAATGGGTTGGGTAGGGTTGGGCGTTTAGCAAATATGTCGCTGTTCCTATTTGAGAACACATTAAGACTTACAGGGTTATCAGGATTTGAAGCTGCTCTTGTGGCAAATGACAGACAGGGTTTTATTCTTCTTATTCTAAGCGGATATTCATGAGACTCGGCTAGAATGCTGTTAATCGGGCTAGTTCTAAACGCTCCAGGGCCAGGCGTAGGGCGGATGTATGTATAGTCTCCAGAAATTTTAAAATGGTTTGTTTAGCTGAGTCATATATTATTGCTCCGTATTCCATTTTTGACCATATAAAGGTTTTGTAGGTGTTCATGATTACGTCTTTGCTGGCACCCCAGTTGCATGATGCGATTGATTTAATAAGGTTCATTCCCCTTAAACATTCACCTTTTAATGTCCTTATGTGAGTACCCCATGTGAGTTGGTGGTCGAACGTGAGATCTAATATTTTGATTTGAGTTGATCGTCTAATTTCTTTGGTTCCAAGTGACAAATTTATATTTCTTGAATGTGGTATTCTGATGCGAGAAAAAATTACATATTCAAATTTTGATTCTGAAAATTTAAAACCCGTGTTTTGCGCCCAGTTAGTTAATTTATTGAGTGTTTCCTGAATGCAGTCCGTAGTGGACTGGATGTTGATTCCTTTGCACAAAAGCGTTAAATCGTCGGCGAAAACACATTTTTGGATGGGCTTTTATATTACAGAAGAAATTTCGTTAATGGCAATTAAAAAGAGAGTGGCAATAAGCGGAGAACCCTGTGGCACTCCGTTTGAGATTTTATATTTATCTGATAATATGCCATTCACTCTTACCCGGATCTCTCTGTGCTGTAAGAAGTTTATTACAAAGTTAAGTAAATATCCCGTAACTCCAACATTTTTCATAATGTATACAATTCGGTCCGTCCATACCAGTTCATAAGCTGTTTCCAGATCTAAGCAGACGGCAACAAGATGTTCGTTATTTATAAAGGCCTCAGAGACATTCGTTTCAATATTTATTAATCGATCTAAACTAGATCGAGCTTTTCGAAAACCGCTCTGATGCGCTGATAAGAACTTAATACTCTCCAAGTACCATTGTAATCTTCTGTTAATAATTTTTTCCATTAACTTACATAAAGTACAGGTAAGAGCAATTGGACGATAGTTTTCAGGTTTACAATGATCTTTATTTGACTTTTACAATGACCTTTGCAAACCACCTCACTGAAGCAAACCACACATACACAAACATCAACAGTAACGTGGATATTCTACACGTACATTCAAACGGTCGAAAACTAGATACTCTTCAACAACTATAAATATACAAGAAACACAAAAACAAATAAAAACGACATCATAAACGAACAGGCACAATTCAAATCACACATCTATTCGCGAACATATCACACCGCACACACACAACATTGATCTTTCGGACGACGGCGCCGTCACCAAGAACAAGACGGACAGCGCTCCTAGTGGCAGTCTCTGACGAAGCTTGTAATAAGCGAGAACTGGTTTCGGCTACAAGGTAAAAATTTTACCAATAAAAAACTTTGTGTTCCGAGTCAGTAGTATTATACTTATAATTAGCTAATCAACGAATACGTCTATGGCAACAAAATCCAAAAATATATTTTATTTAGTAAATTGTGCATTTAAAAAACAACTGATTTTGTATTCACGTTTAAGAACTTTTTTTTTTATAAGGCCGCTGCAACAGCAACGGTCATTAGCGACCACAAACATGAATTTGTACAGATTCTTAAACAGATGTATTAACATATAGTAAATATTTGTTTAATTACCAAATAGCGTAAACAAATGAGATAGATAAAAATATTTAACAAATAACAATATTAGTTTAACTGATGCAAAATAAAATGAGAAATATTAACCCCCACAACACAAGCAATATAAATACACATCATGCACATAAATAAATATAACTAAGTATACATATAATAAACATAACACTAAGTAACAAAATATAACAACTATATAACAATAAGTCATAATAACATATCAGTCCATTAACTTAATTACACAATTTTTAATGTTCATATAATTTTCTTAGTTCGTACGTATATTGCTGTTAACAACTTAATCTCCTTTAAGAGGAGAAGTATGTTGGCGGCTGCAGTCTTGTGATTTAAACTTTTTCTCACATCTCCAGGGGTATTAAATTTGCTTCGCAGATGTTGAAGAGCAGGGCACTCTGAAACAAGATGGAAAGCTGACAAAACCGTGCCACAGCGATTACATCTCGCAGGAGGCTCTCTTGTGAAAATGTACTTGTGAGTCAGTAGCGTGTGGCCGATGCGGAGTCTTGTTATGACCATTTGATTTCTCCTGGAGTCTGTAGCAAGTGAGTGCTGCTCGTAAATATTTTTGCTCACTCGAATAGCTTGGCGGGTGGTGACTTAAGCCATTCATCATTCCAGTGCTCCAGAAGTTTTAAATGCAGATATTTCTTAAGGTCATTGTGGGATAGTTTGTGAGGATGATACTGACTCGACGAAGCAGTTTTCGCAGCCTCATCAGCCATCTCGTTGCCCTTAATTCCGATGTGCGATGGTATCCAACTGAAAATAATTTCCTTGAACTGTCTAGTTGAGATATCAAGGGTTATGTTACTTATGTCTTGAATAATGGGTTCTTTGCTATCCTCCTGCTGCAGACTATCTAAAACACTTCGAGAATCTGAGAAGATAATATACTTGGAGCCCATGGAATCTTTTATTATTTCCAGTGCTGAACGAATTGCATATGCTTCGCAGAAAAAAAACCGAGCAGACCCTGTCCAACCTGAATAAGTATTCATGTCTAGATAATATTACTGTACATCCATTGTTTCCGTCTGTGCGAGAACCATCCGTGAACACATGAGTGTACTCTGTGTATTTATCAAGTTTTTCGTAGAACTTAGACAAGAAAATGTACGGAGTTGTAGTAGTTTTTGGGGATTCTGAGATTATGTTATCAAATTTGAGAGGTTTACGGCACCAAGGAGGCTCTGGTGGATGTTGCTAGGTGAAAGCAGAAGGAAAATGAGTGTTTAATTTGCGTAGGTAGATATTAATACGTTCATAAAATGGTTTGGGTAGGGTTGGGCGTTTAGCAAATATGTCGCTGTTCCTATTTGAGAACACATTAAGACTTACAGGGTTATCAGGATTTGAAGCTGCTCTTGTGGCAAATGACAGACAGGGTTTTATTCTTCTTATTCTAAGCGGATATTCATGAGACTCGGCTAGAATGCTGTTAATCGGGCTAGTTCTAAACGCTCCAGGGCCAGGCGTAGGGCGGATGTATGTATAGTCTCCAGAAATTTTAAAATGGTTTGTTTAGCTGAGTCATATATTATTGCTCCGTATTCCATTTTTGACCATATAAAGGTTTTGTAGGTGTTCATGATTACGTCTTTGCTGGCACCCCAGTTGCATGATGCGATTGATTTAATAAGGTTCATTCCCCTTAAACATTCACCTTTTAATGTCCTTATGTGAGTACCCCATGTGAGTTGGTGGTCGAACGTGAGATCTAATATTTTGATTTGAGTTGATCGTCTAATTTCTTTGGTTCCAAGTGACAAATTTATATTTCTTGAATGTGGTATTCTGATGCGAGAAAAAATTACATATTCAAATTTTGATTCTGAAAATTTAAAACCCGTGTTTTGCGCCCAGTTAGTTAATTTATTGAGTGTTTCCTGAATGCAGTCCGTAGTGGACTGGATGTTGATTCCTTTGCACAAAAGCGTTAAATCGTCGGCGAAAACACATTTTTGGATGGGCTTTTATATTACAGAAGAAATTTCGTTAATGGCAATTAAAAAGAGAGTGGCAATAAGCGGAGAACCCTGTGGCACTCCGTTTGAGATTTTATATTTATCTGATAATATGCCATTCACTCTTACCCGGATCTCTCTGTGCTGTAAGAAGTTTATTACAAAGTTAAGTAAATATCCCGTAACTCCAACATTTTTCATAATGTATACAATTCGGTCCGTCCATACCAGTTCATAAGCTGTTTCCAGATCTAAGCAGACGGCAACAAGATGTTCGTTATTTATAAAGGCCTCAGAGACATTCGTTTCAATATTTATTAATCGATCTAAACTAGATCGAGCTTTTCGAAAACCGCTCTGATGCGCTGATAAGAACTTAATACTCTCCAAGTACCATTGTAATCTTCTGTTAATAATTTTTTCCATTAACTTACATAAAGTACAGGTAAGAGCAATTGGACGATAGTTTTCAGGTTTACAATGATCTTTATTTGACTTTTACAATGACCTTTGCAAACCACCTCACTGAAGCAAACCACACATACACAAACATCAACAGTAACGTGGATATTCTACACGTACATTCAAACGGTCGAAAACTAGATACTCTTCAACAACTATAAATATACAAACACACAAAAACAAATAAAAACGACATCATAAACGAACAGGCACAATTCAAATCACACATCTATTCGCGAACATATCACACCGCACACACACAACATTGATCTTTCGGACGACGGCGCCGTCACCAAGAACAAGACGGACAGCGCTCCTAGTGGCAGTCTCTGACGAAGCTTGTAATAAGCGAGAACTGGTTTCGGCTACAAGGTAAAAATTTTACCAATAAAAAACTTTGTGTTCCGAGTCAGTAGTATTATACTTATAATTAGCTAATCAACGAATACGTCTATGGCAACAAAATCCAAAAATATATTTTATTTAGTAAATTGTGCATTTAAAAAACAACTGATTTTGTATTCACGTTTAAGAACTTTTTTTTTTATAAGGCCGCTGCAACAGCAACGGTCATTAGCGACCACAAACATGAATTTGTACAGATTCTTAAACAGATGTATTAACATATAGTAAATATTTGTTTAATTACCAAATAGCGTAAACAAATGAGATAGATAAAAATATTTAACAAATAACAATATTAGTTTAACTGATGCAAAATAAAATGAGAAATATTAACCCCCACAACACAAGCAATATAAATACACATCATGCACATAAATAAATATAACTAAGTATACATATAATAAACATAACACTAAGTAACAAAATATAACAACTATATAACAATAAGTCATAATAACATATCAGTCCATTAACTTAATTACACAATTTTTAATGTTCATATAATTTTCTTAGTTCGTACGTATATTGCTGTTAACAACTTAATCTCCTTTAAGAGGAGAAGTATGTTGGCGGCTGCAGTCT
The DNA here is from genome assembly GCA_034769895.1 of Magicicada septendecula. Classification (NCBI taxonomy): domain Eukaryota; kingdom Metazoa; phylum Arthropoda; class Insecta; order Hemiptera; family Cicadidae; genus Magicicada; species Magicicada septendecula. The sequence goes on along the minus strand of CM068369.1, from coordinate 102,939,087 downwards.
TGTGATTTAAACTTTTTCTCACATCTCCAGGGGTATTAAATTTGCTTCGCAGATGTTGAAGAGCAGGGCACTCTGAAACAAGATGGAAAGCTGACAAAACCGTGCCACAGCGATTACATCTCGCAGGAGGCTCTCTTGTGAAAATGTACTTGTGAGTCAGTAGCGTGTGGCCGATGCGGAGTCTTGTTATGACCATTTGATTTCTCCTGGAGTCTGTAGCAAGTGAGTGCTGCTCGTAAATATTTTTGCTCACTCGAAATAGCTTGGCGGGTGGTGACTTAAGCCATTCATCATTCCAGTGCTCCAGAAGTTTTAAATGCAGATATTTCTTAAGGTCATTGTGGGATAGTTTGTGAGGATGATACTGACTCGACGAAGCAGTTTTCGCAGCCTCATCAGCCATCTCGTTGCCCTTAATTCCGATGTGCGATGGTATCCAACTGAAAATAATTTCCTTGAACTGTCTAGTTGAGATATCAAGGGTTATGTTACTTATGTCTTGAATAATGGGTTCTTTGCTATCCTCCTGCTGCAGACTATCTAAAACACTTCGAGAATCTGAGAAGATAATATACTTGGAGCCCATGGAATCTTTTATTATTTCCAGTGCTGAACGAATTGCATATGCTTCGCAGAAAAAAAACCGAGCAGACCCTGTCCAACCTGAATAAGTATTCATGTCTAGATAATATTACTGTACATCCATTGTTTTCGTCTGTGCGAGAACCATCCGTGAACACATGAGTGTACTCTGTGTATTTATCAAGTTTTTCGTAGAACTTAGACAAGAAAATGTACGGAGTTGTAGTAGTTTTTGGGGATTCTGAGATTATGTTATCAAATTTGAGAGGTTTACGGCACCAAGGAGGCTCTGGTGGATGTTGCTAGGTGAAAGCAGAAGGAAAATGAGTGTTTAATTTGCGTAGGTAGATATTAATACGTTCATAAAATGGTTTGAGTAGGGTTGGGCGTTTAGCAAATATGTCGCTGTTCCTATTTGAGAACACATTAAGACTTACAGGGTTATCAGGATTTGAAGCTGCTCTTGTGGCAAATGACAGACAGGGTTTTATTCTTCTTATTCTAAGCGGATATTCATGAGACTCGGCTAGAATGCTGTTAATCGGGCTAGTTCTAAACGCTCCAGGGCCAGGCGTAGGGCGGATGTATGTATAGTCTCCAGAAATTTTAAAATGGTTTGTTTAGCTGAGTCATATATTATTGCTCCGTATTCCATTATTGACCATATAAAGGTTTTGTAGGTGTTCATGATTACGTCTTTGCTGGCACCCCAGTTGCATGATGCGATTGATTTAATAAGGTTCATTCCCCTTAAACATTCACCTTTTAATGTCCTTATGTGAGTACCCCATGTGAGTCGGTGGTCGAACGTGAGATCTAATATTTTGATTTGAGTTGATCGTCTAATTTCTTTGGTTCCAAGTGACAAATTTATATTTCTTGAATGTGGTATTCTGATGCGAGAAAAAATTACATATTCAAATTTTGATTCTGAAAATTTAAAACCCGTGTTTTGCGCCCAGTTAGTTAATTTATTGAGTGTTTCCTGAATGCAGTCCGTAGTGGACTGGATGTTGATTCCTTTGCACAAAAGCGTTAAATCGTCGGCGAAAACACATTTTTGGATGGGCTTTTATATTACAGAAGAAATTTCGTTAATGGCAATTAAAAAGAGAGTGGCAATAAGCGGAGAACCCTGTGGCACTCCGTTTGAGATTTTATATTTATCTGATAATATGCCATTCACTCTTACCCGGATCTCTCTGTGCTGTAAGAAGTTTATTACAAAGTTAAGTAAATATCCCGTAACTCCAACATTTTTCATAATGTATACAATTCGGTCCGTCCATACCAGTTCATAAGCTGTTTCCAGATCTAAGCAGACGGCAACAAGATGTTCGTTATTTATAAAGGCCTCAGAGACATTCGTTTCAATATTTATTAATCGATCTAAACTAGATCGAGCTTTTCGAAAACCGCTCTGATGCGCTGATAAGAACTTAATACTCTCCAAGTACCATTGTAATCTTCTGTTAATAATTTTTTCCATTAACTTACATAAAGTACAGGTAAGAGCAATTGGACGATAGTTTTCAGGTTTACAATGATCTTTATTTGACTTTTACAATGACCTTTGCAAACCACCTCACTGAAGCAAACCACACATACACAAACATCAACAGTAACGTGGATATTCTACACGTACATTCAAACGGTCGAAAACTAGATACTCTTCAACAACTATAAATATACAAGAAACACAAAAACAAATAAAAACGACATCATAAACGAACAGGCACAATTCAAATCACACATCTATTCGCGAACATATCACACCGCACACACACAACATTGATCTTTCGGACGACGGCGCCGTCACCAAGAACAAGACGGACAGCGCTCCTAGTGGCAGTCTCTGACGAAGCTTGTAATAAGCGAGAACTGGTTTCGGCTACAAGGTAAAAATTTTACCAATAAAAAACTTTGTGTTCCGAGTCAGTAGTATTATACTTATAATTAGCTAATCAACGAATACGTCTATGGCAACAAAATCCAAAAATATATTTTATTTAGTAAATTATGTATTTAAAAAACAACTGATTTAGTATTCACGTTTAAGAACATTAAATGCAATAATTTTAGGGTTATAAAGAAGTTCAGTTTCAAACACTGAATATAGGTACAAATATAGGTAGTTTACAAGGTAGATTTTTGATATTAACAATACTTTTAGTTTTAGAGCAAAAGGTTCAGTTTTACTATTATTTAATGATAACTGCAATAATTTGGTTTCTACTGGTGACTAATTAGTTTTGTTTACGCATGGCTCCAAAAAGCGTTTGCCCCCCAGTCAAAAACTTTACCAGCCGCCACTGATTATAACATAAGATGTAACAACAACATCTTAGAAACTTATTTTACGGTAGGTATTATTTATTCTTATGTTAAGAAATACCCTCGGTACAATTACTTTAGATACGTTGCAGTAAGTGTATTAGACGATAAAGACTAAATGATATAGACTATATTACGTCTGTATTAATTCGTTTTGTTATACATAATTTTTTGAAGCACGAATCAGTTTAATAACCGTCTTAATAAAAGATACGAACTATATACCAGCTAATGTAATTTAGAGATATAATGGCGATTACGGAACAAAACGGTATACTTGTGAATGCATCCACGCGAATTGACTACAATATTGTAAGTGACGCTGTTAAGTGCAAAAGTGTGTACCGCTGTAAGCCGCCATAAGGAGGAATTTCCAGTAACTGCGACTGCACTTGCACTGCATTAGAAGTCGCTGGTTTCAAACAGCTTGCCTTATTTCAATTAATAGAAGCAGTCGTAGCAGCTGTAGCCCATTTTTTTTTTTTTTATTTAGAACTCAGGATTATTCGTGTTAATGCATCAAATTTTCTTCTTGTAGTATTATTTTTATAAGTATTCTGATACTGGGAAACGTTAATCAGTTAATCGATGAAACATTCCATAAACTGGCGCTGTTTTATATGAATATTATGAAAGTTCCCGTTCCTAGTAGGGCTACCTGAAAAAACCCAGGAGACAAAAACACACTTGAGAAAATATCACTTTTGTTGTTAGATTAACTTACGTAAGCTTAATTAAGAAAGTTGTGTTAGTGGTTATAATCACAAACAGAATTATCACTTTATTGTTGTATTGGAGTTTAGTGGTCTCAAATATTTCTACTAGTAATTTTGTACAAACCACTATGTTATCTTTGGTAATGACGAGCGCTTTCGGCAGTCAAGCCATCTTCAGGTCATTTACCAACCTCAAATATTTATAGAAATCTCCTACTTTATTTCTTTGCTGCATTATTCTTCTACTCCTTAGATTTGTAAATCTATTAATTTATTGTTGTATTGGAGTGTTAGTGGTCTCAAATATTTCTACTAGTAATTTTGTACAAACCACTATGTTATCTTTGGTATTGATAGAAAGAATTATCACTGTTGCACACAGTGCACAGTGCACACTGTTTCACAGTGGTGTGCAACAGTGATAATTCTATTTGTAACTTACATAAATCACGTTTTATTGAAGAAATTCACTTTTAAGATTTCTGTACATTTTTTCCAATTTCGTGTTAGAAATGATAAATATTGATTAGTTTACATGACTACCGTTGTTGCAATTATAGTACCTATTTTATTGTAAATTTGCATGCAGATTCGTATTTCTCTGTATAGAATTACTTACTTATCAAACATAATAAAGGATTTTTAATTGGCTTACATTATCGGAACGAAACTCAAAATCTTGTGGCATTTGAAATTTTGGTATTGAACTGTTTGTTACGCAGAGTATATAAGAGAAGGTATCATTGTCACCTTATATGGATCTAACACGCGCGCGCGCACGCACACACATACACACACACACTCTCAACAACACACACTAAAAGTATGTGAAAAATGTATCATCCTACAGACAGAAAAAATGGATAATGAAGATCTCAGATACAAAGCAGAAGAGAGAGAAATGTAGTCTGACCAACAAAAAGACGGTCAGTAATTTGAAGAAGACACCATGTAATATCTAAACTATAAAGCAAAGATGATGGTGGTGACGATTCCTTTTTTATAAATGTTTAAATCTGTCTCAACGTTCAACCTAACAAGACAGATAACGTAAATCTGTAAAACTCATGATAAACTAAAACTTTATTAATGAAAATAATCTCTGTCTCGTCGATTCCACATACTTTCACGTATAGCAAAGCATCATAATTACAGGGCAACGAAAAAAATGTAGAATTGACAATCGACGAAAATATTTCTTAACAAGGAAACAAATATTTATATAAACATTATTTGTTGGGAAATTAATTTTAAAATATTTTGTATATCCGATCTGATGATGAGCTGTGAAGTTTGAAACCGCTAATCGGAAATTTTTATTTATAATGGTGTGTAACACTGTTATTTCTGTTTGGTTTTTTGATAATTTAATACTAGCAATTTTCGTTACAGATATTTCAGTTTATTTACAAACAACCGTCGTGCAGATGTCAATTTAACTTTACCATTTTTATCTTGTTTATTTTCTTACAGAAAAATTACTTGATTACAGAATTCACTAAAATGCTTTAAGACATACAAAACACAATCATTTTGGCTTGTACAAACGTTTTGACAGCCATGCGACCATTTGATTAAGTGCTAGTTGAATGGGAGGTAACTGATTATTTGTCCAGAGGCGAAGTATACAAGTTTTGAATGTGTCGTTAGTATGATCAGTTTATTGATGCTGACGTAGCATATCCAGACGTAATGCCCCGTAATTTATTACACATAGCATACAGTGGTCGGCTACAAGCCATCGTTCACTATTGTATTATCTCGACTGAACACACTTCGCAAGTGTGCATAATCTCGTAGGCGTGTAAATGTAATCCATATAACACGATTCATCATGCAACATGTAACGTACGTATATAACACTTAACATAAAGCAAGACGTAAACCAAGTGCCTAAGCACTGTGTAATATTATATAAGCAGCCTCCCTATCTTATCTACGCTTCTAATCGGTTAGCCCTGTACACTACCTACAAAAAAAATCATTATCATCATCTTCACATCATTGCATAGGCAAGGTCCCGCCTGTTCACCCTTCAAAGATCCTCCAGCCATCTCTCCTGGGTTTACCCACACAGCTGTGTCCTATAGCTTTGTATTTCCAGACTTGTTTGGCCAGTCTGGAATCTGACATTCTTTCTAAGTGTTCTTTCCACCGTTGTTTGCAATCTTTTAACTTTTCATTGAAGTTAAAAATTTGAAACTCTTCTCCTTTGGCCTCATTTCTTATACGGTCAAGTTTAGAACACCTTTCAACTCCTCTTAAGATTGCCATTTCCGAGGTCTGTATCTTACTGTCTTTTTTGTTGTTGTTGTCCATAATTCACACCTACAGGATAGTACATGGATTGGCATAATTTTGTAAAACTTTAATTTTGTCTCTTGACGTACTTTGTTTCTAAAAATACGGTTGATTGTTCCACAGATCGGCTGAAACTTACCTAACTTAACATCAATGTCATAATTATTAACATTAATGTCATATGATTTCCCAAATAACTAAAGTGGCTCACCTGTTCTAGGATTCGATCACTAATCATTATTTTTGTTCTTATTGGCTCCTTACCTCGAAATGCCGCTACCTTTGTTTCCATAGTGGACATTTTTATATTGTATTGTTTGCAAATCTGATGAAACTTAAAAACAAAATTTTGCAAATGAGATTCTGTATTTTGATGTACGAGTACGTGAGCAAACAACAGCACATTCAAATACCTGTCTCGTGACAACTTAGTGCCAGGGACCTTACCAGATGTTTCCATTTACTTACCAGACCGTCAATATAAATGTTAAAAAGAGTAGGTGATTTCAGTAGAACACTTGTCTAAACAACAACAACAAACTCCTGATGATTAATTTATCATGGGTTATAATTCAATGTTACTATCTGGTTCCTGGTAACCACAAAATTATATTAACCCTTCTGGTTGTATTTCAATGTATACTAAAGATTTCTAGCTCCCTTTGTACAAGGGAATAAAACGTTTATAACTGAAAATTTCTTTAAGATGTATACCCGTCCCCTAAAAATCCCCCTGTATCTAAGGAATAAGAATCTGTGTTAGTCTTCCAGCTTCTAAGTCTCTATAGCATTACTGGTTCACTGATTCCTAAACTGCCTTCCTATTTTCCTTTGCCTTAGAGATGCCTACTGAAATAAATTTTTAGGCATTCATCTGGTGGCCTTCTCAGTATATGACTAATCTATTTTAACCGTTGCCTGTTGATTCTACCATGTTTCTCTTGCAGCCATTGTGGTTCCCGCTTCTTCACTAGTCTTGGGAAACGTAAGACGTAGGCGCTAAACCCTCCATGTCATGTAGTACTCCCTTGGCCCATGATACCCATTAGTTTCTTTCAATAGCATGCCACTATTGCATATATAATAGCACATGAATTTCCAAAAAAACACGAAAGGTGAATTCAAAAAGGAAACACTGTATATGATCACTAGTATAAGGTGATAGACTCTGTTATCTCTAATAGAAAGTCACTTTGATACGTAAGTTCCCTTTGAAAAGTAGTTTCTTTAAACGTACTAAAGAGACGAGTTGGTGGGAAATCTCCAGAGAAAGGCCACTAATAATATGCTTGGATTAACTGAGTGGAAAAATAGATTTAAAACTATCCAGCTTGTTAAACAGAGGGATATAACCTCTTTGTTAAACCGACTGGGCAATCTTCAGAATATCCCCTTCTATCAACCTCAGTTTGAAATTAAAATAAGAAGGAGACCTGGATTGTTAAGAAGGTTTGCATTACTAATATTTTATTTCATTTTATTTTTCTTCTTCTACTCGTTATTTCCCACCCTAGATAAATTTGTAGTTTCATCGACTGCAAAGCAATATGATGTTTCTAGCCCAATTCTTGGTTCCCTGATTGCTTTTATGTCTAATGCTTCAGCGCATTTAGTCCCACTACAATTCATCGTTCCATGTTAGAATTCCACCCTACATCCCAAATTTAAGAACACATGACTGCTTTTGGTAAATATAATAGAACAGATAGAATAAAATACTTTTACGCTAAAATATAATTCTTTTTTTGCGAGATAATTACGGCTGGCTCCGACTTTCGAATCCTAGCTTCCAATGGCGCCAGTCTAAACAGTTCTGTTCTGTAAGTCCTCTTGCATTCATTGCATCTTCGACGTCCATTTTCTATGAATGTTTAGGTCTTCCTTTTATTCTTCTAGAAGATGGAGTCCACTCCCATACCTTCCTTGGCCATCTATCATCCGACATTCTTTTTAGGTGTCCGAACCAATTCAGTCTTCTTGCTTCTATTGTTTCTATAATGTCAAGGTCGATTCCTATCGCTGTTTTATCTCTACATTTCTCACTCTATCCAGCCTTGTTGTCCACAGCACCTCTGCCAGTAATCCATCTCCATAGCTCTTTTTTAGATTTATTTCTTTTATTAATTTCTCACAGTTCTGCTCCATATACCTATGCTTATACTTATACTTATACTTATGCTTAGGCTTATACTTTCGGCTAGTTTTATATATTCTGATTTTATTGTTTTTTGTTACTCGTGGACTCCAAAGCAGACTGTTTAATTGTTTTGTTGCTGTCTTAGCTTGTTCTATCCTTACTTTTATTTCTTGGTTGCTGTCACCATCCGATGTCATTGTTACACCCAAATACTTGAAGTTTTTAATATTTTTTATCACTTTTTTCCTAGTTCTAGGTCTTGACCTTCACCACCTCATAAGGTACTAAGTTTTTGAGGTATTTATTTCGAAACCCCATTTCGCATATTCTTATACTAGTTCCCTAAGCATATAACTTAGATTATATAAATTTCGTCCTCTGCAATTATAGCCTGGTCGTCTGAATAGAATTCTTGAAATATTAAAAAATGTATGTATACAAAAAGAAAATTACAAACAGTGTGAAAACAGGAAAAACAATATTAATACTTCTGCAATTCTTCACCACGTCACATATCTTCTTAAAGACATAATACATTGTGAGACGTGATATTGGCTACTATCTGTTTCATCTCTATTTACTACGCGAAAACAAGTATAATGCTATGATTATCCTAATATTATTAAACAATCTACGTAAATCGTAGAAACGAGTGAGAGACGATTAAATGACAAACGGTTACTCTACAAGCACATTTGATTACGCCAGAAGTATAAAGTTTGAGTAACTAACTCCTTCCCAGGATGGCCGTTAAGTATAGATAGTATCCTCGAAGGAGGAGGGCGCGGTAACACGATATTGATTGCGCGGAATAAACTCTGTCTTAGCTACACGGATCTCTACTCAATGTGAAACATGTTGTGTCTATCTTTTTTAATGGTTTCCACTGCATTCATTGTTAAATTGTGATAGCTGAATTCAATAGTATTGACACTTAGTGAAGCCTAATGTTACAGAGTTTTAGAGCGATACTGACTCTCTCAATGGTGGTAGTATTTAGGGGGATGGATCGATCGCCCAGACAGACAACAGTAAGGGTACTGACTAGAGTGACCTGGTGCGACCCCGAGATGGGCTCCTCCCAGCCCCCAGGTCTTTCAAAAATTTTGGGCGGTGGTATGTGTCGGACCGGTGTGCAGGGCAGATAGCCGTTGCAGGTGGCTCCGCGGCGGAGTCCTGCTGAGAAGGGCGGTCTGAATCCGCGGAGTCGCTTCTGCCTTGCCGTTTCCGGTTACACGCAGTGCACCACTTCCCGGTATCCACAGCACTCTCATCAGCGTCATACAACCGTCGGTACAGCAAGTACAGGCATCGGATAGTTGTTAAGAGGGGCATCAGGTGGTAGAGGCGGCTGCGAAGGAGCATCAGGAATAGAGTAGCCCTAAAAATGACAGGAGGAATTTCAGGGGTAGTCACTGTCGGGGTTAAACTTACCCCTCCCGCGGATAAACTGTAGGTGATTCTCAGCAGTACGGTATTTACATATGGCCGTTGCCTTCCCAACCTCAACCACTTTCTATTTCCGTAAGACCCTTGTCTTTCTATTTTTCTATTTCTATTATATTCTGCAACCACCCTTTCATCCAGGAGGTCCACGACCTTCTCTATCCTATAGGCCTTTAATCTGTTGCTCTTAATCTCCGTCTATTATAGAGTCAATGTTCATCTATTACAGCCGAACGTCAATCTTTTCACTTGAATGGCTTATTTTTTGTCCCCGTTTTTCTCTCAATCTCCCCGTTGGAAATTTTATTCTTTCAAATTCTCAAACAAACAATCTCTCCTGCATACCTTTTTTTTTTGGTGATTATATAGTTCTGAGCTCTATTGCTTAATATGACGTATTCTATGTACATTTTGAAGCTTTGGTTTTTCTGGTTATGTATCTGTCCAAAAATACTGAGTTAAGTTGTCTGATGCTTGTTCTTGTTTGTTTGGTTTTCGTATTAGTTCTTTCATACTATCGTTACTTAATGCGAGTCCTAAGTATCTTATTTGTTCCTTTTATTTTGCTTCCATTTTTCAATTCAAAATAACTTAAATTCTCTTCCACTGTTACATATCCTGATTTGTTTAAATTTCTCTTTAACACATTCACTGTATATTCTTCTAATTTTCTTGTAATTTGCAGTAGTACACTATGATATTTTTTATAAGGATAATATGGGTAATCGTCTTTCAACAAATAAATAATTTAATTAACCAACATTTATTAGTGGATTGTAGATTGTTTGTGTACAACAGCGCTTATTGGTATCAACAAGTCTAGTGTTTCTCGCTAAACGTTTTCAAGCGATTTTGTTCATCATCAAACCTGAATAAAGACGTCTCTTTAGTTCTCCTCTCGTGATGAGCTAAATCGCTCAAAAACTCTTAACAGGAGGTCAGCACTGACTGTTGGTTAGCAATGTATCTGAGAAATGGGCAGTCTCCATTTTTATTATCACTTTTAACAAATTATTCACGCAAATAAATTAATTTAATCTCTGTTACATGTTTCCTGCCGTATGCTTACATACCTAATAAATACATGCATCGACTCAGTAAGATTGTAAGCCTCATAATATGAAATAAACACTATGATAGCACGTTTCTAAATACGTTGACCATTCACTACTATAAATAACTCGTTAGCTGACTGCAGCCACCATAGATGCCTCAATGAAATAACGTCTTCATCCGTTTGATCAATTTTGTAAAATTTTCTGAGGTAAATTTTATACCAGACAACTGTTGCACACACATCTCTATGTGATGAGTCATGAGTAACACAGTAAGGTTTACCTATTGATTACGAGTAGTCTTAACAGTTTATAAATTAACAGAATCACCTGAGATCCGTTGTGTGACTTCAGTTTTGGGTTAAAATGACTCGTTTCGGAACATAAGTTCCATCTTCAGATAAAAATCGCTCAGTAGAGGTCGTTAATTGTTAGAATTACATCACGAACATATTTTATACTTGCACACGTTCTTATGGGTACGCACCCTTTAAAGGCCGATTGAATACTTCACTTTGATATACATAATATATTGTAACGTGACAAATGGTGTGACATAAAACCATGTAAGATTTGCAAGAATAAACGAATGAGAAGCTGTACAATAATAAAAAAACAAGTAATAAATTAAAGAATGATAGCATAACACTAATGACTATATTTGACAGACTGACTATACCCAAATGTTTAGGTAAGGTGATGGGGAAAGATAAAAACAACATAAAATGAACTATGATGGAATATTCGAGGCCAAATACCCTATTCCAAGTAAATTATAATTTGTAATGACCATCTAAAGGTACAAACTAATGAGTAGGGAATTATATAATAAGTAGTAAATAAACATGTAATGAAATGATAGAAAGGGTAAATGAACCAATATAATAATAATAATAAAATAAGAAGTGATAAAGTGACAAATAAATAAAATAAAATGTTTATTATCAGTAGGTCAAGGGGAGAATGCTGATGAATATAAAATGTTAAATTACATTATTAGGTGATGATTTTAAAATAATCATAGGTCATTTACAAGCACTAGGTTCATAATTATGATTTAAAACTGTTCAGATATGTTGTAATATTTAATTATTTATTCTTCGTATTGTTTAAATTAGCAGCCATCCTTACTATTTCTTTTATGAATTTGCTAACTGCTATAATTTTTATTGTTCGACTAAGCTTTTCGTCATCACTGACATCTTCAGGTCTTAAACAACATTAATTATTTATGTTGTAACTCCACGTATTTGTTCCTTATCAATATCTTCTATTGGCCCACTGTTGTGAGCGCCAATTTGTAACTCCACGTGATTATTCCCCTCTGTTGTGAGCGCTAATCTATTACCCTTCAGGACTTACAGGTTCTTTATGCCTCACCTTGGATGTGTCAAATTACCACAAGACGGGTTTTAAATTAATTTATCCCTCTCTTTGTGTACATCCATTAGTAAACCTTGTTAATTCTATATAAATAAAAACACATGGAATAGTATCTGGTAATAATAATAATATTGTATTTTTATTCAAAAAAATTTCTATAGTCTATTCAGTGTAACTATTAATATAATTTATAAATCTCAGGGTCGATTCTCTTCTCTTTGTTTATATTATTTTTAGGTTCTTTTGGCTGATATAAAGGTTCAGTAATTATAAAGAAAAAAAAAACAAGTATAGAAAGTACATTACATTACAAACAATAATAATAATGAATAATATAAATTAAGTATTAATTATAATAATAAATATACGTTACACAATGTATCAGTTCAGTTCAGTTCACACAGCCTTCTGGTATCCGTGATGGAAATTTCCAATATTAGTTTGTTTATGTTGTCCAGATGACGGAATCCACTTCTTTTGGTGTTCAATAAATGTTTATTTTTTCCTTTTCGTTGTCCGAAGCCTTATGGTGGAATATTAGGATTGAAGTCAAGTGTTCTGTTATTAAGTTGATCCAAGTGTAGTTGTTCCTTCTGGTTGTTGGATCAGTAATGTTTTAAAGGTGATTTGTTTATGATATTTCTTTATCTGCTCCAATTTTATATTCGGTTATAGTTTGATATAAGGTTTTTTTGCTTTCTATTATATTATTTTTTAATAATATTCATATGTTTTGTATAAATAATTAGCTGGTTTTCAGAATTTACTCTCAACTCTCCTTCTTGGCTTATTATTTTTTAATAATCATCAACAACATTCTTTTTCTCTCTTTTAGTTTCCTGGATACACATAAATACTCTGGTCATATCTGTTCAAATTGAGATTTAGTTGTCATAGGATATTATTTTTATATAATACATTATTTTACCTTCTACATACAAGTTGCTTTTTAGTTATTACGTCATAATACTTAATACAATTTACATATTATGTTATCTGACAAAACTATGAACAATTTTAATATCAAATATTATAGTTTTTTGTAATTTGACAAATATTTTTGAATAATTTATTATTTACTGAACATAATCATCTAGGCCTATGTTGACTGATTACATTTTTATATTGGAAGACTCATAATCGATCCTGCTTACACTTGTTTTATATTAACTAATTTTTTTTTAAATATAAACAAACTATTAATTAACAATTATATTTTTATTACTATAATTCCCTTTAGGGCTTAACTGAATGCACACTTTTAAACCATTGTCTGTGTGATTAATATCTATTAAACTTATATAACTCAACACTAATAAAGAAAAAACTAAATGTTAATGTTAGTATCATCTGGTACTATGGATTAGTAATTAATTTCATTAAATAATTGTTTATAATTACTATCCACTCACAGTTCTTCTTAATTGACTATCACTGTATTTCACATCCTCTTACCAATTAATTACACTTGTTTATATTACATTTGTAGCACATCTTAATTACATTTTACATTTACTTCTAAATTTGTATTGTACTTTATATGACTTTCTATTTGATTCATTCATTATTCATTAAATTTATTATCATCATTTATTTGTTTATGGACTACTCCAAATCTAACTGGGTACTGTTTATATAGTGTAGTAATCTGCCACAGTAATGTCTGTTGTAGGACTTTTGGTTTGTTAATAGGTTTACACTTTTATTAATTATTGTTTCTTCTTTCAAATTATTTTGATTTCGATTTGTTTAGATAACTTGTTGTTATTGCTTGCTGATGTCTTCAACAGTTGAAGTGTATGATATTATGGTATTAATATTGCTTGGTGATAAGATTGACATTTATGAAACAAATTCTTCATTATTATAGGCAAATTGAAACCTACCTTTCTTATCGATACCAATTATGTTCTTCTTTATCTCTGGAGTTTGTTTATTTGTATTGGTGGCTTTAACGAATTGTAATTCTTGAGTTTTCTCTTGGTTCATTGTATATTCTATTTATATATTCCATTCTTTTATTCACATTGATTCCATACTAATGTTAAATGATTTCCCCTATATTAATATGGTATATGAATGAATATCGGCGTTGAGTGGCCCTTTTACGTCCAATTGCTCATCCGAACATTCACATACCTGGTACAGTCCACATTGGCTGCTGCCCATAAAATAATTCTAAAGTGGCGCCTTAGCTTTCTCACTCTATAAATAAAATAATTATAAATCTTATCATTATACACATCATTGGAATCTTTTATCTTCTGAATATTTTTTCTTATTCTACATTGCCTTCCAATAACTCCATTTACTTATTATATTCAATATTACTGTTGGTATATTTATTAAGTAGATTTCTTTCTCTTTCATATAACTTCACTTCAGAGTTCAATGATTTATTAGCCTTAATGTCATTCACCTTTGTTATTCAATACCTCTTGTAATATAGTAGTTTTAATTATCCTTCTATTATTCTATCTGTTTTTATACTGCAACTCTTCTTCAGCAAGTTCATTTTCTAATTAGTTTATTAAATTTCTCTTAGGCCTATTATCATTAACATTGCGCCCCGTTATTATTATTATATTACTATATATATTATTTAAGCTTGATTTAATATGATACGCTTATTTCTTTTAGAATTTTGGTGTCGTTACAATGTTCATGAAGTTATTTGTAAAAGTTAAGACTAATAGACAATACATAATCTGTTGTATTAAAATTTAGACCAAGGAAATTATGTATTTTGTCTATAAGTAAAAGATTATATTGTTTTGTAAGGTTTAGAAACCAACAAATGTTGTATTTTAAATAATTATGTTCATTCGTTTATGTAGAAGGTGTGTTAAAGTAACAACATAAAGATCATTTGTTAGAATAAGTGTAGGCATAGAATTTCAGACATGTTAGCTGCTAGGCCTATATATAAAAACTAGAAAATTGTAAATTTTAAAGTATAACAGCAAGGTTTATTGAAATAATGAATGTAATATGAATAGGTTTAATGATATTAGTCTGCACAACAAAAATGTATTCGAAATAAGTAGTTTAGCATTAATTATTCAGAAAATTAGGTGGTAAAAAATGTAAAATCATTATTTGTGAACTAAAAGTAACCTTGTTTGGTTCCAAATTGATGTACAAGTTAAAAGCAAGACAATGATGTTATTAGATTTAGATTCACAGTTAGAAAAATGGAGTTAAACCAATTTAAAGATATTTGACCAATTTTGTACAGAAAGACAATGTATTTCAATAACAATATCTCATCATGTCCACCAATCAAATTTGGTTTTTTAACCCTAGCAACAACAAATTTATGTAAATAATTTAGGGAGTTCTTTAGTAACCATTGATGAGTAAAGATTGACGAAAATATAGAGCTTGAGATTAGAAGAACAACAGTAATAAAAAACTAACTAAATAATAAAAATACGAATATAGCATCAAAGGTTATTAATAATAATCTAAAAGCATTTCCAAGTGCATTACAGAAGTGGACAAATTACAAAAAAGAAAACCAACTATACCCAAGATATGTTAACTGTACCAGAGATGAAGAAACAGTCGTTAAGTATAAACTAATTTTGAGTTATAACGTAACGAAGACAGACAAAGTGAATTATACTAATAACACTGATTTTACACCCACTAATTAAAATTGTGGACTTATTTTGATAGTGAACAATTAAAACTAACACCAACACCACTATTTTAGCTATTTCTTGAATTAAAATTGTAATTTAATTCAACACTGTATAAACCAATTTAACCTAGAACCACAAATTCTCTTGAACGTAGTTTGTGACCATAGTCGTCCATATTTTTTCAAATATATAATATTGTTATATTTATTGTGAAGCTTGTACTTTTATTTGCGTGTTTCAATACTTTTTTCTGCAGCCAAAAGGACATTTACACGCCCTGAGATTAAACGAAATCGAGCATCGTCTTACTATCACCGATCGATAAACAGAATAGCCAACCGGCAATAAATAAAAAGTACGCCCGGCAATTTGAATTAAATAATCTTGAACGTTATTGTGTAATAAAGGGTTTGAGAAACGGATAATTAAACTATTATTATCCATACATACATTACATACATTAATGTATGTTTGGTTTATGATAGTTATACAAACAGAATTGGTTTTTATATAATACAAGTAACATATTTCGAGTTACGAAGGAATGTTGGCAATGGAGAATTTTTGAAATGGATGGCGGATAAAAGGTGAGTTCCACAAACACAGTTGTTATCGTTACGAGACCATTTTTAAACTGTTACAAAATTGGCGCACCAACGTAGTAGGGCCTTAATTAGTAGAAGAAACTACATTATTGGACTAACTAATTTCTAATAGCGGCTACAGAGAATAGGCGAAAATGAAGAAAAGAGAACTTTCATGCAAACGGGCGGCAGAGACCGAGAAAGAAAGCAAATTAAACATGGAAGACAAGGAAGCAACACCAGTTGAAGAAGTGGAAGCAATAATAAGGGAGGCCCAAGGAGACAGACCAGAACCGAACAGAGTCACAGAGAGCGGTGACATGAAGAGCATTATGGAATACTTAAAACAGAGTCATAAAGATCCAAATAAGGAAATGGATGAGTTAAAACAGAGTCATGAAGATTCATATAAGAACTTAGAAAAATTGAAAGAACAATTAAGAAGTGACAATCAACAGTTAAAGGAAGAATTAAATGAGGATAATAATAAGAACTTAGAAATATTGAAGGAAGAGTTCAAAGAGAACAGTAAGAAAATGGAGGAGACAATGGAAGAATTAAAAAGTGACAATCAACAGTTAAAGGAAGAGTTCAAGGAGAACAGTAGGAAGATGGAGGAGAAAATGGACGAAAATAATAGAACATTAAAAGAGGAATTAAAAGAAAATAACCAGGAAACCATGGAAAAATTGAATGAACATCGGGAGTTATTAGAAGAAGATTGGAATAAGAAGATAGAGGACAATAATCAGCAATTTAGGGAAGAACGGGACAAGAAGTTGAAAGAACCGGTGACCGAAATTAGGAGGGTAATGTCCGAGACCGAAGGAAAATGTGAACGGATGAATCAGGAGATACAGAGAGTCCAGGAAGACACTAATGTACGAATCGAAGCTGTACAAATAAACCAAGGGAACATTACGAGAGTACAAGCAGAGATGGGAGAAAGGTTGGAAGGCATAGATACCAACATTAATCAAATAAAAGGTCAAACAACGACCCATGAAGAAAAACTAAAAGGATTCCGACTACATCTCCAAGAAGAAATTAATTCATGGAGAGATAGACAATGTCTTAGCTCCCATATATCATGCAGTGAAAACAGAGAGGCTATCAGTTTCCGGAATTATAAACGCAATCCCATGGAATTCCTTAAGCGGGTAGAGGAAAATCTATTGAGAACCAGGGAAACCAGATGGACGGTAATTAGAAATATGTTGGACGAGATGTTCAAGGATGTTTATGACAACTGGTGGACGGCGATGCGACCGGACATTCCAAGTTTCCAGGAATTTAAAAACCAGTTTAAGTCGAAATACTGGTCAGAGGCCACCCAACATATGATAAGGAGCAACCTAGGTCATGGCCGATATGACCCACGCTTCGGACAATCTCCGAACACATATTTTTTGGGCAAGATTAGTGTTGCAAGGCACCTGGAGTCCGAGATTTTCGAAGAATGTTTGGTGACACAATTAGCCTACCATTATGATGGAGAAGTCATGAAGGGCCGAATAAATGGACGAATTAAAACCATACAGGACATGGCCGAATTATTGGAAGAGATCGAATGGGAAAGGAATTACCTTCAGAACAGACAGAGGAACAATGGTAATAATACGAATAATAATTACCGAGATGACCGATATAACACCAACGGTAATGGTCCCCATAACAATAATAATAACAATAACAGCAACAACAACTATTACCGTACCTCTCCAACGAATGCAAACAACAGCTACCAGCGTCCCAATAACACGAATAATAATTACCGAGATAACCGATATTATAACAATAACTCTAATAACTATGATAGCCAGTATAGACAAAATAATCAAAACAATAATAATAGACAAAACCGAACATACAGGCGACGTGTAAATTATGTAATGACAGAGGATAGGAATTTTGGAAGGCGTCATTACCAAGGACGAGGAAGTTTCAATGGAAATAGGGATAGGAATTCCCAAGAGGAAACTAACCAGGATTGTTAGCTCCTGACCATAGACGAAGCAGGAGCAGTGAGGATGATAGAGGAAATAGAAATACGGTGACATTCAACAATAACCAAGTCGAGATCCAGGAACTACCGGATAGAAATAGATCCAGTCGGCAGGATGACAGGGCCGAAGAAACTGATCAGCATTTAAACGAACAGCGGCAGTGAGAAACCACCGAGTCCCATCACTGAACCGGCATTTTGGGTATATACTGAGACAAGACCAGACAAATGACAATAAAATTACCATTGTACACAACCACTATCTAAAAAATATTTGGGAAGAGTTACTTGACAAAGAATATACTAAAAACAATAAATCAAATAACGAGATTGCTTACATCATAGCTCAAATAAATGGGATAGCCACGAAATGTATGATAAATACTGGCGCTAATGTGTCATTAATCGACAGTAATGAATACCACAAAATTCAAAAACTGAGTAAGGTCATCTTACTAACTCTACCTATCAATAATATAATTCTAATTGGAGCCACCGGGAGGCAAAACAAAACAATAAAAAGACAAGTTTCCTTAGAACTAACCAGTAACAATATAACGATACCCATGATCTTTCTAATAGCAAATGGTCTACCATTCAACCTACTGATAGGCTGCGATACCTTGAGGAAATATTCAGCGATAATTGACATGAGACAAGGCATAGTGTCATTGAAGACGGGAAATATAGAATGGACAGCGGAATTAATTGAAAACAAAAGTGTATCTCCATACAATAATATCTATAGTATTAGAAAAGCTAATAATCAAGATGACTCATGGGAGATAAGAAGAGAATACCTAGGGAATGACGACAGTTTATGGGTAGAGAAACTGGAAGAAATCCGACGGTTCCAGTCGGAACAACAGGAAAATAACTTAACTATTAAACAGATAGAAAATTTAATATCCATTTATAATCAATACCGTCACGTATTTTCCGATATACCTGGAAAGATGAAGGATTACCAATGTAAGTTGCAATTCAAAGAACCAGTGAATTTTAATAAAAAATCATATCCAATAGCTTACGCGTTAAAAGAAGCCGTGAGGGTCGAAATTAACAAGATGATAGAAGAAGACGTTATCGAATATAGCTGTTCCCCATACACTAGTCCCATATTAGCCGTCGCCAAGAAAGACGGTAAAGTACGGCTTTGTTTGGATGCAAGAGAAATCAATAAGATCTTAGTCAACGACAGGACATCTCCCGGGGAGATTGAGGAAATACTGAAAAAATTTCATGGCACTCAGTTTATCAGCACCTGGGATACTGTTTGTGGGTATTGGGAGGTGGAGTTACACCCAGATAGCCGGAAGTACGTTGCTTTTATTTTCAAAGGACAGAATTACCAGTTCAAGCGGCTACCATTTGGACTGGTAAATTCAGTAGCTGTGTTCGTAAGATGTATGCACCAAATATTGGGTCCAGAAACCATTCCATTTACCACCGTTTATGTTGACGATTTATTGATTACTTCAACAAATTGGGAAGACCATTGTACCAGAATTGGACAGGTATTGCAGAAATTGTCGGACAATAACATCACATTAAAACTTCAAAAATCTAAATTTATCGCCAGTGAAGTCCAATTCCTTGGTTTAATTTATCGAGACAAGGGATATCACCATCCAATGAGAAAATAGAAGCAATCTAGCAGTTCCCAACTCCTAAGAATAAAAAACAACTACAATCATTTCTGGGCCTCTGTAATTATTACAGGAAGTTTCAGAGGAACTATTCTGAACTAAAAGCAAGGTGTTCTCCACAATTGTCATCCAAGAATAAGTGGACATGGGGGCAGGAACAAGACAACATACTCCAACTAATAAAACATAATTTTTTAAAATCCATTATATTACAACATCATAATTTTGACCGGCCATTTTATATGAACTGTGATGCAAGCGATGTAAGTTTGGGATCTGTATTGTATCAAGAGGATGATAATGGAAACCATAAGGTGGTTAGTTTTGTAAGCAGAATACTCAATGGTTGCGAACGCAATTATAGCGTGACAGAAAAGGAGTTATTAAGCGTTGTCTTTGCATGTGGAAAATTCAGAACTTATATCCTCGGTTATTCAATAACGGTGAGAAGCGATCACAAGTCCATATCCTTCTAAAAAAATTCAAACTTAATCATGGCAGGTTGACGAGGTGGATACTCGCCCTACAGGAATCACATCAACTGGGAGTATATTCCGGGGAAGAAGAATATTGTTGCGGATGTATTGTCTAGGATTAATTTGGAACAGCAAGCATTTGAAGGGGAAAAGGAGACCATAGCCAAGGTGTATTCTATTCTAAAAAGTAAATCCGACTTAGAAAATATAATGAAATCAATTTTACAACACCAAATAGAGGACCCAAGAATCAACAATCTCAGACAAAGATTGATCCAACAGGATGAGTACAACAGGATCGTTCTATTGTTTACATGAGAACCTACTATTTGTCAAAACAAGTAATAACCAAGGGTCATGAAAACTAGTGATACCCAAAGCAATGGAAAAAGAACTAATACTTGATTACCATGTTAGATATGGTCACATGGGGGCACTAAAGGTGATGAAAGCGCTCGAAGAACACACCTATATCAAGAATATCAACAAAAGAGTTAGAGACTATATTCGACAGTGTCACATCTGTCAGCTAGTAAAATGCAATAATGACAGAAAAGAAGGTATCATGCAGCCTATTACATCGACCAGTAAGTTAAAAAGAGTATTTCTAGATATATGTGGACGCTTACCTCTCAGTGGGGGAAGAAGACAATATAAGTTCATAATAATAATAATATTCGACCATTACTCCAAATTTACAAAACTATACCCCATTAATCGGTCAACTACCAAGAAAATATTGCACATAGTTACACAACAATAATACCAGAAATAGGAACTCCAAGGTCAATCATCACAGACCACGGTACACAATTCCGGGGAAGGAAATGGAAGGAAACCTTGATAGACTTAGGTGTCAAAACGTATAAAAACTCTGTCTACCATCCGAATAGCAACCCAGCGGAAAGGGTACTGAGGGAAGTCGGAAGGATCCTCAGGACTTGTTGCTTCAATAAACAACGGAAGTGGAATGACTATATTGCTGTCACAGAAAACTTTATTAATTTAGCTCATCATGAGTCAATAAGAGATACTCCTTATACAATAATGTTTGAAAGGCCACCACCCCGAGAAATTACTGAGTTGATTAACTTCCCAAATGATCCGGCTTACCAGTTCGATAACATGAGATTCTACAGCAGATTAGCGGAACAAGTAGGGAAGAGGAGGAAAAAATATAAGATGGTTAAATAGAAGGTAATCCAATACCAGGTCGGAGATAAAATATTATTAAAAAACCGTCAATTGCCTAGCTCTAGTGTAGGGATAACCAAAAAGCTATTATTACTTTATAATAGACCATATATAATCACTAAAAACAGTAATAACAACACCTTCATAATTAGTGACGTAACTACAAAAAAGATTAAGGGCAGGTACAACCAGGTTTCATTAAAGAGATATTATGAAGATAAGTAAGACCATAAAATAATAAAATAGTTGTCAAAATTCAAAAAAGAGATATGATCAACTTATTCAGAATATTTTAGTAACATTATTTTGAACAAAATAATAAAAGAATAAAATAGTTGTCAAAATTCAAAAAAGAGATAAGATCAACTTATACAGAATATTTTAGTAACATTATTTTGAACAAAATAATAAAAGAATAAAATAGTTATCAAAATCCAAGAAGAAGTAAGGGTAGATTACACAAAAGATTTGAATAATTTAATATTGAAGGAAATAATAATAAAAATAATTAGAAACGGAGAAAAACAATGGAATCCAAGAAAAGTAAGAATAGTGTAAATAAAAATCTAAATGACAGAGTTTTAGATGAATTGATAAACAAAATATTGTGAAGTAAATAAGAAGAAACAAACAAGACAATTGACAGTGAAATAATAAGACGAGACCGTAAAATAAAAATGACCATGAATGACTTAACAACTATCATTATAATGAAAAGAATTAATATTGTAACCAGTGATATAGCTACAAGTTAGAATTTTGTAAATTAAAAATGTTGAAGGAAGAATAGATATGTCAAACATTAATCGCAAAGAAGAAGATGAAATGTTACCAATTAGAATGTATGTTAACAATGTTGCCCCAAAGAAAGCTGAACATCTGAATAAATCAATGAAAAAGGAAAGATAATTAGATCTGAAAGTTAACAGAGTGAATAGTCCCACGAGTATTTTATTGTATTATTTTATTTGATTTAGTCGTGAATAGACTATTTATTATTGAATGTGGTTGACTGTAGAGATAGTTCCAGCAATCATTTTTACTGAGCAGACGGTAGGTCCCGCTGAACTCAGAGATTATATATGGATGGCGGGTAAGTGGAGCCAAAGTTGCCCATCCGACCAGTTCCAATTAATATGATGAAAAGAATTTAGTTAGGGAGGTAAAATGTTCATGGGATAGAACGCTTATAGAAAGAAACAATTTATCAGAACAAGAATGATGAATAATTGAATAACAAGAAATAACATTGGAGATGATTCAATTGATAATTTCAACAAAACAATTACATTATTTCATTAAATAATCAATTTTGGTAGCAAGCCAATATGTAACGTGACAAATGGTATAACATAAAACCATGTAAATTTAGAAGAGTAAACGAATGAGAAGCTGTACAATAATAAAAAAACAAGTAATAAATAAAAGAATGCCGCCAACACAGCGTATTCATCCACAAATACAGGAATGTCAGAATACAGGTAACAAAAACTTCCTTAACATTGCATACAACAAAACATGCCGCAAACACAACATTATACCCACACATGCACAAATCACAATAAAAAATAACACACACGCCGCAATACAAACTAAACGTAAAGCTGAAATAATACACCTGGACAACATAATCAATGATTTATACCACAATAAAGATACACTAAACAAAACAGTATACAAACCTACACGTAAAAATCACACAAATATTACACCACATAGAATTTGAAAACATAATACAACATACACGAAACAACATAGAGAATCTCCAATTAAAAATACAAGAAAGACATAACAGAAAAATCAATAACATATTAACACGCAGAAACGAAACCGTCCCTACACCGACACACAAGTTTCACACACGTACAGTAAATACAACAAAGACCAATTTCACTAAAGCAGAAATAACCCTATTAGATAAGGGTCTAAAACACAATTTAGGAAACAATCCAACTAATAATAACATTAATAAAAGGCATATACGCGACATAGTCATAGATGCTGAAACGGCCATACAACACACGCATAACAAAGACCATGACACTTTACGTCATAATATAAAAGCAAATTACAACACACACAACAA
Source organism: Magicicada septendecula (assembly GCA_034769895.1). Taxonomy (NCBI): domain Eukaryota; kingdom Metazoa; phylum Arthropoda; class Insecta; order Hemiptera; family Cicadidae; genus Magicicada; species Magicicada septendecula. The sequence goes on along the minus strand of CM068369.1, from coordinate 102,915,492 downwards.
TACGAACAAAAACACCATAACAACGAAATCCAAACACTAAAAAATGTAAAACGTAAATTACAAGAACACAACCTAACCATACTCAAAGCAGACAAAGGTAACATAAATGTCATAATAGAAAAACAGGATTTAAATAACAAAATCGAAACATTTTTTACTGAAAACAACATAACCAAATTAAATAAAGACCCCACCCCAAAATATCACAAACAAATAAATAAAATCTTAAATAACACAAAACACATAGTATCACCTGACAACATCAAATATCTAAAAGAAATTAAACCAAACCCCCCTACACTAAATGCACTACCAAAATTACACAAACCTAATATCCCCATCAGGCCACTTATAAACAACACACAAGCACCTGCACACAAAATAGCTAGACACTTAGATAAATTAATCAGAATTAACATAAATTTAACAAACAACACCACCGTCAAAAATAATTTAGATCTGGTGAATAAAACTCAACATGTCCACATTCCACACAATTCAACACTAGCTTCATTCGACATAACAAACCTATACACCAATGTACCCATAAAAGAAACTATAAATACATTAGAACAATTACTAAAAATAAATAACACACCTGAAACACACATAAAAGGGATCATCCATCTCACTAAAATCATCACTGAACAAAATTATTTCGCACACAATAACATGTTTTACACACAAACAGATGGACTACCCATGGGCTCCCTTATATCAGGTATACTAGCCGAAATATTTGTACACACCATAGAACAAGAACACTTACTGAACAATAACAAATACACTAATAAAATAATATATTGGCACAGGTATGTTGATGACATTTTACTCCTCTACAACGGCAACAAAAGACAAATTGAAAATTTCCACAAATACATTAACACTATACACCATAAATTAAAATTCACACTCGAATTTGAACAAAACAATAGCATAAACTTTGTGGACCTTACAATTACCAAAACAAACAACAACACACACACATACAATATATACAGAAAATCCACCACATCAGATATGGTCATACATAACTCATCCAACCACCCAACTCAACACAAACATGCAGCTTTCAACTACATGCTCCACAAGCTCACTTCAATACCCCTAAACACACATGACTACCAAGAAGAATTAAACACAATCAAATATATAGCAGTCAGAAATGGATACAATCCCGATTTAATAAACAAACTACACAAACGCATCCTAAACACAAAAAGTAAAACACATCAAACCAACAGCACACAACCCTGTAAATACATCACACTTACATACTACAATTCCAATACACACAAAATTGCTAACTCATTTAGGAAACACAATTATAAAGTAGCCTACAGAACTAACATCATTAGGAAACACATAAATAATACTAACAAAAACACAGACACATACAGCAAAACAGGGTTTATAAATTAAACTGCAATGACTGTCACCAATTCTACATCGGCCAGACGGGAAGATCTTTTTCCTCTAGATTTTCAGAACATTTAAAAGCCCTCACCACAAACTACTATTCCACATTTGCCATACATTTAAAAAATGAAAACCACAGTTACACAAACATAGAGCACAACATGGAAATACTACACTACTTACCTAAAAGTAGAAAACTAAACACAGCAGAACAATTTGAAATATACAGACATCACGCACTACAACCAAACAACATATTAAACGAACAATTACATTATAGATCACACATACTTTTCGACACACTGATTCAAACACACAATTTGAACTCCAGCGCCAATTTCCTCCCACCATCAATCCCCACCATACACACCTACAGTCCATAACCCTTACTCTGCAAAGACATTCAGTATTTACTCCCACTGAAGAAGACGTATACCACGTTGAAACGTTTGGGAAATAAACCATAAAGTAAGTTCATAGTGAAAGTTTATATATATATATATATATATATATATATATATATATATAATTTGTGATGTTTTCAATTTGTTTCTTCTGCAAGTAGATAATATTGTATATTCTTTTATAATATTGTATATTATATATATAATATAAAAGAATGATAGCATAACACTAATGACTATATTTGACAGACTCTAACTATGACTGACTATACCCAAATGTTTAGGTAAGGTGATGGGGAAAGATAAAAACAACATAAAATGAACTATGATGGAATATTCGAGGCCAAAATACCCTATTCCAAGTAAATTTTAATTTGTAATGACCATCTAAAAGTACAAACTAATGAGTAGGGAATTATATAATAAGTAGTAAATAAACATGTAATGAAATGATAGAAAGGGTAAATGAACCAATATAATAATAATAATAATAATAATAATAATAAAATAAGAAGTGATACAGTGACAAATAAATAAAATAAAATATTTATTATCAGTAGGTCAAGGGAAGAATGCTGATGAATATAAAATGTTAAATTACATTATTAGGTGATGATTTTAAAATAAACATAGGTCATTTACAAGTACTAGGTTCATAATTATGGTTTAAAACTGTTCAGATATGTTGTAATATTTAATATTTAATTATTTATGTTCATGAAGTTATTTATAAAAGTTAAGACTAATAAACAATACATAATCTGTTGTATTAAAGTTTAGACCAAGGAAATTATGTATTTTGTCTATAAGTAAAAGATTATATTGTTTTGTAAGGTTTAGAAACCAACAAATGTTGTATTTTAAATAATTATGTTCATTCGTTTATGTAGAAGGTGTGTTAAAGTAACAACATAAAGATCATTTGTTAGAATAAGTGTAGGCATAGAATTTCAGACATGTTAGCTGCTAGGCCTATATATAAAAACTAGAAAATTGTAAATTTTAAAGTATAACAGCAAGGTTTATTGAAATAATGAATGTAATATGAATAGGTTTAATGATATTAGTCTGCACAACAAATATGTATTCGAAATAAGTAGTTTAGCATTAATTATTCAGAAAATTAGGTGGTAAAAAATGTAAAATCATTATTTGTGAACTAAAAGTAACCTTGTTTGGTTCCAAATTGATGTACAAGTTAAAAGCAAGACAATGATGTTATTAGATTTAGATTCACAGTTAGAAAATGGAATTAAACCAATTTAAAGATATTTGACCAATTTTGTACAGAAAGACAATGTATTTCAATAACAATATCTCATCATGTCCACCAATCAAATTTGGTTTTTTAACCCTAGCAACAACAAATTTATGTAAATAATTTAGGGAGTTCTTTAGTAACCATTGATGAGTAAAGATTGACGAAAATATAGAGCTTGAGATTAGAAGAACAACAGTAATAAAAAACTAACTAAATAATAAAAATACGAATATAGCATCAAAGGTTATTAATAATAATCTAAAAGCATTTCCAAGTGCATTACAGAAGTGGATAAATTACAAAAAAGAAAACCAACTATACCCAAGATATGTTAACTGTACCAGAGATGAAGAAACAGTCGTTAAGTATAAACTAATTTTGAGTTATAACGTAACGAAGACAGACAAAGTGAATTATACTAATAACACTGATTTTACACCCACTAATTAAAATTGTGGACTTATTTTGATAGTGAACAATTAAAACTAACACCAACACCACTATTTTAGCTATTTCTTGAATTAAAATTGTAATTTAATTCAACACTGTATAAACCAATTTAACCTAGAACCACAAATTCTCTTGAACGTAGTTTGTGACCATAGTCGTCCATATTTTTTCAAATATATAATATTGTTTTATTTATTGTGAAGCTTGTACTTTTATTTGCGTGTTTCAATACTTTTTTCTGCAGCCAAAAGGACATTTACACGCCCTGAGATTAAACGAAATCGAGCATCGTCTTACTATCACCGATCGATAAACAGAATAGCCAACCGGCAATAAATAAAAAGTACGCCCGGCAATTTGAATTAAATAATCTTGAACGTTATTGTGTAATAAAGGGTTTGAGAAACGGATAATTAAACTATTATTATCCATACATACATTACATACATTACTGTATGTTTGGTTTATGATAGTTATAAAAACAGAATTGGTTTTTATATAATACAAGTAACATATTTCGAGTTACGAAGGAATGTTGGCAACGGAGAATTTTTGAAATGGATGGCGGATAAAAGGTGAGTTCCACAAACAGTTGTTATCGTTACGGGACCATTTTTAAACTGTTACAATATATATATAGTAGCATGACAGATTATCTACTTAAGAAGGAATAAAATATGATCATAAATAAATAACTATCAGAATAAAATCCAAATGAAAACAATGTAGAATCCCATATAAAATACTATCATAACTTGAAAAAGTAAAAATAAAGAAAAGACCACAATGCAACAAAAATGTATAAAGAAAAATAAACCCCAAAAAACTAAAATAAATTAAGGAAAAATACCCAGGTAGGATAGGAGTAAGTAAGGAAGATACCCAGAACAAACCAACGGACATGATAAAACAATGTTACCTTGAAGAAACCAAGAAAGAAGAATTTTGAAGAAACAAAATTGTAGAATGGGTGGACTACAAGATATACCCAAGGGAAACCTATTAAGAAGAATATGACAAACCCCGAAAGAGATTAAATGTCACCAAAGAAAGTATAACACCCAAAACCTGATATTAATGTAAAATAGTTGTAAACAAAAGTGTTTAGTGTTGTAAATAGAAGTGCACCCACTAAAGTTATTGTATAATGGAATAAACAAATCTTCATAATCCCTTATAACTAAGATTTTGGTCTTGGAATATTGTAAAACTCAATTAGAGATAAGATCCAAAAATATAAGTGAACAGGTGCAAGTTATTTCAGTGTATTATATAAACTTCAAGTAGAAGTGTGACTAGTACTTCAACTAAGTACATGTGTACCATTAAACAACTTTAAAGTTTTCAATAACTACAGCAATAAGATTTTATAAAATATTCTTATGAAAACAACTACTAATGTTCATAAGGAGGTGCCACTTTTTATCTAAAAACCTTCATTAAAATGTAAAGGATAAAGTGAGAGCAGGTGGTGAATAAATAAAGTGACAGGGGATAAATCTTTAAATACCAAAATAAAAACAGATAAGACTGCAACCAAAATAAGTTTAAGAAATAAATAAAATAAAGGGCTTGTTATGCTTATGTTAAAGCCCATGGACTCCATAATTCAATGTTGGGAGTAGAATATAAGATTTTATTATTATAAAAATGTTTAATATGTTTAATAGTATTAATCCAGACTAAAATGTCTAAGTGTGGATACCATACTCTTTTATAAAATGTTTATTATATGTTACTAGTAGTAGTTAAAACTAAAATGTCTGAATCTTAGTGCGTAGGCTTTCACGGCCGGTGTCATTACGATTATTTTCTAAAACTTCCGGGCTGAAAGGCCGTGGTCGATGGCTTAAAATGCTGCTAAACGTTTCGGCCGCACCACCGGTGGCCATCTTCAGTAGCAAAAGAAAGAAATGTGTTCGATAGATGATACGCCGAACACGTCTCCCAATGGACTGGGAACAAGCAACAGTGAGTTATTTTTTATTTTTTTTTTTTTTTGCTCTGGGCTTTGCGGTTGTGCGTCGCAGAGACGAACCGCACGGGAACTGAGTTCCGAGCTACCATCTGGAGCTCCTGCCTCGTGGCCCTGCCCAAGTAGGGCGTGTGCTCTATAGCAGGCCTTTCTCGGCTGTTGTGATAGCCTACACTAGCGCAGTATACACCGAGGGCGTTTCCACGAATCACCTGGGCGTATACGGTACCTTCCCAGCCCAGTCACTAGAGGATTGTCTGGGAACCTCGCCGCACGTGCATAAAATTTGCGTGCAAGCCGCCTGAAAGTGTCGTCTAAGGAGCGTACGCCAAGTCCTCTCCTTAGAAGGCGAGATGAGAAGCGACGGGGGACTTTGGCCGCTAGCCGAAGCCCCCTGTTGAGGACGCTCTGCAACTTCTTTTTATGCATTGCGGCGAGGTAACCCCAGACCGGGCAGGCGTAGGTAATGACCGGCAGCAGATACGCGCCGACGATCATCCTACCCAATTTCCTGGTCATGGCTGGGCTGATCAGGAGTGGAAAAAGTGCGCACAGGCGAGTGGATGCTCGCTTAAGAACTGTCTGTGCGTGGGTACGCCAGGTGAGCCGACGGTCGAGGTGTAAGCCGAGGTACTTGACCTCGTTGGACCAGCGCAAGTACGTTCTGCCGATACGTAGTTGCCTAACGGGGTTCTTCCGTCGCTTAGAGAATTCGACGGCTACGCTCTTGGTAGGGTTGAGGAGCACTCTCCAGTTATCAGTCCAGTCCACGAGCGTGTCGAGCTGGCGCTGCAGTCGTAGGACGGCCCTTTCCTCATGACGATCGGCCGTAAATACGGCCGTGTCGTCAGCGAAGAGGGCCATCTGGACTCCAGGCTGTCTCGGCACGTCGTTGACGTAGATCGAGAACAGAAGGGGGCCTAGAACACTACCTTGAGGGACGCCGGCTGTGATTCGCCTCTCGGAAGAGACTGAATCGCCAACTCTCACGCAGAAGGTCCTCTCCGTCAGAAAGCTAGCAACCAGATGGAGGTAGCAGTCCGGGAGCTGGACTTCCCTAAGTTTGAATAACAGGCCATCATGCCATACGCTGTCGAAGGCTTTCTCAACATCTGAGAAACAGCCAACGGTCCGTTCTCTCCGACACCCGGCTTCCGTGATGCTTTCCACCAGTCTCATCAGTTGATGAGTGGTCGAATGCCCCACACGAAAGCCGAACTGTTCGGGGACCAGCACGTCAAAGTTGGTTAGATGTTCTCGTACACGACGCTGTACGAGGCGCTCAAAAACCTTGGACGTAGCGGAGAGTAGGCTGATAGGCCGGAGGTTTTCCGAGCGGGTGGTATCCTTTCCCGGCTTCGGGATCACGATAACCGTCGCCTTTCTCCATTTCTTGGGAAAGTAGGCCAGTCTAAGACACGCGTTGAACAAATCAGTCAAGAATTGAACTCCAGGCTCGGGAAGAAGTCGTAGAGCGGTGTTGGTAACACCGTCCGGGCCTGGAGCTTTTCTTGGCTGAAGTTCAGCGAGCCGATCTGAGACCTCTTCCAAAGAGATGGGTTCGGGCTCCGCCGTGATCGGAAGTGACAGAAAGTCTTCCACAGCCATCTCGACTTCTTCGTCGAAGTCCCAGTCCATGGGCGGGTTGGGAGCGAACTGTCGCTCGAAACACAAGCCCAAGTACTCGGCCTTCTCCTCCGGGCGACCCAGGGGTCGACCGAACGGTCCAACAATGGCGGGAAGTGGAGGTCGGCGCCTCCGTCCCGTCAATGCGGTAGGTATTCTGTACGGGTGAGATTGCGGGTCCGCATCTCCCGTTCGGGCCACGTCGAGTTCCCAACAGCTACGTCGGAACGCGTTCAGACTGCCGCGCAGTCGTCCGGTGAGCCGATTGTATGCTGCCTTATCGGCAGGATCACGGGTCCTCTGCCAACGTTTCCGGAAGTAATTCCTCTCGCGAGCGAGAAGAGAGACTTCCTCAGGGATGCGTTGGTAGTCAGGCGTGAAGCCAGCTCGCGTACGTGAAGACACGCCTATAGCCGAGATGATTGCCTCTTCGATTCCCGCAACTGCTTCGTCTAGGAGGCGAACGGAATCGAGTGGGGCCGCTGGCGGCAATCTACGGCACAAGGCCGGGCCGTAGCGATCCCAATCGATAACCTTCTGCTTGTCAGAACGTGCATAGGCGTGCTGGGTAGCGACGTGGATCAAGATAGGGTTGTGGTCGGATGTCAGCTCCGTAAGTGAGAATACCTCGACCGGACAGACAATTCCTTGGGTCACCGCAATATCCAGAACATCGAGAGCCGCGTTAGGCAGTGACGGAAAGAACGTGGGTTGCGCTGGACCAAACACCATCGCCCGGCGCGATTCAACGAAACTGAGCAAGCGCCTCCCGTTCGGAGTAGTCAGGCGACTATTCCAAACGCGATGCTTGCAATTCAGATCGCCGGCCAAAATGACCCTTCGATGGGAATCGAAGATGACGTCCAGGTCGCCGACAAGGAGTTCAGCTTGTGGGGGCTTGTAAGCTGAGACCACGAGGACGCCGCCAAGAGCTCCGTGGACCTCAATGGCGGTGGCCTCTAGGTTGGTAAGCTGCGGCAAAGCGACACGATGATGACCTATGGAGGTCCTCACCGCGATCGCCGTGCCGCCTCCTCGTCGGCCAACTCGGTCATCCCGATAGACCACGTAATTTGGTAATCGAAACCGGTTCGCCGGGGTCAGGTGGGTTTCCCCGAGGAGAAGTACGTCGGGTTTGAACCGAGCCAGGAATTCAAGAAGGTCGGAATGCTTGGTACCGATGTTGTTAGCATTCCAGGCTACGAGCGAGAGATCTCGTCTAAGGGCTCGGTTCATAGAAGACCTATGACTTCGCAGGCTTCCACCAAGAGCATGAATCTCTCAGTTGGGTCAGCAGTTTCCAGGCGGTCTCGGATGGACCTGAAGGTGGATGCGACTTTCTTGAGGTCGTAGCTAGACAGAAAGCCGCGGACGAACTGTGCGTCATTGGAAATGACGGACTGGGCGGTTTGCCTGGAAACTGAGGCCGCATAAGAGCGACCAGGTGTTACGGCAGATCGGGTCGTGGTGGAAGCCATAGGACCAGGGCCAGACGGTTTTGAATCAGCGGCAGGAAAAGTACGCTGTTGCGCTTCGTCGGACTTATACCGGGAAGCAGGACTTTTCTTGGGCTGTGGGCCGGCAGGAGCTCGGGGCCGAGCATCCGGTGTGGGTATCCCTTTGTTCCTGGGTTTTATGCCTGCTCGCGGAAATCGCGGAGGTGGCAGGGGCGGCGAGGCTACCTCTGGTGCAGAGGCGGGAGTAGGAGGTTCCGCGGAGGTGGAGGGTTCATTCTCCGGCTCCAAAACCGAGATGACAGCTACTGGGCGTGTCTCTGCTTCGGAAGGAGACGCGGTACGTTTAGTTGCCTTTGCAGGGGCTGGAGGTGGAGCCGGAGAGGGCGCGCGCCGTGCCGGTTGTGCCTGAGGTTGAGGCCTAGCCTGCATTTTAGGCTGTCTAGGTTGGGGCTGCATAGCTGGCTGCCGTGGCTTCGGGAGGGGCCCCTGCGGCTTTTGCTTCCGCAGGAGCTCCGCCTTATAGACCGGGCAGTTTACGTTACTCGCTGCGTGGCCTTGGCCACAATTGATACAGCGAAATTTGGTTTTGTCTGCCACAGTGCAGGCCTGTGTTGAATGTCCCAGAGAACATCGTAGACAGGCCGGGGCATTGCGGCAGACGTCGGTGTGATGGCCGAACCTCTGGCACCGGTGGCACTGCGCAAGCTTGCCCTGGGGTCGACTGGTTTCCACCCGGACGCGGAAGCCAAACAGCCGCGTCAGGTGGAAAATTTTGTCAGCAGCCTCGCCCTTCTCGAGCTGGAGACGGACGAGCGGGAGAGGTACCCGGGTTTCTGAGTGAGTGAACAGGCGGAAAATTGCCTGCACCGGGTACCCGAGGTCGCGGAGTTCCAAGAGGATCTCCTGAGGATCAGTGTGCGCGTCAAGCCCTCGCAAAATTACAGACAAGGGCTTGACCCGCTTAGGAGTGAAGGTGTGGTATTGGAGATTGTGTGCTTGGAGGAAGGCCTCGACCAAGCGATGGTCCTCGAGCTGGCGGACGACAATCCTGACCGTATCACCGCCAAGCAGCTTCAGGTCAAGCTTGTCGGCCGACAGGCCGTGGGCCGCGATCAGCCGTCTGTATAAGGCGGCGACATTGGACACGCTATGGACGTACAGGGGCGGCGCACGACCAACAGCGGCAGCAGCCGGAGCTGCTGTCGAAGCAGTCGGAACCGCGGCCTGTGGGCCCTGAGAAGGTCCAATGTCCATGGCCGAGGTGCTAGAGGAAGCGGTTGGGTGGGTCCTCTTGGGCTTCTTAGCCGGGCGATTACGCCGACCAACGGTCGCGAACTCGCCCGACTCGTCGGCCGGAAGAGGAGGAAGCGGGTTAGGGAGAGGATCATCCGTCTCCATCGCCCGAGGCGATTCTGGCGAGTCGCCCAGATGGGGCAGCAAGGCGGGGCCGAGCGACTCGGCACTTGGGCCGTTGCCTGTGGAAGGCATGCTGGCCAGGTGCGACGGCTGCCGGGCAGAGACTGCTAGGCAGTCACTGCCAGACGCCAGGGATCTCGGGTCCGGCCGAAGCCGGATTACCCGCGCGTCTTCCTTGCTCACGACGATGCGGGAGGAGCTGGGCTAACGACCAGCTTCGTTGAATACCAGTCCTTACCAAGACTGGTGTCCACTGGCCCCTTTACCCCGGCGATATCCTAGCTCGCTTACCACTGGTGGGGGCTTGCAAGGATCGTCCGGGGCAGCGCTACCTAACAGTCGTGAACAAGTTAGGAATTACACACTGATAAACGGCACTCACCAGGTGAGCCCAGAGCTATCCTCTTCTTTCCTGTCCGGCAAGATGTTTTTCCGGCGCAGGTGGTCCTTACAAGGGCAAACTTCGGCCAGCTGCTTCTTCTACCAGCTACTAAGTACACCGGCAGCAGCTGGCTTGGTTCCCACGAAGAGAAGAGATATTCCTCGGCGGAAGGCGAGGTGGCCGAAGGCAGCAAAGCCGTAGATGGTCCAGCGAGTGCAGTGCATTAGATAGTGGGGCGTCTTTGCACCCGTGGCTTATTACAGCTTCCGGGACGTGCCCGATGGCTGTCAGAAGAAAACAGTGCTGGACTTTCAAATGAAGGTTGCCTAAATTTTTCGGGAGGGACACGCCAACCAGTTAACTGAGACGGCGGCGGAAATTTTGTCAAATTTATATTTATGTAGGTATCGTGTCATGGTAACACTGCCGCCGGTCGCGGGGCGAACGGCAGATGCCGCACGCGCCCGGCCCGGCAAGCAGGCGCCTTGTAGCGCCGGTCGTTCCCCGCGAGGCAGGGATCCGCCGTGTCTTTGGCATCGGTAACAGCGCCAAGCAGGGTTGATTTTTTTAAGGAAAATCAACTTACTTGGGGAAGGTATCTGACTGGATAGTATGGTAACAAGGAGACAGATTGCTCGGGAACCTAAATTAGAGCAAACAGAATTACGGGGGGTCGTCTAAGATCGCCCGAGGGCGTTTGACACGTATAGCGGGAGGTGGTTCAGACGTGCTGATAGAACGGAGATAAGGAAAGGACGAGGTCGCTGCAGAAGCAAAGAGAGTTTCGGCAAGCGACCGGACAAAATCGGCAAGGGTAGGAACTCGAAGGCCTCCACGAATGACATCATTTCTCATAAACCATGGAGACCCCGACAAGGATCTAAGGGTACGGGCCTGGAAAGCTTTCAGCCTACACTTGTTAGTGGTCGACACAAGCGACCACCATGCGGGAGCAGCATAGGTCAATACTGACCGGAGAAACAAAAGATAGATCGTAATTTTAGTGCGCAAAGCCAGGCGGTTGCGGCACGAGAGCATGGGAAATATTTTGGCTCGGACGCCTCGAGCTTTGTTGAGGGTAGCAGTCATGTGGCCGTTGAAGCTAAGGCGCTGGTCTAGCCGAACGCCCAAATACTTCACCGACTTTTGCCAGGCGATAGGCCTCCCTTCGAGGGAGAGGGCCTGGCATCGGGAAGTGGACTTGCTGGTGAAACAGATCGCTTCGGATTTCTCCGCGTTGATCAGCACCCGCCACTTCCGTAGCCAGGCCGGAAGCAGATTCAACTGACTCTGCAGCTTTGAACACGCAATTCGCGGGGACAGGGAGCTGCAGTAATACATTGCGTCGTCATTTCGCCTCCACGGACGTCGAAGGAAGGGCAGAACGGAGAGAAGCTAAAAGCTGAGTGTAATTCCTATTATCAGGAATGATAATAGGCGGAAACTTAGTGGTAGAAGGGTCAGGCTGAGAACTAGATGGAAGATTAACAGACTGCCGGCCGCTGTTACCTGAATCAGCGACCTGGTTAGGTGAGGCGGGAGACTGACTGGCGGCGAGCTTTTGCTTGCGTTTGGCGCGTTTGCGATCCACAACCGAAAACTCTTCATCTCCCGACCCAACACTTCCCATATGGACGTCGGATAACTCACTGTCACTGCCACTATCACAATGGGTTTCACGGGGGAGAGGAGTATTCAAAGGAGCAGAACCGCAAGCGCCCAAGAGAGAGCTTAACGGCTCCGGCAAAGGAACGTCAGGTTTATTTGACGCCATTTCGGAAGCCCGAAATGGACGTCAAAGGTGGTTAGAGGAGAGAGAACTCACCAGCACTGATTATTCTAACTAACAGGCACTGACACACGTACTCACCAGAAGCCGCACAGCACACGAACACAAAAACGGCCGCGCACTACACTGCACTGAGAATACTGGTTATAACTCACTACTCAAAGAAGATTGCACAAATATAAATAGTTAGAGCACAAACTCAACACTGTGTCTTCACTTGGTGAAGAAATCACTTGAAAAGAAACACAAACAACGGTAAAATCACTTGGCAAAATCGCCATACAAAGTGACGCAGCCTACCCTGGCAACAGCTCGAGGTAGACTCTCTGGTCCAGCGAAGCTACGATGCCTCTATTTATAACATTTTGTCCGCTTCAGGTGTATCGCACGGACCAATGAGAAGCCAGCTCGTCATACTCAATTCTGATTGGCCATGGAAAATAGACCATGCCAGACACTATTTAAGGAGATGCTTTCACCTCATGGACGCATCAGTCTCCCGCCTCACCTAACCAGGTCGCTGATTCAGGTAACAGCGGCCGGCAGTCTGTTAATCTTCCATCTAGTTCTCAGCCTGACCCTTCTACCACTAAGTTTCCGCCTATTATCATTCCTGATAATAGGAATTACACTCAGCTTTTAGCTTCTCTCCGTTCTGCCCTTCCTTCGACGTCCGTGGAGGCGAAATGCTCCGGCAAATCGCTGAAGCTGGGCGTCAAATCCATCGTAGACTTCCGCGCTGTTCAGCACTTTCTGTCAGCGCGGAATATCTCATTCCATACCTTCGCTCTCCCTGAGGAGCGTGAGGTCAAAATTGTGATTCAGGGCATTCCCTGTCATACCCCCTCCGATGCTATCGTGCAGGAATTGACCTCACTTGGATATACGCCAACTGCTGTGTCGGTTTTGCACGCTGGCAAAGGGGACTCTAAGCATCCCGTGAACTCTTTTCTTGTAAAGTTGCTCAAAACCGGAAATTTTGAGGAGGTCTATGGCCTCCAAACACTCCTTCACCTGCGGGTGACAGTCAGATCATTTGACCCGCGCCCAGGCCCTGCTCAGTGTTTTAACTGTCAGGGCTTCGGGCACTCTTCCCTCTTCTGCCATGCGCCCCCACGTTGCGTGCGGTGCGGCGACCCTCACCGTGGCTGTGATAAGCCTCGTGTGCCGGGTTTTGTCCCGTACTGCTGCAACTGCAAGGGCGCCCATCCGGCTAGTTACCGGGGTTGTATTAAATATATCGAGGCGGAAAGACAGCAGCGATCTGCGCGCCCTGGCGCGCAGCGTCGTGTAGCTGGCCCGGCCCCTAATCGGCGAGAGGTCTTCCCCCCTCTCTCCGGTACATCTGTCAAGGCCCCGGCAGCGACTCCTGTCGCTCCCGCGGTCTCAGTCCCGCCTGCAGGCGTCGCTCCGGCGGCGCCTGTGACGGCTCCACTCCCGGCGCCTGCCGGAGCGCCCGGCCCTTCCTACGCAGCGGTTGCTGCTAAGACATCATCGTCAACCACTTCCGCCCGCAAGGGCACCAAAAAGCGCTCTCGTCGCCGGACTCCCGGCCGACGACATCAGCAGGCTCGTCCTGCCCAACCTCAGCGGGACTCTCCCGCCCCTGTCATCTCCCAACCTCCGCGCGAGCAGACCAAAGTTCAGTCCGCTAACCCAGCGCCATCTGTAGTCCTGGCCGAAGTTCCTCAGGAACGTCCGCGCGGGTCCTGGGAACTTTCTCGGGCTCCAGCGGATCCCCTGACGGCTTGGGCCACTCAACTTGTTGAAAGCATCAGGTCTGCTCCTGACACCTCCACCGTGCTAATGTTAGTATTCCAATCTCTCTCTGCTCTCTTCCCTCTCCTCCCCCTCAATGGCTAGATCCCTGCGGATCGTCGCTTGGAACGCCGATGGCGTTTCCTCTCGTCGATCTGAGCTGGCGGCTTTCGTCGTGGAGTACGACGTTGATGTCGTGCTTCTCTCCGAAACCCATCTAGCCCCCTACCATCGATTCTCACTTCCTTCTTACACTTGTTATCGTCAGGATCGTCCCCGACAGCCGCGCCAACCCCCGAAAGGGGGTACGGCGATTCTGGTCCACAGGCGGATATCCCACAGGCCACTACCCCCCCTAACTACTCGACTCATCGAAGGTTGCGCGGTGGCAGTGGACGCAGGCAGCTCGGAGTTGCGCATTGTTTCCGCGTATCTCCGGCCTGGCCTGAGCCCGCCGCCCCCGCCTGAGGAGTGGAACGCTCTCCTCGACCACCCAATCTCGACAATTGCAGCCGGCGACTTCAACGCCAAACATCCTTCTTGGAACAGTAGGGCTACCAACGCCTACGGCAGATCACTCCGCCGGTTCGTCCTAGACGACCCGGATACGCACGTCATCGGCCCTGATGATCCTACCCACTTCCACTATGCCGGTCACAGACCGGACGTTCTTGATGTAGTTGTAGTCAGGAACGTGGCCCATAACATCCAGGTCTCGTCAGTGTCAGACCTCTCGTCTGATCACAATCCCCTTCTAATAACTGTTCGAGATGTGTCGGCTTCACCCCGACTTCCCGCTGGTCCTGCTAGGAGGGTCAACTGGCGCTCCTATCACGACGAGCTATCTCGAAGGTTACCATCTGTCCCAGCGGACCCGATCGCCACTCGTGACGATCTGGATCTCCGTGCCACTCATCTTCAGGAGTTGGTCCAAGGTGTCATGGATCGACACACATACAACGTAGAGGTGAATCGTAAATCGGCCCTTCAACCGGAAGTTATCCACGCCATCTGGCTTCGGCGCAAGCTCCGCCGCAGATGGCAACGAACCCGAGATCCCGCCGTCAAACGACGGTTTCAGGCCCAGTCTCTTTACGTCCAGCAACTTTTGCGGGACGTAAACTCTGATCAGTGGGACTCATACCTTGAGTCCCTTGAAGTCGACCCAGCCTCCGTCTGGAGAGCGACGAGTCGCCTTACTCGCGAGAAGCGTACTCGCAACCCGCTGAATACCCCGAACGGCATTGTTTCTTCACCGGAAGGCAAGGCAGAGGTCTTCGCCGACTGCATGGAGACTCAATTCACCGTTCATGGAGGCGTCTCGGACCCTGCCTTCTCGGTTGTGGTTCGAGACTTCCTATCTGGTTATTTTTCCCGCCCTCCACCTGACCCTCCCGCTCTCTTCGACAGGGACGAACTAGTTTCGTCTATCTGTCGACTAAACCGACGTCGCGCCCCCGGTCCTGATCGGATCGGGGCCGCAGCTTTGCAACATCTCCCGGCCTCGGGCGTTGAATTGGTCCTGGATCTGTTCAACTCCAGTCTCCGGCTGCAATACTTCCCCCGCCTGTGGAAAAATGCCAACATCTGTATGATTCCCAAGCCCGGCAAGCCTCGAATGCTTGCAGGCAGCTATCGTCCCATATCATTGTTGCCAGTAATCTCAAAGGTGTTTGAGCGTCTCCTACTCGCCCGCATCTGGCCGCTGCTGGATAACTTTATTCGGAGCGAACAGTTCGGGTTCCGTAGAGAGCACTCGACAACTTTACAACTCGTCCGAGTTGTCACAGCATTATCCGACGCCGCCAACAAGAAAGAGTCTACGGGCGCTGTCTTGTTGGACGTGAGTAAGGCCTTCGACAAAGTCTGGCACGAAGGCCTTCTCTACAAACTCGCTCACTCCCCCATCCCACCGTCCATTGTGCATTTCTTGCGGTCATACCTCTGTGATCGTACCTTCAGGGTTAGCGTCGAAGGGTCCTGTTCGTCAGTCCGACCCGTCGCCGCTGGCGTTCCGCAGGGATCTGTCCTCGGCCCCGTTCTGTACCTAGTGTACACGAACGACCTGCCTGTTATTCCTGGAGTCACGTTATCTCTATTCGCTGACGACGCAATGTATTACTGCAGCTCCCTGTCCCCGCGAATTGCGTGTTCAAAGCTGCAGAGTCAGTTGAATCTGCTTCCGGCCTGGCTACGGAAGTGGCGGGTGCTGATCAACGCGGAGAAATCCGAGGCGATCTGTTTCACCAGCAAGTCCACTTCCCGATGCCAGACCCTCTCCCTCGAAGGGAGGCCTATCGCCTGGCAAAAGTCGGTGAAGTATTTGGGCGTTCGGCTAGACCAGCGCCTTAGCTTCAACGGCCACGTGACTGCTACCCTCAACAAAGCTCGAGGCGTCCGAGCCAAAATATTTCCCATGCTCTCGTGCCGCAACCGCCTGGCTTTGCGCACTAAAGTTACGATCTATCTTTTGTTTCTCCGGTCAGTATTGACCTATGCTGCTCCCGCATGGTGGTCGCTTGTGTCGACCACTAACAAGTGTAGGCTGGAAGCTTTCCAGGCCCGTACCCTCCGATCCTTGTCGGGGTCTCCATGGTTTGTGAGAAATAATGTCATTCGTGGAGGCCTTCGAGTTCCTACCCTTGCCGATTTTGTCCGGTCGCTTGCCGAAACTCTCTTTGCTTCTGCAGCGGCCTCGTCCTTTCCATATCTCCGTTCCATCAGCACGTCTGAACCACCTCCCGCTATACGTGTCAAGCGCCCTCGGGCGATCTTAGATGACCCCCCGTAATTCTAATAAGCTGTGACTTAGGTTCCCGAGCAACTCTATCTCCTTGTTACCTTCCTATACTGTCAGATACCTTCCCCAAGTATGTTGGTTTGCAAACTGCTTGGCGCTGTTACCGATGCCACAGACACGGCGGTTCCCTGCCTCGCGGGGAACGACCGGCGCTACAAGGCGCCTGCATGCCGGGCCGGGCGCGTGCGGCATCTGCCGTTCGCCCCGCGACCGGCGGCAGTGTTACCATGACCCGGTACCTATATAATACAAAATTGAAAAATTTTCCGCCGCCTTCTCAGTTAACTGGTTGGCGTGTCCCTCCCGAAAAATTTAGGAAACCTTCTTTTTGAAAGTCCAGCACTGTTTTCTTCTGACAGCCATCGGGCACGTCCCGGAAGCTGTAATAAGCCACGGGCGCAAAGACGCCCCACTATGCAATGCAATGCAATGCAATCATGGACGCATATCTCGCAGCAACCAACGGAGGCGGTTAAGAAGAAGCCGCCGGTGAAGGAGAAACACTCGCCGCATCGCCAGCGACAACATGCGATGGAAGTGGACCAGCCGTCTTGCCAGCAAGACGAAGACAAGAAGCAGCAGCACACAACTGGGACCTGCCGTGCAGTGCCGGTAAGTGCGTTAGGTAGCGCTGTCCAGCGAAACCCGGGGAGTCCGAGAGTAGGGCTGACAAATAGAGATGCGGGTTGCGCCGCCACTGTGACGGTGTCACAGTTCGGCCCCCGGGTACCCGCTGGACAAAGAGCCGAGTTAGTCGGCAGTAGCCCCGCTGTTAGTGTCCCCAAAGCACTGTGCGGCAGCATCGAGCCCCCCGGCCGGCCACTTGGGCCAGCCGGGAACCCTACGACTTGCGCGGGAAGCCCTGCTGAACCCGCGCAAGTACGTGAGCAAAATCGGTCCTTATTAGGGCCGACCAAGCCCGCTAAGGCCGGACCTTCCGGCTGCACGGCCGCTAGTAGGCCAAGCAGCCCGAATCCTCTGCCGGAGTCTGACTCCCCAGATATGGAGACCTCGGCTTCCACCGACTGGGTGGCAAGCCGCGAAAGTCTCCTTCCCTGACCTCCTTGAGTTCGGCCACGGACTCGGCGGCACTCCAAGCCTCCGCTGAGGTTGCGCCTAGTCGCACCTCCGAAGGAAGGGTCCCGCCGGTGTTCGTTACGAACGTCAGGGACGTGATCGGCTTCGTTCGCCGACTCCGTAAGTCCGTTGCGCTGGCAGATAACGCATCTGTCAAGCTCCTTGCGAGCGAGACTGTGCGCGTTACCTGCCGCAGCGCATCGGAGCACTTCGGAATGGTCCAGTGGCTGGAACGTGAATCGTTCCAGTTCCACACATACACATTGAACCGCACCAAGCCTGTAGCCCTCGTCCTTCGGGGCCTGGACATACAGGCGGATCCGCAGGTCGTCGCTGACGAACTGTGCGACGCGGGTTATAAGGTTGTGGGAGCCTCACGGCTGTACACTACTTATGGCTCGCGTCGACCACTCCCGCTGATAAGACTCCTGGCAGAGAAGGGCGAATCCTCCCAGGCCTTATTAGACTTAAAGCGGCTGTTCGGGCTCTGCGTAAGCGTCGAGCCCTGCCGTCAGACCGGGCGACTTTCCCAGTGCCACAGGTGCCAGCGGTTCGGCCATAGCAGCTTCGGTTGCCGGAACGCGCCGACCTGCGTCCGCTGTGGAAATGACCACTTGACGCAGGCCTGCGCTGTCCCGGACAACCACCGATATTGTATCAACTGCGGCGGCGCCCATGCTGCTAATAACAGGCGCTGCCCAGTCTATAGCGAGCAGCTGGACAAGTTGAAGAAACCAGTCCAGCCTAAGCCTCGACATGATGTTAGACAGCCAGTCAAACCGGCCAAAGCCGCTGAACCTGTGGTCCGGAAACCAGCCCCTAGGTCTGCTCCGGTTCCGAAACCCAGCAGTACAGTGAGCCCGAGCGAAGCTCCAAAGGCCAAACCCATCATCGCGCCCCCGGAACCGGAACGCGAAATACCCCACTTCACACACGTCCCGCTGCCGGACAACGAGGAAATTGATCCTCCATTGCCGCCGCCACCCAAGCCTAGATTCCCCAGATCGGGCAAGAAAGTTAGGAACCAGGCCAAGAACACGGGCCAGCCTAAACCACCTGCCACTGGACCCAAGCCCGTCCTCCAAAAGCCAGAGCGGCCACCCGCTCCAGTACCAGCCCCCAAGGCTTCCACCGTCTCGCCCCGCCGCAGCTATGCAGCTGCCGCCAAGCGTTCTCCCCCGGCCTCATCTTCCGATGATCTCGCCGTCGTTTCAGACTTTCTGGCAAGCTACGACTTGCAGAAAGTGGCCCAGACTTTCCTTAAAATCAAGGAACGCTTGGCAACAGCCTCGCCCCAGGACAAGTTCCTCCTCTTGGTGGAAGCCTGCCGTGTAACAGGTCTGTTATGAACGGACAACCACGGCAATCCCTCAAGCGAGACCTCGAGCTCGTGGCGTGGAACGCCAACGGCCTCGCTTCCCGGCATTCTGAGCTCTTAGAGTTCGTTGCCCGTCACAAGCCCGATGTGCTTCTTCTTGGCGAGACGCACCTGACCCCGCATCGTCGTTTCCGACTACCCAACTACGTGTGCCACCGGGATGACCGGTCGGGTCGCGCAGGAGGGGGCACAGCCATCGCGGTGAAGGCGAGTCTTCGCCATCACCGCGTTGTCCTGCCTCAGCGGCGGAACCTCGAGTGCACCGCGGTCGAGCTCCATGGTGCTCTCGGCGGTCTACTCGTAGTTTCCGCCTACAAGCCTCCACACACGGAGCTCCTGTCGAACGATCTGGAGGCCGTCTTTGGAGCACACAGGAGGGTAGTCCTGGCGGGCGACCTGAACTGTAAGCACCCCGATTGGGGGAGCCGCTTGGCGAACCCAAACGGGACCCGCTTACGCAGGTATGCTGATGCGGCTCGGGTCACAGTCATGGGTCCTACCGGGCCTACATACTATCCCTCGAGGGCTAACTCCCGCCCTGACGTATTGGACATTGCCGCGGTCAGGGGCGTTTATTGCCCGGTCCACGTCTCCGTCATTTCGGAACTGTCCTCGGACCATTGCCCTATCAGTGTGCATATAGCTACCCAGCACGCCACCGTCCGCGACGAGCGGCGGGTAATCGAGTGGGACCGCTTTGGCCCGGCGTTCAGTCGCCGCCTACCAGAGCATATCCCGCTCGACACTACCCAGCATGTCGAAGAGGCAGTTGGCTTATTCGACACAGCCGTAGTCTCGGCGGTTGACGTGTCCTCCCGGATGAAGCCGGGGCTCACGCCCGACTATCAGCGGATCCCCGAAGAGGTGTCTCAGCTCGCTTGCGAGAGGAATCGCCTCCGGAGACGCTGGCAGAGGACTCGTGACCCGGCGGACAAGGCTGCGTTCAACAGAGCGTCCGGCAAGTTGCGTCGTGACATGCTGGCGTTCCGTAGACGCAACTGGGAGCTAGCTGTAACACAGATGGATGGCCCTGCTGAGGACCGTAATGTCTGGCGGATTCCCAGTGCCCTAACGGGAAAGCGCAAACGCGCGCCTCTCCCCGCGCTGGCCGGACCTGGCGGTCAACCCCTTGGCCGCCCCCTCGAAAAGGCCGAGTTCTTGGCTGACAGTTTAGAGCGTCAGTTCGCTCCCAACCCATCCAAGAACCCGGCCTTCACTGAGCACATCTGCCGCGAGGTAGAGCGCTTTCTATCGGCCGGTATCACAGTCCAACCGGAGCCCATCTCCCCGGAGGAGGTCTCTGAGAGGATTGTTCAGCTCAAGCCCCGGAAGGCGCCTGGCCCGGACGGAGTCATGAATTCCGCCCTCCATCGCCTTCCGGAGCGAGGAACCCAGTTCCTCACTGACCTGTTCAATTCATGCCTCAGACTGGCCTATTTTCCGGTGAAATGGAAAACGGCTACCGTCATTGTGATACCGAAGCCGGGAAAGAATTCTTCTCGAGTGGAGAACCTCAGACCCATCAGCCTCTTGTCCGCGACGTCCAAGGTTTTTGAGCGTCTGATCCAGCGTAGGATCCGCGACCATCTAGAAAGACTAGACGTGCTGATCCCCGAACAGTTCGGCTTTCGTGAGCTGCACTCCTCGACTCATCAGCTGATGAGACTCGTGGAATGCATAACCGAGGCTGGCTGCCAGGGCAAACAGACGGCTGCGATCTTCCTAGACGTAGAGAAAGCCTTTGACCGCGTGTGGCACGAGGGTGTCCTCTACAAACTCACGGAGGTCCTTCTCCCAGACTGCTACGTTCATTTGATCGGCAGCTTTCTGCGAGACCGTAGCTTCCGAGTGAGAGTAGACCACGCTCTCTCTTCGGAGAGGCGTATTACCGCTGGTGTCCCTCAGGGAAGTGTCCTTGGGCCTCTTCTGTTCTCGTTGTTTGTCAACGACACGCCCCGAGTTCCTGGAGTGAAACTGTCGCTGTTCGCGGACGACACTGCGGCTTTTGCCTCAGAGCCGAACGCGAGTTATGCGGCCGTTAAGCTCCAGCGCCAACTCGACGCGTATGTCGGGTGGACCGATGACTGGAGAGTTGCCGTTAACGCTTCCAAGAGCGCCGCGGTAATATTCTCGCGACAACGCAAGCGGCCTCGGCCGCTTAAAGTAGGCCCCGTCGAGGTGCCCTGGACCAACAGCGTCAAGTACCTCGGGCTCCACGTGGATTCCCGACTCACCTGGCGAACCCATGCAAATTACATCCGACAACGCGCTTCGGCGCAACTCAGTAGACTCTGGCCCGTGCTATCTAATCCGGCAATGACCCCCCGGCTAGGTAAGCTCATAGTCAACACGTACGTGTTGCCGGTGATTACCTACGCCTGTCCTGTTTGGGGATACCTGGCTCGTGGTCATAGAATCACGCTCCAGCGCGTACTCGACCGGGGACTGAAGCTCGCGTGCAAAGTCCCCCGGAGGTACTCTTCTCGTCTTTTGAGGAGAGGACTCGGTGTCCGCTCTCTTGATGACACCGTGAGACGCCTGGCGCGACGATTCTATGTTCGTTCCGACAGAGTGACCCACAATTCCCTCATTGCCGGACTTGGTAAATACACCCCGCGACCAGGTGAGTCCTGGAAGCGACCTCGTTTGCTAGTCCCGGTGGTATAATCCACCAATCGCAGGTCGTTTCAGACCCCCCCCCATAAGTAGATAAAAGTATATATCGAACTCCAACAGACCCAGTGGCAGGAGTCCTTTCTGAGACTCGGGACACTGTACTACTCGCGACCCGCGCTTCGCGCGGGCCGCGCAACCCCCAGTTGTGTCATGGACGCATAACCACCCATCGATTGGAAGCGTCAACATCTCCTGGAAGCTCTCTCTTAATGGGAAGTTGTCAGTTTTCAAGAGTGTTCAGTTTTCGGCTATTTTCAGTTTTCCGATCTGTGCAATAGTTAACAGTTTGTGTTCAGTGTTACAACTACTCAAGAAAATAATAGTGCAGTGTAGTGTTCAGTGCAGTGTTGTGTTCTTGTGCCGTGCAGTGTTTCGTGTGTGTTCCGCTGCTGCCTGGAGCTTGTTGGTAAGTGATCTGCTTTTTGTATTTTGCTTACCGTAGTGCTTGGTCGTAGTCCTTAGTTCCGTTCCGCCTAAGGCGTAGGCTTCGCCTCGCCGATGGCTGCCCACAACCCATCTTCCGTCGGCCCTTCTCAGGGCCAACCTGCTTCCGTCGGTCCTTCTCAGGACCTCTCAATTCCTGCTCGCGCTCTTGCGCAACCACTCCCGGATGGCCCTTCTCAGGTCCACCCTACACCTACCTCCTCGGGGGAAACTCAAGACTCGGCCATGGATACTGATGGTGCATGGCAGGCTGTCAGCCGGAAACGGCGTGTCAGTGCCACCTCCACAGAATCCGGTCGGGCTTCGCGTCGAGGCTCAACCGCGGGGCAATCCACCATGGCCTCACAACAACAACCTGACCAGCCCCGGCGTATCCCGCCTCTGATTTTCGCCCGGCCTTCGGATTGGGCTAATTTCATGCGTCGGATACACCGGTGCACTCCTTCTGGCACCTTGACTGCTTCGGCTCAAGGTGACAATTCCATTCGCCTGAACCCCACGACCGTGGAGTGCTTCCGTATTGCGCAGAAGTTCCTCACGGACGCGGGGATCCCGTTCCATACCTTTGCCTTGCCGGAGGAGAAGGAACTCAAGGTTCAAGTAATTGGTATCCCTGCTGGTACCCAGCCTGAGATCATCTCTGATGAACTCACCAGTTTAGGCTTTCGTGTACATAGCGTAACGCCTCTCTTCTCCCCCGGCAAGAAACTAGCGCGCAATGCGTTCCTGGTTAAAATACGAAAGGTGCCAGACTACCAGGCCATTTATGGTATCACCTCTATGTTTTATTTGAAGGTTAGGGTTGAAGCCTTCGAAGCCCAGGCCGGACCGAAGCAGTGTTACAACTGCCAAAGGTACGTCCATTCATCGGCATTTTGCCACCATCCCACCCGCTGTTTGCGCTGTGGCGATAGCCATCGAAAGGACACTTGTCCTCTCGCTCGTGCTGCCGCCACTTGCGCCAACTGCGGGGAACCTCACCCGGCATCGTCGAAATCTTGCAAATTCTATGCTGCGGCTTTGCAGAAGCTGTCAAAGTCTTCGCAGCAGCGCACTTCTGCGCCTCCAGCTAGGCCCCAAGCATCAAGGCCTGCCGCCTCGGCGGCACCTATCCCCGCTGCGGCTCCGGCCCTTGCGCCTGCCCCAGCTCGTCCGGCGTCTACCGGGGCGCCCAGCTATGCGGCTGCAGCTGCATCACAGCCTGCCGCACAGCCTGCGGCCCAGCAGCCAAAACCTGCTGCGCCGTCCAAGAAAAGAACAAAACCATCTCCCCCAGCTTCCTCGCAGCACACGCCCGCTGCACCACAGCCAGCATCTACTCCAGATGTCCGCAATCCTAGGCAGCCGACACAAAAGGCCCCTGCCCAGAATGGCATCATGTTCCTGCACCCGGCGCCCAAGCCTCAGGCGGCACCGGCGTCTGCCGCGTCCTCGGACGCGACTTTCGCCGCCCGCGTGCATGCTTGGATCAACGCCTTGATCCCGCAAATTCTTGCTGCCAAGGATGTCCAGTCCTTAATCGTTATAATTCTCACCTCCGTGACCTCACTTATCCCTCTCGATGGCTAGGCCCTTTCGGCTGGTGGCTTGGAACGCATGTGGCGTTCTACCTCGCCGTGCCGAATTGGCCGCCTTCGTAACCGAATATGACATAGACGTCATACTCCTTAACGAAACCCATTTAACTCCTGCTCACTCGTTCCAGCTTCCGGCGTACACGACGTATCGCACCGACAGGCCTGGCCAGAACCGGCGTGTCGCATCTGGCGGCACAGCCATTCTGGTTCACAGGCGCATCGCCCACCGCCCCTGCCGCCTCCGGCGACTCGTCGCTTGGAGGCGACGGCGGTTGCTCTCTGCATCGGGGATCGGGAGGTTCGACTGGTTTCAGTCTACCTCCCCCCTCGAGGTGGACCACCGCCCGACGAGAATGAATGGGACGCTCTCTTAGAAGACCCTTTACCTACCATCGCAGCCGGAGACTTTAATAGTAAGCATCCCCTCTGGAACAGCCGTGTCTCTAACCCTTATGGCCGCTCTCTGTACCAATACGTTCAACGTCATCCTCATGTGAACGCTCTTGGTCCTAGATCACCGACCTATATCCCCAATCACCGGGGACCTCCAGACGTCCTTGACATTGCTGTTGTCAAAGACTTGGCCTACCCTATCGCAATAGAAGCCGTGTCAGACCTCTCGTCTGATCACGACCCGGTATTACTCACTGTTCGGCCCACGCTGGACACACCTCTCCAGCCTCCCCATCGTTTAACGAGAGTCAACTGGCGATCGTTCCACGATGAACTGGGTCGAACAGTACCATCTGACCCCCAGGTTGACATCTCCAGCCCGGAGGATGTAGACCGCTTGGCCGACTATCTTCAAGAAGTCGTCACGTCCGCTATGGACAAACACACCTATGAAGTCCCTGCGCCCAACAGACGGTCGCAGTTACCTGAAGAGGTGATTCTGGCCATCCGCAACCGGCGCCAGCTCCGCCGGAGATGGCAACAAACCCGGGACCCTGCCGTAAAACGCAGGCTAAACGCCCAATCTGACCTTGTCAAGCAGCTTCTGCTTGATGCCACTGCTCATCGATGGGACTCATATCTTGAGTCTCTGGAAGTCACGCCGCAGTCCGTATTCCGGGCTGCGCGCCGACTCACTGGCGAGAAAAGGACCCGCTACCCCCTACGATCACCGAACGGGATTGTGTACTCCGCGGCCGACAAAGCAGAAGTCTTTGCCGATACCATGGAGGAACAATTTACCGTTCACAGAGGCGTCTGTGACCCCGGCCACTCGGCAGCGGTCGCAGACTTCCTATCTGGATATTTTTCCCGCCCTCCCGCAGACCCAATCGACCCGTTCGACGAGGCTGAAGTGGAAACGGCCATTAGTCGACTGCGCCCCAAGAAGGCGCCCGGCGAGGACCGTATTGGTGCAGCGGCCCTACTCAACGCCCCAGGAAGTCTCGTTTCACTCATCCACGTGCAGTTCAATGGTTGTCTCCGGCTCCATTACTATCCCAGCCCTTGGAAACGAGCCAAAGTCATCATGTTGCCGAAGGCTCGCAAGCTGCGTACACTCCCTGAGAATCATCGACCAATCTCTCTTTTGCCAGTCTTATCGAAGGTGTTCGAGCGCCTCCTGCATCGCCGGATTACTCCCCTGCTGGATAATTTCATTCGGCAGGAACAGTTCGGCTTCCGCAGGCAGCATTCGACCACTCTTCAACTTGTCCGAGTTGTCACGCAACTCACTGACGCCATCAACAGGAACCATCAAACTGTCGCCGTCCTTCTGGACGTGAGTAAGGCCTTCGACAAAGTCTGGCACGAAGGCCTTCTCTATAAACTAGCCACCTCCCCTCTCCCTGCCTCATTTGTACATCTGATGCGGTCGTATCTCTGCGACCGCAAATTTAGGATCTGCGTCGACGGGACGTACTCTTCTGTCCGCCCCGTCGCCGCTGGCGTCCCTCAAGGATCTGTCCTCGGCCCCGTTCTGTACCTTGTGTACACGAACGACCTGCCAGTTTTGCCTGGAGTCACGCTCTCTCTCTATGCGGACGATGCGATGTACCACGCCAGCTCTGCAAACCTTCGTTTTGCGACTGACGTGGTGCAGCGCCAGCTCGCATTACTTCCGGCCTGGCTAAGGAAATGGCGGGTGGCGATCAATACGGAGAAATCCGAGGCGATTGCCTTCTCCCGTCAGCTCACTTCCCGATGCCAGACCCTCTCCCTTGAAGGGAGCCCAATCGCTTGGCAACGTACTGTGAAGTACTTGGGCGTCACTCTTGATCGACGCCTAAGCTTCAGAGCTCACGTGTCCACTGTGCTCCAGCGCGCCAGAGGCGTCAAAGCCAAACTATACCCATTCTTATCACCTCGAGGGCCCCTGCCAGTGCGCACGAAGCTCTCGATCTATCTGCTCTTTTTACGAGCCGTCCTTATGTACGCAGCGCCTGCATTTTGGACCCAACTCGCCCCCGACGTCGTTAAACGCATGGAAGCCTTCCAAGCCCTTACCCTTCGCCTTATCTCCGGCTCTCCCTGGTATGTAAAAAATTCTGCTATCAGGCGAGGGCTGAAGATTCCGTCGCTCGATGGATTTGCGCGAACTCTCACGTTCAATCTCTTCCATCGAGCATCCATCTCTGATTTTCCTCACCTCCAACACCTCGATAACGATGATGGACCACCACCAGTCAAACGCCGCCGCCCTCGAGCTCTGCTCGACGACCCACCATAATTTTAAAATAATAAAATTGCCCTTCACCATCTGTCCACGCGCCGACCAATCGTATTTTACCACCTTCCTTCCAGTCAAATCCGGTCCGTTGCAGGACGACAGATGGATCGGGCGATGTGCCGGCTTTAGTTGTGCCTAGTGCCGCCTTCAGTCGGCAACTTCGCCCCTCCAATCTCTCGCCTGCCTCGGTATCGCCAAAAGGCGGTCTACCGGACTCTTACCGGGCTGGCGGAAGTGTATCGACCCGTTGTGGGCGAACAGATCCCGCCAATCCGTGCTAAGCGTTCGCGTAGACTTCCCTCTCAGGCCATTGGTGGATCGCGTCAGCGGTTCAGCCAATCATAGCCCATCTCCTTCACCTCCGCCAAAATAAAAAAGGGGGTACCTATCCTCGCTGCGACAAGTCTCGCACCAAGCACTCGCCAAGCAACAGGCAGTCATCGGGCTCGCCCGGACGCTGCCGTCACTGGGGCACGCACTGAGCTGTGCCCTACACGCATCGTTGGCATCGTTGGCATCATGGACGCACTGGAAAGTTTCCAATCCAGAACCCTCCGTTCCTTGTCGGGATCTCCTTGGTTTGTTAGAAACAGTGTAATTCGAGGAGGTCTACGAGTTCCTGCTCTCTCAGCCTTTGTCTGGTCATTAGCTGCGACTCTCTTTGCCGCAGCTGAGACCTCTTCCTTCCCTTACCTCAGAACCATCAGCACCACGCAACCACCTCCCCCTGTCCGGGTCAAACGCCCTCGGGCGATTCTCGATGACCCGCCATAAGTTTAAGTAAACTTAAAACTCAACTACTTTGCATACTCACTATCTGCCCATGCCCCAGAATTTACCTGCTAAGCTGTTTCCTTCCTCCCTTCCTAGTATGCCGACCGCGCTGAATGCCGCTGCTACGCGCTATCACTGGCACGGAGGCTCTCTGCCTCGCGGGGAGCGACCGACGCCTCACGGCGTCTGCACGCGGGACTGGGAACGGGCGACATCTGTCACCTGAACCCGTCCTTGCGGCAGTGCCCACTGATTGCTGAAATTTTTAAAAATAAATAAAAATTGAAAACCTTTCTCCCCCGCCTTCTCAGTTAACTGGTTGGCGGTTGTCCATTCCTATTTTTAGGCACCAGTCGAATGAACCAGGACTAAGTATATCCACAGGCAGCCATTGGGCTCGACCCAGATGCTGTAGTCATGCACCGGGTGCAAAGACGCCCCGCTACCAGAGCTACAAGCTACTCGGCGGTTCATAGCGACGGACGCATTCTTATGAATATGGATGGACTCCAGATGCAGGCGAGTGAAGTAACCCCGGACAGAAGACAACACGCGGGCTTCATCAAACATCACCCGGTGATCGTCGTGGGACAGAGCGTGTTCAGCAACTGCGGACTTTTCCGGCTGGCCCAGGCGGCAGTATCTCCGATGTTCAGAGAGGCGCGTCCGGACACTACGCTTCGTGGTGCCTACGTAGACCTGGCCACACGTACAAGGAATACTGTACACCCCGCACGACGAGAGTGGATCCCTGGCGTCTTTCACCGGTCGCAGGAACTGTTGGATCTTTTTGGTTGGCTTAAAGATCGTCCTGACGCCCCGCTTACTCAGCAACCTGCCGATGCGGTCAGTCACGCCACGGATGTAGGGCAAGACAGCAGAGCCAACAACCTCAGGCAACTCCGACTGGTCCGGCCTACCAGATCTTCTCGGCCGGGCAGCTCTCCTAACCTCCGCAGCAGAATAGCCGTTGGACTGCAGTGCTTTCTCGAGATGCCGAAACTCATCTTCGAGATACTGGGGCTCACAGATTCTTTTTGCCCGGTCTACCAGAGTCTTCAGCACCGCCCTCTTCTACCTAGGATGATGATTGGAGGTCTTGTGCAGATATCTGTCGGTGTGCGTTGGCTTCCTATAAACTTTGACCTGTTCTCGGCGGACATCACTGCTTTGTTCCGGCAGGTCCTAACAACGACCTACTTCCAGTGGAATGGCGGCTTCTATGAACAGTTGGATGGCGTCGCCATGGGAAGTCCTCTCAGCCTTGTGGTTGCAGACTTCTATATGGGGAAATTTGAAGAGTTGGCAATTTCATCTGCGCCTCTGAAGCCGAAGTGTTGGTTGCGGTATGTGGACGACACTTTCGTGGTCTGGAGCCATGGGGATGAAGAGTTGGAACGTTTCCTTGGACATCTGAACGCTGTACACCCGCGCATACAGTTTACGATGGAGCGCGAGAGTGGTGATCAATTGGCTTTTCTGGATGTGTTGGTCCTGAAAAGGACCGATGGCAGCTTGGGACATAAAGTTTATAGGAAGCCAACGCACACCGACAGATATCTGCACAAGACCTCCAATCATCATCCTAGGCAGAAGAGGGCGGTGCCGAAGACTCTGGTAGACCGGGCAAAAAGAATCTGTGAGCCCCAGTATCTCGAAGATGAGTTTCGGCATCTCGAGAAAGCACTGCAGTCCAACGGCTATTCTGCTGCGGAGGTTAGGAGAGCTGCCCGGCCGAGAAGATCTGGTAGGCCGGACCAGTCGGAGTTGCCTGAGGTTGTTGGCTCTGCTGTCTTGCCCTACATCCGTGGCGTGACTGACCGCATCGGCAGGTTGCTGAGTAAGCGGGGCGTCAGGACGATCTTTAAGCCAACCAAAAAGATCCAACAGTTCCTGCGACCGGTGAAAGACGCCAGGGATCCACTCTCGTCGTGCGGGGTGTACAGTATTCCTTGTACGTGTGGCCAGGTCTACATAGGCACCACGAAGCGTAGTGTCCGGACGCGCCTCTCTGAACATCGGAGATACTGCCGCCTGGGCCAGCCGGAAAAGTCCGCAGTTGCTGAACACGCTCTGTCCCACGACGATCACCGGGTGATGTTTGATGAAGCCCGCGTGTTGTCTTCTGTCCGGGGTTACTTCACTCGCCTGCATCTGGAGTCCATCCATATTCATAAGAATGCGTCCGTCGCTATGAACCGCCGATTGCATTGCATTATTGCATTGCATTATGGATGCGGGGTGTCTTTGCACCCGTGGCTTGATTGCAGCATCTGGATCGTGTCCAATGGCTGCCAGAAGTAAACATAGTGCTGGTACATGTCGACTGGTGACCTAAAACTGGAAAAGGAAACCGCCAACCAGTTAACTGAGAAGGCGGGGGAGTATAACTTTTATTTGTGGAATGCACTGCCGCTGGTACCGATTCGAGCAACAGATGTTGCCCGTTTCAATTCCAGTCAGCAGACGCCCTGAGGGCGTCGGTCGCTCCCCGCGAGGCGGAGAGCCTCCGTGCCAGTGAATGATGACAGCGACAAGCAGCTGGCTCAGCGTGCTAGGAGGTGGACAGGAAGGACAGAAAGACAGTTTGGTGAAATACTCTGGGCTAGGACTGATGATTACTTATTTTTTATTTAATTTAAAGAGGATGGCGTTATGGCGGGTCATCAAGAAGCGTCCGAGGGCGCTTGACCCGAATGGGCGGTGGTGGTTCTGATGCACTGATGGTTCGTAGGTACGGGAAGGTGGAGGTCGAGGCTTTAGCAAAGAGAGTTAGAGCCAGCGACCGGACAAAGGAAGTCAAGGTAGGAACACGGAGACCCCTTCGAATCACGTCGTTCCTTACAAACCAAGGGGACCCCGTCAAGGATCGGAGTGTTCGGGACTGGAAAGCTTCCAGTCTACATCTGTTGGTGGTGGATAAAAGAGACCACCAGGCGGGAGCCGCACAGGTCAATACAGACCTGAGAAATAGTAGATAGATGGTAAGTTTCGTGCGCATGGCCAGGCGGCTGCGACACGATAGGAAAGGAGATAATTTGGCTCGGACGCCGCGAGCCTTGGCAAGGGTTTCCGTCACGTGGGCGTTGAAGCAAAGGCGACGATCTAGCCGAACGCATAAATACTTCACCGATTCTTTGTAGGCGATGGGCCTCCCTGCTAGGGAGAGGGGCTGGCATCGGGAGATGGACTTACGGGTGAAGCAGATCGCCTCGGATTTCTCCGTGTTGATCGTCACCCGCCATTTCCGTAGCCAGTCCGGAAGCTGGTTCAACTGACGCTGCAGCTTTGTACTCGCAAATCGCGGGGACAGGGAGCTGCAGTGATACATAGCATCGTCAGCGAACAAAGACAACGTGACTCCGGGCAAGACAGGCAGGTCGTTCGTGTACACAAGGTACAGAACGGGGCCGAGGACAGATCCCTGAGGTACGCCGGCGGCGACGGGTCGAACTGTAGAACAGGACCCGTCGACGCTCACCCTGAAGGTTCGGTCGCTGAGATACGACCGGAGGAAAAACACTATGGTCGATGGTAGAGGGGAATTGGCAAGTTTGAAGAGAAGACCTTCGTGCCAGACTTTATCGAAGGCTTTGCTCACGTCCAACAGTACGGCGGCCGTAGCCGCTCGCCTGTTGGTGGCGTCTGACAAGTGCGTAACAACGCGGACCAATTGAAGCGTGGTCGAGTGCTCTCTGCGAAACCCGAACTGTTCGCTGCGGATGAAACCATCTAGCAGCGGCGAGATGCGAGCCAGCAGGAGACGCTCGAACACCTTCGAGATGACTGGCAAGAGAGAGATTGGACGATAGCTTTCAGGAAGCATGCGCGGCTTGCGAGGCTTCGGAATCATTACGATGTTGGCTGATTTCCACAGGCGGGGAAAGTACTGTAGCAGGAGACAGGAGTTAAACAGCTCAAGAACGAGGTCAACGCCTGAGGCCGGGAGGTTTTGTAGAGCAGCGGCCCCGATCCGGTCAGGACCGGGGGCGCGACTGCGATTTAGGCGGCAGATAGATGAAACTAGTTCATCCCTGTCGAACGGGAGGGCTGGGATTTTGGAAGGGCGTGAAAAATGTCCAGATAGGAAGTCACGGACTTCTGCGGAGTGGGCAGGGTCCGAGACGCCTTGGCGAAAGTCATCAGTTCAGATCGTCGAGGGACTACCCCATGGGCATTCCACGCAACGATCCTAAGACTCCTAGCCATTCAAAGGAAGAAGAGGAAAGAGGGTAGACAGGGATTGAAACACCAGGGCGAGAACCGTGGTTGTATCTGGAGCAGACCTGATGTTGTTTACCAAAGTTTCAGCCCAGGCAGTCAGGGGGTCCACCGGGGCCCGGGAAGATTCCCGAGATTCCGGAAGACGGACCTGGCTGGCCTCGGCCGGTGTTGCAGATGGCGCAGGGCTCGGGGACGGACGTGGGGTCTGCTCAGTTGGGAGCTTAGGTTGATGGCTGGGGGCGGGCGGGGCCCGCTGAGGTTTTACAGGCAAGGCCTGTGGAACTTGTCGCTGACGGCGACGAGTGCGCTTTGGTTTGTGGCTCCGAGGAGCGGAAGGCGGGACTGATGTAGCGGCCACAGCCGCGTATGAAGGACCGGGCGCTCCGGCAGGCGCCGGGACAGAAGGGACTGCAGGCGGCGCCGAAACGTCGACTGCAGGCGGAACTGGGGCCCTGGGAGCAGCCGGAACTGCTGCCGGGGCCTGAGATGATGCTCCGGAGAGAGGTGGGAAGGCCTCTCTGCGGTTAGGGAGGGGACCTGCAACACGGCCTGCCTGCGCGCCAGGGCGAGCAGGAGTCCGCTGCAGTTTCATGGCTGATATAAAGTCCCTACATCCTCTATAACTAGCCGGATGGTCCCCGCCGCAGTTGCAGCAAATGGCCGTGAACCCCGTCTTGGGCTTATCACACACACGATGAGGCTCAGTACACCGCACGCAACGCGGAGGGTGATTACAGAACAAGCTGGAGTGGCCAAACCTCTGACAGTTAAAACACTGCGAGGGGCCTGGCCGCGGGTCAAAAGTACGGACTTGCACCCGAAGGTGCAGGAAGTTTTGGAGGCCATAAACCTCCTCGAACTGGCCTACTTTGAGTAGTTTCACGAGGAAACTATTCACAGGACGGCGATCTTCCCCCTTGCCAGCATGCAGTACACTTACCGCCGTCGGCGAATAGCCTAAAGCGACAAGCTCCTGCCTGATGGTATCGGGGGCGGTCCAGGAAGGAAGTCCGGAGATAACAACTTTAATTTCGCGCTCTGAAGGAAGCGCGAAAATATGGAAGGAGATCTTCCGATCGGTAAGAAACTGTTGGACCGATCGGAAATCCGGGACTGTTGTAGCCGCAATTCGAAGCGAGGAGCCTTGGCACCTGGCCTCGAGTTTGGCTGAAGGAAGCAGATTCTGCAGGGAACGGAGAATTTCCCTGTAGTTACGATTTTCTGGAATAATAATCGGCGGAATTTTAGGTTTGGGGACAGATTTGGAGTGTTGCTGAGTAGGTTCGCTGGCGCTGTTACCGGGACTAGATACCCGATGCGTAGCAGCGGCCGGTGGCGGGCTGGCGACCAATTTTCGCTTGCGTTTGGCAGACTTGTCCTCCACAAGCGAAAATTCACCTTCCCCCGTCCCCACACTACACATCGACGCACAATCACTTTCACTTTCACTATCACTAATGGTATGGGACGGCAGCGGGGTAGAATGAGGACCAGTACCGCAGGTTTCCATTAAGGTTACCAGCGGTGCCGGCAAAGGAACGGGAGTTGCGTTCGACGCCATCTCGGGATGAGCCGAAATGAACGTCGAAGACGCAAAAAAGGGCTAGGAAAGAGTGACTTTCACCAGCACTGAATCACTACACTGACAGACAAAGAACACGAACACCAGACGCGCACTGCACACGAGTCACAAAAACACACGCGCACGACACAATACACTGGTAATTTATAACACAATGATGATGATGAACACAGATGATGATGTGTTGAAGAAATCACGGTGATAGAACAATAAACAACGGTAAAATTCACTGGCAAAATTGCCGTACAAAGTGACGCAGCCTACCCTGGCAACAGCTCTAGGTGAACCGCCGAGGTGAAAGCATCTCCTTAAATAGTGTCTGGCATGGTCTATTTTCCATGGCCAATCAGAATTGAGTATGACGAGCTGGCTTCTCATTGGTCCGTGCGATACACCTGAAGCGGACAAAATGTTATAAATAGAGGCATCGTAGCAGTAACTCACTGTTGCTTGTTCCCAGTCCATTGGGAGACGTGTTCGGCGTATCATCTATCGAACACATTTCTTTCTTTTGCTACTGAAGATGGCCACCGGTGGTGCGGCCGAAACGTTTAGCAGCATTTTAAGCAATCGACCACGGCCTTTCAGCCCGGAAGTTTTAGAAAATAATCGTAAAATGTCTGAATTTGAAGACCATATTGTTAATTTCAAATATTGTTTAGGTATTATGAGTATGAATACGATACTACATGTTCTGTTAGTTAATTAAGGAGATTTTAATTAATATTGTATTAAAATAAGAAAGTCAGAAGGGGTATAAACACAGTATGATTCAAAAACATTATATGTAAAACCAGAAAAATCTAGGCCAAATAGGAAACTCCAACAACCTTATAATTATTAATTAAGTTAAATAAACCAGTTGAACTGATGGAATTTATATAAGGTGAATCAGTCACCAAATACTATGACTAAAACTATACTTTAAAAGGATAGTGTAAAAGGATATATAAAATTATTGAAAAAATTGGAAATATGATAACTGAAAATTCAGAGTGGGGTGTTATGAATAATTGAATAATATTTAAAAGGATAACCAATTAATAAAATTACAATGAATTAAGGGTAGATAAACATTTTTATTTCAATCTGAGATTGAATACAATCCTAAATATAACATATTAAAATGGCATCATTTTATAAAGGACAGGAAGTTATTTTTCAGGCCTACTTTTAAAAAATACAGAAATATGGCTTTTTAGAGAAAAAACTTTGTAAAACTATCTTATTTTCATATCAAATCAAGCAGCATAAACTGAAGAAAAGGATTATGTATTTATTATTTAATGAAATTAATTAATAACCAAAATATATTCTGTGATATAATGAATTATTTTTACATGTAACGGAAGCGATTAAAAATTGAAACAATATATTGCTAATATTAAATTGGCTAAGATGTTTAAGAGAACGAAGGAAGTAAGACAGTTCTTTATTAACGTTCGTAGTGTACGGTTGAGTGAGCTATAGCTACATAACAACCTATATCGGAACCATTAATGGCGTGTAAAAATTGAACCTAGCCTACAGTAAAATTTTGAGAATTTAGACAGAACAATTTTAAACTTTAAATTCAGTGAAAATTAACCACTGCTAACATTGAATCAAGTGAATACACCACCGAAACTAGTTAATTAACCATATGAACCTCTAACACTAATAATTCCGAATAACTAACACGAACTTTACGACACCAGTAACTTAACATTATCATACACATTTTTCTCGAGTGAATAACCGAACATTGAACGAGAGACACTACTATAACACCAGAAATATTAATCACTACTTCGGAGACGAGGAAGCATTGAAAAGGCAGCTTTATTGGAAGAAAATTTCAGCGAGACGATTCCTGTTTTACATCAGCAGCTCCGAAGCGGCCATTGTGATTCCCAGCATGCAAAGCGCACACGATTACTAGTATTCGTCAACACATCATTGGTTCGAGCTTTTCATTTTATAAACATTATATATTATCAAATAACGTTGTAATTTTTAACTATTAAGCTTTTTAATTGTAAATGTTATACTTTCTAACCTTACCCCTTCTCTGACTATTAAATATAACCGTTCAAAGAACCTGAATAATTAATGTTAAATAACATATGTACCAACAATCGATCGCCCTGTGAACGAGTCGAGCATTATACGATAATCGATTTTAAATCGATACTTTTAAGACTTTTGTCAATAAAATTTAGAAATTCTACAATTTGGTTTAACATTTATTTATAAATTTAATAAATAGAGTATTAGTGAACAACAGGACTACAAGAAAGGCGGCCATTACTTAAGTGGAAGTAGTACATGCGAAGAAGAAGAAATACCGCTAATCGATCAGTGAATTAGACAATCCTGTTAACGTTGAATTTAATTCCAGTGAACAATAAGCGATATTATTAACAAAATTGACTCAAAGGAACTTAAAATTTTAACACTACACCATTAAAAGAATTATTTCCTAAAATATTAAACATCAAAACAAACTTTAAATTTTTTTTTTTAATTTAAATAACAATATTTTTCCAAAAACGTTTTACAAAATATTTTTACAAAAACA
Organism: Magicicada septendecula; assembly: GCA_034769895.1. Lineage (NCBI taxonomy): Eukaryota > Metazoa > Arthropoda > Insecta > Hemiptera > Cicadidae > Magicicada > Magicicada septendecula. The sequence continues at coordinate 102,879,783 of CM068369.1, read as the reverse complement.
AAATAAAGCTTCATACGAGCAAAGATCAATACGTGTAAGGGTACAATATATATATATATATATATATATATATATATTACAACGCTACCTTTTATCTAACACACTTATCTAATATTTTGAATGTTAGATAAAACGTTACTTACCCGTGAGATTACTTTACCTGGGCGCCAGAACAAATCCCAGATACAAATGACACGGTTCCAGCTTAGCTCAGAGCATAGAGGCACAATTTCTCAGGATTCGTTCAATGATTGTGGATTCAAGGGGAATCGTTACAAATAACACTATAAAATTGGCTTGAGTATGTTTAATTACGTTTTAATTATTTTTAAACTTCTTGAAAATGTTAATTGTAGGACTTATTGCTACCCTAACTCTTATAATTAACGAGCGTGTGTGTGAAAAGTAATGATTAAGACGTTCAAACGACCTATTGCTCTTATCTGGTTTAATTAAGAGATTTATATCTCCCAAACCAGTGCTAAAGAACAGGTCTGCAATAATTTGCACGTCCAATACTACACCTCACTTTCCATTCTACCTACACTCCTATACTATGTTATAACTAATCTTACACATTAAATACAAAGTGTGAGATTCTTAGTGTCTTTTTAAAAATTGTTTATTGCTTTTTATTATTTGTTTAGTACTTATTTTATTGATCAATGAATCTATTTCTTACTGTTTGATGCGTCGACCGAAGATAGGAATCCGTAGAGGTCCTCCTTTTGATGGTTTAGCACAGAAGAAATGAGGTTGACCAATCCGGTAGAAAGATGCTCTGGCAATTACGGCTGCTGTAGTTCTCTGTTGCTCAGGTCACTTCACGGCTGATTATTAATTAATTAATTAATAATTTAGTTAATTAACGTGGTGATACACAGCGAGAGTTGTTGAACGGTACTAGTTCATCTTCACTGCGGACTACTTCTCGAATTTCTTACTTAAATACAACTTTGCGTGATTGTAAAATTTCTGCACGTAATTTACATACGACTAGCGCATTGAAGATCCGAACGAAGAGTAACGCTACCCCTCGGTTTGAGTTGGCGTCTGTTTTAAATACGGGATTCTGATTGGTTGTTCAAATAAATCATACGTTTTTCCAGTCTCGACAATCTCGAACAGGTCGAGCAAACACCCCTTGACAGGTTTGAAACGGCAGAGAATTTCTAGTCAAAATCGTACTTCCTGTATTTGCAAATTGATTGATTACAGGTATTTGCAAATGTGTTTTCAAAGATCTGACCACAGAATATTGTTGCTTTGGTCTTTATCTGTGTGTGTGTGTGTGAAAACACCTAATTCCTGTGTAGCATAATTCTCTTGTTATTCTTTTGGCGTTTGTCTTCCGTATAACTTCTTCAATTGTTAATTATATTAACTGAGATTGCGGCTACTTATAAAGCTTTACTTGCTGAACACAATGCTGTTTTCAGAATTGCCGTATATTTATTAGTTTTGAAGTTATCGGAGGTTGAAATGATAATTTGAATTGAGTAAAGTTTCATGTTTGTACCGGTAGCGGACGTCACTGTGACGAGGTTAGAGTGAGATGGCTGTGATTGTACGCTCTCTCTCTTGCTTACGCTGCTATACTCGTACAGTCTTACACTTTCATATAACGCTCAGATAGGACGCTAATATGAATCGTTATAATATGTATATTCAAACACTTTTTGCTACAGTCTGTTTCTTGATGTATATAATATATTTAATATTTATATTGAATTTATCTCAAGATATTTTTTTCCTTATTAGGAACATGTTTTGAGAACCATTGTGTTCTCACCCTCAGCCTTCGTGATTTTGAGTCTGGTGAAGTACTTGTGTGTTGGCTAGTTGTTATTGTGGGTTCCTGTTGGCTTCTGGTACTTTAAATTGGTATTATTGTGTGTGATTATGGTGTATGTATTAGTATTTTGTGTATTTTCGATGTTGAGTGCTTTGAAAATTGTGTCATGTTTTGTATTGATTTGTATTTGTTCAGGTATTAGTTTGTTTTGTGTTTTATGTTTGTATATTTGTAAATTTTCCCAAATGTTCATTATGGTGCATTTGTGTGGTATGTGTTTTATTAGTGTCATGTTGGTTATGTCTGGGAATTCATGTCCAGTGTTTATTGCATGTGTGGCCAAATTAGATTTGTATATTTCTGGTTTTTGTATGCGTTTAGGTGTTCAAAAGAACGTTTTTTTACTTGTTATTTGTTTGTCCTATGTAACATTTATTGCAATCTTGGCATTCAATTTTGTATATGCCATTGGTTGTTGTATTATCTTTGTTGTGTGGGTTATTTAGTTTTTGTTGATAATTTTTGTTAGTTTTGTATGCTATTTTAATGTCTGTGTTTTTAAACAGTTTTGTTAGCTTTGTCATTTTATTATTTATTATGTGAATGTGGCCCATTTTTTATTGTTGTTATTATTTTTGTTTTGTTTATTTTGATTAACTCTTAATTGTTCAGTTTTTATTTTATATTTTATTTTATTTCTATTTTTTTTACAGTATTTATATTATATCCATTTTTATAAGCAATTTGGTATAGTATATTTGTTTCTTTGTCTGTTTCTTGTTTGTTTAGGGGTATTTTGTACATCCTGTTAAATAGTGAATAGAATGCTACCATTTTATGTTGTGGTGGGTGGTCAGAACGGTTAGGTATAATGATGTTAGTGGAAGTTGGTTTTTTGTATATTGCATATTGTAGGTGGTTATTGTATCTTGTGATGGTTGTCTAAATAGTTGATTTTGTTATGATTTTCTTTTTCTTCTGTGAATTGTATTTTTGGATTTGTTATTGATTTGTTTTAATATGTTTAATATGTTATCTTCATTTGTATTTTTGTTACTTAATACATATAGCCCATCATCTACATATCTTATCCAAATGCCATTTGGATCAAAGGAATTTATAATATTTTGTATTTTGGTGTCTATATATCTTGGTGTCTATATTTGGTGTCTAACAAGTTATCTTGTTAATGCAACACGTGTGACCTTCAGTACTGACAAGGTCGCCGGCAGTCGATAATGCTAACAGTTAATTGAATTCTCTCACTAGACAGATAAGCATGGATTGATTAGTTGCACATTATGATTCGCCGCAAAGGTTATTGCAGAAGATCAAGGTATTTATTGGATATAATGACATTCAGGAATTCCATTACTATGAAATCCAGTGACATTCTATTACTCATTCATTAATTACTTTCAGATAATGAAGTATCCTATGTAATTTCAACTTTTTTCCTTTAATAATATTAAGCGATGTTATAGATAAGCATAAAAATTAATATTGCCGAGGCAAATGTACGGAGTTAGGATTTACTAAAATTTAATAAATTAAACAATGGTTAAAAGTTCTTCCACTGATTTACTTGACAAGTTGTTCTGTTGACCATCATAAATTTAACGAAAATTAATTGTCTTTTAACAGTTTGCTTTACATAGTTTTTAATCTGTAAAAGTTCTTTGGAGTTTGTGATTTGAGTTAAAATTCCAAAATTTGGGCTTCTTTTTAATTAGTTTAAAGAACGATGTCCGTAGACGGATACTGGCTCCCAAATGATCAACACGTAATCTTCGATAGTCGTGTCGTAATAATGTAGATGCCGAAAGTTTACCGGTCTAACTCAGTACGTCCGGGTGCATTGAACTTACACCAAATCTAGTACGCTTCAAGTGTCTTTCCAAATGTATGCAAACAGTCTTCCACTACCACGGAAAGCACTCGTTTTTAAATTGCAGTAGGACTAACACACTTGCTTTTAATGTTTATGTAATTCGAGATTATCTCCCCGAGGTCGGCAGCGTTCAATACGGTGAATGAGAAATTTAAGCCAAACTTGTAAAGACTTGTAAACTTGTAGGGCCATGTGTGTCTCGTTTGAATAATCGATAAGAACACAGGTTTCAACGTAAATTAAATGTTTTATCAATTTTTAAAGTTAAATTTACACTTTTCAAAATGAGTTTACTAAAACGTCTTATGATACAGATTTGTTCTGTAAAGTGTGAGTCAGATTTTTGTACATACTCATAACTTAAAATACGCTTGCAGACGTAATATAATTAGATTAATAGAGATACATTATTTGTAAAGCATATGCATATTTTTTACATTTTTGGGGGTTATTAATTAACAAACAAGAATCAAAATTGCAGCACTCTATTTTTGATTTAACATGAATTTATTTTTGTCAGCATGAAATGTCTGTGTAATCTATAATGTAAGGCAGCCTCAGAGGGTCGATTGAAAAATTTACCAGACTGTAAGAGGAACAGGACAAAATAGTTATAAATTCATTTAATTTCAGAACTGAATCTTTAAAAACTGAAATTTTAACTTACAGAATTTACAGAATTCTAACTACTCGTTTACAGATCCATATAAGTAGGCCTCCCGTTTAAGCTCTCTTTTTTTTTAAATAAGAGCTTATTTACTTTAACACTCGTATTTATTTTGTACATGTACCAGTGCAAAGTACATTACCTGTGAAGATGTGGGCAAGGTGACCAAAGCATTAAAGGGAAGACAACCAGGGGTTGCTCCTTGCACCGCTATTATTGGCTGTGGTTACTGTAATTTGTGGTTGGCTGCGTGTTTGTTTCAACAAAACCGTCCTCATTACTTGTTGCTAGAATTCCTCATCTGTTTGTTACCAACGTAGTGTGTGTGGTACGTATTAATTAACGACTCATCCGAACATTGTGGTTCTAGGGTAGGCTACTCGAAGTAATGTTTCCAAATTATGAGTAACGTATGATTTTTACGTTGAAACAAGTATGACAATGAAGTGTCTTATTGTTTTAATGATACTAAATCATAGTTTTACCAAAAATAAAGTACTCTTTGTGCATTCAGCAATCAGAACAATGTAAGTAGAATGTTACTGTTTTAGTCTTTGAAGATTAATTTTCAAGATTATATTTGAAGTGCAACAATAATCATTCTTGTTATAGTTTTTTTACGAAGTTATTTTTGATCTCTAGTTTTTTAATAATAACTTTCTAATGTTTGTTCGCACAGTTCACCAAGGATCTCTTAAAACAGCATTTCAACAAAACATGTCCAGCATATTTCCTGTAGATCATTCTACCTAAAAAGTTACAAAGAAAAGAAACAGCTGACTATATTAATCCTGCACATCTAAAACTCATACGAAAATTGGGCGCGTTTAGACGAAGAAAAAGGTGAGTGCTTTCATTGAACACTTAACACACGTCCGCCAGATATCTAACATCTTAACAATACAAAGGTTTTGTAAAATATATAAAAACACTTGGTAAGTTTCACAAAATTTTTTTTTTAATTAACTCTGACAGCTGTTTCGACTAACTTAAGCCATTGTCAAAGAGCGAGTGAATGAAATTACTGAACACAGGATGTTAGTGGAGTGTAGGTGGTGAACATCTGTTTAGGGCGTATCTGGAACATCTGTGTTGTGAAGGCGAGGGGGGAGAGTGTGTGCATGAGACAAGGGAAGGTCAGGTGTCTTTAAAAACTAAATACAATCATGAATGCAAAATATAAAATGAACTGAACTAAATATAAACTGAATGCAAAATTTAAAATAATGATGAACATTCAAAATAATATAAAATAAACTAAACTAAATAACAGATTTTAATGAAGGGGATACATAAAATTCAGTCTGTTCATTGGTTACATTTTTGTTATTTTTATTGCTTTTTTAATTTCTAAAATTTCTAACAAATCCATTTTTTTATCTTTTTGTATGTTGTGGAGTACAACATACAATGCAATACAACATACAACTCCACAACATACAAAAAGGTAAAAAAATGGATTTGTTAGAAATTTTAGAAATTAAAAAAGCAATAAAAAATAACAAAAATTTAACCAATGAACAGACTGAATTTTATGTATCCCCTTTATTAAAATCTGTTATTTAGTTTAGTTTATTTTATATTATTTTGAATGTTCATCATTATTTTAAATTTTGCATTCAGTTTATATTTAGTTCAGTTCATTTTATATTTTTATATTTTACATTCATGATTATATTTAGTTTTTAAAGACACCTGACCTTCCCTTGTCTCATGCACACACTCTCCCCCCCTCGCCATCACAACACAGATGTTCCAGATACGCCCTAAACAGATGTTCACCACCTACACTCCACTAACATCCTGTGTTCAGTAATTTCATTCACTCGCTCTTTGACAATGGTTTAAGTTAGTCGAAACAGCTGTCAGAGTTAATTTAAAAAAAAAATTGTGAAACTTACCAAGTGTTTTTATATATTTTACAAATATTGTATTAATATGTTTCACCAAGTGCCCAACGAGTCATCAATTAATATCTTAACAATATACTCACGTGGCATGCACGTACAAAAACCAGCAAACAGCAATTTACCAATTAACATCAGGATTTAACAGTTGGAGTGGTTGATTAGTAGAAGACCCCAGTTAGCACTAGAAAACACGGGAATGATGTACACGACTATTTTAAAATCAATCTGTATATACGGAGTCAATGTAAGAGATTCCGAACCGTGTAAGAGCACAAACCATCCAACAGAAGACACTCCATATTATAATGAATGCCCAGCCAAAATCTTAGCGAAGACATACAGATATCGTTTGTCAAAGATGTAATTAAAACACGTAAAAATTCACAAACAAGGGCCATGGAAATCAACTGACTAGTGACTTATCGAACCATCCCAAGGTGATAAGACTAAAAACACAATAATAAAAAGACTTAGATGAATTATTGGGAGCTCTCAATGGACAGATTCCTCTTCAACACGTGATCAGAAAACACTTTTTTTTTTAATGAGTAGATTTTAAAATATATTTTAAAGATACTAATTTGAAACACGTTTTCTATATTGTTTATTCCAGTTTTAATTAAATGTACGTAGATTTTCCTTTCTGTGTACATGTTTGTGTAATAAACGGCAGTCACTACATGAGCTCTGGCAAACTTGTGTTTGACTTGCCAAACCGCACAAGACTTTTGTGTTCGTACGTAAACTACAGGTCAAAAGTAGGTGTGGACTACAAAAAAAACGAAAAAACCTTTTTGCGTTGTTAGGTTAACATGCACGCTAAAATTACACATGGAAACCAATATCCCTTTCAAATAATTCTCGCTTTTTGTGTAACTCAAGTAAAAAAAAAAAAACACTGGAAGTAAGGCGGATTGCCCCAAAGGCTACTCGTTGCCTGTTATAATACATGTCTCCCTTTTTTGTGACAGAACTCGTTTTCCACTAGTACTCGTTTTTCCAGTAATACTTGTTTTTGTGCAAATCACAGAGAAAGCAACCAACTCGAAATAATGCAGGGTGGCCCAAGGAACACCCCTTGCCTATTACTACACATGGCTCCCTTTTTTGTGGTGGAACTCGTTTTCCGCCAATAAGCTACTCGGTTTTTGTGCAGATGACTGAGAAAGCAACCAAATCGAAGCACCATCGTGTTTCAGTGCTGTACTGCTATGAGTAATTATGCATTTTTTTTCGCAACTTGCATACATAAAAAGCGCGATTTTTCGCGTCCGCGCCTGCAGTTTACGTAGAAACACAAAAAGGTTGTTTTTGCAAGTCGTATGTTCTAAAACACCTTTTAACTGTCGAAATCTTCCTGACTGGACATTCTTACTTTACCATCTTAATAGACCTTGTACTTGGGCCACATCTTCCTAAATGTACGTTCTAACTTTACGGTATTAATAGAGTCCTAAAACTGCCAATATCCCAAAAGATGCGGTTTCATTTAAGCGGTCGTCCTTAAATCAGTGTAATCCATAACCTTTCAAAAGGGAATTCATCAGAGGTGGTATCGTTGTCTTGGCACGCTGGAGATCACAGGCGACTGATGAAGATAGACCACTGGAGACCAGCCCACCTACAGCGATCGCATGCATTCCAGTGTACTTTGATTCCATTATCTGACTTCTGCCATAGTTTTAATATTCACTAGAAATAAAAATAATTAATACGGGCATCAAATTAATATTTTTATCACCAGTATAATAATTAATCATACGAATGTAAAAAAATCTGGTTGCCTGCCAACTAATAAACAAAAATTATAATGAAGGGTGCAAAGGAAGAACGTCCTAATTCAATTTTCGATGTTTAATGACATCTGGTAGTAAGGTAATGTCCCTATCTTTGGGTGTATTCAGACAGGGGAAGTACTTGTCAAGTCACAAGATATGGGCATTCAAAGATCATGCTACAGACGTCAACTGGTTACGGTTATTCTGCGAATTTTTCAGTACCTAACTTACTATCAACGACATATACTACAAGGGACAACTGTCTGTGTACACGTTTAATATTCACTTTTTGTCTATGAATCAATCCATATTTTACCTATATCCAGAGACAAAAGGTAATAAAGGCAGTGATGAGATGTAGGTACTCATTTTTCCACCACCATTTTTATAACATTTTAAACCAACAAGTTGAGAAGAAATTTTGTCACTCGTGTTCTGGACAGAACAAGAATAATGTGGTAATGTGAACAGAACAAATTCGTCATCATTTCGTACACAAAGAACGCCAAATGAAGAAGGGAAGGTGACATGCTCTTTTCCGATTAGAGGACATTCTTATAATGAATGTGATAAAAACTGTAGAATAATTGAAAACCCCCAGTTTCCCGGTTAATTGCCTGAGGATTGGGCTGAAGTTTTTAGAATTGCAAGAAATAAGCCATCTTAGTTCGAAGTGTTAGAAGTAAAACAGAAAATGTTGAAATCATGGACATGTCATTTGAACAAACTGTGCAAAAAGAAATCTGGCTGCAAGACTCGCCCCATTAGAGTATTCCGGATTGAAGAAAATAAATCTGAATTCATGCAATATAGAAAACTGTACGGTGGGCCTTGGAGAGGAAATCCAATACTGCCTCCAAATCAACGGAGAAGGAAACTAAACAGTATAAAACAACCGATGAGAGATGAAGTACTATTGCCTGAGCAAGAAGAAGGAAGCTTTATACTTCTAGATGAAGCATATGACGTCAAGAATGATTGTTATTACTAAGCTAAGTCTTTTAGATATCATATAATCAGCATAGGAAGCACTTCAATAAGCTGCGCAACTATTTAAGCGATTAAATATCGATTATCGATCGGTGTCAATTGTTATTTTAGGTTATTTTTATTATGACCGTGGTGTAGCTTGTTAAAATTCGTTATTCGTTATTTAGTCGAATAAATCGTTGCGACGCTTATTGAAGTGGAGCTTTAGCATAATTTGAACGTTAAAATTTAAAGTCTTAAATCTATTTTTTTCTATCTATGTAATTAAGCAATGATATACTGTATTCGTTTATGTGCATAAAAAATTATGGCCTTATACAAACTTTTGTGGCTTCAACTATTCATACATTGTCTTTTTTTAGGCCTACTAATTCAAGTTGTTTTTACAGGACCCATGGAGAAATATTCAGATTTTCAACACTTCAAAAAATTTTGCAGTACAAAAGCGATTAAATATTTCACAGAGCTACCACACGTTACTCAAAAAGGCTCAAGACTTTGCTAAGCAACAACTATACTTTAACATAAAATGTACTTGTTTAATTAACAAATCTTTATTTTAAAATATAAGTTATTTCAATGACGTTGCTATTGGAGTAAAATTTATCTAAGTCCTGCATTATTAAATTTTCAATATTAAAATATTATTAAAACATTTGAATTTTTCCTTCTTGCTTTGAGGATGGGTTATGCATAAGCACAATTTATATTCAAAGTACTTTTTACAAAGCTTCACTGCTTAGTTTAAAAAATATTATGCAGAAAACTTTCAATTCGCTCTCCTGAAAAATTATGTAAAATGCGTCTTAGCACGTTCCCCCTTGACCCTTCGTGTGCGTTTTATCCAATATCTTACGAACCAGTAGAAAACTAGATACAACAGTTATTTTTAATTTGGTAGACAGTTTATAAAAGAGTTGGATTTTTTTGCAATGCCTGTGATTCAACATTATGGAACTTAATATGCAACTTAACATAATTGGAACTATCATATTACGTTTGCTACAATAATTTTTCCTGAAAATTTTAACAATAGTTTAGTTAAGGTTACAAGTTTACACCCACAAAAATTAGTCTTTACTCTCGTTCGTAAATCTTCGAAACGCATTCCAGGATGAATAAAAACAACTTACTAAGCGAAATGAAGACGTACTAAGTTGTCTGAAAATGTTGATAGAGAAATGAAACAATAAATGGAATGGAATAGATTTATGAAAATTAAAAATAATTTTAGCGAATGTTATTACAGAGAAAGAAAGAGATATTCTTGTAATTTAGCATTATTCTATAAAAAGCTTTATGCTATATTACGTAATGGTGTATTAAAATGTATGAGATACATACATTTGTTATACTAACATTAAGTCTGTTTTTTGTGGGAGAGGGGGATTGTACAGACGAGTTCATCTCTAAAAACACATATGTCTACAAAGGATACCGAATACAGAAATACGAACAAAGAACAAAACTTAATAAAAATGTTTGCAACTTTAAACAGTCATATGTGCTTTAAAATTAAATATTTGTTGCCCAAATAATATTAAAGGTCCAATTGCTTCGTGGTCTAATGTAATGTAAGAAATGCTTGCTAACCGTCTTAGCGGCTCGCCCAGCAACCATGATCGGTAGCACTGATTACAAGTAATTACCCAAAAATCTTAATCAATCAACAAGTTCTCGATCACGTTTTTTTGGTCAATTACATTCCTCCCGCATAGTTTTGCTGAGTAGTTTTCAAACACTAAATATTGAACACAATCACGTTACAAAAATTTGCAACCGCATGTAATCCATTACCGAAAATAATAAAGCCCAATTATTAGCAACCGACAGCAGTAACCAACTACCAGGAACACGAACTTAACCAGATAAAGGATAAAATATTGTAACGATCACGGACGGATAAGCCTACTATGTCGACGTCGAAATAGGCCTGTACGATGCTCGAATACGTCTCAAGTAGGAGGAAATAGCTTGACTCTTCCTTTAAATTAATTATATATGTTTATATGTATGTATGGATTAAGAACGTATAACGTTAGTTTTAATTAGAGTCCTTAAATTCGTAGTGACCGTCAATCAATGGATTTTTCGGTGAAGGGTTTGTTAGGATCGGTCAAAAATATAACACAAATTTTAACTTATTTGTGTTGACGTTTCGACAGTGTTTATTGTCATCATCAGGGCCTGCGTATGAGTACAAAAGAAATGTCAAACACAACAGAACAATTACTTGAGTGAACGTGTTTGTGTATGTGAATGTGTGTGCGCACACGCGTTTGTATGCGTATGTATGTATCATTGTATATGTGAAGGAGTTGAGATAGTTTGTTAACATCTTCAAATGTTTTCTTTAAGACAACGAGAAAATTATAATACCTTACTCATAGTGTAATGGTATTTTTTAATTAATTATAAAAGCAATAATCAACAATTATATATATTAGAATTGGTACAGAAAACGTTTATACATATACCAGTCAACATATAGCATAGTAAAATATATTATAGCTAAATACAGATTAAGGGATGTTCAATTATGTAATAATGTACCATACATTTGTGGACATTTGTGTTTTTAATACCAGTAGTGAGTGAAACATGTTAAAAATAACATTTAATAATTACATATTTGAACATCCCTTAATCTGTATTTAGCTGTATTTACTAATATATTTTACTAATATATTAATATTTGCTAATATATTTTACTATGTTATATGTTGACTGGTATATGGATAAACGTTTTCTGTACCAATTCTAATATCTAATTGTTGATTATTGCTTTTATAATTAACTAAAAAATACCATTACATTATGAGTAAGATATTATAATTTTCTCGTTGTCTTAAAGCAAACATTTGAAGATGTTAACAAACTATCTCAACTCCTTCACATATACAATCATACATACATACGCACGCAAACGCGTGTGCGTACTCACACGCACACACACTCACATACACAGACACGTTCACTCAAATAGTTGTTCTGTTGCGTTTGTCATTTCTTTTGTATTCATACACAGGTCCTGATGATGACAATAAACATTGTCGAAACATCGACACAAATAAGTTAAAATTTGTGTTATATTTTTGACCGACCCTCACAAACCATTCACCGAAAAAATTTAGTTAGAGTAACAAAAGACTGACGTGAGTAAAAGAAATGCCAAAATGACGCATAGATAATTTAAATATCTTAGGCGTTGTGATGCACCACAGTTTCCAAGTAGCAAACCGTAACTACTAAACGATACGAACACAAACTGTTAAGTTATAAATATTGATTAAATACGTTACTCTGGTTGTATGTAAAATTTGTAAAATATACTGCTCAAGGTTGTGATCTGGCCAACAAGTTCGGGGCATATTGCCAGCGGATCACCATCGATTAGAGTTTATGTTCCGAAAAGTACACACCCACGCATCAACAATATACTGACCTTAACTACGAATTCTTTTTAACGGATGACTAACAACTTTGCACATGACCAGAGGGAGGAACTGAAAGTTCGGTGTCTGTTTGTTTAAGGAATTAGAAACTATTTTGCTTACGTTTACCTAAGGGTGACTGTTTTATGTCATCGGACTCTATTATTTTGGAGTCTAAGGTAAGTAGAACCTAATACATGCTCTCCTAAAACTATAAACATTACTAAACTAACGACGAGCTTGGACGTTAATAAATATTAGTAAAATAACGACAAAACACTTGGAATAAACATAATTTTGTATTTTAACTTTCTTCAACTTGGTTAAACTTTGTACTTAGAATATCTGCAATGCGGCGTGAGTGCAGTGACGTCATTCTCCCCCGCCAAACTGCTGCCGGCTTGTATCGCAAGCCCGCAACAGTCCGGCTAGTTAGTTAATTGTAAAACTCCGAACGGGCAACAAGCCTTCAGTTCGCCTGCCGCGGCTATATAACTATTTTCAATTCAGAATATTACATTTCAAATTTTTAGCATGATATTCATGCACTAATACTTATACTTGGGCGATCTCTGCCTCAATTCATCATCATGATTTTCAATATTTAATTCGACTTTATTTCTCTGGCAATGTATGCCGCGCTATCCGGCACTGCACGCGCCATGCAATCAATTTCTTTAAACATTCAATAAACAATTGACTCAAAGAATATATACAGTCCACTATCTTATTTCATTTCATACCAGCCAACTCATCACCTAACGTTGTAAGACCAACTCAAGATTAATCGAGAGCGTCGAAAACGTAACAGTTTTGGTCCATCAGGGCCGGATCCGGATCGTGATTCGGATTGGGATTCTAATCTATATTTCATTTAATGGGCCCAAACAACGTTTTGTTCAAGCCCGAATATTCTCAAACTGAAGATTGCTGGCCGTTGCATACATTCACTGTTTTCAAAAACAAAACCTTCATACTTGACATTACAAGATTCTGCAGAGCATCATCTCGGAGAGAGCAAGACATTACAAGTCCGAAAAGTGACATCATTTGTCGTACAGCAGTGAAAATTTAGAACTTCAAGATTAAACGGAGAGCTACAGCTTCAAGTGTTACCCGATCAGCAGAAACAAGAGCTGCGCCACCATCTAAGGCCTGCCTAACAGGATCACCAAGGAAACAACAGGCAACGGAGCATCTCGTGCATGCCGGGGACTCACAATCCACGTGACTATGAACTTGCATTTCTTATAGTTTTTCATTTATAATTTATGTGCAGTAAAAGTCAGTAATATTTTAGCACATATAGTCAATAGCATTTGATATAAAATCATTAATAATTTTTATATGAACAGAGATTAGTGTCCAGTGACCATAGACTTGTATTTTCACATAAATTTTCATTTATGCAATTTACAATAATTCAGTCAGAAACTTAAGTAATGTGATGATATTGATGGTATTGATATTGTGATGATATATTTTTCACTTAAATGAGTCATATTTTCAAATATTTTCCATATAAATATTTTTAAAGAAAATAAGTACCTACTATAATACGTAATAGATTAAGTTGCATACCGATCACTGGCTCCCGCATTATATCAGGATTTAGTAAAGTATTCAAATTACAACAATTGTTCACCTGCTCTATATTTTTTCGAATCACAGTTTGCATTTCAGTCATGGCTGATGTGAAAGCGGTAATTAAAAAACGTGGCACAATTAAGGCCTCTATACCTTCGCTGACAATTTCGATCCTGACGTGAACGATCACCATGCCTTAAAAATTAAACTCCGTCACTTGATGGAATTGTCCGCGAAGTATGATGAAATTCAGGCCCAAATTGAGGCTGATGATTCTGATTTCACATCGGCAAGTGACAGGGTTCAGACAGAGGATGATCTCTGTACTATTGAGTGCAAGCTGCACAATTTATTAGAACGCGTAGAAGAAGTGAACAAGAAACCATTGATTCAAGCGGAATTTACGCCAATTAAAACCTCCCCTATTCAGTTAGAGCCAATTAAATTGCCCTGCTTCTCAGGCAACATTATTGATTGGGAGCATTATTACAATATGTTTTTGGAACTAGTACACGTCAGAACTGACCTGACGGACATTCAGAAATTGCACTATTTACATTCTTCACTAAGAGACGAGGCTTTAAATGTAATAAAATCGCTCCCCCAATCACCCATGATAATTATGCGGTAGCCATTGATCTATTGAGGGCCAGGTATGATAGCAAATTAATTGTCTCAGCGTATCATATAGGGAATGTCTTGGGAATGAAGTCCATTCAGCAAGAGTCCATGGTTGGCATTTCAAAATTTATTGACAAATCACTTCAAATATAAATGCTTTAAATTCATTAAGTTTACCGGTAAATACCTTTGAAATCATTTTCGTTCAATATTTAACGCAGAAACTTGACAACCAGACATGGCGACTATTGAAGGAAAGCCTTTCCGACGAGCGATTCCCTAATTTCAACGATTTTATTAAATTTTTAAATGGTAGAAGGCAATTAATGCAAAACGTCGGCGCCTCGACCAGTTCAGTAAGTAGAATACAAGTTAGCGATTAGATTCCCTATCGCAAAGCTATTAAACCCGTTGATCTCACTAGGTCAACATTCCATACTCATATCAGCAATAACATTTGTCAGCTGTGTCGAGGTAAACATCGACTCTCTGAATGCCCACAATTCGTGGCTATATCCTCCCTTTGAGCGAAAAAACATTTTAATCAACCATAAAATTTGTTTAAATTGCATGCGTCCTGGCCATGATCCTTCAAATGCGTGCACTGTCCTTCCAAATTTGCTTGTAGGACATGTTCTAAGCGACATCATACAATGATCCACATACTCGTATCTGGCAGTAACACTTCAAGTAGAGGCAACAAACAATTTTCACTGAAACTGCAAACAAACAAATCCGTTCTATTATCCACCGCTGTCTGCATGACAACTGACCATGCCAGTAGGAAGCACCCAGTAAGGATTTTATTGGACTCAGGATTGAAAGCAAACTTCTGTACGGTGAGCTTCGCACGACGCATGGGTCTAAAATTAACTAAGTCTCAATTACCCATCACTGGTATAAACAATTCCTTATGTCAAGCTGACTTTAGTACTAGGGTAAGGCTGCACTCTCGTTAAGGGATTTAAATTTGAACGTGCATTGCGCTGTGCTTCCCAGTATCACGAATAATCTTCCGGAAGAATCTTTTGATATCTCATCCCTAAATATACGAAAGGGCATATTCTTAGCTCACCCGCAACTGAACTTTTCTTCACAAATCGACATATTACTTGGTGCCCAGTACTATTTACAATTATTTGATTGAACCTGTCAAATTCGTCCGCAGCCCACACTTCCCAATAATAAAGGAGACAAAATTGGGATTCATTTTCGCGGGTAACCTGCCCTTTAATGTCGACATGACAAAACCTGTCTCGTCATTCATAGCATGCGAAGATAATAATGCCATTTCATCGCAATTAAAAGACTTCTGGCAATTGGAGGGACGTTGCTGCTCGTGCTCCCTCGGTTGAGGACTCGGAATGCGAACGTCATTTTGTCGCTAACACTTTCCGCAATAATAGTGGTAGATTTTAATAGTGGTCTCCCTACCTCGCAGGGAATACAATTCTCATTTGGGCGATTCTCTTCCCGGAGCTATTCACAGATTTCAATCACTGGAACTCAAGTTCAAGCAGAACCCTACCGACATTCTATCGCGTGGTTGTCTCCCCCGGTCTTTACGCGGTCACCCACAATGGTGGTATGGTCCATCCTGGTTGTCCCATGAGTCATCATCATGGCCCACCAGTGCTTTCGATGCCCATTCACCCTGCACTCATCCCGATCTTGAGCAAGAACAACGTAAGCAAGTCCAAACCTCACTGGTTGCCTCTTCATCTACGCCTAGTTATTTTGAAAACTACTCTTCGCTTTCAAAACTCCTTCGTGTATTTTCTTACTGCCTTCGATTCATTCGGAACTCTAGGCTTCCCATAGCTGATAGAAGCACTTCTTTTTTAACTTCCCATGAGTTACATGGTACACTTTTGGTTTTTATTCGCCAGTCCCAGCGATCGCACTTTAGCATCGAAATCAAGGAACTTGAGGCACAACGCTCTATCCCTAATAATAGTAAAATTCTTTCACTTAACCCCTTTCTGGACAATGCGGGGATATTACGCGTGGGCGGACGCCAATCATATTAGGTATCCTTACATCAATTGGGTATGTCAATCATATTGTTATGTACCATTGAATTTTTGGTGTCATTACTCTATTGTTATGCATGTCAATTATTATGTCTTTTATTATTGTCTTACCATATTGAATCAGTTTTTGAGGATTTTTTTTTCATATAGATTAAGTGTTATTACTTACGTTTTGTTAAAAATTAAATGTATGTATTTACTGGACGTATGTTAATGCTTCAAGAAAGATCATGTTAGTTATACAAGAACTTTTATTTTTATCATGAGTTTATATTTTGTACATTTTTTAGTTCAGAAATTGTTTTGTTTTGCTTTGAGTTTTTCTGATAGCTTTAATTAATTTTGTTAGTTACAGATTTTTATGTCAGGGATGATTTGCTTTAAAAAAAAGGGTCAATTTAATGTATAAAGCTTTCAAGTATATTGTGTATTGCCTTTGTATATAACATTTGATAATTATTATTATGCACTATTCACACAATGACTTAAGCTGCAAAATCGCCCGATTTTGTGCGGGCAGTATGGTTAAACTTTGTACTTAGAATATCTGCAATGCGGCGTGCGTGCAGTGACGTCATTCTCCCCCGCCAAACTGCTGCCGGCTTGTATCGCAAGCCCGCAACAGTCCGGCTAGTTAGTTAATTGTAAAACTCCAAACGGGCAACAAGCCTTCAGTTCGCCTGCCGCGGCTATATAACTATTTTCAATTCAGAATATTACATTTCAAATTTTTAGCATGATATTCATGCACTAATACTTATACTTGGGCGATCTCTGCCTCAATTCATCATCATGATTTTCAATATTTAATTCGACTTTATTTCTCTGGCAATGTATGGCGCGCTATCCGGCACTGCACGCGCCATGCAATCACTTTATTTAAACATTCAATAAACAATTAACTCAAAGAATATATACAGTCCACTATCTTATTTCATTTCATACCAGCCAACTCATCACCTAACGTTGTAAGACCAACTCAAGATTAATCGAGAGCGTCGAAAACGTAACACAACTTATATTTTTTGTTACACCCACCATAAAGTAAGAAATGATTTTACAAAATATTGTAACTAACACTATTAAGATTGTCAGATTGTCAAGTAGTACCTGGAGATAAAGCTCGACATAAAACTTACCTTTTGGGCTCAAATGTACCCAAGCTACAACTGTGATCACAGCGCTGAGTACTATCACGGTTACTACCAACGGTCCAAAACATTGCAAGCGTCGAACATTGACGTCAGGCACGCACTCAGTACTGCTACTTGGTGCGCAGATCTGGGCTGATGCGCTCAAAGTCCATAATTATTTAAGACGCAAATCGGTAGTAGAGTTAAGTGGCGCAATCACAGTGGCTTCCTTCTAACTCATGGGTACGGAGTCCTCATGTTCTTGTATTCGTGGGACTAATCAAAATTGATAATTGACCTACTTACGTACGGAGGGGGAGCTGAAGTAGAAATAAAGAGAAAGATCAAAGTAAGGAAAACACAAAGGAAGCCAAGACCCACAATATGGTTCAGCGGGTACCAGACCCATACATTAGGCCACCATCTAGTCCATTAGGAAATATGGATAAGTGACAAAAAGGCAAGATAGACCGCCAGGCTCATAAAATAGTTAGCTGAGTGGACTGACCGCAAACGTGGAATGATCACTATCTTCTGACACAGTTTTAACTGGTCACGGTCTGCTGAAGACTTACCTATATAAGTTTGGAGAAAGTGCGCAGACCAAGAGTTGTAAATAGGAGCTAGACGATGTACCTCACACCTTTTTTACGTGTGACAGATAAAAAGAGGAGAGGCTAACTCTGGAGAATGCAGTTGAACAGATCACGCCCGACAATACCATTGGACTGATTGGAATGCGAACGCCACAAGGATCATGTACAAACCTACATAAAGCAGATTTTAAGGCAAAAGAGGAAATCACAAATTAATGTTGCAAGTACCGCTGACAGTATAATTGAAATCATGTAACGTGGATCATCTACAGGTATTAAACAGATAAACGCTCACATGAACGAAGAACAAATGGAACCACCCTGAACTATTGCGACAGCTGTGTCCTGGGATAGATCCGTGTCATGGGAAAAGGGTTTGTGGTTTTGGTGATTTGCAGTCCCTCCCACAGGAAAATTAGATTTTTCAAAGTCCACTTCAGATTGTAGTTCGGAGGAAAATGTGATTGGCAGTCCACACACACTTCCTGGAAAAAATGATTATATTACTATTATTATCATTATTCCTCTTATTAATTTTTACTTCCATGTTCCATAAGGAAATGGAAGCGTGGTGATGGCGAAAAAATCGTGTTCGAGATAAGGGCTGATTCTGATTGTACTATCCTCAAAACATGAAGAAAAGTCATTTTTCGAACAGTGTCTGTGTGTAGAATTTTTTCTATGGCGAACGATAACTGCCGATAATTCACACATAATCAAATAATTGTTTGCATACAACTCTGAATTGTTGAGGACTCGAGGCCTATTGATTTTGGTGAAGATTGGTTAAGGGGAAGGGGTAGTTTACCTGTAAAGTTTTATGTTTTAACAAGTGTAATTTTAATTCCATGTTCTATAAGGAAATGGAAGTATGGTTGTACGGTAGCGCGATAATTTCACTTTGTAGGTTGGCTAATCTGCTTACTGCTTTTGTCCAATTTTGCGTGTTGGAACTTTGTACAGTGTGTGTCAGACGCTAGCGGCGGTCGGTTCGCCGACTATTTTACTGTCATATTTTCTTGTCGACATTTAATGTAGGCTTTACGCCGGCACATTTTCACTTATGGCCAACTAGACTCGCTATCATTTCAATTCAAAATTTTAATACTTTTTGGCAACATGCATTATTAGCCAACCTTCTATCAATGACTTAATCATGTAATGTAACTTGGGAAAATTCATTAAAATCAATTCAATACAGTCCACTATTTTTATCATTTCTTATTCCTACTGATTCAATGCATGCATTACAAGCTATTTTTTACAAACGTTTCTGGTACACGCCGACATGGTTCACCACATTTATTGGATCACTCACTTCACAAAACATTTTTTAGCCTACTTGGGCCTGATACTCAACATTTTTTTGGTCCACCGTGCCTGGATTCTTTTCATACCATTTTTTGGTCCTCACGGTACGGATCATTAACATTTTTTGGTCACTCCGGACCTGGATTTTCCAGTTAATATTTTTCTGCCACTCTTTCTGGCCATCACGGGCGAATTAGCACATCAGCTGATACGACCATGGCGTGATTTTCATCAGTATTTCGCTCGTCATCTTGCAGCCTTCTGATAACATCTTAGCAAGTGCCTGCTAGCTACAGTGCTTTACACAAGGCGGTCATCTCTACTAGCTGTTTGCCATCTTCACCAAGGCGTCGACGCTGCAGGACATCGCCAACAAGGTATCATCAACAACAGTGTAACAAGGTGCGTACAATGTCTGAAGAAGGCCTCAAGGTGCTGGCCAGAAAGAGAGGCGGCTTAAAGTCCGCAATAGTGCGGATACAATCTGCTGTAAATTCGTTTGATGTAACTTTAAATACAAAACATTTTTTAACTGTAAGGCTGGAAAGTCTCAAAAGCTTGGCCTCGAAATACGACGAGGTGCAGTCTGAAATAGAACTCATTAGTAAAGACACGAACGTTGCTCAAGCAGACCGAGTTGAGGTCGAAGAAATGTTATATTCGACTGAAGCAAACATTTTGCAATTACTTGACACATTTAATACTCAGACTGTACCTCCCGTATTATTGACGCACATGCAATTAAAACCAATAAGTTTGCCCTGCTTCTCAGGCAACATATTGGAATGGCAACATTTTTACTCAATTTTTACCGATTTAGTGCATTCAAGATCCGATTTAACACCAGTGCAAAAATTACATTATTTACATTCTTCTTTGAAGTGTGAACCTTTAGATTTAATCAAGTCATTACTATCTGTAAAGAAAATTATCCAATAGCGTTGAGTTTGCTGTCCGAAAGGTATGACAACCCATTCATACTAGCTAAATACTATGTGCAAAACTTACTTCAGGTCAAGTCGACAATAAAGGACTCGGTCCAAAGTTTGGCAGAGTTCACTAACACAATAACGTCTTCCGTTAATTCACTGGCAGCAATGAAGCTGTCAGTGAATTCATTTGAATTTATCACTATACAGTTACTATCCACTAAACTCGACCCTATTACTTTCAAACTTTGGAAGGAGTCAATAGACCCTGACAATTTACCTAGCTTTCAAGATTTCACGCATTTTTTAAACTTACGTAGACAGCTGTTAGAAAATACAATGCCTATTGAACCCGGACAGCAACTCAACAAACTTAATGTAAGACCTAACAATAAATATGATAAATGTAACTCAAGAAACACTGCTGGCAGCACTACATTTAAGAGCTATCTATCACGCAGCGGCAAATCATTATTCATGCGTGTGTTGTAAATCCAATCACCCGCTTTACATATGTAATAAATTTCGTATATTAAGCACCGCTGAGCGGGGACAATTTGTTTCAAATCATAAATGTTGTAGCAATTGCCTTAGATCAGGTCATCTTATAGCTAGCTGTAAGAGTAAACAGGTGTGTAAAATCTGTTCAAAACGACACCACACATTGTTGCACGCAAATTACGTGCCGAACTCAACAGCTGCCAGCAGCAATTATTGCTCGCTTAAATTACAATGCAAGAATAATGTTCTTTTATCCACAGCAGTTGTATCTGTCGTTGACCAGGCTGGCAACAGACATAGGGCTAGAGTGCTTCTAGACGCCGGTTCACAGATAAATTTCTGTACGAAATCATTTGCAAAAAAGTTACAGCTCAAATTAACTAAATCTAACATACCAATCACAGGAATAAACAATACAGCGTGTTACGCAACTGATATTGCTTCTATACGTATTATTTCTCGCTATCAAAGATATAGCTTCGAGGCGAAATGTGCCGTCTTATCTACGTTAACTCACAATCTGCCTGCAAATTCGTTTGATATCAACCAGTTCCACATTCCAAACAAGATCTTCCTGGCTGACCCCGATTTTAATATATCGTCGCAAATCGACATACTATTAGGGGCACAATTTTATCTGGACTTGATCTTAACCAATAAATACATACGCGGCCCCAATTTTCCCATCATTCAGGAAACAAAGCTGGGCTACATTTTGGCTGGCAACTTGCCCAAACACTGCCGCAACGAGGGTCCTGCTGTTTCGTTCCTAGCAAGGAAAACGACAGTCAAATTCTGCAATCTCTCGAAAGATTTTGGGAAGCAGAAACTATCCCTGACAACACCCCTGATAACGAGTCAGCCTGTGAAGAGCATTTTGTGCGCTTTACCCAGCGCAACCACGAGGGTAGATTTGTGGTTTCACTTCCAGTTAAGCCTAATAATCTCCACTTGGGGGAATCTTACACGAGTGCTGAATCAAGATTATTAAGCTTAGAGCGTCGCTTTAAACGAGATGCTAAGCTCGCTCGCGACTACGCGGACTTTATCAAAGAATATAAGGATCTTGGGCACATGACACTCATCGATGATGGCGCTATCAATTTAGGAGCGTCAAATATTTACTACCTGCCTCACCATGCCGTATTTAAACAGTCTAGCTTGACCACGAAACTGCGCGTTGTTTTTGATGGTTCGTCCAAGACTACTAATTGCCTTTCTTTAAATGACATATTGTTGTTAGGCCCCAATGTTCAACAAGACCTTTTTTCCATTCTTTTGCGTTTCCGCATACATAAGTATGTTCTCATTGCCGACATCGAGAAGATGTATCGTCAGATTCGCGTAGCTGAAGGGGATTGTCACTATCAACGCATTCTGTGTCGTGATTCTCCCCTCGAACCACTTAAACATTTCGCATTGCGAACGGTAACCTACGGCACGGCTAGTGCTTCGTTTTTGGCCACTCGCTGTCTTCTACAAATTGGTAGGGACAATCAGGCTTCCTTTCCCCAAGCGGCGTTAGTTATAACAAACGATTTTTATGTCGACGATCTGCTTACCGGTGCGGACACTATCCCTGATCTAACCAAGCTGAAATCCGATCTAGGTGCGTTACTAAGTCAATATGGTTTCAAGTTGCACAAATGGGCATCAAATGAACCCACAGCTGTCGCAAATCATGACAATTTTTTACGCCCCCTAAATAAACAGGACAATGTGCGTACCCTGGGCATTCTTTGGAACAATACTGCCGATTCATTTTTGTTCGACATCAAATCATTTCCCGTTGATTCAAGCATATCCAAGAGAAAAATTCTTTCGATTATTGCTGGAATATACGATCCTCTTGGTTTAATCGGTCCAGTTGTCTTTTTGTATAAATATTTCATGCAGCGACTTTGGCTTTGCAAGTTTGGTTGGGATGAACCGATATCCGGTCAGTCACGTTCGGATTGGCATTCTTTGTGTGACAAATTGGGTCTGATTGGCAAAATTGTGGTCCCGCGATCTATTCGTTGCAAGCGTGAGGCAACTACAATTCAATTGCATGGTTTTTCGGATGCTTCTGAAAGGGGATTTGGCTGTTGTATGTATGTCAGAGTCATTTATTAAGATTCTACTGCCTCCTGTCACCTCTTGTGTTCCAAATCTCGCGTGGCTCCCCTACGACAGGTGTCATTACCTCGCATCGAACTCTGCGCTTGCTTGTTGTTATCGTGACTCGTATCTAAGGTCATTCCTGCTCTTTATTCGTTTATTGATAATGTACATTTGTATTCTGACTCTATGGTGGCTCTTTACTGGATTCATGCCCAGTCTACGCGGTGGAAAACATACGTCGCTAATCGGGTTGCTGAAATTCAGCGTCTTACGCAAACTTATACTTGGCATCACATTAATTCACGACACAATCCTGCTGATATTATATCAAGGGGGTGTCTCCCTGACGTTTTGCGCGATTGCTCGCTTTGGTGGCACGGTCCTAGCTGTCTGTCTCAATCGTCAGAGTCTGTTCCCTTCCCATCCTTCGTGCCGGCCACTCCGTCGTCTTCTGAAGTCACTGCGGAAGAGAAACATACACATAACCTTTCTCTAATGTCTACCCTGGCTGTCGACCTTTCTTTGGACTTTTCCTCGTTGCATCGTCTAACGCGCGTATACGCTTACTGTTTTCGGTTCATCAGAAATATTAGACACGCAAGTGCTGACAAACTTACGGGCGATCTTACCCCTGTAGAAATTCATCAGTCTCTCAATTTCTTCATAAAACAATCTCAGTCGATCCACTTCGCAGCCGAAATTAATTGTCTTCGTAACGGATCTTCTGTTTCCATTTGGAGTAAGTTGGCTTCTCTCGACCCGTTTCTTGACGACTCTGGAGTGATACGCGTAGGCGGACGATTACAGCATTCCCAATTACCCTACGACTCTAAACATCCCATTGTATTACCCCCATCGGCGCATGTTACACGCCTTAGCATTGAACGTGAACACATTCGTTTACTTCACGCTGGTGCTCAACTCGTGCATCATTCACTGCGTCAACGTTGGTGGATTGTTAATGCTAGGTTAGTCATTCGCTCCATTATTCGAAAATGTGTGAGGTGTATCAGGTTTAGTGCCAAACAACAGGTACAGAGGCTTGGTATTTTACCATCCCCTAGAGTCACTCCTTCTAGGCCGTTTCTATTTTGCGCGGTTGATTATGGTGGTCCCTTCATGATTCGTCATGGCGGGCAGAAGTCTAGAACTCTTTCTAAGGCATACGTATCTTTGTTTATTTGCGTAGCGACTAGGGCTATTCACATGGAATTGGTTTCCGATCTTACGGCCAGCGCGTTTATAGCCGCATTACGTCGTTTCATGGCCCGTAGGGGCATACCCAGTCAACTGTACTCCGACAATGGCACAAACTTTAGGAAGGCCCGCACTATCTTACATGATGTCTACAACTTTTGGCATAATAAGGATGCCATCTCATCGATCAAGTCATTCACGCCCTCTCAGGAGATATCATGGTCATTTATTCCGCCCTCCTCACCTCATTTCGGTGGCCTTTGGGAGGGCGGCATAAAGAGTTTGAAATTTCATCTGCGCCGCGTGGTAGGCAAATCTATACTCACCTTCGAAGAGTTCACGACCGTTTTGTCTCAGATAGAGGCATGTCTGAACTCTCAACCTTTATTTGCTATTTCTTCAGATGTTAACGACCCGGTGCCACTTACACCTGGCATTTTTTGATTTGCGCACCCTTAACGGCGATACCGGACCCAGACCTTTCTCACATTCCTATTTCTCGTCTTGGGCGTTGGAAACTTCTTCAGAGGTTTGTCCAAGGCATTTGGAAGGCATGGTCTCGCGATTATTTGCACCAGTTGCAGCAGCGTCACAAGTGGAAGTTTGCCAAGGATAATGTTTCCATTGGTGACTTAGTTTTGCTTATTGAGGATAATTTACCTCCATTAGCCTGGAAATTTGGCGTAATTATCGCCACATTTCCCAGCCCAGATAACTTGGTTCGTGTCGTGGACATTCGCACGCCTACGGGTGTTTTGCGGAGACCAATACATAAGTTATGTCTGTTGCCAGCGCAAGACGAGATTTAACAAGATTATGATTACTTAGCACAATGCTATTTTACTTAGCCACTGGCTTATTAATTATTACGACAATTTGGTCAACCTAATTGTGATGAATTATCACAACATTTTCTTATCAATTTTGCGCCATTGCATGCTTCTATAATTATCACAGTTTTTGGTGGTATATTGATATTTTGTATTTGTATGTTAATTTTGTGTGGCATACTATGTCTTACACATTTACGTTTGATGTTTTGGGGTATATTTCATGTTTTTGGTGGTCTCATTTTATAAAATTTTAAAAGGGACGAACAATAAAGAAAAGGAGTTATTCCCTTTGTATAATTTTAAAAACACATAAGTCAAATGTTCCAAACTTGTTAGTTATAAACACTTGTTTTAGCATAAGCTTTAATTATTTTTTGAGTCAGCAACTGTTTGTTTTACTCAAGCAAGTATTAGTTTAGTTAATATTCAAGGCCTTTATTATTACTTGTATTTTCGTATATGCAACATTTGATTTATGCCTCATGTCTTACTCACTATTGTGTAAAACTTTTGTTACTTTCTAAACTTATTTTCAATTGTTTTATATTTGTAATCACAGTATTGTATCTGTTATTTGACATTGCAATTATTCATATTGTAATTATCTAAATTGTTGTTATGGTATTCACATAACTTGCGTTTATGTAAAACCTATCGTTTTTGCGTCTGCTGCATGTAACTGCCACGTCTAGATTTATTTTATATTGTATTTTATATTGTATTTATTTTGCGATTAAGCATGCACAATTATTTTTACTTAAATTATGACATACATGTCATATTTGGGCTTGCATTCAGTCAGCATCTAGCTTGTTCATACATTATTACATATTGTAAGTTCCTGAAACTTCAGGAACAGCATGACTTGGTCTATACATGCCGCCCTGCTGAATATACGCTTGAACATGTAATTGTAACATGTTCAATAACAATTTTGTTCATGTAATTAATTTTCTGTACAGGTCTACGGGCCTCAACTAATTTTACAGTAACCATCTATGAAATGCATAGGGTTACAAACTATCGGTCCATCATGTGATGAGCTTCCGATCATACATTATTAAACATTGTATAATTATGTATTTTTTCATGTTTTGTAATGTTCTATAGTGTGCACATACACTATGTGACGGTAATATTTGTCAAACCAGACATTCATATTCATGTCTGAAAACAGCTGTTCGCCAACCTTGGCTTACAAACGCTTATCTTTAGGCTTATCTTATGCATGCTTATCTCTAAGCTATTAACGGACTGCCGTTATCTAATCTCATAACTCAAGGTTCAACTTAGCCTTGAAACTAACTCTTATTATTAAGAAAACTGTATCCTTTTAAATTAAGTTATAAGATAATTTATTAAAAAATGTTAAAAAATCACTTGATTTTGACGGGCAGCTTATGTACGGTAGCGCGATAATTTCACTTTGTAGGTTGGCTAATCTGCTTACTGCTTTTGTCCAATTTTGCGTGTTGGAACTTTGTACAGTGTGTGTCAGACGCTAGCGGCGGTCGGTTCGCCGACTATTTTACTGTCATATTTTCTTGTCGACATTTAATGTAGGCTTTACGCCGGCACATTTTCACTTATGGCCAACTAGGCTCGCTATCATTTCAATTCAAAATTTTAATACTTTTTGGCAACATGCATTATTAGCCAACCTTCTATCAATGACTTAATCATGTAATGTAACTTGGGAAAATTCATTAAAATCAATTCAATACAGTCCACTATTTTTATCATTTCTTATTCCTACTGATTCAATGCATGCATTACAAGCTTTTTTTTACAAACGTTTCTGGTACACGCCGACAGGATTCACCACATTTATTGGATCACTCACTTCACAAAACATTTTTTAGCCCACTTGGGCCTGACATTTAACAATGGTGATGGCAAAAAAATTCGTGTTCGAGATAATTGCAGATTCTGATTGTACTACCCTCAAAACATGAAAAAAGTCATTTTTCGAAAAGTGTCTGTGTGTCTATCTGTAGATTTTTTCTATGGCAAACGATAATAGCCGCAAATTCAAACAGAATCAAATAATTCTTTGCATACAGGCCTGAATTATAGAGTACTCAAGACCTATTGTTTTTGGTAAAGGTCGGTTAAGGGGAAGGGGTAGTTTATCTGCAACGTATTTTTTTTTATCAAGGGTAATTTTTTTTTCTACGGCAAACGATAACAGCCGTAAATTCAAACAGAATCAAATAATCTTTCGCATACAGCCCTGAATTGTAAGATTTCTCAAGATCTATTGTTTTTGGTGAAGATCGGTTAAGGGAAAGTGGTAGTTTACCAGCAACGTTTTATGTTTTATCAAGGGTAATTTTTACTTCCATGTTTCTTAAGGAAATGGAAGTATTGTGATGACAAAAAAAATTGTGTTCGAGATTATTGCAGATTCTGATTGTACTACACTCAAAACATGAAAAAAGTCGTTTTTCGAAAGGTGTCTAAAATTTTTGTCCACGGTGTACCCTCATACACACTAAACCTGCTCTGATGTTTTAATTACGGACATCATAATATTAAAACTTTGGAAACTTGAGCACTACTTAATGTAGATCAATCATTAACTTATACAAGCCATTAATTTTATGCATAATTTTTATATATTTTAATAGGACGAATCTTGTCGTCTTTAACTAGACAGGTATACTTGTCCGTTTAAGCCCCGCGATGGAGCGCCTTGTTGTAATATGACGAAATCGTGGTGTATTTATTCTTTGTCAATGATGTTGAGATTGCACCTAATTTATCGTCTCATACGTTGTTCGCCAATTTGTAATATGACGATGTTTATTTTAGGGTCTGGTTGTTTCTTTTATTATTATTGTTGAAAGCTCGTTTTTATTATTAAGTTTTGTATTAGTGATTTATTCCACCCAATTCAATCTATTATTGAATCCGGTAGTGAATAAATCGGGTCACTTACTCTTTTTTTCGTTGTTTAATTATTTCAGTTTATATGGTTTAATCTGTTTTTGAATTCACTTTCTTGAGTGTGATTCTCTGGAAGTTCCGTTGACTCTTCTATCATCACTGTGGTGAGTGGATCAGTACTGTCCTGCCTAAACACTAACATAAACAAGACATAGACATGATATTTACTATGATTTATAATGTATAGCAATGTATTGAATGGTGCGGTTGGTAAAAATCATTCCATTTGAATGTCTATCTATTTGTATTGTTTATCTAACTTTTCTGAGTTCCCTTCCTTTTGGAATTCGGGCAATTTATCGATTAATTTAAATTAATTCGATTCGCTACTAGCGTTTTTTAACTTATTAATTACTTGACAAACATAGTATAATTGTTATTTGCATTGATACTTGCGTAACTGGTCGTTCGAAGAATTAACACTTTTTCACAACTTTTGTAATTAATTAATATTCTTTAATTAATTAATTAATTTTGATAAATGCACTGCACTCACTCCTATACGCATATACTCCGTATTAGCTCATTTGAAAATATACTGCACTGTCTTCTTCTGTCGTTCTAACCTCCCTTCAAAGTTTGAGGTTAGTGTGTGTGTTTACAGCTGTTCGCTGTCAAAAGCACGTTTTCTGGACGATCGACGAGCGTGTAGTCGCTCTCGTTGCTGGTGAAAAACTGTCTCTGGTTCCTCTGTCGGAATCCTGCACTTCGTATTTTTTATAGGCTCTGATTGGTTAATAGTTTTTAATTCGTCTAACCTCGGCGGGCCTCGTTAAAATAGACGCTTAGAGTCGCGTCAGTAGGCTGGTTTTGAGATTATGAATCCCTGGTTCACAGACCCAAGCGCAAGGGCTCAGCACTTTTCAATTATTTTTATAAGTCAAATATCTTATTTATAACTGCACTGACGTTATTTTTATTATCCCTAACGTTTCTATTTTTTAATGACGAATATTTTGCATCCCCTCATCATATAGTTCAGATTTGGGGTTGCTGAAATCGCACTTGGTACAAATACCTAATGTCCATTAAGTTATTAAACACTTGAAATACATTGTTTTTATCCCATATTTTGATGGTGATAACGTATCCTTATCGTATTATTCACTTTTCCCTTAAAACTATGCAATAGTAATTACACTATGTCTGTTTTCATAGGTTCAAGTCCTAAGTCTTTGATTATACATTTTGTTTATTACTTATATTATACTAATATTAACATTAATTATATTCTAATATGGCCTATGTACACTTTATTGGTTGTTGTCACTACTGATAGCGTGCTTTTTCCTTATATCATAGGTTTATTACCTTAATTATGGTTTGCTAAGTATGTTTACCATTTCATGGAGTTACATTATTACATGAGTAATACTCCTTTCATATTATTTTCATTGTTGTTTATATGACTCTTATAATGGTTTTAATAGCATTGTTCTCATTGTGCAGCAGATCATTCTGCATTTATACTGGTTATTACCTTGGTTTAGGTGTTATCAAGATTAGTAGCAGCTAGTTGTTGACATAGTTTTGTTATTATTATTGTTATTATTATTCTTTAGGTAGTTATACTTCTTGAACTTCCTCAATTGAATAGTATTCTGCCTCACTCAATGTTGTCAGTTGAGTTCCTACTCTATTATAATAAGTTTACAACATAATTTTGTTGCATCAGGCATCTTTGCTATAACAAGCATATAGTTATATTGAATTACATTAATACAGCTCTCATATTTACTCATTACATTATCTATTGTATACAAAACGTTCCTTATATCACCTAGTTACTTCGCATTATAATACATTTTGGTTTGATATTGTTTTGGCTTTGTTTTTCTTCAGTTTTAGTGAAAACTGGTTGCCCAGATTAGGTTATGTTACATACTAGGTAAGCAGTAATGGGTTGTTGCTGGATTTGTATCTCTGCATTATATCTGATTGATTTGCTTTCATTTAATGCTGGTACATTTGTTGTTAGTTATTAGAGTACCTTTTGTCTATCTTTTATTGTCTTAGTTACTGATAATTAGTGGTTTTTTCTAACATCAATTCCACTGTACAATTGGTTATTTATATTTTGGACATAGTCTTCTTTTATGTCTACACATCATTTAGCTAAGAACTTATCCTATTATTATTCATTTTCTTTGTTATTCTTTATGGACAATAATTAGTCCTTATTGATTACAGTTTATTTCACATGGACAAGGAATGTATTCATTAAATGAGTTTGGGGTTAGTGTTGACTTTATCTTACAGCTTAGGGATTTGTATCATGTCATTTATTCCATTTCTTCTTTCTTCTTTTATAATTATTCTTTCATAGGTTTATGTTAGTTCATTATATTTCATTTTATTTCCCTTTTGTGTCTGATCTGGATATCTTTCTTTTCCTCTTTTCACTGATCTCTTTCTCACTCTTAGTTAGTTTATACATGGTGTTGTTTTCACTTGTTTCCTTCTCATTGTTTGATAAGTTTCTTTCTTGAAGTTGTTTTTATGGGTTTCCTTCCCACTGTTTCTTCTTTTTTCTTTCTTGAAGTAGTTATTGTTGTTTTCTTCTCACTGAATCTTCTTGTCTCTTGTTTCCATTGTGTCCTTCTCACTGATCTATTGGGTAAGGTATGTAAGTTGTCTCGTCGTTAGTCTTCTTTATTTTATTTATTATTACATTTACTAGTAATTCCTTCTTGATTATAATTCACTTGGTTTAACTTATGATACTTTCTCTTTTTATATCCATTTTGGTATGCTTGACCTTGTAGGTATTCTTAATAGTAGTGGCTGTCAAATTATTTTTGGTACGTTGGTGTAGGTAGTGTCATATGTACCATTACATATTGCCTCCCTATTAGAATTGATTATTTCTGATATTCTTATTTATGATTGAAGAAATTATCAATTTTTCTTTTTCATTTCACTTTTAAGTCACATATGATGTTCTCATATTTTTATTTACTTTTACACTTGTCTTCAGTTCATCAAATTTTCTACATGTTATCTTTCTTCATAATTCTGGAATCTGTTTAATTATATTCTTGGCTGTCGTGTTTTCCCTTAAATATTTAGTTTCCCTAACATTTTTTCCCTAACATGTGAGCTGGGGCAGTCCAGAGTGGCACTTGTGGCTACATTCTCTGCTGGCCATACTACACCTTCATTGAGCCCAGAGGAATTTCATCTCTGCTCATAAAAATGATTGCTGGAATATTTTTTCAGTCAATTCATTAAATAACAATACTTATAAGTAGTCGCTTTCGACTAATAAAAAACACTCTTGGGGTTATTCACTCTTTTGCCTTTTATATTCGATTACACACTCTCTTTTGGATTCCTTCTTCTCTTGTGTAGATCTTTATTAGTTAATGTAGTTGACAAATAGCATGTGTAAATATTCTTCATTTTTCTTCTCTTCTTCCTGTGACAAAATGTGCTTCGCATTGATTTTTTCTTTCTTCTTCTTCTTGTTCAATTCTCCTTCTTATAATCTCCTCTACATAATACTCTCTTTTGTGGTCTTCTTTTACTTTTCTATTAAATGTCATATTTTTTAACATTTTATTCTGGATAATACTTTTTCTTATGGTGGTAGTAATCATTGTTTAAAGTATCTTAAGTGCGTTCAATAGTTGCTGGTTTTATCATTGTTTTTTATTAGATAATCGTTTTTTCTTTCTTTTTCCCTTTTTATTATTATAGCCTTCTCTCATATTACTCTCTTTGGTGTTCTTCTCCTCTACTCCTTCAAAAGTTAGCTTTTCACTTTTATTCTGGAATATATATATTTTTTGTTGTTGAAATTTTTATTATTTATTTGATAATCGTTTTTTCTTTATTCTTCCCTTTTTATTATAGCCTTCTCCCATATTTTACTCTCTTTGGTGTTCTTCTCCTCTGCTCCTTCAAATGATGGATATTTTACATTTATTCTGGATTGTATATTTTTTTTCTTAGTGGTTGTAGACAACATTATTTGATAATCGTTTTTTCTCTTTCCTTCCCTTTTTATTATAGCCTTCTCTCATATAATACTCTCTTTTTTGGTTTTCTTCTCTACTCCTTCAAATGATAGTTGTTTAATCATTTATTCTGGAATATATATTTTTCTTATTTGTTGTAGACAATATTATTTGATAATCGTTTTTTCTTTCACTTTCTTTCTTCTTATTATTATAGCCTTCTCTCTCATATTACTCTCTTTGCTGTTTTTCTCCTCTACCCCTTCAAATGATAGTTGTTTAATCATTTATTCTGGATGGTATTTTTTTCTTGTTGTTGTTGTTCGTCGTACCCAATAGATCGGATCAGTGAGGGTTTCAAGTAAGTTTTCACTGCCGCTGTCCGTTTAAAGAGATAGCACTCTCTTCACTGCTCCTTTCAGTTGTGCTAGGCGTTCGATTCTCTCTTCCTTCGGGTCTAGTCGCATTGTTATACTGTGGTCCACTGTTGTGGTTTCTTTGTATATCTTCGCTACTGCGGCTCCTTCGTGAGTCATATCCGGACTCTCTACTTCTTACGTCCTGGCTATACTGATTACTATGTTCATTGAAACTTCGACGTCCCTGATAGAAGCGTCTCCCTCCATTTTCTTCGTGAGCACGAACATAATTTGCTCTCCTAAAATTTCCTTGGTTTTGGTTGCTTCCGTTATTCGGTCGGTACTGGTGATTATTATTATTTGGCCGATATGGAGTGTTACCATTCGTTGGCCGGTACTGATTTCCGGCGCGCCGTTGTAATTAGGACGATGATTGTTGTTGGGATGATTGTGATTATAATTATTATTATGATTCGGCTTGTAATTCGGGTTGTTTCTATTTGGTGGATAATTATTTCCATTACTATTCGGTCTCGGATTCTGGTCGGCACTATCTCTGTTCGTGTTATTATAATTTCCCCGATAATTACTCCTGTAGCCGGTCTGACCGTTTCTGTCAAAGTATGTGTCTTGTTGTAATCCCTCTTTAACTTTGACTTGTAAAAAAAAATTTGTTTTTTTTTGAAAAAAAAAAATTTTTTTTTTCTAAAGAGGGGCCACAAGATAATTCAAACTAGGCCAAATCCTAGAGAAGCCAAAAAATGCGCTGGATCCAGTGAGACGGGACTTGCAATTAAAACTCACAAAATTAACAATCAATAATCTTTTTATTATAACTAAACTCATTATCTCCTTCGAAATTGTTACTTACAAAAATCAATGAATATAACATTTAGATTCTCTGCTTAAAAAAAAATATTATTTGAAATTAATAAATATAAAATCTATATTTTCTGCTTTAAAAATGTTATTTGAAAATAAATTTATATAAAATCTATGTTTTGTATTCTCCTTTTAGAAATGGTATGTGAAAATAAATTTATATAAAATCTATGTTTTATATTCTCCTTGTATCCCTATATCTAACCCCCCAAAAATACACACGAATATACAATATATATACATGTTCCACAACACAGGACAATTATAACATCTATCATTAAATCTTGACACCCTTTTCCACGCCATGAGGTACATAATTAACAATCTAGAAATATCCATATTAGGTTTTAATACCTAATATGTGTATAACATATTATATGTGTATAACAGATTATGTTTGCAACACCAGTGGCCCCAGGACATACTAAATTCAAGAGTTGGCATAATGCCTGATACTATTATAAAGTGCTGTACCGATAATGAAAATCGTACATAATCAATTTGCTGACATCGAGTACTGTGAAGCCGACGTACACTGGACGGGAAAGGAATATCGTCCTGTTTCGTAAGGCCAGTCCGACCAAGTTATCGGTGTAGCGGATCATACGCTTTAGCCGAGGATTGGAAACAATTTTCTGCAGCCGTCGTTCGTTAGAGACTAGTTGGAAGTCTATTCGTTTCCTCACGTTCTCCAGCGATTTGCCATAGACGGCGTTGACCATCAGTTTGAAAAATTCCTTTTCAAAACTGTTGGTGGCTGCTGCTCTCTTTTGCGTGTTAAAATAGATAAACGGTTTCATCCACGCTCTCTGTTTAAAACTCAACACCCTATGTATAGCTTTCAATTATAGACCGAGACTCAGATACAATTTTAAATTTCGAAAATGGAGAACGTAATTTTGCTTGTCGTCCAAAGTTGTCAGCAACTTGGGAACGGACGACGAAGGCGTTTCCGATCCGCTATACCCTTTTGTATAGTGCAGTCGTGTGTGGAGTCGTCGAGAGTACGGTGAAAGTACGTCAGGATGGACACAGGAACGGACGGGCGCCAGTGGATAATCGGAATGGAGGTCATGAAGTTCGGGTGGATAGTGTAAGTCGAACTCGAGTATGTAGCCCATGTCACCGTCATCGCACAGGGTACGCACGTCCAGTGAGTTGATCTCGTTACGATCTAGCCATCTGAAGTCGGCGTAAGGGAGCGGTTGTGACATGGCTGCACCGTAAAGGTTGTTGCAGTCCGGGTACAATATGAAAGAGGTTGGCTTTGAAGCATCGTACTGATCGACAATTAGCGGGTTGTTGGCTTTGGCGTGGCGGTTGGGTACCATGCTAACGCCACCGCGAACGGCCGATTCGATAAAGAGATGCTGATCTATATCCGTCAACAGCTCCAGTCGCATACCAATCATCTTTAACATCGCATGCCAAGCGACGCCAGGAAGCGAGTAAAGATGAGCCGGATCGATCTGGTAGTACCGCATGGCCATCTCACGGAACGCCTCGAAGACGTCAGCCAGTAGCAGCACGTCTGTTTTAAGATACAGATCGTGATATTCGCCCAGTGTACTGATTCCGGAAGTACGCCACACGTTCTGCGCGTGAGCGTAATCTTCGTCAGATACTGGCGATTCACTCAACCTGTTGAGAAAATGTTAGCGTGCGGGCAGACGTGTGTCGTCGAATTCCTCGCTACCTGTCATGTAATCGTAAGGGTACACGCCCTTACGTAAGAGTAGCTCGAAGTGTTCTTCGAAACATTGCTTCGTTAAATCGAAATCCGCACCGCTCGCGTGCAAGTTTCCAACAACTGTGTCCAAGGACGTGTTCAGAAATTGAAGCGTGTCTACGAAACGCAGACCACCCAACGAGACTGATACGAAGCATTCGCTAGTGGTAGCGATACAAGCGAGATCGTCGTATTTACCCAACCCTTGTACTAGGTGATGTGCATCGTAACCTCGTAAGTTATGGGAAAAGACGGGTATGTGTCGTGGAGTCTTGAAGTTAAGGTTACAGATGTTGTGAGCTGCGCCCAGGTATCGTCCTGTCAGATGACAATGGTTGCGCATTTTGTCGTCCTCGGTCAGTGGTTTTTCACAGAGATGACATACGAGGGCATTTGCGAAAGATAACACATCACGGTCACTCATAGTCATAGGGACAATGGATCGGATGATTCTGAACAGTTCTCGCTCTTCAGCGACCAGTCTATCGAGAAAAACGTCTACCACGTTCTCGCCGCGATAAACGACCTGGGGTTTGAAAATATTACGCTCTTAGTCGACTATGAGGTAGGAGGAACCTGAAGGAAGATGTAACGACTCCGTTGTGGTGGACGATGTGTGCGGAGGAGCGTCGCAGCTATGGCAAGGGACGATAAATGATTCAAAATCTGCATATATCGCAAAAGGGACCTTATGGCAGTATGTGTAGTTTCTGAAACACATCACATTCTCTTCCTCCTCCTTCATAGGTAAACGAATTATTTTCTGTTCGCCGTACGGTGAACAGTGGGGGATATGTTCGGTAAGGAGTCGTTCTTCGCAGAATCTATGCAGACAGTAATCGCAATAGAAAGAACGGCCGTTGTGGTTGCTTAGTGAAGAGAATAAGCCACTTGTATTTTTTATTAAACAGTAATGTTTTCGATCGTCAGCGTTGTAACCTCTCTATGCTTTTAGTATTTATTTTATTTCCTTTTAAATTTCTATCTCCTTGCTTGCTGGTTTTGAAAGAGAGGTTACAAGTTATTTAGAACTAGGCAAGAGCCTAGAGAAGCTAAAATTGGGCTGGGTCCAGTATGATGGGACTTGCAAATGAAACACTGAACTTAAGATAACAACAACGATTTATTATTCTCTGGTAGTACAACACCTGAGCCCCAAAAGTCTAGATAACTAAGTCTTTTCATTGTTGAGTGTAATTTCCTTAATGTGTGCCTTGCCAAAAGTTGAGCAAGGAATAATGACTATTAACGATACCAAGCATTGAATAAGTATAAGATCTGAAGGATCAGTGAATATTAATTCATGGAATGTTACATGATGTCAATAATACAATTGTAAAGTGGCACACAATCTCGACCCGCAAATAATCACATATTATAACTAAACATAAATATATATAAACATATACACCTGCAGGATTAATTTAACAATGTAACAATTATAAAAACAACACATACATATAATTAACATCAACCACGTTTGCATATAAATAACACATCACATGTTCACCCTGGTTATCAGCGCATATAATAATCTTGTTCAACACCCATAACCCCCCTTTTCTGACCAAGTGTCCGGCCCACTTTACTGATTAATTAATAGGTGACTAAAACCCCCACCCCAAAACTTCAATAAAAAAAATCCCAGGAGTGGAGCAGACATGCCCCCAAGTTTTAACAAGATAAGTGTTAACTGAATGTTCTCTGTAAGCCACGCGGCCAGCGCACAAATCCCATGCCGATATTCAATTATCAATTCAAATCCCATCAATTACTATAATGAAGAGTAGCATCACAAGGTTAACATGGATGTCCGGTTGCCTAACTGCATTTTATGTTTCCTTTTACTTTCAAAACAGAATCTAGAAAAATAGTGGAACTTGACCACCATGAGTATTCATAACTGACATTGATTAATCTTGTGTGTTCTTATGGTTAACTAACTGTTATAGTGAGCAATTACAATTATCGTTACAAAGATTTTTTTTATGGTAAATACAAACTGTGACAATGGTAATTTTAAAGTGTGGAAATTGGCTAAACAGTGGTACAGAATTTGTAATACGGAATCTAAGTCATAAAAGTATTAAGTCAGCTCACAGTGTTACAAAACTTGACTACCGGCAGGGTCAGGCATCGGACGGGATCTAGCAAGATCTGACACAGACAGACTTGCAGTGGACGTCTCCAACGGGAGTCGCCCACGGTTAAAACCCACCCCCAAATATGAATGAATAATAACACACGTGTCCACTAACACACGTGGAAAATCGCTAACATAAATATCCCAACATGCTTAAAACAGAAATAGAATGAGATTCAACTCTATCTACCGAACTCCCCTCGACCCGGGCGGTGCGTGACCCCGGCCGAGTTTTCACTCTCAGAATGAGATATACATGATAGTAATTGAGGAGGCGTAAGCCTTACAAAATGCAATTAAAACATTGTCCTCCCATTGTCCGTAAATAACTGTCCACACTGGAACGTTTCATGAAATTCTCACAGAGTAATTCGGCCACAAGATTTAGGTTAAAAATGGTTAAAGTTCACCTGGTTTGAAGGGTGTATGTTGAGGGCTCAGTAGTGTGTGTCCAGTCCATCCTTCCGGCTGACATAGCTGACGAAGGTTTTAGAATTACATCGTCGGAGGCAGTTGTTCGGCCATCCTTCCAGAGCGGGGCAGATTCCCGGCTACCTCGGAAACCCTGCACAATTATATCTGGGATTACTCATAAGTTCATGAAACACACACACTACCACATTTACCCACTGACATAGCATGGACTGTCCGGTTTATAAACTCGAAAGATTGCCTAAGTTAAGAATCCCATTGAATGTGGTAAATCACATCAAAAAAATAACTCCCTTGAATATGTTAATATAGAATATTTCTAAATATAGTCACTCCATAATAATGATAATTTTAATTAACCTTTATGCAAAAGTTTTCATGACGCACTTACAGGAATTGGCAACTTTTAACAAGTCCGTGACATACACAGATATCAGAAAATTACTGACTTACGCCCCATCTTAGTTTAGTTAATTTAGTAGAAGCATTACTGGATTAATATAAAACATAATTATATCCTTAATGTTACAATCAATTAACCAGGGTTGAGATAAAGCATACATAAAACAAATTATAACCTGAAACTCGCCATGCGCTAAGGATTCACTGCAATATATATCTCAACGCATCCACTTTAATATTAAATAAAACCAATTTGTTTTTATAAATAATTAAAATACATATTTTAATGGACTTACCGGAGGTCACGTAGCTTTCTACTTATTCATAGAAGAAGCTGGGAGACGAAAACTGTTCAATCTACTCTGCCAGCCGGGGACCAGAATGTGAAGCGCCGAGCGTCGTATTGGAACTGAACTAACTGGCTCTTGAAAAAACCGTATGTAACAGCGATAGGGCGCGCGCGAGGCGAGCGGCGGAGGGGTAATTCACAATGGCAAAGTCCAATTGACCGTACCAAAGGACAACTTCTTTCGCGTCGACAAATACGTAATTTCTTTAATAAAGCACAATATAGATATCGGAAGATCGCCGCGTTTTCCAAAACGCGGCACAGCGTTAAGAAGTAATAGATTAACGTGGTGATGTCTGCCACTGGAAGGAGTTATTCTTAAAGGGTAAATTTCATTTTCTTCGTAACCGAAACATTTATAGAAACGTTAGGATTGTCTTGTTCGAACTTCACAATGTCAGATAGTCGGGTGGGATAAGTTATACCAGAAGTAATGATACTGCAGATATGTGGGTTGTATTTGGATACGCGATCGTTGTGTGAGTATTGTGGAAACAGAGCGGCCAACACTGACCATACGAAACACATTTGATCGCCTGTATTGTTCACGTTGATGATGGATTTAGTACGAGACAATTCAGAGGGTGTACGAATGAAACTGGAGGCGGTTAGCGGTTGGTATCGTGAGAGAACAAGCTCTAAGGAGATTATGCGGTCTAACGCCCAACCGCTACCCTGGCGTGTGAATTTATAAATCGATTCAATGATCTTTCCGTACGAAGCTTCTAAACAATCGGGTAATACATCTTGGTCAGCGATCAGTGTCGTATGACATCGTCCGTGAAAATAAGCTTCAGTCGTCACTTCTTCGTCCTGGTCCGTGTCAGCGTTTACGATGTACTTGACAAATCTCGCTTTAACCGTTATATGCCACTTTATACAAAGCAAACGTGTCAGTTCGTTTAAAATGTCCGTACGTAACGTATCGTGCATTTCATCAAAAAAGGTTATGACATCGTTGACGCATTCTTCGTCGTCCGTGACAGGCGTGTAAACGCGCAATACCAACGCGCCGCGAAACGAATGTTTACAATCAACAGCAAACGACTGCATTTGTAGTAAATTAACAACAACAACAACAAACACGAAACTATAACAATTACTTGCTCACTTGAAGAACAATAGAAGATTGATACGAAGTTAGAAAATAAGCACTATTTTATATGCGACACGTGTAAGTTAGACTGCGCGAGACTCGAAGGTGAACGCTGGCAGTGATCGTCGCTCTACTTATACTATCTATGACGGCTGAGCGCGCAGCTATCCGCCCCCACCACCATGATACCGAACTATTGTCGTCAACGATCCCCCACTACCAACTGCGTGCGCAGCTATCTGCTCCCACTACTGTGCTTTATTTCATACCGACCAATTGGCGACAGCCATTCCCACTACGGATGCGCGCGCAGCTATCGCTGAGGAGGTGAAATGCAACGCCACAAACTAACATTCTTGCTTCAGATATGGACATGTACACATATTCTTTTGCAAGCCGATTAAAAAGCTTTTATAACATCAGTCGTCGAGGTAACATTAAATTTTACGTTCATAAATTTCCGAATGCGAACGTAAACATTTTTTGACCTAGCCAAAGCCGGGTTTATTTACGAAGACGATGGTGATGTTGTAAGATGCTGCAAGTGTAAAGTACGCATTATGGATTGGGCAGTGGGTGATGATCCCGTCCAAGTCCATAAGGCGTCAATGCCCTCATGCGATTTCGTTCGTGAACACTTGTAGAAGTCGACGCACGCAAAAACGGTTCTTTTCAGAGCCGACATAAACTCATGTACAAACATAGCCGTTTGGGTAGTACTAAAAGAATTTCTCAAACAATATGCGTATACACTATAAATATCACGAACATGACTAATAGCGTATCACTCACATCGCAGATCATCGACACGATGGACGTCTATCGATACGATGATGGGAAATATTTCACAATAACAAAAGCTTCACGAAGCGCGATACGGTCCAACTTATGTTCCGTGTATTTTGTGAAGAAAAGACGATTTTGCGGCAACTACTGTACACGTTACAAGTTCGGTGTTGACAGATATCACGCCCGTTGTTGGCGTCACATAAAAAAACGCAGCGGTGATTTGCCACCGATCGTGCTGTTGATGATAGTCCCCGATCGTATACACAACAAATCACGATGGCTTCAATTTATCGTAGAGTGCGAACAAAACAACGTACCGATAGAACTTGTCGTTTACGAAAAGAATATGTTCAAGTGTACCGTACGTCACGGATGAAATTTTCTTTCGCGTTTCTGTCCGATTCTTGAACTGTATAACGCCGTTCACCGCGTGCACGGCTTACACGATTCACACGGTACAATGAACAACGCGACTGTATACACGGACATGCTCGCCTATGGAAGTTCGATACCACACGCTTCTTGTTGCATCGTCCTTACAGAGCGCACTATTCCGATACCTACACCGATGGAAATATACAGAAGCGTGATGATGATAGCCCCAAAGTGCGCACTGGATCCTAGCTACAACGTAAGTTTTGATGTACACTGCCCGCCGTCCTCGTTACCGACACTAGCGAGAGGAAAACAGTTCGCGTTGGGGAACAACAAGGCGCAGGGATTATTTTCGGTAGCCTTTCTGAAGGAGGCGTTGCCTACACTCCGCAAGTATTGCGAATATTTTGGTCTGCGGTATTCGCACGAACAAGGGTACACGGTGAAAGACCGACGTTTGTACGAACAGTGGCAGCATTGGACGGGCGCTATGGCGGACGAATTTTGGTTGTTGAACTCGTATCTGAAACACCTGCATACGGAGTCGAGAAGCCAACGCCCAATCGCCGAACTCAAAGCTAAACACATGTGCGAGCGACTACCTGAGAACGATAACGTCATAGTCGCGGAAATGCACGAGTACCGCGACAACGTTATACGTAGCGTCATGTTCAAAGACATGAATTCTGTTAAGACTGTAAGAGCGTTGGACGCGAAACAACACGCGCTCACGAGATACTACATCGGTATGAGCCTCGTGCGTAATGGGCGTATGAAAATCAGTTTAGCTCACGTTTAAACGTACTTGCGCAATCGTAAAAAGAACGCGATGCCCTTCCGTTTGGTCGAGATGATATAAGTGGATGTGGAGCGGTGGCGGCGTGACAGTCACGTGATGGAAGGTGGACGTACCAGAACGGCATCGATGAGAATTACCTTCAGCACCAAGCCGACAGTTTAATACATTCCAGCGTATTGTAAATCACGGTTCGCAAGACGACGACGTGAGAATGAAACGAGCTGTGAAGAATATACACCAGAGCGTTCGCAAGACTATCGCGACGGAGTTGCACAGACCGGTAAAAAGGAATTTTCCAAGACGCGC
Organism: Magicicada septendecula; assembly: GCA_034769895.1. NCBI lineage: Eukaryota > Metazoa > Arthropoda > Insecta > Hemiptera > Cicadidae > Magicicada > Magicicada septendecula. The sequence continues at coordinate 102,837,905 of CM068369.1, read as the reverse complement.
GGTCGAGTTGAAGGGACTTCACGACTTGTACCAAGCAGACCTGGTAGAGATGATACCGCACGCAAAGGCGAACAAGGGATTCAAGTACCTTATGACGATGATTAACGCGTTTAGCAAGTACGCGTACGCCGTTCCATTGGAAACGAAAACGGGTGTAGAGGTCGCACGAGCACTGGAACCGATTCTGCGTGCTAATAAAATGAAATATCTGCAGACGGACAACGAGAAAGAGTACTACAACAGTACCGTAGAAAAATTGCTGAGCAGATATGGTGTCACACTCTATTCCACGTACAGTGAGAAAAAGGCTTCCATTGTGGAACGCTTCAACCGTACGTTGAAAACGCACATGTATCGCGCGTTCAGCGAACAAGGTCATTGCCGTTGGTTGGATATGTTACCGGAACTAGTCAGCACGTACAACAACAGTGTGCATAGAACGATTGGAATGAAACCGCGTCAGGTGAACGAATCCAACGAACGTACTGTGTTACAATGGATTCGCGAGAACACAGGAGGAGCATCGATTATAAACGACCAAAGTTCAAAGTAGGCGATCGTGTGCGTATAAGCAAACACGAAATGACGTTCGCCAAAGGATAGACGCCAAATTGGACAAACGAGATATTCCTCGTTCACACGGTGCGTACCGGCAGCGTACCCGTCACTTATTCGCTAAAGGATCATACAGGAGAAGTGTTGAAAGGCGGTTTTTATGAACACGAAATCAGTAAATCGAACGTTGGTGACGTGTACTTGGTAGAAAAGATCGTACAACGTAAAGGCGATCGCGTGAAAGTCAGGTGGTTAGGATTCGATGGTAAATACGATTCGTGGATACACAAGAAGAACTTGCTATAACAACGATTCGACTCGAGGAAATAGAACCAGTATGCGTAGATGCGTTACGATGACAACATGCGCGATGTGTACAGTGTAAAAGACATTGTGTCGCATCCTGGTTACGATGAGTACATCGTGAACACGACTGCAAACGACGTTGAACTCATGCGCAGGATCTTGACAGTGTACGAATACTGGCAACGGGTTACCAATCGTGTGACGAGGTTCCGACTCGACGAAATAGTACCAACCGGCACTGGATTCGATCACTACAAAGAATGTGTTTGGTCGGATCCGAACTGTGAAACGGGTCCGGACACATGTGTATGCAGTTACATATCTGGCGACTGCTGCGATATAGTGCGACTATTAAATAGACTGTGCATAGAACGACAACATGAAAATATTGCAACAAGCGCACAGACTAAAAATAAAGGACGTGGACTATTCGAAATTGTGCGGCGATGGTGGTGGTGGGAGTGGTTGTGGCAGAAGAAAACGTAAACACGGACGTCTTCTGCCTGATACCGTTCGCTCGATCATCTGCGGACGTTCCGCGTGCGGAAAGACAAACGTCATGTTCAACCTGTTGTTCGATGTAAACGCATTGAAATTCGCGAACTTATACGTGTTTTCTAAATCACTATTTCAACCCAAATATCAGATGCTGGAGACCCTGATGACACGACTTTCCAACGAAGGAATGGGTTATCACGGCTACAACGATAACGAAGAGGTACCGCCTCCCGACGAGGTCGATCCCAATTCTATTATGGTGTTCGACGTCGTGTCTTGTGAAAGACAACACAACATACGCAAGTATTTCTCTATGGGACGACACAGCGGTGTGGACGCCTTTTACCTTTGTCAGACGTACAGTCAAGTGCCAAAACAGTTGGTTCGTGACAATGCCAATCTAATAGTATTGTTCAAACAGGACGATCGCAACTTGAAACATGCGTACAACGATCACGTCAACACGGACATGAAATATGACACGTTTAAGAACATGTGCGCTGAAGCGTGGAAAGATCGTTACGGCTTCCTCGTTGTGGACAAGGATTCTTCTATCGACACCGGCAGGTACAGAGTCGGTTTTGACCGTTTTATAGTAGTGGCACCTAACGATTAAACAAAAAAAAATTCATCATACATTCAGCTAAATACACATGTCCTGCTGTCAACGACTTTAGTTGTCATTCTGCCGTTTATCGAGATGGACGACAAGAAAAAACGACTAGCACGTGATATAGACACGATCAGTGATGACATACGGAAGAAATACCGTGCGTTAAAACATGGGATTCGTGAAGAAGAAGCAACGTTATCCAAAAGTTACAAACCGATTCTGGAACCGTTACAAAATATTTCGCAAGCGTTGCTTGAAAAGAAACGTAAAACAACAAATGAAAAGCCTATAAGAGTGAAAAAGATGAAACGTGAAGAGGAAGAGGAAGAGGAGGAAAAGGAGGAAGAGGATCCGACGGGTGCAATTAGTAAAATCGATGTGGGAACACCATTTCGTTCCCGAACGAAGCCACCACGTTTCCTGAAAACGCCTGTGATAGCCGAAACATTGGACGATGATGATGAGGGTGATCCTAGTCTCAACATTGAAAAAATGTTAGACACACCTGAAGGAAGACGTGAAGCGCGTAGATATTTTCAGGACAAATACGACAGTGAATCGTTAGCGAACAAGTACATGCGTATGATCGTTTCGTCCGAACGCGATCGTCTGATGGACTATACGTACGGTGTAAGACACGAAAACGGAAAATGGATGATCGGTGATTCAGCGTTCGAAATCGAAACGGACGATACGATTCTTATCAACGGTAAACGATACAAAGGTACATCAGGACTCTACGAACTCTTGTTCATGAAGCATCCTAATGAAAACGTTGTCAAAGATTCGGATCTGAAAGTGTACAAAGATGTACTGCGTGACACCAACGCGCACAAGCAGTATTATTTAGCAAACTCACAGGTGAATGCAAACAAAGGTGTAAAGTATAAACGAATAATATCACAACTGTTTCCGCCGAAACGTACAGGACATGGACATAATAATAATATCAATACATCGTATATGACGCTGACGAGAAAAAAGACAAAATCGATTACGTGCACTGGGACGATCCGAACGAAATGGTGGACAGATTGCGACTGTTAATAGCGTCACAGCGTGTCGGAAACAGCGGGCACAAAAACGAAATCGTCTCCATAGTGGAAGAATTACGCGAAGCCGACATCATCGTATAACAAGTGCGATATACATCATCAACTGTCCAGCAGCAAAGCCGATAAGGTATAAATAATACTGTCGTACACGCGCCGGGGACATTCCACGTTTGGTTGTGACAACATGGATATCGTGCTACTGTTTATTATCGTGTGCACAAGTGCCGTTGACGCATCAAGCGTTAACGCTAACGATGTAGATTTTGCTATAGATTACTTGGTGCGATACGGATACGTGCCCGACGATAGTTTACGACTCACGGACAACGCCACCATCGATATGGACGCCTACCTTCGCACGTTTCAAGTGAATTACAATTTAACCGTAAATGGATAATTGAACAACGAAACGATGAATCTGATGCGTGCGCGGAGATGCGGTAACGAAGATTTCGTGTCGTACACCTTACGAACACCGTGGGCCAAGAGACGTTTGTCGTGGCGGTTCTTTCACGGTACCGCCAGCGCTATAGAAGCGTCGCGACAAGCGTTCGCTGTGTGGCAGAAAGATTCGAAACTGGAATTCGAATGTCGGCCCAACGACATAAACGCAGACATGGTCATTGCTATGAAATATTTTAAACACAGGTTTCTGACTTCCAGGTGCACGATCTGCGGGTACGATTTGGACGGACGAGGAGGTATACTCGCTACTACCCGCCCGATTTACCGTATAACACTACCGAAATACACATGGACTACTACGAATCGTTGAATTATACGAACGCAACCGAAATACCGGACGATCAGACCAGTTTTCTTCAGGTGCTAACGCACGAAATCGGACACGCGTTAGGACTGTCTCATTCCCTCGAGAGGGATTCGATCATGTACCCGTTCTACGTACCACGATCGGACGGACCGTTCGACCTGAGAGACGACGATATAAAAGGCATTCAACGCTTGTACGGGAAGCCGCCGCCGCCGCCGCCGTGGCCCGCTACGACGACGACGTCAACGTCAACGACGACGGCGACGACAACGAACGACACCGTTCGGACGACGGATTTATGTCGGCTAAAGAACGTTAATCAATTTTTAATAATCAACAGACACCTGTATTTTGTGCACGATAACTTTTTGTGGACATTGGATCTCGTGTCGAAGCGATCGGGTCCGCCGCCGCTTCTGTTGACGGATTGGTTGACGTTCTTACCGCTGACGTTCACCAACGTTTCGGCGATATACCAGAGACCGCGGACCGAAGAAGTGGTGCTCTTCATAGACAACTACGTATACATGTTCGATATACACAGTCTGCTGCCGGTGAACGGGTATCCGCGTTCGATCACAACGCTCGGTGTTCGCACGATGACGAAAATAAACGCTGCGATACACACGTACACGGGTCGAACCCTTATGTTGTACAACGATATGTATTACGGCGAAATAGACGAGTGCACGTTCACGATCAAGAAACACGGATACGTTAAAGATCGTTTTGTCGGCTTACCAGAAGCCGTCGATAGCGCGTTCCGATACATCGACGGAAAGATTTATTTCTTCAAAGACGCGCGCGTATACGTGTACGATGAATTTCTAAATACGATCGTAAAAGGAAAACATAGCGACGGATTCTCCGTTTTCGGAATAAAATGCATAGACGGTACGATCGTATCAAAACTAATCGATTTATTACGCGAGTACGTATAAATGACGTGCACAACGGACGGGGCGCATCATTCACGAGATGAGTGTTGACAAGTTCGGCAGACACCAGAGCGCTGTCAGAGCGCGAAGGGAGACGCGTCGCAGTCTGCGGGAGGATATTGGTATCACGATGACCGAGGACGGGCACTTCGACGTAGCGGGGAAAAAATACACAACTTGGGCGAACCGCAAGACGGTAACGATGCCGTTCCACTGCGCTTCGTGCGTGACCACTGTCTGTTAGCCGACGATCCGTCGACGACGACGCGAGGAATAGACGCGAAAGGTCGTAAGCTCGTCAACGTCGGCGCTCCCGTCGATCTCGGGGACGCCGTCAACAAGCAGTTCGTAGACTACTCGTGCTTACGTTTCACACAGCTGGCACCGAACAAGAAGAACGGAGCTGTCGTCGACGCGCGGGACCATCGCATACAGTCTCTGAGGGAACCGATTCGTGCGAGAGACGCTGCGACCAAAGTACACGTGGACTCGAAAATCATACCGAAGGATACGAACTCTAACCTAATGGTCGGCAACGTGCGGATAACGCAGTTAGCGCCGCCCGTCAACAACAAGGACGCGGTGAACTTGGAATTTTTGAACCGACACACGATCACCGCGGTAAACGACGCTTAGTTCAACTCACAAGGAAAGACTATTCTAAACGTCGGCGACGGTGGCGCACGGGCTACGGACGCGGTGAACGCACGTCAATTGGAGGAGGCGAAGCGGTACGCGAAGAGCGAAACGTACAAACTCGCAAAAGTGTTCCAACGCCGTTGGGAGAAAGTGGTATCGTATATCTATAAATTGCATACGCGCGCAGCGCGTACTTCACTCGGTGCCGAAGAGGCAGACTTACTACTTGTACTTACTACTTACGAGCAAGGCGGAGACGAACGAGTTGGTTAGTGATCTGGACAAATCTAAGGACGAGCACGATTGGAGATCCCTTTATCGAGAGCAACCGAAACAGTAGTCATGTATGAACTACGTAGTCGAGAGGTTAAATAAAAGGGGGGCGTGGTCTTTTATCGGAAAAATAGTTAAAAGCGCGGTACCATTCGTCGCGAAGTCAGTACCTACACTGATCAATCGAGCGGTGGACGTATTACCGGTGGAACTAAATCTGCCCGGCTACAGGTTCTGTGGACCCGGAACGAAACTAGAGGAGAGATTGGCTCGCGGTGATCGAGGAATCAACGAGTTGGACGAAGCTTGTCGCGAACACGATATCGCTTACAGGAAGTACAAGGACAACGAACGACGACGTGTAGCGGATCGCGTGCTAGCCGGTAAGGCGTGGGAACGAGTGAAAGCTTTGAATTCGGGCATCAGTGAAAGAGCGTACGCGGCAGCCGTAGCAGCAGCGATGAAGGCGAAATCGGCGTTAGGCAGCGGGCTATGCTGCGGCGGCGGTGGTGGTGTGCGTAAACGTCGACGTCGCACCAGACGACGCAAGCCGGTTCAACGCACGATAATCAGGAAGAGGAGGAGGACGACGACGACGGGCACGGGACGACGACGACGAAGACGGACCGGTGGTAAAAAGGCTTTAGGACTATACCTTCGACCGTACCAAAAAACTAATCAAAATACCCGTGCGTCCGTTGTCCGATCGAGATCTTTATGAGTGCACGAAGCTATTGCGTATACCTTATTTTAGAGGCGTGTACATGCGCGACGCACTTCCTAGTACATCACCGTGGGAGAACGAAAGCGCGATCGTGAATCTGGACGACGCTACCGGACCGGGCACGCACTGGGTATGCTACAAGAAGCGAGGCGACAGTGTCTGGTACTTTGACGGATTCGGCAATCTGCGCCCTCCTGTCGAGCTAATACGGTACTTTGGATCGAACGTGACCGACGTTCATTAGAATTACACACGGAAACAGCCGTTGGACACAGTCATCTGCGGACACTTATGTTTGGAGTTTTTGACATCGAACGATCAGTAAACGACAAGATGTCTTCACTTACGGTCACCGTCACAGGAACGGATCCGCGCGCACTGGTTTGTGATTTTTTCCACCGCTTGAACTGACGGACGGTGAATGGTACGCAGTACTGCTGGACTTTACCACGTACAACTCTATACCGAACGTGGAAAGCGGAAGAAACAACGTCTTTCCCGTACTAAAGGGAGCACGTAAAACGTTAGAACTCGTCAATATACCGACCGGTGTGCACGAAATCAGCGATATCAAAACGTACCTGAAGAAAGAACTAGCAGACCCGAAATTTTCTCTACGACCCAACAACAACACGTAGAAATGTGAAATTTATTGTTCATACGATATCGATTTCGGATGTACGGAACACACGATCTGTACCATGTTGGGTTTCTCCAAGAACCGAAAGTTAGAAGCGTATATATTACACACGTCGGACGCACCTGTAAACATTATCAAAGTGAACGTTTTGGAGATAAGGTGTAACGCTGTACAAGGTTTGTACAAGGCGGGTCGAAACGAGCATATACTGCACTCGTTCTATCCAACGGTTGAGCCAGGATTCAAGATAGTAGAAATGCCTAGAAACGTCATTTATTTTCCGCTTAACGTACTACACTTGCGTAACGTTACAGTGTCTGTACACGATCAGGAAGGTGATATTGTGAATTTTCAAGGCGAAGTCATCACTGTGCGTATACATTTGAAACGTGTGTAGTAATCATGGGAATTTATTTCACCGATACCCCCGTGATGAAGAGCGGCGGTGGCGGCGGCGACGGCTCGCACCACAAGATAAAAGAGGTCAACACTTTTGGAAAAGGTATCAGTAGACGTTCGTCGTTGGCACGGTTAACAGCAACTAACCGACGCTACCTGATTTCACTAGGATTCAGTCTCAAGAAAAACAAGTAACATGGCGGACAGTGGTATTGTCTTATCGGTTGAACGTCGGCCATTCTTTGAAGACAACATCACGCATTAGGAATATCATCCTCATGCACCGTACGCGTCGGCGTCACGGTACGGAAATAACGATGAGATACGCATACCTATACTGCAACAGGAAGTATTCACTTTACCGATGGAAAGTTTCCTGTACGTTGAAGGCAAGTTGAGCAAAAAGACCGACGGCACCGGTACTGTGAACATGAAAATGATCAACAACGCGATCCCGTTTCTCTTCGAAGAAATCCTTTACGAACTAGCCGGTGTGGAAGTGAATCGTACCAAGAGCGTTGGCATCAAGTCCACTATTAAAACCGTGCTATCTGCCGGCAAGCAGGACATTGTTTCGATGCAAAACGCCGGTTGGGTTGCTCCTACAGCTGATGAGCTAACACCAACCGGCAAACACGAGGAATTCAACTTTTGCATACCGTTGAGGATGCTGATGGGATTCGCTGAGGATTTCACGCACGTTATTTTAAAAATGAAACAGGAACTGATACTGTTACGCACTTCCAGCGACGTTAACGCTCTGTTCTCGTCCACGGATGCGCCCGCTAACGCTGATATAGAACTGACCAAAATCTCTTGGATGATTCCGTTCGTGTACGTGAACAACGAAGTACGGATACGATTGTTGGATATCATACGCAAGGACCTACCGCTATTCTTACCGTTTCGTAGTTGGGAACTGCACGAGTACCCGGCTTTACCAACGACCGACAGACAGACTTGTACGGTGAAAACAACTACACAACTGGAGAAACCGCGGTACGTGATACTCACCTTTCAGACAGGCAAAAAAAAAAGCAATCTGAAAAAACACGCAGACGAATTCGATCACTGCAATGTGACAAACGCGAGACTCTTTCTGAACGACAAATACTACCCATACCTGAACCTGGATATCGATAACGGACGTTACGCATTGCTGTACGATATGTATACGCGATTTCAAAAATTGTACTACCACAGAAGTCAACCCAACGTACTTCTAACACGTACTGAGTTCATAGCAAAAGCACCGTTATTCGTCTTCGATTGTAGCAGACAGGACGAATCGCTCAAGTCTTCACCAGTCGACGTTAGATTGGAATTCGAGTCATCAAGCAATTTCCCCGCTCAGACCGCGGCCTACTGCTTGATACTGCATGATTCAATCAACGTGTACACTCCGTTATCCAACACAGTGCGCAGGCACAATTAAACGCTTACTATATATTAATGTTTTTTTTTTGCTGTAAATAGAACGTTGCTTTTTTTAGAATGTAATGTGTGCATTATATGTATGTAATTTTTTTTAATTAAAAAAATGTAATAAATTTTCATGTATTTTTATTTTGTTGTAAATAGAATGTAATGTGATATTTTATTAAAAAATGTAATCAATTTTTATGTATTTTGATTTTATTGTAAACAGAATGTAATGTAAACAATTTTCGTGTATTTTATTTTTGTGGAGGGGAAAACGATTATCCTCTCCTCCCCTATTCTTCGCTCAGTGTTTCATCAGCACGAGTCGTGAGTGGACGCACAAGATGCTTTCACACGATATCTATGATGACGATATCAATCCCAACAACAACCGCTATTTCAAACAATGCGGTGAAGCGACGACGACGACGACGTCAATCAAGTCCTTATCACCAGACGATAAAGAAGTGCAGGTCATATTAATTCAAAAAATCACATCTCTGTACCCACGTTACAGAAACTTTGAACACCGTTTAAAGAGTTTTAAAAAATGGCCTGTATCGTTAACGATAACGCCTAAAGAATTATCGAAAGCGGGTTTCTTTTACACCGGATGCAACGATAGAGTGATTTGTTTTTGCTGTGGAGGCGGATTAAACAAATGGGAACGTGGAGAATATGCTTGGATGGAACACGCACGTCATTTTCCTGCGTGCTCTTACGTAATGTTAATGAAAGATAAAAATTTTATCATCAAGGCACTGGGTATCGTTACCGAAGCCAAGCACCAACAGCAGCAGCAGCAGCAGCAGCAGTGACAGCAAAGAACGAACAACGCACCGACACGATCAAGGAGAATATAAAAAACGTAGAAGGAAGCTCGAATCGTGATACGATGTGCAAAGTCTGTTACACACAAAACGTGGAAGTTGTACTTATTCCCTGTCGACATTTTATTACATGTGTGAATTGCGCCATAACCCTACATAATTGTCCCTTATGTAGAACCGCATACACCGCTTACATGAGAGCGTATTTCTAGTTCGTTTTCACGCTATACTTTTATCGTCTAGTGAACACCAGGTTTGAAAATATATATGCTGCTGTGACAAAAGTGTTTTAATACAACCTCCACTAATATCGCATACCTCAGTGTTTGAACAGCACACGTTGAAGACGGACGCATGGAGCTGCTATCTCCGTACGAGTACATACGCTGCAGTGACTTAAAGCATACAGTACTGTACCCTATAGAAATTTTTGTATACAACGTTCTGACATGTAAATTTGTTGCACTGATCCGTGACGAAAATATAAGGTACAAAATAAACGTTCCGAACAAATTCTTTACGAGCGTTTCACAATATACAACGTGTCTGTTCCGTAAGACGGACGGATCTGCAACGTTCCTAGTAAAAACCAAACACGTTGTTTATAACGGAAAGAGGATGTGCGAGGATAAACTAGCACTCATACTTGACTTTCACTGTTTCATCGACAACGATGGAAGCGAACTCGTTAAGGAACTAGCCGTTATGGACGTCACCGCATTTGCCAGTAGGCATTTGATATTTACACATACAGTAGACACGATTGTTTCGAATCACAAACATGTGAGGACAAACAGATGGTTAACAGACCATTATCATGGACTAACGTGGACGGACGGGGACACATCGTACGAACATCTTGTACCGATATTAGAAAAGTATACGTTTCCTTTTAACTTCATGTTCGTAAAAGGATTGCAAAAAAAAAAAGATTTCTACAGAAGCGTATCGTGCATTTTAATATTATAAATTTAGAAGATTTCGGTTGTCCCAAACTCGATCAATTACAATTAATACACGGAACAGCCTGTCTCGCGCATCACGTATGTCCGGAAATATGTACAAATACTAGAGTACACGCTTTACGCGAGTGGGTTGTATCAGAGTTTAGAATAGTCAATATGTTTCTGATAAATTACTAATTAAAAACATTATTGTTTAGCGCTTACGTAAAAAATAACAGTCGTCGCCTTTCTAACGATTACATCATCTGTCTAAAAATAAATTAGCGTGTTCAAACAAGCACGAGCGCTGTCTAGTCGTATAACAAAATAACCGACACCCCTCTTCCCCACCTTCTCATCGAACCGTGAGAAATCAGGTCGTATCCTGTTCACACGGTTAAAAATAAATTAGCGTCGACGACATGTTCGGACATGCACGAGTGCTGTCTAGACGTATAAAAAATAACCGACTCCCCTCTTCCCCACCTACCCATCGATCCGTGAGAAATCAGCTCGTATCCTGTTCACACGGTTAAAAATAAACGCTTATTGTGCGTTGAATGGTTCCCCCCTCTCCGGTTTCCACCTCCACAACTACCTCCCTGTATATTCCGCTGTGCACGAGCGTTATTCGTTCATTCGTTGAGAGACGTGCGAGAAATTATAAATTCTTTATTTTAAAATGGCATCATTCACTGAAAAGTTTGCAACTATTAGCGCAATTGAGTATAAAAATAAAGGAATTGATAATCGGTGTAAAATATCCAATAGAAGAAATGCAGAATATAGACGCAAAGTACGGGAAAGCTGTACTCGTCACTCTCCAAGATTACAGAGACCCTAGACTAAAATATCGTGTATATCTACCAAAGAGATACGCAGGCGTTTTCGAAGATGAGGAATTAAAAAATTTAGTACCATGTTCGCTGCAACTAATTTATCGCGGAGAAAAGGATAGAGCTTACATAGTAGAAATTGTACAGCAGGATCGAATGGACATATTCATTTGTCGCGTACGATTACATATATATATATATATTAACATGTACTTAGTTGTATTTCATTTAATTATAAATAATATATTTTAACTTATATATTATAATGTGATTACACATATTTCATTTGATTTAATTGTAATGTACTTATGTCTAGATAATAAAACAAGGCTTACGTGGTGTACACTTTAGAGTAACCCCGGATAGACATCTTCAGAATTAACAAATATTTTGTACATAATTTTCATTGCACGCGTTTACCAATAGTATTTAAAATATAAATTGCTTACACTTATTTCAATTTGATTTAATTCTACACAATTGTGTATGCGTTTACATAATGTTATAATATAATGTGCTTACACATAATTCATTTGATATAATTGTATATAATTGTATTTTTCTAATTGTCACTACTGTGTGTGTTTATTTCATTTTTTTGTGCATATTTGTCATGTCATAGTGCACTTGTAATTAGTTTTACTTAGTTGTATTTCGTATACAATTGTCATATTGCACATGTTTACATTTTGTAATTTTCACTACTGTGTGCGTTTACATATTATGTATTTTAAATTTTAATATATTTTAATTACATGTATTTTAATTATTTGTAATTAAACAGTATTGCTTTAACATTTTTATTGTTTTTTAATTTCAAAATTCCTTCGAACATTAACACAATTCATAACTCAATATACAGGCTAGAACGTGTTACATAGAACTAATTTAAAAAATCAATTTTTATTAAACAATAATTGCATGATTATAATATACTTTAGAAATTAAAGAATATTTAAAAATCAAACTAACCTTGTACGAGTTCCAGTTGAGTCTCACGACGAACGATGTGCCTTTGAGAGCAGTTCGTACAGCTTATATATATAGTATCTCAAGGATGTACACGAAAGATGGTAACAACAACAAAAAAAGCTCCCACACACAAAGTCACGGACGCGCACTTAGCTTGGCTTGCGTTCTGTTTTCCACACGCTGTGATAACAGATGATGTCAGACAGCTTGTGTGTTCTGTTATTTAAAAAAAAAAATTTATGTACGACTACGTTCACACGCTGCGATAAACAGATGGCCAGACAGACGGAGTCGATTACATCATCATAACAACTAATACACACTCGTCAACAAAAAAAGTAACAGCTGTCACACACACACACAATGTCAAAGACGCACACTTAGCTTGGCTTGCGTTCTATTTCACACAATAATTTATGTACGTCCCTAACTTCGTTCACACGCAACGATAACATATGTTCAGACAGACGGCGGCAATTAATTATACGCTCAGACAGACGGAGGCAATTAATTATTACCATTAGCGACTCGCGATAACAGATGGCCAGACAGCTGCACCATGTCTGTGGAAAAAAAACTGCACGTGTATAAATCTCAGCGGAAGCCAACTGCCACTTGTCCCTATTATTCATATTACATACCCACCAGCGATAACGGATGGTCTGTCAGCATTCTGATGTAAAAAATAACTCCACATGTGAAAATCACAGCGGGAGCCGATTACATCATTTGCAACGTCCTATTATTCAGATATTACATAAACAGTAATTATTTTCCATAAGGATTGCGTGTGCGTGTGTGTGTGTGCGTGTTTTTTATATAAGTGAATTGACGTTCAATTATGCACTGCATATCATGTGTGTTTCTTACAACAACAAATGTAGAGCTGGCCATAGCAAGCTCTAGACCAACATGTTGGTGCGAACTTATTTTTACATTCTGTATATATATTTACTTAACACATAGACACACAGTTCACAAGTTGGCAACAATGCAATACACGACAGCGACGATATCCGGACGGCGGCGTACATATACAAACCCGTACACTATAACACACGCACGAGTTGACAACGTCGATAAACCAGCACAAGTTGGCAACGCAGACGACGCTTTTCCAACACGGCCGCGCTTCCGGAAAAACCCCTTACATATACATACCCATAAACTATAATACATGCACGAATCGACAACGTGGCCGAACTTTAACCAGCACACTCTTACACCAACCGACAACCTCGCCGCTTTTCCAACATGGCCATGCACCTACCGACAACATGGCCGCCGCCGCCGACAAAATGGACGACGATCCCACCACTCCGGGCGGCGGTCAAGCCACGACCAGGCCGCCGCCGGATGGCGAACGGCGAACGGCGAACGGCGAACTCCGAACCGACAGGCCACGCCTACGCCAATCAACGCACACATAACCCCAATTTAGGCTGGCCGACGACAACATGGCCGGAAGCCGACTACCGCATGGTTACCCCCACCACCACAATTTTTGAATTTGCCACCATATGACGTCACTTCCGGGGTAGAACTCTCATTTTCCCCCTACTCCTGGCCATGCACACTTTGCCCAGAAAATACGCTGAGTGTGGTTCCCCTGTTACGATCATACTTTCCGTTACAAATGTCGTCGCGCACTATATTCTGTGTTGATTCAGACCAGTATTTTGTTTTAAATAGTGTCTTGAAGTCGGCATAATTTTGTACCTCGTGTCTGGTAGCCGTCCACCAATTATCGTACACGTCTTTAAAGTACTCGTCTAACATACTTCTTATAGTTGTCCACCTGGTTTCCCGGGTACGAGCGATATTCTCTTCAACTCTTTCTATGAACTCCATTGGGTTTTCTTGTAATTTTTGAAGTTTATTGTTTCTCTGTTATCCACGTTCGGTATTCCTGTCATCTGTATCGCCTGACTCCGGAATAAATTGATTTCGTCCCTGAAATTATTAAGCTCTCGCCGTTGCATCTCGGCCATTTTTTTCTTTATCGGTGTGTACTTGTTCCCGAACATCGTTCACTGTGGTGGTGATTTCCTCACACCTCATTCCCAAATGTACTTGTGCTTGCGTCAAGTCTTCTTGTTTCTTCGTAATGGATTCGAATTTATTTGAGTGAGATTCTTCAACGTCATTAATTCGGGTTTGAAGGTTCTCTTTCGTTTTCTGTATTTCTTGTTGGTTTACCTCGCACCTTTCGTTAATTTCGGAAACTTCTCGTCTGACTTCAGTTATTTTCTTTTCTGTCTTCGTATTTAATTTCTCACTACTGTCTCCGATTCTTTGGCTGATAATTTCAATCTTCTTGTTACTATCTTCGATGCTGTCATCAATCTTCTTACTCAATTCTTGGGTATCTTCTTTCAATGAAGCTATGATTTTATTTGTCTCTTCTGTTTTCCTGTTTAATTCACCTTTGAAATCTTCCTTTAACGATTCGATATTTTTTGCTAGTGACTCGTTATTTTTCTGACTGTCATCCATCTTCTTATGAATCGATTCCATATTTTTATTTAATTTTTCATGAAAATCTTCCTTTAATGACTCAATATTTTTCTGATTGTCTTCCTTCAACGATTCGATGTTTTTATTTGTTGATTCCACACTTTTTATATTTTCTTCCATCATATTCTTCAGCATCTCCATGATATCAATGTCCCCCTTTTGTGTAGATCTCTCGTGTAGTTCCTCTGTTTGTACAGGTCGATTAGGTTCTGTAGGAGGTAATAATTCTTCTAGATCCTCGACTGGCGTCGCCTCCTTATCATCCATGTTTATTTCTTTCTCCATTTCCGCTGCACGTTTCTTAGAGGTCGCTCTTCGTTGCATTTTTGGTTCTGTGTATTGCAGCTGCCTCGAAAATTAGGTTAATGATTATTTGTATTAATTAGGTTGAATATTTTTTCACCTGATTCGCCTCGAACGTTATTCTGTTGACGTTTCTTTACCTAATTTAGTGCTTCAGGTTGGGCGCCATGTTGTAATAGGACGAATCTTGTCGTCTTAACTAGACAGGTATACTTGTCCGTGTAAGCCCCGCGATGGAGCGCCTTGTTGTAATATGACGAAATCGTGGTGTATTTATTCTTTGTCAATGATGTTGAGATTGCACCTAATTTATCGTCTCATACGTTGCTCGCCAATTTGTAATATGACGATGTTTATTTTAGGGTCTGGTTGTTTCTTTTATTATTATTGTTGAAAGCACGTTTTTATTATTAAGTTTTGTATTAGTGATTTATTCCACCCAATTCAATCTATTATTGAATCCGGTAGTGAATAAATCGGTTCAATTACTCTTTTTTTCGTTGTTTAATTATTTCAGTTTATATGGTTTAATCTGTTTTTGAATTCACTTTCTTGAGTGTGATTCTCTGGATGTTCCGTTGACTCTTCTATCATCAGCTGTGGTGAGTGGATCAGTACTGTCCTGCCTATACACTAACATAAACAAGACATAGACATGATATTTACTATGATTTATAATGTATAGCAATGTATTGGATGGTGCGGTTGGTAAGAATCATTCCATTTGAATGTCCGCTTTTGAAGTCTGGTACCAACCGTCTCGGGTTTCTCACTAAGCTGTAGGCTATTACTATTGTTTGCTATAAAAGTCAACTCTTTTAAAGGTTCATAACTTAATAGTTGTCTATTCAACTCCAGAACAATTAATGTTTGATACAATGAAAAGGTTTATCTTCCTTTTGTAAAACAATTAAATTAGAACATGGACTCTAAAACATTTAAAAATCTCAGGATGGTATGACTGCATTTGGCTAGTCGAATATTTTTCATTAGTAAACAAATAGGTTATAATGTTTTATTAAACTTGTAGTAGTAGTAGGTTCTTTGAGCCTCCAAAATACACATATATAATGAAATGTACTACTGTAATAATAAGTAGATAAAACATAAAATCATTCATTGTTAATTTGAATTAATAAAAAATTATGAACTACTGTTCATTGTTAATCATTGAGGTTAATACAGGTTCATGTAACCTGGTTTATTTAAAATTTAATTAATTATTTTTCATTGATAATAATTATTTAAATTCAGTGTCATGGTTCTGAATTCTCTCCTAGATTGGATGTACATAACACAGGTAAGTTAAATTCATTTGATACATTTAGGTTACCCTCTTATGTAACTCTAAGTTCAATTATTAAAGTAAAATATAAAACATTCTTATAATTACACTATGCAACATTTTAAAACTTTTGGTACGATGTTTCAATACTGTAAGGTGATTTTAAAAGTATTTTTCATGCTGATTTTTCAAATCTGGTTTTAGTTTTTCTGTATCACGTAATGTTTTTATACAAGTCAATTTCAAAGTTTTAAAAATCGAATTTTGTGAACAGGGAAAATTATTATTATTTGATTGTGATTTCAAAATTGTTTATGTTTTAATCCTGCATAAAATCACAACACATGGCCGTGCAGTAGACAATGGTATACACTCACTTAAAAATGTTATAATTATTACGAAAACACAACACATATATGACAATTTAATTCCTCTTCTTCGCTGAATTCACTGCTTCAAGATCTTTCTGACGTGGGTTGAAACTTCTCTTCCGTGATTGTCTCCCTTCCCCAGTGAGGTCTCTTTTTAGCATAAAACAGTAGTCGGCCATCACGTTGGCATTCCACCTTCCCTGGTATCTCTTTTCCATGTCCTTGATATCCTGGTGGAAACGTTCGCCTTGTTCTTCACTGACATCGCCGAGGTTCGCAGGGAAAATGTCAACATGTGTGTGTAGGAAGTGAAGCTTTACACTCATGTTACATCCTAATTTCATGAAACTCTGCAACATTCTTTTAACCATGGTTTTGTACTCTGGATGTTTGTGGTTGCCCAAAAAGTTGACAACAACTTCTTTAAACGAAACCCAGGCCCTTTTTTCCACTGGATTCATTGTACTTTCAAACAAATTGTCTTTCATTAACTTTCTTATCTGCGGTCCCACGAAGATCCCTTCTTTAAGTTTCTCATAAGATACTTTCGGAAATCTTGTTACCAAGTACTGGAAACAGTGACCATCTTTTGGAAGAGCTTTAGTGAACTGTTTCATTAATCCGAGTTTGATGTGCAGAGGAGGTAATAGTATCTTGCTTCGTTGAGCAAGTGGTACATTTATTATGTTCTGTGAACCGGGTTGGAGGGTTTTTCTTTTGTGCCAGTCTGTCTTCTTCCAATGTTTGTCTCTGGCTCGACTATCCCATTAAAAAGTGAAACAAGGCATTTTTGTGTAGCCGGATTGTTGACTAAGTAACATACCTACTCCTTTTAAATCCCCACAAGTTGTCCAAGAATGTTTTTCATAATTCACGTATTTTAGCAGAGCTTTGAGATTTACATACGTCTCCTTGAGATGAACTGATTGTGCAATGGGTACTGAACCAAACAAATTTCCATTGTGTAAAAGTACACCTTTGAGGCTAGTTTTGGACGAGTCTATAAATAACCTCCACTCACTTGGATTGTAAGTGACGTTAAAGAAATTCAATAAACCCTCGATATCACAACAATAAACCAGAGAATCTTCTTCTTTAAAGAGTTTCATTAATTCCTTCTCTCTGGACCTATACCAAGAGAACGTAACTCCGGGTAGTAGAAGATTTTTTGCATTCAATCTTGACCCAAGCAATTGGGCGGCATCTTTTGTCAGGTTCAAGTCACGAGTAATATCATTAAGTTCATTTTGACTGAATAATTTTGGTGCAGAATCTTCTTCCGGGTTGTAATCATCAGCATTATCGCTTTCATTTTCTGAGCTGCTCGCCAGTGGCACATCTTCAAGAACGGGAGGTGGAACTGGGATAGGGAGAGAATTACAATGCGTAACTGGTCATAAGGCCGAAGGAATGTTCGGATATTGTATATCCTTCTTACTTTTTGCGTTATCACCTTGAATTTTAACCATACAAAAATAGCAATCGTTAACATGATTTTGTGGCTCCCTCCAAACCATTGGGATTGCAAAAGGCATTGATGTTTTTGCACCATTTTTCCACAGTCTCAGTCCCTCAACACATGTACGACATACCTTGTGTGGTGCCCAGCTTTTGTCTTCATCACCAAGCCTTATGCCGAAGTAAGCGTAATACACGTTTCTCACAAAACTATTAATGTCCTGTCTTTGCTTACCAATTACGTAGCTACCACAAATATAACAGAACACGTTTCGGTTATTCAAACACTTCCGGGAACTCACTTCTACAGAAAGTTCACAAACTATAGATGACAGCACAAATATAACCTCACAGCACTATAGCATGTAAACAATGAACTACTGTTTCCCGCCTAACAGCCAGCTGGGTGTAACAAGTGTGGCCAACTAATCCCTCCCCCACAATAAAATTTCCCCTTGTGAAACTTACGTGTAAATAAAAGATGAGTTCATTTGATTTGCAAGAAAACTGTACGTGATAAAAGAAACGGATTGCAGATCAGCGCAAAAAAAATGCTTTAGGAACACCTAAGACTACAGAAACATAGAAAACCATGTTGCATAGTGCTATTAATGGTCAGGGTTCAGTTTTCCTTCATTGATCATACAATGTCTTTTCTTATGCTAATACATTTGAATAGTATAAATAATTAAAATTGTCGTTACTGAAATCGTTCAATTTTATCATTGTTTATCTAACTTTTCTAAGTTCCCTTCCTTTTGGAATTCGGGCAATTTATCGATTAATTTAAATTAATTCGATTCCCTACTAGCGTTTTTTAATTTATTAATTACTTGACAAGCATAGTATAATTGTTATTTGCATTGAGACTTGCGTAACTGGTCGTTCGAAGACTTAACACTTTTTCACAACTTTTGTAATTAATTAATATTCTTTAATTAATTAATTAATTTTGATAAATACACTGCACTCACTCCTATACGCATATAATCCGTATTAGCTCTGTAGATTTTTTTTCTATGGCAAACGATAACAGCCGCAAATTCAAACAAAATCAAATAATTTTTTGCATGCCGCCCTGATTGGTAGAATACTCAAGACCTATTGTTTTTGGTGAAGATCGGTTAAGGGAAGGGGTAGCTTACCGGCAACTTTTTTTTTTAATCAAGGGTAATTATTTTCTATGGCAAACGATAACAGCCGCAAATTCAAACAAAATCAAATAATTTTTTGCATGCAGCCCTGATTTGTAGAGTACTTAAGACCTATTATTTTTGATGAAGATCGGTTACGGGAAAGGGGTTGTTTACCGCCAACGTTTTTGTTTTAACAAGGGTATTTCCTGTGGCAAACGATAACTGCCGCAAATTCAAACAGAATAAAATGATTATTTGCATATAGGCCAGAATTCTAGAGTTCTCAAGACCTTTTATTTTTGGTAAAGATCGGTTATGGGAAAGGGGTAGTTTACCAGCAACGTTTTATGTTTTAACAAGGGTATTGTTTATGGCAAACGATAACAGCCACAAATTCAAACAGAATCAAATAATTTTTTGCATACAGCCCTGATTTGTAGAGTACTCAAGACCTATTGTTTTTGGTGAAGATCTGTTAAGGGAAAGGGGTAGTTTACCAGCAACGTTTTTTTATCAAGGATATTACTTCCATGTTCTTTAAGGAAATGGAAGTATGGTGATGGCAAAAAAAATCGTGTTCCAGATTATTGCAGATTCTGATTGTACTACACTCAAAACATGAAAAAAAGTCGTTTTTCGAAAAGTGTCTGTCTGTGTGTCTGTGTGTCTATCTGTGTGTCTGTGTGTCTATCTGTAGATTTTTTTTTTGGCAAACGATAACAGCCGCAAATTCAAACTGAATCACATCATTTTTTGCAGACAGCCTTGAATTGTAGAGTTCTCAAGGCCTATTGTTTTTGGTGAAGACCGGTTAAGGGAAAGGGGTAGTTTACCAGCAACGTTTTATGTTTTAACAAGGGTATTTTATATGGCAAACGATAACAGCCGCAAATTCAAACAGAATCAAATGATTATTTGCATACAGCCGTAAATTGTAGAGTTCTCAAGACCTATTGATTTTGGTGAAGATCGGTTAAGGAAAAGGGGTAGTTTACCGGCTACGATTTTTGTTCTAAAAGGGTATTTTTTATGGCAAACGATAAGAGCCGCAAATTCAATCAGAATCAAATAATGTTTTGCATACAGCCCTGACCTGTAGAGTACTCAAGACCTATTGTTTTAGGTGTAGATCGGTTAAGGGAAAGGGGTAGTTTACCGGCAACGTTTTATGTTTTAAAACGGTATTTTATATGGCAAACGATAAGAGTCGCAAATTCAAACAGAATGAAATACGATTTTGCATGTAGGCCTGATTTGTAGGGTACTCAAGACCTCTTGATTTTGGTGAAGATCGGTTAAGGGAAAGGGGTAGTTTACCAGCAACGGTTTTTTAAAAAACAAGTGTAATTTTTTTTACGGCAAACGATAACAGCCGCAAATTCAAACAGAATCAACTACTCTTTTGTATACAGCCCTAAATTATAGAGTTCTCAAGATCTGTTGGTTTTGGTGAAGATCGGTTAAGGGGAAGTGGTAGTTTACCAGCAACGTTTTTTTTATCGGGGGTAATTTTTTTATGGCAAACGATAAAAACCGCAAATTCAAACAGAATCAAATGATTATTTGCATACAGCCCTAAATTGTACAGTTCTCAAGACCTATAGATTTTGGTGAAGATCGGTTAAGGAAAAGGGGTAGTTTACCGGCTACATTTTATGTTTTAACAAGGGTAATTTTTTATATGACAAACGATAACTGCCGCAAATTCAAACAGAATCAAATAATTTTTTGCATGCAGTCCTCATGTGTAGAGTACTAAAGACCAATTTTTTTTTGTGAAGATCGGTTAAGGGTAAGGGGTAGTTTACCTGCAACGGTTTTTTATCAAGAGTAATTTTTTATATGGTAAACGATAATAGCCGCAAATTCAAACAGAATCAAATAATGTTTTGCATAGAGCCCTGTAGAGTTCTCAAGGTCTGTTGATTTTGTTGAAGATCGGTTAAGGGAAAGGAGTAGTTTACCAGCAACGTTTTATGTTTTAACAAGGGTATTTTCTATGGCAAACGATAACAGCCGCAAATTCAAACAGAATCAAATAATTGTTTGCATGCAGCCCTGATTTGTAAAGTACTCAAGACCTATTGTTTTTGGTGAAGATCGGTTAAGGGAAAGGGGTAGTTTACCGGAAACGGTTTTTTATCAACGGTAATTTTTTTCTATGGCAAACGATAACAGCCGCAAATTCAAACAGAATCAAATGATGTTTTGCATACAGGCCTGTATTGTAGAGTTCTCAATACTTATTGGTGTTGGTGAATATCGGTTAAGGGAAAGGGGTATTTTACCGGCAACATTTTATGTTTTAACAAGGGTAATTTTTTATATGACGAACGATAACTGCCGTAAATTCAAACAGAATCAACTACATTTTTGCATACCTTTTTGAACTAAAGAGAACTCAAGGTCTGTTGATTTTATTGAAGATCGGTTGAGGGAAAGGGGTTGTTTATCAGCATCGTTTTATGTTTTAAAAAGGTTAATTTTTTTATGACGAACGATAACTGCCGAAAATTCAAAGAGAATCAAATACTTTTTTGTACATTTTCCTGAGTTTTATAGAACTCAAGGTCTGTTGATTTTGGTGAAGATCGGTTACGGGAAAGAGGTAGTTTACCTGCAACATTTTAAGTTGTAACAAGAGAAATGTTTACATGGTGAACGATAACTGCCGCACATTCAAACAGAATCAAATATTTTTTTGCATGCATCCCTGAATGGTAGAGGACTGAAGGTCTATTTATTTTGGAGGAGATCGGTTAAGCGAAAGGGGTAGTTTACCTGAAACATTTTATGATTCAGCGAGAGTGAAGTACTTAATTTTTATAAATAAAGTATCCTGAAAATAAGAGCATAATAATCCACTGTAGAAACGTAGATGAAATATCTATAAATGAAGAGGTTTGGTGAACGGGGTGGGGGTAATTTTCTATTATTAAAAATTATAGTTGAAGGTGGAGGGGAGAATTTTTTAAGTGTACTACGTTATCGGCAACAAAGATGTAGTTTTTTGTTAAAATTGCTTCCCGGGCTGTTTAGCCGTAGTCCAATGTTTTCTGTAAAACCAGACTTTTCTGCAGTGCCATCGACTGCCATCATCAGTGAAAATCGAGTGCGAAAACGTGAGGTGGTATACGTTAGTGACCACAGTACTGTGGTTAATGCTGAAGCAATAAGTAGAAAGACGTAGTTTCTATGGAAATATTTCATTTCGAATATGCTTTTAAAAATAAATCTTAGAACATGGAAGTCATGTATGGTTCTCCATACCGATATTTTACTGCCATGTTCCTTAAGGTCATGGCAAGAAAAAATCGTGTTCGAGATAATTGCAGATTCTGATAGTACTACACTCACAACATGAAAAAAAGTCATTTTACGAAAAGTGTCGGTGTGTGTGTCTGTGTGTCTGTAGATTTTTTTTTCTATGGCAAACGATAACAGCGGCAAATTCAAACAGAATCAAATAAACCTTTGCATACAGCTCTGATATGTAGAGTTCTCAAGACCTATTGTTTTTGGTGATGTCCGGTTAAGGGAAAGGGGTAGTTTACCAGCAACGGTTTTTTATCAAGGGTTTTTATTTGGTAAACGATAATAGCCGCAAATTCAAACAGAATCAAATAATGTTTTGCATGCCGCCCTCAATAGTAGATTTCTCAAGACCTGTTGGATTTGGTGAAGATCGGTTAAGGGAATAGGGTAGTTTACCAGCAACATTTTATGTTTTAACAAGGGTAATTTTTTTATGACGAACGATAACTTCCGTACATTAAAACAGAATCAACTACTCTTCTGGATTCCTTATTGAATTATACAGAACTCAAGGTCTGTTGATTTTGTTGAAGATCGGTTAAGGGAAAGGGGTTGTTTACCAGCAACGTTTTATGTTTTAACAAGGGTATTTTCTATGGCAAACGATAACAGCCTCAAATTCAAACAGAATCAAATAATTGTTTGGATACAGCCCTGATTTGTAGAGTACTCAAGACCTATTGTTTTTGGTGAAGATCGGTCAAGGGAAAGGGGTAGTTTACCGGCAACGGTTTTTTATCAAGGGTAATTTTTTCCTATGGCAAACGATAACAGCCGAAAATTCAAACAGAATCAAATGATGTTTTGCATACAGGCCTGTATTGCAGAGTTCTCAATACTTATTGGTGTTGGTGAAGATCGGTTAAGGGAAAGGGGTATTTTACCTGCAACATTTTATGTTTTAGCAAGGGTAATTTTTTATATGACGAACGATAACTGCCGTAAATTCAAACAGAATCAACTACATTTTTGCATACCTTTTTGAACTAAAGAGAACTCAAGGTCTGTTGATTTTGTTGAAGATCGGTTAAGGGAAAGGGGTAGTTTACCTGCAACGTTTTATGTTTTAACAAAGGTATTTTCTATGGCAAACGATAACAGCCGTAAATTCAAACAGAATCAAATGATTATTTGCATACAGCCCTAAATTGTATAGTTCTCAAGACCTATTGTTTTTGGTGAAGATCGGTTACGGGAAAGGGGTAGTTTACTAGCAACATTTTATGTTGTAACAAGAAAAATGTTTCCATGACGAACGATAACTGCCGCACATTCAAACAGAATCAAATATATTTTTGCATGCATCCCTGAATTGTAGAGGACTGAAGGTCTATTGATTTTGGAGAAGATAGGTTAATAGAAAGGGTTAGTTTACCAGCAACATTTTATGATTTAACAAGAGTAAAGTACTTAATTTTGATAAATAAAGTATCCTGATAAGAAGCTCATAATAATCCACTGTAGAAACGGAGATGAAATATCTATAAATGAAGAGGTTAGGTTAACGGGGTGCGGGTAGTTTTCTATTATTAAAAATTATAGTTGAAGGTGGAGGGGAGAATTTTTTATATGTGTACTACGTTATCGGCAACAAAGAAGTAGTTATTTGTTAAAATTGCTTCCCACGCTGTTTAGCCGAAGTCCAATGTTTTCTGCAAAACCAGACTTTTCGGCAGTGCCATCGACTGCCATCATCAGTGAAAATCGAGTGCGAAACGTGAGGTGGTATACGTTAGTGACCACAGTACTGTGGTTAATGCTGAAGCAATAAGTAGAAAGACGTAGTTTCTATGGAAATATTTCATTTCGAATATGATTTTAAATATAAATCTTAGAACATGGAAGTCATGTATAGTTCTCCATGTCGATATTCTTCTATGGTAAACGATAACAGCCGCAAATTCAAACACAATCAAATAATGTTTTGCATACAGCCCAGAATTGTAGAGTTCTCAAACCTGTTGGT
Source organism: Magicicada septendecula (assembly GCA_034769895.1). Classification (NCBI taxonomy): domain Eukaryota; kingdom Metazoa; phylum Arthropoda; class Insecta; order Hemiptera; family Cicadidae; genus Magicicada; species Magicicada septendecula. The sequence goes on along the minus strand of CM068369.1, from coordinate 102,813,138 downwards.
TTTGGTGAAGATCGTTTAAGGGAATAAGGTAGTTTACCTGCAACATTTTATATTTTACAAGGGTAATTTTTTCTATGACGAACGATAACTGCCGTAAATTAAAACAGAATCAACTACCCTTTTGCATACCTTTTTGAATTATACAGAACTCAAGGTCTGTTGATTTTGTTGAAGATCGGTTAAGGGTATGGGGTAGTTTACAGGCAACGTTTTATATTTTAACTAGCATATTTTCTATGGAAAACGATAAGAGCCGCAAATTCAAACAGAATCAAATAGTTTTTTGCATACAGCCCTGAACTGTAGAGTACTCAAGACCTATTGTTTTTGGTGAAGATCGGTTAAGGGGAAGGAGTAGTTTACCGGCAACGTTTTTTTATCTGGGGTAATTTTTACTTCCATGTTCCTTAAGGAAAGCGAAGTATGGTGATGGCAAAAAAAATCGTGTTCGAGATTATTGCAGATTCTGATTGTACTAAACTCAAAACATGAAAAAAAGTCATTTTAGGAAAAGTGTTTGTGTGTGTGTCTGTCTGTCTGTGTGTCTGTGTGTCTACATATTTTTGTCTATGGCAAACGGTAACAGCCGCAAGTTCAATCAGAATCAAATTTTTTTGCATGCAGACCTAATTTGTAGAGTACTCAAGACCTGTTGTTTTCGGAGAAGATCTGTTAAGGGAAAGGAGTAGTTTACCTGCAGTGTTTTTTTTTCAAGGGTTATTTTTTTGGCAAACGATAACAGCCGCAAATTGAAACGGAATCAAATAATGTTTTGCATACAGCCCTGAATTATAGAGTTCTCAAGACCTTTTGGTTTTGGTGAAGATCGGTTAAGGGATGTAGTGATCTCAAGGCCTTTTGATTTTGGTGAAGATCAGTTAAGAGGAAGGGGTAGTTTACCTGCAACCTTTTACGTTTTAACAACAGTAAAGTACTTGAAAATTCATTTAAACATTTTCAAACAATGGTAATTGTTAAAAATAAAATAATTTTGTTGCCAGGCAATAAAATTATAATTTTTTCATTTTAATGTAAATCATGTATGAGAGAAGATATATCGTTCGTGGCAGGCAAGCATATCTCCATTATGTAATGTTTACGTTTCCATTTTATTATTATGATTACCGCAATAAAAAGGCAGGGAAAACTCAGACACACACACACACACTCACTCACACAAAATTCGCGTTATTTCTGGCCTCACTCATGTTTATTTTATTACATTTGCACGCTTTTTAAACGGAAAGTGCCGAAACCCACACCAACATAACGCGTGCAAGCCGAAAAATTGTCCAGCGTGGATAGCGATTTGCTTCCTGTGGATCGCTGGGCAGTGTAACTGCACGTGTTTACAGAGGAACGATTCATAGACAGAATTTTCGTCTTTAGGGAATGAACCCTCTGCAAGATGCTGAGGGTCCATGAGTGACTTCGGAGCGCTCCTTCTTTTCCGCGTGTTTGTTCTGTGAAACGTACACTGTAGATTCGCAGCTTTACTCTAAGCAACGGTCAATAGGAAATGTTGAAAATTTTTGTCCACGGTGTACCCTCATAAACACTAAACCTGCTCTGATGTTTTAATTACGGACATCATAATATTAAAACTTTGGAAACTTGAGCACTACTTAATGGAGACAAACATTAACTTATATACAAGCCATTAATTTTATGCATATTTTTTACATATATGTGTACAACGTTATCGGCAACAAAGAAGTAGTTTTTGTTAAAATTCCTCCCCGGGATGTTTGGCCGTAGTCCAATTTTTTCTACAAAACCAGACGTTTCGGCAATGCCATCGCCTTCCATCATCAGTGAAAATCGAGCGCGATAACGTGAGGTGGTATACGTTAGTGACCACAGTACTGTAGTTAAGGCTGAAGCAGTAAGTAGAAAGAAGTAGTTTCTATGGTAATATTTCATTTCGAAAATGATTTTAAATATAAACCTTAGAACATGGAAGTCATGTATAGTTCTCCATACCGATATTTTATATGGCAAATGATAACAGCCGAAAATTCAAACAGAATCAAATAACGTTTTGCATACAGCCCGGAATAGTAGAGTTCTCAAGACTTGTTGGTTTTGGTGAAGATCGGTTAAGGGAAAGGGGTAGTTTACCTGCAACGTTTTTTTATCAAGGGTAATTTGTTTCTATGGCAAACCATATCAGCCGCAAATTCAAACAGAATCAAATAAGGTTTGCATACCTTTTTGAATTAATGAGAACTCAAGGTCTGTTGATTTTGTTGAAGATCGGTTAAGGGGAAGGGGTAGTTTACCAGCAACATTTTATGTTTTAACAAGGGTAATTTTTTATATGACGAACGATAACTGCCGTAAATTCAAACAGAATCAACTACATTTTTGCATATCTTTTTGAATTAAAGAGAACTCAAGGTTTTTTGATTTTTTTGAAGATCGGTTAAGAGGAAGGGGTAGTTTACCAGCAACATTTTATGTTTTAAGAAGGGTAATAATTTTACGAAAGATAACTGCCGTAACTTCAAAGAAAATCAAATAATATTTTGCATACTTTCCTGAATTGTAGAGTACGCAAGGCCTACTGATTTTGGTAAAGATCGATTAAGGGAAAGGGGTAGTTTACCTACAACATTTTATGTTGTAACAAGAGAAATGTTTCCATGACGAACGATAAATGCCGCACATTCAAACAGAATCAAATATTTTTTTGCATGCATCCCTGCATTGTAGAAGACTGAAGGTCTATTGATTTTGGTGAAGATCGGTTAAGAGACCGATGTACTCTTAAGAGAGGGGTACTTTACTTGCAACGTTTTATGTTTTAACAAGAGCAAAGTATTTAATTTTGATAAATAAAGTATCCTGATAAGAAGCTCATAATAATCCACTGTAGAAACGTAGATGAGATATCTATAAATGAAGAGGTTAGGTGAACGGGGTGGGGGTAATTTTGTATAAATGAAAATTATAGTTGAAGGGAGAGGGGAGAATTTTGTATATGTGTACTACGTTATCGGCAACAAAGAAGTAGTTCTTTGTTAAAATTCCTTCCCGGGCTGTTTGGCTTTAGTCCAATGTTTTATGAAAAACCAGTCTTTTCGGCAGTGCCATCGACTGCCATCATTAGTGAAAATCGAGTGCGAAAACGTGAAGTGGTATACGTTAGTGACCACAGTACTGTGGTTAAGGCTGAAGCAATAAGTAGAAAGAAGTAGTTTCTATGGAAATATTTCATTTCGAATATGATTTTAAATACAAATTTTAGAACATGGAAGTCATGTATAGTTCTCCATACCGATATTTTATATGGCAAATGATAACAGCCGAAAATTCAAACAGAATCAAATAATGTTTCGCATACAACCCTAAATTGTGGAATTCTCAAGACCTGTTGTTTTTGATGAAGATAGGTTAAGGGAAAGGAGTAGTTTACAAGCAACGTTTTATGTTTTAACAAGGGTAATGTTTTCTATGACGAACGATAACTGCCGCATATTCAGAGAGAATCAAATAATTTTTTGCATACGTTCCTAAAGTCTTATGTGTTCAACGTCTGTTGATTTTGGGGAAGATCGGTTCAGGGAAAGGGGTAGTTTACCGGCAACGTTTTATGTTTTACAAGGGTAATTTTTTCTATGACGAACGGTAACTGCCGCAAATTCAAAGAGAATCAAATAATTGTTTGCACACATTCCTCAATAGTAAAAAGCTGAAGGTACATTGATTTTGATGAAGATCGGTTAAGACAAAGGGGTAGTTTACTTGCAACATTTTATGTTTTAACAAGGGTAATTTATCTTACGACAAATGAAACCTGCCGCACATTCAAAGAGAATCAAATAATTTTTTGCATACGTTCCTGAATTGTTAAGTACTTCTAGATTTGTTAATTTTGATGAAGATCGGTTAAGGGGAAGGGATAGTTTACTAGCAACACTTTATGTTTTAACAAGGGTAATTTTTCTTATGACGAATGATAACTGCCGCACATTCCAACAGAATCAAATATTTTTTTGCAGATGTACCTGAGTTGTAGAAGACTCAAATCCTATTGATTTTGGTGAAGATCGGTTACGGGGGAGGGTAGTTTACCTGAAACATTTTTTGTTGTAACAAGAGTAAAATACTAATTTTGATAAATAAAGTATCCTGAAAGAAGATCTTTATAATCCACTGTAGAAACGTTGACGAAATATCTATAAATGAAGAGGCTAGTTGAACGGGGTTGGGGGTATTTTCTATAAATGAAAATTATAGTTGAAGGGGGAGGGGATAATTTTTATATGTGTACTACGTTATCGGCAACAAAGTAGTAGTTTGTCGTTAAAATTCCTTCCCGGGCTGTTTGGCGGTAGTCTAATGTTTTCTGCAAAACCAGACGTTTCGGCATGCCGTCGACCGCCATCATCAGTGAAAATCGAGTGCGATAACGTGTGGTGGTATACGTTAGTGACCACAGTACTGTGGTTAAGGCTGAAGCAATAAGTGGAAAGAAGTAGTTTCTATGGAAACATTTCATTTCGTAAATGATTTTAAATATAAATCTTAGAACATGGAAGTCATGTATGGTTCTCCATACCGATATTTTTCTATGGCGAACGGTAACTGCCGTAAATTCAAACAGAATCAAATAATGTTTTGCATACGTCCCTGAATTGTAGAGAACTCAAGACCTGTTGCTTTTGGTTAAGATCGTTTAAGGGGAAGAGGAAGTTTACCTGTAATGTTTTATGTTTTAACAAGAGTAAAGTACTTGAAAATTTATTTAAACTTTTTCAAACAATCTATTTCTGGCCTCACTCATGTTTATTTTCTTTCGTTTGCACCCTTTTTAAATGGAAAGTGCCGAAACCCACACCAACACAACGCGTGAAAACCGAAAAGGTGTCCAGTGTGGACAGCGATTTGCTTCCTGTGGATTGCTTGCCAGTGTAATTACACGTGTTTACAGAGGAACGGTTCATAGACAGACTTTTCGTCTTTAGGGAATGAACCCTCTGCAAGATGCTCAGGGTCCATGAGAGACTTCTGAGCGCTCCTTCTTTTCCGCGTGTTTGTTCTGTGAAACGTACACTGTAGATTCGCAGCTTTACTCTAAGCAACGCTCAATAGGAAATGTTGAAAATTTTTGTCCATGTTGTACCCTCATACACACTAAATCTGCTCTGATGTTTTAATTACGGACATCATAATATTAAAACTTTGGAAACTTGAGCACTACTTAATGGAGACAAACATTAACTTATATACAAGACATTAATTTTATGAATATTTTTTACATATATGTGTACAACGTTATCGGCAACAAAGAAGTAGTTTTTGTTAAAATTCCTTCCCGGGATATTTGGCCGTAGTCCAATGTTTTCTACAAAACCAGACGTAGTATGGTTTTGTAGAAAAGTACTTGCTGACGACTTGGCTTAAACATTTGTTTCCTCCCGCTGCAGGTGAGACGTCCCGTCTATAAATTTATATTCATATAAAATGTTACCGTTACGTGGAGAGTAATACCAACTAAAGTTGAGTATGATCTACTAACAATTTTATAAATATTTAAATATAAACGGAACATTCCCGAGTATTGTAGAAGGTTGAGAAGTTTGCAGTGGCACCAAGAATCTCTCGTCCTCAATTCATTGGTGTCTCGATCACAATTGAGGTGAATTTAGAGGGATCCAAATCCGAACTAGTTTATTCATTGTGTCTCTAAGATGACTTTTCGGAATTTACTTTTCAGAAAATTCATTTGATATTTATTTAAGATCACTTAGAACTGTCATATTTAAAAGACTGGTTTAATAGAAACAGAATATGTAGCAGTGCTTACTGATATTCGTCAAGAATCAGTAACATACTGATTTTGGACTTTTGAAAATACACAAGCGAGATTTCACATACAGATGTGTGTGTGTGCGCGCGAGTGTGCGTGAGTTTTGCTTGTGTACGGTAACTCTTCAATGTCTTCTTTAGATATGATATAATTACCACGATAACAATAATAATGGATGGTTCTGCAGATTTCTAATACCCTTGTGCCTTTCATCATAAGAGACTGCGAAATAAACTTATGAAACAGCCGGTAGCATATTTATTGTATTATTTCAAGATACAGGTGATCCAAAATTAGTCTGAAAAAATGAGTAAATCTTTCAATTTACATAATACACACTTGCAGAAAAAATTTATTATTATTTCGTTATTCCGTACATACCTTACCTATGGCACGCGACCCGCGGAACGCCTGGGCTCTATAGACTTTATCAGTAACTGATTTGTATGTCAACTTGAACAAAATTTGCAATTAAACACGTATTTTGACACCCCACGTAGTGATTTTTAAATGTTTGTTTTTGAGGGCCTATAGTGTCCTGTTCAAAATGAGCAGCAAAGAGCAAATAGTTACACACTCGTTCTAAGTAAGACAAATTTAAAACAAAATGTACAAAATATTTAACATTAACACTGTTTGAAGAAGATGATACAAAATTTCTGCTAGCTTCATGGTAGTTCTTATGTTATTTATATCGTAATAAAATATATGATATTTGCTGTTTCATGATTTGGTTTTTTCATATATTATGTTAGATATCTATTAAAATTTTAGATATCCATTAATGTAATCCTCATCTTACACACTTACCTTCTTCATTACAGCAACCAGAAAATAGGAATTAACAAGACAATTTTCATTTAATTTTTGAAGTTTTATTCACAGAAATTTAAAACCATCACCACCCCCTCCCCGCCAGGAGAAAATCCTGGTGTTAGAGCTTCCAGGTGGTCTAGTGGCTAGCACGGGCGATTTATGTGCGCGTGATCCCGGGTTCAATCCCCAGCGGAGGGTCCATACGGCGTGCAGCGTCGTGAGGCAGAACTGAGTAGTTTACTGATATAACAGCGCCGCCTCCTGGCTGTGAATACCGCAACTAGCGGCTGGCGACGCGTTGTACTACCCATGCAACCGTCACACTAAACACAAAAGCCGCGCAGTATGTCTTGGTACTTCACAGACTGTTGAGGAGAGCTTTATTTTATTAAGTGATGGTGTTACAAAACTACACGTTTACGATCTAAACTGATATTAGTTATAACCATTGGAAACGAAGCCGGGGTCTGGCGATATGAATTGGCAACATTCGTTTGCTACTACGGCAAGAGCGTCATATATATCATGAATGGCTAGTTCGAAGGACGCCAAATCTCCCCTCCTTTTGTTCCAAATATCACAAACGGAAGATAAATTAAGCCGATTGTAGCCTACGTCCAGCAAAAGAAAGTCAAATGGTAATACGACTATAGGTAGCCAAACATCACACAATTCAGAGTATCGATTTTGTATTACAGTAAGCGTAAATGAAGCGTGTGTGAAAATATCGATAGTCGATAGATTGGATGAGAGTGGATCGTCTCGCTAACGCACATAAACAACATGTCCAGTAATGTATTTCTTTCCTTCTCCTTTCTTATCTTCTTATAAAAGAGAAATATGCCTACAATAACATATAATATTAAAAATTACTTGCACTTTAACCATTACAATTTAATCACAATTTGCCAATAATTATATCCGCATACAAAAATATAACGAGATTACGTCATGAAATTTAATATTATAGTTGATGTTTTAAAACGTTAAACACCTTTAAGAAAATTAAAAACAAGTTTTGAGAAAAATAAGAATGTCTAACCACACTTAAAATTACAATCCATCCCTATAAAATTAGTTGATGGTTGTTAGCCATAATGGCAAACTGAGTAATTAATTAAATTAATTCGGATAGGTACATGAAGTATACCAAGTTCTATTAACTTTTATCTCAAACCTTGGACAAAAGATTGGTTTCCGTCATTCTTTCCTTGAATATTCGGGACGACAAATTACAAATATTCAGAATACTCAGTGCCAATGAGAAGATTAACTTGAATAGAAAAAATGTAATCATTATTTAAAAATAATCGATACAGAAAGATTCCACAAAAACTGAAAGACACCACGGAAAGGCCTTCAGACAGATACCACAACAGCCTGGTGATACATAATGCTTGTTGCGATAACGAAAGAGAAGGACAACATAAGTAATAGAAACACTATTAGCCGGGCTGTTTTGCCGTAGTCTAGAGCCGATGCTGACAGACGTTTCGGCGTCACCAGCGGAGGGCATCATCAATGTCGGAAATAACACTGTTGATGGCCTCCGATGGTGAGGTCGAAACGTCTGCCAACATGGACTCTAGACCACGGCCCAACTTCTTCTTCAGCGGCGCAACAATCTATTACTGAGTCGAGGCCTCCTTTAACAGCCTCCGTCAGTTGTACCTGTCAAGTGCAGGTACTCTCCAGTTTCGGATCCCAAGAATATGGCGCGCATTATAGTTCACGCTGTCTTCCCAATGTAGTTGTAAAAACAGGCTGGTGAAAGAAACTTATAGGTTTCTGCACATAGAAGTTTTTACAGATGGGCTATGTGAATTCTCCGATCCAACCCCCAACCACTGGAGGACCAGTAACTTTGATTTCGGCGTGCTCTTCTCCTAGAGTGTTGCTTTCACCTCAGCTGACGAGCTCTCTCTGCCCGGTCGCAGTAGGCTAACTGGCTCAGCCCATGTGTGCAGCCGTTGGGCTAATAGAGCCTCCTCCGCTTCCACACTAGATGCATACCCTGCTGCCGATGTGCACCATCCGCCAGGCCAGGACTCAGGATACCCCCAGGCTGTCCTGACAGAACCACCATCTCTCGTTTGCTTACCGATCCACTTCGCCGAAGGGATTGGTTACCACAACCTTGGAGTGGATTGCTCGGCGAAACAGGGCCCACCGACGTGGTGAGAGTTCAGTTATGGTGGACAGGCTAGTGCATTTCTCTTCTATGAAAGCATATGTTCGCATCACACCCCCTTTGGACCCCAGAGCACAGCACAACAGCCCGGCTAATAATGTTTCCAACTATGTGGACACCGGCCGTGAAAGCCTTGGGAACTCTATAAGTAATATAAATTAGTAATAGTCATAAAAATAAGTAATAAGTAATAGTAACCTGCTATCGGTACATATTGTTACAAGATATTTTGCCCATCATCTTGTTGTGTAATTGCATGAGTAAAATATATTTATAAATCCTAGAAAAGTACCAGGAAACATAAAGTAGTTTGTTTCAAGGACTACCAATTATAGGTTTATTACTAATGAATAATACTAAATACTGTTCTAATAATTATGTTTGAACTATTAAAGTTAGTAAGTAAGGAGGCCAATGTTTTATAAATACTTACTATGCTAATACTAATCCCACTATGTGTGTGAGAATGGAAATTAATTCGTAAGTTTAATAAGAGTAGTGTTATGTTCATAAGGGAAATGATTAATATTACAAAATGTTTTAATCGTTGTGTTTTGAGATATTGAAGTTAGTAAGTAAGGAGGACAATGTTTTGGGAACTACTTACCATGTTTTATTGTGTTTATAAAAACTGGATTGGATCCATAAGTTTAATAAGAATTGTCATGTTTCCTAATAGTTGTTAGTAATTAATTGTTTGATATTGATTAATAATATATGCTGTAATATTAATAAAACAAATGCTAATGTTAATGGAAGGGTACCAAAATTATAATAATAGAGATTTGTGAAACTAGGCATGTCAGGCCTAGATAGTTAAGGAATTAAAAAAAGAGTTTATATTAAAACTAGAATAATTAATGTCAGGTTGAACTATGTTATTACTGATTGTATCTAATAATTTTAGTAAAGTGAAGGGTATAAAAAGAACTAATTATAAATAATTTAGTACAAATAGTTAAAAGTGTAAAATAGTAACTCAGGGAATATGGAATGGAAACTAATCAAAAGTGATATCAAAACAATCAGTGTTCCATCAGAAACTCAAAGATACTAGTATATTGAAGGTCAAAAATCATATAAAAAGTTATAACAATTTTAAGAAAATTGAAAGTAAAATGTTAGAAGTTTGTTTATTTTGAGGCTCAGAGAGAACCATAGTAACTCCAGATGATACAATTTAAACCAATGAAAGCGAGGTTATAGGCCTTAGCAACTGATATGTTATAAATTGAATAAAAAAAGGATTCCATTATTAGATCTAAACAAGAAAGATTAATATAAAATATAAGAGACCAATCTACCATATTTGGAGTGTAATATCAGTGAAAATAATTAAAGTTAAATCATTATACAAGACTAAATGTTTAGAAGAAAGAAGTAAAACATTATTCAAAAGAAGGAAACCAATTAACATATGAAGAAATAAAATTAACATATCCAGGAAGGGAAGTATTTTTGCTAATAATTAAACTGCAGTAATTACCTTAATGGCCTAAGTTACACTTTTCAAAGACACTGTTTACACTTTTTGATTAAAACTATATTTGAACGTTCACTAGGAAAATAATTAATGAACAATCTTATTTTCAGTGTAAAAAACTATTAATGTATGGTAATATAACCATTTAAAGCGTATTAGACATTGAAAATACATAAATCAACATAACCTAGACACTGAACATTGTAAAATTCTTAATAGACTCTTGTTAAGACACTCTGTAATTTATTCTAAGCCCATGTATTTTGGTACTTTTCCTAAGATATTTGTAGTTTATACCGTAGTCAAAAGGATCTAACGTAAAACCATTTTATTTGTATTTTATTTAGTAATTATTAAAATTCAGATATGGTTTGCCCTGAGAAATAAGAGCAACTGCTGCCATTCTGAGCATATTTAAAAAAACATTCGGCAAGATTTTGTTAACAATTATAATTATAAGTGTCTTTAAAAACATTTAACAAGGAGAATAAAGGATTTGAGTTCAATAACAACACATAAAAGGTTTTCTTTTCTTTGATTAGTGGATAATCTTATGTATATGATATTATGTACAACATATAAACGATTGTTAATTTTTTCATCAACTAGCATAGGTTGGTAACACTCCCGACAAGAAAAGTATGGCACCAGATTTGAACCTGCCTTACTGAGCATTAGTAGTCATAATATTATGTTAAATAAAAGATGAATAAAGATAGAAATTTAGAAGAAAAAGAAACCCTTACGCTATATGCAATATTACTTACCAATTTACCAATACATTTTATTTGCAACATTTGATTGCAAATTGGCGCTCAACTAACATTACCCTGACAACATACTCATTCTTAAAATACAAACCAAGTACAATATAGATAGTACGAGTTTACTTAACGTTACAGAATTGACGCAACCAACGTGTGGCTAAATAACCTGTAGTAACTAGTGATACGTTACAGAATTGGCGCCAAACGTTGGGCTTAAGATTGATACGGGAGAATTCCCGTAGTTACAATATATATAACCCACTTTTAGATATATAGGCCTAGTCATAACGTAGGCCTAATTCTTTAAGAAATGCTGTTAAGCTTTAAGCTCATAAGTCTAAGATTAGACTAAACGTGAAAACTGAGAAACTTCAACATCGGTTAAGGCAAAATGTTGCTGTATCGTAAAAAATACAATAAATGTCAATCAAACTTTTTTCTGACATTATATTTTTGTCAAGTAACTTACGGCTCCGTCTAGTTATAAGGTTTTATTATAAAATATAATGTTTTATTATCAAATAAAATTAGTTTATAAAACAAATATTAAAATACAATTTAAAAAAATTTATCTGTAACATCTAAGAAGGAAAAGATGGCCGGTTACAAAGATTTCGAACGAAAGTCAGGTAAAGTTTAGAAAATAAATACAAATCAGATGAGTGTCATGTACCAGGTTAGAAACCGTTATCGCCTGTTACTATTAATACAAATGTCTAAAATGTGTGGTGAACGGAAACACAAGAGGTTTCGTTACGGGTTGCACAGAATTGATTTTGGCTGCTTACTGAACGAAAAATTATTCATCAAGCAAAGTATTACCTGATGGTTAAACTTGTAACTTACTGTCTTTAGCGACTTGCTGACGACTTGGCTTAAACATTTGTTTCCTCCCGCTGCAGGTGAGACGTCCCGTCTATTAACTTATATTCATATAAAATGTTACCGTTACGTGGAGAGTAATACCAACTAAAGTTGAGTATGATCTACTAACAATTTTATAAATATTTAAATATAAACGGAACATTCCCGAGTATTGTAGAAGGTTGAGAAGTTTGCAGTGGCACCAAGAATCTCTCGTCCTCAATTCATTGGTGTCTCGACCACAATTGAGGTGAATTTAGAGGGATCCAAATCCGAACTAGATATTTTATTGTGTGTTTTATTCCTGTAAAGTGCCATACATATAGCAGGTGCCAACGGCGGCGTCTTTGCTAAGAGGAGGAGAGAAGTGGTGGACTGGTGGTATTGTTTTCATTTAACCTGAGCATAAACCCCTGATGTTACCCCTCATGTAACTAATAATATTGTCTTACAGAAACTGATTTACTACTTATTGGAAGAGATTGAATTGACATTAGTTTATCCTATACAAAATTGGATTAACCTATTGATTATTCTGAGCGAAACATGTTTTAAACTATTTAAGTTAATTGTTACAACAGAAGTGGCGTATCTAGAATTGGGGGGGGGGGTCCGGGATCGGGTCGCCTTCATTCAAAAGAAAAAATAAGTTATGACTAATCAATATTACTATCTTTAAACTGGCTAAAATCAGTCCCATTAAAGTAAATGGTAAAACACAACAAAAAAATACGCGTTACTGAAACATTCTTAACCATACACTTATTGACTAAATTTATTTTCCTATCTTTCATATTTAAAACGTATACGCTGATGCTGTGTAGTAAACCTGTGTGTATATTTCAAAAAGAGTTACTACTATATTAGCGTATGGAGCTGAAAAATTAATAAAACAGCATAAAAATTAACAGATTAACAAAATTCGTCAATTTTTCCAACTTTCTGGGGGTCCGGTCCCGTTCGTCCCCCCTATAAATACTCCCCTGACAAGGGTTAATAAAATAGTGAACCTTACTTTAAAACACTTCGCTTTTTTGTTTTAAAAAAATTGGAGCTGTTTTGATTTTTAATTTTATTAAGACTTTGATAATACACATTTTGTACTTACAAACACAGAAGTAAACTTGAAGAAAAACCTATTTTCTTTATTGTTTTATAGAAACACTGCATGTTACTCCTCCTGTCAGAGTAGATTCGTAAAACATATTCTTTGTTTTTGTTCGTTAGATGAAACAATGCTTAAACTGTAAAGATAAATAATAAGTAACTGCAGATGTAAATTTATGTTCTTATACAAAGGAAAAGAGACGCAAATCTATTATTATTTTTAGTGACAGGGAAAGCATTGAAAGTAACCGTTCTGAGAACTTAACAGACGACATTTCCCTGATATTGACCGCTTCCCTGAAATTATACTACGCTCACTCTTTGTATGTAGTGTAACGTGGGTTGCATCAGTACTCAACGCAGGCGTGGAATTAATTGCCTGAAAATCGTCTACGTCAAGATAATAGAAAGAGAATAACGATAATTAGATAATCAAGTACTTTTCGAGCTCACAAACTATACTTACTTTATATTATTTAAACTGCCCAGGGCAAAATTTACGAATTGATGAAATATTTCAGCAGTGCTTCCAATTCTTCCTACTACTCTTCTACAAACAAATTTTAGTTTCAAATAGCCCTACGTTGACAACGGTTTTCGTAGTCATACGGAACGAGTGCCACATATAAACCTAATGATTCCTCAACTGCGACTGTAAGTATGTACGACAGATATTTTTAACAGATACATATAAATACATTTAAACGGCAAATCGAAATGGAAACTTAAACTGATTATGATATATAAATTACATCTCTAAACAGTTAACAGGAACAGCGCACGTGGTAGCAGGTGCTCACCGCTACACAAAACGCATTACAGTCCGCACACCGTACACTCGCTAAAATCTATTTTCTCATTTTAACAATAATAATTAATTTAAAACGTTCCCTTTATTCTAAATACCAAAAGATAATTCTCTCTGTACTCTACTTAATATTAAACGCTTTAGACCGACAAAAATTTGTACACTAACCTAAGTTTACAAAACTACAAAAATTGAAAACCTAAAGCCTAAATTATGATCTTACAAAACAGTATTAAAAGCAGTTAAATTTATTTATTTCGTTTGCTCATAAACAGATAATTTGTATGAATGTAAGTAACAAAATTTTAAGATTAACTTTTACGTATTCATCAGGGGTCCACAGCTGGTGGATACGGCCTTAACACACCCGATGTAGCTGGATTCTCACCTTGCTTCAACTTGTATCGGGTGGAATCCTTTACTTTCCTGTCTGGTCTCTCTTGACCAACTCTTGGTCTTTTCGACCCCGACACAATTAAGTTTTTGAGGGCTAGGGAGTCTTTCATTGTTTTCTTAATTCAGCTTTACTATGTAGCCTAATTCTTGTTTTCTTGCTCCCTTTCGCACTACCGGGTAAGGGCTTGGCCAGGGTTAAAGGTGTGAAATGGTCAACTGTCTTAAGGAGGAAGAGGAAGGTTTGTTAACGACACTAGGGGCGGAAGAACATAGGAGGTGAGTCTCCGAATGAAACCCAGAGCAAGATCAGAGACTCAAAGGCAGCTCTCCTACCACTCGTCTTACTCTACAGGAAGCTGGTAACGTCCCTAGAGGACATTTATCCTACTCGGAAGTCACAAAGGAACAAATCGGATGGAATTGCTTAGCTGAATAGGATGCCAGATGGCAAGTTATCTAAGGAAGTTTGGGGCAATAAAAGCCTGTTGGACAGCGAAGTATAGGAAGATCTAGGAAGCGTTGGTCAAGTTTTCTTTTCTTCCTTTGGGACCGGAACAGATGATTCGCCTACTTCCTGACAGACAAAGAAGAAAAAGAATTTTATGAATAATTTGAGACTGAGCAGGTGCAATAGAACTAGCTCTTTGAGTAACAAAAATATCTTAACGTTCACTACATGAAAGACGCACATACGCAATTTACAAATTTGGTTACAATATTTTCTCAATTCTTCGGCCACAAAAGCTTCATATATCGTAGAAAACCCTCAAGCTTTTTCAACATTTTTCATTTGTATTTTATATTCAGAAAGGGAGTATATTTAAGGGATAAATATCATAACCACATACCATATTTAAGAGATTGGGTGTAAAACCACCATAAGATTTGACGTCTTTGTCCCTAATGATCTATTATTACTAAACTAATCATGTGTTCTCAAGTAATTATACAATAAGTAGTAACGTAATGTACTGCTACGCTGAGAGGATAGATGATAACATGTGCGGCTAAGTGACGCTTTGCACGCGTTGTGTGTGCGGTGGTGTTACGCAATACTCGCGCACCTTCTCGACATTTTCAGACGCGCCTTCCAGATTATAGTCGATAATTCTACAGACATACTGCGCTATGTCGTCGGGTTATAAATTCAAGTTTCAGACGCGGAGTTAGTAGATATATTTTTTTAAGGCCTGCAATTCGGATTGCGTTCAGTGTAATGTGATTGTAGTGGATTGTTGGGTACGGACAAAGTAGTTAGTGACTTATATTATTTAGTGTGACACCGTTAAATAAGTGGCATTTATTGTGTATTACATTAGTTTGTGTTGGACATAAGAATAGGACATAGGCAAACATTATACGATGCTTGTTACATGAAAATAAAGGATGTAGTCAGTGTAATACAAAGGAAAGAAAACAGAAGGCTTTTCAGGAAACCTTTGACTTTAATTACGTTACCCTTTGGCAAATCAGATGATATCAAGAATTTATGAATCTGATTCAATTTTAGGATTAAAAGTTAAGATAAAACACCCCGATTGCAAAAGGGCAATGCCTTTTACAAAAGCGTTATAGCATGCTCTTTTAGCAAAAGCGGAAAAGAACCACCCTTATTCCTCAATGCAAAAAAATTTCAAGCATATAGACATAGCAGTTACATTGTAATAACCAAGGTGTGTTGAAAGTGTAGGTAAACGTCTTACTACGGTTTGTAAAATTAAGAAACTCAGAAAAGCTAAGTGCGCAAACTGAGGTAAATCGCAACAAGCAAATTGTTGAGGCTGCGTAGTTTCTAACCAATTCCAAAAAGTAAATAGAAAATTCTACATCATAAGCAAAGAAATATCAAAACCTCCACCACTGCACAGGAATCAGGAAATTAGAAAAAAAAAACACAACTGTACTTTCCTGCATTACCTTCTCAGCAAAGTACAAGTGGGAATTCGTATTAAAAATCAGCTAAGTGCATAAACAATAAATATAAAAAAAGAAAGTTAAATAGGATGAAACTATTCAGATATTACAAACAATATGAAAAAACCTTACTAACCAGGATGCAATTAATTAAAAAATTCTAGATAGGATTACTATTTTATAGGGTTATTATAGATATTTCCTATTCTAGAAAATAGGAGTGAGGCTACTGGCAGCAGAAAGGAATAAAATGTCTTCATCTAATAAAACTGCAAATAGATTACTTCTGTGTGTTAATGAGTTTAAATAATTTTTATGAATCCAGAAATTATAAATTTGAAAAATTATTTTATATGAGAAAACTTTTCGCAAATAATTGTAAACTTTTCGCAGTTTATCTTACTTGTAACCTGTGGATAAAACTCAGACCAAGAAAAATATAAATACTGGCAATAACCAATACATGAGACGATCGGAGTTTACAACGGCTGCTCATGTTAAGTCGATGTCGGTAAATGGGTATAATATTCTACGGCGCCCACACCGATCGTCATTTGACGGCGCGGCCTCACCCACGCCACACCGGTCACCGGCCACTACTACCAGTGAACCCTAAAGATTTTTACTTAAGTATTAAATTATATTTTTATGAAATTTAAATAAGTACATAAAACTTTTTCACAAAAATATTATTTAATACTTAAGTTAAATTCATCACTTTTTTGCAGATGAGTCGATAAAAAAAACGAACATTTTAATAACGTTCGTAATTTTATATCTTGAATAATGCTGCTGTAATAATGAACAAAATTACTTTAAAAACACTTTATATTTATACGAAATTTTTGGATAATTTTTTTAACTTGAAAAAATAGAATATATATATACGCTGAGAATATAAAATAAAATAATTAATTTCTAGAAATAATAATATTGTTACGAGTGTGGTACGAACTGCGTAGGACAGCTGAGAACAGTCTACACTCCTCCCGTTCTGAAAGGCAGGTGTTGCATCATTCAAGTAGGTGTTCTAGTGTGTTTCAAGAACACTTGAGATACGCATTAAGCCGGCGGCGTGCAGTAAGGAGGGAAAGCTGTACTGGACCTCTGCGCGACCTATATAAAACCATAGCAACCAGGCTGTCAGTTCAGTTACGTAAGCGATTTTCGTTAGCGCGGATCGAGTGTTTGTCGAAGTGAAGAATTAAGGTTCCCTCACACTACGCCAGCACGGACCGGCACGTACCAGCACAGCAGGTACCGGCACGAACCTGCAAACAGTACACCCTCGCACACTTGTCTTGCACAAACAAGAGACAACTTGTAGCTTTCGTGTTGGTGGGGGGGGGGGTGAGTCTAGCTGAAATAGCAATTTTGTCTTCAGTTTAGTTTGTTTCAAATCGTGGAGGAGTTGTGTAACTCTGACTAGGAAGTAGGCTACTCTTTGTTGCATCGTTGTTGTACGAAAAGGACAGAACAAGGGCGACGACAAGGTTATGGATCCATTCTATTAACCAGAAGATGCCTTCTAAACCAGAAGACTTCTTGGTAAGTTTCATCACCTGTTTCCAAACCTGGAAGGGTATCCGAGAAAGTTCTTTCAGTATTTTTGGATGTAAAAATTTAAATTCTACGAGCTCTTGGACATAATTTGTTCCGACATACTCTATCAAAACACGAAGTCACCTGAAGAGAGGGTGTGAAAGAAGAAACTTAAATTTATTTACCTTATAACAATTCCCCCTAAATAAGGAAATCCCCAAATTCATATTTCGAAGCCACCTGTTGTAGATAAAACGGTATTTCTCTTGGATACATACGTTTAATCTCATACAAACGTTTTTATGTGTGTTACCATCAGCACCGACACACCTGTACAGGCTTCTCCATATTTTTCTACACCTGTCCAAATATGACTATACTGATTAGAATAGTAATTTCTTCTGCGGTTTGTTTATGACCATAAGATATGTCTTTATAGTTCCTTTTAAATACCATTATTTTCTGCTCATTCGTACAAAACTTTTAATTGTTGAATGAGCCAATTCTGATAATCTTTGCCAAACCCAATTATTAATGTTATACGGCGTCACCTTATTAGGTATCAAACAAAATTAGAACAAATCACTGTTATTTTAGCAGTAGCTTTTTTAAGGAGCCCAGAGTAGGCCTACTAGTAGGCCTATACCTACCCGACACACACACATTTGAAGGATCAGTATTTTGTCAATATATATAAATTGCAACGATAGAGCCATAGCTGTATTGACCACTGATTTAAATAAATATAAAATTTGTGAAATTATTATAAGTTTGGAGTAAATGGACAGGTCTGGGATTGTAAAAATACTAGGGGGGAAATTAACCTGTTCCAACAGGCAAAGAACACCTGCTCGATTGTATGTGTGTTACGCGTGTATCTTGTGTGTGTTAGTGATGCATGTACAGACAGGAATCTCAGCTACCCTCCCCAATTAATTACTAAAATAATTATTTTAATTCACTGTGTGAAAACTAATTAGTGTATAAACAAATAAAAGGCACCAAAGTGTGTGCAAATTTTATAGGTATCCACAGTAAGAAAATTACGTTAATAGGACACACTACGCGAAGTCAGTGCGAAATAAATGTGCCAAAATTACGCAAATTACACCAAGACGCTCAAATTAATACAGCGAGTGATTAATCAAATTAGCTATGATTTGTGTTATCTCGATTCCGTACGAAAAATTGCCATTTGCTAAAAATTGCAAATATATGAATACGTTCGGGAGTGGGGGCTAGCATGTGATCTGCAGGTCTCGACAAGACAATTTCGGAACCAACAGGTGCGGAATCTCGAGAGGGTATAAATTAAGGGTTCGACTGGAAACCCTTCTCTCCATTTCAAGACACAGTTGCAGTCGGACACGCTGTCCGTCGGCAGAACAGTTTTATTTTATTACAAGTCTCATCTACGAACGAATAAAGACGTTCAGTAGTTATGTTTACAATATTTCGGGAGACGTAGAGTACCGGGACCGTTTAAGTCAGCAAGAATATTTACAGAGAAGCTACAAAGAGCGACGCGATATTCTGGACGTTAGGAGATGCTTTTTAGACGCCTAAGAGACGAATGAGATCCTCCTCGCAGCAGATAGTAATTCTCTGGGACGGACCACACACTACTGGAGAACGACGCTGGACTCTGGACATATCCAGGACCACGCCAAGCTAGGAGGAACGGAAACCCAACTCTGGACAACGCTGGACCCCGTCAATAAGTCGTAAGTTCATCAAAACTCGAGGTGACATGCATAATGCATTTATAAATCATTTTTTTTTTTAAAAGAGCTCATAAAGACTATATAAAGAGACAATGAATTAAAACAAAAAAGTTTATAATTAGAAATAATGTAATAGAGTCTTTGATAAATGTTTTAGTCGTAAGAATGAGCAATCGCATATAGAGAAAAATAGAAAAAAAAGAGTTTAAATTTGAGATAGTATATTTTTGTTTATCAAAGTAAATAATTGAAATGATTTGATATTTGCATTTTGTAGAAAAGAATAATTTAAATTTTGAATATGAAACAAATGCCAGTCTAAGAGTAATTATTATAATTTTAAATTTATTTTTTTTAAACATTGGTATAGACTGAGCAAGCTGAGATCAGATCTGATTTAAATGATTTCAACTAAAATTACATTTAAATTTTATTTTGTTTTAGTAAATCAAATTGGATAAATGTCTAGATTAAGATTATTAACATGTCTAGATGTAAGAGTGTTTTAAATGTGTGTAACGCCGTATAGCTTAAGAGATAAACACTTAATAATGAGTGATATCTTGATCGGAGATTATTAACAATGTTTTATTATTTATAATGCTTTTTAAAACAATAAACATGAATTTTTAACTACTCATAAATCTACTACTCTTATTATAGTTACACCTGGTATCGTTATACAACCTGCATAAGTTACAGTATATCGAATTTATGTTATGTATCATTGTATAGAATTCGCATCCTAAGAACGCGGGGCTATACAGTTTAAATTATATTAAATAATATGTTGTGTTGTTGTAGAATTGTCGCCCATGAACGTGGAGCACGACACGCCTACATTTAATAATTAATGTATGCTCTATGATTACCGGTGTTTGAAAATTTATATGATATAACTGAGATGATATTTTAATTTTATTTTCTTAAATATTCTTTATATGTATGTATAAATTATTTATATTCTTTAATGTTACATTGAATGTATTTTCTTTTCAATTATAACATTTTCTTAAATATAATTTCTAACCTTTTTACACGTATTATTCCTTATTATTTAACTCCTTTTCTACCCTTGATAATTAACAGTCATATTTTTCTTTTAAAAATAATTATTCATTCACATTCAGGTATTGAGTGTGGTTCAATTTACACCCTCCATAGTTTACGCTATACAATTGATTGTGTCCGTCAACAAGAAATTCAGTGTTCCTTTGACGTGTATTCACCGCCGTGCTTACTATTGTTCTCACCCTCGTGGCGACATTCCATTGTAACGTAGCGACTGTGAGCTCATCTGACGTCATTGCGTAACTCACCTGTTCCATTCTAGTAGTCCGTTGCATGCGTTTTGCATACACAGTTGAACATATTTTTGTGCGTCGTTTATGATTACCTCTGTAGTTTTTATAATTACAGTTATAACTATCGTTCGCTTTATACTTCTCGTGTGTATACTTAACATTACAATTATCACAAGTTTGCGTAGTGTTTCGCATAGATGATGTATTACTACGTTTCTCGTTACAGTGATACTTATTGTGTGTTAAGAGTTTTTCACATATTTTCCTTTTATGTGATTTATCGCACTGTGTGTAACTTGCAATTTGGATATTTCGATCATTAAGGTATGCTTTCTTAAACTTTATTTTGCTCTCGTCTTTAATGTTAATTATTTCTTTAGAATTATTGTCAGTAATTATGAACGTCTGTTCTCTCTTATTTTCAATTACAACTGTTTGTTCATATTGTTTTGTTTCAATTGTAATTTTTACTGCCGCTAGACGCGTATTTATTTCTACGAGTTTTGTAGTCACCTGTTCTTTAAACTCTTTGAATTCAGCTTTAACTTCGTCTTTATTTTTCGCTAATTCAGCATTAAATTCTTCTCTACTCTTTTGCATTTGCTTTGCATTTTCCTCTTTCTGTTTTGTACTTAATTCGTCCATAAAGGCAAAGTCTTGGAGAGTTTTATTGACCGTTTCTATACAGTCCACATATCGCCTTCGTTTTATCGTTCATGATTAGTTTCCGTTTTGATCGCTCTTTCTTTTGTCATGCCTCGTCTTCAATACGAATTGCTTTTTTAACAGGAGTCAGTGAGAATACTTGACTTTTTCTTTTTAGCGCATTTTTATTTTATTTTTGCAGTCGCTTTTGGATAAGGGGGAATTTATTCTGGTGTCAATTGTGATAAGGTATTAGCAGATGTCTCGTTTATTCCCGACGTGGGAGGTCCGGCTACTGTGGTCTCTTGACAATATTTTGTTGGTGTTAATCTTCCTTCATAATTACTTCTGTCTCCTATCTCTCTGTCAATTACAGGTGAATACAGAAACTCTTCGACACTGAATATATTTTCATTTAATGGCCAAATTCCAGTTGAACTAAAACCTGCTGTCAGTTAGATGGTGTAGCTGCCTTTGAAAGAGTATCTTTTGCTAGCCCAGGTATGTCATATAATGTCATGGTTTTACCTGGGTTTATTGTCATCCAGCTCTCAGCGGCTGCACCGAAACAGGCCATATAAACACTCTTCACTAATGGCTGAAGTCAGATTTTAACGGGTATGAAGTATAAACTGTTCCATAAATAGTAAAAAAAGAGAGGCTGTAATTTATCTTGATGGATGTGCTACTCCAATACAACCTGCTGGTCCATAAATAATCAAAGTGATCTCTACATAACACTCTGGGGATAACGATAAGTGGTGGTTTCCAGCTGCCATCTATGAAAATACCACTGGTTTCACCCTTTTCCAAAGGGGTAACCCTACTGACTTGTTTATTTCCCTTAAAACTGACAACTTTGTTAGGACAGTGCACTGTTGTTACGCTGCCTGGTTTCCTTCACATTCCAAATATTGTGACAATAAAGATGAAGGCGACTTATCACAGAATTCGAATATTGAAGAAAGTGTTATGTTTATTAAAACTAAATGCTATTGAAAAACGTGTAGCTTCAGCCTCTCTAAAAGACAACCTTGAATGTCGCTGCATGAAGCCAGTAAAACAATGTTTTACCGGCCCAGTTCACCAGAAAATCTACATTATTTCCAAACACGTATTCAGAGGCTAACATACGAATATTCTTATGGTACAAACCATAATAACTAACAGAATAGTGCAGATCATAACACAGAAATCTGATTTTTCTTTTTGTTCTTTCCTAAATACAAGTTGTGGAAAACGCAGAGTCTTTGTAGGGTTTGTGAGCTACATTGCCCCAGAAAGTTTTTCACTTGTACGTTTGAACCAAATATGAAAAAAAGGAAACAGAACACAATTTTTTACTTACATTGTACCAACATACCCCTTTCCTTCTGGTGAAATTGAAGGTACACCTTTAATTTTAAAATTAGTGGCTGAAGTGTAGTGCTGCTGGCCACTCTACCTTTAGTGTGTGTGTCGAACACTCACTTTAGGCAACCTATTCTATCTCCTAAATTTCCTAGGCGGCATAAAAAGGAGCCATTATTACTATTATCATTTTAAAAATTTTAGTTTTTTAAGATTTAATAAACATGTGATCTTCATTATAAGATCACAAGTAACTGACACATAATTAATTCTGAGATCTGTTAGGTTATGAATTAGTTTTCTTTTAAGAGTTATAGAGAAATATAACTTGCCCTCATGCTGCCACATTGCTTTTGTATTAGTATGATTCAATTGTACACTTACCATGGATCCAACAAAGTACATAGCTGTAAACACCCATAGCAGATTAGTGACAAAAAGGTTGCTTTACACGTTCTAAAATACAAAAGGGAACAAAGACTCATTTTACTGTACACTGCTATAATCAGACTGGAGGAGCACGTACTACAAGCTATAACAAAAACGTTATAAAGTTGCAGAGGTGCTGCGACTAAGGGACACTTGAAGAAGTACAAAGTATCAACTTATGCCTCTCTGCTCTCCCCTATATGGTAATACTGTCTTATAATGACTGTTAAACAAATCAAATGTATTGTATACCTTTATATGTGTATTTATACACAATATATCAAACGTTTTTTGTGGCAAAAATACCTTTATATGTGTATATATATATATATATATATATACACACACAATATATCATAAAAGTTTTTTGTGACAAAAATATCTGTCAAATTTTTGTATGTTGTAATGGTACATATAACACTACCAACACCAGCGTACCACAAATAAGTTGAAAGCCACTACAATTAAGAATACCTACAAGGTCAAGCATACGATCATAGATAAAAGAGGAAGTATCATAAGCCAAAACCAAGTGAATTAAAATGAAGAAGGAATTACCAGTAAATGTGCAACTAAAGAAGATAAAGCAAGACTAACGACGAGATGACATACATAATTACCCAATAGATCAAACAGTGAGAAGGAAACCCATGAAAGACAAAATCAAGAAGAAACCTATTAACCGTGAGAAGGAAACCAGTGAAAACAACGCCATGAAGAAACTTATTAAGAGGGAGGAAGAAATCAGTGAAGAGAAGAAGAAAATATCCAGATCAAACACAAAAAAGGGAGATAACATGAATTATAATGAACTGACATATGCCAATAAAAGAATTATTATAAAAGAAGAAAGAATAAATGGAATAAACAACATGATTTAAACCCCCAAGCTGTAAAAAAATTGACACTCACCAAAACTTATTAAGTGAATACCTTCCTTGACAATGTAATACAAACAATAATCAATAAGAATGAATTATTGAACATAAAAAGTAACAAAGAGAATGAATAATAATAAGATAAGTTCTTAGCTAAATGATGTGTAGACATGAAAAGAGGACTATGTCCAAAACACCAATGACCAATTGTAAAGTGGAATTGATATTAGAAATAATCACTAATTACCAATAATAAAGACTGTAAACGATAAACAAAATGTAATCTAATAATAACCAATAGATATACCAGTACTACATAAAGTCAAATAAATCAAATGTAATACAGAAATACAAAACCGACAATAATCCATTGTTGTATATTTAGAATGTAACATAACCTAATCTGGACTAGTTTTCACTAAAACTATAGAAAAATAAGGCCAAAGCAATGTTAAACTAAAATGTATTATAATGTGACATAAATAGAGAATATAAGGAACGATTTTTGTAAAACAGATAATGTAATAACTAAATATAAAAGCTGTATTAATGTGATTTAATATAACTATATGCTTGCCATAGAATGGATGCATTATGCAACAAAATTATCTTGTAAACTTATCATAAAAGAGTAGGAACTCAACTAACAACATTGAATGAAGCAGAATACTATTCGAATAAGTAAACTCAAGGATTATAGCCACCCAAATACTAATAATAACAATAATAATAAATAAACAATGTTGACAGCTAGATGCAAGTAATCTTGGTAACTTTAAACCAAAGCAATTATCAGTATAAATGCAGAATGAACTACTGCACAATAATAACAGTGCTATCAAAACAATGATAAGAGATATTCAAGCAATAATGAGAATAATTTGATAGGATTACAACCCATATAAAAAGGTAACTTCCTACAGCATAGTAAACTCACTTAATAAACTATAGTTAAGGTAATAAAACCATAATATGAAGAAAAAGGACACTATCAGAAGTGACAATGACCAATGCAGTATGCATAGGCCATAATAAAATGTTATTACCTATTAATGTTAGTATAATAGTAAGTATCATGTACATGTTGTGTTTATGTTAGTGCCTATACAGGAAAGTATCGATCAACTCACCGCAGCTAATAATAGAAGAGTCGACGCAACTTCTTCAGAATCGAACTCAAGAAATGGAACAAAAAACATTCTAAACTATTTAAACAAAATTAATAAGCGACGTCAAAGAGTAAGTGAACCGATTTATTCATATCGGATTCAATAATAGATTGAATTGGGTAGAATAAATCAAAAAACCAAAAATTAATAATAAAACCAAAACGTTAAGAATAATAATAAAACAGACGATCTCGTCGTGCTAAAATGTTCATACACCCTTTTTAAGAGAAAATTACTTAAAACTTCGAAACTAACAAGGAAAATATTGTGACGAGTATTCATAATACAAACGCTTAGATATCAAATATGAAATGAAAATATAAGAACCAAGTAAAATGTATATTCTATAGCCGGAAGAATAAGGGAAGGACAATTAAAATAGAGGCAGGATATCAAGAGAATGGAAAACATGAGACTACCTAAACAAGTAATAAGATACAGACCTAAGGGAAGACGAGATATAGGTAGGGCAAGAAAAAAAGATGCCTTCAGTGAAAGCAGAACAGGCTGTAATCCTATACCTTGACATGGCGAAGAAGATTTATAATACTTAATAGCACACTTAAGAACAAAATATTGGTATGGAGAATCATACACGACTTCCATGTTCTAAGATTTATATTTAAAATCATTTTCGAAATGAAATATT
Source organism: Magicicada septendecula (assembly GCA_034769895.1). Classification (NCBI taxonomy): domain Eukaryota; kingdom Metazoa; phylum Arthropoda; class Insecta; order Hemiptera; family Cicadidae; genus Magicicada; species Magicicada septendecula. The sequence continues at coordinate 102,787,287 of CM068369.1, read as the reverse complement.
TCCATTGAAACTACTTCTTTCTACTTACTGCTTCAGCCACTTACTGTGGTCACTAACGTATACCACCTCACGTTATCGCACTTGATTTTCACTGATGATGGAAGTCGATGGCACTGCCGAAACGTCTGGTTTTGCAGAAAACATTGGTCTATGGCCAAACAGGCCGGGAAGGAATTTTAAAAACAAACTGCTTCTTTGTTGCCAATAACGTAGTACATATATAAAAAAAATTATCAGGTAAACTATTACGTTACAACAAAAAATGTTTCAGGTAAACTACCCTTTCACCGTAACCGATCTTCACCAAAGTCAATAGGCCTTGAGTCCTCTATAACTCAGGCACATATGTAAAAAAATATCTGATTCTGTTTGAATTTACGGCAGTTATCATTCGTCATGAAAAAATTTCTCTTGTTACAACATAAAATATTGCAGGTAAACTACCCCTTTGTCTTAACCGATCTTCACAAAAAACAATAGGTCTTGAATACTCTACAATTCAGGGCTGTATGCAAAAAATTATTTGATTCTGTTTGAATTTGCAGCTCTTATCGTTTGCCATAAAAAATCTACAGATAGACACACAGACACTTTTTGAAAAATTACTTTTTTTCATGTTTTGAGGGTAGTACAATCAGAATCTGCAAAAATCTCTAACACGATTTTTTTTGCCATCACCATACTTCCATTTCCTTATGGAACATGAAAGTAAAATCAAAGTAAAATTCTGGTGGCAACAAAAATAAAATATTCTATCAAAAGTTGGGGATATAAATTTTTGGTAGGTATTTGGTAGGCCTACTTGCATTGCACAAGGAATGTGTTATGGTCACTAGGTTATTGATAAAAAATGACTTACAAGTACATTGATTTTTATTACAAAATTTATACAAAACAGTTTCAATTCTATGGTATCAATAATTCATAAATATTAAGGATAATGAACAATTTATTTCTTCAGAGAAGATACATAAAAACATTGCAAAAATAATACATATCAGACAAATATTATTACAACAAAAATACCACACAGACATTTGGGCTTTGTTACTTTGTCAGTAACTATAATGTTACATTAATAAAGTACATAGAATATTTATTTACAAGAACATAATTACAAAAAGTAAAAACACCTTTGATGAAATAAACATTTTATTTATTACATCAAACATAACTAAACTCAGATGACAATATAAATGAACTAAATATAGGGTTTTTCTGCGAGGGAGTGTAGGATTGATTAGGGGTTCAATTAGTTCAAATAATTAAAGAAATAGCATAAACTATAAATAGAAAAACTAGACTGGTATGTTTACAACAAAATGAAATCTTCAAGTTACATTTAAACTACATCTTTTTAATATGGTGCATTAATATTTCACCTCTGTGTGTGTGTGTGTGTGTGTGTGCGCGCGCGCGCGCGCGCACGAGAGCGAGAGAGAGATATAGAGAGAGAGAGAGTTAACTATATAAGAATACAGCAGTTCTATAAGGAGAAATTTACCTCCAAACTTATAAATTTTGCACAACCATCTGGCGATATAAGAGGTTCTACAACAATGGACTCTGTAACAAAGAAAAAATTTTTAGCTAACAGAGAAAAATAATTATCATTGCCAGTATCAACAAAAGTGCAAATTACTAAATGAAATAATTGCAATTTTATGGGAGCTAACGTTATTAAACTAATTATGTACTTTATTAAGAACTTTTGTTTTTCCAGCAGCTTCCAAAACTCTTTATATAAAAAATAATATAAACAAACTTATTTAGAGCTTCAAACAATACTTATCTTAAAATTATCATATGATTATACTTTCCAAAGGAAGCCCCTGATTTGAAAGCATTGACACCCTATAATACTACTAATTAAAAATGATTCCAACTACTATGTTACTAAATTTGCTCATTTAAAATGTAAATGGGACTGTTAATAACTTTATATTGTTGTCATTAACAAGACAAAACACAATCATTAATCACTATTTTATCACAAACTTCAAAATCTCCTATAAAGCTTGCTCAACGAAATAGGACATTCCTGATGCAGAAAATTAACTTTGCCATAACACAAGTTAAATAACGCTCAAACAAAAAAATGCTTTGAAAACAAAACATTAATGAAATATGGTATGAATTCATTGTGCTACATTCAAAGCTGATTTTCTTAATTGATTTAAAGTATACAAGTCTAGTTTGTCAAGTAAAGATAATTTAGGTAAACCTAACAGTACTTATGAAAAAAACATTAAATCAAATATGCTAATGTTACAACATTCACAAATAGAAAAAATAAAATTTTAAATTATCTATAGGCTAAATTGCTTTGATTGTATTACCTTCTCCACTTGATATGTTTTCCACATCAATATCATCTGATGTCGATACTACTGATGGTGCAATAATAGTCATGTTTTCCCAGTCAATTCTGGAAAGTTCAGGAGAAACCTGAAAGATCATTACAAAACTCATACATAATTTTTCACTAACTTAATAATTAAGAATATTAAGCTAATAATTCAGAGAATAATTTATTTTCTTAACCTAGCACAATATTTGCAAGTTAGCACTATGAATTTACAAAATGTTAATGGATTTTTTGTAAATTTCTAAAAAAATTAAATTTACAGCATAATCTAGTAGTTATTTTATAGTAATCTATTTTAATTTAAATGAACTCAATTCTAACAGTTAAAAACAAACTTACATACTACAGAGCCTCTTGTTGTTCAGCTAGCACTATTGGTTGGTTACATCCCTGCACTGAAGATTTCTGAAAAAGATTTCTAATATAATCATACAAACTCGGAAAACAAAAATCTGTTCAAATGATTAACATTGAATAATATAATCCTGATTATAACTAGCAAATACATTCCGGATAATTCATCCATACTCTGTATCATTTAAATCTACTATTAAGTATAACACACTCCATAAAATTTTTTAGAATATTAAGATATTAATTTTTTTTAATTTCATGTGATATTAGTTGAGTATCATTTAGGAGGTTAAACAATATAAATACAATTCTACACATTAAGTTACAGATTATAAATACAGATAATAAGAAATTAAATAAAAATAACACTATAGGCCTACATCAATTATCGGGTTTAAGAACCTGCTGTAAGCAGTGATAATTTTAGTTTAGTGAGCTTTAATCAGACTTGCATGCAATAATAAATTTTACATAAGATAAAAGAACGATGCATTCTTTAGTCACCAGCAAAACCTTTTCTGTCTGCAAGTTAATATTATAAAATTTAAAAACAGCACAATTTTATTAAAAAATTTAATCGAGATTAAAATACATGTTTAAGTCAAAAATTAAAGAAGTCACTGTTCAAATTCTCTTTTCATTTTTCTTTTACCTGACAAATGTTAGCCCTTAATTTTAAAGCAGAGCTGCGTTAAAACAAAATTTTTATGACAAATATATTACAATTTAATGGACTCAATGGTATGAAAGTAACTATGTGTACAAAAAATTACAACAGTTTGCTTCAGTGAGGATACAGTAGCCATAGGCCTATATTATAAATTTTGTTATATTAGGTCTTAAAATTCACCTTAACTTACTAAGTCATATCTTATTAAGTAATTACACTTCTCTGAAAAATGCTGTAGGGTGAAAGTATATTTAGAGTAATATAGCTGGACTGAAGAATTAAATAAAATACGTAACTAGTTAAATACGAGCAGAGTTCAAATTAAATATATTATGGTAAGGCTTACCATCTTGTGTTAGGTAGGACCACATTTTATGAATAAAATGACTTACAAATCGGATACATTACACAAATACAGGTAGGCTAGAGTAGACAAAATAATAGTCAGACTTACAGGAGTATCTATAATAAAGAAAAATTATTTAATTAAATTGCAGTCAGTGCCCTCACAGGGACTTTTTTTAAAAATGAGTTAATTACCCCTTGGGTAATTATGAAAATTCTCATCAATGCTGATATTGCGCTGATATATTTTTATTGTATTCTTCTATGTTATATAAACACGAGAAAAATAATTTTAAACGGCGGTCGAACCTATTTACAGAGACAAAAAATTACATTTTTATTCCCATAAGAACGCATGCAATGGTGAATGTAAGGCCTACCATCTTGTGTTAGCCTAGGTATATTGTATTAATTAAATTAGAATGCTAATTTGCCCCATTATTAAATTTTGGACAGAACACAGTGATATTATGCATAGTTGGGTCTATAACAGGTAGTGTTCGACAAAGTAATCTAGACATGCACACATAACCTAACACACCTAATTTGCTGCAAACAACGGACAACATACACTAAATAAATGATCATCTTACCTTTCATTATTATTCCTAGCGCCTCCAACATCTTTTTACTTCGACATGCCATCGCAAACACTTCAATACGAACAACAAAATTCTGTCTCACACACCTCAACAAACGAAAGCAAATTACTGCAAACATAGCGCGAACTAAAACTAATGGCCGGTCACCTTTTTTTTGTTGCACCAACTAAACAGAGTAAACACATGGTAAAAACACACTTCCCTGTAGTGTCTGTCTTTTGTACACATGTTAAAAATTTAATAGAATAATATATTAGAAATGCCAATATGGCCAACTAACTACCCATATTTCATTATATACATGTGTATATTTCGATCAAGTTGTGATGCTTCAGCGTACAGCAAAAAAATAACCTAAGGTTAGGTTCGAAGTACAATAACTTTGTTAAATGACTAATATATGCATAAAAGTTAAAAACAAAACTTGTAAAGAATTTAATTCTGAGAAAAATAGTGTAAATAAAGTCAATAAAAATCAACAAAAAATTCCAATTGTTTCCAATTTTCCAAAATTTGTTTTTAGGCAAAGATTTTTCTGTTTTACGTCGGATATCATGAAACTTATGAGAGATACAGTTCTGCGACCTGTTTTATTCGATTTTTCAGGTCAAAAACCATAAGAAACAGCAGAATTCGCCCCTTCCCAGAATTTTAGAAGTCTTCATTTACCCGGGGGAACCGAAACCTGGGCGAAATCTTTCGCTAGCTGTAACTCGCTAACGAAGCATTTCCGGACCTATGTTTATATGAACTTTTTTCCTTATTTTTCGATGTAGATTCATCTCCTGAAGTATTTCCGTTTCTTCGTGAATCAACCTGTATATTGCAACAGTACAACCATTTATGGTACTGTGCATTGCCAAAATAATTTAAATAAATAATAAATATGGATTAATAAACATGATTCAGATTGCAAGCTGGATCGTAGTTAAAAAGGAAACGCAGAATTCCTGCATGACAAGCATATCTGGCCCACCTGTCGTTAGCGTTGTGTACATGTATATTTTGTTTGTGTGTGTGAAGCCTGTCCGTTCCTGAACTGTAACCAACCCTTTTCAAGTATTGATAGATTTTGTTTTATTTTAATAATAAGAAAAATATGTACGATATGGTAAAACAAAAGACACCAGAGGGTATAGAAAATAAAGGTGAATAAAAGGTTAAAAGACCATGACAAAGTGACAGAAAGTGCAATTACTATAAGTAAAAAGTGAATAGCTTTTTTTGTAATTACAATAAAGAAGTCTAATTTACGTATAGTAAACATATAAAAATTAGCGATCTATTGAGCATCGAGTAGTGTGAAACAGACTTCGTAATTCGCGAAGATAGGCGAAATTCTTGAATTGAACCAGAGGGTGGGTAAAGACGCTTCAACAAACTCTGACAAGATGAAAATTGTTCAGACCTGAGCTTTTGCATGACCTGGCTATAAATACCAGGTCGCGCTAATAAAGTTCCTTCTTCTCTATTCAACCGTTGCCACAGGAGGCTATGTCAGTCAGAGACGCTATTTTAAATCTACAGTGAGAGTCACAGGACGAACTGGAAGTCCAACCAGAGCAGCAGAGCATATACGAGGAGGTCTATACATACATACATCACCTGCAGCATATGATGTGAGGTGAGACCACTATTAAACAGCACTAGCAGTGGAATCCTGGAAGAGCGCCCGAGGACGGAGGACATGGAGGACACGGACTGAGGACCAAAGGACATACAGATGATTAACCACGTCAAACGAGGTGTTGAAAAACCATAGTAATTACAGACATTTGAAAGACACTAATTAAAGTTAGAATTAAGTACATTCAAACAGTTGATTAAAATAACTAAATTGTACATAAATGTATAGGCAGAGTGTAATTTAGAATAATATCTCTTGTATAAAATTTAGTAATTTAGAGTAACGTAAATGATATAAGAGAAATATTTGATTTTAAGTTAAAGTAATTAATAAAGTCTTTGTTGATAAAGGAGAATGCATATGCAGTAGAAAGTTTTAAAGCCAATTAATATTAAAGAAATTTAAATAAAAGTAAATTCATTATTGAAGTAAATTAATCAGCAATTGCAAAAGATGAACACACAATGAGTAAGCCGAGAGCAAACATAATTAATTAGTTAAGAGTAGATAATAAGATTTATTATAACCTGTTGTATGTAATTTGTTAGCTATAAGTCGTGTGCAAAAGATTCGTACAAACGATTTAATAATGAGAATTATTTCAATATCCGAAATGGAAGAATTTTGTTTAATAAAAAAAATAAATAATGGAAAAATTTTAAAACTTATATAACACATCATCTTATTATGATTACACCCATTAAATCAAATTTGTGTTTTATGTTATATAATTTGGCGCTCCAAAAGCGTGGGGCTACCCAAATTAAATTACATTGAATTCGTGTTGTTATAATATATGTGTGTGTGTGTGTGTGTGTGTGTTATAATATATGTGTGTGTGATAAAACTAGAATTTGGGCGTTTTAATGTCTCTTATGTGTTCAATTAGCAGGAACTGTTCCACATGCGTGGAAACCCTGTCCTGTTTGTCCAACGTAGACTTGGGACAGTAATTGAAAGACACCAGAGATTGACTATTTTTTGTTGTGTGTAGTTACTTACGAGGGATAGTTGAACAGTTCGCAGAATAGAAATGTAAAAACAAGTTGTTACAAAAATGACTTTATTTTTCTACATAATCTCCTCCATATTCAATACACTTGGTTAAATGTTTCATTAATAATTTGATCCCTGTCTTGAAGTAATTTTCTGGAAGATCCATAAAATACCCCTCTACAGCTGCCATTACCTCTTCATTTAATGAAAAATGCTTTCCAGCCACAAATGTTTTAAGATCTGGAAATAGATTTTCAGAATCACTTACTATGAAATGGGCTGACAACAGATTGTATAGATAACTTGTACAGTTCGTGACTAATTTCAAATTATTGGGTACGACTTTCTCATTGATTAAAAGTTACTGACAAAAATTGAAAAAGTTCCTCTAATCACTTTTTGAAGTCATATTTGATGTCCCTATTTCATTTCACATAAGAAAAAGTGTCTGACTTAGGTAAAATAACTATCCATTGTATTCGTAATTGTTTAATTTTATGTACGAGGTTTGTTGAAATAAAGACAGGACTTTTGAAATAGCGCTCCGATCAGTGTACGGAGCGTGTTCCGACATGTGGTGCCGCCTAGCGGCCACCTTCGGCAACTTAACCCCGATTGTTGCGTCGTTCTACTCGTATTAGTTGGCGGCATAAAACTGTCTAAGTAAACACGTGCATTCACCGTTCTGCGAAGTAAAGATGAAAGATTTTATGGAGCAGCGCGTTTGTGTGAAATTTTGTTGCAAGACCGACAAAACGTTTACTGAAACGTGGGCTTTGCTCCAGCAAACCTATAAGGAAGACTGTATGAGCCGTTCGCAGTGTCACAAGTGGTTTAGACGTTTTAAATCGGGCAGAACATCGATTGAGGAAGAGTCAAGATCGGGACGACCTTCGACGTCAACAAACGATGAAAACATCGATGCTGTTCGTTCCGTGATTCGTGCAAATCGTCGTTTGACTGTGCGAGATGTTGCTGAGGAAGTCGGCATCGGCATCGGGTCGTGCCACGAAATTTTTACCGTAAAACTTGGCATGCATCGCGTCTCTGCAAAACTCGTGCCACGTCTGTTGACCGACGACCAGAAGGAGAACCGTGTCAAGATCAGCCAAGAGCTGCTTGATCGTGCCAGTACCGACAAAAACTTCATAAAAACCATCATAACAGGAGATGAAACATGGGTTTATGGCTACGACATCGAAACCAAGGCGCAATCGTCACAATGGATTGGGAAAATGTCGCCCCGACCGAAAAAAGCACGCATGAGTCGGTCAAACTTGAAGTTGATGTTGATTATTTTTTTTGATTATCGAGGAGTAGTCCACCACGAATTCGTGCCACAGGGTCAGACTGTTAACAAGGAGTTCTACGTACAAGTTTTAAGGCAGTTGAGAGAAGATGTGCGCCGGAAGAGGCCTGAGCTGTGGGAAAACAAGAGCTGGGTGTTGCATCACGACAACGCGCCAAGCCACTCGTCTCTGCTAGTCAGCCAATTTTTGGCCGGTAACGAAATAGCCGTCCTTCCTCACCCTCCGTACTCTCCAGACTTGGCCCCCGCGGACTTTTTCCTGTTTCCAAAATTGAAAACCACCCTGAAAGGACGTCGTTTTCAAAGTGTTGACGAGATTCAACAGAATTCGCAGAGACAACTACGAGTTCCAGGGAGCATTCCAACAGTGGCAGAAATTATGGGAGCGGTGTGTTGAAAGCAGGGGGGAGTACTTTGAAGGGGACAAACATTTGTAATGTTGTAATTACAGTAATAAAGTTATGACAAAAGTCCGGTCTTTTTTTGAACAAACCTCGTACATAACATTATTATTTTCCAACACAGTAACTATGAATTTGAGCCCACAACACTTTCAGTCAGGCTAACATCAGTGAAAACTCCATTTGAATTACATTCACAATGCTTTCCTTACACTGTCTAGTAAATAGTGAAAACAGGATTAGATCAGCATTTATCAAACTTTTATCCCCATTCTGAACTTTTTTTTTCCAGTGGCCTTTTGCCCTACCAGCGAAACAATTCACAGATCTTTTCTGTAATTAAAGTTTGTTTCTTTATACTCTTTGTAATTTAAAAAACAATACAGTTATATAATAATGTATATTTAGTATTTCTTAATCAACGTCACCCTTGTGTTTACCGAACAGAAACAAGTTTCTTTTTATATCTCGTTCCATTGCTGACAGGTCATTGTACATTGTACAGGTTATACACGCACACGCACACACACACACACTTACATACATAAGTATATATACATATACATCTGTCCATATGAGAAGACAATTCTTTGAGTAGCTGACTAAATAACTCACTCTATCAAATAAGAAGTAAAGGTTGTTTTGTCTGCTAAATGATAATAGCATGTGACCAACACAATTGGGGGGAGGGGGAGTCTATCAATGCAGACGACATATGCAATGCTGTGCTAGACCTACATTCTGGAGGGGATCACTTCAAGAAACATATAAGTTTGTATGTTTTAAAAAACAAGACATGGAGGAGAGTGTGTAGCAGGATTATAATGAAACACATGTAAAAGAAAGGGAACACATGTGATTTACAAAAGGAAACATAAGAACAACAGGATTCCCTGTTAAATACGTTAGTAGAGACAATTATACTAAATTTCGGTTTTTAAAAATACTTCTTTCACAAAATAGTTAACAAAATTAGTAAATGTTATATTAACCTTTTACTTGGTAGTAACAGATTTAATAAAGAACATTTATTATTGGTTGCCCGGCAATCAGGTATACTTTGCATGTGTATACTTAATGATTCCGTGGTGTTATATGAAAATCAACAATAATGCAAAGTCGAAGATTCAATAAAACTTGGCAAGGTATATGGCCCTTTTGTGACAGCCCTACATAATCTTGTGGCTGTCATGCTACCGTATTTTGGTATTATATTAAAGACAGATTCCTTTCCTAGTTCGGGATAGAAAGCAACAATCGGGATTGTCATGTGCTTTCGTTTAGTGTGTGTTTCTACCATACAGAGCATTTCAGTTTTCAGTTCTAGTAACGTTTTCAAACGTGGAACAGTGAGTAATTGTAGACAAAATTAATTTTCTTTTACCATGCAAGTTTTTCACTTTTCTTATACCGTACATATACTTTCGTTATAATAGCACATTTCTGTTAGTAAAATGTTATCTAATTTTTATTAATAATTGCATACTGATTATCTTTAAAATATGTAAATCTTGTTATGATGTAATTTACATGACATAAACTGAGACTATCATGATCATAAGGGTTAAAAAAGAACATTTTTGTAATACAAAATAGCCACTTATTTTCAGACTTTTGGTATACTCACAACTATAAAAATACATCTGTAGCCAAGATTATCACCAGCACGATTGTTAATGTGCATATTACCCCCACACTACGCACTGAATGGTTTTTTTATGATACATCAGTCAACAAAGCACTTTACTAACCCGTTTTTCACTAACAAATTTCCAAAATGATCATATACTATTAAAATTCATTTTTCTAAATGCGGTAGAACAGTTTCGCATATAGAGTGAGCTGCCAGAATGTGCCCTCAGTACACTGAATGAGTCCATCTTAATGTGTGTGAGATGATGCAAGTTGTAACTTCCACAACAATATGAGACCAGTCTAATGACTCTTTTTGCAGGTAACTTTACCATTAGCAGGTAACAGACTCATCAAGTAGCTGCAACCCCCACACTGTTATCATCATGTCAAACATTTTGGTATATTTCAGAGTTTAGCATACAACCAGTGGAAGCATCACTTAGAATAAAAATTTAATACCAATTGTTAGGCTTATTCTTTACGTAAACCCTAAAGTTTATTCTTCCCCTGAATGGGCACATTCCTTTATCAATTGTGAGGTTTCCATTTGGATAAAAACTAGCTTTAGAACATTTTATAATGTTATAAAATGGTCTAATTATTAGAACAGGGTCATAGTTGGATTGACCTTTTGGAATGTACTTACTGTTATTATTTAAATGCAGCATAAATTAAATGGAAAAAATATCTCTTTTCATTATATTTCCAGCAAAAGAAGAGCCTAACATAACATCTGTACCCCAGTAGTCAGTAATTCTTGGTCTTGACACCAGGCACATATGAAAATTATTGCAAAAATATTGTACATTCATGTAACATGACAGCACCCCATGAAGCCCACACTGAAAGCTCTATTCATTTATTTTGGCTCCTCAACTTTGTAACTGTTGTTCCAGCACACCTATTCCTAATCTATATAAATATATACAAAGAAAATACATAAATAATAGTACAAAATATTATTTATATTTATTACAAGAGCAGGCAAGAATAATTTTCATAAATATGAAAAGTAAATATATAATTTACAATTTATAAAAAGTAAATATATAAAGTAGTGTTTAAGTCTCTTTGTGCATATGCTTTCCTAAGGTCAAATTCATTTGTTTTCAGAAAATGTCCAGCAAAAACCTAAGAATGTAGTGTATATTTTGTTACTAAAACACTCATAACTCATAAACAGTTAATCACAGAATGCATGTGTATACAATGGTTATACAAATAGCAAATAAAATCTACTCAAACTAAACAATAAAATTGTAAACAAAGTAAAGTAATTTGTAAAATTAAGTAAAAGAAATTGGAGTCACTAATATTGTGACATGACATATGAGCCCTAAGATTTCAGTGATATAAAATGATAACACATGTCAGATAATGAGTCAAAGAGACAAGCCAAATAATTTGTCTAAAATGCCAAGCCCAACGCTACATGAGCTAACTATCACCAAGTGTAAACTCACAGCCATAAGAGTCAATAAACTGATGGTAAATACAAATGAAATGACATTCTATGAAGAGATTTTGCACCACACAATGATTGTACCAACAGAAGCAACCACCCAATAGTTTTCGGTCAGTGAAGAACCAAACAGACACAAGAAGGAAGAAAAAAGAAGGAAGAAAGAAGAAAGAAGAGGAAGGAAGAATCAGTGAAGAAGAACCAACAACCATGGCATAAAGGATTGCAAGAGCCAGTCAACTATGAATCAACACCTACCAATATGTGTAATGACCAATCAACCTGCAGGTTAAAGAGATAGACAGAAAACTGACTAACTAAGATGACCAGTATACTATAAATAATGTTATAAATGAATAAGAAAAGAAATGTTATACAAAAGAGTGAAAATAACAATAATACTTATTGATTAGAAGCTGTGAATTAAGCATAGTAACAATATATGCACAGCAACAGTAACAAAAGGAGTATTAATGTGTCTCAGAATATCAGCAAACACTAGTCAAATAATCTGACAATCTTATATAAAAGCAAGAGAATAGTTAAAAGATTATTAGTTATCTTTATTAAAACCAGATATGCAAAAAATAAGGTTAAAAGAATGCCAATGTGAGTCAAACTAACATACACATTGTTAGCACCAATGACCAAATAACATAACCTATGATGTGTGTAAGATTCACCTGTATTTGCAACTAACAGTAGGAAAAACCTACCCAAACCAGAATGTAATATATGTAAAAGCAAGTAGAAATAACAATCTTTCTACAGGTAACAAAAACAGATACTCAAAATAAACTTTGAATAAGAAAATAAACAAAGAAAATGAACCAAAACCCACTAAAATGGAATTCACTAATAAAACTTGTTATAAAGTCACATTATAAAAATGAATAGAAACAAAATGTCGATGTCAATACCACAAATAGAGTGTGATACCACTACTGTACTATGGTACAAAGATAATAAGACAGAATACAGTATATTATAATTATATTTAAGTGCACATGTCATGTGACACCAGGTGTAACTAGTATTGTTTAACCAACTGCAATGTAAAAAAGTCTAATGTAGTAAACACCCCAAGTCCAGTACCAAGACAATGTTATTACTCAGCTATTGTAACTGAGATAATAAAAAAAAAGAACTCTAATACCAGAAAAGAATAACATTAAGTAGGCATCTAATGATGAAAAATGGAGACCACTTAAGTAACCAAAAATGACCAAAAATTACCTCATTTTCCAGCTAACAAAGGTAACCAGTAGTAGTAACCCTTTGTTATCAACAAATGAAAACAATTAGGAAGCAGACAGATACTTTCTAATGAGTGAAATATGTAAATATAAATGTAAGTACCTAGGCTAAGATGACAGTAGAATAAGAATTGTATTTTATAAATAAATCTAAGTAAATAGTAACTAAGGAGTGATGAGAACTTGGAAGGCATGCCCTCAGGTGGGTATGAGTGTCATTATATAGTGATAATAAAGATTTAAATATAAAATAATGGTGTTAAGTGAACCGTACTAATCACAAACAATAGCTTCCTTAATAATGGACGAAAGCACACCATAAGTGGACTCAAATAATAGAGCCAAGTGTTGTGAACCCATTGATACGCTCAGATCTAAAATTGGAATGATATTAACAGAGTTATTACAATTATAAGAATTTGTGTCAAAATGAGAAAAAAAACATTTATAATCTCAAAACCGAAGCCCCACGCCAATCTTAACAATTAAAATATAACACCGAGGGGGTATGTACACAAAATAGAAGATCGCCCACCAATCAAATCCACGGATTTAGCCAAATTTTGGACGTTTACTGAACGGAACGGCAGAGCGAGGCCTGCGTTCTGGTCACTTTTCAATCAACATTCGAAGCGATGAGATGTCGCCCGACGAGATAAAAAGTCAGCTGATTTGTTAATGTGTGTGTGTCACTAAGTAAACAGAGTGACATAACCTAAAAATTGTGATAACGAATATACATTAGTATCAGCGAGTGAAGTGCAACAGTGCGAAATAAATTGCCCAGTGTATAATCCAGGGCAATTCGGTATTAAAATTATAAAATTAAAAGGGAGTATAAGTGATTTTTACTATTTCAATCAAATCATGAAAAACGATATTATCGAAACATTTCATAACAATGAACGTAGGTTAAGGTATATTTGTAACTGTAACTGAACAACAAATGACAATCCTCAGAGAGTTAATTAAATTTATTTGCGAATTTATTAAACTTATAATTAATTTCTATGTATAATAATTATTTTTTTGTGTGACAACCACATTTTGATGACAGTTGTCAAACATAACATATCTATGAATTTAACCAACAATTGCCAATGACTGAGGCTTGTCAGGTGATTGAATTATTAACGAAGGTTAATACAATATTTCTATGTTTTTATGCTTTTATGATTTAGGGAAGAAACCTACTGTCATTATAATATTTCAATGTCAATTATTATTGTGAATAATAACCAAGGTTGCCAGAATATATGGTTACTGACAGCCATGCAATTATACTCATATAACACTAAATATTGAATCAGATGTTTAACCAGATAACACTGTTTGAATTTATAATTTTATTGTTCATTTTAATTGTATTATCAAGAATTATCTTGACACTAACTAACTTTGTTTCAAGCATTTATTGTCCATTGAATCTAATAAATTTACTAACCTGTAACATCCAGATTAGGGACAAGGTTATTATTTTTGTGTACTAGTTATAAGTGACTGAATTATAGTCAACACCAAAGTATTTAATAACAATCTATGAGAGTTCTATTCAAAGACCTGGTATCCTGTTAGCTCAAAGAACACACGAAGGTATTGAATTATTATTAACCAACAAACATTTAGATGCATTAAAATTGTAAACAGTTCTGCCACCCTGAGGCAAAGTTTTGTAAAGTTGAAAGTCTCATGCTTATTATTATTATTATTCAGAATCTAATTATAAATCATATGTACGCTCATTCAGGACGAGCAATTATTTTGAATAAAACGATTGTTGACATAAGAAACAGAGTCAGTCAGATAATTTCTAGAGATTAGTTGAAAACAGGTGGATGAATTTGATTGGTCGACTCAACAAGCAGCGGCAATTACAAAACGGTAAGTCCGTATATACTGGATCGAGAGTACGACCCTGCGAGCTCGACACGACACCAAGTAAGTGCTTATTAGTGAAAATTGTTTGTGTTTTCAGCACAGAAAGTACATCACCGATTCAACGAGTCAACGGAAGAACTTCTGAGTGAATAAACTGACTGAAGCAAAAATACTTCGTTAAATAATTTCTTGTGTAACAACCGGACTTATCAAGCTGGATTCAACGCTAGGTTGAATTGAGCCATAAGTCAATAATAATACATCAATAAACATAAATGTTTGCAAATACTAAACAAAACTAAACGGGAAGTTAGCTCCACAGAATCCCCTAAACATTAAGTGTCGTCAACTTACAAGTTGACGCAGACAACGTGAGGCGGAAAAACTACCACGCCACAAACCGTCCACTTACAAGTTGGCGCCCAACCGTAAGAGGCTTCGAATTAGGACTATTTAATAATAAATAAAAATAATTAAAATCAATTTACCTAATTTCGAGCAAGCAGCTACAGTACCACAAGGAATAGAAGAAAAGAACATGTACCGGAGAGGCAGAACAAGAATGGAGAGGGTGGACATGGATCGAGTATACAGATCATTGAACATAGACGGTGAAAAAATACGCCGACAAATGGAAGAGGAAAAGAGACAGATAAGAGAGGAATCAGACCAGTTAAGACGCAAGATCGAAGAAGGTTTCACAAGACTCCACAGAATGGAAACCCGACAAGAAAGGATGAACCGGAATACAGAGTTATTCGAGAGCGAAGCAGCACGACGGGAAAAAGAAGAAATGAATTACCGCAACCAGAGATGGGAGGACGAGCGTAAAAGAAAGGAAGCGTTCGAAGAGGAATTAAGAAACACCAAGATAAAACGAAACGAAGAATTATTCTATAGACAAGCAGCACGGTGGGAGGAAGAAGAAATGAACTATTGTAACCAGAGACGGGAAGACGAGCGTAAACGAAGGGAAGCATTCGAAGAAGAATTGAAAAGTGCTAAGAAATTAAAAAACGAGAAGAGACAGATAAATGAAAATTTAATGAAAAATAAAGAAAATACTGAGGAAAATGAGAAACAAATTAATGAAAATATCAAGAATGACCAGAGCAAGAAGGATTCCCAGAACCACTACAAGAAGATATGGATAAAGGTACACAAGAACAAAATATCAATAACAATAAAAGGCAGGAGGAAATAATAAGTACCGAACCAATGATTGAACCAATAACGGAGAATGACTACAATGAATCATGTGAACCTTCAAATGAACGTTAAGAGTATTCTACTTACAATATTCAGTATAAACCAGTGCTTCCTGACATTTCTGGATCCACATATGACTTTTGTCTTCTGCGTTTATTTCAAGTAAAACCAGAGCTTAAATGTTATTGTGTTCTTTCAATAAAAAAAACTTGATAAAACACAAATAGCCTATCTTATTCTTGCCAGTTATGTATAATTATTAAATATAATACACAGAATTTACAAAACGGGGACTGTTTCTTAAAACTAATTTCAGGTTGGTTCTATGGTATAATAAAGTATATTTTTTTCACAAGACAGTTGATTAGTTTCATTACAAATCTACTAAAAAAAATAATTACAGTGAAGCTTCCTACCACTTATTTTGTACCCAAGAGTTAATGTCAGGTTCTATTGATGTTATTTTTAACCTTTTATCACTTAATACACATTATGTTCCTATATTTGCTTTTAACATAAACGAGTTCTTCAAATGCACTTTCACAAACGTAACTTGACACAAAAAGTATTAAAGACTTCAATGTCTGATAAAAATATATTGTTTTGAACATAAAATTTCATTTAGTTTTTTTAAGTAAATACTTTTTCCTAGCTAGGTCTTCTTGCGTACCACCTTGGATCCCTCCGTGTACCACACTAGTGATATGCATACCACCAGTTGGGAACCCTGGTATAAACAGTGAGATGAAGAAACCTCAAATTACGTAGCGTTACCTGTATTGTCAGATCAAAATGTCTCTTCATTTTCTACATTATTCAATTCAGATCCACATTTGAAATTAAATTACCATAATATTTTATCTTCAGTCAAGACAATATCAGTTACTTTGTAATATAAAATTGCAAAAAAAATCATTCAAAAATTCAAACACTGCACAAGCCAATATTATACCAAATGTGTAGTTCACAACAAGGAGCCGTTACAAACATTGACATGTAAAGCATAGGAAATTAGCAGTTTTGAGATACAAATGCCATCTGTTAGTAATGCACTGAACTATTGTTGAATTGTAAAGAAACAGTATGCATGCAGCAATCACAAATATGCTAGATGAAATAACCTATGAACTTTAAATACAACTTACAAGCCACATTGACTTAGGGGACATACCTAAGTGAATCATTTTGCCAAGCAATAAAGCAGATGTGTTTAGGCTCCAGGACTCTGTCATTGTGAAGTCTGTAGCAGCCAGACATAAATCTTGTATGAGAAGTATATTCTATGTATGGCAAGAAACAAAGACTTCCAAATAATTTCAACTAAACATACAAATATCACTGTAACTCATGTAGTGATACATTGAATTACAGGATAAATGTGTATCAATAATTTCACACTACATTACAATATATAATTTAATGATTTTAATTTGTAAGGTAAAAGGTAAAATTTTGTTACAAATTTCGTTACTGTTTGGTAGTGCCAAATATCATAGAAACATTACACATTTGCAGTGGCAATATGACATCATATATTAATTTGTGTAATTATGCTTGTTTAAGGGGTTCTGTTTAAAAACATTTTATTGATAAGTTTTATTACATTGCTAAAACTTCTTGGCCAATAGAAACAATTCTTACATACCACACAGTAATGGTTTGTAATAGTATAATTGATTAATTTACACTCAAAATGTACAAACAGAAAATTTTGTTACAAACATCACTGTTATTATTTAATGCCAGCATACATTATTTATAATACAACAGGCTATGCCAAATTAAATACTTTTGTAGAAACAACTCACCGGTACTTCTTAATGCCAGAATGTGTCAACTTGTGTTGTGACAAACCATTTGACTGAGTAAATGATTTTGAACAAATATCGCACTGGTACTTCTTAATGCCAGAATGTATTAACTTGTGTTGTGACAAATTACCCGACTGAGTAAATGATTTTGAACAAACATCACACTGGTACTTGTTAATGCCAGAATGTATTAACTTGTGTTTTGTCAATTTGTCTGAACCAATAAATGACTTTGAACAAACATCACACTGGTACTTGTTAATGCCAGAATGTATTAACTTGTGTTTTGAGAAGTTGCCTGACTGAGTAAATGATTTTGAACAAACATCGCACTGGTATTTCTTAATGCCAGAATGTATTAACTTGTGTTTTGACAAACTGCCTGACTGAGAAAATGATTTTGAACAAACATCGCACTGGTACTTCTTAATGCCAGAATGTATTACCTTGTGTTGTGACAAATTACCTAACTGAGTAAATGATTTTGAGCAAACATCACACTGGTATCTCTTAATGCCAGAATGTATTAACTTGTGTTGTGACAAATTACCTAACTGAGTAAATGATTTTGAGCAAACATCACACTGGTATCTCTTAATGCCAGAATGTATTAACTTGTGTTGTGACAAACCATGTGACAGAGTAAATGATTTTGAACAAACATCACACTGGTATTTCTTAATGCCAGAATGTATTAACATGTGTTGTGACAAATGACCTGACCGAGTAAATGATTTTGAACAAACATCGCACTGGTACTTCTTAATGCCAGAATGTATTAACTTGTGTTGTGACAAATTGCCTGACTGAGAAAATGATTTTGAACAAACGTCGCACTGGAACTTCTTAATGCCAGATTGTATTAACTTGTGTGGTGACAGATGGTCTCCTAGAGTATTCTGAATTGACTTTCTCCTATATAGTTCACAATCCAGAGTAGAATCCTCTTCTTCACAGATATTATTCATGGGTGTAAATAAGTAACACTGGAACAAATGAATACACAACTGTAATAATTCATAATTGGAACACTGAAGCAGTAGAAACTAGTGTTAAAAATCATGTTCTACATGTGATGTAGCCTTTGGCTTGCAAAAATTAACCTTACCCTATGTATGATTACAGTATTGCATTACTCTTCATAGGAAGAACGGTAGACTTTTACAAGCAAATTTGTATATAATTGAATGGTGAATGGCGCACACGCACACACACACACACACACACACACACACACACACACATTTGCATATTTTACCACACTAGAATTTTTTTAAATAATTAATATATAGTTGTTAAAAATAGTTTTAAGTAGTGCTATGTGTATGTGCAGGGAAAGCTTACAAGCTGTAGCTTATCAAAGTGAACACCTGTTCATTTTAAGCTTTGTGTGTGTGTGATTTTAAGTCAGTAAAACAGTATGTGAATACATAAGTAAGACACAAGTGTTAGCAGTCAGAAGTACTCATTGCAAACTGCTATCGTCTACCAAAACAACAAAGGACTATCCAAGTCAAAATAAATGTTCTACAAAGAGTTACACATTGAAGTAGAAAATCTTAGAATGGAAATATAGAGAAGACTGGTGCAGCTGATTCTGCATCCTACACAGACGGAACAGAGGACTAATTTAATATTTTACGATTGAAGAACAATCAAACTGAATTCCATCTGAATATTGAATGAGAAATGGAATTGATACGTATTACAGACAGAGAAGCTTGCATAGTAAATAAACATTTTCAAGATTCTGCTGCCACATGATTAAGACAAGTGAACTATTTGTGAACAATATAAGACTCGTTTGAATATTGCTATTGGAATATTGATACACAAAGACAGGCAAGACACCAATTATGGTAGATATTAAACACATGGAAAACTTACCTTTCAAGACAACATCATTCAGCCTGTTGAAGAGAGTAAACACATCAAAATTCACTGAACACAAGTTAGTGTTAAAATTAGCATATCAATTGAACTGAAATATAAGATTAGGAATTAAAATATATACTGTAATAAAATCACTTTAGTCTGTGTTTAATTGGTGTGGCTCTCGACGTCTTACTGGCCTGAAACACTTCCTTAAGTTTCCCAGTTGGTCGAGTCCCAAATGTAGCAAAAACTGTCAAAAGCGTTATGTTGTTGAAAAGATATATGTGTAGTTTCACCAGAATGTTTTAAAACAAAAATTGTTGGTTGTCGAAGAAAATTAAAAAAAAATTATGTTTAAAAAAAATTTTATAATTTAAAATTAAAAAAAAAATTCTTTTTATTAATTAATTAATAGGGTGCTGTGAAGTTTTAAAATGTGTATCACTCCTCTAAGAAATTTTATTGACGTTCTTGTATTTTTCAGATAAACTACAACCACTCATAAGATTGTCTTCAGTACAATCGATACTTGTTTACCTTTTCGTTTTTTAGGTTATCTTCCCTTGTATGTGGTAAAGTCCTGGTAGTTTATTATTTAAAATTATATTAATGGTAATTTGTAATATTAATGAAAGAAAGAACTATTTTGTGGTGAAAAGTATTAATGTTTTATTGTATAATTGAAATACAGACTCTTTTCGATTACAATATCGACTCTCAGGGTATCGAAACAGGGTATGGTATATAAAATTCAACAAGGTTCTTTAAACAGCTAATTATTATCAAAGTCAGAGAAATCGGGCCAATATTTAAAAAGTATAACGTTACAACAAGTTAATTACTAATACTAGATACACACACTGAATAATAAATTTGAAATAATATAATTTGTCGTCACCAACACAGCTGACTGGAACAAGGAGGCGTTGCGATCGACGAAGGAAAATGGTTGCCGTCAAATTGGTCAAAATGTCACTCGTTTCTACGATGTTCCAAATAAGATATTTTTTGGCAGTATTCCCGTCCTGGTGTCTGCAAATCTCTTTTTTGATGTTGTGTAGTGCCTTGTGTGAAGTTTCCGGGTTGTATTTTGTGTATCTGTGTATTTATAAGTTCATTCACTTTTTATGATTCAGGCGTTAATGTGTGGTTATGTGGTATACTGTTTTCTTGTGTTTTGTAGTGTTTTTCGGTGTAGTTATTTACTGTCCAGTGTTATTTAGTCTTTTTCGATTGATTTTGTCACTATGTGGACGTTCTAGAATGATTTTATACATCACTCGCGATTTCACAAAAACGTATCGCTCACTCACTCGACATTACCGTTTTAAGATAGGTTAGCTTGGTTATAAACCGCTTGTCAAGTTCACTGTACAATTACCAATAATCAACTATCTTATTTTCTCCAGTTTCGACTAAACTCTTAGCCAATATAATATTATTCTTAACATTGTTCAAATATAATTTGCATCCTGTACATATTTCAAAATACACTATATAATTGCATAAACTTTGGTTATTTATCAATTTTATTTACTAGATGTTATTTAAATTAATCCTTCAGTTCATTCGGCGTATTTTAAGATTGAATAATGCCGTTTTATAATGTCTTCTGTCCAAAATTAGTAATTTTACTTTCATTTTGTATTCAATGAAAAATTAAAAATGAACTTCCTGTCATTATGCAAATTCAGCCATTTTTTTCAGTTATATTTATTATTAATAATCTTATATTGTATTAAAAGGGTTTTATTCCCTTATTTTCTTGTAATTAATTGAATTGGTTAAATTCTAAAATATTATTTTGGAATATATTACTCCCCTCTTCAAGTTTCTGAGTTTAGTCATTTTCATTTTCATTTATAATTCTGAATATAATTTTATAAACTCTTTCTAAATGGTATGTGCAATTATATGGCTTCATCTCAGGTTTATTTTGTCTAAATCCCTTTTGTTTAATTGCATTTAAATGAGTAATTTCTCTGTTTTGATGAAGTTTGGTTTTCATTCTTTGGCCTAGGTTTTTTAACAATTTTTCCTTACAAAATATTTTTACAAACAATAAATGATGTGTGATACCCTCTCTGACTTTTAAATATGGTATTATAAACTAAACATTTTTTCAAATTACACAATAACAATTAGTATTGGTTACAATACAAAGAACAGTTAAACAAATAAAGAATATTTTCAAATAAATGGTTGTCTTCAACCTTCAGACATTTTACAATTAAATACTTATTTCGAACATTGAAATATTGTTCACAGAAAAGGTTTTTTACCAACTAACATCTTAATTGCTTCTTACTATTAATACAAGTAATAATTATGTTTACAGTTCTGATGTTAGTTGTAAATTTAAATAAATGACCTTATATATAATACATTTTTAATATCCTTATCCTATATTTACCAAAAACCTTATATCTATATTCTTATTTGCTAACTACTACACTAAGTTGGATTATACAGTTTTACACTGTCTTTTAAATATTGTCTTTGGGGAATTGTACCCTGTCATTAGTATAATTAAATCTGTTTTTTTTTCTCATTATATAAAACAAAATGTTACTTTAAACAGATTTATATCTTGTAAGTAACATATTCACATAGTACACATTTTAAGTCACTGAAAGTTGCATATTTCATTGCATTCAATGTTTGTGATTGCCAAGAATGAAACACAAGGTTTATTTTCTGTAATACCCAAAACTATCACTGGTTCACTTTACACTTTTATTTTATGTTATTTCTAAATGGTCGTGTAGTCTTATTAACATAATAAATTGGTTAGTGTTTTACAATGGAGATTTGTTCCTTGGGTACTATATTATTGTTTCATCTTGGTTCACTGGCAACTCTTACTTTACACACTTCTCTCTCTTAATTTTATGTACATGTTGTTACTATTTCGTTATACTTTTATTGGTTACTATTTATTTTGGGGGTATGGGGATTTGGGTGTCTTTTATAAGAGCATGACATCTTCCTCAGGATGCTGCCTTCTTCTTCTTTCTTCTGTCTTCTTTTCTTCTGTCTTCTGGGACTGGTATCTTCTCCATCTTCTTCGTAACTTTAGAAATACATCACCTGTATTGGTTGATCTTGGCTTATTCAGGGTTTCTTTTCCATTTATATTTCCTCGTTGTGGGTTTGGTCATATTCTGTGTTGCTTTGTTATTTACTTTTTACCTTCCTGGGTTATAATTTGAAAACCTTTGGTTATTAGACTGGTTTTGGATGATTCATCACTAGTAACTCATTTTACTTGAACTTGTATTTTTTTAAATAATAATGATTGCTTTCCACAGTTGCTATGAATTAATTTTTTATATTAAACTTAATGCTTTCTTCCAGATTTAAATGTTATAATTTTATTATTCTAATGATCAAATGCCATTCAATATTATTCATATATCTGTCACGTTACAGATTGCTCTCCTCCAGAAGTAATTATTTCAGACATGTTTATGGATGAAATAATTTCTTATGATAATTTCATCATTTCTTATAATTCATTTTCTTCTCCATTTTTATATCGACTTTTTATATCAGAGTTTAATTAATTTTATATATATAGTTACTTATTTTACTACTGATCCTTTTTGGATAGTTAGTGTCTTCTGAGATATTATTATTATTGTAATACATTTTCTTTCTTTATAAACTTCGTGTTGCATCCTTGGGATATTAATTTCCTAACATTCCCTATCACGTGGGCTGGGGCAGATCAGAGGGGCACTGTATGCTACACAATCTCTGCTGGCCATACACCACTTCTACAAATTGAGTACAGAGGCATATCCATCTCTGCTCAAAAAACATAATGCTGCTGGAATTACCTTCAGTCAGTCATCGAATAAATAAATAAAAAGTAGTCTCATTTTCGACTAATAAAAATATCTTTGGATTCTTCACTTCGTAGTTTCTCAGGTTATCTCACATTTTCTATCTTAATAAATCTTCATAATTATTATGATAGTCATTATATATATATATATATATATATATATTTTTTCTAAACTCTTAACTTGTCTGATATATTTATTTTAATTATGGTTGAAAACCTTTCTTTTAATAATTCTTGTTACTGGTCATAGTGTAACTCTTTTTCTTCTCCATCTGAATTCTCTTTATACTTTCTTCTGGTTACTTATAGTGTTAGCATGATCTTTATATATAGTCTTTCTTATTCATTATTTGAATGGTCTTAATATATTATATTTAATTTTTAAATTTGTATCTTTATATTAGATATACAGGTTGTTATTTTGATCATTTTATTTAAACATTTTGGTTCTTTCCTTTCTCTTAGAAAGTTATTAATTCGCCTTCGCATCCATTAACATTAATTCATTTATATTATATTTCATGTGGTATTTCTTCTCTTTGCATTTCCTATAGGTCTTATTATTATCATTTGTTCAAAATCATCTTCTCCATATGTTTGGTATGAGTTGTTCTTCTTTGCTCTTAATTAACTGTTTTCATTATCATTTCATGAGTAATTAGTCTCTTTGCTTCCAAATTTTCTCCTTCTCTTGCATATCACACTCTTTTTTGTTATTCTTCTCTACTCCTTCAAATGCTAATGTGAATATCTAGCATTTATTCTGGATTAAAGTTAATTCTCTTTTCTGAATTAATCACTTTATTTTCTTCTAAATTCAATTATAAATGGAACACATTTATTTTTTGGAACTAGGTTAGTTTTATTCAAAATTCAAACTCTTCTTTTTATTTAAAGGCAAAACACTTCTCATAAATCATGGTAATATGTTGATCTTATCTTGTTTGAAAGTTCTGACGTTCTATCAACATTCAAATTCTGTTTAATTCATTTATTCCCAGAATTGTTTCATTCAAAATTGTTTATAGTAAGTTGATCTTTCAATTATTTCTGAATGTTTTGGTATTTCTCTAAATTCAAATTCTTCTTAATTATTTACCATACAGTTTTCTCACAAAATTAGTTATAGTAAGTTGGTCTTACTTCATTTTTAAATTTTTTGTATATTAACTTCAAAATTCCTTTCTTCTATTTTTCCATAGAGTTTCTTCTTAAATATTTGGTAGTAAGTTGTGCTGACATATGTTTTTAAATTTTGTTGGTTAATAAACTCTTTCTTTTCATTTCCATAAAGTTTTTCTTAAAAATATTAGGTTGCAAGTTGTGCTTACATAATTTAAAATTTTTTAAGTTAAATTCAAAATTCTTTCTCTTTCTTCCATAAAGTTTTTCTTCAAAATATTAGGTTGTAAGATGTTCTTACATCATTTTTGAATTCTTTAAGTTAAATTCAAAATTCCTTTCTTCTTAATTCTTCCAAAATGTTTTTCCTCAAAAATATTTGTTGTAAGATGTACTTACTAATTTTAGAATTTTTCTGTTAAATTCCAAAATTCTTTCTCTTTCTCTTTCTTCCATAAATTTTTTCTCCAAAATATTAGGTTGTAAGATGTACTTACATATATTTTTTAAATTTTCATGTTTTATAAATTCTAAATTCCTTTTTATTAAATTCTTCCAAAAAGTTTTTTCTCATAAATCAGTGGCAGTAAGATGTACTTACTTATTTTTGAATTTTTTTATGTTTAAATACAAAATTCCTTTCTTCTTAACTCTTCCAAAATGTTTTTCCCAAAATATATAGTTGTAAGATGTACTTACTTAATTTAGAATTTTTCATGTTTATATGAAGTTTATAAATTCTAAATTCAAAACTCCCAACTCATTCTTCATAATAGTTTTTCATAGACGCTTGATTGTACACACCTTTGATTTTTCCTGAAACGATTTCCTTCAACTCATAGGTATTGTTATGCTTATCCTTTACCACAACATATGGTCCGATATACAGTAATAATAATTTTTTGGTTATGCCTTCTAAGGTGCTGGGCAGCTCTCGATTTTTAAGGAGGACTTTCTCACCCTCTTTATATGTTATAACACGCCCTATTGCCTTTTGGTATTTGGCTTGCCGTTTTTCTTGATCTTCTGCTACCTTGTTGTAAAACCTCAACTGGTTGAATTTCCGATTATTGTTTGTTGGAAATTCAATGATTTGTTCAGTTTCTCGGGGAGTCGGCTTCTCATACATGGCTGAGTATGGTGTAATTCCTATAGCTGGATGGTGGGCGAAATTTAGGAATGTCTCTGTCGTTGCTAGGTACTCTTGCCACTTTTTCTGTTGGTTGTGACAGTACGTGCGCAAGATCCTACCCACTTCTCTCAGTACTCTCTCAGCCGGATTGCTACTTGGGTGGTAGACTGACGTCTTATAAGTTTTGATCCCAAGTGCTAATAAGGTGTCTCGCCACCTCCTCCCCTTAAATTGTGTACCATGGTCGGTAATAATGGAAGATGGTCTACCGATCTCTGGGACATACAAATCGATAATCACCGCCAGAACTTTTGCTGTTGTTGCCCGATTAACCGGATATAGCTTTACATATTTGGTGTAGTGGTCCATTATGATTACCAGGTATTTATACCTGTGTCGACCACCGCTACGGGGGAATGGCCCGCAGATATCCAAAAACACTTTTTCCAGTTTTGTGTTTGAAATTATCGGTATCATGATACCCTCTGTCTTTTCATTGTTTATATTAGCGCATTGGCAGATCTTACAGGACTTGATGTACGTTCTCACCTTGTGGTTGATATTCTTGATCTTACAGTTTTCCTCTAGAGCCTGTATCACTTTTAATGCTCCCATGTGACCATACCTGACATGGTAATCGATGATGACCTCCTTTTCGATTTGGTGTGGGATTATCACCTTCCATGTCTCATCGTCCAGGGCCGTTTTTATGAATAAGATCCCTTTGTTAAGATGGTAATATTTAGAAATGGTATCGTCATTGGCTTCCAAACGACTCACGATGTTTTTCAGCTTAGGATCAGACTGCTGATGGATTCGAATATTTATTAATAGAGCTTGTAGATCGGCTCTGGTCTTGAATATGTTATAAATTTTGACCAAGCTCTCCTTCTCTCCCTCGAAAGTCTGATCTTCCAGATTTATACGTGACAACACATCCGCTACCACATTCTTTTTTCCTGGAATGTATTCCCATTTAAGATCATATTCTTGTAGGGCGAGTACCCACCTAGCCAATCGGCCGTGACTCAACTTGCACCTACGAAGGAACGAGATGGATTTATGATCAGTTCGTACCATGACTTGATATCCGAGAATGTACGTCCGGAACTTGCTGCATGCGAACACCACGCTCAGCAATTCCTTTTCTGTCACACTGTAGTTCTTTTCGCACTGGTTCAGTGTGCGACTAGCGAAGCTTATTACCAGATGTTGTCCCTCCTCATCTTCCTGGTATAAAGTCGTTCCTAAACTCAGATCGCTAGCGTCACAGTTTAAAAAGAATGGTTTCTTAAAATCTGGGTGACGAAGTATAACACTCTCCAGAAACTTCTCTTTTATCAAGCGAAAAGTAAGGTCTTGATCTTCACCCCAAGTCCATTTGTTCTTAGCAGATAACTGTGGTTGAAACTTGGCGGTCAACTCGGAATATCGGCTCTGAAACTTCCTGTAATAGTTACAGAGTCCGAGGAAAGATTGTAATTGTTTCCTGTTTCTTGGTTGCGGGAACCTCTGAATTGCCTCCACTTTCTCTGCTGATGGGGTAATACCTCTGTCGTCTAGGTTGAAACCCAAGAATTGTACCTCGCGCGCTATGAACTTGGATTTCTCCAACTTCAGAGTTATGTTGTTCTGCGCTAACTTGCTTAGTACATAATCTACTCTGTAGCAGTGCTCCTCCCAGGTTTCGGACGTGATGAGTAAGTCGTCAACATAGACGGTGGTAAATTGGAGCGCTTCTTGTCCAAGAATCTGGTCCATGCATGCCACGAAGATGGCGACAGAATTGACAAGTCCGAAGGGCAGTCTCTTGAACTGGTAATTGCGCCCTTCGAAAATGAACGCCACGTACTGGCGGCTTTGTGGATGCAGCTCTACTTGCCAATAACCACAGACAGCATCCCAGGTGCTAATAAACTTAGTGCCATGAAAACGTTTTAAGATCTCCTCTATTTCACCGGGAGAGGTTCTGTCATTCACAATCGTCTTGTTCAACTCGCGCGCATCTAAACAGAGCCGGACTTGTCCGTCTTTCTTTGGAACAGCAATAATTGGACTAGTGTAAGGTGATTGACTAATCTCAATTGTCATTTTCTATCATCTTATTTATCTCTGTTCTCACGGCTTCTTTGAGCGACTGCGCGATTGGATATGACCTCCGGTTAAACTCTACGTTTTCTTTGAATCGAAGTTGGCACTGGTAGTTTTTTACCTT
The DNA here is from genome assembly GCA_034769895.1 of Magicicada septendecula. Lineage (NCBI taxonomy): Eukaryota > Metazoa > Arthropoda > Insecta > Hemiptera > Cicadidae > Magicicada > Magicicada septendecula. The sequence goes on along the minus strand of CM068369.1, from coordinate 102,759,170 downwards.
CCCTGGTTCATCTGAAAACACTGCCTTGTACTTCTCATATATTGTAATTAGACGATCAGCTAAATGTATAGGTATTTTCTTGTTATCGCTTCCGCACCGGAAGTCCCGTATTTCTTGGATTTTAACTGACCATAAATCCTCTCCTCCATGGTTGTATATAATGGGTTTAGAAAGAGGGCTGTTTCTAATAATATTAATTTTACAAAGTTGTTGATGTATAGGGCTGGGAAGTATAGTTGTGCCTCCTACCAGATCTGCGGTCCATGTTACTCCGTCTGGGAAAAGTGATACTTTATCTAAATTAAGATCGAATACTGCAGAATATCTTCTAAGAATATCGCAACCGACTAATATGTCAAATGGTAATCCGGTGGCGATTAAAAATTCCATGTCTAAAGCTATATCACGGCTAACGACACTTAAGGAAACTTGCTTCCTGATGGTTTTATTCTGGCGGCCAGTTGCACCTATTAACACAATGTTGTTGACTGGTAACATTGGCAAAGTTTTTCCATATGCACTTTGTATTCTCTCCAATTCATTTGCGTTTATTATTGTAATATTGGCACCTGTGTCTATCATTATTTTAGCGGGAACTCCTTCCACCTCCGCTGTTATATAAAGTATTTCATTATTATTGTTGCTGAGACTCTTCTCGTTCTCTTCCAAAAGTTCCGTTCTAATATCTTTTAGATAGTGGTTACTTATGATAGTGATGTTTTTATGCTTGTTTGCTTGTTGCAATTCATCCTTTTCTAACCCAGGAAGTATAAGCAGTAACGGGTCATTGTTGTTGATTACTGCCTCCTCCCGTTTAAAGCATTTTGGTCATTGTTCGTGTTAGTATTGACCGAGGCATCGTTCGGGAAACTCTGGTTCGTTTCCTGACGCTCTGTACCCTGGTCGAGGTTTAGCGCCCTGTTCTGTTGTCGGCTAAGATCCTCCAGGCTTGTACTTCTTCCCTGTTCGTGTCTTGGGCCGTCCCGTTCCGCACTCCTCCATCTTCGGTCGGCGCCGTGGAAGCTGTTCCTCCGTGGTTGATAATATCTCCTGGGTCCTCGATCTTCCGCTCTTATAAAATTTACCCTAGGGCGCGACACTCGGTTATTATTATTACTATAATTATTATTATAGTAATTTCGGTTAGGTGGGTAAGGTCTGTCACCATTATTGTTGGGGTATGGATTTCTCTGACTGTATGGGACACTATTAGGCTGATAAAAATTATTTCTATTATTCGGATAGGGGTTGTTATTCCTAACACCGTTAAAATTGCCGTTAAAATGGTTATTACGCGGCGGGTTGTTAGGGCCGTCGTAATTACTGGGCTGGTTCCGGTTACTGGGATGATTATTGCCGTTATTGGGGTATGTATTCGGCCTTGCCTCTGGTCTCTCATTTCTCTTCCTGCTCTGCCGATAATACTCCTCGTTTTCATATCCCTCTAACAACTCGGTCATCGCCTGGATCGTCTTGATCTGGCTACCTCTCCGGGCCCTGATAATGTCTTCATCATAGTGATATGATATTTTATTCACTAGACACTCTTCTGGTATTGCCGACTCGAGGTGTTTTGCCATGCACACCTTCCACAAGAAATATGCTGTCATACTGCTGCCTAGTTGTGCCCTGTATCGTCCGTTACATATATTGTCACGGATCAAGTTCTGGGTAGTCTCAGACCAGTACTTCGTCTTAAACATTTTCCGGAACTGCTGGTAGTCGGGAATTTCACTCCGGTTGGCCATCCACCAATTATCCGTTATTTCTCGGAAGGACTCATCTAAGATTTCCCTGCTATGGCTCCATTGCGTGATATTATGCTTAGCGAAGTATTCTTCTACCCTAGCCAGGAACTCCATCGGCTTACGTTTGTATTGCCGGAAGTTGAGCCACTCTCGGCTTTCGTTGACAGGCAATCCGGTGAAATGAGTCGGTCTACTTCTTATTGCTTCTATCTCTTCTCGGCTTTGTCGCACCTGACCGGTGATATTGGTCATGGTCTCTTGCATATCATTACACCGTTCCGTGACTTGGTTGCGTACTCTTCCGAATTCTTCTTGAGTTTCCTTCCTCTGTTCTTCTACTTTCCTGCGGCTATGTTCTTCGATATTAGTAAACTTAATGTTCACTACTTCTTTAAACTCTTGCACCTCCTTTTCGGTCTGGTTGCACTTCCCATCAATCTCTCGAATCTGTCGATTTACCATTATATTTTCTTCTTCCATCTTCTTATTCATCGCTTTCTTGTTAACCTTGATTTCCTTATTCAGTTCTTCTCGCAACAATTCCATTCTTTCGTCCAGTTTGTCCAAATTCTCCTGATTTACCTCTCTTAATTCTTCTCTTAAAATTTGATTGTCCTCTCTCAATTCTTCCAACTTCTCCCCCATCTTCTCTTCCAACTTCTTGTTATCTTCTTTCAACTCTTCCTTCAATTTTCGGTTGTTCTTCTCTATCTTCTTCCTGGTTTCATCGATTTTCTGATTGGTATTTTCAATTTTATTAATCAACTCTTCTTTAGTCGACTTGAATTCTTCCTTGAACGATTGATTGTCTCCTTCAATTCTTCTAACTTCTTCCCCATCTCTTCTTCCATCTTCTTGTTGTCTTCCTTCAAATCTTCCTTCAATTTTCGGTTGTTCTTCTCTATCTTCTTCCTGGTTTCATCGATTTTCTGATTGGTATTTTCAATTTTATTAATCAACTCTTCTTTAGTCGACTTGAATTCTTCCTTGAACGATTGATTGTCTCCTTCAATTCTTCTAACTTCTTCCCCATCTCTTCTTCCATCTTCTTGTTGTCTTCCTTCAAATCTTCTAACTTTTTACTGTTCTCCTCCATGTTCTTGTTCATTCCACTCAATTCTTCCTTCAAAGACTGGTTATCATTTCCCATTTTCTTACTCAAGTCTTCCTTTGTAGAGTCCAATTTCTTATTATTTTCGTCCATTTTCTTACTGTTTTCATCCATTTGCTTACTCATTTCCATCATCATTCTCATCACCTCTTGTATACTCCCATCCTCCGTTCGTGTCGGCTTTTCCAATGGTTCCTTCCGGACATTGATTTCCCCTGTTTGTGTGGGTATTTCCGGTTGTTCCTCTGATTGTTCAGTTTGTTTGGACAACACCGGCGGCAATGAACTCTCCACATCTACTGGCGTTGCCTCTTTATTGTCCATGTCGATTTCTAATTCTTTTTCGGCCTCCACCGCCCGTTTCTTGGATGTTGCATGTCGTTGCATTTTTCTGTCTTTCTCTGGCTTTGTAGCTGTTGCCTAGCTCCAACTAGTGATTGGGCAGATTGTATTGGCCTTTCAATCGACTAATTAAAGCCCCTCAGTTGTGCGCCAATTTGTAATAAAATCACTTTAGTCTGTGTGTTTAATTGGTGTGGCTCTCGACGTCTTACTGGCCTGAAACACTTCCTTAAGTTTCCCAGTTGGTCGAGTCCCAAATGTAGCAAAAACTGTCAAAAGCGTTATGTTGTTGAAAAGATATATGTGTAGTTTCACCAGAATGTTTTAAAACAAAAATTGTTGGTTGTTGAAGAAAATTAAAAAAAAATTGTTTAAAAAAAATTTTATAATTTAAAATAAAAAAAATTTCTTTTTATTAATTAATTAATTAATAGGGTGCTGTGAAGTTTTAAAATGTGTATCACTTCTCTAAGAAATTTTATTGACGTTCTTGTATTTTTCAAATAAACTACAACCACTCATAAGATTGTCTTCAGTACAATCGATACTTGTTTACCTTTTCGTTTTGTAGGTTATCTTCCCTTGTATGTGGTAAAGTCCTGGTAGTTTATTATTTAAAATTATATTAATGGTAATTTGTAATATTAATGAAAGAAAGAACTATTTTGTGGTGAAAAGTATTAATGTTTTATTGTATAATTGAAATATAGACTCTTTTCGATTATAATATCGACTCTCAGGGTATCGAAACAGGGTATGGTATATAAAATTCAACAAGGTTCTTTAAACAGCTAATTATTATCAAAGTCAGAGAAATCGGGCCAATATTTAAAAAGTATAACGTTACAACAAGTTAATTACTAATACTAGATACACACACTGAATAATAAATTTGAAATAATATAATTTGTCGTCACCAACACAGCTGACTGGAACAAGGAGGCGTTGCGATCGACGAAGGAAAATGGTTGCCGTCAAGTTGGTCAAAATGTCACTCGTTTCTACGATGTTCCAAATAAGATATTTTCTGGCAGTATTCCCGTCCTGGTGTCTGCAAATCTCTTTTTTGATGTTGTGTAGTGCCTTGTGTGAAGTTTCCGGGTTGTATTTTGTGTATCTGTGTATTTATAAGTTCATTCACTTTTTATGATTCAGGCGTTAATGTATGGTTATGTGGTATACTGTTTTCTTGTGTTTTGTAGTGTTTTTCGGTGTAGTTATTTACTGTCCAGTGTTATTTAGTCTTTTTCGATTGATTTTGTCACTATGTGGACGTTCTAGAATGATTTTATACATCACTCGCGATTTCACAAAAACGTATCGCTCACTCACTCGACATTACCGTTTTAAGTTAGGTTAGCTTGGTTATAAACCGCTTGTCAAGTTCACTGTACAATTACCAATAATCAACTATCTTATTTCCTCCAGTTTCGACTAAACTCTTAGCCAATATAATATTATTCTTAACATTGTTCAAATATAATTTGCATCCTGTACATATTTCAAAATACACTATATAATTGCATAAACTTTGGTTATTTATCAATTTTATTTACTAGATGTTATTTAAATTAATCCTTCAGTTCATTCGGCGTATTTTAAGATTGAATAATGCCGTTTTATAATGTCTTCTGTCCAAAATTAGTAATTTTACTTTCATTTTGTATTCAATGAAAAATTAAAAATGAACTTCCTGTCATTATGCAAATTCAGCCATTTTTTCAGTTATATTTATTATTAATAATCTTATATTGTATTAAAAGGGTTTTATTCCCTTATTTTCTTGTAATTAATTGAATTGGTTAAATTCTAAAATATTATTTTGGAATATATTACTCCCCTCTTCAAGTTTATGAGTTTAGTCATTTTCATTTTTATTTATAATTCTGAATATAATTTTATAAACTCTTTCTAAATGGTATGTGCAATTATATGGCTTCATCTCAGGTTTATTTTGTCTAAATCCCTTTTGTTTAATTGCATTTAAATGAGTAATTTCTCTGTTTTGATGAAGTTTGGTTTTCATTCTTTGGCCTAGGAATTTTAACAATTTTTCCTTACAAAATATTTTTACAAACAATAAATGATGTGTGATACCCTCTCTGACTTTTAAATATGGTATTATAAACTAAACATTTTTTCAAATTACACAATAACAATTAGTATTGGTTACAATACAAAGAACAGTTAAACAAATAAAGAATATTTTGAAATAAATGGTTGTCTTCAACCTTCAGACATTTTACAATTAAATACTTATTTCAAACATTGAAATATTGTCACAGAAAAGGTTTTTTACCAACTAACATCTTAATTACTTCTTACTATTAATACAAGTAATAATTATGTTTACAGTTCTGATGTTAGTTGTAAATTTAAATAAATGACCTTATATCTAATACATTTTTAATATCCTTATCCTATATTTACCAAAAACCTTATATCTATATTCTTATTTGCTAACTACTACACTAAGTTGGATTATACAGTTTTTACACTGTCTTTTAAATATTGTCTTTGGGGAATTGTACCCTGTCATTAGTATAATTAAATCTGTTTTTTTTCTCATTATATAAAACAAAATGTTACTTTAAACAGATTTATATCTTGTAAGTAACATATTCACATAGTACACATTTTAAGTCACTGAAAGTTGCATATTTCATTGTATTCAATGTTTGTGATTGCCAAGAATGAAACACAAGGTTTATTTTCTATAATACCCAAAACTATCACTGGTTCACTTTACACTTTTATTTTATGTTATTTGTAAATGGTCGTGTAGTCTTATTAACATAATAAATTGGTTAGTGTTTTACAATGGAGATTTGTTCCTTAGGTACTATATTATTGTTTCATCTTGGTTCACTGGCAACTCTTACTTTACACACTTCTCTCTCTTAATTTTATGTACATGTTGTTATACTTTTATTGGTTACTATTTATTTTGGGGGTATGGGGATTTGGGTGTCTTTTATAAGAGCATGACATCTTCCTCAGGATGCTGCCTTCTTCTTCTTTCTTCTGTCTTCTTTTCTTCTGTCTTCTGGGACTGGTATCTTCTCCATCTTCTTCGTAACTTTAGAAATACATCACCTGTATTGGTTGATCTTGGCTTATTCAGGGTTTCTTTTCCATTTATATTTCCTCGTTGTGGGTTTGGTCATATTCTGTTTTGCTTTGTTATTTACTTTTTACCTTCCTGGGTTATAATTTGAAAACCTTTGGTTATTAGACTGGTTTTGGATGACTCATCACTAGCAACTCATTTTATTTGAACTTGTATTTTTTTAAATAATAATGATTGCTTTCCACAGTTGCTATGAATTAATTTTTTATATTAAACTTAATGCTTTCTTCCAGATTTAAATGTTATAATTTTATTATTCTAATGATCAAATGCCATTCAATATTATTCATATATCTGTCACGTTACAATACATATAATAAATAAATATACATACAAGGAATTAAAATCATTGAAGAATTAGGTAAACACTAACTAAGCCTATCGTTTAAAAAGAAGCCCATAAGTGGCTGTTTCTGGAAATTTGCCTTTTTTTTCGATAGTCTTACTAGGCTAAGATGCTTCAGATGATGGGTTGTTCCTGGTTACATACTTTCACGGCAAACTAATACTGATTAGTAAAATGGTGTGTTATGCTAACACCCTTTTTGCAGTCAGCTTAAAGCGTCTATATACCTAATTGGATATCTTGCACTTTCACAGAATAGCACTACTATATTTCCCGCAGCTACTCTAGCAATTTTCTAACTTGTGTGTGTGGTGATTGGGAGGTCAATGAACATGTACCAAGTGACAATTGCATGTTATCGATTCCAAAGAGAGACTGATCTATCCGTTAAAAGTAATTTTCAACTGAATTCACAAATCTGATTGGTTCTTAGGTAATACGCATGATTTTCTACAGATAATAAAAGTTCTTGTCGAAGAAGGCTTCTGAACAGAACAATTCTTGTTCAAAAAACCTGAATATTTTTACAATCGAATTTATGGCCATAAACCCTTTTTACTTAAAAACCATACACTTAGTTACTAATTTTTAAAATAATTACTGTCATTAATTAGATCGAACATTTTAATTTTGAACATTCTGATATGTCCCATCTCAAAAATTTACATATCACAAAAATTATTTAAATTATCATGCTATTCATATATATTCAATAAAATAATTTTGTACCCTCACACGTGCATACTACAAACATGGCTACACATCCTTACACACCATTCCACTGTACTTAACATTTTGAGTGCGATCACCTTACGAACAGTTCCACACTGTGAAATGGACCACTTTTTCGTAATACTGCTTGTTTTTAGATATGTATAAAAATTTTAATTTTAATTTTAATGTTATCCTAAAATAAATTACACACTTATTTTTGTTATACTTTTTATAATTAACAATGTAAACTATAAGAAACACTGACTGCAAAGCCAGGATCAGAATCCATGTATTTCTCACTGCTGTCACTTTGCTCTGCCTATTCTAAAATTTTTTCAGATAAATATTCAATAATAATTTACAATAAAAAATAATTCATATTTAAAAGGAGTATTATTTCTAATAAAAAACTATCAAAAGAAATATTATTTCTATTAAAAAATTACAAAACTCTGTAGCCTAGTATAAACGTAGTAAATGACACAACGAAGCTAACCACATATCACATGGGTTACAGTGTTTCCCTTCATTGTGGATACAGGTTTTCCTAATTTATTAATTTTTTTATTCTCCCACCTTGGTTTATGTTCAGTATTTTCGTGTGTATTTAGGTGGAGTACTTGTTCATTATCCTACCAGGACCTAGACTTTGACCTTGTTCATGAGGTCTTCCCACTGAGACAAATACCAGATCTTCCAATCGGCTTATACCTCTCCTCATCACCCCAACTCTGTTCTGGTAGACAAGATAGGCCAATTTGTGCATAAGTTCAGCTTCATTAAGTTGTGGATGCTGATGTTTCACTTTGCCACCTGCTGTATTACATATTGTTCTTCCACGTGTTGCCCATATACGTACTTACTGAACTCAAAGTGATTACATACCTTGAGTTGGACATGCAGATTCTAGTATCGGGTCTCAAAAGCTTGGAGGAAGTCCTCGTATGCTGTGACCTGGTCTCAGATAATTGTATACCATGGTGCCACTGACACTTAAAAACATTTTGTAATGAAGTTTATTTTGTCCTGGCCAGTCAACTGATTTACAATAGTGTCTATCGTCCTTTCACATTGCCTCAGGAACTCTGCTGGGTTATCATTTTCATCTTCATAGAACTTTAGATGTTGTCTATTCTTCTGTTATGGTATACTTACTTACTTACTCCAGGGCACTACAGCTCATGAAGAACTCTGGCCTCCAGAATGACGTGTCTACACTCCTCTCTATCCTATGTGACTCTTTGCACCTTCTGACTCCGTCATTTTAAATCTTCATCTACATTATCCACCCATATTCTTCTTCGCCTCCCTCTTGCTCTTTTTCCCCTGGTCCTCCAATGAGTACTTTTCCTGTCATTCTTTGCACCTGACCTGTTTCTTTATTCTGCCTTGTTTTATTATTGTGGTAATGTCTGGTATGTTATGGTATATATGTGATTTGATTTCACTCTATAGTACCACCCAACCCCAAATTGTCAATTTGTTTTTGTAATTGTGTGTGTTTGTGTTCGTGTTCATGGAGTCTTGTCAATTTCTGTGAGTTTATTTTCATATTCCTTTAACATTTGTTCATGTGTTATATAATTTTCATCCAGTTTCATTTTACACTAGTTCATTTATGTTTGAAATGTGTCTGCAAGAATTTTATTTTCAGTTGTTAATGTTTTTTTTCACAACCCTCCATTTGTCTTCTTATGGATTCCCCTTGTTTTCAGTCATGCTCTTCTAGTTGTTTGTCGTGCTCATCTAGTTGTTTGTTGTGCTCATCTAGTTGTTTGTCGTGCTCATTTAGTTGTTTTTATCATCCTTTCTATGGCCTCTAAAACTATACTGTACAAAACGGACATTTTTAAACTATACTGTGCACTGAATTACCAATATCTGAAGTTAATGAGTCTGCTATGTTTGTTAATTTGTATCGTTGTGTGTGTGTGTGTGTGTGTGTGTGTGTGTGTGTATGATTAATCAAAACTTTTATCATAATCAATTACTAGGGCAACAGTACCAAGAAATGTTTACAATTTTACTAGTGCATTTGCTATTGCAAATGGAACAATAATCACAGAAGGTAGAAGAAGCAGAGAAATGATGACACCATGAGGCAGAAAAAGCCGAGAAATGACAGGATGAGAAACAATGACTAGCAGAGGAAATATAAAAAGCATCCCTGCTTAGATATAATGACAAAAAGAAGAACGTAAGCAAGAAACAGAACACAAAAGCACTGATATAGGAACAAAGGCATTTGCAAGAGCATACTGGTGCAGAGTTGGGTTCTACTGTGTGGAGGTGTGGGTGAATTACATGGTGATCTCAGTGGGCAAGAGGTAAGATTATCTGTAGTACAGAAGTGAACTGCAAATATAAAATAACAGAAGTTGAACAGTCAATGAAAAATCAACCCCGTGTTACAAATCAAATTGCTCAACAGATTGTACCAAAAAAAGGTAAAGTCGTGCTCAACAGATTGTACCAAAAAAGGTAAAGTCCAAAAAAAAAAAATACAGAAAATCAGATAACAGAGAGAGTTACTTTGACTGGACTGCATTCATGCCTATTCATACCAAGGGCTCAACATTTGATGGAAGCACTACTGGACAACATACCTTCGGCAATTTGAAATCACAAGCAATATTATTGGTTTCACTTATTCTTCTGTCAAGTATTTGCCTTAGAGCTACTATGGAAAGTGTCACCTGACAGCCAGAACTCTTATGCAGCTCAGTTTTAAGCAAGTATTGACTTGCTAGTTAGACTGGCCTATCATAGAGCACCAGAGAATTTTTGAATGACATCGGTGATACAGATATTTATTGATGGTGTCAGAGATAGTGACCTACAACAACGGTTACGATACACCAGAATAGAATGGATGCCCTTGTCTATGCTCCACAGTTTGAGGCCGCCGAGCCAGTGTCTGGTTGGGTGAATCATAAAGTGTGCACACTAACAGATTGTGATGACACAAATGATTAAGAGGAAGAATAAGAGACAGTCTTAAAAGTTCGGCACCACAGTATGAAGGTAGAAAGTATGGAAGACCAAAGCTTTTTACATATGGGGAACTTGGGCATCTACAAAGAGATTGTCAGTCCATTGTTAAGCAGCAGGGAAATGGGCAGTAGTCAGTACAACTAGTTGGAGGAATGAAGTACCTAGACAATACACGAGTTATACACTTTACAAAACCAGTGGGAGCTCAGTATATTATCTGAAATGAAGTACGACAAATAAAATGGTGGAAATCAATTCATTTTGTTATAGAGCTTACAGGTGCTTAAAAGAGACAGAAACAAAAAATAGGGAGATAACAAAAGAATTATGCATGGTCACTGACATAAATAGGATCAAATACCAGAAAAATTATACAATGTTTTAAAAAATATGAGTAGATATAGCAATTAAAAAACGTGAAACAGTATTTGATAAGATAAGAAATAAACATAGAAAAATCCCAATTTTACAGAGAAGCGGAGTTTATAAATTAAAATGTAAATAATGCAACAAAGTGTATCTAGGTGAGACAGGATGGAAATTCTAATGCAGATTAACTAACCACAAACGTGGAGAAGGTAATAGAACAACAAATTCGTTATATGCAATACGTTTCATAGAAGAGAACCATAAGTTTGTTAATCCTTTAGAAGACTATCAAATTTGGAAAGTAGTTGGTAACACAGTTAAAAGAAGGCTTAGAGAAGAGTTAGAAATTTTGAAAGAAAGAGAGAAAGTGTTAGAAAATTTAATGAATACTAAAACTAAATTTAAAAATGAAGGAATATTTTCTAATATAATCAAGAAGTAAAAGGTAGTGGACAGATAGAGAACATTAAGAAAGAAATTAAATTGCATATATGGGATCTTTGTAACAGTACAGTTAGGCCCATACCGGGGTAATTTGGGGAGAAATAATAATTGTGACTTTTATTTGAACTTATAATGACGTATGCAATGTGAGCGAATTAGTGTCAAGGTCACCATCGGACGCAAGAACAGTTTAAACGAAACCAGTATTTTGAATAACGAGGTAAATGCAGTGACAAATTTAAGTTGGAGTGACAGTTTCTGGAGTAAAAGTGAAAACAGGGAGACAGCAATGTAGTGCGTGCACGAGGAGACATCTTATGGACGTACATCCAAGGACTAAATAAGGGAAGTAAATTACACAAAATTATGAATAAAATTAAACAAAATCATGCAAAATTAAGAAATAAAAATAAAATGAGCTCTAAAGGGGAATCTAAATTATATACCGGGTGAGAGTATGTGTATGTATGGGCGAGTGGAAATTATGTAATTAATAGCACTGGTTAGCGTTAAGAGAATTTAGTCTAATGTTTTCAAATTCTGTTTTCTTGTGTCTTAATGAATTTAATTTTTGTAACCTCATAACAGAAGGGAAAATTTTAATAATATACCAAGTCAGTGTTCACATAGTAAACGTGTAGAAGAGGGAGAGAAAATATTGTAGTGCTAATACAAAATAAGTCAATTTAATGGGTTCCTTTGACCATACAGAATCTAAAATAATGTTTTGAATTAAACCAAGTTCATTTTAAAAAACAAGGAGAGTTGAATCATTTATTTGAATAAACCATATCTGTTCTCCAAAATACACTCAAAGAACTCTGGACCTAGTAAGTATTCGATTACAAACTTGGCAACAATTAAAAGACGGCGTCCGAAAACAGACATAGGCCACAACAGCTTTGTTGGTAAACAGAATAAAGTTTAAGGTAATTAATTAAAGTTACAATTGGCGCTCGAACAGTAGACGTTTGCATAAATAGTATTTATGCAAATGTGAGCCCGTTTTGGAGAACGGAGCGGGTTGCTTAAGGTAAATACGTAAATTTTAATTACGTCTAAATAGACGAAAACTATAAGGTTACGCATAAGGTTATGATTAAGGGATAATCGAAATATTTTGTTGTGTTAATCATATATATTATGTATGGTAATAATACGGATTTATAAAATCCAAACAATTTGAAAAAAATGGATAAACAAGAGAGTGGACTTGAAGTGAGCGAGTCAGCTGGTATAGGGGAACCGGGAGTTCATTCGACTCCAGTGAATAGGTTCAATGAACACAGCCTAACTGAATCAGCTATAGATGACTCAAGTACTCAGTCAACCCCAACCTCAACAAAATGTAACACTCAATTCGATAATGACGTAATGAGTTTTTTACAAAAACAGTTTAATGTAATAAATAGTCGTTTTGATGTAAATGATAGTAAGTTCGAGGCAAAGTTTGATGAACAAAAGATTAATTTTAATGCTAAATTTGATGAAGTAAACACTAAAATGAATGATAAATTAAATGAACAAAATAATGAAGTAGAGTAATTTCAGTGAAAAGTTGAATGAGATTAGAGACGAAATAAAACAACAGAATTTTGATATTAATAAAAGTTTAGAAGAAGTTGATGAACATTTTAGTGCTATTGTAAAACAATTACAAGACGAAGTAAACGAAAGTAGAAAGAGAAAAAAGGGGGTAGGTAATGGTGTTGATTATAATTATGAGAGTATAGTGGGGGTAGAAAATGGTGAAGAGACCGATCAATTAAACGAAAATAAAGACGATAGGTAACATATAATATGGTAAGTAGGGGTGAGAATTATGATGATATAATTAAAAATAGTGGTGATGAAGTTTTAGTGGAAGTAGAAATTAATAATGGAGTGGTAGTGAGTGTTGATGAGTTAGAGAAAGAGTGGAAAGAGAGTTTATAGGTAGAGGGGTTGCAGAGGCTAAATTTTCCCCAGGTTTATTGTGAACCAAGGTGTTTACAAGTGTTTTTGAAGGGCGAGAGTCCATTAGTGGAAAACGATGTGTTTTCAAATTGTCCCCTGAGTTTTTGTGGTGTTCCTGGAAGAGCCAGGAGGTGTTTTAATGTAGTATACCCTCTGCAGGTGATAGAGAAAGTGTGAAATGGTGTTATGATGAGAGGTATTTTGAGAGAGAGAGGGAGATAGAATTGTCTGAGATTAGTAGAAGTTATAAAGAATTAATAGAGAGTGAAGAGTGAGAGAGTTGATGATTATATTGAATTCTTACCTGGCGATGTGGTTGATGCAGCAATAGATGATGATAACGTTGATAATTATATTGAATACTTACCTGTACATAGACGTGGGATGTTAATAGTAGATGACTCTGAAAATAAGGAGAGGATAAAATGCTTAAGGGTGACAGATAATAATACTGACGGTGACAAGACCAGAATTACCGATGTAGACAGGTTATGATTTGATAATAATGTGCGGTAATCCTGTAAAACATTGTTACGAGGTAATGGAACTATTTGAAAAAACAAATAGTTATTATAATAGTAATAAAAAAAGTCTTTAATTGTAAATGAATTGTGTAGACGTAAGACAAGATTATTATTCGATGATGGTGGTTAAACATTTAGTGTTCATGAACATTTAATTATGTGAGTAGGGGGTTCTGAAATGGACTGTATTATGAAATGATTTGTGGTAAACAATAACGAATAATAATGTAGATTGTATATACTTTTGTGTTGGTGTTAAATGTAATGATGTAGCAAGGTGAAGTATACTCAACTTTGTGAATTTTGTTAAAGTAATTAAATGTGTTTGATGAAATAGTTGAAGTAATTTGAAAGGAGTTAATAAATGAAATGTTATGTAAAATGAACGTTGATAACAAATTTAAATTTTTGGAGAATTTAATGGTATAATAAATGATGAATAATTAAAGGTTGATTATTAAAAGATTCAATAGAAAGTCAAAGTTTAAAGTGGTAATTTTGAGGCAAATTTAAAGGTGAGATGTTTATTTTAATGTAATGATGTTTGATGTTCAATTCGAGTGTCTATTATGTTGTATTATGTATTATATAAGTGTAGGGATCTTAAAACATGTATTATATGTTTTAAATGCAATTCCCCGCATTTCGGGCGGTCCCGGCTTTACCAGCCCAGACCGTGGTTTTGGATGACAACCAGTTGTGGGCAGACTTATTGTAAACTGACCATGGTTGACTGCCTTTGAAATTGGTGCAATTAGAAATTAAGAGGGGGTTTTAATCAGGGGAATCCACATAACTATGGAACAGCAGCTACCATCGAATGGGGTGATAGAACCGTATTAAGGGCGTATGAATCATTGTAGTAGGATTACGGGTGTCCTCGGATACCAGTGTAACCCCTCTTTTTGAGTGTTCAATTTTTTTTTTTTTTTAAGAGGGTTACTCGATATTTAAGACTAGGCTGAAGGCCTAGAAGAAGCCTAAAGTGTGCTGGGTCCAATGAGATGGGACTTGCAATCAATACTCTCTCGTAACAGCAAGATAACCTTTATTAATTCAATTAATTCATATATCAGTATTATTCATCATTTCATAATCTACAATATTATTATAAATCCATAACAATTATATTATTCATTATTTCATGCATTATTCAATAACACATAAACCAACATACATACATACATATAAATCACCGATAGAAGTACATACATATCATTTTTCTTTACCGGGCCAATGGTCAACCTCTATAATTACCTCAAAATACAATAATAATAAATACTGAACAAACACAATTTATAAGTTAAAAAAAAAATACCCTGTGAACAGCCTATATGGTTTATCAGAACACAATTTATAAATTTCAGAGCCATGTAAACCGCCTGGATCATTTTATAACAAAATTTATAAATTTAAATTCACTGTAAATGGCTGGTATAATTTTATCAAAGAATTATAAAGTTTCAGATTACTAAAAGGGGCTATTTGCCCATCATACTAAAGAACACCAATTATGAGGGTAAAAACAAAAACCTTGCAAACAGCCTGTATAATTTTATCAAAATACAATATATGTAAATTTAAAATGCTTGTGCGCAGCCTGCATAATTTTATGAAAAAGACAATTTATACATTTAAAGAAAATAAACTGGGTTGGTCATAATAACCAGAAAATACAATTACAAATTTAAAATGCCCGTATGGTTTTAAGAAAAATACAATTTATAAATTTATAGAAAATAAACTGGATTGGCCATGATAACAAGAAAATACAAGTTACAAGTTTAAACTGTCAGTTAACAGCCTGTATGGTTTTATGAAAAGTACAATTTGCAAAGTTCAAGAAAATAATCTGGATTGGCCCGGCCGCTGACATGTTCCACACAGCATCCGAAAAGCAATTAACCATAAAAAAAATGTTTGAAAAAACCCCCAAAGCCAGACAGGGTAGTAGAAAACTGGACAAGAGCCAGACCCGACATAAGGTAACATGTCCAGGAGACTGCATGGATTTGCACCAACAGGTGACTACCCCTGATTTTGTGAAATTTTAAAGGTAACCCGACCTGATAGCAGGATAATGAAAACTCCCAACCCCTTTATGAAATGTATAAAATAATTAACAAGCAGAAATACCCGAGATTGTAATAGAAACTAGACCAGCCGGTCCAGCCCCAGCATGTACAAACTGCACCCACCTACTTAACTGAAATACAGGTTCCCCACAAACTTTTACAACCCCATTCAGTACCACAGTAAAAAAAGTAAAGCATAAAAATTAATGACCGCCAGACACATGCCGGTGACCAGGCCTACAATTGATCTCGAGCGTAATTACATTATGATCGCAATGTTACTGAAAGTTTGCAGCCAAAATTATGTCCAGCTGGACAGGAGCACAATTAAAACGTCATTAAGATGTAGAAGGTCAATTCAAGTAGAACTGAGTTTTCTGTGGATGTTAAATGCACTACACAAGTTGTTTTCTGTAGGGGCCTAAATTTATGAAAGTATTGGTTTAATGTCACCTCATTTTAGTCCAGATGATTTCCAGGAGGTCTGTGCCCTGTGAACTGGCAGTCGGTCTTGCTGAGGGGCGTTTATCGTGGCATGCTTAGCTTATTTCTCCTTCCGGCAGGTGAGAACGAGAGTCTGTGTATGGGTTCAGGACACGGTGAAGGATAGAATTTCCGCCATGCTCGGATCAGGTCCTCGGTTCCCTCAGGAACCCGGAGGTCTGGGCGAGTTTACCTAGCCATGATAGAATAGAAATACAACAATTAATCAAAACTTGGTCCTGCCGGAAGATCAGCTGTTCACGGGCGGTAGACAAGACTAGACTGAACTCTTGCAACTGAGCTTGGGGCAGGCAGACACGAACTGCCTGCAACAGAGGTCGCCTGCCTCCGTAACTGCCCACTTCACTAACAGATGGTGCGGGCATTCAGTAACCCCAAAACACGGTAATGAAGAACGCGATGTGTGCCGACCATATAAACAAAATTAATAATAACAATTCCCACTTATTAATAAATTGTATTTCTCTTTATACAGTGGCCCAGTTTCTTTTGAGAAACTGCGGCACACCAGTAATGCCGAATTTTAATATAACGCCGAAGCAAGGACGGGGTAAATAATGTTCACACCCTAGCCGAACCAGTCCTTGTGGAAGCCACTGGGCACAACAGTCCAGACATGGGGGTACATAGAGAGATGGATGGCCGGTGGCAATGTTACATGCTGCGATGGAGAGGCTTCATTTATGCAAGCCTGTGTTATATCAAAATGGGCTAATACCTTGAGGTCACTGACACTTTTGTAACGCGGGGTATCAGAGGTTAAAGGATTAATATGAGAGGATATTAGATAATGGTGGAGAAGGAGGTTACTAAATTGTTAGTAATGAGTTATTGAGTATTAAATTGAATTATGTTGATTTGAGGAGTATTAGGAAGACTTAATGATTTTTAAGGAAATAATTTGTTATGATGTAGTTGATTTAAATGTTTTATTTTATATAAGAATTTTATTAATGAATTTAATTATTTTGAAATGTGAATTATATAATGGAAGGTATTTGTAATGTTGTAATGGGAAATGTTTATTGGGATAAGAGGTAACAAGAGAAGGGTATACAGAATGTTGGTATGGAATTTTAAAAAATGTATCATGTTATGTTAAGTATTCATTAATGTATGTTAGAGGTTAAGAGAAAAACCTTAATGCAAACCAGTGCACAGCTAAAGGGGACCAGATCAGTTAGGGGTATGGTATTATACAAGGCCACTATTTGATATTTTGATTTCATGTTTCAGTGTCTGGTGATGATGTCGCGGTGGTCACGTGCTGGCCAGTGCGTCAGAGCAGGGGCGTCAAGTGCCTGTCTGGCCTTGCGGTATTGGGATATCGAGAGAGAAGTCCAGTAAGGTCATTCACGTGAGGTCAAAATCACTGGACCAGGGGGTGTTAACCACGATTTTTAATAAAACATAAAGGGGGTTGTGGCGACATATCCAGGCTGATCCCTTTAGGAAGTATGAGAGTGTCAATGAGTTTTTATGCTTCGGCATAAAACCTCTCATTGAAGGGGTATTGTAACAGTACAGTTAGGCCCATACCGGGGTAATTTGGGGAGAAATAATAATTGTGAATTTTATTTGAAATTATAATGACGTATGCAATGTGAGCGAATTAGTGTCAAGGTCACCATCAGGATGCAATAAAAGCAGTTATTTTTAGCCGTATGACATTTGAACTTTGTAAAACGAGATCACAACATATGACATCAGGGCCGAACCTAGCAATACGTCTTTTGGAATGTAAGGCATGGATGGAGTGTCGACAGCATTCTGCGCTACATGTAACAAAGGCAGTCAGCAATGAACATCTAACAACTATGGACGTGGGCCATTCACTTGCCCGCCGGCTGAGTACAGTTTTTCGTCTCGCCCGCACACCAAAAATGTGAAATTTAAACGAAACCAGTATTTTGAATAACGAGGTAAATGCAGTGACAAATTTAAGTTGGAGTGACAGTTTCTGGAATAAAAGTGAAAACAGGGAGACAGCAATGTAGTGCGTGCATGAGGAGACATCTTATGGACGTATATCCAAGGACTAAATAAGGGAAGTAAATTACACAAAATTATGAATAAAATTAAACAAAATCATGCAAAATTAAGAAATAAAATAAAATGAGCTCTAAATGGGAATCTAAATTATGTATCGGGTGAGAGTATGTGTATGTATGGGCGAGTGGAAATTACGTAATTAATGGCACTAGTTAGCGTTAAGAGAATTTAGTCTAATGTTTTCAAATTCTGTTTTCTTGTGTCTTAGTGAATTTAATTTTTGTAACCTCATAAGAGAAGGGAAAATTTTAATAATGCACCAAGTCAGTGTTCACATAGTAAACGTGTAGAAGAGGGAGAGAAAATATTGTAGTGATAATACAAAATAAATAAGTCAATTTAATGGGTTCCTTTGACCACACAGAATCTAAAATAATGTTTTGAATGAAAGCAAGTTTATTTTAGAAAACAAGGAGAGTTGAATCATTTATTTGAATAAACCATATCTATTCTCCAAAATACGCTCAAAGAACTCTGGACCTAGTACGTATTTGATTACGAAGTTGGCAACAATTAAAAGATGGCATCCGAAAACAGACATAGGCCACAACAGCTTCGTTGGTAAACAGAATAAAGTTTAAGGTTATTAATTAAAGTTACATGTTTTTGAAATAAGTGTGAGTGACAGCTCCCATACGCGGTGATAGGAAGGGATTAAAAGAGTGTTTAGCAAAGTTGATTCTGAAACTGTGCTGAAATGGAACTTGCAGTTAAACGAGTGAATGAGAAAGGTTTTAAAAATGTTAGGTATTAAAAACAATGTACACAAATAACACACACACACACACACACACACACACACACACACACACACACAACACACAGAATGTACTAGAAAGAAATGTAAAAGTACCGACATGGTTGACTGAACTCGCTAGTTAATAATAGCCAGAAAGGACATTTAACTTATAGCTTGCTTATGAAAATGTTTACGCTAGTGGTAGGGCAAGTGGGGGTATAAAGAAGTTGTCTAGTCCTATTATTGTTATTTCCGATCTGACGAACTGTGAAGCTTGAAAGCTAATCGGAATAATTTTTCTCCCAACAGTGTTAATTCTGTTTGAAAAAAAGGGTAATTGGGATTTTCTGCTAATCGAAAATGATGTAATATAAAAGTTCATTCAGTAATAAATGTACTGTACTTTGTTCAAAGTAGTGAGCAAGTTCTGCAGCTCAGGAAGCATATTAGTGTTGTTGCATGTCCCATAGTTGTCTTTCACATGTCTAAACAGGTTTTATGATTGTTTTGTATATAAAGAGTGGCCCACATAGAGTTGACTGTCTGGCAGCCATTATGGTTTTAGTCATGTGATAGCTCATTTTGGTGAATGTAGCAAACTATACACACAGGAGAAGTGCCACTACATGTAAGAAGTTTACAGCAAATCATTTCAAACAGGTTTATCTGTCTTCATTTCAGATAATATACTGAGCTCCCACTGATTTTGTGAAGTCCGTAACTTGTGTGTTGTCTAGGCGCTTCATTCCTCCAATTAGTTGTACAGACTACTGCCCATTTCCCTGCTGCTTAACAATGGACTGACAATAGTGATTATAACCACTAACACAACTTTCTTAATTAAAAATTCCATATTTATTGTTCAGAAATGTAACAACTGTATAGTAAGCACACAATACAGGCTAAAAATTCTAAACATCTAATTTGTGTTAAAATATTCTTCAGTCTGACCATGGCCAGATTTTAATAATTTTTTATTCCATTCTAGGGTGCTGTGTTACAAATTTGTATTCCAAAATATTGAAATTTCTAAAGCTCACCACTACATTCAGATTTTAGTTAATATTCCCTTTGATATCCCACATACCATATGCTCAATAATCCCTTTGAATTTTTGCAATTTTATCAGAATTTTCCCTCACTTTTGGCCCCTGGCATCCCAAAATTTTAAGATTTTTAAAAATGAAACTAAATTCATAACGTTCTCTTGAATTCAATATTCCAATGGACTTTTGTGATTGTTTCCAAATTTTCACCCTCACACATTTTTGCCACTCTACCACCTACATTTTGCAGGGTCAGTGTCAAAAACAATAGGGTTCTGTAGGGTAGAGTTACAGACACACAGGCGAAGGTTTACAAAAATCATTTGATGCATTGAAAAGTAATCGTGAGATATACCTCAACAGACAGAAAGACAAATACTAAAAAAAGGTTGAGTAAAAACAAAATTTGATTCGTTAATTCAATTATTGATGTATTCACAAGGTATTCATATTAAGTGTTGATAACAATCATCAATCTACCCATTACTCACAAGGAACAAAAGTGTAGAAGACAACATTCAAGTGTTTCACTGGTATAGGTAATTCAATGTTATTGTATAAACTAACAACTGAAATTGAATCACCAACCCCAATCAATTAGCACTCACCTTATTGGGTGAAGCACCAATGCAAGACATCTCAGGTGTCTCAATGTTTTAACCTTTTTCCTGCCAACATGTGTGAGCTGTTATACTTTGCCTGTGCGCCACATTTTCAGCAGCAGTTTGTGTATATACGCGCGGAGCACTCTACCGTTTACAAAACGGGCCGCAATAACAATTATACATGTCATTTACTGCAACGATTACACAATCTCAAAACACTCAACTGTCAATTAGCAAATGTAGATAAAAAATAAACTCGCCACAACAACAATTACATTTATTGCTAACAGCAAAGATTACACAACCTTAGCAACACTTAACTGTCAATTGCAAACGTAACTAAAAGGAACTCGCCACAACAACAAATATACATATCATTTAATAGCAGCATTTACAAAAACGCATCTGTGAATTATCTCAACTTCAACATGACACCAGACACACTGAATGAACTGTCTTTGTTTCAACAGCTGACTCATAACTACAGACAATTCGTTGACCTTGTACGCACAATGCTTGTTCCATGTGTCACTGCCATAGGCATACTAAACCGTTCTGAGAACTTTACCAATTTAAAACGACGTGCGACTTACCAAATCGGATCACCATACGGACATAAAAATTTTGTGTGTATACCCACCCAGAGCACCAGAAAGGCTAAGACTGAATCTAATTTTCAACTATAAATGTTCAACTTCAAAAATATTTTGTTAATAAAGTGACAGCCTTCAATGGAAGACTGATCTACCACGAATCTTACCTGCATGTAGATGGAAGATTAATTGTATATTAAAAAAAAAAAAAAACTTTACCGCTTGTGTATTCTTTTCTTTTTCCACGTCTTCTAAAACAATTTCATCTTTTATAATTGTAGTGATATCCTGAAAATGCTGTAACAAAATAAATACAAATAAAATATCTACCATAAAACAAAATATAAATTATTATTTTCCCCAATGAAATACACCATTTACGGCTGTTTTAACAAACTAAATATTTACTGCAACTGTTTAAATTGGTCACACACACACACGTCTCTCAGCATTAGTGGCACAAGTTCATACACACGTACAAGTGGCAACGTCAGAGTTAAACACGCTACAACATAGATCTTTTACCTCTGATTTCGACAATTCCATTAATTTTTGTATACACACCAACTTATTATGGATACACTCGATATCCATTGTGGCAACCGTGCCGAGCTTA
Source organism: Magicicada septendecula (assembly GCA_034769895.1). Lineage (NCBI taxonomy): Eukaryota > Metazoa > Arthropoda > Insecta > Hemiptera > Cicadidae > Magicicada > Magicicada septendecula. The sequence continues at coordinate 102,737,262 of CM068369.1, read as the reverse complement.
TTATAATTCGTGAACTCCATACACACATTGCCAATTTTCTTTGGGCAAAGCGCGCCAAAACTCACTCATAGCAACAAGACACTTGCAACTTGTTTACTGCTGATACTATGTTGACAGTCTACAAGAATTTTTTTCTCGTTGTCATGCGGGTCTTTTTGCGTGGTATAACCATTACGCTTAAATTTCTTTAATGTTTTCCAACGAATAAGAGCAAATGTTTAAAAATATTCTGAACATTACTGATTAATAAGCGCATTGTGTTTTGCATATCTTTATTTATTATTTAATCTTGTATTAAATATAACAAAAGCTTATATTGTAAAGTACAAACGAAGAACGTATTTTAGTGGAAAGGGTGCAATTATTTCAAATTTTGTTTAGTTAGAGTGTCAATGACAACTATATATTTTTAGATAGTTTACCGTATAAAGAAGTCTGTGCAGTTTTGAATAATATAATAACAATTGTGTTTTTGTCCCCGTTGTTTTATTATTACAACGCTAATACAGAAAAATATTCTCATGATTGAAAACTCAGTGGTACAACGACAGTAGCTTACCGGAAATTTACACTTTAGTTTAGATTCTTTAAGTTATATGCGATTTTCAGATGAAGAGCGTAAAATTTTGTAACTAACAGGTGGTTTGGTGGGGAAATAACGCCAATTTATTGAGAATGTTTAAAGGTATTTCAATGAAATGAGACACAAATTTATTAAGAATTCCTTTTATTTAATATTTCAATAAACTCAGAAACAAACTTTATTCCCACCAGTTTTGCGCTGTTAGTCGTCGGTGATAAAAGTAGCCTATGTGGTTGCATCGTTCTTTAACAGTATTTCTGTGTATACGACGTTCTTTGTATATGCCATATCACCATCTTGGTATAGATCGAGTCTACATGGCAGTAGGCCTACTCTGTCAAAATCCCCTGAAAGTAAACACAGCTCAGCTCTGGTTGATCAGGTTGCAGTTGTCGTTTAACGGACACTCAATAATTCGCGTTTGAGTTTCTAAACATATTATTTTATTTTATTTATAAACTTATTATTTGAAATAATTTGCATTATTTCCATCCAATTAATTTGCTAAATACATGGTTAACAACTGAATATTTCTTGCATATAAATCTGCTGGGAATATTAAAAATATTTCCATCGTGCTGTGTTTCCATCACAGAAAAAGTTCTGTTCCCCAATCGAAGTTTCCACTCCACAAATTGTTGTTCATTAGCACTGGCACACATATTTTAGGTCAAATACAGTATGGTTATAAAGGTCAAAGTTTTGTTTGTTTGTCCCGCCTTTGGGACTAACGTTAAGACCTGTCTGAAGTATCCACTAAAAGTATCACTTTTCCATCCATCTGAACTATACTTAATAATGGATGTCTCGAAGTATACACCGAACTATACACTTCATTATGTTTTGAAGTAAATGATCCATACTGCTACTGCAGAGATCATTGACATCTCATCAATTAGAATAACTGACTCTTTGTGTAGAACTGTAGCTTTTCCTGACATAGCCTTAATGGAGGAAACTGAAGAAGGCAACACTGGAACAAGAAGACCAAATAAACTAATGGAGTATAATTCCTGCAGCCAAAAATTGCGCAGGTTTCCATGTCCATTTTGTTACTAATGCTTAATGAGCCTGTTCCCTAACAATATTCAGAATATTTGCGAATACGTAGGTCATGCTATGTTCTGCTGCGGCTTCTAAGAAGAACAGCTTCTCAATTGTCTCTCCTGCTATGGCCTACATAATTTTATTTACAACTAATTTCTGTTTTTCATTTAATTTGCTATGTATATTAGCACCATGACTGGCCTCTTCATTCATATTGTGTACAGGGTTAATAAGCATTGGATTATTTGGTATTGGCAAGCCGATGCTCCTGCACTCCAAACCATTACTTCTTAGAATGTAATCTATATCCTGCAATGCTGCATTTTCAGCTGCATTTCCTTCAAGGGCCTGCGTATCATCTACATTAGTGTTTTGATAATCGTTTACACTTGAAATGGTAATGTTGGTTTGTAGAAGTACCACATTAATGAGAACAACTCTCGTAGTTGACATGACATGTACAGTATGTGCTCTGCATTTCCTCCCAACATTTGTGCCAATCTGAGTCAATTTCAAGTAACCCACATGCAAGAGCCTCTCCTTTGTGTGGCTTATAAGTTGCGTATGTATTGCTGTAGCTGTGTGGACATGCGAATGATGTTCCTCCTTTAATATGAAGTAGTAACATACGTATGTAAAATCTGTTATGATCGTTTGGTGCGACAGTGTACATTCTCCCTATCATTTTGCAACCATCTCTCTTTCCTGGAGTCCATTTATTATCAGCGAATCCGTAAAGTCCTGAAATGCCACTATACAGGAATTGACAAGCACAGGGATCGCATTGATTAAAATCAAACCATGATTTCATCAATGTTGTGTGTTTTGTTGTAGGTCCTTGGAGTGCATTCTCATCCCCTGCCCTAATACACATTATAATATCCATCTTCAAGCATAACTAAGCGAACGATTGTATGTGACTGATCATGCATTTATTTTGAATGAAGGCACAGAATATCTGATGAGAGCTAAAGTATGGCATATTCGCATATGTTATAGTTACAACATATCCAGTTAATGATCGTCACTGACGCTTCTTACGAACTGCATACATGTTGAGTCACATTATTTATACATGTATTGGAATAGGTTTTCAATATTGATGTGAGCATTGTACTGTAGAATTAGGAAGCGATTGTACAGAGCGAATCACGAATATCAAATTATATATTCCTTTTAGTTCAACAATTCCGTCATCTCGTCTCCGGTACTTTGGATAACCATTGTTATTTTCAGTAGTTTAATGGAAAAAGTTGTTCGGTTATTATGTGTACACATTCCATCAATCATGCAAGGAACATTAGGATTACGAGCTCTACAAGACCCATGTATCATAGTAGAGATAACAATTTTATGAATCCTTGGAAAACTGACTGGGTCAGGTATTTCTCCGCACAAAACTTGGGAGAAGCATGAGGTAGTGTATTAATCCACGTTTCTGGGATTCAATAATAAATATGTGTAGACAACAACTGCTCACAATGAGTGATTTTTTAGTAAGTCATTTTTATCACTAGTTGAGTTTGCAACAAACACTCCAGAAACCTATCACGACGATTGGCAGATTTTTCATTTTACAAAGTTAAGAAGTTATATCTGTCCATTTCGAATTGCAGGTCATGGTTAAAAACCTGTCCAGTTTTCCAGCCAGATTTGCGTACTTGCGTACTATGTGATCACCATCACATCCTGGTACCGAAGAGTCATGTTACGTAGTCTGCTCCTTCATGTTCGATAACCTCGGCCGTGTAGTGCATAAGGATTATTAGCCAAAAAGCTGCCAGGATTGTGAGTACCGAATGTTGAAACTCTTTGTTTTCATTATGAACAATACGTATGTCATATGCTGCCAAAGAATAAGGTTTGTCGCTAGCAAGTGGTAAATAATCGGAAATATATCAGTGAATCTGTCCCTGAAATTTTAAGGAGTAGAAACCTGTACCAGGGATATGATTTTCGTGACCAAAAAGTAAGAGAATGCCCTCACACTATTATATTTCCGGATGTTTTGGACAAAATTAATGCTGTTAAGAGGTAGTTCTTTCAGTTGCGTACTTACCTGAATTCTGGAAGGGAATAGACCGTTATGACAAGAATTGAAATTACCATTTACTGACTCGTTAACGAAACGCAAGGAATGACAGTAAAAACATTAAATATTCATTCCATTCAGACAGTGCTTAAATGTGGTAGATTCTTCCAATAAAAGATTAATGAAAAACAGATGGGCGTACGATGTACCTGCCCTGCGATAACACTCAATACGTGTGTATAGAAATTCCTACGCTCAAATTCATTACGAAAATCACTGTCGCGTTTTGCTCATGTAACAGTACTCATCGCAAATACTGTAGACACAAGCCGACTCTATGTGAATATGCTGGAAGCTTCAAGGGAAATGAGAGGCCAACAGCGAAGCACATTCGAACCTGCCAACAGACAGATGGCAATGTACTGCAATTCTCCCTCTCGCTCGATCGTCTCAGTATATACAATCCAGTACTTTACTTTAAAAAAATTTGAAACACAAAATAGAACTGTACAAAACTTATTTTTATATATTAAATACAATTATATAATATTTAAAATTTATATTTATTTTACCTCAACATGTTATTTTTCCCCTGTTTTGGAACATGTTTCGGTACCCTTAGTGTTCCCATCATGAGCCTCCCAATTTTGAAAATTGTGTAGTACCTGTGTGCTGGTTGGCGGTTGTTATGGCTTCCCGTTGGTTTTTGGTTTTTTAATAAATATTAAATACTGTATATTATATACATCAAGAAATAAACTGTAGCAAAAAGTGTCAGCCATGGCACGATGTTTATTAAAACAGTAAATTAAAAATAAATAACTATTGTATGTATTTTTTATTTCCCAGTTAAAGGATTGTCGAATTAGATAAACTGAAATATTGATTTAGTAAAATACAGTAGGTTTTAAGTAAAAAAATATATGCTTTTCTTTTTGAGAGACAAGGTTGAATTTTCGAATTGTTTTTTATGAATCATCATGTCAAACATGTCAAGCATGTACAGCTGCTTGGTGACAGAGCATATTAAACACATGAAATATCTTGGTTTCATAATACACAGTAATCTCTCATAGAAATGTTTTATTTGTAACCTGAAGAAATAGTTATATACATTCTTACAAAATTCTATTAGTTACGAGATTTTTGACCCGAAATAACTATTCCTCGATAACATCCAGATAAGTCCTGTGATCAATTCATGGCCGTATAACTGGTTAGTTCGAATTGCTTACTACAATTGTCATGTGTAAAATTTTCGTACTGATGACTAACAAAATTGTTTCATGAAGGTATGCAGCAATTGTTGTCAGATGTGGTATTATCAAGGAGAACTATGTAATAAGAGACATCAGCTGCCTTGTGTATACTACGCACACAAGCCAGTTGAAGACATAATACGCAGTCCTGTTCGAATAAACAAACTTGTATTCATTCATTGTCCGGTCTTGGATAAGTAGTCACAACTGTTGTCTGAATATAAACACCAGACAAGTTGAACAAAAGAAGGCAATGCTTTATATCCTCGTAAAAACGAGTGACATTTTAAAGTAATAATGTGCATTTTAGATAATTTATTTACATTTTCTGATAAACCTAATTTTCATCATTAAATTATACGTAACAGTATAACAAGTATTTAAATTACTACTCCTACTTTATTACATATTTACACAAATATACTCCAGAAATAGTTCAGTGTTCACGTAAGTTTTATAAGAACAAAAGTAATGTTCTCTTAGTTTAGTGTTCATTAGTTTAAAATGCTTTAAGCTTAGCAAATATTCTGTTGCTTAATATTCCTTATTAAGTTATTAGTATTAAGTTTATGGCCTGGCTTAAACGCGCGAATACTCGCACGCGCGCGTATACACACATATAAACTCATGACATTTCGACAATCTAATGTTGAAGACTCCAATCGTGGATATTTTATAGATACAACCTTTTTAGACTTGTGATTACTGTGGGAAACATATTGTACAGAATACCGTAACGTTAAATAAAATGTATTTACTTTATTCAGCTGTTAAAATAAGATACTTAAATTGGATTGCATTTTGTAAATTTGTATTTTTATTAAGTATGATCTACAAAGTTTAATTTAAATTAAGATTAAAAGTGCCGTTGATTCACAAGAATTATATATATATATATATATGTATAGAGAGAGAGAGAGAGAGGGTATGTCTTCGGAGGGAGGGGGAGAAAGGAACGTTGAAAAACTCTTGTTATGAATGCTTAAGCTTACAAATTGTTATTATTATTATGTTTTTACTATAAAATGTTCATATTATTTTAACGTGATTTTCTGGACATGTTTGGTGGAACGTAAAAACATTTTATATGCAAGCTGATGTACAGTTGCATGAGTTCAGACGTAGATGTGTATATATGTGTCAGCCCAAACAGTAGTATGTTTTGTAAACATACACGCTGTGCCATCAAAACATTAGGAATGTTATTTGACCTTGAGTCGGTACTCAATGTTGGCGGGATTCTGATGAATGAGAAATCTTGTCTCTGTGCTGGAGACCTGTGGTGTTACGCTGAATAGACACAACACATTATCACTCTACACAGCAGTGGCTGACGTGTATTAACCATTTCTGAGTTCGCGATACCACAACTTAGATTAAACTGTGCACAATGTTTGTAGAAAAGACGGACGTGTGTAACGTAGATGCCAGTTTGCAAAATGCATCATCGTTCCCGCCAGAAATGTAATCACGTTTCTCGTTTATCTTATCTCAGCCAAATAAACATTACTATGAGTTTACCATATTCCAGTGTCCTTCATATTTCATAAACACTTGAGAAATTTTATTGTTTCTAACAGAGGCACCCTTAGAGGTGTCCGGCAGGTGTAAATGTACATAACCTCCTTGGCTCATTCATTAATAAAAATGAAGGAAAGAAATAGAACGAATACGGGGGGGGAGAGAGAGAGAGAGAGAGAGAGAGAGAGAGAGAGAGAGAGAGAGAGAGAGAGAGAGAGAGAGAGAGAGCAAGAAAGTGAGAGAGAGGTACACAGACAGAGGGGAGCTGTATACATTTTTTACCATACTTCATTTGGTTTAGAAGTCACACGACATAATTTGTATAAAACATCAATTAAACGCGCGGCCAGAACGTCGCATCCTATATATAATGCGACACAATACGTCACGTTTGTACAGTTCACATAAGTTCCTTTTTGATAACTACTATATTACTTTTTTGTAATATTTACTTGAGTACGAGCATTAACACACAATTTCCATACAAAAGTAATTAAATACGGTTATTTAACAGAATACAAAATTCATTAAATGATTATAAAATACACATTATAATATATAATATAACTATTATGAACATGTAGCCATCATTAATTAGTAACCTAATATGAAGGAGAAGTAGGCCTACATAGACTTATACCTAGCAACATCAGCGCTCACATTACAGGCCTACTTAGTACTTAAATGAACGATTATAACGTGATGTAACACATTTGTTATAAATTATGAAGTATTATAAAATATAAAGTGCCCTGAGATTGTGTGATATTTGCGATGAAACAAGACCTTCACTTTAAACTAAGGGATAAAAGGGAAACGAAAAAACTTGAATTAACATTCATTCATCAGCGTTGTACACATCCGTATCTTACTGAAATGGAATACAAAAGTGTTAATAATTTTCGGTGTTTCATTAAAAAAAAAGGGTATCAGAAAATGTGTTTGAAACTAAAATATTCTTCCGTTATCAATACAATGTGTAAAGTATGATGGTAATATATTAACAAATGTAAAAGGATAAATAAATGTCACCTTCAGATGTGGTAGAAGGAATTGCAGATCTACAAAAAACATACATGATTACACTTTTTCGGAATAGCGCGTGTTCCTGCATTATCTGTACTGTGTGTATACTTGGATTTTGAAATATCAAATTTCAGTCATTTCAAAACAGATCGACATAAACAGGAAAACTACACAAAAATTAATAAATAAGTAGATCCTTACTGTCTGGTTGATAGACAACAGCTCAAAAATTGGCGGCCCGGGAGATACTGAAATTGATGAAAGTGCGTTTGCTTGAAGGAAGTACAACAGAGGCCGAATAATCAAAACTCCGTAGGTACTTGAGAGCATTTGCAGGAGAATAAAGAAGTTTTTCCTAAAGGTGGTGGATAAACATGATGCAAACTCACTATATTGTGTAATTTTAAATAATATGGAACCAGGAACCACTATAGTTGCAGATATGTGGCACGGGTACAACTCGCGAGTACCCATACATACCCAAATGTATGGGTATAGAGGCCTACTTCTGTCTGTGAACCATTCGCTTAATTTTGTATATCCTCGCAATTCTGCTGTTCACTCACAAACGATCGAGAACTAATGGTCCAAAATTAAGCGTGATACGCGGAGAAGAGTCAGCGGAATGTCTATTAGTACATTTCAGATGTATTTGATTGAATATATTTGGAGAAAAGTGTTTTTCTGCAGAAGAATAGTTTAATGAATTTTTAGCGGCTATTCATTATTTTTACACGCAATTTTTAAATTGAATATACAGTAATTTGTGGTCAATAAATTTAGCTATTGTAAGCCTACAAGTAAATTAGAAAAAATCTTAAAAAATAAATAAAATTAAAAAATTAAAATAAATGTAAAGCAGGTATCCGACGACTTCTAGTACCCTCAACCCAAAACATTTTAATATTGTGTGTCTCTCTCTCTCTTTCCCTGCCTGCGTCTCGTGTCATCTTGCTGTTATCTCTAACACAAATAGAACTAATATAATACAAACTTTTATCCTATCTCAAAACCCTCTGTCTTCCTCCTCTCCGTCTGTCTCTAACACAAGAAGTAATTATTTTTATGTAGATTTTTGCACATTTGATCGCTCTCCTTTCTTCTCTCTCTCTCTCTTTTCTCCCCGTTATTTATATCTCTTACTAATAAACACAGAACTCTTATTACCAAAAAAATACGTATAGTAGCTTTCTGCCATTGCCTGTGTGTCTGACTCTTGACTCCCATTTAGCTCTCTCTCTCTCTTTCTCTCCCTACTCATCCTCTCTCTCCTACTCTCTTAATTACGCACTTTTATCCTTTTACTAATTCTCTCCCCCTCTCACTCTCTCTTTCTCTCCATCTATCCACCTATCTATCTGTCTGTCTGTCTATCTATTTACCAATCTCAATCCCAAACAGAACTATAGACTATTAAGAACTACAGAACTACAAACTAAATTATAAAATTTTGTTAACCGCAAAACTGATACAAATAAATGTTTTATAGCATTACTTCAAAATACTGTATATATAATGATGAATATTGACAAAAAATATAACTGATTATATTTGTTATATAACTAGTATATGTTTATTATGTTTGGCAATACATTTATTACTTTTGACTGCCAATATGCGTAGGAAATTTCTCTAGTAAATGAGATCAACGTTACATTATCGCCCGGTGTCAATGCATGTGAGAAAATATTAACATCACCGTTAATTACGTTATTTGGTCCGACGAGAAGTGGTCAATTTTTACATAATTCGAAAGGCCAGTACGCTATGTTGGCATGCTTCGTAAAACACAATACAGTAGACGCCCTCTTAACCGGCCTCGGATCAACCGGCCGCCGCTTTAACCGTCCAGACTCGTCTGTTTCCCACGCTTTCGATATCCGTTAATTAAACGGATGTACTGTACCTACATTTTCTATTTGTTTTTAGTAGTCAAGCGGCTTTTGATTACCGCTTTAACCAGCCGACCCTCAGACTCGTCTGTTTCCCACGCTTTCGATATCCGTTACTTCAACGGATGTTTATACATTATCTACACTATGTTTTTAGTAATCAAGCGGCTTTCGATTGTATCGCATAAACATAAATGTGAAATTACACCGACACAGCTCACCGGCATGTCAAAAGTTTCATGATTTGCACTTGTTTATTTTACTGAACGTCTTTAGTCAGTTTAGTGGTTGATTTGTCAATGTGAAGACGTGTCGATTATTACTGTACTGGGTACTACTGTAAGTACAGTTTCATTATTTTTTTCGTGTGCTACAAACATGAGTGACAAAAAACGGAAACGTGTAGTAATCAGTATCGCGCAAAAACTTAACGCCTTAGAACGTTTGGACAAAGGTGAATCGGTACAATTAATATGTAACGAATTAGGCGTGGGAAAAAGTACTGTCAACGACTGGCGGAGAAACAGAAATTCACTTCAGGATTACTGTATGCAAGTTGAATCACAAAAAGTACTCGAGTCCCGTTGCACAATTAGAAAACCAACCAACGAGATTGTTGATGATGCCCTTTGGGTATGGTTTGTCCAACAACGTCGAAAAGGTACGCCGATTAGTGGGCCAATATTAAAAGAAAAGGCCTTATGTTTTCACAAAAAACTCGAAAACCAGGCCGAATTTGTTGCTAGTGATGGGTGGTTATCGAGGTGGAAAAAACGGCATGGAACACATGTGCTTGATGTGTGTGGGGAAAAGCTGTCCGCTAATCCAGGAGCAGTAGATGAATTTACAAAGGAACTCGTAAAAATCATAAACGAAAAAGAACTTAAACCAGAGCAGATATATAACCTAGATGAAACGGGCTTAAATTTCAAACTTCTACCAAAACAAACTTTCGCTATGGCAGATGAAAAATCAGCACCGGGAATGAAAATTAACAAAGAAAGATTGACTGTTGCTCTCTGTAGCAATGCCGCGGGTACACATAAGATTCCTCTTTTTGTGATTGGTAAATCGAAGAAACCGCGTGTGTTTAAACATGTTAATATGGAAGCCCTCCCGGTTTACTATAGATCTCAAAAATCTGCGTGGATGGACTCCCATCTTTTCAAAGAATGGTTTACAACGCAATTCATACCAAAAGTTAAAAGCCATTTAATCAATCTAAAATTGCCTGTAAAAGCTCTACTTGTCATTGACAATGCACCGACCCACCCCAGTGCTGATCAATTAGTATGTGAGGAAGACATCAGCGTTTTATTTTTGCCTCCTAACGTAACTAGTCTCATACAACCTATGGACCAGGGAGTTATTGCAAGTTTCAAAAGACGGTATAGGCGAAAATTGTTATCTGAAATTTTGGGTAAAATGGAAGATGAAAACTCAGGACTTGTAGACGCTGTAAAGACTATAAACATCAAAGATGTGGTGTACATGATAGCAGCTGCGTTTGAAGAAATTCCCCACACTGCTTTTATAAAATCATGGAGGAAAGCTTGGCCAGGCATTGAGAATTACGTTGACCAGATAACGGAAGAAAATACACGTGTCCCAGATAACGACAATCAAAGTTTACTCTGTGATCTGCAAAAAATAATGGCAGAATGCGAAGAAAGAGATGTCGAAGAATGGATAAATGGTGATCAAGAGCTTGAAAACGAAATTTTGGCTGATGAGGAAATCATAAGTGTTGTCTGCCAGCAAACTGATATTGACGAAGATGGGATCATAGAAGAAAAAGAAGAAGACAGCGAGGGAAAAGTCAGTCACAAAGACGCATTGGAAGCATTACAGCTGGCAGTGCGATACGTCGAACAACAAGGTGAGGCGTCTGGTGTCGATGTCATGTTTATGCGAAAGTGGCGTGACCACGCTTTTAAAAATTCATTCAAACTTAAAAAGCAAAAAACAATCACGGATTTTTTTAAAGTGTAACTGAAATGTGTACTGTATACAGTGTTAATGTTATGTCTGTAAAATAAACAACTTTTAACGATACAGTACGCGATGTACAGTAACGATGTTTAGATATCGCGTGTGTCTCAAATTTGGGTATTTTATGTGTTTTTTATGTTTATATTATATTTATTGTTATGTGTAAAATTGTATATACAGTGTTTTTAATATTTTAACGATCGACGAACTTCAACAATGGATATTCCTGATGATGGGGCATATGTCCTGAAACGCGTTGAATTAAATATAGAGAAAAGGCCACCAGACGGACAAGAAAAAGGTACGTAAACTATTTTACTACAGTAATTAGTACAAGTGTTTGATTTTGTTCGGTTTAACCGGCCATTTTGTTAACCGGCCGACCCCCTGGTCCCAAGCTGACCGGTTAAGAGGGCGTCTACTGTAATTATATTACCACGGTTAATAGAATTGGATAGTGAAGTTTAAAAATTGTTGATAAATATTTGACACTACTAGTTAAAATTATGATGTAAAGTTAGTGGGTGAACGAAGGAAAAAAATAACTGCCAGGTCATTCGCTTGCAGTTAGTCACTCTTTCATAAAAACAAATAAGCGTCTACGAAAACTGTGCAATACCCGGGGTTGAAGACTGGCAAACGTCGCTGGAAGCAAAAACGGCGAAAATTCGAAAAAGTAGGCCATACATTTCAGATGCTTAATTGTTGGGAAATATTGAAAAGACGCCCTATTGTCGTAATTATGAAAAGAAACCATAATGACAGCGTTTTGTACAAAAAAATTATTTGCTTATTTTAAGAGTATATTGAAATATAAAACACAAAACAAATAACATATTCACAAGAACGTAATGTTACAATAAAATTTCAATATACTCTTCGTTTTCAGGTAGACGCCAAAACATATACATTTTGAAAAGACGCCATTTTGATACATTTTTATAGAAAAATGTACACACACATACACACACACACACACACACACACACACATATGTACCATTTATAAATATAGGGCTATATAAATCATATAGCCTTATATAAAAAAACAGCTTTTATAAACAATAGATTTTAAATTTGTATAACTATTTCTTTGCACATTCTGTTCCTGAAGATGACAGTAATGTATAATAAAACTGTTCAAACAGTGTAATAAATAGTAAAAAACATATTCTTGTTGAAAACAAAATATTATTTATTTTTTAATGTAAAACTATAAATCTGGTGTTTATGTTTGACATAATGATATGTTCAACACTACAGGGTATCTGTGTACTGTGAAATATGATAGCTATTTTATATTTAATTAAACTTGATACTTTAAGAAAAACTGCATTTTTACCAAGGTCCTGGAAATATGACCTGAAGAATGAGCCACTTCCGAAGGTCGTACGAAGTACATAACTTCCGCAAATTTGTGTCCCTTACTGAATTATAGCCTATATGTAGATTTCAAAAAACAGTAAATTCTAAAAAAAAAAACGGAATATCTTCAATGTACGACGTACCCATGGTTGAAACTTTCAACATCAGAAGTATCAAAATCAGATGAAATTTTTTGCGCATATATATAAGTAAATTCAATAATTATAAATAATAATACGAATGGAGTAGAAGTAATGAAAACAATAATTTTGTTTAAAGGATGGCCTCCACATATCCCCTTAAAGATTTCTATCTAACAGGGAAACAGAATTTATTCCGATGCAAAGAGAGTGCATATAACACACTGCTATTCTTAATTTCTCTCTTCGGAGAAGCATCTTTTCCTTTCTGAACATCGAAAATTCTCACAATGCTGAATCATACTCGTTTTCTTAAACTTTTTATGTTCTGTACTCTTTTGCTTTAGGCATTTTATTTCCTCTATAGTAAACCACTAAACCTTACCCCCTGACGAATACCGACTGCTTCGCTTATGTTCGTGTCTTTCCGTAAAATGTTCGTACAGGTTGTTTGCGTTTCAGTACAGCTGGCAACCTGACACATACTGCGAAACAAATATTTATTGAGCAACATGATTTTTACGGAACTTCCTTCGCGCCAAATTATGATGTATACAACTGAATGTTTGTATTGTTTAAAAAATGCTTACCTCGTTTGTCATTTCCACTCACAGCTGATACGCTCCAGTTACATAAGACTGTACACACTTCGAAAGCAGATGATCCAGGATGAATAGTAATTGTTCACAGACGCGCGACAATCATTGGAACGAAACACATCGATAATTATTAACAAGAAACTACACTATTAAATACATAGTCCTATATGCACATTAAGTACACACGCGCTGAATATTTAATAATTTAATGAATAATGTATAATGATACTTCAACTAACAAATTTAAAAATTATTTAAAATTCTGTTTAAAACTTAAAAATTACGGTATTTAAAATTCTGTTTAACTTTATAACAATCATTTTTTTGCAGCAGCAGCGACAGACCAGTGTTCTGTATTCCGGTTTCATTGGGCTTTACCATAACAGTACCGTGTGTTAATATCTTTTTTTTTTGGTGCAATAAATTCTCCTCTGTGGCACGATATTTCTTTTCTAAGAAGTCGAAGAGCTGGGCATATTTTGAACTGCAACGCGAGAGCGAATTGCACTTAATATCGTTTTTAAAGTAACAGTTTGTAACGGGGCGAAAAGGGGTATTATATTTTGTTGTACTTTTATTTTTGTTTTATTCAATTTATACGGTCCCAAAACAGTGAGTCACCTACATGAAATGATTGTAGTCAAGCAGAGCAAAGTTTTGAAAGTAATCGGGGCGTGTTGTCCACAACAGTTTAATTCCAAGAACTTCAGTGCTGTGTGGCGCTCACCGACGCGCAACATTAACACGGGCACATAGACGACGCAGATCAGACTCCAACTGATGCCACAAAAATGCAGAGAGGCAAAGACTTTTGTTTCATGCGGTCCGGTGATGCCGGATATATTTCGAGACCACGCCCATATGAGTGACGTAGTCAGTGTTGTCAAGATTTTGTCGATGTCAAACATGCCTAAATAGCATATACTGTGGGTGCAGTGACGAGGACTTTAACACCAAAAGGCATTGCGTTCCTATCCAGCAATCCGAGGAGGGAAAAGAAGTGTGGGTAACGCGGGGCAGTCCACATCAACACCAGACCATGTGTGGTTCTATAAAATCTGTTCTTCATAAATTACAGTCGGCCGGCCAAAATTCAAGTTAATTCTCTGTAAGTGTGTAACAGTGTTAAACAGTACGAACCCATGAAACAAGAAAAGTATAAAAAAAATGCAATCATAAACTTTGACATCAAGCAAAAGAAATTCAGTGAGACGCACCATGCGGTCGTGAAAAAGGACGCCACCCACGTAACGTCCCACAAAACTTAATATTACTATTATTTTTCCACATATAATGGGAGGGTAACTTCTATGAATGAACGAGTGTGTGAGAATACTGGGTGCTTTCTCTAGTATAAAAATTAGGGTTAAGTAACTTGTAGAAATCATGTTTGGTTAAACTTAATTCTTAGAAACCTGTAATGTCTTAAAAAAGAGAGGAAAGTTGAGTTTTAGAGAGGAATATATTATGAAATAATAAAATAATAAAAGATTTTGAATTTCAGTATATAAATGAGTGTAAAGTGCATTTTTTATGTAACCTTACAATCATACTTGCATTCCACCGTTCGTGTGATGTAACCCTGGCCAGAAGAAAGGTAAGTGGGAGAGAAATATTCTATGATTTAAAGTGATAAAATAAAGTAATTTCACAGATGTCGCCCAGAACTAGGGACTTTATTCATTTTCAATAAATCGTAATTTCACAGATGGCGCCACGAACTGGAACGAATTTTATA
This sequence comes from Magicicada septendecula, assembly GCA_034769895.1. NCBI lineage: Eukaryota > Metazoa > Arthropoda > Insecta > Hemiptera > Cicadidae > Magicicada > Magicicada septendecula. Next base: position 102,722,069 of record CM068369.1, on the reverse strand, counting down.
AATTAAATTGCATTAAAATTCCACACCTACAGTGAATGCAGGTTTGATTTGAAGGTTGAGTGACATACGTACTAAAGATGTATAAAAAATTAATAAGTTAGAGCTATACTATGTTACTTGTGTCATATTATATAAACAATACTGTGTATATGTAAGACTGAATTTTATATCAAGGAAAATATAATAAGTTATATACAAAATGAATACTAATGAAAATAATAAGGAAGACGTCAGCTTAAATGACGTTGAGACAGAAAACTCAGTAAATAGTGACGCTAACGATTCAGGAATGGAGACAACTCCAAGCCTGATAAACGAATCTGTAATTAGTGAGCCGGGAGTGATTTCCACTCCCGTAGCAACAAAAATAAAAGAAAAAGAGTATTCTATAAATGATATATTCAATTTTATGAGGGCAATGTCTGATGATATTAAGCAGAGTGTGAATAGTCGTATCGATAGTAATGATGAAAAATTCGATCGTCGTTTTAACGTTCAAAATAGCAATTTTAATGTAAAATTTGATGAACAAAAGAGTAGTTTTAATGAGAAATTCAATGTACAGAATAATAAATTTGACGAGTTGAAAAACCAGATTAATGAAATTAATTAGCGGTTTGAAAATACTAACAAAGAGTTTGCTAGTAAATGTAACGATTTAAATACCAAATTAGATAATGCAGTTAAGAGTATAGACCTTAAAATTAATGAAAGAGATGAAAAAATTGACAAACAAATTTGTGAAATCACACAAAATATTGAAAACAAAATCAGTAATGTAAATGAGCAAATGACAGACAAAATTACAACTCAAGTCAAAGAGCAGTGTGTAGAAATAGAAAGTAAATGTATAAGTAAGATTAATGAACATAATAATGACATAGAAATTAAAATAATGAAGGCAGAAAATGTGTGTAAACAATCTATGCAAGAGAGTATGGGGGCTATGAGTAAACATAACCTTCAATATGAAATTAAAAATGATAATAAATTAAAAGTAATTGAGCAGACTATCATAGAAATTAAAGATGAATTACATGTGGCCGTAAGCCAAAATATAAATAGTGTTGCGGAGCGAGTGTTGTATACTCGTGAAGCAAAAGATGACACAGAACTCGAACAACTTAATTGTGACAACCGTAGAGTACACCCGATGCAATTTTTGCGTAGGATAAGGGAATTTAACCGATTTAATAGTAGTAGTTGGGAGATTAAATTGCTAAAAATTTTGAAGTGTTTTAAGGGTAATTCCGAAATATGGGTGGAAGTACATAATACAGAGTGGAGTAGTTATAAAAAATTCGAGTTAGCATTCCGAAACAAGTATTGGTCAGAAGAGGACCAGGAAATCTTACGTAGTAAAATAATGGGAATGGGGAATTTTGGGAGAATAAACAACCATCTAACCATGTATGTAATGAAAATATTTAATGAAGCAAAATACCTAGAACCGCCGTTGCCGTTCCGGTCATTCATTAGACATATTAGTAAACACCTGCCCAGAGAGGTCCAGATTACTTTAATGACGAGAGAGATAGTGGATATAAATGAACTAGAAAATATGTTAAGACGTATTACAAAACATTGGGGAACGCGAAGTAGGGAGGCGTCCAAATCCACCAGCGGTACCTAATAACGAGAATTATCATCAGTATAGAGGAGGAACACCAAACTCTTATAGAGGAATGAGGGGAAATAACAACCCTAATTTTAGAGGCGGGATTTGGAAATGTTTAAGTTGCGAATACGAGAATTATGCTATCTGAACAGTATGTTACAGATGCAACAAAACACGAAATTGCCAACGGGGCAACGTGGCCCCGAATCAACATCATCAACAACAACGAGGAGGAGGTAACGACAGAGGCAGCGGACATGTGACTAGAGGGAGAGGTGGATACAACCAGGCCGTGGCAGGTCCATCCACGGGAAACTAGAAGAGACAATGGGGAACCGGGCCCAGCCATTGTCGGAGGAGAACCTGGGGGTCCAAGAGGAGTGTAACTACCGAAGCAATATAATTATCAAGGACATGGCGGAGGAGTTACTGGAGGAGGACGATGCAGAAATGACATAAACCAAAACCGGATTCACAGAGGTAGTTGTAACCATAGAAAGTAAGAATTATAAAACATTAATTGACACAGGGAGTGAGATATGAGTAGTTTCAGAGAATGTAATGGGTGAATTAAAAGAGATAAATAAAAATATTCCATCATTGCCAGTTGCGGGAGTAACAGTAGTGGGGGTGACTGGAGTACGAAGTAAACGAGTTACTAAACAAGTACAGTTAAATATATTCCTTAATGGAACTGAATTTGAGAATACCTTTTTAGTAGTTAAGGGTTTGAATTTAGATATAATTCTGGGAAACGATTTTTTGGAGAGAAACAAAGCAGTAATTGATTTTAACAAGAGAATAGTAGAATTTAATAAGGGGAGTGAACCAGTCAGGGCAAATTTTAAGAGGGTGTTAGATGAAGTTAGAGTTACAGGGGTAAAGATGATACAAAACCGAGTAGGCGAGGGAATTATAGAAACCAGAGTGAATGTATGTCAAGAGAGTGAGAGCGTAGAGAATGATGAGAGAGTATGGGAAAACAGGGCAGATAAATTTTTTAATGAGGGTGGAGTTGCAGGGAGTCCCCAACGACAGGAGTTGTGGGCAGTTATTGAACATTTCAGAGATGTGTTTGCTGGGTTGCCTGGAAAAGCCAGGGACTACGTATGCGAGTTGAAGGTTCGAGAACACTCACCCTACATGCAGAGGAGTTATCCAGTGCCATTTTCAAAGAGGAGAGCAGTGCAAGCGGAGTTGGACCAGATGATGGAAGGGGACATCATTGAAAGATCTATATCGCCATACTCAAATCCATTAGTGGTGGTCATAAAAAAGGATGGAAAGGTAAGATTGTGTTTAGACGCTAGAAAAATTAACCAAATTATCATACCTGACCGGGAGTCACCGGAAGCCATGAATGAAATTTTTCAGAAGTTTAGCGGAGTCAAGTATATGACATCCTTAGATTTAACAGCAGGATACTGGCAAGTTCCACTAGCGCCAGAGAGCCGGAAATATACTGCCTTTCTCTTCAATGGTAAGAACTATCAATTTAAGCGTCTGCCATTCGGATTAAACACTAGCGTAGCCAGTTTTATAAAATGTTTAGATATGATTTTACAACCCAAGGATTTAGATTTTTTAACTGTATACGTTGATGACATATTGATAGCATCAAGAACATTCTCGGAACATTTAGAACACATAGAATATATATTAAATAAATTGTAAAATGGGGGATGAACTGTTAATTGGGAGAAGTCAAAATTTTTACAAACTGAGATACACTTTTTAGGTTTTATTATCACTCCATAGGGTATTTTAGCAAACCCAGATAAAGTAGAGGCCATCATACGTTTTCCAGAACCAAAAAATATCAAACAGTTACAAAGCTTTTTAGGATTATGCAACTTTTATCGGAAATTTCAGAGAAACTATGCGCAGATTACCTCTAAACTAAGTGCAGTTTTACAAAAGAACAAACAATGGAAATGGGGCGAGGAGGAAAGAAGTTTTTAATGAAATTAAAGGGAAATTTATAAATATGATAATGATGAATCACCCCAATTTTCAGAAAACGTTTTATTTACAGACAGATGACAGCAACATAGCCCTCGGCGCAGAACTCTACCAGGAGGGTGAGGATCAGGAGCACCGAGCCATCACTTTTGCCAGCAGGACTTTATTGGCAGCAGAAAGGAATTACACCACAACAGAGAAAGAGTTGCTAAGCATCGTCTTCGCAGTAAAGAAATTTCGCACGTACCTGCAAGGAAACCAAACAGTCATCAGAACAGATCATAAGGCCTTATCGTTTCTGAACACATGTAAGTTGACTCACAGCAGATTAACCAGGTGGGTGCTAGCATTACAAGAATATCATTTTTCGTGGGAATACATTAAGGGAACAGATAACAAAGTACCAGACACTCTGTCCAGGATAGATACAATAGATAATAAGACAGGGAGAGATCTGAAAGAAATAGAAATTTTTCGATTAACGAGGGAAGATAGAAATATTGCGGAGGAATTAAGGGAAATCAAAAACATACAAAGATCAGAAAGTAAATTGGGTAAGATAATAGCTAGTTTAGAAGCAGATATAAATGGTTCAGAGTATAATACACATTTCCAAATATATAAGGGAATTCTGTTTAAGAAAGTAGAAGGGGTGAAAGGGATTGGAGGTTAATGATACCTGATGAGTTAGTAGATACAATTATTTGGGACTGTCACATAAGATATGGTCATTTTGGTGCGAAAAAACGTACGAACGTATTAAAAGTCTTGTTTTTAAAAATATTGAGAGGAGAGTTAGAAGAGTGTTGCGAGTTTGCGATTTGTGTCAAAAGTCCAAAGTAGTAAATTATAGGGTTGAAGGGGAAATGAATTATATTAAAGTTGAAAGACCGTTTGATTTAGTAGCTGTAGATTTGTATGGACCATTGCCTAAAGACAGAGGTGGAGTGGTGTACATTTTTGTTGTTTTAGACACTTTTACTAAGTTTGTTAGGTTGTACAGCGTAAAGAGAGCTACTAGCAAGGTACTGAGTGAAAAGATAACCAAGGATTACATGATCAACGTAGGTAAGCCGAAGATAATTTTATCCGATCATGGATCGCAATTCATCAGCGGTAAGTGGAGACAGACTCTTGGCTGGGAAGGCATCATACCCAAGCATACGGCAGTATACCATCCACAGTCGAACCAGGCAGAGCGGGTGATGCGAGAAATCGGCAGGATATTCAGGGCGTATTGTCACTCCAAACACTCAGAATGGCCGTTATATGTAAAGAAAGTGGAGGACTGGTTAAACAGCACTACCCATGATTCTACAGGTTTTACACCGTATGAGCTAATAAAAGGAGCCAGACCACCCAGAATATTAGAACAACTTTTTGAATATCCGCCGGAAGAAAGAAATATTGACCGAAATGTAAAAATACAACTCGCAAACGAGAGTCTACTCACTAAGGGAGAGAGAAGGAAGCGGAAACATGATGAAAAGGGTAAGTGGGTTAAATATGAGATAGGACAGTTAGTGTTAGTAAGGAGACATGATTTGTCTAGCGCTCAAGATAAAGAAATAAAGAAATTTTTCCTATTGTATGAAGGACCTTATGAGATTGTAGAAATAAAGATGAATAATGCATATGTACTATGCAACCAAGTAACACAGGAGATAGTGGGCACGCAAAATGCTATGAATTTGAAGTTACATTGGTCAAGGTAAAATTTTCTTTTGAATTTTAATATGTTATTTATGTTTTCAGAAGGGACTCTCCCCCATTTTCAGGAGGTCACGACCTTACCAGTCCTGGCCGTGGGTTTTGGCAGTTGGAGGCGGACCATGGTTGGCAGAACTTCCTTCGGGTGGTGACACGACGATGGTCCGGCTCCACCAAAATTGGTAAAGATTAGAAATTTCACCACATGTTGAATGGGGAGGGGGACCCATAAAGGTATGTGATACGAATTATTTTTTAACACTCAAGATGCAGCGGCTAGGTGTACCATATCACGTACCAGCACTGCTTTTGAGTGATTGTAAATAGTTATGGAGGCTATATATATTAAAGGCAGTGCGTTCAAGTAAAATTTTTAGTGTCATTGGAAAAAATAAGTTTAGCCATTGACAGTAGTTTCAGAATAATTCTGAACATGAGTTTTGTTAGGAGGTGGACTGGGCGAATAGATAGATGGCGGGTTTGGATAAATGGAAGAGAAGGGGAGTAAATTTGGTATAAAAGGGGGACGTGAATTCACGTAGTGGATCTATCTTATCGCCCAGTTTACCTCATGGTAGAACCCCATTTTCGGGCGGTCACGACTTTAGTAGTTTAAGGATAAAATTAGCCTCCAACGTAAATACTTGTCAATATATAATTTGGAATGTTTATAATTTTAAACTTATGTGAGTAGTTGTACTTTAGTTTATGTAAAGAAATTACCAAATATAATTGTAAAGTTTGTGGTACCAGTGAGAGGTGGGACGTGCAGAAGGGTATGGAATAAAAAAAAACTTGTTTTTATACAAGACGTGTGGGTAATTTTGGGGGGTTGTGTGGTGTTAATCGAAGTGAAATAATTATGGAAAGTAGAGACTGCAAAAGTAGAAGGATTTAAGTTTAGATATTAGTTAGGCTATTGCAGTGGTGGCATGTGCCACTGCAGATAGCGATGAGTGTTGGTGGTAACATCAAGGTATGTTACCATCATCGGAGGCCAAACTGGCGTAAAATACACTGCACAACTTGTGATATAATGTCATATTATATGTTGATTTGTTGCTGTGCAGTGTATTGCAAAAATGAAGTATAACATGCCTGAAATGAAAGATGATTTCCCCGCCTTTTCGGGCGATTACTGCCTTACCAGCACTAATCGTGGTTTTGGATGACAACCAGCTATGGGCAGCAATTGTGAACCTGACCATAGTTGGCTTGAAATTGGTATATATTTGAAATTAAAGGGGGGTGACTTTAGGGGAAATCCCCGGAACTATGGAACAGCGGCTTTCACTCTGTTCGCGTGGGAACAGTAAACCAGGTGATAGACCCGCATTAAGGGTATGTAAATATGTAAAATCAGATATTATATCTGACCATTTTGAAAAAATGTAAGGCAGAAGCAAGGACAAGGAGATGACAAAATTCCTCCAAAACTTCAGTCCTTGTGGACGCAACTGGACGCCACAGTCCAGGAGGGCATTGTGTGTGTGGTAAAGGAGGTTACTCAGGGGAGTAATGAATTAAAATTTTGTAATTTAATGATGGTGACTCACTACTGAGCTGACTAGATAATTTTGTTTTGATTTGAGAAAGGGGTGCCGTAGATGTTTATCGTATTGTGTTTAATAGGTTATTGTGTTATTATTTTATCAGGTTAGAGAGTAAGGATTGTATGCATAAGTTATGTCTTTTACGCAGTAGAATTGCTTGAAAGAGATTCAGAGGTCATTCACCTGACCAGGAACATCAGCTGATTACTGATGTTATATACATACTATGTCACTTAGAAATAGTTTGCAGATTTTTTATGTAATTATTATTTTTTATGTATATATTTGAATATAATTAAAACTGAATATCATTAATGACTGAATAATAGATTTTCAATGTGTTTAAGAGATTTTGAAATAAATGGTAAAATGAATTGAGCTAGTTTTGAAGTTTCAATGGTAAATGTAATGTAAAATGGGGTAAATGTTAGATTTTGGGTGATTATTATTCCGTTAGGACATTTAGATCCGTCCAAGTTAAGTTTAGAAGGGGAGTTGAACAAAGTAAGATTGTTGTGAATAAATGTAATGTAGAATTTGAGAGGTAATAGTGACACAGTAGCTATGGGGAAAATATGTAGAGTAATGAGTGATATATTGAGGTAATAAATAAATGGAGATATTTTGTAGATGAAAGTTATGTAAAGGGAGAGTAATTAGTTGATGGTAATTTTGTAAGGGGGGTGGTGTGATAAGGAGTCCTCAACGAAAAGTGTTGTAGCAGGAGGGGAACCGATTAGCGCCGGAAAGGGTTACCTAGGGGAAGTCCAGGAACCAGATAAGGGAATGAGCAGTGGGAGGGGAACACATTCTGAGTACAAAGGGGTAGAGAGATTTTTGTTATAAGGGTAGAATGATGCGAAATGAGTTTGAGTAGCAAGTTAGAGGTAGAGAATGGTTGGTAGATGTCTTGATAGAGGGGTGTCATATTAGTCAAAGCTGTTAAGTGAGTATTAGAATCAGAAAGGGGGTAAGATTAACATTCGATAATTAACATTCCTATATATATGCCAAGTTGATAAAGTGAGTTATTATGAATAATTGAGTCACCCAAACTGATTGAGAAGGAAAATATTAAAGAAGGAAAGTCATAGTCAAAATATGAAGTTAATTGAAACAAGTGACAGATTTTAATAGAATCTGAGAATGATATAAAGCTATAAAATGTGTAAATTTCGGTCAATTTAAACGTAAAATTTTATTGTTTATTGTAATAATAACCATGTTACTTTTAAATGTCTTATTTTATTATGTTGTATTGTGTTTAAAGGTAAAGAATTTTAAAGATGTTTCATGTATTTTATGATGTAGCTTTCTGCAACATATGTATGTCAAGGTCATTGACTTGACCCAGAGAGATCAGCTGAGGGTTGATATTAGAGACAAGACCAGTTTCTAGCAATTGATTGATGCAATTTTGTCATTTTATTGAATTAAATGATTGTAAATGTTTCTGAATATTGAGAAAAGTATATTTTGATAAATTTAAATTTTTTGGAAAAAACAAAAAAAAAATTATATTTCACACCTGCCATATAGATGAGGTTTTGAGTTTCAAGTATATTATTGTTTATGTGTGTTACTAGTGTTTCTTGAATTACATTGTTTAATATATATGTGTAACTAAATGTTAGGATAAGTAACTTTATGATTTAATAAGATGTTCAATGTGTTTTTTCTCTTTATGATTATTAGGAGTAGTAAAGAAAATTAATAGAGTTGATAGATTCATGTAAAAGGTTTTTTTTTTTGATTTTGAGAAAGTAATGGAGGTATAACAATTTGATTTTAAACGTAATTAAATTTTTTTTGAATTCAAAGTTAAATATTTTGGAAATTTTAAATGATGAGTTTGTTTAGAAAGTAATCATGAATGTGTGTACGCGCCCAGTACTTGCTAAAGGCAACCCAGTATGCATGACAAGGGGGAACATATCGGTTGAGGATCTGGCATGGTATAAGACCAAGGGTTTGGATTTTGGGGGGTGGCATCTTAGAAGGTTAGGTGAGCTGTGGTGTGTGTCTGTTCGATATTATGGTGTTGGGATCTCGGACAGAGAAGTCCAGTAATCTTGTTCAGGTGCAGCCATAGTCACCGAGCTAGGGGGGTAGTTTACCCATGGTGTGTTAAGAATTAATGGGGGGTTGTTGGCACCATATCCTCACCGATCCTCTTAGGGGTTTAGCAATGAGATTTCTTGTTTCGGCAGAAGATCTCTCATTGGGGGGGTATTGTACCGGGGCGAAAAGGGGTATTATATTTTGTTGTACTTTTATTTTTGTTTTATTCAATTTATACGGTCCCAAAACAGCGAGTCACCTATATGAAACGATTGTAGTCAAGCAGAGCAAAGTTTTGAAAGTAATCGGGGCGTTGGAATGCGGCGTGTTGTCCACAACAGTTCAATTCCAAGAACTTCAGTGCTGTGTGGCGCTCACTGACGCGCAACATTAACACGGGTGCATAGACGATGTAGATCAGACTCCAACCAATGCCACAAAAAATGGCGAGAGGCGAAGACTTTTGTTTCATGCGGTCCGGTGATGCCGGATATATTTCGAGACCACGCCCATATGAGTGACGTAGTCAGTGTTGTCAAGATTTCGTTGATGTCAAACATGCCTAAATAGCATATACTGTGGGTGCAGTGATGAGGACTTTAACACCAAAAGGCATTGCGTTCCTATCCAGCAATCCGAGGAGGGAAAAGAAGTGTGGGTAATGCGGGGCAGTCCACATCAACACCAGACCACGCGTGGTTCTATAAAATGTTCTTCATAAATTACGGTCGGCCGGCCAAAATTCAAGTTTTTTCTCTGTGTGTAACAGTGTTAAACAGTACGAAACCGTGAAACAAGAAAAGTATTAAAAAAATGCAATCATAAACTTTGACATCAAGCAAAAGAAATTCAGTGAGACGCACCATGCGGTCGGGAAAAAGGACACCACTCACGTAACATCCCACAAAACTTAATATTACTATTATTTTTTCACATATAATGGGCGGGTAACTTCTATGAATGAACGAGTGTGTGAGCATACTGGGTGCTTTCTCTAATATAAGAATTAGGGTAAGTAACTTGTAGAAATCATGTTTGGTTAAACTTAATTCTTAGAAACCTGTAATGTCTTAAAAAGAGAGGAAAGTTGAGTTTTAGAGAGGAATATAAAATGAAATAATAAAATAATAAAAGATTTTGCATTTCAGTATATAAATGAGTGTACAGTGCATTTTTTATGTAACCTTACAATCATACTTGCATTCCACCGTTCGTGTGACGTAACCCTGGGCAGAAGAAAGGTAAGTGGGAGAGAAATATTCTATGATTTAAAGTGATAAAATAATTTCACAGATGTCGCCCAGAACTAGGGACTTTATTAATTTTCAATAAATCGTAATTTCACTAGTTTCTCATTTAATCACTTCCAGTTCTTCTAATATAGCTACACCGTTAACTAATTAATTAAAATCCCCTTTGAGTGATTCTTTTTGAGTCTCCATATATGTCAAAAACTTTCTCTTTTGCTGACCTGGAATAAAATTTCTTGTTTTTCCGTCGTATCAATTTCGTTCTCCGGATGCACAAACAACCGATCGTCACTATCGTCTTCGTTACTGTTAACATTCGACTGCAAACTACGCCCTGCTTTGTTAATCCTGCAGACAGCATGAATATGTTTACACATATTCCACTTAATACATGAATCTACATACGTCCATGAATATTTATGTACACACACATCACAGTCTACACAGATCAAATTACATTTGCACTGCACATCATTTTCATGTACTAAATATACCTCTTTCATGCCAGAAGACGACGGTACTTTCACCCATTCTCTGTTTCTTCTCTGATAATTAAGTTACTGTCGATTTCTGCAATGGACTTATGTCTTTTTCTAATGTCTTTCAACTTTGTAGTTAATTTGGCTATGCTTAAGATAATAGGACTATCAAACAACTTATCGCGGATGAAAGACATTAGAGCAACTATAGCTTTGTCCACATGTTTTACATTTTTGCTTTTTGCCGTGTAAATATATATATATATGTAATTGTATTATGCATTATTTCGATATGCATGTTGGTGTTCAGACCTCCTTGAAGTCGATGGCAGTAGGTCCAAGACTGAATATTTTTTGAGTACGTTTGATCAAAATAAGTGCCGAATTCAGAAGTGTCTGGATCATCAAGTAGTCGCCTAATTGCTTCAGGCAGAATTTTTTCGAATGCAGAAGAGTCTATCTCCTGCATTAATGTCCTGACTATAAACTTAATGTCTACTATAAACGTCACCCTACTTCTCTTTGCTTTTTACTTTGGAACTAATATTCCTTCTGCAAGCCCTGTCAATGTGCCAAGTGCAGTACAATCTCATTGCCAGAGCTTGCATTGTTGATATCCACGCATTATAGAAGGATTCATCCAAATCGGACATAAACACTTTCGGTAAAACTTCGCCTACTTCTGCCTTGATTACTGAAAAAACAAAGAAAGAACTTTTTCGTCAGTTCGATTTGATATGAGAAAAGCACAAGGAAATCCCTTTCTCATGTCGCCCAAAACAAGTAGGGTTATTAGTTAAAAACCGTAACTGTTAAAGCTATGCGTGCCATCAATGCATATGCAATCACTGCCATATTTCTTCAGTATTTCACTCTGTACATTGTTCATTGTAATTAAATAACTCGTCTTTTTTTAAAGTTTGGTCAGTTTCTCTGACGACCCCTTGAAGCTTATAAAATAATACATAAGGCCGATCACTGTAAATTACCTCATTGACTAACGCTTCAACACTTGTTCTTGACGTCTCACCGACTTCGAGCATAAATTATATGCGTGCTCCATGTTGTACAGGTCTTGCTTCGTTAATAAATGAATTCTTTCTAATTTACAGCCTGTAACAGAATCGTGTATTTGATTAAGTATTGCTTTAAGTGGTATCTGATTTGCAATATCCACAGCTAGACTTTTTCTTTCGTTGTCTGTAAGACCTAAATGGATTAAGTCATTTAGATGAACTAGATGAGTTGACACTTATGTAGTCTTGCAGGTACCATCTTCATTTTCAGTGACGCGAATGCTTAAAGGACAGACAGCATTAATTTTGTTGCTTCCCTGTAATTTTATGTGCCGTCTACCTTTACTTTCAGACACAAATTTTTCGGACCTACGGCATACATAATAGGCCTAATGTCTCTTTGTGCTGTCGGTAGCAGAATGAGTGCCACACTTTTTAACGTAACTTGAAAATGTTTCTTTTTCAGTCTCTTGTTTATACCTCCAAGAAACTTTCTAAGAACTTAAATTCTTTAATTTCAGACTTTACTGATATGTTGTGCTGGAATTCGAAGTGTTCAAGTAATGCTTGTTCCTTCGCTGCTGCAAGAACACATAAGAGGCACTTAACTTTATACGGTGCTGATGACGCTTCAATGTGTATTCGTGCTTAAACTGTTTATCACAGATGTTACATTGTTGTGTACGTGACTTCAAGTTGCTCAAAACCGGCATTTCACTGTTTACTTCTTCAGGATGTAATTTCGAATGCTGGTTAAGATTATCTACATTTTCACAATCCTTACCGCACTACGAACATAAGTATTGTTTAAGCTCACTGATTTTAATAAACCAAAAATAAAAATGGTATAAATACTAGATTATGAAAATCTAAAAAAAATCACAAAAAATTAACAAATGACTATCACACAACAAACTCGATAAACACACGCACGGATAATGTAAATGAAATAAAAATGTATATTATAAAACGAACTACGAAGACACTTGATACTTACAGTGATATTAAAGAATAAAATTATAATTAATAGATGATCATCACACACTGTTAATTAACACATGCACAGATAATATAATTAAACTGAAGCAGTAAAGTAATATTTTAAACGTGAACTATTGTCATGCTGGTGTTACTGTACTATAATTATTGACACACTATTACTTATCACACGTACAGTAGGCCTATATTAAATGGCACGTTGTGTCTTTTACTGTACATTTCCCGCCTAATTCAACATCGGAGGATTTCGTACCTGCTCATAGCATTGGGTAAAAATTGGATATTCGCTCCTTACTCAGCTCTACGAAGAGATATGGAAGTAAACGAAGCAGTCGGTATGCGTCAGGGACTAAGGTCTAGTTAGAAAACCAAGCTGGATACTTCTTTTACAATAATTTCCTTACTGATACGTGCTTTGTAATAATAGCAGACAAGTTCTTGTTTAGATAGTAAGCTGCTGCGTCAATATCACAAGGACTTTATTCCAGTCAGCTGTTAAACAGCGTTACAGATCTTTTTCGGTAATCTCAATTCTAATTCTCACTGGTACAAGAGATTAATGGATCGCAGTAACTCAGAAAACAAGGCCTTGAAATCAAGTTAAAAGTTTATTTAAAAATTTAAGAAAGTTCCCGCCTTGAAATGAAGACAGAGGCTCGGGCAAAGATATTGAAGGATAGGGACCAAACGAATTAGGCGAGAGAAGGAACCTTCAACTCTCGCCTGATAGCATCATATCTGACAAACCAGGGAGAGTTTAAGATGTACCAGAGGACCTGGGATTGGAAAGCTTCCAAACAGGCGAAAATGTTTGGGCTGAGTTATGCCCAAAAGGCAGAGGTTGCTGATGTTAGTATTGCTCTGAGAAAGATGGTGAGTTTAGTGCGCACAGGCACTGAACTCCGATGAGTGAGAAAGGGATATATTTTGGGTTTGACACCGCAGGCACACTGGAGACTCAGGGAGACGTGGGTTTCAAAGCTTAGGCGCCAGTCAACAGTGACGTCCAAGTATTTTGCAGATCGTTTCCATACGATTGGACTCCCTTCTAGGGAGAGAGACTGGAAGCGGGAAGTAAATTTACAAGAAAAGGCGATCGCCTCGGTTTTCTTCACATTGATCACCATTCTCCACTTCCAAAGCCAGTCTGGAAGTTGAACGAGCTGACGTTGCACCAGGCAAAACTAAGGTTCGCTGAGCTAGCATGAAACATGGCGTCATTGCATAGAGCGATAAATGACTCCAGGCTGTACAGACAGGTCGTTCGTGTACAGAAGGTACAGAACATGGCCTAGGACAGATCCCTGAAGAACGCCTGCGACGATTGGTCGAACGGATGGGTACGACGCGTACTCTACAGACGCGGTCGCAAAGATACGATCGCAGAAGATGAATGAAAGACAGGGAGAGGGGATTGGGCTAGTTTGTAGAGAAGGCCTTCGTGCCAGACTCGATAGAAGTGTTTACTCACGTCGAGCAATACAGCGACGGAGGACTGACTCTTGTTCTTGGCGTCCGTCAGTTGGGTAACAACCCTGACGAGTTGAAGGGTCGTCGAGTGCTCTCTGCGAAAGCCGAATTGCTACTGCCGAATGAAACCATCCAACAAGGGCGCATATCGGCTGTGCAGGTGCCGTTCGAACGCTTTCGAGATGACTGGCAATAGAGATATTGGGCGATGATTCTTGGTAAGTAGGCCTATACGCAGCTTACGAGGTTTGGGAATCATGGCGATTTTTGCACGTTTCCACAGGCTGCAGAAGTGACACAAAACGGGCCACAACAACAATTATAAGTGTCACTTACTGCAAAAAACACACAATCTCATACACACTCAACTGTCAGTTAGCAAACGCAAACAAAAAATACTCGCCACAACAATAATTACATTTATCGCTAACGATAAAGATTACAAAACCTCAGCAACACTCAGGTGTCAACTAAAAGGAACTTGCTGCCACAACAACAAATTCGTACGTATTACTTAATAGCAGCGATTACAAAAGTCATCTGTGTATTATCTCAACTTCTACATGACACCAGATACACTGAATGAACTGTCTTTGTTTCAACAGCTGACTCGTGACTAAAGACAATCCGTTGACCTTATAATCTTTGTTTATACACTACCGTGTCTTCATTCTTCTAACTTTAAAAAGTTCAAAAGAAAAGTATCGCGTATATTAAACGTTTTTAAAAACTGTAATGTAGCCAACGAATTTAGTTAATGTTGGGAGGGGAGGTGTGCATGCGATATGTGATGCTGAGTGATACGAGCGCGAGGACCAAAACCTGCGGAGTAAAGGTCGGAATTGCAAATGATACATAAAATTCAATTAGTGGAAAAAAATCAAAGACGGCAACAATTTGTTAAAGAAATTTAGGAACAAGTCAAGGCAACGTAGTGAAAATTATAGAGTCACAATAGTGCAGCGTACACTAATTAAATATGCACTGGACACAAGCGTGAAAGAAGCAATCAATCGCACGAGTATGTTGAGCGAACACGACTAGCAGATAGATGAAAGTTACAAAACTAAAATAAAAAGGTTGTTTGTGAATAGGACAGGTTACTAACCCTTTATTTTCCTGTAATGACTCTGTGATGATTGTGTAAGACTGACTAAATGAGATGACCAATTTAGTCATTTGCGGTGTATACAATAATTCATAATTGTCCGCAAGATTACATAGTAGAGCTACTAAGCAGATTTACTGAATTATATTATCAAACAGCATATGGTGACAGAAAATATTTAAATAATATTTTGTGTAGTTTGAAAACGCTAGTAACCCGTTTTATTTATCATTTCAACATACGTTTACTTCCATTAGAAATTACACAATTTATAAACTCTTCGTAACAACTCATTTGTTTCTCTGAAATCAGCTAAAAATTCCGCCAAAAAGTAGACTGTGTTTACGTCTACTTGAATTGCTGCTGGTATTGAATGTTTTGTGTATATACTGAGAACGTTCCATGTTTATCTGAACTGCTCTACTGAATAACAGCTGCTCATTTTACACTTCTACTGTTTTTTCAAAACACAAATATTGGAGATATAACAGTCTGATTTACTTTGTAAGTTTTGTAAAAGTCAATAAAAATATATAATATGTAATCAATGAACCATACAATACTGCAGTATCAAAATATGGTTATTAATTTATTATACAGAAGGTTATTATTTATTTAAAATATACGAAATTTTTGTGACCTGTACAAGGTTTGAGACACTAAAACATGGCTCTATTTCCACTTAATTGTATCTATTTTTTTTTTTTTTTGTTAAACGTTTTAGAACCCACAGTCGTCACAAAGGTTTTTTTTATTTTAGTGTAGCAGAGTGATTACGAAATTACACATTAGCAATACCGCTGAAGCAAACGTAATAGTTTATATATAATATATAAGTAATTTATGTAATATGTGTATATACGTTGTTCAGTTTAAATAAAACACAAACTCCATAAAAGAATTTACTAAGAAAAGATATCCTGAAATGACTATTCGCTGTCATAGAATTTGAAACTACTTGAAATTGATTAATCCGATTAAAGTAAACAAAGTTAGATTTCTTTGTCGATTGATAGTATACGAATGTGAAAGAAGAGGCAGCAAATATATCAAATATGTGGCAAACCCATAACTGCTGCAAATAAAATTCTTAGGTTGAAACACAAAAAAAGAGGCAAAGACAAAGAAGAGGTCTTTTGTAACTTCTGAAAATTAGGCCTACATTCATAGTCATCAGTCAGCTATCCATAGTGTAATGAAGACAATTATCATGGATGTGAAGGCGAGAGTAACATTTAAGTACATGTATTGTGACGGTACAATTCTGGTACAATAATAATTTTGTAAAACTATGGTCCTAAAAATCATAAGTATTGTATTTTTATTCCCTAACCATTTATTTTGTAATAATAATAATTTTATTTCATAATCCCTATAAAGTTTTGGTGAATAAACCATAGAATATTTTAAACAACGCACTTTGGAGTTAACAGGATTTCAGTCGAATTCGCGGAAAAGCTACAAATGTCGCAAAAACTATTTGCCACAGATAAACAGTAAACAACCAAGCCCACGACTACGTCAGACGTAAGGAATGCAAGACTCATTGTATGCGACTGGGTTTGGCTGCGGAACAAAGAACTCGTGACGTAGTTTTGCCCCACCTACGCAACGTTTAACAAAGACTCTGGGTCATTTTCGTCCAGACACTGAACCGAGCCGGCCGGCATATTCACTAAGTGTGTTTGTGTAAATTTTCCACCACCAAAAGTGGTTTAATAACTATTAATGAAATAATGGTAATGTTGGTGTTATAACTGGGCTTGAGTGGGTGTCATCGGCCAAGTGAAACCGTGAAGAATCGGCAACGATCCGGATTTCTACGTGTAGCCAAATCTGCCGAAGTGTGATTCAAGGGGGGACACTACGATTCGAGAGTGTGGGCCCTAAGACAATGTAAAGAATCAGATTTTGCCACGTACAAGGATTCGAGTAGTGCGATGACATCGACTCAAAACTGGAAGCTAAGTATCAGCTACAACCTTTTGTAATATCAAAGATACTAATCTCAAAAATACTAATATCAAAGTAAAATGAACAATTCAGTAAATTCATTTCAATAAAGAATTTATTCATAAAATGAGCTCATAAAAAACTAATAATTGTACCAGAGAATGAGAGAGAGAGAGAGAGAGAGAGAGAGAGAGAGAGAGAGCATGAACAAAATACTATTTAAAAAGTGCTGGGTTGTGCAAATATAAAACATATATATATCTATAAAACACATATCAAATGTTTAATGTTTACTGTGTAGGTATTTTGGAGGGTTTGTAAAAGGGAAATTTAAAGTAATTTTGTCGCCACCTGGTGGAGAATATATGTTAGTAAATGTCATAAATAAACTGGGTAATATCATTTGGTAAAAATTTTAACAAAGTATTATTATTTCACATAACACTTTCTGCTACTCAAGAAATTCGCTTAAACGAATTCCTGCCCTGTAACAACTGTTAAAGGTGAGTAAACTTTATATTTACTTCTATATTTGCATATCAAGGTGGCGCCCAAACTTTGAAATTATTGTCTAAGTGTAAAGATATTATATTGTATTTTATTAAGTAGTATAACATTTGGCGCCCGAACAGGGACACTACGTAAACTTTTGTTTTATGTGGGTAAGCCTACAGAGAGAGCGGAAAAGTTATTTGAAGTAATAGTTTTACATAATTTTAAATATGTAAACATAACCTAACTTCCACGAGGTTATGTTATAAGTTTATATGCATGCGGGTAATATTAAAATAAGTAAAATGAATACCAATAAAGGTGATAATGTAGATGAAAAAGTTGCGAGTGAGATGGATGTTAAACTGGACCAAATTAGTCAAACCAGTGTTACTGAATTAAATCCAGTTCCAATAACCCCCATCTGAACTCAAGACGCAAGTAAAACAGATGATGCAGCTGCAATGATGCAGTTACTATTAAGCGAAATTAAAGGAATTAATAACAAATTTGATGTAAAGTTGGATGAAATAAAGACCGAAATTAAAAGACGTAACGATAATCTACATAAACAATGTGACAAATTAATTAAAAAGTTGGATGAGAAGTTAATCCAAATAGAGAATCAGAAGGTGAGTAACAGTGATAATTTGAATAATGAGTTTACAGGTAGTAAGAATGGTATGATATTAGAAAATGATAATGAGAATATTGGGAGTGATAATGAGGTGTTTGAGTGTGTTGAGTCAGAGAGAGAGCTGAGAGAAAGTACATTTGTTAAAGGGCTGCAGGGGGTAGAATTTTCCTTTGATGTTGTGGTAGGGGGTGAAGTAAAGTCTTCACGTATTTTTAATAAGGACGAGAGTTCCTTAAATTTATATTTGGGAGACGAAAGGTCTACAAATAGAGATCCTTGTGTGAAGGTACTTGCCTTTTACCTTTTTTAAAATACTAATACTACACTCATCATAATATACTCACCGCTGCCAGAATTTTACTTACCGCCATCGTCCCCGTGAAACTAACCTTTAGAAACTGCCCAGGTCGCCAACATATTTTTTAGATAAACATGTAAACTTAAAACACTCTTGCCCTTATACAAATCCCGCTATCTGACTGCATTTTAAAATTTCAGAAAACCCCCGATTACGTTAGACGAGTTGTCAGCACAGAACACTAGGAAGTGGTTATGGCGTAATAACTAAACTAACACATTTTTATGTTGAAAACAAAACTTATTTTTTTATTATGGATGCTATTAAGAATTAATATTCTTATGAACGAAACACAGCAACATAATTATTCAAACTTAATTACTAATCAAGGCCACCCAGTTTCCTACATTCTCTCTTGCACACAATTTACAACCCATTTAAGTTTGATTTAGCGCTTTTTTAAATGAAATTATTTATTTATTGTAATTGTTCGTTGACTACTTAACCTTGGCATACCTTATCACCACGTGCCACACTTATTACATTTTGTTCGGTCCAATGTTAGTTCCAAATTAAACTGTCATGATTCCACTGTTTATTACTGTCTATATCACACACGTCAATAAGTTTTGGTAGGCTTTGGCTACTTTTAATCGCTTCGGCCTACCGAATTCCGAGGCTACTGTTAATACGTCTGATTACGTTGAACGTATGCTGCCGACCGACTGATGCTACTTGTGGGCGGACATCACTGCCATGCCTGCGAACAAATTTCATCGCTGCACACAGCCTTCATTGTCAAAGTCTCATCAGTTGCACATACGACACATGGAATTTTCGTGTGTTGGACATCAACGAAATTTAGTGTTCACTGGTCGACGTCACAAATGTGGGCAGGACTTCGTCAAGACTTCCGCCGCCTTGAGACCACGTGCTGGACAAAATTCATCTTCAAGCCATGTTGTTTTACCAACTTGGCGTTGGTTGCGCGATTGCTGGTGGTGGCGCGTTTGTGGGTGTGTGTCACACAGTCACAAAGTTCTAAGAATCTTCAACCCGCACATTCCATTGCAATTGTTTCATCACCGTTTCTTTGTTCGCTACGAGTTAGATTCAACCAGGGACTGGCCACGCATATGAAATAAATTGTTGCAAATATTTAATAAAATAAAACCCCTCCCTTTCGCCCCATTACAATACCCCCCCCAATGAGAGATCTTCTGCCGAAACAGAAGAAATCTCATTGCTAAACCCTAAGAGGATCGGTGAGGATATGGTGCCAACAACCCATTGTGTCATAACCACAAAAATCAAATTCGTCCGTTTTATCCAAATAATCATGAAACAAGTCAACATTAAGTATTTCTGTTAAGTCTCCATTAGTAGTTATATTCATTATCAAGTCAGTTATTTTTTCATCATAAAGTAAATTATTATTATTTAAACATGTATCATCAAAATAATCTTCACTCTCTATTTTAACAAGTAAGTGCTTCAAATCATTTAACATCTCTTTCAACTCATTATAATCTCTCTTTAGTTTATATAATTCTATCTCTTTATCAACACACAACTCTCCATCTAAATCTTTCTCATCAAAACACCATCTCGCACTTTCAACCCCATTCCACACAGAGGGTACAACCTTATACAAAAAAGGGAAACAATTCAAATCTTTCACTAATAAGGGTCTCTTGCCCTCCAATAATAACATTTTTGAACACCTTGGTTCATCACAAATAAGGGGAAAATTTACCCTCTGCCCTACACATTCAGCTACTCTCTCTCTCCATTCTTTTTCTAATTCATCAACACTAATTACTACTTCGTTACAACATATAACGCTCTCTCTCTCACTCACTATTTCACTATCTACTTTCAACGTATCACTCTCTGATACCACCCTTTCAATCACATTACCACTTTCAATATCATTGTTAACATTTATCTTACTCTCTACTACCACGTTTTTACACATATCATTATAATTATCATCTGTTTTACATTCAAAATTTTCAATTACCTTTTGTCTTTGTTTATCAATTTTTTCCACCACATTACTCTCTATTTTGTCAATTCTGTTATTCACATTTTTTAATGAATGACTCAACATTTCATTTAAGTCATATTTCAATTTGTTAAACTTACTCTCACATTTGATTTGTACTTTATTAATGTCAGTTTTAAGTTCATCAAATTTTATGCTACTACTCTGCTGAAACTGCATATTCTGTTCTTCGAATTTTTTATTAAAATTGCTATTTTGAACGTCAAAACGACGGTCTATTTTATCAAATTTTTCGTCATTAGAATTAAAACGACTCAAATTTTTTTTCAATTGCATCAAACTTGTCATTGTTTTTCTATCATTGCTTGTATTACTTTAAACATTTCATAGGTATCGTCAGATTTTTTACTTTGGATAGGTGTCGATTGATGTTCGACATCTTTCATTATTTTTGATTCTGTTAACTGGCTATTACTGTCAGTGAAGCTGACTTCATCATTATTTTCACTCGTTTGAATTCCTGAGTCACCTTTATTGGCCGGCTCAGTTAACATGTTTTCATTCTACATTCTAAAATTACTTTATTTACACCCTCACCTCCAAACAACCCGTTATGCAGCTTGGTTAGGTCTGGCGAATGTAATTAAAATTTACTCTCGCGTCCTTGTTCGGGCGCCAGTGAAACAATATTAAATTGTTCAAATACTATAATATCTTACTCTTACCTCCGGATTCGGGTCCAAAGTCGTTCAGACGAAACCAGCTACAGACAAGGTTACTTGGGTTGACGTTTCAAAATAATTTTTCTAACACCAAATTTTGTATTCTAAACAACTAACTTTCTTTAATTTACTATTTGCTTTCACTCTATTTTTACATTACATTTTTTTTTAAAATAAGGCATGAATACTTGAACAATTGGTTTTAACGCACATGAAAATGATTTAGCAATAGTACAATTTACAAATAACTTGACCAGCACTTTGCAACGCTCTCTCATTCATACTTTTTTTTTTATTCTCTTTTAAAACCCCGTAATTAAAACTCGGTATTTATATTGAATGTCTGTATTTAGGGAATAGTTCTGATAGTATTATGTAGAATACTTAATGACCCACAGCGTTAATCAGTTCCATTATCACCTTGTGTTGTTGGCTGTTTCTGGCCACTAAGGTTATTTCCACAGTTCATAATCTTCCGCACTACCGCTACACACTCCGTCTTATTTAATTCACTTTAGTTTGCAATTGCGAATTTTACTTTTACAGATTTGTTTGTCGGCCGACTTTTATTGCTCGAGCTCTTATGTTTTTGACTATGCGACCGCGCTGCCTTATAAATTGCAGCAAAATAATATGTTTTACTAGATGGGCCCATTTACTCTAGGCCTATCTTGCACTCCCGAGGCCACTATTTTTTAATGCACGAACTTTTCACTGCTCTGACTGATGTTCATTCAGTGGTGACAATCTGCAGACTGTGATTCACCAAGACTGCTGCTTACTGGACCGTTACGCAATACGTCTGGGCAATTGTTTAGGCTAACTGTGTGCATTGCTGTACTGGGGCTCCTCACAGGTGAAAGTTAACAATTGGAAACTTGAACTGAATTAATATAAAGTAAAATTAAAACTGTGGTAGCCTACAATTTTGTACCGTTACAATGTATAAGAAATAGTGTGTGTGGAGGAGAAAGAGGGGTAAATATTATTAACAGCGCCAGTTATTAACTGTTAATAATAATAATTTTAATAAGATTTTATTTTATTTTTTTTAAGTTTTTCTCCCTGTTTGAGTAATTAATTTAAAGGGAGATTTAGGTAATTATATATAATTTGGGATTATATTTAGATTTATTATCTCCATGTATTTCATTTAGATATTTGCTTCCTCTATAATTACATTAATTATGAAAACAGAAAGAGTTAATTATTATCGATGGGAATCGAAAAGATTTTTAAAAAAAATAAATAAGGGATAGTCAATGAAGAGAACGGCACTTCTATATAATTCTTGTTGATTTGAAGCAAACCCAGTGCTTCTTAACGCAAACCAGCACATAGCTAAGGGGAAACAGATCAGTTAGGAATATAGTATTATACCAAGCCACTATTTTGATATTTTTGATTTATTGTTTCAGTGTTTGGTGATGTTGTGACGGCGGTCCTGAGCTGGCCAGAGCGTCAAAGCAGGAGCGTTACGCGCCTGATTGGCCTTATGGTGTTGGGATCTCGAAGGAGAAGTCCAGTAAGGTCATGCAGGTTCTGCCATCATCATCGGACCACGGGTGAGTTATTGTATTTCTTTTTATATAAATTGTAAGGGGGTTGTGGCGACATATCCTGGCTGATCCCTTTAGGAAGTACGAATGTGTCAATGAAAGTTTTTATGCTTCGGCATAAAATCTTTCATTGAGGGGGTTTTGTGACGGTACAATTCTGGTACAATAATAATTTTGTAAAACTATGGTCCTTAAAATCATAAGTATTGTATTTTTATTCCCTAACCGCTTATTTTGTAATAATAATTTTATTTCATAATCCCTATAAAGTTTTGGTGAATAAACCATAGAATATTTTAAACAACACACTTTGGAGTTAACAGGATTTCAGTCGCATTCGCGGAAAAGCTACAAATGTCGCAAAAACTATTTGCCACAGATAAACAGTAAACAACCAAGCCCACGACTACGTCAGACGTAAGGAATGCAAGACTCATTGTATGCGACTGGGTTTGGCTGCGGAACAAAGAACTCGTGACGTAGTTTTGCCCCACCTACGCAATGTTTAACAAAGACTCTGGGTCATTTTCGTCCAGACACTGAACCGAGCCGGCCGGCATATTCACTAAGTCTGTTTGTGTAAATTTTCCACCACCAAAAGTGGTTTAATAACAATTAATGAAATAATGGTAATGTTGGTGTTACAACTGGGCTTGAGTGGGTGTCATCGGCCAAGTGAAACCGTGAAGAATCGGCAACGATCCGGATTTCTACGTGTAGCCAAATCTGCCGAAGTGTGATTCGAGGGGGGACACTACGATTCGAGAGTGTGGGCCCTAAGACAATGTAAAGAATCAGATTTTGCCACGTACAAGGATTCGAGTAGTGCGATGACATCGACTCAAAACTGGAAGCTAAGTATCAGCTACAACCTTTTGTAATATCAAAGATACTAATCTCAAAAATACTAATATCAAAGTAAAATGAACAATTCAGTAAATTCATTTCAATAAAGAATTTATTCATAAAATGAGCTCATAAAAAACTAATAACTGTACCAGAGAATGAGAGAGAGAGAGAGAGAGAGAGAGAGAGAGAGAGAGAGAGAGAGAGAGAGAGAGAGAGAGAGAGTGAGAGAGAGAGCGTGAACAAAATACTATTTAAAAAGTGCTGGGTTGTGCAAATATAAAACATATATATATATATCTATAAAACACATATCAAATGTTTAATGTTTACTGTGTAGGTATTTTGGAGGGTTTGTAAAAGGGAAATTTAAAGTAATTTTGTCGCCACCTGGTGGAGAATATATGTTAGTAAATGTCATAAATAAACTGGGTAATATCATTTGGTAAAAATTTTAACAAAGTATTATTATTTCACATAACACTTTCTGCTACTCAAGAAATTCTCTTAAACGAATTCCTGCCCTGTAACAACTGTTAAAGGTGAGTAAACTTCACGTTTATATTTACTTCTATATTTGCATATCAAGATGGCGCCCGACCTTTGAAATTATTGTCTAAGTGTAAAGATATTATATTGTATTTTATTAAGTAGTATAACAGTATATACGAGAAAGAATGATAAAATCCTTAGACTCAACGTTGACATAACGGATATGAAGAGAGTTTTAACAAAGCAAAATGTATCTAGTATGTTTACATAGTGTTAATTTGGAAGAGTTGATGCCTGTAGATGACACAAAAAAATCATAGTGCTCCTTGTTTAAGTGATATCAATTTGAAGCTGTTGAAGTATAAGAAACTAGTTCTATGCTAATACTCCATTTTATCAATATGTACTACTGAACACAAGAAATCCACACAAAAATTTCTACGGATTACTGTTTTGATTGTACAAAATGGGGATCCAATGAAACCAATATTGTAGAGGATTCAGTCTTCCATCCACAAACGTAACACAAACTGTATACTAAAATAGTAAATAGGCTAGAAGATTAAAATAAGTTTTGTATGTTTTCATATCAGTAATCAGACTGGCTTTAAGAAATAAAAATATTGTACAAACACAATTTTTATGTCGTAACAAGTAATAGAGAAAAGGTTGTAAACTTAGCATAAATTTAAGACCCACTTAGATTTTTACAGACATAGGCAAAGTATTTAACAGTATTAGTGGACCTGTCTTACAAAGATTTTAGAACAGATAGCATTTTTGGGCAATTTAATGTCTATTATTTACTGTTTTATATTATTATTAATAATAACAAAATTTTTTACAAGAATTTTTTTTTTTTTGTGAATTACAGTGTTCTGATAGTAACAACATAGTCAACTAACATAATCAGATATAAAATTATATTGATAGTGATATAAAATATTATATAATTTTATATCAGATGATGATAGTTGAATACTAACAAATCATAGTAATTCACAAAAAAATAAAGTATATTCTTGTAAAAATGTTGTTATTATTATTAATAATATAAACGGAAAGCAAAACCTTTCTAGAAGTGTAAAAGTCCGCCATTATAGCACTGTGACCATGTATGGAGTGGAAACAAAGTGCTTTCAAAACTTGGAACCTCTTCTTAAAATTGAACGAAGAATTCTTCAAAAAATTAATGGGTACAGGCAAAGACCCAAAGAAGAGCTGTAAAGCGATCTGGAAGCTCTATGCTATGGAAGCGCTATACACCAACATTACTATACACCACAAAGATAGGGTCAAGACTATCTGATGATCCTTCAGTCACTAAGGAATTGCGACCAGGTTGTGCTATATCACCCGCTTTATTTAAGTTGTACTTGGACAGTTTTATTTATTTATTCAGCTTTGAAACGTTAGCGACGCACGTGTCGCAACATAGAATACTATCAAAGATGAAAAGCTCTTCATTTGCATAGTTACAAACGACAGCACACGTGTAGCAGAAATACAAAATCATATAGGATAAGGGAAACAAGTGACGGGGCAGTGCAATCCACTTTATAGAGCAATCAACTAAGATTCGAAACAAAAATTTGCGTATGAAGTGTAGTCCGTTAGCTGTGTATTACGTGTGACCTTGGCGTTGCCTAATGTCAGTGGTGCGGGTATTCTGGTCCACTGCGTTGTTTTGCAAGAAAGAACTGACACCAATTGCTGCTCAGAAGAGACTTATTGTTGCACAGAGGAAACTGTGTCAATAATAGCCTAAATAAAGAAATTCTTAGACTCACTTGTTACAGACAGAACCACGTGGTTGGCCAAAAATTTCCAGCCCCTTACGGTGAAAGTTAATTACCTGTGGTAGCAGGCGTTACTCTCGTTACGCCTGTCACTACTAATGTTGTATATCTATAGTAGTCTGACATATTTATGATGTGCAAATTCCAGAGCCTTTTTGACGTCTATGCGACTGTTTGTGTGCTTTGCCACAGTGGTATGATTCTTTGTGCAGTGATGTCTGTGGTCAAAGGCTCTGCAGTACGTTTCGTGTTTTAGTATATTGTTTTGTACTTGTGTTTCCCCTCTCCTCCTATCAAGTGTCGTCTTTCAGCTGTATTATTAACTACTTTTGAAATCTCACAGTGTTCAAGAGGATTAAGAAATTTGTGATTCTCTTTTTAAAAATGTCTTCCATATAAAGAATTTGTTGTTCTATTACCGTCTCCTCGTTTATGGTTAGACAACCTGCATTCAAATTTCCGTCCTGTCTCGCTTAGGTACACTTTGTTACATTTTTTGCATTTTATATTAAGAAAAACTCCGCTTCTTCGTAAGATTGGCATTTTTCTATGTTTTTATTCCTTATCTTATCAAATACTCTTTCACATTTTTAATTGCTACATCTACTCCGTATTTTTAAAACACTGTATAATTTTTCTGGTATGTTACTGCATTGTTCCTTTGTTTTAGTTAATTTTTAGCTTTCTTCCTGTTAATATAACAGAGATTAACGGTAATACTGGGTTAGTACCATCTATTACAATCCCCGTTTAAAAAAAAATGACAGTCGGCATTAAAGCAACTGTTATAAATGGTAAATAATTTTTTTTCTCTGACAGTGTAGTTATGTTGTTGCGATGTTTCTGCACATGAATTGGTCAGTTTCATTGAAAACGATAAGCGATAACTGTGGATTTGAAATACCAATCTCATCTTACTAACAGAGGAATCTGATTAGTGTACAGAGGCAGATTCGAAAAGTGCTATGCACTTAAGAGCACATTGTGACAACAAATGCTTCCGAATATTAACCTTCTGACTGAGCGAGGTTTGTGTGGTGTGTGCACGTAATTTTCATTTTGTGTAATAACGTAATTAAAATATTTGCCCGGGAAAGCCATTATTTTATGAAACTGACACAAACACACATTTTATTTCTTTCCTTCTCTCACACACACACACACACACACACTTTCCAGCGTTACTACTAATTATCAAAGATTCTAATATTAAAGAGAGTATTTCTTATTGATGAAATAGCACAAAAGTACGGACATGAAGTTCTAAGACTGCTCCCGCCGACTACAGCTGTAAGTTAAATTCTATCGCGCTGGTATGGGCACGCTTAGAAGAAAGATGAGATAACGAACGAGCGTGTGGCAAAAAATAAGACTGATAACGTTTCTTTGAATGACGCTGTCCACTGTTTTACCGAGACGACCACGCTAATATGTAAGTTTTATCTTGTTCCTGTCGACATCACAATGGAATGCGTATACTAAGCATCTCGTTGTTGCTGTCCTTCATAATTTACTGTACATTGTAAACAAAGGTTGTTTGCTATACTTTCCAGAACACTAGTGCTGTATTAAACAGCAGCGTCTCAAAAGAAATTGTTATGAATGAAATTTTCTTGGAGCTTGATACCCAGATTGCGAATTAAGAAAATGTCAGTGAAGAGTTAGAAGAAGTAGGCTGTGATAGACTGCAACATTTACTGTTATTATGATTATGGTAATTGTTATTTTCATTATACGTACTAAACACCTTAATTCGTCTCAATTTCTCTTGACAGTTGTGACACTGATCCTTTTGCAATACTGTACTAATGTTCAAGTAGGCCTATAGGCTCCTAATTGCATCAATGAGTGTCTCAAAATAATCTGGCTTATAGAAATCCCCATAAAGTTTTAACTCTATCAAAGGCTTTTTTCGTAATCTATAAAAGCTATGTGTGTTTCTAAATTGAATTGCCGACGTTTTTCAATGTTTTGCTTTAGTATATATGCACGTCAATGCATGAACGTCCTTTTCTAAAGCCCAAGTGTACTTCTAATAATATGTTATCGGAAATAGTTTGCAGCCGTTGATTAAGGGGTCTACTACATATTTTGTAACTACCATTGGAGAGACTTATGCCTTTATAATAATAGATACATCATTTTTGTTTCCTTTTTTGAAAACAGCTATAACTTTTGTCTTTTATAACATTAATATCAGCAGCATCTCTCGTTTTTATTCATGCGTTTTATAAGTTTATATACCATATTCTGCCTTTCATGTATATCATTTTTGTGTAAAATGATGTATTAAAATTCCATGTACTAAAATGTGTGGAAAAATAAACAATTGTAATAGTGCATAAACGATTCCATAGTTCAATTGGTTTGTTTCAAAGCTAATAAAGTACTTAAGTACATGAGTAAAGATATGTTTATCTGATATTTGTATCTGACTGATGTTTAGATAATCTCTTTAGAAGAATACCAAAATTAATTTTTGTCTATTTTTTTGTCACGGGTTTAGCTAAAAGTGTTAAGGATGAGAAGTTATATATCATATTTTGTTGTCTTTCACTGTACTCGACACAAAATTTTCTTTGTCCATTGGTTGTCTCCATAACGGTAGTTCCACACTTTTGTCTTCTCTTAGTCCTTACCTGCAGGCTTCCTGTCACTGGGCTGTACAGTCACCGCACTTTTAAAGATTTGTTTCTAAAATTTACTTGCATTTTATTTTTCTCTGTTAACATTGGTATATCCTAAAATACCATAAGCGGATATTGTCATCCACAATGTGTGAGTTGAAAAATTTTAGGTTGGTAGGTTATTGGCATGTGGGTGAACAATTGATTTTCACACCTGCACGGAAACGGTTTATATAAAATGTATATTACACCTAATTTCATGTGTTTATTGTCTACGTAACACATGTAATATATTTGCGGCACTAATTCTAGCTTATTGTTTTATACACTTCATATAAAGTACGTTAAGGCGGTTACACAAGTTTATAAATGCAACCTTAAATATAATGTGTCTAGCAAAAATTACAGTGACTTTTATTGTATAAAGGAACTTGATTCCATTTGGATTATTGTGTTAAAGCGCTGTAATCCAAGAAGGCTCTAATCCAAGAACGCTGTAATGCACCTTCATTACAGTCACACTACTCAAAGCACTCCGCGTCACTCATATGGCACACAGCGTACAGTTTAGATTGTTTCCCGCTAATTTTTGCAAATTTCAGCGTGGCAACGTTGTATAATCTGTCTGGAGACCTTGACATTGCAATTATATGATGACAAGAATGCACGCTAGGTTCGTATGAGTACAGCGGCGTGTATGTGCCACAGATGCGGTGCATTGCATACACACACACACACACAACCATGCATTTTTCTACTTTGTAGCACAGTAGCTGTAAAAGCTAGAAAAAATGCTGAAATGCCGAAACGTTGCATCTAGGTTACAGTAGGAGTGGTTTTATACTCTTTTGAATACATAGGTTACAAAAAATATTTTAATTTAGGCGAAAATATAACTTTTATTAGTGGCATGCGTTTTACGTTGCCACTAATACTGAGGTTGCCACAGTACGGTCTCGGGTCGGCGGAAAATGCCACAACTCACCACATACAGACACATACACACACACACACACACACACACTCTTCAAACACTTTTTGCTAAAGTCTATTTCTTGATGCATATATAATTTATTTAATATTTATAATTTCTTTGCCTCAAGATGTGATAGCCTATTTACAAATATATCAAACACAAAACTAAACAAACTAATGCACAAATCAATACAAAACAAGACACAATTTTCAAAATACTCAACATCGAAAATACTAAAAAAGTTAATATATACACAACAATCACACACAATAATATCAGTATAAAATACCAAAAACCAACAGGAAAGCATAACAACAACCAACCCAAACAACCGAAAACATGTTCCAAATACAGGAAAATACATCTTGAGATAAAGAAATTAAAAATATTCAATAAATTTCTCTAGGTACAGTAGAGAAATTTTGGTCAGATGTCCGAGTCTGAACAGTGCTATGAAGAAGAATGGAGTTAACACCTGTGAATCTACCTGCTGTAATGGGACTTCTATAGGGCAGTTGCAGAATTAATGAGTCAATTTGTTTAATGTAAATTATATAATAAATGAGTCATAGCAAGCATGACGGTACATTTATAAGGTACCTTATACATTTATAAGGCATTTATAAATGTGTAAGGTACATTTGGACCTTAAGCAAGGAAGACGGTATGCACACATGCTGTAAACTTTATTAAAAAAATATATATTCAAAGGCAGTCACAACAAGGTTCTGTATAGAAATGCTATCAACACAATAAAATAAGCGAGTTGCCTGTCAGCTGACTCATGGTAAACACATGGCCCATTCTGCACTGTTGTTGCCATTATGGTTATATAATGTTGTGAAGTAAGGAGAAACCACGGATAAGTACACTAGTGCAAAGGTAAAAAAGAAACAACTAACAACATGTGCGAGTTATAATGCCTTAACTTGGAAACAATCTGTACCAGGGACATGTTAAAATATGAGATAAACTGAGCATAGAAAAATCACTGATTTACTGACATGCTTGATACATCAACATCTTCACAACATGCCATACGCAAGGTGCTGCCTGTTCCATCTTAAAAATCCTCCAGCCATCTCTTCCTGGGTCTACCCACACACCTGTGTCCTATAGGTTTGAATTTCCAGACTTGTTTGGTCAGTCTGGGATATGTCATTCTTTCTGAGTGTTCTTTCCACTGTTGTTTGTAATCTTTTAATTTTCATTCAAGTTAAAAATTGTTAACTCTTCTCTTATGGCCTTATTTCTTATAAGGTCAAGTTTAGAACACCTTTTAACTACTCTTGAGAATGCCATTTCCGAGGTCTGTATTTTAACGTCTTTTTTCGTTATTGCCCATAATTCACACCCATAGTGTGTGTCCCTTTACATAGTACAGGGACTCCCATAACTTTGTAAAACTTTAATTTTGCATCTCGATCTACCTTGTTTCTACAAATACGTTGATTTTTCCGCAGATTGTTTGGAACTTACCCAACTTGTTGAGCACTTGTTACAGTGCAGTGGAGGAGGACGTGATCAAGTGATCTGCTATATGGTCATTTGTATTCGAGAAATGGAGCAGAGTGAACAGTATTTCTTAGCTCGGTTCCACACTTACTACAGCTTTCAATATCATGTGAACATGAAGTTTTACATTTGTTTTTCTATAAGGTAAGACCTAGTGATCTTCTATTTATTCATTCTACAGCGGTTTCATTTGTAACTCTCTAATTCCGTACATTGACATCTGTTATAGATTCACTGCTGATGTTAAAACGATCTGACAATTCTATAAGTACTTTATGCATGTGTGTGTGTTTTATTGCATTATGTAATGGATAACTGTGTATATTTATTGTATCATTTTTTATGGTGTAATTATACTTATACACATGATTGATGTCGTTTGTATTTCACACATACTGTTTCGCACTGTGAGCGAGGAGAATGATTGCTTTCATTAGGTTACAACCATACATAAAATCTATGTGCATACATATACATCAAGGTGCTTTTTCGCAAAGGCTACCCGACCCACACATTTTATCTCTACCCAGACAGACAACACGCCCATATACACATTTCTTTTTCCTCAACACTCATTAATCATTTGTGTGAAGGTTAACCTTACTTTTGAACACTGAAAAAACCTCCGACAACAAAGACAAGAAGAGCAGTCAAGACACAGTGTTTTACTTAACACACACACACACACGCGCGTGTGTGCATGAAAGTTAACCTTATTTATGAACATAGAAAAAAACAAGACAAGAAGAAGAAACCAGGAACTGGCCACTTTAATTTCTTTCATACACACGTATACATTAAGTTACACAATTTTATGCCTCACATGACATCGACCTATTAAATCAAGATAAGCAGAGGACAAGATGGCTACGGACACGTTGGATACACTTGTTAAGGGAACATAAATCTGAAATTGTAACTGTACAAAAAAATAAACAAGAGAAGAAAAACTTTACCCCCCCTCGCTTATTATGATCTATTTACGAATTACCTTAACACAGAAAATTCCCACATACCTTAACACAGAAAATTCCCACAAAGTCCACAGGACCGCCACCATATTTTGAGGAGCAAATATGGAAACCAATTACTCTTATCCGAAAGAAATAATTACTACAAAATTCCATTAATTAAAAACTCCAGGGTCGTGTAGACGAACTCAAGATACAGAAATTAGGTTAAGGTAAAATGGCGTATTAACTAACACATGCTCATGGTAATCTTATATTTTAATATTTTATCAAACATAACATTAATTTCTTTTTACTGTTGTGAATGTTATTAAAACAAAATTTCTGAGACAAACAAAAATATAATATAAAAAGTTTTGTATGCAAATCAGTACTTGGCTCTCTTTCTCTTTCTCCTTCCCCCCTTTTACTCTTTTACTCCCACACGCTCACTCATTCTTTCTATTTACCCTCCTTTTTACCGAGATCTCATTATTTTGTTGATTTTGAATTTAATAGATTTTGTTTAACAATTAAAATATATTAAATTACATCAAGTTTTAATGAATTCTGGCCATTTAAGTTTGTTATTGATCGGTTACTTATCTGCCACGTGGTAGTCCAGTGGTTGCACATTACGTTGAAAGTTACTTTTTTATGAAAAACACCAAAATAAATGTTCCACAACTTTTACACCATAACCACTTCAGCTAAATTAGTATTTCAAAAAGTTGTTCAATGTTCCATTACATTCTTTTATACACTTTTGTAGGCCTACCGGAATTGCCTGCGGGCACTGAAAGAATACATGAGTCCCGTATGGTGTACAACTGGAGACTGGGGTGTTATTTTAAAAGTTTTTACTGCTTCATTAATTTCTAATACACTTGGGTAGGCCTACTTTAACTGATTCAACCTACCGTACATGCCAGAGGCCACTAATAGAAAACAACACGTGTGTCTTGTTTCGTAGTCGGGTGGAGACTGGGCCTTCGCTGGCGTGCCCAGCAAAACGCCAGAGTTCTGTTTTAATTGCGCCTTGGAAACTGGTTTCAAGCGGTTTACCACCAACATCCCGCCCCATGGCTGGAAATTTCCGTTCTTGTTCGTCACACCTTTTCAACAGGAAACTCGCCGTCGTTGGAAACACGTGGTGTTTGTATGATTCACTGGTGACGTGAATTCAATTGGCTGCATTTCCTTGCCTTAGAAGGACAGCTTTTTCCCCCTCTGCACTTCCACATTACGAACCAGCTACGCTATTTTACATTAATACAATAACTTGTTACATAATTTTGTTACCCCAAATTTTGTCCCGTTACACGTTCCCGCCATGACGTAGACACACGGGTGGTAGTGGCAACAATAAATTTTCCCTCACACATCCTTCTTTACCCTATTTCCCTTCTAGAGGGAACTTTTTCTCCCTTATCACATGTTGGCCACACCGACTACTGCCATTCAACACACCAATCATGACTGATCCTACTACATGATGACGTGATATATATTAAACATGGCCGACCAATCACTACACTTCGCACCCAGTGCTGTGGTACCCCCACATGGTGCCTATCACATGGTACTCCCACCATGGCCATGTGATATCCCTACTCCAGTCACATTCTACCCCACCCATGGTCACATAGTACTCACCCTCCTGATGTCATCAAATTCAAATTACCCGCCATGTACATGTTCTGGCTAAATCGTATGGACTGAAAGTGCATGTAAAAATGACTTCCATGGGACACCAAATGGTCTCCAACAGTTTTAACCAATAAGTTTACAAATAACAACAATGCTGTTCATTATAACAATAAATGCTTGTTACTATAAACAAATGTATAACTATGTATAATACCTGATCAACAAACTGTTCGTTCTCTTCTTTGACGATTTCTTCTTTTACATGCAGATCTCCTTTTAGGACAGAATTTATAACTGGGAATACATCCTGCAAATTGAATAATTATAAAATTTATTTCGTCTTCTCAGTGATTTATAGAGTACTATATAAATAGGTGATCAATACTAAATATGAAATATATAGAATCACCTATCAACTTTTGCAATAAATATCCATACTCTGTACCTACATGGTATGTGTGCACGCCCGTGCTTGCACAAGTGTGCGATTTTACTTACTTAATCTCATGTAGTTTATATATATACAACACTATGATAGAGTTTGTGTATTCTGTTGAGTTTTAATTACATATCTACAAACGAATGTGATCCAAATCTCAAGTGGTACTTGACACTGAACAACCTAACACATTAGCTATGGGCTAAATAACGTTTATGCACATTACCTGTTCAGTCTCAGCCTCTTCTGCATCTGCTTCTTTCTTTACACTGACCGTTAAAACATTCTACAAATAACAAGTAATTCAAATTTACTTTTATACAAATTCATTACCATTATACGAGAATGCTTTATAAGAGGCTGTAAAGGAAACCATAAAGATGTTCAAGACCGTAATAACATTTCACGGAAAATGTATAAGAGTTAAAGGCTTACTGACGGTATGGTTTCTACTCACAGAAAACATCGTAAATTGAGAACACTATTGAATATTATAAAAAATTATTAGGGGAAGAGGATAATCAGGAACAAAAATAGGTAAATATTAAACCTGGTAAAGATAACTGAGAGGAATCAGTGTCAGAGCACAGGCCAGATGGAGAAAAAAATTTGCTACTGTCAAATACTAAAAACTACAAAATTCCCTTATTTAAAAACTCCAGGGTCGTGTAGACAAACTCAAGATACAGAAATTAGGTTACGGTAAAATGGCGTATTAATTAACTAACACATGTTCGTGGTAAACGTATATTTTAATATTTTATCAAACATAATATAAATTTCCTTTTACTGTTGTGAATGTTATTAAAACAAAATTTCTGAGACAAAAAAAATATAATATAAAAAAGTTTTGTATGCAAATCAGTACTGTGCTGGGTTGAGAACCCGGCGTTTCTATAAAGCTGTAATTATATTAATATTCTGGATCGCCGAATTAATGCATTACAGTGATTAAGTGTAGCGTACTGTTTGGCCATTACGTCATTTTACTGTACGCCCACGCACTCTGTTGACGGAGGTGTGTGATTATGTTTTCGCCGCGATAGTTAGGTACGGGTTGATTCAGTTCGAATCTGAGCAGCAGTTCCATCAACAGCCGTATACTCCCTGGCAGAGCCAAGTTTCTTTAATTGGTTGTAAATTCCTATTCTCCATGACTAAGTAGACGCTAAGCGATCTCCGGTAAGTGGATTAAATATATATAGTTCATTTTATCATAAAGGATTTACATTTAGTTTAAAATTAACGTGGATGCGAGTTGATAAAAGTTTCAAGTTGCCACGTGGCGTGTGACCGAACCTGCATGTTCATTGTTGAATATTCGAATTATTTTAAACACTAATATAGCCTAAAATCTTGTATTTTATAATCTATATAATCGATTCAATTGTACAAAAGGGGCGTAAAAGAGAAATTATGTAATTTTGTGGAACTGGGGAACTTTACTAAATTTGTCTAAGTGAGCACATGGTGCTATATGCTTATGCCTGTCAAAGAATGTTATGAACTTGGTGTGTATGGTATGCTGTGGCATATGGGGTTATGGTTTATGGGCCAGTGAAGTAATTATTATGAATGTCCAGGGTTCCTGACCCAGTTGGAAATGTGACTTTCTCCGCATGTGGTAATCCATCTGCCGCAATGCCGTAAAAACATCTAAACTCTCGATCGTGGCCACCAGTGGAGGAGCTGCTGTACAGCCTGCCTGTACCCATGGGACACTATCTGGACTAAACTAAGGTGAAATTTAAGCTTTTTAAAATACACTAGGCCGCTGCAGCAGACACCATGTGTTGTGACATTAACCATCAAAATTAACTCAAGTTCTACTCCATTGTGCTTGCATCCAGCTGGACATAATTTTGGTTACAAACGTTCTCTAGAATAGCTCTCAGAATGTAATTACGCCCCAGAATAATTGTAGACCCCGTCGAGGGGCATGTGTCCGGCGATCATTAATTTTTTTTATACTTTATTTCTTTTATGGTAAGGTTGAATGGGGGGTTGTAAAGGTTGTGGGGAATCTGTATTGTAGTGAAGTATGTGGGTGCAGTTTGTAAATGCTGGGGGGCTTGACCGGCTCGTCGGGTCCCTATTACCATCTTGGGTATTTTATTGGTGAATCATTATATATAATTTAAAAATGGGTTGGAAGTTTTTTATGGGTTTTAGGCTGATTTTCACTCTTTAATCTGAGGCAGTCACCTGTAGGTGCAGTTCTCTGCAGGTACCGGACATGTTATCTTCTGTTGGATCCGGCACTGGCACATGTCTGCGGCCGGGTAAATTTAGATTTTCTGTGAATTCTTTTTATATATTTTTACAAGGTTTAAACAAAAGATTTTACAAATTTATAAAATTATTCAGGCTGTTCTAATACTTAAATTTATTTTGTCTTTCTTA
Organism: Magicicada septendecula; assembly: GCA_034769895.1. Classification (NCBI taxonomy): domain Eukaryota; kingdom Metazoa; phylum Arthropoda; class Insecta; order Hemiptera; family Cicadidae; genus Magicicada; species Magicicada septendecula. The sequence goes on along the minus strand of CM068369.1, from coordinate 102,685,477 downwards.
CTGCTATAGTCAGTTCAGAAAATCTTTAAATTTTTATATATATATTTATAATATCAAATTCTTATAATTTCATAAAATTATATAGGCTGTACGGCCACCACAGTTTATAATTGTATTTTCTTGCGGTTATGTTCTAAGTGGATTTTCTGTAGAATTTTATATTTTTATGAAAGAATAGAAGAAATTTACAATTTTATAAAACCATATAGGCTGCCATGCCAATTTGAATTTGTAATTTCTAGTCCTTATGATCCATTCAGTTTTCTTTAAAATTCTTTTATGTTTTATGGAGTTAAGTGGTTTTGGCAGTATTTTATGAAATTATACAAGCTGTGCTGGCGACTTAAACTTATAATTGTAGTTTCGGGTCATTATGACTAGTCCAGATTTTCTCCCCAGTTATGTATGGGTTTTATAAGAATATACAGGCTGTCTGCCAGGTTTAACATGTTGTATCTTATCTGTGATGTATATGTGTGTGTGTATTTATGTTTAATTATGTGTTATCTTATGGCAAGTGTTATAAAAAAGGGGATATATGCACAATTTAAATGATTACTGATGTTATGTAATATTTTTAAAATATATATTAACTTTACTATCTGCGTGTTGTTGTGTTGTGTGAATGTATGAGCACCTACCTGCTGTCCGATCTTGCGGTTTTCTTCCGACTAGGGCGTGTGGATTTTGGATTTGATTTCGCAAGTATGTAAACTCAGGTATATAACAACAGCACACTAAATAAGTTATTTTAAAAGTGAAGAGTTTTGTGAGGTTGGTAGGCTCTGTAGTAAAGCAATAAAAATACGTGGGGTAATAAAACGGGGTTTATTACTCCAAACACACAAGAATGAAATGGTTATAAGTTCAAATATTCTTACAAACCAAACAGTGAATAAATCTTGAATAATGTTTTCTAAATGATTAATAATTTTCAGAAGTTGAGCTCGTTATTTTGAAAGAGTTTATTTTAACTGAGAATTTAATTAATCAATTTAATTTCAATGTTTTTAACACTTGATTTTAATGAAATAAAAACTCTAACGTTACTTGAAAATATTCAAAAATAAACTAGGCGTGACAATCTAGTTCACGTCCCTTTATTTACTAGTGATCTGACTCACGTATACTGCAGTATGAGCAAATTATTTAATTCTTTGTTAAGATTTGTATAGCGCTTTTTGTTTTATCTACTATTAATTCTTAACTAATGCTTATTAATTACTTATACTGGCTATACAGATTATCACACATGAATAATTTTTATTTAACTAGAGTCTTTGATTTCTGGCACCTGAATGATTTATATTACATTGATTTTAATTAAAAAAGAAAGAAAAATTTAACGGTTGAAAAATAGATAACTTGATTTCGACTTTCCTGATTCTGAAGTGGATTTTAGAGATGCTCCGGATGTCCCTCGCTGTCCTTGTCCAATCGGCTAGAGATAGTGATCTACTTGAGAGTCCTGGGTTTTGGCAGTGAGCTCGGAAATCAGCAACACTCTGCTCTCCTGCTATTTGATGAAGTTTTTATGTCTGTAGCTTTCTGCGAGAACTGCTTCACGTCCCTCGTCGATTCACGTTCCACGTCAGCGTGTGTGTGTGTGTGTGTGTGTTTCTGTCGTTTTGAGTTGTAGATCTGCTTGTCAGCTGATTCACAAATGGTTTAGACGGCCTCTCTGTCGTATTCCTGAAGTAAGGTCTTGTAGCCTTGTAGATCTCTTGCGTGCGTATGCCCACAATTAATGTAGTGCACAATACGCTTGTTTGTTGATGTGGAAGAGTATCTTGACTGGACGCTGTAATTACGAGTCGTTACAGTTGATGTCTTATGATGATCGTAATTAGGCGTGTTGACCACGTAGAGTCTTCCGATGTGTCTTCACAAAACTATGGTTTTGAGACGATCGAAGATATACGTCTGTTCTTCTTGAATACTGGCAGTAGAGTGTTTTATCAGCCCCAAAACTCCGCGTTGGTTCCAATTTCTTCGAATGATTTGATTGGCTGACACACTCACCCTACTACTCAAAATTTGAATCACCTCAGCCCGTGAGAACGAAACTACTTTCCCACAGACGGAGAATTTATATTATTATTAATATTCTTAACACAACGGAACTGAATTGTCGTTCCGGATTTCCTGTGGCACTTTTATATTGCAATTATCTTGGCTGGAAACCAAGTTGTGCTAACTCTAAAATATACAATTTGTTGTAAATTCTTATAGCTATAACATATTAAAAGCTCTTTTATGTAGCTCAATTATTACGGAAGTTATTAACATAAAATTAATTAACTCTGTTATTATTTAATTATATTGCATAAAATTCGCACACCCTATTATTAATATTTCAGCAAACATTTTGGCTACAATGGATTTCGCCTGAATTTACTGGTTTCCGAAATATTAATAATTGAAAGTTTGGGTGTGGTCGTATTCGTTACACAGTGAGTTGATTATGTAACAGCCGCGTGTGCGCCTTGTACAATGCATTATTATGATCGCTATAACTCATGAGTGGTGTTTCGACTATAAAAATTTATTTAAACATCAATATAGTATACCCTTAACATATAACTCCAAATTAATGATATTTGGTCCTGTTATATACTCCTCCACCCGCTTTAAAAAAAAAAGAGTGTAGTATATACAATTTTTTTTTTCAATTGTTTTAACTGTACATTGAATTGATTATGCTTGGTACTATACATTGTATTAATTATCTACGGACACATACATTGGTGTCAATGTTCTTTTCATATATAACTTAATTCTAATTGAACAATATCAATAACAATATTATTGTGCATGAAAACTATTATGCAGTAAATGTTTGTAGTAAGGCTAGTAGTTAATTGCAGCGTTTAAGAATGTGAGACAAGCGCCAGGCAACAGCTAACACGCGCGCGGAGGAATGTGCAGGGTTTGTTTACAGTGATATCAAACACCGCGCGACGCTAATTACTTGACCTACATTCTAACAGCTGAGCACTACACTGCGTTACATAACAATTTCCGGCCGCTGCGGTTCGCTTCGCCTTGGTTTATTATACGCGTGTACGCTTGTTAGTTACCGCGCTACTAATGAACTATCGTTCATACACAACTTATTTACAATTATTATTAATATTATATAACACACATTTCATTTATTTTAATACTAATTATTATTATTTAAATTATTATTAACCCTATACATTATATTATTTTCAAAGTGCGTCTAATATTTGGAAACCGTTTTTATGGGCGGTTCTACAATATTCTTCTAGCCACTCGTTAAGTCCTTCGGCGTCACCGGATACTACAACAACGTTTTCCCAGGCTGGTTGTGTGGGAACGCTGCCTCTAAGTTCCTGTTCTACCGGACATGCACTTGTCGGAGTGCTTTGTTGTATTCTATTCACCTCGAACAATGGTTTTGTACTTCCCGGTCGGAATACCTTATTAATCAGCACACAAATTTCTGGACACAAATTACTTTTCTTAAACTTAGTACATTTTTTTATTTCTAGCTATTTTTGCTTTAAGTAATTTTGCATGATTTATGGCGCATCCCCCCTGGAGGCGCCCCTTGCCAAGTTTTTTGGAGATTTATGGCTTTTTGGCTTTTCGCTAGGGTCCTTAACGCTTTGTGTATCGCTGTCTTGCGCAGTCGTATCACTTTTCGATATTTCGATTGTCTGTATAGTTCTCATCTGCGTCCCATCGTTGCCCTTATATTGCCCTTTCGGTCTGCTGACATTTGGCTTACCTTTGTATTCAAAGGTCTTATCTGGGGGGTTTTGACGGTGTCTGAGGTGGAGTAGAACTAGCGGTAGGTTTTTGATCAGGTTGAGGATGGTATTGTACCCGGGTATTTTGACCGTCGTTATTTCGGCGAAAATCTGGGTTATAACGCCAACTGCCTAAGTCAAAAACTGTCTCGCTTAGCGACACTAAAATGAGCAATTCGTCACCCATGCGTTTACCATGCGTAAACACAGCTACCCGTATATTGTGGTTGAAATGATAGGCCAGTTTAGTGACAACGTCGATCTCTGAAAATGCCGGGGTTAAATGCTTTGCGAGCTCGACCTGCTGGATGATATAATTTTCGGGCGTTATACCTAATTTTCTGTCATAACGTCCATATTCTAACTTGTTCCGTAACAGTCTTTGTGTGTGAGAATTCCAATACCGGCTTTCGAATTTCTGTTTGAATTCCGCGTATGTGGTTACTTTATCACGTACAATATTATACCATTTGCGCGCAGAATCACGCATCGCGTTTACTACCCATTGTATTTTATCTTGATCTTCGAGTCTCGAACCTACCCTCGCCATCTCATTTTCACAGGCTAACAAAAATTCAATAGGGTTTTCATTATTTTCCCCTGTAAAATATACACGATTCTTTTCATCGGCTGGTCCCTGTACTAGGATATTGGGAGCGGATCTCCTACGTACTTCCTGTCGTACTTTTAAGATCTCGTCATTAAGTGCTTGCAATACACTTTGTTTATTAGAATCTATATTTGATCGCGTTTCTACTATTGAAGCGTCAAGTCTGTCAACGCGCCATTGTGTTTCCGTCACGTCCGCTTGAATTTTTACTTCTAGCGAGTCAACTTTTTTTGCAACATCAGTGGTCTGTTTTTCACACCTACTGATGTGTTCTTTGAATCGGCCTTCCATACGCGTAACTTGTTCGATAAACAATTTCTGCATGGTCTCAAAAACCTTGAACCGTTCGTTTATTTTCGTTTCTACGGTATGCACTTTTTCTCCGATTTCCGTGACTTTAGCATCTAATTTCTGTATGCTTTCATCGATTTTCGCGGTCGTTTCTTTATTACTTTGTTTTATTTTGGCATTTACATCCGCGTTACTATGTTCTAATGCTTCGGTTAAACTGACTTTTTGCGCGTCAATTTTAGCCGTTATATCCGCGTTACTTAGTCCAAATTTCACGTCTATTTTCTCAAATTTCGAGTTCATATTAGCGGTCAATTCCACATTCATTTGCTGCATTAGTTTAAGTATTTTTTCCATATCCATTTTTAAACAACAATTTCAAATACACTTCACTGCTGTACCACTACCAATCACAAAACTTTTCTTTGGGGATTGTTCGAGTTGGACGCCAGCTGTTTTAAAAGTTAAAACAGCAAACTTTGTTTTAACGTAAAATTAAATTTAAATTTAATGTAATTTAAATTTATCGAGCCCCAAGATATTGGAGTGCCATATGTAACTTTACTATAAATGTGGCGTTTCAAGATCGTTATGATTTAAATTGAAATTTATTGAATTTCGGGCCCCACGTTCAGGGTGACATTTATAACTTTACTATCTGCGTGTTGTTGTGTTGTGTGAATGTATGAGCACCTACCTGCTGTCCGATCTTGCGGTTTTCTTTCGACTAGGGCGTGTGGATTTTGGATTTGATTTCGCAAGTATGTAAACTCAGGTGTATAACAATACAGCACACTAAATAAGTTATTTTAAAAGTGAAGAGTTTTGTGAGGTTGGTAGGCTCCGTAGTAGAGCAATAAAAATACGTGGGGTAATAAAACGGGGTTTATTACTCCAAACACACAAGAATGAAATGGTTATAAGTTCAAATATTCTTACAAACTAAACAGTGAATAAATCTTGAATAATGTTTTCTAAATGATTAATAATTTTCAGAAGTTGAGCTCGTTATTTTGAAAGTTATTTTAACTGAGAATTTAATTAATCAATTTAATTTCAATGTTTTTAACACTTGATTTTAATGAAATAAAAACTCTAACGTTACTTGAAAATATTCAAAAATAAACTAGGCATGACAATCTAGTTCACGTCCCTTTATTTACTAGTGATCTGACTCACGTATACTGCAGTATGAGCAAATTATTTAATTCTTTGTTAAGATTTGTATAGCGCTTTTTGTTTTATCTACTATTAATTCTTAACTAATGCTTATTAATTACTTACACTGGCTATACAGATTATCACACATGAATAATTTTTATTTAACTAGAGTCTTTGATTTCTGGCACCTGAATGATTTATATTACATTGATTTTAATTAAAAAAGAAAGAAAAATTTAACGGTTGAAAAATAGATAACTTGATTTCGACTTTCCTGATTCTGAAGTGGATTTTAGAGATGCTCCGGATGTCCCTCGCTGTCCTTGTCCAATCGGCTAGAGATAGTGATCTACTTGAGCGTCCTGGGTTTTGGCAGTGAGCTCGGAAATCAGCAACACTCTGCTCTCCTGCTATTTGATGAAGTTTTTACGTCTGTAGCTTTCTGCGAGAACTGCTTCACGTCCCTCGTCGATTCACGTTCCACGTCAGCGTGTGTGTGTGTGTGTGTCTGTCGTTTCGAGTTGTAGATCTGCTTGTCAGCTGATTCACAAATGGTTTAGACGGCCTCTCTGTCGTATTCCTGAAGTAAGGTCTTGTAGCCTTGTAGATCTCTTGCGTGCGTATGCCCACAGTTAATGTAGTGCACAATACGCTTGTTTGTTGATGTGGAAGAGTATCTTGACTGGACGCTGTAATTACGAGTCGTTACAGTTGATCTGTCTTATGATGATCGTAATTAGGCATGTTGACCATGTAGAGTCTTCCGATGTGTCTTCACAAAACTATGGTTTTGAGACGATCGAAGATATACGTCTGTTCTTCTTGAATACTGGCAGTAGAGTGTTTTATCAGCCCCAAAACTCCGCGTTGGTTCCAATTTCTTCGAATGATTTGATTGGCTGACACACTCACCCTACTACTCAAAATTTGAATCACCTCAGCCCGTGAGAACGAAACTACTTTCCCACAGATGGAGAATTTATATTATTATTAATATTCTTAACACAACGGAACTGAATTGTCGTTCCGGATTTCCTGTGGCACTTTTATATTGCAATTATCTTGGCTGGAAACCAAGTTGTGCTAATTCTAAAATATACAATTTGTTGTAAATTCTTATAGCTATAACATATTAAAAGCTCTTTTATGTAGCTCAATTATTACGGAAGTTATTAACATAAAATTAATTAACTCTGTTATTATTTAATTATATTGCATAAAATTCGCACACCCTATTATTAATATTTCGGCAAACATTTTGGCTACAATGGATTTCGCCTGAATTTACTGGTTTCCGAAATATTAATAATTGAAAGTTTGGGTGTGGTCGTATTCGTTACACAGTGAGTTGATTATGTAACAGCCGCGTGTGCGCCTTGTACAATGCATTATTATGATCGCTATAACACATGAGTGGAGTTTTGACTATTAAAATTTATTTAAAAATCAATATACTATACCCTTAACATATAACTCCAAATTAATGATATTTGGTCCTGTTATAATATATATATGTACAAAATATGATTTAAGATTTAAGGGATATTACTATGTTATGTTAGCGATACTAGTTTGGGGAATTTTGATATTGAAATTTTTTGAAGGATGATATATTACATATTGAATTATATCAGTAAATTTTAAATTGCGATTAATATGTATATACAGAGAAAATGAATTATAATGATATGAAGGCACATCAGAAATAATAAAGGCTGTTATTGTTGTTTAATAGAGAGTTTTAATTGCAAGTCCCGTCTCACTGGACCCAGCACATTTTATGCTCCTCCTAGGCCTTCTGCCTAGTTCTAAATAAACTAAATAAAAATAAGGAGGGGTTACAGTACTTTGCTCTCTTTCTCTTTCGCCTTCCCCCTTTTTCTCTCATACGCTCGCTCTCTCACTCTTTCTCTCTATATACCCTCCATTTTACTGAGATCTCATTATTTTGTTGATTTTGAATTTAATAGATTTTGTTTAACAATTAAAATATATTAAATTACATTAAGTTTTAATGAATTCTGGCCATTTAAGTTTGTTACTGATAGTTACTTATCTGACACGTGGTAGTCAGTGGTTGCACATTATGTTGAAAGTTACTTATTTATAAAAAACACCAAAATAAATGTTCCACAACTTTTACACCATAACCACGTCAGCTAAATTAGTATTTCAAAAAGTTGTTCACTGTTCCGTTACATTCTTTTATACACTTTTGTAGGCCTACCGGAACTACCCGCGGGCACTGAAAGACTGGGGTGTTATTTTAAAAGTTTTTACTGCTTCATTAATTTCTAATACACTTGGGTAAGCTTACTTTAACTGATTCGGCCTACCATACATGCCCGATGCCACTAATAGAAAACAACACGCGTGTCTCGTTTCGTAGTCGGGTGGAGACTGGGGCCTTCGCTGGCGTGACCAAGCCAAATTTCCGTTTTAACTGCTCCTTGGAAACTGGTTTCAAGCGGTTTACCACCGTCCCACCCTGGTGGCTCAAAATTTCCGTTCTCGTTCTTCACACCTTTTCAACAGGAAAATCACTGTGTGTTTGGAAACACGTGGTGTTTGTGTGATTTACTGGTGACGTGAATTCAATTGGCTGCATTCCTTACCTTATAAGGACAACATTTTCCCCTTCTACACTTCCACATTACGAACCAGCTATGCTATGTTACATTAAAACAATGACTTGTTACATAATTGTGTTACCCCAAATTTTGTCCCGTTACAAGACCCCCTCCAATGAGAGGTTTTATGTCAAAACATAAAAACTATCATTGCCTAAACCTAGGAGGACCAGTGAGGATATGGCATGCCACAACCCCACTTACTTCCTGACTAAAATTTGGGTACTTACCGCCCTTAATCCAGTGGCTGTGGCCACACCTGCATGACTTTACTGGACTTCCTTCATCAAGATCCCAACACCATAAAGCCAGACAGGCACTTGGCGACCCTGCCCTGACGCACTGGCCAGCACAGGTTCGCCTCCACAGTTCCACCCAGATTCTGCAACAAAGTAAAAACATTAGCAAATGGCCTTCCAATGATCCATATCCTTCCACTGATTTGTGTCCCTCCTAGCAGTACTAATTTGCATTTACCAAAGTACTGATTTGATAGCTTAAGTATCTGAATAACATATTACTCTTCAACAAGAGGTAGCCTTATGCTAACATGACACATGTTATTTAAACCAAATAACATATTAACATACACTAATACATGACCATTTATCAAAACACAATTGCAAACAAAAATATTCTCAAATCTCATTACAAATACAATTTTCTATTGATTCCATTTTACGTTTCAATTATCTCATTACAAACCATCTTATAAATGTTTGATATAACTATGTTATATATCTCATAAATACATCACATTAAAATAACCATTTCAATTTTAAATTTGAATAAAAGTTGCAAACATTACATAACTTTAGTTTTAATTTTCTATTGAATATTCTAATTGTCACATTATACCTTCAATTCTGGTTTCTATTAAATACTTCAATTATTAAATTTTACACATTTATTATTTATTATAAAATTCAAAAATGAATTTTTTTTTTAATTTATTACCAAAATTTACGTCTTAATTTTTTCAAATTCTTCAAATTTTCAAATTCACACCTTAAACAATTTAAATCAGTTTAATTACATTCTAAAAATTCAGTAATGTCAATTATTATGAACACTTAGTACACTAAATACAAGGTGCACTCACGACAAAATGTATCTACCATAACAATAACAGAACCTAATACATAATACATTTAATCCCAAATAACATATTAATATACATGAACATATGATCATACATAAAATTACAAATTCGACTTTCTAACGGTTACAGTTTGCGTTTACTTTCCTTAACAGAGGCCATCAATTGTGCTCAATTTCTTACCATTCCCCTTCACAACCCCTTAACTTAATTCGTTACAATTTTATGTAATACTCTCATGCTTAAGGCCACTGTGTGATCTTACTTTTATTACTGATGCTTAAAACTCAATTACTCATTACTTGATAAATTTCTTCGGGCGCCATCTTGCATAATTAACAATTGCAAGAATATATGTACTTACCAATTCGGGTTCTTTTCGGCGAACTCATGAGAACAGAATTATGGCTGTTTGAAATAAGAAAGCTTCACTCATATCCCATAATTAAGTTTTATTAACAATTAGTTATTCTCTCTCATCATTCACCTTTAAAAGATCATTGACAACTACCTCTTTACCTCCCTCATCTATTATACAATTCTCATTCTAAAAACTCACATAACTTAAATTGAAACATAGTATACACTTTTTAATTAACACAAAAAAAAATCAAGATATTAAATAGAAATAATTTTTTAGAAACACAAACCAGCCTTCATTTATCTACATAGTTTCACTCACGCACACACACACACACACACACACACACACACACACACACACAATTACTTTATAACCTGAGAGATCTCATTTTATGTTGAAAAGTTTAGAAAATTAATTACGATATATTTATGATTTAACCCCCATTTTAATTTGGTTCAAACCCCAGTTGTTTACTCATCTGAATTTTGTCCACATAGTCCAGTCTCCCTACGCAATTGGCTCCATGCACACACTTTTATTTTCATTACTAATCTCCGAAATTGTTATTTATGCATAATTTCACTGTTGTATCAAGTAAAAAAAAAACTGTTATTTACATTTTTGTTGTTTTGCGGGCCCACAATTTACGTTCCGGAACTTTGTACATGTCACTCGCACGAGTGTTGAATTTAGACTGGGATGAGACAAACGGCACTATTTTGTAAAGTGGCCGCAGTTGTTTACTCCAACTTGCATTGTCCTCAGTTTGTATCACTACGCCAATATGTGTTGCTGGACTGCCACTCCTACATACCAGCATGAGTATGATCTGACGTAACATCGTACGATCCTCTCAGTTACATAATATGCTAGTCATGCATCTAAAAATAGCTGTTTTGCTTCTCACTGGAACTGACCTTGGCACAATTTCGCTGGTTGTCTATTGCGTCGTTATAATTTTATGAATAATATTTTACAAGCAGTGCTACCACTGTCGCTACCATCAAAATTTACCTTCTCATCAATTTATGTATACATTTCCCAAAATTATTATTATATCGTAAAAAATACAGTTTACTTTTATTCAAATACAATGATTTTTCCTTTTACTCCAGGTAGGTCAAAATGTCCCATTACAATACCCACTCAATGAGAGGTTTTATGCCGAAGCATAAAAACTCTCATTGACACACTCATACTTGCTAAAGGGATCAGCCAGGATATGTCACCACAACCCCCTTGATGATTTACACACAAAAAAAATATAATTCACTCACCCTTGGTCCAGTGACTGTGACCGCACCTGAATGGCATTACTGGACTTCTCTCTCGAGATCCCAACACCATAAAGTCAGCCAGGTACTTAATGCCCCTGCTCTGACGCGCTGGCCAGCTCAGGACCGCCGCCACAGCATCACCAAACGCTGAAACAACAAATCAAAATATCAACTAGTGGCCTTATACAACACCATATCCCCAACTGATCTGTTCCCCTAGCGGTGCTGGTTTGCGTTAAGAAGCACTGGTTTTGTTTTTCACTTAACCTCTAACACATATATGCATACATCTTTTAAACTTCCATAATTTCAATCTAGCTACTTTTTCTTGTTAACTTTGATTCCAAAATTCAAAATTACTGCCCTGATTTCTATCAGAAATTAAATAAACATTTCCCATTACCATATTACACATTTCTCTTATCCCCAATTTGCATCAAAAAAATTTTTTAAATTCATAAAAATTCTCTTAAATACTAACAAACACAATACAACATCAGAAAACATAGTACATTCATAATTCACATTGTTATTATTATCTTTATTATTACCTTAAAATAAACAATTTGCATTTAAGTTTGACCAAAATTTACACACTTTACATCTTTAAATTTGCATATAAAATTATAAAAATTACATTTTAATCTCAATTGAACTTTTATTAATTCATTTCCCAAAAATAATTTTTTTTTTTTTTTTTACTATTCCATTTTATTGATTTGGGTGATTCTCAGTTATGCATAACAATTCACTTTATCAACTTCGCATTTACCCATAATCTTACCTCTTTTATGACTCTAACGCCCACTGACAAATTCTTTAACTAGTATGACACCCATCTACCAAAAAATCTACCAAGCCTTCTCTACCTCTAACTAACTACTCTAACTCATTTCGAATCATTCTACCCTTATCACAAAAATACTCTCTACCCCTTTGTACTCAGGATGTGTATTCCCACTTACCAGCTCATTCCCTTATCTGGTTCCCGGACTCCCCTTAGGTAACCCTTTCCGGCGCTAAACAGTCCCCTCCCGTTCCAACACCTTTCGTTGGACTCCTTACACCACCCCCCTTACAAAATTCCCACTATCAACTAATAATTACTCTCCCATTACATCACCTTCACCTACAAAATAACATCATCACTTATAAACATCAATATATCACTCTCATTTCTCCACATAAATTCTCCATTACTACTGTGTCTCCACTTATACTCGAATTCTACATTACTTGTATTTCATCTCTTATTCTCTTTAACACCCAATTATATTCAACTTGTACTGACTCAACTGTCTTATTTAAACAATTACTAGCACCCAACTTCTATCTTTTACCACCCATTGAAAATTTTAACTATCTCCAATTTATTTATTTATTTATTTAAAATCTTTAAACACATTGAAAATTTATTCTATAAAATATTATTACATTTTTATAATCCTTATTCCTAACATACTACATGCAATTAACACAATAAAACATAATAAACACAATATAAGAAATATCTAGTGCACCCATTTCTCAAATCAAAACAAAACTATTTAGTTATCTCAGTAGCGAGTCATCATTATTAAATTACAACAAATTTTTAATTCGTTACTCCCCCGAGTAACCTCCTTTATCCACACACACTATGACCCCCCCTGGACTGTGGCGTCCAGTTGCGTCCACCAGGACTGAAGTTTTGGAGGAATTTTGTCATCTCCTTGTCCTTGCTTCTGCGTTACATTTAAAAAAAAAAAACTAGATATAATATCTAAATGTACAGATTTATATGCCCTTAATGCGGGTCTACCACCTGGTTTACTGTTCCTACGCGAACAGAGTGGCAGCCGCTGTTCCATAGTTCCAGGGATTTCCCCTAAAGTCACCCCCCATTGATTTCTAATATACACCAATTTCAAGCCAGCTATGGTCAAGGTTCTTATTTTATGGCCATAGCTGACCGCTATCCAAAACCACGATTAGTGCTGGTAAGGCAGTAATCGCCCGAAAAGTGGGGGAAATCATCTCTAACTTCAAGCATGTTCTCTACATCATTTTTATACACGGCACGGCAATCAATCAACATATAATATACAATTATATAAAAGGTGTGCCGTGTATTTTACGCCATTTTGGCCTCCGATGGAGGTAACACTCTCTGTTACCCCCAACACTCACCGCTATCTACTGTGGCACATGCCACCACAGCAATAGCACAATAATAACTAAACTAAACCTTTCTACAGTAGCAGTCCCTACATTCCATTATTATATCACTTCTATTAACACCACACAACCCCCCAAAATTACCCACACATCTTGTATAATAACAAGTTTTTTTTTTACTATACCCAGACACTTCTGCAAGTCCTACTTTTCTACCTCCGACACTTACGTCACTATCTCCCATGGAGCTAAACTAAGTACACATAATCTATCTTACTTTAATAGTTTTTTAACAAGTGCGACAACTATACTATACTGCTAAACTGCCAACAATTTGGTCACCTTAAATTTCTACGTTCTAAACCTAAATTATAACTACTTCTTTTTCTTCTAAATAAATTCGCCCGCCATGTAAAATTATTTTTGTTTATTTCATTATCGAGGAATATCGTTACTTCTCTCTGAACGATACTCCTCGGTAATGAAATGACTCCTCACGAGTCGCACTTGTTAAGTTACATGAATTTTGGGTCGTTTTATTATATGAAATAAAACTATTATATGTTCGTCGATAATTGCCAATTGTACGTTTTTTTTTCCGCGAACTTTATGGGTACCCCTCCCCGTTCAACAATAAGATTAAATTTCTACTTGCACCAATTTGTGGAGTAGGACCAGTGACCGCCCGAAAAAGGGGGAGAGTCCCTTCTGAAACAAAATAAAATAATACATTAAAATTCAATTACTTATTGTGACCGATACAACTTCAAGTTCATCGCATTTTGTGTACTTACTAACTCCTGCGTTGCTGGGTTGCGTAACACGTACGCATTACTCATCTTTACTTCTACAATTTCATATGGTCCCTCATATAATAGAAAAAACTTCTTTATCTCCTTACCCTGTGCGCTAGACAAATCGTGTCTCCTTACCAGTACTAATTGCCCTACCTCATATTTAGTCCACTTACCTTTAGCATCATGTCTGCTTTCTCCTCTCTCCTTTTGTGAGTAAATTTTCATTCGCTAGTCGGATCTTCATATTCACGTCTATAGTTTGCGTTTCTGGTGGATAGTCAAAAAGTTGTTCCAATATCCTAGGTGGCCTTGTTCCTCTGATCAATTCATGCGGCGTAAACCCGGTGGATTCATGGGTGGTACAATTCAGCCACTCCTCTACTTTCGTAACGTAGGATGGCCATTCTGTGTGCTTGGCGTGACAATACGCCCGAAATATTCTACCAATCTCTCTCATCACCCGTTCTGCCTGGTTTGACTGTCGATGGTAAACTGCCGTATGCTTGGGTATGATGCCTTCCCATCCAAGAGTTTGTTGCCACTTGCCGCTTATAAACTGTGGTCCATGGTCGGATAAAATGATCTTCGGCTTACCTATATTCACCATGATACTATATAATCTAACATACTTAGAAAACGTGTCTAATACAACAAAAACATACATCACTCCACCTCTACCTTTGGGTAATGGCCCATACAAATCTACAGCAACTAAATCGAACGGTCTCTCTACCTTAATATAATTCATTTCCCCTTCTACTCTATAATTCACTATCTTAGACCTTTGACATAAATCACACACCCGTAACAACATCCGTACTCGCCTCTCCATATTCTTAAAAACACATGATTCCTTTAAAACATTTGTACACTTTTTAGCCCCGAAATGCCCATACCTTATATTGCAATACCAAATAATTTTATCTATCAACCCTTCTGGTATAACTAGTCTCCAATCACGCTCACCCCCTTCTACTTTTTTAAACAGAATTCCTTGATATACTTGAAAACGTGTACTATATTCAGACCCATCTATATCCGTTTCTAAACTAACAATTATTTTACCCAACTTATTTTCAGATCTTTGCATATTCTTAATCTCCCTTAACTCCTCACCAAAAATTCTATCTTCTCTAGTTAATCTAAAAATTTTTATCTCTTTAAGGTCCCTACCTGTTTTATTTTCTATCATATCTACTCTGGAAAGTGTGTCTGGTACTTTATTATCTGACCCCTTTGTGTTCCCAGGAAAAGTTGTATTCTTGTAAAGCTAACACCCACCTGGTTAGACGACTGTGTGTTAATCTGCAAGAGTTTAAAAATGACAGCGCCTTGTGGTCCGTCCTGATAACGGTCTTGTTCCCCAAGATGTAGGTGCGGAACTTTCCTACAGCAAACACAATGCTCAATAACTCCTTCTCCGTAGTTGTATAATTTCTTTCGGCTGCCAAAAGAGATCTGCTGGCGAAAGCTATCGTGTGGTGTTCTCTGTCACTATCCTCCTGGTACAACTCCGCTCCTAGGGCGACGTTACTGGCATCAGTCTGTAAGTAAAAAGTTTTTAAGAAATCAGGGTGGTTCATCATTATCATATTTGAAAATTTTCTCTTTATCTCCTCGAAAGCATCCCTTTCCTTTTCTCCCCATTTCCATGGTTTATTTTTCTGTAGTACAGCACTTAACCTTGCTGTTGTCTGAGCATAATTTTTCTGGAATTTTCTATAGAAATTGCACAAACCCAAAAAACTTTGTAACTGTTAATATTCTTAGATTCTGGAAAGCACATTATAGCTTCTACTTTATCAGGGTTAGCTAAAATTCCCTCGGGAGTTATAATAAAACCCAAAAAATGGTTAACATTCATGTTATGTATGGTATCCAAGTCACTTGTATGTAATATTAAGTGATTACCTGTATGCGGTCCACCGTGTGACTTCTCAAACTTATTACGTTACGCGTTTCAAGGCGTATGCCTCTCATCAGACGTTTAAAACCTGGTAATCACGTTGACAAACGCAGTTTTGTGTGATATGTGTTTTTGGTTTTAAACCAAAAAATGTATTTTGGTTTGTAAAAATTTCAACTTCTCCCAATTAACAGTTAAACCCCCATTATGTAATTTGTCTAATACATACTCAATATGTTCTAAATGTTCCATGAATGTCCTGGACGCTATTAATATATCATCAACATATACAGTCAGAAAATCTAAGTCTTTTGGTTGTAATATCATGTCTAAACACTTAATAAAACTCGCTACACTAGTGTTAAGCCCAAATGGCAAACGTTTAAACTGATAATTCTTACCATTGAAGAGAAAGGCAGTATATCTCCGACTCTCTGCTGCTAACGTCACCTGCCAATATCCTGCGGTTAGATCCAAAGATGTCATGTACTTGACCCCGCTAAATTTCTGAAAAATCTCATTAATAGGTTCCGGTGACTCTCGGTCAGGTATTATAATCTGATTTATTTTCCTTGCATCTAAACATAATCTTACCTTTCCCGTCCTTCTTTATTACCACCGCCAATGGGTTCGAGTAAGGCGATATTGATCTTTCAATTATGTCTCCCTCCATCATTCGATCCAACTCCTCTTGAACTGCTCTCCTCTTTGAAAATGGTACTGGATAACTCCTCTGCATGTAGGGTGAGTGTTCTCGAACCTTCAGCTCACACACATAGTCCCTGGCTTTTCCAGGCAACTCCGCAAACACATCTCTATAATGCTCCACAACTCCTGTCGTTGGGGATTCCCTACAACTCCACCCTCATTAAAAAATTTATCAGCCCTATTTTCCCATACTCTCTCACCACTCACATGCATCTCTCTCTCCTCATTTTCTACAATCTCACTCTCTCGACATATATTTACTTTAGTTTCTATATCCCCATCGCCTACTTGCTTTTGTATCATTTTTACCCCTGTAACTCTAACTTCATCTAACACCCTCTTAAAATTAACCCTGACTAATTCACCCCTCTATTAAATTCTACTATCCGTTTATTAAAATCTATTACTGCCCCATTCCTCTCCAAAAAATCATTCCCCAATATTACATCTAAACTCAGTCCCTTAACTACTAAAAAGGTGTTCTCAAATTCAGTTTCATTAAGGAATATATTCAACTGTACTTGTTTAGTAACTCTTTTACTATGCACTCCAGTTACCCCCACTACTGTTACACCCGCAACTGGTAATGATGGTATATTTTTATTTATTTCTTTCAATTCTCCCATTACATTTTCAGAAACTACTGATATTTCACTCCCTGTGTCAATCAATGATTTAAAATTCTTACCTTCTATGGTGACGATTACCTCCGTCAATCCAGTTTTGTTTTCTATAATTTTCGTGTCACCTTCCTCCAACAACTCCTTCGTCATGTCCATTTGTATAACATTATTATGATATTCATCGGTTATATGGACCCTCCTGTTCTCTGTGGACAATGGTGGGGTCCTTACTTCCATTGTCAGCCTTAGTTTTCCGTTCTGGCGGTGGTACTGCTTGGCTGATTATCCTTTCTCCTGCTGCTTATGAACTCCATTGCTCCTCAATGTTTCCCCTCGGTCATTTCCGCCTCGCTGATGTATGTTGTTATGCGATGACTTATTTCCTCCTCGCTGATTCGGCCTTGGTTTTCTACATCTGTAACAAAAATTTCTACCGACATAATTCTCACCCAAGCATCCTGTACATTTCCACTCCACGTCTCGACTATGATTTTCTTGGTTATGGTATACATGCCCCTGTGGTGACCCTCTTTGTGGCGTATAATGATTGTTATTATTCATACCTGATTGGTTAGGACGCCTAACTACTACTTCACGGTCTTTAATGTTCTGGAATACATCTAATATATTCTCTAACTCATTTATGTCCGCCACCTCTCTAGTCATTAAGGTAACTTGTACCTCCCTAAGCAGGTGTTTACTAATGTGTCTGACAAATGACCGAAATGGTAATGGCGGTTCTAAATATTTCGCCTCGTTAAATATCCTCATTACATATATGGTTATGTTGTTGTTATGGCCCCCATAATTCCCGGTACCCATAATTCTACTACGCAATATTTCCTGGTCCTCTTCAGACCAATATTTATTCCGGAATGCTGTCTCAAAATTCTCATAACTACCCCACTCGGTTCTATGTACTTCAGCCCATATTTCAGAACTGCCCTTAAAACATTTTAAAATCTTTAATAATTTTACTTCCCAACTACTGCTATTAAAACGGTTAAATTCTCTTACCCTACTCAAAAACTGCATCGGGTGTACTCTCCGGCTATCACAACAAAATTGTTCAAGTTCAATATCATCTTTTGCTTCACGAGTATACAACACTCGCTCCGCAACACTATTTAAATTTTGGCTTACGGCCACATGTAACTCATCTTCAATTTCTATGATGTCTCGCTCAATTACTTTTAACTTATTATCATTTATAATTTCATATTGGAGGTTATGTTTACTCATAGCCCCCACACTCTCTTGCACAGATTGTTTACACACACTCTCTATCTCCATTATTTTATTTTTTACGTCAACATCAATCTTATTAATACATTTACTTTCTATCTCTACACACTGTTCTTTGACTTGAATCTTAATCTGATCTGTCATTTGTTCATTTGCATAATTTATTTTGGTTTCAAAATTTTCTGTTAATTCATTGATTTGTTTCTCTAACTTATGGTCTACTGATTTTAAAACTTGTTCTTTAATACTATCACAACGTGTATTAATTTCTTTAATATGCTTATTAAAATCTGAATTCTGCTGTTTAATTTCATCTCTAATTTCGTCAAACTTACTATTTTGTATGTCAAATTTAATATTTTGTTCATTGAATTTGCTGTTCTGAACATCAAATTTTACATTAATACTACTATTCATTTTATTGATATCACTACTCAAATTCTCAGACATTGTTTTCATTAAATTTAATATATCGTCCATCGACAACTCTTTGACTCTTGTCGTTGGAGTAGATTGTGCTGCTACATTATCGGTCATCATTGACTCTGTAAGAGTGTTTTCTAAACTTAATTCTTGATTCTCCATTTTGTAATGGTAAAATTATTTTCAAATCAAAATATTAACATATATAACATCTACTTTTCACACAACCATGTATTTTACTCACATAACACTTTACGTTACTTCTCGTAACCTCCTATGTACCTTATTTATACTTCATTCATTTCAAAAATTATTTATATAATACCCTTTTTATTTTATTTAAATACAACCATCTTATCCGCTACAAAACCTCAACATCAGTATTTTACCTTTATCAAACAACCATTCTGCTCTCCAAGTGGCCTATATTTATATAAAACAAAATTTTATATAAAATGTCCCTGCCTTCGGAAGCCAATTGTGATCTTACTTTTATTACTGATGCTTAAAACTCAATTACTCATTACTTTATAAATTTCTTCGGGCGCCATCTTGCATAATTAACAATTGCAAGAATATATGTACTTACCAATTCGGGTTCTTTTCGGCGAACTCATGAGAACAGAATTATGGCTGTTTGAAATAAGAAAGCTTCACTCATTTCCCATAATTAAGTTTTATTAACAATTAGTTATTCTCTCTCATCATTCACCTTTAAAAGATCATTGACAACTACCTCTTTACCTCCCTCATCTATTATACAATTCTCATTCTAAAAACTCACATAACTTAAATTGAAACATAGTATAAACTTTTTAATTAACACAAAAAAAAAATCAAGATATTAAATAGAAATAATTTTTTATAAACACAAACCAGCCTTCATTTATCTACATAGTTTCACTCACGCATATACACACACACACACACACACACGCAATTACTTTATAACCTGAGAGATCTCATTTTGTTGAAAAGTTTAGAAAATTAATTACGATATATTTATGATTTAACCCCCATTTTAATTTGGTTCAAACCCCAGTTGTTTACTCATCTGAATTTTGTCCACATAGTCCAGTCTCCCTACGCAATTGGCTCCACGCACACACTTTTATTTTCATTACTAATCTCCGAAATTGTTATTTATGCATAATTTCACTTTTGTTCATGTCAAAAAAAAACTGTTATTTACATTTTTGTTGTTTTGCGGGCCCGCAATTTACGTTCCGGAACTTTGTACGTGTCACTCGCGCGAGTGTTGAATTTAGACTGGGATGAGACAAACGGCACTATTTTGTAAAGTGGCCGCAGTTGTTTACTCCAACTTGCATTGTCCTCAGTTTGTATCACTACGCCAATATGTGTTGCTGGACTGCCACTCCTACATACCAGCGTGACGTATGATCTGACGTAACATCGTACGATCCTCTCAGTTACATAATATGCTAGTCATGCATCTAAAAATAGCTGTTTTGCTTCTCACTGGAACTGACCTTTGCACAATTTCGCTGGTTGTCTATTGCGTCATTATAATTTTATGAATAATATTTTACAAGCAGTGCTACCACTGTCGCTACCATCAAAATTTACCTTCTCATCAATTTATGTATACCTTTCCCAAAATTATTATTATATCGTAAAAAATACAGTTTACTTTTATTCAAATATAATGATTTTTCCTTTTACTCCAGGTAGGCCAAAATGTCCCGTTACAACTGGCCCTCCCTATTTTGAAATTACACCGTTTACGTAGCTTGTAACTTGGCTAACCCCTATCCACTACACTATTGCAATTTATGGCTGGACTGTCTCGCCCAGTTCCTTCCACAAGAACTGTTCCTGATTGGAGTATACATTTTTTTCTTTTATTTTACTCCGCCTTGCTTCGGCCTTACACAAAGTCTGGTATCACTGGTGTACAGGACACCAGCAATAGCAGTAAACTAATTATCTATATGCCCTTACACGGTCTATCACCCCCTTAGGTGTATATCCGCGGTTCCAAAGTTTTTTAAATTCCCCCAATTTTTCCCATGTTAAATTTCTATGTTCACCAAGTTCAACAATAACAAGCTATGGTCAGGGTACAATAAGTCTGGCCATAGATTGTTAAAGATAAGCCAAATCGACGGTCAGGGTTGGTGAGGCCGAGACACCCCCCCCCGAAAGTTAGGGAATCGCCTTTTCTACAGGTGTCAAAAACAAAAACAAACTATACTCCTACTTATACTAACTATAATACATACAAAGTGTCAACTAATACATTACATACAACTTACATCCATGACTATAACTCTGTCTTTCCTATGCATCACAAATAGCAGGTACAAAATAATAATTTATCATTTAGTTGATTTACTATTTACAATTATCTGTTACCATCCATTTCTTAACAATCACTAGGCCAAAAAAGGTGTCTACATATACAAATTCATAAATTTAGATTAAATTTTTTTTACACACATATATATATGTTATTTATAGATTTACAACAGAAATTTGACAGCAATACCTATGATGGCACTGGAACTGTGCCAGTTGAACGTTAAGTGAGGCAGAGACTTGTAATTTGCATTTCATTACCCAACAAAATGATTTCTCGCTGCAGGATGTTAGCAGGAAATTTAACCAAATTTCTGCAAAAAAAAAATGGTTGATTCCTGAGTTGTGCACAGCGATGCACTTCCTACTCAAGATCATTAGGGGTCTCCCTCCCGCGTTCATCAAAATTAAAATTTCTACTTACGCCAATTTCGTAGAGGAGGACCATCGTTGTCCGATGGTCTGAGGTATACCCATTTCTGAGGTATACCTATACCCATTTCTGAGATATATTCCAACCATGGTCCACCCCTACAAGGCCAAAATCCACGGTCACGGTTGGTGAGGCCACGACTGCCCGAAAATTGGGGAGAAGCCCCTTCTGAACCCATTTAAAACATAATACATGTTCTATGGCTACTCACAAATATATCACATTGAAATAACCATTACAACTCTGAATTCACTTTAACATAATTTAATTCAAATAATATCATGTTATAACTTCAGCTCTGATTTTCTATGAAACCTCTCTATTATCAAATTTTAATCATTTACCATTTCAATTCAAATTCTGGTAACTGAAAATTCTGATCAAATTCAAACTTAAATTTTTCTGAATTTATTACAACATTCACATTTTCAACCATCTCAAATCAATTTGATTCTATAATAAAATTTATAATTACATAGTATCAATTATTATAAACAATGAATTAACATTATTATAATAAACTCAATCAAAATTATAAACCTTACTACACAACATACAATATACACACCCAATGTATCTTCAGATACCCTATCATAACAACAACATAACTTAACCTAGTACATATAACCCCAATACAAATTTATATACAATATACGTCATATTAAATATCACTGTTTCCGAAAATCATTATATTATCCAGCCAAGTATTAACACCATTAAACTCAAATAATTAAATGTCCATCAATAACATGTGTTTAACCCCCATCATCATAAATTAGTCATACTTTGTATATGCACATTTAATTTTTATTTTCACCCATTATATTATCTGTTTCAATATAATGACCATTTAAATCTATTTCTTCCACTATACCGTAAAACCAATAGACCTACTCCATAATACTACATCATATACCTCGTCAACACTGTGTATAGTCAAGTCGCCCTTAGGATTATTTGTCACTACCAGGTAAGTTACAATATCATCAACATCATCATCTACTGCTACCCCAGTTACATTATAAGGTAAGTCATCATTATCATCATCTGCTATTACAGTTGCATCACAAGGTAAGTAAATTTTCTCCTCTCTCTCAATATCTAAACTCTCCACTAACATTTCACAATCTCTATTAACATTAAATATTTCTGTCTCTCTCTTTCTCCACCTCTCATCAAAATACCTATCATAACCCCCCTGAACTATCTCACTCCTTCCAAATGGCACCACAAAATCACTAAAACACTTCCTGGCTTTACCAGGTACATCACAACAAATTAGGGGACCACTTTGAGACACTATGTCTCCTCTGGAGGAACCCCTTGTCCTCATAAACCACATGTGGAGCTTTACTCCACTTATAACCCAGGGAAAATTTGCCCTCTGCACCTCATTCTCACTTAACTTCTCTTCACACACTCTCTCTTTCTCATCAACAACTACTACCTCATCACTAATTTCTATTTCCACAATAATCTCATCATCACTACCATTATTTAACATTTTACTCTCTAATACCACATTTTTAATTATGTCACCAGTATTACTCATCATATCGTTATTATAGTTATCACTATTATTTTCACTATCAGAATCACTTACCTTATCGTCTATCACCTGCTTATTTTTATTCTCATTAAATTTACCTGTATCTCATTTCCACTTCTCTGCCCGTTCTTTCATGTTCTCAATAATATTATCGCAACGTTTGATTATTTGTTTTTGTGAATCACATATCTTATTTAAATGCTTATCAAACTGTTTTACTAAACTGGTATTCTGTTTCACTTCTTTCATTTCATTAAAATGTCGTTGTGAACCGCTCAACCGCTTATCAAACTTTTCATCGATATTATTAACATCACCCCTTAATTCATTAAAATGTTTTAGTGAATTTTCATTAATTTTATTCATCATGTTACTCCAAAAATTTATTATTTCATCATTCGGCCTACTACTACCTGTAGACACCGGAGAATATATTCCGGAATCGCTCATTATAGCAGATTCGGTTGGACTAATTTCATTTTTATCAACTGCCATCTTTGAATTATATAAATAAAATTTCATAACAAATTTTCAACACAATGTGTTATATTATAAATTATACCCCATAACCTATAGCTACACACACTTCGTAATCTGTACAAATAATTCAAAAATATGCCATTTACCAAAACCTATTTCTGCATCTCAAGTAGGCCTAACCTATAAGAAACAAATTTTTTATAAGCATCCTGGCAGGGTCGCCGATTGTAACTGTACAAAAAAATAAACAACAGAAGAAGAACTTTACCCCCCGCTTATTATGATGTATTTACGACTTACCTTAACACAGAAAATTCCCAAAAAGCCCACAGGGCCGTCACTATATTTTGAGGGACAAATATGGAAACCAATTACTCTTATCCGAAAGAAATAATTACTACAAAATTCCATTAATTAAAAACTCCAGGGTCGTGTAGACGAACTCAAGATACAGAAATTAGGTTAAGGTAAAATGGCGTATTAATTAACTAACACATGTTCATGGTAATCTTATATTTTAATATTTTATCAAACATAATATTAATTTCTTTTTACTGTTGTGAATTAACATTAAAACAAAATTTCTGAGACAAAAAAAAAACAATATAAAAAAGTTTTGTATGCAAATCAGTACTTTGCTCTCTTTGTCTTTCTCCTTCCCCCTTTTTCTCTTACACGCTCACTCACTCTTTCACTCTATATACCCCCCTTTTTATTGAAATCTCATTATTTTGTTGATTTTGAATTTAATAAATTGATTAACAATTAAAATATATTAATTGACATTAAGTTTTAATGAATTCTGGCCATTTAAGTTTGTTACTGATCAGTTACTTATATGCCACGTGGTAGTCCAGTGGTCGCACATTACGTTGAAAGTTATTTTTTATGAAAAACACCAAAATAAATGTTCCACAACTTTTACACCATAACCACTTCAGCTAAATTAGTATTTCAAAAAGTTGTTCACTGTTCCATTACATTCTTTTATACACTTTTGTAGGCCTACCGAACTGCCCGCGGGCACTGAAAGAATACATGAGTCCTGTACGGTGTACAACTGGCGACTGGGGTGTTATTTTAAAAGTTTTTACTGCTTCATTAATTTCTAATACACTTGGGTAGGCCTACTTTAACTGATTCGACCTACCGTACATGCCCGAAGCCACTAATAGGAAACAACACGTGTCTCGTTTCGTAGTCGGGTAGAGACTGGGGCCTTCGCTGGCGTGACCACATCAGATTTCCGTTTTAATTGCGCCTTGGAAACTGGTTTCAAGCGGTTTACCACCAACATACTGCCCTGGTGGCTGGAAATTTCCGTTCTCGTTCGTCACACCTTTTCAACAGGAAACTCGCTGTCGTTGGAAACACGTGGTGTTTGTATGATTCACTGGTAACATGAATTCAATTTGCTGCATTTCCTTACCTTAGAAGGACAGCTTTTTCCCCCTCTGCACTTCCACATTACGAACCAGCTACGCTAATACAATAACTTCTTACATAATTTTGTTACCCCAAATTTTGTCCCGTTACACGTTCCTGCCATGACGCAGACACACTGGTGGTAGTGGCAACGCTAATTTTTCCCTCACATCCTTCTTTACCCTATTTCCCTTCTAGAGGGAATTTTCTTCTCCCTTATCACACGTTGGCCACACCGACTACTGTCATTCAACACACCAATCACGACTGATCCTACTACATGATGATGTGACATATATTAAACATGGCCAACCAATCACTACACTTCGCACCAGTGCTGTGGTACCCCCACATGGTGCCTGTCACATGGTACTCCCACCATGGCCACATGATATCCCTACTCCAGTCACATTCTACCCCACCCAGTGGTCACATGGTACTCACCCCTGACATCATCAAATTCAAATTTCCTGCCATGTGGTACTGGTACATGTTCTGGCTAAATCGTATGGACTGAAAGTGCATGTAAAAGTGACTTCCATGGAACACCAAATGGTCTCCAACAGTTTTAACCGATAAGTTTACAAATAACAACAATGCTGTTCATTATAACCATGAATGCTTGTTACTATAAACAAATGTATAATACCTGATCAACAAACTGTTCATTCTCTTCTTTGATGATTTCTTCCTTTACATGCAGTTCTCCTTTTAGGACAGAATTTATAACTGGGAATACATCCTGCAAATTGAACAATTATAAAATTTACTTTGTCTTCTCAGTGATTTATAGAGTACTATATAAAGAGGTGATCAATACTAAATATGAAATATATAGAATCACCTACCAACTTTTGCAATAAATATCCATACTCTGTACCTACATGGTATGTGTGCACGCCCGCGCTTGCACATGTGTGCGATTTTACTTACTTAATCTCATGTAGTTTATATATATACAACACTATGATAGAGTTTGTGTATTCTGTTGAGTTTTAATTACATATCTACAAATGAATGTGATCCAAATCTCAAGTGGTACTTGACATTGAACAACCTAACACATTAGCTATGGGCTAAATAATGTTTATGCATATTACCTGTTCAGTCTCAGCCTCTTCTGCATCTGCTTCTTTCTTTACACTGACCGTTAATAAAACATCCTACAAATAACAAGGAATTAAAATTTACTTTTATACAAATTCATTACCATTATATGAGAATGCTTTGTAAGAGGCTGTAAAGGAAACCATAAAGATGTTCAAGACCGTAATAACATTTCATGGAAAGAGTATAAGAGTTACTGATGGTATGGTTTCTACTCACAGAAAACAAGGTAAACTGAGAACACTATTGAATATTATAAAAAATTATTAGGGGAAGAGGAGAATCAGGAACAAAAATAGGTAAATATTAAAACTGGTAAAGATAACTGAGAGGAATCAGTGTCAGAGCACAGGCCAGATGGAGAAACAAATTTGCTACTGTCAAATACTGGATTCGAAATTAAGAAGAAATTCCTCAAATTATATGTTTGCAGCATGCTATTATAGAAGCTGCATGTGAAACCTAGACAGTGGGGAAAGGTGAAAGACACAACTACAGCATTTGAAATCTGCTGCTGTAGGAGAAAATATACTGGATGGACAAAGTAATTAGAAAACAAAAATGAACAGGTTCTGGAAACAATGGGTGAATGGAGAGGTTTGTGAAGATGAGATAGTGTGGTGGGTCACTACTGGTTGAGACCCAGTAATGACTTTGCATCCAGTGAGTGGGAAGTACTGCAGAGAAAGGCAGAGACTAAGAGTACCCAGGTTGACTGTTCAGTTGTGGGACGCTGTAAGTTCTCACAAATAAAGAAGGTGGTTCAGGAAGAGTCAAAGAAGAAGAAGATACAATGAGTCTGAGAAACAGGTCAGAGACATCAGGATACACCACATTTGCCTCATGAACAGCAGTAAAGCAACATGTTCGTCTGTTGCACTATTAATTACAGTCATGTAAACAAAAAAAGGAAAGTCAATTTTGTCTGTTGGAAAGTTATGACTTGATTTTCTGATTGCCTAAGAGAATGTTGTTAAGAGATTATCATGGTTGTGCCAAAAAATAAAGAGTGATAGGCTATTCTAACCTTTAAACCAAATAAATGAAAATACTTGTAAAAAAGGGCCAGGTTTAGTATATAAACAGATAATTTTGTAGTAGGATAATGGAAGACCTCAGACAAGCAGTTTTTAAGGCAAAAAATCGCTGAGCTGAAATACAATCTGTTGCAACATCACACTTACTCTCCTGATTTAGCTCTATTTAATTTTAATTATCCCCAAAACTCAAAATTCCCTGGGGAGGGAGGGATTTTTCTGGAGGCGACTGAAAGCAGCAGTAAACGGTTATCAGAGGACCTAGAACAATCACACTTCTGAATGGGATAAAAGCACTGGAGCATCACTAAACCAAATGTGTTCAACTACATGGAGACTATGCTAAAATATGAAAAGTGATTCCAAAACGAAAAAATACTGGCAAGTCTTTTATTATTAGGTCGTGAACTTTTCAAATTGCCATAGTATATACCTGTAAGGTATATGAAAGGATAAATGATCTTATCTACAAAAAGCCATGTCTCACATGGATTTCAATCATATATTGTTGCATTAAAGATTATTAGTTATGATGAGGTGATATGAACTTTAATGATGTTACAGTAAGATAACAATTTAATTAAGTCAAATGTAATTAATTATCTACTGTCTACTGTAGTGTAAACTTATTAACATACTTTCTACATTAATAGTTTGTTAATTATACAGTTAAAAGCAGCATGCCTACTGTGTCCTTGACTGACTTGTTTATAACTAATCTTAAGAGCAGTGGGTTAGTAAGAAGGGTTAACCTCACTCCCCACAAATGGGTAGGTCGTGTACATAAAATCTGAATGAAGCAATTGTATAGCTAACGGTTGCAACATTAAAAGTGGCCAATAAATGGTGAATTTTGGACTCCCCCCTACTTGGCACACGAGCGGGTGGTCAGATAAAAAATTCAAATCCAAGTCATGATCACACATAAAATAGTCAGTTGTGTGCCTGGCTCTTACTATCTGGCTAACAAACATTTGAGACAAAACACAAAGGTTTGAATATGTACATCAATTACATGTCTAATATTGACTTTTAGACATATAATACTAATAATACATAAGACGTATAATACATAATACATAACATAGCCTAAGACATATAATACTGATGTATTCTGCAGAAACTGGGAGTGAGACAATGCAAGTCAAAACAGCGAAATGAGATGTCACAAGTATGGAGTTTACGAGAATACCAGGAAGACTTGCAGAGGACAGGACTACCAGAGTGGAACACAAGAGAATGAGTGATGATAGAATAGTACGAGTATGTTGACATAATTGGCCAACACAAAGACAGAGGACTGGCAGATAAAAAAAAAAAGTTTTAAAGCTACTTCGCAACTCACAAACAGATTACAAGTCTAAATTGGACGAGGGAGGAAGAGAATTGCTTGAAAATTAGGAGCAGGGGTGCCCACAGGGGGGATCATAGCGCAAGTTGCGCATTGAGAATTGGGGGGGTCTATTTTAAGGATTTTGGGGGGGGATTTTTTCAAGAATAACATTTTAAATCCAACATTGATGGAAATTTTTACCGTCTATGTACAACAAACTAAGCTATTAGTAAAAAACTAAAGCAACTGCATCTTTATGATTGTTCTAACGAACTGGCGGCATAAATGTCTCTACCAGTACAACTAGTAGTAAATTTTGTTTTGGAATTTGGAAAACTGACCCTGGCAGCCTGCAGCAACATCCTGTCAATGAGTCAGAGGGTACGTGAATAATAAATCCTGAATGTAAAAATGTGTGCATGTGCTAAGCTTGTAGACCAGCGGGCAGTGAGGGGGGGACTTTCCAATTGGTGGAGTGCTGAGACTTTTGGGGGGGGATTTGTGCATTAGGCCTTGGGGGGGATGGGCACCCCTGGTTAGGAGGTTATGGAAAATGCATACTGTCAATGCGAACCCTACACAAAAGAATACATGTATAACTCATATTCTGTACAGCAATTAATTACAAATCAATATGATGATAAATAAACTATTACTAATATAAGAAATGAATGTGTGTATAAGATACATGTATATGTAACACGTGTATCAATTTAATACATACATTAAACAGCAAAAAATATATTTTTATTTTTAAACTTTATACCTTGCCCTCAAATTTGATCTCTTCCATTTGTCAGATGATGGATAAATTGATCTTGTTAACACCTGAAACAAATGAAAACAAGTTGGCAGTCAATGAAGACTAAATCTACATCACTCACAAGTTAGCACAAGAATAACATCTGATTAAGGACACTTTTAGATTAAATGCACATATCTTTATTAATAAATAATGTATTCCCATTGTCAGACCTCAGTTTAACCAATGAGGATGCCATATCTTAGTTGGGCAAGGTACTTCATTTCATACAATAAAGTGTTCTTGGTTGAAAGGAGATACCGAGACCACTTATGTAGAGAAAAAGTCACATTACTTCTGCACATGTAATTGGAATGAGCTAACGTACAGAAGAGCATTCAACCTAGTGCTAACTATAGGTACTGATGATTCCTCGAAAATGTTTTCCCCATAAAAGTACACTTTTCTTTGAAGCCATACAAACATATGTCCACAATTTTTTTTATCAGTTCGTCATACCATGTTACTTATTTTGACACAGACTGTTTTTAAATTCCTATTTACCTTTTGATATAATTTTAGAATTATTTTGAGAAGGAAACAACAATTACTTATCAACTGAATGTTAAAATTTTTATGAAACCTCAGAGTCAAAATGTTTGCAGAAGTTATACAGTATACTCTGTTTCACATAACTTCCAAATTGACAGCTGTGGGAATACACTGCAATACTGCTAGCAAACTGTTGTTTAAAATGGAAGTTTGAAGCATTTGACAGATTTAAAGAGTTGAAATATTTGTTCTGCTTTATCTAGTCTGAAGACGCGTTTCATCTTATTTATAGCTTTCAGTGTGCAGTAAATTGAACCAGGTCTTAAACAGAAAATCTTTGACAAATAATATTAGAAATCGTGTAGAAATTATAATTTTTAATGACTTGAAATACCATAATGAACATGGAACAATATTTCATAGTTTATAAACTGCATATAAAAAAAGTGAACTGGGACTGATTGAATTCATGATCTGCTGAGACCACTTTGAATTTGAGTTTTCCAGTAACACGAAGGGTAACATTAATGATATTATATCACTGATATAATTTCTTAATTTCTGACAGCCTAATAACACATTACTAAAACAAACCATATACAAAAACAGCTAATAGATCCAAAACGTGATGTGCTATATCACTGAAAAGAGACATTTGTGTAAGCTGATAAGAATTGGCAACATTTATTTGTTGGTATGGGAAGGACATCTTAACATCAGCTATGAATTTCTTATGCCAAGAAATCTGAATCTGAATTTCTTGTGCATTCCCAAGTGTCAATACTGATGTTATATGAAAGATATTGTAGGATTAAAAACAAAATTATATTTTATAGCCTATTTTATTTCTTTGAAAAATGCTCCTCAATTTTCAGAATTTAACATAGTGAAAATAGGGATATCCACCTTGCAATCATATTATGTTTATGTTGAACTGTTTGTTTATAATAAATGGCTGTGCATGGCCAAATAATAATATTCAGTAGCTGGTTAACATACACATTTAGACCTATGTAATAGATTTTTAGTTTACTTTGTGTATTTTAATAATATCTAATGTCATGTATTGGCTTAATACAATACAGTACTGACCAAAACAGAAATATTATATACAATCCGTTTTGAAAATAAATTTCTTACAAGAAACTATAAAACTACTTTATGCCCCCTCTGCCACAAAGCTATTTCATGCACAACATAACATAGCTCCGTTACTGTTACTGTTCAAGCTGAACTGCACTGCCTTTACATTAAACACATTGACTTAAGTAAAAATGGGTATTACATACATAAAACATATACTGACAATAATGTCTAAACAAAAAGTGTTCAGAATCTGAAAGTTTCATTTTGTTTTGGAAGTCTAGAAAAAGTTTTATTTGCTTTAGTTCAGTTCAATACAAATTTTTATTATAAATCATTTCAATAATAATATAGTGTGCATCATAATTTTGTTTTCATTTGTAAGAACTGTAATAAATTCATTTGTCATTTCAAATTGTCGTTAACCTGAGTAACTACAATTCAATTTTTAATGTGCATTGAATCGTTGTGAAACATTAGGCTATCACAAAGTATAGTTTTGAGAAATCATCACATACTTACTTATATTCACATGCCTAAAAATATATTCATCTACTGATACTTTCCATAAATGCCACTAACAGCAATTTTCCGTATTTTGTTGAATATCTGTATGTTTCATTATTTCATATATATAATTATTAGTTACCTTATGGTAGTAGTCAGTTATGCAGGCAAGGTGAGGTTATGTTTGCCCAGGTGTGGGTTATGCAAGCTATGGTAATATTACATTTAGTCTTGAACTTGTCCTGTACGTTGTAAAACAATATTTGACTATGCCATTACTTTCAGTACATTTATAACGCACTCTTATACTGGTTAAAACCACATAAATTAAATTAGTGCTACCTTTAGAGCTACCAACCTCCAAGCTTAGTCTAGACATTGTGTTGTGTTTACAGCATATGCAGGCCTGAAAAAGTCTGTCATTTATATATGCTGATGTGAAAGTTGGAATTATTAATTCAGACATTAAAACGGGAATAAAATGTAAACAGGAAATCTTGGTAACTTTTTACTGTAACGGAAGATATTTTAACGTACAATCGAGTAATTCTTCTAGCTTGTGGATAAATGTCAACACACAACGAAGAACCACATCCGAATTGACATTCATTTTTGATAATGAGTCTGCATTATATTACAAATGGAATTATCCGTAATTATACTCCATACCCATCAATGACTATTATCGTTACTTCCATCATAGCGAATAGAAGAGATTCTTCTATGTCTCTTCAACTCCCTGTTTCCACCTTAACCTAACGTCCAGTTGTCTTTAAATAAGTAAATTACCTTATACCTTTGTAAGTATACTACGGCTGCTATAATTTAGTTTCACTAACATAAACTATTCTACACACCGCTGCAGGTAATAAACTTTTCGAAAGCACAGTAACAATAATTAATTGATGAATATGTAAATACAAACTACGCTATTCACCATATTAATACATTATTCAAATTCAGTGCCATACAAATTAAAAATGAGAAACTTTCATACAAACAACATAGCTTCCAACCCATCATAGAAACTAAAAGTCTTTCGGCATAATCTGACGCGTAATTATATGAATAAATAACCGAACAATGTCTACAGTCAGATCTAGCTAAACAGTCGTCTAACTACTTCTGCATTGCAGTATAAAATTATTACATCTCACTGCAATGTGGGCTAAACTGTTATTTTAAAATACTAGGTATGAAAATACCGTTCCAAAAAAATAACAGGTACAAATACTTGTTATTATATACTAAATATACATAACCTATATTATCCTTTGTAAGTAACTGGTTTTGAGTTTCCTGCAGGTCTCATATGTAATATCTTCAAATAAATACACTGCAAGTAGGTTTATTTTCACCTAGATAAACCTATTAATATATTAATAAACCTACTTGCTGTGTATTTATTTGAAGATATTATATAACCTATACTATATAATTTGTTACAAGAAATAAATTGAAACTAAAAGTATTAACAATGTTACTTTACACTGTGACTTTATTAAACTATTACTATTTAAAAGAAAATAAGAAACAAGAGAATTTATAGGCCTATCTCCCTTTGGGAATACCAATTTAAGTTTTCACTAGTAGTAAACAAACTAACATTGGGTTAGACAAATCAGTTGCGAAACTCGGGGCAATGAAATAATTTAGAGTAGGCCTACACGTAATACCACAAAAAATAATGTGCAAAAACATCAGAAACGTATAATAAAAACATAACAGTAAGCCACAAGAGTGAATAAGAATAAACAAAATTTTACAAATAAAAATAAAAAAACAAATTGTAATAAAATAAATATAAATACATAAATAAAAACTTATAAATAAGCAAAAACACAAGTAAATTAAATGCATTACAGATATTTAAGGAACAGTACTTACTATATAAAGTGCATAAATGTCCATTACAACAATCTCATCATTTACGTAAGATGTGTAGTGAAGTTAAAATCACATTAATAAAAAGTATAATATAGCTTATCAACATCAGCCACTCTACAGGTTATAACTCAATATAATTATTAAATACAACTATTTCACTAACGACTCGGAACACAAAGTTTTTTTGATTAAAAACATAAACCAGAATGATCACTGTTGCACACCACTATATAAAAATTATCCCAATTAGCGCTTTCAAGCTTCTCAGCCCATCGTCAGATCGGAATAGACAGGAAATATGTGAAAACAAACCCTTCACCCCTCTACCACACCCTGCTCACACACAACAAGCTATAATATAAATGACCCTTCCCCACCCCCTAAACCCTGTCCCACCATCTGTACAGTTACATATTTTTCTAGCAAATCCCTTGTGTTTCAGTGTTGTGTGTGTGTGTGTGTGCATCCTTTTAAACCTACCCTCTTCCTCTCCACACACGTGGGTCAGTCACACACCCTTATTTTAAACATCCAATTAGTACTATGCAATATAATTCTTAATCTTATCTATCTGTCCTCTATCATTTACTTCTTAATCATGTAATAAAATATTTCTTCATTATCAAATTTAATTTTAATATTAATTAAATTGTCTAACCCTTTTTCTCTTCTTTCAATATTTCTAACTCCTCTCTAAGCTTCCTTTCAACTGTGTTATTTACTACTTTTACAATTTCGTATTCTTCCAAAGGATTAACAAACTTATGGTTGTCTTCTATGAAATCTCTTGCATATAACGAATTGGTTGTTCTATTACCATCTCCACGTTTGTGGTCAGACAACCTGCATACGAATTTTCGTCCCGTCTCACCTAGGTACACTTTGTTGCAGTCTTTACATTTTAATTTATAAATTCCGCTTTTCTGTAATACTGGAATTTTTTCTATATTCTTATTCTTTATCTTATCAAATACCGTTTCACATTTTTTAATAGCTATATCTACTCCATATTTATTAAAACATTTTATAATTTTTCTAGTATGTGAACTTAGGGGACGTCCATTAATTACGTGAGGTTTTTTTTTTAAATTTGGACCCCCTCCCCCTTGGTGAGATTTGATGAGATGTGGTGGGACCCCCCTCCCCCTCACGTGAGGTTTACCCTATAATTTTTAAAATAATTAAATTTATTTGATATGTTCATGTTTTT
The DNA here is from genome assembly GCA_034769895.1 of Magicicada septendecula. NCBI lineage: Eukaryota > Metazoa > Arthropoda > Insecta > Hemiptera > Cicadidae > Magicicada > Magicicada septendecula. Next base: position 102,650,740 of record CM068369.1, on the reverse strand, counting down.
GCTTCATACCACTTAAATATTGTCTATGCTCGGGATTAATTTTATAAAACAAAATGTTATCCATTATAATAATGTATATTCTCTGAATTAAAAAGTTGACGTGAGATTTTCATTGGCCCCCCTCCCTTTAAATGAGATTTGGTGAGATTTTGCCGGACCCCTCCCCCCCCCCATTTTGAGCTCACGTAATTAATGGACGTCCCCTTATGTATGTCAATGACCCTGCATAATTCTTTTGTTCTGGTTCTATTTTAGCTTTTTGTATGTTAACCTTTTCATAACTTTATCCACTATGTTGGACTCCCTATCTTTGTATTCGGTCTCTTTTAAACACTTCTGAGCTTTGTAACAAAATGAATTGATTGCCACCATTTTATATCTATATGGGTGGTAAGACTCTCTTGGTATAATTATATCAGAATACGACGCTTTCCTAAATATTCCAAACTGTAGTTTCTCATTATCTTTAATTTCAATGTTTAAATCTAAGTAATTTATTTTCTTACCTCCTATCTCTTCTTTAAATTGTAAGTTTTTATCCTTATTATTTACCTCATTTATAAACTCATGCACTTCTTCTATGCTTCCTTCCCAAATTACTAATACATCATCAACGTATCTAGACCATAATTTTATATTGTCTTTATACTTAGTGGAAGTTATTAATTGCTTTTCAAAATCATTCATGTATATTTCAGCAAGAATAGGGGATAATGAAGACCCCATAGGTAAACCTTTTTTCCGTATATAAAACTTGTTATTAAACCTAAAATAGTTCTGGTTCACACATTCTTTAATTACTTTCATCAACTGCTTTTTATACCTGTATTCTCCCATATTATTATCGTTTATTAACTTAATAACTTTATTTACTGTGATATTGGTAAACATCTCCTCAACATCCAGTGATATCAATTTTGTATTTACATTAATCCTAATATTTTCTAATTTTTCTATCAATTTTACATTATTCTCAATGTTGTATTTTGTCCCAAATTCATATTTATCTTTCAGTACTCTGCTAACTTCCTTTCATAGTTTATAAATAGGTGCATTAATAAAAGAAACAATCGGTCTAATTGGTTTTCCTTCTTTATGTATCTTAACCTGACTTTTAAAAGTTGGTGCTGTTGGATTACTTTCCAATAAATACTTTTTCTTATTTTCTTCTATAAATGTTATCTGTTTCATCATTTGTTTTATCCTTGACTGGTACTTACTTGTATAATCATACTTTATTTCCTCGTATGGTCCTTCCCTTATAAATTCTTCCGTTTTCTTTATGTATTCGTCCTTTCTCAGTAGTACCATTGTATTTCCTTTGTCCGCCTTCGTAACTATAATATCATTCTTTTTTATTTTATTCTTTAGTTTAGTTACAGTTGATTTGATGTTTTGTTCATTTTTTGAATTATACAAACTTTTCTTAAATATTTTATCTACTACATTCCCTACTTCCCACCTTATTCTTTTTTTATCATTTTCATTTCCTAGATTTTGTATTATGCTTTCGCATTCAATAGTCGTTTTTTCTTGATTTAATTCTGGTGGCGGTGCGTATTTTAAGCCTTTTGCCAACATTTCTTTTTCTTCTGTATTGAAATTTACCTCTGTAAGGTTTATTACTCTTTTTTCATAGTTATTCTTAGAGAGGTGTTCCTTTTTTACTTCGTTCTTTCTTATTAATTTATTTAACTTATCTACCATTTTTTTATTTTTATTTTCCAATTTCTTTTCTACGTACCCCAAACCAAAATTATATAATACTTCTTCTAACTCTACATATGAGTACATTCTTAACAATTCTATGTGTCTGTCATATAATTCCCTATTATATCTATTGATTAAGCCGTAGAGTGACCTTATTTCCAGTTTTATCCACAACTTCTCGCTTTGTTCTTTTACTTTTTTGGCTACACTGTTCTTATTTTTAATTTTAACTTGAGCGTACTTTGGGATGACATTATTATCCAGAAATTGTTTATTAAACCATATTTTACTTAAAACCCTCTTCAATTTAACTTTTAACTTAAGATATTTAAAAACTTTACTTACCTTATTGTTGTCGTTTATTACCTCATTGTTGTTGTCCATTACCTGTAGTCGATTGCACATCTTAACAGACCTTTGATAAAAAAATATACATCCTTTTTTTTTGAAAGAGAGGCCACTAGTTATTTAGAACTAGGCAAGAGCCTAGAGAAGCCAAAAATGCGCTGGGTCCAGTATGACGGGACTTGCAAATGAAACTCTGCTTTCAGACAACAATAACAAGATTTATTAGAGTCATTTCTTTTGTACAATCAATTCCCCCAGTATATGATATATGCGCCTTCGAATGATTAAGTTAATCTTACACAATCCATAGAATAGATCAAATTCATTAATAGAGTTCAATATTATACATATGCACATATTTGCATCTTCATATAATCAAATTAGGATTACAAGTGCTTTCACTTCATAAGAATAGCTCAAAATGTTGTTATAATTCAACACTAAACATAGGCATCGCCAATTAATTGACCTTGATATCACTGAGCAGCATACAGTTATTTCTAAATAATGTAAGGACGGCGCATAGTATCGACCCTCCCAGTAAGCCACATAAACCATAAACATGATATATATATATATATATATATTGTAATGCGACAGAGTAGTAGCCCCATCCCAAAACTTAAAACCGCTCAATTCAGTAGGTAGAATCACCAAGACTACCCAAATAAACCAAATAAAAATGAACAACCCTTAGTTACAGAAAAAAGACTGTACAATATAAATAATAAAGAAAAAAATACAATACAAATAATAAAATAAATAATTAAAATGTATTATAGCAAGTAAAGAATATACATACAAACCTTTATGTAAATGAGTGAATGTGAAAGAGTGGGGAATAAAATTAACAATCCCTATTATTATTTAAATATGTGATAAATACAATAAGTGTCAGTGAAGTGGTGACAGCATAAGTGTGAGTTAATTACTTTTATAAAAAAAGGAAAACCCATAAATAACACCAATAGTGAATGGTGGTGAAGGGTTTCATCTCAGATTGAGATGTTAGTGAAGGCTTTAGTGTAAGTAGTTGTATTAGTGTTCTACACCAAAGCCTATAGTTATTAACATTTATAAACTACATTATAAGTTTGTGTGAGCCTACTGGCAAATAAGAAAATGTGTATTAGAAACCAGGACCTATGAACAATAATCTATTCATTAGCCAGTAATGCTTGATAAGATTGGTAGGATGAGAGAATGGTACACCAAATAGTTTATAATTATTTATCAATCAATAAATGTAGAATTTGGCCAGGAAGGCAATACCTCGAAAGTAACATGTTAAAATATTTTGTTCTAATTATATTATTTGTTAATTTATGATTGTAAACTTGTTCATGTAAACACTACCTTAAGTAATAAGTCAAAAGATTTTATTTTTAACTATTGTGAAAACTTGTTAAGGGTCAAGACTCATGTAATAAAATGTAACTCAGGAAAAAGGGTTCAAAACCAAAAACCTAGGTAATAATAAATGTAATTTAAAATATGTTAATGAAATGCTATTGATGGCCTAGGCCACAAGTTCCATACAAAGGAAATAATGTCAGAAATGAGTAGATTAGTAAACCAATGTGATAAAACAGGAAAGGGACAAAATCTATATGATGAAGCTAATTGTTTTAACAGTAATATTACAGATCAGATTAATTTAAGGAATTGTAAAGTGATATAACAAATGTATAATTAAAGTATAGGCCCAAACATTAGAATTTTTGTAAGGTGAAAAACCACCCTTTATAATTAACCAAAGTAAGTAAATGAGGTAGCAAAATGTTCATAATGACATAAATAAAAGAATGATGTAATTTAAATTTAAGAAAACTTAAAGCTGAAAAAGGAGTATTTTTCTTGTAGGCAGATGAACATTGAAATCTTGTAAACTGACCACGTGACCTTATGAACTCTCTGTTTTGACCAATCACAGGCCAGTATTGTGAGGGCACGGAACCGTTGAATAGTAAGGCAGGAATATAGAAATTTAGTATTGTATTGTTAACTATAGCAGTGAACAGATGAGTTCCTATGAAGAAGTTTTAATTAAATAAAAGTAATGTTTTTTGGACCGTTGGCGATGGAAAATTATAACTAATAGAAGCTACAAATACTGTGGAAGATTGGAAGACGAAAATATTTAAGTCAAAACAACAAATAAATGCAGAACCTTTGAAAATCCTGATTACCTACCAGAACACACTTTCATAACGCCAATTTCAACTATCAACCACGTTACAGGTACGATTACACAACACTACCGTAGACACTATCTACACTTACAGAATAACACCAGGGATCGTTTATTGAAGAAAAATCTTAAAAACTAAAACAGTGAACACTGAAACATTTAATTTTAAATAACTTGTGACAGCACGTGGCCAAATGTTGTCGGCGGCCATTTTGCCGATAGTCTGGTTGCCTTAGCAACCAATAATAACGGAATATAGTATTAAGATTTTAAAATTTTACTTACCTTTGTAATGTATTGTATTTTTTTATGTATTTGCTGAATTCAATGACAGTCTAAAAGAACCCTTAAACCCTGAGAATTAATATATGATTATAAACAATTTGCTATTTGGACCTTGTTAGTGTAAAAGTCGAATTGAGCGCTAGAGTCGACCCGACCCATATTTGTTTTCGACACAAGTCGACTGTTCGTTTCTCTGAACAACTTTAATGAAAATAAATATTGTTATTTGGAATCAAAGGAGTTGTCATTGTAGATAATTTGAAGGTTTACAGGACAATTACAGGTAATTCAACAGGAGAGTGAGCAGCGAACGGACCGAAGCATTTGGAAAAAGCTCGAGGACAAAATCGATTGCGGCAGCCGATCCGTATTTGACATAAGTGGAGGCAATTTACACTAAATAAAACTCTTCAAAACTCAAAACACATAAATTAATAAGAACAACACACTGTTATATTATGGATGACGTCAACAACGTGGGGCTGAATAAAAATAAACCCGCAACCGTATTACACTCTCAATTACACTGTTACTTACAACAGTGGGGCGTAATTAAATAAGACGAGCACACAATTTTGCTCACATACTAATCTACACTCGTAAATAAACAGGTATATTACAGATGACGTCAACATCGTGGGGCTGAACAAAATAAACCCGCAACCGTATTACACTCGCACAACAAAAACTGTTACATTACAGATGCCTCCCATCGCGGGGCTTAAGAGAGAGTAACTCACGACATCATAAGCACCATAACAAAATAAAATTCACCCGTAAAATAAACAGTTATATTACAATATATGCATAACAACGTGTAAACAATCTAACAATCAAATAAAGGCATAACACACAACATATAATTAACATAGATACACATCTACATATAAATACCACACACCATGTCCACCTGGTTAACAGCATATATATTGTCATCGTAACACCCTCAAACCACCTTAATCAGATCAAGTACCCGGCCCACCTTAAAACTTCTCAATTAACAAACCCAAAACCAAATAATAAGTCACAAAAGACCAGAGTTGAAACACCCCAAAAATTCTAAGTATGTGAAAGGCCAAAGTCAAATTGGCAAAATAGTCAGAACGGCACACAAGTACCAAGCATAAAAGGTAAATATCAATTTCGTACCCCAAATAATAATAAATGTGCCATCACGAGGTCAACATGGCTGCCCGGTTGCATAAACTGCATATTCTCATTTCTTTTATTTTCTTACAAAAAAAAAAACAAATTTTTAAGCAAGATCAGTGGAACGTAACCACCCATAAATAACTTAGAACTGGTATTGATTTGTTTTACATTCTTTAACATTTGTCAATGAATTATTATTATGAATTATTAAAAAAAGGAAAACTTAACAATTCTTGTACTGGCTATGGCAAAAGTTTAGTGGTTACAAAATTATTTAAACAGTAGGAATGAATTTCATAAAGCAGAATCTAGGGATTTAATTTTGATAAAACATACTTGAGGTGTTCATAAAGAACCCACTTGACCTCAGGCACGGTCATGCGCCCGGACTAGATCCAACAAACTATGACATGTTATGGACCTGTGGATAAAGGCACCAACAGGTGTCGTCCACAGGTTAAAGCACCTCCCCCAAACCCTTAATTAATAACCAAATCAAAACCTAATTAAATGAAAATGTATATAACCACGAAAATTCCCCTACAAGGTACCGAGACACCCGTGCATGCATACTTAACGCTAATATCACTTAGTGACAGTCAGTGCCGCCCATATTTACAGTAAAAAAAACTAACATCAATTCGGGTGATGCATGACCCTGGCTGAGTTTACAAATTCTCTGAGGCGTAAGCATTAGTAAAAAGGAAAAGATAATATGTAACCCCCAATGTCCCGTTGGACTTGTGCGCAACAAAGTTCTAAACTGGAGCATTTCCAAAATGTCTCAATGTAAGGTGTAGCGGCCACAAACATTTTTTTTGTTTAAAAAGGCATAAATGTCACCTGGTTAACAGCATAAGGTTTGAGGATCTTGTCGTGTGTGTCCGTCCATTCGTCCTGACAGCTTGGATTTACTTCATGGAAGGCAGGTGATCGGCCATCCGCTGGAGCGAGACAGATTGACGACTAATTCGGGAACCCTGCACAATTATATGGGTAATTACTCACAGGTTCAATAAATCACAATACCCCATTCACCCAGCTGAACCCACACTTCACGACATGCCCAGTTTAAAATCTCCAGAAAATTTACTTATGCATTGAAACCCTATTGAATTAAATAAATCATTTCAAATATAACCCACTTAAATAACATAATATATAATATATTCAAATATATTCATTCAACATAATAAATTATTTAAAATAAATAGTTATTCATAACTTTTCGTCAATCACTTAATCACTTTCGACATGAGCTAGCAAACTTTAACAGGTTCGTGAGGTACGTTCGTTTCACCAAAATCACAAAATAATTAACTTACGCCCCATTCTAATATAATGAATTAAATAAACAGGCACAAAAACTGTAAAACACTATCTGTTAGCCAGCGTTAACATTTGAAACATGAACAAACAGAAATTAGCCTGATGCACGCCACGTGCTGACTATATGCAAATATATCGCCCGGCATCAGAGTTGATATTAAGTAAAATACAATTTAGTTTTATTAAATAGTGAGTGATATACCTTAAGCACACTTACCGGAAAGTCGCGTAGTCGTTTATCTAGGCATAGTTATATATAGTAGGTAAAATTCCAAGTCGGAGCTGCCAGGCAAATACAGACGAGCTACTACGTTGACCGCTGAGAGTGAACTGGTTATTACAACCACTGAAAAATTTTACGAAGCTATAGACCTAGAGCGCGCGCGGATCGGCACGGCGGAAGCATAACGAGACGGACGCCGGTAATACTTAATTGATTAATTCGACGCTGTCCGTTCTCGTTAACATAAAAAAAACAGCCGAGTTTTTCCAAAACACGGCACACCCCCACCCCAAAAGGGCAACTTGGTTGCCTCACACTAAAACTCAGGGAGGGTACCCTGCAGTGTACCCCCTTCCAAAACAACCTAGTGGACTTGGTGATCATGGCGGCCCAGCAGCACTTGCTCTCAGGAGAACAGAGGAACCTCACGACTGCGTCCATTCTCATGCGACCCCCTCCGCCCTGCCACCCCACGGGACCGCCCCAACACGTCACCCTCTCCGGTGACCATCATCTACTTCCACCGATCCCACTCACATACCCGTCCAAAGACCAAACAAGGTATCTCCCACCTTGGTATGTGAGTGACCGTACTACCTCTCGTCCATCTCTTGGACCGACCCGCCACATGCACCAACAAGGCATCTCCATCCTTGCCATATGGCTGGCCCACATCCCTACACAAGGGCGGACGGCCCCGCTTAGCCAGACAGAGAGAACCGCACCAAGGGCACGCAAACATTAATCTCAACTCTTACTCAACAAAACCCCATGGAATACAACTGGAAATGCGGCATGGACCGACCCTACACTTACAAAAAATCGAAATCAAACCACTATGAACAAGGAAACAACAGCACATTATCACTCTCCCTCATAACTTTCAGAACAAAAACAGGGGAATTTACAATCTCGAAGACCACGACAATCTGAGGGAACATTCTCTAACTCTCTAACCTTCTCCTTTTTTTTTAATGGTAGGGGTAGGAAAATTGGGAAGATGAAAAGGGCAAGGATCATTAAAGGGTCAATAGCTAGGAGTAAGGGTGAGGACATGGCTCCCTCCGGAAATAAGGATGAATGGAGGAAACCAAGGCTCGCGTGGGCAGGGACGCAACCCTGAAATAGATGAACACCACTGGGAGTGTGGGGAACATCTACCCGCTACCGTTAACCGCTTCTTCTCATCTTTCTGTGATCGACTTTAGGTACCCGTTCCTTTCGGACACCACTCTCTGAGAAATTATCTCGTGTTGAGCAGTGCTGGCTGGTTTCCTCTGAATCAGAATCAAGGCAACTTACATCGCTCCTTTCACTCCGCTTTGGATTATCCTCCTCATCTAACTCCTCTTCTTCTACAATTTCCCCTTTTCTGTCCCCATAATCCAAATCAACCTCATGACACTGCAGCTCCTCACCATCTTCCAGTTGCTCCTCTGATCCATCTTCAACCACATGTTCCCTCAGGTCCTCACCAATTTCTTCATCACACTCGTCACCAGCCACTTCACAAACTTCTTCACTAACCTCTTCTCCAATCTCATTTTCCTCAACACGTTCATCATCAACATCATCGCCATCACGTCCACTACCACCATCATAACACTGCATGTCCTCGTCCTCCTCTAGTTGCTCACCTGGTCCACCTGAAACTTCTTTTCGTTCTTCGGAATCCTCAACACTACTTACAGAAGGCGTCTGCACATCTTCACACACTACATGATTCTCACTCGCACACTCCACAACGCTGCCACCAAATTTCTCCTCAACTTCTACCTCATCTCCTTCCACCACACTTGCGGCAAGGACATCCCCTTGTCCATCCGCAACCTCAGAAACACTTGCAGCCTGGACATCCCCGTGTCCATCAGCAAACTCAGACTCTTCAGTCTCCCTAACACCCACAACTATACTTCCCTGTGCAGCATCTGCAGACCGCTCTTCTGCCTCTTCCTTCGATTCCACTCCTTCACCACTCTCAGCAACTACAACATCCTCAACCTTTTCCACCCTGGACTCCAGCTGTCCAGGTTCATGTGCAATGACTAAATTAATTTCTACTGGCGATGGTAAAGCTACACCATCAAGTGACTTCTCATATCCCGGCGTAGGCGATGATGATGTTACAGGCTCTGGATCCCTCACGAACCGAGATGGAGATACCGGAACAAATTCTGCGGCCTCTGGATTCAACCATGACGTCCTCTTTGAGTCCGGTAATTCAGTATCAACAGACGTTTTCTTGTCGTCTTGCATTGATCCCACGAAGTAATTCCGCTCTGCTACTTCTGCTTCACCTTCTTCATCCACTATTCTATTAGGCACTTGCGCTTCATCTGGAACTTTTAAAGTTTCCTTTCTCTCCAAATAGGAATAACTTGCTACCGGATCCCTACCTGCCGATGTTTGTTCCCTAATATAACTTCTTCTTCCCCTGTTAATTTCATATTTCTTTGTTTTCTGTGCTGTAGCTGTTGTCACCGTCTTTCCACTTGCCACCCCCTTGTAGCCTCCATCACTTCCGGAATATTCAGTTTTTCTGACCGTCTCCTGTGTTCTCCTCCAACCGCCCTGTTTGTCCTTTTTCGCTCCTCTTAATGAACCACTGGAGTATTGGACCTCTTTAGCAGCTCTTCCCCGGGACTCATCATTCTCCTGGAACCTCCAGGCATGCGCACACCACCAGTCCAGGTCTGCAAAACAACGTGGAGGCTCCGCGAAAACCAGCCGGGATCTCTCTTGGGGATTCAGACCTTCTCGTATTACCTGTATGACTTCCGTCTCTGGCAACCCCAACCTTAATATATGGGCAGCTTTCCTTACATCATGCACGAAATCCCCCAACGCCTCTCCGTTGGTCTGTAGGCGTTAGAATAACTCAAACTTAAGCTGGGCACGTCGTCGATGGGGTATGAAGAAATCCAACACTTCCCCATGGAAAGCATCAACACTGCCGCCCCGACGCAGAGTGTTGGTGACCAACCCTGCCAATGAACCCCGGCAATACGGGCATATAAGGGACAAGACCTCCCCATCGGACACCCCCGGGAAATCTGCCAACTGCAGAACAAGATCTAGGAAAACCAGCAACTGCTCCTCATCTATTCCATCTAACACTGAAAGTTTCTGGAGAACTCCTGAAAGAGGGTGGGGCAATTTCTGGTAGCATACCCCCGCCAGAATGGCACAATTCAAAACACACAACAACAAACACAAATTCCCACGAAAAACCTAACACAAAAACATGACTTACAAAAGGAAAAACTTGAGTACTCTCTCTTCCATCAAGTGGACCCTCGGGTTCCCTAGCGCTGCGAAAACCTGACCCACTCCAGAACCAACTCTCCGTCAGCCGCCAGACTCAAAAGAAGAAACGACATCAGACACTAACACTAACATACAATCCACACCACCGAACACCTACCACAACATATAACATTTCAACCAAGACATTAGCACAAATTTCAGTCAGACGGTACCGACTTCCAGTCAGGCCATACCGCATCCAGCTAACCGCACGCGCTATTACTTCCATACAATAAATAAGGGAGCCCATCCCCACGCGATCTCCGGTAAGGTCCAGTCTCAACAACAACAAAACCCAACTACAACACATGCCACGTGGCGGCACCAGGTTTACAATTTAAATCACATAGCAATAATTCATACATAATACATGTATACATACATACTATATCAACCCTGCCATTGCATCTATCTATTTTCATTTTCAAATATTTCTGAAGTTGATGTTTTTTCCAAACTATTTCCGAGTTTGCAAGCCCCATCACACCAAAGGACCCAGGGGTTCAACCTAGAATGAATCACGCTCTGCTACCATTTGTAACCCCTCTTTCATTTTTTTTTTTTTTTTTTTTTTAATAAAAAAATATACATCCTTTTTTTTTTGAAAGATAGGCCACTAGTTATTTAGAACTTGGCAAGAGCCTAGAGAAGCCAAAAATGCGCTGGGTCCAGTATGACGGGACTTGCAAATGAAACTCTGCTTTCAGACAACAATAACAAGATTTATTAGAGTCATTCCTTTTGTACAATCAATTCCCCCAGTATATGATATATGCGCCTTTGAATGATTAAGTTAATCTTACACAATCCATAGAATAGATCAAATTCATTAATAGAGTTCAATATTATACGTATGCACATATTTGCATCTTCATACAATCAAATTAGGATTACAAGTGCTTTCACTTCATAAGAATAGCTCAAAATGTTGTTATAATTCAACACTAAACATAGGCATCGCCAATTAATTGACCTTGACATCACTGAGCAGCATACAGTTATTTCTAAATAATGTAAGAACGGCGCATAGTATCGACCCTCCCAGTAAGCCACATAAACCATAAACATGATATATATATATATATATTGATATATATATATATATGCATAACAACGTATAAAAAATCTAACAATCAAATAAAGTATGACACACAACATATAATTAACATAGATACTGTAATAATATAAAAATATAATAAAAAGTGATGTGTGTTGTAATAAAATAAATAAGATTGATGTGTGAATCTGTAAGTTGCAAGGTGTTTAATTGGTGTGGCTCTCGACGTCTTACTGGCCTGAAACACTTCCTTAAGTTTCCCAGCTGGTCGAGTCCCAATGGTAGCAAGACCGGTCGAGTAGCGTAAAGTTGATGAAGAAATAGATATGCTCAGCTTCACCGAAAGTTTCAAAACAAAAATTATTGTTTTGAAGAAAATTTAAAAAAAAAATTATGTTTATAAAAAAAAAATAATAAAAAAAAATTTTAATTTTATTAATTAATTAATTAGGATCAATTAATTAATATAGGGCTGTGAAGTTTTAAACAGTGTAATGCTCTTCTGAAAATTTTTATTAAAGTTTTAGTATAATTTAAATAATCTATCACCACTCATAAGACTGTCTGTAAACCAATCGATATTTGTTTACCTTTCTATTTTTTTAGGTTATCTTCACTTACGGGTGGTAAAGTCCTTGTAGATTATCAATTAGAATTATATTATTGGTAATTAGTATTATTGAAGAAATAAAGAACTATTAAGTATTGAAAAGTATTAATGTTTTATTAAGTAACAGAAATATTGACTCTTATCGATTAGTATCGATTCTCAGGATATCGAAAAAAGTTACAAGTATATGTTATAAAAATTATATAGGGTTCTTTAAACAGCCAGTTATTACCAAAGTCAGAGAAATCGGGCTATATTTAAAAAGTATAACGTTACAATCAAATTAATAGTTATTAATAAACACAGACATTGAATAATAAATTGTAAATATAATAATTGTTTTCACCAAACAGCTGTGATGAACCAAGAAGAGGCACTGGGTTTGTCAAAGCAAATGGCCGCCGTCAAGTTGATCAAAATGTGACTCGTCCCTGCTGCGTTCCAAATAATGTATTTTGACGCAATATTTCTGTTCTCGTGTCCGCAAATCTCTTGTTATATGTTGTGTAGTGACTGGTGTAGTGATTCTGGGTTGTATTTAGTGTATCTGTATAATTATTAGTTCAAACACTTTCTCCGATTCCGTCACTAATTTGGTTTAATGTATTATACAGTTTTCTAGTGTTTTATGGTGTTTTTCGGAGTAGATTTATATTGTTCTGTGTTATGGAGTGTTACTTGATCGTTTCTGTTATAATATGATAGTTTCAGAAGTATTTTACAAGTCACTCGCGATTTCACAATAACTCACTATACACTCGCTTTGTATGACGATTATAGGTTAGGTTATTCACGTTATTCTACGTATGTCATGTTAACCGTTCAACTACCAATAATTAACTAACTGTTTCCTTCAGTTTCAATTAAACTCTTAGCCCATATAATATTATCCTTAACATTGTTCAAAAATATTTTCACATCCTGTGTACATTTTACTATTTCACTATATGAATGCCTAAACTTTGGTTATTTGTCAATTTTATTCACTAGATTTGATTTAAATTAATCTTTCAGTTCATTCTGGTTATTTTCAGATTAAATAATGCCATTTTATAGTGTTTTCTGTCCAAAAAAAATAGTAATTTCACTTTCAGTTTGGTATACTGTGAAGAGTCAAAACATCAAAATTTACTTCCTGTCATTATATAAATTCAGCCATTTTATCAGTTATATTTAATATTAATAATCCTATATTGTATTAAAAGGTTCCTATTCCCTTATTTTCTGGTAATTAATTGAATTAGTTGTATTCTGAAACATTATTCTGAAATATATGACTCCCATGTCTAAATTTCTGAGTTTAGTCATTTTCACTTTTATTCATAATTCTGAATATAATTTATTAAAATCTCTCTAAATGGTATGTGCAATTATATGGCATGATCTCAAGTTTATTTTGTCTAAACCCCTTTTGTTTATTTGCATTTAATTGAGCAATTTCTCTGTTTTGATGAAGTTTGGTTTCCATTCTTTTGGCCTATGATTTTTTAACAATTTTTCTTACAAAACAATTTACAAACAATATATGATGTGTGATACCCTCTCTGACTTTTACAAATAGTATTATAAATTAAACATGCTTTCAAATTACACAAAAACAACTAGTATTGGCCACAATACAAACAATAGTTAAAACAAATAACGAATATTTTTTTTTTTAAATAAATGGTTGTCTTCAAGTCAGACATTTTGCAACACAATCCTTATTTCTAAACATGGAAATATGGCTTACAAAAAAGGTTTTTTACTAACTAACATCTTAATTACTCTCTACTATTTACAAGTGGTAACTATTTTTATAGTTCTGATGTTAGTTGTTTCAGACCCAAACAAATGGCCTTATATCTAATACATTTTTAAACATTCTTGTACTATATACATTAAAACCTTATATTTATATTCTTATTTCTAACTATTATTATAAGTAGGATTCTACAGTTTTTATACCGTCTTTTACATTGTCTTTGGGGAATTGTACCCTGTCATTAACAAATAAATAGTATTAATTGTTCAAAAGGTATTATGAACTCTGTTTTTCTTTTTTCATGTAAAACAAAATGTTATTTTAAACAGATTCATGTCTTATGAACAACATATTGTCACAGTACATATTTTAAGTCATTGAAAAATGCATATTTCATTGCATCCAATGTTTGTGATTGCCAAGAATGAAACACAAGGTTCATTTTTTATAATACCCAAAACTATCACTGGTTCACTTTGCACTTATATAATTATGTTAATGCTAAATGGTCGTATAGTCTTATTAACATAATAAATTGGTTAGCGTTTTTCAATGGAGATTTGTTCCATGGGTACTATATTATTGTTTCATCTTAGTTCACAGGAAACTTTTACTTTATACACTCCTCTCTCTTAAATTTATATACATGTGGTTTTTATTTCGTTATACTTTTATTTTTAGATATTTATTTTGGGGATATAGGGATTTGGGTGTCTTTTATAAGAGCATGACATCTTCTTCAGGATGCTGCCCTCTTCTTCTTTCTTCAGTCTTCTTTTCTCCTGCCTTCTGGGACTGGTATCTTCTCCATCTTCTTCTTGTTGCCATCAGGTTTCTTGGGATCTTCTCCATCTTCTTCTTTAATTCAGAAATACACAACCTGTATTGGTTGATCTTGGCTTATTGTAGGGTTTCTCTTCTATTTATTGTTCCTCGTTGTGGGTTTGGTCATATTGTGTACTGCTTTGTTATTTACTATTTTACCTTCCTGGGTTATACCTTGAAAACCTTTGGTTATGAGACTGGTCTTGGATGACTCATCACTAGTAACTCCTTTTATTTTAACTTGTATTTTCTTTATAATAATGATTTCTTTCCACAGTTGCTATGAATTAATTAATTTATATTAAACTTAATGCTTTCTTCCAAATTTAAACATTATAACTTCATTATTCTAATGATCAATTGCCATTCAATATTATGCATACATCTGTCACGCTACAGATTGCTCTCCTCCAGAAGTAATTATTTCAGACATGTTTATGGATGAAATAATTTCTTATTATAATTTCATCATTTCTTATAATTCATTTTCTTCTCCATTTTTATATCGACTTTTTTATATTAGAGTTTTATTAATTTTATATATATGGTTACTTGGCTTACTACTGATCCTTTTTGGATAGTTAGTGTCTTCTGAGATATATTATAATTGTAATACATTTTCTTTCTATATCAACTTCGTGTTGTATCCTTGGGATATTAATTCCCTAACATTCCCTATCACGTGGGCTGGGGCAGATCAGAGGGGCACTGTACGCTACTTCTCTGCTGGCCATACACCACTTCTATAAATTGAGTACAGGGGCATATCCATCCCTGCTCAAAAACATAATGCTGCTGGAATTATCTTCAGTCAGTCATCGAATAAATAAATAAAAAGTAGTCTCATTTTCGACTAATAAAAATATCTTTGGATTCTCCACTTCGTAGTCTCTCAGATTATCTCACATTTTCTATCTTAATAAATCTTCATAATCATTATTATACTCATTACATATATATTTTTTCAAAACTCTTAACTTGTCTGATATATTTAATTTAATTATGGTTGAAAATCTTTCTTTTAATAATTTTGGTTACTGTTTACAGTGTAACTCTCTTTCTTCTCCATCTGAATTCTCTTTATACTTTCTTCTGGTTGTTCATAGTATTAGCATGGTCTTTATAAATAGTCTTTCGTATTCATTATTTGAATGGTCTTAATATATTATATTTAATTTTTTTTTTTTTTTTTTTTTACATTGTATCTTTACATTAGATATACAGGTTGTTATTGATCATTTTATTTAAACATTTTGGTTCTTTCCTTTCTCTTAGAAAGTTATTAATCCGCCTTCGCATTCATTAGCATTAATTCATTTATATTATATTTCATGTGGTATTTCTTCTCTTTGCATTTCATATAGGTCTTATTATTATCATTTGTTCAAAATCATCTTCTCCATCTGTTTTGTATGAGTTGTTCTTCTTTGCTCTTAATTAACTGTTTTCATTATCGTTTCATAGGTAATTAGTCTCTTTGCTTCCAAATTTTTTCCTTCTCTGGCATATTACACTCTTTTTTGTTAGTCTTCTCTACTCCTTCAAATGCTATTGTGAATGTCTAGCATTTATTCTGGATTAACGTTAACTCTCTTTTCTGAATTAATCATTTTATTTTCATCTCAATTCAATCATAATTGACACATAATTATTTTTTGGAACTTGGTTAGTTTTAATGTAAAATTCAAACTATTCTTTTTATTTAATTGAAAAATATTTGTCATAAATCCTTGTAATATGTTGATCTTATCTTGTTTCAAAGTACTGACGTTCTATCAACATTCAAATTCTGTTTAATTCATTTATTCCCAGAATTGTTTCATTCAGAATTGTTTATAGTACTGTGATCTTACTATTATTTCTGAATGTTTTGGTATTTTTCCAAATTCAAATTCTTCTTAATTATTTACCATAAAGTTTTCCTCATAATTCAGTGGTAGTAAGCTGTGCTTGCTTAATTTTAAATTTTTTAAAATTAAGTTCAGAATTCTCTCTCTTTCTCTTTCTTCCATAAAGTTTTGTTCTAAATTATCATGTTGTAGTAAGATGTACTTACATTATTTTAGGATTTTTAAAATAAAAATTCTAAATTCCTTCTTCTTATAATTCTCCAAAATGTTCTTCTCAAAATATTAGGTTGTAGGATGTACTTACATTATTTTTGAATTTCTAAAAATTAAATTAAAAAATTCTTCTTCTTCTAATTCTCCAGAATGTTTTTCTCAAAATATTAGGTTGTAAGATGTACTTACATTATTTTTGAATTTTTTTTAAAAATATAAATTCTAAATCTCACAACTCATTCTTCATAATATTTCTTCATAGAAGCTTGATTGTACACTCCTTTGATTATTCCTGAAACGATTTCCTTCAACTCATATGTATTGTTATGCTTATCATTTACCACAACATATGGGCATATATTGTACTCTACACTGGCCCATATTATTTATACTTTTGTAAGTTGATCTTCTCTTTTTCTTTCCTTATAAATTTTCTTTTCTTTTATATACCCAGGAAGATGGACGATTTTCTGTATGTCACTGCATTGCTCATATTTTTATTGGTCATGTTCATTTTCTTCACTCACAAAACCCAGTTTTGTTTCTATGTTTATTCTTCGTATCATTTCCTTTCAATGATATTTATTTCGTCTCCTTCAACATTGTTTTTCGCCGTAGTCGGTTATCATGATCCGTCCCTTTTCTTGATGTCGTGTGGTATTTGTGTCAACCAGGGTCCATCATCTCAGTTGCTCTTATAAAATTTACCCTAGGGCGCGACACTCGGTTATTATTACTGTTATTATTTTTATTACTAAATTTATCATGATAGTAATTTCGGTTAGGTTGGTAAGGTCTGTCATCATTATTGTTGGGATATGGATTTCTCTGACTGTATGGGACATTATTATGTTGGTATAAATTGTTTCTATTGTATGGATAGGGGTTGTTATCCCTAACGCCGTTAAAATTACCGATAAATTGGTTATTATGCGGCGGGTTGTTAGGGCCGTCGTAATTACTGGGCTGGTTCCCTCTATCATCATTTTGTATACACCAATACTTCTGTGGTCCATGTTTTGTGTTACCTGACAAATATATGTGAGGATCTTCATCTGGGTTATCACTTATTATTTGTTTATCTGAAACACCATAAGCTGGTTTACCATCACATATCCACTCTGAAGGAATATATTTTAGTCTAACCGTACCCTGGAACTGTCCTAGATGGCACGCTAATGAAATACATTCTGGTGATTCACCTGTGCCGTCATTACAGTCTGGTACGATATCACATTTCCATCTTTCTGAAATCCACTGTCCAGTTCTGCGCTGATATTGATCTTGCCCACATGTCGTATTCTGTTTACCTCTGGTCCTTTCCCATTGGTACACTACTGTCTTGTGGTAAATTATCTCTGAAATTACTTCGATTCTCCTTCTATAATTCATAGAATTCATGATGTCTTTGTCATAGGTAATTGGGATATTATTGCCATCAATTAACCCATGTTTCATCATCTCCAACTCTTCCTTCGTTTTTACCAAGTTTCTTGGATACATTCTCCTTTTCCTTTGCTTAATATTTTCCTTATTTCCACTAGTTTTAATTCCAGGTACTACCATTACTAGTTCCTGCGTTTTATCATTTGGTACTTCTTCTGGTTCTGGTTTGCTATCATATTTTATTTCTTCGGTCTTCTCCTTTCTTAACTCTTCTCTTTTCAATATGTCCTCTCTTATTTCTTCACCCCAATCATCCAGTTTCTTACCTAATTCTTCTTTCAATTCCTTACTTGTGGATTCCATTTTATTCATCATCGATTCGAAGCACTCATTCGTTTTCTTTATTATTCCTTCTTTAAAATGCAGGAGCATTTCTGTTATCTGGTCCCACTCTTCTTGTGTAGGATCTGCCATTTTTGTTTGTCGTTATTCCCTTGTTATTATCTTTCTCTGACTTTTTAGCTGTTGCCTAGCTCCAACTAGTGATTGGGCAGAATGTATTGGCCTTCCAATCGCTAATTAAAGCCCCTAAAGTTGTGCGCCAATTTGTAATAAAATAAATAAGATTGATGTGTGTTGATGATATACTTATTATGGAGTATGAGACTCCGATGCAATCAAGCCGCACTGTTTGGGCTAGCCAATTTGTAATAAATTAATAAATAAGTTGTAAGTTGTAAGGTGTTTAATTGGTGTGGCTCTCGACGTCTTACTGGCCTGAAACACTTCCTTAAGTTTCCCAGCTGGTCGAGTCCCAATGGTAGCAAGACCGGTCGAGTAGCGTAAAGTTGATGAAGAAATAGATATGCTCAGCTTCACCGAAAGTTTCAAAACAAAAATTATTGTTTTGAAGAAAATTAAAAAAAAAATTATGTTTCTAAAAAAAATTTTAATTTTATTAATTAATTAATTAGGATCAATTAATTAATATAGGGCTGTGAAGTTTTAAACAGTGTAATGCTCTTCTGAAAATTTTTATTAAAGTTTTAGTATAATTTAAATAATCTATCACCACTCATAAGACTGTCTGTAAACCAATCGATATTTGTTTACCTTTCTATTTTTTTAGGTTATCTTCACTTACGGGTGGTAAAGTCCTTGTAGATTATCAATTAGAATTATATTATTGGTAATTAGTATTATTGAAGAAATAAAGAACTATTAAGTATTGAAAAGTATTAATGTTTTATTAAGTAACAGCAATATTGACTCTTATCGATTAGTATCGATTCTCAGGATATCGAAAAAAGTTACAAGTATATGTTATAAAAATTATATAGGGTTCTTTAAACAGCCAGTTATTACCAAAGTCAGAGAAATCGGGCTTATATTTAAAAAGTATAACGTTACAATCAAATTAATAGTTATTAATAAACACAGACATTGAATAATAAATTGTAAATATAATAATTGTTTTCACCAAACAGCTGTGATGAACCAAGAAGAGGCACTGGGTTTGTCAAAGCAAATGGCCGCCGTCAAGTTGATCAAAATGTGACTCGTCCCTGCTGCGTTCCAAATAATGTATTTTGACGCAATATTTCTGTTCTCGTGTCCGCAAATCTCTTGTTATATGTTGTGTAGTGACTGGTGTAGTGATTCTGGGTTGTATTTAGTGTATCTGTATAATTATTAGTTCAAACACTTTCTCCGATTCCGTCACTAATTTGGTTTAATGTATTATACAGTTTTCTAGTGTTTTATGGTGTTTTTCGGAGTAGATTTATATTGTTCTGTGTTATGGAGTGTTACTTGATCGTTTCTGTTATAATATGATAGTTTCAGAAGTATTTTACAAGTCACTCGCGATTTCACAATAACTCACTATACACTCGCTTTGTATGACGATTATAGGTTAGGTTATTCACGTTATTCTACGTATGTCATGTTAACCGTTCAACTACCAATAATTAACTAACTGTTTCCTTCAGTTTCAATTAAACTCTTAGCCCATATAATATTATCCTTAACATTGTTCAAAAATATTTTCACATCCTGTGTACATTTTACTATTTCACTATATGAATGCCTAAACTTTGGTTATTTGTCAATTTTATTCACTAGATTTGATTTAAATTAATCTTTCAGTTCATTCTGGTTATTTTCAGATTAAATAATGCCATTTTATAGTGTTTTCTGTCCAAAAAAAATAGTAATTTCACTTTCAGTTTGGTATACTGTGAAGAGTCAAAACATCAAAATTTACTTCCTGTCATTATATAAATTCAGCCATTTTATCAGTTATATTTAATATTAATAATCCTATATTGTATTAAAAGGTTCCTATTCCCTTATTTTCTGGTAATTAATTGAATTAGTTGTATTCTGAAACATTATTCTGAAATATATGACTCCCATGTCTAAATTTCTGAGTTTAGTCATTTT
The DNA here is from genome assembly GCA_034769895.1 of Magicicada septendecula. Lineage (NCBI taxonomy): Eukaryota > Metazoa > Arthropoda > Insecta > Hemiptera > Cicadidae > Magicicada > Magicicada septendecula. The sequence continues at coordinate 102,630,066 of CM068369.1, read as the reverse complement.
CACTTTTATTCATAATTCTGAATATAATTTATTAAAATCTCTCTAAATGGTATGTGCAATTATATGGCATGATCTCAAGTTTATTTTGTCTAAACCCCTTTTGTTTATTTGCATTTAATTGAGCAATTTCTCTGTTTTGATGAAGTTTGGTTTCCATTCTTTTGGCCTATGATTTTTTAACAATTTTTCTTACAAAACAATTTACAAACAATATATGATGTGTGATACCCTCTCTGACTTTTACAAATAGTATTATAAATTAAACATGCTTTCAAATTACACAAAAACAACTAGTATTGGCCACAATACAAACAATAGTTAAAACAAATAACGAATATTTTTTTTTTAAATAAATGGTTGTCTTCAAGTCAGACATTTTGCAACACAATCCTTATTTCTAAACATGGAAATATGGCTTACAAAAAAGGTTTTTTACTAACTAACATCTTAATTACTCTCTACTATTTACAAGTGGTAACTATTTTTATAGTTCTGATGTTAGTTGTTTCAGACCCAAACAAATGGCCTTATATCTAATACATTTTTAAACATTCTTGTACTATATACATTAAAACCTTATATTTATATTCTTATTTCTAACTATTATTATAAGTAGGATTCTACAGTTTTTATACCGTCTTTTACATTGTCTTTGGGGAATTGTACCCTGTCATTAACAAATAAATAGTATTAATTGTTCAAAAGGTATTATGAACTCTGTTTTTCTTTTTTCATGTAAAACAAAATGTTATTTTAAACAGATTCATGTCTTATGAACAACATATTGTCACAGTACATATTTTAAGTCATTGAAAAATGCATATTTCATTGCATCCAATGTTTGTGATTGCCAAGAATGAAACACAAGGTTCATTTTTTATAATACCCAAAACTATCACTGGTTCACTTTGCACTTATATAATTATGTTAATGCTAAATGGTCGTATAGTCTTATTAACATAATAAATTGGTTAGCGTTTTTCAATGGAGATTTGTTCCATGGGTACTATATTATTGTTTCATCTTAGTTCACAGGAAACTTTTACTTTATACACTCCTCTCTCTTAAATTTATATACATGTGGTTTTTATTTCGTTATACTTTTATTTTTAGATATTTATTTTGGGGATATAGGGATTTGGGTGTCTTTTATAAGAGCATGACATCTTCTTCAGGATGCTGCCCTCTTCTTCTTTCTTCAGTCTTCTTTTCTCCTGCCTTCTGGGACTGGTATCTTCTCCATCTTCTTCTTGTTGCCATCAGGTTTCTTGGGATCTTCTCCATCTTCTTCTTTAATTCAGAAATACACAACCTGTATTGGTTGATCTTGGCTTATTGTAGGGTTTCTCTTCTATTTATTGTTCCTCGTTGTGGGTTTGGTCATATTGTGTACTGCTTTGTTATTTACTATTTTACCTTCCTGGGTTATACCTTGAAAACCTTTGGTTATGAGACTGGTCTTGGATGACTCATCACTAGTAACTCCTTTTATTTTAACTTGTATTTTCTTTATAATAATGATTTCTTTCCACAGTTGCTATGAATTAATTAATTTATATTAAACTTAATGCTTTCTTCCAAATTTAAACATTATAACTTCATTATTCTAATGATCAATTGCCATTCAATATTATGCATACATCTGTCACGCTACAATACACATCTACATATAAATACCACACACCATGTCCACCTGGTTAACAGCATATATATTGTCATCGTAACACCCTCAAACCACCTTAATCAGATCAAGTACCTGGCCCACCTTAAAACTTCTCAATTAACAAACCCAAAACCAAATAATAAGTCACAAAAGACCAGAGTTGAAACACCCCAAAAATTCTAAGTATGTGAAAGGCCAAAGTCAAATTGGCAAAATAGTCAGAACGGCACACAAGTACCAAGAATAAAAGGTAAATATCAATTTCGTACCCCAAATAATAATAAATGTGCCATCACGAGGTCAACATGGCTGCCCGGTTGCATAAACTGCATATTCTCATTTCTTTTATTTTCTTACCAAAAAAAAACAAATTTTTAAGCAAGATCAGTGGAACATAACCACCCATAAATAACTTAGAACTGGTATTGATTTGTTTTACATTCTTTAGCATTTATCAATGAATTATTATTATGAATTATTAAAAAAAGGAAAACTTAACAATTCTTGTACTGGCTATGGCAAAAGTTTAGTGGTTACAAAATTATTTAAACAGTAGGAATGAATTTCATAAAGCAGAATCTAGGGATTTAATTTTGATAAAACATACTTGAGGTGTTCATAAAGAACCCACTTGACCTCAGGCACGGTCATGCGCCCGGACTAGATCCAACAAACTATGACATGTTATGGACCTGTGGATAAAGGCACCAACAGGTGTCGTCCACAGGTTAAAGCACCTCCCCCAAACCCTTAATTAATAACCAAATCAAAACCTAATTAAATGAAAATGTATATAACCACGAAAATTCCCCTACAAGGTACCGAGACACCCGTGCATGCATACTTAACGCTAATATCACTTAGTGACAGTCAGTGCCGCCCATATTTACAGTAAAAAAAACTAACATCAATTCGGGTGATGCATGACCCTGGCTGAGTTTACAAATTCTCTGAGGCATAAGCATTAGTAAAAAGGAAAAGATAGTATGTAACCCCCAATGTCCCGTTGGACTTGTGCGCAACAAAGTTCTAAACTGGAGCATTTCCAAAATGTCTCAATGTAAGGTGTAGCGGCCACAAGCATTTTTTTTTTAAAAAGGCATAAATGTCACCTGGTTAACAGCATAAGGTTTGAGGATCTTGTCGTGTGTGTCCGTCCATTCGTCCTGACAGCTAGACGGAAAGTGATTGGATTTACTTCATGGAAGGCAGGTGATCGGCCATCCGCTGGAGCGAGACAGATTGACGACTAATTCGGGAACCCTGCACAATTATATGGGTAATTACTCACAGGTTCAATAAATCACAATACCCCATTCACCCAGCTGAACCCACACTTCACGACATGCCCAGTTTAAAATCTCCAGAAAATTTACTTATGCATTGAAACCCTATTGAATTAAATAAATCATTTCAAATATAACCCACTTAAATAACATAATATATAATATATTCAAATATATTCATTCAACATAATAAATTATTTAAAATAAATAGTTATTCATAACTTTTCGTCAATCACTTAATCACTTTCGACATGAGCTAGCAAACTTTAACAGGTTCGTGAGGTACGTTCGTTTCACCAAAATCACAAAATAATTAACTTACGCCCCATTCTAATATAATGAATTAAATAAACAGGCACAAAAACTGTAAAACACTATCTGTTAGCCAGCGTTAACATTTGAAACATGAACAAACAGAAATTAGCCTGATGCACGCCACGTGCTGACTATATGCAAATATATCGCCCGGCATCAGAGTTGATATTAAGTAAAATACAATTTAGTTTTATTAAATAGTGAGTGATATAACTTAAGCACACTACCGGAAAGTCGCGTAGTCGTTTATCTAGGCATAGTTATATATAGTAGATGAAATTCCAAGTTGGAGCTGCCAGGTGAATACAGACGAGCTACTACGTTGACCGCTGAGAGTGAACTGGTTATTACAACCACTGAAAAATTTTACGAAGCTATAGACCTAGAGCGCGTGCGGATCGGCACGGCGGAAGTATAACGAGACGGACGCCGGTAATACTTAATTGATTAATTCGAAGCTGTCCGTTCTCGTTAACATAAAAAAACAGCCGAGTTTTTCCAAAACACGGCACACGTTTAATGAAGAAATTTGTGTTAGTGGATGAAATCACAATCAGAATGATCACTGTTGCTCACCACTATATAAAAATTATCCCGATTAGCGTTTTCAAGCTTCACAGCCCATCGTCAGATCAGAATAGACAGGAAATATGTGAAAACAAACCCTTCACCCCTCTCCACCACCCTGCTCACACACAACAAGCTATAATATAAATGACCCTTCCCCCAACCAAAACCCTATCCCACCATCTGTACAGTTACATATATTTCTAGCAAATTCCTTGCGTTTCAGTATTGTGTGTGTGTGTGTGTGTGTGTGTGTGTGTGTGTGCATCCTTTTAAACCTACCCTCTTCCTCGCCACACACACGTGGGTCAGTCACACACCCTTATTTTAAACATCCAATTAGTACTATGCAATATAATTCTTAATCTTATCTATCTGTCCTCTATCATTTACTTCTTAATCATGTTATAAAATATTTCTTCATTATCAAATTTAATTTTAATATTAATTAAATTGTCTAACCCTTTTTCTCTTTCTTTCAATATTTCTAGCTCCTCTCTAAGCTTCCTTTCAACTGTGTTATTTACTACTTTTACAATTTCGTATTCTTCCAAAGGATTAACAAACTTATGGCTGTCTTCTATGAAATGTCTTGCATATAACGAATTGGTTGTTCTATTACCTTCTCCACGTTTGTGGTCAGACAACCTGCATACGAATTTTCGTCCCGTCTCGCCTAGGTACACTTTGTTGCAGTCTTTACATTTTAATTTATAAATTCCGCTTTTCTGTAATACTGGAATGTTTTCTATATTCTTATTCCTTGTCTTATCAAATACCGTTTCACATTTTTTAATAGCTATATCTACTCCATATTTATTAAAACATTTTATAATTTTTCTAGTATGTGAACCTATGTATGTCAATGACCCTGCATAATTCTTTTGTTCTGGTTCTATTATAGCTTTTTGTATGTTAACCCTTTTCATAACTTTAAACACTATGTTGGTGTTATAATTATTATTCCTTACAATTCCCTTTATCGTTTTTAACTCCCTATCTTTTGATTCGGTCTCTTTTAAACGCTTCTGAGCTCTGTAACAAAATGAATTGATTGCCACCATTTTATATCTATATGGGTGGTAAGACTCTCTTGGTATAATTATATCAGAATACGACTCTTTCCTAAATATCCCAAACTGTAATTTCTCATTATCTTTAATTTCTATGTTTAAATCTAAGTAATTTATTTTTTTACCTCCTATCTCTTCTTTAAATTGTAAGTTTTTATCCTTATTATTTACCTCATTTATAAACTCATGCACTTCTTCTATGCTTCCTTCCCAAATTACTAATACATCATCAACGTATCTAGACCATAATTTTATATTGTCATTATACTTAGTGGAAGTTATTAATTGCTTTTCAAAATCATTCATGTATATTTCAGCAAGAATAGGGGATAATGAAGACCCCATAGGTAAACGTTTTTTCTGTATATAAAACTTGTTATTAAACCTAAAATAGTTCTGGTTCACACATTCTTTAATTACTTTCATCAACTGCTTTTTATACCTGTATTCTCCCATATTATTATCGTTTATTAACTTAATAACTTTATTTACTGTGATATTGGTAAACATCTCCTCAACATCCAGTGATATCAATTTTGTATTTACATTAATCCTAATATTTTCTAATTTTTCTATCAATTTTACATTATTCTCTATGTTGTATTTTGTCCCAAATTCATATTTCTCTTTCAGTACTCTGCTAACTTCCTTTCATAGTTTATAAATAGGTGCATTAATAAAAGAAACAATCGGTCTAATTGGTTTTCCTTCTTTATGTATCTTAACCTGACTTTTAAAAGTTGGTGCTGTTGGATCACTTCCCAATAAATACTTTTTCTTATTTTCTTCTATAAATGTTATCTGTTTCATCGTTTGTTTTATCCTTGACTGGTACTTACTTGTATAATCATACTTTATTTCCTCGTATGGTCCTTCCCTTATAAATTCTTCCGTTTTCTTTATGTATTCGTCCTTTCTCAGTAGTACCATTGTATTTCCTTTGTCCGCCTTCATAACTATAATATCATTCTTCTTTATTTTATTCTTTAGTTTAGTTACAGTTGATTTGATGTTTTGTTCATTTTTTGAATTATACAAACTTTTCTTAAATATTTTATCTACTACATTCCCTACTTCCCACCTTATTCTTTTTTTATCATTTTCATTTCCTAGTTTTTGTATTATGCTTTCGCATTCAATAATCGTTTTTTCTTGATTTAATTCTGTTGGCGGTGCGTATTTTAAGCCTTTCGCTAACATTTCATTGTCTTCTGTATTGAAATTTACCTCTGTAATGTTTATTACTCTTTTTTCATAGTTATTCTTAGAGAGCTGTTCCTTTTTTACTTCTTTCTTTCTTATTAATTTATTTAACTTATCTACCATTTTTTTATTTTTATTTTCCAATTTCTTTTCTACGTACCCCAAACCAAAATTATATAATACTTCTTCTAACCCTACATACGAGTATATTCTTAACAATTCTATGTGTCTGTCATATAATTTCCTATTATATCTGTTGTTTAAGCCGTAGAGTGACCTTATTTCCAGTTTTATCCACAACTTCTCGCTTTGTTCTTTTACTTTTTTTTGCTACACTGTTCTTAATTTTAGTTTTAACTTGAGCGTACTTTGGGATGACATTATTATCCAGACATTGTTTATTAAACCATATTTTACTTAAAACCCTCTTCAATTTAACTTTTAACTTAAGATATTTAAAAACTGTACTTACCTTATTGTTGTCGTTTATTACCTCATTGTTGTTGTCCATTACCTGTAGTCGATTGCATATCTTAACAGATGTTTAATGAAGAAATTTGTGTTAGTGGTTGAAATCACAATCAGAATGATCACTGTTGCACACCACTATGTAAAAATTATCCCGATTAGCGCTTTCAAGCTTCACAGCCCATCGTCAGATCGGAATAGACAGGAAATATGTGAAAACAAACCCTTCACCCCTCTGCCCACCCTGCTCACACACAACAAGCTATAATATAAATGACCCTTCCCCATCCACTAAACACTGTCCCACCATCTGTACAGTTATATATTTTTCTAGAAAACTCCCTTGTGTTTCAGTGTTTTGTGTGTGTGTGTGTGTGTGTGTGTGCATCCTTTTAAACCCACCCTCTTCCTCTCCACACACGTGGGTCAGTCACACACCCTTATTTTAAACATCCAATTAGTACTATGCAATATAATTCTTAATCTTATCTATTTGTCCTCTATCGTTTACTTCTTAACCATGTTATAAAATATTTCTTCATTTGTAACGTGTCTAAATTGTGTAATTTTATTTCTTACAGTTATGGGATAATTGCATTTTTATTTATTTCATTTTTGCGGGATGTTATATAATTATTGTGCAAACATTAACTCTATTGGGACAGAACACGTGGCAAGTAGAACAGTTTGAAACAATGGCAAGATGCAGTTTCTGTGGTGTAACACGGCAAGGAATTCGTACCACCCTCGAATTCTCAGAACCCTGTATATGTGTGACGACGCACGCACGTAACGTCTCGAGCATGTGCGCTGAAGGGACGCCGTGAAAATCCAACGGCGCTGTGGAAAATGGCGCTGGAATGAACAAGTTGTAAAACCAACCAGCCAGCTACAGGAAATATCGTTAAGCCCTGCCCACTGCTAGTGACATCAGTATAGCAGCGACAAATATCGTCCACGGTTACCTCACAAAAACATATTATGTGCCATGCATAGAGTGAATACGCCACAGCAAATCAGCTATGCACGGCGACGAAAATCTGTTGGCAGTGAATACGCAGTTCCTCCCGCTCAACCAGGACGCCGTCTCAGTTACTATATACGTGTCGGCCGACACACTGAGCCAAGTTAGGCTCCGGATAAAATTGCATAATTTTACCGGTAATAGACGAAATAACAGTAAAAAATTGTGTGTCCGCGGTCCCTTAGAAGAACAGAACCCATTCAGATCGTTAATTTTTGGAAAATAACAAGACATCTACCCGAACAATGAGTGCGGGCGTGAAGACTGCGTGGTCGACGGGGGAGGAATATGATTAAAAATGTTAAGGGGTTTATAATTTAGTGTGCTTAAGTGAGTGTGAAAATTTGCAGGCTGGGCTCTGTCTGTCTATCTTAGAGTATGTAAGTAGTAGGAAGTAAGTTTAGGTATTCAGATGCAAGAGTTGCACAACCTTTGAAACATGTAAAAATCTATTTTGGAGAAAACATATAAATTCATCTCTTTTGATTAATAAACAAAAATAATTTCTCTTCCAAGATGCATTGTATAAGTTCTTCATACAATCTTGAAAATTACGCTTGTATCCCAAAGTACGTATGAGACCCTGGACCCAAGGACGTACAAGAATGGTAAGTGTAAGTCTTTTATTATTATTATTTATTGTTTTCTATGGTATTTAAATTATGTTAGTAAATTCGTAGCTTAACATTTGACGCCGCGGAACAGGCACGAATTTAATAAAATGAAATTCCATACCTACAAATAAGATACAAGCGCAATTGAGAGGTTAAGTAGAAATGAGAAACAATTATATGTAAATGATGTTAAGATGTAGTTAAGCGATACTTAAATTATATTATACTGAAAAATACAGAAATATTTAAAATTGAAATTTTATATAGAACAAAATCTCATAAATAAGAAAAATGGAATACGGCATTAAAGTTAGTGTGAGTGATGTATCTATCACGGGGGAGGGAGAAATTAATTCAGACCCTAAGGTGGTCAAAGAAAGCGTTTCCAGTGAATCAAACAATATAAATGATTCAGGATTGGAGACAACTCCAAACCTGGTAGACGAGAATAATCTGAAACAATCGGTAATAATGAGTGGAGCACAAGCAGAATCTACTCCTGTAACGAATAGAGCAAAAGAGTTGTCAATAAATGATATATTTTACCTGATACAAACCAATACAAACCAAATCAATAACAAATTAGATGAAAAAAAAACGAAATGCTCAATAAATTTGATGTAAAGTTAGATGAACAGAAAAACGAGATGCAAGAATTTAAAAATAATGTAAATGAGAAATTAGATACGCAGAATAACAAATTGAATGAAATTAAGACCGAAATTAAAAGTGAATTTAATTGCAAATTGGATGAACTCAAAACTGAAATTAATAAAGTACAAATCAACTGTGAGAGTAACTGTAACAAATTAAAATATGAATTAAATGAAACGTTGAGTCACTCATTAGATAGTATGAATAATAAAATTGACGAAATAGAGAGTAGTGTGGTAGAAAAAACCAATGAACAAATACAAAAAGTAACCGAAAATTTTGATCGTAAAATAGATGAATGTAATGTTAGTAATGAGTACAAGTTGAATTGTGTAGTTGATAAGATTGAAACATGAAAATAGTACTAATGTCAAAATCAATGAAATAGAAAGTAATTGCAAAACAGAGATACAAGCTATACAGAATACAGTAAATACTATAGATACAAGTAATAAACAATTTGAATATTTAAATAATAATAAATTTGTGTCAATTGAGCAGAGTATAGTTAATGTTAAAGATGAATTGAATATAGCTATAAATGAAAAACTTAATAGGGTTACTGAACACATAGTCATTGATAAAGATGTGAATAGCGACATTGATTTGGAGTTGTTTAATTGCGAAAACAAGGGGGTACACCCTATGCAGTTTTTGAATAGAGTCAGAGAATTTAATCAGTTTTGTAGAAGTAGCTGGGAGGTACAATTGTTAAAAATCATGAAGTGTTTTAGAGGGAATTCCGCGGTATGGGCGGAGGTGCATAAAGTAGACTGGGTAAATTATCAGTGTTTTGAGACGGCTTTTAGAGAGAAATATTGGTCGGAGGAGGAACAAGAAATATTACGGAGTAAAATTATGGGACCAGGTAATTTTGGGACCCAAGGGGGTAACGTAACTATGTACGTAATGCGACTATATAATGAGGCAAAATATTTAGAGCCACCGTTACCGTTTGGGTCATTCGTCCGTCACATAAGCAAGCACTTACCGAGAGAAATACAAATTACATTACTGACTCGAGAGATTGTAGAAATCACGGAATTAGAGAAAATCTTGGACATATTTCAGAATATAAGAGAACGGGATATGAGTAGGCGGATAAACACACCAGTATCACATATAAATGGGAATCATAATCAACCAAGGGGAATACACAATTTTCACCGGGGAGCGCGGGGAGGAAGTTTTGATAATAGGGGCGAGAGTTGGAGGTGTAGAGACTGTGAAACTGATAACTATGCTAATCGAACAAATTGTTTTAGATGTCATCGAAACAGGGAGTGCGCCAGGAACGAGAGGACGAACCCACCACCAAATCAACAGCCCAGAGGAGGAGAATTTTATAGAGGAGCGCCCAGAGGAGGAGGACATTATAATAGAGGAAGAGGAGGAAATCATCCAGCCGTAGCAGGACCATCCACGGGAAACTAAGGAAGACAATGGAGAAGCGGGCCCAACCATTGTCAACGGAGAACCGGGTCCAAGTAGTCAACAAATACGCGAACAACGTTATCAAGGTGGACAAGGCGAAAGAATTGTTAGAAGAAGAGGAGAACAAGGTGATGGAACGCAGAACAGGATTGACTGAGGTGACAATTAAAATTGAAGGTAAGAATTATAAAACTTTAATTGATACCGGTAGCGAGATCTCAGTAATTTCGGAAAATGTCATGAGTGAATTAAAAGAGTTAAACAAGAATATACCATCATTACCAGTTGCGGGGGTTACAGTAGTGGGGGTAACTGGGGTAAGAAGTAAGAGAATAACCAAACAAGTACAATTAAATATTTTAATAAATGAAGTTGAATTTGAAAACACTTTCCTAGTGGTTAAAGGGTTGAGTCTAGATGTAATATTGGGAAATGATTTTTTGGAAAGAAACGGAGCAGTAATAGATTTCAATAAACAAATAGTAAAATTTGAAAAGGGGAATAAACCAGTCAGAATAGAGTTTAAGAAAATCGTAAATGAGAGTAAAGTCACGGGAATAAAAATGTTACATAAGCAGATAGGTGATAGTGAGATAGAGACCAAAATAAATATATGTCTAGAGAGTGATAGCCTAGAGAATGAGGAGGGAGAAATGCATGAGCGTAATGAAAGTGTGTGGGCAGATAGAGCCAACAAATTTTTTAATGAAGATACAGTTGTAGGAAATGCTCAGCGAGAGGAGCTGTGGGCAGTTGTGGAGCGGTTCAGAGAGGTGTTTGATGGATCGCCAGGGAAAGCGAAGGACTACATCTGCGAGCTGAAAGTTCGGGACCACGCACCATACATGCAGAGGAGTTACCCGGTGCCGTTTTTGAAGAGGAGGGCTGTACAGGAGGAATTAGACCGGATGATGCAGGGAGACATAGTTGAACGCTCAGTATCACCCTACTCAAACCCTTTGGTAGTAGTGATAAAAAAGGATGGAAAGGCAAGGTTATGTTTAGATGCTCGGAAAATTAATCAAATTATTATACCTGACCGGGAATCTCCGGAACCCATAAATGAGATTTTACAGAAGTTCAGCGGAGTCAAATACATGACGTCATTAGACCTGACAGCTGGATACTGGCAGGTGCCATTAGCAACAGAGAGCAGAAAATACACAGCTTTTCTTTTTAACGGTAAGAATTACCAGTTCAAACGCTTACCTTTTGAATTAAACACCAGTGTTGCCAGTTTTATTAAATGTTTAGATAATATATTAGAACCTAAGGATTTAGACTTTTTAACCGTATATGTCGATGATATCTTGATAGCTTCTAGGACGTTCACTGAACATTTAGAACACATAGAATATGTATTAGATAAGCTACATAAAGGGGGTTTAACAGTGAATTGGGACAAGTCTAAGTTTCTGCAGACAGAAATACATTTCTTAGGATTTATTATTACACAGGAGGGGATATTAGCTAACCCCGACAAAGTAGAAGCCATAATGCGATTCCCCGAACCTAAAAACATTAAGCAACTACAAAGTTTTTTAGGTCTATTCAATTTTTACAGGAAATTTCAGGAGAACTACGCACACACAACATCCAAACTGAGTGCTGTACTGCAGAAGAATAAACAGTGGAGATGGGGCGATACGGAACGAAATGCGTTCCACGAAATTAAGAGAAAGTTTAGTCACATGATAATGATGAACCACCCCGATTTTAATAAAACCTTTTATTTGCAGACCGACGCCAGCAATGTAGCGCTAGGGGCGGAGCTCTACCAGGAGGGTTGCGACAAGGAACACCTAACGATCGCCTTCGCCAGTAGATCGCTGTTGTCGGCTGAGAAAAATTATACGACGACAGAAAAAGAACTTCTAAGTATTGTGTTCGCCGTGGGTAAATTTCGGACCTACATCTTAGGCAACATCACAATAATCCGAACGGACCACAAGGCGTTATCATTCCTCAATTCATGTAAGCTAACACACAGTCGTCTGACCAGGTGGGTATTAGCCTTACAAGAATATAACTTTTCATGGGAGTATATAAAGGGGTCAGATAATAAGGTACCCGATACACTTTCTAGAGTAGATGTTATAGACAATAAAACTGGTAGGGATCTTAAAGAAATAGAAATTTTTAGATTAACTAGAGAAGATAGAATTTTTGGTGAAGAATTAAGTGATATTAAAAATATGCAAAAATCGGATAGTAAACTGGGTAAAGTAATGGTTAGTTTAGAAACAGAGGTAGAGGGATCTGAATATAATGAGAGATTTCAAGTATATCAAGGTATTTTGTTTAAAAAAGTAGATGGTGGGGAGCGTGATTGGAGGTTAGTTATACCCGAGGGATTAATAGATAAAATTGTTTGGGATTGTCATTTAAGGTATGGTCACTTTGGGGCGAGAAAGTGTGCTAATGTTTTGAAAGAGTCATGTATATTTAGAATATGGAGAAGAGAGTTAGAAAAGTGTTGAGACTGTGTGATTTATGTCAGAAATCGAAAGTAGTGAATTATAAAGTAGAGGGGGAGATGAATTATATAAAAGTTGAGAGACCGTTTGATCTAGTTGCGGTTGATTTGTATGGACCATTACCCAGAGGTAGAGGGGGTGTATTGTATATATTTGTAGTTCTAGACAGCTTTTCAAAATTTGTGAAGTTATATAGCATTAAGAGAGCGACCAGTAAAGTACTCAGTGAGAAAATAGTAAAAGACTACATGATTAACGTTGGAAAACCGAAAATTATATTATCTGACCACGGTCCACAGTTTATAAGCGGCAAGCGGCGGCAGACGCTTGGATGGGAAGGCATCATACCCAAGCATACGGCAGTGTATCATCCGCAGTCGAACCAAGCAGAACGGATGATGAGAGAGATCGGTAGGATATTTCGGGCGTACTGTCACGCCAAACACACAGAATGGCCATCCTACGTGAAGAAAGTAGAGGAGTGGCTGAATTGTACCACCCATGAGTCCACGGGATTTACGCCGCATGAGTTGATCGGGGAACAAGACCGCCCAGGATATTGGAACAACTTTTCGAATACCCACCAGAGGGTCAAGTTTTGGACAGAAACATGAAAATTAGATTGGCAAACGAGAACTTACTTACGAGAGGGGAGCGAAGAAAACAGAAACATGATGCCAAGGGGAAATGGACCAAGTATGAGGTAGGTCAGTTAGTGTTAGTAAAAAGGCATGATTTGTCCAGTGCACAAGATAGAGAAATAAAGAAGTTTTTCTTGTTGTATGAAGGACCCTATGAAATTGTAGAAATAAAAATGCAGAATGCGTATGTGCTGAGGAACCCAGCGACGCAGGAAATAGTAGGTACTCAAAATGCGACGAATTTAAAATTATATCGGTCACTTTAATTATGTTTATGAATAAGATTTTAAATATTGTTGTATGTTTACAGAAGGGATCCTCCCCCATTTTCGGGCGGTCACGATCTTACCAGTCCTGGCCGTGGAATTCGGAACCTGGAGGCGGGCCATGGTTGGCGGATCTTCCTTCGGGCGGTGAAACAACGATGGTCCGGCTCCACCAAAATTGGTATAAAGTAGAAAATGTAACTACACATTTGAACGGGGAGGGGGACCCCAACAGGTACGTGACACGAATTAAATTTTTTAATACACTCCAGGTGCAGCGGTTTTGGTGTACCTGTCACGTGCCTGCACTGCCTTAGAGTGTTGTACATAATGGAGGCTGCACCTAAATACAGGGCAGTGCATACAAACTTAAATATTTTTAGTGTCAATGGCAAAATTCAAGTTGAGCCATTGACAATAGTTTTGCTTAAGCCAGAAACGAAGAGTTTTGCGGAGAAGTATGGGAGGCTCCGGCTCAGACGACGGGTTAGTAGAGATGAGAAGATAAGGTATTACAGTTTGCATAGAAGGGGAAGTAACTGCACAAAGTAGCTCTGAGTTGGAACCTTTTTATACTTCATCGCAAAACACCCCCATTTCAGGCGACTGCGATCTTCCTAGACGTGGTGAAAGTTAAGATAGAGTCAGCCTTCAATGTAAATAGAAATTTTGAAAAAAAAAACAAAATAATTTTGGATGTGTATAATCTTAAATTTAAATAAATTTTAGAATTAAGTGACCAAATATAATTGTCAAGTTTTAGTATCAGTGAGTATGGGAACGCTTTGAAAAGATGTGTAATAAAATAAAAACTTGTTGTCAATACAAGAAGTGGGGATGATTTTGGGGGTAGATTGGTGCTCAATGAAGTGATAGAACAATGGAGTGTGGAACTGCAATTGTTGAAAGTTTTAGTTTATCAATTTTAATTAGTTAGCTATTAAGTTGCTATTGCGGGGGTGGCCTGTGCCCTCGTAGATAGCGAAATGGGTTGGGGGTAACAGAGAGTGTTACCTCCATCGGAGGCCAAAATGGCGAAAATTGTGCGACACACCTTTTTCGTGTAAACTCAATTTACACACTGATAGACGATCGTGTCGCACATAATAAAACGATGTAGAACAGGCACTGAAATGAAGTTAGATTTCTCCGACTTTTCGGGCGATTACTGCCTTACCAGCGCTAATCGTGGATTTGGCTAGCGGCCAGCTATGGTCATATCAAGTCCCTTGACCATAGCTGACTTGAAATTGGTATATAGTAGAAATTAAATGGGGGGTGAACTTTAGGGGAAATCCAGGTACTATGGAACAGCGGCTGCCACTCTGTTCGCGGAGGAACAGCAAGGCCAGGTGGTAGACCCGTTTAAGGGCATGTAATTATAGACACGAATATGTTGATATTCAGACGTTTAAATGCAACAGCCGAAGCAAAGACACGGAGAGGTCAAACTACTCCAAAGATGCCGTCTTTGTGGAGGCGAAAAGGGCGATACGGTCCTCCATAATTTGCAATAGTGTGTGTGGATGGGAGGCGACTCAGATGAGCCACGAATTTAAATTTTACAACATAACATAAAAAATTGCTAATTCAAATTTGATACAATAAAAATGCTTGCGCTCTGTTCAAATAACTAGATGCTCATACTTTCAATATAAGGTGTTCATCGTATAATTTTTTAAATGTATTATTTTATTGTCGTAGGTTAGATATAGGTATTGATAAAAATATGTGTTTTCATTATGTGTGTATTTTGAACCTAAATAAATAATTAAACCGACTGGCAGGCAATTAACATAAGAGAAGTAATGATAAATAAATATATATACATATATATATATATATATTTCATGTAATTTGTTCAATTTTGAGATGTGTATTCATTGTGTTAGGAGATCAGCTGATCAGCAATAACATGTCACTGGAAAAATGGTTTATAAATGTTCCAAGTAATTAATGTTCAATGTAATGTTTTAATGGATTACAGATGTGTTAAAGTAATGATAAAAATAATTTGATAAAGTGAGAAGTAAAGTAATAATTTATGAAAGTAAATAAAAGATAGTTTTGGGTGATGAATATTTTATGGGACATATAGATCTGTCCAAGTTGAAGTCAAGAGTTGAAGTAGAAAAAATCGAAATATTGTTTTGAAGTAATGTAATGTTGTTTTGAGTTAATGTAATATTATAGAATTTTGAGAAGTATTGATGTCGACACAGTAGTAATGGAGAATATATGTAGAGTTTTGAGTGATATATTGATGTTTATAATTAATGACGTTATGTTGTTGTAGTTGTAGTAAGGTAATGAGATTGAGATTTTTTGGGGATGGCAATTTTGTAGTAGGGGGTAGTGTAATGTGGGAGTCCGCAACATAATGATAAGTTGGGACGGGATTGGGACCGATTTAGTGGGACGGGGCCGCCTTAGGTAGAATCCAGGGGCCAGATAAGGGAAATGAGTTTTTTGGGGGGGGGGGAAACACGTATCCTATGTACAAAGGGTTAGAGAGTATTTTTTTATATATAGAGAGAGAAGGTGGCGATTTGAGTTTAATGATAAGTTGGGGTTAGAGAGTGTTTTGGTAGATGTTTTAATAGAGATGGGTGTCATGGTAGTTGAAGTGGTTAGAGGTTAGAGTCAGAGAGAGAAAGATTATAGATGTATACAGACCAAGTAGTAAATTAAATGAGATAAATGTTTAAATCACCCACAGTAATGGAGAACAAGATTATTAAGCAAAGAGAGAGATTTATTACAAGAACATAAAATTTTCATTTTTTAAAACCAGTGACAAACTTTTGATAGAATGTGGAAATAATGTAAAATTAAGAATTGTTTATTTTGAATAATTTATATGGCAATTTGCTTATTATTTATAATAATATCTTGTTATTTTAAATGCTTTATTTTATTACGTTTTGTGTTTCAAGTTAGGATGTTATAGATGTCCAATGTATTTTCAGATAGAAATTATACATGACGGATGTGGGTCAAGGTTAGTGGACTTGACCTAGTTTTGATCAGCTGAGAGTGAGGTCATATGAGTTAATAGTTTTGATGTCAATTCCACTTGTGTTTTTTGATCACTTTAAGAAAATTTTAAAATAATTTCTAAAGGTAAAGGAAACATTTTAATAAATTTAAATTTTTTTGAAATTTAAAATTTTTTGGAAAATAATTTTTTTTGAAAAAAAATATCTTGATTTTTCGCCTGCCAGTTAATGAATATTTTGAGTATTGATTATTTTATCATTTGTGTATTAACCATGTTTATTTTTATTGATTTATTTTGTATTGCATTGTATTGTTAGACTCTAAGTATTCACATGTTAGGTTAAGGATATGTTTAATTAGGAGAAATGTTTAAATTAACTCATTTTAAAGAAAAACAGAAAACAAGGAAGAGAATTTTTTGATAAAGTATTTTAAATGAATTCTGAAAATTTTTTTTATGAAATAGTAAGTTTTAAAGAATTTTTCTGCTAAAGGCAGCCCAGCTTGCATAAAAGGGGAAACATATCGGTGGAGGATCTAGCATAATCTAAGCCAGGGATTGAGGATTTTGGGGGGTAGCATGTTAGAAGGCGAGGTGGGCTGTGGTACTTGTCTGCTCGATTTTTCGGTGTTGGGATCTATTACGGAGAAATCCAGTGGTCTCGTTCAGATGCGTCCATAGTCGCCAAGCCAGGGGGGTCAAGTACCCATGAAGAATAAGAACAAGGCGGTTGTTGGCGCCAGTTCCTCACCGGTCCTCTTCGGGGTTTATCAATGAGATTTCTTCTGTTTTTGGACAGCAGAATTCTCATTGAGGGGGTATTGTAACGTGTCTAAATTGTGTAATTTTATTTCCTACAGTTATGGGATAATTGAATTTTTATTTATTTCATTTTTGCGGGATGTTATAAAATTATTGTGCAAACATTAACTCTATTGGGACAGAACACGTGGCAAGTAGAACAGTTTGAAACAAAGGCAAGAAGCAGTTTCTGTGGTGTAACACGGCAAGGAATTCGTACCACCCTCGAATTCTCAGAACCCTGTATATGTGTGACGACGCACACACGTAACTTCTCGAGCATGTGCGCTGAAGGGACGCCGTGAAAATCCAACGGCGCTGTGGAAAATGGCGCTGGAATGAACAAGTTGTAAAACCAACCAGCCAGCTACAGGAAATATCGTTAAGCCCTGCCCACTGCTAGTGACATCAGAATAGCAGCGACAAATATCGTCCACGGTTACCTCACAAAAACATATTATGTGCCATGCATAGAGTGAATACGCCACAGCAAACCAGCTATGCACGGCGACGAAAATCTGTTGGCAGTGAATACGCAGTTCCTCCCGCTCAACCAGGACGCCGTCTCAGTTACTATATACGTGTCGGCCGACACACTGAGCCAAGTTAGGCTCCGGATAAAATTGCATAATTTTACCGGTAATAGACGAAATAACAGTAAAAAATTGTGTGACCGCGGTCCCTTAGAAGAACAGAACCCATTCAGATCGTTAATTTTTGGAAAATAACAAGACATCTACCCGAACAATGAGTGCGGGCGTGAAGACCGCGTGGTCGACGGGGGAGGAATATGATTAAAAATGTTAAGGGGTTTATAATTTAGTGTGCTTGAGTGAGTGTGAAAATTTGCAGGCTGGGCTCTGTCTGTCTATCTTAGAGTATGTAAGTAGTAGGAAGTAAGTTTAGGTATTCAGATGCAAGAGTTGCACAACCTTTGAAACATGTAAAAATCTATTTTGGAGAAAACATATAAATTCATCTCTTTTGATTAATAAACAAAAATAATTTCTCTTCCAAGATGCATTGTATAAGTTCTTCATACAACCTTGAAAATTACGCTTGTATCCCAAAGTACGTATGAGACCCTGGACCCAAGGACGTACAAGAATGGTAAGTGTAAGTCTTTTATTATTATTATTTATTGTTTTCAGTGGTATTTAAATTATGTTAGTAAATTCGTAGCTTAACACATAAACAAATTTAATTTTAATAATAATAAAATTGTCTAACCCTTTTTCTCTTTCTTTCAATATTTCTAACTCCTCTCTAAGCTTCCTTTCAACTGTGTTATTTACTACTTTTACAATTTCATATTCTTCCAAAGGATTATCAAACTTATGGTTGTCTTCTATGAAATGTCTTGCATATAACGAATTGGTTGTTCTATTACCTTCTCCACGTTTGTGATCAGACAACCTGCATACGAATTTTCGTCCTGTCTCTCCTAGGTACACTTTGTTGCAGTCTTTACATTTTAATTTATAAATTCCGCTTTTCTGTAATACTGGAATTTTTTCTATATTCTTATTCCTTATCTTATCAAATACCGTTTCACATTTTTTAATAGCTATATCTACTCCATATTTATTAAAACATTTTATAATTTTTCTAGTATGTGAACCTATGTATGTCAATGACCCTGCATAATTCTTTTGTTCTGGTTCCATTTTAGCTTTTTGTATGTTAACCCTTTTCATAACTTTATCCACTATGTTGGTGTTATAATTATTATTCCTTACAATTCCCTTTATCATTTTTAACTCCCTATCTTTTGATTCGGTCTCTTTTAAACACTTCTGAGCTCTGTAACAAAATGATTTGATTGCCGCCATTTTATATCTATATGGGTGGTAAGACCCTCTTGGTATAATTATATTAGAATACGACTCTTTCCTAAATATCCCAAAGTGTAGTTTCTCATTATCTTTAATTTCTATGTTTAAATCTAAATAATTTATTTTTTTACCTCCTATCTCTTCTTTCAATTGTAAGTTTTTATCCTTATTATTTACCTCATTTATAAACTCATGCACTTCTTCTATGCTTCCTTCCCAAATTACTAATACATCATCAACGTATCTAGACCATAATTTTATATTGTCTTTATACTTAGTGGAAGTTATTAATTGCTTTTCAAAATCATTCATGTATATTTCAGCAAGAATAGGGGATAACGAAGACCCCATAGGTAAACCTTTATTCCGTATATAAAACTTGTTATTAAACCTAAAATAGTTCTGGTTCACACATTCTTTAATTACT
Source organism: Magicicada septendecula (assembly GCA_034769895.1). Classification (NCBI taxonomy): domain Eukaryota; kingdom Metazoa; phylum Arthropoda; class Insecta; order Hemiptera; family Cicadidae; genus Magicicada; species Magicicada septendecula. The sequence goes on along the minus strand of CM068369.1, from coordinate 102,610,317 downwards.
TTCATCAACTGCTTTTTATACCTGTATTCTCCCATATTATTATCGTTTATTAACTTAATAACTTTATTTACTGTGATATTGGTAAACATCTCCTCAACATCCAGTGATATCAATTTTGTATTTACATTAATCCTAATATTTTCCAATTTTTCTATCAATTTTACATTATTCTCTGTTGTATTTTGTCCCAAATTCATATTTCTCTTTCAGTACTCTGCTAACTTCCTTTCATAGTTTATAAATAGGTGCATTAATAAAATAAACAATCGGTCTAATTGGTTTTCCTTCTTTATGTATCTTAACCTGACTTTTAAAAGTTGGTGCTGTTGGATTACTTTCCAATAAATACTTTTTCTTATTTTCTTCTATAAATGTTATCTGTTTCATCATTTGTTTTATCCTTGACTGGTACTTACTTGTATAATCATACTTTATTTCCTCGTATGGTCCTTCCCTTATAAATTCTTCCGTTTTCTTTACGTATTCGTCCTTTCTCAGTAGTACCATTGTATTTCCTTTGTCCGCCTTCATAACTATAATATCATTCTTCTTTATTTTATTCTTTAGTTTAGTTACAGTTATTTTATGTTTTGTTCATTTTTTGAATTATACAAACTTTTCTTAAATATTTTATCTACTACATTCCCTATTTCCCACCTTATTCTTTTTTTATCATTTTCATTTCCTAGTTTTTGTATTATGCTTTCGCATTCAATAATCGTTTTTTCTTGATTTAATTCTGGTGGCGGTGCATATTTTAAGCCTTTTCCTAACATTTCTTTTTCTTCTGTATTGAAATTTACCTCTGTAAGGTTTATTACTCTTTTTTCATAGTTATTCTTAGAGAGCTGTTCCTTTTTTACTTCTTTCTTTCTTATTAATTTATTTAACTTATCTACCATTTTTTTATTTTTTTTTCCAATTTCTTTTCTACGTACCTCAAACCAAAATTATATAATATCTCTTCTAACTCTACATACGAATATATTCTTAACAATTCTATGTGTCTGTCATATAATTCCCTATTATATCTATTGATTAAGCCGTAGAGTGACCTTATTTCCAGTTTTATCCACAACTTCTCGCTTAGTTCTTTTACTTTTTTGGCTACACTGTTCTTATTTTTAATTTTAACTTGAGCGTACTTTGGGATGACATTATTACCCAGACATTGTTTATTAAACCATATTTTACTTAAAACCCTCTTCAATTAAACTTTTAACTTAAGATATTTAAAAACTTTACTTACCTTATTGTTGCCGTTTATTACCTCCTTGTTGGTGTCCATTACCTGTAGTCGATTGCACATCTTTACAGACGTTTAATGAAGAAATTTGTGTTAGTGGTTAAAATCACAATCAGAATGATCACTGTTGCACACCACTATATAAATATTATCCCGATTAGCGCTGTCAAGCTTCACAGCCCATCTTCAGATCGGAATAGACAGGAAATATGTGAAAACAAACCCTTCACCCCTCTCCCCACCCTGCTCACACACAACAAGCTATAATATAAATGACCCTTCCCCACCCCCTAAACACTGTCCCACCATCTGTAAAGTTACATATATTTCTAGGAAATTCCTTGCGTTTCAGTGTTGTGTGTGTGTGCATCCTTTTAAACCTACCCTCTTCCTCGCCACACACGTGGGTCAGTCACACACCCTTATTTTAAACATCCAATTAGTACTATGCAATATAATTCTTAATCTTATCTATCTGTCCTCTATCATTTACTTCTTAATCATGTTATAAAATATTTCTTCATTATCAAATTTAATTTTAATATTAATTAAATTGTCTAACCCTTTTTCTCTTTCTTTCAATATTTCTAGCTCCTCTCTAAGCTTCCTTTCAACTATGTTATTTACTACTTTTACAATTTCGTATTCTTCCAAAAGATTAACAAACTTATGGTTGTCTTCTATGAAATGTCTTGCATATAATGAATTGGTTGTTCTATTACCTTCTCCACGTTTGTGGTCAGACAACCTGCATACGAATTTTCGTCCTGTCTCTCCTAGGTACACTTTGTTGCAGTCTTTACATTTTAATTTATAAATTCCACTTTTCTGTAATACTGGAATTTTTTCTATATTCTTATTCCTTATCTTATCAAATACCGTTTCACATTTTTTAATAGCTATATCTACTCCATATTTATTAAAACATTTTATAATTTTCTAGTATGTGAACCTATGTATGTCAATGACCCTGCATAATTCTTTTGTTCTGGTTCTATTTTAGCTTTTTGTATGTTAATCCTTTTCATAACTTTATCCACTATGTTGGTGTTATAATTATTATTCCTTACAATTTCCTTTATCGTTTTTAACTCCCTATCTTTTGATTCGGTCTCTTTTAAACACTTCTGAGCTCTGTAACAAAATGAATTGATTGCCGCCATTTTATATCTATATGGGTGGTAAGACTCTCTTGGTATAATTATATCAGAATACGACTCTTTCCTAAATATCCCAAACTGTAGTTTCTCATTATCTTTAATTTCTATGTTTAAATCTAAGTAATTTATTTTTTTACCTCCCATCTCTTCTTTAAATTGTAAGTTTTTATCCTTATTATTTACCTCATTTATAAACTCATGCACTTCTTCTATGCTTCCTTCCCAAATTACTAATACATCATCAATGTATCTAGACCATAATTTTATATTGTCTTTATACTTAGTGGAAGTTATTAATTGCTTTTCAAAATCATTCATGTATATTTCAGCAAGAATAGGGGATAATGAAGACCCTATAGGTAAAGATTTTTTCTGTATATAAAACTTGTTATTAAACCTCAAATAGTTCTGATTCACACATTCTTTAATTACTTTCATCAACTGCTTTTTACACCTGTATTCTCCCATATTATTATCGTTTATTAACTTAATAACTTTATTTACTGTGATATTGGTAAACATCTCCTCAACATCCAGTGATATCAATTTTGTATTTACATTAATCCTAATATTTTCTAATTTTTCTATCAATTTTACATTATTCTCTATGTTGTATTTTGTCCCAAATTCATATTTCTCTTTCAGTACTCTGCTAACTTCCTTTCATAGTTTATAAATAGGTGCATTAATAAAAGAAACAATCGGTCTAATTGGTTTTCCTTCTTTATGTATCTTAACCTGACTTTTAAAAGTTGGTGCTGTTGGATTACTTTCCAATAAATACTTTTTCTTATTTTCTTCTATAAATGTTATCTGTTTCATCATTTGTTTTATCCTTGACTGGTACTTACTTGTATAATCATACTTTATTTCCTCGTATGGTCCTTCCCTTATAAATTCTTCCATTTTCTTTATGTATTCGTCCTTTCTCAGTAGTACCATTGTATTTCCTTTGTCCGCTTTCATAACTATAATATCATTCTTCTTTATTTTATTCTTTAGTTTAGTTACAGTTGATTTGATGTTTTGTTCATTTTTTGAATTATACAAACTTTTCTTAAATATTTTATCTACTACATTCCCTATTTCCCACGTTATTCTTTTTTTATCATTTTCATTTCCTAGTTTTTGTACTATGCTTTCGCATTCAATAATCGTTTTTTCTTGATTTAATTCTGGTGGCGGTGCGTATTTTAAGCCTTTTGCTAACATTTCTTTTTCTTCTGTATTGAAATTTACCTCTGTAAGGTTTATTACTCTTTTTTAATAGTTATTCTTAGAGAGCTGTTCCTTTTTTACTTCGTTCTTTCTTATTAATTTATTTAAATTATCTAACATTTTTTTATTTTTATTTTCCAATTTCTTTTCTACGTACCCCAAACCAAAATTATATAATACTTCTTCTAACTCTACTTACGAGTATATTCTTAACAATTCTATGTGTCTGTCATATAATTCCCTATTATATCTATTGATTAAGCCGTAGAGTGACCTTATTTCCAGTTTTATCCACAACTTCTCGCTTTGTTCTTTTACTTTTTTGGCTACACTGTTCTTATTTTTAATTTTAACTTGAGCGTACTTTGGGATGACATTATTATCCAGACATTGTTTATTAAACCATATTTTACTTAAAAACCTCTTCAATTTAACTTTTAACTTAAGATATTTAAAAACTTTACTTAATTTATTGTTGTCGTTTATTACCTCATTGTTGTTGTCCATTACCTGTAGTCGATTGCACATCTTAACAGACGTTAATGAAGAAATTTGTGTTAGTGGATGAAATCACAATCAGAATTATCACGGTTGCACACCACTATATAAAAATTATCCCGATTAGCGCTTTCAAGCTTCACAGCCCATCGTCAGATCGGAATTAACAGGAAATATGTAAAAACAAACCCTTCACCCCTCTCCCCACCCTGCTCACACACAACAAGCTATAATATAAATGACCCTTCCCCACCCCCTAAATCCTGTCACGCCATCTGTAAAGTTACATATATTTCTAGCAAATTCCTTGCGTTTCAGTGTTGTGTGTGTGTGTGTGTGTGTGTGTGCATCCTTTTAAACCTACCCTCTTCCTCGCCACACGCGTGGGTCAGACACACACCCTTATTTTAAACATCCCATAAGTACTATGCAATATAATTCTTAATCTTATCTATCTGTCCTCTATCATTTACTTCTTAATCATGTTATAAAATATTTCTTCATTATCAAATTTAATTTTAATATTAATTAAATTGTCTAACCCTTTTTCTCTTTCTTTCAATATTTCTAACTCCTCTCTAAGCTTCCTTTCAACTGTGTTATTTACTACTTTTACAATTTCGTATTCTTCCAAAGGATTAACAAACTTATGGTTGTCTTCTATGAAATGTCTTGCATATAATGAATTGGTTGTTCTATTACCTTCTCCACGTTTGTGGTCAGACAACCTGCATAAAAATTTTCGTCCCGTCTCACCTAGGTACACTTTGTTGCAGTCTTTACATTTTAATTTATAAATTCCGCTTTTCTGTAATACTGGAATTTTTTCTATATTCTTATTCCTTATCTTATCAAATACCGTTTCTCATTTTTTAATAGCTATATCTACTCCATATTAATTAAAACATTTTATAATTTTTCTAGTATGTGAACCTATGTATGTCAATGACCCTGCATAATTCTTTTGTTCTGGTTCTATTTTAGCTTTTTGTATGTTAACCCTTTTCATAACTTTAAACACAATGTTGGTGTTATAATTATTATTCCTTACAATTCCCTTTATCGTTTTTAACTCCCTATCTTTTGATTCGGTCTCTTTTAAACACTTCTGAGCTCTGTAACAAAATGAATTGATTGCCACCATTTTATATCTATATGGGTGGTAAGACTCTCTTGGTACAATTATATCAGAATACGACTCTTTCCTAAATATCCCAAACTGTAGTTTCTCATTATCTTTAATTTCTATGTTTAAATCTAAGTAATTTATTTTTTTACCTCCTATCTCTTCTTTTAAGTTTTTATCCTTATTGTTTACCTCATTTTTAAACTCATGCACTTCTTCTACGCTTCCTTCCCAAATTACTAATACATCATCAACGTATCTAGACCATAATTTTATATTGTCTTTATACTTAGTGGAAGTTATTAATTGCTTTTCAAAATCATTCATGTATATTTCAGCAAGAATAGGGGATAATGAAGACCCCATAGGTAAACCCTTTTTCTGTATATAAAACTTGTTATTAAACCTAAAATAGTTCTGGTTCACACATTCTTTAATTACTTTCATCAACTGCTTTTTATACCTGTATGCTCCCATATTATTATCGTTTATTAATTTAGTAACTTTATTTACTGTGATATTGGTAAACATCTCCTCAACATCCAGTGATATCAATTTTGTATTTACATTAATCCTAATATTTTCTAATTTTTCTATCAATTTTACATTATTCTCTATGTTGTATTTTGTCCCAAATTCATATTTCTCTTTCAGTACTCTGCTAACTTCCTTTCATAGTTTATAAATAGGTGCATTAATAAAAGAAATAATCGGTCTAATTGGTTTTCCTTCTTTATGTATCTTAACCTGACTTTTAAAAGTTGGTGCTGTTGGATTACTTTCCAATAAATACTTTTTCTTATTTTCTTCTATAATTGTTATCTGTTTCATCATTTGTTTTATCCTTGACTGGTACTTACTTGTATAATCATACTTTATTTCCTCGTATGGTCCTTCCCTTATAAATTCTTCCGTTTTTTTATTTATTCGTCCTTTCTCAGTAGTACCATTGTATTTCCTTTGTCCGCATTCATAACTATAATATCATTCTTTTTTATTTTATTCTTTAGTTTAGTTAAAGTTGATTTGATGTTTTGTTCATTTTTTGAATTATAAAAACTTTTCTTAAATATTTTATCTACTACATTCCCTACTTCCCACCTTATTCTTTTTTTATCATTTTCATTTCCTAGTTTTTGTATTATGCTTTCGAATTCAATAATCGTTTTTTCTTGATTTAATTCTGGTGGCAGTGCGTATTTTAAGCCTATTGCTAACATTTCTTTTTCTTCTGTATTGAAATTTACCTCTGTAAGGTTTATTACTCTTTTTTCATAGTTATTCTTAGAGAGGTGTTCCTTTTTTACTTCGTTCTTTCTTATTAATTTATTTAACTTATCTACCATTTTTTAATTTTTTTTTCCAATTTCTTTTCTACGTACCTCAAACCAAAATTATATAATATCTCTTCTAATTCTACATACGAGTATATTCTAACAATTCTACGTGTCTGTCATATAATTCCCTATTATATCTATTGATTAAGCCGTAGAGTGACCTTATTTCCAGTTTTATCCACAACTTCTCGCTTAGTTCTTTTACTTTTTTGGCTACACTGTTCTTATTTTTAATTTTAACTTGAGCGTACTTTGGGATGACATTATTATCCAGACATTGTTTATTAAACCATATTTTACTTAAAAACCTCATCAATTTAACTTTTAACTTAAGATATTTAAAAACTGTACTTACCTTATTGTTGTCGTTTATTACCTCATTGTTGTTGTCCATTACCTGTAGTCGATTGCACATCTTAACAGACGTTAATGAAGAAATTTGTGTTAGTGGTTGAAATCACAATCAGAATGATCACGGTTGCACACCACTATATAAAAATTATCCCGATTAGCGCTTTCAAGCTTCACAGCCCATCGTCAGATCGGAATAGACAGGAAATATGTAAAAACAAACCCTTCACCCCTCTCCCCACCCTGCTCACACACAACAAGCTATAATATAAATGACCCTTCCCCACCCCCTAAATCCTGTCACGCCATCTGTAAAGTTACATATATTTCTAGCAAATTCCTTGCGTTTCAGTGTTGTGTGTGTGTGTGTGTGTGTGTGTGTGTGTGTGTGTGTGTGTGTGTGTGTGTGCATCCTTTTAAACCTACCCTCTTCCTCGCCACACGCGTGGGTCAGACACACACCCTTATTTTAAACATCCCATAAGTACTATGCAATATAATTCTTAATCTTATCTATCTGTCCTCTATCATTTGCTTCTTAATCATGTTATAAAATATTTCTTCATTATCAAATTTAATTTTAATATTAATTAAATTGTCTAACCCTTTTTCTCTTTCTTTCAATATTTCTAGCTCCTCTCTAAGCTTCCTTTCAACTATGTTATTTACTACTTTTACAATTTCGTATTCTTCCAAAAGATTAACAAACTTATGGTTGTCTTCTATGAAATGTCTTGCATATAATGAATTGGTTGTTCTATTACCTTCTCCACGTTTGTGGTCAGACAACCTGCATAAAAATTTTCGTCCCGTCTCACCTAGGTACACTTTGTTGCAGTCTTTAAATTTTAATTTATAAATTCCGCTTTTCTGTAATACTGGAATTTTTTCTATATTCTTATTCCTTATCTTATCAAATACCGTTTCTCATTTTTTAATAGCTATATCTACTCCATATTAATTAAAACATTTTATAATTTTTCTAGTATGTGAACCTATGTATGTCAATGACCCTGCATAATTCTTTTGTTCTGGTTCTATTTTAGCTTTTTGTATGTTAACCCTTTTCATAACTTTAAACACAATGTTGGTGTTATAATTATTATTCCTTACAATTCCCTTTATCGTTTTTAACTCCCTATCTTTTGATTCGTTCTTTTTTAAACACTTCTGAGCTCTGTAACAAAATGAATTGATTGCCACCATTTTATATCTATATGGGTGGTAAGACTCTCTTGGTACAATTATATCAGAATACGACTCTTTCCTAAATATCCCAAACTGTAGTTTCTCATTATCTATAATTTCTATGTTTAAATCTAAGTAATTTATTTTTTTACCTCCTATCTCTTCTTTAAATTGTAAGTTTTTATCCTTATTGTTTACCTCATTTATAAACTCATGCACTTCTTCTACGCTTCCTTCCCAAATTACTAATACATCATCAACGTATCTAGACCATAATTTTATATTGTCTTTATACTTAGTGGAAGTTATTAATTGCTTTTCAAAACCATTCATGTATATTTCAGCAAGAATAGGGGATAATGAAGACCCCATAGGTAAACCCTTTTTCTGTATATAAAACTTGTTATTAAACCTAAAATAGTTCTGGTTCACACATTCTTTAATTACTTTCATCAACTGCTTTTTATACCTGTATGCTCCCATATTATTATCGTTTATTAACTTAGTAACTTTATTTACTGTGATATTGGTAAACATCTCCTCAACATCCAGTGATATCAATTTTGTATTTACATTACTCCTAATATTTTCTAATTTTTCTATCAATTTTGCATTATTCTCTATGTTGTATTTTGTCCCAAATTCATATTTCTCTTTCAGTACTCTGCTAACTTCCTTTCATAGTTTATAAATAGGTGCATTAATAAAAGAAAGAATTGGTCTTATTGGTTTTCCTTCTTTATGTATCTTAACCTGACTTTTAAAAGTTGGTGCTCTTGGATTACTTTCCAATAAATACTTTTTCTTATTTTCTTCTATAAATGTTATCTGTTTCATCATTTGTTTTATCCTTGACTGGTACTTACTTGTATAATCATACTTTATTTCCTTGTATGGTCCTTCCCTTACAAATTCTTCCGTTTTCTTTTTGTATTCGTCCTTTCTCAGTAGTACCACTGTATTTCCTTTGTCCGCCTTCGTAACTATAATATCATTCTTCTTTATTTTATTCTTTAGTTTAGTTACAGTTGATTTGATGTTTTGTTCATTTTTGAATTATACAAACTTTTCTTAAATATTTTATCTACTACATTCCCTACTTCCCACCTTATTCTTTTTTTATCATTTTCATTTCCTAGTTTTTGTATTATGCTTTCGCATTCAATAATCGTTTTTTCTTGATTTAATTCTGTTGGCGATGCGTATTTTAAGCCTTTTGCTAACATTTCTTTTTCTTCTGTATTGAAATTTACCTCTGTAAGGTTTATTACTCTTTTTTCATAGTTATTCTTAGAGAGCTGTTCCTTTTTTACTTCATTCTTTCTTATTAATTTATTTAACTTATCTACCATTTTTTTATTTTTATTTTCCAATTTCTTTTCTACGTACCCCAAACTAATATTATATAATACTTCTTCTAACTCTACATGCGAGTATATTCTTAACAATTCTATGTGTATGTCATATAATTCCCTATTATATCTATTGATTAAGCCGTAGAGTGACCTTATTTCCAGTTTTATCCACAACTTCTCGCTTAGTTCTTTTACTTTTTTGGCTACACTGTTCTTATTTTTAATTTTAACTTGAGCGTACTTTGGGATGACATTATTATCCAGACATTGTTTATTAAACCATATTTTACTTAAAACCCTCTTCAATTTAACTTTTAACTTAAGATATTTAAAAACTGTACTTACCTTATTGTTGTCGTTTATTACCTCATTGTTGTTGTCCATTACCTGTAGTCGATTGCTCATCTTAACAGACGTTTATTGAAGAAATTTGTGTTAGTGGTTGAAATCACAATCAGAATGATCACTGTTGCACACCATTATATAAAAATTATCCCGATTAGCGCTTTCAAGCTTCACAGCCCATCGTCAGATCGGAATAGACAGGAAATATGTGAAAACAAACCCTTCACCCCTCTCCCCACCCTGCTCACACACAACAAGCTATAATATAAATGACCCTTCCCCACCCACTAAACACTGTCCCACCATCTGGACAGTTACATATTTTTCTAGACAAATCCCTTGTGTTTCAGTGTTGTGTGTGTGTGTGTGTGTGCATACTTTTAAACCTACCCTCTTCCTCGCCACACACGTGGGTCAGTCACACACCCTTATCTTAAACATCCAATTAGTACTATGCAATATAATTCTTAATCTTATCTATCTGTCCTCTATCATTTACTTCTTAATCATGTTATAAAATATTTCTTCATTATCAAATTTAATTTTAATATTAATTAAATTGTCTAACCCTTTTTCTCTTTCTTTCAATATTTCTAGCTCCTCCCTAAGTTTCCTGTGTTATTTACTACTTTTACAATTTCGTATTCTTCCAAAGGATTAACAAACTTATGGTTGTCTTCTATGAAATGTCTTGCATATAACGAATTGGTTGTTCTATTACCTTCTCCACATTTGTGGTCAGACAACCTGCATAAAAATTTTCGTCCCGTCTCACCTAGGTACACTTTGTTGCAGTCTTTACATTTTAATTTATAAATTCCGCTTTTCTGTAATACTGGAATTTTTTCTATATTCTTATTCCTTATCTTATCAAATACCGTTACACATTTTTTAATAGCTATATCTTCTCCATATTAATTAAAACATTTTATAATTTTTCTAGTATGTGAACCTATGTATGTCAATGACCCGGCATAATTCTTTTGTTCTGGTTCTATTTTAGCTTTTTGTATGTTAACCCTTTTCATAACTTTAAACACTATATGTTGGTGTTATAATTATTATTCCTTACAATTCCCTTTATCGTTTTTAACTCCCTATCTTTTGATTCGGTCTCTTTTAAACACTTCTGAGCTCTGTAACAAAATGAATTGATTGCCACCATTTTATATCTATATGGGTGGTAAGACTCTCTTGGTACAATTATATCAGAATACGACTCTACAGAATCCAAACTGTAGTTTCTCATTATCTTTAATTTCTATGTTTAAATCTAAGTAATTTATTTTCTTACCTCCTATCTCTTCTTTAAATTGTAAGTTTTTATCCTTATTGTTTACCTCATTTATAAACTCATGCACTTCTTCTACGCTTCCTTCCCAAATTACTAATACATCATCAACGTATCTAGACCATAATTTTATATTGTCTTTATACTTAGTGAAAGTTATTAATTGCTTTTCAAAATCATTCATGTATATTTCAGCAAGAACAGGGGATAATGAAGACCCCATAGGTAAACCTTTTTTCTGTATATAAAACTTTTATTAAACCTAAAATAGTTCTGGTTCACACATTCTTTAATTACTTTCATCAACTGCTTTTTATACCTGTATTCTCCCATATTATTATCGTTTATTAACTTAATAACTTTATTTACTGTGATATTGGTAAACATCTCCTCAACATCCAGTGATATCAATTTTGTATTTACATTAATCCTAATATTTTCTAATTTTTCTATCAATTTTACATTATTCTCAATGTTGTATTTTGTCCCAAATTCATATTTCTCTTTCAGTACTCTGCTAACTTCCTTTCATAGTTTATAAATAGGTGCATTAATAAAAGAAAGAATTGGTCTAATTGGTTTCCTTCTTTATGTATCTTAACCTGAATTTTAAAAGTTATTGCTGTTGGATTACTTTCCAATAAATACTTTTTCTTATTTTCTTCTATAAATGTTATCTGTTTCATCATTTGTTTTATCCTTGACTGGTACTTACTTGTATAATCGTACTTTATTTCCTCGTATGGTCCTTGCCTTATAAATTCTTCCATTTTCTTTATGTATTCGTCCTTTCTCAGTAGTACCATTGTATTTCCTTTGTCCGCCTTCATAACTATAATATCATTCTTCTTTATTTTATTCTTTAGTTTATAACATCTTCTCTTGTGTTATAACTTAGGGAACCCGCAATAATTGGTTCTGCCAATTATACAGGCTGCCTTATTTGTGACGAGCTGAAAATTAATCACAACAAATAAAACAATTCTTATATCAGGATATTAGGAAGGGGAGACTGTTGATTTATGCACTCATTTTACTCGGTACTCAGATGACATCTCTTTATTACATTATGCGATTAAGTTCTCTATTGAAAGTTCTCAACAATATAGTTTACAATATGATTATATATATATTACTCTTTTACCAAGGGCCCTCAAAAATATGATGTACATCTATTTAATTTATTCCACGGATCCGGGATTGAATATATTAAGTGAATAATGGTCACCTTGCCATATACAATATTGAAAATTTAGCCATTTGAAGAATGGACCTTATTAATCTTTTAAAACAACAAAACTTTTAGTTTAAACTTTTACTCTTTTGCTATAACCAGTGTTATTAGATTACAGACTACATGTTACATATAATGTCTGTCTTTTAAAGTCTTTAAAATGATGAGTTAAATTGTCTTTTGTGGGTTATAATTTTAGTAACTCATAACCATGGAAGACAAGCCTCCATGTCACCTGTGTGTTTCCTGAAGTTGCTGCAGAATTGGTTCTTCGGTCCTCAGTGTGTTTCCTGAAGGTCTGTCGTTACCTTAGTATCCGGTGGCGGTGAAGTTCCTGAAGTATGTTAAATCATTCCGGGTGTAGTACTCTCATCTCAGACGACTGTAGTAATTCTTGTAGTCAGAATAAATAAATAGAAAGTTTGTTTCACTGTTATACACTTCACATGATTATTTATTGGTTTTATATCACCTTCATGTTTGTAGTACTGTATGAATTACATAGTTTGTTATTTGATAATTGAGAGAGATGTCATCGCCGCACAAATTTAGTTATTTAAAAATTCATTGAACCAACCATTCACATAATAATATACACGTCGCGAAACAACGCTGTACGCAGCTTAAGGCGTGAGCGCTCCATTGCAAGTGGGTAAAAATAGTTAGGGCAAGAGTAGTAATCTCGCGACAATTACTAGTCAACATAAAAGTAGTTCCATTTTTCTAATTTAATTACAGGACTAAAGTTTGATTAAATAATTAAGTAGAGATATTCTTAGTTACAATCGCTATCAAAGTACATTATAGTGGTCTTGTTTAATTATTTAAATAATAACAAATTTACAATTATTTTTTGTTTGTTTAGGGGTCGGAAAACAAGTTAATTCTGGTTAGTGCCTGTTTATGCAGGATTAAATAACAAGCTTTACCCTTTCTGTACAATAGTATTCATTTTAATTTATTATTAGACTTTTTATTAAATATTATTATTATTTAATGATAGCAATAAGATTTAGTTAAAAATGTGAGATTTTATTAAAAATTTAAAATTTCTCAGCCTATACATTATCAACTTAATTAATTAACATATTTTTTATTAATGAAATCGTCACATACTCCGCCGCTTAATACACAGACTCCGGTTCATTTGTTCAGGAATGTACCGGGAGTATGTTTGGGGATTCCCGTGTGAAATTTCTCTCACCCGTTTTTCTCTGTATGTAATTACGAGTTGCACAAGTCAGTCTCGACTTGCTTATTCTTACTATCTACATATCTATATCATACTTTACAGACTAATTCTAATACTACATACAATTCACACATTATTAAAACATATTGTAAACATTCTAAATTTTCTTAACTCTACTACTTATGACTACTACCGGGTTTTTCTTTAGTTGGGAGTTATTCTAGTTATAGAATTACTCATTAAGTAATTTGTTACTTAATTATTTCTCATATTTGATGTCAGCTGACTTCTTACTTTGCTTTACTTTCGATGAATAGGATTCAAGGTTGATCAGGCCTCGTACCTATTTATACGATTAGGTAGCCAAGTGTTACTCAAGTACTCTTTTGCAGTTGAGTACAAAACATATACCTTTTTTTTTTTACATTTATTTAACTTGCACTCTACCATTTCCTTCTTTGTGATAACGTTTTATCTGCGAAATATGTGTCCTTCGTACATATTTTTGAGTAGAGGGTTCGTACAGGGCTACGGTTACTGGAGTTAAATATTTGTGAATTTGATAAGGACCGCACCATCGGTATGATAGCTTGGAAGTTGTCTTATCGATTGCACTACTCGTAGGGTGCGTTTTATACATAACTAAGTCACCGATTTGGTACTTTACTTCATTATTATTATTATTTCGCTCGTGATATTTCCTTGATTTCGCTAAGTTTGTTCGTAAATTAGCGCGCGCTTCATTCCATATTTTCCTAATATTTTTATCCCTAATTTCAAGGGGTAACAATTCATGTATTTTCCACTTAGTGGATAATGGGTGGTTAGGTTTATACTTGAACAATAATTCGAATGGGGTAGACTTATGTCCTTCATGATATGCTGAATTAAAGGCGAATTGTATCCAGGATAGGTTCTGGTCCCAAGAAGTATGATCGTTAGCATGGTAGGCTATTAAAGCAGATTTTAGGTTTCGCAAATACCTCTCAGCTATATTACCTTGCGGACGATACTCTGTAGTGGTAATGTGGTCTATACCTAGTTTGAAACACATGTTCCTGAATTCCTTGGACTTAAACTGTGGTCCGTTATCCGACACTAGATGGACAGGAATACCGAATTCTTTAAATAATCTATGCTGTAAAATGCTTACTGTGGTTGTAGCTAAGGCTCGCCGCATGGGGTACATCCAGACGAATTTACTAAAAGAATCTACGCAAATTAGTAACATTGTATTTCCTGATTTAGAACGCGGGTAGGGTCCTGAAAAGTCTAAATAAATTTTGGAGAACGGGGTAGCAGGAATCTCTGAGATTAATTGACTTATTTGGCTGTTTCTCGCTGGTTTGCTGAGTGCACACAACTTACACCTTTTTACAAAGTTAGCGATCTCACTGTTCATATTTTCCCAGTGATATTCTTTACGAATTCGATGTATGGTTTTATTTATTCCCATATGTGCTCCAATGGTGGAAGAGTGATAATATTCCATCAGCATAGGTTTAATAATATCAGGGGCGATTATTCGTAAATATTTTCCGTTCGCTATTCTACAACATAATACTCTCCTACTTAATATGTATTTCTCTGACTTATTTCCTTTTTCAAGTTGTTCAATAATTGGACTCAAACGTGGGTCTCGTTGTTGATACTGGGCTAAATCCGTAAATGCAAGAGGAAATTCGGTAATCAAAGTATTAATAATCGGCGTTTCTCTACTCTTGTTTTCATAAGTATTACTACTCGGTTGGAACATTCGTGACAGTGTATCGGCAACTACGTTTTGGGTGCCTCTAATATGTTGTACTTTGAATTTAAAACAATTTAATCTTAATACCCATCTTCCGATACGACCTAATTGTTTTGGGTGATTTAGTAGCCAAGATAATGCTTGATTATCTGTTTCTAACAAAAACTCTTTATGTTCTAAAAATGGTTTGAACTTCTCAAAAGCGAAAACTATAGCTAAACATTCTAATTCGTATGCGGAGTATTTCTTTTCTTGGTCTGTCAGGGTGCGAGAAGCGTAACTAATAGGTAACCTTGAGTTATCTACTTCCTGATATATTACTGCACATAGGGCGACACTCGAACTGTCTGTCTGCACTACAAACGGTTTTGTAAAATCGGCTAATTGTAGTACGGGGGGTGATATTATGCTTTCTTTTAATTTCTCGAATGCGGTTTGGTGTTGCTCATTCCATTCAAATTTAACTCCCTTCTTTCTTAAGGTATTTAGCGGTGCTGCAATTTCGGCTAGATGTGGGATATACTTATGGAAATAATTTATCATTCCTAAAAATCGTGCTATTCCTTTCGCATCCCGCGGTGGTAAAAATTCTCTGATGGCACGGGTTCGCTCTGGGTCTATGCTTACCTTTCCGTTGGCTTTAACGATGTGACCTAAAAATGAGAATTGTGTCACAGCAAAATTTACTTTACTGGGATTTACGGTTAATCCAGCTTTCTCCAATCGGGATAGTACTTCACGTAGATGATTAAGATGTTGCTCAATTGACTCGCTGTAGATAACAATGTCATCTAAGTAGTGATACACATATTTAAATTTTATGTCATGAAATAATTTTTCTAATAATCTGCTACATACAGAACTACCTTGGGATATACCAAAAGGTACCCTTGTAAATTGGTACAGCTTGAAAGGGACGGCAAATGCGGTTAGACGTTTTGATTCTTCCGAAAGGGGTATCTGATGAAATGCCTGATTTAAATCCATAATGGTAAAGATTTTTGCTTTCGTAAAATAATGAAATGCACTGTGGATGTCGGGAAGTGGTATAGATTCAAATTCTATCCGTTTATTTAGTTGTCTGTAGTCCACAACTAGTCTATGTTTGTCGTTACTTTTGGGTACTAAAACTCGGGTGATGAATAAGATGACGTAGAGGGTTCGATGACTCCTTGTTCTAACAATTTATTAATTTGGTTCCTCATTACTTCCATTTTAGGTGGTGATAACTTGTATGGGGCTAAACGTATTACTTTGTTGTCGCTCAAATTTATTTTGTACTCTATCAGATCCGTCAGTCCTAACTTTGGGGTGAGGACGTTGGAGAATTGTTTTATTAAAGTCTGTATGTTCCGTCTATCTTTACTTTCCAGATGACCTAATTCAGATTCGTGATGCTTTATATGTGTAGAAGTGGTGCTAGTACTTTCTCTGTTATGTGCACTATCATGCAAGTTATATTTCCGTGAACGATCGAATCCAAAGTAAAATATCTTCTCGTGAATATCTAGAATTATTCCTGTTTTACTGATAAAATCAGCTCCCAATATTAACTCGGGTCCTAATTCGTCGCATACCAACATTGGAAAATACCACGTTAGTATTTTAATTTTTAACTTAAACGTGATGATAAGTTTTATCATTAAGTCTTGTTTTTTTAGCTGTTGCGCATCTAATATTTACTGATTGACTGCGTTTAACTAAATTGTGTTTAAATAGTTTATTGGCTAGCTCTTGACTAATTAAACTTCGCGTTGATCCGGAATCAATTAATCCGAGGGTGGATGTAACACCAAGGTCAACTTGTATATACGGTAATTCACACTTATTGTAATCACATTTATTAATAGAGTTACATTTATCGATAAATTTTCTAACATAGGGGTCTAATTTTCTTTTGTTATTATTATTAGTATTTTGTTTTAATTGGTGGTCTCTCAGGGGTTTACCTGTTTTCACGATTCTGTGGAAGACACAGGGTTTCGGACCTCCCTGCCTTACATGTTTTTTGAATAGTGAGTTTTCTGATTGTACTGTTTCCGTTTACAGTTTCTACTGAGGTGTCCAGGTTTTCCGCAGTTATAGCATATATATTCTTTACGTGGGGTCTCACTGGTTTCGTGTCGAGGTTGAGGCTCCTTGGACTTACCCTGGCCATGAACATAGGTTGGTCGCCGAAATGGTCGTCGTTCTCGTAGACTTCTTGCATCTGAGACTAGGGCTTGCGTTTCCTTTCTATGTGGTGTTGTGGATACCGGTGCATGTCTGTGTTGATCTGCGTACCACACATTTGACGAGTGCACACTACATTGTTCAAGGTCAGCGAAAGTAAGGGGTCTACTTATTAGTGCTAAACGGGAGCGTTCTTCAGGAGATAAGCCTACTAGGATAGTATCGACCAATTGTTTTTCAGTCCAGTCGACTTGCAGTAGACGTGAAGATTCTCTGATGTCTGCGATATGGTGGGCCAGTCTTTCATGAGCTCCTTGTACTCGAAGTATGGTATTTCTTTTGATCTCCTCATAAATTCCCGTGGGGATAAAATATTTGATTATATTTGTATGAAGTTCTTCTACCGGAAGAGTCGAGTTTAATGATTCTAGCACACGATCTCGTAAAGGTGGTTTACATTTGGGTAAGATGACCTGCAGTATTTGCCAATCGCTCAATTGTTGTAGATCTTTTATTTGCAGTAGGTATCTGATAAAAGTCAATAGAATCATGATACTTAAGCCATCGGTGTAAGGAATTTCATTAATTATTTTCTCTACTGGGTGGGAAATCTTTCCGTAGAGGTCTACATTAAAAGTTGGTGCTGTTGGATTACTTTCCAATAAATACTTTTTCTTATTTTCTTCTATAAATGTTATCTGTTTCATCATTTGTTTTATCCTTGACTGGTACTTACTTGTATAATCGTACTTTATTTCCTCGTATGGTCCTTGCCTTATAAATTCTTCCATTTTCTTTATGTATTCGTCCTTTCTCAGTAGTACCATTGTATTTCCTTTGTCCGCCTTCATAACTATAATATCATTCTTCTTTATTTTATTCTTTAGTTTATAACATCTTCTCTTGTGTTATAACTTAGGGAACCCGCAATAATTGGTTCTGCCAATTATACAGGCTGCCTTATTTGTGACGAGCTGAAAATTAATCACAACAAATAAAACAATTCTTATATCAGGATATTAGGAAGGGGAGACTGTTGATTTATGCACTCATTTTACTCGGTACTCAGATGACATCTCTTTATTACATTATGCGATTAAGTTCTCTATTGAAAGTTCTCAACATATAGTTTACAATATGATTATATATATATTACTTTTTTACCAAGGGCCCTCAAAAATATGATGTACATCTATTTAATTTATTCTACGGATCCGGGATTGAATATATTAAGTGAATAATGGTCACCTTGCCATATACAATATTGAAAATTTAACCATTTGAAGAATGGACCTTATTAATCTTTTAAAACAACAAAACTTTTAGTTTAAACTTTTACTCTTTTGCTATAACCAGTGTTATTAGATTACAGACTACATGTTACATATAATGTCTGTCTTTTAAAGTCTTTAAAATGATGAGTTAAATTGTCTTTTGTGGGTTATAATTTTAGTAACTCATAACCATGGAAGACAAGCCTCCATGTCACCTGTGTGTTTCCTGAAGTTGCTGCAGAATTGGTTCTTCGGTCCTCAGTGTGTTTCCTGAAGGTCTGTCGTTACCTTAGTATCCGGTGACGGTGAAGTTCCTGAAGTATGTTAAATCATTCCGGGTGTAGTACTCTCATCTCAGACGACTGTAGTAATTCTTGTAGTCAGAATAAATAAATAGAAAGTTTGTTTCACTGTTATACACTTCACATGATTATTTATTGGTTTTATATCACCTTCATGTTTGTAGTACTGTATGAATTACATAGTTTGTTATTTGATAATTGAGAGAGATGTCATCGCCGCACAAATTTAGTTATTTAAAAATTCATTGAACCAACCATTCACATAATAATATACACGTCGCGAAACAACGCTGTACGCAGCTTAAGGCGTGAGCGCTCCATTGCAAGTGGGTAAAAATAGTTAGGGCAAGAGTAGTAATCTCGCGACAATTACTAGTCAACATAAAAGTAGTTCCATTTTTCTAATTTAATTACAGGACTAAAGTTTGATTAAATAATTAAGTAGAGATATTCTTAGTTACAATCGCTATCAAAGTACATTATAGTGGTCTTGTTTAATTATTTAAATAATAACAAATTTACAATTATTTTTTGTTTGTTTAGGGGTCGGAAAACAAGTTAATTCTGGTTAGTGCCTGTTTATGCAGGATTAAATAACAAGCTTTACCCTTTCTGTACAATAGTATTCATTTTAATTTATTATTAGACTTTTTATTAAATATTATTATTATTTAATGATAGCAATAAGATTTAGTTAAAAATGTGAGATTTTATTAAAAATTTAAAATTTCTCAGCCTATACATTATCAACTTAATTAATTAACATATTTTTTATTAATGAAATCGTCACATACTCCGCCGCTTAATACACAGACTCCGGTTCATTTGTTCAGGAATGTACCGGGAGTATGTTTGGGGATTCCCGTGTGAAATTTCTCTCACCCGTTTTTCTCTGTATGTAATTACGAGTTGCACAAGTCAGTCTCGACTTGCTTATTCTTACTATCTACATATCTATATCATACTTTACAGACTAATTCTAATACTACATACAATTCACACATTATTAAAACATATTGTAAACATTCTAAATTTTCTTAACTCTACTACTTATGACTACTACCGGGTTTTTCTTTAGTTGGGAGTTATTCTAGTTATAGAATTACTCATTAAGTAATTTGTTACTTAATTATTTCTCATATTTGATGTCAGCTGACTTCTTACTTTGCTTTACTTTCGATGAATAGGATTCAAGGTTGATCAGGCCTCGTACCTATTTATACGATTAGGTAGCCAAGTGTTACTCAAGTACTCTTTTGCAGTTGAGTACAAAACATATACCTTTTTTTTTTACATTTATTTAACTTGCACTCTACCATTTCCTTCTTTGTGATAACGTTTTATCTGCGAAATATGTGTCCTTCGTACATATTTTTGAGTAGAGGGTTCGTACAGGGCTACGGTTACTGGAGTTAAATATTTGTGAATTTGATAAGGACCGCACCATCGGTATGATAGCTTGGAAGTTGTCTTATCGATTGCACTACTCGTAGGGTGCGTTTTATACATAACTAAGTCACCGATTTGGTACTTTACTTCATTATTATTATTATTTCGCTCGTGATATTTCCTTGATTTCGCTAAGTTTGTTCGTAAATTAGCGCGCGCTTCATTCCATATTTTCCTAATATTTTTATCCCTAATTTCAAGGGGTAACAATTCATGTATTTTCCACTTAGTGGATAATGGGTGGTTAGGTTTATACTTGAACAATAATTCGAATGGGGTAGACTTATGTCCTTCATGATATGCTGAATTAAAGGCGAATTGTATCCAGGATAGGTTCTGGTCCCAAGAAGTATGATCGTTAGCATGGTAGGCTATTAAAGCAGATTTTAGGTTTCGCAAATACCTCTCAGCTATATTACCTTGCGGACGATACTCTGTAGTGGTAATGTGGTCTATACCTAGTTTGAAACACATGTTCCTGAATTCCTTGGACTTAAACTGTGGTCCGTTATCCGACACTAGATGGACAGGAATACCGAATTCTTTAAATAATCTATGCTGTAAAATGCTTACTGTGGTTGTAGCTAAGGCTCGCCGCATGGGGTACATCCAGACGAATTTACTAAAAGAATCTACGCAAATTAGTAACATTGTATTTCCTGATTTAGAACGCGGGTAGGGTCCTGAAAAGTCTAAATAAATTTTGGAGAACGGGGTAGCAGGAATCTCTGAGATTAATTGACTTATTTGGCTGTTTCTCGCTGGTTTGCTGAGTGCACACAACTTACACCTTTTTACAAAGTTAGCGATCTCACTGTTCATATTTTCCCAGTGATATTCTTTACGAATTCGATGTATGGTTTTATTTATTCCCATATGTGCTCCAATGGTGGAAGAGTGATAATATTCCATCAGCATAGGTTTAATAATATCAGGGGCGATTATTCGTAAATATTTTCCGTTCGCTATTCTACAACATAATACTCTCCTACTTAATATGTATTTCTCTGACTTATTTCCTTTTTCAAGTTGTTCAATAATTGGACTCAAACGTGGGTCTCGTTGTTGATACTGGGCTAAATCCGTAAATGCAAGAGGAAATTCGGTAATCAAAGTATTAATAATCGGCGTTTCTCTACTCTTGTTTTCATAAGTATTACTACTCGGTTGGAACATTCGTGACAGTGTATCGGCAACTACGTTTTGGGTGCCTCTAATATGTTGTACTTTGAATTTAAAACAATTTAATCTTAATACCCATCTTCCGATACGACCTAATTGTTTTGGGTGATTTAGTAGCCAAGATAATGCTTGATTATCTGTTTCTAACAAAAACTCTTTATGTTCTAAAAATGGTTTGAACTTCTCAAAAGCGAAAACTATAGCTAAACATTCTAATTCGTATGCGGAGTATTTCTTTTCTTGGTCTGTCAGGGTGCGAGAAGCGTAACTAATAGGTAACCTTGAGTTATCTACTTCCTGATATATTACTGCACATAGGGCGACACTCGAACTGTCTGTCTGCACTACAAACGGTTTTGTAAAATCGGCTAATTGTAGTACGGGGGGTGATATTATGCTTTCTTTTAATTTCTCGAATGCGGTTTGGTGTTGCTCATTCCATTCAAATTTAACTCCCTTCTTTCTTAAGGTATTTAGCGGTGCTGCAATTTCGGCTAGATGTGGGATATACTTATGGAAATAATTTATCATTCCTAAAAATCGTGCTATTCCTTTCGCATCCCGCGGTGGTAAAAATTCTCTGATGGCACGGGTTCGCTCTGGGTCTATGCTTACCTTTCCGTTGGCTTTAACGATGTGACCTAAAAATGAGAATTGTGTCACAGCAAAATTTACTTTACTGGGATTTACGGTTAATCCAGCTTTCTCCAATCGGGATAGTACTTCACGTAGATGATTAAGATGTTGCTCAATTGACTCGCTGTAGATAACAATGTCATCTAAGTAGTGATACACATATTTAAATTTTATGTCATGAAATAATTTTTCTAATAATCTGCTACATACAGAACTACCTTGGGATATACCAAAAGGTACCCTTGTAAATTGGTACAGCTTGAAAGGGACGGCAAATGCGGTTAGACGTTTTGATTCTTCCGAAAGGGGTATCTGATGAAATGCCTGATTTAAATCCATAATGGTAAAGATTTTTGCTTTCGTAAAATAATGAAATGCACTGTGGATGTCGGGAAGTGGTATAGATTCAAATTCTATCCGTTTATTTAGTTGTCTGTAGTCCACAACTAGTCTATGTTTGTCGTTACTTTTGGGTACTAAAACTCGGGTGATGAATAAGATGACGTAGAGGGTTCGATGACTCCTTGTTCTAACAATTTATTAATTTGGTTCCTCATTACTTCCATTTTAGGTGGTGATAACTTGTATGGGGCTAAACGTATTACTTTGTTGTCGCTCAAATTTATTTTGTACTCTATCAGATCCGTCAGTCCTAACTTTGGGGTGAGGACGTTGGAGAATTGTTTTATTAAAGTCTGTATGTTCCGTCTATCTTTACTTTCCAGATGACCTAATTCAGATTCGTGATGCTTTATATGTGTAGAAGTGGTGCTAGTACTTTCTCTGTTATGTGCACTATCATGCAAGTTATATTTCCGTGAACGATCGAATCCAAAGTAAAATATCTTCTCGTGAATATCTAGAATTATTCCTGTTTTACTGATAAAATCAGCTCCCAATATTAACTCGGGTCCTAATTCGTCGCATACCAACATTGGAAAATACCACGTTAGTATTTTAATTTTTAACTTAAACGTGATGATAAGTTTTATCATTAAGTCTTGTTTTTTTAGCTGTTGCGCATCTAATATTTACTGATTGACTGCGTTTAACTAAATTGTGTTTAAATAGTTTATTGGCTAGCTCTTGACTAATTAAACTTCGCGTTGATCCGGAATCAATTAATCCGAGGGTGGATGTAACACCAAGGTCAACTTGTATATACGGTAATTCACACTTATTGTAATCACATTTATTAATAGAGTTACATTTATCGATAAATTTTCTAACATAGGGGTCTAATTTTCTTTTGTTATTATTATTAGTATTTTGTTTTAATTGGTGGTCTCTCAGGGGTTTACCTGTTTTCACGATTCTGTGGAAGACACAGGGTTTCGGACCTCCCTGCCTTACATGTTTTTTGAATAGTGAGTTTTCTGATTGTACTGTTTCCGTTTACAGTTTCTACTGAGGTGTCCAGGTTTTCCGCAGTTATAGCATATATATTCTTTACGTGGGGTCTCACTGGTTTCGTGTCGAGGTTGAGGCTCCTTGGACTTACCCTGGCCATGAACATAGGTTGGTCGCCGAAATGGTCGTCGTTCTCGTAGACTTCTTGCATCTGAGACTAGGGCTTGCGTTTCCTTTCTATGTGGTGTTGTGGATACCGGTGCATGTCTGTGTTGATCTGCGTACCACACATTTGACGAGTGCACACTACATTGTTCAAGGTCAGCGAAAGTAAGGGGTCTACTTATTAGTGCTAAACGGGAGCGTTCTTCAGGAGATAAGCCTACTAGGATAGTATCGACCAATTGTTTTTCAGTCCAGTCGACTTGCAGTAGACGTGAAGATTCTCTGATGTCTGCGATATGGTGGGCCAGTCTTTCATGAGCTCCTTGTACTCGAAGTATGGTATTTCTTTTGATCTCCTCATAAATTCCCGTGGGGATAAAATATTTGATTATATTTGTATGAAGTTCTTCTACCGGAAGAGTTGAGTTTAATGATTCTAGCACACGATCTCGTAAAGGTGGTTTACATTTGGGTAAGATGACCTGCAGTATTTGCCAATCGCTCAATTGTTGTAGATCTTTTATTTGCAGTAGGTATCTGATAAAAGTCAATAGAATCATGATACTTAAGCCATCGGTGTAAGGAATTTCATTAATTATTTTCTCTACTGGGTGGGAAATCTTTCCGTAGAGGTCTACATTAAAAGTTGGTGCTGTTGGATTACTTTCCAATAAATACTTTTTCTTATTTTCTTCTATAAATGTTATCTGTTTCATCATTTGTTTTATCCTTGACTGGTACTTACTTGTATAATCGTACTTTATTTCCTCGTATGGTCCTTGCCTTATAAATTCTTCCATTTTCTTTATGTATTCGTCCTTTCTCAGTAGTACCATTGTATTTCCTTTGTCCGCCTTCATAACTATAATATCATTCTTCTTTATTTTATTCTTTAGTTTATAACATCTTCTCTTGTGTTATAACTTAGGGAACCCGCAATAATTGGTTCTGCCAATTATACAGGCTGCCTTATTTGTGACGAGCTGAAAATTAATCACAACAAATAAAACAATTCTTATATCAGGATATTAGGAAGGGGAGACTGTTGATTTATGCACTCATTTCACTCGGTACTCAGATGACATCTCTTTATTACATTATGCGATTAAGTTCTCTATTGAAAGTTCTCAACATATAGTTTACAATATGATTATATATATATTACTTTTTTACCAAGGGCCCTCAAAAATATGATGTACATCTATTTAATTTATTCTACGGATCCGGGATTGAATATATTAAGTGAATAATGGTCACCTTGCCATATACAATATTGAAAATTTAACCATTTGAAGAATGGACCTTATTAATCTTTTAAAACAACAAAACTTTTAGTTTAAACTTTTACTCTTTTGCTATAACCAGTGTTATTAGATTACAGACTACATGTTACATATAATGTCTGTCTTTTAAAGTCTTTAAAATGATGAGTTAAATTGTCTTTTGTGGGTTATAATTTTAGTAACTCATAACCATGGAAGACAAGCCTCCATGTCACCTGTGTGTTTCCTGAAGTTGCTGCAGAATTGGTTCTTCGGTCCTCAGTGTGTTTCCTGAAGGTCTGTCGTTACCTTAGTATCCGGTGAAGGTGAAGTTCCTGAAGTATGTTAAATCATTCCGGGTGTAGTACTCTCATCTCAGACGACTGTAGTAATTCTTGTAGTCAGAATAAATAAATAGAAAGTTTGTTTCACTGTTATACACTTCACATGATTATTTATTGGTTTTATATCACCTTCATGTTTGTAGTACTGTATGAATTACATAGTTTGTTATTTGATAATTGAGAGAGATGTCATCGCCGCACAAATTTAGTTATTTAAAAATTCATTGAACCAACCATTCACATAATAATATACACGTCGCGAAACAACGCTGTACGCAGCTTAAGGCGTGAGCGCTCCATTGCAAGTGGGTAAAAATAGTTAGGGCAAGAGTAGTAATCTCGCGACAATTACTAGTCAACATAAAAGTAGTTCCATTTTTCTAATTTAATTACAGGACTAAAGTTTGATTAAATAATTAAGTAGAGATATTCTTAGTTACAATCGCTATCAAAGTACATTATAGTGGTCTTGTTTAATTATTTAAATAATAACAAATTTACAATTATTTTTTGTTTGTTTAGGGGTCGGAAAACAAGTTAATTCTGGTTAGTGCCTGTTTATGCAGGATTAAATAACAAGCTTTACCCTTTCTGTACAATAGTATTCATTTTAATTTATTATTAGACTTTTTATTAAATATTATTATTATTTAATGATAGCAATAAGATTTAGTTAAAAATGTGAGATTTTATTAAAAATTTAAAATTTCTCAGCCTATACATTATCAACTTAATTAATTAACATATATTTTATTAATGAAATCGTCACAAGTTTAGTTACAGTTGATTTGATGTTTTGTTCATTTTTTGAATTATACAAACTTTTCTTAAATATTTTATCTACTACATTCCCTACATTCCACCTTATCCTTTTTTTATCATTTTCATTTCCTACTTTTTGTATTATGCTTTCGCATTCAATAATCGTTTTTTCTTGATTTAATTCTGGTGGCGGTGCGTATTTTAAGCCTTTTGCTAACATTTCTTTTTCTTCTGTATTGAAATTTTCCTCTGTAAGGTTTATTACACTTTTTGCATAGTTATTCTTAGAGAACTGTTCCTTTTTTACTTCTTTCTTCCTTATTAATTTATTTAACTTATCTACCATTATTTAATTTTTATTTTCCAATTTCTATTCTACGTACCCCAAACCAAAATTATATAATACTTCTTCTAACTCTACATACGAGTATATTCTTAACAATTCTATGTGTCTGTCATATAATTCCCTATTATATCTATTGATTAAGCCGTAGAGTGACCTTATTTCCAGCTTTATCCACAAGTTCTCGCTTTGTTCTTTTACTTTTTTGGCTACACTGTTCTTATTTTTAATTTTAACTTGAGCGTACTTTGGGATGACATTATTATCCAGACATTGTTTATTAAACCATATTTTACTTAAAACCCTCTTCAATTTAACTTTTAACTTAAGATATTTAAAAACTTTACTTACCTTATTGTTGTCGTTTATTACCTCATTGTTGCTGTCCATTACCTGTAGTCGATTGCACATCTTAACAGACGTTAATGAAGAAATTTGTGTTAGTGGTTGAAATCACAATCAGAATGATCACTGTTGCACACCACTATATAAATATTATCCCGATTAGCGCTTTCAAGCTTCACTGCCCATCGTCAGATCGGAATAGACAGGAAATATGTGAAAACAAACCCTTCACCCCTCTCCCCACCCTGCTCACACACAACAAGCTATAATATAAATGACCCTTCCCCACCCACTAAACACTGTCCCACCATCTGGACAGTTACATATTTTTCTAGACAAATCCCTTGTGTGTGTGTGTGTGTGTGTGTGTGCATCCTTTTAAACCTACCCTCTTCCTCGCCACACGCGTGGGTCAGTCAAACACCCTTATTTTAAACATCCAATTAGTACTATGCAATATAATTCTTAATCTTATCTATCTGTCCTCTATCATTTACTTCGTAATCATGTTATAAAATATTTCTTCATTATCAAATTTAATTTTAATATTAATTAAATTGTCTAACCCTTTTTCTCTTTCTTTCAATATTTCTAACTCCTCTCTAAGCTTCCTTTCAACTGTGTTATTTACTACTTTTACAATTTCGTATTCTTCCAAAGGATTAACAAACTTATGGTTGTCTTCTATGAAATGTCTTGCATATAACGAATTGGTTGTTCTATTACCTTCTCCACGTTTGTGGTCAGACAACCTGCATACGAATTTTCGTCCTCTCTCTCCTAGGTACACTTTGTTGCAGTCTTTACATTTTAATTTATAAATTCCGCTTTTCTGTAATACTGGAATTTTTTCTATATTCTTATTCCTTATCTTATCAAATACCGTTACACATTTTTTAATAGCTATATCTACTCCATATTTATTAAAACATTTTATAATTTTTCTAGTATGTGAACCTATGTATGTCAATGACCCTGCATAATTCTTTTGTTCTGGTTCAATTTTAGCTTTTTGTATGTTAACCCTTTTCATAACTTTATCCACTATGTTGGTGTTATAATTATTATTCCTTACAATTTCCTTTATCGTTTTTAACTCCCTAGCTTTTGATTCGGTCTCTTTTAAACACTTCTGAGCTCTGTAACAAAATGAATTGATTGCCGCCATTTTATATCTATATGGGTGGTAAGACTCTCTTGGTATAATTATATCAGAATACGACTCTTTCCTAAATATCCCAAACTGTAGTTTCTCATTATCTTTAATTTCTATGTTTAAATCTAAGTAATTTATTTTTTTACCTCCTATCTCTTCTTTAAATTGTAAGTTTTTATCCTTATTATTTACCTCATTTATAAACTCATGCACTTCTTCTATGCTTCCTTCCCAAATTACTAATACATCATCAACGTATCTAGACCATAATTTTATATTGTCTTTATACTTAGTGGAAGTTATTAATTGCTTTTCAAAATCATTCATGTATATTTCAGCAAGAATAGGGGATAATGAAGACCCCATAGGTAAACCTATTTTCTGTATATAAAACTTGTTATTAAACCTAAAATAGTTCTGGTTCACACATTCTTTAATTACTTTCATCAACTGCTTTTTATACCTGTATTCTCCCATATTATTATCGTTTATTAACTTAATAACTTTATTTACTGTGATATTGGTAAACATCTCCTCAACATCCAGTGATATCAATTTTGTATTTACATTAATCCTAATATTTTCTAATTTTTCTATCAATTTTACATTATTCTCTATGTTGTATTTTGTCCCAAATTCATATTTCTCTTTCAGTACTCTGCTAACTTCCTTTCATAGTTTATAAATAGGTGCATTAATAAAAGAAACAATCGGTCTAATTGGTTTTCCTTCTTTATGTATCTTAACCTGACTTTTAAAAGTTGGTGCTGTTGGATAACTTTCCAATAAATACTTTTTCTTATTTTCTTCTATAAATGTTATCTGTTTCATCATTTGTTTTATCCTTGACTGGTACTTACTTGTATAATCATACTTTATTTCCTCGTATGGTCTTTCCCTTATAAATTCTTCCGTTTTCTTTATGTATTCGTCCTTTCTCAGTAGTACCATTGTATTTCCTTTGTCCGCCTTCGTAACTATAATATCATTCTTCTTTATTTTATTCTTTAGTTTAGTTACAGTTAATTTGATGTTTTGTTCATTTTTTGAATTATACAAACTTTTCTTAAATATTTTATCTACTACATTCCCTACTTCCCACCTTATTCTTTTTTTATCATTTTCATTTCCTAGTTTTTGTATTATGCTTTCGCATTCAATAATCGTTTTTTCTTGATTTAATTCTGTTGGCGGTGCGTATTTTAAGCGTTTTGCTAACATTTCTTTTTCTTCTGTATTGAAATTTACCTCTGTAAGGTTTATTACTCTTTTTCATAGTTATTCTTAGAGAGATGTTCCTTTTTTACTTCGTTCTTTCTTATTAATTTATTTAACTTATCTACCATTTTTATATTTTTATTTTCCAATTTCTTTTCTACGTACCCCAAACCAAAATTATATAATACTTCTTCTAACTCTACATACGAGTATATTCTTAACAATTCTATGTGTCTGTCATATAATTCCCTATTATATCTATTGATTAAGCCGTAGAGTGACCTTATTTCCAGTTTTATCCACAACTTCTCGCTTTGTTCTTTTACTTTTTTGGCTACACTGTTTTAATTTTAACTTGAGCGTACTTTGGGATGACATTATTATCCAGACATTGTTTATTAAACCATATTTTACTTAAAACCCTCTTCAATTTAACTTTTAACTTAAGATATTTAAAAACTTTACTTACCTTATTGTGGTCGTTTATTACCTCATTGTTGTTGTCCATTACCTGTAGTCGATTGCACATCTTAACAGACATTAATGAAGAAATTTGTGTTAGTGGTTGAAATCACAATCAGAATGATCACTGTTGCACACCACTATATAAATATTATCCCGATTAGCGCTTTCAAGCTTCACAGCCCATCGTCAGATCGGAATAGACAGGAAATATGTGAAAACAAACCCTTCACCCCTCTCACCACCCTGCTCACACACAACAAGCTATAATATAAATGACCCTTCCCCACCCACTAAAAACTGTCCGACCATCTGGACAGTTACATATTTTTCTAGACAAATCCCTTGTGTGTGTGTGTGCATCCTTTTAAACCTACCCTCTTCCTCGCCACACGCGTGGGTCAGTCACACACCCTTATTTTAAACATCCAGTTAGTACTATGCAATATAATTCTTAATCTTATCTATCTGTCCTCTATCATTTACTTCGTAATCATGTTATAAAGTATTTCTTCATTATCAAATTTAATTTTAATATTAATTAAATTGTCTAACCCTTTTTCTCTTTCTTTCAATATTTCTAACTCCTCTCTAAGCTTCCTTTCAACTGTGTTATTTACTACTTTTACAATTTCGTATTCTTCCAAAGGATTAACAAACTTATGGTTGTCTTCTATGAAATGTCTTGCAAATAACGAATTGGTTGTTCTATTACCTTCTCCACGTTTGTGGTCAGACAACCTGCATACGAATTTTCGTCCTGTCTCCCCTAGGTACACTTTGTTGCAGTCTTTACATTTTAATTTATAAATTCCGCTTTTCTGTAATACTGGAATTTTTTCTATATTCTTATTCCTTATCTTATCAAATACCGTTACACATTTTTTAATAGCTATATCTACTCCATATTTATTAAAACATTTTATAATTTTTCTAGTATGTGAATCTAAGTATGTCAACGACCCTGCATAATTCTTTTGTTCTGGTTCTATTTTAGCTTTTTGTATGTTAACCCTTTTCATAACTTTATCCACTATGTTGGTGTTATAATTATTATTCCTTACAATTCCCTTTATCGTTTTTAACTCCCTATCTTTTGATTCGGTCTCTTTTAAACACTTCTGAGCTCTGTAACAAAATGAATTGATTGCCGCCATTTTATATCTATATGGGTGGTAAGACTCTCTTGGTATAATTATATCAGAATTCGACTCTTTCCTAAATATCCCAAACTGTAGTTTCTCATTATCTTTAATTTCTATGTTTAAATCTAAGTAATTTATTTTTTTACCTCCTATCTCTTCTTTAAATTGTAAGTTTTTATCCTTATTATTTACCTCATTTATAAACTCATGCACTTCTTCTATGCTTCCTTCCCAAATTACTAATACATCATCAACGTATCTAGACCATAATTTATATTGTCTTTATACTTAGTGGAAGTTATTAATTGCTTTTCAAAATCATTCATGTATATTTCAGCAAGAATAGGGGATAATGAAGACCCCATAGGTAAACCTTTTCTGTATATAAAACTTGTTATTAAACCTAAAATAGTTCTGGTTCACACATTCTTTAATTGCTTTCATCAACTGCTTTTTGTACCTGTATTCTCCCATATTATTATCGTTTATTAACTTAATAACTTTATTTACTGTGATATTGGTAAAGATCTTCTCAACATCCAGTGATATCAATTTTGTATTTACATTACTCCTAATATTTTCTAATTTTTCTATCAATTTTACATTATTCTCTATGTTGTATTTTGTCCCAAATTCATATTTCTCTTTCAGTACTCTGCTAACTTCCTTTCATAGTTTATAAATAGGTGCATTAATAAAAGAAACAATCGGTCTAATTGGTTTTCCTTCTTTATGTATCTTAACCTGACTTTTAAAAGTTGGTGCTGTTGGATAACTTTCCAAAAAATACTTTTTCTTATTTTCTTCTATAAATGTTATCTGTTTCATCATTTGTTTTATCCTTGACTGGTACTTACTTGTATAATCATACTTTATTTCCTCGTATGGTCCTTCCCTTATAAATTCTTCCGTTTTCTTTATGTATTCGTCCTTTCTCAGTAGTACCATTGTATTTCCTTTGTCCGCCTTCGTAACTATAATATCATTCTTCTTTATTTTATTCTTTAGTTTAGTTACAGTTAATTTGATGTTTTGTTCATTTTTTGAATTATATTAACTTTTCTTAAATATTTTATCTACTATATTCCCTACTTCCCACATTATTCTTTTTTTATCATTTTCATTTCCTAGTTTTTGTATTATGCTTTCGCATTCAATAATCGTTTTTTCTTGATTTAATTCTGTTGGCGGTGCGTATTTTAAGCCTTTTGCTAACATTTCTTTTTCTTCTGTATTGAAATTTACCTCTGTAAGGTTTATTACTCTTTTTTCACAGTTATTCTTAGAGAGCTGTTCCTTTTTTACTTCGTTCTTTCTTATTAATTTATTTAACTTATCTACCATTATTTTATTTTTATTTTCCAATTTCTTTTCTACGTACCCCAAACCAAAATTATATAATACTACTTCTAACTCTACATACGAGTATATTCTTAACAATTCTATGTGTCTGTCATATATTTCCCTATTATATCTATTGATTAAGCCGTAGAGTGACCTTATTTCCAGTTTTATCCACAACTTCTCGCTTTGTTCTTTTACTTTTTTGGCTACACTGTTCTTATTTTTAATTTTAACTTGAGCGTACTTTGGGATGACATTATTATCCAGACATTGTTTATTAAATCATATTTTACTTAAAACCCTCTTCAATTTAACTTTAACTTAAGATATTTAAAAACTTTACTTACCTTATTGTTGTTGTTTATTACCTCATTGTTGTTGTCCATTACCTGTAGTCGATTGCACATCTTAACAGACGTTTAATGAAGAAATTTGTGTTAGTGGTTGAAATCACAATCAGAATGATCACTGTTGCACACCATTATATAAAAATTATCCCGATTAGCGCTTTCAAGCTTCACAGCCCATCGTCAGATCGGAATAGACAGGAAATATGTGAAAACAAACCCTTCACCCCTCTCCCCACCCTGCTCACACACAACAAGCTATAATATAAATGACCCTTCCCCACCCACTAAAAACTGTCCGACCATCTGGACAGTTACATATTTTTCTAGACAAATCCTTTGTGTTTCAGTGTTTTGTGTGTGTGTGTGCATCCTTTTAAACCTACCCTCTTCCTCACCACACACGTGGGTCAGTCACACACCCTTATTTTAAACATCCAATTAGTACTATGCAATATAATTCTTAATCTTATCTATCTGTGCTCTATCATTTACTTCTTAATCATGTTATAAAATATTTCTTCATTATCAAATTTAATTTTAATATTAATTAAATTGTCTAACCCTTTTTCTCTTTCTTTCAATATTTCTAACTCCTCTCTAAGCTTCCTTTCAACTGTGTTATTTACTACTTTTACAATTTCGTATTCTTCCAAAGGATTAACAAACTTATGGTTGTCTTCTATGAAATGTCTTGCATATAACCAATTGTTTGTTCTATTACCTTCTCCACGTTTGTGGTCAGACAACCTGCAGACGAATTTTTGTCCTGTCTCCCCTAGGTACACTTTGTTGCAGTCTTTACATTTTAATTTATAAATTCCGCTTTTCTGTAATACTGGAATTTTTTCTATATTCTTATTCCTTATTGTATCAAATACCGTTACACATTTTTTAATAGCTATATCTACTCCATATTTATTAAAACATTTTATAATTTTTCTAGTATGTGAACCTATGTATGTCAATGACCCTGCATAATTATTTTGTTCTGTTTCTATTTTAGCTTTTTGTATGTTAACCCTTTTCATAACTTTAAACACTATGTTGGTGTTATAATTATTATTCCTTACAATTCCCTTTATCGTTTTTAACTCCCTATCTTTTGATTCGGTCTCTTTTAAACACTTCTGAGCTCTGTAACAAAATGAATTGATTGCCGCCATTTTATATCTATATGGGTGGTAAGACTCTCTTGGTATAATTATATCAGAATACGACTCTTTCCTAAATATCCCAAACTGTAGTTTCTCATTATCTTTAATTTCTATGTTTAAATCTAAGTAATTTATTTTTTTACCTCCTATCTCTTCTTTAAATTGTAAGTTTTTATCCTTATTATTTACCTCATTTATAAACTCATGCACTTCTTCTATGCTTCCTTCCCAAATTACTAATACATCATCAACGTATCTAGACCATAATTTTATATTGTCTTTATACTTAGTGGAAGTTATTAATTGCTTTTCAAAATCATTCATGTATATTTCAGCAAGAATAGGGGATAATGAAGACCCCATAGGTAAACCTTTTCTGTATATAAAACTTGTTATTAAACCTAAAATAGTTCTGGTTCACACATTCTTTAATTGCTTTCATCAACTGCTTTTTATACCTGTATTCTCCCATATTATTATCGTTTATTAACTTAATAACTTTATTTACTGTGATATTGGTAAACATCTCCTCAACATCCAGTGATATCAATTTTGTATTTACATTACTCCTAATATTTTCTAATTTTTCTATCAATTTACATTATTCTCTATGTTGTATTTTGTCCCAAATTCATATTTCTCTTTCAGTACTGTGCTAACTTCCTTTCATAGTTTATAAATAGGTGCATTAATAAAAGAAACAATCGGTCTAATTGGTTTTCCTTCTTTATGTATCTTAACCTGACTTTTAAAAGTTGGTGCTGTTGGATAACTTTCCAATAAATACTTTTTCTTATTTTCTTCTATAAATGTTATCTGTTTCATCATTTGTTTTATCCTTGACTGGTACTTACTTGTATAATCATACTTTATTTCCTCGTATGGTCCTTCCCTTATAAATTCTTCCATTTTCTTTATGTATTCGTCCTTTCTCAGTAGTACCATTGTATTTCCTTTGTCCGCCTTCATAACTATAATATCATTCTTCTTTATTTTATTCTTTAGTTTAGTTACAGTTGATTTGATGTTTTGTTCATTTTTTGAATTATACAAACTTTTCTTAAATATTTTATCTACTACATTCCCTATTTCCCACCTTATTCTTTTTTATCATTTTCATTTCCTAGTTTTTGTATTATGCTTTCGCATTCAATAATCGTTTTTCTTGATTTAATTCTGGTGGCGGTGCGTATTTTAAGCCTTTTGCTAACATTTCTTTTTCTTCTGTATTGAAATTTACCTCTGTAAGGTTTATTACACTTTTTTCATAGTTATTCTTAGAGAGGTGTTCCTTTCTTACTTCGTTCTTTCTTATTAATTTATTTAACTTATCTACCATTTTTTTATTTTTATTTTCCAATTTCTTTTCTACGTACCCCAAACCAAAATTATATAATATCTCTTCTAACTCTACATACGAGTATATTCTAACAATTCTATGTGTCTGTCATATAATTCCCTATTATATCTATTGATTAAGCCGTAGAGTGACCTTATTTCCAGTTTTATCCACAACTTCTCACTTTGTTCTTTTACTTTTTTGGCTACACTGTTCTTATTTTTAATTTTAACTTGAGCGTACTTTGGGATGACATTATTATCCAGACATTGTTTATTAAATCATATTTTACTTAAAACCCTCTTCAATTTAACTTTAACTTAAGATATTTAAAAACTTTACTTACCTTATTGTTGTCGTTTATTACCTCATTGTTGTTGTCCATTACCTGTAGTCGATTGCACATCTTAACAGACGTTTAATGAAGAAATTTGTGTTAGTGGTTGAAATCACAATCAGAATGATCACTGTTGCACACCATTATATAAATATTATCCCGATTAGCGCTTTCAAGCTTCACAGCCCATCGTCAGATCGGAATAGACAGGAAATATGTGAAAACAAACCCTTCACCCCTCTCCCACCCAGCTCACACACAACAAGCTATAATATAAATGACCCTTCCCCACCCACTAAACACTGTCACACCATCTGGACAGTTACATATTTTTCTAGACAAATCCCTTGTGTTTCAGTGTTGTGTGTGTGTGTGTGTGTGTGTGTGTGTGTGTGCATCCTTTTAAACCTACCCTCTTCCTCGCCACACACGTGGGTCAGTCACACACCCTTATTTTAAACATCCAATTAGTACTATGCAATATAATTCTTAATCTTATCTATCTGTCCTCTATCATTTACTTCTTATTCATGTTATAAAATATTTCTTCATTATCAAATTTAATTTTAATATTAATTAAATTGTCTAACCCTTTTTCTCTTTCTTTCAATATTTCTAACTTCTCTCTAAGCTTCCTTTCAACTGTGTTATTTACTACTTTTACAATTTCGTATTCTTCCAAAGGATTAACAAACTTATGGTTGTCTTCTATGAAATTTCTTGCATATAACGAATTGTTTGTTCTATTACCTTCTCCACGTTTGTGGTCAGACAACCTGCATACGAATTTTCGTCCTGTCTCGCCTAGGTACACTTTGTTGCAGTCTTTACATTTTAATTTATAAATTCCGCTTTTCTGTAATACTGGAATTTTTTCTATATTCTTATTCCTTATCTTATCAAATACCGTTACACATTTTTTAATAGCTATATCTACTCCATATTTATTAAAACATTTTATAATTTTTCTAGTATGTGAACCTATGTATGTCAATGACCCTGCATAATTATTTTGTTCTGGTTCTATTTTAGCTTTTTGTATGTTAACCCTTTTCATAACTTTAAACACTATGTTGGTGTTATAATTATTATTCCTTACAATTCCCTTTATCGTTTTTAACTCCCTATCTTTTGATTCGGTCTCTTTTAAACACTTCTGAGCTCTGTAACAAAATGAATTGATTGCCGCCATTTTATATCTATATGGGTGGTAAGACTCTCTTGGTATAATTATATCAGAATACGACTCTTTCCTAAATATCCCAAACTGTAGTTTCTCATTATCTTTAATTTCTATGTTTAAATCTAAGTAATTTATTTTTTTACCTCCTATCTCTTCTTTAAATTGTAAGTTTTTATCCTTATTATTTACCTCATTTATAAACTCATGCACTTCTTCTATGCTTCCTTCCCAAATTACTAATACATCATCAACGTATCTAGACCATAATTTTATATTGTCTTTATACTTAGTGGAAGTTATTAATTGCTTTTCAAAATCATTCATGTATATTTCAGCAAGAATAGGGGATAATGAAGACCCCATAGGTAAACCTTTTCTGTATATAAAACTTGTTATTAAACCTAAAATAGTTCTGGTTCACACATTCTTTAATTGCTTTCATCAACTGCTTTTTATACCTGTATTCTCCCATATTATTATCGTTTATTAACTTAATAACTTTATTTACTGTGATATTGGTAAACATCTCCTCAACATCCAGTGATATCAATTTTGTATTTACATTACTCCTAATATTTTCTAATTTTTCTATCAATTTACATTATTCTCTATGTTGTATTTTGTCCCAAATTCATATTTCTCTTTCAGTACTGTGCTAACTTCCTTTCATAGTTTATAAATAGGTGCATTAATAAAAGAAACAATCGGTCTAATTGGTTTTCCTTCTTTATGTATCTTAACCTGACTTTTAAAAGTTGGTGCTGTTGGATTACTTTCCAATAAATACTTTTTCTTATTTTCTTCTATAAATGTTATCTGTTTCATCATTTGTTTTATCCTTGACTGGTACTTACTTGTATAATCATACTTTATTTCCTCGTATGGTCCTTCCCTTATAAATTCTTCCATTTTCTTTATGTATTCGTCCTTTCTCAGTAGTACCATTGTATTTCCTTTGTCCGCCTTCATAACTATAATATCATTCTTCTTTATTTTATTCTTTAGTTTAGTTACAGTTGATTTGATGTTTTGTTCATTTTTTGAATTATACAAACTTTTCTTAAATATTTTATCTACTACATTCCCTATTTCCCACCTTATTCTTTTTTATCATTTTCATTTCCTAGTTTTTGTATTATGCTTTCGCATTCAATAATCGTTTTTCTTGATTTAATTCTGGTGGCGGTGCGTATTTTAAGCCTTTTGCTAACATTTCTTTTTCTTCTGTATTGAAATTTACCTCTGTAAGGTTTATTACACTTTTTTCATAGTTATTCTTAGAGAGGTGTTCCTTTCTTACTTCGTTCTTTCTTATTAATTTATTTAACTTATCTACCATTTTTTTATTTTTATTTTCCAATTTCTTTTCTACGTACCCCAAACCAAAATTATAAAATATCTCTTCTAACTCTACATACGAGTATATTCTAACAATTCTATGTGTCTGTCATATAATTCCCTATTATATCTATTGATTAAGCCGTAGAGTGACCTTATTTCCAGTTTTATCCACAACTTCTCACTTTGTTCTTTTACTTTTTTGGCTACACTGTTCTTATTTTTAATTTTAACTTGAGCGTACTTTGGGATGACATTATTATCCAGACATTGTTTATTAAATCATATTTTACTTAAAACCCTCTTCAATTTAACTTTAACTTAAGATATTTAAAAACTTTACTTACCTTATTGTTGTCGTTTATTACCTCATTGTTGTTGTCCATTACCTGTAGTCGATTGCACATCTTAACAGACGTTTAATGAAGAAATTTGTGTTAGTGGTTGAAATCACAATCAGAATGATCACTGTTGCACACCATTATATAAATATTATCCCGATTAGCGCTTTCAAGCTTCACAGCCCATCGTCAGATCGGAATAGACAGGAAATATGTGAAAACAAACCCTTCACCCCTCTCCCACCCTGCTCACACACAACACGCTATAATATAAATGACCCTTCCCCACCCACTAAACACTGTCACACCATCTGGACAGTTACATATTTTTCTAGACAAATCCCTTGTGTTTCAGTGTTGTGTGTGTGTGTGTGTGTGTGTGTGTGTGTGTGCATCCTTTTAAACCTACCCTGTTCCTCGCCACACACGTGGGTCAGTCACACACCCTTATTTTAAACATCCAATTAGTACTATGCAATATAATTCTTAATCTTATCTATCTGTCCTCTATCATTTACTTCTTAATCATGTTATAAAATATTTCTTCATTATCAAATTTAATTTTAATATTAATTAAATTGTCTAACCCTTTTTCTCTTTCTTTCAATATTTCTAACTCCTCTCTAAGCTTCCTTTCAACTGTGTTATTTACTACTTTTACAATTTCGTATTCTTCCAAAGGATTAACAAACTTATGGTTGTCTTCTATGAAATTTCTTGCATATAACGAATTGTTTGTTCTATTACCTTCTCCACGTTTGTGGTCAGACAACCTGCATACGAATTTTCGTCCTGTCTCCCCTAGGTACACTTTGTTGCAGTCTTTACATTTTAATTTATAAATTCCGCTTTTCTGTAATACTGGAATTTTTTCTATATTCTTATTCCTTATCTTATCAAATACCGTTACACATTTTTTAATAGCTATATCTACTCCATATTTATTAAAACATTTTATAATTTTTCTAGTATGTGAACCTATGTATGTCAATGACCCTGCATAATTATTTTGTTCTGGTTCTATTTTAGCTTTTTGTATGTTAACCCTTTTCATAACTTTAAACACTATGTTGGTGTTATAATTATTATTCCTTACAATTCCCTTTATCGTTTTTAACTCCCTATCTTTTGATTCGGTCTCTTTTAAACACTTCTGAGCTCTGTAGCAAAATGAATTGATTGCCGCCATTTTATATCTATATGGGTGGTAAGACTCTCTTGGTATAATTATATCAGAATACGACTCTTTCCTAAATATCCCAAACTGTAGTTTCTCATTATCTTTAATTTCTATGTTTAAATCTAAGTAATTTATTTTTTTACCTCCTATCTCTTCTTTAAATTGTAAGTTTTTATCCTTATTATTTACCTCATTTATAAACTCATGCACTTCTTCTATGCTTCCTTCCCAAATTACTAATACATCATCAACGTATCTAGACCATAATTTTATATTGTCTTTATACTTAGTGGAAGTTATTAATTGCTTTTCAAAATCATTCATGTATATTTCAGCAAGAATAGGGGATAATGAAGACCCCATAGGTAAACCTTTTCTGTATATAAAACTTGTTATTAAACCTAAAATAGTTCTGGTTCACACATTCTTTAATTGCTTTCATCAACTGCTTTTTATACCTGTATTCTCCCATATTATTATCGTTTATTAACTTAATAACTTTATTTACTGTGATATTGGTAAACATCTCCTCAACATCCAGTGATATCAATTTTGTATTTACATTAATCCTAATATTTTCTAATTTTTCTATCAATTTACATTATTCTCTATGTTGTATTTTGTCCCAAATTCATATTTCTCTTTCAGTACTGTGCTAACTTCCTTTCATAGTTTATAAATAGGTGCATTAATAAAAGAAACAATCGGTCTAATTGGTTTTCCTTCTTTATGTATCTTAACCTGACTTTTAAAAGTTGGTGCTGTTGGATTACTTTCCAATAAATACTTTTTCTTATTTTCTTCTATAAATGTTATCTGTTTCATCATTTGTTTTATCCTTGACTGGTACTTACTTGTATAATCATACTTTATTTCCTCGTATGGTCCTTCCCTTATAAATTCTTCCATTTTCTTTATGTATTCGTCCTTTCTCAGTAGTACCATTGTATTTCCTTTGTCCGCCTTCATAACTATAATATCATTCTTCTTTATTTTATTCTTTAGTTTAGTTACAGTTGATTTGATGTTTTGTTCATTTTTTGAATTATACAAACTTTTCTTAACTATTTTATCTACTACATTCCATATTTCCCACCTTATTCTTTTTTATCATTTTCATTTCCTAGTTTTTGTATTATGCTTTCGCATTCAATAATCGTTTTTCTTGATTTAATTCTGGTGGCGGTGCGTATTTTAAGCCTTTTGCTAACATTTCTTTTTCTTCTGTATTGAAATTTACCTCTGTAAGGTTTATTACACTTTTTTCACAGTTATTCTTAGAGAGGTGTTCCTTTCTTACTTCGTTCTTTCTTATTAATTTATTTAACTTATCTACCATTTTTTTATTTTTATTTTCCAATTTCTTTTCTACGTACCCCAAACCAAAATTATATAATATCTCTTCTAACTCTACATACGAGTATATTCTAACAATTCTATGTGTCTGTCATATAATTCCCTATTATATCTATTGATTAAGCCGTAGAGTGACCTTATTTCCAGTTTTATCCACAACTTCTCCCTTTGTTCTTTTACTTTTTTGGCTACACTGTTCTTATTTTTAATTTTAACTTGAGCGTACTTTGGGATGACATTATTATCCAGACATTGTTTATTAAATCATATTTTACTTAAAACCCTCTTCAATTTAACTTTAACTTAAGATATTTAAAAACTTTACTTACCTTATTGTTGTCGCTTATTACCTCATTGTTGTTGTCCATTACCTGTAGTCGATTGCACATCTTAACAGACGTTTAATGAAGAAATTTGTGTTAGTGGTTGAAATCACAATCAGAATGATCACTGTTGCTCACCATTATATAAATATTATCCCGATTAGCGCTTTCAAGCTTCACAGCCCATCGTCAGATCGGAATAGACAGGAAATATGTGAAAACAAACCCTTCACCCCTCTCCCACCCAGCTCACACACAACAAGCTATAATATAAATGACCCTTCCCCACCCACTAAACACTGTCACACCATCTGGACAGTTACATATTTTTCTAGACAAATCCCTTGTGTTTCAGTGTTGTGTGTGTGTGTGTGTGTGTGTGTGTGTGTGTGTGCATCCTTTTAAACCTACCCTCTTCCTCGCCACACACGTGGGTCAGTCACACACCCTTATTTTAAACATCCAATTAGTACTATGCAATATAATTCTTAATCTTATCTATCTGTCCTCTATCATTTACTTCTTAATCATGTTATAAAATATTTCTTCATTATCAAATTTAATTTTAATATTAACTAAATTGTCTAACCCTTTTTCTCTTTCTTTCAATATTTCTAACTCCTCTCTAAGCTTCCTTTCAACTGTGTTATTTACTACTTTTACAATTTCGCATTCTTCCAAAGGATTAACAAACTTATGGTTGTCTTCTATGAAATTTCTTGCATATAACGAATTGTTTGTTCTATTACCTTCTCCACGTTTGTGGTCAGACAACCTGCATACGAATTTTCGTCCTGTCTCCCCTAGGTACACTTTGTTGCAGTCTTTACATTTTAATTTATAAATTCCGCTTTTCTGTAATACTGGAATTTTTTCTATATTCTTATTCCTTATCTTATCAAATACCGTTACACATTTTTTAATAGCTATATCTACTCCATATTTATTAAAACATTTTATAATTTTTCTAGTATGTGAACCTATGTATGTCAATGACCCTGCATAATTATTTTGTTCTGGTTCTATTTTAGCTTTTTGTATGTTAACCCTTTTCATAACTTTAAACACTATGTTGGTGTTATAATTACTATTCCTTACAATTCCCTTTATCGTTTTTAACTCCCTATCTTTTGATTCGGTCTCTTTTAAACACTTCTGAGCTCTGTAACAAAATGAATTGATTGCCGCCATTTTATATCTATATGGGTGGTAAGACTCTCTTGGTATAATTATATCAGAATACGACTCTTTCCTAAATATCCCAAACTGTAGTTTCTCATTATCTTTAATTTATATGTTTAAATCTAAGTAATTTATTTTTTTACCTCCTATCTCTTCTTTAAATTGTAAGTTTTTATCCTTATTATTTACCTCATTTATAAACTCATGCACTTCTTCTATGCTTCCTTCCCAAATTACTAATACATCATCAACGTATCTAGACCATAATTTTATATTGTCTTTATACTTAGTGGAAGTTATTAATTGCTTTTCAAAATCTTTCATGTATATTTCAGCAAGAATAGGGGATAATGAAGACCCCATAGGTAAACCTTTTCTGTATATAAAACTTGTTATTAAACCTAAAATAGTTCTGGTTCACACATTCTTTAATTGCTTTCATCAACTGCTTTTTATACCTGTATTCTCCCATATTATTATCGTTTATTAACTTAATAACTTTATTTACTGTGATATTGGTAAACA
Organism: Magicicada septendecula; assembly: GCA_034769895.1. Taxonomy (NCBI): domain Eukaryota; kingdom Metazoa; phylum Arthropoda; class Insecta; order Hemiptera; family Cicadidae; genus Magicicada; species Magicicada septendecula. Next base: position 102,567,507 of record CM068369.1, on the reverse strand, counting down.
TCTCCTCAACATCCAGTGATATCAATTTTGTATTTACATTACTCCTAATATTTTCTAATTTTTCTATCAATTTACATTATTCTCTATGTTGTATTTTGTCCCAAATTCATATTTCTCTTTCAGTACTGTGCTAACTTCCTTTCATAGTTTATAAATAGGTGCATTAATAAAAGAAACAATCGGTCTAATTGGTTTTCCTTCTTTATGTATCTTAACCTGACTTTTAAAAGTTGGTGCTGTTGGATTACTTTCCAATAAATACTTTTTCTTATTTTCTTCTATAAATGTTATCTGTTTCATCATTTGTTTTATCCTTGACTGGTACTTACTTGTATAATCATACTTTATTTCCTCGTATGGTCCTTCCCTTATAAATTCTTCCATTTTCTTTATGTATTCGTCCTTTCTCAGTAGTACCATTGTATTTCCTTTGTCCGCCTTCATAACTATAATATCATTCTTCTTTATTTTATTCTTTAGTTTAGTTACAGTTGATTTGATGTTTTGTTCATTTTTTGAATTATACAAACTTTTCTTAAATATTTTATCTACTACATTCCCTATTTCCCACCTTATTCTTTTTTATCATTTTCATTTCCTAGTTTTTGTATTATGCTTTCGCATTCAATAATCGTTTTTCTTGATTTAATTCTGGTGGCGGTGCGTATTTTAAGCCTTTTGCTAACATTTCTTTTTCTTCTGTATTGAAATTTACCTCTGTAAGGTTTATTACACTTTTTTCATAGTTATTCTTAGAGAGGTGTTCCTTTCTTACTTCGTTCTTTCTTATTAATTTATTTAACTTATCTACCATTTTTTTATTTTTATTTTCCAATTTCTTTTCTACGTACCCCAAACCAAAATTATATAATATCTCTTCTAACTCTACATACGAGTATATTCTAACAATTCTATGTGTCTGTCATATAATTCCCTATTATATCTATTGATTAAGCCGTAGAGTGACCTTATTTCCAGTTTTATCCACAACTTCTCACTTTGTTCTTTTACTTTTTTGGCTACACTGTTCTTATTTTTAATTTTAACTTGAGCGTACTTTGGGATGACATTATTATCCAGACATTGTTTATTAAATCATATTTTACTTAAAACCCTCTTCAATTTAACTTTAACTTAAGATATTTAAAAACTTTACTTACCTTATTGTTGTCGTTTATTACCTCATTGTTGTTGTCCATTACCTGTAGTCGATTGCACATCTTAACAGACGTTTAATGAAGAAATTTGTGTTAGTGGTTGAAATCACAATCAGAATGATCACTGTTGCACACCATTATATAAATATTATCACGATTAGCGCTTTCAAGCTTCACAGCCCATCGTCAGATCGGAATAGACAGGAAATATATGAAAACAAACCCTTCACCCCTCTCCCACCCTGCTCACACACAACAAGCTATAATATAAATGACCCTTCCCCACCCACTAAACACTGTCACACCATCTGGACAGTTACATATTTTTCTAGACAAATCCCTTGTGTTTCAGTGTTGTGTGTGTGTGTGTGTGTGTGTGTGTGTGTGTGTGTGTGTGTGTGTGTGCATCCTTTTAAACCTACCCTCTTCCTCGCCACACACGTGGGTCAGTCACACACCCTTATTTTAAACATCCAATTAGTACTATGCAATATAATTCTTAATCTTATCTATCTGTCCTCTATCATTTACTTCTTAATCATGTTATAAAATATTTCTTCATTATCAAATTTAATTTTAATATTAATTAAATTGTCTAACCCTTTTTCTCTTTCTTTCAATATTTCTAACTCCTCTCTAAGCTTCCTTTCAACTGTGTTATTTACTACTTTTACAATTTCGTATTCTTCCAAAGGTTTAATAAACTTATGGCTGTCTTCTATGAAATTTCTTGCATATAACGAATTGTTTGTTCTATTACCTTCTCCACGTTTGTGGTCAGACAACCTGCATACGAATTTTCGTCCTGTCTCCCCTAGGTACACTTTGTTGCAGTCTTTACATTTTAATTTATAAATTCCGCTTTTCTGTAATACTGGAATTTTTTCTATATTCTTATTCCTTATCTTATCAAATACGTTACACATTTTTTAATATCTATATCTACTCCATATTTATTAAAACATTTTATAATTTTTCTAGTATGTGAACCTATGTATGTCAATGACCCTGCATAATTATTTTGTTCTGGTTCTATTTTAGCTTTTTGTATGTTAACCCTTTTCATAACTTTAAACACTATGTTGGTGTTATAATTATTATTCCTTACAATTCCCTTTATCGTTTTTAACTCCCTATCTTTTGATTCGGTCTCTTTTAAACACTTCTGAGCTCTGTAACAAAATGAATTGATTGCCGCCATTTTATATCTATATGGGTGGTAAGACTCTCTTGGTATAATTATATCAGAATACGACTCTTTCCTAAATATCCCAAACTGTAGTTTCTCATTATCTTTAATTTATATGTTTAAATCTAAGTAATTTATTTTTTTACCTCCTATCTCTTCTTTAAATTGTAAGTTTTTATCCTTATTATTTACCTCATTTATAAACTCATGCACTTCTTCTATGCTTCCTTCCCAAATTACTAATACATCATCAACGTATCTAGACCATAATTTTATATTGTCTTTATACTTAGTGGAAGTTATTAATTGCTTTTCAAAATCATTCATGTATATTTCAGCAAGAATAGGGGATAATGAAGACCCCATAGGTAAACCTTTTCTGTATATAAAACTTGTTATTAAACCTAAAATAGTTCTGGTTCACACATTCTTTAATTGCTTTCATCAACTGCTTTTTATACCTGTATTCTCCCATATTATTATCGTTTATTAACTTAATAACTTTATTTACTGTGATATTGGTAAACATCTCCTCAACATCCAGTGATATCAATTTTGTATTTACATTACTCCTAATATTTTCTAATTTTTCTATCAATTTACATTATTCTCTATGTTGTATTTTGTCCCAAATTCATATTTCTCTTTCAGTACTGTGCTAACTTCCTTTCATAGTTTATAAATAGGTGCATTAATAAAAGAAACAATCGGTCTAATTGGTTTTCCTTCTTTATGTATCTTAACCTGACTTTTAAAAGTTGGTGCTGTTGGATTACTTTCCAATAAATACTTTTTCTTATTTTCTTCTATAAATGTTATCTGTTTCATCATTTGTTTTATCCTTGACTGGTACTTACTTGTATAATCATACTTCATTTCCTCGTATGGTCCTTCCCTTATAAATTCTTCCATTTTCTTTATGTATTCGTCCTTTCTCAGTAGTACCATTGTATTTCCTTTGTCCGCCTTCATAACTATAATATCATTCTTCTTTATTTTATTCTTTAGTTTAGTTACAGTTGATTTGATGTTTTGTTCATTTTTTGAATTATACAAACTTTTCTTAAATATTTTATCTACTACATTCCCTATTTCCCACCTTATTCTTTTTTATCATTTTCATTTCCTAGTTTTTGTATTACGCTTTCGCATTCAATAATCGTTTTTCTTGATTTAATTCTGGTGGCGGTGCGTATTTTAAACCTTTTGCTAACATTTCTTTTTCTTCTGTATTGAAATTTACCTCTGTAAGGTTTATTACACTTTTTTCATAGTTATTCTTAGAGAGGTGTTCCTTTCTTACTTCGTTCTTTCTTATTAATTTATTTAACTTATCTACCATATTTTTATTTTTATTTTCCAATTTCTTTTCTACGTACCCCAAACCAAAATTATATAATATCTCTTCTAACTCTACATACGAGTATATTCTAACAATTCTATGTGTCTGTCATATAATTCCCTATTATATCTATTGATTAAGCAGTAGAGTGACCTTATTTCCAGTTTTATCCACAACTTCTCACTTTGTTCTTTTACTTTTTTGGCTACACTGTTCTTATTTTTAATTTTAACTTGAGCGTACTTTGGGATGACATTATTATCCAGACATTGTTTATTAAATCATATTTTACTTAAAACCCTCTTCAATTTAACTTTAACTTAAGATATTTAAAAACTTTACTTACCTTATTGTTGTCGTTTATTACCTCATTGTTGTTGTCCATTACCTGTAGTCGATTGCACATCTTAACAGACGTTTAATGAAGAAATTTGTGTTAGTGGTTGAAATCACAATCAGAATGATCACTGTTGCACACCATTATATAAATATTATCCCGATTAGCTAGCGCTTTCAAGCTTCACAGCCCATCGTCAGATCGGAATAGACAGGAAATATGTGAAAACAAACCCTTCACCCCTCTCCCCACCCTGCTCACACACAACAAGCTATAATATAAATGACCCTTCCCCACCCACTAAACACTGTCCCACCATCTGGACAGTTACATATTTTTCTAGACAAATCCCTTGTGTTTCAGTGTTTTGTGTGTGTGCGTGTGTGTGTGTGTGTGTGTGTGTGTGTGTGCATCCTTTTAAACCTACCCTCTTCCTCGCGTACACACGTGGGTCAGTCACACACCCTTATTTTAAACATCCAATTAGTACTATGCAATATAATTCTTAATCTTATCTATCTGTCCTCTATCATTTACTTCTTAATCATGTTATAAAATATTTCTTCATTATCTAATTTAATTTTAATATTAATTAAATTGTCTAACCCTTTTTCTCTTTCTTTCAATATTTCTAACTCCTCTCTAAGCTTCCTTTCAACTGTGTTATTTACTACTTTTACAATTTCGTATTCTTCCAAAGGATTAACAAACTTATGGCTGTCTTCTATGAAATTTCTTGCATATAACGAATTGTTTGTTCTATTACCTTCTCCACGTTTGTGGTCAGACAACCTGCATACGAATTTTCGTCCTGTCTCCCCTAGGTACACTTTGTTGCAGTCTTTACATTTTAATTTATAAATTCCGCTTTTCTGTAATACTGGAATTTTTTCTATATTCTTATTCCTTATCTTATCAAATACGTTACACATTTTTTAATAGCTATATCTACTCCATATTTATTAAAACATTTTATAATTTTTCTAGTATGTGAACCTATGTATGTCAATGACCCTGCATAATTATTTTGTTCTGGTTCTATTTTAGCTTTTTGTATGTTAACCCTTTTCATAACTTTAAACACTATGTTGGTGTTATAATTATTATTCCTTACAATTCCCTTTATCGTTTTTAACTCCCTATCTTTTGATTCGGTCTCTTTTAAACACTTCTGAGCTCTGTAACAAAATGAATTGATTGCCGCCATTTTATATCTATATGGGTGGTAAGACTCTCTTGGTATAATTATATCAGAATACGACTCTTTCCTAAATATCCCAAACTGTAGTTTCTCATTATCTTTAATTTCTATGTTTAAATCTAAGTAATTTATTTTTTTACCTCCTATCTCTTCTTTAAATTGTAAGTTTTTATCCTTATTATTTACCTCATTTATAAACTCATGCACTTCTTCTATGCTTCCTTCCCAAATTACTAATACATCATCAACGTATCTAGACCATAATTTTATATTGTCTTTATACTTAGTGGAAGTTATTAATTGCTTTTCAAAATCTTTCATGTATATTTCAGCAAGAATAGGGGATAATGAAGACCCCATAGGTAAACCTTTTCTGTATATAAAACTTGTTATTAAACCTAAAATAGTTCTGGTTCACACATTCTTTAATTGCTTTCATCAACTGCTTTTTATACCTGTATTCTCCCATATTATTATCGTTTATTAACTTAATAACTTTATTTACTGTGATATTGGTAAACATCTCCTCAACATCCAGTGATATCAATTTTGTATTTACATTACTCCTAATATTTTCTAATTTTTCTATCAATTTACATTATTCTCTATGTTGTATTTTGTCCCAAATTCATATTTCTCTTTCAGTACTGTGCTAACTTCCTTTCATAGTTTATAAATAGGTGCATTAATAAAAGAAACAATCGGTCTAATTGGTTTTCCTTCTTTATGTATCTTAACCTGACTTTTAAAAGTTGGTGCTGTTGGATTACTTTCCAATAAATACTTTTTCTTATTTTCTTCTATAAATGTTATCTGTTTCATCATTTGTTTTATCCTTGACTGGTACTTACTTGTATAATCATACTTTATTTCCTCGTATGGTCCTTCCCTTATAAATTCTTCCATTTTCTTTATGTATTCGTCCTTTCTCAGTAGTACCATTGTATTTCCTTTGTCCGCCTTCATAACTATAATATCATTCTTCTTTATTTTATTCTTTAGTTTAGTTACAGTTGATTTGATGTTTTGTTCATTTTTTGAATTATACAAACTTTTCTTAAATATTTTATCTACTACATTCCCTATTTCCCACCTTATTCTTTTTTATCATTTTCATTTCCTAGTTTTTGTATTATGCTTTCGCATTCAATAATCGTTTTTCTTGATTTAATTCTGGTGGCGGTGCGTATTTTAAGCCTTTTGCTAACATTTCTTTTTCTTCTGTATTGAAATTTACCTCTGTAAGGTTTATTACACTTTTTTCATAGTTATTCTTAGAGAGGTGTTCCTTTCTTACTTCGTTCTTTCTTATTAATTTATTTAACTTATCTACCATTTTTTTATTTTTATTTTCCAATTTCTTTTCTACGTACCCCAAACCAAAATTATATAATATCTCTTCTAACTCTACATACGAGTATATTCTAACAATTCTATGTGTCTGTCATATAATTCCCTATTATATCTATTGATTAAGCCGTAGAGTGACCTTATTTCCAGTTTTATCCACAACTTCTCACTTTGTTCTTTTACTTTTTTGGCTACACTGTTCTTATTTTTAATTTTAACTTGAGCGTACTTTGGGATGACATTATTATCCAGACATTGTTTATTAAATCATATTTTACTTAAAACCCTCTTCAATTTAACTTTAACTTAAGATATTTAAAAACTTTACTTACCTTATTGTTGTCGTTTATTACCTCATTGTTGTTGTCCATTACCTGTAGTCGATTGCACATCTTAACAGACGTTTAATGAAGAAATTTGTGTTAGTGGTTGAAATCACAATCAGAATGATCACTGTTGCACACCATTATATAAATATTATCACGATTAGCGCTTTCAAGCTTCACAGCCCATCGTCAGATCGGAATAGACAGGAAATATATGAAAACAAACCCTTCACCCCTCTCCCACCCTGCTCACACACAACAAGCTATAATATAAATGACCCTTCCCCACCCACTAAACACTGTCACACCATCTGGACAGTTACATATTTTTCTAGACAAATCCCTTGTGTTTCAGTGTTGTGTGTGTGTGTGTGTGTGTGTGTGTGTGTGTGTGTGTGTGTGTGTGTGCATCCTTTTAAACCTACCCTCTTCCTCGCCACACACGTGGGTCAGTCACACACCCTTATTTTAAACATCCAATTAGTACTATGCAATATAATTCTTAATCTTATCTATCTGTCCTCTATCATTTACTTCTTAATCATGTTATAAAATATTTCTTCATTATCAAATTTAATTTTAATATTAATTAAATTGTCTAACCCTTTTTCTCTTTCTTTCAATATTTCTAACTCCTCTCTAAGCTTCCTTTCAACTGTGTTATTTACTACTTTTACAATTTCGTATTCTTCCAAAGGTTTAATAAACTTATGGCTGTCTTCTATGAAATTTCTTGCATATAACGAATTGTTTGTTCTATTACCTTCTCCACGTTTGTGGTCAGACAACCTGCATACGAATTTTCGTCCTGTCTCCCCTAGGTACACTTTGTTGCAGTCTTTACATTTTAATTTATAAATTCCGCTTTTCTGTAATACTGGAATTTTTTCTATATTCTTATTCCTTATCTTATCAAATACGTTACACATTTTTTAATATCTATATCTACTCCATATTTATTAAAACATTTTATAATTTTTCTAGTATGTGAACCTATGTATGTCAATGACCCTGCATAATTATTTTGTTCTGGTTCTATTTTAGCTTTTTGTATGTTAACCCTTTTCATAACTTTAAACACTATGTTGGTGTTATAATTATTATTCCTTACAATTCCCTTTATCGTTTTTAACTCCCTATCTTTTGATTCGGTCTCTTTTAAACACTTCTGAGCTCTGTAACAAAATGAATTGATTGCCGCCATTTTATATCTATATGGGTGGTAAGACTCTCTTGGTATAATTATATCAGAATACGACTCTTTCCTAAATATCCCAAACTGTAGTTTCTCATTATCTTTAATTTATATGTTTAAATCTAAGTAATTTATTTTTTTACCTCCTATCTCTTCTTTAAATTGTAAGTTTTTATCCTTATTATTTACCTCATTTATAAACTCATGCACTTCTTCTATGCTTCCTTCCCAAATTACTAATACATCATCAACGTATCTAGACCATAATTTTATATTGTCTTTATACTTAGTGGAAGTTATTAATTGCTTTTCAAAATCATTCATGTATATTTCAGCAAGAATAGGGGATAATGAAGACCCCATAGGTAAACCTTTTCTGTATATAAAACTTGTTATTAAACCTAAAATAGTTCTGGTTCACACATTCTTTAATTGCTTTCATCAACTGCTTTTTATACCTGTATTCTCCCATATTATTATCGTTTATTAACTTAATAACTTTATTTACTGTGATATTGGTAAACATCTCCTCAACATCCAGTGATATCAATTTTGTATTTACATTACTCCTAATATTTTCTAATTTTTCTATCAATTTACATTATTCTCTATGTTGTATTTTGTCCCAAATTCATATTTCTCTTTCAGTACTGTGCTAACTTCCTTTCATAGTTTATAAATAGGTGCATTAATAAAAGAAACAATCGGTCTAATTGGTTTTCCTTCTTTATGTATCTTAACCTGACTTTTAAAAGTTGGTGCTGTTGGATTACTTTCCAATAAATACTTTTTCTTATTTTCTTCTATAAATGTTATCTGTTTCATCATTTGTTTTATCCTTGACTGGTACTTACTTGTATAATCATACTTCATTTCCTCGTATGGTCCTTCCCTTATAAATTCTTCCATTTTCTTTATGTATTCGTCCTTTCTCAGTAGTACCATTGTATTTCCTTTGTCCGCCTTCATAACTATAATATCATTCTTCTTTATTTTATTCTTTAGTTTAGTTACAGTTGATTTGATGTTTTGTTCATTTTTTGAATTATACAAACTTTTCTTAAATATTTTATCTACTACATTCCCTATTTCCCACCTTATTCTTTTTTATCATTTTCATTTCCTAGTTTTTGTATTACGCTTTCGCATTCAATAATCGTTTTTCTTGATTTAATTCTGGTGGCGGTGCGTATTTTAAACCTTTTGCTAACATTTCTTTTTCTTCTGTATTGAAATTTACCTCTGTAAGGTTTATTACACTTTTTTCATAGTTATTCTTAGAGAGGTGTTCCTTTCTTACTTCGTTCTTTCTTATTAATTTATTTAACTTATCTACCATATTTTTATTTTTATTTTCCAATTTCTTTTCTACGTACCCCAAACCAAAATTATATAATATCTCTTCTAACTCTACATACGAGTATATTCTAACAATTCTATGTGTCTGTCATATAATTCCCTATTATATCTATTGATTAAGCAGTAGAGTGACCTTATTTCCAGTTTTATCCACAACTTCTCACTTTGTTCTTTTACTTTTTTGGCTACACTGTTCTTATTTTTAATTTTAACTTGAGCGTACTTTGGGATGACATTATTATCCAGACATTGTTTATTAAATCATATTTTACTTAAAACCCTCTTCAATTTAACTTTAACTTAAGATATTTAAAAACTTTACTTACCTTATTGTTGTCGTTTATTACCTCATTGTTGTTGTCCATTACCTGTAGTCGATTGCACATCTTAACAGACGTTTAATGAAGAAATTTGTGTTAGTGGTTGAAATCACAATCAGAATGATCACTGTTGCACACCATTATATAAATATTATCCCGATTAGCTAGCGCTTTCAAGCTTCACAGCCCATCGTCAGATCGGAATAGACAGGAAATATGTGAAAACAAACCCTTCACCCCTCTCCCCACCCTGCTCACACACAACAAGCTATAATATAAATGACCCTTCCCCACCCACTAAACACTGTCCCACCATCTGGACAGTTACATATTTTTCTAGACAAATCCCTTGTGTTTCAGTGTTTTGTGTGTGTGCGTGTGTGTGTGTGTGTGTGTGTGTGTGTGCATCCTTTTAAACCTACCCTCTTCCTCGCGTACACACGTGGGTCAGTCACACACCCTTATTTTAAACATCCAATTAGTACTATGCAATATAATTCTTAATCTTATCTATCTGTCCTCTATCATTTACTTCTTAATCATGTTATAAAATATTTCTTCATTATCTAATTTAATTTTAATATTAATTAAATTGTCTAACCCTTTTTCTCTTTCTTTCAATATTTCTAACTCCTCTCTAAGCTTCCTTTCAACTGTGTTATTTACTACTTTTACAATTTCGTATTCTTCCAAAGGATTAACAAACTTATGGTTGTCTTCTATGAAATGTCTTGCATATAACGAATTGGTTTTTCTATTACCTTCTCCACGTTTGTGGTCAGACAACCTGCATACGAATTTTCGTCCTGTCTCTCGTAGGTAAACTTTGTTGCAGTCTTTACATTTTAATTTAAAAATTCCGCTTTTCTGTAATACTGGAATTTTTTCTATATTCTTATTCCTTATCTTATCAAATACCGTTACACATTTTTTAATAGCTATATCTACTCCATATTTATTAAAACATTTTATAATTTTTCTAGTATGTGAACCTATGTATGTCAATGACCCTGCATAATTCTTTTGTTCTGGTTCTATTTTAGCTTTTTGTATGTTAACCCTTTTCATAACTTTAAACACTATGTTGGTGTTATAATTATTATTCCTTACAATTCCCTTTATCGTTTTTAACTCCCTATCTTTTGATTCGGTCTCTTTTAAACACTTCTGAGCTCTGTAACAAAATGAATTGATTGCCGCCATTTTATATCTATATGGGTGGTAAGACTCTCTTGGTATAATTATATCAGAATACGACTCTTTCCTAAATATCCCAAACTGTAGTTTCTCATTATCTTTAATTTCTATGTTTAAATCTAAGTAATTTATTTTTTTACCTCCTATCTCTTCTTTAAATTGTAAGTTTTTATCCTTATTATTTACCTCATTTATAAACTCATGCACTTCTTCTATGCTTCCTTCCCAAATTACTAATACATCATCAACGTATCTAGACCATAATTTTATATTGTCTTTATACTTAGTGGAAGTTATTAATTGCTTTTCAAAATCATTCATGTATATTTCAGCAAGAATAGGGGATAATGAAGACCCCATAGGTAAACCTTTTCTGTATATAAAACTTGTTATTAAACCTAAAATAGTTCTGGTTCACACATTCTTTAATTGCTTTCATCAACTGCTTTTTATACCTGTATTCTCCCATATTATTATCGTTTATTAACTTAATAACTTTATTTACTGTGATATTGGTAAACATCTCCTCAACATCCAGTGATATCAATTTTGTATTTACATTACTCCTAATATTTTCTAATTTTTCTATCAATTTTACATTATTCTCTATGTTGTATTTTGTCCCAAATTCATATTTCTCTTTCAGTACTCTGCTAACTTCCTTTCATAGTTTATAAATAGGTGCATTAATAAAAGAAACAATCGGTCTAATTGGTTTTCCTTCTTTATGTATCTTAACCTGACTTTTAAAAGTTGGTGCTGTTGGATTACTTTCCAATAAATACTTTTTCTTATTTTCTTCTATAAATGTTATCTGTTTCATCATTTGTTTTATCCTTGACTGGTACTTACTTGTATAATCATACTTTATTTCCTCGTATGGTCCTTCCCTTATAAATTCTTCCATTTTCTTTATGTATTCGTCCTTTCTCAGTAGTACCATTGTATTTCCTTTGTCCGCCTTCATAACTATAATATCATTCTTCTTTATTTTATTCTTTAGTTTAGTTACAGTTGATTTGATGTTTTGTTCATTTTTTGAATTATACAAACTTTTCTTAAATATTTTATCTACTACATTCCCTATTTCCCACCTTATTCTTTTTTATCATTTTCATTTCCTAGTTTTTGTATTATGCTTTCGCATTCAATAATCGTTTTTCTTGATTTAATTCTGGTGGCGGTGCGTATTTTAAGCCTTTTGCTAACATTTCTTTTTCTTCTGTATTGAAATTTACCTCTGTAAGGTTTATTACACTTTTTTCATAGTTATTCTTAGAGAGGTGTTCCTTTCTTACTTCGTTCTTTCTTATTAATTTATTTAACTTATCTACCATTTTTTTATTTTTATTTTCCAATTTCTTTTCTACGTACCCCAAACCAAAATTATATAATATCTCTTCTAACTCTACATACGAGTATATTCTAACAATTCTATGTGTCTGTCATATAATTCCCTATTATATCTATTGATTAAGCCGTAGAGTGACCTTATTTCCAGTTTTATCCACAACTTCTCACTTTGTTCTTTTACTTTTTTGGCTACACTGTTCTTATTTTTAATTTTAACTTGAGCGTACTTTGGGATGACATTATTATCCAGACATTGTTTATTAAATCATATTTTACTTAAAACCCTCTTCAATTTAACTTTAACTTAAGATATTTAAAAACTTTACTTACCCTATTGTTGTCGTTTATTACCTCATTGTTGTTGTCCATTACCTGTAGTCGATTGCACATCTTAACAGACGTTTAATGAAGAAATTTGTGTTAGTGGTTGAAATCACAATCAGAATGATCACTGTTGCACACCATTATATAAATATTATCCCGATTAGCGCTTTCAAGCTTCACAGCCCATCGTCAGATCGGAATAGACAGGAAATATGTGAAAACAAACCCTTCACCCCTCTCCCACCCTGCTCACACACAACACGCTATAATATAAATGACCCTTCCCCACCCACTAAACACTGTCACACCATCTGGACAGTTACATATTTTTCTAGACAAATCCCTTGTGTTTCAGTGTTTTGTGTGATTGTGTGTGTGTGTGTGTGTGTGTGTGTGTGTGTGTGCATCCTTTTAAACCTACCCTGTTCCTCGCCACACACGTGGGTCAGTCACACACCCTTATTTTAAACATCCAATTAGTACTATGCAATATAATTCTTAATCTTATCTATCTGTCCTCTATCATTTACTTCTTAATCATGTTATAAAATATTTCTTCATTATCAAATTTAATTTTAATATTAATTAAATTGTCTAACCCTTTTTCTCTTTCTTTCAATATTTCTAACTCCTCTCTAAGCTTCCTTTCAACTGTGTTATTTACTACTTTTACAATTTCGTATTTTTCCAAAGGATTAACAAACTTATGGTTGTCTTCTATGAAATTTCTTGCATATAACGAATTGTTTGTTCTATTACCTTCTCCACGTTTGTGGTCAGACAACCTGCATACGAATTTTCGTCCTGTCTCCCCTAGGTACACTTTGTTGCAGTCTTTACATTTTAATTTATAAATTCCGCTTTTCTGTAATACTTGAATTTTTTCTATATTCTTATTCCTTATCTTATCAAATACCGTTACACATTTTTTAATAGCTATATCTACTCCATATTTATTAAAACATTTTATAATTTTTCTAGTATGTGAACCTATGTATGTCAATGACCCTGCATAATTATTTTGTTCTGGTTCTATTTTAGCTTTTTGTATGTTAACCCTTTTCATAACTTTAAACACTATGTTGGTGTTATAATTATTATTCCTTACAATTCCCTTTATCGTTTTTAACTCCCTATCTTTTGATTCGGTCTCTTTTAAACACTTCTGAGCTCTGTAACAAAATGAATTGATTGCCGCCATTTTATATCTATATGGGTGGTAAGACTCTCTTGGTATAATTATATCAGAATACGACTCTTTCCTAAATATCCCAAACTGTAGTTTCTCATTATCTTTAATTTCTATGTTTAAATCTAAGTAATTTATTTTTTTACCTCCTATCTCTTCTTTAAATTGTAAGTTTTTATCCTTATTATTTACCTCATTTATAAACTCATGCACTTCTTCTATGCTTCCTTCCCAAATTACTAATACATCATCAACGTATCTAGACCATAATTTTATATTGTCTTTATACTTAGTGGAAGTTATTAATTGCTTTTCAAAATCATTCATGTATATTTCAGCAAGAATAGGGGATAATGAAGACCCCATAGGTAAACCTTTTCTGTATATAAAACTTGTTATTAAACCTAAAATAGTTCTGGTTCACACATTCTTTAATTGCTTTCATCAACTGCTTTTTATACCTGTATTCTCCCATATTATTATCGTTTATTAACTTAATAACTTTATTTACTGTGATATTGGTAAACATCTCCTCAGCATCCAGTGATATCAATTTTGTATTTACATTAATCCTAATATTTTCTAATTTTTCTATCAATTTACATTATTCTCTATGTTGTATTTTGTCCCAAATTCATATTTCTCTTTCAGTACTGTGCTAACTTCCTTTCATAGTTTATAAATAGGTGCATTAATAAAAGAAACAATCGGTCTAATTGGTTTTCCTTCTTTATGTATCTTAACCTGACTTTTAAAAGTTGGTGCTGTTGGATTACTTTCCAATAAATACTTTTTCTTATTTTCTTCTATAAATGTTATCTGTTTCATCATTTGTTTTATCCTTGACTGGTACTTACTTGTATAATCATACTTTATTTCCTCGTATGGTCCTTCCCTTATAAATTCTTCCATTTTCTTTATGTATTCGTCCTTTCTCAGTAGTACCATTGTATTTCCTTTGTCCGCCTTCATAACTATAATATCATTCTTCTTTATTTTATTCTTTAGTTTAGTTACAGTTGATTTGATGTTTTGTTCATTTTTTGAATTATACAAACTTTTCTTAACTATTTTATCTACTACATTCCCTATTTCCCACCTTATTCTTTTTTATCATTTTCATTTCCTAGTTTTTGTATTATGCTTTCGCATTCAATAATCGTTTTTCTTGATTTAATTCTGGTGGCGGTGCGTATTTTAAGCCTTTTGCTAACATTTCTTTTTCTTCTGTATTGAAATTTACCTCTGTAAGGTTTATTACACTTTTTTCACAGTTATTCTTAGAGAGGTGTTCCTTTCTTACTTCGTTCTTTCTTATTAATTTATTTAACTTATCTACCATTTTTTTATTTTTATTTTCCAATTTCTTTTCTACGTACCCCAAACCAAAATTATATAATATCTCTTCTAACTCTACATACGAGTATATTCTAACAATTCTATGTGTCTGTCATATAATTCCCTATTATATCTATTGATTAAGCCGTAGAGTGACCTTATTTCCAGTTTTATCCACAACTTCTCCCTTTGTTCTTTTACTTTTTTGGCTACACTGTTCTTATTTTTAATTTTAACTTGAGCGTACTTTGGGATGACATTATTATCCAGACATTGTTTATTAAATCATATTTTACTTAAAACCCTCTTCAATTTAACTTTAACTTAAGATATTTAAAAACTTTACTTACCTTATTGTTGTCGCTTATTACCTCATTGTTGTTGTCCATTACCTGTAGTCGATTGCACATCTTAACAGACGTTTAATGAAGAAATTTGTGTTAGTGGTTGAAATCACAATCAGAATGATCACTGTTGCTCACCATTATATAAATATTATCCCGATTAGCGCTTTCAAGCTTCACAGCCCATCGTCAGATCGGAATAGACAGGAAATATGTGAAAACAAACCCTTCACCCCTCTCCCACCCTGCTCACACACAACAAGCTATAATATAAATGACCCTTCCCCACCCACTAAACACTGTCACACCATCTGGACAGTTACATATTTTTCTAGACAAATCCCTTGTGTTTCAGTGTTGTGTGTGTGTGTGTGTGTGTGTGTGTGCATCCTTTTAAACCTACCCTCTTCCTCGCCACACACGTGGGTCAGTCACACACCCTTATTTTAAACATCCAATTAGTACTATGCAATATAATTCTTAATCTTATCTATCTGTCCTCTATCATTTACTTCTTAATCATGTTATAAAATATTTCTTCATTATCAAATTTAATTTTAATATTAACTAAATTGTCTAACCCTTTTTCTCTTTCTTTCAATATTTCTAACTCCTCTCTAAGCTTCCTTTCAACTGTGTTATTTACTACTTTTACAATTTCGCATTCTTCCAAAGGATTAACAAACTTATGGTTGTCTTCTATGAAATTTCTTGCATATAACGAATTGTTTGTTCTATTACCTTCTCCACGTTTGTGGTCAGACAACCTGCATACGAATTTTCGTCCTGTCTCCCCTAGGTACACTTTGTTGCAGTCTTTACATTTTAATTTATAAATTCCGCTTTTCTGTAATACTGGAATTTTTTCTATATTCTTATTCCTTATCTTATCAAATACCGTTACACATTTTTTAATAGCTATATCTACTCCATATTTATTAAAACATTTTATAATTTTTCTAGTATGTGAACCTATGTATGTCAATGACCCTGCATAATTATTTTGTTCTGGTTCTATTTTAGCTTTTTGTATGTTAACCCTTTTCATAACTTTAAACACTATGTTGGTGTTATAATTACTATTCCTTACAATTCCCTTTATCGTTTTTAACTCCCTATCTTTTGATTCGGTCTCTTTTAAACACTTCTGAGCTCTGTAACAAAATGAATTGATTGCCGCCATTTTATATCTATATGGGTGGTAAGACTCTCTTGGTATAATTATATCAGAATACGACTCTTTCCTAAATATCCCAAACTGTAGTTTCTCATTATCTTTAATTTATATGTTTAAATCTAAGTAATTTATTTTTTTACCTCCTATCTCTTCTTTAAATTGTAAGTTTTTATCCTTATTATTTACCTCATTTATAAACTCATGCACTTCTTCTATGCTTCCTTCCCAAATTACTAATACATCATCAACGTATCTAGACCATAATTTTATATTGTCTTTATACTTAGTGGAAGTTATTAATTGCTTTTCAAAATCATTCATGTATATTTCAGCAAGAATAGGGGATAATGAAGACCCCATAGGTAAACCTTTTCTGTATATAAAACTTGTTATTAAACCTAAAATAGTTCTGGTTCACACATTCTTTAATTGCTTTCATCAACTGCTTTTTATACCTGTATTCTCCCATATTATTATCGTTTATTAACTTAATAACTTTATTTACTGTGATATTGGTAAACATCTCCTCAACATCCAGTGATATCAATTTTGTATTTACATTACTCCTAATATTTTCTAATTTTTCTATCAATTTACATTATTCTCTATGTTGTATTTTGTCCCAAATTCATATTTCTCTTTCAGTACTGTGCTAACTTCCTTTCATAGTTTATAAATAGGTGCATTAATAAAAGAAACAATCGGTCTAATTGGTTTTCCTTCTTTATGTATCTTAACCTGACTTTTAAAAGTTGGTGCTGTTGGATTACTTTCCAATAAATACTTTTTCTTATTTTCTTCTATAAATGTTATCTGTTTCATCATTTGTTTTATCCTTGACTGGTACTTACTTGTATAATCATACTTTATTTCCTCGTATGGTCCTTCCCTTATAAATTCTTCCATTTTCTTTATGTATTCGTCCTTTCTCAGTAGTACCATTGTATTTCCTTTGTCCGCCTTCATAACTATAATATCATTCTTCTTTATTTTATTCTTTAGTTTAGTTACAGTTGATTTGATGTTTTGTTCATTTTTTGAATTATACAAACTTTTCTTAAATATTTTATCTACTACATTCCCTATTTCCCACCTTATTCTTTTTTATCATTTTCATTTCCTAGTTTTTGTATTATGCTTTCGCATTCAATAATCGTTTTTCTTGACTTAATTCTGGTGGCGGTGCGTATTTTAAGCCTTTTGCTAACATTTCTTTTTCTTCTGTATTGAAATTTACCTCTGTAAGGTTTATTACACTTTTTTCATAGTTATTCTTAGAGAGGTGTTCCTTTCTTACTTCGTTCTTTCTTATTAATTTATTTAACTTATCTACCATTTTTTTATTTTTATTTTCCAATTTCTTTTCTACGTACCCCAAACCAAAATTATATAATATCTCTTCTAACTCTACATACGAGTATATTCTAACAATTCTATGTGTCTGTCATATAATTCCCTATTATATCTATTGATTAAGCCGTAGAGTGACCTTATTTCCAGTTTTATCCACAACTTCTCACTTTGTTCTTTTACTTTTTTGGCTACACTGTTCTTATTTTTAATTTTAACTTGAGCGTACTTTGGGATGACATTATTATCCAGACATTGTTTATTAAATCATATTTTACTTAAAACCCTCTTCAATTTAACTTTAACTTAAGATATTTAAAAACTTTACTTACCTTATTGTTGTCGTTTATTACCTCATTGTTGTTGTCCATTACCTGTAGTCGATTGCACATCTTAACAGACGTTTAATGAAGAAATTTGTGTTAGTGGTTGAAATCACAATCAGAATGATCACTGTTGCACACCATTATATAAGTATTATCCCGATTAGCGCTTTCAAGCTTCACAGCCCATCGTCAGATCGGAATAGACAGGAAATATGTGAAAACAAACCCTTCACCCCTCTCCCACCCTGCTCACACACAACACGCTATAATATAAATGACCCTTCCCCACCCACTAAACACTGTCACACCATCTGGACAGTTACATATTTTTCTAGACAAATCCCTTGTGTTTCAGTGTTGTGTGTGTGTGTGTGTGTGTGTGTGTGTGTGTGTGTGTGTGTGTGTGCATCCTTTTAAACCTACCCTGTTCCTCGCCACACACGTGGGTCAGTCACACACCCTTATTTTAAACATCCAATTAGTACTATGCAATATAATTCTTAATCTTATCTATCTGTCCTCTATCATTTACTTCTTAATCATGTTATAAAATATTTCTTCATTATCAAATTTAATTTTAATATTAATTAAATTGTCTAACCCTTTTTCTCTTTCTTTCAATATTTCTAACTCCTCTCTAAGCTTCCTTTCAACTGTGTTATTTACTACTTTTACAATTTCGTATTCTTCCAAAGGATTAACAAACTTATGGCTGTCTTCTATGAAATTTCTTGCATATAACGAATTGTTTGTTCTATTACCTTCTCCACGTTTGTGGTCAGACAACCTGCATACGAATTTTCGTCCTGTCTCCCCTAGGTACACTTTGTTGCAGTCTTTACATTTTAATTTATAAATTCCGCTTTTCTGTAATACTGGAATTTTTTCTATATTCTTATTCCTTATCTTATCAAATACGTTACACATTTTTTAATAGCTATATCTACTCCATATTTATTAAAACATTTTATAATTTTTCTAGTATGTGAACCTATGTATGTCAATGACCCTGCATAATTATTTTGTTCTGGTTCTATTTTAGCTTTTTGTATGTTAACCCTTTTCATAACTTTAAACACTATGTTGGTGTTATAATTATTATTCCTTACAATTCCCTTTATCGTTTTTAACTCCCTATCTTTTGATTCGGTCTCTTTTAAACACTTCTGAGCTCTGTAACAAAATGAATTGATTGCCGCCATTTTATATCTATATGGGTGGTAAGACTCTCTTGGTATAATTATATCAGAATACGACTCTTTCCTAAATATCCCAAACTGTAGTTTCTCATTATCTTTAATTTCTATGTTTAAATCTAAGTAATTTATTTTTTTACCTCCTATCTCTTCTTTAAATTGTAAGTTTTTATCCTTATTATTTACCTCATTTATAAACTCATGCACTTCTTCTATGCTTCCTTCCCAAATTACTAATACATCATCAACGTATCTAGACCATAATTTTATATTGTCTTTATACTTAGTGGAAGTTATTAATTGCTTTTCAAAATCTTTCATGTATATTTCAGCAAGAATAGGGGATAATGAAGACCCCATAGGTAAACCTTTTCTGTATATAAAACTTGTTATTAAACCTAAAATAGTTCTGGTTCACACATTCTTTAATTGCTTTCATCAACTGCTTTTTATACCTGTATTCTCCCATATTATTATCGTTTATTAACTTAATAACTTTATTTACTGTGATATTGGTAAACATCTCCTCAACATCCAGTGATATCAATTTTGTATTTACATTACTCCTAATATTTTCTAATTTTTCTATCAATTTACATTATTCTCTATGTTGTATTTTGTCCCAAATTCATATTTCTCTTTCAGTACTGTGCTAACTTCCTTTCATAGTTTATAAATAGGTGCATTAATAAAAGAAACAATCGGTCTAATTGGTTTTCCTTCTTTATGTATCTTAACCTGACTTTTAAAAGTTGGTGCTGTTGGATTACTTTCCAATAAATACTTTTTCTTATTTTCTTCTATAAATGTTATCTGTTTCATCATTTGTTTTATCCTTGACTGGTACTTACTTGTATAATCATACTTTATTTCCTCGTATGGTCCTTCCCTTATAAATTCTTCCATTTTCTTTATGTATTCGTCCTTTCTCAGTAGTACCATTGTATTTCCTTTGTCCGCCTTCATAACTATAATATCATTCTTCTTTATTTTATTCTTTAGTTTAGTTACAGTTGATTTGATGTTTTGTTCATTTTTTGAATTATACAAACTTTTCTTAAATATTTTATCTACTACATTCCCTATTTCCCACCTTATTCTTTTTTATCATTTTCATTTCCTAGTTTTTGTATTATGCTTTCGCATTCAATAATCGTTTTTCTTGATTTAATTCTGGTGGCGGTGCGTATTTTAAGCCTTTTGCTAACATTTCTTTTTCTTCTGTATTGAAATTTACCTCTGTAAGGTTTATTACACTTTTTTCATAGTTATTCTTAGAGAGGTGTTCCTTTCTTACTTCGTTCTTTCTTATTAATTTATTTAACTTATCTACCATTTTTTTATTTTTATTTTCCAATTTCTTTTCTACGTACCCCAAACCAAAATTATATAATATCTCTTCTAACTCTACATACGAGTATATTCTAACAATTCTATGTGTCTGTCATATAATTCCCTATTATATCTATTGATTAAGCCGTAGAGTGACCTTATTTCCAGTTTTATCCACAACTTCTCACTTTGTTCTTTTACTTTTTTGGCTACACTGTTCTTATTTTTAATTTTAACTTGAGCGTACTTTGGGATGACATTATTATCCAGACATTGTTTATTAAATCATATTTTACTTAAAACCCTCTTCAATTTAACTTTAACTTAAGATATTTAAAAACTTTACTTACCTTATTGTTGTCGTTTATTACCTCATTGTTGTTGTCCATTACCTGTAGTCGATTGCACATCTTAACAGACGTTTAATGAAGAAATTTGTGTTAGTGGTTGAAATCACAATCAGAATGATCACTGTTGCACACCATTATATAAATATTATCCCGATTAGCGCTTTCAAGCTCACAGCCCATCGTCAGATCGGAATAGACAGGAAATATATGAAAACAAACCCTTCACCCCTCTCCCACCCTGCTCACACACAACAAGCTATAATATAAATGACCCTTCCCCACCCACTAAACACTGTCACACCATCTGGACAGTTACATATTTTTCTAGACAAATCCCTTGTGTTTCAGTGTTGTGTGTGTGTGTGTGTGTGTGTGTGTGCATCCTTTTAAACCTACCCTCTTCCTCGCCACACACGTGGGTCAGTCACACACCCTTATTTTAAACATCCAATTAGTACTATGCAATATAATTCTTAATCTTATCTATCTGTCCTCTATCATTTACTTCTTAATCATGTTATAAAATATTTCTTCATTATCAAATTTAATTTTAATATTAATTAAATTGTCTAACCCTTTTTCTCTTTCTTTCAATATTTCTAACTCCTCTCTAAGCTTCCTTTCAACTGTGTTATTTACTACTTTTACACTTTCGTATTCTTCCAAAGGATTAATAAACTTATGGCTGTCTTCTATGAAATTTCTTGCATATAACGAATTGTTTGTTCTATTACCTTCTCCACGTTTGTGGTCAGACAACCTGCATACGAATTTTCGTCCTGTCTCCCCTAGGTACACTTTGTTGCAGTCTTTACATTTTAATTTATAAATTCCGCTTTTCTGTAATACTGGAATTTTTTCTATATTCTTATTCCTTATCTTATCAAATACGTTACACATTTTTTAATATCTATATCTACTCCATATTTATTAAAACATTTTATAATTTTTCTAGTATGTGAACCTATGTATGTCAATGACCCTGCATAATTATTTTGTTCTGGTTCTATTTTAGCTTTTTGTATGTTAACCCTTTTCATAACTTTAAACACTATGTTGGTGTTATAATTATTATTCCTTACAATTCCCTTTATCGTTTTTAACTCCCTATCTTTTGATTCGGTCTCTTTTAAACACTTCTGAGCTCTGTAACAAAATGAATTGATTGCCGCCATTTTATATCTATATGGGTGGTAAGACTCTCTTGGTATAATTATATCAGAATACGACTCTTTCCTAAATATCCCAAACTGTAGTTTCTCATTATCTTTAATTTATATGTTTAAATCTAAGTAATTTATTTTTTTACCTCCTATCTCTTCTTTAAATTGTAAGTTTTTATCCTTATTATTTACCTCATTTATAAACTCATGCACTTCTTCTATGCTTCCTTCCCAAATTACTAATACATCATCAACGTATCTAGACCATAATTTTATATTGTCTTTATACTTAGTGGAAGTTATTAATTGCTTTTCAAAATCATTCATGTATATTTCAGCAAGAATAGGGGATAATGAAGACCCCATAGGTAAACCTTTTCTGTATATAAAACTTGTTATTAAACCTAAAATAGTTCTGGTTCACACATTCTTTAATTGCTTTCATCAACTGCTTTTTATACCTGTATTCTCCCATATTATTATCGTTTATTAACTTAATAACTTTATTTACTGTGATATTGGTAAACATCTCCTCAACATCCAGTGATATCAATTTTGTATTTACATTACTCCTAATATTTACTAATTTTTCTATCAATTTACATTATTCTCTATGTTGTATTTTGTCCCAAATTCATATTTCTCTTTCAGTACTGTGCTAACTTCCTTTCATAGTTTATAAATAGGTGCATTAATAAAAGAAACAATCGGTCTAATTGGTTTTCCTTCTTTATGTATCTTAACCTGACTTTTAAAAGTTGGTGCTGTTGGATTACTTTCCAATAAATACTTTTTCTTATTTTCTTCTATAAATGTTATCTGTTTCATCATTTGTTTTATCCTTGACTGGTACTTACTTGTATAATCATACTTCATTTCCTCGTATGGTCCTTCCCTTATAAATTCTTCCATTTTCTTTATGTATTCGTCCTTTCTCAGTAGTACCATTGTATTTCCTTTGTCCGCCTTCATAACTATAATATCATTCTTCTTTATTTTATTCTTTAGTTTAGTTACAGTTGATTTGATGTTTTGTTCATTTTTTGAATTATACAAACTTTACTTAAATATTTTATCTACTACATTCCCTATTTCCCACCTTATTCTTTTTTATCATTTTCATTTCCTAGTTTTTGTATTACGCTTTCGCATTCAATAATCGTTTTTCTTGATTTAATTCTGGTGGCGGTGCGTATTTTAAGCCTTTTGCTAACATTTCTTTTTCTTCTGTATTGAAATTTACCTCTGTAAGGTTTATTACACTTTTTTCATAGTTATTCTTAGAGAGGTGTTCCTTTCTTACTTCGTTCTTTCTTATTAATTTATTTAACTTATCTACCATATTTTTATTTTTATTTTCCAATTTCTTTTCTACGTACCCCAAACCAAAATTATATAATATCTCTTCTAACTCTACATACGAGTATATTCTAACAATTCTATGTGTCTGTCATATAATTCCCTATTATATCTATTGATTAAGCCGTAGAGTGACCTTATTTCCAGTTTTATCCACAACTTCTCACTTTGTTCTTTTACTTTTTTGGCTACACTGTTCTTATTTTTAATTTTAACTTGAGCGTACTTTGGGATGACATTATTATCCAGACATTGTTTATTAAATCATATTTTACTTAAAACCCTCTTCAATTTAACTTTAACTTAAGATATTTAAAAACTTTACTTACCTTATTGTTGTCGTTTATTACCTCATTGTTGTTGTCCATTACCTGTAGTCGATTGCACATCTTAACAGACGTTTAATGAAGAAATTTGTGTTAGTGGTTGAAATCACAATCAGAATGATCACTGTTGCACACCATTATATAAATATTATCCCGATTAGCTAGCGCTTTCAAGCTTCACAGCCCATCGTCAGATCGGAATAGACAGGAAATATGTGAAAACAAACCCTTCACCCCTCTCCACACCCTGCTCACACACAACAAGCTATAATATAAATGACCCTTCCCCACCCACTAAACACTGTCCCACCATCTGGACAGTTACATATTTTTCTAGACAAATCCCTTGTGTTTCAGTGTTTTGTGTGTGTGCGTGTGTGTGTGTGTGTGTGTGTGTGTGTGCATCCTTTTAAACCTACCCTCTTCCTCGCGTACACACGTGGGTCAGTCACACACCCTTATTTTAAACATCCAATTAGTACTATGCAATATAATTCTTAATCTTATCTATCTGTCCTCTATCATTTACTTCTTAATCATGTTATAAAATATTTCTTCATTATCAAATTTAATTTTAATATTAATTAAATTGTCTAACCCTTTTTCTCTTTCTTTCAATATTTCTAACTCCTCTCTAAGCTTCCTTTCAACTGTGTTATTTACTACTTTTACAATTTCGTATTCTTCCAAAGGATTAACAAACTTATGGTTGTCTTCTATGAAATGTCTTGCATATAACGAATTGGTTTTTCTATTACCTTCTCCACGTTTGTGGTCAGACAACCTGCATACGAATTTTCGTCCTGTCTCTCGTAGGTAAACTTTGTTGCAGTCTTTACATTTTAATTTATAAATTCCGCTTTTCTGTAATACTGGAATTTTTTCTATATTCTTATTCCTTATCTTATCAAATACCGTTACACATTTTTTAATAGCTATATCTACTCCATATTTATTAAAACATTTTATAATTTTTCTAGTATGTGAACCTATGTATGTCAATGACCCTGCATAATTCTTTTGTTCTGGTTCTATTTTAGCTTTTTGTATGTTAACCCTTTTCATAACTTTAAACACTATGTTGGTGTTATAATTACTATTCCTTACAATTCCCTTTATCGTTTTTAACTCCCTATCTTTTGATTCGGTCTCTTTTAAACACTTCTGAGCTCTGTAACAAAATGAATTGATTGCCGCCATTTTATATCTATATGGGTGGTAAGACTCTCTTGGTATAATTATATCAGAATACGACTCTTTCCTAAATATCCCAAACTGTAGTTTCTCATTATCTTTAATTTCTATGTTTAAATCTAAGTAATTTATTTTTTTACCTCCTATCTCTTCTTTAAATTGTAAGTTTTTATCCTTATTATTTACCTCATTTATAAACTCATGCACTTCTTCTATGCTTCCTTCCCAAATTACTAATACATCATCAACGTATCTAGACCATAATTTTATATTGTCTTTATACTTAGTGGAAGTTATTAATTGCTTTTCAAAATCATTCATGTATATTTCAGCAAGAATAGGGGATAATGAAGACCCCATAGGTAAACCTTTTCTGTATATAAAACTTGTTATTAAACCTAAAATAGTTCTGGTTCACACATTCTTTAATTGCTTTCATCAACTGCTTTTTATACCTGTATTCTCCCATATTATTATCGTTTATTAACTTAATAACTTTATTTACTGTGATATTGGTAAACATCTCCTCAACATCCAGTGATATCAATTTTGTATTTACATTACTCCTAATATTTTCTAATTTTTCTATCAATTTTACATTATTCTCTATGTTGTAGTTTGTCCCAAATTCATATTTCTCTTTCAGTACTCTGCTAACTTCCTTTCATAGTTTATAAATAGGTGCATTAATAAAAGAAACAATCGGTCTAATTGGTTTTCCTTCTTTATGTATCTTAACCTGACTTTTAAAAGTTGGTGCTGTTGGATTACTTTCCAATAAATACTTTTTCTTATTTTCTTCTATAAATGTTATCTGTTTCATCATTTGTTTTATCGTTGACTAGTACTTACTTGTATAATCATACTTTATTTCCTCGTATGGTCCTTCCCTTATAAATTCTTCCGTTTTCTTTATGTATTCGTCCTTTCTCAGTAGTACCATTGTATTTCCTTTGTCCGCCTTCATAACTATAATATCATTCTTCTTTATTTTATTCTTTAGTTTAGTTACAGTTGGTTTGATGTTTTGTTCATTTTTTGAATTATACAAACTTTTCTTAAATATTTTATCTACTACATTCCCTATTTCCCACCTTATTCTTTTTTATCATTTTCATTTCCTAGTTTTTGTATTATGCTTTCGCATTCAATAATCGTTTTTTCTTGATTTAATTCTGGTGGCGGTGCGTATTTTAAGCCTTTTGCTAACATTTGTTTTTCTTCTGTATTGAAATTTACCTCTGTAAGGTTTATTACACTTTTTTCATAGTTATTCTTAGAGAGGTGTTCCTTTCTTACTTCGTTCTTTCTTATTAATTTATTTAACTTATCTACCATTTTTTTATTTTTATTTTCCAATTTCTTTTCTACGTACCCCAAACCAAAATTATATAATATCTCTTCTAACTCTACATACGAGTATATTCTAACAATTCTATGTGTCTGTCATATAATTCCCTATTATATCTATTGATTAAGCCGTAGAGTGACCTTATTTCCAGTTTTATCCACAACTTCTCGCTTTGTTCTTTTACTTTTTTGGCTACACTGTTCTTATTTTTAATTTTAACTTGAGCGTACTTTGGGATGACATTATTATCCAGACATTGTTTATTAAATCATATTTTACTTAAAACCCTCTTCAATTTAACTTTAACTTAAGATATTTAAAAACTTTACTTACCTTATTGTTGTCGTTTATTACCTCATTGTTGTTGTCCATTACCTGTAGTCGATTGCACATCTTAACAGACGTTTAATGAAGAAATTTGTGTTAGTGGTTGAAATCACAATCAGAATGATCACTGTTGCACACCATTATATAAATATTATCCCGATTAGCTAGCGCTTTCAAGCTTCACAGCCCATCGTCAGATCGGAATAGACAGGAAATATGTGAAAACAAACCCTTCACCCCTCTCCCCACCCTGCTCACACACAACAAGCTATAATATAAATGACCCTTCCCCACCCACTAAACACTGTCCCACCATCTGGACAGTTACATATTTTTCTAGACAAATCCCTTGTGTTTCAGTGTTTTGTGTGTGTGCGTGTGTGTGTGTGTGTGTGTGTGTGTGTGCATCCTTTTAAACCTACCCTCTTCCTCGCGTACACACGTGGGTCAGTCACACACCCTTATTTTAAACATCCAATTAGTACTATGCAATATAATTCTTAATCTTATCTATCTGTCCTCTATCATTTACTTCTTAATCATGTTATAAAATATTTCTTCATTATCAAATTTAATTTTAATATTAATTAAATTGTCTAACCCTTTTTCTCTTTCTTTCAATATTTCTAACTCCTCTCTAAGCTTCCTTTCAACTGTGTTATTTACTACTTTTACAATTTCGTATTCTTCCAAAGGATTAACAAACTTATGGTTGTCTTCTATGAAATGTCTTGCATATAACGAATTGGTTTTTCTATTACCTTCTCCACGTTTGTGGTCAGACAACCTGCATACGAATTTTCGTCCTGTCTCTCGTAGGTAAACTTTGTTGCAGTCTTTACATTTTAATTTATAAATTCCGCTTTTCTGTAATACTGGAATTTTTTCTATATTCTTATTCCTTATCTTATCAAATACCGTTACACATTTTTTAATAGCTATATCTACTCCATATTTATTAAAACATTTTATAATTTTTCTAGTATGTGAACCTATGTATGTCAATGACCCTGCATAATTCTTTTGTTCTGGTTCTATTTTAGCTTTTTGTATGTTAACCCTTTTCATAACTTTAAACACTATGTTGGTGTTATAATTACTATTCCTTACAATTCCCTTTATCGTTTTTAACTCCCTATCTTTTGATTCGGTCTCTTTTAAACACTTCTGAGCTCTGTAACAAAATGAATTGATTGCCGCCATTTTATATCTATATGGGTGGTAAGACTCTCTTGGTATAATTATATCAGAATACGACTCTTTCCTAAATATCCCAAACTGTAGTTTCTCATTATCTTTAATTTCTATGTTTAAATCTAAGTAATTTATTTTTTTACCTCCTATCTCTTCTTTAAATTGTAAGTTTTTATCCTTATTATTTACCTCATTTATAAACTCATGCACTTCTTCTATGCTTCCTTCCCAAATTACTAATACATCATCAACGTATCTAGACCATAATTTTATATTGTCTTTATACTTAGTGGAAGTTATTAATTGCTTTTCAAAATCATTCATGTATATTTCAGCAAGAATAGGGGATAATGAAGACCCCATAGGTAAACCTTTTCTGTATATAAAACTTGTTATTAAACCTAAAATAGTTCTGGTTCACACATTCTTTAATTGCTTTCATCAACTGCTTTTTATACCTGTATTCTCCCATATTATTATCGTTTATTAACTTAATAACTTTATTTACTGTGATATTGGTAAACATCTCCTCAACATCCAGTGATATCAATTTTGTATTTACATTACTCCTAATATTTTCTAATTTTTCTATCAATTTTACATTATTCTCTATGTTGTAGTTTGTCCCAAATTCATATTTCTCTTTCAGTACTCTGCTAACTTCCTTTCATAGTTTATAAATAGGTGCATTAATAAAAGAAACAATCGGTCTAATTGGTTTTCCTTCTTTATGTATCTTAACCTGACTTTTAAAAGTTGGTGCTGTTGGATTACTTTCCAATAAATACTTTTTCTTATTTTCTTCTATAAATGTTATCTGTTTCATCATTTGTTTTATCGTTGACTAGTACTTACTTGTATAATCATACTTTATTTCCTCGTATGGTCCTTCCCTTATAAATTCTTCCGTTTTCTTTATGTATTCGTCCTTTCTCAGTAGTACCATTGTATTTCCTTTGTCCGCCTTCATAACTATAATATCATTCTTCTTTATTTTATTCTTTAGTTTAGTTACAGTTGGTTTGATGTTTTGTTCATTTTTTGAATTATACAAACTTTTCTTAAATATTTTATCTACTACATTCCCTATTTCCCACCTTATTCTTTTTTATCATTTTCATTTCCTAGTTTTTGTATTATGCTTTCGCATTCAATAATCGTTTTTTCTTGATTTAATTCTGGTGGCGGTGCGTATTTTAAGCCTTTTGCTAACATTTGTTTTTCTTCTGTATTGAAATTTACCTCTGTAAGGTTTATTACACTTTTTTCATAGTTATTCTTAGAGAGGTGTTCCTTTCTTACTTCGTTCTTTCTTATTAATTTATTTAACTTATCTACCATTTTTTTATTTTTATTTTCCAATTTCTTTTCTACGTACCCCAAACCAAAATTATATAATATCTCTTCTAACTCTACATACGAGTATATTCTAACAATTCTATGTGTCTGTCATATAATTCCCTATTATATCTATTGATTAAGCCGTAGAGTGACCTTATTTCCAGTTTTATCCACAACTTCTCGCTTTGTTCTTTTACTTTTTTGGCTACACTGTTCTTATTTTTAATTTTAACTTGAGCGTACTTTGGGATGACATTATTATCCAGACATTGTTTATTAAATCATATTTTACTTAAAACCCTCTTCAATTTAACTTTAACTTAAGATATTTAAAAACTTTACTTACCTTATTGTTGTCGTTTATTACCTCATTGTTGTTGTCCATTACCTGTAGTCGATTGCACATCTTAACAGACGTTTAATGAAGAAATTTGTGTTAGTGGTTGAAATCACAATCAGAATGATCACTGTTGCACACCACTATATAAAAATTATCCCGATTAGCGCTTTCAAGCTTCACAGCCCATCGTCAGATCGGAATAGACAGGAAATATGTGAAAACAAACCCTTCACCCCTCTCCCCACCATGCTCACACACAACAAGCTATAATATAAATGACCCTTCCCCACCCCCTAAACCCTGTCCCACCATCTGTACAGTTACATATTTTTCTAGCAAATCCCTTGTGTTTCAGTGTTGTGTGTGTGTGTGTACGTGTGCATCCTTATAAACCTACCCTCTTCCTCTCCACACACGTGGGTCAGTTACACACCCTTATTTCAAACATCCAATTAGTACTATGCAATATAATTCTTAATCTTATCAAACTGTCCTCTATCATTTACTTCTTAATCATGTTATAAAATATTTCTTCATTATCAAATTTAATTTTAATATTAATTAAATTGTCTAACCCTTTTTCTCTTTCTTTCAATATTTCTAACTCCTCTCTAAGTTTCCTTTCAACTGTGTTATTTACTACTTTTACAATTTCGTATTCTTCCAAAGGATTAACAAACTCATGGTTGTCTTCTATGAAATGTCTTGCAAATAACGAATTGGTTGTTCTATTACCTTCTCCACGTTGTAATAAATTTACAAATTCTTTTTTATTTCTGATTTCTGATCTTAAGCCCTACTGTTTGGGCTAGCCAATTTGTAATTAAACTGAATACTGCTGAATACTTGGTGTGGTTTTCAAAGTCTTCCTGGTCTGAAACTGTTCCTTTAGTTTCACTGTTGATCGAGTCCAATTGTAACGAAACCTGTTATACAGTGTTAAATCTGGATAGGAGTATTGTAACAAAAATGTTTTAAAAAATGTTTGTGGAAGAAATAAAAATTGTGTTTAAAAAAAATTTTATAATTAAAAAAAATTTCTTTTTTTATAGATTAATTAATTAAAAACCATTATTTAATTGTGTTTCATGAATTTTTAAAACGTGTCACTTCTCTAGGAAATTTTATTAATGTTTTTGTATTTTCAATAAACTCCAACCACTTATAAGATTGTCTCCAGGTACAATCGATATTTGTTTACTTTTCGTTTTGGAGGTTATCTTCCTTCTGACGTGGTGAAATTCTTGTACTTTATCGTTTAAATTATATTAATTGTAATTTGTTATGTTTAAGAAAGAAAGAACTATTTTGAGGTGAAAAGTATAAATGATTTATTGTATAATTGATTGACAAGGCTCTTGTCGATTATAAAATCGACTCTCAGGGTATCGAAATGTTACAAGTTTTTGATATATATAATTCAATCAGGTTCTTTTAACAGCTAATTATGGTTAAAGTCAGAGAAATCGGGCCAATATTAAAAAAGTATAACGTTACAACAAGTAATTCTTAATACTAGGTACATATATTTAATTGAGATTGAAATAAAATAATTTGTTGTCGAACCATATCACTGACAATACTAGAAGGCGGTGTTCTTGTGTGATGACGACAATTGCAAATGGCCGCCGTCGAGTTGGTCAAATGTCCTTCGTAAATGCGACGTTCCAAATAAGAGATTTTCGTGCCGTATTCACGTCCTGGTGTCAGCAAATCTTCCTTCTGATGTTGTGTAGTGTCTTGAGTGAAATTTCTGTGTTGTATTTTGTATATTGGTTTATGTATAAGTTAGTCCACTTTCTATCGTTCAGGCACTAATTTATGGTTATGATGTATACTGTCTTATGGTGTTTAATAATGTTATTTGGTGTAGTTTAGTGCTGTACAATGTTATTTAGTCTCTGGTAATTGTTTCTGTCACTATGTAGATGTTACAAAATGTTTTTATTCGCCACTCGCGATTTTCAAAATTGTGTCGTTCACTGACTCGCCATTACGGTACGATAAATTAGGTTAACTTGGTTAAAATACGCTCGTCAAGTGCACCGTACAATGTTCAGTAATCAACTCTCTACTTCCTTCACTTTCGACTAAAATCTTAGCCAATGCAATATTATTCCTTACATTGTTCAAATTTTCCTTTGCATCCTGTGCATGTTTGAAATTACATTATATAACTGCTTAAACTTTGGTTATTATTCAAATTTATTAGCTAGATATTACTTAATTTAATCCTTCAGTTCATTCGGCTTATTTTAATATCGAATAATGCCGTTTTATTATGTTTTTTGTCTAAAATTGGTAATTTTACCTTTATTTTGTCTTTGGTAAATTTTCAAAATTAACTTCCTGTCATTATGCAAATTCTGCCATTTTTAAGTTATATTTATGATTAATAATCTCATATTTTATTAAAAGGTTTATATTCCCTTAGTTTCTTGCAATTATTTGAATTGGTTAAGTTTTAAAATATTATGTTGGAATATATGACTCCCCTCTCCAAATTTTTGAGTTCTGTCATTTCCATTTTTATTTATAATTCTGGCTATAATTTTACAAAATCTTTCTAAGTGGTATCTGTAATTATATGGCTTCATCTCTGGTTTATTTTATCTAAATCCCTTTAGTTTAAATGTATTTAAGTGAGTAATTTCTCTGTTCTGATGAATTTTAGTTTTCATCATTTTGCCTAGATTTTTTAACAAGTTTTTTCTTACAAATTTTTATACAAACAATACATACTGTGTTATACCCTCTCTGACTTTTTAAACATGGTATTATAAACTAAACATTTTTTTTAATTAAAATAACAATAATTAGTATTGGTTTCAATACTATAAACGGTTAAACAAATAAGAAATATCTTCAAATGATGGTTGTCTTCAACATTTTTTACAATCAACACTTATTACTAACATAGAAATATTATTTACAAAGAAGGTTTTTTCCATCTAACATCTTACTTAATTATTACTATAAATACAAGTAATAAATATATTTACAGTTAGGATGTTAGTGGTTCCAAGCTTAATAAATGTCCTTATACCTAATACATTTTTAAATCCTTATTCTATATTCACAAAACCTTATACCTATATTCTTATTTGCTATCTCGTATACTAAGTTTGATTATGCAGTTTTTAAACTGTCTTTTAAATATGGTATTGGGTAATTGTACCCTGTCACTTTATGATTAAATCTGTTTTTACTCATTATTTAAAGAAATGTCACTTCAAACAGATTTATAGCTTGATATTACTACATGTATTACATTCACCTGGTAGAAATTATAAGTCACTTAAAGTTGTATATTTCATTATATACACAGTTTGTGGATGCCAAGGACGAAACATATGGTTTATTTTTTATAATACCCAAACTAGCACTGGTTCACTTTACACTTTTTGATGCTATTTCTAAATGGTTGTGTAGTCTTATTAACATCAATAAATTGGTTTGTGTGTTACAATGAAGATTTGTTCTTTGGGCATTATATTATTGTTTCATCTTGGTTCACTGGCAACTCTTACTCTATACACTTTTTTCTCTTAATTTTATTGTACATGTGGTTACTGTTCAAGACTATTTCGTTATACTTTTTATTATTTGTTGTTTTTATTTAGATTGTGATATGGGGATATGGGTGTTTTTATAAGAGCATTCCTTCTTCTTCAGGATGCTGTCTTCTTCTTCTTTCTTCAATGGTGTCTTCTTTTCTTCTGTCTTCTTGGACTGGTATCTTCTCCATCTTCTTCTTGATGCCATCGGGTTTCTTGGGATTTCTTCATCTTCTTCTGGTTTCTAGAAATACTTCACCTTTTATGGTGGATCTTGCCTTATTCAGGGTTTCTTTTTCATTGGTTTATCCTCGTTGTGGGTTTAGTCATATTCTGCGTTGCTTCTTTATATACTCCTTATCTTCCTGGGTTATATTTTTAAAAAACCTTGGGTTATTATACTGGTTTCGATGATTCATCACTAGTAACTTGCTTTTATTTGAACTTATATTTTTTAATAACAATGTTTGTTCTGCACAGTTGCTATGAATTAATTCTTTATATTAAATTTAATGCTTTCTTCGGATTTAAATATTATAATCTTATTATTCTAATGATCAATGCCATTCATTATTATGCGTTTATCTGTCACGTTACAGAATGCTCTCCTCCAGAAGTAATTATTTCAGACATGTTTATGGATGAAATAATTTCTTATGATAATTTCATTATTTCTTATATTTCATTTTCCTCTCCATTTCTATATCGACTTTTTATATTTGAGTGTAATACATTTTATATATATAGTTACTTATTTTACTTTTGACCCTTCTTGGATAGTTAGTGTCTTCTAAGATATATTATTATTATTATTATACATTTTCTTTCTTTATAAACTTCGTGTTGCATCCTTGGGATATTAATTCCCTAACATTCCCTATCACGTGGGCTGGGGCAGTTCAGAGGGGCACTGTAGGCTACACAATCTCTGCTGGCCATACACCACTTCTACAGTTTGAGTCCAGAGGCACATTCATCTCTGCTCAAAAAAACATAATGCTGCTGGAATTATCTTCAGTCAGTCATCGAATAAATAAATAAAAAGTAGTCTCATTTTCGACTAATAAAAATATCTTTGGATTCTTCACTTCGTAGTTTCTCAGATTATCTCACATTTTCTATCTTAATAAATCTTCTTAATTATTATTATACTCATTATATATATATTTTTCTGAACTCTTAACTTGTCTGATATATTTATTTTAATTATGGGTGAAAATTTTCTTAAAAATTCTTGTTACTGGTTATAGTGTAACTCTTTTTCTTCTCCATCTGAATTCTCTTTATACTTCCTTCTGGTTACTTACAGTGTTAGCATGGTCTTTACTTATATAGTATTTTCTTATTCATTATTTGAATGGTCTTATTATATTATATTTAATTTTTAAATTTGTATCTTTATATTAGATATTCATGTTGTTATTTTGATCATTTTATTTAAACATTTTGTTCTTTCCTTTCTCTTAGAAAGTTATTAATCCGCCTTCGCATTCATTAACATTAATTCATTTATATTATATTTCATGTGGTACTTCTTCTCTTTGCATTTCATATAGGTCTTATTATTATTTTTAGTTCAAAATCATCTTCTCCATATGTTTGGTATGAGTTGTTCTTCTTTGCTTCTTCAGAACTAAGTAATATCTTATTCCTTTTTCTTGATTAACTGTTTCCCTTATTGTTTCATAAGTAATTAGTCATAGGTTGTTCTCATTATTATTTTATTGTTTCTCTTTCTTGGATTTTTATAATTTTATTATAATAACAGATTCTTCTCTTTGTTTCCAAATTTTTTGCCTTCTCTTGTATATCACACTCTTTTTTGTTTTTCTTCTCTACTCCTTCAAATGCTAGATATTCACATTTATTCTGGATTAAAGTTAATTCTTTTTTCTGAATTAATCATTTTATTTTCTTCTAAATTCAATTATAAATGGCACATATTTATTTTTGGAACTCTGTTATTTTTATACAAAATTCAAACTCTTCTTCTTATTTAATTCCATAACATTTCTCATAAATCATTGTAATAAGTTGATCTTATTTTGTTTCAAAGTTTTGACGTTTTATTAAAGTTCAAATGCTATTTAATTCATTTATTCCCAAAATTGTTTCCTTCGAAATTGTTTATAGTAAGGTGATCTTACAATTATCTTCTGAATTTTTTGGTATTCCTCTAAATTCAAATTCTTCTTAATTATTTACCATAAAGTTTTTTCACAAAATTAGTTATAGTAAGTTGGTCTTACTTCATTTTTAAATTTTTTGTATATTAAATTCCAAAATCTTTCTTTTATTTCTCCCATAAAGTTTTTTCTTAAATATTTGGTTGTAAGATGTGCGTACATTTGTTTTAGAATTTGTTGTTAAATTCCAAATTCTTTCCTTCATTTTTGCCATAAAGTATTTTCTCAAAAATATTTAGGTTGTAAATATACAACCTATATTCTAAAATATGTGCTTACATCATTTTAGAATTTATGTGTAATAATTCAAAATTCTAAATTCCTTTCTTTTAAATGGCCATAAAGTTTTTCTCAAAAATATCTGGTTGTAAGTTGTTCTTACATTTGTTTTCGAATTTTCATGTTATTAAATTCTACATTCCTTTTTATTAAATTGCCCTAAAGTTCTTTCTCAAAAATATTTGGTTGTAAGATGTGCTCACTTTTGTTTTAGAATTTTTTAGTTTTAAAAATTCTAAATTCTAAACTCCTTCTTCATAGTACTTTTCATAGATGCTTGATTGTACACACCTTTAATTCTTCCGGAAGCTATCTCCCTCAGTTCATAAGTATTGTTATGCTTATCCTTTACCACAACATATGGTCCTGTATAAAGTAATAATAATTTTTTGGTTATACCTTCTAGGGTGCTGGGCAGCTCTCGATTTTTTAGGAGAACTTTCTCACCCTCTTTGTATGTTATTATACGCCCTATTGCCTTTTGATATTTGGCTTGCCGTTTCTCTTGGTCTTCAGCCACTTTGTTATAGAATCTCAACTGGTTGAATTTGCGATCATTATTTGGTGGAAATTCAATGATTTGTTCAATTTCTCGGGGAGTCGGCTTCTCATACATGGCGGAGTATGGTGTAATTCCTATAGGATGGTGGGCATAATTTAGGAATGTTTCTGTTGCTGCTAAGTACTCTTGCCACTTTCTTTGTTGGTTGTGACAGTACGTCCGCAAGATCCTACCCACTTCTCTCAGTACTCTCTCAGCCGGATTACTACTTGGGTGGTAGACTGACGTCTTATAGGTTTTGATCCCAAGTGCTAATAATGTGTCTCGCCATCTCCTCCCCTTAAATTGCGTACCATGGTCGGTAATAATGGAAGATGGTCTACCGATCTCTGGCACATACAAATCGATGATCACCGCCAGAACTTTCGCTGTTGTTGCCCGATTAACCGGATATAGCTTTATATATTTGGTATAATGGTCCATTATTATTATCAGGTACTTTTACCTGTGTCGACCACCGCTACGGGGAAATGGCCCGCAGATATCCAAGAACACTTTTTCCAGTTTTTTTTTTGAGGTAATTGGTATCATTATACCCTCTTTCTTCTCATTGTTTATCTTGACGCATTGGCAGATATTACAGGACTTGATGTAAGTTCTCACCTTTCGGTTGATATTCTTTATCTTGCAGTTTTTCTCTAAAGCCTGTATCACTTTTAGCGCTCCCATGTGACCATACCTGACATGATAATCTATGATGACTTCCTTTTCGATTTGGTGTGGAATTATCACCTTCCATGTCTCTTCGTCCAATGCCGTTTTTATGAATAAGATTCCTTTGTTTAGATGGTAATATTTGGAAACGGTATCATCATCGGCTTCCAATCGACTCATGATGTTTTTCAGTTTAGGATCAGACTGTTGGTGGATACGGATATTTATTAATAGAGCTTGTAGATCGGCTCTGGTCTTAAAGATGTTATAAATTTTAACCAAGCTCTCCTTCTGTCCCTCGAAAGTCTGATCTTCCAGATTTATCCGTCATAATACATCTGCTACCACATTCCTTTTTCCCGGAATATATTCCCATTTTAGATCATATTCTTGTAGGGCGAGTACCCATCTAGCCAATCGGCCGTGACTCAATTTGCACCTACGAAGGAACGAGATGGATTTATGATCAGATCGAACAGTGACTTGATACCCGAGAATGTACGTTCGGAACTTGCTGCATGCAAACACCACGCTAAGCAATTCCTTTTCTGTTACACTGTAGTTCTTTTCGCACTGATTCAGCGTGCGACTAGCGAAGCTTATTACCAGATGTTGACCCTCCTTATCTTCCTGGTATAAAGTCGTTCCTAAGCTTAGGTCGCTAGCGTCGCAGTTCAAAAAGAATGGTTTCTTAAAATCTGGGTGACGAAGTATAACGCTCTCCAGAAACTTTTCTTTTATCAAGCGGAAAGTAAGATCTTGTTCCTCACCCCAAGTCCATTTGTTCTTAGCTGATAATTGTGGTTGAAACTTGGCTGTCAACTCGGAATATCGGTTCTGAAACTTCCTGTAATAGTTACAGAGTCCGAGGAAAGATTGTAATTGTTTCCTGTTTCTTGGCTGCGGGAACCTCTGAATTGCCTCCACTTTCTCTGCTGACGGGGCAATACCTCTATCGTCTAGATTGAAACCCAAGAATTGTACTTCGCGCGCTATGAACTTGGATTTCTCCAACTTCAGAGTTATGTTGTTCTGCGCTAACTTGCTTAGTACATATTCTACTCTATAGCAGTGTTCCTCCCAGGTTTCTGATGTAATGAGTAAGTAGTCTACATAGACGGTGGTAAATTGGAGTGCTTCTTGTCCAAGAATCTGGTCCATACATGCCACAAAGATGGCGACAGAATTTACAAGTCCGAAGGGCAGTCTCTTGAACTGGTAATTGCGCCCTTCGAAAATGAACGCCACGTACTGACGGCTTTGTGGATGCAGCTCCACCTGCCAATAACCACATACAGTGTCCCAGGTACTGATAAACTTCGTGCCATGAAAACGTTTAAATATCTCCTCTATTTTACCGGGTGAGGTTCTGTCATTCACAATTGTTTTGTTCAGTTCGCGCGCATCTAAACAGAGCAGGACTTGTCCGTCTTTCTTTGGAACAGCAATAATTGGACTAGTGTAGGGTGATTGACTAATCTCAATTATGTCATTGTCAATCATTTTATTTATTTCTGTTCTCACGGCCTCTTTAAGCGACTGCGCGATTGGATATGACTTCCGGTTAAACTCCACGTTTTCTTTGAAGTCCAGTTTGCACTGATAGTTTTTAACCTTCCCTGGTTCGTCTGAAAACACGGCCTTGTACTTCTCATATATTCTGACTAAACGCTCAGCTAGATGTACAGGTATTTTATCGTTATTGGTTCCGCACTGGAAGTCCCGTATCTCTTGTATTTTTACTGACCATAAATCCTCTCCTCCATGGTTGTATATAATGGGTTTATGAAGGGGGCTGTTCCTAATGATATTAATTTTACAAAGTTTTTGATGTATAGGGCTGGGAAGTATGTTTGCGCCTCCTATCAAATTTGCGGTCCATGTTATTCCGTCTGGGAAAAGTGATACTCTCTCTAGGTTAAGGTCGATAATGGCGGAATACCTTCTCAGAATATCGCAACCGACTAGTATGTCAAATGGTAATCCGGTGGCGATTAAAAATTCCATGTCTAAAGCTATATAGCGGCTAACGACACTTAAGGAAACTTGCTTCCTAATGGTTTTATTCTGGCGGCCAGTTGCACCTATTAAAACAATGTTGTTTACTGGTAACATTGGCAAAGTTTTTCCACATTCGCTCTGTATCCTTTCCAGTTCATTGGCGTTTATTATTGAAATATTTGCACCTGTGTCAATCATTATTTTAGCGGGAATTCCTTCCACCTCCGCTGTTATATATAGAATTTCGTTATTATTGTTGTTGAGACTCTTTTTGTTCTCCTCCAAAAGTTCAGTTCGAATATCTTTCAGGTAATGGTTACTAATTATCGTGATGTTTTTACAACTGGTTGCTTGTTGCAACTCATCCTTGTTTAACCCAGGAAGTATAAGCAGTAACGGGTCGTTGTCATTAATTACTGCCTCCTCCCGTTTAAAGCATTGTGGTCATCGTTTGTACTAGGATTGACCGAGGCATCGTTTGGGAAACTCTGGGTCGTTTCCTGACGCTCTGTACCCTGTTCGAGGGTTATTTCCCTGTTCTGTTGTCGGCCAAGGTCCTCCAGGCTGGTACTTCTTCTTCCTTGTTCGTGTCGTGGACCATCCCGTTCCGCACTTCTCCATCTTCTGTCTGCGCCGTGGAAGCTGTTCCTCCGTGGTTGATAGTATCTCCTTGGACCGCGATCTTCTGCTCTTATAAAATTAACCCTAGGGCGCGATACTCTATTATTATTATTATTATTATTATTATTATAATTATTACTATAATTATTGTTATAATAATTTCGGTTGGGTGGGTAAGGTCTATCACCATTATTACCGGGGTATGGATTTCTCTGACTGTGTGGGCTATTAGGGGGCTGATAGTAATTGTTCCTATTATTAGGATAGGGGTTGTTATTCCTAATACCGTTAGCATTGCCATTAAAATTGTTATTACGCGGCGGGTTATTATGGCCGTCGTAATTACTGGGCTGGTTTCGGTTTCCGGAATGGTTATTGCCGTTATTAGGGTATTGATTCGGCCTCGCCTCTGGTCTTTCATTCCTCCTCCTGCTCTGGCGATAATATTCTTCATTTTCACACCCTTCTAACAATTCCATCATTGCCTGAACAGTCTTGATCTGGCTACCTCTCCGGGCCCTGACAATGTCTTCGTCATAGTGATATGAGATTTTATTCACCAGGCACTCTTCTGGTATAGCCGGCTCGAGGTGTTTCGCCATGCACACCTTCCCTAAGAAATAGGCTGTCATGCTACTGCCCAGTTGTGCCCTGTATCGTCCGTTGCATATGTTAACACGGATCAAGTTCTGGGTTGTTTCAGACCAGTACTTCGACTTAAACATTCTCCGGAACTGCTGGTAGTCGGCAATCTCGCTCCGGTTAGCCATCCACCAATTATCCGTCATCTCCCTGAATGACTCATCCAAGATTTCCCTGTTATGGCTCCATTGCGTTATTTTATGTTTGGCGAAGTATTCATCTACCCCAGCCGGGAACTCCATCGGTTTCCGCTTGTACTGCCGGAAGTTGAGCCATTCTCGGCTTTCATTGATGGGCAATCCGGTGAAATGAGTCGGTCATTTCTTATCGCTTCCATCTCTCCTCCGCTTTGCCGGACCTGACCTGTGATATTGGTCATCGCCTCTTGCATCCCATCACACCGTTCCGCGACTTGGTTCCGTACTCTCCTGAATTCTTCTTGAGTTTCCTTCCTCTGTTCTTCTACTTTCCTGCGGCTATGTTCTTCTATATTTGTAAACTTGATGTTTACCACTTCCTTAAACTGTTGTACCTCCTTTTCGGTCTGGTTGCACTTCCCATCAATCTCTCGTATCTGTCGATTCACCATTATGTTTTCTTCTTCCATCTTTTTATTCATCGCTTTCTTGTTAACATTGATTTCCTTATTCAGTTCTTCTCTTAACAATTCCATTCTTTCGTCCAGTTTGTCCAAATTCTCCTGATTGACCTCCCTTAATTCTTCTCTTAACATTTGGTTGTCCTCTCTCAATTCTTCCCATTTCTCCCCATCTTCTCTTCCATTTTCTTACTGCTTTTTTCAATTCTCCTATTAGTATTCTCAATTTTGTTAATCAATTCTTCCTTAGTTGATTTGAATTCTTCCTTGGTTGATTTGAATTCTTCCTTTAACAACTGATTGTCTTCCTTCAAATCTTCTAACTTCTTCTCCATTTCTTCTTCCATCTTCTTATTTGTTTCATCTATTTTCTTACTCAGGGACTGGTTGTCTTCCTTCAATTCTTCTAACTTCTTCCCCATCTTCTCTTCCATCTTCTTACTGTTTTCTTCCATCTTTTTATTTGTTTTTTCGATTTTATTTCCCAAATCTTCTTTCAAAGACTGGCTATCTTCTTTCCTTTCCTTATTACTTTCGTCCATTTTCTCCATCATCATCCTGAACATTTGTTGTGTTGTCGTGTTCTCTGTTTCCTTCTCCGGCACATTGATTTCCACTGTTTGTGTAGGCATTTCGGGTTGTTCCTCTGGTTGTGCAGGTTGTTTTGACAATATCGGTGGCAATGAACTTTCCACATCTACTGGCGTCGCCTCTTTATTCTCCATGTCAATCTCTACTTCTTTTTCGGCCTCCGCCGCCCGTTTCTTTGAAGTTGCACGTCGTTGCATTTTTCCGTTAATTTCTCTGGCTTTATAGCTGCTGCCGAACTCCAATTAGTGATTGGGCAGATTGTAGTGGCCTTTCAATCGCTAATTAAAGCCCCTCAGTTGTGCGCCAATTTGAAATAAATTTACAAATTCTGTTTTATTTCTGATTTATGATCTTAAGCCCCACTGTTTGGGCTAGCCAATTTGTAATTAAACTCAGTACTGCTGAATACTTGGTGTGGTTTTCAAAGTCTTCCTGGTCTGAAACGCTTCCTTTAGTTTCACTGTTGATCGAGTCCAATTGTAACGAAACCTGTTATATAGTGTTAAATCTGTATAGGAGTATTGTAACAAAAATGTTTGTGGAAGAAATAAAAATTGTTTAAAAAAATTTTATAATTAAAAAAAATTTCTTTTTTATAGATTAATTAATTAAAAACAATTGTGTTTCATGAACTGTGTTTCATGAATTGTGTTTCATCCTACAGTTAGGATGTTAGTGGTTCCAAACTTAATAAATGTCCTTATACCTAATACATTTTTAAAATCCTTATTCTATTATCTTGTTGTTGCATCCTCTTCGTTCACTTTATTAATTTAATAATATATATAATACTTTCAATTATGAACTTACTGTTGTCACTTCCCAAACGTTTCGAGATGTTGTTTCTCTTCTTCAGTGGGTTTAATACTAACTGTCGATTACAGAATAACATCAACCCCCACCACACACTCCATTCCGTAACGGTTATTCTGTAATCGACAGTTAGTATTAAACCCACTGAAGAAGAGAAACAACATCTCAACGTTTGGGAAGTGACAACAGTAAGTTCATAAGTGAAAGTATTATATATATTCTTATTCTATATTCACAAAACCTTATACCTATATTCTTATTTGCTATCTCTTATACTAAGTTTGATTATGCAGTTTTTAAACTGGCTTTTAAATATGGTATTGGGTAATTGTACCCTGTCACTTTATGATTAAATCTGTTTTTTACTCATTCTTTAAAGAAATGTCACTTCAAACAGATTTATAGCTTGATATTACTACATGTATTACATTCACCTGGTACAAATTATAAGTCACTTAAAGTTGTATATTTCATTATATACACAGTTTGTGGATGCCAAGGACGAAACATAAGGTTTATTTTTTATAATACCCAAACTAGCACTGGTTCACTTTACACTTTTTGATGCTATTTCTAAATGGTTGTGTAGTCTTATTAACATCAATAAATTGGTTTGTGTGTTACAATGAAGATTTGTTCTTTGGGCATTATATTATTGTTTCATCTTGGTTCACTGGCAACTCTTACTCTATACACTTTTTTCTCTTAATTTTATTGTATATGTGGTTACTGTTCAAGATTATTTCGTTATACTTTTTATTATTTGTTGTTTTTATTTAGATTGTGATATGGGGATATGGGTGTTTTTTATAAGAGAATTCCTTCTTCTTCAGGATGCTGTCTTCTTCTTCTTTCTTCAATGGTGTCTTCTTTTCTTCTGTCTTCTTGGACTGGTATCTTCTCCATCTTCTTCTTGATGCCATCGGGTTTCTTGGGATTTCTTCATCTTCTTCTGGTTTCTAGAAATACTTCACCTTTTGTGGTGGATCTTGCCTTATTCAGGGTTTCTTTTTCATTGGTTTATCCTCGTTGTGGGTTTAGTCATATTCTGCGTTGCTTCTTTATATACTCCTTACCTTCCTGGTTTATATTTTTAAAAAACCTTGGGTTATTATACTGGTTTCGATGATTCATCACTAGTAACTTGCTTTTATTTGAACTTATATTTTTTAATAACAATGATTGTTCTGCACAGTTGCTATGAATTAATTCTTTATATTAAATTTAATGCTTTCTTCGGATTTAAATGTTATAATTTTATTATTCTAATGATC
Source organism: Magicicada septendecula (assembly GCA_034769895.1). Taxonomy (NCBI): domain Eukaryota; kingdom Metazoa; phylum Arthropoda; class Insecta; order Hemiptera; family Cicadidae; genus Magicicada; species Magicicada septendecula. Next base: position 102,523,882 of record CM068369.1, on the reverse strand, counting down.
AATGCCATTCATTATTATGCATTTATCTGTCACGTTACAACGTTTGTGGTCAGACAACCTGCAAACGAATTTTCGTCCTGTCTCTCCTAGGTATACTTTGTTGCAGTCTTTACATTTTAATTTATACATTCCGCTTTTCTTTAATACTGGAATTATTTCTATATTCTTATTCCTTATCTTATCAAATACCGTTTCACATTTTTTAATAGCTATATCTACTCCATATTTATTAAAACATTTTATAATTTTTCTAGTATGTGAACCTATGTATGTCAATGACCCTGCATAATTCTTTTGTTCTGATTTTATTTTAGCTTTTTGTATGTTAACCCTTTTCATAAATTTATCCACTATGTTGGTGTTATAATTATTACTCCTTACAATTATTCCTATTTTAGGTTTAATAACAAGTTTTATATACAGAAAAAAGGTTTACGTATGGGGTTCTTCATTATCCCCTATTCTTGCTGAAATATACATGAATGATTTTGAAAAGCAATTAATAACTTCCACTAAGTATAAAGACAATATAAAATTATGGTCTAGATACGTTGATGATGTATTAGTAATTTGGGAAGGAAGCATAGAAGAAGTGCATGAGTTTATAAATGAGGTAAATAATAAGCATAAAAACTTACAATTTAAAGAAGAGATAGGAGGTAAGAAAATAAATTACTTAGATTTAAACATAGAAATTAAAGATAATGAGAAACTACAGTTTGGGATATTTAGGAAAGAGTCGTATTCTGATATAATTATACCAAGAGAGTCTTACCACCCATATAGATATAAAATGGCGGCAATCAATTCATTTTGTTACAGAGCTCAGAAGTGTTTAAAAGAGACCGAATCAAAAGATAGGGAGTTAAAAACGATAAAGGGAATTGTAAGGAATAATAATTATAACACCAACATAGTGGATAAAGTTATGAAAAGGGTTAACATACAAAAAGCTAAAATAGAAGCAGAACAAAAGAATTAAATGATAATAATATGGGAGAATACAGGTATAAAAAGCAGTTGATGAAAGTAATTAAGGAATGTGTAAATCAGAACTATTTTAGGTTTAATAAGAAGTTTTATATACAGAAAAAAGGTTTACCTATGGGGTCTTCAATATCCCCTATTCTTGCTGAAATATATATGAATGATTTTGAAAAGCAATTAATAACTTCCACTAAGTATAAAGACAATATAAAATTATGGTCTAGATACGTTGATGATGTATTAGTAATTTGGGAAGGAAGCATAGAAGAAGTGCATGAGTTTATAAATGAGGTAAATAATAAGGATAAAAACTTACAATTTAAAGAAGAGATAGGAGGTAAGAAAATAAATTACTTAGATTTAAACATATAAATTAAAGATAATGAGAAACTACAGTTTGGGATATTTAGGAAAGAGTCGTATTCTGATATAATTATACCAAGAGAGTCTTACCACCCATATAGGTATAAAATGGCGGCAATCAATTCATTTTGTTACAGAGCTCAGAAGTGTTTAAAAGAGACCGAATCAAAAGATAGGGAGTTAAAAACGATAAAGGGAATTGTAAGGAATAATAATTATAACACCAACATAGTGGATAAAGTTATGAAAAGGGTTAACATACAAAAAGCTAACATAGAACCAGAACAAATGCAGGGTCATTGACATACATAGGTTCACATACTAGAAAAATTATAAAATGTTTTAATAAATATGGAGTAGATATAGCTATTAAAAAATGTGTAACGGTATTTGATAAGATAAGGAATAAGAATATAGAAAAAATTCCAGTATTACAGAAAAGCCGAATTTATAAATTAAAATGTAAAGACTGCAACAAAGTGTACCTAGGAGAGACAGGACGAAAATTCGTATGCAGGTTGTCTGACCACAAACGTGGAGAAGGTAATAGAACAACCAATTCGTTATATGCAAGACATTTCATAGAAGACAACCATAAGTTTGTTAATCCTTTGGAAGAATACGAAATTGTAAAAGTAGTAAATAACACAGTTGAAAGGAAGCTTAGAGAGGAGTTAGAAATATTGAAAGAAAGAGAAAAAGGGTTAGACAATTTAATTAATTAATATTAAAATTAAATTGGATAATGAAGAAATATTTTATAACATGATTAAGAAGTAAATGATAGAGGACAGATAGATAAGATTAAGAATTATATTGCATAGTACTAATTGGAAGGGTCATTTATATTATAGCTTGTTGTGTGAGAGCAGGGTGGGGAGAGGGGTGAAGGGTTTGTTTTCACATATTTCCTGTCTATTCCGATCTGAAGATGGGCTGTGAAGCTTGAAAGCGCTAATTGGGATAATTTTTATATAGTGGTGTGCAACTGTGATCATTCTGATTGTGATTTCAACCACTAACACAAATTTCTTCATTAAACGTCTGTTAAGATGTGCAGTCGACTACAGGTAATGGACAACAACAATGAGGTAATAAACGACAACAATAAGGTAAGTAAAGTTTTTAAATATCTTAAGTTAAAAGTTAAATTTAAGAGGGTTTTAAGTAAAATATGATTTAATAAACAATGCCTGGATAATAATGTCATCCCAAAGTACGCTCAAAGTAAAATTAAAAATAAGAACAGTGTAGCCAAAAAAGTAAAAGAACAAAGCGAGAAGTTGTGGATAAAACTGGAAATAAGGTCACTCTATGGCTTAATCAATAGATATAATAGGGAATTATATGACAGACACATAGAATTGTTAAGAATATACTCGTATGTAGAGTTAGAAGAAATATTGTATAATTTTGGTTTGGGGTACGTAGAAAAGAAATTGGAAAAAAAAATGGTAGATAAGTTAAATAAATTAATAAGAAAGAACGATGTAAAAAAGGAACACCTCTCTAAGAATAACTATGAAAAAAGAGTAATAAACCTTACAGAGGTAAATTTCAATACAGAAGAAAAAGAAATGTTAGCAAAAGGCTTAAAATACGCACCGCCACCAGAATTAAATCAAGAAAAAACGATTATTGAATGCGAAAGCATAATACAAACACTAGGAAATGAAAATGATAAAAAAAGAATAAGGTGGGAAGTAGGGAATATCATCATCATTCATCATTATTCCTGCATCTCTTAAGTGGAGCATAGGGCATCAATGAACTTCCGCCACCGGACTCTGTTCCGCGCCATCGTCTTGATCTCGGGCCAGGTCTTCCCTCCTTTCTCCATCCCTTCCGCTATTACACTCCTCCTCCATGTGTTCCTTGGTCTGCCTCTTCTCCTGCTACCTTGTGGGTTCCATTCCAGGGTTTGTCTTGCTATGTTGTCTCTATCTCGTCGTAATACATGCCCAATCCATTTCCATTTCCTACGACGCATCTCAATGTCAATGGGTGTTTGATGGGTTCTTCTCCACAGCTCTTCATTGGAGATAACTTGTGGCCACCATATCCTCAGGATATTCCGCAAACTTCTGTTCACGAATGTTTGGAGTCTGCTAATCAGTTGTTTGTTAGTCTTCCAAGTTTCACACCCATAGAGCAGTACCGACTTGACATTTGTATTGAAGATGCGTAGTTTGGTATTGGTGTTAAGTTCCCTTGATTTCCAGATTTGTCTCAGCATTGCAAATGCTCCTTTAGCCTTATTTATTCTATTTCCTATATCCTCTATGGTTCCTCCCTCCGTGGTGACCATACTTCCCAGGTAACAAAACTGTTTGACTTGTTCGATCTCTTGGTTTCCTAAAAATAATAGTGCCTTATTGCGTTTATTATAACGCATCTCCTTGGTTTTCTTTCCATTAATCTTCAATCCCACCTCTGATGCTTCGGTTTTTAAATCGTTCAGCTTTGCTTCCATATCCTTAAAACTGTTGATTAGCAAGCACAGGTCATCCGCGAAGTCCAAGTCCTCCAACCTATCTGTCAGTCCCCACTGAATTCCTCTTCGGCGATTCATTGCCTTCTTCATCACGAGATCCAGCACCATAATAAATAATATTGGTGACAGCAAACATCCTTGCTTCACTCCTTTATCTACTGGGATGGGCTCGGACAACATCCCCTGGTGTAAAACTTGACATGTGTTGTTCTCATACATTTCTTGAGTTAACTTAATAATTTTCTTTGGAATCCCAAACTCTTTCATGGCTTTCCACATCTTCTTCCTCATTACACTATCAAACGCCTTTTCAAAGTCTACAAATAGTATATACAGTGACGACTGCAGCTCCGTGGATTGTTCTATAATTATACGCAGTGTATTGATCTGGTCCGTACAGGAATAACCTTCTCTAAATCCTGCTTGTACTTTCCTCAACCTTGAGTTAACTCGCTGTTTTATCCTTTCAAGAATTACTCGTGAGAGTACCTTACTTGGTATCGAAAGGAGGGTAATCCCTCTCCTGTTATCACATTCTAATAAATCTCCTTTCTTCGGAAGCTTAATCAACAGTCCTTTCTTCCAATCTGAGGGGATCTTCTCTTCTTCCCAAATCTTCTTAAAAAGTGGGAATAGAAACTCAACCGAAGTACCCATATCCACTTTCAAGGCCTCCGGTGCGATACTGTCCATGCCTGCCGCTTTGCCATTCTTAAGTTGTTTAATGGCCCTTTGAATCTCTGTTCTTGATGGTGGCTCTGTACTAATAGCAACATCTTCCTGCTCTTCTTCTATCATCACCTCTGTCTCCCCTTCTTCGATTGTTTCATGATTCAAAATCTCCAGAAAATGTTCTCTCCATCTTCCTAGCTGTTCTTTTTGTGTGGACAGTAATCTCCCATCTTTAGCTCTCACCGGTTTGTACGCTCTTGAAAACTTTCCTGATAATCTCTTGGTAATGTGGTACAGAGTCCTACTGTCATTGTTTTGTGCTGCCGACTCATCTTGTGTTGCAAGATTGTTGATAAATGCTCGTTGTCTCGTCGAAATAAAAATAAAAAAATGGTAGATAAGTTAAATAAATTAATAAGAAAGAACGATGTAAAAAAGGAACACCTCTCTAAGAATAACTATGAAAAAAGAGTAATAAACCTTACAGAGGTAAATTTCAATACAGAAGAAAAAGAAATGTTCGCAAAAGGCTTAAAATACACACCGCCACCAGAATTAAATCAAGAAAAAACGATTATTGAATGCGAAAGCATAATACAAAAACTAGGAAATGAAAATGATAAAAAAAGAATAAGGTGGGAAGTAGGGAATGTAGTAGATAAAATATTTAAGAAAAGTTTGTATAATTCAAAAAACGAACAAAAAATCAAATCAACTGTAACTAAACTAAAGAATAAAATAAAGAAGAATGATATTATAGTTACGAAGGCGGACAAAGGAAATACAATGGTACTACTGAGAAAGGACGAATACATAAAGAAAATGGAAGAATTTATAAGGGAAGGACCATACGAGGAAATAAAGTATGATTATACAAGTAAGTACCAGTCAAGGATAAAACAAATGATGAAACAGATAACATTTATAGAAGAAAATAAGAAAAAGTATTTATTGGAAAGTAATCCAACAGCACCAACTTTTAAAAGTCAGGTTAAGATACATAAAGTAGGAAAACCAATTAGACCGATTGTTTCTTTTATTAATACACCTATTTATAAATTATCAAAGGAAGTTAGCAGAGTACTGAAAGAGAAATATGAATTTGGGACAAAATACAACATAGAGAATAATGCAAAATTGATAGAAAAATTAGAAAATATTAGGATTAATGTAAATACAAAATTGATATCACTGGATGTTAAGGACATGTTTACCAATATCACAGTAAATAAAGTTATTAAGTTAATATACGATAATAATATGGGAGAATACAGGTATAAAAAGCAGTTGATGAAAGTAATTAAAGAATGTGTAAATCAGAACTATTTTAGGTTTAATAACAAGTTTTATATACAGAAAAAAGGTTTACCTATGGGGTCTTCATTATCCCCTATTCTTGCTGAAATATACATGAATGATTTTGAAAAGCAATTAATAACTTCCACTAAGTATAAAGACAATATAAAATTATGGTCTAGATACGTTGATGATGTATTAGTAATTTGGGAAGGAAGCATAGAAGAAGTGCATGAGTTTATAAATGAGGTAAATAATAAGGATAAAAACTTACAATTTAAAGAAGAGATAGGAGGTAAGAAAATAAATTACTTAGATTTAAACATAGAAATTAAAGATAATGAGAAACTACAGTTTGGGATATTTAGGAAAGACTCGTATTCTGATATAATTATACCAAGAGAGTCTTACCACCCATATAGATATAAAATGGCGGCAATCAATTCATTTTGTTACAGAGCTCAGAAGTGTTTAAAAGAGACCGAATCAAAAGATAGGGAGTTAAAAACGATAAAGGGAATTGTAAGGAATAATAATTATAACACCAACATAGTGGATAAAGTTATGAAAAGGGTTAACATACAAAAAGCTAAAATAGAACCAGAACAGAAGAATTATGCAGGGTCATTGACATACATAGGTTCACATACTAGAAAAATTATAAAATGTTTTAATAAATACGGAGTAGATATAGCTATTAAAAAATGTGAAACGGTATTTGATAAGATAAGGAATAAGAATATAGAAAAAATTCCAGTATTACAGAAAAGCGGAATTTATAAATTAAAATGTAAAGACTGCAACAAAGTGTACCTAGGTGAGACGGGAGGAAAATTCGTATGGAGGTTGTCTGACCACAAACGTGGAGAAGGTAATAGAACAACCAATTCGTTATATGTAAGACATTTCATAGAAGACAACCATAAGTTTGTTAATCCTTTGGAAGAATACGAAATTGTAAAAGTAGTAAATAACACAGTTGAAAGGAAGCTTAGAGAGGAGTTAGAAATATTGAAAGAAAGAGAAAAAGGGTTAGACAATTTAATTAATTAATATTAAAATTAAATTTGATAATGAAGAAATATTTTATAACATGATTAAGAAGTAAATGATAGAGGACAGATAGATAAGATTAAGAATTATATTGCATAGTACTAATCGGATGTTTAAAATAAGGGTGTGTGACTGACCCACGCGTGTGGCGAGGAAGAGGGTAGGTTTAAAAGGATGCACACACACAAACACAAAACACTGAAACACAAGGAATTTGCTAGAAAAATATGTAACTGTACAGATGGTGGGACAGTTTTTAGGGGGTGGGGAAGGGTCATTTATATTATAGCTTGTTGTGTGTGAGCAGGGTGGGTGGAGAGGGGTGAAGGGTTTGTTTTCACATATTTCCTGTCTATTCCGATCTGACGATGGGCTGTGAAGCTTGAAAGCGCTAATCGGGATAATTTTTATGTAGTGGTGTGTGCAACAGTGATCATTCTGATTGTGATTTCAACCACTAACACAAATTTCTTCATAAAAACATAAAGTTTTACCAACCGATTTTAGTTACAAGTTGGTGACTAGTATAATATATAATTTATTAGCATATAATCTGTTTTATATATCTGCATATCACACGAGAATAAATGTAACAGCAGGATGAATTATTTCCTTTATAAGAACAGCTTCATCTCTTTGCGCAGAATGAAGTATACAGGACGAAAAAGTGGCTCGTAACTCGAAATATGCTTGATGCTACCTGTTCCTAAAATACTAGGTATTCCTAAAATACTAGGTGTTACTAAAATACTACTGTTACTCTGGAACGCGTTGTTCCTTGTGTATCGGTGATACCAGATACCACTAGTATTTGAAATACCTAATATTTTAAATGCGTGTTACTGGCTGTTACTTGCGTTCTAGCGATATTTTTGTACGCCTAGTATTTGGCCTTGGCATATTCGTTTACATGATCTTGCCTACTTTTTGTGTGTGTGTGTCTGTGTCGGTGCGTTGGGGGTGTGCCTCGACTTGGAACAGCGAGGGCGGCGTGTCTTGACTCGGAACAGTGTCGCCGCGAATAACAGGTATTTCAACTTTTCAGTCATTGTTACATCCGTTCCACAAAAATATCGTTCCAAAATATCGGCCCACCTCTACTGCATATAACAACAAGGTGTACACAAATAGAAGGTAAAGAAGGTATAGTCCTATTTATCCCAGATGCAAAATGTTTAGCAAACGCATGAAATCAAAGTTGAGCGAAATGGCTTATAATGCAAACAAGATTTATTTAGTCACAGAATACAACCAAATATGTAATTAAATAAGTTTAGTTATAATAGAGTTTCCATTGATTTTTCGCGGATTTTGAAAATCACAGAGTTCTAATTAATTTTATTCAGTACAGTAGGGGAATTTTTAATTTCTTACAAATCACAACATTCGCCAGCAAAACCTAATGCTTAAGTTTTATGGTAATCTATGGGTAACACTTACATTCATGGTCAATAAGTTTACACATTCATTCTGTTTATTCTAATTATGTACTCTCTTCTAAAAGCCATTATTAAAAAAAGAACACCAGTTGTGAATGAATAATCAAAAACCTGTAAAACTATTAATAACCATTTTACTGGGTTGGCCACATTTCTGAGAACAAAGTAAGGACACCAGTATACTGGGTTATATTCCTAGCAGGGGAGTGATATTTTTGCGGACAAATTTTCATCCTTAGGTACTTCAAATTACAAACTATACAGTGTAAAATTGTATTATAATTTTTATTAGTCTTGATATAATAGTATTAGTATATTATTAGTATATTACTATAAATCATTGTTCATTGTAATAAAAGCAAATAACTAAAAGATTTATAGCGACATATTTTAAATTTAAATAAAGTTTACATAACAATCAACCTCAGTACTTTTTTTGCACCAATCATATTTTTGCAAAAGGGCACTTTCATCAAAGAGTCTTATTTGAAAGAGAATAAAATTGATTCAGTGGTATTTCAAAATATAGTGAGAAATATTCAAAGTGCGTTATTTCGGAAGTTTATATAATTTATTGGATACTTAACAGCTTTGTAGCATGTGATTACTCTGTTGGTCGGGAATGAAGGAATGTGGCTGCAATATAATTCATTTTTCATTTATTCGGGCTTCGGGCATCTTTTTCAATGTATTTTGATTCATTTATTCACTTCGTCTTGAAATAAAACGTCTTCTCCATCAGGTAATTGTGTTCAGTAGTAGTCAGACTCCTTCTCGTTCAATTTTGATAAGTTAATTTACTTTTAAAACATTTTAATTATGAAAATAGGTTGTTCTGAATTCTGGCGTCTGTTTTACTTGAGCGTCCCTTTCTGAGTAATGATATTCAACGGTAATTACCTCTTCAACCGTCGTATCCATGGTTACCCCATTATTCTGATTGGGCGAGCTTGACATAAATCCATTGTTATCAAAATTTGAATTCTTTTCAAATCTTCCTACATCTTCTGACTTCTCTCCTTCTCTTATTTTCCTTCTAATTATGAACTATTAGCACTGTCATTTGTATTTTCTCACAAAGATTATTTTTGTATCCCACAATATTGGGTTTTTTCATGTTTTCTAAGTTTACAATTAATTTAATATTTACTAATTACATTTCTCTATTTATATAACTCCTTATTTTAATATTTTGTTTTTAATAATATTTACCATTCATTCTTGGTTAATTAGTCACCTTGGATTTGTTAATTACTTGGCTATTTTCATACAATTAGTATTTGTTTATGTTTGACCGTTAGGCCTGTTTCAAGTCTAAGTAGCCATTACTGGTTTTTGATTGTTTCATACACATTATATCCCATTTTGTCCTAGATCGTTATTTCGTTATTTATAATTAGGTTTTCTTATCTATGGAGGTGTTGTGGTTCAGTCTTTGTGTGATTTTTGTGTGTAAAAACTGTGTTATTCAATATTTCTTGCTAATTATTTATTAACAGTTTTCTCTGTTATAACTCAAACATTGTTTTCTTTCCTTATTTTAATTGCTCTGCCAATGTCAATAATATGGCAATTAATTACTATTTATTTATCATATAACATATAACATTTAGGCTTATGTTTGGGATAATTACCCAATCCATCTCCTATTCGTAAACAATTGTTTATACAATAAATTAACATTTATTATTTAATATTGATGTATAATTCATTACTTCTTATTTATTGTTCGGGTGATAAACAATCTCACCTCTATTGAACTTGTTTCATTACTCTCCCCTTATAACATGGGTATTTACTTACGCTTATTACATACTTATTTTCTAAAACTCTTTGCTTTCCCTTCCATGTTAACATCATCTTATTACTTTTTCTTGTGATTCTCACCTTTAAATTCTACAATACATTCTTAAGTTCTATAACAATATTATTTCATAAGTATTACAGTTAATATCACTCTTCAGTGTTCATTATTACTGAATCAATGTTCTATTTTAAATATTATTCATAATAACTTTATTAAATGTTATTGTTCACTCTTAAATCTTAAACATTGGTTATTTTACTAAGTCTTTATCTTAGCCTTCTCTACTCTTACTATTTTTATTACTGACCATAATTCTATTTATTTATCACTGGCACTCTTTAAATTATTTTGTGTTCATTATAATTTACTTAGTGTTTCTTTTTCTATCATATCACTTTAGGGTAAATCACTTTCACTAGTTTAACTTCCGTTTTACTTCTCACTATTTTACTGTCTTTCTCTACACATATTATACATAATTATTAATATCATGTCTTTCTTTATTAACAACTTACATGTATTCCTAACTCTTTGGTTAGTGTATTTTTAGCTATCGTTTTTTATTAATGACTATTTACAATTGTCATTCAATCAATACTAACATTCATTAATTATTTTGGTTTTTAACCGGTTTCATTTTCTTTATTATTTTGGATTACATTATTTCTCCCTTCTCTATTTTTTATTCCTTGTCTGGGTTTTCTTGACGTGTTTCATTTTGTTTTCTTCATCGTGGGTTTGTTCTCTCTTGGTTTTCATTTTTCTTCTCCTTCACTTCTCTTCTTGTATACTTTTATTTTGGTTTGAAGCTGGCCAATCTCTGGGGTTGGGTCAATGTCGTTTGTCTGTCAGTCAAGTAGTTGAGTTTCTTTATTAATCACTTTTGGTTTATTACTCTTTCTCCTTCTTTCTTAATTACCTTTTATATTTTTTTTCTCTCCGCATTATTTATTTATTAAAATATAGTATTATTTAGCATTTTTTACATACGTATTGCTATCAAAACTGATCTGAATTTGGCGATGTTATAATGTATTTGTGAATCCTTCTTCTATATTGTTTATTGTTAGTCTCAAATCAAGTGTTCCGAATTCTGACCGTAACAGTTGACGTAGCTTTTTCGTGCAATTACTCGAAATACAGATTTGTGTTACAATTGTGTTACTTCCAGATATAAATATAGTACTGTGACGATTTCATAAATTAAAAAAATAAAATAAATAATAAAATAGGAAATGTTAAAACTGAGAAATTTAAATTTTAATAAATCGCACATTTAAACTAATTTTTATCACTATCAGAAATCATAATAATATTTAATAAAGAGTTTTAATAAAAAAAAGGAATGCGAGTGTACAGATAGGGAAACCCTTATTAATTAAACCTGCATAGACATGCGCTAACCGGAATTAACTTGAATACCGACCCATAAACAAACTAATAATCCTTGTAAATTGATATTAAATAAATAAATAAACAAGACCACCGTAGTGTACTATAATAAAGTCTGTAATAAAGAATATCTTTGGATAATTAAAACGTCAAACGTTAACCCCTTAAATATAGAATAAAGGTGGAACTATTTTGTTGCCACGCGTAAACTCCGCGCGATTAACTGACCCGTCCTAACATAGTAATTCAATCGAGATGAAGCGCTCACGTAGAAAACACAAGCTTGAACCATGTCCCGGAGAACGACAAAATGTTTTTATTTAAAGGACAGATATAACAATGTGTAGCGAAAAGTAGTGGCAAATTAGTGTGCTAATAAGTTTAAATGTAAAAAACTAAAAGGAATAAATAACTGTGTAAGGGATGACATCTCATTTGTATAATTTATAAGATGTCTATGTTGTTTTAAAATAATATGGTACGAGCTACCTCAAGTGAGAACTTTTATAAACAATAATGTGACGTGCGATTCTGCGACAAACGAGAACATTTACGGCACTTATACTACTAACGATGTTTAACTACTAGACTTCTGAGGACCTCAACGCTATTTCATTATGAACTAATCACTTCAGGAACTTCAACAGGAAAGTTAACTCCACTAAAGATCTACCGCAGACGAACACCACAAGGACCAAGGACCCGGACATCGAGTAAACTTCTGGATATCTCAGGTGACACGGAGACTTGTCCTCCGTGATTAATTAATATTCTAACAAATGAATGGTTAAAGACAGTTTAAATAAATATATAAAGACTTTAATGATAATCACTTTATAAGATGTAGTATGTCTTAGGATTCAAAATATTTGTAGTACCAAGTAATGCTGATGTATATATATAAAGCTTCACTGATACAATTTTTAGATTAAGTCCATTCTTCAAATAGCCCCCCAAATAGTATGATAGAATATGAATAAGTGAGCTTAACTCACAAACAAGTTTAAGATCCCGGATCCGTAGATAATGCTAGCACTTATAAATCCATATGTTTTGGCCCCCGTTATTTACAAAATCTTTTATAAATTGTAATCTTTTATTTAGAAAACCTTATGTGGGAATATTTATGTAGAACTGTTGTAGTAATGGTTTAATAAAGAGATGTCGTTACTTTACACTAAAACATTGAGTGATAAATCATCAGACCCCCATGTAAAAGTTCCTTTAGTTATAACTACAGCTGGTTTAAGTAATAAGTAAAAGTTAATTATGAGTATGGCAGCCCGTGCAATTGATCTGAGGTAAGTATGCACAGGTTCCCGATGTTATAACGTAGGTGAGACGTTATAAAATGCGCCACTCTGCTATGGTGTAAAAAAAATTTAATCGTGTACAGAGTGACACATAAAATGCGGCACTCTGCTTATTTGTAAAAAAAAAAATAATAATTGTGTGCATCGTGACGCATATAAAATGCGCCACTCTGCTTTGTTTAATAAATAATTGTGTAATATAGTGATAACTATACCATGTGACACCCTGTTGATCTATTCACTTATGTCTTTAAAATATGACTAAAATTTTAAATAAAATAAAAATAATTATTATTATAATAGTATAGTATATAGGTAACTTTAATTGTGAATTAGATATAGGAGTTTACACAATGTTAGTTTAACGCCACATGTATACGAAACAAAATCATGTACGTACTTGTCAAAAATTTCATTCATCGACGTGTCGGTTTGTCAACAAAATGTGACCGGTTAATTTCTTGTCGACGCCTGTTTAAAACTGTCCTAGTCACATTCCGCAAAGTTGAGTTAGACAATACCCAACCCTCTTCCATTGTTCTATTGCTATAAGAAGTGTGTATCATCCTGTGCGTAGTAACCAATAATTTCCCCCTTAGATGAAAGTATATTGACGCCTGTGTGAGATTTTTCTTTCTCTGAGATTTACTTCTCGCACTACCAATGTAAATTTTAAATGTGAACTAAAATCGTTTAATCGTTTATTTGTGTAAACAAGAAAGAGTAGTATAGAATATAATACTAATATAATAATATATATATAAAACTTTCACTTATGAACTTAATATTCGTTGTCACTTTCCCATATGAACTTACTATTCATTGTCACTTTCTCAACTAAGTTCATAAGTGAAAGTTTTATATATATTATTAAATTAATAAGTGAACGAAGAGGATGAATCAACAAGATAATTTTAATACTAATAGTAGAATAAGTATTTATAGTGACTCACATTTAAAAAAAAATGGCTTTAGTAAACCCCTCTATTGTTTAATAAAGTGTTCGACCCCTTACCCCGAAATTAAACTTTTAAACAAAGTAAAAATAAATCGAATTAAAAAAAAAGTGTACTAATTTTATTTTATGGAATGATGCTTCCCTAAGTAAATAAACGAGTCCTAAACAAATAAAAAAAGGAAGTTTCTTAAATCTGACCAAAGTAAATAATAATAATAAATAATAAGTCATTTAAAATAAAAAGTTTAATAATATCTTAAATTAAACTAACGTGTAATAAAAGTGTAGTATTATAATAAGTAAAAAGAAAATAATAATAAAAGTATATTTGAAACGTGTAAACACCCGGTCGTGGTCTGTTCCAAAAATAATTCCCCAGCTTGCCAGTATAAGACAAACTCGTTCATGCAGGAGATAATCGTGTTGAGAATTGTAGTAAGCCACCCCTATTGTTATGAAATCCTGCATTGGTAAACAATAGCCACCACCCCGTGTATAATGCAAAGCTTCTTGTGTAAAGTGTTTGTCCCCTCTTGCATAGTTTGTAACAGCTGATCGTCTAATAGAAAATAAATGTACCTCTCCGTGAAATTCCGCTTGTCTCAGTACAATAAGATACTAGAGTTACGAAAGGATCTAAGGTTGAGTATGCGATCAACTTTAGATTACTATAGTATAATTAAGAGATATAGAGATAAGTACGTAACACAGTCACAACGGCGCCGTACTGAAAAGGGTTAAAGAAAGTGCAGAAAACTAACTAATAGAGTTAGAGTATGCTAACGTAATCAGTCGGGCCACGATGTTGTGAAGTTACGAAATTAGTAGTAAGAAATAAAATTAAGTTAGCCGTTAAGAAACGAGAGAAAGGGAACTTCACGAAAGAAAAGAAAATGAGTAATAAAAAAAAAAAATTCACACGGTAATCCCCAAGCATACTCCCAGTACATTGCTGAACAAATAACACATATATTTTCCCTACCCGGAGTCTGTTTTAAGCGGCGGAGTATGTGATGATTTCATAAATTAAAAAAATAAAATAAATAATAAAATAGGAAACGTTAAAAGCTGAGAAATTTAAATTTTAATAAATCGCACATTTAAACTAATTTTTATCACTATCAGAAATCATAATAATATTTAATAAAGAGTTTTAATAAAAAAAAGGAATGCGAGTGTACAGATAGGGAAACCCTTATTAATTAACCCTGCATAGACATGCGCTAACCGGAATTAACTTGAATACCGACCCATAAACAAACTAATAATCCTTGTAAATTGATATTAAATAAATAAATAAACAAGACCACCGTAGTGTATTATAATAAAGTCTGTAATAAAGAATATCTTTGGATAATTAAAACGTCAAACGTTAACCCCTTAAATATAGAATAAAGGTGGAACTATTTTGTTGCCACGCGTAAACTCCGCGCGATTAACTGACCCGTCCTAACATAGTAATTCAATCGAGATGAAGCGCTCGCGTAGAAAACACACGCTTGAACCATGTCCCGGAGAACGACAAAATGTTTTTATTTAAAGGACAGATATAACAATGTGTGGCGAAAGTAGTGGCAAATTAGTGTGCTAATAAGTTTAAATGTAAAAAACTAAAAGGAATAAATAACTGTGTAAGGGATGACATCTCATTTGTATAATTTTTAAGATGTCTATGTTGTTTTAAAATAATATGGTACGAGCTACCTCAAGTGAGAACTTTTATAAACAATAATGTGACGTGCGATTCTGCGACAAACGAGAACATTTACGGCACTTATACTACTAACGATGTTTAACTACTAGACTTCTGAGGACCTCAACGCTACTTCATTATGAACTAATCACTTTTATTTTACTTCATTATGAACTCATGATGTATATATATAAAGCTTCACTGATACAATTTTTAGATTAAGTCCATTCTTCAAATGGCCCCCCAAATAGTATGATAGAATATGAATAAGTGAGCTTAACTCACAAACAAGTTTAAGGTCCCGGATCCGTAGATAATGCTAGCACTTATAAATCCATATGTTTTGGCCCCCGTTATTTACAAAATCTTTTATAAATTGTAATCTTTTATTTAGAAAACCTTATGTGGGAATATTTATGTAGAACTGTTGTAGTAATGGTTTAATAAAGAGATGTCGTTACTTTACACTAAAACATTGAGTGAATAAATCATCAGACCCCCATGTAAAAGTTCCTTCAGTTATAACTACAGCTGGTTTAAGTAATAAGTAAAAGTTAATTACGAGTATGGCAGCCCGTGCAATTGATCTGAGGTAAGTATGCACAGATTCCCGATGTTATAACGTAGGTGAGACGTTATAGTACGACTCAGCGTTTCTTGAAATCAAGTACTCCAAATTCTTTGGGTGACCGTAACAGTTGACGCACAAATTTGTGTTACAATTGTGTTACTCCCAGATATAAATACAGTACGACTCAGCGTTTCTCCCCGCTTCATATAGTCCTACTACAGAATATTAATTAGTAGCCTACTGTTACGCAATATATATGATTAATCCACTTCATCGTGTACATAAAAGCACGCGTATACGATCCTTCCCTTGCAGATCTTCAACATCAGTGCAATCGGTTTTTTTATTTAAAAAAATGAAGTTTGTTCTAATTTTAGACGGTAGTGCCGGCTGTTACAAAACATCCGTCGATAAAAATAATACATACGGATATTATTAGTTTCAGAGAAAAATACCATGTTTATACGAAAGGAACAAACATGGCATATAATACTGTAGTGTGGTTCTGCGAGTACAAAATGAATAAATTTAAAACTGACCCAAATGAAGAAAAAACACTAGCCAGTATGGATCGTTCTCCTTACGCTCCGTTCGTTTATGCAGCGTACTTTGATACACAAAGACCCACTGTTGAGGAATTTGAATCGTTAATTCCCGAATGGTTCAAAGAATACGGACAAGAAAACTACGTTTTATTTTTAATCGATACAGATATCGAAACGTTTTTGAAACGTATTAAAGCAAGAGGGTAATTTGTCATAGCTTTTGCAAATGAAGAATATTGCGGGATTCAAAATCAATATTTTTCTACCTTGGCAAAAGTATGCAATTTAGAAATAATAGATGTGAAAGGAATGACACCGACCCAAGTTATAAACAAAATAATGTAGAAAATAGAAACGTACACAAAGGGGGAAATAATTTTTTCTTGATATATGCTGTCTACAGTTAGCCTCGTGTTACGCTTAAACAAGACTTGTGTGCGTGTAATTATTTTTATTCAATAGTGTCCAAATATTGTCACTAGTTTCACACTTAAACAAAGTGTTTGTGTATGTGATTGTTTTCACTCACTACTGTGTAAATATTGTCACGGGTTCTGTAGGATTTGTAACACAGTTTTCATTTCATTATTTCCTTACATTTGTCACACTAGACGTGTGGTAGTGGATTCGATGACAATGATGGTGTTTTTTTTGTTGTCTCAATGTTTTATATATATTTTTTAATTCTGTCCCACTAGCAATTAATGACATTAAATACATTATTTTATACGCACAGTTTGATTGTATAGCATACAACATAGTCTACACAGGACGATCAATATGGTGATAATAGTTGCGTACTAACACCATTTAAAAGTTCACTACCTCAATATTGAGAATCCATCCAGACTTCGGTACATTCGGTTCTATTGTAGCACAAATTATTTGCGACAAACATCGCCACATTAATAACATATTCACAGTCTAATGATGAAAATCACGAACAGCTGAAAATAGCATGAAAAGCGCGATAAAAGAGGGAGAGTGATTTCGGGTCTGTTGAATGTTAAAACACTATCATCATTAGTGTTTTACGCTACGTTTATTAAAAATATTTACACACACATACACACACAAATATTTACACACACAAATACAAAAATATAAAAATACAAAAATATATACAATCGTCCCGAGTGGGCGCGGCACAGGGGGCTGGCGCTGGTGGTAGTACTGGAGGTGGTGGCTGGTGGTGGTGGTGGCGCTGGTCCGGTTGTTCGCCCTAGAAATTTATTTTACGTTATCACTTTTGATTGTACATTTTGTACCAACAAAACTGTTTACTGATTCTGAAATAAGCGATTGTCGTACCAAATACAAAAATTAAAAATTGCATACGACAACTAGTTGTTTAAATTATAGGATTTCGTTATATTATAGTAAACAGTTTACTGTTTATACCATAACGATACAAGGTAAAACTAACAAATTAAAACATTGTGTAAAATAGGCTACTCCAAATAGATACAGAGTGATATCGATTTTATAATTTAGTAAGTACAGATAAGACCGAAATAAAAATTGGTCGTACAAAA
This sequence comes from Magicicada septendecula, assembly GCA_034769895.1. Classification (NCBI taxonomy): domain Eukaryota; kingdom Metazoa; phylum Arthropoda; class Insecta; order Hemiptera; family Cicadidae; genus Magicicada; species Magicicada septendecula. Next base: position 102,505,764 of record CM068369.1, on the reverse strand, counting down.
TATAAAGTAAATTTATATTTAAGTTAAAAAATATATAAGTAAAGTTAATTGTTTAAACAAAATTATAGTAATCTTATACTATTAAGCGAGCAATCTTTGTATGTATGTCCTTATTTTCTCGGAAACGGTTCTAACGATTTTCTCGAAATTTGATACTTAAGCGTACTTGGACACTAAAAATCGATTGGGCTAGGTCTCATTTTCCGCAAAAATCGCCTAAGGCCTAAACCGTAGGGTCTTTTAAGTATACATTTTAATTCATGTAGGTTTAAATATTCACACAACAATTGCTATTGTTATAACTCTGTCACCCAGCAACAAATATTTAAAAAAAATATTTTTTATTTGAAATTAAAACGTTAATTTTAATTCTGTTCATAAAGAATAGATCTTATCGATGTTTATAAATAATATAAAATAGCTGTTGCAATGAATGTAAATAAACAAACTAAGAGTTGAGACATAGAATCTAATCTATGTATGTCCTTGAAACGGCTCTAACGATACCGTAGGGTCTTTATAGGTCTTTAACCTGCGGCCTAAACGGCGCAGTATCGATGTTTATAAATAATATAAACAGATGTTGAAACAAACTAAGAGTTGAGACATACAATTGTGGGTTTCTGCGCAACGAGTTTTGTACAATCTATCTGATATACATAATCTAAACTATTAAGTGTTCTGTATACGCTGTTGTGTTGTTTGCATTCTCTGAGGTATATACATAATCTAAACTATTAAGTGTTCTCTATACGCTGTTGTGTTTTTTGCATTCTCTGAGGTAAGTGGTAGTCATAATCTGTCTAACGGGAATCTTATTGATGAAGTATTTGGTGATTGTTTGGCAAACAACAGATACGAAGATATGAAACACAGAGCTATATTAGCGCCTTTGAATAAAGACGTAAATAAAATTAACGACGAAATTATTAAAAAGCTTCCTGGAGAATAATATAAAGTATATAAAAGTTACGATTCTGTTAAAGATCAACCAGAAGGAGCTCTTCAATTCACTTCTGAATTTATAAATTCTGTTGAGATGGCTGACTTACCACCACACGAATTAAAGCTTAAAAAAATACAATAATAATGCTTTTACGAAACTTGGACGTCTCTGAAGGGCTGTGCAATGGAACGAGATTGGTCGTGACTGAATTATGTAATAACATTATTAAAGCCAAGATTATCACGGGTGAATATTCAGGCCGAGAAGTTCATATTCCACGGATTACAATAGATTCCAGCAAAAGTCAGCTTGGGTGCACTATGCAAAGGCATCAATTTCCCGTCAGAACAGCTTTTGCTATTAAGGCTCAAGGTCAAACATTTGAAGTGGTGGGAATTCACTTATCAATTCCTGTGTTTATCCACGGCATGTTGCATGTAGCATTTTCCAGAGTCAAAAGGCGAATTGGCTTAAAAGTTCTTTTACCACCAGAAAATCCTCGCCATACAAGAATCGTTGTATGGAAAGGAGTATTAAATAATTGTGATTCCAATAACAGAAACCGTCGATAAACGCAAACGGCGTAGTATCGATATGTTTATATATGAAAATAAATATCAAAAAATAAATAATTAATAAAAATAAATAAATAATTAATAATAAATAATATTTTTTTTAAGTCTGTATATTTATAAATAAATGTGAAAACCGAGCAAAGCTCGGTCACCCTGATATTTTACTTTTAATCGTACTGTTTACGATGTAAATATTGTCGTACAAACAAATATTTAAAATTGTATACGCTATGAACTATTTTATTATTTTTTTATCACACAAATTTAATATAGGCTCTTCGAAAAAGAGATATTATTGATTGACTAAATAATTACTTTTGATTATAAAATCTGTACCAATAACACTGTTTATGGGTATTGAAATAAAACTTTGTCGTACAAAATATAAAGTAAAATTCTATTCACCAACAACTAATTGGTTAAAAGAAATATAGTAATTCACTTGTAATAGTAAGTCTACTACTTTTTATTGTTTACGATGTAAACATTGTCGTACAAAAATATTACAAGTTATTTTCTATCACATAATTTTATTTACTTTTGATGTGAATTTTATACTGTTTATTATTTATTAGATAAAGATGGTTTATAAACATTTCTCACCGTTTTATTTCTCCACGATTAAAACGAACCCCGACGCTGACGACAGACTCCGCCCTTCCATCTCCGCGAACATGTGACCTATTTCCAACAGATACTGGACATGCTCGATGGTCAATTCACGGACGTCGGGATAGGTCTTGGAGTAGAGTTTCCACCCGTCCCCCATGTTCCGGTAGTGGCCAATTTTGGTCTCGGCCCACTCGCCGCCCTCTTCTTCGTCCACCTCATGAGCGAGGAGGTAGAAGACTTTTTTTTCTTTCGGCGCCGACTTCTTTTTTTTCCCTTCGCCGCTGCCTCTTCTTCGTTTTTCACGCAACTCATACTTAACTGATGACTAAAATTTAACAAAAAACACAAGTGCAAATACCTTTTTCACAGTCAGTAGTCAACTACATAAAGACGGTATCCTTCGCTGAATATATACTTCAGGAACAACCCCACTATTTCCGTTTAAAAGATTATTCTACAACGGAAACGTGATATCGTTTAATCAATTGCAATGTGTGCACCTTTGCTTTCACATACACGACACACACACGGTGCTTTCACTTGTGTTAATGTCCCGTGATGGAGGTATAATTTAATCATTCAAACGGTGCATTAACCATTCGATTCACAATGACATATCGTGTTTATTCTTATTGAAAGTAGAATAATTATACTAACAGGCGGTGAACCAGACGGTGAATGGACCATTTGAAAAACTAAAAAAACACTATCGCAAACTCGGATCATCTGTCTACACTGATGTGTTTAGGATACTGGCCTACATAGCCTACGTATATATACAAGAATGCAAACTGATACATGTGTGTAGACCTATTAGTTTTTTGTCATGTAAGAGTTTGTCTACTATATCTCGAATGTAAAGTAGTTTTAAACATTAAATAATTTACATTTCAAGAAAAAGAACTGTAGCAACTGTAGCAACAAGTATCTGAATACATATTGCATGACAATTACGTAACGCTCTCGAAACGTCGGCAGGTGCAGTTACGTAAACTTTCTAAACAGGTGCAGGTGCAGGTACAGTGTCTCTGTCAAGACCGTGCACTCAACGTAGCTTGCAGACTGTTTGAGCTCTTGTAACTATGCAAATTATGTTAACACGTGGCCAGGAATATGGAAAATTATTCTGGAGCACCTGCAGGGTGTAAATATGGACGTACGGCCGGCTTAGAAGTTAGTTACACCTGGTGATATTGTAGAGTTCGGATCAAGTTATTGTTGCGGATTAGTGGGAAGTGATTATTGTGTTATAATTAGTGTGGAACTCTAATAGTTGACATTATTATTGCGTGTGAACAAATTTAACTTGAATTATTATATGAGAGTACCTTGTTGTTTTCAGATTGTTATTCGTGACTAATTAAAGCTGGTAATTAGTGACTTTATTGGTGTCTGTAATTTGTTTCCACTGTACCATACGACGATCCGTGATACCGTCAAAACAATATATTATATTGCAAAAATACAAATTGATGTAGAATATAATGATGAATATTTAATTTAAATCAACACACAATGTGAAAGTTCAATAGAATCCTTGTAATTTGAAGTGCAGCTCGAGTGCTGCTGTGCCATATCCTGATTTCATTTCATCAGCGGCGAAAACTTGTGTACAATGTAATCGTTTGTGTGTGACCTGCAGGGATAGGAAATTTGGCATCCGCAAAAACTATACACGAATAAGCAAAACTGGACAATTCTACGTGAAAACGAGTTGTACCAACGGTTAGTGGACGACTTTCCTCTCGCGTACGCTCCCCGTTGTGCGATTTTACGTACGTATAAACGAATTGAGAAATATTGTGTTAATTATATTGTTAATAAAATAATTACGGAATAATAAAAAAAACACTTTAACGTATGCTAACCATTATAAATCGATCACAACCATTGAATTTACCTATGTATTTTAATAACTGTGCGAACCACTGATACACACGAATAATTACAGGGTAATGAAAATAACGCCAAGCACACTGTAACAATCCTTGACAGGATTAGGGCTGTTTACTCAACCTCTGGATGGAACGTCAGACTACAGGTACCAAACTTTGCCTAACGATTCTCTCTCTTGTAATCAAGTAATCTTCTAGAGTACAACTGAAGACACATGCACCCACACGCGCGCGCACAGGTATTCACTGAATTAATTGATATGGATTACCGTCGTCAATACCAGTAGTGGGCGAGAAATAATAGTAACTTTTAATTTATTATTATAACTAAAGATATTTACAATAAAAAGTGCATATCTAAAAAAGCGGAAATAAGGCATTCAAGCCAGAATGCCTATATGCAAGTGAATATCTAGCATTGAATTATAATTTAGACAAACTAGAAATATTGGAAATACGAATTATTAGGAAAATATTAGGCCCACGAAAAACTTCAGAAGGTTGGAAAGAAGAAGTAATGATTAAATACATCAAAGTATAGAAAATATAACAGAAACAATGAGAAAAAGAAGACTTTTATTTTTTGGACATTTATATTGAATGGACGACAATAGTTTAACAAAACAGATCTTCAAATATCTGTGTGGAAAGAAGTCAACGTCAAGCTGGATTAAAGAAGTCTAAAAGCATTTAGAAACAATAATATAAACACAGAAGAAGCAATTGGAAGAGACGTTTTTCGGACAAAAGTGTTAAAAATGGAAGGAGTCCAGGGTAGGAGAGAGAAAAACGCAGGTTCAAAGTGGACTGAAGACAGGAAGAAGAGACAGTGAAAAGATGAAAGAATATTGGAGAAAAAGAAAAGAACAAGGAATAAAGAATTGAAATTGGCATGTGGTCCTCAGACATGCTCAAAAAAAACTTTTAATAATATACATATTTGAAAATATTTATTATTGAATGTATTTGAATATATTTATTTGACATTGCCTGTATTCAGTTACAACATATATGTTGATGTGTATTGCTATTTGTACCAATTCCAATGTAAGCCTACATTCGATGATAACTAGATCTACAATTATTTCTAAATATAATTAAGCAATTATTACATCATAAATATTTCAAATTGTAATATTGTATTAATGAACATTATGTTTTGGAGTATTTTAATTTTGTCCATGTATTCAAGTAAAATAATATATAAGGAATGTAATTATTTTGCTGATGTAAAATAAACTGTACCAACTCATTCATGCGCGCGCGCGCGCGCGCACACAAGTAATTGATCTTGTTTTTGATATTTTCTCTTGTGTCCATACACAGGTCGTGATGATGACAATAATTATTGTCGAAACGTCTACACAAATAATATAAAATCTGTGTTGTACTTATTGAAAATTTATTGATCGACGGTCACTACTAAATTAAGGACATTTAACTGTACAATATTATACATCTACTAAATCAAAACTGCAACTCTGTAATCAAACTGTGATGTACTGTAATCATAAATTATAATTTAGTTATTTCATAATATTAAATAATATATAATATTGTGATATTGTTCAATGTAGTTTCTTCTGCAAGTAGTGTATTGCGTTTTTGTAGTTTCACTGATAAAATCAGCATCATCAGAGGTGTGTAAATAAATAAAATGATGCTGATTTTTTCAGTGAAACGTGCGTTAAGGTATTGAAACGACAAAAACGCAGTACACTACTTGCAAAAGAAACCATATTTAACAGTATCACAATTATATACAATTGTTGCAAGAAACTTTGAGTTACGTATATAGAAAAAGATAAATAATATATACAATTAAAGATTAGAATGTGTGTTGGGGGGGGGCGCTCGGGCATGTGTTTAATGTGCATTGTAGTAATACTATTAATACTATGTAATATTGATATAAATTATTTTGTCTAACAAAAAAAAAACTTAATGCAGCCACATGTAAGTTACAAACATATAATCGAAATACCGTACCTCACGTAAACGATGTCCAACTGGGCTCTAACCTTTCCGTACCCGACGGACGTGCGCGATGTTGCGGAGAGGCAGAACATCCTGTTTAATAGTTTTAAGTTGGTTTTCGCTGATTGCAGGTTCCAGCGCTTGGCAGATACACTCAACATTTCGTGTCCTGTGTATTTATGAGCGGGCTCTAAAATCTTCCAAGTCCTGGACTTTTAACCTAAACAGAAATGTAATGCATTAACTGTAGATTCCCATAAAAAATATTATAAAACTTCAGACTGTTGTAAACAGATTCGATTTAATAATTGTATAGTTATTTCATACTATTAAATAAGACTCTGTTTACTTGAATGAGTTAAACTATATTCAGATAAATACATTAAGTTCGGGTGTGAATTATTATTATTATTCTGGCTGTACAATGTTTACACATTTTCCGGAACCAAAGATTACAGAAGTGATTGAATTCTTATCTTCCATTGCTGCTTGTCCATCCAAAGATCTTTTTCAATTTCTCGTTCTCTCAATATAGTCTGAATTTCTTCTATCCAGGTGATAGGTGGTCTTCCTCTTTTCCTTCTTCCTGTTGGGGACCATTCCGTAACTCTCCTTGGTAATCTTTCCTGTGCCATTCTTTTCGTGTGTCCATACCATTGTAATTTTTTGTTTGGATAAAATCAACAATTGAATTTTTCACATTCATTCTGTCCTTAATGACTTCATTTCTAATTTTCTCAAGTCTGGATACTCTTGCTGAACGTCTCCAAAAGTCCATCTCTGCTGTCCTTAATTTAGTTCTTTTGTGTTTATTAGTAGTCCAAACTTCCGAGCCGTAAGTCATGATATTTCTAACAATGGTTTAAAATTTTTGGTTTTAGCTCCTGCTGTAATTTGCTTATCCTACAGGATTCCACATAATGTAGATATAGCCATCTTTCCCAAATTAATTCTGGATTGTATTTCTTTGTCTTGTTTCCTTGTTCGTGTGTATACATTTCACTAAATATTGAGGGGTTACATATTCAATATTTGTACCCCTCAATTTTGTATTGTATAATGCTACGTTCTTTGCTGTCCCTAGCTTGTTTTTGTTTACATAAAAAAAGAAACTAAATACTTGAAAATATTGTATTAAAAATGTATATTTAAAGACTTTATAGTACAAAGAAAAGAGGTTGAAAACAAATGACGTATGTTACTTATATGTCACTGCATGTTTAAATGTTACTTTACGTACAGTATTAAAACGTCTGTCAATATCTTATGACCAATGTATTTAATTATCTCTCAACGAGGGCGTATTTATAGGGAAGAAAACGAACGGAACCAGACTCCCCCTTCCCAGAGGGATGAAAAAGTTGACGAATTTTATTAATCTCTAAATTTTTAGGCTGTTTTATTATTTTTTCAGCTGTGTCGTTAATATATTAGTAGTTCTTTTTTTAAATGCAGCCTACAAACAGGTTTATTACAGAGCATTATTACACGTTTTAAGTGTGAAATATAGGAAAATAAATTCAGTCAATAAGTATCTTTTAAAAATGCTTCAATAACGCGTATTGTGTTATTACTGTATACTTCAATGGGATTGATTCCAGGATGTTATCACGCGTTTTTCAGCCACTTTAAAGATAGTAATGTTCATTAGTCTTGTTTTTTCATTTGTATGAAGCCGACTCGACGCCGGACCCCCCCTCAAGGGCAAGTTCTAGATACGCCACTGCCTCACAATGAGGAACATATGTTGTGCTGTATGTAGAATTACTTTTTACTGTTGCTCTTGTTGAATGAGAATATTCAAATGACACACTGTATTTAATGTATTATAACAAGTTTTATTAAAATAGAAAATTATAGCTCGTCTTCAGTACGTCCTTGGCATGCAGTCACTTTGAAGTGATGCTGCCATTTCATTGGTACTGAAACGACAATACGGATGGAATTGAAAGCATCTGATGCATTACCAAGCATGCAGACCGTTATGCAATTGAACATGAAAGCTCTGTGGTGTCAACAGAGATACTTGTGAGTTTTCTTAACTTTTCTGATGTTGAGAAATATTTATGTTTTTATTCTACTATGTTATATAAATACGGGAAACTAATTTTAAATGGGTTAAAAAAAAGAGGAGAATACTTATTCTATCGCTTTCAAGGACGCGCCGTATTTCTCTGGACTTACGCGCGGGCGCACAGATTGTCTTGCGGTGGAGCCACATACAATGTCCTCTTAGTTGCGAACAGAAACGGCTCGTTAAAGAGTCAAGCGTTGCGATCTAATGCTTCAATGTCTATGACGACACACGAGTGATGGTTTTAGTAATCCACAAGTGTAGAGAAACACGTCATCTATTCAAGCCACGCCTGTAGCCAGAACTATCTATTAGAAGGGGCAAAACATTTTCTATAGGGGGCATAAGTATATACATTTTGCATTCGACTATTTATGTATATTAAAGCCCATATATGTGTGTGAGTGTGTGTGTGTGTGTGTGTGTGTGTGTGTGTAGGCCTATTATTATTATATTATCAGTATATTTGTTACATATATATATATATATATATATATATACATATACTTTATTTTTACATATTTCATTCTATTTAAGTATTTGTAATAATTTTATCATCTATGGCTATTACAGACAGCTCACCTTTCGTAGGTAATCAAAATATTCGTTGTTTTTGTTCGTGGTATACATAGGATACTTGGAGACGTTAATCTATCATTTTACTTCCATGTTCCGTAAGAAAAGTAATGCGAACAAAATCGTGTTCGAGATAAAGCCTGGTTCTGATTATACTACCCTCAAAACATGAAGAAAAGTTATTTCCGAAAAGTGTCTGTGTGTAAAATGTTTTCTATGGCGAACGATAACTGCCGGAAATTCAAACAGAATCAAATAATTGTTTGCATATGTGCCTGAGTGTAGAGGACTCAAGATCGATTTTGGTGAAGATCAGCTAAGGGGAAGGTGTAGTTTACCTGTAACATTTTATGTTTTAACAAGAGTAAAGTACTTAATTTTGATAAATAAAGTATCCTGAAGAAAGATCATAATAATCCACTGTAGAAATGTAGATTAAAAATCTATAAATGAAAGGTTAGTTGAAGGGGAAGGGGGTAATTTTTTATATGTGTACTACGTTATCGCCAACAAAGAAGTAGTTTGTGTTAGCTGTTTGGCCGTGGTCCAATCTCTTCTGCAAAACTAGACGTTTTGGCAGTGCCATCGACTGCCATCATCAGTAAAAGTGCGCTAACGTGAGGAGGTATACGTTAGTGACCACAGTATTGTGGTTGAGGCTGAAGAAAGAAGTAGTTTCCATGGAAATATTTCATTTTAAAAATGATTTTAAATATAAATCTTAGAACATGGAAGTCATGTATGGTTCTCCATACCGATATTTACTATCAGTTACTTTACGTCTACAAGATTCAAGACTACCTGCTTTGTGTTTTGATTGAGGCTTATTAAAAAAAAAAAATACGTAGCAGTAAATAAAATTTACTTCAGATTCGTAATTGTCCGATGTTGCATGTTCTCACAATACAAATCACGAAAACTGCGCATCTTCTAACAAAAATAACGTTGTTCCTATTCTTTATTCCAGAAACAAATAGACAGCATAGCTACGTTTAAAATAGTGGCTACACTTGGACACATTTCCAATAGGCGATGTGATACGTTGGTAACTCTCTAACGAGCCTATAGAGGCCGCGCAAGTTCAAGTAGCGGAAACTTCGTTTTATTTTCCTGTTCGAATAAGCGGAATTTTTAATTGGTAAATTTTTAAATAATTTTTCCCGAAATTTAAAATTTAGTAAGAGTTTTAAAAATGAAAATTTGTGATTCGAAACTGGCGAAGAAACGCGTATTTGTATAAAACGCGTTATATCGAGCGGTGCCCGTCCTGCCACCCCCCCCCCAATCCGGCTTAGGGCCTGATTCGATCTGATACAATATTCAGTAACAATTACTTTTGTGTTTTCTCTAAGCATTTATTTCATATTCGAAGGTAAACGTGTATAATACGCGTCGTGTGCGTGCGGACGTCCAGATTAATTTGGCGCCCAAATTATAGACGAACTGCCGTGAACATAATCCAGCTCGTTATATAAATTCATGGCGTCATAAACCGTCATCAATAGTGGACTAGCGCGCTATCGCCCAACTGTGGTGTTCCCACTAACTACACAATTGTCTTGTTAATATGGAGCGTCATTCAGCTTGCCTGCAGGCTTGTGGGAGTATATACGAGGGTCACCTCAAAAGTAAGTTTTCCTATTTTTTCTTTTAAATGGAAATGGCGCAAGCAGGCTGACAAAGGTTGGAGAACTTTTATTTGTGTGTAGTGGCAGTAGTGTCAAAATTTCATCCGTTCCGTAGCAACGTAACAACACGAAATTAAAAAATCGGTATGGAGAACTATACATGACTTCCATATCCTAAAATTTATATTTAAAAAAATTTAAATATTAATTAAATAAGTGGATGCTAGAGTTCTGAAGAAATCATGTATCAGCTAAAATGGTACCACCATGTCAGGTGGATTAAGACTATCCTCAACCTTCGTGAGAAAGGACTGTACTTTTAAATAAAATGTCTGTAGGTCGAACGAAGAGCTAGCTAAAGGTAGTTGCGATCTGATTCCTGTAATAAAATTGGACTCTCGCTGCGAGGGGCCGAGGGATGTCTATAGTGTTATCAAAGTATTTCCTGTCAATACTATACTAGTCACTTTTCTTTTTTAAAATCTAGTCTTGATTTCTTTCTTTCCATTCGTCTTCTGATTTCCTGAACGACTATTCTGTTCACCCGTAATATTATAAATTTCTCAGCAAAACATTTCTTCCTTAATACGTTTGTGTCTCCTGTTTAACACCCGCCATTCTGATCCATGTCATAACGCTATATTCCACACAGGCTAGTAAATAACTAGCCATCAGGGAGGTCAAAATATTTTCAAGGAGGGGCAAACCATTTTCGAAAGGAGAAAAATATTTATATATTTTTCATACATACACACATGCACACATTAGTTTATAATTTTTATATCATAATAGAAATAAGTAGACAGATTGTATTAATTGCTTTAATACAACACTGCCCAGCGATCCACAGTAAGCAAATCGATGTCCACCTTTTCGGCTTGCTCGCGTTGTGGTGGTGTGGGTTTCGGCACTTTCCATGTAAAAAGCGTGCAAACATAATAAAATAAACATGAGTGAGACCAGAAATAACGCGAATTTCGTGTGTGTGTGTGTGTGTGTGTGTGTGTGTGTGTGTGTTCAACCCAACATGAGTGGGGTTGCGTTCAACCCAACGTGTATGGGGTTGCGTTCAACCCAACGTGTATGGGGTTGCGTTCAACCCAACGTGTGTTGGTTGCGTTGTGTGTGTGTGTGTGTGTGTGTGTGTGTGTGTGTGTGTGTGTGTGTGTGTGTGTGTGTGTGTGAAGTTAACATGGCTTAGACAAAATACAGACGTAAAGAAACAATTTGATACGTGAAGAGAAGAAACTGTACATGGATGTCTTGAATTGTCACAAAAATTCGATTGAAGCAGGTACTGTTATTATAGGATCAAGAAGATGAATATGCGTACTTCACAGAACATTGAATTTAAAAAGGTTAACTGTAGCCAAACATGGTGTCAGTAAACGAGAGGGACATGAGCAGAAGGCTAACTGCAAAAATTTCAAGAAATTTCGTAAAGTATGTCTTTTCACTTATTTGTCAAGCGTAAGCAATTATACAGTATTTTAAATTAAATTATTAGTGATAGCCATGTCTCTTCGTGGAAATCATGTTGTTAGAAACTCTCTGTTGCGTCTCTCTCACTCTCTCTCTCTCTCACTGTCAGGTGTATGTACATATTAGCGGTCACTGACGTGACTTTACATCGATTTAGAAATTTATATATGGCAAAAATAGTAATTAAGCGTCGTCACTAAGTAGCACTACTGATATATTTTAGGTATAACTGAATTTAAGCGGACGAGCCTTTAGTATAGACAACGTCCGTCATTTAAGGGTACGCGCGAGCGCGAGCGCGTGCGCGTGTGTGTGTGGACAACGCTCGCTATTTTGGTGCAAGTAATTAAAAAATCTATGTACATTACGTTGAATAGATATTGCGTCAACTGTCTAGTCTCCTGATACAGCTAACGCTTGAAGTATACTGCAACAAATAAGCGTTTCTCGTTTGGTTACTGCTAACATATTTATAAATGAAAATATATACATTCACAGTACAAATATAAACAAGTAAAACATTCACAGACCTTTAATATTATCTTGTGCGAAAATGTGTGAAAAACGTCTTGGCCTATAGCCAGTGGACGTCAAGTAAACATGAAACGTAACGCAACGTGAACACGTGGTAAAGAAACGTCCCCCCCCATGTAAACATAGGTCACCAGGGGGTCATCATTCCCCTGACATCAACGTGTATGTCATCGCGTTATAAGCGTAACGCATACGACAAGTAACGTATACGTTGTCACACGTGTTGTCCACGTGATCGTAGCATGATTTTAATTCTTGACACAACCCTTTATCTTGAAAATATGATTTAGTCGAGCGTTGTAAATAACTTCCTATAATATCACTTACTAAGTGTACCCCTGCAACAAACAAGCGTTTCTCGTTTGGTTACTGTTAACATATTTATAAATGAAAATATATACATTCCCAGTACAAATATAAACAAGTAAAACGCGTTCCAAGCGAGGTCGGGAAGAGAGTAAAAATGACATGGGTCCAAACGGTAGTCGCGTAAGGCCATGTCTCGAAAACTTTCAAAACATCTGCCAGCAGCATTACGTCTGTCAACAAAATATACAGATCATGGTAATCTCCAAACGTACGCAGATTGAATGCACTCCACACGTTTTGCGCGTGCTCGTAATCTGCGTCCGAAATAGACGATTCCATCAACCGGTTATAAAAGTGTTCACGAGCGGGCAGACTTGTTTCATTGAACCGGTCAATACTGTCGACGTACGCGTAAGGGTATACCCCCTTGCGTACGAGCAGGTTGATCTGTTCGTTGAAACCCCGTCTAAGCATTTCCTCTCTAAGCAGAGGAAATTGTACTGCGCACGTGTGTGTGTGTGTGTGTGTGCGCGCGCGCGCGCGCAGTCACAGGCATATTACTGAAGCAGGTACTGTTATTTAAACAAATTATGGTTCAATGGCCGCTAATACATCTGATCTATACACTATAATGCAAAGGTTGGTAGAGAGAGTGAGAGAGAGAGAGCATGCAATGTGTCTTCTAGCTGAAGTCGACGTTTTGACAGAGAGAGAGCGACGTTACTAAAATCATAACAAATATTTTCATCCTAAGCATGTATTCCTGTTTAGTAATAATTACAAGCCAACAAAGGGATATACAGTTTGATGCTTTATGATTTTTGTAAAATGTCTATATATACAAATAATATTATGAAAATAAAATTGACTATGAGCATGAAATTACAGGCTTCCGACGAACGGGATTCATAATGTTTGTCGGTTCGATTGTTTTCCTAATTTTGACTAATGTATGAAATTACTTTCAGTATCGCTGACTTCTTAAAGCTTAAAGCAGTGGAGAAAGCTTTCCACCACGGACAATGACCCTTGGGTACGTGACTTTACATCGATTAGCAAAAATAGTAATTAAGCACCGTCACTACTGTGCCGGTGTTTGCCTAACCCGGCGGTCGAAGGTTTTATAAATTTCGTTTACATAAACGCGAGCACAAATGTCGTTTAGTACGCCGATATTTAGACGGCACTGTTGAATACGACTGCGCCATCTCGCGGCGGAATTTTGCTGTGGACTGTACTGTAAGTGCAAGCTCAGTCCGACTGCAGCTATCACAAGGGAATCAACAGACTCTTCAACCCGAACAGACATCATTGCGTAGTTTGTTTCTTCTGCACTAATGGCAAGCTAAATTTACGAGACTTCCCGGTAATTGTAGCATCCTATAGTGTGCTGCAAAATTAATTAAATTATTTAACGTAAATGTATGCTGCCGAATGCGAAAGAAGAATGTACTTGGTGCGATCGGGCAGTGTGTGCGTTGTAAAAGATTTATTCTATGCTCAGTATATACAGCTCATGTCTTTTTTTTTTCAATTATTATTATACAAGAGTAGGGGGAAACTGACAGTTCATTGCCGGAAGTGACGTCACACGGCGGAAAATTCAAAAATTGTGGTGGTGGGGGTAACCATGCGGTAGTAGTCTGTCGGCCATGTTGTCGTCGTCTCCGCCTAAAGTGGGGTAATGTGTGCGTTGATTGGCGGAGGCGTGGCTATGTTCGCCGTTCGCCGTTGACGTCGTTGTTGACGTCGTCATCGTAGCTGGGCGGCGGCCTGGTCGTGGCTTGATCGTCGCCAGGAGTGGTGGGGTCGTCGTCCATTTTGTCGGCGGCGGCGGCCATGTTGGGAAATCTGCGAGGTTGTCGGGTTGTGGATGTGTGTAGTGGTTAAGGTCCGGCCAGGTTGCCGATTCGTGCATGTGTTATAGTGTATGGGTATGTATATGTAAGGGGTTTTTCCGGAAGTTCGGCCATGTTGGAAAAGCGTCGTCGGTGTTGCCAACTTGTGCTGGGTTTAATCGACGTTGTCGGCTCGGTGTTATAGTGTACGGGTTGAATATATGTTTACACTGCCGCCATTGTTCCCAACTCGGTGTTATAGTGTACTGGTTTCGGATATATTTACACTGCCACAATTGTCTCGATATCGTCGATGTTGTGTCTATGTGTTAAGCAATTGCATTGTTGCCAACTCAGTCAAGTAGTGTAAGAGTGTGCTGGTTAAGGTTCGGCCACGTTGGCGATTCGAGCGTGTGTTATAGTGTATGGGTTTGGATATATACTGTGTTTTCCGGAAGGGTCCACGTTGGAAAAGCGTCGACGTTGTCAACTTGTGCATGTGTGCTGGTTTAGCGTCGGCCACGTTGTCGGCTCGTGCATGTGTTATAGTGTACAGGTTTCAGATATATTTACACTGCCACCATTGTCCGGATATCGTCGATGTGAAGAGGTGAATTGCATTGTTGCCAACTGGAGAACTGTACTGGCATCGGTCACGTTGTCGGCTCATGCATGTGTTATAGTGTACGGGTTTCAGATATATTTACACTGCCACCCCATTGTCCGGATATCGTCGATGTGAAGAGGTGAATTGCATTGTTGCCAACTCGAGAACTGTACTGGCGTTGGTCACGTTGTCAACTTGTGCATGTGTTATAGTGTATGGGTTTAGATATTTACACTGCTGACGTTCGGATTTACTACTGCGGTGCAAAATTGAATATCATTTCACTTGTAAAAATTGATTATCGTGCATTTGTGCAATTGTTCTGATTGACATTTCACTTATGAAACATGCATGATGGAAGGAAAAAAGGATAGTTGAAAATAAACAACTAAGCAAAGCAAAATTTACATATATTGTAATCAAACACACATTAAAATATACAATAAACTACACACACACACACACACACATATACACACACACCACACACCACACAATAACAATATATGTAATCGTACGCGACAAATGAAGATGTCCATTCGGTCCTACTGTACAATTTCTACTATGTAAGCTCTATCTTTTTCTCCACGATAAATTAGTTGCAGCGAACACGGTACTAAATTTTTTAATTCCTCATCTTCGAAAACGCCTGCGTATCCCTTTGGTAGATATACACGATATTTTAGTTTAGGGTCTCTGTAATCTTGGGGAGTGACAGTACAGCTTTCCCGTACTTTGCGTATATATTCTGCATTTCTTCTATTGGATATTTTACGTCGATTATCAATTCCTTTATTTTTTTATACTCAATTGCGCTAATAGTTGCAAACTTTTCAGTGAATGACACCATTTTAAAATAAAGAATTTATCATTTTTCGTGCGTCTCTCAACGAATGAACGAATAACGCTCGTGCACAGCGAATAAATAGGGAGGTAGTTGTGGAGGTGGAAACCACTCAACGCACAGTAAGCGTTTATTTTTAACCGTGTGAACAGGATACGAGCTGATTTCTCACGGTTCAATGGGTAGGTGGGGAAGAGGGGAGTCGGTTATTTTTTATACGTCTAGACAGCACTCGTGCTTGTTCGAACATGTCGTCGACGCTAATTTATTTTTAGACAGGTGATGTATTTAACTGTGTGAACAGGATACGACTTGATTTCTCACGGTTCGATGGGTAGGTGAGGAAGAGGGGTGTCGGTTATTTTTATACGTCTAGACAGCACATGTGCTTGTTTGAACATGTCGTCGACGCTAATTTATTTTTAGACAGATGATGTAATCGATAGAAAGGCGACGACTGTTATTTTTTTACGTAAGCGCTAAACAATAATGTTAGTAATTTATCAGAAACATATTGATTATTCTAAAATCTGATACAACCCACTCGCGTAAAGCGTGTACTCTAGTATTTGTACATGTTAAAAGGAAACGTGTACTTTACTAATATCGACACAAGATGTTCATCTCAAGGATGTACACGAAAGAGATGGTAACAACAAAAAAAAAAGCTCCCACACACACAAAGTCACGGACGCGCACTTAGTTTGGCTTGCGTTCTGTTTCCCACACGCTGTGATAACAGATGGTGTCAGACAGCTTGTGTGTTCTGTTATTTAAAAAAATTTATGTACGACTACGTTCACACGCCGCGATAACCAGACGGCCAGACAGACGGAGTCGATTACATCATCATACAACTAATGCACACTCATCAACAAAAAAAGTAACAGCTGCCACACACACACACACACACACACACAAAGTCAAAGACGCACGCTTAGCTTGGCTTGTGTTCTATTTCACACAATAATTTATGTACGTCGCTAACTTTTCGTTCACACGCAACGATAACATATTTTCTGGAAATAAGCGGTACACGAGACAGGCTTTTCCGTGTATTGAACGTAATCGAGTTTAGGACAACTGAAAACTTCTAAATTTATAATAATGAAATGTACAATACGCTTCTCCAGAAATCTTTTTTTTCTGTAATCCTTTTACGAACATAAAGTTAAAAGGAAACGTGTACTTTACTAATATCGCCACAAGATGTTCGAACGATGTGTCCCCGTCCGTCCACTCTAATTTATAATAATGCTCCGTTAACCAACGGATTGTCCTTACGTGATTGTGATTCGAAACGATTGTGTTTACTAGAGGTGCAAATATCAAATGCCTGCTGGCATATGCGATGATATCCATAATGGCTAGTTACTTGCCGAGTTCGTTTCCATCGTCGTCAACAAAACAGTGAAAGCCGTCAAGTTCATTGAAAGCTGTCAGACCAAGGTACAGCATGCCATAACCGATCGTAACGATATACCTATAAGCGCAATGTCAACCTGCCTATCGTTAACGAAAACATAGCCACGTTCATTGAAAGCTGTCAGACCAAGGTACTGCATGCCATGCCACGTTCATTGAGAGCTGTCAGACCAAGGTACTGCATGCCATAACTGATCGTAACGATATACCCATAACCGCAATTTCAACATGCCTATCGTTAACGAAACCATTGCCACGTTCATTGGAAGCTGTTAGACCAAGGTACAGCATGCCATAACCGATCGTAACGATATACCAACAACCGCAATGTCAACCTGTCTATCGTTAACGAAACCATTGCCAAGATCATTGAAATACGTCAGACCAAGGTACTGCATGCCATAACCGACCGTAATGATATACCCATATAACCGTAATATAAACCTGCCTATCGTTAACGAAACCATTGCCAAGGTAATTGAAAGCTGTCAGACCAAGGTACTGCATGCTATATCCGATCGCAACGATATAACCATAACCGCAATATCAACCTGCCTATCGTTAACGAAACCATTGCCAAGTTCATTGAAAGCTGTCAGACCAAGGTACTGCATGCCATAACTGATCGTAACGATATAACCATAACCGCAATATCAACCTGGCTTTCGTTAACGAAACCATTGCCACGTTCATTGAAAGCTATCAGACCAAGGTACTGAATAACATAACCGATAGTAACGATATACCAATAACCGCAATATCAACCTGCATATCGTTAAGGAAACCATTGCCACGTTCACTGAAAGCTGTCAGACCAAAGTACTGCATGCCATAACCGATCGTAACGATATACCCATAACCGCAATGTCAACCTGCCTATCGTTAACGAAACCATTGCCAAGTTTATTGAAAGCTGTCAGACCAAGGTACTGCATGCCATAACCGATTGTAACGAAAAACCCATAACCGCAATGTCAACCTGCCTACCGTTAACGAAACCATTGTTACGTTCATTGAAAGCTGTCAGACCAAGGTACTGGATGCCATAACCGATCGTTACGATATACCCATAACCGCAATGTCAACTTGTCTATCGTTAACGAAACCATTGCCAAGTTCATTGAAATCTGTCAGACTAAGGTATTGCATGGCATAACCGATCGTAACGATATACCCATAACCGCAAAGTCAACCTGCCGATCGTTAACGAAACCATTGCCAAGTTCATTGAAAGCTGTCAGACCAAGGTACTGCATGCCATAACCGATCGTAACGATATTCCCATAACCGCAATGTCAACCTGCCTATCGTTAACGAAACCATTGCCAAGTTCATTGAAAGCTGTCAGACCAAGGTACTGCATGCCATAAACGATCGTAACTATATACCCATAACCGCAATGTCAACCTGCCTATCGTTAACGAAACCATTGCTAGGTTCATTGAAAGCTGTCAGACCAAAGTACTGCATGCCACAACCGAACGTAACGATATACCTATACCCATAACCGCAATGTCAATCTGCCTATCGTTAACGAAACCATTGCCAAGTTCATTGAAAGCTGTCAGACCAAGGTACTGCATGTCATAACCGATCGTAACGATATAACCATAACCCAATCTCAACCTGCCTATGGTTAACGAAACCATTGCCAAGTTCATTGAAAGCTGTCAGACCAAGGTACTGCATTCCATAACCGATCGTAACGATATACTCATAACCGCAATCTCAACTTGCCTATCGTTAACGAAACAATTGCCAAGTCCATTGAAAGCCGCCAGAACAACCTACTGCATGCCATAACCGATCGTAACGATATACCCATAACCGCAATCTCAACCAGCCTATCGTTATCGAAACCATTGCCACGTTCATTAAAAGCTCTCAGACCAAGGTACTGCATGCCATAACCGATCGTAACGATATACCCATAACCGCAATATCAACCGGCCTATCGTTAACGAAACCATTGCCACGTTCATTGAAAGCTCTCAGACAAAAGGTACTGCATGCCATAACCGATAGTAACAATATACCCATAACCGAAATTTCAACCTGCCTATCGTTAACGAAACCATTGCCAAGTTCATTGAAAGCCGTCAGAACAAGGTACTGCATGCCATAACCGATCGTAATGATATACCCATAACCGCAATGTCAACCTGCCTATGGTTAACGAAACCATTGCCAGTTCATGGAAAGCTGTCAGACCAAGGTATTGCATGCCATAACCGATCGTAACGATATACCCATAACCGCAATATCAACCGGCCTATCGTTAACGAAACCTTTGTCACGTTCATTGAAACCTGTCTGACCAAGGTAGTGCATGCCATAACCGATCGTAACGATATACCTATACCCATAACCGCAATGTCAACCGGCCTATCGTTAACGAAACCATTGCCACGTTCATTGAAATCTGTCAGACCAAGTTACTGCATGCCATAACCGATCGTAACGATATACCCATAACCGCAATGTCAACCTGCCTATCGTTAACGAAACAATTGCCAATTTCATTGAAAGCCGCCAGACCAAGATACTGCATGAAATAACCGATTGTAACGATATACCCATAACCGCAATGTCAACATTCCTATCGTTAACGAAATCATAGCCAAGTTCATTGAAAGCCGTCAGACCAAGTTACTGCATGCCGTAATCAATTGTAACGATATGCCAATAACCGCAATGTCAACCTGCCTATCGTTAAAGAAACCATTGCTACGTTCATAAAAAGCTGCCAGACGAAGGTACTGCATGCCATAACCGATCGTAACGATATACCCACAATCGCAATGTCAACCTGCCTATCGTTAAATATACCATTGCCAAGTTCTTTGAATGCCGCCAGACCATGTTAATGCATGCCATAACCGATCGTAACGATATACCCATAACCGCAATGTCATCCTGCCTATCGTTAACGAAACCATTGCCAAGTTCATTGAAAGCCGCCAGACCATGTTAATGCATGCCATAACCGATCGTAACGATATACCCATAACCGCAACGTCATCCTGCCTATCGTTAACGAAAGCATTGACAAGCTCATTGAAAGTTGTCAGACCAAAGTACTGCATGACATAACCGATTTTAACGATATACCCACAATCGCAATGTAAATCTGCCTAACGTTAACGAAATCATTGCCTCGTTCATTGAAATCTGTCAGACCAAGGTACTGCATGCCATAACCGATCTTAACGATATACCCACAACCGCAATGTCAACCTGCCTATCGTTAAAGAAACAATTGCCAAGTTCATTGAAAGCTGTCAGACCAAGGTAGTGCATGCCATAACCGATCGTAACGATATACACATAACAACAATGTCAGCCTGCCTATCGTTAACGAAAACATTGTGCCATGTTCATTGAAAGCTGTCAGACCAAGTTACTGCATGCCATAACCGATCGTAACGATATACCCATAACTGCAATGTCAACCTGCCTATCTTTAACGAAACCATTGCCAAGTTCATTGAAAGCTGTCAGACCAAGGTACTACATGCCATAACCGATCGTAACGATATACACATAACCGCAATGTCAACCTGCCTAACGTTATCGAAACCATTGCCAAGTTCATTGAAAGCTCTCAGACAAAAGGTACTGCATGCCATAACCGATAGTAACAATATACCCATAACCGAAATCTCAACCTGCCTATCGTTAACGAAACCATTGCCAAGTTAATTGAAAGCCGTCAGAACAAGGTACTGCATACCATAACCGATCGTAATGATATACCCATAACCGCAATGTCAACCTGCCTATCGTTAACGAAACCATTGCCAGTTGATGGAAAGCTGTCAAACCAAGGTATTGCATGCCATAACCGATCGTAACGATATACCCATAACCGCAATATCAAGATGCCTCTCGTTAACGAAACCTTTGTCACGTTCATTGAAATCTGTCAGACCAAGGTAGTGCATGCCATAACCGATCGTAACGATATACCTATACCCATAACCGCAATGTCAACCTGCCTATCGTTAACGAAACCATTGCCACGTTCATTGAAATCTGTCAGACCAAGTTACTGCATGCCATAACCGATCGTAACGATATACCAATAACCGCAATGTCAACCTGCCTATCGTTAACGAAACAATTGCCAATTTCATTGAAAGCCGCCAGACCAAGACACTGCATGACATAACCTATTGTAACGATATACCCATAACCGCAATGTCAACATTCCTATCGTTAACGAAATCATAGCCAAGTTCATTGAAAGCCGTCAGACCAAGTTACTGCATGCCGTAACCAATAGTAAGGATATGCCCATAACCGCAATGTCAACCTGCCTATCGTTAACGAAAACATTGCTACGTTCATACAAAGCTGCCGGACCAAGATATTGCATGTCATAACCGATCGTTACGATACACGCATATCCGCAATGTCAACTTGCATATCGTTAACGAAACCATTGCCACGTTCGTTGGAAGCTGTCAGACCAAGGTACTGCATGTCATAACCGATCGTAACGATATACCCATAAACACAATCTCAGCCTACCTATCGTTAACGAAACCATTGCCAAGTTCATTGAAAGCTGTCAGACCAAGGCACTACATGGCATAACCGATCGTAACGATATACACATAACAGCAATATCAACCTGCCTATCGCTAATGAAACCATTGCCTCGTTCATAGAAAGTTGTCAGACCAAGGTACTGCATGTCATAATGGTTCGTAACGATATACCCATAACCGCAACGTCAACCTGCCTATCGTTAACTAAACCTTTGCTAAGTTCATTGAAAGCTGTCAGATCAAGATACTGCATGCCATAACCGATCGTAACGATGTACCCATAACCGCAATGTCTACCTGCATATCGTTAAGGAAACCATTGCCAAGTTCATTGAAAGTTTTCTGACCAAGTTACTGCATGTCATAATCGATCGTAACGATATACCCATAACCGCAACGTCAACCTGCCTAACGTTTACGAAACCATTGCCAATGTCATTGAAAGCTGTCAGACCAAGTTACTGCATGCCATAACCGATCGTAACGATGTACCCATAACCGCAACGTCTACCTGCATATCGTTAAGGAAACCATTGCCACGTTCATTGAATTCTGACAGACCAAGGTACTGCATGTCATAACCGATCGTAATGATATACCCATATCCGCAATGTCAACCTGCTTATCGTTAACGAAACCATTGCCACGTTCATTGGAATCTGTCAGACCAAGGTACTGCATGTCATAACCGATCGTAACGATTTACCCATAACCGCAATCTCAACCTACCAATCGTTAACGAAACCATTGCCAAGTTCATTGAAAGCTGTCAGACCAAGGTACTGCATGGCATAACCAATCGTAACGATATACACATATCCGAACGATATACCCATAACCGCAATGTTAACCTGTCTATCGTTAACGAAACCATTGCTACGTTCATAGAAAGCTGTCAGACCAAGGTACTGCATGCCATAACCGATCGTAACGATATACCCATAACCGCAAATGTCAACCTGCCTATCGTTAACGAAACCATTACCAAGTTCGTTGAAAGTCGCCAGACCAAGGTACTGCAAGCTATAACCGATCGTAACGATACAGCCATAACTGCAATGTCAACCTGCCTATCGTTAACGAAACCATTGCCAGTTCATGGAAAGCTGTCAGACCAAGGTATTGCATGCCATAACCGATCGTAACGTTATACCCATAACCGCAATGTCAACCTGCCTATCGTTAACGAAACCATTGCCACGTTCATTGTAATCTGTCATACCAAGGTACTGCATGCCATAACTGATCGTAACGATATACCCATAAACGCAATGTCAACCGGCCTATCTTTAACGAAACGATTGACACGTTTATTGAAACCTGTCAGACCAAGGTACTGCATGTCATAACCGATCGTAACGATATACCCATAACCTCAATCTCATTCTGTCTATCGTTAACGAAACCATTGCCAATTTCATTCAAAGCCGCCAGACCAAGGTACTGCATGCACTGTCGGACCAAGGTACTTCATGCCATAACCGATCGTAACAATATACCCATAACCGCAATGTAACCCTGCTTATCGTTAACGAAACCATTGCCAAGTTCATTGAAAGCCGCCAGACCAAGGTACTGCATGCACTGTCAGACCAAGGTACTTCATGTCATAACAGATCGTAACGATATACCCATAACAGCAATGTCAACTTGCCTATCGTTAGCGAAACCATTTCCACGTTCATTGAAAGCTGACAGACCAAGGTACTGCATGCCATAACCGATCGTAACGATATACCCATAACCGGCATGTCAACCTGCCTATCGTTAATGAAACCATTGCCACGTTCATTGAAAGCTGTCAGAACAAGGTACTGCATGCGATAACCGATCGTAACGATATACCCATAACCGCAACCGAACGCTCGACGACTGTTTTAGTTAACATTGAACAGTTGTTACGTTCATTTATGCGGGCAGTCGGGGGTTATGAGAGTTCGAATACACTATCTTCCACCATGTTAACGGACGGGATTTGGGTGGGCGTAGTCATGGAGTTGGGGGATGTCGTCCATGTTGATAAAGTCGTCGCCCATGTTGAAAAATTCTTCGACCAATCATCGATGACCTCAGGGCGGCGGTCAGGCGGCGGATGGCGAATACGAATACGACGTCAACGACGACGGCAACGTCAACGAACGACACCGTGCGGACGATGATGGATTTATGTCGGCTAAAGGACTTTAAACAATTTTTAATAATAAACAGACACCTGTATATTGTGCGCGATAAATCTTTGTGGACATTATATCTCGAGTCGAAGGGATCGGTTCCGCCGCTTCTGTTGACGGATTGGTTGACTTCGCCGTCAAAGAATGACACCGTTCGGACGACGACGGATTTATGTCAGCTAAAGAACTTTTATCAATTTTTAATAATAAACAAACACCTGTATATTGTGCACGATAAA
This sequence comes from Magicicada septendecula, assembly GCA_034769895.1. Taxonomy (NCBI): domain Eukaryota; kingdom Metazoa; phylum Arthropoda; class Insecta; order Hemiptera; family Cicadidae; genus Magicicada; species Magicicada septendecula. Next base: position 102,481,479 of record CM068369.1, on the reverse strand, counting down.
TTTTTGTGGACATTATAACTCGCGTCGACGCGATCGGGTCCGCCGCTTCTGTTGACGGATTGGTTGACGTCGCCGTCGTCGTTGACGTTAACGTCGTCGTTGACGTCGTAGTCGTATTCGCCATCCGCCGCCTGACCGACGACCGGAGGTCATCGATGATTGGTCGAAGAATTTTTCAACATGGGCGACGACTTTATCTACATGGACGACATCCCACAACTCCATGATACGCCCACCCAACTCCCGTCCGTTAACATGGTGGAAGATAGTGTATTCGAACTCTCATAACCCCAGACTGCCTGCATAAATGCACGTAACAACTGTTCACTGTTAACTAAAACAGTCGTCGAGCGTTCGGTTGCGGTTATGAGTATATCGTTACGATCGGTTATCGCATGCAGTACCTTGTTCTTACAGCTTTCAATGAACGTGGCAATGGTTTCGTTAACGATAGGCAGGTTGACATTGCGGTTATGGGTATATCGTTACGATCGGTTATGGCATGCAGTACCTTGGTGTGTCAGCTTTCAATGAACGTGGAAATGGTTACGCTAACGATAGGCAAGTTGACATTGCTGTTATGGGTATATCGTTACGATCTGTTATGACATGAAGTACCTTGGTCTGACAGTGCATGCAGTACCTTGGTCTGGCGGCTTTCAATGAAATTGGCAATGGTTTCGTTAACGATAGACAGGATCAGATTGAGGTTATGGGTATATCGTTACGATCGGTTATGACATACAGTACCTTGGTCTGAGAGCTTTCAATGAACTTGGCAATGGTTTCGTTAACGATAAGAAGGTTGATATTGCGGTTATGGGTATATCGTTACGATCGGTAATGACATGTAGTACCTTGGTCTGACAGGTTTCAATAAACGTGTCAATCGTTTCCTTAAAGATAGGCCGGTTGACATTGCGTTTATGGGTATATCGTTACGATCGGTTATGGCATCCAGTAACTTGGTCTGACAGATTTCAATGAACGTGGCAATGGTTTCGTTAACGGTAGGCAGGTTGACATTGCCGTTATGGGTATAACGTTACGATCGGTTATGACATGCAATACCTTGGTCTGACAGCTTTCCATGAACTGGGAATGGTTTCGTTAACGATAGGCAGGTTGACATTGCGGTTATGGCTGTATCGTTACGATCGGTTATAGCTTGCAGTACCTTGGTCTGGCGAATTTCAACGAACTTGGTAATGGTTTCGTTAACGATTGGTAGGTTGAGATTGCGGTTATGGGTAAATCGTTACGATCGGTTATGACATGCAGTACTTTGGTCTGACAGATTTCAATGAACGTGGCAATGGTTTCGTTAACGATAAGCAGGTTGACATTGCGGATATGGGTATATCGTTACGATCGGTTATGGCATGCAGTACCTTGGTCTGACAGCTTTCTATGAACGTAGCAATGGTTTCGTTAATGATAGACAGGTTAACATTGCGGTTATGGGTATACCGTTCGGATATGTGTATATCGTTACGATCGGTTATGCCATGCAGTACCTTGGTCTGACAGCTTTCAATGAACTTGGCAATGGTTTCGTTAACGATTGGTAGGTTGAGATTGCGGTTATGGGTAAATCGTTACGATCGGTTATGACATGCAGTACTTTGGTCTGTCAGATTTCAATGAACGTGGCAATGGTTTCGTTAACGATAAGCAGGTTGACATTGCGGATATGGGTATATCATTACGATCGGTTATGACATGCAGTACCTTGGTCTGTCAGAATTCAATGAACGTGGCAATGGTTTCCTTAACGATATGCAGGTAGACATTGCGGTTACGGGTACACCGTTACGATCGGTTATGGCATGCAGTAACTTGGTCTGACAGCTTTCAATGAACTTGGCAATGGTTTCGTTAACGATAGGCAGGTTGACGTTGCGGTTATGGGTATATCGTTACGATCGATTATGACATGCAGTACCTTGGTCTGACAACTTTCTATGAACGAGGCAATGGTTTCATTAGCGATAGGCAGGTTGAAATTGCTGTTATGTGTATATCGTTACGATCAGTTATGCCATGTAGTGCTTTGGTCTGACAGCTTTCAATGAACTTGGCAATGGTTTCGTTAACGATAGGTAAGCTGAGATTGTGTTTATGGGTATATCGTTACGATCGGTTATGACATGCAGTACCTTGGTCTGACAGCTTTCAATTAACGTGGCAATGGTTTCGTTAACGATAAGCAGGTTGACAGTGCGGATATGGGTATATCGTTACGATCGGTTATGACATGCAATATCTTGGTCTGACGGATTTCAATGAACCTGTCAATGGGTTCGTTTACGGTAGGCAATTTAACATTGTGGTTATGGGTATATCGTTAAGATCGATTATGGCATGAAGTACCTTGATCTGACAGCTTTCAATGTACGTGGCAATGGTTTCGTTAACGATATGCAGGTTGACATTGCGGTTATGGGTATATCGTTACGATCGGTTATGGCATGGCAATGGTTTCGTTAACGATAGGCAGGTTGACATTGCGGTTATGGGTATATCGTTACGATCGGTAATGGCATGCAGTACCTTGGTCTGACAAATTACAATGAATGTGGCAATGGTTTCGTTAACGAAAGGCAGGTTGACATTGCGGTTATGTGTATATCGTTACGATAGGTTATGGCATGCAGTACCTTGGTCTGACGGCTTTAAAAGAACTTTGCAATGGTTTCGTTAACGATAGGCAGGTTGTCATTGCGGTTACGGGTATATCGTTACGATCGGTTATGGCATGGCAATGGTTTCGTTAACGATAGGCAGGTTGACATTGCGGTTATGGGTATATCGTTACGATCGGTTATGGCATGCAGCACCTTGGTCTCAGAGCTTTCAATGAAATTGGTGTGGTTTTGTTAACGATAGGCAGTTTGATATTGCGATTATGGCTATATCGTTTCGATCGGCTATGGCATGCAGTACCTTGGTCTGACAAATTACAATGAATGTGGCAATGGTTTCGTTAACGATAGGCAGGATGACATTGCGGTTGTGGGTATATCGTTACGATCGGTTATGGCATGCTGTATCTTGGTCTGACAAATTACAATGAATGTGGCAATGGTTTCGTTAACGATAGGCAGGTTGACATTGCGGTTGTGGGTATATTATTACGATCGGTTATGGCATGCAGTATCTTGGCCTGACACCTTTCAATGAACATGGCAATGTTTTCGTTAACGATAGGCAGGCTGACATTGCGGTTGTGGTTATATTGTTAAAATCGGTTATTTCACGCAGTACTTTGGTCTGACAACTTTCAATGAACGTGTCAATGCTTTCGTTAACGATATGCAGGATGACGTTGCGGTTATGGGTATATTGTTACGATCGGTTGTGGCATGCATTAACATGGTCTGGCGGGTTTCAATGAACTTGGCAATGGTATCTTTAACGATAGGCAGGTTAACATTGCGGTTGTGGGTATATCGTTACGAACGGTTACGACATGCAGTAACTTGGTCTGGCGGCTTTCACTGAACTTGGCAATGGTTTCGTTAACGATAGGCAGGATGACATTTCGGTTATGGGTATATCGATACGATCGGTTATGGCATGCATTAACATGGTCTGACGGCATTCAATGAACTTGGCAATGGTATCTTTAACGATAGGCAGATTGACATTGCGATTGTGGGTATATCGTTACGATCGGGTACGGCATGCAGTACCTTCGACTGGCAGCTTTTTATGAACGTAGCCTTGGTTTCGTTACCGATAGGCAGGTTGACATTGCGGTTATGGGCATATCGTTACAATTGGTTACGGCATGCAGTAACTAGGTCTGACGGCTTTCAATGAACATGGCTATGATTTCGTAAACGATAGGAATGTTGACATTGCGGTTATGGGTATATCGTTGCAATCGGTTATGTCATGCAGTATCTTGGTCTGGGGGCTTTCAATGAAATTGGCAATTGTTTCGTTAACGATAGGCAGGTTGACATTGCGGTTATGGGTATATCGTTACGATCGGTTATGGCATGCAGTAACTTGTTCTGACAGATTTCAATGAACTTGGGAATGGTTTCGTTAACGATAGGCAGGTTGACATTGCGGTTATGGGTATATCATTACGATCGGTTATGGCATGCAGTAACTTGTTCTGACGGATTTCAATGAACTTGGCAATGGTTTCGTTAACGATAGGCAGGTTGAGATTTCGGTTATGGGTATATTGTTACGATCGGTTATGGCATGCAGTACCTTGGTCTGAGAGCTTTCAATGAACGTGGAAATGGTTTCGTTAACGATAGGCTGGTTGACATTGCGGTTATGGTTATATCGTTACGATCGGTTATGGCATGCAGTACCTTGCTCTGACACCTTTCAATGAACTTGGCAATGGTTTCGTTAACGATAGGCAAGTTGAAACAGCGGTTCTGGGTATATCGTTACGATCGATTATGGCATGCAGTACCTTGGTCTGACAGCTTTCAAAGAACTTGGAAGTGTTTTCGTTAACGATAGGCAGGCTGAGATTGCGTTTATGGGTATATCTTTACGATCGGTTATGACATGCAGTACCTTGGTCTGACAGCTTTCAATGAACTTGGCAATGGTTTCGTTAACGATAGGCAGATTGACATTGCGGTTATGGGTATATCGTTACGATCGGTTATGGCATGCACTACCTTGGTCTGACAGCTTTCAATGAACTTGGCAATTGTTTCTTTAACGATAGACAGGTTGACATTGCGGTTGTGGGTACAACGTTAAGATCGGTTATGGCATGCAGTACCTTGGTCTGACAGATATCAATGAACGAGGCAATGGTTTCGTTAACGTTTAGCAGATTGACATTGCGGTTGTGGTTGTATCGTTAAAATCGGTTATGTCATGCAGTACTTTCGTCGGACGACTTTCAATGAACGTGTCAATGCTTTCGTTAACGATACGCAGGATGACGTTGCGGTTATGGGTATATCGTTACGATCGGTTATGGCATGCATTAACATGGTCTGGCGGCTTTCAGTGAACTTGGCAATGGTATCTTTAAAATAGGCAGGCTAACATTGCGGTTGTGGGTATATCGTTACGAACGGTTACGACATGCAGTAACTTGGTCTGGCGGCTTTCACTGAATTTGGCGATGGTTTCGTTAACGATAGGCAGGATGACATTCCGGTTACGGGTATATCGTCACGATCGGTTACGGCATGCATTAACATGGTCTGACGCCATTGAATGAACTTGGCAATGGTATCTTTAACGATAGGCAGGTTGACATTGCGATTGTGGGTATATCGTCACGTTCGGTTATGGCATGCAGTACCTTTGTCTGGCAGCTTTTTATGAACGTAGCAATGGTTTCGTTAAGGATAGGCAGGTTGACATTGCGGTTATGGGCATATCGTTACAATTGGTTACGGCATGCAGTAACTTGGTCTGACGGCTTTCAATGAACATGGCTATGATTTCGTTAACGATAGGAATGTTGACATAGCGGTTATAGGTATACCGTTACGATCGGTTATGGCATGCAGTAACTTGGTCTGACAGCTTTCAATGAACTTGGGAATGATTTCGTTAACGATAGGCAGGTTGACATTGCGGTTATGGGTATAGGTATATCGTTACGATCGGTTATGGCATGCACTACCTTGGTCTGACAGGTTTCAATGAACGTGACAAAGGTTTCGTTAACGATAGGCAGGTTGATATTGCGGTTATGGGTATATCGTTATGATCGGTTACGGCATGCAATACCTTGGCCTGACAGCTTTCCATGAACTGGCAATGGTTTCGTTAACGATAGGCAGGTTGACATTGCGGTTATGGGTATATCATTACGATCGGTTTTGGCATGCAGTAACTTGTTCTGACGGCTTTCAATGAACTTGGCAATGGTTTCGTTAACGATAGGCAGGTTGAGATTTCGGTTATGGGTATATTGTTACTATCGGTTATGGCATGCAGTACCTTTTGTCTGAGAGCTTTCAATGAACGTGGCAATGGTTTCGTTAAGGATAGGCCGGTTGATATTGCGGTTATGGGTATGTCGTTACGATCGGTTATGGCATGCAGTACGTTGGTCTGAGAGCTTTCAATGAACGTGGAAATGGTTTCGTTAACGACAGGCTAGTTGACATTGCGGTTATGGGTATATCGTTACGATCGGTTATGGCATGCAGTACCTTGGTCTGACAGCTTTCAATGAACTTGGCAATGGTTTCGTTAACGATAGGCAGGTTGACATTGCGGTTATGGGTATATCGTTCCGATCGGTTATGGCATGTAGTACCTTGGTCTGACAGCTTTCAATGAACTTGGCAATGGTTTCGTTAACGATAGGCAAGTTGAAATAGAGGTTCTGGGTATATCGTTACGATCGGTTATGGCATGCAGTACCTTGGTCTGACAGCTTTCAAAGAACATGGAAGTGTTTTCGTTAACGATAGGCAGGTTGAGATTGCGGTTATGGGTATATCGTTACGATCGGTTATGGCATGCAGTACCTTGATCTAACAGCTTTCAATGAACGTGGCAATGGTTTCATTAACGATAGGTAGGTTGTCATTTCGTTTATGGGTATATCGTTACGATCGGTTATGGCATGCAGTAGCTTGTTCTGGCGGCTTTCAATGGACTTGACAATTGTTTCGTTAACGATAGGCAAGTTGAGATTACGGTTATGGGTATATCGTTACGATCGGCTATAGAATGCAGTACCTTGGTCTGACAGCTTTCAATGAACTTTGCAATGGTTTCGTTAACCATAGGCAGGTTGAGATTGCGGTTATGGTTATATCGTTACGATCGGTTATGACATGCAGTACCTTGGTCTGACAGCTTTCAATGAACTTGGCAATAGTTTCGTTAACGATGGGCAGGTTGACATTGCGGTTATGAGTATATCGTTACGTTCGGTTATGGCATGCAGTACTTTTTGTCTGACAGCTTTCAATGAACGTAGCAATGGTTTCGTTAACGTAAGGCAGGTTGACATTGCGGTTATGGGTATATAGTTACAATCGGTTATGGCATGCAGTACCTTGGTCTGACAGTTTTCAATGAACTTGGCATTGGTTTCGTTAACGATAGGCAGGTTGAAATTGCGGTTATGGGTATATCGTCACGATCGGTTATGCCATGCAGTACCTTGGTCTGACAGCTTTCAATGAACTTGGCAATGGTTACGTTAACGATAGGCAGGTTGACTTTGCGGTTATGGGTATATCGTTACGATCTCTTATGTTATGCAATACTTTGGTCTGACAGCTTTCAATGAACTTGGCAACGATTTCGTTAACGATAGGCAGGTTGAGATTGCGGTTATGGGTATATCGTTACGATCGGTTATGGCCATGCAGTACCTTAGTCTGACAGATTTCAATGAACTTGGCAATGGTTTCGTTAACGATAGACAGGTTGACATTGCGGTTATGGGTATATCGTTACGATCGGTTATGACATGCAGTACTTTGGTCTGACAGTTTTCAGTGAACGTGGCAATGGTTTCCTTAACGATATGCAGGTTGATATTGCGGTTATGGGTATATCGTTACGGTCGGTTATGTTATGCAGTACCTTGGTCTGACAGCTTTCAGTGAACGTGGCAATGGTTTCGTTAACGAAAGCCAGGTTGATATTGCGGTTATGGGTATATCGTTACGATCAGTTATGTCATGCAGTACCTTGGGCTGACAGTTTTCAATGAACTTGGCAATGGTTTCGTTAACGATAGGCAGGTTGATATTGCGGTTGTGGTTATATCGTTGCGATCGGATATAGCATGCAGTACCTTGGTCTGAGAGCTTTCAATTACCTTGGCAATGGTTTCGTTAACGATAGGCAGGTTTATATTACGGTTATATGGGTATATCGTTACGATCGGTTATGGCATGCAGTACCTTGGTCTGACGTATTTCAATGATCTTGGCAATGGTTTCGTTAACGATAGACAGGTTGACATTGCGGTTGTTGGTATATCGTTACGATCGATTATGGCATGCAGTACCTTGGTCTAAGAGCTTTCAATGAAATTGGTGTGGTTTTGTTAACGATAGGCAGTTTGATATTGCGATTATGGCTATATCGTTACGATCAGTAATGGCATGCAGTACCTTGGTCTGACAGATTTCAATGGACTTGACAATGGTTTCGTTAACGAAAGGCAGGTTGAAATTGCGGTTATGTGTATATCGTTACGATAGGTTATGGCATGCAGTACCTTGGTCTGACGGCTTTAAAAGAACTTTGCAATGGTTTCGTTAACAATAGGCTGGTTGTCATTGCGGTTACGGGTATATCATTACGATCGGTAATGGCATGGCAATGGTTTCGTTAACGATAGGCAGGTTGACATTGCGGTTATGGGTATATCGTTACGATCGGTTATGGTATGCAGTACCTTGGTCTCAGAGCTTTCAATGAAATTGGTGTGGTTTTGTTAACGATAGGCAGTTTGATATTGCGATTAGGGCTATATCGTTACGATCGGCTATGGCATGCAGTACCTTGGTCTGACAAATTACAATGAATGTGGCAATGCTTTCGTTAACGATAGGCAGGTTGACATTGCCGTTGTGGGTATATCGTTACGATCGGTTATGGCATGCAGTATCTTGGTCTGACACCTTTCAATGAACATGGCAATGTTTTCGTTAACGATAGGCAGGCTGACATTGCGGTTATGATTATATCGTTACGATCGGTTATGGCATGCACTACCTTGGTCTGACAGATTTGAATGAACGAGGCAATGGTTTCGTTAACGTTAGGCAGATTGACATTGCGGTTGTGGTTATATCGTTAAAATCGGTTATGTCATGCAGTACTTTGGTCTGACAACTTTAAATGAACGTGTCAATGCTTTCGTTAACTATACGCAGGATGACGTTGCGGTTATGGGTATATCGTTACGATCGGTTGTGGCATGCATTAACATGGTCTGGAGGCTTTCAATGAACTTGGCAATGGTATTTTTAACGATAGGCAGGTTAACATTGCGGTTGTAGGTATATCGTTACGAACGGTTACGACATGCAGTAACTTGGTCTGGCAGCTTTCACTGAACTTGGCAATGGTTTCGTTAACGATAGGCAGGATGTCATTTCGGTTGTGGGTATATCGTTACGATCGGTTATGGCATGCACTAACATGGTCTGACGGCGTTCAATGAACTTGGCAATGGTGTCTTTAACGATAGGCAGGTTGACATTGTGATTGTGGGTATATCGTTACGATCGGTTATGGCATGCAGTACCTTCGACTGGCAGCTTTTTATGAACGTAGCAATGGTTTCGTTACCGATAGGCAGGTTGACATTGCGGTTATGGGCATATCGTTACAATTGGTTACGGCATGCAGTAACTTGGCCTGACGGCTTTCAATGAACATGGCTATGATTTCGTAAACGATAGGAATGTTGACATTGCGGTTAAGGGTATATCGTTACGATCGGTTATGTCATGCAGTAACTTGGTCTGGGGGCTTTCAATGAAATTGGGAATGGTTTCGTTAACGATAGGCAGGTTGACATGGCGGTTATGGGTATAGGTATACCGTTACGATCGGTTATGGCATGCACTACCATGGTCTGACAGGTTTCAATGAACGTGACAAAGGTTTCGTTAACGATAGGCAGGTTGATATTGCGGTTATGGGTTTTCGTTACGATCGGTTATGGCATGCAGTACCTTGGTCTGACAGATATCAATGAACGAGGCAATGGTTTCGTTAACGTTAAGCAGATTGACATTGCGGTTGTGGTTATATCGTTAAAATCGGTTATGTCATGCAGTACTTTCGTCTGACAACTTTCAATGAATTTGTCAATGCTTTCGTTAACGATACGCAGGATGACGTTGCGGTTATGGGTATATCGTTACGATCGGTTATGGCATGCATTAACATGGTCTGGCGGCTTTCAATGAACTTGGCAATGGTATCTTTAACGATAGGCAGGCTAACATTGCGTTTGTGGGTATATCGTTACGAACGGTTACGACATGCAGTAACTTGGTCTGGCGGCTTTCACTGAACTTCGCAATGGTTTCGTTAACGATAGGCAGGTTGACATTGCGGTTATGGGTATAGGTATATCGTTACGATCGGTTATGGCATGCAATACCTTGGTCTGACAGTTTTCAATGAACGTGACAAAGGTTTCGTTAACGATAGGCAGGTTGATATTGCGGTTATGGGTATCGTTACGATCGTTTATGGCATGCAATACCTTGGTCTGACAGCTTTCCATGAACTGGCAGTGGTTTCGTTAACGATAGGCAGGATGACATTTCGGTTATGGGTATATCGTTACGATCGGTTATGGCATGCATTAACATGGTCTGCCGGCATTCAATGAACTTGGCAATGGTATTTTTAACGATAGGCAGGTTGACATTGCGATTGTGGGTATATCGTTACGATTATGGCATGCAATACCTTGGTCTGACAGCTTTCCATGAACTGGCAGTGGTTTCGTTAACGATAGGCAGGATGACATTTCGGTTATGGGTATATCGTTACGATCGGTTATGGCATGCATTAACATGGTCTGACGGCATTCAATGAACTTGGCAATGGTATCTTTAACGATAGGCAGGTTGACATTGCGATTGTGGGTATATCGTTACGATCGGTTATGGCATGCAGTACCTTCGTCTGGCAGCTTTTTATGAACGTAGCAAAGGTTTCGTTAACGATAGGCAGGTTGACATTGCGGTTATGGGCATATCGTTACAATTGGTTACGGCATGCAGTAACTTGGTCTGACGGCTTTCAGTGAACATGGCTATGATTTCGTTAACGATAGGAATGTTGACATAGCGTTTATAGGTATATCGTTGCAATCTGTTAAGTCATGCAGTATCTTGGTCTGCTGGCTTTCAATGAAATTGGCAATTGTTTCGTTAACGATAGGCAGGTTGACATTGCGGTTATGGGTATATCGTTACGATCGGTTATGGCATGCAGTAACTTGGTCTGACATATTTCAATGAACTTGGGAATGGTTTCGTTAACGATAGGCAGGTTGACATTGCGGTTATGGGTATAGGTATATCGTTACGATCGGTTATGGCATGCAATACCTTGGTCTGACAGGTTTCAATGAACGTGACAAAGGTTTCGTTAACGATAGGCAGGTTGACATTGCGGTTATGGGTATATCGTTACGATCGGTTATGGCATGCAATACCTTGGTCTGACAGCTTTCCATGAACTTGGCAATGGTTTCGTTAACGATAGGCAAGTTGAGATTTCGGTTATGGGTATATTGTTACTATCGGTTATGGCATGCAATACCTTGGTCTGACAGCTTTCCATGAACTGGCAGTGGTTTCGTTAACGATAGGCAGGATGACATTTCGGTTATGGGTATATCGTTACGATCGGTTATGGCATGCATTAACATGGTCTGACGGCATTCAATGAACTTGGCAATGGTATCTTTAACGATAGGCAGGTTGACATTGCGATTGTGGGTATATCGTTACGATCGGTTATGGCATGCAGTACCTTCGTCTGGCAGCTTTTTATGAACGTAGCAAAGGTTTCGTTAACGATAGGCAGGTTGACATTGCGGTTATGGGCATATCGTTACAATTGGTTACGGCATGCAGTAACTTGGTCTGACGGCTTTCAGTGAACATGGCTATGATTTCGTTAACGATAGGAATGTTGACATAGCGTTTATAGGTATATCGTTGCAATCTGTTAAGTCATGCAGTATCTTGGTCTGGGGGCTTTCAATGAAATTGGCAATTGTTTCGTTAACGATAGGCAGGTTGACATTGCGATTGTGGGTATATCGTTACGATCGGTTATGGCATGCAGTACCTTCGTCTGGCAGCTTTTTATGAACGTAGCAAAGGTTTCGTTAACGATAGGCATGTTGACATTGCGGTTATGGGCATATCGTTACAATTGGTTACGGCATGCAGTAACTTGGTCTGACGGCTTTCAGTGAACATGGCTATGATTTCGTTAACGATAGGAATGTTGACATAGCGTTTATAGGTATATCGTTGCAATCTGTTAAGTCATGCAGTATCTTGGTCTGGGGGCTTTCAATGAAATTGGCAATTGTTTCGTTAACGATAGGCAGGTTGACATTGCGGTTATGGGTATATCGTTACGAACGGTTATGGCATGCAGTAACTTGGTCTGACAGATTTCAATGAACTTGGGAATGGTTTCGTTAACGATATGCAGGTTGACATTGCGGTTATGGGTATATCGTTACGATCGGTTATGGCATGCAATACCTTGGTCTGACAGCTTTCCATGAACTGGCAGTGGTTTCGTTAACGATAGGCAGGTTGACATTGCGGTTATGGGTATATCATTACGATCGGTTATGGCATGCAGTAACTTGTTCTGACGGCTTTCAATGAACTTGGCAATGGTTTCGTTAACGATAGGCAAGTTGAGATTTCGGTTATGGGTATATTGTTACAATCGGTTATGGCATGCAGTACCTTTTGTCTGAGAGCTTTCAATGAACGTGGCAATGGTTTCGTTAAGGATAGGCCGGTTGATATTGCGGTTATGGGTATGTCGTTACGATCGGTTATGGCATGCAGTACCTTGGTCTGAGAGCTTTCAATGAACGTGGAAATGGTTTCGTTAACGATAGGCTGGTTGACATTGCGGTTATGGGTATATCGTTACGATCGGTTATGGCATGCAGTACCTTGGTCTGACAGCTTTCAATGAACTTGGCAATGGTTTCGTTAACGATAGGCAGGTTTATATTACGGTTATATGGGTTTTTCGTTACGATCGGTTATGGCATGCAGTACCATGGTCTGACAGCTTTCAATGAACTTGGCAATGTATTCGTTAACGATAGGAAGGTTGATATTGCGGTTATGGGTATATCGTTACGATCGGTTATGTTATGCAGTACCTTGGTCTGACAGCTTTCAATGAACGTGGCAATGGTTTCGTTAACGAAAGCCAGGTTGATATTGCGGTTATGGGTATATCGTTACGATCGGTTATGGCATGCAGTACCTTGGTCTAACAGCTTTCAATGAACGTGGCAATGGTTTCGTTAACGATAGGAAGATTGTCATTGTGTTTATGGGTATATCGTTACGATCGGTTATGGCATGCAGTAGCTTGTTCTGGCGGCTTTCAATGGACTTGGCAATTGTTTCGTTAACGATAGGCAAGTTGAGATTGCGGTTATGGGTATATCGTTACGATCGGTTATGGAATGCAGTACCTTGGTCTGGCAGCTTTCAATGAACTTGGCAATGGTTTCGTTAACCATAGGCAGGTTGAGATTGCAGTTATGGTTATATCGTTACGATCGGTTATGACATGCAGTACCTTGGTCTGACAGCTTTCAATGAACTTGGCAATGGTTTCGTTAACGATAGTCAGTTTGACATTGCGGTTATGAGTATATCGTTACGTTCGGTTATGGCATGCAGTACTTTGGTCTGACAGCTTTCAATGAACTTGGCAATGGTTTCGTTAACGATAGGCAGGTTGACATTGCGGTTATGGATATATCGTTACGATCGGTTATGCCATGCAATACCTTGGTCTGACAGCTTTCAACGAACTTGGCAATGGTTTCGTTAACGATAGGCAGGTTGACTTTGCGGTTATGGGTATATCGTTACGATCTCTTATGTTATGCAATACTTTGGTCTGACAGCTTTCAATGAACTTGGCAACGATTTCATTAACGATGGGCAGGTTGAGATTGCGGTTATGGGTATGTCGTTACGATCGGTTATGTCCATGCAGTACCTTAGTCTGACAGATTTCAATGAACTTGGCAATGGTTTCGTTAACGATAGACAGGTTGACATTGCGGTTATGGGTATATCGTTACGATCGGTTATGGCATCCAGTACCTTGGTCTGACAGCTTTCAATGAACGTAACAATGGTTTCGTTAACGGTAGGCAGGTTGACATTGCGGTTATGGGTTTTTCGTTACGATCGGTTATGGCATGCAGTACCATGGTCTGACAGCTTTCAATGAACTTGGCAATGTATTCGTTAACGATAGGCAGGTTGATATTGCGGTTATGGGTATATCGTTACGATCGGTTATGTTATGCAGTACCTTGGTCTGACAGCTTTCAATGAACGTGGCAATGGTTTCGTTAACGAAAGCCAGGTTGATATTGCAGTTATGGGTATATCGTTACGATCAGTTATGTCATGCAGTACCTTGGGCTGACAGTTTTCAATGAACTTGGCAATGGTTTCGTTAACGATAGGCAGGTTGATATTGCGGTTATGTTTATATCGTTGCGATCGGATATAGCATGCAGTACCTTGGTCTGACAGCTTTCAATTACCTTGGCAATGGTTTCTTTAACGATAGGCAGGTTTATATTACGGTTATATGGGTATATCGTTACGATCGGTTATGGCATGCAGTACCTTGGTCTGACGTATTTCAATGATCTTGGCAATGGTTTCGTTAACGATAGACAGGTTGGCATTGCGGTTGTTGGTATATCGTTACGATTGGTTATGGCATGCTGTACCTTTGTCTAACAGCTTCCAATGAACGTGGCAATGGTTTCGTTAACTATAGGCATGTTGAAATTGCGGTTATGGGTATATCGTTACGATCAGTTATGGCATGCAGTACCTTGGTCTGACAGCTTTCAATGAACGTGGCATGGCATGCAGTACCTTGGTCTGACAGCTTTCAATGAACGTGGCAATGTTTTCGTTAACGATAGGCAGGTTGACATTGCGCTTATGGGTATATCGTAACGATCGGTTATGGCATGCTGTACCTTGGTCTGAGAGCTTTCAATGAACTTGACGACTTTCACTGTTTTGTTGACGACGATGGAAACGAACTCGGCAAGTAACTAGCCATTATGGACATCATCGCATGTGCCAGCAGGCATTTGATATTTGCACCTCTAGTAAACACAATCGTTTCGAATCACAATCACGTAAGGACAATCCGTTGGTTAACGGAGCATTATTATAGATTAGAGTGGACGGACGGGGACACATCGTTCGAACATCTTGTGGCGATATTAGTAAAGTACACGTTTCCTTTTAACTTTATGTTCGTAAAAGGATTAGAGAAAAAAAGATTTCTGGAGAAGCGTATTGTACATTTCATTATTATAAATTTAGAAGTTTTCAGTTGTCCTAAACTCGATTACGTTCAATACACGGAAAAGCCTGTCTCGTGTACCGCTTATTTCCAGAAAATATGTTATCGTTGCGTGTGAACGAAAAGTTAGCGACGTACATAAATTATTGTGTGAAATAGAACACAAGCCAAGCTAAGTGTGCGTCTTTGACTTTGTGTGTGTGTGTGTGTGTGTGTGTGTGTGTGTGTGTGTGTGTGTGGCAGCTGTTACTTTTTTTGTTGATGAGTGTGCATTAGTTGTTATGATGATGTAATCGACTCCGTCTGTCTGGGCGTCTTTTTATCGCGGCGTGTGAACGTAGTCGTACATAAGTTTTTTTAAATAACAGAACACACAAGCTGTCTGACACCATCTGTTATCACAGCGTGTGGGAAACAGAACGCAAGCCAAACTAAGTGCGCGTCCGTGACTTTGTGTGTGGGAGCTTTTTTTTTTTGTTGTTACCATCTCTTTCGTGTACATCCTTGAGATGAACATCTTGTGTCGATATTAGTAAAGTACACGTTTCCTTTTAACATGTACAAATACTAGAGTACACGCTTTACGCGAGTGGGTTGTATCAGATTTTAGAATAATCAATATGTTTCTGATAAATTACTAACATTATTGTTTAGCGCTTACGTAAAAAAATAACAGTCGTCGCCTTTCTATCGATTACATCATCTGTCTAAAAATAAATTAGCGTCGACGACATGTTCAAACAAGCACATGTGCTGTCTAGACGTATAAAAATAACCGACACCCCTCTTCCTCACCTACCCATCGAACCGTGAGAAATCAAGTCGTATCCTGTTCACACAGTTAAATACATCACCTGTCTAAAAATAAATTAGCGTCGACGACATGTTCGAACAAGCACGAGTGCTGTCTAGACGTATAAAAAATAACCGACTCCCCTCTTCCCCACCTACCCATTGAACCGTGAGAAATCAGCTCGTATCCTGTTCACACGGTTAAAAATAAACGCTTACTGTGCGTTGAGTGGTTTCCACCTACACAACTACCTCCCTATTTATTCGCTGTGCACGAGCGTTATTCGTTCATTCGTTGAGAGACGCACGAAAATGATAAATTCTTTATTTTAAAATGGTGTCATTCACTGAAAAGTTTGCAACTATTAGCGCAATTGAGTATAAAAAAATAAAGGAATTGATAATCGACGTAAAATATCCAATAGAAGAAATGCAGAATATATACGCAAAGTACGGGAAAGCTGTACTCGTCACTCTCCAAGATTACAGAGACCCTAAACTAAAATATCGTGTATATCTACCAAAGAGATACGCAGGCGTTTTCGAAGATGAGGAATTAAAAAATTTAGTACCGTGTTCGCTGCAACTAATTTATCGTGGAGAAAAGGATAGAGCTTACATAGTAGAAATTGTACAGTAGGACCGAATGGACATCTTCATTTGTCGCGTACGATTACATATATTGTTATTGTGTGGTGTGTGGTGTGGTGTGTGTGTGTGTGTGTGTGTGTGTGTGTGTAGTTTATTGTATATTTTTATGTGTGTTTGATTACAATATATGTAAATTTTGCTTTGCTTAGTTGTTTATTTTCAACTATCCTTTTTCCTTCCATCATGCATGTTTCATAAGTGAAATGTCAATCAGAACAATTGCACAAATGCACGATAATCAATTTTTACAAGTGAAATGATATTCAATTTTGCACCGCAGTAGTAAATCCGAACGGCAGCAGTGTAAATATATAAACCCATACACTATAACACATGCACAAGTTGACAACGTGACCAACGCCAGTACAGTTCTCGAGTTGGCAACAATGCAATTCACCTCTTCACATCGACGATATCCGGACAATGGGGTGGCAGTGTAAATATATCTGAAACCCGTACACTATAACACATGCATGAGTCGACAACGTGACCGATGCCAGTACAGTTCTCCAGTTGGCAACAATGCAATTCACCTCTTCACATTGACGATATCCGGACAATGGTGGCAGTGTAAATATATCTGAAACCTGTACACTATAACACATGCACGAGCCGACAACGTGGCCGACGCTAAACCAGCACACATGCACAAGTTGACAACGTCGACGCTTTTCCAACGTGGACACCCTTCCGGAAAACACAGTATATATCCAAACCCATACACTATAACACACGCTCGAATCGCCAACGTGGCCGAACCTTAACCAGCACACTCTTACACTACTTGACTGAGTTGGCAACAATGCAATTACTTAACACATAGACACAACATCGACGATATCGAGACAATTGTGGCAGTGTAAATATATCCGAAACCAGTACACTATAACACCGAGTTGGCAACAATGGCGGCAGTGTAAACATATATTCAACCCGTACACTATAACACCGAGCCGACAACGTCGATTAAACCCAGCACAAGTTGGCAACACCGACGACTCTTTTCCAACATGGCCGAACTTCCGGAAAAACCCCTTACATATACATACCCATACACTATAACACATGCACGAATCGGCAACCTGGCCGTACCTTAACCACTACACACATCCACAACCCGACAACCTCGCAGATTTTCCAACATGGCCGCCGCCGCCGACAAAAGGAACGACGACCCCACCACTCCTGGCGACGATCAAGCCACGACCAGGCCGCCGCCCAGCTACGATGACGACGTCAACGGCGAACGGCGAAGGCGAACATAGTCACGCCTCCGCCAATCAACGCACACATTACCCCAATTTAGGCGGAGACGACGACAACATGGCCGACAGACTACTACCGCATGGTTACCACCACCACCACAATTTTTGAATTTCCCGCCGTGTGACATCACTTCCGGCAATGAACTGTCAGTTTCCCCCTACTTACAAGCGTCACAGTAATTGTTTGGTAAAGTTTTATGTAAATTTATAAGCTAAAGTCAGTACGTATAGACGGAGTTGAATGGTGCGAGTTATGCACGCAATAGACGTGCATGCAATAGATTGCAAGAGTGTTCTCTTCAAGTAATTATGGCAGGTAAAATAAATTGCGTGACCACCCTCAGATGAAACACTATTTATATTTTGTTTGTGTATAACTGTAACTGCATTTAATGTGGTCATTTTTCGGCAAATTGCAATAATTGTGTCACCACGTGGCAAGGCCAACTTGGTCAGTTATGTCGGCGCGGGTCGAAGCAAGTGCCAGTGACTCTTATTAGACACCCTTTAAATTTATTTTTTTTAATTTAGTGCATTCATATTCACCTTGCAGACTTGATTATTCTCAGGCCATTTTCAAAAAAAAAAAACAGAAACAGAAACTTTATGCTTTTATCTTGAGTTGGTTGGAAGGCCCGTTCTGTGGTTATTACCTGGAACTAGGGTGCACATTTTTGCGAACTGCATTTCTAATCTTTTGTGAATTCCCAGGGTTCTCGTCCTAGTCGGAGATTCTGGTCTAGGCTGATGTAACTACACCTTCATTCAGCCATGAGCCATCCTACACACACCTGTTCGGAAGAGGGAGTCTGTTGACCAGCCACAAGATGCATCACATGCACACGATTAAGGTGATATGAACTCTTTATTTTTTGGTTGGCCGGGCCTGCCGTTCACCTGCATTACAAATTATTTTTCTTTTGAAACCATGTGCCCACGCTGCTAGACAGTCCGCTCTGGAGTGTGTCAGCTGAACATTCATTATGAACATCATGTGACTTTTATAATTTAACTCCATAAATCTAAGTACTATGTTTGTAATTGTGTGCTGCACTGGGAGAGCGTGCCAGAGTTTTTTTTACTCTTAAAATTTTTTTTTTGATATATATACAAGAGCCTTAGAGTTATTTCTCTATTCAATATAAAATTAATTCATATGTTATTGGTTCTGTTCCGGCCGGTTCAGAACGGGTTCATATTTTAATTTCATTTCGGTTTAACATGTAAGGGCTGGGGGTTTCGTTTTTCACGCTGTTTTCTGGGGGTAAAAGGGACATAGTTTTTTTGTCAGGCACATGTTCATTCAGTTTAAGGCAGGTTTGATTCCTGTCACATATGGTCGGGTACATGCTGGCGCGCTTCCACATCTGCTAGGATACAACAGGCGATTATTATAATATCAATTATACACAGCCATCTGACTTTAAGAGAAAAGAAATTTTATATTTTGTGGGCATATACTGATAATTTTTTGACCTTGTAAAAGCATATTGATGCCACTGATTCTTGTCAGTTGAATTAAATCATTTTCATTAAGGAACAATTTCCTGATACATGTATCCATCGGGATTTGTAACACAAAATTTAACATTTTAGAAAATCACACCAATTGCTTAAACTCAGGTGATGAGGGTTTTCCCCACTTACATACTGTGCAAGAAACTTAAAGATTTTCATATGCTCATAATGGGCCATTTATCAGATGTTATCAATTCATATGGGCAGTCCGGCCTATTTTTATGCTTTTGTTAGTCATTATCATCCTTTTGGGGGTTTTTAATTCTTTAAATTAATGGAAGTTAATAAATTATGGTGACTGGAATTTGAACATTTATGATTGCCGGTCTTGGGGCTTTGCAGAAACACTGCCTGCCGGGCAGGTCAAACATAGGTATTATAAGGGTATTATGAGTCTATGTGTCTTTGTGTTTCTGTATGTGATGTCAATGTTAAGTGTTAGTAAAAGGGGGGATTTATATAATTCATGGAATGTTGCTAGATATATATATATATATATACATAGATATTGTCTATTTACACAATTAAGGACATGTGAACACTATTTATTTATTATGTATTTTGTGGTTTATTGCTGATTGCAATGTGATACTTATGTGATTTGTGGGATATTTACATGTAACGAATTATGGGGGCAACAATAAAAAAATGTTATTGTTAATTAACAGCTGAGTTTAATTGCAAGTCCCGTCATACTGGACCCAGCGCATTTTTGGCTTCTCTAGGCTCTCGCCTAGTTTTAAATAACTAGTGGCTTCTCTTTCAAAATAAATACAAAAAATAACCAAAGGAAAGAGGGGTTGCAAATGGTAGCAGAGCGTGGTTCATTCTAGGGTTAAACCCTTGGGTCCTTGGGTGTGACGGGGCTTGCGAACTCGGAAATACTATGCTATTGTTTTTTGTTTAGGTATGTGCCCATGTATGGTAGGTTAGGTTGCATAACTTGTGAGTCTGATCGCACCACTGGGGCGGGTATTTGTGTTTGGAAAATTTGAGAGGTTGAACTGCCGGGGGGTCTCAAGCGTTGCCTGGGTGATAGAATGTTGCTGATTCGTGGTCGGAGTATAGTGTGTGGCATTAGCGGGATGCGGTATTGCCCGATCGGAAGTCGGTACCGTCACCGACTATATTCCCGAATTAGGAATACTGACTACTAGTTGGTGTCTGTGAGTTATGTGTTGGTGAGACGTGTGTGTCGGATTGATGTTTGATGTTATGTATGTTCAGTATTGTTGGTTGTTGCTTGTCTCCTTCTGTGGTGTTAGTACGTGGTTCGGAAGTGGCCCAGGTCTCCGCAGCGCTAGAGAACCCGGGGGTCAACTTGATGGAAGAGAGAGTACTCACGTTTTTCCTTTTGTAAGTCACGTTTTTGTGTTAGGTTTTTCGGGGGAATTTATGTTTGTTGTTATGTGTTTTGAATTGTGTAATTCTGGCGGGGGTATGCTACCAGAAATTGCCCCATCCTCTTTCAAGAGTTCTCCAGAAACTTTCAGTGTTAGATGGAATAGATGAGGAGCAGTTGCTGGTTTTCTTAGATCTTGTTCTGCAGTTGGCAGATTTCCCGGGGGTGTCCGATGGGGAGGTCTTGTCCCTTATATACCCGTATTGCCGGGGTTCATTGGCAGGGTTGGTCACCAACACTCTGCTTCGGGGCGGCAGTGTCGATGCTTTCCATGGGAAAGTGTTGGATTTCTTCATACCCCATCGACGACGTGCCCAGCTTAAGTTTGAGTTATCCTGTCGTCTACAGGCCAACGGAGAGGCATTGGGGGACTTCGTGCATGATGTAAGGAAAGCTGTCCGTATATTAAGACTGGGGTTGCCCGAGACGGAAGTCATACAGGTAATACGAGAAGGTCTGACTCCCCAAGAGAGATCCCGGCTGGTTTTCGCAGAGCCTCCACGTTCTTTTGCGGACCTGGACCGGTGGTGTGCGCATGCCAGGACTGTGTCGGTGGAGAACACAAAAGACTGTCAGAAAGCCTGAATATTCCGGAAGTAATGGAGGCTACAAGGGGGTGGCAAGTGAGAAGACGGTAACAGCAGCTACAGCACAGAAAACAAATAAGGGTGAAATTAACAGGGGAAGAAGAAAGTATATTAGTAAACCAACATCGGCAAGTAGGGAGCCGGTAGCAAGGCGTTATTCCTATTCGGAGAAAAAGGACACTTTAAAGGTTCCAGAGGAAGTACAAGTGCCTAAGAGAGTAGTGGATGAAGAAGGTGAAGCAGAAGAAGAAAAGCGGAATAACTTCTGTGGATCAATACAAGAGCCTAAGAACACGTCAGTCAATATTGAGTTACAGGACTCGAAGAGGGCGTAATGGTTGAATCCAGATGCCGCAGAATTTGTTCCAGTATCTCCATCTCGGTTCGTGAGGGATCCAGAGCCTGTAACATCATCATCGCCTACGCCGGGATATGAGAAGTCACTTGATGGTGTAGCTTTACCATCGCCAGTAGAAATTAATTTAGTCATTGCACATGAACCTGGACAGCTGGAGTCCAGGGTGGAAAATGTTGAGGACGTTGTAGTTGCTGAGAGTGGTGAAGGAGTGGAATCGACAGAAGAGGCAGAAGAGCGGTCTGCGGATGCTGCACAGGGAAGTATAGTTATAGGTGTTAGGGAGACTGAAGAGTCTGAGTTTGCGGATGGACACAGGGATGTCCAGGCTGCAAGTGTTTCTGAGGTTGCGGATGGAAAGGGGATGTCCATGCCGCAAGTGTGGTAGAAGTAGATGAGGTAGAAGTTGAGGAGAAATTTGGTGGCAGCGTTGTGGAGTGTGCGAGTGAGAATGATGTAGTGTGTGAAGATGTGCAGACGCCTTCTGTAAGTAGTGTTGAAGATTCCGAAGAACGAAAAGAAGTTTCAGGTGGACCAGGTGAGCAACTAGAGGAGGACGAGGACGTGCAGTGTTATGATGGTGGTAGTGGACGTGATGGCGATGATGTCGATGATGAATGTGTTGAGGAAAATGAGATTGGAGAAGAGGTTAGTGAAGAAGTTTGTGAAGCGGCTGATGACGAGTGTGAGGAGCTGAAGGGAAAATGCGGTTGAAGATGGATCAGACGAGGAACTGGAGGATGATGAGGAGGTGCAGTGTCATGAGGTTGATTTGGATTATGGGGATGAAAAAGGGGAAATTGTAGAAGAGGAGGAAAAGAAGGAAGGATTGGAAGAAGGACAAGTAGAGGAGTTAGATGATGAGCATAATCCAAAGCGGAGTGAAAGTAGTGAGGTAAGTTGCCTTAATGCTGATGCAGAAGAAACCAGTCAGTACAGCTCATCGCGAGATAGTTTCTCAGAGAGTGGTGTCCGAAAGGAACAAGTACCTAAAGTCCGTCATAGAAAGGTAAGAAGGAGAGGTTAACGGGTAGCGTGTAGATGTTCCCCACAGTCCCAGTGGTGATCGTCTACTTCAGGGTTGCGCCCCTGCCCACGCGAGCCTTGGTTTTCTCCAGTCATTCTCCTTTTCGGAGGGAACCAGGTCCTTACCCTTAGTCCTAGCTATTGACCTTTCAATGATCCTTGCCCCATTTCATCTTCTCAATTTTCCTACCCCTCCCCATAGTAAAAAAAAAAAAAACCCTATCAATAAGGAGTTAGAGAGACTTCCCGGAAGTGAGTAAATTGTGGTCCTCGAGATTGTCAGTCAGTTTCCCCTGTTCTGGAAGGTTATGATGGAGAAAGTTAGAGAGTTGGAGAGTGTCCTCAGATTGTCGTGGTCTTGGAGATTGTAAGTTCCCCTGTTTTGGTTCTGAAGGTTATGATGGAGAGTGATAGCGTGCTGTTGTTTCGTTATTTATAGTAATTGAATTTGTTTGTTGATTGTTGTAGGGTCGGTCCATGCCGCATTCTCCGGTTGTTTCCCGGGTGTTTTTGTTGAGAGAGAGAATTGTATTTATTGTGTATCGACGTCGGTGGAGAAGTGAGACCCCCCTTGCTAGTCATGGTGTTTTTGTTGAGTAAGAGTTAGGATGGATGTTCGCGTGCCCTTGATGCGGTCCTCTCTGTCTGGCTAAGCGGGGCCGTCCGCCCTTGTGTAGGGATGTGGGCCAGCCAGATGGCAAGGATGGAGATGCCTTGTTGGTGCATGTGGCTGGTCGGTCCAAGAGATGGACGAGAAGTAGTACGGTCACTCACATACCAAGGTGGGAGATACCTTGTTTGGTCTTAGGACGAGTATGTGAGTGGGGCCGGTGGGAGTAGGTGATGGTCACCGGAGAGGGTGACGTGTTGGGGCGGTCCCGTGGGGTTGGCATTTCGGAGAGGGTCGCATGGGGGATGGACGCAGTTGTGAGGTTTCTCTGTTCTCCTGAGGGCAAGTGCCGCTAGGCCGCAATGAGCACCGAGTCCACTAGGTTCATTCTGGAAGGGGGTACACTGCAGGGTACTCTCCCGAGTTCAAGTGTGGGGCAACCGGGTTGCCCTTTCGGGGTGGGGGTGTGCCGGTGTTTGCCTAACCCGGCGGTCGAAGGTTTTATAAATTTCGTTTACATAAACGCGAGCACAAATGTCGTTTAGTACGCCGATATTTAGACGGCACTGTTGAATACGACTGCGCCATCTCGCGGCGGAATTTTGCTGTGGACTGTACTGTAAGTGCAAGCTCAGTCCGACTGCAGCTATCACAAGGAAATCAACAGACTCTTCGATCCGAACAGACATCATTGCGTAGTTTGTTTCTTCTGCACTAATGGCAAGCTAAATTTACGAGACTTCCCGGTAAGTAATTGTAGCATCCTATAGTATGCTGCAAAATTAATTAAATTATTTAACGTAAATGTATGCAGCCGAATGCGAAAGAAGAATGTACTTGGTGCGATCGGGCAGTGTGTGCGTTGTAAAAGATTTATTCTATGTTCAGTATATACAGCTCATGTCTTTTTTTTTTTCAATTATTATTATACAAGAGTCACTGTAATTGTTTGGTAAAGTTTTATGTAAATTTATAAGCTAGTCAGTACATATAGACGGAGTTGAATGGTGCGAGTTATGCACGCAATAGACGTGCATGCAATAGATTGCAAGAGTGTTCTCTTTAAGTAATTATGGCAGTTAAAATAAATTGCGTGACCACCCTCAGATGAAACACTATTTATATTTTGTTTGTGTATAACTGTAACTGCATTTAATGTGGTCATTTTTCGGCAAATTGCAATAATTGTGTCACCACGTGGCAAGGCCAACTTGGTCAGTTATGTCGGCGCGGGTCGAAGCAAGTGCCAGTGACTCTTATTAGACACCCTTTAAATTTATTTTTTTTAATTTAGTGCATTCATATTCACCTTGCAGACTTGATTATTCTCAGGCCATTTTCAAAAAAAAAAAAAAAACAGAAACAGAAACTTTATGCTTTTATCTTGAGTTGGTTGGAAGGCCCGTTCTGTGGTTATTACCTGGAACTTGGGTGCACATTTTTGCGAACTGCATTTCTAATCTTTTGTGAATTCCCAGGGTTCTCGTCCTAGTCGGAGATTCTGGTCTAGGCTGATGTAACTACACCTTCATTCAGCCATGAGCCATCCTACACACACCTGTTCGGAAGAGGGAGTCTGTTGACCAGCCACAAGATGCATCACATGCACACGATTAAGGTGATATGAACTCTTTATTTTTTGGTTGGCCGGGCCTGCCGTTCACCTGCATTACAAATTATTTTTCTTTTGAAACCATGTGCCCACGCTGCTAGACAGTCCGCTCTGGGGTGTGTCAGCTGAACATTCATTATGAACATCATGTGACTTTTATAATTTAACTCCATAAATCTAAGTACTATGTTTGTAATTGTGTGCTGCACAGGGAGAGCGTGCCAGAGTTTTTTTTACTCTTAAAATTTTTTTTTGATATATATACAAGAGCCTTAGAGTTATTTCTCTATTCAATATAAAATTAATTCATATGTTATTGGTTCTGTTCCGGCCGGTTCAGAACGGGTTCATATTTTAATTTCATTTCGGTTTAACATGTAAGGGCTGGGGGTTTCGTTTTTCACGCTGTTTTCTGGGGGTAAAAGGGACATAGTTTTTTTGTCAGGCACATGTTCATTCAGTTTAAGGCAGGTTTGATTCCTGTCACATATGGTCGGGTACATGCTGGCGCGCTTCCACATCTGCTAGGATACAACAGGCGATTATTATAATATCAATTATACACAGCCATCTGACTTTAAGAGAAAAGAAATTTTATATTTTGTGGGCATATACTGATAATTTTTTGACCTTGTAAAAGCATATTGATGCCACTGATTCTTGTCAGTTGAATTAAATCATTTTCATTAAGGAACAATTTCCTGATACATGTATCCATCGGGATTTGTAACACAAAATTTAACATTTTAGAAAATCACACCAATTGCTTAAACTCAGGTGATGAGGGTTTTCCCCACTTACATACTGTGCAAGAAACTTAAAGATTTTCATATGCTCATAATGGGCCATTTATCAGATGTTATCAATTCATATGGGCAGTCCGGCCTATTTTTATGCTTTTGTTAGTCATTATCATCCTTTTGGGGGTTTTTAATTCTTTAAATTAATGGAAGTTAATAAATTATGGTGACTGGAATTTGAACATTTATGATTGCCGGTCTTGGGGCTTTGCAGAAACACTGCCTGCCGGGCAGGTCAAACATGGGTATTATAAGGGTATTATGAGTCTATGTGTCTTTGTGTTTCTGTATGTGATGTCAATGTTAAGTGTTAGTAAAAGGGGGGATTTATATAATTTATGGAATGTTGCTAGATATATATATATATATATATATAGATACATAGATATTGTCTATTTACACAATTAAGGACATGTGAACACTATTTATTTATTATGTATTTTGTGGTTTATTGCTGATTGCAATGTGATACTTATGTGATTTGTGGGATATTTACATGTAACGAATTATGGGGGCAACAATAAAAAAATGTTATTGTTAATTAACAGCTGAGTTTAATTGCAAGTCCCGTCATACTGGACCCAGCGCATTTTTGGCTTCTCTAGGCTCTCGCCTAGTTTTAAATAACTAGTGGCTTCTCTTTCAAAATAAATACAAAAAATGGTTTTTTTTTTATAAAGCATAAAAAGGAAAGAGGGGTTGCACTACTTACGGATTAGAAAGTATTTATTACCAAAACGAGCACGGGAGCTACCCCCTACCCTACCGTTGTATGATACATCGATATATATACATGAAGAATGCAGTAACGATTTTCTCATTTGCAATTAGCCTTCATACCTCATTGTGAAATCGATAATTGTGTACATCAACATTTAAGAGGTGAGTAAAAAAGATTTGAATACATTAATAAGTGAACATTGTTACTGAAGTTACAGATTTTATTTGAACGTAAAAATTATTGGATCTTATTTGCATTAAAACATTATCAAGTGTGTTATTTAACGTCAGATTGTAGTTATAAGCGTATAATTTCCAAAACAGTACTTGATATGTAGTGTCTGCTACAATTTCAAAATTTATTCTCATAGTATTTTATATATTACACTTCTAATCAACATAGTTATCGTTAAGTTTACATGAAACATTTGAATATGTTAATAAGTGAACATAATTTTATTGTATGTACAGATTTTATTTAAACGTAAAATTGTTCACATTAAAACATTATCAACTGCATTATTTATTGAATTTAATACAGGACTTGTTCAAATAAGTAGAAACATCGTTGTGTGTGTGTGTGTGCGCGCGCGCGTGCGTGTGTGTTTGTACGGATTTATTCTCAGTTGTATGGGGCGGTACAGTTATTCTTACACAATTAGATCTCGGTACAAATTGGTTGAAATGACACACATGTTGAAAGCCTTTTGTATATATAGCACATAATGTATATGGTACTGAAGCAGGTACTGTTATTATAGGAACAAGAAGATGAATATGTATACTTCTCAGAACATTGAACTTAAATGGTTAACTGTAGCCAAACATGCCGCCAGTAAACGAGAGGGACATGAGCAGAAGGCTAACAACAAGAAGATGAATATGCGTACTTCTCAGAACATTGAATTTAAATGGTTAACTGTAGCCAAATACGATGCCAGTAAACGTGAGGGACATGAGCAGAAGTCTAACTGCAAAAATTTCAAGAAATTACGTATAGTATGTTTTTTCTCTTATTTGTCAATCGTAAGCAATTATACAGTATTTTAAATTAATCAAACAGTGATATTTTATATCATTAATACTGATTGCATGTTTTATTTAATGCTTTGTCTTAGGTTTTACCATTGAACAGAAGTATTGTGAATATGTTAATAAGTGAACATAATTTTATTGTATGTACAGATTTTATTTAAACGTAAAATTGTTCACATTAAAACATTATCAACTGCATTATTTATTGAATTTAATACAGGACTTGTTCAAATAAGTAGAAACATCGTTGTGTGTGTGTGTGTGTGTGTGTGCGCGCGCATGTGTGTGTGTGTGTATGTTTGTACGGATTTATTCTCAGTTGTATGGGGCGGTACGGTTATTCTTACACAATTAGATCTCGGTACAAATTGGTTGAAATGACAAACATGTTGAAAGCCTTTTGTATGTATAGCACATAATGTATATGGCTATTTTTACAACTGCTGTGCAGAGAGAAAATTTATTAATTCAGTCACATGTTTCGTCCAGCCACAACAGATTTTCTCAACGAATATACACAGATTTTATTTAAACGTAAGATTGTTCACATTAATACATTATCAAGTGCATTATTTATTGAACTTAATACAGGACTTGTTCAAATAAGTAGAAACATCGTTGTGTGTGTGTGTGTGTGTGCGCGCGCGCGCGTGTGTACGTTTGTACGGATTTATTCTGTTGTATGGGGCGGTACAGTTATTCTTACACAATTAGATCTCGGTACAAATTGGTTGAAATGACAAACACGTTGAAAGCCTTTTGTATATATAGCACATAATGTATACGGCTACTTTTACAACTGCTGTGCAGAGAGAAAATTTATTAATTCAGTCACATGTTTCGTCCAGCCACAACAGATTTTCTCGACAAATATATGTTTCCTTCAATTGAAACAATTACAACAAAATGTTTATTAGTGTAAGAAAGTTAATTATTGTTTGTAGCTGTTGAAATACAAACAACTTTTATTTTTGTTGTTATTGTTGTTGACGAGATTTTGTTTACCAAAAGTATGACTTTGTACTGTTTTGTTACCATTTTATGTACCGGGTAATGAAATAAATCTCCAATCACCCAGTCGGAATCATTAAGTTTTGTTCGTTGTTTTCTCTGTTGTAATCGATCATGTCATATTCAAAGTTGGTTGGTGACAAGTTGTATCCGTTGACGTAGTTGTTTTCTACCGACGTCTATTCGTTCTTCTAATTTCTTTCTGGCAAGCGTTTGAGCTCTGGTAAATTTATCTTTAGGAGGACGTTGTTCTCTGGTAATGTTTATTCGATCACATAATTGTTTTCTGACAACAAATTGGGCTCTGACAAACTGATCAATAAGATCTTTTGCAAAACTTAATGATTCCGACTGGATGATTGTAGAATTATCTGTACTCAGTTTCCAAAATGTATCAATGAAAATACTACGAGACCAGAATATATTGAGTACCAAATCCATCAATTTTCAAATGTTGGCGAAAATGGACGATTGCAGCTGTAGTTAGAGTACAATTCTGTAATTTACAAATGTAAAAATTTTATAAATGCAAATTACAATTTCTCATAACAAAATACAGCGTTCCATTTCATTTTATATCCAAACTATTATTATTATCTGAAACAAAACGTTATACAGATTGTAACGTTCAAAATTTCGGATGTTACGTTTGAATAAAAGAATGAAAATAACGTCTGTATTTTGTTTTACATATTTTTATTTTGACATTGCATTAGGACTATAATCACTCAGCACTGTGTGGGCATGATAATACATTAAAGTGATAAAACACGGAGAATGTCTTTGTTTCAGACAAGTATAATGTCTCCCAACGCAGTGTTACATGATCACAGCTACACCATGTGTGTGTGTGTCTTAATGACAGTATCTAATTTTAAAATATGTTGTTTTCTGTTACAGACATGTGGTGCTAACGGGATATTCCTGGACTTGTGTGTGTGTGTGTGTGTGTGTGTGTGTGTGGTTTCAACTCCCTGTACTTAACACTTTAATAATTGAATTTGTGTGTGCGTGATAAATGTATCATTGATTCTAATTAGTATTTACAAAGTTTCGTTGAATAATATTTGGTTCGATCAGAAATTATTTGAAAGTACATTAACTTTATGAAAATGACGCATACTTGAAAAAGTTTACTTACTTAGCGCATTGATTCTTTCTTTCCACTGACTGTGCATCTGCGTGTGATAATTTAATAATTGAATATTTATCGTATCAGTGATTCTAATACCAACTGTATTGTTATGTTACAGATAACATCCATGCGGACTGTATCTACAAGCACGAAATTATTATTTAAACAGATATCTGTTTTTATTAATATCTTACAATGTCAAAATTATTATTAATATTTTATTTATTTTATAACAATGTTTGTGATATATATATATATTTAATCAGTGTAAAAATGTATTTGAATAATTGCATTACAATGGTCTGTAAACCATATTTAAGTTTGTGTACAGTGGTGTGAATATATATATTTAATCATTTTAAACAAATTATGGTTTATTTTAATTTATTTCGCTATAAACCTCAGAACATATGAGGAATTATTTTGTAAAGTACATTAACTTATGGGGAATGGTGCACCGGAAGATTCAATCACACCTTATTGACGCTGTCAACGATTTGAATGAGGGAATATCTGCCGACGTCTGCAGCAATACACAATACATTAAAACTAGTACGATTATATTATTCATTGATGTACAAACAATTTACATAGTACACACACAATAGACTAACATTATTGTGAAGCCGTCAACGAATTGAAAGAATGGATTTCTACTTGTCATCTGTAACAGCACACGCACACGTAATTACATTATAAACTAGTAAGATTATATATTCGATGTAAAACCGATGACATAGAGAGAGAGAGAGAGAGAGAGAGAGAGAGAGAGTGAGAGAGAGACTGCAATGTGTTTGTATGTTAAGAATATGAGAAGCTAAAATTATTAGAAACAGCACATCGAGACGATTGAAGGAACGATTTTCTAGCTCATGAGAGTACACACACACACACACACACACACACACACAATTACATTATAAAACTATAAATCAAATCATACAATTTTATGACACATGACAACGCTTAATTAACATTTTTGCTAAATATAAATTTCTAAATCGATGTAAAGTCACGTCAATGACCGCTAATATGTACATTCACCTGGCAGTGAGAGAGAGAGAGAGAGAGAGAGAGTGAGAGAGAGACGCAACAGACAGTTCCTAACAACATGATTTCCACGAAGAGACATGGCTATCACTAATAATTTAATATAAAATACTGTGTAATTGCTTACGCTTGACAAATAAGTGAAAAGACATACTTTACGAAATTTCTTGAAATTTTCTTGAGAGAGAGACGTTACATAAACACAGAGAGAGAGAGAGAGAGAGAGAGAGAGAGAGAGAGAGAGAGAGTGAGAGAGAAAGAGACGCAACAGTAATCTACTATATGTGTGTGTGTGTGTGTGTGAGAGAGAGAGAGAGAGAGAGAGAGAGAGAGAGAGAGAGAGAGAGAGAGAGAGAGAGAGGGAGAGAGAGAGTTGATAACTTGATATCGTGGTCGACAACTGCGTCTGCTCATACTAAATGTGTGTGTGAGAGAGAGAGAGGGAGAGAGAGAGAGAGAGAGAGAGAGAGAGAGTTGATAACTTGGTATAGTGGTCGACAACAATCATATAGTTTTAATGTACACTATAATGCGTCTGCTCATATAGTTTGAATTTCCCACCACAGAAAAATGTTGCCAGACCTGATCTATACACTATACTGCAAAGGTTGGTAACCCTGATCATATATTTTTAATATACACTATAACACACATCAAGTTTGAACCAACCTCTCGTAATAAACAAAGTACACTGGAAGATGCACTATGTGCGCGTGTTAAACAAGTACCGAATACCGCTATTGGAGCACATCAGTAGTGCAATTTTGTATGTGCTGGACAAGGACAATGACCCCGGAAGTAAACAAAGATGACCTTGACCCCGGCAGCAAGAAAGATGACCTTCAACTGGGTCAATGCCCCGGCCAAGGTCAAGGTCACGGCCAAGGTAAAGGTCTCGTCCAATGTCAAGACCAAGGTCAAGGCTTGTTATGACGTAAGCAACATGATCTCCAATCACGTGTTCAAGGAAATTACGTAATAACATGTGAACGCATGCGGCTGACCTTTCGATTAAACCGCGCCCAAGGAAATTGTGTAATAACACGCGTTTTCATCATAATAGAAAAGTTGGCGTACGCGTGTTTCGGGTTCGCGTGTTTACATGTAATCGTTTCCAGATAGCGTTTAAAATACGTGTTTTTAATATATTACTTTTTTATATGAGACGATTGTCATTCTGTAGTAAAACGTGACGCGGTAAGTTAGGTTTATTGTATAATGGAGGAAGAGAAGGGGTCAACAGGTGATAATAAGGAGAACGGTCTATTTAAAGAGCACAGTGTGACAGATTCTACGTCTGCCCGCAGAAGAGTGAAATTCGACATTGCAGATTGTGTATCCGCTCCTGATAAATCACATACGGAGTTATATGAGAGGAGGTTATCATTTAGGAATTGGCCTCTATCATATATTTCTCCAACAGCTTTAGCAGCCGCGGGGTTTTATTATTATCCGCGAGTTTCTTACGACTGTTGCGACTGTGGTAATAGTAGACCGGACGATAGAGTACGCTGTTATTCCTGCGGGCTCGAATTAGGTCTTTGGAAGGTTGGTGATGATCCGTTCGATGAACATGAGAAGTGGTCGCCGAAATGTGAAGAAGTAAACACATTAAAAAATTAGTTATGTCTGGAAAAATTGTATATTATTTAGATGGGACAGCGGCATTTTCAAATCGAGCATATTGACAAATCTTTATCAAAATAACGTTTGTTTCACATCCTCATCCGATTTGATTCAGTTGCGAAACGAATTTCCAGAGTTGTATACTCGCACCGATGGAATACAATTTAATACGATTAGTTGGTACTCTATGTATCAGACACAACTATTTTTAAATGGTGAAATTGGAAAAAATTATAAAATAATGTGTTGTGACAGATCGCCCGTAGCACCGTTTGTGTATGGTATAGTTAATAAAAAAGGTGAAAAATTAAGTGTTCCAGAGTTACAGGAAATTATACCTTCGTGGATGTTAGATTATTTTAAATCGTCTAATGTGTTGATTTTAATAGATTCAGATATTAAAAGTGTTAAGGAACGATTATTAAAAAGAAACGGTTTTGACATTAATTTAGCAACAGATGAATATTTTTTGTTACAAAATTATTATTTTAAATCTATTGCCGAAATTTGTAATATTATGTGTTTAGATATAAGCGGTAAAACGTTTTCAGATGTTTATACATATATTGAAAACTGGATACTGTATAATTAAACAAATTGATTATAAAGTTTTTATTTTTTGTTTTTCCTAGATGGCGCACCTGTTTTTCAATATTACTATTTTTCAGTAGTGATTAAACATCAGTTGATTATGTTGTGTGAACATGAAAATTATTATAATTTTAGTATTTATTTTACCAGTCTGTTTAACGGGTAATGCAACGTTGGAACAAGTAAAATCATATTTATATAAATATGGTTATCTTCAAGTGAAAGATAATACTTCTTTAGAATTATTAACCGAAACGAACATTTTAAACGCGTTACTTATTTTTCAAGAATATTACAAGTTACCTGCGGATGGAAAATTAAATAATGAAACTCAAGATTTAATGCTAAAACCCAGATGCGGTAATGAAGATAATATATCCGATTTTCGTTTAACAGCTTTTAAATGGAATAAACCATTGGTTACATGGCATTACTATTTAGCTAGTCAGGAGGTTTTAGAATTAAAAAGTAAAGCTTTTGCTGTGTGAGAACAAAAATCTGGTATTCGTTTTAAACATGACAGAACAAATACTGACATTTTAATTTCTAATAAACGTCTAAAACATATGATGCAAACACAATTAACACAGTGTACGAGAGAGTTTGATGGTAAATCGGGCTCGCTAGCCACGCATTTTATCCAGATTACGTAAATTCAAGACGGGAAATTCATGTAGACGAGGATGAGATATGGTCATATTCTGGCGACAAAATTCAGTCTCCTGGTTATACAAATCTGTTTTCAACGTTAATTCACGAAATCGGACACGCGATAGGGTTATCACACTCCGATGTGCCGGATTCTGTTATGTTTGCATATTATAATGGCGAAATTGAATTAAGCAATGATGATGTTTTGGCTATTCAAAATTTGTATGCTAAACCACAACAAAATATGGTACCAGTTTCTACAACGCCTATATGACCAATTGAAGAAGAAGATAATTATTCTATTGTTGATAGTAAAATCGATCTTTGTCGTCTTAAAAACCTTAACACGTTTCTAATAGCAGACAAACGATTATATATATTATACGAGAAATGGTTATGGATAGTAAACACCGATATGATATATTCTAAACCGATTATTATAACGGAATGGTTAACATTTTTACCAAAAAACTTTTCAAGAGTTTTAGCCGTCTATCAACGCCCGTCTGGTGAGATAGTGATGTTCGTTGATTCGCTTATTTATATGTTTGACTTAGTAAGTCTTCGATTAATTCATGGTTACCCAAAATATATTTCATCCGTGTTTAATATTTAACCAAGTAAATTGCATACTGTATTCAATAGTTATACAGGTAAAACTTTTATATTTCATAATGATAACTATTTTAGAGAGGTTGATGAGTGTTCGTTTACAATTAGATCGTAGGGATATATATCTCAACGTTTTCCAGGGATACCTCCTAATATCGACTCGTCGTTTAGGTTCATAGATGGTAATATATATTTTTTTAAGAATAATACGATTTTCGCGTTTAACGAATTTACTGGTAAGCTATCAAAAACGGAAAGAAATAATCTTTCAGTATTTGGATTGGAATGTGTAAATGATGACGTATTATATCAATTAAAAGATTTGATACAGAAGTTAATAATACAAAGGAAAAATTAAAAAAATATTTATACCGCGCTAAGCGGTTAGTTGACCTCGATATTGTGTAATAACCAGAAAGTGAATGTGTGTTGCGTAAGCCGGTCAACTACATCCTGCTTGCATTCCAAAAAACCAGCACGTGTTCCACTTGCTATATAAACTGTATTCGATTTTACACAAAGCACGTCGAGGCGTTGACGCTTGCTGGATCAAGAGAACGTAAAACGAAAGCCCACCTCAATGGATCAAGAGAACGTAAAACGGAAGGAGGAGGAGCGTCTCCTACATAAATGGTTTTTTTCACCAAAACGTCTGACGCCTGGGGAAATCACTAAACTAAAATCTATGGCCAACAGACCAGACTCAAATATAAGACCGTTTATTAAAGAATTAGTAAAAGATTATAGTTTAAAAATTTTTGTTAAATATTTATTTTTAATCTCCTATTTATATATTTTCATCATACGCTTTCTGTGGGGGTATATATATATATATATATCCTCTTTTTATAAGTTGCATTCAGTATGGCTTTGCAGAGTGATACGGAAAACGTGCACGCTTTGAATTGGCGCGTTTATTTTGTAGATCACTTAGGTTTAGGCGAGTATTCTTTAAACGATGTGTGTTATCTAATAATTAACGAATTTTCTGAAGCGGATGTTATCAATTTTGAAAGGAAAGAGTGTATAATTAAGATTCATTTTCCAGTATCTTATTCATATACAGATGTGTTGAGAAAATTAGAAAGATGTCGTTACCAAATACTAATAGACATAGACTGTCAAGAAGAAACAAAAGATATAATCGGTTCAAGATGGTGACAATATGCGAACAGTTTTTATTCGATTTTTTTGAAAATGAGGGTTTTATTCGTACACCAGGTTCAAGAATTATTGTTTGTAGCGAGTGCGGATTTAAAACAAAACACTATTTTACTATCACACATATTCAATTTATACATAAACTTTCACATCCGAAATGTAAAAGAGTTCGTTATTTGCCTTACAAATATGAAAACTATGCAAAATCTAAAAAGTGTATTGCAGATTATTCAGATGCAAAGATGTGTGTTAGTGCAACTGAGGAAATGATGGAAGCTACATTCTGTGCTTGGCCAAAACGTTTACAAGCTGCCGATAAGCTTTTATTAGCAGGATTTTTTTATACAGGAAATAGCGATGAAGTAATGTGTGTAGAATGTAAAGTTGTTCTTGACGAATGGGAAGCGACCGATGATCCTTGGACTGAACATCAAAAAGCATCACCAGATTTGTTTACTAGTAAAATTACATAAATCGCAATTGTAAAATAAAATATGCGACTGTGCAATTGTAAATAAAAAATGTGATAATATAAATAGTATGTGTTTATTAACTGATTTTCAACCTATTTAATCACTTTGTTACTGTATTTAGAATAATAATGAGTGTCAGACAGATTATCAGCGATGGACTACACAAACAAGCCAGACGGAATTTTCCAATACGTAATGTCGAGTTGAAAGGCGTTCACGATTTGTACCAAGCCGACCTCGTAGACATGATATCGTTTTCAAGTTAAATAAAGGTTATAAGTATATATTAACAATAATAAACTGTTTTAGTAAATATGCGTTCGCCATTCCTTTAAAAACAAAATCTTCAAACGATATTGTGGAAGCTCTTTCACCTATCTTACGAGCGAGCAAAATGAAACATTTACAAACCGACTAAGGAAAAGAGTTCTATAATTTAGACGTTCAACGATTGCTTGGTTATTATAATATAAACCATTATTCTACTTATGCTGATAAAAAAGCGTCCATAATCGAACGTTTTAATCGCACATTAAAAAACTATATGTGGAAGTGGTTTACTTCTAGCGGGGAATATACGTGGATTGAAATTCTTCCCGACTTATTACATAAATATAATAATAGCGTACACAGAACTATTAAGATGAAACCAATAGATGTGGGCTTACATAATGAAGAGTTAGTCCTATCACAAATAAATAAAAAACGATTACTACTTAATAAGAAACCGCCTAAATTTAAAGTTGGTGATAGAGTAAGAATTAGTAAATATAAGAAAGTATTTACAAAGGGTTATTTACCAAATTGGACAAACTAAATATTTACAGTTGATAGTATTAAACCGACAGCACCCAGAACTTATATTTTAAGAGATGATAAAGGAATCGTATTAGATGGGGGGTTTTACGAACAAGAAATTAGTAAAACAAAATTTGGAGATATATTTTTAATCGAAAAAATATTAAAGCGTAGAGGTAATAAATTATTTGTTAAGTGGTTGGGATATGATAAATCTAGCAATAGCTGGATTGATAAAAATCGTGTTATTTAATCTGTATTAGTTATTATCAAAATGAAGTTTGTACAACAAACAAAGAGACTGCCTAACCGCAACTTTGGTAAATCGATAGAAAAAGAGAACAAAGTTCATAGCGATTTATTGCCAAATAATGTCAGATGTCTTATCATAGGCCCCAGTGACACAGGGGAGACCAATTTAATGTTAAATCAGCTGTTTGATCCTAACGGGTTATATTTTGAAAATGTATATATTTTTTCAAAATCGCTCTATCAAACAAAATATAAATTTTTAGATATGGTTTTATCCGATATGTCGGAAATAGATTATTATAAATTTTCTGAAAATGATCAAGTGATTCATCCTGACGATGCTAAATCAAATTCGGTTATTATATTTGACGATGTAGCGTGCGAGCAACAGGACAACATTAGAAACCATTTTACAATGTGTAGGCATAAAAAAACCAATGTTATTTATATATGTCAAACTTATGTTCAAATACCAAAATATTTGATAGGCGATAATGCAAATTTAATAATTATTTTTAAACAGGACGATTTAAATTTAAAACATATATATAGTGATCACGTAAATACAGACATGACGTTTGAAATGTTTAAAGATATTTGTACAAAAGCGTGGACACGACGGAAAAAGGGTTTCCTTGTAATAGATAAAGAAAGCAATATGAACTGTGGAGGGCGTTACCGTTTTGATTTTGATATCTATATTAACGACTTGTAATTGTTCGTTCAATTATTTTTCATCATGGCACCGAGAAAGTCACGTTCTCTAGATGAGTGTGAGAAGCTCGCTAAAGAGATTGGGAAGATAAGAAAGAATATTCGAAAAAAACATCAGACTTTAACACAAAACATTATTAATGCAGAAGAACTTGCAGAAAAATCGTTAAGGCCCGTTGTCGCTCCATTACAAAAGTTAGTACAAGAAAAGAACACAGTTACACCGCCAAGTAAGGAGAAAGAACGAGATGCGGATGTTGAAATGGACGATATTCAGGAGCGATTAAAAAACAAAAGGATTTCAGATGAATCTGAAAAAATACATTATCGAATAAACGCCCAGCACCACCGAATACACCGCTTCCGTTACCACGTGAATAAGAAAAACGTATGAAACACTACCTACAGCAGAATTGATATCAACACCAGAAGGACGAAAATCGATTGATCATTATATTGATATATGGTTTAAAGGACTGCTAGCGAGGCAATAATGCGTAAATTTTTTGATGATGATAATCACGATATCGATCACGTTTTTGGTCCGTATTTTACGAATGGTACTACTTTAATGTTGGGTAAATACCCTATGAAAATTGAAGAAAATGATGATATTATAATCAACGGTTTTACATATAAAGGTACACCTGGTTTGTACTATCTTATTTTCAAAAAACACCCGGACGCATATTTATATTCGGAAGAAGACTTAAACGCATATTCACATATGATAAGTAAAACAGGTGCATATATAAATTTAACAACAAATAGAGTAAAAAGCAGCGCTAGTACAAATATAAAAATATAATTAAACCGATTATTTCGACATCTAAACCGGAAAATCGTGGTCTATTAAAATTTAATATTTTATTAAAATTAAATAACAACAAGACTAATTATGTCTATTGGGATGATATAAACGAATTATGTAAACGGCTACAATTGTTAATCGCTTCTCAAAGTGCTGGTCATTCAGGTCATAGCAACGAGACATTATCGATTATGGAAGAATTGCATGAGGCGGGGATAATAAAAGAAGACGGCGTATCGTTTGAGGCCATATTTTCAAAATGAGCGTTGACAAATTCGGACACTATAGTGGAGAACTGGTGACAGGATCAAAAATTCAACGCGGTCCACCAGGTGAGGGGTTTAAATTAACAAAGGATGGAAATTTTAATATAAATAACAAAAGGCTGTGCAATGTTGGAGACCCGAAAACGGATAATGAAGCTGTGAACGTTAAATATGTGAAACAAAACTCGATTACTTTATCAAATACTAGTAATCATTTCGACGTTAAAATGAAAAAATTACGATTTTAGCCGATCCGCAAGAACCTTTTGATGTTGTGAATAAAATATATTGTGAAAATACAATGAAAACTTCTTTAATTAATAGACTTTCCGGTTAAGGTGAAAGATGGTTCTGTTTATTCGTTTAAAAATAATCGTGTTACAAATGTTGCTTCACCCATATCTAAACTCGATGTTGTAAATGTGGAATATTTAAGAAACAGTACTATTATATTTAATAAAAAAAGAAACTCTTTTGATGCTGAGAATCACGTTATCGAACGACTACAAAATCCTAAAGAACAAGAAGACGCCGCAAATAAATTTTATGTGGATAATAAATTACCCAATTCGCTTGTACAACCTGGGTGTTGCGACTTTAGGAATAATAGATTAATTAATGTGGCCGAACCTGTTGATTTAACCGATGGTATAAATAAGCAAACTTTAGACAATACTTTGAACACTTTAAAACATGAGGTTGAAGAATACATAGACAAAAGAGTAGATTTTAATAGTGATGGTGAGCTGGATTAAAAAAAAACTAAACTTGTAAATGTTAGCGAGCCTGAAAGCGATTATGGTGTTGTAAATAAAAAATACGTATATGATCAGTTTCTCGAATATGATAAAAAATTGCTAAATATATTGTACAAGTTATATAAAGAACTTACAACAGACAAACCTATTAAAAGTAGACACGAATTTTATATTATATATATGGTACAGAGTTTGTATGAAGAATCATAAATGCGCGTGTATCGGAACGATAAAGAGGGGAGCGGACTAGTGGGTGACATTCTTGTTACTGTTATTAACAAATCGATCGACTTATTACCAGTCGAACTTCATATACCGGGTTATCAATATTGTGGATCAGGTACGAAGTTGGCTAAACGCTTGCAACGAGGAGGTCCTGGAATTAATAAGCTCGACGCAGCGTGTAAACACGATATCGCCTATTCTAAATATTCAGATTCTATAAACCGTGCTAGAGCGGATAAAGAATTAGCTGAAAGAGCTTGGGAACGTGTTAAATCAGAAGACGCTTCTCTCGCGGAGAAAGCTGCCGCGTGGGCTGTAACTAACATTATGAAGGCGAAAAGCAAATTTGGTGGGGGTGTAAAGAAGAAGAAGAAGGTTTCAAAAAAGAAATGTTTGAAAGGTAAAGGATAATACTTACGACCGTATAAAAAAACGGGTGGAGGCGTTAAAAAAAAAATCAAATCGGCGGTGGCGGAAATAATTAAATATTTCCCGATTCGTCCACTTTCAACGAGCGAGTTATTGTTATATATTAATCGATTAAAAATTCCATATTTTAGAGGTGTGTTTATGCGTGATACGTTACCTTTAAACAGTGCTATATGGAAAAATGGAGGCTGGTATTGTTAATTTAGACAGTATTTACGGTCAAGGCACGCAGTGGGTGTGTTACGTAAAACATGAGAATAAAATTAATTATTTTGATAGTTTTGGTAATTTGAAACCGCCTACTGAGCTGATTAACTATTTTTCTTCATCCATAGAACATCCTATCGAAATTAGTTATAATTATACACGAAAGCAAAAATTGGGTTCAGTTAATTGTGGACACTTATGTCTTCAATTTCTTGCGGACAATGTTTTCTTTAAGTGGCAAAGGACCTGAATTGGAATGTGACATTTTTCCACCAATTGAATTAAATAATAACGAAAAATGGGAACTTGGGTTAATCGATTTCATGACATACAATTCAATACCAAACGTGGAAGAAGGTGTAAATAATATACTATATTTTGATAATGATAAGAAAATTGAATTACCTACAGGTTCTTACGAAATATCAGACATTGCAACATATATTAATGACTTCTTAATTAAAAATTATGAACACGTTCGGGTGGTAATAAAGGCGAATAACAATACGCTGAAAAGCGAAATTTTGTCTAATGTACTAATCGATTTAAAAAACCTAATTCTCTTGCCTCTATATTCGGTTTTGAAGAATGTGTGCGTGAGCCTAATAAATGGTACAGCTCAACCTTACCAATAAGTATTGTTCGAGTAGAGGCCGTTCGATTAGTTTGCAATCTCGTTAGTTATTCATTTAATAACGGTATTGAAGGTCATATAATACACGAGTTTTATCCTACGGTTCCACCAGGATTTAAAATAGTTGAAATACCAACAAATGTAATTTATTTACCTGTAAACACATCGAGAATAGATCGTATTACAGTAAGATTAGAAGATCAACAAGAAAGACCGATTCATTTTAGAGACGAGATAATAACGTTACGTCTACACCTGAGAAAAAATGAGCCTTATTTTTTGCTATGGTAACCGATAAAACGGTTGTTAACGATCTGAATAAGATCAGTAGAGATAAAAGTATTAAATGATTAACACCTCAAATAAGAAATTTTTACAATTATTGGGGTTAACAGTAATAAGTGAATATTCGAAAAAATGAGTAGTAGTATTTTAAATATATTAAACAATCCCGTATATGAAGATGATGCAATAGTAAGATTAAAATATCAGACCCATCATCCGTATACTTCAAGCACGTATAATAATAACGATGAAATTAGAATACCAATCAATCAACAAGATGTTTTTACGTTTCCACACGATAGTTATCTCTA
The DNA here is from genome assembly GCA_034769895.1 of Magicicada septendecula. Classification (NCBI taxonomy): domain Eukaryota; kingdom Metazoa; phylum Arthropoda; class Insecta; order Hemiptera; family Cicadidae; genus Magicicada; species Magicicada septendecula. The sequence goes on along the minus strand of CM068369.1, from coordinate 102,440,025 downwards.
TATACTATTAGAATACACAAATAATTTAGGTGTATTTGATCAAACCTATAAATTAGTTTCAAACGCTGTGGCATTCTTATTTGATGAAATTAGATATGAAATATGTGGGTCAGAAATTGATCGAATTAAAAATGTTGGAATAACGACAACAATCTATTAACAATTAAACCTTATAAAGTTAATACTTTAGAAAATGCCGCTTGGAATGAAAATTTATATGGGGCTCTATCACCATCTGAAAAAGATCTCGTATTCTGTATTCCATTAAAAATGTTGTTTGGATTCGTTGAGGATTATAAACGTATTCTGCTAAATATAAAACAAGAACTAGTTTCAATAAGAGCATCGACCGATAGTAACGCTGTTGTTTTACCAGAATCGGTGACTGGATGTAAATTTACAATAAAACAGATATGGATAATACCATATGTGTATGTAAATGATGAAAAAAAATATGATTTTTTTTAAATAATAGAGCGTGATGAACCTATATTGATCCCCTTTACGAAATGGGAGCTTTATGAATATCCGTCTACACCACAAGCGAAGCAGCACACTTGGACTGTCAAAACGTCATCACAAGCAGAAAAACCTCGTTACGTTATTGTTGGCTTTCAGTCTGATAGGAAAAATAATATACACAAGAATTCGGCAAATTTCGATTCCGTATCACTACGTAATATTAAATTATATTTGAATTCAGAATACTATCCATACGACAATCTGAATGGTCAATTGTTACTTTTACACGAATTTTACAGACAATTTCAATCTTCATATTACTATGGTAGTAAGGAAGCGCCAATTATGAATCGTGAAAATTTTATAACTCATACGCCTCTGTTTGTTATTGATTGTTCTAAGCAAAATGAATCATTAAAAACAGGTTCAATAGATGTTCGTCTTGAAATAGAAACATCTCAAAATATACCTGAAAAAACTGCAATCTACTGTCTTATTATCTATGATACAATTATACAATACACACCGTTATCTGGTTCCGTAAGAAAATCGCTTATCTAATCGTTTTATAATGAAGCATGAAGAATATTTTTGCAATATTCACGCTTTTGCATTCAATAAGAATGGTTGAATACGTTGTCGATTTTCAAGGTTTCCGCGATGACGGAAAAAACTTTATTATTAAAGAGTTGTGTATGCAAAAAATAGAAAACGCCAAGCTTGTTGGCGTTAGAGAACATCATTTATTTTTACCACCATTTGATTATAAACATTTATCAAATAAAAAGAAAAAACATACAAACTGGCTTAAAGAGAGATTACACGGATTTAGTTGGAACTGCGGGCTTCAAGACTACTCTGAACTACAAACAATTTTCGATAAATTATCCAAAATTAAACGTATCTACGTGAAAGGATCGGAAAAGAAGCTGTTGTTGGAAACACAACTAAATTCGCATGCTGGAATTGTCGATATCGAAACTTTAGGATGTCCGTCTTTAAATATTTTGAAACAGCGGAATGTATATAGTGTTAACTGTCCTTATAAACATAGTGTAAATAAATGTGCTTTAAATAATGTTCGTTATATAAGCGATTGGTTGATGTATTATTGGAACAGTGAATGTGATAAACACCAAAAAGTTAAAAGACTTAGATGTTGGGACTGTGTAGCGGAAATAAATAAATACAGTATGTATAAACTTTATGTGAAATAATAAAAAATTTTTATTATGTTATAAAGTGTTTATTATTATAACATCATAATCATCATCAATAATCTGTATTGTTTCTTCATCTGGTGGTGGTGGTGACGGTCCCCTTTGTGGCCGTACATTTCGTACTGGTGGTGGTGATGGTAACCGCCGACGCATCGGTCTTACGACGGCTACAGGTCTTTGCAACCTCGACTGAGACGTATATATCGTCAATATCAACAAGATGAAGAAATTGATGAAAACCTCAGTCGGTTCCATATCTGTAATTATATATAGGTTTTATGTTTGGGGATCGTGTTTTTAAAACTAGATATAAAAATTGTGTTAAATTTTTTTATTACATATAAGTTTTACAATATATATACTCAATTTTAAATAAAAAATACAAGATTCTTATGCTTAGGGATCGTGTTTTTAAAAACTAGAGATAAAAATTGTGTTAAATTTTTTTATTACATAAAAGTTTTACAATATATACTCAATTTTTTAAATAAAAAACTACAAGATTCGAGTAAACAAGAAAACATTAAAAATTTTTAAATTTTGTTTTTTAACATTTTTAATATTTGCCAAATTCTTCGCAACATTTAAAATCATTTTATATAATTGAACGTATTTCAAGTCTTTAGAAGAATCTAATAAAAATGTGGCCCTGTAGGCGGCCTTAGTCCATCTATCGTTTTTAGCAACTTTTACCAAATTTTTTGCGTCAATTATTTCAATTTTGATTAAATACACCCCTTTTTCACCAGGTGTGGTCAATGTTTTCCTTGTTCCCCCAGTTTGAAACATTACAGTTTGTTCAAAACGGAGATTGTTTTTGTCATTTTCGTTAGTTTTTACAGATGTAAAAACTTTACCAAATTCATCCTCATCCTCCTCCTCATTATCTATATCTATTGTAAACTTTTCACTATCGTTATCACACATCATATTATATTTTATTAAAGAATTAATAATTATAAATGTCGATTTTAATATATTTTTTCTTTAAAATTTACAATTGTCGTATTTAAATATTCATATACTTCATCAGTATCAAACAAATAATTATTTAGTAGTGATAAATCCTTTTGTGAGCGAACTAGTTTTAATTCTAAAGCAATTCTAATATTTTTTGTTATTTCTATTAATCTACTATATAAATTAAAAACATCTACATCATTAGAATTGATAATATCAGTTTTAATTTTCTTTAATATATCTTCCCATAAGCATAAAGACGAAAGTCCATAAAAATATAATAGTTTAAGGATGTCTTCTAACGAAACATATTCCTCGATGTGGTGAGATGGTCCAGCGATGTCCATTGCTAGAAAAACAAAAAATTTATTAGCCTTCCGCTAAAAATTTATCGATTTCTAGCAATAATTCTTTATTTTCATCATTATCATTTAATCCGCTTATCCCACCCGTAGAACCAAAACCGTTATCACCTCTCTCAGTACTATCTAAAGTTGATGTCTCTCTCAGTTCCGGTTCTTCAATCTTTTCACAAATCAGTTGCGCGATTCGATGACCTTTATTTATGTTAAAATATGCTGACGAATGGTTAAAAATAACCACACCTACGTTCCTCTATAATCTCTATCTACCACACCAGCTCCAACGTTGATGTGATACTTAAGAGCCAATCCTGAACGTGGTGCAATTCTCCCGTAACAACCGTCAGGTATTTTAACAGCTAAATCAGTTTTTACTCATTCTTTTCCGTTAGCATTAATTTTACAATTATACGCACTACGGAGATCAAAACCCGCAGACTGATTAGTTAACTTTTCAGGTGGATAAGCGTTTTTAGATAATTTTTTAAAATAAATAATTGATGCGGTCATTATTGTTTCTATAAAATACAAATAATCGTTTTTGTTACATAACTAATTTGTAAATAAAGTTTTTAAGTATACAAAAAAAATAATAATTACCTAATAGAGTTTGCCATATAAAAACGATGTAGAAACAACTTGTTAATTCTTCTTATTGAAGCAGTTTGAGCGTGTACAATACAATTCTAAGGCGCTTTATATATACTGTTTCTCTCTATAGGAAAAGCTGGTTGACCTTTCGATTAAACCGCGCCCAAGAAAGATTATCTTGCATTGCAAAAACGGTGCGCGTGTTACACAACAATAGTTCAAAGTATAAAGATTAGATTGCTCTGTTGTTCTACTTTTTACGCAACTATATAAAGATATATAATACAACGACACACATAAGGAGCTGACAATACAGTTTACTTTACATAAGAAGAACAAGTAACTGACGTAAGTATAAAAATTATACAAAGATAATAAATTTTTATAATTATAGAACCGATACGAATATTGTTTGTTTAAATATATTTTTATAGATTGTAATGAACAAAAATCTACCATTTAAAAAAAGACAATTTGTTAGAAATACTGTTGAGGAAGAACATGCTTCATCTCGTGAAACAACACCTTCGCCACAACCCGGTCCCTCACGTATACAAGATTTGGAGTCAACAACAACATGGTGAACACCACCATCATCTCCAGCATCATCATTATCATCATCATCATCAATAAATTTAAAATTAAAAACAGCGAGATTACAACAAATTGTTGAATCAAATAGTTTCATAGAAATAGAGAATGCATTTAAAGGAAATTTAAAAACATATTTTTATAAAAACACTAATAATAATTATAAGGACATTTGTTTGTTATTAGATTACATTAAATTAAATATAGTCACAATTTTAAGTAACATAATTTCAATGTTTGGTCCAATAAAATTCAACATAGTTGTTGAATGTACATACATAAAACCTGTCATAAATGAAACACAGGACAGATCATTTAAAACAAAAAACTTCCGGTTTTAGAAAACGATAATTTAAATATGATATTAAATAATTCGATTAGAGAGATTTGTCACGATGAAAACGTATATATGGGGAAAGGTTCCGGATGGAGTCTTCACTGTATAGACGGAATTTTACTAAGAATAAATCGATTTAAACCATTAAGAGGTGCTTCTATATTCCACTTCAAAAATTCTTACAAAATAAAAAATGTATAATAAATCCAAAAAATAATGATATTTTTTGTTTTAAATGGTCAATCCTGTGTCGTTATGTTACTGGACCTCACATTGAACGGGTTAATTTTCGTTATTTTAATTTAGAAAATACATTTGATTTTAAACATATAGACTTTCCTACACCTTTAAACCAAATTTCTCGTTTTGAAAAAAAAAATAATAATGTGTCAATAAACATTTATTCTATCGATGAAAAAAAATCAATTTTTCCTCTTAAAGTGTGTAGGGAAGAAAAGAATAATCATTTTGACCTTTTAGTATTAAATAAATTGAATAATGCTAATTACCATTATTGTTATATAAAGGATTTTTCCAAGTTAATAAGACCACAGTTAACAAAACATACAGAAGTAATTGAAATATGTAAACGTTGTTTTTCGCTTTTTACTAAAAAGTCAAAAAAATTAAAAATTCATAGTAGATATTGCGGAGAGTATTCGCCTGTAAAAATAGTATTACCAACTACTGACAACAACATATTAAAATTTAAAAATTTTCATTATCAATATAGGGTTCCTATTGTGGTATATGCAGATTTCGAATGTATTTTGAAACCTGTTAGTACTTGTTTGCCCAACCCCGAAAACAAATTTACTACAGTTAACGAATTTCATATTCCGATGAGTTTTTGCGTATATTTTGTTATAGATAGCAATATCTCTGAAAGTATTAGAAACCAATTACCTTCAGAACCTTACTTATATCGTGGTAAAAATGTTGCGGAAAAATTTATGACATATTTAGTTGAAAAAATTAATTTAATCGGTTTACTTATTAAACAAAATATACCTTTACATATGAATCGAGATGATAAAATAAAATTTAAATTGACTACACATTGCGAAATGTGTAACAAGGAATTTACGTTATTATATCCCAAAGTTCGCGATCATTGTCATTTAACTGGTCGATTTTGTGCGGCATTATGTAATACGTGTAACTTGAAACGACAACAACAGAAATTTGTACCAGTTTTCATACATGGTAGTTCTAATTATGATTCGCATTTTATAGTGCGACAATTGGGCTATGATGTAAAAAATATTCATGTAATTCCTAATACTAGAAAAAAATATATTTCTTTTGCAAAGAAAACACATTCGGGTTTAAATATTAGATTTATTGATACTTATCGGTTTATGAATTGTTCGTTAGCCGAGCTCAGTAATAATCTGCCTAAGGATAAATTCTTTTATACTGAAAAAATTTTTTCTGTAGACAGTATGCCGCTAGTTACCAGAAAAGGTGTGTATCCTTATGAATATACGAATTCCTGGAAAAAGTTGGAAGAATGTAGATTACCTCCAAAAGTTGTTTTTATAGTTCGCTAAATGATTCGGAAATTGGAAATGATGATTATGAACATGCGTGTAAAGTTTGGAATCATTTCAATATACATACTCTTGGGGAGTATAGCGATCATTATTTAAAAATTGATGTTTTATTATTGTGTGATATTTTTGAAAATTTTAGATCTCTTTGCATGCAATCTTATAAACTAGACTGTGCACACTACTTTATAGTACCAGGTTTTGCTTTTGATGCAATGTTAAGTTATATAAAAATTAAACTGGAATTATTAACCGATTATGAAATGTACTTACTTTTTGAAAATGGGGTGAGGGGGAATAAGTGTCAGCATAAAAAAAGAATCTGTTGCTAACAATAAATATATTCCAGAAACATTTGATGTAACTAACCCAATTAAATTTTTAACTTATTTAGACGCGAATAATCTGTACGGTTGGGCGATGAGTAAATGTATGCCATATGCAGGTTTTACTTGGAAAGATCCTAACGATAATTTTAATATACTAGATATTGCAGACGATTCCCCGTTGGTTATATTTTAGAAGTAGACGTCGAGTATCCTCATCACTTACATGATCATCATAGCGATTTACCGTTTCTACCAGCTAAACAATGCGTTAAAGGAACAAAACAACAAAAATTGTTACCAACATTAGAAAATAAAGAAACATATGTCATTACATTAATTTAAAACAAGCTGTTAAACACGGCTTAAAAGTTATAAAAGTTCATCGTATTATAGAATTTTTGCAGGATCCTTGGTTAAAAACGTACATCGACTTAAATACAGAAAAACAAAAACAAGCTAAAAATAATTTTGAAAAAGATTATTTTTAAATTATTAAACAACTCGGTGTTCGGTAAATGTATGGAGAAAGATAGAAAAAGAATTGACCTTAAACTTGTAAGTGATGAGAAAAAATTATTAAATTTAATTACACAACCGGTATTTAAAGACAGAATAATTTATAATAAATCGTTATGTGCGGTATTATCAGATAAAAAACGTTTATTTTTAGATAAACCAATATACATCGGATTTAGCGTATTAGAAATAAGTAAAACGTTAATGTATGATTTTCATTATGATATAATGAAGAAAAAATATGGTGAAAAGCTTTTGCTCTTATATACAGATACAGATAGCTTTTTTTACGAAATTCGTACAGATGATTTTTATAAAGACATATTAGATTCAGATTTATTTACACACTTTGATATATCAGATTATTCGCCCAACATCCGTGCTATTCGGTTGAAAATAAAAAAGTTATTGGTAAATTTAAAGATGAATGTGTGGGTGTAACGATTAAAGAATTTATCGGTTTACGCTCTAAATTATATACATTTAAAACTGCGGATAACAAAATTAAAAAAGAGCAAAAGGAATTTAAAAAAATGTTATTAGCAAACATATAAGCTTTGAAGATTTTAAAGAGTGCATCTATTCTAAAACCGTTTTTAAAAATAATACACCCGTAACTATAAATAAGGATAATAATAAAATAAGTAGCTATAGAATGATGAAATTATTCCGATCAAAAAAACATTTAGTTGAAACGATTACGTGCAACAAATTGGCGTTAAGTAATTTAGACAATAAAAGAATCCTTTGTGATAATAAAATAGATACACGGCCCTACGGTCATTATTCATTGGTGAATGATGGAACAAGTTTTTAACACGCGAAACAAATATAATCAGCGGAAGAATGTAGTTTATAACATTTATGATACTAAAAATATTGGGCTTAAAAATTTTAATATGTGTAATTGTGAACTATTTAAATTTGTACCTGAAAAGGTGAATGAGTACAAAGTAATGTTAAACATACAACATAATCAATTTAAGCTAGTTGATAGTATACATGATGTTACTAATGGTCTTTATAATCAGCAGAAAGTTAATAAATGTAGTTATCAATATTATGTAAAAACATTATAACAATTGTATGTTTATGTCGAAAAAAATAAAGAAAAGAAATATGTATATTTCTAAAGAATTTTCTTTTTTCCCCACATGATTTAGTAAGATATTCAAAATACGAATTAGCCGTGTAGATTAAATCATTGTTTCTTAATTCGATGTATAGTTTCATAGGTTTGATCCTGATTAATTCGTATTTATATTTTTCAAAATATGGACGCCAACTTTTCTATCATGATGAAAACGCGTGTTATTAGACAATTTTCTTGGGTGTGGTTTAATCGACCACATACATTCACGTGTTAATGCGTAATTTCCTTGGACGCGGTTTAATCGAAAGGTCAACCGCGTGCATTCACATGTTATTGCCTAATTTCTTTGAACACGTGATTGGAGATCATGTCGCTTACGTCATAACCAACCTTGGCCTTGGTCTTAACCTTGACCTTGGTCATGACCTTGGCCTTGGCCTTGACCCAGGTCAAAGTCATTTCTGGTTAATTCCGGGGTCAAGGTAATCTTTGTTTACTCCCGGGGTCATTGACCTTGTCCCAGCACATACAAACCTATACTACTCACATCGAGGAGGATCATGAACTGGTGATGCCGTTCCGCAGTTGGGAATTGCACGAGGATCCCGTTCTACCGACGACAAATCGACATTCGTGGACCTTGAAGACATCGTCACAGTTGGAAAAACCTCGGTATGCGATACTGATATTTCAGACAGATAGAAAGAACAATATAGCGAAAAACGCGTCAGAATTTGATCACTGCAATTTAACGAATGTCAAGCTATTTCTGAACGATAAATACTATCCGTACGATAACCTGAACCAGAACATCGAAAAAAAACATTACGCACTGTTCTACGACATGTATACACGTTTTCAAAAGTCATACTATGACCGTCGCAACAGAACACCTCTTTTGTCACCTAATGCATTTATAACGAAAGCACCGTTGTTTGTCATCGATTGTTCCAGACAAGAAGAACCAATCAAGTCGTCCGCCCTTGATGTGCGTTTAGAATTTGAATCCAGTAACCATTTTCCGGATAAAACCACCGCTTACGCTTTGATTATTCACGATAGGATAGTACAGTACACAGCGTTGTCGAATACTGTTCATCTTTGTCATGAAAACTTGTTCTCCCCTCTACCAGTTTATAAAGATAGGTATTAGCGATCTCTGGCTTCCAACAAGCTCAGTCCATTTCAACGATGGAAGGTGACTGTGGTAGCAGCAAGAGCAGCAGCAGCAGCCATTGTGAGTATAATGTTTACTTGTCTCTTGCATATCCAATCAACTCGTACTCTAAGTTCGTTACCGTCGGACTGTTTAAAGAACTCAACTATGAACCGGGTGTTTTGTTTACAAACGGGAAAAAATCAAATATTACTTGACTTTTCTGAGTGGAATTACTTGATGATCTTTCGTGAACAGTTACTATCCAGTATGTTATTGTACGAAGATGGTGAAAACCGTGAAAATAAAAAGAGTGTGATGATCAGTCATCACTTTGGGAAAACGTTTGTTCGGATTAACGGAAGTCAGAACGAAAAATTTGTTTTCACAGAACCAGAGTGGATGCGTTTTGGTTGTTTATTAACCGTACTAAAGAAATATGTTGTTCGTGTGTTTTATGATCAAGATCACTTGAAATCATACATTACTCAGGTAGTAGCCAAGGGGTGTTATGTAACACCATCCTTCTTTTTCCCCTCGTTTTTTCGATTGGAAAGCAGTCGTCACGATCAACAGTTAACATTTGATCGTCTTTACGATGAACTGGTGTCGGAAGGAAAAGTAGAGGGGCAATTTCAAAAAATTAACGTACTCGATGCGGACATGTGTCACTCGGAGAAATGAACTTGAATACGACGGCTATTGCCGAGTTTGAAGCGTTTCGCGGTGACAAAAATGAATATGTAATCAAAGAGTTCGTTGCAGTTGACATAACAACCGGACGTTTTGTTATCGTGTTGTTCGCTCCACCATACGAAAGTGCACGACTGCACTAGAAATTCCGAAAAATCAATGACTGGTTGGAAACACATTATCACAGGATACGATGGAACGATGGTAATGTACCGTACAAGAATATGGTACGCATCGTTGCAGACATTTTATCAGATTACCTGTTGTTTATACAAAAGGTTTTGAGAAGGCAAATTTCTTACGACAGTTGTATCACCATGGTGAGGTGATTGACTTAAACGATATTCAAGCACCTGTAGTCCCTAGCTCCTTTGTACCCATCATACGATGTCCTGTTCCTCATCGTCAAACCGTTACCACTCCCCTCTTACACTGTGCATTGCGCAAAGCTTTGTTTTATGCAGAATAGTTGCGGCAACGATATAAAATATAGTTGGTTGTGAACATGTTTTCATCATGGTGTTGGTGTGAATGCTACGTGGCAGAAATGCCGATAAACGTAGAATTAGGTACCGTAGTGTGTGCGTGAGTGCTAACCTTGACTACGTCACTGTCGCGGTAGAAATACTCATAAACGTAGTCCTGGTATTTTGAGACGGGTCACTGGCACGGTACATATACCTGTAAACTCGTCAAGGACCAGTATGGGTGTGAAATTACTCATTACGATACAGCAAATGTGAATACGCATCATGTATGAACAACATATTCACCCGATTACAAAAAATAAAAAATAAAGTAAATAAATAAAAAATATATGTACTGCTTTTACACATTGGCTTAGCATTGCATAGTGTATCTTATCATTATCTACCACTATATTAGTCAATAGTACAGCGATAGATAACGTGGAGTAGGCCTGCTTTACGAATCTGTAAAGTTGGGGAAACCACGTTAAAAAAAGCGTAGCGGTCTCTGATTCGCCTCTGGCCGCTAGGAAGAGGATGAGAGGTAAAAATAAAAGTATAAAAAATGTTTATTTATTTTAATAATAAATGAACTTATATTGTGCTTTTATGGTTTTATACATAGGACAACAGTAGATATCACTCGTCCACCTCATGGTTGCAAGTAAGAGACGAGAAGTAGAGAGTATAAGTACAGAAATAATTACAGTTAAACGACAACGGCCCCTTGGTGTAGTGGATGCATGCCGGTTTGGAGTACCGGAGGTGCCGGGTTCAAATCCGAGGGAAGCCCAGCACAGTCGAGAAGTTTCTCGCAACTGCGTCTAGCAGCACGTACCCCATACGCTTACACGCTTACATTCTGGATCTCTCTGAACGTTCGATAAACACGTAGATTGCTCTGTGACGTCGTAACACTGTCTCCTCCTTAAGCCTGTGCGTCCCGAACTGGCAAACCGTCTCTAAAGTTGTACTTAGCCAGGCGATCTAGGTGGACGACCTTGAACTTTCGCTGTCCTTCCTGTTGAATCCGATAAACAACATCGTTAATTCTTTTTTTCACAGTGTAGGGTCCTTTCCAGTTAGACTGAAGCTTAGGTGAGCGATCACGACGGCGCTTTGGAGTGAACAACAAGACCTGATCTCCTTCTTGCAAACCCACACTATTGCTGCGTATGTCATACCGAGTTTTCATTTTATCACTGGCAATCTTCAGTCATCCTCTTACCAAGCGATTCATTTCTCGCAGTTGGTTTTCTAATTGCGAGGAATAGTTCTGCGGCTCTTAGGACTGAGTCTCAGGTGATCCGAACATTAAGTCCCCAGGAAGAGGAATCACTCGCCCAAACACCAATTTTGCTGGAGTCATGCCGGTTGTGTCGTGTACTGATGATCTATACACCATGAGGAATAGTGGTATACGTTGGTCCCAGTCTGTTTGGTTCTCGCCAACAACCTTCGAAAGATGCTGCTCAAGGGTCCTATTGAATCTCTCAACCATCTCGTCCGACTGAGGATGCAGAGACGTTGTCCTGGTCTTTCGAATTCCGAGTAGACGGCATAATTCTTTAAACACTCCTGATTCGAAATGTCTCCCTTGATCCGTATGGATTTCCATAGGGGCTCCATAACGGCAACGGAAGTTGTGAACTAACTGCTTTTCCACAGTGGTAACCTCCTGATTTGGAATTGCGTAGGCTTCCACCCACTTAGTAAAGTAGTCACCTACAACCATGATGTACCGGTTTCCATCGTCAGTAACTGGGAATGGTCCAGCAATGTCTATGGCAATTCTCTCGAAAGGTAGTCCAACGTTATACTGTCTCATTCTTCCCCTGTTCTGGTTTGTGGGCCCTTGCTTGCAGCACATATTTCACACGTCCGAACACATTCCTCTACGTCGTGTCGAAGATGAAGCCAATAGAATCGCTTCCGTATTTTGTCAAGGGTTTTGTTAACGCTAAGATGGCCTCCAGATGTTCCATCATGCACCTTCTTCAAAACAGACTGCACTTTACTTCGGGAACTATCAACTGCATGACCACGTCTCGTCCATCTGCACTTTCCCAAGCCCTTTTCAGCAATCCGTTTACTAAGGTGAGAGATTCCCATTGTGCCCAGTAGCCTTTCAGCACTTCGGTACCATGGCAGATATCTTGCCAATCCGGGCGGCGACCTTCCTCTTTTGCTGTCAAGATCGGACCAATGTCTTCATCAGTCATCTGTTCTTGTCGACAGTCTTGTGTCGTCCAGCCGTCAACCAGGAAATCTACAGTAATGGCTTGAACATGTTCGCTTGAGTTTTGTTCTTCCTTCCTGTGGCAATGTCGGCAGTCCTCCGGACACGGTCTTCGTGATAAGCCATCTGCATTACCATGCAGGCGCCCCCGCCGATGTTGTACCTTAAAGTTGTACTCTTGCAGACGTTCGAGCCACCTTGCCAACTGTCCTTTCGGATTTTTAAATCTCAAGAGCCATGCAAAGAGGCATGGTCGGTACGTAGTGAAAACTCTCTCCCATAGAGGTATTTATGGAAGTGCTCCAAAGCTCTGACAATTGCCAACAACTCTCTCCTTGTAACACAATAATTTATCTCTGATTTAGAAAGCGTCTTGCTCTAATACGCTATTACTCGTTCTTCACCGTTCTGCACTTGAGACAAAACTGCTCCTAGACCAGTATATTTGCGTCTGTGTCTACGATGTGCTTCCCTTCGGAAGCTGGAAAAGCGAGAATTGGCTGCGAATATAATGCAATCTTCAACGTTCTAAATGCTTGGTCACACTCTATCGACCATTGGAAGTTTCGTTTATTTTCCGTTAGCTCATGTAGAGGTTTAGCAATAGTAGCGAAACCTTTCACAAAACGTCGGTAATATGAGCATAACCCCAGGAAACTCCGAACTTCGTGTTTACTCCTCGGAACTGGCCAGTCTCTTACGGTGTCTACTTTATTAGGATCGATACTAACACCCGCTGCCGAAACCAGATGGGCCAGATACTGTACTTCCTTCTGGAATAGAGAACACTTCTTCGGGCTCAGCTTCAGTTGTGAACCGTGAATTCTAATTAGAACTTCCTTAAGGGTTTCCAAATGATCTTCGAAAGTCTTCCGGATCACTATGACATCATCTAAGTAAACAAGGCAAGTTTTCCACGTCAGGCCTCGGAGTATCAGGTCCATCAATCTCTCAAATGTTGCCGGTGCATTACAGAGTCCATATGGCATGACGTTAAATTGGAATGAGCCACTTGGGGTCGAGAAAGCGGTCTTTTCCTTGTCTTCTTGATGAAGACCAACTTGCCAATATCCACTCTTCAGGTCCAATATGGAAAACCACTGTGCTCCGGACAACGTGTCGAGTGTATCGTCAACGCGAGGTAATGGATAGCAGTCTTTCTTTGTAACGTCATTTAACTTCCGGTAGTCTACGCAGAAACGCAATCCACCATCCTTCTTCGCTACCAGCACTACAGGAAAAGACCAAGCACTTGACGAAGGTTCGATTACTCCCTCTGTCAACATGTCCTGTACTAACCGAGACATTTCCTCTTGTTTAGATAATAGAGGCCTTCGAGGAGGTTGGCGTATCGGTGTTGTGTCCCCGGTATTGATGCGATGTTGCACAAGAGAGGTTCTTCCCAGTGACTGTCCCCGAACTGCAAAAGAATCTTTGAATTCGTGTAAAAACTGTCTGAGTTCTTTTACCTCACCACTTGAGAGGTCGTTAGAAGATCTGTTCAATAATTCTTGCAGTTCCTCTGGTAATTTGGACGTATCCGAAGAACTGGATCTTCGTTGCGTTATTCCGGCTACCCAGGTCACAGTAGTCAATTTGCCTAGGAGCGTATTGCTTTGTAAAGTGATAGCTTGATCCAAAATATTCGCCACTCTAATAGGTACATTTCCGGTTTCGTCAGGTTTTACTAAACTTCTGGCAATTAGTATGCCCGGTGTGCTGACTACCTGGGGTTCGAATATAGAGCACTGGTTGCCCCTAGTATCTACATCGGTTCTAACCATGATGATCTTTTCGGAGTTTGGCGGAACAGTTACGGCCACTTGGCTTATCTATCGATTTTTCTGCTGTCGTCTTTGTTGATAGCATTATCTCTTTGCCTCCGATTCTCAAGACATTGTTTTTGAAGTCGACTATAAATCCGTATGCATTCATAACGTCCACACCAAGAATTGATTCATCCACAATGTCTGCAACAAGTACTTGATGATCAAACTCAAGTCGACTGAGGCGTAAGTGTATCTTCACTTTTCCAAACACTTTTACAGGCCGTCCAGTAGCTGTTTGCAAGCTGCAAGAGCACCAGATTGGCTTGAGATCTTTCACCACATCGGGGCGCACAATGGAAACTGTTGAGCCTGTCTCAACTATAATCAAGGTTGGCCTTTCTTGAACGAATCCGGTAACTACCATGCTCCCGCTGTTTTTCTGAAGTGTAGAAATTGCGTATTGTCTAGGGGCTTCGTTCCTCCAGTTAGTCAGCACACGCCCCGTTGTACCGACTATTGCTCGTTTCCCTGCTGCTGAATTCTAACCCGACAATCTCGTTGTAGATGTCCAGGTTTCCCACATCTATAACACTTCGATCTTCCATCCTTTCTGAATTTATTCTGTGGCGCCGACCGTCGAGTCTCTGTTCCGTGTTCTTCTTCCTCATCGTCTGTGCCGTCGTGATCTTTTAGCGCGCGCACTTTATGACTTGTCCAACCAGATGCTGATTTGGCGGCCTCAAATTGCAAAGCATGTACCAGGGCGTCCGCACTGTTCTGGTGTCTTGCCATTCGTAACACTTGCTGTAGTTCGTTATCTCGGACACCGGCAGTAAATGTCTGCATCGCAAAACTCGTTCGGAAATCTTCTGGCCGGTACCGGTCAGTTGCGGCCACGTGAAATATTGAAACCGGTCAGTTGCGACCGGCCATTTGCGACCAAGAGAAACAACGAGAGCGCTCCTTTCTCCTCATCCGCGTATATAAATTGATCCGGTGTCCCCACAGAACGTACCAGAGACAAAACGTACCACTTGACTTTTCGCGACATAACGTACCACTTAGGTCGATATCTATCTGCGAAGTGTCTCCTTGTAATCCCTAAATAATTTACACCGCGACAAAACGTACCTGTTTCCTGTGTTTGTCAAATTCAAACGGCTTCCGCGTAACTGTTAAATACCCCTCGAGTCGTTGACCTGTGTTTGTCAAGTTTGGCATGGGGCACGGACGGCCGCGAAGTAACCTTATTACTACCATAACATTCACACTGTGCGGGTTTTAACATTTTTTGGAATGGAGCTGACTACGACTAATAAAGGCGGGTTGTGTTTCCACTTCGAGGGGTTAGTTATAGGAAGAAACGGCAGGGGAAGGACGATACGATAACTTGGATTTGTCAAAGGCAACAAAGTGAAAAGTGTTGTGTAATTATGAAATCAAGAGGAGGTGAAGTTGTCAGTGAGCCTTTAGCCAATCATTTGTGTGGACTTCCGAACGATGCTCAGTTAGAAGTTATTAAACGCACGCAAAGCGCCAAGAAGAGGGCGCGGGAAGAAGAAACACCACTAACTAAAATTCACACAGACACTTTGGGCGATCTCCACGATAGAGGTAAGTGTTATTAAAGTTTACAAATTGATAATTTATTGTTTCTATTCTAATTCTAAGGGGTATAACTTTCTATTTCTAAAGGGATATTCTATTTATAAGGGGTATTCTAATTCTATTTTTTACAGGGTATAACTTCGTTGCTGAAATGCCGCGTGAACAGTCTATCAGAAGAACCTTACAGCGGCAGAGATGTAAGGCGCAAGGCAACACCCAAGAGCCAAGCAACTGCAAAGAAGTGGTTCTCGATGAAGAAACGCTGAAAATGTTCGACGGAACTTATTTTCTGCTGGCCGATGATGGCGAAGAAGATAGAATTATAGTTTTTAGCGGTGAAAAAGACAAAGACAGTTTAAAATGCTTCAAAAACTTTTTCTTGGATGGTACATTTAAGTGCTCTAGTAAACAGTTTACACAGATATACAGTATTCATGCAGATTTTGAAAGCACGGATGAAGAAACTAACGTAAATCCTATTGTTTTTGCCCTATTGCCCAACAAGAAGAAGGAAACCTACATTCGATTGTTTCAATTGATCCGTAAAGCTGTTCAAGAGTGGAATCCAGAAACAGTGAACGTGGATTTCGAAATGGCGGCTGTGTCTGCTATTCGAGAAGTACTGCCTTCAGCACATTTAAGAGGATGCTTTTTTCATATGAAAAATGCCTTTGGCGCAAAGTACAAGAACTAGGACTCTCAACTGAGTACCGTGAAAATGAGGATATCCGACTCCATATCCGAATGTGTGCAGCACTGGCTTTCTTAAAACCAGAGGAAGTGCAGTACGGCTGGATCGAGATTCACTCCCAAGCCCCAGAGTCTCCCAAGCTAAGTCTGTTTTTTGATTACTTTGTTGAAAATTGGTTGGAGAACCCGGAGTTTCCAATAAAATTGTGGAGCTGTTACCAAAGGCGTCATCGGACAACAAATTCTGTCGAAGGGTGGAACAACCGTTTGAACACGCTCTTAGAAAGGCCAAACCCTAGAATAAAAGACGTGGTGATGTGTTCAAAAGGAGAAGGAGAGAAGACCAACTGCGCTTTTATGAAGTACGAACTGAACATTGAAGGTTCAAAAAGAAGGAAAAAGTACATCAAGTATGACGGACGACTTGAAAGAATAATGAAGCAGTATGCCTGCTTGAAAGCTCTTTCATATTCGCAGAACTTGGAATGAAACTTAAAAATACAAAAAACCATAAAAACAAAACAAAAGTAATAAAAAAATTAAAAAATATAAATTAAAAAAATCCAAAAATGACGAGAGCTTAACCACAGCTGATTTTAAACACGCCAAAATGATTTTGCCAGTCCAAAGCCTGGATAAAGTATGATGGGAATCAGAACCGTGAGGGACTCGAAGTTTACATTTACATCATTTTTATATAAATCAATTGTTAACGCTTGTTTATATTTATTTATTCGAATTGTAAAAAGAAACGAGTTTGACACAAACAAGTACTGTAGGTAAGTTAGGTTAGAAACAATAATACGCAGGGGGGTCGCAGGGGGGCGAAGCCCCCCGCTACGTAGGGGACTCGAAGTTTACATTTATATCATTTTTATATAAATAAATTGTTTACACTTGTTACTGACTAACAGCACTTAACTGACTATTAGATACACTATAAGTGAACCAAACAAGGTGCGGAGTACGTTTTGTCGCATCCAAAATATTCTGATGTAATTAGCAGACCCGTCGTAGGTAGCCGGCCGGTTAGACTGTACGTTTTGTCGGGTGGTACGTTTTGTCACTGGTACGTTCTGTCGTGTATTCATTGATCCATCCGAACGTTGACACCAATAATTGGGGTGGAATGAAGTGGAGTGGAATGATTTGGATTGTCTATCATCCGCGGCATGGCTACCGTCCTTTGCAGTGGCAGTGGGCGGCTTCCGTTCGTCTCCAGGTAGAAACGGACTCAGTCGCAGTGTTTTTGGACAGGTAAAAATCGTGCGTAATTACTGTAACCTATCTATTTATATGTAAATAGTCATAATGATTATCGATTGTTGTTTTGGAATTTATCGTATATAAATTAAACTTAGAACTATTTGTTTTTAATTGTACATTTCTTGACGTTGATTTTTGGTTTTGTTGTTTTAGGTTTTCAATGCAAGCACTCTACAAGGTGAAGAATCAAGTTGGAGAGTCATACACACATCAAGGACTGGACTGCGAGTGAAACACAGGTAAGTGTTTTGTGTATTACAAGTTATCATTAAGATGGAGGTTATGCAAAACGATAAAACGTCTGTTAATTGCAGCGATTGATAAATTAACATTTAATCCTTTATTCCCGAATAGTATTTGCTTAATGAAAAAAAAATTAGTTGATCTCAGAAATCTAACATCTAGACTACAAAGATATCTGATAAACAAAATCAGTTTTAATTTGTTTTATTAATTTTTATTTCCAGTAATGCGTGTTTTATGTATACGAAGAGAAGACTGAGGATAGGGATAACCTAGTTTCCGGTGTGGTTACACGTAAAATGAAAGTAGGAGCGAAACAGGAAAATAAACTTGGATTATCAATTCACACAAAAATGAAGTTTAACAACAGCAATATTCGACAATGGGAGAGTTTCGGATTGAGATGTAAGTAGCCTACTTTGTACAATTTAATTCAACTAACGTTATGCTATGTTCAAATGTTAAAGATCACACATTGCATTTTTGTTAATTTTTTTAATCGTACATTCTAATTTGTTTTTTTTTCAGGTTTTCTGCAGTTATCTAAATTAGAAAAACTTTCAAAGATCACGTCTTCGAAGGTAAGTAACAAAATGGAATTTATGCGTAGTGAAAAGGGGAAACCTCTATTAATATGCGACAATTACAAATATAGATTTAAAAGAGAACTAAAAAACGAAATACAGAGATGGGATTGCGCAAATAAGACGTGCCGATGTTACTTGAAAATTAATTCAAGTAACATTACTGTGGAAAGCTTTCGTGACCACAATCACGATAAAGTAGACGATAAAACAGATAACAGACAAAAATTAGAAAATTCGTTAAAACGGAAAGCAATCCAAGACATTTAAAGTAAGCCCTCGAAACTCGTACACAAGGAATTAAAAAAAGGGGATGTCGAAACGTTGTCATTGGGAGACGTTGAATTAGTAAAAAGGGTCATACGACGAGCTAGACGATCGGTGCACCCCAATCTACCTAAAAGCCGTCATGAAACACATAGCGCACTCGACACCATGAGCATAGTCACTAATACCGGAGAATCGTTTCTATTAATAAACAATTCTCAAAAAGAATTGATTTGCTCTTCGTGCATAAAGAATTTGAATGTGCTATGTGAAACACAAAAACTTTATGTTGATGGAACTTTTAAAAGTTGCCCTAAATATTTCACCCAAATATTTACTTTACACGGGTTTGTCAACGACTTATATATTCCCCTTGTATTTTTTCTCTTACCCGATAAATCCACCAATACCTATACTAATATGTTTAAAGCACTCGTCGAAAAATACGAGTCACACAATTTGCATCTTTGCTCCAATGAAATGTATATAGATATTGAAGTCGCAATACACAACGCTGCAAGAATAGTGTGGTCTACAATTAACATAAAAGGGTGCCGTTTCCATCTGGGCCAAAATTGGTGGAAAAAGATACAGACATTAGGATTAAGTAGACAGTATAAAAACTCAAAATTAGAACAGGGTAAATTTTTAAAATTATTGTTTGGATTACCGTTTTTACACACCGGCATCAACGATTGTTTCACCGATGATTTGACGAGCCTGAAGCCAAAGGGGGAAAAATACTCGTTTATGGACTATATATTTGACAATTGTATTTCACCTGATGCTGTGTTTCCACCATCCGTTTGGTAGAATTCAGTGCTTCCACCAATCGCACCACAAACGGGTGCGAATCATTCCACGCGAAATTTAATGGATATTTTTATACCGCACATCCAAACGTTTATAATTTTATTTAAATTTTAAAAAACATTCAAGCCGAAACCTACATAAAATTAAGGAGTTCAAACAGTTTGAAAAAACACAAAAAAATGCTGGAACAAGAAACTCACTTAAGAAAAGGAATGCTTAGATTCAGTAACAGAAACTGTTCCCGTTTAGAATACGTAGAGGTAGTATCACTGAAATTTCAGCCCATCACGTAAAAACATTCAAATCTAAATATATAATTTGTTGTATATATAATATGTTATAATGTATAGTTTTTTTATTTAATGAAAAACCATTGTAAAAACATTCAAATCTAAATATATAATTTGTTGTATATATAATATGTAATAATGTTTAATTTTTGTATTTAATGAAGAAGAATTGTAAAAACATTAAAATCTAAATATATAATTTGTTGTATATATAATATGTAATAATGTATAGTTTTTGTATTTAATGAAAAACCATTGTAAAAACATTCAAATCTAAATATATAATTTGTTGTATATATAATATGTAATAATGTTTAGTTTTGTATTTAATGAAGAACAATTGTAAAAACATTCAAATCTAAATATATAATTTGTTGTATATATAATATGTAATAATGTATAGTTTTTGTATTTAATGAAAAGAAATTGTAAAAACATTAAAATCTAAATATATAATTTGTTGTATATATAATATGTAATAATGTATGGTTTTTGTATTTAATGAAAAAAAATTGTAAAGTAATTAATATTTTTGTATTTTTATAATAAATGATGTGAACAAACTGTATCAAATAATGGGTTGAGATGTGAATATGTGTGTTTGGGGACAATAAACGTTGACATAAATAATTTAATAATTTGTGTTACACTTACTACGTGTTAGAGCTGCATCGGTGCCGCGTCCCTTTCGTTCCACTGTGTACAAACTAACGTACGGTAATTTTCGTACGGACCAAACCGTTGGTTGCGGAAGGTTCCCCCACTGTGTTCACGGCGGCGGCACGCCTACCGTGCTTTGCAGTGACAGGGGCGACATCCATGCCGTGTCCCTTTCGTTCGTACAAACTAACGTGCGGTAGTTTTCCGTACTGACCAAGCCGTCCACTGTGTTCACGGCGGCGGCTGTACAAACTAACGTACGGTAATTTTCCGTACGGACCAAACCGTTGGTTGCGGAAGGTTCCCCCACTGTGTTCACGGCGGCGGCACGGCTACCGTGCTTTGCAGTGACAGGGGCGACTTCCATGCCGTGTCCCTTCCGTTCGTACAAACTAACGTACGGTAATTTTCCGTACGGACCAAGCCGTCCACTGTGTTCACGGCGGCGGCTGTACAAACTAACGTACGGTAATTTTCCGTACGGACCAAGCCATCCACTGTGTTCACAGCGGTGGCTGTACAAACTAACGTACGGTAATTTTCCGTACGGACCAAGCCGTCCACTGTGTTCACGGCGGCGGCTGTACAAACTAACGTACGGTAATTTTCCGTACGGACCAAGCCGTCCACTGTGTTCACGGCGGTGGCTGTACAAACTATCGTGCGGTAGTTTTCCGTACGGACCAAGCCGTCCACTGTGTTCACGGCGGCGGCTGTACAAACTAACGTACGGTATTTTCCGTACGGACCAAGCCGTCCACTGTGTTCACGGCGGCGGCACGACTACCGTGCTTTGCAGTGACAGTGGGCGACTTCCGTGCCGTGTCCCTTTCGCTCGTACAAACTAACGTACGGTAATCTTCCATACGAACCAAACCGTCCACTGTGTTTACGGCGGCGGCTGTACAAACTAACGTACGGTAATTTTCCGTACGGACCAAACCGTTGGTTGCGGAAGGTTCCCCCACTGTGTTCACGGCGGCGGCACGGCTACCGTGCTTTGCAGTGACAGGGGCGACTTCCATGCCGTGTCCCTTTCGTTCGTACAAACTAACGTACGGTAATTTTCCGTACGGACCAAACCGTTGGTTGCGGAAGGTTCTCACCACTGTGTTCACGGAGGCGGCACATTTTCCTTCATTCTTGCAACATTGTCATAACAGTGAGATGTTTTTTTTTTATTAAACGTAAACATATGTTTTGTACGTAAATTTACACAATTCACATAATTGTAATAGACTATTGAAATAATAAACACAATGTGCTATTTATAAATTTTTCAGTGAAAGGATAGTGAGGATCGGTAAAAAATAACAAAAATTTTTAACTTATTTGTGTCGACATTTCGACATTGTTTATTGTCATCATCAGGACCTGGTAATGAAATACAGAAGAAATGTCAAACACAACAGAACAATAATTTGGTTGAACGTGTTCGTATTTGTGAGTGTGCATGCGTGCGTATGTATGTATCATTGTATATGTGAAGGAGTTGAGCTAGTTTGTTTACATCTTCAAATGTTTTCGTTAAGAGAACGAGAAAATTATAGTACCACAGCACTTAATTTATACACTATTACAATTTAAATTACTATATGTAATGATATTTTAATTAATTAAACAAACAGTAATCAACAATTGGATATTAGATTGGTACATAAAATGTTTGTACATACAACAGTCAACATATAGTAAAATATATTATCTAAACTAAAAACAGATTAGGAGATGTTCAACTACATAATTATTAAAAGTTATTTTTAACATGTTTCACTCACTAATGGTATTAAAAGACAATCATAATTTAGAAACATACAAATTACACAATTTATTTATATTACACAATTTCTACTTATATTTTACATATTTACATATAAACACTATATGTGGGAGTGTTAGGATATTATTATTTACACCTAAAGGGGGATTAGGGATGTTAAAAGTTGGATGTTCTAGGTAATGTGGAAAATAGGGGGGGTAAGAGGGGAGAACATGCAGTGTAGAATACGACCTTTGCAAGTTTATGTTGTATAAAGTGTTCAATGTGTTGGTTTGGAATATGACAATTTCCTCATCATTAGTCGTTCCAACGAGCCTCGAATCCCTTTGAAGAAATGGGTAAACCAAGTGAAAGAAATCACTTGCTGTTGATAATGTGGCCCATCAGGCGCGTTTAAAGAGTTTGTAGAGGTTGGACCATGAGCCGCGTTTAGTCAACAACGTTGACTTCATTACTGTCGGAGTCAGCCGCGACAGCAGGCTCTGGTTCTGGTGGGAGTGTTGGGATATTATCATCTACACCTAAAGGTGGATAAGGGGGTTAAGAGGGGCGAACGTGCTGTGTAGAATATGACCTTTGTAAGTTTATGTTGTATAAAGTGTCCAATGCGTTTGTTTGAAATATGACAATTTCCTCATCATTTAATCGTTCCAACGAACCTCGAATCCCTTTGAAGAAATGTGTAAACCAAGTGATTTCTTTCACTTGCTTTTGATGATGTGGCCCATCAGGCGCGTTTAAGGAGTTTGTAGAGGTTGGACCACGAGGAGCGTTTAAGGAGTTTGTTGAGGTTGGACCACGAGGCGTGTTTAAGGAGTTTGTAGAGGTTGAACCAGGTGTAGAGGTTGGACCACGAGGCGCGTTTAAGGAGTTTGTAGAGGTTGCCCCTTCTTTGTTCTCAATCGTTTGTAGTTGTTCTTGAGCAAGTTTCAGGGATAATCCAATAGCAGCGCGACGGTCGCACCAAGTCTTGAATAACAAGTTACCTAAAAAAAGACAAAAAAACTGTTTTAAAGTACCAACTATATGCGACATTTTAATGTGTGTGTGTGTGTGTGTGTGTGTGTGTGTGTGTGTGTGTGTGTGTGTGTGTGTGTTCAGCATAGAAAAAACATATACTAATTACTAATATAATGTACTAATAACCGTTCATATTATTTGGTGAATTGTAAGACGTTTTCAGCTATTAATTTTTTAACACACCATCGTGTATGATACGTAGTATGTCATGCTCATGATTTTGTATTTGTATAATCACTATTGTACTGTTAAAAAGTTGTAAAAATAGTAAATTAGTGTTCACTGTCTCTATAAATGTGGATATTTATTACTCCCTTTTCTATTTTGGGGTTACGTTTTTAATCTTGGAGAGAAATACAAGGCATGCTAGTTGTAAACAAAAATGTTTTTTAAACCGGTAAAGCTAAAAAAAAAATTAACCAAACAATTCAGACATAATAATTAATTACTTACGAAAATCGGATTTATCCCTGTCGTTCAGTTTCTCGTACTCGGGCCGCACTGTTTTGGTGATGGTCTCCCATACATCTCTTTCTTCAGCGTTGAAATCCTCCACCCGCTTCGCATACCAAATAAAGGGTTTATTTACAACGCATGCTATCAATTTCTCCAATTCAATTTCAACACAATTAATTTTTTGACAAGAAAATAACACACTCGTCAAGTAGATCATGTGAGTGAGTTGTACAACGAGCAACTGTACTGACTGTGTACGCAAACGGCCTTAAATAGGGAGTACTCGTAGTGCCGCGTGCGAAAGTCTCAGCCTTCGATAACGGTAATAGGCACACCCTCTTCCGGCGCCGAGCATTTATATAGGCAACGCCGGCGTTCACTGTGATCACAGATCCGAACACATATCTGTACTGTAAACGTTAATGTTTATGTGTTGTGTAGGATTATAGTTTATTCCGTTTTTTTTATCACGTTTGTTTAGTTTCATACAACACTTTAAAACCATTTTTATTTCTGCAAAAAGAGTTTTTTTTAATTAATAGAAAATAAAAAGCAACAGCAGTGTTAATTATGGTTGAAAAGAGTTTTGTTAGGGTAAAAATAATATTTACAGATATAACGAAACAAGTATTTATTTTAACATACAAAATACCAGTTACAAGAAAATACATAGTTATTGTAGTGATATAGTGCAACGATCAAAACTAACTCCTAAAATTGAAGTCAACATATTTTCTATGTTTTTGTGATACGTTTTAAAATCTGGTCCTTCAAAATCTATTAATCGAAAGTGTGTTTGTAGACCATATGCTCCTCTGATGTGTATTATATGTAACAAGAGTTCTTTAATAAATCCCAACATAACATAACGGAATCGTCTGTCGATATTTAATCCCAGCGTGTAAATATTTAACACTTTGTTATTTATACAATCGATTAAATTTTTAATAAAATCCGTGCCCACGTTACCCTGACCGTTGTCGCGCGGTTGTAACAAGACGGATTTAAATTCTTCGTACGAAGAGTCATAAATGACAAAAACCGAAGCGGAGATTATAGTGTGTATATTGAATATCTGTCCGTTTAGTAAAGTAAATCTAAATTTCTAGATTTATTGAAACGTTCTTTATTTTTAGAAGATTTCTTTTTGTATTCGTTTACTAATTATTGTATTCTGAAATTCCATAAATTATCTAAATGGCGAGTATGGGTTATGTCAGTATTGATGGCGTATAAACCTTCTTCTCGTTTGTAATATTGGTTTGGGTTTTTTATAATTTTGTTTAATTTATTCAATTGTTTTTTTTTTTGGACTTTGTTTTCGTTTTCTGATTCGTCGGATTTGTCGTAGTTACTGGTTTTCTTTTTCTTGGGACCGCGTTTTTTTTTCGGCTCACAAGAATCCTTTTCAGGTGACTTAACGTTTTCTACTACCACTGTTTTTTTGTGATGTGGATTTTTTTGGTGACGGAGATCGTTCGCTACTCGACGCTTTTGACTGGCTAACAATGACGTCATCATCCAATAGTTTTTCAATGCTATCGTTGGCTTTATAAATTGATTCCATAATATTCGATTTTTCACGTTCATCTACTTCTGTTTTAAAAAGTTAACCAATAATTGTATTTTTTTCGAAGTTTTTTAATATTTCAACCAGTTTGTCTGTTTGGGAACACGTTGATTCTTCTTCCGATTCGGAATAAGAACTGTCACTCATTTCGTAAAGACAATTATCACTGTTTTTATTGTTACTGCTGCTTTCCATCTTAAACAAGAAACAAATTTAGAATTAAATTTATTTGCTATGCGTACGCCTTTTATAGTTGTTTTCCCAATCTAATAATAATAATGACGTCGGCTTCTACCTTATATAAATACACGAAGATCGATACAAATTATTTCAGTTGGTCGTTTGTTAACCAGATGAACATGAACCAAATAAGCGAAACAGTAAAGAATAACTCTTACGATGACATCGACAATTATATATCGTTGAAAAGGGAAACTTTAACGGAATCACAAAAATCGGTTTTCGACGAAATAGTGAATAACGGTAAAACGCAAAAATTAGATTTTTCTTCCGGATGCGCTGGTACTGGAAAATCTTGTTTATTAAAAACGATGTCAGAAACATTATTTCTGAAATACAAAATTGAAACTGTTCTGTTGACGTTTAGTGGTGTGGCGGCACACAATACAGGAGGGCGTACTATAGGCTACATTCGTTTTTTCGAATTCCCGTAACAGACGACAACACAGTTTTATACGATATGGTTAGGCACACTCCTTACGAAGCCGTTCCAAGAGACTCGAAGAATTACTGGATAATCATAGACGAAGTATCTATGATGTCTTTTAAATTTTTGAGATTAATTGATTTACTCTTACGTAAACAAGAAAGGGTGAAGAAAACTTTTGGCGGGATGAATATATTGTTGTTTGGTGATTTGATGCAATTAAAACCTATATCAAAAGACGACTCAATGTATTGTTTTCAAAAACCTTACCAACCTATATTCAGTAACGATATAAACAAGCATCCAAATTATAATGTGTGGAATATGTTCGCGTATAGAAAATTAACACAAAACGTCAGACAAAAGGGGGATCGTAGATACGAACAATTTTTAAACAATATACGTAGGCTTATATTGTAGCTAACGCACAATATATAGAATTAATAAAAAACCCGGGTGGTTCCAATAGAAAGTTTATTCAATGAAAATAATTCGATAGGTTTATATCCAAAAAATAAAGACGTAGATACTTACAATGAAGAAATTATACGAAAAATACAAAACGATGGAGTAAAAATTGGTACAGTGTATGCTGAAGACAGAATAGTCGGTACAAAATTACAACCGAGTTAGAATGCGCTCTCCATAAAGAAGTCAACTTTACGGGAGGTATACCAAAAATATTGAAGTTAGGAGTAAACGTGTGGGTGATGTTAAAAAAAAAGTTTGTACAGAAAAAGGGTTGTGTAACGGAGTGGTAGGTACTATCAAAGCGCTGACGTGGACAAACGATAAAACGCTTAGACACGTTATCGTACAGTTCGATGACGAATCGGTAAACGGTGGCAAGGCAGCGTATATAAAGGCGTGTACGGTTCGGTTTCCTTCTCGTTTACCGACACCCGGATATTGAACGGTGCGAATTTTCTTTTATTTTGGCTTGGGCTGTAACAGTGCATAAATCGCAAGGATTAACATTTAAACGTATGGTAATTTCTATAGACGAAAATTTCTTCGATAAAGGACAAGTATACGTCGCTTCGAATAGAGTACAAAAGTTAGATTCGTTAGCAATAACTAATCTAAACGTCGACGTTATTTTAAACGAGCCTCACGACAAACAGTCTTTACGAGAATTGAACAGACTCAACAGACTGAACAATTATTCCGAAGAAAATCCAAATACACACGACGATTTAATAAAAGAACAATGCAAGGAAAACGATAACAACGATATAGTTTATATGCGTTTTGAAGATTTTTATTGTAATCCTAGAAAACGTAAAATACTCGATCGAGAAGAAGAGGAAGTAGAAGAAGGCGAAGGAGAAGAAGAAAACCAAAAACTATGATAAAAGTAACAGATTTTCCTAAACATCACGATCTACACGATAGATATAGATATTTTCCTTCCAACAAATTCGTAATTGGATCTAAAGAAGAACAATCATTCTTTAAATCCAGCAAGTGGAAAACACACGAAAAT